>CM062290.1:443810895-446509606 GCA_031216915.1 Pictodentalium vernedei | reverse complement strand
AATATAGGATATTTAAGGTGTGTTGTACTCAAATTATATTAAAAATAACGAGTCTGGGAATGTTCCATATTGCTGCAATCAATTGAGGCAATAGAACAATTCACAATTATGCTCTGTTACAATTATTAGCCTGTGTAAAACACAGACTATTGTTTTTGTATGGTTTCCTTCTTTTATTAGTCTGTGTGAAACGCAAGATGACTCGAAATCGAATGATTTTTGGCACCTGATAGACAGTCACAAGTTCTCGGCCACCTATGTTTTTCATATTGCTGGGGCATTAGCGGTGTCCGTAGGGGTGTTTTGAACGTGGGCCACGCCCATATCTCACGCATTGTATGACCTATGGACCTGGGACCAACACCAAATGGGTCGAAACTCGCTGAAGGTTCAAAATATGGGTCAATGTCATTGAGATCATCCGGGGGTCATTGAGTGCATTTTTCATAATTGTGGGAAATTACATGTTTTGACCCCCAATGCATTCCCGAAATTCGAACTTGCATTTTTGCACGAAAAAAGTGTGCGTGGTTCAGTTTTTTTTTAAAAGTAGGTCATGCTCACATTTCAAGCTGGTATGACATACACACTGAGGACCAACGCCAAATGAATTGAATCTCGATGCAGGTTCAAAATATGGGGTAAAGGTCACTGAGGTCATCCAGAGTGCACTTCTCAGAATTTCTGGAAATCATAATTTTTTACCCCCACCCCATGCATTCCCGAAGTTTTCATACATGCATTTTTTACACTCAAAAAAGTAGGCGTCGCCAAAAATTGCGAAAGGGGGTCACGCTCATATCTCAAGCATGATATGATGTATGGACCTGGGACCAACACCAAATGAGTCGAAACTTGATGGAGGTTCAAAATATGACTCAATGTCATTAAGGCCACCCAGGGTCACTGAGAGCATTTTTCAAAATTGTGTTAAATTACACTTTTTGACCACCAAATGCATTCCAGATGTTCATACATTCACTTTTACACTCAATAATTGGGCGTGGAGAAACATTTTGAAAATGGGTCATGCTCACATCTTAAGCATGCATGGTGTGGCGCATGGACCTGGGACAACACCAAACGAGTTGACACTCAAAGGAGGTTCAAAATATGGATTAATGTCATGGAGGACACACAGGAGTCATTGAGTGTATTTTTCAGAATTGGGGAAATTTGTCCCCTTAACGGATTCCCGAAGTTCATACATGCAATTTTACACGAAAACAATGGACGTGGTCAAACATGTTGAAACTGGATCAGGCTCATATCTCAAGCATATGCCGTATGGACATGAGACCAACACCAAATGAGTCGAAACTCGATGTAGGTTCAAAATATGGGTCAAGGTTACTGAGATCATCCAGGGGTCAAATAGTGCATTTCTTAAGAATTGTGGAAAACACATTTTTGCCCCACCTCCTCCCAATGCATTTCAAAAGTTCATACATACATTTTTACCCTCAAAAGGTGGGCTTGGCCAAACATTATGAAAGAGTGTCATGCTCTTATCTCAAGCATGATATGACATAAGCAACTTGGATCAACACCAAATGAGTCGAAACTCAACAATGGCTCAAAATAAGGGTCAAAGTCACCGAGATCAGTCTAGGGTCATTGAGTCCATTTATCTGGATGGCTGGATCACATTTTTTGACCCTATAACGCATTTCCGAAGTTCATTAACATGCATTTTTGCACTCCAAAAAGTGGGTGCGGCACAAAAATTTGAAAGTGTGTTAGGCTCATATCTCAAGCATGATATGGCACATGGAACTGGGATCAACACCAAACAAGTTGAAACTCAATGAAGGTTCAGAATATGGGTAAATATCACTGAGGTCACCCAGGGATCAATGAGCGCATTTTTTTTCAGAATTGCTGGAAATCAATCAAATTTATAGGGGGCATTTCGCAATGGAGCGGCTCTCCCCTGTGGACATTTAGTCATGAATTAAATAAATGTTCACAGACCTGCAGAGAATCAGAACCTAAACATTGTAGTTTTGACTAACCAGAAGTGGACCGAACTTCGTTTAAAATAAGCTCGCCAAGGATGAAGTACACTGCTTCAGCTATTACTGTTCATTATCAATATGCGGAGATCAATGCAGGCCCTCCACAACTAAATCAAAGCAGGATGATTGTGAAAGAAATGCTTGTCAAAACAGATATGATTGGAACAACTTTATTTCAAACACTTCTGACATGTCTGGACTACACACAACTTATCATTTTCATATTAATCAGTTACATTTCAAGACTAATTTCACCCCACCTCTTTTAACAGCAAAGGAGTCGATACGCCGACAGCTTACACACAGGGGCGTAGGAAGCTTATAATATTGGGGGGGGGGGGTGGTATTGTAAATGGAAACTTGTAGGGGACAGCACGACCGCCTTTGCGTAACCGAACCCGGGGGAGAGTGCAGGATGGGGATACCAGGAAACGTTGTGAAATATGAACTACTGAGAACTCATTTCCTCGCTTCTCAAGTCAAAAAACCAAGGTATCGTTACTGTTAATGTTTGGTGTTTATACCTTTACCTAACATGAAAAGGAGACGACACTTGCAAAAAAAAAATCATGATTAACTAATGTTTATCCGATTTTGTCTCCAAAACATAGGTTATGACCCCTCATTGGAACGAACTCGACGAGCTGGTTCCAATTAGGGGTCATAACCTATGTTTTGGAGACAAAAAATGAAACAAAATCCTGAAAATTAACTGGTGATTTTTGAGAATAGCGCTGGCCTGTTTTGGCCGTTACGTTGGGTAAAGGATCAAAGGAGGATGTTTGTCAGAGAGGAAGATGTTAACCTGTTGAGCGTCAAATCAGTCAGTGACATCGGCTACCAACTTTTCTATGCACTGCAAATGGTGTAGATCATGCAGTTTTTATGTGCGCCTGTATGACGTATAATATGCAGATGTATGTGGTTATTTTCGTGTAGATACTAGGTTTGATTTACAAATTTTTGGAAATTCTTTTTGTTTTTTTTGGGGGGGGGTAAATACCCACCTTACAACCCCCCCCCCCCCCGATTCTTACGCCACTGCTGACACACAAGGATAGAAGAAGGCCACAACCGCCAATCAACTATCTTGTACAGATAGTGATGTTACATTTTCTTTAACATGCGATAAACTGCATTATGCAAAATTGTGTTCCCTCTGGATGGGCACTCAACTCCTCAACAATTGGAATTTGAGTTGGTCGGTTCATTTGGGTTTTCGGTTCGGTTCCGGTTTTTGCGGCAAACTGGAATACCGAACCGCAAGACCTAGCAAAATCCGACCGGACGGTTTCCTAAGCTGGTTAATTCATTTTAGTGAGAAAGAACTGGACTAATAGTCCCCCATGGACTCTTTTCATTTAGTATGTCCATCAAAGGAGTGAATACGTCGTGTTCTCATTTTAATATTTTCTCCCTTATTGACTCGCTATCAGCACTACAATGAGAACATAACATAGATTAGATGAACTGGATTCACGTGTTACCCCAATTTATGTATTTTTCTGACAAAAGAGGCTTCGTAACTGATCCCCTAAACCTCGTAAAGACGATGAAAGGGAAGTTAAGATTAATCAAATGATGATATTTTCAATCAGGGCTTTTTTATGGTGAGTTGTGTCGTATAAACTAGTGCGGGCGTTCTCCAAATTAAAGAGCATGAAATGTAATTTATCATATGCTCCGAACACGTACAAGGAACGACACGCGGTTATCAATAGGTTAATAGACATGGCACGAGTGCCAGCGCTGAAGAGTAGAACGAGATGCCACAGGAAGTGTAATTTATCATATCTCACCTCCTTCAAGTATCTGGGAATTTCATTGGTTCAAAGACGTCACATGCAGACTGCACACAAAACCATGTACTGCCTGTCAACATCAATATACGCTGACAGCTATGGGTAATCTCCCTTTTGTTCATTGATTATTCAAAATGGCGGCAGCCGATAAACGCTTCAAGTTGAAAGATTGAGTGTTGGAAGCCCACATTTGGTCTGAAGTACAGGTTAGGCAACTTAAAAGGCTTCATATTCTGTAAATGTGTGTCATGTTACCTTCCAAATGAAACTGTTTGGTATGTATGAATTTGCCTTGTTACAATTTATGGGAGTGCCTGCACTCTCCCATAAATTGTAACAAGGCAAAGACAGGTGAACACATTGTGATAATCATCTCTTTTAATTTTGATCGCTGTTGTTATTAGTTCTGTGCATCGATGCAGCAGTCGGTAAGATATATTCGTTACACAGTTTGTTTGGTGGCCTAATATGGTATGTATGGTGTCAGTTAATTCCATATATTCGCTCTCGTCCAGTATGAAATTAACTGACACCATATATACCATATTAGGCCACCAACAAACTGTGTAACTAATAATATGCTCCTAACACATACACATAACGACACGCGGTTATGGATGGGTTAATCGACATGGCACGAGTGCCAGCGCGGAAGGATAGAACGAGATGACGGAGGCCTCGAGCTGCAGGCCTCGAGTTGTATGCTTCCGCGATGGCACAAGTGCCATATCGATTAACCCATTCACACACGTGTGTCGTTATGTGCTTATTACAGGCCTTCACGTCTACAAAATACAATTATGAAAATAGTCAGCAATTCGTTTGACAACAGTTACTATCAACAAAAAGAAACATTTTATCGCCAACAAAATTTGCGAGGGAAACGCGTGCTACTATTTCGTCCCCTGAGTTGCAATGTGTTCTATGTGCCTACTGGCACATAGAACACATTGGAACTTAGGGGAAGATCTTCAGCTATCGCTAGCGATTCAGATTGTAATTGACGTGCACGATTTGTAGAAAATGTCAGTGAAATTTCGCTTCTTTATAACAATAGTTTCCGTTTTTTTTATTTTCCGCATGTTTTAGTGTTGCTGTAGATGAGGATTTCATAGAATATGCGTGTAATGAATAGTATAATCGAAACGAAACCCATGTGTTTTTCTGAAACCGAACTGAAAACGAATTTGAAAAATCAAAGCCTTCATCTCTTATCGGAATATGACGGCAAGAATTTTCCCTTCTGTGATGATTAGGGTGAAGTTATATATGGATTTTGACCCTCACTAAAATCTCTTCAAAGACCACGGTACTCAGTTTCAAAAGAAATGAGAGCCTGTAATGTACAACGGCGTTCCAGTCAAACAAATAATTCATTGTTACCAAGGTACAAATATTCATGTTTGCATAAATACAAGAAGATCGTCCATGAATGTCATGCTATATACAGAAGCAGATTGCAGTTTGAAATAAAGAATGCCATAGCTACACTGGATGTCACGAGAGAAGAACAAGACAAACTAGCAAGCGAATTTTTGAAGAGAACACACATCGATTTGATTATCTGTTTGATATAGGCACTATTAGGCAGCGATGACAGCGACAGTGATCAGAGCACCAGTGACCAAAGCGACGAAGATTCAGAAAAGTGAGAAATAAAATGAATTAAAATGAATTAATATGTATACTTCTGTGCAAGGTCAGCATGAGGTGGCTCGTTTACCCACGCCTGGTTTACAAGAACAGGGGACATAAAGAATCAAACATGTTTCTGATCTTGCTGCCATCCCTTTCCACCGACCACCAACACTCACAACCCGATGATCTACCAACCTTCTCACTCACTTGCACAGACATCCGTACACCACCGCCCTGTAACTCCACTTATCTGCTACTCCACTTCTACTCCACTGTTCCACTACCGCCCAGCTCTGTTTAATGCGCCACTATTCTACGGCACCGCTGCTCAATTCCGCCATTACCAATCTGCACCACTTCTATATTGCTCTGTTCTGCTTTTCTCTACAGCTTCGGTGCTCCACTAGTCCATTGATTGATTGAAAGGCAGCTTTACTGCTCACATGTACCGTTACTCCGTCGCTCTATTCCTCTACTGATCCATTGACTCGTTGGCGCCGCTAATGCACAAGCATTAACTACCCTGTGAGCAAACAATCAATTGATATATACAAGGTTATAAGCTACACTCCCAACAAAAGTGCCGCCCAATTAATCGAGAATAGGCTCGAGTGAAATATGACTACTGAGGCTGTAGTGTGGAGTAATTCAGCTTGAAAGCTTCACTACAGTGGTCATGTAAGGTAAAATGTACTAGCCAGAGAAAAAGTGTACCATTTCTGAAAAGTGTCTCCGATCTCCATGGCAGTCTTATTACAATGCGCGTTCAGTTTAAATGGATATAATTTTAAATAATTTTAAAGTGCTCATAACAAGACGGGGGATGGTCGCGACACCTGAACACGGTATGGTCAGGAATAGTAAATTTCCCTTAAGAGCTCAAGCTCAAAGTAAGACTGAATGCTGCTTCTGTTTTGTCCTTAGCACATGGAGCTGTTGGAGTGTCCATGGTGCTTGCGATTTCAAAGACAGCAGAAAGTAGGTGCTTGAAAAAAAAAACGTTTGCATCATGGATTTACAATTGCAAATGCTGGATTAAGTGCTGTCAGTTGGAAATTCCAATTTTATCTTTGTGATATTTGGAGGTAGGTCTCCTCTATTTATTATCAGATTTCATTGGTTAAATAATTGGAGCATAAATGAATAAATACAGTACGTGGAGAGTGGATTGTAACTAAATCACCAGCGGAGTGGAGTTATCACCCAAACTATAACTTTCGAATTTTATACATATGGACAAAAAACACAAATAATGTTTCAGCCAATGGACCTCCGGGTTTAACCCGGAGGTCCATTGGTTGAAACTTTGCCTATGCTTGTTATGCTTTGCAACAAATTTGCAATTATTGCCTGGGTGGAATCTCCACTCTGCGGGTGATTTAGTAATAATACACACTCCACGCACTGTAGACATAACGCGATGTGTGTTTGAATCGGTGGGTGTTTTACATAACTCGTTGGAATGGCGTAATCATATTTCGCTCGAGTCGGCTCGAGCGAAATATGATTACGTCATTCCATCGAGTTATTTAAAACACCCACAGATTATTCATACACACATCGCGTTCTTGTTTATTACACATCCCCGTGCATTAAAATTAAGTAAACATTTATTAATTCCGATGATTAAACCCACAGGTGAATAGTCCGTTATTTTTGTTTGAAGCGGTACTGATCAAGGAGATCGATAAAAAGTCAAGACAACCTTTTTTGGAACAAGTCTAAATTGCATTCGTTGTGTGTTTTTTTTTTTTGGCTTGTTTCGGTTGGTGTCCATTAACGCCCTCCACTCGGTGGCTGTTACAGATAGTAAAAATATAAGTAAAAATTTGGACGGATTTGCAAAACAGCTGGAAGAAACTTTTTTTTAAAGATGTTCGTAGCATGTGAGGATGTCTGAAGATTTAACGAAATAAAGTTGACCAATTTAGATATAACGGGATCCGAAAACGACTCTGCCATGGAACGGGGTTAATATTGTGATTGGAAATTATCGTTTTTAGTTCCCCCGTCCTAAAAGGCCATGTGAGATTTTCACATCACGTGGCGTCCGTCCGTCGTCCGTAAACTTTTCACATTTTCATTTTCTGTGTAACCGCTGAGCTGGTGTGAACCAAACTTAGTAGGAATGGTCAATGGGAGGTCCTCTACAAACGATCCTCATTTTGTTCCCGTCGGATGAAAAACATGGCTTCCGGGGGCATTCTTTGATTCTGATTGGTGGATTTTGAAAACTCTTCTCCTCTGAAACCAAAGGGCCAAATGTTTTCAAACTTTGCATGGGTGATGACTGAGACACCTTCTACCCACGATCCTCATTTAATGCTGATCGGATTGCAAACATGGCTGCCATTATGGCTTATATTTCTGTAGAAACCCTATGGAAAATCACATTTTCATCTTCTTCTCTGGAACTACTGAGCTGACATGAACCAAACCTGGCAGGGGTAGTCTATGGCAGGTTCTCTACAAACGCTTCTCATTTTGTTCCCGTGCATCGAAAAACATGGCTGCCAGAAGCATTTTTTTTTATTCTTATTGGTGGATTTTTAAAAATATTTTCATCTGAAACCACAGGGCCAAATGTTATGAAACATTGGATGCTTGATGCTTGGGACACCCCTACCAGCGATCCTCATTTAATGTTGATCGGGTTGCAAACATGGCTTCAATTGCGGCTTATAGTTACTATAGAAGCCCTATGGGAAATCACATTTTCATCTTCTTCTTTGGAACTACAGAGCCGACGTGAACCAAGCTTGGCAAGAATGGTCCATGGAAGGTCCTCTACAAACGATCCTCATTTTGTTCCCGTGGGTTGAAAAACTGGCCAATAGAGGCATTCTTTGATTCTGGTTGGTGTTTTTTCAAAAATCTTCTCCTCTGAAACTGCCAGGCCAAATGTGTTGATACAGTACGTGGAGAGTGGATTGCAACTGAATCACTCGCGGAGTGGAGTTATCACCCAAGCTATAACTTTCAAATTGTGTACATATCTACAAAAATACACAAGTAATGTTTCAGCCAATGGACCTCCGGGTTTAACCCGGAGGTCCATTGGCCAAAACTTTGCTTGTGCTGGTTATGTTTTGCAACAAATTTGCAATTATTGCTTGGGTGGGATGTCCACCCTGCGGGTGATTTAGTGATAATACACTCTCCACGTACTGTACTTCAAATAAATGATACCTGGGACCCCCTCTACCACCGATCCTCATTCGATGTTGACCGGGTTGTAAACGTGGCAGCAATTGCGGCTTATATTTACTATAGAAATCCTATCGGAAATCACATTCTCATCTTCTTCTTTGGAACTACCGAGCCGACGTGAACCAAACTTGGCAAGAATGGTCCATGGAAGGTCCCCTACAAAAGATCCTCATTTTGTTCCCGTGGGTTGAAAAACATGGCCACTAGAGGCATTCTTACTTGAAAACCATCCCCATCAAGAACATACCAGTGAAGTTGAGTATATATTACATGTTCGGTGTTTCTGTTGGAGTTTTCGCATAACCCTAACAAAATAGTTGCCACAAACAGAACTTTAAACCGATCCGTGCGTCTTACATGAAAACCATCCCCATCAAGAACTAACCAGTGGAGGGGTGGGGATGGGGGGTATATTATGCGTTCGGTGTTTCTGTGGGATTTTGCGCATAATCCTAACAACATAGTTACCACTAACAACATACTGACATTAAAGATGAGAAAAGATGACCGTCGGACTTTGTGCGACGTCTGCCGTCCGACTCGTTAATCATGATTTTGTTTCACATGAAGCTACATCTTTGTTTGTACTTGATGTGCACCTTTCTATATACGTTTGTTGTTGTCTTAGCTACCACTATTCAAATATATTATCCTGCCATCCATTCACACCGAATTACTATGTGTCAGACTTTCAGCAATATATCTGTTTATCTCGCCAAACACTGGGACACCATCGTGGTCGCGTTCGCCTTTATTGGAACAATGTGTTGGTCCTATCGATTACACGGAATATCAACTTGGACGAGGTGGGGAAAGGATGGAATTTGACTTTATAAGCCTGTACAATAACAAAACAGAAGATGTGGTCGATACTGTTGTTTCCCCTTTCAAAGACAACTCGAGATGTACTTACTAGCTGTGCCACGATCTTCGAACTACCAAAAGTAACACTCCTCATAATATTTCCTTGTTTCATATCAATGATCAGTGTATCTCCACTCACTGGGACTCTTTGTCTTCCCTCCGGGAATCAGAAAATAACCATGACGTTATTGCACTTAGTGAAATATTTCACAGCCTCATAATAAGTCCTATCCTTTAGATGGTTATCAGAATCTTCTAAAAAGTATCCGACAAAATGGTGACGACGGCCGGGGTGGTGTTGTGATCTATATAAAAGATGACCTCACTTACCAAGTGCAAAATGACCTTTCTGTATTTATTCCCCACGTTATTGAATCGCTTTTTGTTGAAGTTAAATGTGGAAAGACATCAATATTAGTTGGTGTTATTTATAGGCCTAACAACTCCCTTTCTTATGCAAGTTAAACTATATCACAGAATTATTAAAAAAAGCATTCGTATATTATGGGTGATATAAATATCGATCTTTTAAAATTTGATTCGCACTCAAAAACCGCAAGCTATGTAAACTTAATGTGTAGTCAGGGTTTTGTACCACTTATCACTAGACCCACAAGAATAACAACACATTCTGCTACATTAATAGATCACATGTTCTTGGATACTATTGAATGCAATACCATATCCGAAATTACTGTGACTGATATGTCGGACCACTTCGGTACATTCTTAATCGAAAATAAACCCAATATAGCAATCATACCGAACACAGTACTAAAACGCAAGATTAACGAGCAGACTATCGGAAATGTTAATAACATATTGTTACATGACGATTTTACACCGGTTCTTACCGCATAGTGCCCGAACACATCTTAGGAAACATTATTGAGGTTACGCCATGACGCGTTTGAAGAAGCATTTCAACTTCAACAGATTAAACTGAAGAAACAATTTATCAAAAAAAAACAACCTTGTTTATCCAAACGTCTCTTAATTTCTCCTAATGACAATGAGAAATTTTATCACCGAAAACTAAAGTCGCCAACCGAAAATAATATTAGTAATTATAAAAGGTATTATAAGATATTTAATAAAGTCAAAAAGCAAAGTAAATTCATATATTATAATCTGCAGGCCTTTAAATTCTTCCCGACTAATGACGGTAAATGCTGTGCCCAAATAAGATAATTGCGCCCAAATTATGCGGAGTTTGAAACTTTTCCAAAGCTTTACAGTGTTTCGGAAAAATATAGTTTGGCCAGGTTTCCCTGATGCTTGCAATATTGCTTAGAACTTGCCTTCGAATGAAACAAAGCAATAGATAAATATTTAAAAAAAAATACCCTCAGTGTCCACCACAGAAAAGCAACCGCCGTCGACAGTGTCGTATACGCCACTGTCGACGGCGATTGCTTTTCTGTGACGAATTTTATATGATTATGCACTTAAAGCTTGAGATCTATGATATTCATATTTGTGGTATTTTCCAGTAAACGCCATGCGTAATTTACATTCAAATAGACCTTTGGCTCGACACTTGGAAACTAAGAAGCCTTCCCGAGTTAGTCGAGTAAACTTACGTCAAAGGGTGGTGTGAGAGAACCAGTGATAATGGTGAAGACCTATAACAATGGGTTGTAAACTAGCATTTTAAGACAGGGGACCTAAAACCTAAAACAAACTCCAAGAAGAAGAAAATACCGGTGCTTTTTCTCCAACAAAGCAGACCACATCCATATTTGCCGTTGTGCCAAAATTAGACGGAGCTAAACGTCTGATAATGAGATACTCCAAAAAAATCAAAGCAATATGCGCAATAAGTGGAAAATTTTAAATAAGGTAATACAAAAGTCTAGAAATAATGCCATACTGCCATCTCATATTTGTATAGATGAAAAGAACATAACGGATAACAAAATACCATTGCCCAAGAATTTAACAACTTGTTTTGTCAACACAGGGACCCGAACTAGTAATAATACTTCTTTCACAGACTCCATGTTGGGAAATTTTACCAATATTTTTTTTATTAAATCCCACCTTGGACCACGAAATAATAAATATAGTTAAAAAATGAAAGAAAAAAAAGTAAAGATTGTGATAATATTTCAAGTTTTTTTTAGTTAAGCATGCAATTGATAAAATAGTAACACATTGGCCCATATTGCTAACATTTCATTCAGTAAAGGAATTGTTCCAGACATAATGAAAATCGCAAAAGTGGTTCCTATATTAAAATCTGGCGATCGGCATAATCTAAATAATTACAGACCAGCTAGCGTTCTGCCTACTTTCTCTAAAGTATTGGAGAAACTTTTGTGTAATCGGCTCCTAAGTTTTCTGGATAAATTTAAAATTCTAACACCTATCCAATACGGCTTTCGTAAAAAAACACTCTACAATCCACCCGGTTATGCAGCTTCTGAAGCATGTTGCAGAAGAAAACAATAAAGAAAGTAAAAATAACACATTAGTTGTATTTCTTGATCTATCAAAGGCATTCGATATTATAAGCCATACAATACTATTACGGAAATTAGAGCATTATGGCATTCGTGGCGTAAACCAGGAATGGTTCAAAGATTATCTCTCTAAAAGGATACAGTACGTGACATATAATGGCCATGAGTCAGATTTGATTTCAATCTTCCGTGGTGTACCCCAAGGCTCAATTCTTGGACCTATATTGTTTTTGCTATACGTAAACAATCTCTGCCACATCACGTCCTGAAATATAGTTTCATTCGCAGATGATACCACAACATATTCACCTGGAACTGATCCTAATATACATGTAAACTATATTATATAGAATTGGAAAAAAAATCTTATTTGGTGCTCTGCTAATCAACTTCTCCTCAACACATCTAAAACTAAATACATCATTATCAACCCCAGCAATAAATGAGCGAATATACCACACAGAGATGTTATCATCAACAATAACAAAATAGAGAGACTAGCGTGGTATCTAACAGAGGATTCAATAAAATTATTTTGGATAAAAATCGATGAACATCTTTCGAACAAAGCGCATATAATATTCTTTGTTCTAAAATAGCTCTTGCAAACTAATCCTTAAATAAAGTAAAAACTATTCTGCAACACGCGGCTATAAAAACTCTGTACTTTACCTTAGTTGAGAGTCACTCGCTCCATGGAATCCAAGTATGGGGAAATTCCAGAGCGATAAATAAATTATTTCTTATGCAAAAACGTTCCATTAGAATAACAAGCAATACGCAACATAACTCTCATACAGATCCTTTGTTTTTGAAAGAGAACATTCTAAAAATCGGTGACCATTTTAAGCATCATGCATCTCTTTTTTTATTTGATTGGAAAAGTTACAATCCCCCTTCATCTTATGTTTTTTTCAGTCATAATATAACTGGACGATCTACCAGACAAACCGGTACGCTGCAAGCTATAAGAACACGATTACACGAACCAAATTTCTAGATGCATTACCAATACACGCTTATCCAAAAATATGAAATAACTTCGATGAAAGTCTGCGCAACATTACGGCCAGGCGACATTTAAGAAGAGTCTGGCTGAAAAAATATTTACGACGAATGCCGATAGTATAGACTGCAATAATCCGTTCTGTCCTGATTGTTTTATTTAAGGCTCAAATATCCGCATTGCTATAATAGAGTATATTATATTAAATTTTATCATATGACTCGTCCGTTTTGTTTACTTTAAAACATTTGATATTTTGTTTTCATATTAATCAGTGATAAATAAAGCCTTCCGTCAATTCCATTGGTCAATTTCAAAACTAGACAATTTGATTGGCTTAACAAAATACATCTGGGTTACATTTGCATAATTTCAGTAGGGATAATTTACGTTATCTGTCCTATTTAGGGTGGGTTATATTGAATTAATCTTTTACCTACAGAAAAAACGTCATTCATGTTTTTTTATATTTTCCCTTTTTGCTTCCAAAACATAGGTTATGACCCGTCATTGGAACGAGCTCGACGAGCTCGTTCCAATGAGGGTTCATAACCTATGTTTTGGAAGCAAAAAATGAAAATTTTTTAGTTATACGAGGATGTTTTTTCCAAGTGCCGTCTGCAACTCAAGTTAGGCGATGGGTTAAAAAGTCATACTAAGTGGCTAATTTGTGCTTGTGTGTGTCATATGATAAATAGAATATGAAAAGAGTGTTTTTCTCATATAATATTTATGAAACTCGTCCGAATTTTCCGTTTGGGCTCGCCAGAGGCTTGCCAAAACGGAAAATTCTTAGACTCGTTTCATAAATATTATATGAGAAAAACACTCATTCCATATCCTCTAAAAATTATGCTGTATTATATAATATACAACACTCCAGTTTATGCAGTTTCAAACTATATCTGCATGCCCTAATTCCTTCAATTCCGTATTTCGTCTTAAGTTCCAGAGTTGGGTCAGCATTAATGACCTTCCTCACAGGAAACTCTATAGCATGTCTCATATAAGTGTGTGCGTATGTATACGTATGCATGTGTGTATATGCAAGTGTACAGGTGCGTGTGTATATACTTATATGTATGCGTGGATCCCGATGAACCCTCCTGAATGTGTTTTCTTATTGATTGATGGTCTGACACAGAACAGTGCTTGATAGTCCCTGGGGGATGACAGTTATCTTCCACGGTATACATACTATTTAGGTGTTGTTGTATTTCTATGATAAATTTGTATTTGTCTTTTATCCTGAAAAGATGCCTTTATTGTATCTTGATGTGCAATTTATTATGTGTGTATACCGTAAATAAACTATTTATTCATTCATTCATTCATTCATTAGGGTACGACCTGGCGCTTCATTAATTAAAATTTTGCTGCTACCGATTTGTACACAGGTAATGACAGTGAAATTGTCCATCTAAAAATGACCAACTGTGAGTGTCACATACCTTCAAGTACCAAATCTCATCATGCCATGTAACTTTTAACGAGATAAGATTTAATAGTGTACATGCGAATGAGCATCCATATTTACGTCGCAAATACTAACGAATATGTCATGTCTGACAACATTATTGGGAGGGGGGGGGGGGGCTCATTCTTGCACACCCCCCCCCCTTTACTCCCTCGGTGTGATCACATGCTTCATAGGAAAAATATAATTAACATCAACCCCAGTTTAATGGATAGTTTTTTTTTTTTACACATCTGTGATCTGTTAATGAAGCAACAATGTATAAAGAGCCAATGTAAGATGAAATTTACCACTAAAGTGAGATGAAATTTATCACATTTTCCTCTAGCCTCCTATTCGATGTGAGACGCATATCGCGGGTAAGATGGCTCGGAGTGACAGGCTTATCTCACCAGCCAAGGTAACACGTCCCGGCCAGTGAACGACAACGTTATGAACACTGCCATGGTGCATTTGGGCATTTTCTTCATCGCTCCGACGTTCACGCCGATTCCGTACAATTTGCCGTTCATGTTCGCATTTATAGGGTTGAAAACTGAACTTTTAATCGCCCATTTCATAAAATGTACTATATTTTGTCAGCGACCGAATATCCTTCATCTTGACAAGGTAGCATCTCACCAGTCTTCAAATCTATATGATGCCACGTTGGCATTTACGTGGGAGAAAAATGATCCACTCTCTATGGAAGTTACTTGCGTCAAAATCTAGGCAGGCCTCGTGTTAGGTGCAAATATATTTCCCCAATGCCCCTCAAGTGACTCACATCCACCAGAAACGATAATAATCTAAGACAGCGTTTCTGTGTATCCTCCCCTCGAAGTACTTCCCTTGACTGACCCGGTTGTATTCATTTATATTTGTATCGTTGTATATAGTACAGCCGACGTAGACTGGTCTAGTCCACGCGTGGGAAGTGATATTCCCGCACGCGTCTACCGGGTAATAAATATCATAATCATTATTTTAATTTATGAAGCACCGGATTGCTTCATTAATTAAATTTTTGGTGATGTTTTCAATAATAAGTGCTTGAAATCTAACATGATTGCGTCCGTGGGACTAATACCAACCCGCGGAAAGAGACCATTCTACGGCGGCCGCTCTATAGTTCATTCAGTATTCTGAAGCCAAAAAATGTAATACAAGAAAATGCACTGGATATTTCTGGAAGAGTGCATCTCAAACCTTTAACGCGATATAATTATCAAACGAGTGTCCGAAAGAGTTAACAAATTAAACATGTGACTTTTTTTCATTGTTTTAACTTGTGGCAGAGAGGATTGAAGAGGTTCCGTGTTCATACAGTTAAAATTAGAAGTCCTGTCACAAATAGTGCGCTTATCTAGGCTTAATTGTGCGTTGGAATTGCGCGCAATTGCCATATCGAATGGCATCCAAAGCACGGCAGGTTCTCCTGGTCACGCATAACAAACACATGCAATGTTTCTGCCAATGGACCTCCGGGTTACCCGGAGGTCCACTGGCTGACACATTGTTTGTGCACCGGCCATATGTACAGAATTTGATAACTTTACTACGGCCATAGCGCGTACATTAACACGCAGATCATCGTGCTATTTTTTCGCATTTCAAGACAGGACCTCTAGTTTTAACCGTATGTACATTCATCCTTCCATCTGTTCAGGTAAACATCGACACAAACATGTAGTACTCCAACTATTTATTTATTTATTTATTTATTTATTTATTTATTTATTTATTTATTTATTTATTTAGGTTTAACGACACTTTCGAAATCCAGGGTCCCCTCGTCACGGACCGTTTTACGGGTGGAGGAAGCCGGAGTACCCGGAGAGAACAACTTACCAACAACTGGCAACTGTCAGCTCCCCACCATACTAACTCCACGCAAGCAGGGTTAGCATTGGTTGAAGAAAAGTGCACCATCGACGTGCAGTACGCCTTAGTACACATCGCCTCCGTGCCTCCACGTGGGAAATGGGGTGAAGTGTCTTGCCCAGGGACACAACGCGGGTGCAGCAGGTGGGATTCGAGCCGCGGACCTCTCGGCTTGCAGCCTACACCTTTGCCTACTGAACCACCCCCACCAGCTCCCCAAGCGAGTCAGCGTAAATCGTATATATAGCTTTTAAATACCACCAAGTATAACAGATTAGTATATCGACGGGATATCCACGTGAGGCAGGTTTGGTTGATTGATAATTAACCGGAAATAAAATTGAAGGATTAAAGGTTTACTGAGCCACCCTACAAATGCAGAATGGATGCGCCTATTTCGCCGCAGACAGTATTGTTTCAGACGAAACTATCCGGACTTCAATGTTGAAAGTGATAACTTTGCGAACTACAGAATAACTTCACGTATATCACAATGAAAAACTGTTTTTGTTTCCCTTGTAGACGCCCAATAATGAGATGTTGCTGGCGCATCTGAGTAGCCTGGCTGCTAGATATCCACTATTTTATAGATTTTGGAGAGGTCCACTGACGCCTGTTATTATTTGTGTTCACAATGAAACAGCGAAGAAAATTCTTAAAACCTCAGGTATTTAACTTTTAGCACTTTCATGCCAGATGTATTGATTGTTTCAGGTATTTCACAGAGAGACTCTGCTATGCAATTTTCAATGACATAGCGATTATTTTTCCTTTCACATATAACACAGATATTTCATTTTTACTCTTGAAGCATGACTTACACCCATTGTTCACGGCGCCGGGTGCCAGTTTAGCCAATTCGCACGCTGTCAGGACCAGAAGCATCACGAACATTGCCGACTGGGGTTGGCAGTGGTGTAATCCTGCATTGAACCGACCGTGGTCGCTCAAGACCCGACTGACTAATATTCCAAACACATCGTCGAAGGCCTGTCTTGAAGATATGGTTTGACTATTAGTCAGTTGGGAATATATATGGTTAAAAAAGAAAGCAAAACGCCTTGGAAATTCATTAGTGCAAACACTAAATGTGCGTGTATCAGTTGAGACGCAACACCAAGCAAATAAAATATGTTTAAACTAACTAAGCTTACAATCACTCATGATTGCCTCTACACAAATACAGTATGCGTAATAAATAGGTTGCGATATTTTAATTGCAATCAAGACCAGTGTTCAAGCTGCCGGGTGAATATTAAGCCAATTCCACTAACAACTTTTACTGGGCACTAACAAATTTTCGTTGACTAAAATATGCACGAAAGAAAATCCCTTTTTCTAGTGAAGAAAAGCCATCCAAGCAGCGAAAAGTGTGGTCGATGACGAAACAAGCAAGCAAATTATATATTTTTACTTACAGTAGAAGAAAATCGCCAGCTGACAAAAGAGATAGGAATAATAGCCAATTTTCACGAAACTCACTCAAATCCAGTGTTTTGTGCAATACGGTGTTAGAAATTGTGTTTATACAAACCTTCAGGGAGCATTGCGACTCATGGGTTACGGCAATGTACTTCAAACCGAGATACCCACGAATCGATCCCCGTCAGGGTTTAAGTTTTTGAAGGCTTAATTTGTTACTATTCACGTTCTTAAGAACGTGAATAGTAACAAGTTAATCCTTCAAAAACTAAAATTACGAATAATGTTCTGGGCAAAATTCACTACTTACCTAACAATTAAACATTGTTAATTACTTAATCAATTGTGAATAATTTGAATGAATTATCTGATGTCAATTTTATCCATTTTTTGTTGGAAATGTAAAAAATTGAAGTTGGTTCGAGAGACTCGAAAAAATCGAATATTGAGACTGATTCTGGATCGATCTCGAAGAAGACGTATCGATATCGAATCGAATCTCGAATATTCGCAGGATCCTACATTCATCCTGAAAATTTGTTTAGTTTGATATTTTACAGTACGTGGAGAGTGGATTGTAACTAAATCACCCTCCGAGTGGAGTTATCACCCAAGCTATAATTTTCAAATTTTGTACATACCGACAAAAAACGCAGGCAATGTTTCAGCCAATGGACCTCCGGGTTTAACCCGGAGGTCCATTGGCTGAAACTTTGCTTGTGCTGGCTATGCTTTGCAACAAATCTGCAATTATTGCTTGGGTGGAATCTCCACTCTGCGAGTGATTTAGTGATAATACACTCTCCACGTACTGCATGAACAGCGGAAGAACACTTCTGTACAGTGAGTGTTCCTGAGCACTTCTTTTCAGAAGGTCGTTTGGTAAATCAAACACGAAAACGACTGATTAATACATAATTTGGTTCAGATGGAGGTTTCGTAAAGCCAAGCCCTATTTTTTTGGTATGTCCTTCTTCACAGCAAATTCCGAAATGCCGTCAGTATGGACGGTGAGAAATATCAGACAACATACCCAATATGTATCCTGTTGAAATCACATGCTCATCCACGTGCGTTTTGTGACATTCGAGCCAAACTTTTCAATACCCGCGTAAATAAATGAGGAAATATCGTTCCATACAGATTACGTGTCTATGATATATGTTTTCAGTTAACTAAAAATACCTGTTTCCGGTGCTCGAGGGTGTGTTATCCAATATACCCTATCCACCTACAGGTGTAGGCACTGAAATTATTTTATTTTGAAAAATAAGTGCCACCTATTTCCGTATACTGGTGAACGTGTATGGCTGACCAAAATGATTCGGGAAATAATTAAGATTGTTATTACAGAATAATTGTTTAACATTCAGTGTTATTTTCTTATGCTGTTTTCTTGGATTGAGGGAGCCCCGGTAAGTGAAGCAGGCGTGTTTACTGTGGTAAACAACCTCTGTTGTACTGATAAGATAGGACACAGTTACCAAAGATACCATGCTAGCTGCAAGGGGAGCCCTACATTAGCCATATATTCTTCACATATAATTGTTTTATTACCATTTTTTAGAGAGTGCCTATTAACACTCTCCAATAAATGGTAATAAAATAATTGTACAAAAACATTTCTTTTTGAACTGTTCAGCAAACAACAAATAGCGCATACAGCGTAAAACCACTGTAGTGGCTTTCAGTACTTTTCACTAGAGCCATGATAATGGCTTCTAACACTCAACCAGTTAATTCAATTTGTGTTGATTATTCCTCTAATTGGTGTTTGGAATATAATATTGTGTCTGTGGGCATTTGTCCTGCCTTGGAAAGTAACCTGTCCACGGCCGCCTTACTGTAGAGCTTTGCGAAAAGGAAAGCCAGAATTTCCTCCTGATCAGGAAGCAGTTACAATTCGGTCAAAATCCGTATTAGCAAAGTAAATTTAGAGAACTTCAACATTACTACCTCTGTGGGACGCCGAGGAGTTTACTGGAGTAAATAATACTAGGGGATGGAAGGCCTCTAAAATGAACGAATGACTCTCCTCATTTCATCATTTTGATTTTCCATCTCTTCTTTTCTGTGATAAGGTAACCTCGTTGGAGGCTCCTTACGTGGAGAGGCATCCCCAATATTTAGCTGATGTTATATTATATCAATGCAACCTTGATCTCTGTAATTTTTAGCAAAAAGATGAGCGCGTTCGTTGTTCTGTAAGAAGCTATTGAACCTGTCCTGCCAGTGTTGTGTCAGACCTGCTTTGGTATCACTGAATAATTCCTCAATGTGCTCTGGCATTTTTTTTCTGTCAGCTCGTTTCCATCTGTAAATGGCACTCTACCATTAACTTGCCAACTATTGTATAGAGACTCTGAGCTTCTGATGATATACCAATGAATTGAAATGGAACTGTTGTGCCAGCTGTTACAAGAGTCCTGCTGACTAATCCACGCCCAGACTTCACAAATCCTTCGGTTGGTTCAAATAACCATGTCATACCAGGTGGTATTTTCGTTCCTTGTGGTATTTTTACATGACACTGGGTAACCAACTTACTCCTCGGTGGTAAGTTTAATGTCTCCTTTGTTGTTATTTTATAACAAACCCGTGCATCAGAATAGGATATTTGCTGTAGTACATTATCCAGTTTCATTTCAAACTCTGCAAATCAACAACATACATTTTCTTCTTCATAAAGTCTGTTCCTATGATGGCACCAATGTTTAATTTTGCGACAATGCGATTGTGGCCTTTTGAAAACCTGTTTATTGAAAGATTAACTTCTACAGCTCCCATGGTTTTGAGAAGGATATCCCATGCACCTTCTATTTCATAATACCAAGGTTTTGAAGCAGATTTTGATTCCCAGATTATCTTGACGAATAAGGTCTCAGAGATTACTGATAACGTCACTCTAATATCTACCAGTAATTTAGCCTATACACTTTGCACACATGGTGTTCTGTATATTACAGACTCTGCTGCACGTTTTGTGACGCTGACCTTATTTTACCTTTTGTCTTGATCTATCGTTACCTTTAACCCTTTACCTAACGTAACGGCCAAAACCGGCCAGCGCTATTCTCAAAAATCGCCATTTAATTTTCAAAATATTTTCATTTTTTGTCTCAAAAACATAGGTTATGACCCCTCGTTGGAACGAGCTCGTCGAGCTCGTTCCAACGAGGGGTCATAACCTATGTTTTTGAGACAAAAAATGAAAAAAATGAGTTATTCAAGAATTTTCTTTGCAAGTGTCGTCTGCTTTTCATGTTAGGTAAAGGGTTAAATAGCAGGCACTTATAATTTAATTGTCCTTTTGAACCACAGTTATGACATTACCGAATTTCAGTATTCCGTCCACGTTGCCTGTTGCCTGCTTGGTAACCTCTGGAGTAGGTTTGACTAAATGTGAGCCCACTTACGTTTCCTCGCATCCCAGTCATTGTTTTTTGCATGTCCCAGCACAATGTGGTGGATATACTTATGTCATTGTTCGTATCTGCCATTTTTGGGGTAGCCCCATCCATATGTATTGCAAAGTTATTTTCCTCAAATCTTTGTCCAACTTGATGAAGGTATTAAACACAACAGCGTGTCTGACTGCGTCATTTCTGTTATGTGTTTTCGACTGTTTGACTCTCAATCTCATTTCAGAATCTCTGAGCGCATCTATAATCTTTTCCCGAGGCAGAGTCTCTTGTACATCTCCTGCGCCAAGTTTGTTAGGTCTTATTGTTTGACCAAGATCTGGGAGAGGTTTTGCAGTTTTCTGCCTACAAAAAATCAAATCTTCGCGCTACGTCTCCACGAAGATTGCCCGATAATCCTTATGCTTGTCCACACTGTAATACAGCACGACATTAGCCCGTCTCGATATCAAACGTATCTTGATAGTAGAATATACATTAAAATGAGACCGGTAATTTAACCAGGATCCAGCTCGATCGTATATGGCTGGCGTTATTAGTTTTGTAAGCTTCCTGTCATCAGGTGCTTTTGCTTTGTGAGTATATACCGTAGGGTTGGTTGTGGGTGAAGTATAATCTATTTTGCTTTGTATACTAGCTCGTTCAGGGCACATGTCTAAAGTAACCATTTGTGTCCCACCTGATGAACTACCGTTACCACTCTTTGTGGTTGCAGGTGCCCTGAGTTTGGTTCTTAAGAAATAACACCATGAATCTGCACTTTATACCTATTCCTTGTGCTCAAACACATGGGTGTTGAGTGTATAATGTCATAAGTTGCAACATGTCTCTTAAGGCTGGCAGGCATATGTCGCTGTTCTAAAGAAGTTATTTCATGAGCCTATTGGTTTACATAAAATTCTCGCAGCTCCCCTTCAAACATTCTTGAAGCCATGTTCATATCAATATACAGTTTACAACTTACAAAAATACTTTTCCTTCTTTTTATTTTCTTTTCCCTATTGAAATAGAGTAAATTGAAAAAATCGTATATTCCCACGAAATGTAAGCAATTAATAACTAATTCACAAGCCCACCTCTGCCGCCAAAATATGTAACGTGCAGCAATACTTTTAGACGGTGACATGTTACTCCCTGTTATAAACCATAGACTATCGTATTACCTGAGTCCTGTTCTTCTCGGTATTTTCGAAAGCTAAAGGACGACTGACTGACCATTTGTTTTGCATCTATCTTTATACTATAGGACGTGCACATTATTCATTTATGACTAAATTTTGGAAGATACCACTTCCCGTGCATTATCGGCCATTTCCGTCGCACCCTTGATCAATGAATATTTACATATCGTGCGTTCCAACCATGCGACGGACATGAACGAATCGCTTCCTAATTAAATAACTGAATGCCCAACTTCCTGCCTTGAAGAGCCAGGGAACTCGTCCCTGTGATTGGGTAACCTTGTGATTGATGATTTACTGCCCTGCCACACTTCCTCCATCTAACACACATTATACGTCATTGTTGAAACTTTATCCCACTGAGCGCTTTGAGCTCAAGGCCGGACATCCTATCCATTATAGACATTGCTAATTCATGACGTTTTGGGTTAACCCGTTACCGAACGATTCGGCCACATCCGCCCGCGTAATATGCAAATTCAGCAGCTGAAAAAATATTATTTTTCAAAACATTTCATCAAAACTATATCATGTGACCCCTCTTTGGAACGAGCTCGTTCCAATGAGGGGTCACATGAAATAGTTTTGTTGGCATTTAAAAAAAAAAAATAAAAAATAATATTTAAAAAAATAAATTTTGATATCGTTTGCGTTGGATAATGGTTAAATCCATTAACTTATTTGAGTATAATTAGTTTATACAAGCTTGGAGTCTAGAAATCACCAGAACCTTGCCATTTAGCACTCCACCAAAAAACACATTTTCGCCTGGACCCCAATCGATAATAGTGGGCGTTCGCAGATCTGAGGAGGTGTTTCATGTCGTGTATGGATGAATAAACCCTGTAAATGTTTGTCATGATATGATATCAAAGAGTAATGATGCATCTGTCACCAGCCGAGCCAAAGTTAGTGTTACGGCAGAATCGAGAGAGATGGGCGACGATTAGTATAAAATATTACTTCTGTCACATGTTACAATTTTTTTTATAATTGAAAGTTCTTGTGGAAGAATTTGTTTTCTTTCTGGCGGGTGTTCAAATCCTCGCGTCAGACTGATCGTCGTCCTGCGTGACACCTTCAGGTGCTGATTTGTATGGAGGTAATTGGTAATCGTCGGCACTAGCGAACAAGCGACACAATTGATTCCACACGTTGCATACTATGTCTTAAAAGTGTTCATATAATCAACGAACCTGCTGTTCTAAATATATTCACTCCCAGCATGCAAAGTATACTAAATATTATTACTTCAAAACGTTACTTCATAAGTAAGCCTGAACAATGATATAACTATTCAGGTATTATTTACCCATCAACCGCTTAAGTACACTTAGAATACCTAAGAAGCATTTTGGGTAGTGTTTAACCGATGATCGGAACCGGCCACCACAATCGGCCGATTATGGGCAATCGTATGACAACGGCAACGGCTCTTGGAACATCGGTTCAACCGATTGTTGCCAAGCAATTTGTGATTTTTCTGAATCGCATTTTATTATCTTCTGCAATTGTTCAATTGTTAATGTAAAATGATGTCGATGATACCATTCAATAAAGTTGAGAAACAACCACGATGTGTATTCGTAATCTCTCCAGACGCCCTTTATGGGATATACGTGTTAAACGATATGCAAAGCTTACAACTGAGCACACTTGCAGCAATAGCCAGTTCATACCGGAAAAATGAAGGATGCACTCAATTGGCTCAGGTCGCAGTAAAATTACCAGTCGCGCGCACTTGGGCGGTAAACGTGGCTCTTAGAGCCACGTTTACCGCCCAAGTGTGCGCGATTGGTAATTTTACTGGGATCCCAGTCAACGAAGTGTAACACTTTGAAAAATGTTCAGTTCAATGTAGTTCTTTCGAGCCTCGACTTGTCTTGTAGTGCACAGTATTACAATCGGAATCGGCATCAGAATCGGCCGATTGTGGGCTCAAATAACCGGTAATCTGTCAGCGACCATTTTTGGTAATCGGTTGGACACTAATTTTGGGTGTTTCAGACAGTGCCCATCCCCTGGACGACCATTTGGTGAATAAATGCTTGTGTTTCTAGTGGTATAACCGGTAGGGTTATAGAGTACATATCAATATAACTATTTCCATATGAATATCTTCCACTGCAACTTATTATTCCTACCTCGTAGTAGATGGGGATATATGAGTGTCTTTCCATCCATTTCTCCCTTCTTACAATTCATCTGTCCTGTCGTCCATCTCTCCCCTTTCTTCTCACACCGTCCTGTCTCTTACACAAGTTCCAAAATGTGCATCCTGGAATATTTGGAGACACTGGCATTTTGAGACATCGCACGTGTCATGAAGTCATGAAAACTTCAGACAAATCCATGGCTGGCAGTGGTGTTATTATTTTGATTTCAGAATTCACATGTTTCCAAAAATAGAGCAAGCAGGATCGTTTTGTTACACTATTTATTTATTGATGTTTAAAGCCATTTTCTGCATCTATGGGCATCCCATGGCCGTGACATATGGATAAAGTCATGTTTAGCCAATCGACTATGTCTATTCTGCCCACCATATAGGATTTCTATCACAGACGTTGGTTCTGGATCCTATTTTACCAAAAGAACATAATTTGTTTACCACAACACTGCTCCACGTTACGGGATTCTCACGGGGATAAGTGGCACTAACATCGAGGGCTGTATTTAACATACGTTCTTTACATATAGAATATACCCGTAGTAGATTGGTGAACGGGCGGTAAAGTGATGTTAAGCGCGAGACTTTGGCTAGCAGTTAACACCACTTCACCAAGAGTGGTGAACATTTTATCGCCGAAACGAAATGGAAAAAGAAACGCGCAAATCACTGGCCTTTTTCATTTTAATAACATAATGACTTACTATTTCGAGTTATGGATGCTTTATTAACATGTGACAACGCATTTTTGTTAATGTTTGGTTCTTATGGGTAAACTCATATAAAAGCGTAATAAATAATTGCCGATTTCATTTCAATCTTCGCGAGGTGACGAGCGATAAATTTAGACAACTTTACATTGAGGTCGAGGTCACCAAAGGTCAGAATGGATGTAGTTCCACTGTAGGTGTAAATTTTAACTATTGAAATCCCATTGCTGGCGTGTTCCCCATAGACACACGTGTTCACCACAGTCGGTGAGTAAAGCAAAGTTTATGTCATAGGTGTTTTATATATAGTAGAATGGGTAATCATAGTAAAAACAGAGAGAACCAGTCACTCTTATTTGGGAAGCATCAGAATCACTAGCTTGATAGATTATACATATTGTATAATCTATATGCATGTAAAGGGGAGCGAAGGGTGTTTTATGTAAATTGCACTTGTCCTTCAATCCTCATTTGTTTTTTATTTATTGGCAAATAAAAAAATGTTTAGTAAAAAAACTAACTTGATGTCTTTGAATGATGAACAACATGTTAGTCGATATACACAATTTCAGGTATTAGACTCCAGTAGTATGTCTCGCACATTTCAAGGAACATTTGGATGACTCCGGTGGATGACTCCGGTGGATGACCCCGGAATTGACGTCATGTCACGTGACCTATTTGCTCCATGGTGTGCTTTCACGGTAACCCACGTGAGCACCTATGTTGTGACATCATCCCCATAGTAATATGTTGTGTTAGTGCGCATGCGCAGCGCGTGTTGTTAGGGTGATACGTGTTTTCGTCGTCCATTTTGTATACTGGAGGCCGCCATCTTGGTTTCTATGAGAGCACGTGGTTGCCATGTCACCCAAAGGCTTATTATAGGATAGGGGTATTTCCGAAGAGGATGTTCCTTTGTACAGAAGTAATATTTCCTGTTTCGTAGAATTACCCAAATAAACCCGACAATTCCCCCAAACTACCGAAATTGACTTTATTTACTACGGATTCCCCCCAGAATAGTTTCCTTACCGCGTTAAGATAAGTTTCCTATAAAATATATCCTTGAAATGTATCCTCAAATAATACAATACAAGGCCATAGGTATCCTCAAATACTCAAATGAGGCTAAGAGTCGTATGTGTGGGTCACTCAATCGAACTATTGCTCTATAGCTCATTTGCTCGATGGGATTCAAGTCGTTCGAGCAATATGTGGAGTCACTCGAGCGAGCAATTGTTATAAAGCTTATTTCGTCGATGGGCTTCGAGTCGTTCGAGCAATGACTTTTCAGTAACTGCTCGATAGATTATAAGGGGAAATTGAGATAGGTATGTCCTGGGGTGGCCTAGAAGGCTGGACCAAACAGGTAATAGTATCCTCTGATAAGTATCCTATAAAACATATTCTCGAATAATACAATACCAGGCCATAGGTATCCTCAAATACCGAAATGTGTCGAATAGCAATATGTTCGAGTCACTCGAACGAACAATTGCTCTCTAGCTCATTTGCTCGATGGAATTCGAGTCGTTCGAGCAATGGCTCATCAGTAACTACTCTTGGCTTTAGGAATCATATGGGCTTTTATGGAGGTTGTCTATCAGTTGGCTATAATCCAAAGGGCCCCCTCGGTACTATAGCACTACGTGCTGCTCTACTACAAAATATTCTGGTGGACATCCGTAGTAAATAAAGTCAATTTCGGTAGTTTGGAGGGATTGTCTGGTTTATTTGGGTAATTCTACGGAACAAGAAATTACTCCTGTACAAAGAAACATGCCCTCCGAACATACCCCTATCCTATAAGAAGCCTTTGAGTAACATAGTAACATAGCAACCACGTGCTACCACAGAAACCGAAATGGCGGCCTCCAGTATACACAATGGGCGACGGAAACACGTATCAACTTAACAACGCCCCCGCTGCGCATGCGCTCTAACACCACGTATCACTATGACAATACAATACAAGATGGCTCATCTAGGTCATATGACATGACGTTACTTCCGTGGTCTTCCACCGGGGTCATTCAAATGCTCCCTGAAACGTGCGAGACATACTACTGTCTCCAAAGTGAACTAGATGATACATTCCGTAACCGTTTTAATTACTGAATGTATACATAACCAATTGTGAACGTTGTTTTTCTGCAGGTCTACATGTGCAGAGAACCATTTAGAAGACCCTTTTAACTGCCGAACATTCGATTTTTGTAACTTGATGCTAATGTGTCTCGTCAGTGTTTCATATTTTTGAATATGATTGTATCGATGGGGGGTCGCACTATTCCAGTAAATCAACTGAGGAGAGACTTTTTATTCCATTAGGAATCTAGTGATTGCTTGAGATGGGGCGGGGTTGTCTTCTCGGATTCCAAGTTCAGGATTTCTTGGTAATAACTCGGATCTTTCTCTAACGTATTTGTATTAATTTTTAATATTCTTCTCATACAGAACCTAAACCCCATGGATTTGGTACTCCATACATTTGGGGAATCGACTGGCTTGGAGAAGGACTGCTTATAAGCAATGGGCGGAAATGGGCAAGGAATAGAAGATTGTTAACACCGGCATTCCATTTTGATATTCTGCAACCATATATCAGTGTAAAGAATGAAGCAGCGGATATTCTTGTGGTAAGTTAAGAATCGATTATACAAACAAACAAAAAAAACATGCAGGCTGGTGTTATTCAGCCTGGAAAGTAAATTCATAACATGGAGAGAAGGATATTGAATTGTGATCAATGTTTTATTACAATCTGTAAGAGAACTGAAGTCATGCACTCCAAATCATTTGCCGCATTAATACATTTAATTGTTTATATATGTATTTATGGTACACACCGCCAAATAAGTTGAGTAATGTTTATTTGTTTATTTATTTAATTATTGTGGTTTAGCGACACATTCGACAGCCAGGGTCACATCATCTGAGCAGTTTTACGGTTGGAGGAAGCCGAGTACACGGGGGGAACCACCGACCAACGGCGAGCAAATGCCTAACTCTCAAGCGTACTTTATACTATATAACCTACACTAGTATGCAATTAGCAGGTCAAATTTGTACTGAAGTTATGGCAAATGGTATTGTGTTTGAAAAGTATAGTTAATTGACAGGGACATTCAGTTAAGAGATATCCAGGTTAGAGGGCTCCATTTCATTACAATTCATTTATTTTTAACAACAACGCACTGGAAATATTTCTGGAGAGAACAAAAACGCTGTAACCCTTTACCCAACGTAACGGCCAAAACCGGCCAGTGCTATTCTAAAAAATCGCCAATTGATTTTCATTAATGTTTCATTTGTTGTCTCAAAAACATAGGTTATGACCCCTCGTTGGAACGAACTCGTTGAGCTCGTTCCAACGAGGGGTCATAACCTATGTTTTTGAGACAAGACATGAACAAAATTAGTTATTCAAGATTTTTTTCATGTTAGGTCCAAGAACGTAACAACCACTGTTGCCATTCATTCACAACACAAGCTGAAAAGTGAAAAATTATATTGTTATGTAACGGGGTTTCAGGTTAAGAAAGAAATGTTACCCTGAATACCATTCCGATATTTTATAACACTTCATCAGTCAACAAACCACACAGACAGAAAACGATCAAATCAAACATAACTCACAAAATATACATAAAAGTTACATAAAATTCGTATTTAAAATAGCCTCTCCATACGAAAATATGTTAATATTTCGTCTGTCACAATTAATTGTGACTTGAGACTGTTAAGCCATAATAGTCAACATAGACAGAAGTAGGACATGCTTTTTGCAATTACATGTTCAAATTATCACTAAACTGATATTTCGTCAGTGCGAACAAAGTATAAGTGTCGTCAACTTAGAGTTACATCTATTAGGCTACTTCCTAATTAGAGTATTACCAGAATATGAAATAATAAGACAATCCGTTCAGTGGACCAGTTGGTCCTCATTATCATTTACAATATACATAACTTATTTAAAAGATGTTAACCACTGCTTTCCATGAACTCAAATGATCTACATCCAAATCCCTACCCTATTTCCATTAGGATTCAATTTTACTTTAAGCGTCTGTGTCCATAAGCTATAACAGATAGCATACTGTTGAATCTCACCAACCACTTATAGCTCCTCAGTTGATTCGAAAGATCTCACAATATATGTAGGTTACTGGGTGAAATTGCATAACACCAGGAAAAATGGAACCAACCCTCACAGTAGACTAGCACTACAGCACTTCATATAATTCCTATGGGCAGTATTAGTATTTTCCTTGTGATACATTTCAATAAGCGACAACAGCAAAGAAGTCGAGGACGGTTGCCTCTATCAGCCTACCAATTATTGGAAAATATATTTCAAGTCTTGGCCACCAAGACTGGGCTGGTTGCACAAATCAGTGTTACACATGCTAGAGGTAGACAAGCACAATGGCAGATTAAAAGTATAAGAAATAAGAAAATATTGAATTGCTGGACATGTCCAACTGACAACAGTCTGGCATGTTAGGAGAACCTGTAAAACAAATTATAATAACTCAACTACCGAAAGGGTCAAGAAAATATCAATAATTCCAAATAAAATATCAATATATATGTTTAAAATGTAAATCAACAGAGCTTCATAACATTACTGTGAGTCATCAAATAGCATATAAATTCACACAGAACTGCCCAGTGTTATTGAATTTGGAGAAAATGGAAGTGAGCCCCCGTAAGTTCATTTATTGATGATAAATCAATTCAAGTAACTGACCTATCCTAATTCTTGCTGCTTTATTGTATGAATTAAATGCTGTATTCTGCTGTCAATCTTTTAAATTGAACACACATATTCATAGTTATTAGCACTTTCCAATATTTTCAGTTGAATACTTTGATACAGTTAAAATAGTATCGATAAGTTTCTTCTGTCCTTTCTGTAACCAAAGCGGAGAATGTTTACAAAGAGATTTCCCGCTTCCCCAATTTTAATTGATAGTAGTAGTAGTGTATGTATGGATCGTCCCACATTGGCCGTAGGGAGAGCCGGAAGGGGGAAGTGACGCCATAGTCACGTAACCTGATGGCGCCATGTTTGCTTGTCATGGTAACCCACGTGGGTAGCCATCTTGTGACGTCATCTCCATAGTGATACGTGGTGTTAGTGCGCATGCGCAGCGTGTATTGTTAGGTGATACGTGTTTCCGTCGTCCATTTTGTATACTGGGGGTCGCCATCTTGGTTTCTGTGGTAGCACGTGGTTGCTATGTGACCCAAAGGTTTATAATAGGACAGGGGATATGTTCGGAGGGTATGTTCGATTGAATCGGAAACCGAATTTTATGGAATCTGATAAGAATCTCAGTTGCGGAATGCCTTACATTGTCTGTCTATATGCATACATGGGAAATCTGATTGAACATTTTGAAGGCCTGAGCGAAGGTATAACTACGAAGTAGTGATACAAGTCAATATTAATGGGTGGTAGTTTAGTCAATAGTACTGGTACAAAGCCGCAATGGAACAAGACTGGTGTAGAAGCTAATGATATGACAGATAGACCATAGACCAGTACTGGTTTTGGAGCTTTGGAAAAAATATGGAAGCGGTTGGTAAGACTACATTAAACCGCATGAGGGATTACTCATGGCCCTTATGGCCTCATACGACAAAAAAAAAATGGATTCTACAAAAGGTATCCTCGATAGGTATCCTCAAATAATACAATACCAGGTCATAGGTATCCTCAAATAACGAAATAAGGCTAAGAGGGATAGTAAATGAGGCCTCATTGAGCGCTTTTTTTCATGGCCCTCGTGCTCTCAAAAGAAAATTAGGCTATGAGGGATAGTAAATGAGGCCCCATTGGGGGCTTTTACATAGCCCTCATGGCCTCATACGACAACAAAAGGGATTCCATAGCCACAGGCGTTTTCCAAAAAGGGGTGCCGAAACTGGGGTGTCTGGGGATATGGCTGTTAAATGCTGAGATGAAGCTAAGAGGGATAGTAAATGAGGCCTCATTGAAGAATTGTTTCATGGCCCCCATGCCCTCAAAAGACAATGAGATTACGAGGGATAGTAAATGAGGCCTCATTGAGGGCTTTTACATAGCCCTCATGGCCTCATACGACAAAAAGGGATTCCATAGCCACAGGCGGTTTCTGAAAAAAATGGGATTCCATGGGATATGGCTGTTAAATACCGAGATGAGGCTAAGAGGGGCAGTAAATGAGACCTCATGAGGGATTGTTTATGGCCCTCATGGCCTCAGTAGAAATGAGGTTAAGAGTGGTAGAAAATTAGACCTCATTGAGGGCATTTCTCATAGCCCTCATGGCCTCATATGACTAAAACAGGATTCCATAACCAGAGACGTTTCACAAAAAGGGATTCCATCGGACGTGTCCATATAGAGGTGTTGAGAATCGGATAGGACTTCGTTGTAATAAAGGGGGATAACTCTGCATAAAGATTATGGGGGATGAAGCAATCTGATTGGTTAGTTATAGCTAGAAAAGTGAACTGATTGGGTGATCTAGATAAATGAAAACAATAAGAGTACTCGGAATGGGGTCAGAACTAACAAGAACAGACCAGAAAAGCTAAATATAGTAACAATAAGCAAAGCTGCTCCAGTTGATAGGCTCTTCTGTTCTACTGAATTATACTCCAGGGCACAGGAACATGCCCACGTAGATGAAAACTAATGCATAGATAGATAGGAGCAGAGAATTCTGAAAGAATTCGAAATAGTAAAACTTGTCGGGTTGTTTGTGGTAATTCGTCATACTCCGATTCAATCGAACATGCCCTCCGAACATACCCCTGTCCAATTATAAGCCTTTGGGTTACGTGGCAACCACGTGCTACAATATAAACCAAGATGGCGGCCCCAGTATACAAAATGGACGACGGAAACACGTATCACCCTAACAATACGCGATGCACATGCGCGCTAACACCACGTATCACTATGGAGATGACGTCAGAAGATGGCCGCTCACGCGGGTTACCAATCAATGGCAACCAAACATGGCGCCACCACGTCACGTGACTATGATGTCACGCCCCCCCCCCCCCCCCCCCCCCGGCTCTCCCTCCGGCCAATGTGGGACGATCCATACATTCACTACTACTGATAGTGATTAAAAGATCTTGATCAAAGCATAGGTGGCGTTGACTAAATTAATCCTCGATTATGATTACTATACTCGTATGTTCTGCGAAATCACCTAATATAAAATAACAACCGAAAGAGTCGTATTTCAGTGGCGGACGTGTTGTTTCTATCTTATCAGAAATATTGGAACAGACGATGTTATATTCTTGTAAAAAGCACGCTGTATGATACATTAAAAAAACATATATATTATACCTACAGTGGATGGCACAATCATGAGGCTACCTACAGTTACTTCTCTGATTTCAAACAAAATAGAAGATATATTGTCTCTGTTGTATACCACAGGCATAATTAAAACAGATATTAAAATGTGAGACATTATCGTAAACATGTATATTCCTCAAAGTTTATACCTGACATGATGATCTCAGCCGATTCTTAATGGAGATATTCACAACTGTGTACTTAAACTGGTATCATTGAACTTTAGAACCAGTATAAATATAAAACCAGTGACGACAATAAACAATTCTTATGACAACATCATATTATATGTATAAATCCTCAAACAGCATGCTGTATTATAACCGGATTTGTAGGACATTCAAGTTCATAAAGAAAAAAATAAATATACCAGACGACGACAATAGATCAAATGTTGTCAAGATGGAGATTCATGGGCAAATGTTTTCTTTCGAATTCTCATGCCGCACACAATGTCGACCCATCAAGCTCGTAGAGTGAGCATAGTTCAGCGTAATCAGTAATTGTTCACATTTTCGTGTTATCCAATTTTATTACACCCCTGTGCTATGTAATCCCCATCTACAAGAACACTAAACCATGAGGGGAATTAAAATCTATTCCGCACTTATGAGCGGAACGTAAATCATTGACGAACTACTTTTAACTAGAAGCGAAAGTTCACTGGATATTTTTACAAATCATGCAAAGAAATTAAAACCTGAATACGTTCCTGTGGCACACCTCACAGGTCGCATTTATGATCAGATTACTTTGAAACTTGGTATGCTTGTTTGGGGTGACCTCTAGATGGGAGCTATCGATTTTCTTCAATTTCCGTCAAAAAATGTTGCCGCGGCCAACGTTCTTAGAACTTAGTTAAGTCAAACCACAATATTTCCCTTTGGCACACCCTACAGGGTACATTTATGATTTGATTGCTTTGAAACCCGCTATGCTTATTTAGGGTGAACTCTGGATGGGAGTTATCGATTTTCTTCAATTTCCGGCAAAAAATGATGCTACGGCCAACATTCGTAGAACTTAGTTTAGTCAGACCTCAATATTTCCCTTTGGCACACCCTACAGGGCACATTTATGATCAGATTGCTTTGAAACCTGGTATGCTTGTTTGGGTAGACCTCTAGATGGGAGCTATCGATTTTCTTCAATTTCTGTCAAAAAATGTTGCCGCGGCCAAAGTTCTTTGAACTTAGTTTAGTCAGAAGACTCAATATTTCCCTTTGGCACACCCTACAGGGTACATTTATGATCGGATTGCTTTGAAACCTGGCAAGCTTGTTTGGGGTGACCTCTAGATGGGAGCTATCGATTTTCTGCAATTTCCTTCAAAAAATGTTGCCGCGGCCAACGTTCTTAGAACTTAGTTTAGTCAAACCACAATATTTCCCTTTGGCACACCCTACAGGGCACATTTATGATTTGATTGCCTCGAAATGTGGTATGCTTATTTAGGGTGACCTCTAGATGGGAGCTATCGATTTTCTTCAATTTCTGGCAAAAAATGTTGCCACGGCCAACGTTCGTAGAACTTAGTTTAGTCAGACCTCAATATTTCCCTTTGGCACAACCTACAGGGCCCATTTATGATTAGATTGCTTTGGAACCGGGTATGCTTGTTTGGGGATACCTCTAGATGGGAGCTATTGATTTTCTTCAATTTCTGTCAAAAAATGTTGCCGCGGCCAACATTCTTAGAACTTAGTTTAGTCAGAAGACTCAATATTTCCCATTGGCACACCCTACAGGGTACATTTATGATTTGATTGCTTTGAAACGTGGCATGCTTGTTTGGGGTGACCTCAAGATGGGAGCTATCGATTTTCTTCAATTTCCGTCAAAAAATGTTGCCGCGGCCAACGTTTTTAGAACTCAGTTTAGTCAGACCACAATATTTCCTTTTGGCACACCCTACAGGGCACATTTATGATTTGATTGCTTTGAAACCTGGTATGCTTGTTTGGGGAGACATCTAGATGAGAGCTATCAATTTTCTTCAATTTTCGTCAAAAAATGTTGCCACGGCCAACGTTCTTAGAATTTAGTCGAGTCAGCCCACAATATTTCCCTTTTGTACACCCTACAGGGCACATTTATGATCAGATTGCTTTGAAACCTGGTATGCTTGTTTGGGGAGACATCTAGATGAGAGCTATCAATTTTCTTCAATTTTCGTCAAAAAATGTTGCCACGGCCAACGTTCTTAGAATTTAGTCGAGTCAGCCCACAATATTTCCCTTTGGCACACCTTACAGGGCACATTTATGATCGGATTGCTTTGAAACCTGGCATGCTTGTTTGGGAAGGCCTCTAGATGGGAGCTATCGATTTTCTTTGGTTTCTGTCAAAAAAATTTGCCACTGGCAAAAAAAAATGGCATTGGTACCAATGATCTTCAATTTTGCCATTTCATTTATAACTTACCAAGTTCAAGTTTGTCAAGTTGAGCTACAGTGTCATTGACACTTTCATTGTTTTCTGTTTTCAATTTTGTAGTACTACGAAATCGACATAAGTGTATAATAATTTACCACCAAAAGCCAACATCTGAGATCTCAATAATAAGTTTATGTCTCTCACCTATGTGATCTGACATCAACCTTAATATCACACAAACGATCATCCATTATAATTAACGAAGCACCGGGTACATCCCTTTTTTCCATTTTTTTTTTAAATTTCGATAAACTGATATTTAAAATAGTACATTTGGATATTGCATGCGTTGGGAAAAAGGTTTATTCGAACTGCATCATCAAGGCATGATAATTCGTTCCACGGAGATAGCTCAAGTCCCGGTTGTGGTACGAATGTTCACTTATCTGAACAGTCTTTCGATATACCGGTATACCGCATACCGATATCGGTATTGAGTTTAGAATATCCTCCCCTACTAGGGCGCCACATGCAAGCTGTGTATTGATTTTTTACGACTTAAGATCACGACGATATGGTATTGCGTTCTTGCACACTGTGCGTGACGTAATCCCTATCTATATTTCTATTTGTACTGTAACCGCTGACGTTTATATATAGACTACAGCCATAGTAGCTTGGTGTGCCAAATATTTACGAAGAGTGGTGAAGTGGTGTTAACCGCGAGCCTTTGGCGCGCGGTTAACACCACTTCACCACGATTGGTGAACATTTGGTACACCAAGATTATTTGGGTATATTTTATTAATACCATGATCGTCAGATTATTAAGAGTCGCTATTAATTTTCTCGATTTTACTGAGCAGCACGCGTACAAACGTGCGAATTTGTTTTTGTTTACAAGAGCATCGATGGGCGGTACTTCCGCTGTCAGTTTTATCTCCGAAACAAAATGGAAAAAGAAACGGGTCCTTTGTCATTTAAATAACATAATAACATAGTATTTCGACTCATGGATGCTTTATTAACATGAGACAATGCATGTTTGTTAATTCTTGGTGTCTTTGTGGTTAAACTCATATAAAAACGTAATAAATAATTGCCACTTTCATTTTTCTTCCGGCGTGCGATAAATTTAGACAAGTTCGCATTCAGTTCGCATTCAGTTCGACGTCACCAAAGGTCAGCTTGGATGTAGTTCCATTGTAGATGTAAATTTTAACTACTGAAATCCTATTGCTGTTGTGTTCACCACAGTTGGTGTATAAAGGTAAAAAATATGTCATAGGCTTTTCATATATAGCAGAGTAGGTAAACATGTATGAAATAGTGTTTCAGCTCTGCATTCCTTTGTTTTATTGTTTTTTTATGTTTTACGCATGGGACGCCTAAATAAAAATATCACCATAGCAATAAATAATCTATTCGTTCTTTGAGGTGGTGATTTGTTTATCATTTAATTACGGTTATCAAAAGCGGTAAGTTTGACATGTGTAGTAACCCGGTGCCAAGTGAGTGCAGGTAAAAACGTTCTCGTTTTGAATCGAATTTGTATTTTGTATTGACGTTTTTACTAGTATTGGGTGAATACTTTCTTGTTTAAGATAAATGACATCATTTAAAATTATTAATGACCAAATTAAGTCACTAACAGACTGCGTATCCTACAATATGTGCATTCAAAATAAAACGAAAGAACAAATCCTGATCCATGCAATGAAATATCTCTCCGATACAACTGTGCCACACTAAGCTACATATTGAGAACAAAACAAATTGAATCGCATCCTCAGTTGTATACTTCGAAAAACACCTGCAAATCCTAAATAATAATGAGGCCTCAAAGTTTATAATGAACTTACCTGTAAGGTTTGGAGTTGATGTCCAACAATTAATTATCTATGTATGAAATTATCTTCATCAGGAATATGTGTTGTATCGGCAATGGTGATTTCTACCTGTCAGATGTTCAGTCCATTTACGTGGTATGAAAGCATATTTTTTATTGCAGAATAAGATAGAAAAATGTGTGCAACAAAAGAAAAGCTTCGAGGTGTTTGAATACATAAGTTTATGTCTACTGGATATTCTCCTGAAATGTGCATTTTCGTACACAGATGACATACAGGAACTTGGGTGAGACAGATTTAATTTTCCATTGCGATTTTGTAGATTTTTCAAAGTTCCAAAATGTAAAGAAATAAATTACAGTTAAAACTAGAAGTTCTGTCATGAAATGCGCGCACATAGTACGTCGATCTGCGCGTTAATCTACGCGTTATGACAACATATTCTGTACATATCGCCTGCACACACGCAATGTTACAGCCAATGGACCTCCGCATAACCCGGAGGTCACTTGGCAGAAACATTGCCCGAGTTTGCAATGAGCAACCAGGAGAACTTGCCGTGCCTTGGATGTCATTCGATATGGCAATTGCGCGCAATTCCTACGCGGAATTAAGCCTAGGTAAGTGCACTGTTCGTGACAGAACTTCTAGTTTTAACAGTATGTCCTTTCATCGCAGCATGCAGGTGGAATGGGAATGTGAACGTCCATGTTTACTCACTTCATACAGAAAATAAACCAATTAACGAGTTGACACATCCATTCAACAGTAACACTACAATGGAGGGACAGACAGTTCATTTCATTTCAGTTCTTAAGATTTACTTCGAGTAACGTACTCATTACCGTGTTTAGAGAGTAAATTATTCAAAGTGGACATACGGATGTGTAAAATGGTAACGCCACCATCCTGTACTCGATGACCCTACAGCCACGTGGATAGAAATGTACATTGTGGTTAGAAAATGATTTTTTGCTCAGTTATCTCCTAAGGGCAAAGTTTCATTTATTATTGTACATTATAAAACTGATGACCTGGTTCGGAGGCAGAATTTTTGCAGTGCCCCCATCATAATGGTAACACATATCTAATCATTTCAACTGTATATAACACATTAAATATACTGATCCAAAAAAGAAACGCAAAACGGGTTTTGTGTGATGAGGGATGTTCCCGCATTATGGGATAATGAGATAGAGAACGAAATATCAATTCATAACCGAAGTTTTAATGGATGAATGAAGCACAAATGGAGACGCTTCAGACGTTAACGTCACGAGTCGACGTCATCCAAACTCAATATCTAGTGTGACCGCCATCTGAGTCCAAGACTGCTTGGCACCTTCTGTTCATTGAAGCAATCGGATTCCGGGTGGAATCTTGAGGTATGGGGGCCCAATCTTACTGCAACGCTTGTGCCAACTGCGGTAACGTCTGAGGTTGTGGTTGACATTGTCGCACACGTTGATCCAGTTGATCCCAAAGATGTTCGATCCGATTTAAATCTGGCAATCTTGTGGGCCAGGGCAGGACCTCGATGTTGTTATCCTGTATATAAGCTGTCGTGCGCCTCTCTGTGTCCGGTCGGGCTTTGTCATGCTGGGAAAAGGCGTTAGAATTCTGCATAATGGGGAGCACGGGTAGATGCAAAATTTCATATGTGTACCTACGCGCCGTCAAGTTATCCTCAACATGGACGAGATCTGTTCTACCAGTGTGTGAGGTGGCTGCCCACATCATACACACCACCCGAACGCAACTTCGCGCAAAACATTCTCCACGACGCCTGTACACACGGCATCGTCCATCAACTCGACGAAGAAGGAAACGTGACTCGTCACTGACCCATACCGTTCTCCATCTCTGATAAAGTCATGCCCTGTGCATCTGACACCATTGAAGTCGCCGTCGATGATGCTGCCCCGTCAAAATGACGCCACGAACTGGCCGTCTAGATGCAGACCTGCCTCGCGTTGACGGTTGCGAACGGTCTGATCTGAAATCATCCGCCGATCTGGTAGCGTTGACGCCGCAGAGGTCGCTGTGGTTGTTCTCTCTCGCAAACGACGTAACCGGATGTATCGTCCCTGAGCTTGGGTGGTCACACGGGGTATCCCGGATCTCGGAAGGGCCTGCGTTGTCCCCTGGATTTGGTAGGTGTTCCACTGGCGTGTGTAGGTGCTCGGCCGGACATTGAACACTCGCTACATTCGAAGCTGATTCGCCTGTTTCCAAGCGGCTAATGGCATTATTTCTCTGAGCTTCGGTCAAACTCGGCATTTTGCATGAGCAAGATCCCTTTAACGCTGTGCGAATTTCGACCGATTTCCATGTCCATGTATACCCCCACACACTCAGCTCGCATTCTCAGAGCGTGCAACTTCATGATCAGGTATTCCCTCAGGGGTAACTGTTTTGTTCATTTCCAATATTTTGGGGGTCACAGTAGCCGAAATATGCCCCATTGTCCAAAATGTTACATAATGTTTAGACCACCACGATATGTCATTAACCATATCTACTGCCACACTTCATCACTGTATTCTCCTAAATTTGCCTTGTTATCGTGACTACACTCGTTTTGTGGCTTTTTTTAAGAGTATATTTACTTTGCTTTGTGTAGCATACTAACAATTCATCACCTCATTCTTCTTACGTTGACGTTGGCAGATTCAGACAAGTTACATCCAGTGACTTGATCATTGTAGACAATTATTTGGATCGATGTTCCCCATTATTCATCTTCTATAGGCTCTTTCAATAAATAGGTTATCTTCACCTGATCCCACGAACTCTTCTGCGTTGTCGAGATTTTCTTCCGTTTGGTCTGTGGAATTCTTTGTGTCTGATAGTGTGTTTACATTGCAATGGTGTGGGTATTGAATAGTGATGTCAAAACTGCCATCGTATTAATGGAAAGCTTACCCCTGCCTGCGAAAATGTATGCCATAATTACACCGTCAAAGTAGTCAACGGTCGTGTCGTTACTTTATATGATGTTCAAATCGATGTTGACTGTCATGCCACACAGTACACTCGCCGTGGACTGATCATAATTCACGCGTGGGCAGTGTTGTCCACGCATACGTTTACCAGATAATAAAAATCATCAGCACAATTTAAATTAATGAAACACCGGGTTGTTCCCGGTGCTTCATTCGTTAAATTGTTGTTGATTATTCCCATATTTAGTGTTTGGGATCTAATAGGATTGCGTCCGTAAAAATATTACTCACCCGTAGAAAGTGACCAGTCAGGGCGGTTCTGCTGTCTGTGCTCAAAATAACTTTTTTTCTTTGCGTAGCAAAATTCTACACATTTCCAAAAAATGAATAGCATTTTGTAAAAATTACATAGCTAATTTTGTATACCAGAGTAATGTTATGCAGTTTTGTATTGAATTCTTCTAAGTAGATAGAATAGTTTTCATTTCTGGGCATTTCCAGATGATCTGCAACACATGAAACATTCACTATGTTGTTTTTAACTGAACTGCCTTTAGATGTTGCATGGACTTGGATATTTTCAATTGGCGTCTTGGTTGTTTAATAGAATTCTCAAAATGGAAGTTGGGATTTTTAATTTGATGGGCTTGAAGTTATTTTTAATGGACATTTTATGCAAAATGTTGTAAAAACACGAAGATTTTAAACCAAAAGAATTCATCTTACATATGAAGTTGCTAATGATGCTTGATGGAGAGTTAATCTGAGTTATGCATGGAATATTCCACAATCAGAAGTAATGTATCAGTGAACTAGTTTTCAAATTTGTTTGCAAATTTTCATTTACATTTTGCGATACAAGATAATCAACTGCAGTCTAATAGGCTGTAGTTGATTATCTTGTATCGCAAAATGCTATTCATAATTGAACATTGTATAGCTTTTTGCAACTTTTGCATAGCAAAAAGCGGCGCGACACCGCTTATTTTGAGCCCGGCCTGCTGTATTGATTGCCATGCACATTTTTCCAAGGGAATAATACCCAGAATGGGGTGGGTTGATAGAGGGTTCGCTCCCGATTGAGGTGTGTTGATGGAGAGTTTGCCGGGGTGTTCTCCCTTAGCAAACATTGAAAATGAGCTATCAAATCGAGTCGTATACCAAACGGAAGTAGTTCGTCAAAGAACGACAACTCACCTCCCGATAGACGCTATAGCTCGAGAAACTGCTATATTCCGATTTTAGGTGGGGGAAGATCTAAAAATATAAGTTAGGAAAAACGTCTTGTTCAGAAAAACAAATATCGGCCAATCACAAGCAAGCGAATAGACACTGCCATTCTTGAATTAAACTAAGTTGCATCCCATTTATTAGAATTAATTTGTGAGTCTTTAACTAATAAAATGGTAGCGCGGTGGCTTAGTAGTTACGGCATTGAACTTCAAACCGAAAGGTTCACTGTTCCATCGCCACCAGGGGTAACTGGGTTGCGTCGTTGGACAAGGCACTTCAATCCGACTTCCCTCGTGGTGGCACCGTGGCCTTGTGTACTAAGGTATACTTCACGTCAATGGTGCATTTGAATTTAACTAATGCTAACCCTGCTTATGTGGAGTTCCTACGTTGAAGAGTTGTTCTCCTCGGTGGTTTTCTCTTCTCCTGGTACTCCGGTTTCCACCAATCGTAAAACTGCCCAACACGATGTAACCACCTCTGTCACTAAATCCCAAATAATAAATAAATAAAATAACAGAATCATCATTAATAAAATAATGTTATTGTAGCCTTTCTGTGGATGGCGTCAAGTTACCCACACATGATTATGTTCTTATTTCATAGCACTTTGCCTGAACTTCAAATTTGTCATGAAGTGCACTTAATATCCCTAAAGGGTACTACGGAGCTTCAGTTGTTTGACCGACTCTGTGTGACACTCAGTCCAGTTATCAAATGTACTCAAAAGAACATGATTAAGATATTTGAGACGACAGTCCTGATGAAAATGCGCCCTTCCACCACCCCCCTTCCCACACCCGATGTTACGTCCCTGCTGACAGTATAGTGATTGACATTGTCTGTCTGTCCCTTTATCAGTGTAGTTAACTCTTTGAGACTTTAATTATCCCGAAGTTTCAACGTCACTGGGAATTCAGTTTCTTCACCATTTTTTTTCAGAATGAGACGTCAAACGTCGGAAAGTACAAATAACAAAATATTGTTCACATTTGTGATTATCTAGTTGAGGGCTAGATTATTTTTGGTGGTCTGAATTTGTTATTCAAAACTTGCTTTATTACGAATTATTGGAGAGTGCCCTAAGGCACTCTCCGATAATTTGTAATAAAACAAATTTATATAAACAAAATATTATTTGTGCCTGACTGAACATGAAATATAAACAAGGAAAGTGTTGGCTTTTTGCTCTGGTATACTCATTTTTTTAAAGTTCTAATAGTGGGTTCTAGCACTCAACCTGTTAAGAAGTCTTGACAGCAGGTTTATATTAGTATTTTAAGCTGCGATAACATTTGGCTCAACGGTTGTTAATGAGCACTATTCGGGAGAGAAAGTAGGAATTGAGGTTAAAACTTTTAAAAATCGAAAAATAATACCAAAACAAATGACCAGAAAGTATCAAGGCGCTGTTTGATTCCGTACGTCATAAGGCGTGCACAAGTATCAAGGCGCGGGTTTTTTTTTCGTACGTTATAATACGTACAAATGTATTAACTGGTAGAGTGCTAGAAGCCACTATCAGGGCTTTAATATGAAGAGCAGGTACCCCCGTCTGAAGATGTCATATTCTGTAGCTGTGCTTCACATTATCTTAGAAGCGAAATTACTTAGTCTATATAGGTTTGCCTTGTTACAATTTGTGGGAGAGTGCCTCTTGGCACTCTCCCATAAATTGTAACAAGGCAAAGACACATGAACAAATTTTGATAACCAAAAATAACTTAGCACTCTACCAGTTAACGGGTTAAATATATCAATTTCCGCGAAATATCTCACAGACCGTTAGCAACGGCAGCCACTCGGCATAGACAGTGTGAGAAATAAAGACATGATAACGTTTACAGTTGTATGCCATTTTGGTCAACTGGTCAATGAAGGCTGTTTTCACATTCACGTCACTTATAGTAATCTTATGATAAATATTAAATATAAATGTTAATGTCCGTGCCTTTAAGTCATTTCATGCTGGTGGTGGTTATTTCGGCCCAGAACAGGAAATCTCAAGCCACGAAAATAAGTAAAATTTGGGCATTTGAAACCAAATTGGCAGCTGTAAATTGCATTAACCAACTGTACAACAGCCATGACTAGATTTGATAAAAAATAGTTTTAAAAAATACTCGGGTTAAGAGTTAAACATATCGTCCCCTGAGTTCCAATGTGTTCTATGTGCCAGTTGGCTGCCAGTAGGCTGTCAGCAGGCTGACTGACTGTCAGTAGGCTGCCAGTTGGCTGCCAGTAGGCTGTCAGTAGGCTGCCAGTTGGCACATAGAACACATTGGAACTCAAGGAACGATATGTTTTGTTCATAAATAATCTACTTGTACTTTGCGTTGCTCTCTTTCTCTCTCGGGAGACTTTCTTTTACCTATATTTTGAATTATAAGTTTGTCCAATATTAGCATGTTTACGACCCATTATAACTTTCTGGTGACTTGGAAAATTTATTGTTTTAACAAATCAGCAGTCAGATTGTTTTCTCCCCGAACCTATGAAATAGAATGTCTTTCTACCAGGTAATTTTTCATACACGTGTACAGATTCACCAGAAGTTCCATCCTTTCAAATTTATTTATTTAAAGATGGATCGAAAACTAATCATGTACAATGATTCTTGTACGATTCTTCCAGGAATTGTGCATGCGTGTCCATAGTCACATCATAAATGTAGGTTCAAATGTACAGACAAAAACCAAAGGAGCACACAACATTGCTGAATAGCTTAATTTTGCCCAATACATGTGTACACTCTTATCATTCAACCTTTACTCTCATGTTTGGGTTATTGAAACGATTTTTTGTTGATAACAATATTTTGACAATGTGTTTTAGGGAGAAGCATCCATATATTCAGGCCATTAATGAATTGGGAGAATCCTGGACAGAGAGGCTGTTGTAAGTATTGTTCTGCTACTCATTGGGGAGAGGCGGGGCTCTAAATGAGGAATTTGCCTGTGTGTGTACCTGCCTACCTTGTTCGTCCGTCCGTTCGTGTTTATATTTGAGATGGTATTTTAAGATTCAGTCTGATGGACTAAATCAGTTGACCGGAAAGGAAAAGCGTTCTTCATTCCTCACATTTTTCACTTGCTTTTGAAACCAAAATATCCTGTTTGTTCGCTCGCGGTCGCCTCGATATAAAAATAGAACCCAAAAAACTGAAAATAGTCACAAATATCATCAGATTTCCGACATTCGATGATATTGTGCTGCTATAAATTAAATAGTCGAATAATTAATGGAAACAACTTAAGAAGGATAAAATAAGAGCAAATATTGTCCCCTGAGTTTCAATGTGTTCTATGTGACAGTAGAAATGTTAGTCAGGAGAAGATATGTCAACAAAACACTGTTTTCTCGTTTCCTTAACGCCACAAGGGATGCAACTCAACTCTTGTCTTCTGTGTTTGTAAAAACAAAACAATAATTCACGAATTTGTTCCAACTGATTGCGGAGCCTGAGAAATGCATCCACAAATTTGTTTCCACTGTCTTTGTATTGTGTTTCAAACGTGACAAAAACGTTATCTCCGCCAACATGCATGATATATGGATATTTAATACGTGGGTGTCTGAGTTTAAAAACTGACATCCAGGTATAAAATCACATCTACCATATATGTTGGCGGAGATAACTTACAATCTGCGGTGTTTTTGACTGCTGAAAGTTAGCGACTAAAAGCTGGTTTCGAATACCTAAGAAATAAATGTCATTATATATTAGATGTGATTTTCTTTCTCAGAATTGCCATTATCAAACTCTGCTGATATGTCTTCAAACTTTTCTATTGAGACGCCGACATCGGCCGATATGAGCCAAGCTAAAGTTGCCTCCTCCCACCCTCCTCTCGGTGGTAATTAGGCGCAATCAATATGTTGACATCGAAATGTCACAATAATTCATGGAAATTGATCGTTATCGGGCTGCTTGGAGTGTTTTGAAGCAGTATTCTGTATGCTGAGAAATTAATGGTAGCAAAACGTAACGATTTGGTGGATAAAGAGAAGAAAAAAGGAATTGTGCAGAAAATACATCGCAAACTAACATTCAAAGTCTCAAGCGGACAGTCGTCGACTTTTGGTGGAGGTAGTTAAGCTATCCGAACGTCGCGGATTCTTCATTAGGGAATCAGAGAATCAGAGACGTTCGGATAGCTGGACTTGAAGTAAGAGAAGAGGAAACTTTAGATTTTAACACTTGTGGAAACTGTAACAGATCCGATAATTTATGTAATTAATTGTTTTGGTTTTAGAAATGAAGAAGACATTACTTGGTCAGTTTCATATGGGTGGACATATCAGCCTTCGGTGTTTCCACATCTGCCGTCGACCCTAAGGCTTGGTTGATATGAAGGTACCTCCGGCTGATATGTCGGTTCCTAGGGGGTTGAGGATCCTTAAGGTCTCCTTTCACCATAACACAAGCGATGGGTCCTCTGGTCGCGAATCGAGGAAGGCCTGTTTTATCCATGCTCATTGTTCTAACGGGAGGTGCGTTCCGAAGACCCCCGAGGAAGGAATCTCGGTAGTCAAGGACAGAAAAAGCTCCACGGTTTGGGAAATCTCCGTTTTGGACATACCTGTCCAATACACAACTTAGGCCACAACTTCTGGAGCAGACAGGTGGTCGGATCGGCCCGTTCTGGCCAATCGTGGACTCTCATAAAGAGTGTCACTCGTCGAGTGGGGGAGGGGGGATTTGTAGGTCATTCAACCAGTCATTTCCTATAGTATAATCCGATCATTGCCACTGTGAAATGATTTATAACCTAAATTATTAATTTAAAACATGTTTAGTTTTCTTACATTGCCTGTGTTTGTTTACAGCGGTACGTATTTTTTTTCTCATCCGAACAACTCCTTCAATATGCTGAATTAGTAATCGCAATCATAAAATAATGATATCATGTTCGCTGTTTAAAGCTTAAACTGTTTAACTGATTCCTGTAATCACTCTAACTGTTAGAAGCATGATATAAATAAAGCTTGTATTTCCCTTTTTTGGATTCAGTGAAAATCCCGTAAAGTTGTCCCAGGTAAGATATATAGAGGATATCTACGTAGTTTTAGTGAATATCGGGAATTATCTCATGAGTGTGGATCTGAAAGTTTTATTTTTCATGAGCGCTCGCTCGTCCACACTCATGAGATAATTCCCGATATTCACTAAAACAGGGTAGATTTTCTTTTTATTATGTGCTACGTGACATTTTGATGCGCAATATTCAACCCAATTCGACTGCAAACAGAGACAATAACGAATAGCCGCTGATCGTTCCTTCAAGGCGACACCATGCGTCGAAGCGTGACGTTATTTAGCAAGGTACAGAAACAATTCATCATGTGGACCTGAAAATATTATTTTTCATCCGCGCGAGCGCACGTGGAAAATTTATCTTTCAGATCCACACTCACCAGATAATACAAAAATAATGACTGGGCTTGAGGGTAACAATGTCGTTTCTCTCCCCGAGAGACTATTACCTCCCGAGGCGTAAGCCGAGGGATGTGGTGATCACAAGGGGAGACAAGCCACATTGTTACTGTCAAGCTTAGTCATTATTTTTGTATTATACCGAATGAAGATTCCGTTTTGACACAATTATTTTAGGATTACTGTCTCAGTCAAATATGAAAGAGGAACCATAGTTCCTAACTTTTAATAGTGAAAGAAGTGAACGTCGAAACACTGTTTTTATTCTTCAAAACAAACACGGTAACTTTGCTTTTCAATCGAATGTCCTTATAGCGAATCGTTTTGAATTGCTAAGTTCTTTTACTGTCCTTATTTTCGAGCAGTTCCTCTATTTCTGACTGACAAATATCGGCAAATCCTCTGGAAGACATTTTGCGCGTTTACATTATTTCACAACGTGGAAGTGGTTTGGTAAAGAATCTACGTCACCACGCGCATGTTCAGCAATACTTTGGGTGTCTCCACTGACGTTGGCGGGAATCGTCGGCAGAAACGGGTAATAATGCAAAAATTATTGCCCGACATTATTCACCGCGGGTGGAACATTGTGAAGTGTTTAATGGGATCATACGGCGGATTAGCATAGCATTTGTAGATGAGGTATAATAATTCCAGATACTGACTAAAATAGAGTAGATTTATTTTATTTTTTTTATTTTTTGCTTCGAGACATTTTATTGCACAATATTCATCCCAATTCGACCCCAAATGCGTACGTTTCAAACAATAACAAAGGTCAGCCGATCGTTCCTTCGAGGTGACGTGATGCGACGTAGAGTGACGTCATTTACAGTTAAAACTAGAAGTCCTGTCATGAAATGCGCACACATAGCACAACGATCTGCGCGTTAATCTATGCGCTGTGACCATAGAAAGTCTACCAGTTTCTGTACAAATGCACTGTGCACAAGCAATGTTTCAGCCAATGGAACTCCGGGTAACCCGTAGGTCCATTGGCAGAAACATTGCCTGTGTTTGCTATGAGTAACCAGGAGAACCTGCCGTGCTTTGGGTGTCATTCGATATGGCAATTGCGCGCAATGCCTACGCGCAATGAAGCCTAGATAAGCGCACATTTCATGACAGGACTTCCAGTTTTAACTGTGGGAAGCTACTGAGGGATATTCCTCGATATCCATCGAACTGATGGATATCGAGAAATATCTTTTAGATAATTTGCGATAATTCACAGGCTATCATATAGTAGATGGAGATATTGCCATTTCGCACTACTGTTATGTCCACAAGTTCATAGAGTAGAGCTGGAAACTGAGACCTGGCTAACTAATAATTAGAGGTTATTAGGTGGTTAGTTTCATAACCAGTTAATAAAGAAATATGAAATACATTTGTGATCAGTTACATTTAATCATATTTTTTTGAAAAATAAATGCCGTCCATATAATACGTTTTAGTTATTTTCTGCTGAATAGCACAAACCGTATTTTCACAAAACTAACATTATAAATGGACATTGTATTTTAAACACGCTTTGTTGTAAACATGTTTAAATAAATTTATCCCATAACTGGCCCTTTATTTGAACAATAAAGGCCATGGATAATTTTTTGCTTTATTCACCTAGTAGGGTGATAAATTTCCCCCGTTGGTTTAACACTCAAAGAATTTATTCCCCTAGTAGCGATGGACTTGTTGACCTCTGGCCTCTATCACATTTGTCTAGCATAATTAATAGTTCGACTGTTGATTTCTTTAAATCTTTTTGAAAGTATTACACAATGCCAGTAGAAAACACCACACACTGACCATATAATAAAGTATTTTTGCAAGTTTAGCTCAAGTTTGTAGAGGAATTATTTTAGGCAGAAATGTATTACTGCGCCTTGTTTATTTTAGCCAGTTGTGCTGGTCGATCGAATTGGACCAATGTGCTCCTCATTTCTCGCTGTGTTTTGTAGCGAATTATAGCCGCGACTGCCCTGTAGAAGATTTATGGGATAAACAAAATAAACGTATAGAGTTTTCAAGTAAAAAATTTATTCTACGAGTAGGATTAAGAATGAAACCGACTCGCCAGAGGCTCGTCGGTTTCATTCATAAGGCGAGTCGGTTTCATTCAAATCCTACTCGTAGAATAAGTTTTTTACTTGAAGACACTATACTTTTATTCTATATATACATCAATCAAAAAAGGTAAAAAAGGTAAAGTATCTCGTTTTTATACAATTTTTGGAAAACAGTCTAAGCCAATAAATATGTTTAACGAGGTGGGGGAGTCGAATTTAATGGCGAATTGAATGGGAACCAAACCCGTTTTGTTGGCTGAATTAGTAATTCCTATTTTCATAACTTCCGTTACTTGATTAAACTAATTATAAGGCTGAACTGTCCTTTTATTTCGGCATCCATCCATGTGTTTTTTTTTTTTTTTGTTCCAGAAATCCACTGCACCACATTGACTTCATCTATTATTGGTCATCTCAAGGTAGAAAATTTGCCAAAAACTGTAAATTTGTACATGAGTTTGCTGAGAAGATTATTTCAAATAGAAAACAAGAGTTGGTGAGAATTATTTATGCATTACCCATCAAGACATTGTTTACTGGGATTTCTTGGTAAAGTCCTTCAGTGGTAGAGATGATTCTACAATTGTAGCCTGGCATTTTCCTGTTGCTGATGGCCCGGTGTCCTGTGGTTGCCCTGGGGTATGTGGCAGGCTACAGCACGCTGTCGGGGAGATCCCCCTTCTTCCCCGGATTGGGAAACTGTTCCTTTATTGTTGGCTTGTCAGAAAATACCCTAGCGCCCCTATCGGGTAACACAAGTCCACTTGTTGAGAAGATCCTCACGCCATCACTGTTTATGTTTGTGTGATAATCTGTTGCAGGCATGTCGATACCAACATAACCGGCACCGGGACGGGACAGAGCTTGTCCCACCGAAAGCGATACCGGGACAAATGAACATTTGGGTGACATATCGCAGTTAGATGGGAGAAATTCGCATTTACACCGCCCCAGTCCCCAAGATCGCAAGGCAAACATGGCATTGTGCCATTTATTCTGTCGGGGCATCAAAGTAATCATAAGGCGCGAATATCTTGCTTTTTCATTATTTTGATGTCGCAACAGAATAAGTTCTTTGAAGTAGCCGGTGACGGCGCTTCCGTTGTCTTTGAAGACACCTTCGAAAAGTCATAATTGTCTGCCTTAACGAGGTCGTGGTGCCAACACAACATGCACTGTTAGAGCGTCTTGAATTGCTTTTTGCTTATTCACAAATAAGTTGAAAGTCAGTCGTGCAAGTGTGCCATACACAATTATCATTCCGTTTACCCTCGTTCGGTTAGGCATTTCGCCATAAAATAATGTTGTCCCGGTACCGCCGGGACAAAAGCTCCAGTACCGACAATGGTTGGAGCATTAGGGGCCCGGCGGTACCGGTACCGGTACAGGTACCGGTTGACATGCCTAATCTGCTGCCATTGGCAGTTTCTGCAAGGGACTTACATTTATATCACATTAGCCTCCATCGCATGAAGGTCCACACCCCTGCACAACGCTGGGCTGCGTTAACCTCATTCTGAGCCCCGGGCAACCGGTCCTCAGGGGCTGACATAATATCCATCTATGGTGATCACATACTAATATTCACCGCCGGTGTCTCTTATGAAGTAGTATCCATGGGCACCCCGCCTATCTATAAGCATAGGAATTTACCTATGGACCACACATACCAACGATGGGTCATAACCTATGCTTTTGAGACAAAAAAAATGCAAACAAATTAGTTATTCAAGAATTTTTTTTTTGCAAGTGTCGTCTGCTTTTCATGTTAGGTAAAGGGCTAAAAATATGTACAGAATGATCAAATATTGATGCAACGTAAAAAATATAAAAAAATGACAATAAACCGAAAAATAAATATATAGCTGCCTCTTATTTGTTTTTAGCTCTATAACATACTAAAATTTGAAAAAAAAATCCGACACATTCCAATTTTTGCCCTTATGATCCATTGGATATCACGATAACGTTTGGAAATTTCCCAGGACAGCATAGCATTTTTAGATACTGTTTTTATTGGAGATTATATTTCCAAAATTTCAGAAAGAGGCTTAACAATGAGCTTGAAATTAAAATCTTTAAAACGTCGTTACCATTCGGCTCCACCCAATCGATGGACTAAATGTGAAAACGGAAACCAGGTGGAAGAATTTCAGAAAACCATAAGTCAATGTGCTATGTTTTAGGGGGCGTGTTTGGGGGGGGGGGGGGGCTGTTACAAAGCTAGGTTTTTATGATAAAGACAAAAGTAGGCTTTCTCTTAATTTTTTGAGTTCTACAACAAACTAAAATGTTCCAAACATCCGAGCCATTTACATTGTTGACCCCATGATACCCTATGACATCATTTCCGAACTCGATAATGTGGGAAGAACTGCAAAGCATTTTGCATAGATTATATTTCCAAAATTTCGAAAGGCTGGGACAGAAAGAAGTTGAAAATAAAGAGTATATAAAAGACGTAAAATACATGTAGACATCGCTGGAATTGGGTATATAAATTGGAAATGATAAAATCGGATTGAATAATTTGAAATTAACAGAAAACAGTGTATGAAGTTTCGTGGCTGCAACGTTTACCAATACAGAGCAACGCGAATCGGAAAACAGCGTTTTTGAATGAAATACGTGAAAAATAGGGTAAGCTTGAAGTGACGTATTTTTTAACTCTACAATATATTAATATTTAAGAAAAATCCGATAAATTTTAATTTATGACCCAATGACTCGTTTGCTATAACGGTTGAGAATTTCCAATGGCGGCGACACATTTTTAGATATGATTTCTGCAGAGACTAAATTTCCAAATTTCGACAGGCTGAGGCTGAAAATGAGGTTGAAAAGAAAATGTTTATAGAAACAAAAGCAAACCGTGAAATTGCCATCTGGTGCGTTAATTTAAAATGGGAAAAATAACATTGAACAGTTTCCAACAAGCAGAACAATTGTGTATTACGTTTCGTAGCTGTATCGTTTATAAATACGGAGCTACGTGAATGGGAAGGTAATATTTTAATGAAATATGTAAAACAAAATCGATGGTAAACCTTGAAGTGACGTACACACTTCAAAATTGTGGCTTATGGAAAAGCGAAAAATCAACTATCTCTTTGTTGTTTTTGTTCTATAACATACTGAATTTTCAGAAAACGTCCGACACAGTTTAATATGACGTCACCTCAGCGTTTGGATATAATAGTTGAGAATTTCCTACGACGACAACATATCGTTGCCTGAGTGCTAAAATGTCCTATGTCCACTCAGGCGACGATATGTTTAGATATTTTTGCGGAAATAAGAGCTAAAAATCGCGATAGGCTGGGATTCAAAATGAGGTTAAAACTAAAAATTATATAAGCACATGTAAAATTGGCATTGCGGGAATCGGGTGGGTAAATTGGAAATGAAACCAGTAACACCGAAGAAGTTCAAATAAGCAAAACAAAACAATGTCGTTTATAAATACGAAGGTAGGTGAATCAGCAGACAGCGTCTTTAATGAAATATGCCAACAATAGGCTAATCTTTGAAGTGACATTAAAACGCCAAAATAGTGGCAAATCGAAAGACAGAAAACAGCTATTTGACCATATGGCCTTTACGGAGATTATATTTCTGAAAAAACAGAAATACAGAATTAAAAATGAGCTGGAAATTGCAATCTTTATAAAAACATCCCCTAGAATCCGGCTCATTCCACTCAAGTGTTGAAATTCGGAAAAGTAAATCCGGACCGTTCAACATCAGGTAACCAGAAATGGACGTGCGAAGTTCGAAAGCAGTATCTTTCAGAACTGTTAGCGATCGATGTCACAAAACCGGTATATATTTTGAGAAGGGACATAAATTTAAAGTGACGTAACACGTCCAAAATTGTGAAATCTCTAAAAACAAAACAATTACAGCTGTCGCTTAGTTTTTAGCTCTACAACATATTAAAATTTCGTGAAAATCGGACAAAGTTATATTTTTCTGACGTATGACCCTCCCCCTCACTTCCGTCACCTTAATGATTAAGACGTTTACAGTGGAGGGGAGAGGGTGATACAGGCGGTGATATTAAAATGTAATGAGTAAAAAAGTTATTACTTGGTTAGATGCATATACGTCTCAGAATGGGGAAATAAAACAACTACAAAGTTAGACAACAGGATGCGCATTCAGCGACGCTTATTAACGGAAAATGTATTTTGTTACTGGCACTTACTTTTTATTCCTCGTATATTGCTGGACAGATGCTGGGTGAACTAGAGTAAGTATGAAGTATAATTCTGGTGTCCGATGAAACAATACTGATTTAATTATAAGGAAAAATACATGAAAAATAGCTTGAAAACTTCAGGTAATGTATCTGAGGTTGAAACAGAGGATCCTTCGGTAGAATCATTGCTGGCGCTTTTTAACATATTTCTTTCGGTGGTTTTGACCTTCCCCTGAGCAGCCAGAAGCAGCGTTTGTCTGCTGTGGTAAAACGTGTATGCTGTATTGGCAAAACAGTGATTAGCATGAGTGTTCTCAAACCCTAGAGTATGCATCTTAAGTATGAACGACTGGGTAAATTTGAATTTATTCTTGCGCTGCGACCGTATAAACACCAAACATACAAATCGAGTGTCCATTTTGGTGGACGTTTTACCACACACGTGTTTTCTTAATAGATCACCCCCTCCCTCTTGTACTGCAGACGTATGAGACTTGAAAAACGGTACCATTATTTCAAGATTCGTGAGATCACACAAATTGATTACAACGAACTACACCACAAACTGCGTTTGTGCAGGTTGTGCCATGACCTCGTGGGTTTTTATCACACGCTTTTCAATCTCTTTGCTTACTTCCTTGAACAAAACTAAACTATTTTATTCTCGGATAGGCTATGTAGTCTTCTTTGAATCACAGCATCGCATTAAGGCTTGAACTGAAGTGATTCTGCTTGCTAGCCATCTTAGAGGAGAAATTAGTGCGATGTCCATCGAATCGGGCAATACAGCTTACTACAGCAGTCACCTGATCTGTGTTGTTGGACTCCGTCGTGTTGACGATATGAGATCGGCCAGATCAAACGAGACGCCACAGGCCGATCTCAACTCGCCAAAGAGACGTAATACAACAGCACAGACCAAATGACTGTTGTAGTAATTTTTGTATATTATATGACAATTAACACCTGAAAAATCAAATTAAACAAGAATTTTATTAGCCAAATAGCCTTTAACAATTTATGGAATTGCGGAATCCCAAACGCGTAGTAATATCGAACGTTCGTGTCGAACGTGAAACTTGAAAGTCAAAACAATGGAGACAAGACTTGAATTTCAATCGGAGTCGCTATATTAAATTCACGGAGAAATAATTATTCTAGGTCAAAGTAAGGTAAATTGTCCATATCTTTTTTTTAATAGATCCATTATTCTTTTAACCAACGTATTTGACAAGACGCGATCTGTATTTGTCACGTGGCAGCGGACAGACGCAATATCCAAAAAAAAAAAAAAAAAAATCGAGTACGTTCGATTCGCTATAATATTGTTACCAATTCTCATTTCTCTTTCAATCGCATGTCGTGAAACGTGCAATTGCGCAATTATTTTTATTGAGTTCTGTAACTGGTTATAGAAAGGCAGTGTTGTCTCATACGGTATTAATAAACGACTCAAGCTCGAACGCAAGCATTGCGGAATTCCCTGATGTATTTGTGGAATTTTCCGATTTATTTATAGGTCACTGGTAGAAATATTCCGTTCACGGGCGCCTCGTTTGAGACAGGCATGATAGCGATCTGCAAATCTTGACACTCTTGTTTTCTGGAGAGCTGGATTTGATGGACAAACTCCAGTGGTATTGATGGTATTTTGTGGTAGTCATACGGTTAAAACTAGTTAAGTCCTGTCAAGAAATTCGCGCGAATAGTGCGCCGATCTGCGCATTAATCTGCAACTTATAACCATAGTAAAGCTATCATATGGCCTGCCCACAAGCACATTTTCAGCCAGAAACATTGCTTGTGCTTGCTATGCGTAACAACACGGATCTGCCGTGCTTTGGATGCCATTCGATATGGAAATTGCGCGCAATTCCTACGCGCAATTAAGCCCAGATAGGCGCACAGTTCGTGACAGGACTTCTAGTTTTAACTGTATAATAATACATAGAATCACTTACATTGGCAGCAGTTTGTTTATAAAACGTAAACAAAGAATAAACGTAGGCTGTGAAAAGTGGAGTTGGTGCGTTGGACGAATCACACGAACCACTAATCACAAAAATGACATCGCTTGAGAATTCTCTGCTAATACAGTATTCACTGTAGAACATTTTCGGTTGTGGTACAAACATTGAGAAACGAACATAAAAGAAGGAAGACCGATCACGCAATGAGAACATTGGAACAAGGGTTATTGAATAGAAGAGAGTGTGGGGGGAGGGGGACTGGGGGCGTGGGATGGGGGAGGGGTGGGCGCCCGTTTTGTAAAGTACTATATTTGAGAAAATCAGAACTTACGTATAACAACTCTAAATGCAGACATCAACCACAATACATCGTGTCGTCGAAACTGTTCTATTTTACAGACCTCTTTCTTGATTTGCTTGTGAAAAAAATGACGTGAAGTGGTTCTCGTCTGCGCGGGAAGAGACACGCTCCATACAGGCTCTATACCCCCTCGAAGTATTATATAAGTGCAAGACCACTAAGATGCCGTTGTGGAGGTAAACCCACTTATTTCCAAATGAAACAAAATACTGTGTTTTGATTGGCTGAGAGGGATGATGTAACTTGCCTCCACTGTAGATTTTTTACACCGTTTTTACATATTTGTCTGGTTTTATTTAGAAACTTACAAAGTACACAAGTTTTGTCTGTTTTTGCCCACAATGTAGGTTAAACTAATAAGTACAACAAAATTCTTGGAAATAAATCTGTTACCCTTGTGTTTTCCACGCTGTATGGGAGTTTACACCGGTCTGGGAACTCATACACTCTTCGGCTTTGCCTCATGGTGCATGAGTTCCCAAACCGGTGTAAATTCCCATACGCCCTGGAAAACACAAGGATATCTAATAATATCCATTGGGTCAAAAAGAGGCGTTAAAATAAATTGTATAACAAGCCAAGCGTTTAGAATACATAAGTTTAAGGAATAGGTTCCTCATCCCGCACCATACCATTCATATTTAATGTCAGTATGCCCCTACGGCCCATGTTAATAATACCTACCACTGATGATGGTGTAACCCGCTCACTATATAACAGATTGAGAGAGAGGTTAACAAGACGACTCCAGAACGTATGGACGATGTACACAAAGCTGGCAAATTAACAAAGGGCATAGATAAGGGACACAAGGCCTAGGTAAGATACACTAGGCTGATTTGTAAGTGACTTCATGCTGCAAGGCTGCAAAACTCTTTCTACCATTTTTTGTGATTTGTCTACCGTTTTTGAACGCACTCTGTATCCATCACAAATGTGTCCAAATCACTGCAGTGATGTACCACCTCTCAGCAAGAGTTGTCTGATCCCCAGAATCTAATAAACTGAGAGAGAATTTGGGAGGTGGGGGATTTTCCTAATCGTGAACATGTACAAACGGTGGCCGACTTACCTCAAAACGTAGACATCTGGATCAGATATGTTGGTTGGTACAGTACGTGGAGAATGTATTATCACTAAGTCACCCGCAGAGTGGAGATTCCACCCAAGCAATAATTGCGAATTTGTTGCAAAGCACAACCAGCATCAGCAATGTTTCAGCCAGTGGACCTCCGGGTTAAACCCGGAGGTCCATTGACTGAAACATTGCTTGTGTTTTTTGTCGATATGAACAAAATTTGAAAGTTATATCTTGGGTGATAACCCCACTCCGCGGGTGATTTACTTACAATCCACTCTCCACGTACTGTAAGTGCTCTTTATATCTCTACCAATACACAGTAAATGAGATTCCCTTCCATATTGTGTACGTTGATTTGTTATGTATTATCTTGCTGCAATGGTTTTATCGCACCTTGAACTTTCTCTGTTTTCTCTTGATATATTAAGTAGTTTTTATACAATAAAACATTTTTGAAATTGTTGATGTTAGGGTGAATCATCAGGGGATGGAAAGGATGATAGGAAATACCTGGACTTCCTGGATATTTTATTGAAGGCAAGAGATGAAAACAACGAGGGCCTGTCACCACTAGAGATTCGGAATGAAGTTGATACATTTCTGTTTGAAGGTAGGATTTGATCAATAGTTATCTCCCATCACAGTAGCATGTAAATTAACCATTCATCTACTACCGCATTTACTTTACCTGTCCTGGAAATAAGAAATCCAACCAGTTATTCCAAAGTGTGTTTTTTTTTTTTTAAAAAAAAAAACGATTGTTTGGCATGGTCAACCAACTATACATACAGTGCAGTCTCCGCGGACTGGTCGTAAACCACGCCTGAGCAGTGATGTCCACGCATGCGTTTACCGTGTAATACAATATCATCAGGAGCAAAATTTTAATTAATGAAGCACCGAGTTGTACCCGGTGCTTCATTAATTCATTTTTTTATGATTATTCCTATAACTATTGTTTGGAATCTAATATTATTGCGTCCGGGGAAATATTGCACAACCGTGGAAGGTGACCAGTCCATGGCGGCTGTACTGTATACAGTTCGTGACGTGAGACTTACAAGTAGAATACAAATACAGTTTCATCCCAGTCATTAAAGTATATTCCATTGAAACGTGCACGACATACGAGGGTATTTCAACTCGTCTGCCTCTCAGTTCAACTCCTAGGTCAATAAGTAATAACTTCATTTATGCATGTTTTCCTTTTTAGCTCACCGAAGGGACCTTAACTTATCACTTGCCGTCCGCTGTCCGTCGTCGTCGTCCGTCTTGAACTTTACATTACCAACTTTTCCTCACAAACTACTCGACCAAATAGAACCAAATCTGGTACGAATGTTCCCTATCATAGGTCAGTCCAAGCGTGTTCAAATAAACTTGGCACGCTCACAGGGGGCACCACAGGGGCATAACCCTGATAGCATCCATATTTTTTATCAAAAATTCAAAAACATCTTCTTCGTCAGATCCACCAGTCAGAATATTTTCATATTTGTTATACAACATCTCTGGGGGGTCAGCTTCAAGTTTGTTCACTTCGAGTCCCTGGGTTAAGATTGGGGTCCTCTAGTGAAGCCCGAATTTTAACTTAGTGTCATATGTGAATATTCTTTTAAAAATCTTCTTCTTCAGATCATCTAGTTGGAATCTTTTGGTATACAACAATTCTGCGGAGGTCAGATACGAGTTTGTTCAAATCGGGTCCCTGAGTTAGTATTTAGGCTCTCAATTGGAGCCCAAAGCTTAACTTGGTGCATTTTGAGGAATTTGTTTTACAAATCTTCTTCAGATGAACCAATCCAAATCCTTCATATTTAGTATTCATCATATCTAGGGAGGAGGGGTACAGATTCAAGTTTTCAAATCGAGTTCCTCAGTTAATATTTGGGAGCCCCGAAATTTTAACCAGTCAGAATCCTTTAACATTTGGTATACATCATCTCTGGGGGAGGGGGTGGGGGCAGATTCAAATTTGTGCAAATCGGTTCACAGGTTTGAACATTTTGGGTCTGGCTCGGACTTAGAAATTTTGGACCAAAATTCGAAAAAATTTTCTTAATTTTTTTATGCCTTTTGTTCAATTTTGAGACGAAAAAAAAATGTTTAGCCTGAAAATTTGAGTGCGTTTCCTACGGAAATTTTGGACCAAAATTTGGAGAAAAAAAAGTTTTTTTATGCGTTTTGTTCAATTTTGAGACGAAAAAAAAAAAATTTAGCCTGAAAATTTGGGGTCCGGAACAGACTCCGAAATTTTGGACCAAAATGAATTTTTTTTTTTTTTTTGATTCTTTATGCGTTTTGGTCAATTTTGAGACGAAAAAAAAAACAATTTTTTTATGGCCTAAAAATTTTGTGTCCGGTTCCGACTTGGAAATTTTGGACCAAATTTCGGAAATGTTTTTTCGATTCTTTTAAAAATCGAGTTCCTAGACGAATTAGAGTGGTTTTATGCGAAAATGTCCTCCCCTCCTTTCCTTATCCGGGCGGGGGGGGGGGGGCAGTTAGATGTAACAACATGTTTGGCTGCAAAATATATTGTGAAAATTTAGAGTGTTAAACCGTCCAGTCCTACTGAATTTTAACTTGGTGCAATGTGAGGGAATTTCATTGAAATCTTCTTCAGATCCACTAATCAGAATCCTGTCATATTTGGTATATATACAACATCTCTAGGTGGGCCAGATTCCAGTTTGTTCAAATCGGGTCCCTGGGTTAATATTTCGGTTCCCTATTTGAGCCCAACGTTTAACTAAGTGCAAATTGAGGGTGTTTCTTTGAAAACCTTCTTCTTCAGGTCCACCATTTCGAATTCTTTCGTTTTTGGTATATAACATCTGAAGGGAGATCCGATTCAAGTTTGTTCAATTTGAGTTCATAGCTGAATATTTGGGCTCTCTATGGGTGTGGTGGGGTAGCAGGGTCGGCATGCTAGGTTCAGGTTTGTTCAAATCCATTCCTTAGTGTTTTTTTCATAAAATTTGCCTTTCATGATCTCATTCCTTTGTAGTGTTGATGAACCATGCCAAAATGAATTTGACCCCAAATACATATTTTAAGCACTTTGGCAGGTGAGCGATTAAGGCACCTTGGATCCCCTTGTTTTACAGCATTTGGAAATTTTAGTCTAATGGAACTTCTGTTCTACATATGTGTTAGTAATAATCTACTCTCCACGTTCTTTAATTGTCTGAATTTGCAACAGCTCCATTAATGAATTTTCAAATGAATCATCCTTGAGAAGTTGTTTTATTTTACAAGAACGTGGTACCCCATGTACCAGTAAAATTATCTAGGCACAATACAGATCTGTATTGAGAGTAGCAACCACCCATGCGATCATTCGATTCAGAAAGCGAACATGTTTACCTGCACTTAACGAAAACTGATTACACATGTCGATACCACCGTTTTTATAAAAGTATTTAAATGATAATCAAATCAGCTAAATATATTAGACTAGATAATGTTTGCCATGACGATATTTTTATATAAACCTACAATGTTTTAAACCTGAAAAATATAATAAAGAAACAAGTAGCTGGGACACAACTATAAACTTCATCTGGTATAGTACAAGTAGAGCAATGGATGGATTACGTCATGCACAGCTCAAGAGCGCAATACCATAAAGCCACGATCTTCATTCATAAAAATTAACAATTCATGGACGGCGAATGATTGGAAAAATATATGCGAAGAAATAAAGGAAGGGAGGAATATTGCAGGATAAACTGGTTATTACAACCAAGTGGGTTTCCGAGATGGTGCATTGAAGTCGAGACCTCGTCTCTGGGCATATATCGACGAGTCGATTAAATACACCATCTCGGAAACTCACATGAGGGAATAACCTATATATAATATCCAACTAGTCAGAAAAACAAAATTCATTCTACCCTACAGTACAGCCGTTGTGGACTTGTCACTTCCCACGAGTGGGCAATATTTCCACGGACGCAATTATATTAGATTCCAAACACTAATTATAGGAATAATCATCAAAAATATAATTACTGACGCACCGGGTGGAACCGGCTGCTTCATCAATTAAAATTTTGCTGATGATGATTCTATTACCTGGTAAAGGCATGTGTGAACATCACTTCCCTCGCGTGGACAACAGTCAGTCCACGGCAACTGTACTGTATACCAATGGTACATTACGTGGAGAGTGTATTATCACTAAATCACCCACAGAGTGGAGATTCCACCCAAGCAATAATTGCAAATTTGTTGCAAAGCATAACCGGTACAAGCAAAGTTTCAGCCAATGGACTTCCGGGTTCAACCCGGAGGTCCATTGGCTGAAACATTGCTTGTGTTTTTCTTTTGTAGATATGTACACAATTTGAAAGTTATAGCTTGAGTGATAACTCCACTCCGCGGGTGAGTTAGTTACAATCCACTCTCCACATACTGTACATTCATTTAACATTTTTCATCTATTGCATAAAAAGAGGAGCCATCGGCCAGGTTTTGAAAGCCTAAAACTACATTGTTTAGGATTTGTTAAACAAAACTGTTGCCACCTGTTGGGGGTGTTGAGGGAGGCGGAATAAATGTTTATGTTTTTTTCTGAATTACAAGCAAAATAAATAACCTATTTTGGAATTATGGTGATGTTTGCCTCATTACTCAGATATTCATGTTTACAGATACAGTTTGTGGAAAGTGAATTGCTTCAGAGGAACTAAGTAAATTGAATAAATCCCTTATTTAGTCCATGTTTATTCTGAAGTGTACTGTGGATGTACTTCACGTTATCTTTGAAGTGAAATTATTCAGTCTGTTCGGATTTGCTTTGTAACTAATTATTGGAGTGTGCTGATTGGTACTCTCTTATAAATCGTAATAAGACAAAATGATGTGAATAAATGTTGACGACCACAAACAAATTAGCGTTCTGCCTGTTAAACAGAACATTCATTTAACCAACCACTGAATACAGTTAAAACTAGAAGTATTGTCACGAATAGTGCGCTTATCTAGGATTAATTGCGCGTTGGAATTGCGCGCAATTGCCATATCGAATGGCATCCAAATCACGGCAGGTTCTCCTGGTTACTCATGGCAAACACATGCAATGTTTCTGCCAATGGACCTCCGGGTTACCCGGAGGTCCATTGGCTGAAGCATTGCTTGTGAACAGGCCATATGTACAGAATTTGATAGCTTTACTATGGCCATAACATGTACATTAACGCGCAGATCAGCGTGCTATTTGTGCGCATTTCATGACAGGACTTCTAGTTTTAACTGTATTCTCGTATGTTTCCGCAAGATCCACACACTCCTGGGAATCCCGGGAAACGAAGCAGTGCTTGTTTACTGTGGTAAACAATGTCTGTTTGCTGGTAAAACAGGACCCATTATCGAATGCTTGAGTGGAAGTTTCCCGGTGGTATTCCCAGGAAGTGAAGCAGTGCTTGTTTACTGTTTACTGTGGTACATAAGCTCTGATTTACTGGTAAGATTGTACCCACTAACCACTACCTGGGGCGGATGTCCTCTAACATTTCAACATGGATATAAACGATTGACTGAACTTGACGTTAAGTCCATGTTGTGTACACGCTCAGCCAATGTGCAAAAATATGTGACTTTAAGCACCAATAAATAAGTACATAAATTGGGTGGAAGTCCACTAAAATGGGCAGCATGGGCATAAACGATTAACTAAACGTGACTTCATCCCCAGGTTGCAGTCATGATTAACCAACTGTGCAGAAGAAATGTGTGACCTCAAACACCAATAAATAACTCAACATCCTCTGGCAAATACATGATGGTTGGTGAAGTGTCAATTACTCCGGGTCTAGGGTGGAAACCTTTTAGGTTTTCAAAATAATGTTTTATTAGATCTATAGTTTTTAAATTCACTTAATAGTGATTTACTCTACAGTTAAAACTAGAAGTCCTGTCATGAAATACGCACAAATAGCACGTCAACCTGCGCGTTAATCCACGCGTTATGACCATAGTAATGCTATAAAATTCTGTAGATAAGACCTGTGCACAGGCAGTGTTTCAGCCAATGGACCTCCGGGTAACCCGGAGGTTCCATTGGCAGAAACATTGCCTGTGTTTCCTATGAGTAACCAGGAGAACCTGTCGTGCTTTGGATGCCATTCGATATGACAATTGCGTGCAATTCCTACGCGCAATTAAGCCAAGATAAGCGCACAGTTCGTGACAGGACTTCTAGTTTTAACTGTATAGCCTATATATTATTCTCACTTCAAATTGCTGTTGAAGATGTTTTGGTGTATGCCAGTTTTATGCGATCGAGTAAATTTTTTCTTTCTATTGTGAGTGGGGTCATTGTGACTTGAGACATAAATTGGTTATCTGGAATAGGGCTGTCGTGATTAGTCGATTAGTCGACTAACCGTCGACTATTGAAGTAGTCGACGTTTTTTATTTTTAGTCGATCGTCGTTCATTTTCAAGGTGGTACACGTCTACTACACGTCGGGCCTAAATTGCATTGTTTTGTGAGGTGAATGATCAATGAAGGTGAATAACTTTAAATATCTAACCATAGTTAACATTCATATCCGGAAGACTGTACGACTGTCACTGACTGTGTAAGAAAGAACACTCACAGTTACTCGAGAAGAATAGATTCTTCTGAATTTCTCCAGTCTTGTACACACGAATGCACTCATTGGAAAACCCAAAGCGCGGAAGTGACAAAATTATGACGAAAGTCAGAACGTCAGATCACTTCTCAAAGTTCGGAACTTCAGACTAAGATCCAGTTTTAACAACTGACGAGGGAATGCATAGATCTCAGTGTTCAAAATTTCGAGAAACTTATTGCAGAAAGGAAACATATGCAGGAACGTTCTTTGGTAAATTCATTTGAATTCATCGGCTTCAGTCTAGTTCAAACTTGGATCCGCAGTCGGTAATATTATTTTTGGGGTTGGTACGTCCTACAGGACGTACCAACCCCAAAAATTATATTACACAATTTGAGCTACAAGTCTCATATCCCACAACCCCACTTCGTCTGAACACACTGGTGCCATTGTCATTTTCAGAGTTTTACGAACAGAAGAATGATTTGCTAAAAAATCATGGGAAGCGACTATTAATCGACTAACCGTCGGTTACTGGTCACGATTAGTCGATTACAAAAAATGATAGTCGCGACAGCCCTAATCTGGAATTCAGAGCTAACTCCAATCAGTTTCTTCTCCATTTGAGGTCACGATACAACCACGAGTGCATTAAGCTGGACAATGTACTCCCTGGCAACTCATCCGGAATACCAGAGGAAGATTCAACAAGAATTGGATAAGATATTTTACGACAAGAATAACGAATCCATTTTGCTGTGAGTATAATTCAATCAATTTCAGTAAACAAATCAAATCCCACAAACATGGGATTCGAATTGTGTTTTGAAAAAAATAATAATCTTTGTTTCATATCTCTGAGACCTAAGAAAAACGCTGTGACACAGATTATTGTGGGGTTCTCAAATAATTATTTTTATATAATCCGTGCTGTAAGAAATTGGGTGAGTACGAACAGCCGCCATGTACTGGTCAAGTTCCAATCTTTCGAAATATTTTTTTTTTTTTTAAATAAGTGACACCCCTCTTTCAACTTCTTCCAAATGAGTACACTATCCGACACTTAAATGAGTAATGTCTTATTAAAGAATACCCATGTTAATACATAGACGATAGTTCACTGCTCAATACCGTCGGAACTTTGCAAACCGTAGTTTGTACCTCAAGTTACATTTTGTTCCATATTTCAAAACAAAACCAAATGTACACTTTTGGAAATTTGCCACGTTCTTTTTTAATAAAATTAAATCCTCAAAAAGCGTTGCGTTGCATTTGCGTTGCATTTATTTGAACCTCAGTTTCATTAGTACTATTTTTGCATTCTAAAAACTCAACATTAAGTTTACATCAATTGGTGCGATGAAACAGGAACGGCGTGCACATGGTCTAATTTTATTAATTCATACAAAACAATACAGACACGAATATTCGTAAAGCAAACACAAATATACCAAGATTAATTAGTTTACCTACTTTAACAAATTGTTGGGGTTATCTAATGATTTCGACGGTGTAGGCCCCTGCGTCAGCGTCAGTCGTACGTGTCCAACTTTGTAAGAATTAGTGTTTAGATCCTTTCCGCAAAGTTCGATTGACTCAGGATTTTGATATCGCCAATGCAGGTTGTAGTGGCCTGGAATAACAGTATCCGACACTATCACCGTGCCTTTTTCACAATTTGAGCTACAAGTCTCATATCTCTGAGACCTAAGAAAAACGCTGTGACACAGATTATTGTGGAGTTCTCAAATAAACTTACTTACACGTCTGAGCAAACTTACATGTAGTTAATTTTTAAGAATTAACGCTCTGGGCAGATTTTGTGCAGATTGTGGGGGCCTTGACTTTTAATTATTGTGTATTTATCTTTAGGTATCAATCCTGCTGTATACGGAAATTTCACTGAATTGTTTTCCAAAATGTTTCTTGGATGTAGTCAATTTTAAGTTGTAAAAGATTGTGTTAAGGTGAGTTTTCTTTCTGTGTGCTCTTTTCAGGTGATTGTGCGAGCTAATGAAGCCAATTGCAATAACATTTATAACTCATTTTAAGTATATTTCAGGAATCTGATGGTGGATTTTAGCTAAGATTGAGTAATGTTTGGTTGCAAAATTTAGCCCTAACTTCTCATTACTGCGTATTTTTTTATTCAAATAGCATCATTAAGTATTTACCGTACTGCATGACCAATTTTACGAAATATTTGTTTTTTATTTATTTTTCAGTAAAAACTTTCATGTTTTTCTCTATCTTAGTCAGTTTTAAGCTGTAATGTTTGTGACAAGGTCAGATTTATTTTCGATATTGTAGACTTGGGTTTACGAAAACCACTGCAGTAATATTTAAACCTTATCTTCTGTATATTCCTGTAATTTGATATAGATTTTTAGCCAGAACTGAGTTATTTTCTGGTTGTAAAAATTACTGTTTAGGTCAGCTTTTATTCATATTGTGGTGTATACATTTATCATTATTACACGTCTGTTCTATGAAACCTTCAACTATAGCGACACTAACCCATGCGGAAAATGAAAGTTTGTTCCGCACATATATGCGGAACGGAAATAGTTGACAGTCTATTTTTATAAAGAAGTCAAACTTCACTGGAATTTTCTACAAATCGTGCACCGCAATTACAATGTGAATGGCTTGTCCCTAGTGGTAGCAAAAAATCGTCTCTTGTGTTCCAATAGGCACATAGAACACATTGGAACCCAGGGGACGAAATAGTAACACGGGTTACAATTAGGGCTGTCACGATTAATCGATTAATCGATTATTGATTGGTCACGGCGAAATCGATTAGTATTTCTCGTTGTCGAATAATCGGTAAATTGTATCCCGTTTTAGACGTTTAGTAATTAAAAGAAAATTTGATGAAAAAACTATTGTTTCTGAAGGTAAAGACTTAAGAACATCGATGTTAAACCCTAAGAAACTGTTGGAAGCATTTGTCTTTCAGGTACATTCATCAAAGCTTTGGTGTTCTGAACTTTTGAATCGTCAGTGTAATAATCAAGACCGGTCGGCAGTTGCGAACTTCGCAACTGCCAACCGGTTTTGATTATTACACTGAGGGTTCAAAAGTTCAGAACATCAAAGCTTTGAATGTACCTAAAAGAGGATCGTCTTCGTTGATTACTTGAGGTAGGTCAACTGACTTGAAATTCATTTTTATCGACTTCAAAGACACGGGTTACAAATTTGGCTTACGATAAAATGTGCTCCCTTTGTTGATAGTTGTCAAATGAATTGCTGCGTATCCTTCTAATAATTGTTTCTGTAATGACGTGAAGGTATTTAATAAACACAGAACGATACGCGTGTGTGAATGGGTTAATCGATATGGCACTTGAGCCATCGTAGAAAGATAAAACTCGGATTCTGCGGATTCTCGTTCACTCCTTCCGCACATGCACTCGTACCATATCGAATAACCCATCCACGCACATGTGTCGTTGTGTGTATTTACTGTGTGCTTTTTTGTTCAACGGACATCTTTAGATATTAACTCAAATGCATGCAGATGATTATTTTTTTTCAGTCAAAATATTCATACTTTTGCGGGCATTGTCAATTGAGGGTTATAAAAGTTTGTGGTAAGGCGAATTTTGTTTATGTGGGTCATTTCGGGTGATTGATATTGTAGACACAGATTACAGAAGACCACTGCAGTAATATTGCACCCTTATTTTTTAAAATTAATTAGGTATTTTTAAATATATATTTTTGCTGGGTATTTTTGTTTCTCTGAAACGTTGTGATAATTACAATATACCGTATAAAGAAATTAATATATCCATTATTTGGGTAATATAAACAAAAAAAAAGTGCAGCTTCAACGCACTTTCGTGTATCAAGCACAGATGTGGGCTAGCGGATGGAACGTGGCACATCTCGTGATATTTTTCAAGTTGAATGATCTTATTTCTTACACTATAATGTAACTCAGTTGTGTGAAACATTTTATTATACCTGAAAGTTAGTTTATTCAATCAGAATGCTGTAATACCATCTAAGGTCCATCTATATCAGGCAACTCACCCGATATTATTTGATATCAGGTGAGTAGCCGCTATACCTATTTGCTACATTTCCACTCGCGTCGAACTTTCACAATTTGAATTACAACAAAATAAGAGAATTTAGGTACAACAATATGTTCAAAGTACTGTATTTATTGATTTAAAACATTAAATATTTAACACTTTACCCAACGAATCGCCCGCATCCACCCGCGTAATATGCAAATTCAGCAGTGGAAAAAATATTATTTTTTTCAAAAAATTTCAACAAAACCATATCATGTGACCCCTCGTTGGAACGAGCTCGTCGAGCTCGTTCCAACGAGGGGTCACATGATATTGTTTTTTTGAATTTTTTTTGAAAAATTTGAAAAAATGATATTTAAAATAATAAATTTTGATATCGTCTGCGTTGGGTAAAGGGTTAAAAATTGGACAGAAAATATTATTTGTAGTCCCAAAAGTTTTTGTTATTTTTACGAACCTGTCGAGTATTTTTTGCTGAAGCCTATACAAAAAAAAAAAAATATCATAATGGCACAAAAATTATCTAGTCTAATTTATTTCGCTGAATGGTGATTTATTTATTATTTTTTTACTGTTATCAAAACGTCGGCCTTGATGTGTGTTATCAGTTTTCGATGAGTACAGGTAAAAGAGCTTCTCTTTCCGAATCTTGCGGTTTCTACCTCAATGCAGATTTGTGTTTCGTCTAAACGTTCTCACATATATTACACGCCTGTTCGATGAATTCCTAATCTACAGCAACACTAAACCATGCGGAAAATGAAAATCTGTTCCGCACATATGTGCGGAACGGAAATCGTTGACAGACTATTTTTAAATAGAAGCGAAATTTCCCTGGAATTTTCTACAAATCGTGCAACGCAGTTGCAGTTTGAATCGCTAGCGATAGCTAAAAATCGTCCCCTGAGTTCCAATGTGTTTTATCTGCCAGTAGGCACATAGAACACATTGGAATTCGGGGGACGAAATAGTAACGCGGATTCCCCTCGCAAGTTTGGTTGGCGATAAAATGTGTTGTTTTTGTTGATAGTTGTCAAATGAATTGCTGACTGTCCTTCTAATAATTGTTTAAGGGAGCGCGGTGGCTCAGTAGGTAGAGGTGCAGGCTGCAAGCCGAGTGGTCCTCGGTTCGACTCCCACTTGCAGCAACCGCGTCGTGTCCTTGGGCAAGACACTTCATCTCCATTGCCCACGTGGGGGCACGATGACGCCGTGTACTAAGGCGTACTGCACGTCGATGGTACGCATGTCTTCAACCAATCTAACCCTGCATGTGCTGCAGGGCGGAGTTACGATGTTGGGGAGCTGGCAGTTGCTCGTCGTTGCTCGGTGGTTCTCTCCGGGTACTCCGGTTTCCTCCACCCGTAAAACTGTCACGGTCATGATTAGCCATTGTGCATAAATATGTGACCTTCAACATCAGTAAATAAATAAATAATAATAATTGTTTTTTATAGACGCGAAGGCGTGTAATAAAAACAGAACGACACGGGTGTGTTAATAGGTTAATCGATATGGTAATTGTGCCATCACGGAAGAATAAAACTCGAGGCCTGCGGCCTATCGTTCTATTCTTCCGCGCTGGCACTCGTGCCATATTGATTAACCCATTCACACAAGCGTCGTTCTGTGTATGTATTGGCGAAACTTCATTCTTCTTGTATGATAAATATCAGGAAGTTTAAAATTATTTATTTATTCCTCAATAGGTTAAATGAACCGCCAAAACTATTCCCACCTGTCCCGATATCAGGATAAGGACTGAAAGAAATCGACAGACTTTGATTATGCACATAATATCCCCTTACTACTCATAAACATACTTTTTGTATTATAGACATATTTCCAACTGTTCCCATGTTTTCAAAAATCGGACGTTAGTACCTTGTTTATCGGGGAGGACCGGGGAGAGGGGAAACTCGACTCTTTAATTGTAGAAAACCATTTTTGAAAAGACAAATTCTTAATACAACACTGATGTTTGGAGCAACATTTCGTCCCTTGAATGTACAGATGTACAAATGCAATGCGTTAGCATTGTGGTAGGTACGCTTATGCTCTCATGAGACGAAACATTTAACAGTGGTATTGGCTCGTGTGGGGATGGTGGGTGGGTTGGGGGTGGGGGCATTCCATGACATTTGTGAACTTCCCAGTAACCTGGTCTGTGTTGTACCACCTAGTCTCATGAATGTAAACAAAGCTTTCGTTTTGTATATTGAATGAGGTTAATATTTGAAATATTGCAATATAAAACCTCCTAATAAATAAATAAATAAATAAATAAATAAATAAATAAATAAATAAGAAACTACAGAATTGTGCTTCCTTCTCAGAAATAGAATGGGGGGGGGGGTACTTGCGGTTAGCGACGTCGCTAAGGGGAGTGGATTGAGATACCCCTCCAGTAATCTTTCCAGTCAGGAAAGTTTTGTCTGGATTAGAGCCATATATTGGTACTTTATTGGTGCTAATTTTTCTTACAAGACCCGACTTTATTCTTTGCCTTCTGTTTCACAAACAGTTGGTCATACAATTAGAGGTAAAGAGTACCATGTTAGGTCTGTTGGACACCCAGCTTGACCAATTTGGAGTACCGATACGGTACATGTTGATTAAACAAGAAATTGCGTCACATAAACTACATGGATGTTTTATTTATCCTGAAATAAATTTTAGAAGAATTATTGATTTTTTGTTTTCATGTAACTATAATCCCCGACGTACTAATTTTGAGAAGTCACATCACCAGGGCATGCCTTCGACCAACACATGCTTTGTTGACGTAGCTGGGATATTTGGTCTGTCGGGACTTCAGCCATAATACTCAGAAGAACTAAGTTTCCGTCCCCAATCTTCACAAAGCTCCTACAGTTAAAACTAGAATTCCTGTCACGAATAGTGCGCTTATCTAGGCTTAATTGCGCGTTGGAATTGCGCGCAATTCCCATGTCGAATGGCAACCAAATCACGGCAGGTTCTCCTGGCTATTCATGGCAAACACATGCAATGTTTCTGCCAATGGACCTCCGGGTTACCCGGGTTACCCGGAGGTCCATTGGCTGAAACATTGCTTGTGCACAGGCCATATGTACAGAATTTGATAGCTTTACTATGGCCATAACGCGTACATTGACACGCAGATCAACGTGCTATTTGTGCGCATTTCATGACAGGACTTCTAGTTTTAACTGTACCCATGGTAAACACGGTCTACTTTATTATTACGATAGGCCCTATATGTAATAAATGCCTGGAGTGAGAGTCCTCCAATCTGGACAGCATGATAATAAACGGTTGTCTGGACTTAAATCTAGACTTCCATTTTGGCCACCATGGATGACGAAATTGACCTTTTGCCCCAATAAATAAATAAATTAAAAAAGGAATAAATGAAGACTGGTTTTAGGTTGGTGAATAAATGTGGCGCTTCGCCTTATGCCAATTTAAAATTGTTTACTATCACCCCGGTATGTATCCTACATGTGCGTACCTGTACCATACGATGTTACTTTCAAGTCTTTGGCGACTTTCCAGTCCAATAAAACTGTTTATCACACGTCTATTCCTTTCCCCCAGTTCAATATTTGTAAATCGGTACGGAGCACGTGTTCCATACGGATTTCCGTTGACGGATTATTTTCCACCTGACGTCATGGATTTATCAAGAGAACAAAACTTGGCCCATTTCGTAATCGACCAACTGAAATGTCGTATTCTTGCTGAGATCAACTCGGAAGCTGCGGTGACAACGGTAAATCGAATGTCAGCTGGGTAATTTTGCTTTGTTCAAAGCCACCAAAATTAACGAAATTAAGTAAATGTGGCGGGGATGGGGGTGATTTTTCAACACTGGGGTTCTAATGTTGAAGAGAATATCTTAGCTAATTTCGTAAAAATGCGATTGAGGAACGTGTATGCACACAGTTGTTATTTATATTTCTACTTGTACGTGTTGATCTGTCACACGTGTTTGACAACCTCACCTGAGCTTTGTTTTTCTTATCATTTCAAAGAGTCGATCAACAAATTACAAAGAGTTTTAAAAATTTAAATTTTCTGTATGTGACTTTTGTATTTCTAGATAGATGGATTCTATGTCATATGGGCGTGTAAAGCACAGAACGACACGCGTATGTGAATGGGTTAATCGATATTGCACGAGTGCCAGCGCGAAAGGATAGAACGAGAGGCCAAGGGCCTCGAGTTTTATCCTTCCGCGATGGCACAAGTGCCATATCTATTAACCCATTCACATACGCGTGTCGTTCTGTGTTTAAATTATCAGAAGGACACTCAGCAATTCATTTGAAAACTATAAACAAAAGAACCCATTTTATCGCCAACCAAACAAACGATGGGAACCCGTGTTGCTATTTCATGCCCTAGGTTCCAGTGTGTTCTTTGTGCCTACTGGCACATAGAACACATTGGAACTCGGGGGACGATTTTCAGCTATCACAAGTGATTCAAATTGTAATTGCGTTGCACGATTTGTAGAACTTCCAATGAAATTTCGCTTCTATTTAAAAGTAGTTTATCAGCGATTTCCGTTCTGCACATATGTGCGGAACAGATTTTCCTTTGCCGCACGATTTAGTGTTGCTGTTTTGGGGGATCACATAGAACAGGTGTGTAATAAAGCACCCCACTATATGTGGATGAGTTTTTGTCAATACGTCACTAATGCTATCGCGGAAAGACACAACTGGGGGTAGCACTTTTTGCTTTCTCCTTTCGCGCTGGCACGCGTACCGTATTGACGAACGCATTCACACTGCGTGACGTTCTTCATATTTTCCGAAAGTTATTGCCGGGGCTAGTCTCCGTGTTGTTTGGGCAGATGACTCACATAGAAAATGAAAAACAGTTTTTCAACCGATTTCTTAAAGTAGATCCTGGTACGTGGCCATCCAATATTCCTTCATGGAACTGTGCATTATGCATTATAATCGGATACTGACAAAAGACGAACCTGCGAAATCGAAACCACTAATGAATGAATTATTGTTGATAGGAGTGACTTACAGAAGATGGAATACATGACAATGTGCTTGAAGGAGGGCTTACGTTTACACAGCCCTGTGCATTTTATTGAACGAAAACTTACTCAGGAGCTGGAAATTGATGGACAGAAGATTCCACCTGGCACGTCGGTTGCTGTCGACATAAACAACTTACACAGAAATGCAGTTGTGTGGGAAGATCCTGGTGAATATCGCCCAGAGAGATTCTTACCGGAAAATACCAAAAATAGAGACTCATTTGCATTTGTGCCGTTTTCGGCTGGACCGAGGTAAGTTTCATTAGTCAACCTTTTACGAAGGGAACTCTGAGACATACGACTTTTTTAACTGGTTGAGGGCTAGCTTATTTTGAGTGATCTGAATTCGTTTATCAAAATGTGTTTTATTACAAATTATTGAAGAGTGCCCACAGGCATTCTTCAATAATTTTTGATAAAACAAGTTTATATAAATAAAATATTGTTTGCATTTGACTGAATAGGAAACAAGAATAATGAAAATGTTGGCTTTTGCCCTGGTACCCTCATTTTTTCTGAAAGCCCTGATAGTGGCTTCTAGCACTCAACCAGTTAATAGGAGCGCCAAAGTGGGACAGTTAGGACCAGAAATGGATTCCATATACCCTCATCAGAAATATGTATTCCAGAACAGTATTCTCTAAACCGTCAAGGCGATTTTTGGGATTGACGAGCAAGTGACGTCCGGTGTTCAATACAGTTAAAACTAGAAGTCCTGTCATGAAATGCGCACAGATAGCACGTTGATCTGCGCGTTAATGTACGCGTTATGGCCCAAGTAAAGCTATCAAATTCAGTACATATGGCCTGTGCACAAGCAATGTTTCAGCCAATGGACCTCCGGGTAACCCGGAGGTCCATTGGCAGAAACATTGCATGTGTTTGCTATGAGTAACCAGGAGAACCTGCCGTGCTTTGGATGCCATTTGATATGGCAATTGCGTGCAATTACAACGCGCAATTAAGCCAAGATAAGCGCATCATTCGTGACAGGACTTCTAGTTTTAACTGTAGGCTATTGCAGTGCAGTTGCCCTAACCCTCCTCTTAGAATTGTTGTGCTGAAATCAGCAAACAAAATGTCAGATACGTTCGTTTTCTGTTGCAACCCTGCTCGCATCGGAGCTTTGCGTCATCATTGTGCGTTCAAGTCGAGGAATTTTTCCTTCAGAAAGTTTCTTCCAGTCAGTTTCTCTATGAGGCCAAAGTAACCGCTCTTCCTTGACTCAAGCTTTATGTATGTTGAAGTAGATGGATACCGCTCAAAAGAATAATAATTCCAATGTCTAAATGAGTGAAAGTTTCAGCGCGCAGGCGGCGCACAGGGACGACCTGAGATTTGAAATCCATTGCGCCGCGAATAACTTTATTTGCTCTAGCGTCTGATGGGGATCCAGAAGTTTTATTTCAATTAAAACATTTCACTGAGTAAATGATAGAAAAAGCAGCATCCACCCCAATAGAAGAGGACATTTTCATTCTATTTTATTTTAATCTATTGCTCAAAACACACATCAGTGCATATATTCCAAACTGTGAGCATCACACACATCACCACAACACGCTGGGACGGGCCGGCGACTTGGTGTAAAAAACTGGACCGGCAGTAGGTGACGATACCAACGATAGCCCGCCTCTGTTACAAGTGCGAGTTGCAAACGGCGGTAAAAATCTTCATCTGCAGTTGGATTTTCCATCCCCGGAGTATCACTTTCGGGGGAGGGCAGACTGGCCGTTCCCGAGGCATCGCTATTGCCGTTCTTGACGAAATAGTGTGATTAGAAAGCAATTACATGTTTAAAGTACAGAAAGTTATGCAATAGAATCAAAGTGCGTGCAGTGAGTGAGGGTTGCTTCTCATTGAGAACTCTAGGATCGAGTTTGTGAGGACCGTCTCGGAACTCTGCGGGTGGGGAGTGGGGTGCGAAGAAACCCACCTCTCGCCCACCCAATAGCAACAATCACACCAAAGTCACAAAATGCAATAGCGGATTATTTTCGCCCCCTCCATATAACTTTTCGTATTGAACTCTCACATTTCGTCGTGTGAGAACTATAAGGTTCTATCTTCCAGTGGAAGATAGAACCTTATGGTTATCACACGACGATTTTCAAAAAACACGCTGACCAAGAAGACGTATGGAAAAAGTAGACTAAGCTCAGGAGGGATTGGAACAAATTTCGTGCCAACATACACAGAAAACCACTTTAACACAAAACAAGGATTGAAACAAAGTTGCCTGATTGGGGCCAGTATACATTCTAAATAAATAAATAGACGACTAAAGACATAACACCCCCGTCAATGATTTTTTGACGTCTGCCTGTTAGTTGTGAAGATGGATCTGTGCAGATGGGTGAGTGTGTTTGGGGTGTGTGTGCTTGGGGTTGCGTGAGTTTTCTTTCAATTACAACGCCATATGTTTCCCCGTAGGCAGGCCAGATGGCCACGATTCAGCATTCACTCTCCCTCAAAACTGATGGATGACTCCCAGCTTTTCAAAACACATATTGGCGGATTTTTCCCTTTTAAGCTCACCTGGGCTAAAAGGCCATATGAGCTTTTCACATCACTTGGCGTCCGTCGTCGTCCGTCGTTCGGCGTCCGGCGTCCGTAAACTTTTCACATTTTCATCTTCTTCTCTGTAACCGCTGAGCCGATGTGAACCTAACTTGGCAAGAATGGTTTATGGGAGGTCCTCCACAAACGATCCTTATTTTGTTCCCGTCAGATGAAAAACGTGGCTTCCAGAGGCATTCTTTGATTCTGGTTGGTGGATTTTCAAAAATGTTCTCCTCTGAAACCGCCAGGCCAAATGTTTTGAAGCTTCAAATAAATGATGACTGGGACCACCTCTACCAACGATCCTCATTTAATGTTGATCAGGTTACAAACATGGCCGCATTTGCTGCTTATAATTACTATAGAAATCACATTTTCATCTTCTTCTTCATCTTCTTCTCTGGAACGACTGAGCTGACATGATCCAAACCTGGCAGGGATAGTCTATGGGAGGTCCTCTACAAACGATTCCCATGGGTTTGAAAACATGGCCGCCAGAGGCATTCTTTTATTCTGATGGTGGATTTTGAAACATCTTCTCCTCTGATACCACAGGATCAAATGTTTTGAAACTTTCTTAGCTGATGACTGGGACCCCTCTACCAACGATCCTCATTTTATGTTGATCGGGTTGCAAACATGGCTTCAATTGCGGCTTATAGTTACTGTAGAAATCCTATGAGAAATCACATGTTCATCGTCTTTTCTGGAACTACTGAGCCGACGTGAACCACACTTGGCAGGAATGGTCTATGGGAGGTCCTCTACAAACGACCCTCATTGTGTTCCCATGGTTTGAAAAAACATGGCCGCCAGAGGCATTCTCTGATTCTGGTTGGTGGATTTTCAAACATCTTCTCCTCTGAAACTGCCTAGCCAACTGTTTTGATATATCACATAATTGATGACATTTAATGCTGATCGGCTTGTAAACATGGCCGTAAGTGCGGCTTACAGTTACTATAGAAACACTATGAGAAATCACATTTTCATCTTCTTCTCTGGAACTACTCAGCCGACTAGGACCAAATCTGGCAGGGATAGTCAAAAGGGGGCCCTCTATAAACGATTCTCTTTTTATTCCCGATGGTTGGAAAATGTGGCCACCAGATACATTCTCTGAATCTGATTGATTGAGGTCTTCTAGAAATGCTCCTCATTTTTGGTACCGTGGATCTTTTCGAACAACTTGGCTGCCAAAAGCATTTTTTTTGATTCTGACTGGTGGATTTTGAAAACTCTTCTCGTCTGAAACCACAGGGCCAAAAGTTTTGAAACTGTGCATGGTTGATGACTGAGACATCCTCTACCAACTATCCTCATTTAATGTTGATCGGGCTGCAAACATGGCTGCAATTCTGGCTTATACTTACTACAGAAACCCTATGGGAAATCACATTTCCATCTTCGTCTCTGGAACCACCGAGCTGATGTGAACCAAACCTGGCAGGGATAGTCTATGGCAGGCTCTCTACAAACACTACTCATCTTGTTACCGTGCATCGTGAAACATGACTGCCAGAAGCATTTTTGATTATTATTGGTGGATTTTGAAAAATATTCTCCTCTGAAACCACAAGGCCAAATGTTTTGAAACTTTGCATGGCTGATGACTGGGACGCCCTCTACCAACGTCCCCATTAAATGTTGATCGTGTTACAAATATGGCCGCAATTGTGGCTTATAGTTACTATAGAAACCCTATGAGAAATCACATTTTCATCTTCGCTCTGGAACTTGTGAGCCGACGTGAAACAAACTTGTCAGGATTGGTCAAAAGGAGGCCTTCTATAAACGATCCTGTTTTTGTTCCCGTTGGTTGGAAAATGTGGCCACCAGATACATTCTCTGATTCTGATTGATTGGTTTTGCAAAAATATTCTCCTCTGAAACTACAAAGTCAAATGTTTTGAAACTTCACATGATTGAGGACTGGGACACATTCTATCAATGATCCGCGTGTATATTCCGGTCGGTCTAGGCGAAAAAGGGCACCTACCTGGAAAAAGATTGCAACAAGCTAAATTTGGTAACGTTGGGAAGGGGAGAATTCGCCCAACAACATTTTTTATCGAGGTTTCAAAAAGGGCTATTACTTTTAGTCCGGTCGATCTAGGGCTTAACCCGGAAAAAAATTGAAACAAGCCATATTTGGTATCATTTGACGCGGAATGTTGCCAGGAACAACATATCCAAAATCCTCCGAAATCCTTCGTGGGGAAAAATGTTTACGGCACTTTTTTGTTTTCATGATTTTTCAGAGGCAAAATTTACGATTTTGTTAATAAAAACGCTAGAACACCACTATAACGAGTGAATTTTGCGAGAATATACCATATTCTTCTCACCAACATAGAAAGTGGAAACTTTATCAATAATTTTGTTGTCCAGTTGAATGTTGGTCTTTAATTTATGACGAAAATACTCCCAAAAAGTCCCAAAATCTTTTTTTTTAAAAACTCAAAAAAAAAAATGAGAATAACATTCTCAATACAAATAAGATGCAAGTTGAGAGCAAAAAATTGTTTAACACTCGATCTCGACTTCAAGTGTTACATCTTCTGCGTTTTGGCAGCTCTCGCCGCGACAATTTCCGCAAGCAATAACGCACTTTAGACCATTTTTTCCGGCATGAGCGCAAGTTGTTTTTGCACGGACTCTTTGATGTCATTTTGCAGTTGCACCTCACAAACTTCAGCAGGCTGTCCGGTGCTGCCTCAATGTCAGTCATAATAGGAATAAGCTTTGAACCGCGTAGCTTCCAACCCCACTTCCTGGGCTCGAGATCGACCTCTTCTAGATAAATCCATGTCACTACCTGTAAATGGACACGGAGGCTGTGGAAGCATGCCTCTCTCTCTCTGTGTCGGTGGGAGTTTCTGGAGTTCATTGGCGGTTTTGCACGATGAAAGCATTTCCATAAACATAACATATATCAGGTTGTTTAAGCTCTCTGATAATATGCCGGGGCTGCTCCCAAACAAGCAACCTCGTTGGGTTTCTTTTTCGTCTCTCAAAAAAACAACTATTAAACTATTAAACTGCGGTTTCGGTATTACCATATATATCTACACGTCTCTTAGCAAAACAAAAGGACAGAATTCTTGTAGGTATGCACAATTCCTAGTCACCTGCCAGTTCGAGGTTGTTGGGGGTCTGACCCCACTACCCTGCCACCAGTGCGCAAACTCAAACCATATTATATTATTGGCACCCACTTCCATCTGTCGTGGCTTTATACGCAGATACAGTTATTCGGTTATACAGTTATTCGGGTCGCAAGGGATTTTAATTTCACATCGTCCTTCAGTGCACTGAAACTTTCATTCATTCATTCACACACATTTCCGCCAATGTAAAAATATACACCTCTATTCGTCGCCTGAGTGCTGGAATGTTCTATGTCCCCTAGCACTCAGGCGATGTATTGTCCAACCGTTGAAAATTATACGCCCCGACAGACAAGTGAATCATTAGAAGTTGAGAGGTATTATCTGTCGCAAGGTCACAAAGATAAAAAAAACACTCTACCTTTCAAAGTTAAATGGAACCATTAAAACAATAACATATCAAACATATGTTTATGCAACAAAGAAAATTAACTTTTGATTTAATCAGCTTATGTTCGTCCAGATTTTCTCATCAGGATTCAGAACATTTTTTGACGCTGAAGTTACCCCGATCGTTCTTTTGTAACAAACGTGTCTTGGGATAAAAAGCGAAAAGTCTTAACAAATAATATTAAATACATTTTTAAAGAGTATGTTCCGAAATATTTATACTGAGGTATCTTAAAGTCACGTCCTTACTCGCTTGCATCTGCAACGTGACTCCTATACACAGCCCAACGGTTTCTGCGCTCGAAAGGAGTTGACATTGCTTCCATGTAGTGCCCCCAACAAAACGGAAAATCCAAAGTGCCAAGCTCAGTAAATTTAGCGGGAGAGGCCGAGGGAGAGCTGAAACAAGTGAGAGAGCGACAGAAACCTCTTTTCTCTCCAATACCCTGTTAGAGAGCTCTATTGCGTACCGTGCATTCCTCTCTTGCCGAGTTCCAGAATCCGGAGGTATCTCCACGACTGACAAACAGTAGGGAGCTCACGACCGCACGTCATGTCTACCTGGTCCTTCACTACCGAACATTCCCACGAATGTGTGGCTTATAGGTAGCCTATAGTTAGACCATTACACTCTTTATCCAAAATCGGAATTGTGAACCGAGCGATGAGGCCTGAAGCGTACCTTTTTATTATATGCTAGACTCTGAATTATCACAAATTATCTAAACGATATTTTTCGATATCCATCGAGTCAATGGATATCGAGCAAGATTCCCCAGTAGCTTCCTAAATGGCGCCACGCTACGCTAAATCGCATCGCCTTGAAGGAACTATCAGTTGATGTTTGCTGTTATTTTGAAACGTACGCCTTTGGGGTCGAATTGGGCTGAATATTGTGCAATAACATATCTCGTAGCATACAATTAAAAAAAAAATCTACTGTATTTTAGTCAATATCTGGAATTTTCTCAGGAGTGTGGACCTGAAAGTTTTATTTTTCACGAACGTTTGCGTTAGTGAAAAATAATATTTTCAGGTCCACACGATGGATTTTTTCAGTAGCTTCATAAATGATGTTACGCTTCGGCGTATGACGTCGCCTTGAACGAACGATCAGCAGCTTTTTGTTATTGTCTTGAAATTGTTTGCAGTGGAATTGGACTGAATACTGCGAAGTAAACATTAATGTCACGTAGCAAATAATAAAAAGGAAATCTACGCTATTTTAGTGAATACCGGGAATTACCTCATTCGAGTGGACCTGAAAGTATTATTTTTCACTCGCGCAAACATCGCTTAGTCTCAACCGACACAGCTCTGAGTGGTGAACTCGGTTTTTCATTGATAACGTTGTATGTGATCTGATCTTTGGGAGATGGATGCAGAGCCCATAATATATTTTAACTCGTACCTCAACCGCGAACTTTTTTAAGAGTATTCCACAATCCACAACGCTTCACATTTCACCGATCTTAATCTGCAGGCGGCCGGCCGGTTTACAAAAAATATAGCGCAGCATCCGACTTTCCGAAATGCGCCGTGATTCAGATCACAAACGTTGTAGTAGCCATCAGGGTATATTTATAAGGTCATCCACTAAAGACCGCAGGCTTCACGGCATGCATTGCGTCTTTATCAAGTGCAGCACTAATATTGGGCCACACAGGATAGTGCGTTACCTCAGCGAGTGCAGACACCCCGCCGTACAAGCTGATTAACAGGAACACCTTTGGACGCCAGCAACTCTCACGTACATTAAAATAAACCACAATGGCCCTGACTGCAAATACGGAAACACGAGCAAAGGTATTCTGATGTGAGGTGGGTGTGACGTACAAGACCGGTGGATTCTGCAAACCACAAAAGCTCTCAGACATTAATGGAACTGGTTTCTGCGTAACAGATCGGAACGGCAGGCGCAGTTGAAAACCTCAACTGAATATATTAGCCAACTACAGACATCTCCAGCTAAACTCGAGCGCGATCAGCCTTCGGCAGCATCTCACAATGGACTTCTGGCAGAATCAACTGAATTTCGCTGTTTGATGCGCAAGTGATGAATGGCGAGTCTCTGCTATCGGCCATCTGTTGACGACACAGACATGTTCACTCGAAGTTTTTGGTTATTTTATTTCAACTTCAAAACACGACGGTTACTAGCAGAACTGCAAACCGCATTGGCAATGCGTGGACAACGTACCGTAACTCATGCAACAGGCACGCATGTGAAAGGCCGTATAATGAGTTTGGTGTGACGCCCGGCACAACTGGGGTGGAAAAGCTACTTTGCCGTCAGTCTGGATAGCCTCTACCAGATCAGACAGTACCATCATCCGCCGGAACGAGCGGCTTCGCAATGAGCTTGGAGCGGTGCTTGACACCTATTGGGGAAATAAAGCAACATTAACGACGGCTTGGGTTCTCTCTACCAGGTCATGTCTTAATATCTTCCTCATGAATGTACTCTGCACACGGTCAACCCTCACCCAGTGGCGGTACAGCGAGGTTTTTCGGTTAATACGCAAGAAAGCTAGACCAATGCAACAGGATACTAGACCCTCCGGGTGCCAAGGACATCCCGCGATTGTTTGTGATAACGAACTTACCGTCGAATATAGACTAAAATGAGCAGCTGCTGGTGCATTTCGCAAGCCTAAAAACACTTGATATTAGTGCGACTGGTACTGCGTGTATCTCCTTCAGCATAGACCTGACCTCAGCTGATACCAACAGGATCTTGTTTCAGTAATTGAGAACCTAGGGCGCCCCGTCGTTAAGAAAACACCATTCAAGATCGATTGCAATAAAATCACATCCATTGACGACAGCGACGCCTATCATTGACATGGAGATCTCTGGAAAAACGCACAAGCCGCACAGGAACGCGAGAATGTGTTGTATCAAGAAATCGATAAAGTGGTAAAGTGCCAAGGCCAACAGATTATTTGTACCCTTAGATTTCGAGCTTCTGGGGAGTAGCATGCCCTCCTACCAGTGCATACTAGGGACTAGTGTATGAGCTGACCTCAACGATTAAAGTAGAGTTACCTAGGTCACATGGCGCTGCCATGAGACTGCAGTACGACATAGTACCAAAGCTGACCTGAATAATTCCTAACCAGTAGGTCGGGCGCCTCATCATCATCTATGATCGAATTCTACAATATCGCATGCTCGTCAAAGATCAGAGCGATAGATTGTGTGGAATATCAACCTGAACGACACTGCCAGATACATGAACGACATCCTGACGTTCTTTAAGAACCCGAGAGCAGTATGTACAGTTAAAACTAGAAGTCCTGTCACGGATAGTGCGCTTATCTAGGCTTAATTGTGCGTTGGAATTGCGCAATTCCCATATCGAATGGCATCCAAAGAACGGCAGGTTCTCCTGGTTACTCATAGCAAACACAAGCAATGTTTCTGCCAATGGACCTCCGAGTTACCCGGAGGTCCATTGGCTGAAACAGTGCTTGTGCACAGGCCATATGTACAGAATTTGATAGCTTTACTTGGGCCATAACGCGTACATTAACGCGCATATCAACGTGCTATTTGTGCGCATTTCATGACAGGACTTCTAGTTTTAACTGTATGCCTGCGATTTCGACGCTGTTTAAAACCTCAAAATCACAAAGGTCGAGACCACCACTGAAAGTCGACCCAAGCTGCTCTACAGCCAGGGACTGCACGCCTACAAGCAGACAGATGAGGCCAAAAACAGTTCGCCTCCTCGCCCGTCGGCAAACGTCACCCTGAAGTGACAATGGTCGCGAAGGATCTGGCACAGGGCTTTTCTCTCAAGACGAGTTGCTTGAGAGAACTTGCTTACTAAATTCGCTCTGTTGCTTGACATGCGGACGTCCAATTACGACCGACTTCCCATCAGTGATCGGAGTGATGGCACCACCAACCAGATCACCATGGCTTCTGAAAAGGCTGGGCATTGAACGTCTACCTTTAAGAGATAATTGGTGCCAACTCAACATCGAAGTTGGCCGCTACTTCCCCGCAGTCTGTTGATGCAACCCCGCCGGAAGCACAGTTGCTCCACAAGGACCAAAACATCTGTGGCCAAACAATCTTCATTGTAAATCTGCTGCCGGGGTCCCCCTGAGGCACATTCCAGCATTTACTGATCCTCTGCCCACCAGTTGGACATAACCGGGCTTAACAAACCCCGCGTATGGATGTGGGCAGACCCCAACCCTCAAGGTCCGCACATTAGATCCCGGCGACTGGCTGTGCGATATTTTGCGAACATCTTGCCTGCTGTTCCAGGGAGACACGACTCTGTGCATTATCGATGCCTGCTCCGCCTCAAGTGATCTTACGAAGAGGAACATGTTGTCAGAGCTGGCCGATAGTCACCGCCACGCAGAGCAAAGCGTTTGGATGCTGATCAATTTATACAACTCAGTGCTGAAAGAACTAAGCAAGCAAACACGTTGGGTGGTCCTGTTCCCCGCAAATACGGTGACAGCTTAGAAGACTGTCTTCTGGAGTAAGGTGTGGTAAATTCGCGCTCGGAGCCGTTGCACCAAAGGTACTGTACGAAACAAAGCACACAACACCCTTATTAAAAATTGATCGCCCGACTGCTTGTACAGAGTTGAGATAAACCTGCTTGTCAGAAGCACTTCTGTCGCTCTACCAGGTAATTTTGTGTTGCGGGTTTTATGCGTATATTAGACATAGGCCAGTAGAGGCTATATTATTTTATAAAGCGACTATGGATTTTGAATAGATCGACCTACTATTGTTCGAACAGGAAGAACTTGTGGCCGTGCGCGAGGACTGAAGTGCCTGCACGACTCAGAAGGATGCACTGCCCGGGCTTGATCAGAATAAGCGAGAAAGGCTTTCCGCACTGCCTGTGGAGGGGGGGGGGGGGGGGGGGTGGCATAGTATACAATACTTGGGACGAATCTTCTCAGCAGAGCAGTTGTACATTATGGACTATCGTGCAATCGTGACCGTCTGTGGGGCTGATCAGTTTTTTTTTCAGAGGTAACAATAACAATAACTCAATTCCACCGTAAGTTATTTTCCATAACAGAAGGAAGAAAATCAAAGGATGAATAATTTATTCAATTACAGTAGGGGATATAGGCGGATTACCGACCACCATGGTCGGGGTGGTCCAGAAATATGATGGTCCAGAAAAAAATCGGTATTTTTGGCAAAACTGGTCTATTTTTAATTTAAACAATATTTTATTTGAATAGAAATGCTATGTTACATGCTAACAATAAATAAACACATATTTAAGGAACAGAGTTAATAAATAGCACATAACACAACAGGACACAAATTAGCAACAGTATAAAGGGGGATTTGACAGAAAGCTTTGAGCTTATATGAGTCGGCTCCCCAGAAACAAATTCAATTTTTTCCGGAAAATTTTTTGGTTTTCCGGAAAATTTTGGGTTTTTTTTCCAAAAATAATTTAACTTTTCCAGGAAAATCCCGGATTTTTCGCGGAAAATGTTCGAATTTGGGCTTTCTGGACCAAGGATCTTATAAAAATCCGGGTTTTTAATATGTTCCCTTTTTTGACAGATTAACACTGATTTTCCCATAGGGGTGGATTTTTTTACATCGGAGAAAAGTCCTGAAAAGGCAGTGTCGTGGCAGGAAAGGAACCTCGATCCGGAACTGGGATTTTCTCGCGGGAAATAACACGACATATCGGACTGGGTGAATTCTTGTCGACATCTACCGGTCCAGAAGAAAAACCCCTATACGCCACGGGTTTGTATTTTTTTTCCGTAGTTCGACTCGATGGGGAAGAAGGGAGAAAACCGACGATCCGATTGGGGGAATTGGATGAGGAGGATCGCGATTGGAAAAAAATGTGTATATATATTATAAGTTAAAAGATGAATGATAATAATAATAAAAAATATATATATATATATAAAAGAACATTAAAAATAAATAAGAATACAAAAAAATATAACTGTCTTTCATCTATTAAAGAAAGAAAAAAAAAATAAAAACAATGTTTCTACACATCGGAGATTCGAAGCGAAGGGACGAGCAGGTTCGCGAATTAATACGGAGTAAGGAGAATATACAAGCGCAGGGTAGGGCCAGACGATTGGGAGAGATGGGATTGAGACGGGAGGCCACCAAATTGTTCAGACCCGTCACCGAGTTTCAGGAACGAGCTAGAAAAGAGATCGTGGAGGAATTGAGACCCATAAAAGAAGGTTCTCTGAGGATGGGTTTGCGCCCTAGTACTTTAGCATTGAGAACTTTCTTCGATTTGGTTCCGACGGAAATCGAGACTGATCCGAGTAGCGTCGGTAGAGTTATGTCGAAAAGTTTGTTCGACACTCCGGAGAGGATAAAGACCGATGCGAGTAGCGTCAGATCGGACGACAGTAGAGAAAAAGATGAGATTTACGGATTTCGTCGGGAAGGTGATGACGATTTCGTTGGTGACATGCAAATATGGTTTGAAGGCGTCTATTTAATCGTCGGTCCGAACAGGTACGAAATGACCGATGGATTGCACACTCTGCTCTCTCACAAGATTACACCGAGGAGGATAACAAAAATTATGGACACATTCTGGTTCAGACTCAGCCATGAAGAAGAATGACGATCCCAAAGAGACGAGAATGAAGGATAGGAGAGGTTACAAGTGGAAGCACGTGCTGGAACCCATATGAAGGCAAACGAGCATTTCGTGAAATCGACAACTGGAAAAGCAAAGGCCGACACGATATTTCTTCCGCGCGATCCCGATGCCTTGTTGGGGAGATTGAGATTATTATTACGAGATAGTGAGCCTGTGCGACGAATTGTTGAGGCAGAAGGTCTTGACTAAGAAGAATTATAAAAAAAATGATGAATCCTTTGAAATAAAAAATAGTAAGAGAAAAGAAAAATAAAATATTAAGTAAATAAAAAAATATATATTTAAAAAATAATAATTATAATAATTAAAAAAAATGTTAGTGATAAATAACAGAGGGTACGTTAGATCTTATGTCTACAGCGGATCGGGCATCGTTGATTCGATGATGCGATTTATAACTGGCAAATTCACCAGTGATGCCACCAAAGAGATCGCGTCAAGCGCTCTTAAAATCGGAAAGAAAACGGCGATCGATGTGGGTAAGAAAGCTGCGACCGAAGCGAGTGGTAGAATAGCTTTGGAAGCCGGTAAGAGAGGTAGGAGCCGACGCTTTGATTAATAAATTGATAACTCGACAACCTGCCAAACGATCGAGAATCGAACCAAAAAGTTGGAGAGATTTCTATGATGATGTCGTACCGATACAAGACTTGACTAAAATGACGAAAGGATCGGGATTGAAAGTGATTTATAAATGATAAAAAAACTTATATATATATATAAAAATAGAAATTAAAATATAAAAAAAATAGAACAAAACATAATTCAAAACATAGTAAAAAAACAAACTAGAGAAAAAAATTAATATCAAAGACATGTCTTGGAATGTCGTGATGACCAAGAGGTCGAACGACAAGTTCTTTCCCTATTTGTCTCAGAATTATTTTCGACTGCCCAGACAGACGACAAGGGAGAATGCTAATTTTCTGTGTCTCTTTTGTCAGGATCTCAAGAATCTCAATCACATCTATGGAAAGCACGTGGCTAATGACATGAGTAGGGAAGAATTCAGGAGATTTTGTAAGAAGGTGTGGGACCAAGGACTTCACAATTTCGTGGTGATCGATTTGACTAGTGAATTTAACAACGGAAAATATCGAAGGGGATTCGACGATTTTTATCATATTCCTAATAATAATAGAGAAGAAAATAAAAAAAAACAATATCGATAAAATATAAAAAAATATATAAATAATAATAATAATAATAATAATAATGTCAGAATATCATCTATTTGAACAGATAGTCGAGTATACAGCTGCGAAACAATCCTTTCAAATCGTAGTGAGTCATGACATGACTCGATTCACGACTAAATTCGAACCTTCCATCGAATTGAAGAAGGAAAAGAGATTTTTTTCTGCTTCATCAACTGAATGAAAATAAGTATTAAGCTTTGAATATTGTTTGTATCTCAACTGTTTGATGTCTGTTGGTGGTTTATGTTTTGTTTTTTTGTGCATTTTTACTTTTAACTGAGAGAAGTGTTTAGTTTTGTACTAGTGTTTGTACAACAATTAACTTATTCGTGTTTTGATAGTAATGACTTAGTATTTGAAGTTTGTCTTGTTTATATAACCATTGTGTGTTAGCTTGTTATCAAAGGTTCTGAAATGTATATATATAACAGGTAGAAACCTTTCCAGCTAAACACTTCTCTCAGTTAAAAGTAAAAATGAAGCAGAAAAAAACAAACAACATTCAAAAACACTAGTTAATAAAAAAAAAAAAATAATGTGTCAAATATATATTTCTTAATATAATATATTTCTGTTTAATTTCTGTTTAATTTAATATTTTTTATAATTGGTAAAAAATGCATTTACATAAGATTAAAACATATTTTCATTCTGGTGATGAAGTGGGAATTGATGAAAAGGGAAAATATATTTTTAGAGGCAGTTGATGAAAATGGGAATTCATGAAATGGGAAGACACCGTAATAGGAATCTCCATCATGTGCAGATCAATTTATCAAGAGCCGTGTTATCTTTACAATAAGCGATTAACGAGGTTTTAGTTCAGTTCGCGACAGGGATCAACGCAAATGTAAAATGGCATGCTTATAGTCGAATTGTCAGAAGGATGCTTGTGTCCTTAAGCCTCGATTATAGTGTTAATAGGGCAACATCGGACCTATATATGGAAGATTATAGGGCAAAGAAGAGAGTCGACTGCCTCGAATGAATCAAATATTTGCAATAAATGGTTCAACATTATGGATGTTTATTTAGCACACACGCATTTTCAAACGTACCCCTAAGCCTTAAAGTATTATTGGATATTTCAAGTGAAAAGTCTATGTGCATGTTGATTTATAACTTTTGAAAACAAGTTCCTTACCTGTCAATCCATTGCACTGGGGGTGGTATGCAGTCGTGCGCCGATGACTTATTTGCAGAAGTTTTGTTATTTCTTCCATTACAATATTATTAAATTCTCGACCTTGGTCGCTTATGATTTTTTGAGGAAATCCAAAACTGAAAAAATAATTCAAGCAACGAAAAAATTTAAGCTTGTGTAATTACATATCTATGAAAACTTACAAGTAAGCAGTTCCGCGTTCATGTGTGTAAATACAACTTTTAGTTTTGACTAGGTATGTCCAGTGATTTATAAATTACAAAAACGTGGAATGTGAATCACAGTTAGAAACACGCGTCACACGAGTTTGTTATATTTTAGGAGTATCAGCCCTCAAACTACGTACAATTGCTAATCGTTTGTACCCATCCTTCTAGTACAACTGTATTGCGTACACTCGGGGTTGGTGGGGAAATGTGGCATGCAGAGGCATATGACCCCTCCAGGGCGCGGTTGCAGTACTATTCGAGTTCAGTCTGGGATACCATTCTCAACAAATTATATACAATAAAACCCTAAACCTCACATTACGTTATACAGATAAGCGCCCTTCCCTATACTGTTGTTATCTATATTCAAGCTTACAAACAAACATTCCTCTCACTATAGATTTCGATTCGATGTTTCTTTCGAACACCAAATAAAATACGCAATGGTTGCAGATCCGCATTGAAATAAACTCATCGTAAAAAAATTAACTCGCCATGAGAACAAATCAAGGAGAAATTTTGCTACTCCCTTCGCTTCCTTTGTGGCAAGGGCAGTTGCGTTAGCCAGTTTTGTGTAATAACAGGTAACTGTGCAGATGTATTTGTTACCTGCCGTGGTTTGTGTCAATGGACCAATCAAGTCTATTCCAATCTGAAATAACCAAAAGCGCTTTTAAAAATAAAAGTATAGTCTCTCAAAAAAGTAAGATATACTTTATTCCAACGTAACGGAAATCAAAGTATGTTGGGTGAGGGTACATATAAAGTACATCAATGTCTGCACATTGTCCCTCGAAAATCAAGCGCCAATATATAAGTACCTGTGATGTGATGTGTAACGTCACATGTAATGTTTTTTTGTTCATATTGAGGAGTGTCAGTCAGGGTGTGTAGAACGAGAGCTTGAGCATCGAGTCCTACATTCGCCCGCGTTGGCACGAGTACATGTGAAAGAAACACTGTACAAAGTTGCACATTTTCTGTTTGTTACACACCAACTGGCTCTGGATAAATTATCTTCAAGATTTAAATCTTACTGTGAGAGGGGTAAAATGCAATTTGCAAAATAACGTTTCTTTCAATAAAATGTATTCCGAAGAAAGTCTGTCTGTAAAAATCCGCGCGGAACTATACGAATGTGCATGGAGGAAGTGACCACTTGTGTATTAAAATACTACTTCGATGCTATGACACTGCATACTGTGTTTGTAAGAAACATTCGTCTACGTTTGGCTTTGAAATAGTCCAAAATATAATACATTTGCTAAGTTTTATAGGCGCTTTTAACAAGACATATGGGATCCTACTTGGGGCGCCTTTGAATTGCTGTAATATCATTCCAGTTTCCGCAACAGTGAATCAAAAACTGTAAACATGAAATACGCGTTATCGTTTTAATAACCCTCACCGTGTTCCAAGCTTCTGGTTTATGGACGGGAATCGGATGCAGTGGTGGTGCCAGCCTATTTATTTTTCTGTTTACTCTTTGGCATCGATCACACGTTGATATGTACGTTTTGACATCGTTCACCATATTTGGCCACCAATATCTGTTTTCAATTTTATACAAAGTTTTGTCTCATCCAAAATATCCACCTGAAATCAATAGTTGTATCCTTGAAATATACCAGCTAGTACTTCATATTGCTCTATTACCTTGCACTGTCAGATAATGTGAAGCAGTAATTGTGATGAACAAAACATGTTTTCAGGTAGAATAGAACCAAGTAACGAGTGTGAGCTATGGAGTGAAATCACTTGCTAAACTTGCTTTTGTTTTTGTGTCGTGGTTACGCCTAGCCATTGCGCAGAAATAAATTACCCGAAACACCAAGTAAATCATTTATTGGTGTTTAAGATCATATGTTTCTGCACCAAAGGCTAATCGTGACCGCAGCTCAGATAAAACTCTAGTCTTTTATACCCATGCTGCCGATTTTAGAGGACTTCTAACCCAACATTTTTACTGGGTTCTATTCTACAAGCAAAGCAAGGTTTGTTAACACAGTGAACAAGCACAGCTCCACATCCAGAGATCCCCACAAGACTCAAACTGTCAAACACCAAGAACAGAGGTAAGAAAATTTACTATTATATATATAAAAAATATTTTCCTTTTAAAAAATTGAAGAAGCTAAACATATAAGAATCCGCCAATACATATAACTGGTTTTCAGCCCAATGAAATGTACAAAGCGGGCTGTGTTGCGTTGGGCCAATGAAAAAATACATAATTATTAATCATAACTAATTGGTCCAATCAAAAAATCCTACATACTCACACTGACCAATGAGAAAATTGGGAATTATTTACAAATGATAAGATTGCGAAATGATAATTTACTTACTACATTTGTTAAAGTATGCAGCCCATAGGATTAAAGTATCTCAAACTTGATTAGAAATAGATCTTTTTGATTAAGAACGTTATGATTGATTCAGTATTTTGGAGAGATTTAGAATCATCATGTCCAATTTTCAAGTAGCTATCAACATCTCTGTGAAAACAATGTTGAATGAAAGGGGTGGGGGATGGTGGTCGTGTAATGAACTGAACCGATTCTTTCTGTAATCTATGCAATACCCAGAAACAGAATGTAAGTTAATAAATTTCCAGTAACCCTACACATATACTGCATTATAGTGTTCTTTCTTACATTGCGATTATTTATAAATAACATTTATATAATTCTTCATTTCTCCAATTATGTTTATATTTCTGCCAGTGGATATTGCTTGAAGTGATCAACAGTTATCCTGAACATGCCGCATTACTTGAAACCTACATTATACAAAATGAAATCAAAGTGATTTTACATACCCAGTGATGATGAATGTTTTGCCGAAATGACTTCCTGTCTTTCCTCGTGAGTCATAAGAACCCTGCGCCAGTTATTCGAGGCATCATCCTGACTAGTCCCTTCTCCTGGGGAATCAGGGTCAGCTATTGACGTTGCATCTTTTTTGTTAACTTTAAAAAGGAGATGTCCTCTCTCCACCTAATAATAATAATAATAATAATAATAATAATAATAATAATAAGAAGAAGAAGAAGAAGAAGAACAATAATAATAATAATAATTAGAGAAAGTGATTATGACCGCTTAGCTATCGCTGCGGTAATAAAAAGTAACAGAAAAGAAATGTATAAATTAATAGAAGAATATTTAGTAGGATTGAGAAATGATCGAAGAAATAGATGAAGGAATAAAGGCATCACATAATGAATATTGAAATACTTAAATAATTAAGTAAATTGATTAATGACAAATTTAACGACTGAACATATATTCACAGAAATCACGAAATGGCCGATTGAGTAAATTAATAAACGAATGAATAAGCAACGGGATGAAATGAATGAATGAATGAATGAATGAATGAATGAATGAATGGATACTTGAGAGAGAGAGAGAGTGAGAGCATCGTGTGCATTTCATAAGAGTAGATATGAAAACAACTACTTTAATGGAACGTCTTTCTTAATTTGTAGGAGATATGGAAAAATTTTAACGGGGGCTTCCAGTTTCTGGCAATTCCTGGGGACGATGGAAACTAGTAGCCTAAGACTCCCAGACCATAATTACTAGGAATCGATGTCCATGGACATCCATTCCCAGAAACCAAAGTCCGACTGACAATTACTCCTAGGAATTGTAGTCCCACGGACATTTATTCCCAGGAATAAAGGTCCTCCAGACATCTATCCCGAGGAATAATAGTCCCACGGACATTTATTCCCAGGAATAAATGTCCTGCAGACATCTATTCCTAGAAATAATAGTTCCACGGACATTTATTTCTAGGAATAAAAGTCCTGCAGACATCTATTCCGAGGAACAATAGTCCTACGGACATTTATTCCCAGGAATAAAGGTCCTCCAGACATCTAATCCGAGGAATAATAGTCCCACATAATTTATTTCGAGGAATAGAAGTCCTCCAGACATCTATTCCTAGGAATAATAGTCCCACGGACATTTATTTCTAGGAATAAAAGTTCTCCAGACATCTATTCCTAGGAATAATAGTCCCACGGACATATATTCCCAGGAATAAAGGTCCTCCAGACATCTATTCCGAGGAATAGTAGTCCCACGGACATTTATTTCTAGGAATAAAAGTATCATGGACATCCAGTTTGTTAGTGAAAGTCCCAGGTGCGATTATTTTGGACACATTTGTTTTAGATTTTTATGCATAATGATAAGAAATAGTGTTAACACGAATTTAATAATTAATTTACCTTGAAATTGTTGGCGGCCGATCTCCTCAAAGATCGCTTCTTTGATAAAGTTGCACCCTCTGGATACTTTCCAGCTGTTAAATAATCGAATATTTCGCATACGTCTGGTTGCTTCTTAGCATTTCTCCTCCGTCTTGCTTCTGCCATGTTTGTTGTGAATGAAAAGTTCCTTTGGGGGGTCACCTTTTATTCTACTTGAAAGCAATGAAGTGAGTACGATTTTTGTTATACTGCGTGCAAAGCGGTCAGATTCTATTTTAGTCGTCGCGCACGAAGTGCTTGCAGGTACTTCTGACCAAGCATAAACCATTATGATTTACGATTACGTGTAGCGGTGTAAAAGATAAACATAAACGACATTGGCAGATTCGAACCTGGGTCTATCGCGTAGAATCTATTGTTATGTGCCACTTGGCCACGGGGCGAGGTTATTGTGCATTTATTATACAGACAATAATAAAGAGGGTTTGCGACAAAGCGACAACATTTCAAATGCATGCATTTTCTGATAAATGTCAAGCTGTCGTAAGGCAGGTTCGAACCCGGATCTCCATATCCACACGACTCAGCCGATACCACTAAACCACGAGAAGCGACGATCGATCATCAATTTACTTTCTACTTGACCCATTTCTTTTGAATTATCGTCCCTAATACGGTCTATCATTTGGTGGGACTACGGTTTCTGTCACTGTTGTAGAAGGAATGATAGTCCGCCAGGAATCAATGACCTAGGTAATAAATAAAAAAAAAAAAAAATCAATGTCCGGTAGGACTATAATTCCTTGGGAAAGATAGTCCCAGGACAATCTGTCCTACAGGAATAGTAGTCCGTATGACTATGGTTACTGATGGACTATCACTCCTGTCACAGTAGAAGGAATGATAGTCCACCAGGAATCAATGTCCTAGGTTATAAATGAAAAAAAAAACAGGAGTCAATGTTCGGTAGGACTATAATTCCTTGGGAAAGATAGTCATAGGACAATCTGTCCTACAGGACTAGTAGTCCGTCAGACTATGGTTACTGATGGACTATCATTCCTGTCACACCGGCGTAGCTGACGTTTCATTTCGTCCCATTCGTGCTCAATGGGTGAGATATCGGGAGAATTTGCGGGCGAGGGAAGAACATCCACTTGTTGTTGCTGCAGATACTGTTGAACAACACCAGCTGCGTGGGGTCGGGCGTTGTCCTGCTGTAGAATGACGCCGGGGCCGTGACGTTGCAGAAATGGGACAACAACAGGTGTAAGCACTTCATCACGATATCTGGCTGCATTGAGATTGCCATCAATAATGACCAGCTCAGTTCTGTTACGGGCAGTGATGCCACACCACACCATGAGAGAATTTCCCCCATAACGGTTTCGCTCACGACACATGGCTCTGCGAAGCGTTCGTTTCGACGTCTGTACACTCTCTGACGGCTATCCGATGATTAAAGATGGAAACGACATTCATCTGTGAATAAAACACGTCGCCAACAGTATAGGGGATGCCTGAGATGTTGTCTACACCACTGCAGTCGAGCACGACGATGACGTAACGTCAAAATCGGACGAGTTGCGGATCTTCGAGGACGTAAGCCGTATTCTCTCAGCCAGTTGATTACTGTTTGAGGATGCATCCGTCTCAGGTTAGGGATGTTCCTGGCTGTCGTCGTTGCCGTTTGTTGCCGGTTCCGGAGATGGACGACACGGATATACCGATCTTGTGCAGGGGTGGTAACTCGGGTTCTCCCGGAGCGGGGTCGGTCTCGAACGTTATCATGTTGTGCATGTCGATGGACTAGCCTGTCTACAGTGTTACGGTGGCAGTTCAAATGCTCGGCAACATCTCTGTGTGTTCTGTCAGCTCTAATCATACCCAGGGCAAGGAGACGTTGATTCATTGTCAATCTTGGCATGCTAATGTGGAGTCGTTTTAACAGCAGCGCAAGTTTGAATGTGAACGATAGGAAGGCGTTACTTTAGTGTTTAAATACCCAAGGATTCACACTGCTGCATGAATTTTTAGACTCTCCACGGGCAAAACATGCCTTTTCACAAACGTGCAGCACGTCATTTAACGTTAATGCAATTTTAACGGGGAAAGCTGTTTTTGTGTTCAATATAACTTATTCATGATCAGGTTAACACTCTTTACACCTACGAAATTATTTTTTTGGAGTTTGATCAATTTCTGCAATGCACACTTTCTTTTTTGGGCGAGTATATTTATATTAGAAATAAAAAAACTAAAAAAAACCCCATATAATATTCATAATAATAAAAAACTTATAATATAATAAGAATAAAAAAAAATGTTTTATATAATAATAATAAAAATTATGACAAACAATTCCATGGAATCGAGAGCTTGGTTTCTTCAAAGAGTGATGTGCAGAGCTTATGTGATCTGCGTGAACGAACAACTTCCTCGCGTCTTTTCTGAAAGATGCCTTGGTTGTCGAGAGGACAAAGATTTTAATCACATTGATCATTCATGTCTTACTATAGAATGGAAAGACGGTGTCACCACGTGTTTAATGCTCACATTGAAATACACCCAAAGCTACGACGTGATTGAATGTTGGAAGCAATCTGTGGTTGACTTCGGAGACCCGAGCCCACTAAATCGGAAGAGTTGAGGTTACCACATCGAGGTCTCACCATCGAAGACAGAGGGTGCATTTTGGAATATTTATTGAAAAACGGGAAACCACCACCACGATTGCATTTTTATGAATCCCTTGTTTAAGAGAAGAACACATTAAAAAATGTATCATTGCATAATAAGGAGGTGAAAATAATAAAAAAAAATACATAAAAAAATAATAATAGATACAAATAAAATTTAAATGAAAATGGAACTTCGAAGCAAAAACATCTATCCATCGTTAGAGAAGATGAAGCCCACGGCACCTCTTCTACCACCGGAATATAGCGACGACGTGGGACAGAAGTATCAAATCGAACAAATCATTAGAATTCAATTGTATCTGACGCGAGAGAGAGATTCTCGTCATTCGCTCAATAAGAAATAATCGAGATTAGAGAAATCCGTGAGTGGCGTGGATTTGACTCTCATCACAATCTCTATGGTTTTGAACATTGCCGGAATCAGTCTATTGTCGACCGCCCTCATCGCTCTTCCAGTCGTGTTAGCCGTAGAAGGGTTGGCTTTGACTGCCAGATTCGTTCCGTATGACTGGACAATTTCCCTCTAAGAAATTATCCGTGAAGGCCAAGAAACATGAAAACATTAGTGTTTAAGCCAATGCAAAGACCGATTCCACGTCGGATAAGATCTCTATGGCATTGAAAGATGGTAGGATTTCGGATGATGAATTCATCGAAAAACAAAAATACGAAGACATGAAAGCGAAGATAAGAGTCAAGAGTTGTCAGATTCTCAAGGAAGAATTGAAGGATTCTCTTGTGGAAAAAGGTAGGAAACAAGCGAGACAATCGTTTCGTAAATTATTGGATCCCAAAAAGATTCCAGAAGCAATCAATTGTAAAAAATGTATATATAAAAGAAGAAGAAAAATTCTATATAAATTAAAAAAAATAAATAATTAAAATATATATACGAAAAAAAACAAAAATGTATTGCGGCAAATGCAAGAGAGTTACCGATGCGCTTAACGTTAAAAAAGTACTGACAAAAAATAAAAGTCCCATGCTTCGTGGAACGTGTAAAATGTGCAGTTCAACAAAAACGCAATTCGTCAAACGTGGTGCTGGTTTGACAAATAGATTGATTAATAATCTGCCCGTTGAAATGCATCTGCCAGGACATCAAATCACGGGACCTGGCACGAAATTAAATAAGAGATTGAATCGAGATCTGACACCTAAATCTTGGAGCAAACCCATAAATAGGGTGGATTCAGCTCCTTACACTCACGATCTGTGCTACGCTAAATATCCCGATGTTGAGAATCGTAATCAAATCTGCGATAAAAAACATGTTGACAACGTTGAGAAATATACCAAATCCCACTGGGAGAGTGAGACTCGAACGTTCGTTGGTCGGTAAAGTGATCGGTACCAAACGTCGATTCTGATGGGGTCATAAAAAAAAAATGTCCAGAAAACATTATTAACAAATTCGTTGGCGAACGAACTACACAAACACGCCACGTGTAAATTTAGAAGGAGAAGGGTATTCGTAAAGGATCTGGATCAGATTTGGTCGGCCGATCTGGTCAACATGAAGTCACATTCAAAACAGAACAAAGGCATTAAGTACATACTGATGGTCATCGACGTGTTTTCGAAATACGGATGGATGAGACCTCTGAAGAATAAATCGGGATCTTGCGTGACAGAGGCTCTGAAGAACATATTTGCATCGTCTTCTCGAAAACCGGATAAATTGTGGGTGGTCAAAGGGAAGGAATTTTACAACAGTCACGTTCGTCCATTGGTCGACCTCTATTTCGTCGAAAATGAAGGGTAAGCTAACGTGATTGAACGTTGGAATAGAACCATGAAGGAAAAAATGTATAAGTATTTCACGGCAAAAATTTGCAGTCGGCGGTCGAGTGAGAATCACTTGTTATAAGTCACTTTTTGCAAAAGGATACACTCCTTGATGGGCCGAAGAAATCTTTAAGATTGTTAGAATAATTTACACGAATCCGGTGACTTACAAAATAGAAGCGTTTGAGGATGTTGAGGATGACAGCAGAGAAATCATTAGAACATTTTACGAACAAGAATTGCAAAAGACGACATTTTGAAGAACCAACCCTTCACTTTTATTTTTTTTTGCATATAGATAGTTAAAAGGAGAAAAAAAATAATAAATAAAACAATTAATTAAAAGAAAAACCATTAATAATAAGAAAAAAGTGAATTAACACACACAGACAACAAAAAACAAAATATGACGAATATATTAGATATAATCAAAGGTATATTGAGAGACGAAAGCATTCAAGAATATGAAGTTCATGAGTACGAACCAGTGACTGGAACCAGTCTAAACAATGCCAGTGAAATAAGAATCAAGGTTGAAACTCATGATCTGTTTGTTCATCCCAGCGAAAGTTACATAGTGATACAAGGGCATCTCACCGAGGAAGACGGAAGTGATTATGCCGATGATGACGTGGTCACTCTAGCCAATAATGGTATGTTGCATCTGTTCAGTAATATAAAATGCATGCTCTTGGGACAAGAGATAGAGTCTGTGTTTCATCCCTGACAAGGCACCACGATGTCTGGACTATTCACATATCTGGACGATTTTTCGAAATCTAAAGGACCAATTAATTGTGGGTGAAAGATACTGTTGCCAACATGAGTTCAGCCAATACCGGTGCCACCCTGAGATTCAACTACGTCGTCAAGACCCAAAGGAACCTTTTCATTCAGGATACCTCTTAAACACATATTCGATTTCGCAGAAGATTACGATAAGATACTCTATGGATTTAAACACAATCTGACGTTCATTCGAAAAGGAAACGACAAAGCCATTATGAGACCGGCTGCGACCGATGCGGGTAAGATACATCTGAACAAGAGATCTTGGTACGTTCCACATGTATTGCCTTCAGTCGCGGAGAAAGTACGTCTCTACAAGATCATAGAATCGAAGAGTAAATTACCGGTGGGATTTAAAATGATACAGCTAGTATTCCACCATCTACCAATCACTTCGATCTGAGATGGACCATGAAATCTGCTTTAGAAAGCCCGCGATTCATCGTAGTGGCATTTGAAACTGATCGGGATGGGTCTCAAGAGAAACAATCCTTCCCTATTTGATCATTGTAACTTGAGAAACATGCAGGCATTTCTAAATGCTACGAGATATCCGGCTATCGATTACAATGCCTCTTTCAATAACAACGATTCCTGCAGACTATACGGAGACGCCGCAGATTTCAGAAAGAAATATCATCAACTGGACGAATTGATGGATAATCCTAACATCACTCCCACCGAATATAAATCGATGTATCCCTTGTTCGTATTCGACGTTAGTGAACAGAGCGAGCGACTCAAGAGTAGCATCTCACACATTCAGATCAAGATGCAATTCGATAAGAATGTGCCGAGGAGAACCGAGGCTTTTGCTCTAGTCCTTTCTGATAGAGAGTTAGAATTCGAATCAGACGGGCAAAAAATGTCTATCGTTCGATGATATATATATAAAAATAGAAATTAAAAATCCCCCCCCCAAAAAAAAAATATCAATAAAATATAAAAAAAATAAATAATAATAAAAAAATGCTGAAAAATGAATAATCAAGATAGAGAATGTTTGAAACGAAATCGAACGCATTTTGTAGGTAACATAAATGAGAGCAATTTATTAAATATATTAGATCGGTTGGAAATGACAACACCCATAATATTGACTTCGGAAATAGAGGAATGAATAAAAAACAGGGAACAACCACAAAAGATTGCGTGAGACATTTACTAGATACGTTAAGGTATACAGGAAAAACGGCTTTTGAAGAATTTATTATTGTTATGTTGAATCTTGATTTAGACATGGACAAGTGTTTTAAAAATGTTAAACCAAAACAAATAACAATTTATGCAAGTTCGGAATGTCAAACCAAAACAAAATAAAAAGAAATAAAAAAAAATATAATTGGATTTTGAGAGAGAGAATAAATCAATGTCTCAAAATCCAATTATATTTTTTTGGAGTTGTCTCCCCTACATCACAAAAAAGTGAATATTTTTATTTATTTTTTTTGTACTCACTGTTTGTTTAGAGGGTCCAGTTCGATCAACAGACATACCAATGAAGTAGCAGCTTGAGGATTATTGGTTTTCGTCTTGAAATTGATCCTATCCCCCATCTGCACCTTGAGAGGCGTAGTGAAGATACTAGTGTTCGAATGTTGCTTCTTCGTCTTTTCGACACTGTAACTCTTCTCACATTCTACACTGTTCACCACAAGACTGACAATTGCTTTTTCGCTTGAGTCCGTAGAAGCCATCATGTGAGTGCGTGCCGTCCCATGTCTATTTTGCATTCCATGATATCACCTTTTCTCCAAACCGTATTTTCTTCCAAGAACTTTCTGCTGACTGCACTGGAATCGTATTCTGGGTCGTCATCGAGACCGAATAGTTCGTAACCATTCATGTTGATGCTGCCTCCATTTGTCCTCCAGATTGTTTGTTCAGATATAAGTCATCGACTTGAGATTCCAGATAGGATTGAGAATCCTGTATAGCCTTTGTTGACTGCCATCAAGTCTTTGTCCACATCGTCTTCCCTATCGACATATTTTTTAGTCGCGGCATCTGACTGATCGATCAGTTCGGGAAGATTGTAGATTTTCTCATTGTTGAAATTTAAAGGTTCTTGTCAAAGTTTGTATCTTTGAATGTATCGTTCGTCCAAGTTGGCAATGTTACCAACAATTTCGACTGTGGTACTTCTATTGACTGTCGTGTTTTTTTTTTGTTTTTTTTCTGTTATTTAAAATTATATTTTTTTATTATTTTTAATTAATGCAACCACATTTTTTTTTGTTATATCTCTCTCTATATATATATCCCAAACAAAACAATTTCCTTTAATGTAAATCGTTGGGAATATCTTGAAAGTGATCTCCTTCCGACCATCTCTTGAGAATGTAGAGGCATAGATGACCGCAAAACCCTCAATCCGGTGCTTGCACTCATTTGGTATTGTAAATAACTGACGTTAAATAGTTCTTTATTTCTATCGGCGGTGAGGTTCTGTAGCTATCAAAATAATATTGTTTATTCCGATTCAAAAACCACTTGACCCAATGCATGCCTTCACCCCCGATATTATCCAGATTTAAAATTCCACATTCCGCATCAAAGTCTTTTTTCTTGGCAAGGCATCTCTAGAAAACACACCTCGAAAATGTTTGATTTTCAAATCTTTTCCCGTTTTTTGAGAGATCAATGTTGGATAGGGATTTGTTGGGTAAGACGACACCTTCTACAGATATGCGTTTTATTTTCTTCTTATTCATAATATGTTTTTGTTTATATTTTGTTTTTTTTATTTATTATTTTTTTCTCTCTATTCTTTTTCTTTAATTTATAAACTCACGCGTGTTTTTTAAACTTATGACATTTCAACGTTTTCAGTTATCGATTTTGTTGAAATGTCGCGTAATAAAGTCTGAGTGCAAAAGTGTGTATTTTTTCTGGGCATATAATTCTCTTATCGTCATCGGCAGTCCATGCAATCTTATTGATTTCTTTGGTGTACATCTCGTGTTTTTCTCTTCGAATCTCAGTCATCTTTTTATACACCGTCGAACCTTCGAAAAGACACTCTTTATACTCGTCGAAATGGATGCTTTTATTCATCACACACGCTTGAACACCTTTACATTTCTTGATCTCTTTCCCGTTGAGGAGAACAGCGTACAATTTTGGTCTCAAACCTACTAATTCGGTGATCTGTCTTTCACCACTCTCGTCTTTAAATTTACACAACACCTTTTTATTGACTCCAGTTGGAATCTCATGTCGAACCATTTTTTCATGTCTGGCGCTATGTCCTCGTAGATTTCACTAGTCTATATCTCGTAAGCCAGACTGTCCATGTTGGTGAACAATAGATTGGCTTTCAACCCGAATTTTTCTTTGATGTAATCGTAGTGAAACTCGTACATCAACTGTTTGCTGATGTCTAAGATGATTGCACCGAGATAACAAGGTTTATCGAACTTCAGATGCGTCTTTTGCATGTGTGCGGCCACTAGATTCTCGTTGAATATGATTCTATGTCAACATTTGGGTTTCACAATTAATTTTCTAGACCTCTCTTCGGACGCGACGAGTCGAACATCGGTTCTATTCCTATTGTTTTCCAGAGATTTCCCAAACACGCAATTGTTCATGAGTCTGAAGAAATCTTTTTCAAAGTCGCTCTCGGCCAGCATTCTTAAATTCGTGTTGAGATCGATGTATTTTTTCATCCAAGGCTCCTCATCAAATTGAATGATTCGATGCATGTCGATCAATCTCATTCCTGGATCGATGTAACGTTTCAAAATTTTGCAGTTGACCACATATTTGCATTTGTTATTTAAATTGGCAATCAGTTTTTCGATGCCGTTCGCTTCCATTCGTTCAGGAGCCAGCGGATAATCGTTGTTGAATGAATCGTGTAACTCAATCGAATAAACCAAATCGACCTCTAAAATACAAGGATAGTGTCTCCATTTTTGTTTTTCTTCCGACGTTTGGACCCATTTGAAATTTCCAGTCGGTAAGTGATGACCCATAGCCCAACCGTACAAATTATTAGCATCCCAATACTGTATGTGTTTACTCGGTTCTCCCGAATTGAATTTTTTTCCCATGTAATGATTATTAGCTTTGCCATATCTGGTGGAAATCATAGAGATGCCACCCCTCACGGCCTTTTCAAACATGAGCAACATGTCTACATCAGTTAATAATTCCAATCGAACCCCGGTCATTTTCAAGAGAGCATCCCAAGTGAGTCTGGGTGCAGTGAAATACCAAGCCAGATCTAATTCGTAATGTCGACGACATGCCAATCAAAAATTTTCAAACACGTCAGCTAAGAGAAGCACGTCATTTTTCAAATAGAGGTCATGATATTCTCTCATGGATTTCATCTCGAACAATCTCCACACTTTTTGCGCGCGTTGTTAATCGTCATCAGAAATGTGAAATTGGTATAATTTCGAATAAAAATCTTCTTTAGGAGGTGGAGAGACGTCGTCGAATTTCTCGAGATCACTCATATAATCGTAAGGGTAGACGCCTTTCCTCAACATGATGTCAACCAATTCTCGTTGATCGTTCAAATGTTTACTCATGATTTTAAATTTCTCCCTATTCAAACTGTCTACTAATTTTTTCCAGACCAGCCGATATGAATTTATAACTGTCGATGAAATCTATCGATCTACGGATGGGAATCGATTCATCGTCGATCTTCTTTCTATTATCGATGACCTTCCATTTAGTGAATGAAATGTATTTTTCGTCGTTTCCGTGATGCAGCTCAGCTCTCCCTTGCTAACACCCATGTGTTTCACGAACAGTTGACTATCATAGCCCGAGAGATTGTGAAATATCACCAGATAGAATTCAGCATCTCGAAATCCCAAATTACATTTGTTGTGAGCAGCGCCGTGAAACAGACCGGTGTAGTGATCGTGAGCCCTAACTTTTTTTTAGTATTTTCACAATCATTATCAAATGGTTGCCTACATATGTGACATTCGGTGGTTTCCCCGTATTCTTTCTGTTGCTCTGGGGTGATGATCATGTTTTTGGATTTTTTAAATTTGTTGTATAATCCTTGTATTTTCGATTCTAACTCTTCCACGATTTTTTTAGCCGAACGTTTGGAGTAGACTCTCCATCGTCGAAAGAACATTTCACGTAAGGACAAAAACTCGAAGGTATGTGCTTCTGAAGTTTTTCGATGTAACTCCCACGCTCGTCAGGCTGGCAAGAATTTATTTTAGTGGTGAAACATTCGAAATCGGCGTAGATGACGAATGGAGGCATCAGTCTTCGTTTGTAGTTGCAAAAATTCACGTGACTGTTAGCTTTAAGCATTTCGACGGTAATGTTCGACTTTTCGTTGCAATATTCCTGATGACGCATCAGCAATACTTGACGATGGAACGAATTCATGCAGTTGAGACAGAAAAATATCTCGCCCTTATGTTTAGAAGTCTGATTCGATAACAATCTACTCATATCCTTAATCCAGCAATAATGTTGCTTGTCGCCCTTTGAAATCAACAACAAATTAACAATATTTTCTCTCTCTTTACGCGAAGTCAGTGTGAGAGGATAGACTATTCCTTTTTTATCATCTCCGTCGTATCCTAGGATGTTCACAGCCATGGAGAAATTTAACTTTTCGAAATGCTTGATATCCTTTAATCCCGTCGAGAAAAGCACTCCCGTCCAATCGAGATTTTGACAAGTCTCAGCATAATTGGAAACTCAATCGCTATGCTTTTCTACAGGATACAAGGCCGATGTGATCTCCCATTTGAAAATTCGCCATCTGCTTTATTTTTCACGTTAATCAAAGTTTTTTTTTATTATATAGAAAATGAGGCAATTCTATATAGGAAGACATTCTCAAAGGATCGTGTCTGTCCACGTGAATCTCGGGATTCAATATCTTCTCAAACGTTCAACCACTTCCCCTCTTATGATAACTGGACATAGATTCTAACATTTTGTCTTTCATCACTTCATAAACATCAAATAGTTCATCGTCTTCAAACACAGTTTCCATTTTGGATTGGAAATAACTATCATGTAACACGCTCTCACCTATTTTTGCGTCGACCTTTTTCATCAGACAATGCAAGATCATCTTTATTTTTAACCCCCTGTCTAGTTCTCTTCGTAACATATCCAACACTCCAGCCTTCGCCCGTTCCATGAATGATTCAGGATCGAGATCCGTGAAACCGGAAATCACATTGAAAGTTTTAAAATATATTTTCATTGCTTCTTCACGTTCAATCGGAACCAACAGTTTTTGCACTGCCTTGCTCACGATCGCTCTTATCACTTCAACTCCCTCGTCTGTCCCTATCGCTCACAAGATTTTCCTTGATTGTTTAGTTTCCCGACGAATCGTCATCTCGAACCGCGTCGCTTTTCATTTTTTTACTTCCAGTCACTTCCCACAGTTCATCTTTTCGTTTGACAATCTCCTTCTTCTTATTTTCCAAGCGTCGGGGTTGTTTCGCCTCATCATCATTTCTCGCCTCGATTCGAGGTTTCGTCTCCGTCGCAGGCCTTTCATCCACCCCCTTCTCACAGAGTAAACGAGATTGATGCATTATTCTCTCTTCGTGTGTTTGACACCTTTCAAATTCGAATATGACTGACACACTCTGGCTCGTAAATTAACTAGAGTTTGATCCTCTCGGCATGCAAAAAGGTTAAACAATTCTTTTATGGTCTTTTTATACCACCATCGTGATTAATTCCTAGTTTTCTACAGTACCGCTTTAACTGGGGTACGGTAGAGAAATATAACATTTCCACGTCGGACGTTTTTGTTGTTTTTTGCATTTTGAATCTTAAATAATTTCTTTCTTCTTTTTTGAAATATATATATTATTATTTCGAGTTTTGTGAATTTTTTTTTTGTTTAAATGTATATGGATATATTGTTTTAATTTTTTTTGGACAGAATCAATTTTTTTCTCAGAATGCGAATTTTGTTTGTTTTTTTCAAACGTGGGAATTGAATTTATCTAAAACGTAAATATCACATGACATATTAATTTGACGAATGTGGTTCTGATTTAATAAGAAGCTTGAGGTTGAGATAGTCAAACATACTTCTGACTTGAGGCAGACTGCTCCCCTTTTTTATACTTTCCAGAGGTACATACGGGTTTTCTCCTTGTCAGAAATATCTTGTTTGAGATCGACACGCATTCAGTCACCATTTCATTCTCACCGACGATAATAGTGAGCAAAATTAGTCATCAGACTTTTCAAGTTCACTGAAGAATAATGGACGACACATGCCGATCATCCTTATACATTTCCCAAAAACAAACACCTGCCTAATGGTTTATATAAAGATTTCATTCATGAGATTATAACGTTCAGTAGAAAAGAACAAATACAATTTTTGTTTACCTTCCTTTAAATAGTCTCGTCAAGCATTGAAATATTTTATGGTTCATAATTCAGATTATAAATTCCCATCACAAACTGCCTCGCTGTAGGTATAAATATTGCTTCAATAATAAAGTAAGTTTTTATGAAACTTTTATTGAGATCGTGACAGTACACTTTTCACACACTAAAATACAACCTTCAATATAATGTTAATACAGTACTTTTAATTATCAAAAATAAATTGAATACCTGTGCTTGCAATATTATTTTGATCGCTAAAAAAAAATTGATTCGTGCGTTTGAAAAAAAAAAAAATTCTGAGAACAAAAATTGATTCCGCACATCAAAAAAATAAAATTATATCCATTTACCTTTAAATATTAACCCTAAAAAAAGCTACGACGGATTTCCACGCAATGTCGCATCCACGACGTAAACATTGATTCTGAAATCCTTTCCCTTTTGATAGACGTACCGAAACACCACTTCCTTGGTCTCGAACATCAGTTGCTGTTGTTTTCCAATGATCAGATTCAATCTGCCAACCAACACCTCGGAAACGCCGATGAAAATCTTCCTTCCATAGAACATAGTGGAGACGCGGTTTGGATCAAACCCTTCCACATTTGCCAAGAAAAGGTTTAATAAATTGTCTTGGGATTCGTACATCAAATCCAGATCGGTCTCGCTCAACCTCAAAAGCAGGACGCATTTATCAAATTCATTCGTCAAACCATCACATTCCACGTCCTTCAATCGAATAGGATCGCGAGATTCTAACTTATAAATTTTACTACCAAACTTCGGGTATGTTTTGACCCTCTTCAATTCGAACGAAGATTTCTTCTTTTTTTTCAAGTGCAGCTCTCGGTTTCATGATTGTTTTTATTTTATTGTGAAAATATCTAAATTTTGTGTTTTTGTTGTCTTTTTTAAATGATAATAATTATTAATTGTAATTTTTTTTTTCTTCTTCTTCTTATATATATATGTAGAAAAAAAATAAAACAACATTTTACAGTTTTTTTTCTTTAATTACAAAAACAATCTCACCTCTTCAATTCGAACGAAGATTTCTTCTTTTTTTTTCAGGTGCCGCTCTCGATTTCATGATTATTTTATTTTATTGTGAAAATATCCTAATTTTGTGTTTTTGTTTCTGTTTTTTTTAAATGATAATAATTATTAATTGTAAAAAAAATATTATTTTTTTTTTCTTCTTATATATTTTGTAGAAAAAAAAATAAAACAACTTTTACAGTTTTTTTTCTTTAATGACAAAAAACAATCTCATCCATCATTCGTCTAACAACACATAAATTATACATACACACACAAACGCACAAACACATTTTTCCAATCGCGATCCTCCTCGTCCATTTCCCCCAATCAGATCGTCGGTTTTCTCCGTTCTTCCTCATCGAGTCGAACGACGGGACCCTCCCCCCCCCCCACAAAAAAAAACGTGGCGTATCGGGGTTTTTCTTCTGGACCAGTAGATGTCGACAGGAATTTACCCAGTCCGATGCATCATGGTATTTCCCGCGAGAAAACCTTGTTGCGGATCGAGGGTCATTTCCTGCCACGACACTGCCTTTTCGGGACTTTTCACCGAAGTTAAAAATCCACCCCTATGGGAAAATCAGTGTTAATCTGTCAAAAAAAGGGACATTTTAAAAACCCGGATTTTTATAAGATCTCTGGTCCAGAAAGCTCAAATTCGAACATTTTCCGCGAAAAATCCGGTATTTTCCTGGAAAAGTTGAATTATTTTTGGAAAAACCCAAAAATTTTCCAGAAAAACCAAAAATTTTCCGAAAAAAATTGAATTTGTTTCTAAAAATAGCTCAGTTTTGACAAAAATACCTCAATTTTTCTGGACCATCATATTTATGGACCACCCCGACCATGGTGGTCGGGAATCCGCCTATATCCCCTACTAATTACCATTTCAAATTGATTGGGAATTTCGTAGTTAGCAAACCGACTGAATACCCCGAAATGCTAGTTGCAATACAAGTGTTGCAACCGATACGATCAAGTAATAATTTAAGATTTTCCTTGCCGTTTCTTCATTTTATGTGACGTAAAATAGGGCCGTAAAACTCTATTTTAAGGGACGAGACTCTGCTCCCAAATCAATCGAATCTGAGAAGCCGTCCACGGAGTTCTCAGCAAAGAAACAACGCTCGACGAGCGCATTCGTATCCTGATTCGGGAGCGATGGGTCTCCATAGACAGGATTGATGCTATTTTGTTTGGGGAAGAATCAGAAAGCATGATTACATGATTACAATTTATTTTTATTGACAATACTATATAATAGCGAAAATGGTTTTGTGTGCCTGAAAACCCTTATATAGCACCGGAGTCTCTGTTTTAATGAGTAATTTTTATGTATTCTTCACTTTTTTCAGAAATTGTATTGGACAAAATTTTGCTATGCATTCAATGAAAGTTTTGCTCGCTAGAGTTCTGCACAAGTAAGTTGACAATTTAAGTAAAACTAATGATTTAACTTCAATTCTTGGTACATTTGTGACAATTTATGTCCATTTCAAAGTGTGAATATATGTGTTTGCGAGGCTTGAGGGCAGAGGGGACTTTTGATGGTGGTTGTTGGCTACTTTGTTCACGTCTATTTTAATTGATTGGTATAAAATTTCTTTTACATTTCAATAACCTGTTGAAAACACCCTTTATCTAGCAATCAGGTTTCGAAGTACATAACGTTAAGTGGGGCATTAACACTATTCTAAGAGATTTATTTTTTCACGGACGACTTAAACTAAACACACTTTTATTTAGGGGATTGAAAAAGACAAGCGCTTTCCACTTAGTACACCTTTCGTTCCCCTACAATACATGTAATAACATACAGAACTAAACTGACAGTTAAAAGTATACATATGCGAACACATTGATCAGAGTAAACTTACAGTACATATAAGTGGAATTTAGAAACAAAGAAAGAAAAGACGCACACAAGCACACACACCCTCACATACACGCCCCCTTCCCACTTCCACATTTTCGCCAAAGGTAATTCAGACCGCGTTTGATGAATGGCGGGCGGGCGGGCGGGCGGGCGGGCGGGCGGGCGGGCATCGTAAATAATTGGCTTCCTGATGATAACTTGATAATGGTTCGACCCACGTTCATGAAATTGCATAGGTAGGTTGGCCTCGGTAAGAGGAAGAATCCTATTTATTTCGAACTCACTGGGTCAATGGTGAAGGCCACGGTGACATTGAACATACTAAATCATAAACAATTGGTTTCCGGATGATAACCTGACTATGGTTGAACCCACATTCATGAAACTTCATACGTAGATTGGCCTTCGTGAGAGGAAGAAGCACATTTATTTTGGAATCGGTAGTTCAAAGGTCCAGGGCACATTGGCTCTGAACATAGTAAATCAAAACACTTGGTTTCCGGATGATAACTTGATAATGGTTTGACCCATGTTCATAAAACTTCATAGGTAGGTTGGCATCAGTGTGATAGGAAGAACTCTATTTATTTTTGACTTGCTAGGTGAAAGGTCAAGGTCACAGTGGCCTTAAATATAGTAAATATGTAAACAATTGGTTTACGGACCGTTATGATAAGGGTTTGACTCACGTTCATGAAACTTCAAATGTAGGTTGGCATCAGTGAGAGGAAGAACCTGTTTATTTTGGACTCGCTAGGTCAAAGGTCAAGGTTAAGGTGACCTTAAACATAGTAAATCATAAACAATTGTTTCCAGATGATAACTTGACTACCGTTCAACCCACACTCATAAAACCTCATATGTAGCGTGGCCTTCTTGAGAGCAAGAACCCTATTTATTTTGGACACGTTAGGTGAAAGGTCAACGTCACAGTGACCTTCAACATAGTAAATCGTAAACAATTGGTTTCCGGATGATAAGTTGATAATGGTTTGACCCACATCCATGACGCTCCACACGTGGGTTGGACTAGGTGAGTGGAATACCCCTATTTATTTTGGACTCTCTAGGTCAAAGGTCAAGGTCACAGTGACCTAGAACATAATAAATTCGTAAACAATTGGTTTCCGGATGATAACTTGATAATGGTTCCACCCGCGTTCATGAAACTTCATAGGTAGTTGGCACTGGTGCAAGAAAGAGCCCTATTTATTTTGGAATCACTAGGCCAAAGGTCAATGTCACAGTGACCCTTCACATAGTAAATTGTAAACAACTGGTGTCCGGACGATAAGTTGATAGTGATTAAACCCACTTTTGTGCTGTTACAACTCGACATTGGATCGGCGATCCTATCGGCATTTTTTGAGTGATAATCAATCATTAAATCTGTGGGTATCTGATATATACTTTTGCATCGCGAGGTTATATTGTCAGGTGCAAGCAGATATGGGTTCCCTTGAACGGGCGACATTTAGGTACAGTGTGGTGAATGCAAAAGCGGACGGAGAATTTCGATCGGATCGCTACTGGGTTGCGATCCGATCCTAATTTCCTATCCGCTTGTCTCCCAGAAACGCTAAAGAAATGTTTACTGTCAAACCGGAAATAGAAGAGCATTGAATTTGAGGTGATATTTTCATTTAATTTTCGTTGATCCTTTCATGAAGCGTATTTTGTACAAGAAATGTCAACCGACTGCTGAATGTGTGCCGTGAGGGGATCTCGATTTGATCGATGAACACGAATGCGACAATGTTCATACGACTGATAATGAAAGAAGTGCCACTGTCATTGTAAGTGTAATGAAATTGTCCACTTAGAAGTTAGCTCCATATCAGTCTACGGTTAACGTTAAGCGCAATTGTTTGGTAGGTTATTTGCCCGATCCGACTTGAGTCATATGATACTCTTTCACTAAACCGTTCTCTAGATACGTCTATGGTGATAGAATCCATCTTTCCGAGATGAGCCAATGAAGCATAACAGAAACAACTCTTTCTCATTAATTGCCTCAATACGATGAGAGTCGTTGGAATCACTTTCACAGATTACCCTATTCTAGAAGACTCCCGTATGGACTCACATTTTTCCGAGATGACTTACTCTTTCGAACAATTGCTCGATAGCTCATTATTCGATTAGGTTCAAGTCCTCAGAGTTAACCTTTTTCCAAAATAAGGAGATAAGGAGGCCTACAAGCCAACATTATACACTAAGGATATCAACATTTAAATAAGGAGGCCTACAAACCAACATTATACACTAGGGATATCCATTTTTAAAGGCAGATAGACTACGGGAAAGATCTGATCGGTCGATAGCAGATATCGGGAGCAGATATAGCAAAGATTAGCTTAGATATTAATTCATTGCTAGGTACTAACTAGACTAAAACGTCTAAATAAATAGTAATCAAACACGGATTCTTATCAAAGCTATACTCCAGACAAATCAAATGAGCCTTCAACACACATTGCTTGGTAGAAAGCCCTACAACACTGGATGCTACTTTTAGGAAGAATATCAAGTTATTTCCGGTAATTGTCGGATCGTTTCCGTTAATTAGATATCTCTCTCTTTAATTGAGTATACCTTCAGATCTAACCCTCACCTTATTAGACGTCATTGGATTCCATGGTAAGCCCAAAACATCCAATTTGGTGGATTGGATAGGTTGTTTTCGGAAATGTTTGGAATATGTTGGTGGTTTTCCAATAATGAGATATTCTCCCATCAAGTCGATCATATCTCCAGAACAGAGAACTCTGGGTCTAAATAGTTAGAACATTGAACGTCAACACGAAATGTCAACGGTTTGGTCCTGACCAAGGGTAACAACATTGTGTCCTTTTAGCATGGCACTTAAACTCGAATTCCCGCGTGTAGACATTGTGTGTTGAAGTGGCCTACTTGTATAAATTGTGTGCTGAGGTGGCCTACGTGTAGACACTGAGTGCTGATGTTGCATACATGTAGACATTCCGTGCTCAGGTGGCCTTCGTGTAGGCATTGTGTGCTGAGGTGGCCTACGTGTAGACATTGTGTGCTGAGGTGGTCTACATGTAGACAGTGTGTGCTGAGGTGGTCTACGTGTAGACATCGTGCGATGAGGTAGCCTACGTGTAGACATTGCGTGCTGAGCTGACCCACGTGTAGATATCGTGTGCTGAGGTGGCCTACGTGTAGACATTGTGTGCTGATGTGACCTACGTGTAGACGTCGTGTGTTGAGGATGCCTACGTGTAGACATTGTGTGCTGAGGTGTCCTACGTGCAGACATTGTGTGCTGAGGTTGCCTACGTGTAGACACTGTGTGCTGAGGTGGCCTACGTGTAGACATTGTGTTCTAAGGTGGCCTATGTTTAGACAGTGCGTGCTGAGCTGACCCACGTGTAGATATCGTGTGCTGAGGTGGCCTACGTGTAGACATTGTGTGATGACGTGGCCTGCGTGTCGACATTGTGTGCTGCGATCGCCTACGTGTAGACATTGTGTGCTGAGCTGGCCTACGTGTAGACATTGTGTGCTGATGTGGCCTACGTTTAGACATTGTGTGCTGAGTTGGCCTGCGTGTAGACACTGTGTGCTGAGTTGGCCTACGTGTAGACATTGTATGCTGAGGTGACCCACGTGTAGATATCGTGTGCTGAGGTGGCCTCTATGTGTAGACATTGTGTGCTGAGGTGGCCTATGTGTAGACATTGTGTGCTGAGGTGGCCTACGTGTAGACATTGTGTGCTGAGGTGGTCTGCGTGTCGACATTGTGAGCTGAGATCGCCTACGTGTAGACATTGTTTGCTGAGGTGGCCTACGTGTAGACATTGTGTGCTGAGGTAGCCTACGTGTAGACATTGTGGGCTGAGTTGACCTCGGTGTAGACATTGTGTGCTGATGTTGCCTGCATGTGTCGAGGTGGCCTACGTGTACACATTGTGTGCTGAGGTGACCTACGTGTAAACATTGTATGCTGAGGTGACCCACGTGTAGATATCGTGTGCTGAGGTGGCCTACGTGTAGACAATGTGTGATGTGTTGGCCTACGTGTGAACATTGTGTGTTGAGGTGGCCTACGTGTAAACATTGTGTGCTGAGGTTGCCTATGTGTAGACCTTGTGTGCTGAGGTGGCCTACTTGTAAACATTATGTGTTGAGGTGGCCTACGTGTAAACATCGTGTGCTAAGATGGCATAAGTGTAGACATTGTGCGTTGATGCGGCCTACGTGTAGACAGTGTGTGCTGATGTTGCCTACATGTGCCGAGGTGTCCTAGGTGTAGACACTGTGTGCTGAGGTGGCCTACGTATAGACATTGTGTGCTGAGGTGGCCTACGTGTAGACATTGTGTGCTTAGGTGGCCTACGTGTAGACAGCGTGTGCTGAGGTGGCATACGTGTAGACATTGTGTGATGAGGTGGCCTACGCAAAGACATTGTGTGCTGAGGTGACCCACGTGTAGATATCGTGTGTTGTGGTGGCCTACGTGTAGACCTTTGTTGCTGAGGTGGCCTACGTGTAGCCATTGTGCGCTGAGGTGGCCTACGTGTTGACATTGTGTGCTAAGGTGGCCTACGTGTAGATATTGTGTGATGAGGTGGCCATCGTGTAGACATTGTGTGCTGATGTTGGCTACATGTGGACGTTCTGTGTGCAGAGGATGCCTGCGTGTAGACATTGTGTGCTGAGGTGGCCTGCGTGTAGACTTTGTGTGCTGAGGTGGCCTACATATAGACATTGTGTGCTGAGGTGGCCTATGCGTAGACATTGTGTGCTGAGGTGGCCTACGTGTAGACATTGTGTGCTGAGGTGGCCTACGTGTATACATTGTGTGCTGAGGTGGCCGACGTGTACACATTGTATGTTGAGGTGGCTTATGTGTAGACATTTTGTGCTGATGTGGTCTACGTGTAGGCATTGTGTGATGAGGTGGCCTTCATGTAGACAATGAGTGCTGATGTTGCCTACATGTAGACATTGTGTGCTGAGGATGCCTGCGTGTAGACATTGTGTGCTGAGGTGGCCTGCGTGTAGACTTTGTGTGCTGAGGTGGCCTACATATAGACATCGTGTGCTGAGGTGGCCTATGTGTAGACATTGTGTGCAGAGGTGGCCTACGTGTAGACATTGTGTGCTGAGGTGGCCTACGTGTATACATTGTGTGCTGAGGTGGCCGACGTGTCCACATTGTATGTTGAGGTGGCTTACTTGTAGACACTTTGTGCTGAGGTAGTCTACGTGTAGGCATTGTGTGATGAGGTGGCCTTCGTATAGACATTGTGTGCTGATGTTGCCTACATGTAGACATTGTGTGCTGAGGATGCCTGCGTGTAGACATTGTGTGCTGAGGTGGCCTGCGTGTAGATTTTGTGTGCTGAGGTGGCCTACCTGTAGACATTGTGTGCTAAGGTGGCCTATGTGTAGACATTGTGTGCTGAGGTGGCCTACGTGTAGACATTGTGTGCTGAGGTGGCCTACATGTATACATTGTGTGCTGAGGTGGCCTACGTGTACACATTGTATGTTGAGGTGGCTTACGTGTAGACATTTTGTGCTGAGGTGGTCTACGTATAGGCATTATGTGATGAGGTGGCCTTCGTATAGACATTGTGTGCTGATGTTGCCTACATGTAGACATTGTGTGCTGAGTTGGCCTGCGTGTAGACATTGTGTGCTGAGGTGGCCTACGTGTAGACATTGTGTGCTGAGGTGACCCACGTGTAGATATCGTGTCCTGAGGTGGCCTACGTTTAGACATTGTGTGCTGAGGTGGCCCATGTGAAGGCATTGTGTGCTGATGTAGCCTACGTGTAGGCATTGTGTGCTGAGGTGGCCAGCGTGTCGACATTGTGAGCTGAGATCGCCTACGTGTAGAAATTGTATGGTGAGGTGGCCTACGTGTAGACATTGTGTGCTGATGTGGCCTACGTGTAGACATTGTGTGCTGAGTTGGCCTGCTTGTAGACATTGTGTGTTGATGTTGCCTACATGTGCCGAGGTGGCCTACGTGTAGACATTTTGTGCTGAGGTGGCCTTCGTGAAGACATTGTGTGCTGATGTTGCCTACATGTAGACATTGTGTGCAGAGGATGCCTACGTGTAGACATTGTGTGCTGAGGTGGCCTGCGTGTAGACTTTGTGTGCTGAGGTGGCCTACATATAGACATTGTGTGCTGAGGTGGCCTATGTGTAGACATAGTGTGCTGAGGTGGCCTACGTGTAGACATTGTGTGCTGAGGTGGCCTACGTGTATACAATTGTGTGCTGAGGTGGCCGACGTGTACACATCGTATGTTGAGGTGGCTTACGTGTAGACATTTTGTGCTGAGGTGGTCTACGTATAGGCATTATGTGATGAGGTGGCCTTCGTATAGACATTGTGTGCTGATGTTGCCTACATGTAGGCATTGTGTGCTGAGGATGCCTGCGGTTAGACATTGTGTGCTGAGGTGGCCTGCGTGTAGACTTTGTGTACTGAGGTGGCCTACATGTAGACATTGTGTGCTAAGGTGGCCTATGTGTAGACATTGTGTGCTGAGGTGGCCTACGTGTAGACATTGTGTGCTGAGTTGGCCTACGTGTATACATTGTGTGCTGAGGTGGCCTACGTGTACACATTGTATGTTGAGGTGGCTTACGTGTAGACATTTTGTGCTGAGGTGGCCTACATGTAGACATTGTGTGCTGAGGTGACCTACGTGTAGGCATTGTGTGCTAAGTTGGCCTGCGTGTAGACATTGTGTGCTGAGGTGGCCTACGTGTAGACATTGTGTGCTGAGGTGACCCACGTGTAGATATCGTGTGCTGAGGTGGCCTACGTTTAGACATTGTGTGCTGAGGTGGCCCATGTGAAGACATTGTGTGCTGAGGTAGCCTACGTGTAGGCATTGTGTGCTGAGGTGGCCTGCGTGTCGACATTGTGAGCTGAGATCGCCTACGTGTAGAAATTGTATGATGAGGTGGCCTACGTGTAGACATTGTGTGCTGATGTGGCCTACGTGTAGACATTGTGTGCTGAGTTGGCCTGCTTGTAGACATTGTGTGTTGATGTTGCCTACATGTGCCGAGGTGGCCTACGTGTAGACATTGTGTGCTGAGGTGGCCTACGTGTAGACATTGTGTGCTGAGGTGACCCACGTGTAGATATCGTGTGCTAAGGTGGCCTACGTATAGACATTGTGTGCTGAGGTGGCCTAGTTGTAGACGTTGTGTTCTGAGGTGGTTGAAGTAGGTTCACCGCCACTGCTCGCAGTTTCTCTTCGGGAATCCCTATATTCCACCACCCAAACCGTTCGACACGATGTGACCCATGCTGTTGAAAGTGTCGTTAACCCTTTACCAAGCGGTTCATTTTTTTTGTCTCAAAAACACAGCTTATGACCCCTCATTTGCATGAGTTAATTAAGCTCGTTCCAATGAAGCGTCATAAGCTATGTTTTTGACGCCACAACAATGAAAATGTTTATTTATTCAAGCATTTTATCGCAAGTGTCGCATTTCGTTTGTGTTAGGTAAAAAGTTAACCCTTTACCCACGTGACGACCAAAGCCTGGCAGCGCTATTCTCAAAAATTACCAATTAATTTTCGTGATGTTTTCATTTTTTGTCTCAAAAACGTCGGTTATTACCCCTCGTTTGAACGAGCTCGTTCCAATGAGGGGTCATAACCTATGTTTTTGGGACACAAAATAAATAAAAAAATATTTTTTTAAGAATTTATCTTGCAAGTGTCGTCTGCATGTCATGTTAGGTAAAGGATTAAAGCCAATAATCAAATAAATAAGCCTCCAGAAGATAAGCAGTCTATTTTGTGGAATTTTGGCTCTCCATAATAACGTCGTGCAATCATAGAAACCCAGATCACCCCCCCCCCCCCCCCCCGACCTATTAAACCAAATGAACTACAGAAAAATGTGCCACTTTTAATAATACGCGTTGATAATGCGCACTGACATAACCGAATTTTTGACCGCTCCTCTGTGACACCATGACAACACAAGTAACACTCATAATACATCGTGACAATACATCACATCAACCTCCCCACACCCTTCTGATTTTCCCCTCCCCCAAATGGGTCCCGTTCCAACTGTATTACCCTCGGTGTACTTGGACGCTGTTTGATGTTTCATGATGAGAAATCGATTACGCAGTGTCTGCAATCACAGCGTAACAGTCACCGACGCAAGGAGTTCACTGCGTGGGTTCAAATGACGACTGCTGGAAGAAGTTTGGGGTGGAGATGGTAAAATTGAGTTCTGATGTTTTTGTCGTAACTTACTGATTTGGAGATATATTTTTTTTCTATATTTTTTTATACCGATCCCAATTTTAATATAATTATTTCCTCCAGATACACCTTGGTGTTAGACGAGACTATACCGGTGCGGAGAAAGATGGGGGTTGTGATGAAAACAGAAAATGGAATCCATATGTTTGCTGAACCAAGAAATGAGACTGGTTATTAATCACTAGACATGTTGACAGTTTTCCTCCCAAAAAGAAGATTCAAATATCATCTTGCGGTTGAGAACTACAGCCAGGAGCATCACCTTGAGAAGAGGGAGTCGTGAGGGTGTTTAAATGTGCTACTTCTCCCCCAATAATGCATTCTGAGCTCTATAGTCGGCAAATATCAAGCCGAGAAAATTCATAGTTGTCAGAACCATCACAGTGTTGTCATTGACCACCGATAGTACGACTGCTGTGGACTGGTCACTTTGAATATTTCCACAGACGAAATAATATTAGATTTCAAACACTAATTATAGGAATAATCATCGACCGGTGTTTCATTAATTAAAATGTTGCTGATGGTGATTTGTTATTACATGGTGAACGCGTGATTGGTCATCACTGCCCACGCGTGGATTACGGCCAGTCCACGGCGACTGTACTGTAGCATTAGTCCATGATTCGAATTATGAATTAATCGATAATATTTAAAATTACACTCTGCACTCTCCTTTCTTGTACGAACTCAGATTTCGACATGGATGTTAATTTTTTGAGGATTTCTTCGGCGTCGAGCGAGGCAATAATACATTAGTGTAAAACAGTATTTCCACAGGGAGCTATCTGAACATATATCCGAGGAAGGATTTTAACCTCCACAGAAGTTAAAAGTGAACAGCAGTCTGGATACGGTGGGTGTTTTTCTGACTTTGCTAGTTTATTCATCTTTAATGGTTTTTTTTAGCCTATTTCCACACTTTTCACCAATTATCCCACCCCGAAATATGTTCACGTTTAACTTCTGGAGATCATCCAAGTGTTTAAGGCGGTGTCGGGACCAATTGGCAACAGTTTTGTGGATGCAAGGTTTATTTAGTCGCATCCCTGCACCCGTAACAGTGTATAACAAGCCTTTAGTGGCACAGTCCTATAGAGGGGAAGTCAGAGCATTTCCCCCGACCGTTTCACACCATCTAGAAAAATACCAAATTAAAAAAAAAATCCCCCCAAGTGGCGACTCGGTGCGTTTCAAGGCGACGACTGCAATTTCAAAATCATCTAGTTATCATTATGTCATGCAAAACATGGAAGTACAGTATGTGGATAGTGGATTGTAACTAAAACACCAGCGGAGTGGAGTTATCACCCAAACCATAACTTTCAAATTTTGTACATATCGCCAAAAAAATACAAGCAATGTTTCAGCCAATGGACCTCCGGGTATAACCCGGAGGTCCATTGGCTGAAACTTTGCTTGTGCTTGTTATGCCTTGCAACAAATTTGCAATTATTGCTTGGGTGAAATTTCCACTCTGTGGGTGATTTAGTGAGAATACACTCTCCACGTACTGCATCTTGACATTGCTCTGCAATTTCAAAAATTTCAGTTCCTTTTAATTTTCAAAGGGTATGTTGACATCAGGTTTTACTGGGAGTTAGGAGTTGCTAGAATACCTCTTCAAAACTTGACTAACAGTATTTTTTACCTTTTGCTTTCTTCTTTGAACACGTTTTTGTTTTTTTTTATTTCGGGTTGTATTTTTCACTCGTCTTGTGACGAGAGTTCTATCGCAACATTTCATTCCTTTTGTTGTCTGCGTGTATTTTTTCTTGTTGTGCCTGTACCCACAAGAAGTTCTACGTCAGTCCGAAAGCTAGGTGATTTTTCCTGTGCTATGTAAGCTTTATTTAGACGAATTTCTTTCCCTTTAGGATCTTGCATATCTCAGATCCATATATAAAGATTATCATGATTACGTGCATGCCTTGTGATTTGTATCACATTCGAGGTGGTGTCCAGAATGGGATCTCAACGAGCCGGCTTTGCCGGCGAGGTGTGATTCCAATCTGGACACCACCGCGAATCTGGTACAAATCACATGACATGCACAATATCATGATAATTCATTTATCTAACAATTCTGTCACATAAACAGATTAAATCTTAAATTATTAATACAGTTTTGGGACATAATGCTAGTGAGAAAAAGTTTTTTTAAAAAATCTATATGTTATGGAACAATATTGTTGTGCACTTCAACAAACATTGAGAGTAACGCGGTCACCGCAATTTTTAAAAAAAAATATTCACTCTCCATGTCACTCCCTATGATGATGCGCTTGAAGTTACAAGAGTGTGATATTTAATTGTGGATTGTATATTTATTGCGCGTGTGTGTGTGTGGGGGGGGGGGGGGGGGGGGTGTTATTGGCTATCAGCTGGGTCGATCACTGAAAGGCACATAGAATATATTCATGCGCCGGTTATGGCAGCCCGTTGCGTTCCCGGAAACGTGTCGTCTATATGATACGGAATCAGAATGAGTCGTCTATATGATACAGAATCGGAATACATGATGTGACACGCACCGTTTCTCGTGGTTTTCAAGCCAAAATGTATATGATTGTTAGATATATATGATATACATATATGTTGACGTAGTTGTAGCAACAATGTGCGCATCTCTTCACAAACTTCGGGCATTTTCCTCTGTAGTAGAATGAAAATACAAAACCTGGCTTTTCGGATTTAATTTGAAAGCTTAACTATTTTTCTCCCTTTAACCCCACTTAAAAATAAGAAATGGCGCTTTCACCATCTGCAACTATTTTTCTGTTCATTTTATCCCATAAATGGCCGTTTATTTGAACAATAAAAGCCTTGGATAATTTGTTGCTTTATAAATCTTCACCGTAGGTTTAACACTGAAAGAATTTATTCCTGGAGAAGAGAAGGACTTGTTGACCACTGGCCTCTACCGCATTCGTGTACCATAATTAATAGTTCAATTGTTGTTTTCTTTAAATGTTTTTGAAAGTATTGCACAATGTCAGTAGAAAACACCACACACTGTTCATTTAATAAAGTATTTTTGCAAGTTTAGATGAAGTTTGTGGGGGAATTATTTTTAGACAGAAATGTATTACTACGCCTTGTTTATTTTCGCCAATCTTGCTTGTCGATCGAATTGGACCAATGTGCTCCTCACTTCTCGCTGTGTTTTGTAGCGAGTGACAGCACCATTTCGCCGCGACTGCCCTGCAAAAGATTTAAGGGATAAACAAAATAAACGTACAGTGTTTTCAAGTAAAAACATTATTCTACTTGTATACTCGCCCAAAAAAGAAAGTGTGCATTGCAGAAATTGATCAAACTCCAAAAAAATAATCTCGTAGGTGTAAAGAGTGTTAACCTGTTAATGAATAAGTTATATTGGACACAAAAACAGCTTTCCCCGTTAAAATTGCATTAACGTTAAATGACGTGCTGCACGTTTAAGAAAAGGCGTGTTTTGCACGTGGCGAGTCTGAAAATTCATGCAGCAGTGTGAATCCTTGGGTATTTAAAAACTAAAATAAGGCCTTCCTATCGTTCACATTCAAACTTGCGCTGCTGTTAAAACGACTCCACATTAGCATGCCAAGATTGACAATGAATCAACGTCTCCTTGCCCTGGGTATGATTAGAGCTGGCAGAACACAAAGAGAGGTTGCCGAGCATTTGAACTGCCACCGTAACACTGTAGACAGGCTAGTCCATCGACATGCACAACATGATGACGTTCGAGACCGACCTTGCTCCGGAAGACCCCGAGTTACCACCCCTGCACAAGATCGGTATATCCGTGTCGTCCATCTCCGGAACCGGCAACAAACGGCAACGACGACAGCCAGGAACATCCCTAACCTGAGACGGATACACCCTCAAACAGTAATCAACCGGCTGAGAGAATACAGCTTACGTCCGCGAAGACCTGCAATTCGTCCGATTTTGACGTTACGTCATCGTCGTGCTCGACTGCAGTGGTGTAGACAACATCTCAGGCATCCCTTACACTGTTGGCGAAGTGTTTTATTCAGAGATGAATGTCGTTTCCATCTTTCATCATCAGATGGCCGCCAGAGAATGTACAGACGTCTAAACGAACACTACGCAGATCCATGTGTCGTGGAGCGAAACCGTTATGGGGGAGGGTCTCTCATGGTCTGGGGTGGCATCACTGCCCGTAACAGAACTGAGCTGGTAATTATTGATGGCAATCTCAATGCAGCCAGATATCGTGATCTTACACCTGTTGTTGTCCCATTTCTGCAACGTCACGGCCCCGGCGTCATTCTACAGCAGGACGACGCCCGACCCCACGCAGCTCGTGTTGTTCAACAGTATCTGCAGCAACAACAAGTGGATGTTCTTCCCTGGCCCGCAAATTCGCCCGATATCTCACCCATTGAGCACGTATGGGACGAAATGAAACGTCAGCTACGCCGGCTTCTCCATGCACCGTCAACGCTTGTGGAACTCCAAAGACAACTTATCAGAATATGGAACAACATCCCACATGAGGCGTAGATGCACAGTAGTGGTCGATGCAGACGGAGGTCATACCAGATATTGAGTGTGTGACCTTTGTGTTTGACCCTTAGTGTCTTTGACTCTCCATGGCACCAAGAGTATCCGTCGTAGCGTAATGAAATTTCTCGTGTTGATCACAAATTGATTCATCTGTGATTGATTAAAATTTCCATGAATGAAAATGATAGATATCTGTTTTTAGTGTTATTTTTTCGCATGCACACTTTCTTTTTTGGGAGAGTATAGAATTAAGAATGAAACCGACTCGTCCGTTTCATTCTTAATCCTACTCGTAGAATATATTTTTTTACTTGAAAACACTATACGTTTATTCTGTATATATCGGCAGTGTCCTTTCCATTAATATAAACACCATACGTTTATTCTATATATATATATCGGCAGTATCCTTTCCATTAATATAAATGTCTAAAAGATAAGATTTGCCTTTTCCTGGGAAGAATAAAAAAACATGCAAATTAGTATAAAAACAAATTATTTTTGTCAATTTTAACCAACCACCGCCTGTTGTTTTTATTTATAAAAAAGTCACAAAAAGAAGCTTCGCTTTATTTTTTACAGATGTCATAGGTGTTTTCTCAACAGTCATGTGCTTCTCAGTTGGAGCTCTCTCGCTCGTCTAATACTTTCAGGGAAGATAAGGCTATCAAAAGTTGATTTTCATGACGAGATAAATCAGGGATGTTCAACTGCCAATAAATTAATGAAAATTGGTATATGGGTGAAATGTATGGGACATTGTTGCCAACAAAAAGGTGCACGGTATATAACATTCCGCCACGTCGATGCACGATGACAGCATTTCATTCAGCCAATTTCTAAAGAATATCCTTCAACGGGGAGAACACTTCGGATTCCCCGACAATGTCAATTGAGTAATTACATCGATGAAATTATCCTTACATTCAAGTTGATACGGGTTATCGCTGCATTACAAAGAGGTACAAACATGTATCACCCCCCTCCCTGAGGGTGTTATCCCCCCCCCCTCCCGCCGATGGTGTAATATCTCATTTGCTCAGCAGTAACAAATTGTATTTCACGCGAAATTTTGTTACAATTACAAAATCTCCAATAAATAGCAGTATAACAATTATTTATAAGGAGGAATAGCTTGCTAAACGAAGACTCCTTTCTGGTAAATTCTTTTTAGAACTGGTTTTGAACTTTTACCTTGTACAGATAACTCAATAATTGTTTGATAATATATCGAATGCGCCTGTTATTTTTTATTTGAAAAAGGGAGAACGGATGGAGGTGGGGGCCATCTGCCATCCTCAGATCTTCCATTGGTACATCACCGTGTAATAAGTATCCTCAAATGCCGATATGTCGTCGCCCGAGTGCTAGAATGTTCTATGTCCCCCCTGGGACATAGAACATTCTAGCACTCAGGCGACGATGTGTTGAATAGTCGTACATAGAGTCACTTATTTCACCTATCATTGCTCTATAGCTGATTTAATAACAATAGTCACGACTACTATAGAGCTATGTCCGGTTATCTTCCAGTTCCAGAGATGAATCGTAGGAGGATACGTTCTTTCGAGCGACGGCTTTAATTAACTCTACCCAGCTTCCAGCTTTAGTGGTAACCAACCCCATTACTATGAGCTGGTGGTAAAATGAAAGGAGAAAGTGGAACAATTGAGATGATAATACACACACAACACAAAACAATTGTGGCTTGTGGGACTATGGTATCAAAAACAGGTGTCATGGCATTTCACCATGGCATTTCACTATGACACCTGCTTTTGATACCCTTGTTCCACAAGCCACAGATTTAATAAGTACGACACAACTCATAAACGAGACTAAATGTTTGTCGACGAGCGATTGTGTCGAAAAGTTTCCGGCATCGAACTCTCGTAATGCAACTCTGCCTATGCCCTAGTGTTTATATGTCCACCTGGTTATTCCTATTGTGCAAGTGTGTCAGGTCTCCAGTCTCCGGGAGTATTAGCTATATATTTATGGTGTTTGCATAATTTTATCTACCCGATTAACTTGGTCGATTTCCCCGACGGTGGGGGAGCTAACCTTCCTAGCTCTTCCTAGCCCCCTGACCCCCCACCCCCACCCCGGCCGCCTCTGGTAATTTTTAGGAGTGGTGGTTGTAAAGTGTAGTTCCAAACAAGCACATGTGCAGTGGAAGATGGTCATAAAGTGGGACATGTTATCTAAAGTACCATAAATCTGCAATAGTACTATTAGCAGAAGTGAGTTGGTCTAGCCACATTAATGGTTTGCAACTACAACAGTAATAGTAGAATACTATAATAACATGATGGGATGAAGACAGGTGGAAGCTGGTTACAGAACAGGCACAATACATTTCCGGAATAACTAAATATTTTCTTTTTCTGTCTAGAAAACATAGCTTATGGCCCCTCATTGGAACGAGCCCGACGAGCTTGCTGCATTGAGGGATCATAAGCAATGTTTTTGAGGCAAACATTGAAAATAATAAAAACGATTTTGGGGAATATCGCTAGCCAGCTTTATTCGTTACAGATTACGAAATGCAACCTACAACACGTTAACAGTTCACATTTACCAATTTCGTACTTTGTATTAATTCTCAAGCTGAATGTTTATCCAATAATAATTGTTACGTAACAGCTGTCAGTAATTTAGATAATACTTTTTATAAAGTAAATACTTGTCAGTTAACCAGCAATTGTTCCATTGTTTCAAATACCAGTAACCTGTCTGTACATCTGTTATGAAGGAAACACATTCCACAGCTCAGTTGTCAGGTAGTGTCATGAGAAGACCGATGTTCTGCAGTACCTCACATATTATAGAATGGTCTAAGGGAGACAATTAGTATCAAAGTGAATGCTCGAAAAACATGATGTTCAGACATTTCTCTGGTGTTTGTACTGTGGAACTTTGGAATTTCAGACTACAAAAGATCAAGTTGTCAACGAATGACGAGCGCGTCTAGTTTTCCAAACTGTACATAATTTTAAGTTGCCAAATAACTGCCAGGAAGGAACATAATATGGGTTATTCCTGTTCACCCAACCCACTAGTTTTAATTAACACCTGGGTGAAGGTTATAGTCCTTATCAAAACAGAGAGCTTACAGTTAAAACTAGAAGTTCTGTCACGACATGTGCGCTTATCTAGGCTTAATTGCGCAGGTGAATTTCGCGCAATTGCCATATCGAATGACATCCAAAGCACGGAAGGTTCTCCTGGTTACTCATACCAAACACATGCAATGTTTCTGCCAGTGGACCTCCGGGTTACCCGGAGGTCCATCGGTTGAAACATTGCTTGTGCACAGGCCGCATGTACACAATTCGATAGCCTTATTATGGTAATAACGCGTAGATTAACTCGCAGATCAACGTGCTATATGTGCCCATTTCAGGACAGGACTTTTAGTTGTATGTTTCATATCCGGACTTAATTGATGAGTTGATGTATCAAAACAAAGAACTGATAGTTCCCACAACATAAAGGCAATATCATTCAAGAAAACGATCTTTTTGTTCGTTGTTTTTATTTTCATACTCACCCAGCCCTCTGAATTTGCAGTTAAATTCCCAACTGAAGAAACCAGTAATTTGAAGAAAACTATAGTCGGTATTTCTTTGGTCAAGAAACGTTTCACACTTCTACTAGAACAATAGCGGCTGGGTAAACAGGAAGACCCCCATAATATATTAATCAGCTTGATAACTTAGTTACTGGATTTCATCGTGATATTTGGACAAGGCCCGTCACGCATCACTGGCCTTAAAACCAACAACACACTGTTCAGTCGTTTGAAGGATTCGCTGTGCCATCATGGGATTAGCTGTGCATACTACAAGATTCTCTGGGAAAATTTTATGTTGTTTGATGAACGCAAACGAAGGCAAAGGCATGTCTACAGTTATGACACACATATGGAAAGGTAAGTACCAATAAGTTTACTTTTATGCAGAACTGTGACTATCCTCCGAAGTCCTGTTCGCAAACAGTATCCGTTACTTTCCATTAATGAAACAACTTGGCTGCACAAGTTTGGAGGGTCCGCTTGACTGTTCGCTTTGCTCTAGTTCCAACAGCGTTTTATCAATATAAACACTATTTTTTTTTTCAAATCGACTTTTATGCTTAGAATTACGGCGGAACCTCTTCATAATCCAGACGGCGAAGTTAAATGCTTTTCACTGCTTCTAAATATCGAAAACTGTATGATGTCTCAGGGTGGTGTAAAAGGAAAAAGACAAAACAGCTTTGCGTGGAGGGACGACATGCTGCGGCGATTCGGTGCGACATGGGAATTCCCACGGCAGGTAGCTGTAGTCACTTTGGTGAGGTGGAATTCGTGACTTATCATGTGTCCTTGGGCGTTCTTTGTTGCACTGGTCGGTCGGTCAGAAGCGGCTTACTCGATTAGCTGGGGGGCAACAATTTTCCACCCTAAACAATCAAGGTAAATTATGACAAACGAGGAATATTATGTCGAATCGGTGTTCTGCAAAAGAATAAGTACGTCTGCAAAATAACTCAATCTTTTATTTGCCCTTTACCTAACATGAAAAGCAGACGACACTTGCAAACAAAATTCTTGAATAACTAATTTTTTTCATTTTTTTGTCTCCAAAACATAGGTTATGACTCCTCTTTGGAACGATCTCGGCGAGTTCGTTCCAAAGAGGGGTCATAACCTATGTTTTTGAGACAAAAAAATGAAAAATTAATGCAAATTAATTGGCGATTGTTGTGAAAAGTGCTGGTCGGTTTTGGCCGTCACGTTGGGTAAAGGGTTAAATGAGACCACATTGACCAACTAATATACTCTTACTGAATACATGTAAATGATGTTCGGTGGAATAGATTTTTCGAAGTTTCAGGCAAAATCTGAAAAACTGATAAAATTCTGATATTATCTAAAAAAGAAGAACAATTTCAATGACTTCCGTTATCTTCATAATACAAAATACATTTCAGGTTTTATCGATAGTTTGCCTATATGTAGTGTTCCTCGCAATGCGTTCCACTTACTCGTTCATTTCCTCCCATGCTGCGATAGTATGGCCCACTCTAAACTAATATCTGTGTTTTAGTCTTGTATGGGGTTACTATCGAACCTTTTATGATGACCCAGCATAGTTTCGCCCGCCCAACGGGGCGAGCCGTCTAAAATGGAGCAGAACTGATGCGTGGAATCCAAACTGCTATTATAGTAGCAGCAGAGTAAATATAGATCAACTCAGACATTGTGAGAACCCATCCCCCGAGATATGCTCAGTCTTCATTGCAAATATTCAGCAATGCGTATTATTATAGTTGCATAAAGGCGTCGTCGATCTGAGAGTGATATCCACGAGACATTGTGATGCGGCAAAACTCAGTTTGCAACCAAAACTTTCACTCTGAAGTTTCATTCGCTTCAGATATCAACATTTTGGAAAAAGTTATTTTGAATTTGGTATCCCACATCTCGTCCAACATAATGATCAGTATATCCGTATCTAGCAGAATGTACCAGTGTAGCAAATTCTGATATATCAGGGACCCGATCCCTATAAGTTGACAGCCAGACTGGTGCAGGACTAATCTTTTCCTACCTGGCTACCGGTGCCACATTAGGGAGTCTCTTACCCCTGACGATGGAGTGGTGATGAGCCTTTTTCTATCCGAACACCACACGGGGCAAAACCGGAAGAGGTCGACTTGGCTTAGGAGTCTATCATGACATATCAATAGGTTTCGCTCTAAAATTCTACGCATAGTGCATATGCTGAAACTAATGATATATAAACTGGAGATATATTTTTAGATTCAGATGTATGATTACATTAGGCTAATTGTTGGACAAGGGAAGTTTTGATCACAGAGTTGGAGTCTGGTACAAAGGGGTAAATTACCAGAGGAATTATGGGAAACAGTGGCTTCGAAAATTGACTATATTTTAAAATGACATTTGTTCACGGAATTACCACGCATGTAACTAAAAATGAGACTGGTATCGACATTGTTCATGCAATTTTGCAGGTTGAAGCCTTGCGTTTGACAAGAAATTATTGCATCCACATTCAGATTGCTTATTTCTACTCTATCAGATTGTGTTATATGTTTTAAGTGGATTTGTAAAATGTAATACATGTTATGAGTTAGATAACTAAGTTAAAGAAAATTCGCATTTGAAGATAATGTGTGGCATGTCATTTTTGGAAATTCCCGGAAAATTGTGGAGCGGAGCCTAACCTGGCTGACCGACCAGAGGAACAAAATAATGCCTCCATGAGACTCACGTCTGCATCATCCGGGTGTGATAAATTATTATGTCTGTTTTTCGTAGCACACTCAGTTACCAAGTGTTGTCCTCTTAAGCCCTTGTCACATCTTTGCGATTTTTGACACGATCAACTGCGACATGAAAATCTTGGCCAAGCGTGGATATCCGTACTGAGATCCGTATTGCTTCGTAATCATTCTAGAGTATTAATGGTTGATCGGCATACGCATGCGAAAGTTTTAAACCTTTTTAACACTTTCGTACTCCGTCGTGCGATTTTTCCGTCCCGTACTACGTCGTAGTAGACAGTACTAAACTGTAGGGGGGTTTCTTGTGCATTGCGGAGGGTTCGTGAGTGTTCGTGCGCACGTGACCAGTGCGGTTGCGCCAAGATTCGCTAAGAATGAATAAGACCTATTAAGGAGGAATTCGATCGTGATGTATTTCTTGCTAGGTCTTACATCACCTTACTAATTCATACCAGGTCGTACCGTACAAGGTCGTGTCAATTCGTCCTGAATCGGCTTGCAAAATCTTAGTAGATTCTTACTACTACTGCCTGTATAAGGTCGTCAGAAGTTCAACAGGCAGTAGTAGTACTATTCTTACTACTACTGCCTGTTGAACTTCTGACGACCTTATACATGACCTTTATACAAGGTCGAATAAAGGTCATGTATAAGGTCGTCAGAAGAGCCGATTTAGGGCGATTTTTAAAAAACGTTGTGGTCAATCGTGGAACTTTGAATTCGTGACTATACTCGGACATTCGTACAAAAAATAGCAAATATGTGACAGGGGCTTCAGTGATGCTTCTCGATAAGACCCAAATTGCAATTCGTCCCATGAGTTCCAATGTGTTCTATGTGCTAGTAGGCTGCAGTAGGCACATAGAACACATTGGAACTCAGGGGACGAATTGCCAATTGTTATACGCTAATCGCCACAGTTACAAACAATTTCATTCAATCCACTGATCTCTATTTCGTTAGAAATTTCTCTTCTTCAAATTGTTTGCATGCTGCGTTGTTGTATACGCTCGCCAAAAATATTCCTCAGTTGTCATAATATACCATGGTTGTCGGGTTGTCGGAAGGGGGGAGTTGCTCCCCTTGTAAATCGAGTTGACCTCTTCTGACCGACCGACCAGTGCAATAAAAGAACGCCCAAGGACACGTGATATGACAGGTCACGAATTCCACCTCACCAGAGTGGCTACTGCTGTCTTGGTAATTCCCATGTCTCATCGAATCCTCGTTGTCGCTCAAAGCAACGCTGCGTTGTCATTCTTATTTTCCAACACCCCCAGGACATCATACAATTTTCGATATTTCGGAGCCCTGAAGAGCATGTAACCTGACCGTCTGGACTGGGATGATGTTCCGCCATAATTATAAGCATTCAAGTCGATTTGAAAAAAAAACACGAAATGTTGATAAAAGGCTAATCGTACTAGAGTAAAGCCAAAAATTCAGCGGACCCTCCCATCTTGTGTAGCCTATTTGTAGCGGACCCTCCCATCTTGTGCAGCCTATTTGTTTATTAATGGAAAGTAACATATAATGTTTCCGGACAGGACTTCTGGGATAGTCACAGTACTGGATAAAGGTAAATTTATTGGTACTTACCTTTCCATATGCGAGTCGAGCTCGTTCCAAGCAGGTGTCATAGCTTATCTTCTTGAGACAAAAAAAATAAAAAAAATGAGTCATTCAAGTATTTTGTTTGCAAGTGTCGTCTGCTTGTCATGCTAGGTAAAAGGTTAAACGATTGAACAGTGTGAACAATTCTAACTAAAATCCGTAGATAAATGTCAGTTGTAACTGACTGGCAGTGGTATGCATTATGGAGAGGTTACCACTTGCTCTGTCTGACTTGTTGACAGCTTGTTTTCGAAGTCAGCAGAATTGCACAATGACTGCGCAAGGTAAGTTACATCCCTTGGTGTATAAAATAACCAACAGTGACTGTGAACCAGGAAGGCAGTCCTGTCTTGTAGTATCAGTTCGAAAGTTGTCTCCAGTTTGTTGATTCCTAACCGTTCTTACAGAAGATGCCGTCACTCCGATATGCTGTACTTGTTACAATTTGATGAGAGAAGTTGAATAAAGAACATAGTAGTCGATCGGATGAATTGGTCTGTCTGTCTGTTATTATTCAATATTTATTTATTAATTGGGGTTTAAGGTCATAATTATACTTATGCACAATAGCTAATCACAACCGTGGCAGTTTTGCAGGTGCAGGAAGCCGGAGTACCCGGGGAGAACCACAGACAACGATGAGCAGCTGCCAGCTCCCCAACCTCGTAACTCCGCACTTCAGCACCCAGCTCCCCAAACATCGTAACTCCACACTGCAGCACAGGCATGATTAGATTGGTTGAAGCCATGCGTACCATTGGCGTGCAGTACGCCTTAGTACATGGCGTCATCGAGCCCCCATGTGGACAATCGGGGTTAAGTGCCTTGCCCAAGGGCACAACGCGGGATGCCGAATTGATCGCTCAGACGGTCACCCATCCAATGATTAACGGGCTCGACGTTGCTTAACTTCGGTAATCTGACGAGAACCGGTTACCGCAACGCCACCGCGCCCCATGTCTGTTATTACTCAACCAGTAACCCACAATGCGGAAACGGAAGACTTTATTCTACAAGAACCTGGCCACTAAATCAAAAACGTATGCTGAAATAGAAGTCCATTACATAATCACAATTAGACGGCCACTAGGATGTCATCCCATGTATGCCACAAACTTTAGCTAAAGGATTACACTACGCATTATGTGATAAAAAGCAAACCCATGACATTTCTGAACCTCGTTTTTAAAATCGTTACAAACCTCGGCTGAGTTTGATTTTAGTGAACTCGGTAGAGAAATTTCATGCGAGATCGCGACTCATTGGGGATCCTCATAATCAACATACAAATTGAGAAGAAAACTGTTATAACTTTATCCCTTTTCCCAACGCGGACGACATCAAAAATTATTATTTTAAATATTATTTATTCAAATGTTCCACTACATTTCAACAAAACCATATCATGTGACCCTAATTGGAATGAGCTCGATGTGCTCGTTCCAATGTGGGTCAGAAGATATGGTTTTGTTCAATTTTTTTAAAAATAATTGTTTTTTAATGGCTCGTTTTGTAAATTACGCGTGTCCAGGGTGAGACAGCAGGGTGGGATATTTCCATCCCACCCACCCCACGTGACGTTTTACATTTTAACGTTATTATGACGTTATGCAAATCGCATCAGTTTCTTGCTACCAACTAATTCATACTGACGTCATCGGAATGCAGTGTGATCAAAGTTTGATGCACTAAAACTCTTCAACCCTCAAGCTGCCACCGTTCCTAATCGATTTTTTGGTATATACATAACTTGTACATGCTCTTTCCGATTGTGTTATCAGTTTTTTTCAAAACAATGAATACCAAATGAGTTAATTGAATCAACACGTGATTTCCGATTACCTCTGGCTAACGTAATCGCTGCATGGTGGGGGGGGGGGGGGAGAAAAATCATCTTCAAGCCTCGGGTCTGGATCAAATACCTCGCCCCTCGGGTGAGATTTCTCCAGACTGATCGGGAATCATAATAATCCCCAACTCTCTTCAAAAACAAGGCAAGTGAAATTTCAAATTTGCCTTTCACCTTTGTCTCCAATACTTCGCTTATGCTCCCTCTTTGGAACAAGCTCATCCCATGAAGGTTTTATAAGCATTGTTTTTCTGAAAAAGAATTGAAAATCCTGTAGCTATTCATATAGTTCAGTTTATTAGTGTCATCATCAGCGTGTTAGGTAAAGGGTTCACCGGTAAATACAAATTATTTTTAAATTATGACGACCATTGTAAAATTAAAAAAAACAAACCGACGCTCTCTATATTCTAATAAGAATTCTTAGTGGAAGGGGGATACCCCCCCCCCCCCCCTCCTCCTCTTCTATTATATCTACTCCATTGCTCATGAGTTTCCTGTCTTTCATTGCCGACAACTGATGCACTCTAAAAAGGTTTCTAGAATTCACATTTTAAAAACTGCTTCTCATAAACACTCAACTGATATTCTCTGCCTAAAATTTGTCACCTAAAGAAACAAATTGTAGAAGAAAACGCAGGGGAAGTACTAAATTTTCCAGCCGTCATGGCTCTTGAACAAACATTACTTTTTGTGTCTAAAGCTAAAACTTCTTTGAAGGATACCGACTGAAGATAAGTTAAATAAGACCGTTTGGGAAGACGGGTTACCTGTAATCGTTTAATGTTTGAAGAAACAAAATCATTCAAATATTCCCTTGTGTCCGGTGCTATGTAGGATATGTCTTAACAATGAAACAGAAGTCGACAAGTGAAAAATCAATCGGCAAAAGAAAACTCTCTCAGCGATACAATAGACGATTTCTATTAGTTGAATGTTGTGCCATGTGACATGCAGAATTATGCTAACGCCTCTTTTAGTTGTGTGTAGGTTGGAATATTATGCATTTCTGACTCCGGCATTCTACACACCACAAGCATCGAGGCACGCATAGGCAGAAAAAAAAACACACCTGCAAAATGAAACTGATACTGTTCGTTTTACTCTTGCAAGTCAAAGTAGTATGGGGAGAGACCACAGCTGGAAAGATGAAGTCTCTTCAAAACTATGATCGGGGATTCCGGTTTAGGTACACCGAAAGCACAACTACGTATGCCCCCTCACGTATTGGATGTATCAAAGACTGTATTGCAAACATCACTTGTAATTCTGTGAGTGTCAAGAAAGAAAATGGAAAAGTCCTTTGCGAAAGGAGTAACGAGGCAGCCTTTGGTAGTTATGGAAATTTGATTCCCGACGAAGATTACAGATATTTCGAAAAGGTTTGAATTTTTTTTTTTTTTTTGGTATAGTTTAACTTTTTTACCAGTAATTGCGTTATCTCCAATGCGGATAAATTGATGCAGTACATCAATAACACCACAGGCACTATTCATTAGATTACTAGATTAATTATACAATAAATTGACTGTCGATGGTGTTGTGCTCGATCCGTGATTAACAGCCTCACACTCATTAGCTGAATTTATTACTTTCCAAAGTGTGATTTACTGGGATTTCCGGGTTTGATTATAAACGATAACTGCACAAGTGAATTATGCAATCAACAATTGGGTCATGTATCCGTGCGGGCAAACGAAGACTCTTTGCCGTGGGTGTAATGGGGACTTCTTTTTTTTTTCTTTTTTTTTGTTTTTTTTTAACCCTTTACCTAATATGAAAAGCAGACGACACTTGCAAAAACAATTCTTGAATAAGTATTATTTTCATTTTATGTCTCAAAAACATAGGTTATGACCCCTCATTGGAACGAGCTCGACGAGCTCGTTCCAATGAGGGGTCATAACCTATCTTTTAGAGACAAAAAATGAAAATATTAATGAAAATTAATTGGCGATTTTTGAAATAGCACTGGCCGGTTTGGGCCGTTACGTTCGGTAAATGGTTAAATAATATAATTTTCGTTAATAATGAAAAGTAATAAACAGAGTAATCGCTTTACTGGACTGGTTACGTGAAATAATTCATTCGAGGCGAGGGACTATATTGTAAAACACCCTTGCGCATTCGCGCACTCGTGTTTGTACAACGTCCCTCACCTCTATGAATTATTTCACTTAACCATTCCAGTCAAGCGATTACTCTCTATATATAATCCAAAATGGTCGAAAATCGTTCTTATAATTTCTAAGTATTGATAATAATAATAACATGATTTTCTCATGCTAATTTGGCTCCATTAATGGACCCGCCCTCTGTGATTAGCAGCCCAGCAGTCATTAGTAGCCCGAGGAGATAGCCAGGGCCGATAATGAGTGTGGGGCTGCTAATCACAGATCGTGGTGCATTATTGGAGGCAAACGACGTCTGAGAAAAGCATGTTATTATTATTATTATCAATACTTAGAAATTATAAGAACGATTTTCGACCCTATTATGTCGCGAAAAGAATCAATGTGAAACACCATTTATTAAGCAATTTAAAGCAGAACATTTTATATTTATCTCAATTAGCATCAAAGAAATTACATCAGGGAAATGTAAACAAATTTCCAAGAAGACAAAACATGTTCATAACGTCAGCGTGCGCTAGCTGGTCCGCGGGCGCTAATGACTAAAATAACCATTAGCGACCAGCAACGCTTTATAAACTCTGTTTCATGTTTATTATGTTCCCTTACACACTGTGTAAATTAGTAGCAACATGGAGGTAGTGCACAATGAACTGGTAATAATATTATTTTATTTTCTTTCAATTTTAGATCTGTTTTTTTAGAGCACCCATATACTTAGCAAAACGATTGTTATTTAAACGTATTTTGATGTTCGATGCTGAAATATTAAAATACAATGCATCCCCTTTCAGTACGATACAAATCTGTTTCGGACTTACTGAAGTCTGTTTCAAGACAGCAGGGATTTTATATGGGACCGCACAGTCCCAAACACTGTAAAGGTATGACGTATAAGTATGTAGTTGCAATAAGAAATGTGTTGGGATAACGGCGCTTGTTGAGTTAGGTCTTTTGGTTCCAAGAAAGTGAACAACAGACGTGTGCGTTACGCTTACAGCTTTGCAACTGTCTGGTAGATACACTCCAAAATCAGTCGGGTAAAAATTAACCCAAATCAACTGGGTTGAGTGTTCATGAACCCAACTGGGTTCATATTCACTCAACCATGTTGATGTGGTTATTTTTGTACCCCACTGATTTTAGAGATTATTAATCTATCTCATTAAGCACGTGTTCGCACAGGAAATTGCACTTTCTTCAGTATCCTGACTATACGTCATGGGACACGTCTGTGGAAATAGTCAAACACGCCAGACAACCATATAGGCCGCGTTTCATAGCTTGTAATTGTCTGTAAATATTGTCAATTACTCCTCCGCGCGCCCCACTCGAGGATAAAAATCGTACTCGAATCCGACCAGTGAATTAATGTCTGTTTATTTTATTTTCATTCCTTTTTCTTCCCCCAAAATAAAACGTATTCCGACTCACACTCGCCTAAAATAATATTCCACCCCCAGCATCGTATTTCACTCTCAGCGATGACGGACTATTATTTTTTTATTTATGTGATTTTTTTTGACATGTTTTGAAAGTAATCACAGAATCAATTATAAAGGGTTATTTTAGGGAATGCAAATACGGAGAAAATAAAATAAATGCAAAAGTTCACTTCTCGGATTCGAGTACGATTTTATCCTCGAGATGCAAGTTCTATGTCTGTAAGAAATACCTTCCAGTTACCTATAATACATGCATATGGCATGCCTCGATACAGCAAGATTGGATAGTGTCAGAGCGCGTAATTTGGAGATCTATTGTGTTTTTTAACAATGGATCAGCTGCCCCCTTTGTTTTAATACATTTAAACGTCAGTAAAATTTAAATGGCGGAGGATCAGGTAGCATCTAAAGCAGAAAAGTTGATAATGTCATTTAAATAGTTGGTTTCTTGAAAAGCAAATTCTGACATGTTTTTTTGTTTGTTTTTGTTTTCTTTTTTGGTTTTGTAATACATCTCATTCATTACGGTATATCGCTTGCAAAAGCACCTTCAGGCCAAACTGCTGTTATAAACAATAACAACTGTATTAAACAATGAACTGAACCTGTTCCACTGCTTTTTTCAAATAGAAGTAATTAGGTCCACTAATTGACCAAGTCGAATTAAAATAATGTCCAGCTACCTTTTTTCTCAAAAGGGATAAAATTAAGGTGATAACCCCTGCGACTTCAATTGTTTTTAGCCGAATCGATGACACGTACCATAGAAAACATCTCTGAGGTCATTGTTTGCGACACAATACCGGCTTTATCATACTGACACGGTGCAGGAAATCGTCATGTATTCAATTGCGCAACCGTCAACAAATTTCATGTAGTGTTCGAAATTCGAAACGAGCAGATATGGAGACATTTCGTCGCCTGAGTGTTAGAATGTTCTATCCTATGGGACATAGAACATTCTAGCACTCAGGCGACGATTTTGGGAGAGAAATACTTCTGTTGATGTTTTTCCCTTTGACGGGGAATTAAAAGTTCATATAATGAAGATACAGCAAGGAATCGATGACACCCACCAAGACTGGAATTGCCCTCGACGTTACAGAATGGAGGGATCATATAAAGGCTATTGACAAAATCGAGAACAAAGTTACGGCGGACGAGATAAGAATGTCCGGAAAAAAGAAGCGAGATGATTTACCCACAACTCACGGGAAGGGGAATCCCACAGCAGAACTGCGGACCCGACAAATAATATACGACCTGAACCGAGCGACTGCGGAAATGGTTGAAAAGAAAATGCCAGATCTAGCTTCACAACTTTGCTGTGGCTGCAGCGCCGACCTCCAAAGCCAGATACAACACGATGTCTACCTTATGATGACGTTGGAAGAACGAGTTTGGAGATGTTTCAATGAGAACATATCGAAAGTGGATAAAACCGAAGTCACGTCATTATGGATGGAAAATATGAACAATATCGTACAGACACCGCAGCTGTTCGACTACCCCCCGTTATTAGGCAAAGAGCCAGAGAAGAATATTATCTGCAATACAATAATGAAGAATATACTATAATACATGTGGTAAGGGCCAACCAAATATTTCAAAAGAGAAGCTTAGTGTATACGCCTCAATTGCTAAGCCTTATAAAGGCATAGTTCCCAGAAACCAATCAATCAGCCCACCATAAAGAATCACCACCTCCCAACCAATCAACTCACCCATGACCCCCTATATTATAAAGTGCAACACGCAAGGGCCAACCAATATATTCAAACAAGATTTACAGATATTTTCACCAATGACTAGTTTCAAATGATTAACCCTTTACCCAACGTAACGGCCAAAACCGGCCCGCGTTATTCTCAAAAATCGCCAATTAATTTTCAGGATTTTTTTCATTTTCTGTCTCAAAAACATAGGTTATGACCCCTCATTGGAACGAACTCGTCGAGCTCGTTCCAATGAGGGGTCATAACCTATGTTTTGGAGACAAAAATGAAAACAATTAGTTATTTAAGATTTTTTTTTTGGCAAGTGTCGTCTGCTTTTCATGTTAGGTAAAGGGTTAAACTGGGGAAAATATTAATACATTCGAGTCGATGTCAGAGCGGAGATCATAAATTAAATTTAGTTTTAAAGGTGAGTTAATTGTTACCAAAAGGTAGCTAATGGTGTCTCATTTGCATCATTTGTACCCTATGTGGATTCCCAAAAGTATTGTTTTTTGCCAAGACTGTAACTCTAACAATATTTGCTCCCGATAAAACTTCCTATTTATATTTATTTATTATTATTTATTTATTGAGGTTTAAGGTCACATGTTTGTGCACAATGACAAATCATTACCACGACAGTTTTATGGGGGGGGGGGGGGTAGCCTGAGTACCCGGAGAGAACCACCGAGCAACGGCGAACAACTGTCAGCTCCTATTATACTAATTCTACATAAGCAGGGTTACCATGGGTTGAAGGCCGGTGCACCATCGACGTGCAATACGCATTAGTACACAGCGACACCGTGCCATCACGTGGGCAATTGGGGTAAAGTGTCTTGTCCAAGGTCACAACGCGGTTGCTGCAGGTGGGATTCGAAACGGGGACCTCTCCGCTTATAGCCAGCACCTCTACCTACTGAGCACCCGCGGCCCCCGAAACTTCCTATAATAAACGTTACTGGTGCAAATGACGCCAACGATGACGCCGCTGCACATCTCTTAATTATGCACGTCAACATTTGGAAAAAATGCATCCACAATCCATAGACATAGTACTTCTGAAATCACACAAAGTGTATTTAACATGCACGAGCATGCACAGGAAGGATCAATTAAACATAAGTACATTTCTATTTTGGAGGCAATGTACCATAGAATTTACCCGTCTGAACAATTATGGCGGCGTGGAAGCGACACTCTATGTTTTCCTACTATCTTGTTTAAACGAGATAGCTAAGTGGTTTAAACGAGATAGCTAAGTGGTTTAAACGAGATAGCTAAGTGGTTTAAACGAGATAGCTAAGTGGTTTAAACGAGATAGCTAAGTCGTTTAAACGAGATAGATAAGTCGTTTAAACGAGATAGCTAAGTTGTTTAAACGAGATAGCTAAATCGTTTAAACGAGATAGCTAAGTCGTTTAAACGAGATAGCTAAGTCGTTTAAACGAGATAGCTATCTCGTTTAAACGACTTAGCTATCTCGTTTAAACAACTTAACTATCTCGTTTAAACAAGATAGTAGGAAAACATAGAGTGTCGCTTCCACGCTGCCGTAATTATGCTTTAGTGTCATTGTTGGTGTCTTTTTCATTCAGCATGGCAACTTTGTAACAAAATGTTCCAATAACCCATAGATGTGTCATACGTGTGAAGGAATACTGTGTGACTTCAGAATTACTTCTGAAACAACTCTACGTTTTTTTTACATCCATAGAAATATACGGCAGTTATATTATTAGAGTGAAGATTTAAAAAAAAAACACAATTTAACGTTTGTTCCTATGTCCACTGAAAAATGTAAGAATCAAAAACAAAATGGAGTAAAAAGTGGTTGAACTCTGATTAACAGATACCTTTTTATATTGTAAAAAAAATTGGTGAAGAACCAACAATCAGTGTTTATACCATGAAAAGTATACATGTAACCGTCCGCAGTATAACATTAACTAAAAAGTTATAAAATAAGAACTTTACAACCACAGTAACAAAGAGACGTAACTCGTATCTTCTTTTTAACTCTGGGTACATTGGAACACAATAATGAAAACGCTATTGGAGAGAAACCAATATCTTCGACAAAACTGTCAAGGACAAATGTTAAACCTTTGAACCCGATATGCCCTTTTATCGGCCCAGGAACATTATAAGTTATTGTGATGAACTGACGGTAACATGGTCTTAGCGGCTCGGAGCCGCAAACCTCAGACCATGTTACCGTCAACTCATCACAAAACCATGTTACCGTCAACTCATCACAATAACGTATATGTTCCAATAAGACACTACCCGTAGCCTGAAACCTACATTGTGAAACACGAGCGATTTATTTACTAAATATGTGATCATTAAAAGTTGCCTTCTGGAAAGCAACTTTTAACGATCACAGATTTAATAAATACACCTCTCGTGTACCCACGACGGCACTGGATAAATAATCAATAAACCAGAAAAACACATTGCATCTTAGTTCAAAGCGTAAATCAGTTGGTAATTTAAACAGCACTTTATCTGGAACGCTCTCAGTTGCACGTGTGAAACACACAGAAACAATGAAGCGGCTTGCTTGTCACTCGGTTGATGAAGCAACGAGACGAGCGACATCATTTCAAATATTTTGCGCTGTGACGTCAGACGGTAACATTTGCCACTTGAGCCGTAAACATAGAATATACTAATCGAGCTATCGTCCAATCAGAGGAGGAGGATTTTTGTCTTACTGGAACATGATATGTTATAATGAAAATATTGATTGGTTCACACCCAAATAATGAAAATGGACTCTTCAAATTGCTTCTATTCAAACGATATGAAAGATACCACCAGAGTTCAAAGTGATAAGGTTTATTTTATGTTTATTTATTAGAACTGTGTACACATGTTCACCTGTATCTGAGTTAACATGTCTACGAAACCTTGTGCGTCAAGATTTTATAAAATTTAGTTATAACATGGTATTGTCCAATAAGACTGGAATCCCCGCCCTTTGATTGGACGAGAGCTCTTTAAGTTTTTCATCTGCTCACGGACCCATTAACATATATTAGCTTTTGGCCTCAGCACGCGAACTATTTAAAAATACGTTGTTTGTCTCGCAATTATTTCATCATTGCAGTGACTCTCAAATACTTCATTTTTCTAGATTTTTCACAAGTACAGCAGACGATGTTATGAATGACGTGTTGTTTAAAATACAAATCTATTTACTATTTAAACAGTGATGGTGTGATCTGGACCTTTATCTGACATTTTTCTTGCCCAAATAGATCGATGTGTAATCTATACATCAATTGAATGGCTTACTCTCAACAATTAAATTGGTGCATTTGTTCAGTTCAATGTTCATTGAATTCATAGTATTTGCTGTGAGGTAATCGTGAGGTTTTTATACCCCATTTCCTTTGCAGCAAGCCAGATATGGTTTTCCACATCCTCTGGATAACTGGGTAGATTATTTTAAAAAAGCCCTGTTAGAATAGAAGCCTGTATTGGGGGTAATAAACTTGCATGTAATGTCACATCAACTAAACATACTATGACAGAAAGTATCATTTGATGCAGTTGCATCCAATTCATAACCAGATTGCTTTGTAATTTTAAAAAAGTTCAAAGTCGAAAGATTTGGGTTTTTTTGTCTTGGAACTAAAAAAGTCATTTTGTGAAGCATTATATTTAAAGATACTGTTACACATTGTTCAAGTTCTCCAATACTATCTACACGAATCGATATGGGCATTGCAGTATCTGGACCAAACTATTTCCAAAATGTTCGGGAGATCAATATAACATCATGATGTTTAATCAAATGTATCAAATGGTCTTAAGTTTCGTTTTGCAGCTGATTGTTTTTGTTTCCTACGAGAACTAGTCGAAGACTGATGTTTTGGTTCTGGTTTTCCTTTTATATAACTAAAGCTCCTGATTTCCAAAGATGGTATCTATGAGTGTGTAATCATTCTTCAAGTTTCTTACAGTTTCCTATAAATTCACCTGTTATCTGCGCACCGTGTGTCAAACCTTCCAGCCTCAAAGTTGAAAGTGTTTTTACTATTGTTTTGCAAAGGTGTAGCTGATCTTATAGCCGCTGTTAATACGGAAACACAGGCATCATTTAGTTTTTTTAAAAGAGTAATGGTTCTGCGTTCTCAAATACAACTTCACCACAGACACACAATGTACAAACTGAGTGGCTTGGTTAATGCTCACATGTATATTCTAATCTGATTAAAGTACGGTTGTGCACACAGCGGTCTTTTTCAAACTATTTTGTGAATGTCTGGACACTCATTCCATGTTTCAACAGGTATTACACATAAACTGGACGCATCAACAGCATCACTAAATTTATACAAATAAAACGTTTATATAAATCAACATTTAAATCTACACTGATTTGTCATCCAACGACGCTGAAGTGACATATAGCGATCATAAGCCTATTTTATTCATATCTTTTCTTTTCTTTCTTTTTCGTCAGGCCAAAATTTAACGCACTTCCCCTTCACACACACGAAATAAATTTTGCACACTGATGAAAATCGTGAAATACCAGGATGGACACCCATCTGTATCCTGGAATTCGATCCGCGATGGGAGGGATTCGGATTTTTATTTTATTGATTTATACTTTTGTACAAAACTATGTCTAAAAGTATGTCACCATTCTGGAAAATTCTCTATACCTCATTGACAAGATGGAGTGCCATAAATCCCCATAATTCAACTTTGTCTGATTTTGTATGAAAGTTTAGTATGTTGTGGAGTATGACAAAATAAGAGACAACTTTATTCTGTTTCTCGAAATACCGCCGTTTTTGACGTTTTTACGTCAATTCAAATTCAGAATTTTCTCTTTAATAACGCAGATTTTTGTTACACGCATAGCTTCATAGTCATATAATATATAGCTTTGAAACTTTGCGCATAGATTTCGGGTTTCTGTAATGGGAAGGGGGCAGGAGTAAAGGATTATTTTTAAAGATTTTAATATTCGCTCATTTTTAATCTCATATTTCTGAAATTTTAGAAATATAATCTCCAATAAAACCCACATCTAAAATATGGGGCCCTCCTAGTAAATTCATAATCATTATGGCCGAGCTAGAGGTGACATCTGTGGGTCACAAGGCCAAAACCTGAAATGTCTCGTATTGTTTTCAAATTTTATTGTATTGTAGAGCTCATCAAATTAGGAGATAGCATTTTTGTTTTAATATCGGTATATTGACGTCCTTAACCCTTTGACTACTAGTGGTATCTTCCATGCCACTTCAATGGCTGCAATTAGAAGAGTCCATATTCATTATTTGGGGTAGACTAATCAATATTTTCAACGTGCAGCCTCAGGGCTGCACGTTGAAAATATTGATTGGTCTACCCCACACATTTACTGAACAGCCACCCTATTTAATGACGTTATGACGTATAATGTTCCTGGCCGGAAAAGCGACCCCTAGGGTTCAAAGGGTTAAGTAACTTTAAATTATAGGCCGTTTTGGACATTCATCATCAAAACCCGTAATTTGGAGATTTGCTCCGCTCCAAGGCGAAAGCTTCGAAACTTCGCATATCGACTTCCAGTTATATGACGTTGTTCCGTCCGTTCACGTTTTGACATTTAGACCCTCGATTGGAAGGTGCCGAGTGTTAAGGATTCGTTTTATATATTTTAATTTAAAGCTCATTTAGCCTGTATTCCTGATTTGTTGAGAATATAATCCCCAATAAAACCGATATCTAAAATGTGTTGTCGTCCTAGAAAATTCTCAAACATTATGGCTGGACTCAGAGGTGACATCTTGCGGATGGTCAGAAGGTCAAAGTTGGAAATAAATAAATATATTTTTTTTCAAGTTTAGAATGTTGTAGACCAAAAAGAATTAGGAGGTAGCTGCTTTTTGTTTTATTGTTTTGACATTTTGAGGTTTTTACGTCATTTCAAATTATAGGCTGTGTTGGACATTTGGAACTTTGCACATCACATTCCGCTTGTATGTAATTGTTCCATCCATTTTCCATTTTGACATTTAGATCCTCGATTGGAAGGAGCTGAGGGTTAAAGATTTTTTGAAGGATTTTAATTTTCAGCTCATTTTATATTTCTGAAATTTTACAAAATCTAATATCTCCAATGAAACTCATAACTAAAAATGTATTGCCGTCCTGGGAAATTAAGGGTGACGTTAATTGACGTTAACGTCATAACAATTAAATGGCGTCAAATCCTCATGAAATTTGAGTACGGTTTAGAAATGGCAAAGGTTGGAAATAGCAGCTTTTTAGTTTTCCAATTTACAGTACATGAAGGGTGAATCGTCGCTAAATCACGGTGGGTTAGATTTTTCACCAGGCGATTATCTATAACTTTCTAAGAACGAAACACAAGAAGCACCTGCAAACTTTGACCCGATGGACAGCCGACTGTAACCCTATGGTTCATGAGATGAAAATTTGCTGGTCCTCCTTGCATTTTGATGCAAAATTATAAATATTTTACAGGTGGAAAATCTACATCACCGCCATTTAGTGAAAACCCACCGCCGTCCACGGTCTGTATCTTCATTTTTTGCGTTTTTAAATCAATTCAAGTTTTATCTCTTTTAAAACCTAAAAACACCAAACGGTGACCAGGTTAACTCCCTCCAACAAAGGCTATGAAAATTCGTCATCTGTTTCTTGGTTGAGTGATCTAGTGCACTTTACTTTAGCACATTCACATTTCTACCTTATCCAATGAAACGTAAGTTTTAACGTTCTTTCTTACTCTGTTAATATTATGTCCATTATCAGGCCTTCTCTTTTGAAAGTTTGGATACATCTTTCAAAAACTCTGGTACCGACCTAGTCAATTCCCATCGGTTATGTCGAAATTTAACGGTAAAGTCAACGTCTATGTATTAACCCCCTGCACACTGATGTAAAAATCTAAAAAATTTCAGGTTGCTAATTTTTCCCATGATGCAACTAGAAATTTAATCAATTCAGTCTTGTTTGACAGGACTCTGTCAAACAAGACTGAATTGATTTAATTTCTAGTTGCATTATGGGAATAATGGCTACTTGAAATTTTGGTATTTTGACATCAGTGTGCAGGGGGTTAAATGACTTCGATTTTTATGAAGTTCAGTATGTTGTCAAGCTCAAAGAATAAGTAGGAGTTCGACCCCTTGGATACAAATGACAATGAGTTGAAATTTCAAATTTTGCGGAATTGCATCGATGATATTAGAACCTTTATGCTGGTAAACATACTTAAACTTAACGATGAGAAAACAGAACTTATATTTTTTTCTTCTAGGCATAAACCTGCCCCAGACAATTTGCCCTGTCTTAAAGTAGGAGATAACATTATCAATCCATCTACCACTGTTAGAAACATTGGTGTGCATTTTGATTCTCACTTAACCATGGTTCCGCATATTTCAAAAGTCTGCCAGTCCGCCATTTTTTATCTTCGGAAAGTTGGTCGATCCAGAAAATTCCTAACCACGCGTGCCACAGAATGCCTCATTCACGCATTTATTTCTTCAAGGCTGGACTACTGTAATTCGCTTCTACATGGTCTTCCCAATAAACAACTTGGCAGACTACAGTCTATTCAAAACACAGCAGCACGCATTGTGACATTAGCGAAAAAGAGAGATCACATAACACCTAAGTTGAAAAGTTTGCATTGGCTTCCTATTATGGCCAGAGTTGAGTTCAAAATTCTCCTCTTCACATATAAAGTACACATGAAGCAGTCCCCAGCTTACATTGCTAATCTAGTAAAACCATATATACCGAAACGCCCCCTCCGTTCCACAAACCAAAATCTTTTAGAAGAGAAATCCTATGTTCTCGCTAGCTACGGTGGACGTTCTTTTAGCTATACTGCTCCTAGACTGTTTAACATGCTACCAGAATTTGTTAAAACAGTCCCTTCTTTGACAGCATTTAAATCTAGATTGAAATCCCATTTATTTGACAAATATTTTTAAATCCCATGTTGGTCATCATTTTGTTTATGAGCAGTGTTGTAAAGCGCCATGGAACTTTTTTAATATTGTGAGTTGTTTGCGCTATATAAATGTATATTATTATTATTATTATTATTAGACAGAATATTTTTAGTTTTCCGATTTATCAACATTTTTTGGACGTTTTTACGTCACTTCCCAGTTCGATTATTATTTACGTATTTGATAAAACCGATTTTGGGGGTTAAAAATGCTTGGCAAATATCCTACAAATAATAACATTGTCAATTGTGAGAAGCTGCCCCCAGAAATTTGGCCACAGTTTACTGCCAATGGGCTGTACTGGTATCCTGGTGTGAAAAATAGTCACCCTTTAGGCGACGGAGAGCTTCGTTGGACGCGTTATCTAGTGGCTTAGTACGTTGAAAGGCAGCAAATACTTTCTCCTTGTTATTGTGCCCACTCGGTGTAGGACGCGTTTCGTCGAATGACTTCTGAAAAGTAGTTATCGATTTCAAAATTATCTAGTATTTAAATGCGTTTCTAGATATGCTGGAAAAATTACAGAATTTTTTTTTCTCCCATTTTTGCGATAAAATAGTGACATTTCGAATCCAACTTTTCCAATACTGTTACCTATTATTTTACTTTTGATTATTCAGTTGAATAACCAAGATGGCATAATATTTAGTGCTTCCATCTATTTTATAATGTAATTTAATAACATCCCTCCCCCCCCCCCCCCCGCAAATAAAGCTTTACGAAGTTGAAAGAGATCCATGTGGGGGAATATTGTGTAAAGATGCTTTTCATTTTTGGTCTGTTGTAAACCGGAGATCCAATGTGTTCCATGTGCCAGTGGAACTCAGGAAACGAACTATCAACAAAAAGAACGCATTTAATCGCCAACCAAATTTGCGAGTGGAACCCGTGTAACTATTTTTAGCTCTCGCTGAAATTGCGGTGCACTATTTATAGAAAATACCAGTGAAATTTCGCTTATGTTTAAAAATAGTCCGCCATCGATATCCGTTCCGTACATATGTGCGGAACAGGCTTTTTTCCACATGGTTTAGTGCTGCTGTAGATGGGGATTTCAAAGAACAGGGGTGTAATAAATATACACACCAAAAATCGAGCCTGATAACAGAACAGCTCGCCTTGGAATGTCTCAAAGAAAACCTAAGTAGCACAACGGCGGTGAATACATTGGTGATTCCCAAAACTTATATTGCCCCCAGAAGTACCAGTAATACTGAAGTGAAACATCTCCCATCTGTTGGCCCCAGGCAACCAATGGATGGGGAACTGTCCTTTACAGAATGGAAGTAACAGTAAACTCATAATTTAACAATTTTATCCATGTTGATTGGATTCGAGATTTAGGAGACACAAATTGATTGAATTTATTAGTTATTATGATATACTATACCTTTCAGAGTCGAAAATAGAAAAATGCTGAGAAATACTAATTCCCGGTTTTGAAGTTGTTGGAAAAAAATACCATCAATCGCAATCACGCGCCAGATCTGGGGCCTATACTGGAATGTTCTTTTCCGCTGTCTGTATGAAATCTCAGTTGTTTTGTATTTTCACTTCGATTGTAAAATACCCAACCCTTTAATTGATGTCAAACTAATTAAAATACGTTATGTTTAAATAATGCGATAAAGCGTTAGTACGGATAAGGTGTTAGTTGCCGAGTTATTTATCTGTTAAAGCGCTCAATGCGACCATCGACGAAACGCAATTTAAAACACCATGTTTTATGGAATCAACTGAATTGTAATAACTAAAAAAACTATACTTCAGAATATCAAAATTCGATACCCAATTTATTCATCACGAGATTCTTTGTTCAATTTCGTTCGACCAATTTCTGCGAAAAAAAAAAACAAACATTGGTCCCATTATCAGGAATGTGTTTTTAGCTTCCCGCGATTTAACGTCTGGGGAAAATGTTGACGTCACAGAATGCAGAAATCGACTTGCCAATGTTTTCCGCTTCACAGCTACATTTTGTTTTATTGCAAAACCGGTTTTTTGCGCAAAAACGCATTTTCCATCTACTGGACACATTTGTGTTGTCATGAAAATAGAATTATGACTTTCAGGACCATCATCGGTAAATTTTGCTAGACGATTTTGAAGTGAAGTGTGAATTGATTTCGAACTTTATCTTTTCGATGTGCGTCGGCATCGCCTTTTCCAAGATGTACCGTAGAGCACAAGATAATTTATAACACGCCTGTTTTATGAAATCCCCACCTACGACAATTCTAAACCATGCGGAAAATGAAAATCGTTGACAGTAGAGCTGTAGGTTTTAAAATTTCTTGTTCGGTTTCGGTTTTGGTTTTTCAGGTGGAGTAAAACCTCGGTTCGGTTCGGTTTTCGGTTTGTTCATGAGGCCAAGTAAAATTCAATAAAACTCATTCTTATGTCCGGAGTCATAGCTGAATGGTAGTGAAATTGAGTGACACACAATGGATGCCCGAAATAAGCTATAATACATGAAGAATCAGGAAGGTCAATATAATAATTACCTTCATATACAGAACTTTTATTGTGCTTGGCCATTTTTCGAGGTCTGACACCTACACGCAACTTGAGGAAAGCTGCAAACACAACTAAACTGAAATGTCGGAAATTCACAGAATGTAGCCTTCCCAGAGTAGTGAGAGTACCCAGACACTGCCATTGGCAGTGTCTGGGTACTCTCACTACTCTGGGACGGCTACATTCTGTAAATTTCTGCAGCAAGAGAGTATTTAATAAAAAAACGAAAAATCTTAGATTACGGGATGTCGACGGTTTCGGTTTCGGGTTTTTAAAAAAACTAAAAACCTCGGTTCGGTTTCGGTTAACCTACAGCTCTAGTTGACAGACTATGTTTAAATAGAATCGGAAGTCCATTGGAATTGTCTACAAATCGTACAACGCCATTATAATTACACTCCCTGGCGATGGCTGAAAATCATCCCCTGAGTTCCAATGTTTTCCATGTGCCAGCAGGACGAAAGAGTAACACGGGTTCCGCTCGCAAATTTGGTTGGCGATAAAATGTGTTTTTTTTTGTTGATATTTGTCAAATGAATTGCTGAGTGTCCTTCAAAAAAATGTCTTTTTTATAGATGTGAAAGCGTGTAATATACACAGAACGACGCAATCGTGTGAATGGGTTAATCGATGTGGCGCTTGTGTCATCGCGGAAGGATAAAACTCGAGGTCTGTAGCCTCTCGTTTTATCCTTCGGCGGTGGCACTCGTGTCATATCGATTAACCCATTCAAACGCGTGTTTCGTTCTGTGTATTTATTCCTAAGAGGAGGGGTGGGGAGGGTGGTGGCGTCGCGGTAACCGGTTCTCGTCAGATCACCGAAGTTAAGCAACGTCGAGCCCGGATAGTAATTGGATGGGTGACCGTCTGAGCGATCGATTCGGACTCCCGCGCTGTGTCACGGGCAAGGCACTTAACCCCGATTGTCCACATGGGGTCACGATGACGCCGTGTACTAAGACGTCTGCACGACGATGGTGCACATGTCTTCAACCAATCTAACCCTGCCCGTGGCGCAGTGCGGAGTTACGATGTTGGGGAGCTGGCAGCTGCTCGTCGTTGCTCGGCGGTTCTCTCCGGGTTCTCCGGCTTCCTCCACCCGTAAATCTGTCACGGTCATGATTAGCCATTGTGCTTAAGTATGTGACCTTAAACAACAATAAATAATAATAATAATAATAATAATAATAATAATAATAATAATAATAATAATAATAATAAAAATTCCTAAGAGCAATTCAGCTCATTTGACACATCTACCTCACAACAATTTTGGATATAAGCATGCATTTCCGAGCATTGATGCAAAGCGTTGTTAGGGCAAGCAGACTGTAATCGACTGCTAGCAGCGATGGAAGAAGCCTAGTATGATTGTGCTATAAATCAGGACCTGCAACGGTAGTAGTTTAGTGATAGGTTATGGGAGCCATGGTTGTAGGACAAGTCAGTGCATAATGGTGGGATCCTCTATTACAGAATATATATTAATATCAAACAGTTGTGGTACAGACCAGTAGTATTGATAGAAAGGAGGGAAGCCAATCATAAGAAAAATGACGGTGACTATGGACAAATCAGCGTTAGTTGCATTGGAGTTATGAAGGAAGGCCTTGTGGTGGTCTGGTGTAGAAACCGGGAACAGAACAGGTGTCATGAGCCATAACTTTCCTTGGATAACTATCCAAAAAGTATCTATCAACGGACATCCTTCAATATTACATCACCCTGTTATACGTACCCTACAATGCCGGGATGAGTCCATAGGCAATACAAGCATTTATTCATTTTAGATAATTCGAAGAAACCATTATCAACGTCTCTCGGGACTCTTCTTAAACCACCCCTATCTTGCAAGGGTTCCCTTCGTTAATTTAGCTGGCTATAAAATGTGTTCGTCTTGCTAGTGGCACATAGAATATTTTGGAACTCGGAGGACGAGTTGTCAAATGAATTGCGGAGTGTCCTTCTAATAATTGCTTTTGTAGACGTGAAGGTGTGTAATAAACATAGAACGACACACGCGCGTGGATGGATTAATCGATATGTCTCTTGTGCCATTGCGGAAGGATAAAACTCCAAACGTGCGGCCTCTCGTTTTATTCTTCCGCGCTTACAGTCGTGCCATGTAGATTAACTTATCCACTCGCGCGACGTTCTGTGTATTTACCAAATATCTTTCACACAATCGATTTGTAGTATCTGACTCCAGGGTGCTCTTTTCCGAATATTAGTGGAAGAGCCGTAAGAGCATTTACTGCAAGGAGCAATTACTCCAATTTCACTTCAGTTCAATTGTCTGGTAAGAAACAACACGATGTATTACCAAAAGACGATAATTCACCATACATGTCTCAGGGTGTTCAAAACAAGAACATGGCTATAATTAATCAGAATAGACCTGAAAAACTAAACATAGTAACAAAACAACGAATCGACTCCTAACTTAGGGATCAACTAGCATACTAACCTAGGTACACTTTCAACACTTGAATAATCCATTGAAGGCTCCAAAGTCATATAACGCTATTCTAAAACTAGGTAGGAAAGAAAGACAATGACTCTGGAAGAATCCGAACTAGCTAAATAATTGACGTGTCATTCGTGATATTTAGTCATACTGCAGTTCAACTGATCAAACCTGTAGGCTTCTCTACAGGCCTTTAGCAATATGTGCCAGTCAATACAGTGGGCTTGTGGAAGACTCAGGTCCAAATACATTCCTTATTGGTGATTTTAGGTAATTGTTAGATTGTTTTGTTTAATTAAATATTCTCCTGTCGAATCGAACACACCACACTAACCTACTTTCTATCAGATGCCTGGCTCATAGCCACCATAGGTCACCATATAAACCAGGATAGCGACCCCCAGTAAACAGAATGGACTACGGCAATACATGTCACCCTGGCAATACGCACTACCCATGCGCATTGATACCAGAGGTACCGACATGGTAGTGACGCCACAAGATAGAAGCTGACGCGGGTCACCATGATAGCTAAATGAGGTAACTGTTAGCGTGACTATGACATCATTTTCGGTAGCGGGCACCGATAAACGAGGATCGAAAATAACATTCCTACTGCTCACATTGGCCTTCTGATAGTAAAAAAATTTTTTAGTAGAATCAGAATTGCTACTTTATGGGTTAAGCACTAGCTCGAATCCCAACATTATCACTGTAATTTACTAGAGGGTGTGTCTATACATACTACAGTAGTTCAAAAAATGACGTATTTCACATGTTTGCAGTGTAAAATACAATATCCTTCTTTGTGTGCATTCAGCAGCTTCATCCTGTAAAATTAAAACTTATTTCTTATTAACATCTACATGTAATTATGTTTACTTTGTCTGAATAAAGATCAAATGACAGATTTGGAAAGCAATACACAGATAAAATTAGATTAACGTTGATAGGATAATTTCTATCATTTTATGTATTATTTTGTTTTTGTTTGTTTGCTCAGGAACCACCATCATGCCTGAATGGCGGGACGTGGAATGCTGCCAAAAATACATGCGAAAATTGCCAGTATTTAACGAGAGGAACATTTTGCGAAACGTACATGCAAGGTAAGCAGGTTTCAAACCACTTTCACACGATATAATTAGGTGTGTGTTTTAAGTGTTTTATTAGGAAGTTATGCGAGAGGTAACTATCCATCCCTTGCACTGGTTGTTTTCTGAATTCCATATCGTCCCTTGAGTTCCAATGTGTTCTATGTGCCTACTGGAAGCCTACTGACAACCTACTGGCAGCCTACTGGCACATAGAACATATTGGAACGCAGGGGACGATATGTATAAGAGCATTTGACTATGAAGTGTTGTGTACTTTTGCTGAATCCTCGTGGCACAATTTTGAGATGGGAAGGGGGGGGGGGGGGGCTCATCGGATATCCCTCCAACAGTTTAACATCTGCTGTTCCCATTTCTTTTCATCAATGTGGATGTTGCTTGTGGAAAAGGCAATATCAATTCTTTGTACATTTTCTCCTGATGACGCAAACACAGTAATATTCAGTCAAAAGGATATCCCCTTTGGACAAACTTGCTGACATTTAGAGAATCTCCTACCCACAGTTGTTTGTCCCCTCTTTTGTTGCTATATCTTGGATGTTCAGCTGCTTTATTATTCTTTAATGGACTTTCACTATAACAACAGTTGCCTTATATCATGGCCACTTCATTTTTGTACACACTTCTCTCATTCTAGCTGTGTTTATGATACAAATCAACACTTAATACTATATGCTCGCGCCACTTGTGATTTAGATGCCACTTAAAATGGAGCGTTACAGAATAGTAAACCTAGAAAATGATCCTCTAATGACTAGTACAATCTGACTGACTGTTAACCATCTGTATACTGACGTCAAAATAACGAAATGTTAAGCAGTTCATTTTCCAAAATTGAGCTGAGCTCTGCCAGACAAGATTAAACTGGTTAAATTCCTAGTTGCATTACGGAAAAACTTCACCGCTTACAACTGTGACATCAGACTGCAGAGATAAACCCTGATGGGAATAAAGAAATCTTGATTCGCTTCTCAAGGCAAGGAAGTGCACCTTTTTAGCTCCTGGTTATTTCTGTCCCGATCGGTTCTGAATCGAGGTCTCACGGACCACTATGTACCTTACATTGTATCAAAAATATGTACCTTATATATTGATCCACGCGACATTCAACTTTGAACTGACGTACCCTAGTTTCCATTTTGATTTCGGAGAGGCCGTATGCTCATGTACTAATGAGTGCCAAGGTCAAATGCGAGTTGTCTGAAACACCAATGCCTATCGTACTCACAAATGGGCACAATAATGATTCCTGCTTCACGCATGATCACAAACTTTGGCAAACAACTTTAATCTTCGAAAATGACCTTGCTCTAATCAATTCCAGATGCTATGCCATCAATTGGCACTGACGAACAGCAACAACAATGCATTATTGCCGCGTATGAACAAAAACTGTGACTTATGATTTCTGAATGTATTATAATTATACTTTCATAATGGTTCTAAATTATTACTTTTCATTGCTTTATCAATCCATGACCTCTAAGTCAAGTGCAGTGCAAGTGTTTTGACAAAACTAATGCCAACATATAGTTTACTCGGCAAATATAAGATGGACTGCACTTTATTCTCGTGATGTTCTTCTGTCAGCTCTGCTTTCTATTTTCTAACTTGAACTTGACAACGCCAAATATCAATCACACTTCAAAACATCAATGTAATAGGCAAGTATGTTCGAAATTAGTTCTAACCTTGCGCTGCCGAGTGGACGCAGTACTTTATTTCCTACCTTTCACGACCTATAACATCGACCTTCGACCTACGACCTAAATTTTCAACAAAGTTATGTTCATGACGAACATTATATGTCATTTGATTCAAACGTAGTTTCCCTTCCCAACAGACAGAAGGACACAATCATGGTACTGGTCACTAAAACTGTATCGTTGAAGCGCTCGTCCAGTTATTTGTGTGCTCAATTTTATGATACGCAATCACCAACATTAAATAACATTATATATAATGTATTTTTTTGAAAGAGAGAACATTCAATCCCATTAAAAACCATAAATCTAAGAGCGCTTTCTATTTTCAGTGAGACAAAAATACTTGTTTTTTTAAAACAGACCTGGAAAACAGCATGGTGTGGTGATATTGACCCCCCTCCACCCCACCCCTTCCCACTGTGAGCGAACTGGAAATATATGCATGCTTTCGTCCAAAAGAGATATCATTAATACCTAGTGGAAATGAAATCTTTGATATTTTAGTGTTAATTTCTCATCTAAGCTTATGGTCGTATCCGACCATCGCTGTTGTACGTATTCAATGCTGTGCGATACAATACATATATTGGAAAACGTGCTAGATACAGCAAGCGTGTAATTTATACTAAATGTACGATCGTCATGTAAGAACGCGTCACAATTGACGTTACTCGGCCGGGTGATGCTATGACGTGAATTGAAGGCCAAGACACAAATAGAGTATCAAACAAGGAAGTTTTGAAACCCCAAATGGTGACACTGTTTCTTTACAAATAATAACTCCATTCACGTAATTCAAGTTTATTTGTGGTATAAACACAGAACGCAAATAGGATAAAGTACAGGAGGCAGGAATCAACGACCCATATATTGTTAAAGATTTGTAGTTACTCAATGGTTTTCTTGGAAAGTGTCCCATTTTATTCGTGTTATTGTATAATTTGTGCGTCGTTTCTTTCTAAATGCATACCGCTAAAATGTAGCAATCAGATACAAATTAAATTCAAGTGTGTTCTTTTCGTTTCAGATTGTAAGGAAGCGGATAATCTATTCAACATTGGGTGGGCAAAGACGAAGTCGCTAATCAAACCAACAACTTCAACAGTCCCATTCTTCGTCAACTGCCGATACGATTTAACCTACATATCGAGCAGATGGTACAAAAATGATCTAAGTTTCAACATAAATTGGCAGGTGTTCAAATTTGGTTTTGGAGACTTCGACGAGGACTATTTCATTGGACTTGAAAATATATATAAGTTGACACAACAGAAGGAATATACATTAGAAGTCTATCTATCGAACGATGGTGAAAATACAGCAGCTCACTACACAAAAGTTAAAATCAACAATGAACAAAACAATTATACTTTGCACTATGATTCCTACTCTCCCGAATCTGGACATACCTCCACTGCTGAAAATGGATTTGAATTTGGATCGTCTTCAGAAATTATCAAGGACTCTCCATTTTGCACATATGATCATGACTGTGGGATGTGCGCTAAAACTACAAGCTCGGGCTGGTGGTTCAATACGGCTTGTTCATCAGTCAACCTACATCGTTCCGGAACTGGGTCGTTTTTCAAATGGCCCATTGGAGGAAGTCTGTACGACTTCAAATATTATGATTTCCATTTGATTTCCATTTGATTATCACCCAAATTAGGAACCGCCGGTATATAAACAATACCGCCTTGTCGTTGTTCGATTCAGTGACTACAATTTATTTCAGCATTACTGTAGTGCAGTTCAAGAAACATTTAAATACGAGGCCACGCTCTTTCATCCGCGTGGTGCAGATTTAGCACAATTATTATTCACCACAGCTTTCAAGCCCGATTTCAAAAAACTCCAACAAAACAAAATCAGGTGACCACATATCAAAACGAGTTCGCGCTCATGTTTTCACTTGAGAGTACAATACTTTTTTTAAACACATTAGTGTGTTCAGCTCTCATAATGGTCTTCGGTTTGCAACGCTATCACTGATAACATTACTCTTTTCTCAAGAAGACGAGTACCACTGTCGCCACTGATGGTTGTCTAACCACTCTACTATACAGGACACACACACCTGTAACTGATGTTGACTTGTAAATCGGTTACGAGGGTTTGAAATGGTTAACCGTTGCTTCAGGTGACCATATGCGCATTCGTTTAATGCATTTTTCAGACAGAATCATAAACTGTTGGCTGGTAACAATACTTAACTTCTAAACAGATATGGAACTTTGTTTAAATTAAAAAAACTGGCCGTGATGTAGCACTCTCGAGCTACATCAATTACACCTTACATAATTCATCAACTAATTGATCAAATTGTTTTAATGGCATGTGTTTGGGCAAAGGACGACGTTGTTGTATGCCTGATTTATTCCAATGCAAAATCTCTTACTCGACCCATTTTGGGAAGGTCCCTGATAGCCCTTTCTCGCAGTGTGTCACATAAACACATTTCATGAGTTTAATGGGATAATCTACAGGCGTGCCAGGAATATATTCTGTCAGTCTTGTTCAAATTGTTTTTGACATTGTGTCACGTCCAATTGGGTTTAAAACAAAACACGTACTGCTAGTTAAAAGTCTGCAGTAGTTTTATTGTATGATAAATGTTAATTCTCGATTTCTGGAGGGAAAGCAACGTTAGGCAAGGTGTGTGACGTACAGCATATAGTGCATGAACCAGTGTGCCAGGATAAACAGTACTATGATTACCAAAGCGGTCTCTTTCTAAATCGGGGCATGATCGTGTCGACACCAAGTCACCAAGTCATGAGTTCATAAATAAAAAATGGAGGCCGACTGTGATTAAAGTTTTAAAGTTTTGACCTGAATTCCCATTTTTCTCCCGAATAGTGCTCAGTGACAACCGTCGAGTCAAATGTTTTTCAGCTTGACATACTAATATAATCCTGCTGTCAAGACTTCTTAACTATATGAGAACTAGAAGGCACTGTCGGGGCTTTCAAAAATGAGGATATTAGAGCAAATGCCAACACTCTTCTTGCCTATATTTCCTATTCAGTCAAACACAAATAATATTTTGTTTATATACATTTGTTTTATTACAAATCATTAGAGAGTGCCTGTAATTTGTAATAAAACAAGTTTTGAATAACAAATTCAGACCACCAAAATAATCTAGCCCTCAACCACTTAATGACTAATGTGAAAAATATCTTGTTATTCGTACCTTACGACGTTTAACGTCTCATTTTGAAAAATTCCCATTGACTTTTGAACGTCAGGATAATTAATTTTGTAAAGGGTTAATGATATCATTCAACGAAGTTCGGTCATCGCCGATTCGCCCAACACATCAATTGCATAAAATGTGGTTTAAGAGTTGTGATTCAGAAACAAATCAGAGTTTGCCTTGAATGAGAAAATGTCTATGAAATTTTCAGTGGTGTTAATTATAATTCACGCATTATCAAGCAATACGTGCTCACTTTTCATTTCTGCAGAGACTTGCTTTTCTCCGACATGAGTAATTCCCTCTGTAAAATTTAATGAGCAAATTTCCTTAAATTTGTTTGTAGTGTGGGAATTTCCAGTGTTAATTGTTACACAATTTTGCTATTCGCGGGCACTGTTTTTACTGTGGGAATCCCATAAGCATTTTCTAATTCATCTAATACTTACAGGTTTAAGTATGTTTTGTTCTAAATTTGAATTGAACACTGAAATCCCCAGAAAGAAAACCATACAAACCAGTATTTTGAGCATTTGTGCTTCATCTTTTTGTGTATGTGTTATGTTTATTAAATTGGACAAAGGTGAATTTGAGAAAACGCGTGTTGCTTGGTTCTTTTTTGTTCGCGTTTTTTTGAAAGCGTAACATTTAATGTTCTACATTTCTCGCTCGACGTGTTTGGAAGCGTACGGCAATTACCGATGATTACCGATGATTACAGGAGGCACTGAGCGTGACGACATGTTGTCGTTGATCTTCGGGTGTATGTACGTCGTTGTTATTCGCGTTTATCGAAGTTCGCTTTTCCGCAAGACCGACACGGAGATTGCCGTGCAGACTGACTGTAACGGCATCTCGTCTTTCATCTTCCCGTGTTAGGAAATCATTTTTGTTTGTGTTTATGGAAGCGCAATGCTATAATGTTTTCCTCTCGGCTTATTTTCGAAAAAACAAAATAACTTATTTCTTTTCAACACTCGTTAGAACTAATACTAAATTTAATAAAATTTAAAAACAAAACCAAAAATTAATCAAACAATGGCTATACCGGCGGGGAGGGGGAAGAAAGGGCTTGAATTACGCAGATATTAGGCGAGTTCTCCCGTGGCATTTTGATGAATCACTGGATCAATATATGTCGTCACGTCGTAGGACTTCGAACCTGCGAGCCGTACATTTTTTTCAAAGCGGAGGTTTGAATGTCGATTTAAAAGCGAACACCCAGATGAGAAGTGAGAATCTTGTGTCTGTTGGTGGATGTTATTGGAGAGTGCGAAGTAATACCTAATGCCATTTCATTTCTGTTGTAAGAATTGAAGATAAAAAAGAGCAATCCTTATTTCTTAGTTGTTTATCTTTTCTTTTTTTTTGATATGTATAAAAGAACAAAAAAATAATAAATTAATTAAATACAGAAAATTATAATTAAAAGATGAAAAAAAAAGAAGAAGTAGAACAATTTTTGAAACGTTCAACTTTAGGTGAATTGGAAAATGTATTTGGGATTACCATAGTAAAAAGTGAGCACGCGAATTACACAAACGTGTAGAAGTCCCCCCTCCCCCCCCCCCCCCCAAAAAAAAAATAAAAAAAAACAAAAATAAACAACAAAACAATTAGTTATTAAAGAAATAAGAAAATGTATTTAATGAAACAAAAACTAAATATTCCCTGAAAGAAAAACAACTATCGATCAACATATATATAACATTTTGAAGAAATTAAATTCATTAACTAACTTTTTAAATAAAGTAAAAAAAAGAAAAAATGAAACAATCAATTTTTTTTAAAGTAAAACAAAAAAAATAAATTACAACGAAACATAATACTCAATTAAATAAAAATCAGTTGCATAATATAAAAAAAATCCTAAAATAAATTAACGAAATAGAAAAGAAAAAGAATAGTCATTAAAAAAAAATTATTTATAAAAAAAGACAAAAAAAAAGTAAAAAGAGATTAACGAAATAAACTGAAATTAAAAACAAAATCAAAATGGTTAATTTATTAATTTCTAAAATCTCAGAATTAAAAAAAAATCTGTACATACCATGAGTTTCCAATCTGTGGAATAGATACGAATTGACTGGTGCGATATGTGCCGCGACGGTGAAGAAATCGATTCCGGACATGAGATTCAAGGCTCCGCAAATGGATGTGTAAGACGCGAAATGGTTTAAACGCGAAAAAGTGTTTGAACGCATGGTTCTCGGATGTGGTGGCAGTTATTCGAATACTGTGACGGTTTTGAAACAGAAAATGAAACAATCTGAAGCAAAGGAAATAAAAGGAAAATCGTCCATACAAACGAAACAATATGAAGTGAAGACGAAAAAACAGATAAGCTCACATGCAAACGAAACAACAGGAAGCAGGGAAGACAATACAGAAAACCTCCCGTGTAAATAAACAATCTGAAGCAGAGAAAAATAGAAAGAGTAAAGCTGTGGATTATTTTATGGACAAGAAAAAAAAACACGATCGTCTATTGGATTAAGTAAAATCTGCAGTGAATATAAATGTGTCGAGAGACAGATTGACGGCAATGATAAATCGTGCATGCAAAGAACGAGAGAGGCGGCTATCTGTTCCGAGGCAGCGATTAACTGATGTCGTGAAATCGAACGTGGCGAATTCGTTAAGAGAGGGCGTAAGTCGTGGAACTAAAATATAATTGATAAACAAATGTAATGTTCCAAGGAAAAAATAACGCACGTGAAAAGATGAGACGACATCCAAAGTCCGTGAGAGTTATTTTCAGTCTCAGGTCGCGACGATGGTGGATAAGTCGCACTAGCGAGACTGAGGTTTTCATGAAGACGAAATATTAGATATTGGAATCTATCACTACCCTTCAAATGAATGGTAGTAACTGGGCGTTCAGCGAGGTGATGATTTGAAAATGAATGTGTACAAATACACTCCCCCTACGGACGTCTAACCACATGAACATTGCCATATTGTTTAGAGAATAACATGCTACAGCGAACGTTGTAAATCGCGAAGATAATCAAGGCTACAAATGGGCATTGACTTCCACGTTCTATCCCGTGGAAATAAGCGTCCAAAGTGTATCGAATTACCAGGAGAATTAGAAATGTTTTGATTGACCCGGAATCAAGTTTCCGACGCAGTTGCGAGACCTCGATCGTTTCGTGTGACGACATCCCACCGTAGCCGTGAATGTGTTTGGATATGACCATGAGGGTAAAGTGGTTTTACTGAGAATCAGTCCGCACAGAAATGGCGGCAGAAAAGAAGTTAAATTGATAATTTCCGACGAGGAAACTACACATTAATGCTGGATTAAAAACCCGAGTCGTTTGTTTTCAAGTCAGACAAGCGAACACAACGTAGAGTTATTTTTGTTTCAGAAACCTGAATTCGTTTCAGGGCAAAGATTCGTAAGAGAGAGAGACGAGGACTGTTGTTGCGTTCATCAATCCGTGAAAATAGCCATGCCAAAAAGGGTAGCGTATTAAATATTAAATCCCAAGCACAACAACAGACAGCCGAGAGTGCCTCTCGTCGCGTACCCGGATTTCCAATCCGTCGGAAAAAGATGAGTTCGTATCAGCCAAACCCAGATGGAAATAGTTACATGGAGAAATATAAAAAAAACTCATACCTTCGGGATGTTGTGTTCTTTCGACGATTGTCTCTCCGTGGGCCCCATTAAGTACGCACAGCGACCGGGAGGTGAAGATGTGCCTCAAATGTATGTGCATTTGGAATCGGAAATCAGAAAGTTGTACGAGCTATTTAAAAGACATCTGCCGATGAAGCCGTAGACGGGCGAACAGAAAAAAAATAGTATAGAAATTCAGAGTAATGTCTCATTGGTTGATGACTATTCGATGGCAAACCATCATTCGGGTGAGAAAGAACACTGCTCCAAAACGTTCAGCAACAAAGACAGACTCGTACTTCTTATCTATGTGTCAGATTTTCCACGAACATCCAAACCTCAGCTTCATAACATTGCAGGGTCTCAAAGTGCGAGGTCCTATGGCGTGATGATACATCTTTCTCCAGTAACTCATCAATACGTCCTGGGAGACGTCGCGGAATATCTGCCGTAATTCAAGCCGTGTGAATTAGATCTACCAACCTTCTTCGTCTAAACACGCCTTACGCTCTTCTTCTTGTTTCACAAGCCACCACATTCTTTTTTGTACACCTTGACATTTCTATTTTGTTTACGTTTTGTTTTTGTTAAACTTTATTTAATTTTGTATTAGTTCTCACGAGTGTGTAAAAGAAATAAGTACGGAATAGTTCAGAAAAAAATCATTTTTTTTTATTTCGAAATACATATTATTTTTATTTTATTTCGAAAATAAACCGAGCGGGAAACCTTTAAATTATTCCGCTTCCAGAAACACAAACAAAAACGAACGAAATGGACGTCCGGACTGTGGAAAAGTACAGTTGAAACTAGAGGTCATGTAACTATTGTGCACTTTGTTGAAGTAGTAACACGCAGATTAAGTACACTTTTGTCCCTGTCAAACTGCACTACTGGCGTAACTCCATTCCTGCAGAGAAACAGCACGCCCAGTTCTTTAGAATTCTGTACTAGTAAATAAAGATCATTAATATAATTCCTAACCTCTTGTGGGATACTTGTATATATGTAAAAAAGTAAATAGATATTACAATTCGACTGCATATACATAATGAAGAGAATGGCTTACCACTGGATCGCAGTGCTATATATTCTCCACTCGGAAAGTATTTATAATTGGTTATAACAGAGAAACAGCCTGCCCAGCTCTTTAGAATTCTGTACTAGTAAATAAAGATCATTAATATAATTCCTAACCTCTTGTGGGATACTTGTATATATGTAAAAAAAGTAAATAGATATTACAATTCGACTGCATATATATAATGAAGAGAATGGCTTACCACTGGATCGCAGTGCTATATATTCCCCACTCAAAAAGTATTTATAATTGTTTACAACAGCACTAGAAACACTTGCAATCTTTCATCACATGGGAGCGATATGGTGGTCCATTTGTTGAAAGTTTGCAGGTACTTCTTGTGTTTTAGCATCAGGAATTGTAAATAATTATGAAGTGAAAAGTCTAACCCACAGCGATTTAGCAGTAATCCACCGGATAAATAATGTAGCTCATTAGTTTTGTTCTGTTTGATCGTTTCAGTTCGTGATTACACTACCGACCTCGCTAAATGCACCCAGCAAACACTCTTTTGTGTTTCAGACAACTTCAATCTTCTGCAGTTGGAAGCGCATTAACTAACGAATATTTTCTACGTTAATTGTGACATGACTTGATTTAAGTTTCGATAACAAGAACCTTCATCTTTATCGCAAATCCAGTGATTTGTAGGCCAGATTTGGAAGACTGTTTAACTCTTTTGGCACGGAATAATCTGAGAAACAGAATTCTTAGCGCCTAATATTCATCAGGAATTTTACAAAAAGTATAGGTTCTTAGACTAAAGCGTTATTATTTTAAAATATGTTCTAATGATTTCATTGGCAGTTTTTCAAATGATATCCTGTATATATTTAAATGGCATCTTTATACTTTCAAGGGACGATATCGTTCTTCATCGATAGGACATAAATGGTGCATGAATCATAGGAATACGTATGTTTGTTCAACCCTTTACCCAACGAATCGGCAGCACCCCCCCCCCCCCCCCCGAGTAATATGCAACTTCCGTGTTGAAAAAAATATTATTTTTCAAAAAAAATTAACAAAACCATAACATGTGACCCCTCGTTGGAACGAGGGGTCACATGATTTGGTTTTGTTGATACGTTTTGAAAAATTTGAAAAAAATGATATTTAAAATGATAAATTTTTGGGTAAATGGTTAAAACACTTGGAAATGGACACACACAGTTGGATAAAATGACTGCTGCAGTACCTTTCCGTGGTCTGCCGTCTGTCGACTTTAGTCGCCTGTCGCGCAAAAAGAGTTAACGGTTTGTGTTATAAAGCCGAAATCTATTAGTAGCTCTTTGGTTATTCTCTTCCAGCGTTCGACCACAGGTTAGGGTTTTAGTGGACTGCATTAAAAGGTAATATGTTTAAGCACAACCATTCAATTTTGCCTATGTAACATATGTCTACACCTTACGTCGGAAGAGCGTGAATAACGTAAGCACGAGAACACAGCGTCTCAAATTCTAAATTGCAGTTTTCTTCGTCGGTAAAGTTAAACAATGTACTAACCAACCCTAACAATTTACTAACCAACCCTATCCCGTCTACAAAAATACTGTATACGTCACCACTCACCACAAAATCTCTTCTACTAGTATCTTCATTGGGCTCATCCAAACTTACGTTTGATAATTCTTAGTTCTAGTTGCTAGGCCTATTAACCATTTGTAACTTGTGTACGTCTTATGACGTACAAAGTCAAACAGCGCGTTGATACTTTGCAGTCATTTCTTTTGTTATTATTTTTGTGACAACCGTTGAACCAAATGTTATCGCAGCTTAAAATACTAATATAATCCTGCTGTCAAGACTTCTTAACTGGTGGATTGCTAGAAGCCACCATCAGCGCTTTCCAAAATGAGGATACCAAAGCAAAAGCCAACACTTTCCTTGCTTATATTTCATATTCAGTCAAACACAAATAACATTTTGTTAATATGAATCTGTTTTATTACCAATTATCGGAGAGTGCCTGTGGGCACTCTGCAATAATTTGCAATAAAACAAGTTTTGAATGACAAACTCAGACCACCAACCATAATCTAGCCCTCAACCAGATAATCATAAATGTGAAAAATATCTTGTTATTTGTACTTTCCGACGTTTGACGTTGCATTTTGAGAAACGTTGAAGAAACTGAATTCCCAGTGACGTTTCGACGTCAGGATCATTAAAATTCCGAAGGGTTAAGCCTGTAAAAACAAACATAAACCAGGATAACAAATCAACAGAGTTCGTCTATTCAATTTTGTGTTCTCCGTGTCTGATCTCCCATTTTATAGATGGGGCAAGTAAATGGTCTGAATTTGTAATTCCAAAAAAATATTATTTGTGTTTGACTGAATATGAAATATGAGCAAGCAAGGTGTTGGCTTTTGCTCTGATATCCTAATTTTTTGAAAGTCCGGATAGTGGCGTCTAGCACTTAAGTAGTTAAGAAATCTTGACAGTAGGATTATATTAGTATTTTAAGCTGCAATAACATTTGGCTAAACGGTTGTCACTGAGAACTATTCGGAAGAAAATAGGAATTGAGTTTGAAAAATTGAAAAATAATAACAAAACAAATGACCAGAAAGTATCAAGGCTCTGTTTGATTTTGTATGTCATAAGACGTTTAACCCTTTACCTAACGTGAAAAGCAGACGACACTTGCAAAAAAAATTCTTGAATAACTAATTTTTTTCATTGTTTGTCTCAAAAAATAGGTTATGACCTCTCGTTGGAACGAGCTCGACGAGCTCGTTCCAACGAGGGGTCATAACCTATGGTTTTGAGACAAAAAATGAAAAAAAATAGTGAAAATTAATTGGCGATTTTTGAGAATAGCGCTGGTCGGTTTTTGCCGTTACGTTGGGTAAAGCGTTAAAAGTATCAAAGGGTTAATCCAGGTGTTATTTGTTTCGGAAACAAGGATAACATATCCGCACCCCCCCCCCCCCTTCCACCCCCACTTACCTGTTCCAACATGGTGAATGCTGATCTCCTCTAGTATAGCCAACTGACGGCAAGTCACTTTCTTTCACTTTTGCTGTTATCCGAAAGAATATACGAAAGTATAAAATAAGTGTGCTTTGTTTTTAAGAATAACAAGGCATTCCTAAAAGATTGACCGGGGATTATTTTATGTAATATACAGCTATTGTTCTAATACTCAACCTGACATGACTTTAAGCGCCAGTTTCTTCTGAAACATCCTTGCACAACGTGTTATTTATGTAATACATACTAATCGAGCTGGTGGTATTTGATGGATTTGAACACCCTTTGCCGTGCGTTGATTGACAATGGGTCGAACTGCTACAGGAGGGAAATACATGAAATACCGATAGAGAGATTGGTAACACTCACTCCTTTGTTAAGATAACAAAACGGATAGACACAGATGCAGTGAACCAGAGATATCCAAGTGACGTCACTCCAATTCATATATGCAGCTGTCAATCGCGCTGGAGATAGTCCATGAAATTAAACAACCTACTCCGTGCTTTGATGTGTGACGCCGAACCGTGTTACAGCACGGGACACCGAACCGAGTTACAGCCGTGTTACATAACGGGACAGATCGTCTAAATTCATGGAATACCGACAGCGACGTTGGTAACTAACTCACATCGTGTCATTTGTTCAATCAACAAAATGCACGGACATGGTGTGGTGAGTGAAGCAGAGCTTTTCTAGTGACGTCACTTGAGCAGCTAGTCCATTGTTCTATCAGGTAGTACAAATTTGTTGATATATCCTCGAATTTCATTGGCTAGGGAATGTCACGTGCATGTCGGTGGTAAATCCCGTACCCAGTGCTTGTCACTTAAAAACCCTGTGACATAGAGTTATATTTTTCGAGTGAGTAGCCGCCATTATTCTTTTGATGCCTTTCCACTCTCTTCGAATTTTCAAAATTTGAATTAAAACAAAATAAGAGAATTTCAGTACCCAAAATTTACCTCAAGGCACCGTATTTATTGATTTAAAACATTAAGTAGTTGACAAAGGGACAGAGAATAATATGTGTAGTCCAAAACGATTTTTTTTACGATTCTATCGATTTTTTTATGCTGAACTGAACATTTTTTTTACAGTTTACTCAACAGATTAAAAATAATTGATTGAACGTTTGAAAGTGCTGTGTTAACCCTTTTCAAAGTTTCCGTTATTATTCGACACAGTGTGATCAATCCATTTAATTGTTTACATTTAAAAATTACGAATTCAATGTAAAATGGGTTTTAAGTCATAATATACTCTTTATCCAGTTTATTCGCAACATGATAGTATCAGGCTACACCCTTGATCATCATCTGACTGAATACGGGGGCGCGGGTGGCGTCGCGGTAACCGGTTCTCGTCAGATCCCCGAAGTTAAGCAACGTCAAACGCGGTTAGTAGTAGGATGGATGACCATTTCAGCGACTGATTCGCACTCCCGCGTTGTGTCCTTGGGCAAGGCACTTAACCCCGATTGCCTACATGGGGCATGATGACGCCGTGTACTGAGGCGTATTGCACGTCGATGGTGCGCATGTCTTCAACCAATCTAACCCTGTTTGTGTCGCGGCGTAGAGTTCAGAGTTATGATGTTGGAGAGCTGACAGCTGCTCGTCGTTGCTCGGTGATTTTCTCCGGATACTCCGGCTTCCTCCACCCATAAAACTGTCGCGGTCATCATTAGCCATTGTGCATAAGTATATGACCTTAAACATCAATAATTAAATACTGACTGAATACCGTTGCTCTGGTGTATTATGCATTCCTTCTATCATGCCGGTAGTGTATGTGCGTTTATACTAATTCGACCTCGTTGTTCTTTCTGAACCCGTAATTTAATTGGCTGAGAGCCGGTCTGCACTGGGCTCTAATTTCAGCAAACCCACTCTTACCGTGCTGTTATTGCCGAGAGCGGATCACTTAGAACATGTCTGTATCCACGCTACACGCGAGCAAATGCTATAAACCCCTCATATCATAGATCAAACACGCTCCGGAGTTGTTTTCTATGGCAACGGTTGTAAGCGTCCGTGCTTTGTAGTTCACCTTGTAAATTCGATCAAGGTAAATAGACCGAGATCGAAAATGACATTTGTTTGATTGTTTTTGTTTTTTTTTAAATAAAACGGGTTTGGAGAATTTTTTTCACTTCTACAGTTAAAACTAGAAGTCTTGTCCTGAACAGTGCGCTTATCTAGGCGTAATTGCGCGTTGGAATTGCGCACAATTGCCACATCGAATGAGATCCAAAGCACGGCAGGTTCTCCTGGTTACTCATAGCAAACACATGCAATGTTTCTGCCAATGGACCTCCGGGTTACCCGGAGGTCCATTGGCTGAAACTTTGCTTGTGCACAGGCCATATGTGCAGAATTTGATAGCTTTACTTGGGCCATAACGTGTACATTAACGCGCATATCGACGTGCTATTTGTGCGCATTTCATGACAGGACTTCTAGTTTTAACTGTAAGTATGACAGGAATTACAATGGAGATAAACGGCTCTTGTTTCGTTAGACTTTCGGGAATATAACTATGGAAAATAATTTGTTAACTCGCCCCTTAGGGGCTCGTTAACAAATGATTTTCCATAGTCAAATTCCTGATTGTCTAACTCAACAAGAGACGTTTATCTCCTATTCGTTAGATATGATTTTCTTTCCCAGAATTTGTCCATTTCCAACCTCGGCAGACATGACTTCACTCTCGGCTGATATGTCGCCGATCACGGCCGAAATGAACCAAACTAGAGTTGCGCTCAGTTGATTCGTTACTAACCACAAAGTGTTCACTCTGTCCCAAATATTGTTGGTGCCAAAGTTTTAGCCAGTTGACATTTTTTGGTGCCAAACGAAATATGTTGGTGCCAAACAAAATGTTTCGGGGCCAAAACTTCGAGTGTTTGAAAAAGTCAATCAGTTTCAATATATTTCTATTGAGAGTAAAAAATCAGCAATATTTACAGTTAAAACTAGAAGTCCTGTCACGAATAGTACGCTTATCTAGGCTTAATTGCGCGTTGGAATTGCGCGCAATTGCCATATCGAATGACATCCAAATCACGGCAGGTTATCCTGGTTATTCATAGCAAACACATGCGATGTTTCTGCCAATGGACCTCCGGGTTACCCGGAGGTCCATTGGCTGCAACTTTGCTTGTGCACAGGCCATATGTACAGATTTTGATAGCTTTACTATGGCCATAACGCGTACATTAACGCGCAGATCAACGTGCTATTTGTGCGCATGTCATGACAGGACTTCTAGTTTTAACTGTATGTACATAAACACAAAAATACGCACGTTTTAAATTTGACACATATAGAACATAGAGAGTAGTTTACTACAATAAATGTAACTCAAATCTTGCAAGAAAGTATAACAAACTAGGCACTTTTTTCAGTTAATAGGTCCCCGGGTTGAGACGTCACGGGAATAATTTGTTAACATCGAAATCTTCTTGCGTTATTCTTCGAACGCATTCAGGTCGATTGGCGTTAACAAGCATAATGGATTAGTTTGAAGCTGAGTCTTTATGGTGAGGAATTAATGATGGCAATAAGTAAGGATTAGGGTGGAGGGGTGTGGGGGGTTGGGTAGAGAAGAAAGAAGAGAGCTGTACAGACACATGAACGCAAACTAAGATTGGGAGTCGTAAGCGGAGATTCGTCGAAGTGGCAGAAGAGATTATTCAGTTATCCGAACGTCATGGCTCCCAGTGGAGACGTTCGGATAGCTGAATCATCTCTTCTAGTTGAAAAGCGAACTTTGGACTTTGTGAAAAGGATAAGAAATCATAACACTATCCGAAAACTGGAACAGGTCTGATAACATGTTATACCTATTTGCCCTGGTTCAATAAATAAAGAGGTTATTACTTGGTTTGTTTCATGTCGGCCGAGAAATCAGCCCTAGGTAACTTCATATTAGCCTGAGACCGAAGATCAGAGGCTGATATGAGATTACAGAGGGCCTATATCGAAGGGCTGATAGCTCGACCGATATGAAACCAAGCAAGCAATAACCTCTAATTATAAGGTCTTGAGAATTATGAAAAAAATAAAGGTTTTAAAATGCTTCGGGTTCGAAGAAGATTGAAATAAAGAAAGAGTCAGTGCCGGGCAAAGGTGGCATTCACCAGCCAGTTAAATTTGTTTACAATATAACAATAACATGGGTTTGAAGGCATTGAGGTTTATTAACGACCCAATAGAAATGATTAACAGACCGGCAGCTTATAAGGGCCCCGAGACGCAGCCAATCGTTGCTAAATAAGGTGAAGGGTTGTTAATAATTTCATGCAGGTCGTTAATAAATCGCAATGTCTGACGAAGTCGTGTTATTGTTATATCATTACCACTTTAGCGGACGTTCTCTAGTATATTAATGGAGTTTAGTAATTCGCGGCGTCATGTAACTGGAATCGAGCAGAGAGCGTTAATGAAAACAAAATTAACAGCTCGTGGCCCGCTTCCGATCATAGTAAAATAGTAATAACATGTTTTTATCGGGCGTCCCGGGATATTAACGGCTCTAGAGGACCGAATAACAGCCATCTGGCTTAATAAAGGCCCCCACTTCGTCTCGGGCCGGTAATAAACCTTCGGGCTTTTATTTATTCCTCTCGGGTCGTTAATAAACCGTAACGCCCTCCAAACTCATGTTATTGTTATATTGTGAACAAATAACGCCCGCTAAAGTGGTAACAATTCGAAATACAAAATATATCACATGAATACATGTGAAATGGCAGCCGTGCATACTCTCAAATTGTTAACCGCTTGGTTTAATCATGGAATATGCCTATGGGAAAAAGTGTTGAGCCATGTACCCCGTGAGCTCGCTCCCGGATTTGGCTGTATTTATTTATACTGAATGAACAACGCGACTTCAATTTTATCATTATATCTTAATGTCGATAAGATCAATTGGACAAATCTCCATAGGGTATTCATTCAATCCCATTTCCCTAAATGTCTGCGAAATTCAATTATACTACTCAAAGTTTGCTTAGCACCAAGTACATTCAACTACCTGTTTTACGTTTTAGTTGAAATATTGTAACGAAAAGTGTATAAATTTTTTATTTAATTATATCTTTAATGATTTAAGTACAGAAATTATGATTTTATTTGTGTTTGACATTATTGTTTAGCTTTTGAATACGCTAACCATGGAAAGTGGATATTATTTATAAAAGAGGAAATTTTTCAACATGCCAAAAGTTGACTGAACAAACTGGTATGGCTTCAATATCGAGTATGAAACCCATTACTGTTAATTACAGCTTGACAACGCCTTCTCATGCTCCCAATCAGGTTCCTGGTGGTCCTTTGTGGGATGTTGTTCCATTCTTGGAAACAGCATGGCACCAAGGTCCTGGACACTTCTTTGCTGGACTGGACGGGCTGAAATTGAAAGCTGCAACTCATTCCAGACATGTTCGATTGGATTGAGGCCAGGGGATTTTCTGGCTAGTCCATACGCTTAATCCCTTCCCTCTGTCGGTACTCCCCGACAGCATGGGCAACATGAGAACGGGCATATCGTCCATCAGAATGAATCTATCACCCTCTGCCCCTGCATACAATCTGACGTGGGCATCCAGGATCTCATCAATATGCCGCTGTGCAGTCAGTACACCACGTTAAAGGACACAGAGCTCTGTACGTCCATCCCTGCTGATGCCGCCACAGACCATGACTGACCCTCCACCATAGCGGTCATGCTCACCAGTGTTGGCTGCATCGAATCGCTCCCCTGGTCTTCTCCAAACACTAGAACTGCAGTAATATTAGGAATGCATCAAATCTATTATGGCATAACGTGATTGTCTGTCTGTGGAACGATTTTCAAAGGCCTTACGGTTCTAAAATTGTCTCTTCAGCGTGCATTCTCTAGTGCATCATGTCTGGCATTTTCAGGAGAGCGATTTATTCGCTCACCCACTGCCCACCTTAAAAAAAATTAAGGAGGGCGAAATTTAGCCATCCTTAGAAAATAATGATTACCATAACAGCCTATTCCTAAAACCCACATCTTTTCAAATCTCCTCTTTGTTAGTGGTCTATGTAAGACGGCAACAACTCTGCCTCTCCCACACCTCCGGGCCTTCACGAGGCCTGGAGATGTGGGAGGGGCAATGTAGCCGTCTCACAGAGACTACCTTGTCAGCAGCACCAAATAAGATGCACAAAGCCCACTAGGAAGAATTAATTAACCCTTTGCCTAACATGAAAAGCAGACGACACTTGCAAAAATAATTCTTGAATAACTAATTTTTTTCATTTCTTGTCTCAAAAACATAGGTTATGACCCCTCATTGGAACGAGCTCGGCCCGGTTAGTGGGGGACCTAGGAAGTCACGTCATGTCACGTGACCTGCTGGCGCCATGTTTGGTTGTCATGGTAACCCACGTGAGCGGCCATCTTGTGACGTGATCTCCATGGTGATGCGTGGTGTTAGTGCGCACGTGAAGCGCGTGTTTTTGGGGTGATACATGTTTCCGTCGTCTATTTTGTACACTGGAGGCCGCCATCTTGGTTTCTATGGTTACTATGTGATCCAAAGGCTTACAACAAGACAGGGGTATGTTCGAAGAGTATGCTCGATTGAATCGGAGTGGTACGAATTACCACAAACAACCAGACAATCCCTCCTAATTCTGGAAGTTAAGATTTATGAAAATAAAATATTTTTCAACAACTGATCAAATGTCTTCATTTGATTAAACCTGCCCTATGATCCAAACTCTAAATCATCAATACTGTGATGATATGAATATATAGGGGGCGCGGTGGCTCAGCAGGCAGATAGGCAGGCAACAATCCGAGAGGTGCTCGGTTCGAATCCAACCTACGGCAAACGTGTTATTTCTTTGGGCAAGACACTTCACTTCCCACGTTGGGGCACGGTGGCGGTGTGTACTAAGGCGTTCTGCACGTCGATTGTGCACTTGTCTTCAACCAATGTTAACCCTGCTTGTGTGGAGTTAGGATGTTGGGTTGCTTACCGTTGTACAGCGTTGCTCGGTGGTTCCAGGGATATTCCGGTTTCCTCAACCCGTAAATCTGTCGTGGTCGTGATTAGCCAACGTGCAGAAGTACTTGACCTTAAACACCAATAGGTAAATAAATTAATAAATATGAATATATAGACCACAGACTTGCCGAAAACTCACCATATTTTGCAGACGTTTTCCAATACAACATGCTCGTCAACTTCCTATGAAGAATGTGGATAAATAATACGGGAGAAAATGTTGATGATGTTGACTCACTCCTTCCAGCATTTTCAAACTGTAGTGAATACCGAGTAGGACTGTGGATATTCATCAAAATGGAGTGGGCGTCAGAAATTGGTTGAAAAAAAAACTGTCAAAAATGGAAAACAAATGTGGAAAGGGGTGGGTGGGTGGACTAACGTGTCGAGAGTTAAAATCATATCTTCCTGGAATTTGTTTCCGTACCCCCCCCCCCCCCCCAACGGCTTGAATAGTTCCAGTGCTTCAGATACAAAGGCATAAAAATAACGTGGTTCAATAATTTGATATTTTTCCTTTTTAGAAGTGTGTCTCCCTCCCCCCCCCCCTCTCTCCCTCTCTCTGTGTCTCTCTCTCTTCATGTATAGGAACGTAAAGTTCCCTTGTAAACACATTTCAAAGCGTGCAATGTTCTATAAATAGTAACGTAAACAAATCGTAACCAAGCACGTGATTGTATTATGCAGCTGCAAGATACAGATTTGCATGAGGGGTCCATGATACACGCTGTATTCGGGTAATTACAAACACAATACGTCCTTATTGTGAGCTAAATTGTGTAACAAATGTATAAGGAGGCTCTGCAAAACTTTTACTCTCTAGCGTTTCAGTGCTACAGGATTAAATTATTGCTGAACATTCTTATGAACGTAAAATAGATTTTCCCACTTTGCTGTGAATGAAATTCTTCTGGACTATAGCATTCAGAAGTTCATTGTTGGAAGGGTTTGTTTTTTGAAAGTCACTCTGACAGACTATCATCCATTATCGTCTCTCAAACGAAAGCACTTGTTTATTAAACATTATTTTTAACGCTAACGCTGCCGAAAGCGACTATTGTCACCTATTTTATGATGATTATTATATTATACTTTTGTTATGCGCAGAACAAACCTACCATCTGAATACAGTGCGTGGAGAGTGTATTATCACTAAATCACCCGTAGAGTGGAGATACCACGTCCACCCAAGCAATAATTACAAATGTGTTGCAAAGCATAACAAGCACAAGCAAAGTTTCAACCAATGGACCTCCGGGTTAAACCCGGAGGTCCATTGGCTGAAACATTGCTTGTGTTTTTGTCGATATGTACACAATTTGAAAGTTATAGCTTGGGTGATAACTCCGCGGGTGATTTAGTTACAATCCACTCTCCACGTAGTGTAATTGTTGGAAATTGCGCAGAGAACCCTTTTCCAACAACTAATCAGATTATAGAGTTTCAAGTATGTCATAAATGTTAATAAACTTTCTCGCACACAGGAGTACATACAGTTTCTCCATATATGGCCAGAGTGGGTATGTCAGTAAAGGGTTAAACGTCATAGCTTCTTGTGCCGAATGCATACGTCGATAAGAACTGATATTTTGTTACTTAAAAAACGGATAACTTGCTCTTTGAAAATGCTGACAAATACTTTGCTTAATCTCGAAGAGGTGCAAAAAAAAAAAAAAAAACACACACACACTTTACAGTAAGTCGAGGGAAGGTGAACTTCTTTGTAAGCACTTATCTCTCAGAACAATGAAGACCCATATTTTTAGTTTGGTAATACTTCAGAAAACAATGTCGAACTCACGCCATGTCTTCCACTCAAACAAATCTATATCCGAACAAAAGAATCGTCCCAATCATTGTGAGAGGTTTTACCAAACGCTTAGCAGTTTATTTAACTTTAAGTGCTATTTCACAAGCAGGAGTGGTTTGCAAGGTTGTGATGGCATTTCCCCCACTTCTCTTATCTTTCGAGAAACATGACAGCGTTGACATTTCCCGCAATTCTCTTTCATTGCAGACGCATACAATCGATTAATGCGTCTACTCACCCCTTTAGTCCAAATAACTGACAGTATTGCATAGGAATAGGACAAGTGCACTTTTTCTAGATCAGATTACGATCTGGTCGCCATACATTCACACAAGCGGATCGCGATTTCATTATTGAAATACTGCAAACTGAAGACTGGATCAAAAATCACAAACGGGGGTGGTATCGGAGATGCAGTTTAGTTTTATAACGTTCCATTTTCGACCGGTGATATTCGATAGTTTGTAGGCCGAATAGTGGAAAGAACATTGCGATCGGAGCGGAACATGGTCGCAATTTTCCTGCCCTCTTTTGAAATGATAGTCTTGAAACGTCAAGAGAAGGTGCCCGTTTTGAGTGGAACCGTTTGCAGGAAAGGCAGACAAAAATACTTTGAAGGAAAAACAGATCCCACCACCGTTGTCCTATCCAACAAGGGTGAGTAAATCGCCCCAGAGGGTCGATAAAATATATACAACAATAAATAACTGGACAATTTTCATGCTTTCCATCTCAGTGTTTACTGTTTAACCCCTTAGACCCGAAAGGTCGATTTTCCGGCCCAGGAACATAATACGTCAAAACCTCATTAAGTAGGATGCGTGGGAAATACCAATCAATATAGGTTAAAAGGTTGCACGTTGAAAATATTAATTGGTCTACCCCCAAATAATGAATATAGACTATTCCAATTTCTGCCATTGAATTCACGTGGAAGGTACAGTACGTGGAGAGTGTATTATCACTAAATCACCCGCAGAGTGGAGGTTCCACCCGAGGAATAATTGCAAATTTGTTTCAAAGCATAACCAGCACCAGCAAAGTTTCAGCCAATGGACCTCCGGGTTAAACCCGGAGGTCCATTGGCTGAAACCTTGCTTGTGTTTTTTGTCGATGTGTACAAAATTTGAAAGTTATAGCTTGGGTGATAACTCCACTCCGCGGGTGATTTAGTTACAATCCACTCTCCACGTACTGTAACACTAGAGTTCAAAAGGTCAAACAAATTGGTCCAGTCAATTTACGTATTCGGTCATCTTTTGATCTCTAAGTAATTTTAGTACATACCCGTAACTCTATTTGTCACGATCACATGGATTTTTGGGGCATGCGGTAATTTTAACCAGAAAGCTCTAGTGCAATCCGATAAAAAGGACCCTTCGTGTGCACAAGTTCTCTCGTTAGACTGGTTCTTATAGTTTGTAGTGTTCAGTGGAAGATAACCAATGAGAACCATCGGCTAAATTTATCTGTCAGAATTAACGATTCTCATTACAAAATGTTTGATGCACAACTATGCTAAAAACTGTTGAAAGTCATGAAAGACACATGATCTCTTCCAAAAAATTGAAATGTGAAACTCAACCTTTGCTTTCGTTATTGAAAATCGAGGAAAACTTATTTAATTTTAGTGCAAAAAAGTCCAATTGGGTTCGTTATTGCAGCCAGCCACTAGTAATAATAATAATAATAATAAATACAGTTTAGAGCCAATGAATCCACGTAAGTGCTCTCAGGCTTTACAAGTAAAATAAAGAAAAACATATGCTTGTGAAATCTCATAATTATAGTACAGTTCCTATAACACTTTGTTACAATGTTCACCGCTGCGTGCTGCCGGCGAGTCGACACGAGGCCTACTGTATAACTGTGATCTTATTCGATTCACTTCGGCGATGAAGCAGCACGTTTGCCAACGCAAACATACTTTGAAAAGCATGTTAAGTTGAAGTAGTTCTCAGGAAACAAGACTAAATTAATCTTGAATACCGGTTACCATGAAGCGGAAAAACAGACGACGACACGCCGACAGCGCCTGGAAATGCTTGACAGCTAATACATGCAACTACTAATTAACTATCTCCAATTCCACCCTTACTAGATGACCACTCCCCCCCCCCGCCCCACACTAGCTGAATAAAGAAAATAAATTCGAAAGAATGAAAAGCCTGGCTTTATAAGAAAAACTCGGTATTTTACTTTTGTGGAACCAATGTTTTTTACGTGCTAGTGGGTGTTGGTGCAACAGGTTTATTTTATTTTATTTTGTGGGGGCAGGGGGGAGAAGGGCTTTTTTAGGGGGATATAGTATTGCTAAAATATGACTTTCTGGAGTGTGTACTGGGGAAATTAAAAAAATGTTACCAGCTACCCACTACAGAAATTCCGAAAAGTCTCGAGTAGGGTGGAAATATGACCCTGAAGAGGGGAGGGGTGGTAAATACATGTAGTCTGATGAATATCAATTTTATGAGATGACTTCCATGAAATTCAAAAATAATTTTAGAATATTTAACACATAGACAATATGACAATATTTTCCAAACACATATTGATGTGTATTTTTAAATGACTAATTTAGGATTTTTGCTAGTATTTCTGTTTTATACAAGGATATTTATTATTTTGCTTCAATTCTCAGCAACGAAACTTAAATAAAATGACACCTATGTGACTTAGCTACATGGGTGTATGAGATGTGGAGGGGGTTGAGGCACTCTCACCCCCTTCACCAATAAGCAGTTAATTTTGCAGTTTTAATTGGTAGGGACTGGTATTTTCAGAACAGATTGTTCAGAGAGAGAGGGTGTTTTTATAATTTTGGCAAATATCAGGGCAGTGGGAAGAGCATTTTCATAGGCAAATTCGAGGCAAGGGCTTGCTTTTTGATTTTGAAACAAAAGTTCAGGGCCGTTTGATTGTTCTGCCCCCTATCCCCAAGAAAATGTTCTCCGAAAGCCTATCATTTTAGCCACATTCTATCAGTCTTCTTTAAAACTACTTACTAAATGCAAATTCAGAATACCAAATTCCAAATTTAAGACTGACAAGATATTGGAGCAGACACATAAAAAATGATTTTGTTTTGAACCAGATACCAAGAAAAAAATATTGACAGAACCGTTCAGATAACAAACTGGCGAATTATAGTACTACTAGTACAAAATAATATAAACATTAATCAATCTTTGAAAATATTATCAACCAAATAAGTTAGTGCTTACTGGTGAGAACCTCCCCCCCCCCCACCCCTTAATTCTCTTTCAGCCTCTGACTAAGACTATTGGATACTCATTTCGTGAGCTTTCAAGAAAATGCTGTCAGGTTATAGATGGCGGTGGGGGGGGGGGGGCGTGAGGTTGTAAAAATGGTGTAGAAACTAAATTACTTGTGGAGACAAGACACGACATTTTCTTGCAGTTATCAAGCAATATATTTCTCCCTTTGTATATCTGCAGTACTATGTGGACAACCTAAAGCTTTTTATTTGTAAGTGCAGCCCATTTCAAACAAAGGTTATCAAGACTTGAGGTAAAATAAAAAGAAGGCTACATTTCAAGTCAGAAACTTTATAATCTTGAAAAATAAAGTGCAAACTTACCAAGACTGCAGAGTTCACTCAGAGTCAGAATGGAATCTCAAACTGCCTCTGGCTAAGTTACTCCAAACTATCGAATGAATCCCCCGAAAGTTTAATTATTGCACAAAATGTCTTTTCTCGTCCAGTGTGTACTTTTGTTACAGTGCAGAACAGAAATGGCCGATGTCCACATGCGATAGCCTAGTGGCAGTAGTGCATGTATCGCCAAGCCGAGTTCAAACTTATATTTTTAGTTTCAGATTAAAAAGCACGAAATTTAAACAGAGCGGCCAGTTCGTACCGTATTCAAATTAAAACCGTTGTACAGTTTCCATCCTCCAGATATAATGATGCCTGAAAACACAATTTTGAAAACACATTTGAGACCTCATAATTTGTGACGTCTGATATGCTGAACGCAATCTTTTGAGTTTTGAGTGTTCGTATCGACATTTTTTTTGCGAATAAAATGAATCAACAGCGATTCTACAGGTGGCAAGGTCAAAGACTTAAGACTGGTTCTCTGACAAAATTGCCCGTTTCTCTCTAAAATTCTTTCAACCGTTCAAATTGTCGACTATTTAATTAAATTAGCGATTAATTACAGTGAATTCCTGTTCATGGTTGGGTGTGTAATAAATACAGAACCACACTTATGTTTGATGGGTTAACGATTACTGGACTCGAGCGTGTGGCGCTGGGATAACCACTCGAGCCTACCGGCTCTCGTGGTATCCCTGCGCCACTCGCGCTCGTCCAGTAATCGTTAACCCATTCAAAATAAGTGTGGTTCTGTATATATATTTATCTGCACAGAATGGAAGTTGTCTGTACTTGTGCTACCAAGTATTGCATGTTGTTCAGAATGTGGGATTTTGAAATGTTTCTGCGCAGTGTTTTGCAGTGCTATTCTTCGGACAATAACTCTAGTGTATCGACGATTAGTGTTTTCAGCTTTACTGAGCGTATGCACTACTAGGGTCTGCGAAACTCAAATTGCGAATCGAATCAAATCCCGAATCGAATCAGGCAGATAATTTCGAATCGACTCGAATCCCGGATCGAATCTCAACGTTCTTGAAGTTGAAGATACTACTCCTTCCTACAGCCATAAATATAGCCAGTCTACAGTCAAGTATTGTAGTATTGCATTTATCTGCAACTATTCTGTTTTGTTTACATTGACATGGTAGGGGTTCGAACCCACGCCGAGAGAGTTTCCTTCGGCACCAACCGCCTAGCAAAACTATCCTGAACCACGCACATCACTCGGCCACCGACAGACCCCAAAAAGGGATTGCTAGTTAACCAAGTATATATGAGGCCAGTACAGAACACATGAAATACTCAATTATTTAATTATTCGTCAGATAGTTGCATCTAAGTACTTAATTCTACAAACTTCACCTCAGAAGAAATCAGCGACACTTGTCTTTTTCAAATTTCCCGGATGCCACAGAATTAAGAAAGGACGCTGGTTTTGTGTACATTGGCATAGCGGGGGTTCGAACCCACGACGAGAGAGTTTCCTTAGGCACCAACCGCCTAGCGAAACTATACTGAACCACGCACACCACTCGGCCACCGACAGACCCCAAAAAGAGAATGCTAGTTAACCAAGTATATACGAGGTCAGTACAGAACACATGGAATACTCAATTATTTAATTATTCATCAGATAGTTGCATCTAAGTACTTTATTCTACGAACTGCACCTCAGAATAAATCAGAGACACTTGTCTTTTTCAAATTTCCCGGATTTATTATTCTTATTCTGTTTTGGGTTGTTTTGTTTTTAAATCATTAAAAAATGTGGAATATCCCAGAACGGGATCGAAGTATCTTCGCACGCGGAGCCTCTTTGGACTCCTCTTCTATCATTGGATCTCATGTACAGGACACCCCCCCCCCCCCACATCCTCCACATGGCAGCCCCCCCCCCCCTGTACAGGAGACCCGATGACAGAAGAAGAATTCAAGAGGAGACACTTTCCCTAATTTTGAGAACTTCTCCAAGATTCGAATTTTCCGAATCAGTGCATCATTGAGACATTTTCGAACTGAATCGAATTTAGAAGCCTCGCAGGGTCCTATGCACCACATGGCGAGGAAGCATGTCTACTGTTTTTAGTAGATAGGTCAAGGGGGGGGGGGGGGGGTACTAAAAATTTGCAAGACGTGACGTCCTATTTTTTATTCGGCTTCTTTTTACACCCACCCACCCACCCACTACGTGCAAATTTTCTACTACCGTGCTCAGACACCCACCCCCCCCCCCCCACTCTCCCATTAAAATCCAAAATAAGCTTATAAACATAGAAGGCACACCTGTCTTTAGGGGGTTTTCATAATGTTCTTAACCCTTTACCCAACGTAACGTTCAAAACCGGCTAGCGCTATTCTCAAAAATCGCCAATTAATTTTTATTATTTTTTTCATTTTTTGTCTCAAAAACATAGGTTATGACCCCTCATTGTAACGAGCTCGTCGAGCTCGTTCCAATGAGGGGTCATAACCTATGTTTTTGAGACAAAAAATTAAAAAAATTAGTTTTTCAATCATTTTTTGCAAGTGTTGTCTGCTTTTCATGTTAGGTAAATGGTTAAACTGGTACCACCAATTTAAACCTCTGTGGGCTGCTGTGGGTCCCAATCTACAAATGACAAGCTGTTCATTATCAAGCCTGGCCAGAACAGGTGTACATATACGGGAACACATTTTCATTTGAATTGTTCCCAAAATATTGTCTGCATATTTTCTACATTTCGAACAAGACACCTACCCCCTACCAACGTGTGACATTTTCCAAGTTTAAGCCCAATGTTCTCACATATAAAGCCTCCTGATGTTGTATTTATGTTAAGAGTGTGATGTATAACATCATCTTTAAGGTTTCAAACACAAATGATGGTATATATTATCTGATATATTGATATATTTTTAAAAAATTCAAAAAATTGCACAAGTTGGGAATGCACATTTTTGGCGCACTCAAGAGACCCACCCACCCCCACGTCACGTCTTGCAAATTGTTGGTGGTCTTCCCCTGGATAGGTGCCAGAATTATCCCATGAGTGGCTGAAATGATATAAAACATGGAGTTCCTTGCAATTAAAACACGCAAACTCAGACAAGCCACAACGATATCGATATGATCTTACTGGAAAAAGATCGTCACTTTCGAAAATATATTATCTTATAAATTTCGAAACCCTAGATATCGACAAAAGTATTTGTTAGCCGTTTCTTACAAGGTTACATATAATAAAATATATTAAAACGAAATCATCTGAGAGAGATTTTCCCTTCCGGGACATTTCATATGTCTTCGATTACCTGAGAGAAAAAAAGTCGTTGTGTGGTAGTGTTCAAATAATGCAATTTACTCATTATTATATTCGTCTTTATTACAGATGATTCAGACTAAATATATTTATTCCAGCTGCTAACTTGTTTAGTTTCAGCTTATTTATTTCACAGGTTCATCAACTGATGTACTAATTAACTGCGCTAGCTTGCTTCTGTAGGTTGCCTGGGGTTAATTTTGTTAAAGGTCTTGTCTGAGTTCTCGCTTATGCAGCCTCGATTGCAGTTGTCGCGGGAAATCCTTTTGTTCTGTTGTTTGGAGTATTGCTTGGTTTTGAGATTGGTCGGGTGTACTTCAACAGTTTGACTGTGAAACCTGTTAATGACATTATGGAGACTCTTTGAAAATATATTATTGTAAAGATCTAAGTCATTCCGATATGGTAAGAGAGCATTATTTATCTATTTCGTTTAATAATTGCAAGTGCATCTGCAGGATGATCGGAGCTGTTGCCCCAATCATCTGCAACTGGATTTGCAGTGGATCGATTCTGTTTCGTTTCGGAAATCGCTTCCATGATATCGTTTGGGAAATCCTACATATATTTATATTTATGTATTTTAGGATCTGTCATAATAATTATTGTAATAATGATGATGATGTATGATCGCTGATTTCCTGATGTGTTGTATATATTCCAGTCAGCTGTAAATTTGGAAATCCTTCATCTGTGATAGTTTTTTAAATAAACAATGTGTATAAAGGAATAAACGTGTAAATGTATAATTCATCCAGATTCATTTTATTTTATCGGGAGATGGCTCAATCAGCAACCCACCACTCTGCGATAGTTGTACTCAATGTCCCCGTAAACTGTGGATGTATTGGTGATCAAATCTCACCCGTTGTCATTTAGATGATGCCGTTCCAGTCCTACTGTACCACAAGCCTCGGTCTCATGGTGCTTGTATTCTAAAAATCTACGAATTTTACACATCAGTAGCTTGTTTGTTTTCTGCGGCACTCATCGCAGACACTGACACTACAAACCACATAGCCTCATGCCTACCGAATACTCACAGAAAAAAACACCCTTATATCGGATCGAACTCAACCGTTTCTCTAACTCTATAAACACATAAACCGCACTGTTTGATTCCGTAGCACTTTTCTCTCTGCCCATCTTTAATTTGAGAAATAGGTAAATCGCGAGTACCAGTAACATTAATGGCATTAATGTAAATAAAAAAAATAATGATTGTTCCATTCCATTTTGACACAACCGTTTGCTTTTTTAAACAACGATTATATATTATGCGCAAATCGCTTCTCTTGAACATGCCAATATCGTTACAGTTCGCGAACTGTCTACAAAGCCTCTCTTGACGCACCATGTAGCTCACAATGCAAGCTATTTATTTGTCTTAAATGATATTCCGTGTAACCGTGACCGACTTTCAATTTCCGTCGCTACCTTGTCTACTACTATCTCGGGGCCTTGTATGTTGCCCTCTGGACCATCATGATTTTGTGTTATCAGAACCTTGAAGCTTGTCTCAAACAACACTCCCAATACGCATTCCACTGAAGGGGAATTACCCTGTATTTGTGTACGGTATTTATGTTGTTTTAGAATTAATGGCGCTCAATTTCCTTATTTCTTGGAAAATCATTGTTTTGACTAGATTTACTTATTTGCTCTTTCGATTATTATATTCCTTTGAAAATTAATTTTCTGACTAGAATTACTTATTTGCTCATTTCAAAATAAAATTAAAATCCCATAAGAACCTTGAGGTGTTACCCTATTCCACCTTGCTTCCAGAACATATGTCCAAGTGCTATATTGACTGATTTCTGAGTAGGCTGCTATTCACCTTTAAGGTATTTAGTGTTCCTCTCTTCGTCTCCATTCGCCTAAAATGATGCACAAGAATGCCGCGTAAGTGCTCCAACTAACCATCTGCACACTGATGTCAAAATACAAAATTTCAAGCAACTTATATTTCCCGTGATGCAACTTGGAAATTAATCACTTCATTCTTGTTTGACAGAGCACGATGAGTTCTGTAAACAAGATTAAATTGATTGAATTTCTAGTAGAATTATAGAACAGTAGCACGTTGAATGTTAGATATTTCGATATCGGTGTGCATCAGGTTAATATAATCTACATAGGATAGCCCACTTACTGTTTACGCCAACTAAACAGAAATTTGTATCTTAGTTTCCGATGATATCACAATAGACCAATGGTGTGAATATTTACTGCACTTTTCAGATAAAATAAAATTGAACTATTTCCCTAACTTCCACCAAAATTTCAATCTCGGTAGAATTCAGATTCTGCCTGTTTTGTGTTCTTTATCTACAGTTAAAACTAGAAGTCCTGGCGCGAACTGTGCGCTTGTCTAGGCTTAATTGCGCGTAGTAATTGCGCGCAGTTTCCATATCGAATGGCATCCAAACCACAGCAAGTTCTCCTGGTTACTCATAGCAAACACATGCAATGTTTCTGCCAATTGACCTCCGGGTTACCCTGAGGACCATTGGCTGAAACATTGCTTGTGCACAGGCCATGTGTACAGAATTTGATAGCCTTACTGTGGTCATAACGCGTATATTAACGCGCAGATCGACGTGCTATTTTTTTTTCACGACAGGACTTCTAGTTTTAACCCTAGCAGTGGATTCCTGCTATTGGAAGGCAGTAACATGTTTGCAAGGAGTCTGACGAAAGGAACTTACGCCTCTTAGACACACACTTTTAATTTGATTAACAACGTTAGACGTCACATTGTCTTGTGAAACCTTCCGTCTCATTTGCATTGATACGTTTTGTATGGAAACGTGTGATTCGCCCATCACCCACACTAAACAAAACCCGCTGTCCACTCCACCGTTTACATATAATGCTACATCCTGATTACTTACTTTGGATTGCCAGGGAATCTAATATGTAGAATTCGTCCATAAAGTAATCCACTCCATTCTGTATCTTATTCTGTAAATCAAGATATAAATTTGACCAGTTCATATATTTATGTTGGCTCAACTGCTCTATTGCGAATAAAATGCTACGTTATTGCATATTTTCAGGAAAAAAAATGGTTCATGCACATTCCTAGCGTTGAGGGGTGAGGGAACACACGCGCCGCCACCATCCTCACCTAAAAAAAAATATATATATTTATATATATATATACACTTCATCAAATATTTAATATAACTTCGTCAAATTGCAGTCATGCTCGGAAGTTTACTTCCTTCTAAGCGGCTTTCATTTTTGACTAAAACTTATTCCGTTACGTTAAGTGCCGTACCAATGTGTATCGCGTCATGGGAACGTAAAATTTAGCGTCACGCTGATCCTAATTGTTGAATGGGAATTATAAAATTGATCGTGATACGCGTACGTCTTACAGATCGATTTATTATTTGGCAAGTGGCTGCCTAGCTCCTAATCACGAACCCGTCTATAAAATCGCCGATGCATATCTTCCTTGGGTGGCAACAAGTAAAGATATGTTCCGCATTACACGTTGTTCACTGTTTTTAATTGTAAATTATGGACAAACAAGACCGTATCATATCTTTCTAAGGTGGTAACGAGTGGAGATATATTCCGCGTTATAGCGCGCATTTTTTGTTCTCAGCCTTAGAATTAGAAGCATTCAATCATTTATCTCAACCTCGCCCTGGTAACAGAGGCAGAAGCGAGTTCGCATGCAGTATTCACACATCCAACCATTCCTTGACCCGAATTGTTCAAACGCGTTGTTCTCCATATTCAAGTGTATTGCTTGTAAAACCACCGCATCATATCTCCCTTGGGTGGTAAAGATATGTTCCCCGTTTCATGTTGTTCCCCGTATCCGAGTCTATTACGCGCAAAATAACCGTATCATATCTTCCTTGGGTGGCAACAAGTAAAGATATGTTCCGCGCTTCACTTTGCTTTTGTATTCAAGTGTAAATTATGAAAAAAATACCGTATAATATCTTCCTTGGGTGGCAACAAGTAAAGATATGTTCCGCGTTATTACGTAAAAAGCAAATATGAATTAGACACTATTTCTAAAACCTCGCCCTGGTAACAGAGGCAGAGGCAAGTAAGTTCGTATACCGTATTCACTCATCCAACCACTCCTTGGCCCGAATCATTCAATCATTTAAAAGCGCGCCTCCATATCTCCGCCCCAGTACTCAACCCGCGTCAATCAGACATCAATACCGCTGATGGAAAATATAATTTTTTATACCCCCCTTGCGTAGTAATAACCTCCCACCCCCCCCCGCCCGATCCTTCCAGGGTGTGTAAATGTCTTGTCCCACCCACTATTGCAGCATATATATGCCCTCCACCACTGATCTAAGTGCAGACCCTCCTATAATGTCTACACTGGCAATCGTAGGCTAGGGTTTCATACACCCCCCCCCCCCCCCCCCACACACACACACACCACATACACATGATGTACGCACTGACATATACCAAATGATCATAATCTCGCAACATATACACGCTATGTTTAACACAATGCGTGTTTAGGTGTAATTGCTCTGTACACTAATTTATATTCCCCCTCCATCCCCCCCCCCCCCCCCCCCCCGTTCAGCAAGTTCATAAATGAGAATATTTGGAATTATTCTTGTCTATTGAGCCCATTGGGTTCTAGTGTTTGAAGTTTGTTAATCCAAAATGCTTCACGGCCCCTCCTGTAAGCTGTATTTTGTTTATTAATTTGTTCAATCCCAATAATCTTAAAATTGTTTATACTATGGTTTTTGGTCAGAAAATGATGTGGTATCGGTTCATCCATAACCTCAAGTTTTAATCTACTCAGGTGATTTTGCATTCTCTCATACAATTTTGTCCCCGTCTCTCCCACGTACACAACTTCATTGCACTTGTCGCAGAAAATCCCATATATCACATTCCTGAACATGCAGGTGATTTTTTTGCCTATGTGGTAGGCCGTCCCGTTCTTGTCTGCGAATTGTTTTGTTTGGAGCATAAACCCACAGATTGCACATTTTCTCTCGCATCTACCAGATCCCGTCCCTTGATTGTTGAACATTTTATTATGCTTACTGTGGACTATGATATCTCCCAAATTTTTCAGTCTTTTGTACGAAATCAGGGGAGGTTTTTCAAATGCCAACTTCATGCGTTTTGAGCGGTGTAAAATGGGCATCCGCTCCCGCGTTATTTTCCCGATGTCGGGGAGGCGCCGCGAGTAGGTGACCACAAACGGGTCTCTTTCGCCGGTTGATTTGTTGGATCGTTTTTCAAGTAACTGTTTGCGCTCAATTTGATCGACCTTTTCTAGTTGTTCGCTTACAAACTTTTCGTCGTAACCTCTGGCATGCAGGTGCTGTTTTATATTATTTTTGTGGCATTCATATTCAGCATTATCGGAACAAATTCTTTTTACTCTTGAAGCTATTCCATATGGTATCGCTCTTTTAGTGTTGATTGGGTGATCTGACTTTGCGTGTAGGTATTGATGCGTGTCCGTGGGTTTTGTATATAAACCGGTTTTAAGAAATCCGTCTTCAATTTTGACTATCGTGTCTAAGAATTCTATCTCATTTTCAGACCACCTTAAATCAACCTGTATTCTTGGGTGTATCGTATTTGCCAAAGAATGATATTGTTTCAGAGACTCCAACCCATGCGTCCATACTCCCCAGATATCATCAACGTACCGTACCTGTTCAAGGGGGTGTAACTTCGATGATTTTGACAGTTTCTCTTCCCATTCACCCATATATGTGCACGCATAATTCATCCCTAATCGCGAACCTATTGCAACGCCGTCGGTTTGTAAATAATGTCTTCCTTTAAATGAAAAATTGTTGTTGTCCAAAACAGTTTCTATTAGTTTAAGACCTATCTCTGTTGGGAATAATTTTCTTTTAGAGTTTTCTAGTGCTTTTTTACATGCTAATATACCTTCATTACGTGGGACGCTTGGATATAGTTTCTTGACGTCCATACAGTACATTATGCTGTTTTCAGGGAGTGGTTGGGGTATACTGTCCAGTCTGTTCAAGAAATGTGTGGTGTCGCGTATGTAGGATGGTAATGACTCAACGTGTTGTTTTAATTCAGACTCCATCACTTCTGCTATTTTCTCTGTTGGGTGGTTTATTCCCGAAATTATTGTTCTTAAAGGGGCTTCATTTTTATGCATTTTGGGGTTACCTTATACTCTACCAGCCTGTGGCTGCTTAGGTATCATGTACGCTAATACTTTTTTGTCTATCAGTTTGTTTTTTTCTAGTTTTTTGAGTTGGCTTTTAATCTTGTTTGTTATTTTCTCTGTCAGATTTACAGGTACTTCTTTGTATGTTGTTTGGTCCCCCAACTCCATCAGGATCTCATTTTCATATTTACTTGCATCCAAAACGGTTATTCCATACCCTTTATCGGCTGGTCGCACGACTATTGTATTATCATTTAACAACTCCTTCAGAGCCTTCTCTTCCATTTTTGTTATGTTGTTTCGCACGCGTTTTTTTATGCCCTTCAAAATATCTTCCCGTACTATCTCTAAATAAAGGTCAAGGTGCTTATCTCTACCTTCTTTAGGGGTCCACGGGTTACGCTCTTTAAATTTATCATTAATATATTGCTGTTTATTGTCTAGGAAATACTCACATAGTCGCATTCTTCGCTCCCATTCTTTTATCTCAACGATAAGGTTCGCCATATCCAAAGTTCTTTCCGTTGGGACAAACTTGAGACCCCTTTTAAGTAACGTTCTTTGGTGTTTTGTTAGCTTCTTATCGGATAAATTAAACACGTTATTTTGCTGATTTATTTTAGTTTCGTTGTGCAGAATTTTACTCTTTATATCTACATACATGTTATTTTGATCATCGCTCATATTCTCAACTTCTACAGATTCATCCTTTATGGAGTTCTCAGACTTTTTGTCGGTAATTTGTTTTGAATAACCCCGGGGATTCAGTTTTGGTTCATTCCTACGGAACGCGGAAATATTTTGTGACTGCAAGTATTTGTATTTGATTGTTTTAGGCCCATTTGTCTTTTTCATACTTCCAATCATTTGTGCAACCTGAAAATGAGAATCATTCAAAAAGAGATAGAAATTTAATTCATTTGTACTCACCGGTTTTTCAGGTTCGAATCGCACCCACCTGTAATTTTGACCATACTTACAATATACATGAATCCCTATTCCCAGCATATTCACCAAACCTATTATATCCTCATCTGTTGCCCAGCTCTCAATACTACCATTCGTTTTTGATCTGTTTCCAATGAATCCTGATACTGGCCCATCTATATATTTAGACATTATTTTCGCGTGATGTTCCACATACTCCATTACTCGTTTCCGTATTACATGATGATATTCCTCATCGCCTGTACAGATTTTGCTGATGCACCTATAAAAGCAATTTCCATCAGCTCTAACATTTTGCAATCCAAACCCTTGCCTTCTCAGTTCAATGTTGTGTGTTGCGATATCAGTGTGGCTGGGAAGTTTCTTCTGTAATTTTATTCCTAATACTTTTAACACATTATTTATTTCCAACAGCGATACATTCTTTCCAGGTAGGTCGGTACCGTCTGAATCACCCAGTCCCGCTATCTTCTTATCTTTTGTTCTTTCAGTAAGGACTTAGATTTTATCACCATGGTTCTTTATTATCTTCAGAATTGCCTCTTTATCCGAGATGTTGAAACGGGAATTTATCGAATTTTTTAACTTCGCGAACTCATCCCTCAGAAGACCCAACTGTTCCTCGAATTTTGCTCCCATTCTTTTATCTCAACGAGTGGGTGGGACAAGACATTTACACACCCTGGAAGGATCGGGCAGGGGGGGGGGGGTGGGAGGTTATTACTACGCAAGGGGGGTATAAAAAATTATATTTTCCATCAGCGGTATTGATGTCTGATTGACGCGGGTTGAGTACTGGGGCGGAGATATGGAGGCGCGCTTTTAAATGATTGAATGATTCGGGCCAAGGAGTGGTTGGATGTGTGAATACGGTATACGAACTTACTTGCCTCTGCCTCTGTTACCAGGGCGAGGTTTTAGAAATAGTGTCTAATTCATATTTGCTTTTTACGTAATAACGCGGAACATATCTTTACTTGTTGCCACCCAAGGAAGATATTATACGGTATTTTTTTCATAATTTACACTTGAATACAAAAGCAAAGTGAAGCGCGGAACATATCTTTACTTGTTGCCACCCAAGGAAGATATGATACGGTTATTTTGCGCGTAATAGACTCGGATACGGGGAACAACATGAAACGGGGAACATATCTTTACCACCCAAGGGAGATATGATGCGGTGGTTTTACAAGCAATACACTTGAATATGGAGAACAACGCGTTTGAACAATTCGGGTCAAGGAATGGTTGGATGTGTGAATACTGCATGCGAACTCGCTTCTGCCTCTGTTACCAGGGCGAGGTTGAGATAACTGATTGAATGCTTCTAATTCTAAGGCTGAGAACAAAAAATGCGCTATAACGCGGAATATATCTCCACTCGTTACCACCTTAGGAAGATATGGTACGGTCTTGTTTGTCCATAATTTACAATTAAAAACAGTGAACAACGTGTAATGCGGAACATATCTTTACTTGTTGCCACCCAAGGAAGATATGCATCGGCGATTTTATAGACGGGTTCGTGATTAGGAGCTAGGCAGCCACTTGCCAAATAATAAATCGATCTGTAAGACGTACGCGTATCACGATCAATTTTATAATTCCCATTCAACAATTAGGATCAGCGTGACGCTAAATTTTACGTTCCCATGACGCGATACACATTGGTACGGCACTTAATGTAACGGAATAAGTTTTAGTAAAAAATGAAAGCCGCTTAGAAGGAAGTAAACTTCCGAGCATGACGGCAATTTGACGAAGTTATATATATATATATATATATATATATATATATATATATATATATATAGGATGAAAGACTCTGACGCCGATGGGGATCGAACCACTGCCTTGATGAGAGTACACTTCTGCGGCACCAATCGCCTAGCGAAACTGGACCAGCGCCATAGACCACTCGACTACCGACAAGCCCCAAAAAAGGCATGCTAGCAGATCGAGCGTCCATGGAACTGGCACAGTCCACACGAAATTACTCGGTATCCCCCAGAATTAGTTTTTTACAATGAATTATACCATGTAATGCAGATGAAATCAGTGAGAATCAATCTCTTTTCCAAATTTCCTGCTTACGGTACAGAATACAGAATTCGGCACTTCTGTTATGCATTTTTTAGGATGAAAGATATTAATTTTAGGATTAAATATATATATTTAATTACATTTTAACGCACATGTCCGCTACCTGACCAACAATAGTCCCGAGGCGGTAAGTGAACTCAAAGAATAAACACTCCATTTCAGGTCCCTTCAGAAATTTTTCGTTTAATCCGTTATACCCGAAATATCGCTCTTCCGGTCCAGGGCCACGATACGTCATAAGTAGTAGGAGATGGTCATCTCATGTAGGTTTACCCTGACCCCGGCCCTGATCCCCACCCTGACCCCGCCCCCAAAGCGCCTAGGCCCTTTTTAGGCTCCCCTCACCCCACCGTGTGTCCAAACTCGTTATGCCCACTCATCCCCTTCCCGTGTCCAAAACCCATTAGGTATCCTCCCTATGCCCAAAGCTGTTAGGCCTCACCCCTCCCATGCCACTTTGGGCCCCCTTTACCCCTCCTTGTACCCAAAGCCGTTAGGCGCCCCTCATCCCTCCCCTCTCTGTGCCCAGAGCCCCCTTAGGCCATACGCACCCTCTTTGTGCCAAAATGGCGGTCCAAGATGGCGGCTTCCCCCATGATATCTGTGACATGGCTACCAGAATACACAAAGTGGGAGGGCTACTCTGCCAGTGATTTAAATATTAAAATTAAAATTCAAAAAAAAAAATTCAAATTAAAAAATGTCGACGCCGTTAATGCGCATGACGTCAACAAGATGGCTGCTCCCTTTTTGGGCATGCGCAACAACACTTTTCAAGATGGTGGTGCCCATGATATGTATGACATCAACAAGATGGCTGCGCCCATATTGGGCATGCGCAATAAGGGCGGTGCCCATGATATGCATGACGTCAACAAGATGGCTGCCCATACATCTTTTAGAGATGCACTCACGTAAAATAATACAACATAGCGGTCACTGATGGGGAACTAACGGACTTGGGTATAGGGAGGGGTACTGGGTGCCAAAAAAGGCATGGGCGCTTTGTGCTCTTAGTTTTAATATGTTTGGGGGAAACCAGTCAGTACTTTTCATGTCACACACAAACAAAGTATTAGATTACATAAACTTTTATTAAAAAATTGAAGTTTTAATTTAAACATGGCTTCCCTCATCTAACACAGAATGTGGACGCTTTCCCACAGGGATGTTTTCAAATACATCTATGTATATAAATATGCATCTGGTAAAGTTATCAACAATCATAAAGGGTCTTGAGTTAATCCTCTAACGATTGCGTTGTAAATAAACTGTGTCTGGAGGTTTATCTTCATTCGTGTACCTTTATTGACAAAATTACCCTGACTTGGCTTTATCAAACGTTATTATTGTCGAGAGCATATCTGGATAAGAAGACGAGAGTATTAATCTGTTATACAAACCCGTAATCAGTTTTCTCCCTGCTGGGTATAAAGTTACCTGATGCCGGTTCTGTGGCTAAAGCCAAAACGGAATGAACAATTTTTCTGTCTATTCAGTTTTTTTTTTATTTTCACATAAAATAAGTTTTTACAGAGTAGTTAATTGGTTTTACAACACTCAAAATAGATTTGCAGTCAGATTTATAATTATACAAGTATTTTTTACAAAGCGGAAAATGGTTTTACAATCAGTTAAAATGGATTTTCAATCAGTTTTTAAAAGTGATTTTACAATTGCACCATAAATAATTTTTACAATAAGTAGTTTTACAATAATGTTACTGGTAATCATACAAAAAACATAATTAAATGTTCAGTAACTGTCTTTTGGTCCTGGAAAATGGCAGTTTTTGTTGTTTTTGTGGACTTTCTCTAGTTATTATCTAAAGCTGTCTACACACCCAAAAACGTGTATTTTCTTAATAATAGATCAAAAAGGTATTTTCGTTTCTCAATTGCGAATTTTTCAGCTTCGTTCATTTCGTAACCTTCCTCATCTCGAAGTCGCTGAGCAGTTTTTCTAATTTTTCCATAGACCGGATGTTGTCTGAAGTGCCTTACTCGACTCATGGCCTTAAATAATTTCTCACAGAGGGAAGCTCTCAAGCTGTCTCTAAGAGCTTCCTCGGAAGAGCTTCCTCGGCCGCTTTGGTGGCCTTGTGTCTGGGCAAGCCATTTTCTACGTACGGCTCTTTCAGTCTCTGAAATTTAGCTGTTTTATCTTCATATGCGCTTATGATGAAAGTGTCTATTACGCTCGTTTCGTCATCTTCCTCCTCTGAATATTCACTTTCAGTGATTTTTTCACTATCTTCTGACTCGGAATATGTGCTCTCGGTAGAATCAGACGAGTTATACTCTTTGTTTGACTGCGAGTATGTGCTCTCATTCGACTGAATGCCTTCACCCGTCATCCCAAACCTCCTGAGGCAGTAACCAGCTTCGTGTCTTTTGCGTGTGAAGGTTCTTGAAAATGCTTTCCTACAAAATTTGCAGTTGTGGCTCGGCATGTCTTCTCTCTTTGAACGCTCTGAGAACAAATGAGAACTGGGGGACATCACGATTTACAAGACAGTGGAGAGTATCCCCAAATACGCGCATGTATACATCAGTTTTACATACGGGCACATCGGTTTTAAACATATGCACATCGGTTTTACACATGTCAACATCGGTTTTACACATGTGCACATCGGTTTTCGTCAGTTTTAATCGGTTTTACACATGTGCACATCGGTTTTACACATGTGCTCATCGTTTTGTATCAGTTTTCATCAGTTTTCATCGGTTCGTGAGAATGCCAAAGAGGTTTAAGACATAAAGGGGCATGGGAGGGGTGAGGCCTAACAGCTTTGGGCACAAGGATGGTGCCTAAGGGACTTTGGGCACGGGAAGGGGATGAGGGGGCCTAACGAGTTTGGGCACACGGTGGGGGAGCCTAAAACAGGCATGGGCGCTTTGTGTGCGGGGTCAGAGCGGGGTCAGGGGCGGGGTCAGAGGCGGGGTCAGGGAAAACCTACATCAGATGACCATCTCCTACTACTGTCATAATTTCATTAAATAGGATGGTAGCTAAGTGAATATGTGGAGTAGACCAATTACTATTTTAAACGTGCAGCCCCAAAGCTGCACGTTGAAAATATTAATAAGTCTGCCCCCTAATAACCAATATTGACTCCTCCGACTGCTACCATTGAACAGACATGAAAACTACCACCAGAGTTCAAAGGGTTATTTATCAGGGAAAGATAAAGGACAATGTTTCTCTTGTGTTTTGTATTGCAAAAGTCGAGGGGCAGGGGAGCCCCCCACAACCCCCCCCCCCCCCCCACAACCCCCTCCCAACCAAAAAAAAAAAACAAAACAAATATATAAGTAAATAAATAAAAAAATGGTAAAAATATAAATAACAATTATCCACTTACACTTCATCGTACATATTTGGCGTCGATCCTGCAATAAACTTAAGATGGTGACTGGGTACTATGAATAAACATTCCATTTACCACATAATCACCATCAAATAGATTATTACGGAAAATAATGTTCACAACTTGCCTGGTGCGAGAATAACCCCAGAAGTCAACTTCGTAACACAGGTGAGTTGGTTTTTGGAAGTAGAAGATTATTAATCTTCTCCTATTGTTTGTTACCTGTTTACCAAATACAAATAGTGGCTGACAATGCAAAAACAGAAAAAAACTCAACATTTACTGAGTAACTAAACATTTTAATTTTCTTTGTCTCTGAAGCATAGCTTGATGACCCCTTTTGGAACGAGCGTGTTCTATTTTGGGGCCATAAGCAGTGTCTTCAAGGTAAAAGGTAAAAACATACAGAATGTGTTCGGCATTTTTTTTTTTGTGAACAACGCCAGCAAGCTTTTGTCATTGCGTTAAGTAAAAGATTAAATTACACAATATGAGATAAAAAGAACATCAAATCTCTGAATCGCGTTCACTAAAATCGACCTGCGCCTCGGTAAAACTCTTCTCACGTCGATATTAATGAACTCGGTACAGAGATTTCATACGAAATCGCAACTCATTAAATATCCTCCATTCATTTAAACCTTCCGACGTTTCAAAGAGTTGAATGTAATGATTTTTGGGAGGCGTGATGAATTACTCATTCGACAAAATGTATGTTTATTTATTCTATTTATGCCTGATGTATTGATTCAATGTTTTGAATGTCAACTAGCAAATATTAAACAAATTGTCACAGCTGTCAATCAATTTGGGTTATTTAGCCCCTTGAACCGAGATGCCATTCTGTCAATATCAAACCGGGCGCTGTCGACGTTCTGTTTGAACTGCCTAATCTCGATTCGTCATCTCATCGGAATGCGCCGAGCTAGATAAACAGAGTGTTGTAATTTTATGTGTGTATACTATTCTGTAAAATCTCCTTTATGTAAGTCTGTTCGCATTTGGTGGATATATATAGCAAAAGCAAAAAAGAGCCCCGGTGTGACAGGAATGGAAGTCCGTAGGAAAAGTAGTCCCTCTGGACTATTATTTCGCGGAATTATAGTCCTCGGTCTTACATTTCTAGGAATAGTAGTCCGTCGGACTCCTATTCCTAGAAATGTTAGACCTAGGACTATAATTCCGCGGAATAATAGACCAGAGGGACTAACGTTCCTACGGACTTCCAGTCCTGTCACACCTGGTCACACAAATTACCAAAAACACGCCAAGAACAGGTATTGTAAAACGATTCAGAGAAGTGTATCACTTGTTTTGTTTTCTACATCATTGTTCTGTTGTATATTTGTATATTTGGATGTAAAGACACATTCAACAGTGAGATTCTTATTGTCGTGGACAATTCTACAAGTGTAGGGAGACGGGGTATTCGAAGAGAACCAGCGAGCAGCGGCGAGAACCCGGTTGATTATCTATGTTAGCAACAAAGGACAAGTAGGGTCGCCATTGGTTGAAGGAAAGTGTATCATCGACGTGTTGTTCGCTTTAGTACACGGCACCACCTTTTTGCTCCTACTTGGACATACGGGCTTAAGTGTCTTCTCCGAAGGATACGACGCATATAGAATCAAACAGACTTCCTTTCGATCTAAAGCACAATGCATTAATCAATGAGCCGCCACACTCCCCACTGTTATGTTGTTAAGAATGACGGTCAGTAAATATTTTGTGGCACTTAGAGGTGTTTTCCGGCGACAAAACCTTCCCTGTAGGTAGTCAATAATGTCGTGTAAATACGAAAGGTCTCTCGCATTTGTATGCCTTCCTATTTAACCTCGTTTTTTTTTCTTCTTTTTTGTAACACAAAGTGCGCTATTGGAAAAACTGGGTTTTTCACTGTCAGTAACTTTCTGCAAAACCGATTCAATGTTAAATATAGACGAAAGCAACCTTCGTGATTTTACTTCACTTTATCGATTCGACAACTGACGCATGAGTTACAAATAACATTACTTTATCTTTAACGAGACGCTGGTGGAAACTCATTGCCTTAAAGACATTTTGCAATGACATTTTACGACACTTGATGGTAGTTCGCCACGAAACAATAATCACATACAAAAATAAGGAACATAAAATATTTTTGTCGTAACGGGCGGCGATCCCTCGTTCTGAGAAAGGGATGTGAAAGTAAGTCCACGTGTTCATCAGTTACTTTATGTGCTCACCGTCGACGTGTCTTGTGCTCACAGTGCAACACGGTCTCCAGATGTAACTATAAATGTGCTCGCAGTGCAACACGCTCTCCAAATGTAATTATAAATGTAAATCTTTTTTTTTTCATTGACATAGCTTGTATGAATTCCATTCAAAACAAACGTAATAAAAATTAAAGATAAAATAAGAAAAGAAAAATCACTCTGAAAAATATGTGCCTGATGCTTATGTTACGGGACAACCTCCAGAAAGGATGACCTTCATTCTGATAATCTAACAACTTTATATTTATATTTGTACTATACGGCAATAATTGTATGAAGCGAATCAATTTTGTACAAAAATTAAGTGAGAAAGTCGCTGTGTTAACAGCAAGAGAGACTTGCAAGGAATGACCCAAATATCGAGCCAAAATTGCCCGTCAATTTTCATCACATAGCCAAACCTTGGCCTCTGATTCGCTGAATCAGAAATCACCCATTTACACCCGTGTTTATTCGGATTTATTTCTACGTCCAGACAGGTTTGTCTGTGCTTTACTGCAAAACGCGAAAAAAAACTAAAGTCTAAATGTAACTTCAAATGTTAAACATCAATAACTCGCAAATGATAATTTCCGACTAGCCACCTCAAACACACTAGACCCAAAAGAACCAGTTTGCATGAGAAAAATAAATATCGTACATTGATTCACAAAGATCGCAATTTTAATCAGTAACACAAAAAACTAACCTTTCACCAGCTGATTTACATTTTTCACAATCTAGCTTTCTTAGTAACTTCCAGACGTTTACACATCTCGTCCACAACATTTGTGGTAAAAAATTCAAGTGTGGACAAGGTGTCAGTTTGGCGGGTTGGGAGTAACATGTGCAGTGCAGTCCACTTATTTGGGAACCCAGATACCCCGTTAATTGAGTTAAATTTCCAAACACAAAACCATTCGACAATCCCTCCAAATCACCTAAAACATACAAAATCACGGAAACGGACTTGGCGAAGAAAGCATCTAGGACTTACAATAGTAGCACGTTGTGCTGTAAGGTGGGTTCCTTTGAATACTGGTAATTTTGTTGGATCGAATTCCTCGGTTACTTCGTAAAATTTCTAAGCACAACCCGATAATCCATTCAAATCACCTAACATTACGGAAACGGACACCCCAGAATGCTCCTTTTTTACCTATTCTCTTACTTAAATGTATGGCGAAACTACATTTTTTTATAAATTCGTCTATATTTGGTGTCATCCGCAACTGCCTTCAATACTCTTGCTACTGATCTATATTTAGTAAGTTCATTAACATAACCCCTAACTAATTTTCAATGTGAATCAATATTTTGACAAGCTCCTGGATGTATCGATCTATATTTAGTAACATCCTTAATTGACCACTCTTACTGTTGCTACTTTTTAGTAAGTTAATTAACTAATACCATCTATTGTTACACGGTCACAGCACACTCATTCCTACAATTGTTTATGTTCATATGATATGCGTGTAGGACACTTAATCGCTAGCAAAACACACACGGCCGTATCTTGCAACATCATACTTAAGACACCCCTTCTCCATAGTGTAGCTACAAAGAAAATCCCATATCACTACAAAGGAATAATAATAATAATAATAATAATAATAATAATAATAATAATAATAATAATATAATATACATTTATATAGAGCAAACATCTCACAATATTAAAAAAGTTCCATGGCGCTTTACAACACTGCTCATAAACAAAAAGATGACCAACATAGGATTTAAAAATATTTGTTAAATAAATGGGATTTCAATCTAGATTTAAATGCTGTCAAAGAAGGGGTTGTTTTAACAAATTCTGGTAGCATGTTAAACAGTCTAGGAGCATTATAGCTAAAAGAACGTCCACCGTAGCTAGCGAGAACATAGAATTTCTCTTCTAAAAGATTTTGGTTTGTGGAACGGAGGGGGCGTTTCGGTATATGTGGTTTTACTAGATTAGCAATGTAAGCTGGGGACTGCTTCATGTGTACTTTATATGTGAAGAGGAGAATTTTGAACTCAACTCTGGCCATAATAGGAAGCCAATGCAATCTTTTCAACTTAGGTGTTATGTGATCTCTCTTTTTCGCTAATGTCACAATGCGTGCTGCTGTGTTTTGAATAGACTGTAGTCTGTCAAGTTGTTTATTGGGAAGACCGTGTAGAAGCGAATTACAGTAGTCCAGCCTTGAAGAAATAAATGCGTGAATGAGGCATTCTGTGGCACGCGTGGTTAGGAATTTTCTAGATCGACCAACTTTCCGAAGATAAATTTGGCGGACTGGCAGACTTTTGAAATATGAGGAACCATTGTTAAGTGAGAATCAAAATACACACCAAGGTTTCTAACAGTGGTAGATGGATTGATAATGGTATCTCCTACTTTAAGGCAGGGCAAATTGTCTGGGGCAGGTTTATGCCTAGAAGAAAAAATTATAAGTTCTGTTTTCTCATCGTTAAGTTTAAGTTTGATTACCAGCATAAAGGTTCTAATATCATCGATGCAATTCCGCAAAACTTGAAATTTCAACTCAGTGTCACTTGTATCCACGGGGTCAAACTCCGCATAGATCTGTGAGTCATCTGCATAGAAATGGCAGCCAATCCCATGTGGTCGAATAATCTCCCCGAGGGGCTGTATGTATAATGTAAAAAGAATTGGACCCAGGACTGAGCCTTGGGGTACGCCAAATTTAAGTGGTACAGGGTTTGATTGAATTCCCTCAGTTGTGACACACTGGGTCCTATTTTGTGTTATGTAAAATAACTTTATATGAATAACTAACTTTGCCTATTTTGTGTTATGTAAAATAACTTTATGTGAATTTTATCGATCGAAAAATGTTCTTTTACTTGTAAATAAGAACTTTTGATCTGAATAAAAAAATATAAATAAGAAAAACTAAAAAAAACAAAAAAAACTAATACCCTTGATTTTACTGTAATGACAGGATCAAGATGTTTCTGAACTTACCAAACAAATGGAAGTAAATCAAACAATCAGATTAGTGTATTCCCATTGTGTTTCTTTTCCATTACTTCCTATGTTAGTTTACTAATTTTTCGACCTTAACACGAAATCTTATGGAAACAAAATGCAAGTCCGGATTCAGGGTCGAAAATTGGTTAAAAAACTCCAGATACTTGTCGGTGGGGGTGGAAAGTTCCAGATAGAAAGTTTGAGCCACTCAGCCCTGACCTTCCACCTGCACCAAAGACCTTGATAGGGATGAACAGATTTAACTGTGTCACAGGTTGCGAGACGTCAATGTGTAGTTGCAAATAAAATCCAAACTCACATGTTCAAATGTGTGTGGGAAATGCCAGGAAAATAATAAATGCTGCAATGTCAATGCAGATAATCTGGAAATCGGAATGACCCATCGACCGCGTGGAAACTAAAGTGTTTTCGGTGCGAAAGGGAAGTCTGAGCATCACACAAGAAAATTTATTTGTGGGACAGGTACAGAAACGCATCTTGGTAGGATGCATAGACAACGATGCTTTCAAATTTTTTCAAAGAATCCATACAACTTTAAGAACTACAACGTCAATTACCTTGCTTTGTACGTAGATGGGCAACAGATTTCTGTCAAACCTCCACACCCTCGGTTCGATCAGCATGGAGTGGCCAAATGTGATCCCACCTTATTCCAAGGTACCCGGCAGTCGTACGAGAACAAAGGACACCACATCAGACAGAAGAACACACAAATGGTTTCAGGTTGCTCGTCTTCGATCTAACCCATGATCTGTCGCATGGACAACACTTCGATCTGGTGAACAGAGGAAACTTGAGGCTGTAAGTCTATTTCGAAGACCCGTTAACGCCCACGATCAACGTACTGGTGTATGGAGGATTCCGGAATATAATAGAAGTGGATAAGAGCAGCCAAGTTATATTCAATTACTCCACATGAATACTCTAGAGTTTGAGAACGCATTTCGATTTGCTGTTTGGTTGAAGAGAACTTGTTGCCGCAGAGTACCGATGAAGACCATTGTTAACTTGCTCACTTATTTACTGGGGCTTATCGATACTTCAACAACCGTCAAAATGCTCGCATCCGATCTAATGGACAATAACGTATTTGTTGATGACGTCATGGATTAACCTGCCACATGATGCCGCTGTATTAAAGACTATAAAAAGGGAGCGCACTCGGTTTTCAGCTCATTTGTGTCTTGACCACCAACGAAGTAAGATGTCTACGAATGTGACCGTATTCAAAATCAACAACAAATCAAATATTCATCTGTAAAGTAGGAAGTTGGGTTCCAGTTTACCAAGAGATGTTGGGAACGAGTGAGCAAAGCAACTGATATAGCAAAGAAGAGAAGCATTCAAATAAAAGAAACCCGACCGACGAGAGACAGAAAATCAAAGAAGAATCATTAAATAATGTTTGCAATTCCATGTTGGATACAGGTGGCGTTGAACGAAAGCGAATCAAGGAATCCAAGAGACTAACGAGAGAGCTTGCCTAATAGTAGCACAAAAGAAAACCTGATCAGTACAGAGATCGCAGAAGCACATCAAATATGAATAGGAGGCAACTCGTCTCAATAATTTCGACTTCATTTTACCAAGTGAATGTACAAAAACACCGAAGGAACAAGCAAGAGTCGAATTCTTTTATTTCTGTAGCAAAGATAAAACTACAGTTAAAACTAGAATTCCTCTCATGAAATGCGCACAAATAGCACGTTGATATGCGCGTTAATGTACGCGTTATGGCCCAAGTAAAGCTATCAAATTCTGTACATATGGCCTGTGCACAAGCAATGTTTCAGCCAATGGACCTCCGGGTAACCCGGAGGTCCATTGGCAGAAACATTGCATGTGTTTGCTATGATTAACCGGGAGAACCTGCCGCGCTTTGGATCCCATTCGATATGGCAATTGCGCGCCATTACAACGCGCAATTAAGCCTAGATAAGCGCACTATTCGTGACAGGACTTCTAGTTTTAACTGTAAGTGTTTTCACTGTGGTACTATTGTACATTTCTTGGATAATGACGATGATGTCATACAAGAACATAGAAAATATACTCCAGACTGTTATTACATTCATAATTTACTACCAGAATTCACGGACGTCGAAGCAGTTCAGGAAGATGTACCAAAAATAGAAGATTTACAAAAGATGAAATGTTGTGTCTGCATATTAGCTAAAGCCAATGACGCTCCGCAGCCATGTACTCATTTGTGTATGTTCAAAGACTGCTGCAATCCATTGAGAAGATGCCCAATCTGCAGAAAGACAGTTTATGAATATCTGACATCTACATACATCAGGAGAGTGTTTCTACAAATAAGAGTGTACCATGAACAAACTGATTCATTGTTATCTAAATAAAATAAATTAGAATATTAAAAAAATATACTGTTATTTTTTACCACACACACAACATGAACCCCTGGACGAGAACAAGGACTTCATGGTCCTTCTGTACGGTAAGTAGTTCATCCACTATTCCTTGGATGAGAACGAGAGGGGGTTGAAAAAGTAGGAAAACACCTAGTATTGGAAAAAGGAGGATTCGGGGGAGTCCGTTTCGGTAATTTTTGGTGATTTGGCGAGATTGTCGGGGTGGATTTATTTTTCTGTTTCTACGAAATAACTGAGGAATCTGAACCACCAAAATTACTATTATTCAAAGGTATGCACATTATAGCACTATTGTAAGCACTAGATGATGGCTTCGCCAGGACCTTTTTCGGTGATTTGGGGTATTTTCTGTAATTTGGAGGGATTGTCGTTTTTTTTGTATAATTAGCATCACTCTAATACAAAGGCGAACGCGCTCAGAACACTCCCAGTCCTATTGTAGGCCTTGGGTCACATAGGAACCTCATGTTGCCATGGAAATCAAGATGACGGCCTCCAGTATACAAAATGAACTGCGAAAACACGCACAACTCCAACAAAAGGCGATGCGCATGCGCACTATCACCACGTATCACTACAGGGATGACGTCTAAAGATGGCCATGACAATAGAAAATGAAGTAACTAGGTCGCATGGCTATGACGTCACTTTCCCATTTTTTTAGGACCCGGCCTTTGGTGATTGTTCAAAGAATGTTCGGATTTTTCCTCACATGTTATGTCGCTGAACTTCAGAATACAATTTTAAATCAATGGTACAGAAAATCTGGCAATTTAACCAGCCAAAACATGATCGATCGAAGGTATTCTGTAGAAAGATGCTCCTCTCCTAATTTATTAATATTTATTTGTAAAATATGTGCTGAATAATTGGAATATATTTTGCTCTCAGGAATAAAAAAAAAACATTCCAAGATGCGCTAGGTCACATCCTGACCCCATCATATAGAAGTAGCTTCACGAAAACACAACAATATGTAAGTGGATTTTTCGGAGTGCTAAAAGTATCCCCTCAAAAATTCCGACTTACTTTACTTGCACACTCTCGTACACCAGCCGTGAATTCCGTTCTTAATGTTTTAGTCGTGGCAACTCATCCCGCAATTATCATGGCAACTAGACTATATTCAAACATAAATTAACCAGATCTCACCATTGTGGTCTACAGTTAAAACTAGAAGTCCTGTCACGAAATGCGCGCTTATCTAGGCTTAATTGCGCGCAGGAATTGCGCGTAATTGCCATATCGAATGACATCCAAAGCACGGCAGGTTCTCCTGGTTACTCATAGAACACACAGGCAATGTTTCTGCAAATGGACCTCCGGGTTACCCGGAGGTCCATTGGCTGAAACATTGCTTGTGCACAGGCCGCATGTACACAATTTGATAGCCTTACTATGATCATAACGCGTAGATTAACGCGCAGATCAACGTGCTATATGTGCGTATTTCAGGACAGGACTTTTAGTTGTAACTGTATCTTGGTCAAGACAGACGTAACCTGATCCCTGATATCTCTTCAAAACAAATTTTGTCTAATTTTTCCGTCTAAGTATGTATTATCTATGATTAAAAAAATCCTTGCGATCTCTAGCTTTGTAGTAGTGATTCATTGAATGAGATAGCTTGAAGGATGATGAGACTAGTTTCTCAAGCATTCCGGATTTTGATGATTTGATGTTGAGGCTTCCTTGTGTTCTCAGACTGAATGCATAGTAGCATTCTCACAATTGCTTGGATATATTTTCATATTGCGTCAATGGCTAAGGCAACAACACGAGGTGTCAATTTCAGTATTGCAAAGAAGAGAGTGCGTAGAAGTCATTTATGTACGTACTTCCGAACAACACTGAAGATGACATCTCGTGATACAGCCTAAGACGTTGATGCGCTGTGAAACCCTCGACAACAAAATGCATATGAGTGGTCGTATATGGTCGTGCCGTAAGTTTCAACACTCGCTGTAGTTTGATTTGCCTTCGATGAACCAAAATGTTTTCGAATCAAATCGAGTTAGTGAATAAATGTGAATCGAAATCGAATATCTGCTAAGGGCTTTACCCGTTAGAACTTAATGAGTCTGTCCGAAACGACAACTTTAACAAACAAAACTACAGATGGTCACAATTTTGACTGGACTATTAACAGGATGTCAAGGTTGTGTTGACGATGGTTGCCAGGGTGCACTTGTGCCAAAAATCCCCCTGCATAGGTGTTAGTTCGTCGCCTGAGGGCTAGAATGTTCGAGTTGTCAGTCCGTACGTGCAGCAGTCTTCTGCATTATAGGCATTGTACAGTCGGCAGGTCATTATCGACTGCACGTACAACATTTTGTGAACAAGGCTAAAGTTGATGGACCCTGTGATGGGACACACACTTTTTCTACAGGCATGCGCCATGATTTCAGTCTGGAAGTATGTAAATGTGTCAATATTGATGTTGTCTTGTACTGTATTATTATGTCAAGGCATATATGATTGGTCAAGGAGTTCTGTATTTGGCCGGTTCGATCTATTCTTTTACTTCGGCCATCTCACAACACGAAGGCTTGACTTCAGGCTATAAGTTGGTTAAGGTAAAGGAGTTTGACCCAAATCAGTGACATGCGCACCGCACAGTGACGCAGAAAGCATATAAGACTTGTTTTTTTGTTTTTGTTTTTGTTTTTTTTTGTTTTTTTTTTTTGGGGGGGGGGGGGTACTTGGATGGTGGGAATACAATGCATAAAACTATGTTCGGCCCGATTCGGTAAATTTGTTAAATATGGAACCATAAATGTACATTTGTCTCGACTTCAAAAGGTCGTAATGGAGGCAACTGGAATAGAGGAATCTTTGGTCACACGCCTCGAATAAGTGTTAAGTCCGTGCATCCCGTTCGTGTTAATTATCAATAAGATTGCAATGCCAGGTTGGTAAAGATAATGCTGATCTCAATTCTCTCTCCCTCTCTATCTCTCTCTTTCTCTGTGTGTCTCTCTCAGCAGCAGCAGCAGCAGCAGCAGCAGCAGGGCAGGGGGGGGGGGGGGGGTGAATAGCCTTTTCTAAATGAGAGATTTTTCAGCCCCTATAACGTTTCCATTTACATTTATGTCAGACTCGACCCAGCCCCTATAATGACTTAAAGACTGTTGTCAGCCCGACCTACTTGGTCCTGAGAACGTCTCCCACGCATTGATTCGTAAGGCCGGGAGCTGCCAGACTCCCTAACACCACAGACTCACCCAGTCCGAAGGTCACAAACCCATACTAGCCTTCAGGTAAGACGTTAGATAAAGTAAAATAAATAGATTGAAGCAGTAGCAAGCAGGAAAAAGAGAAAAAAAAGATAAATTAAAAAATGAAAATTATTAACATTTTTACATGTACCCGCATTACATGTACTCGTTATGTACATGTACTCACAATTGATAGAGGCTTCCATCCCTCATCTAGTCAAAAACGACAGCAGAACAGGTGGGAGTGAATGTCTGAATTCAACTCCTGACAGTTCTCTTACAAGTACTCAATACATTGACGTTGTGGAACCTGGCTGACTCTGATTGCGGACCTATTCAAAAATCAATATTCACATTTAGTCTGCAAATGAAGATAAAAAACGTTAGTCCTACACTGCTTCTGGAAAATTATTCTCCCATTGGAATTTAATAAGATCGACCAAAAAGGCAATTGCAGCATCAAACTACAGAAAAGAAATAGCGTTGTCGTACTAGGTTATTAGTTGTCTTTGACTGGTAGTACCAGGTGAGGACGCTATCACCTGTTTTGCTGGTGAATTTCTCTCGCGCACATTCATTGTTGTCCCTATCCGTTCCCCCACTGTTCAGTCTATCAGAATATAATGTGTTGGTGTTTCATTCGAAAGCTTGTTTATAGAAGACTCACGCTGATAAGCTGTGCTGGACAAGACGTCGTATACACTTTGGTAAACACTTCTATTCGCCGCATTTGAGAATTTTGTATTGAACTGACCCTTTCGACGATGTCGCCCTGGAAGTTATCATTTCAGATAATTCTGTCAGCGGTAATTCTGTCAGCGGCAAAATAGGCGAAACCATCTTGCCTTGTTAGGAGATTTTGTCGAGCTGTTGAATTAGATTATTACCGAGCCCCGTTTCCGAATTTGTGCTCTTTATATCGTCTTCTCGTCCACTACCAACATTTTCTTCACGCAAAAAATGTATGCACACAGGTTTGAAAGGGTAAAGAGAAGGAAACCAGATTCTGATCCTTCACAAATGAACGGAGTGGTAGTTCAAGACCGCTGAATCTATAGAAGTAGCTACGTCCTTGTCTACGTGTATAGGTATTTCCGTTTGCTGACTTTATACATAAAATCCACATATTAATTTTGTTATAAATTGTGAACACTAGCGGCCGTTTTTCCGGCCAGCAACATGGTACGTTATAACGTCATTAAATAGGATGGCTGTTCAGTAAATTTGTGGGGTAGACCAATCAGTATTTTCAACGTTCAGCCCCGGGGCTGCACGTTGAAAATATTGATTGGTCTATCCCAAATAATGAGTATGGCTCTTTCCATTGCAGCCATTGAACTGGCATGGAAGATACCACTAGAGTTCAAAGGGTTAATTTTGTTATTTGTTGTGATAAGAATTATACTTTGCGTTCACATGGTGGCGATAAACAGTTCGTTGCTATAATAGACAGTTTGTTTACTTTGTTTTGTATTTGATTATTGATGCCCGTTGTGGCCCACCATGAAGGGCTAAAAGAAAATAACACTGTAAAATATTTTCGAAGAAAGCGTTGCTGTCGTGCTTAGGATCTCCATAAATTGTCATCACAGAGAAATATACATTATTTGCGATTCGGGCGTCATACGTTGAATCGATTAATTAAAGTAATATAGTGTCATAGTGAAGGTTGTTACCTTGGTTTAATCGTTGACAGAGACACATTAACATGGTAAGTTCCCTCACAGTGAAACAAAAACATGTCTCCTACAAACAGTATCGCAGCCTGCATTAAAATAAATAAGACATGCAATTGTAAGAAACATTCATATATCACATGAAACGTCGTTAATTTCGACGTAACAACCCATGTCTTATTTCCTGATTATCGACTTGTGTCTAATCGGCGCGTGGTCCCAAAGCAGCCGCATTGTATTCTTGTGCGCAGTTCACATGACGTCAATTACGCCAACAGGTGCAAGTAAAGCGCATTCATGACGTCATGGCGTGAAGCGTCTGAGTCAACGAACTGATTGTCGGTTGTTTGGGAGAATTTAGCGACAATGAATTAACTCTTTACCCAACGAATCGGCCGCATCCGCCGGTGTAATATGCAAATTTAGCAGTTGAAAAAATACTATTTTTCAAAAAAATTCAACAAAACAATATCATGTGACCCCTCGTTGGAACGAGCTCATCGAGGTCGTTCCAACGAGGGGTCACAGGATATGGTTTCGTTAAATGTTTTGAAAAATTTGAAAAAAATGATATTTAAAATAATAAATTTTGATATCGTCTGCGTTGGGTAAAGGGTTAAATAAAAAGTGTAAAAAACATTCGAAAATTTATGTGATATACAGAATCTTTAACTCGTGATGTTTGGATATAAGATTTTTTGAAACTGGTTCGATGAATTCGATTCACAACTCACCTAAAGGCTCGTTGTGAATCAAATTCATCAAACTCGTTTCAAAAAAAAACTTATATCCAAACATCACTCGTTTGAGATCCTCTGTATTACAATTAAAGAATATTGATTACCACCAAGAAAGATGTTACAACCGGAACACTCCTATCGGAACGATCAAGGAAGTCGACGTCATCCATAACAACATAACAGTGATATAGTGTTTCTCATTATGTACACCAAGTTGAGCGGATGTTAAGGACGACGAGACACAAATTTTACGTATTAACTGTGAACCGAAACTCTAGCACGTAATCCAGACAGGGCGCTTTGCGCACTTTGGTAACAGTAATCATCTTCGATCTTAAAAACAAGAAACAACTGTGTATACAATTACACCTGACAACACAAAATGTTGGGAAATATGTTGGACGAGAAGCACTCCGTTCTTTCACTGATCCATCCCTCACATACTTTGAAAATGCAAGTTAATGCTGACAAGACGAAATTGGTAGTGAGGTCGACATTTTAGCTATTTATTAACCCGTTACCCAACGTAACGGTCAAAACCGGCCAGCGCTATTCTCAAAAATCGCCAATTAATTTTCATTATTTTTTTCATTTTTTGTCTCAAAAACATAGGTTATGACCCCTCATTGGAACGAGCTCGTCGAGCTCGTTCCAATGAGGGGTCATAACCTATGTTTTTGAGACAAAAAATGAAAAAAATAAGTTATTCAAGAATTTTTTTTGCAAGTGTCGTCTGCTTTTCATGTTAACTCTTAACGCTTTGAACGGCTTATTTTTCATACTTTTGACCGACTGGGACACGTGAGCAGATTGAGATACCTTGGCCCTGTGTTGTATAAAAATGAATTACCTATGAGAGTATCGAAGGAACTCCCGACACACACTCGAAGTTGGAATGACTTGTTGGGATCGTTAGCATTTTTTATTCTTTCTTTTACGTCCGACCAACATTTCGGAACTTTCCTTTTAACCACACTCACGAATTTGGTATCCTAATCCATTTGTTTTCGAAATTCTATCAGCGATGAGAGAATTGTGAATTTCAAGTTTTCTGATGTTTTTTTTTTTTTTTTGTAAATACCAATATCAAACCCCTCTCTTGCTGATAGTTGTTATGTTTTTTTAAGTTCTTTTGAGAATCCGGCATTTTTGACGTTTTTATGTCACTTCAAATTTGAGAATTTACTTATTAAAAACGCTTATTTTGTGACACCCATACCTCCATACTTCTGAAAGATACAGTTTTCAAACTTCGCACATCTATTTCCACTTATCTGGAGTTAATCCAACGGGGTTTGCTTTTCGGAATTTCAAAACTTCGTTGGAAGGAGCCGAACGCTAAGTGTTTTTTTAAGATTTTAAATTCCAGCTCATTTTAACACTATCTCTCTGAATTGTTGGCAATATAATCTCCGCAAAAAGACATACTTGAAAATATAGTACTGTCCTTGAGAATTCCCAATGGTTATACGCGAACACTTAGGTGACGTCATGAGGGCATCATGTGTTCAGAAATTAAAATACGTCAGGATGTTTTTGAAATTTTAGTATGTTGAAGAGCTTAAAAAATTAGGAGATACCTGATGGTTTTGTTTTGGGTTTTATTGTGTGTTTTTCGATTTGGCGGTCTACCCCAAATAATGAATATGCACTCTTATATTTGCTGCAATTGAACTGGTATGGAAGATACCACTCGAGTTTAAAGGGTTAAAAACGACGGTTTCTGATTCACATAACTCCATATTAATAAATGATACAGTTACCAGACTTTTTACACTATTTTCTGTATATTGGACATTTTTCAATGTTATTTTTTTATTTCAAATTACGCAACCGATGCCAGCGATGCCGATTTTACGTTTCCTTCCATATCTCCATCTCAACCTCATTTCCAGCCCAACTCTTTCGACATTTTTGGGGACTGTAATCTCCACGAAAAAAACTATCTAAAAATGTATTGCGGTTTTAAGAAATTCTCAATCGGGGGGGAGGGGGGGAGGGGGGGGGGGTCATGGCTTGGGTCATATGGTCAAAAAATAAAATACGTCATTTTTCTGAAATAATATACTACTCAAAGTTTGCTAAGCACCAAGTATATCCAACTACGTGTTTTACGTTTCATTTGAAATATTGTAATGAAAAGTGTATAATTATTTAATTAAATCTTTAATGATTTAAGTACAGGAATTAAGATTTTGTTTGTGTGTGACATTATTTTTTAGCTTTTGAATACGATAACCATGGAAAATGGATATTATTGGTAAAAGAGGAAATGTTTCAATTTGCCATAAAGTTGATGGAGCGAACTGGTATTGGTCCAATATCGAGTATGAGACCCATTACTGCTATTTACAGCCTGACAACGCCTTCTCATGCTCCCAGTCAGGTTACTGGTGGTCCTATGGGGGATGTTGTTCTATTCTGGGGCCAGCATGGCACCAAGCTCTTGGACACTTCTTGGCTGGACTTGACGGGCTGAAATTGCAAGCTGCAGCTCATTCCAGCCATGTTCGATTGCATTGAGATCAGGGGATCTTGCTGGCCAATCCAAGCACTCAATCCCCTCCCTCTGTCTGTACTCCCCGACAGCATGGGCAACATGAGGACTGGCATTACCGTCCATCAGAATGAATCTATCTCCCACTGCACCTGCATACACTCTGACGTGGACATCCAGGATCTCGTCAATATACCGTTGTGTAGTCAATGTACCACATTGGAGGACACAGAGCTCTGTACGTCCATCTCTGCTGATGCCCCCCTAGACCATGATTGACCCTCCACCATAGCGCCATGCTCAGCAATGTTGGCTGCATGGACTCGCTCTTCTGGTCTTCTCCATACCCTAGCACGTCTATTTGTGTGGTCGATTGACTCATCTGTAAAAAGTCCATCCAGCGTGGTCCATGGGCCATTCATATCATGCCTGGCGGTGGGTCTGTGACAGCGGAATGCGAATACATGGTCTTCTCAATCAGAGACCACTTCCGTGCAACATTGTTGAAACATTTACCCCGGATGCATTCTGAAGGTCACTGCAAAGCTGGGTTGCTGTGGCACAGCGATTCCTACAGGCCTGTATGATCAAAAACCGGTCTTCAGCTGCAGATGTTGCCCTGTCTATGTCACTAGCATGTCATCTTAGTGATGTGCCATACTGCTGAAATCTTGCCCATGCTCTGGTGATCACCGTATGGTGCACATCAAGGGCTTCACCAACCTTCACCATTCCTACAGACCGCCACATTTCTGCTTCAGACAAATGTCTTCTTACATTTGCATTTGCCATATTCAATCATTAAATCACAAGGGTTTGTGTTGAAATGAAGACTGAATACCCTACACATGACATGTACATGAAGACAGTACATGGAAACATCATAAACATCAATGGGTACATGCTTTCCATGACTGCCACGAAAAGTCTGACTGTCAAGAGACCTAATGTAAGCACTGGGGACCATCTCAGTACGTTCCTCACTCATATCCACCAAAAATATCGTAAATATGTCACAAGCAAATTTCACAATGATGTGTCAAATATTTGGTGCTTAGCAAACTTTGAGTAGTATAGTATGCTGTAGAGCTCAACAATTGTTTACTTTTGTTGGAGGGGGATTTGTTTTTCGATTTGGCGCCCTCCCTTTCTAAATTTTGGGACTAAAAACTTCGTAAAAAACATATCTAAAAACATATTGCTGTCCTATGAAATTTTCGACTGCTTTTGCCGAACGCTGGTGATGGGGGTGGGTGGGTCATGTGTTCAAAAATTAAACATACGTAATGTTTTTCTGAAATCTTAGTATGCTGCAGAGCTAAATAACATTAAGAGATAGTTGTGTTTTGTTGTTTTGTTTTTTTTGTTTGCTTTTGTTCCTCGATTTGGTGCCATCAGGTAACTCTAAATTTATAAGAGATACAGCTTCCAAACTTCACACACTATTTTCTACTTATTTGCAATTGTTAAGTTATTTTTTTATTATTTCAAATTTACGCACCCGATGACAGTTTTACATTTTTTTCCATATCTTTTATTTCCAACATCATTTAAGTCCTAATCTTTCGAAAGTTTGGGGCTGTAATCTCTGCAAAAAAAAACAAAAAAAAACATATCCAAAAATGTATTGCCGTCTAATGACATTCTCAGCTATAGCCGAAAGCTGACGTGACATAAAAGGGGGCGCGGGGGTCATATGATTAGGATTTTTTGTTTTCGATTTTTCTCAAAGTTTAATAAGTTGTAGAGCTAAAACAATTAACCCTTTACCTAACATGAAAAGCAGGCGCCACATGCAAAAAAAAAATCATGAATAATTGTTTTTTTTTCATTTTTTTGTCTCGAAAACATAGGTTATGGCCCCTCATTGGAACGCGCTGGACGAGCTCGTTCCAATGAGGGGTCATAACCTATGTTTTTGAGACAAAAAATGAAAAAAATATGAAAATTAATTGGAAATTCTTGAGAATAGTGCTGGCCGGTTTTGGCCGTTACGTTGGGTAAAGGGTTAAGAGATATTTGTTTTCTGTTTTTTTGTTTTTCGCTTTGGCGCTACTTTGACATTTTTTCATCACTTCAAAGTTTAACGTTTTTTGTCACATTTCATTGAAAACGAAGCGACGGAATTTGCTTTATTGAGCGGCCTAGTGCGTTAAAGGGCGACAGACACTTTCTCCACTTTGTTTAGCCGTACCGGGTAAGATGTTGTTCGTCCTTCTTTGGATGACTTCTGGACATTCGCTAAAACCAAACTAATTACATGGTAAATAAACATGATCAACATTGACCAATGGTTTGATCTATTCTGATGAGATATCTATGTTGTGTGCATTTACCATTGCCTGGGAAATGATATTATGTGACACGCTGTTGGAAAGGGAACTGGAGCGCCTTTTCCGACAGGGTGTCGTTTAATAGCATTTATTACTTTGATGGAATCAACTCCATACCTGACCTGGGGTGTTACAGAGTTCATCCTGCTCGGATGCCATTCAGGGGGAGATCACTGTATGTTACAGCCAAGATTGTTCAGTACAAGTTAATTGGGCCAATTTGCGATCTGGGAATTTAAATTTCTCAAGATTTTTTTTTTGTTTTCAATTTTTTTTATTCTTTTTTATTTTTGTTTAACCACTCAACGCGGTGGCGTTGCGGTACAGTTAAAACTAGAAGTCCTGTCATGAAACGCGCACAAATAGCACGTTGATGTGCGCGTTAATGTACGCGTTATGGCCCAAGTAAATCTGTCAAATTCTGTACACATGGCCGGTGCACAAGCAATGTTTCAGCCAATGGACCTCCGGGTAACCCGGAGGTCCATTGGCAGAAACATTGCATGTGTTTGCTATGAGTAACCAGGAGACCCTGCCGTGCTTTGGATCTCATTCAATATGGCAATTGCGCGCAATTCCAACGCGCTATTAAGCCTAGATAAGCGCACTATTCGTGACAGGACTTTTAGTTTTAACTGTAAGCGGTTCTCGTCAGATCACCGAAGTTAAGCAACGTCGAGCCCGGTTAGTCCTCGGATAGGTGACCGTCTGGGCGATCGATTCGGACTCCCGCGTTGTGTCTTTGGGCAAGGCGCTTAACCCCAATTGTCCACATGGGGGCGCGATGATGCCGTGCACTAAGGCGTACTGCACGTCGACGGTGCGCATGTCTTCAACCAATCTAACCCTACCTGTGCTGCAGTGTGAAGTTATGATGATGGGGAGCTGGCAGCTGCTCGTTGTTGCTCGGTGGTTCTCCCCAGTTACTCCGGCTTCCTCCACCCGTAAAACTGTCAAGGTCATGATCAGCCATTATGTATAAGTATGTGACCGTAAACACCAATAAATAAATAATAAATAACCACGCAACCAATTGAAGGGCAGCAGTTTAGCTGCTCCCCACAGTCCAACCAGGCGCTTTCAGCGAATTCTCGTAGCTGAGACTCGGAATCTTAGCACAGATGTATGTCAAGGATGGAGTTAAGGCCAGAATATGCGTGTACATTGTAGTTTCTTGACCCAATCTCTGTGTCATAAGTATCTAATAACACGTACATGTGCATCAACATTCATGTAAGTTCTTCTTTTTGTTCATCAGCATAAACTATCGTATTCACCTTTTTACTTATCATGTGTAAACAGCGTGCGAAAAGCACAGCCAAATGTCATTCGAACGATACCATTCGCCGAAGTGCACAGGTTGCTCGTGCCGAGCCTATGTTTTCGTATAGATTTTCTACCAGCGAAACTGAACCTGGACACAGAACGGTGCAATTCAATTCACAGAGCGACACAGTGCCTTCACAAAACCTGCATCCTTCCGCTATTTCGTCACTTGTCAATTGTCACATCCGTGCAAATAATCTGTCAGGGACGCCAGTCGTTTGCACCTAATGTATCAGCGCAGCCACAACAGCTCACGGGGCCTCCACTGGGATTGTCTGGGGGCCATCCTTCTTCCTTGCCTCCGATTTGCCCAGGTACTCACTCCCTTAACACGTTTTTTCTGCCTTCTCTCCTCTACTTGGCGTACAAGGCGTTCCGTTATTCAGCCTGCCCTACATTGACCCTGATATCTCACCTAGCCTTCGACAATATATTCTCTTGGGGTGGACGTCAACCTTGCTCTGCTTATATTGCTACCGCTGGGCACCAACAAGGCCCTCGACATATATGGCTACCGCTTTACAAAAAATATTAAAAATTACTTTGCCAGATCTTTTCGGGAAATACAAAACTATCATCTGCGAAGTTCATCTCAGCAGAAGAAATGGGCTGGACGCCTACATGACCGACATTGTCAATATTTCTACCGAATATGGCGAATTGTTCTATGGCTGTCACCTGACCTTTTATGCCGAAAATACGGCATGGCTCACTCGGAGCACAAAACTTGACTGGGCCATTCGCGACAATAAACATTTTTGCAACACATTTGCTGGCCGAAAACGCTTCTCATGGTTTTCTTGTAAAAACACCTTACACGCCGCAAAATCCTGTCCTCTGAATTCCGTCAAACTTTCTGCGTCCGCTACTGGTCCTCGCCGGCCACCCTTCTGAACATGGCTCTCCCATGTCCACCGAGCAATGCATTCAATGCAACTTCGACAAAGCTTGCTCTTTCGGAACTCGATGTCGGTACCTGCATACATGTCTTTCTTGCAAGGAACCTCATCCTCGGTCAGCCTGTCCCCAACGGCTCTCTTTGGATCTTCAGATCGTACCCATTCCACTCAGACCCAAATAACTCCTCCCTGCTCGAGACCCCCACAAGCTGGTTCGACTGTGGACTCCACCTCTGCCAATGTTGCTCAGCTTGAAGCTGACCTTCAAGGCTATCCAGATGCCTCACTCGTCCGCTTTTCCACTCAGACTTCCAGTTGGGTTTTCATACAGGCCTCTGGACGCCCCTCAGCCTAGCCTCACCTCCCTCCTCCTCTTCCAGTTGCTAGGCATTTCTCTTTCCGTAGAAAAGTCAGAAGGCCCCTCTCATTGCGTTGAGTACATTGGCGTTACTTTGGATAGCAACCGCCTACATCACCTAACCCCCCCCCCCCCGCCCCCGCCCCCCTCCCCTCCCGAAATATTTTCTCGCATTACTTCAATCATCGAGGATTTTCTTGCGAAGAGGACATGCAACAAACGGGAACTGCTGAGTTTACTAGGCCACATAAGCTTCGATGCTCGGGTCATCGTTCCCGGGCGGTCGTTCATTTATCATCGTATCACCCTTTCTACCTCGGAGCACGGATTGTTTATACCCTACATATTCATACTCCGAACACTTCCCTGCGCCAGGTCTATCAGGCCTTGGCTTCCGAACGCTTGTCCTGACTCCATTACGTTTCTGTCCTCACCACAACTGCTTCCTCTGAGCGTCTCTGTCTGTCCAGATAGTTGTTCGTTTTTCAACCCATTTCTTCACTAGGGCGACCCATCTTGGCTCGTCGACCCTGATCACTCGTCGTCCATGTCCTCGTAGCGAACCCGAAAGCCTTCTCCATTAGGACAGCTCGACAATCACCGATTTTTTGCCAAGGCTAGTTCATTCGTTCTTCTGCTGTTCCGTGCCACGCTTCCACTTATGTCCATTTCTGACACACCTTCCTGAGTATCATAAAGTTATTCTTTCTTTCATGGCCTCCGATGGTGGTGTTTGCTCGTTCATGGGGACTCTTCGCTAGCACAGATACGTTTCGGTCGTCCGAAACGTACCTGTGCCAGCGAAGAGTCCTGGCTGGCACAGGTAAGTTTCGGTCTTGCCCTCATTCAGTTGCCAATTTACACAATCCCGTTTCGATACTTTATCACATATTTTTCGGCAGTGTGTCTACGAATCCGATATCATAATCCCGCCGTCACCATTTTCTTGTGATTCGTTTATTGGGAGTAAGTCTCTCTGGAGTCAGGACAGTGCTATGCAAAAAGTCACATCAATGATGCTTTGCCTAGCAGGTTCTGGCTGCACATATAATCTCCTATTATGAGACAATGTACCAGCGCTGAGGCCCAGTTCCGTCACATGTACATAATTATAGTTGTGTACGAATTTGGTTTGTCATTAATAAGGTCATAGAATATATTTAGCGTTATCAGTCTTGTTTCTTTCATGTAAGTTGCCCTCGTGAATTGAAGAGAAGGAGTCCAGCTGCTTTTCGCACTTTATGAGTCCGACCAGGCACTTTCAGTGAATTATCGTAGCTGTGACTCGAAATGTTAGCACATGTGATAAGGATGAAGTTAAGGCCAGAATATTCTTGTACATTGTAGTTTCATGCTAACCGACACAACCTCTCTGTCACAAGTATCTAATAGCACGTACATGCACATCAACATTCATGTAAGGTTATATATCCCCTTGTACACTTTATAACATTCCCGCCGGTTCACAGAGCGGCCAACTTTCATTTTGCCGAAAATTTCTGTTTCTAAATGCTTATCCGACCGCAGCCTATCGATAAGTCTGTTGTGAACACGTGGTTAATAGCAAGTCGATCTACACGATATAGTTTACAAACAAACCCGTCATTGTAGCCTACCTTTGATATCGCTAACATTTCAACCCACTACCTCCCAACCAACACCATCAGTGAAGCTACAGTGAATGAGGGTTTCCATTGCTGGTATTTTGCTTCTACTTGTCGGTTTCCCATACCCTCAGGTTTCTCCATCATTTCCTTGTTACTGCCAATTTTGCTTGCTACGGGCCCGCTTCCACTTCGACTTTCTCCCATTCGCCTACGTATTATAGTTCTCTATTATGCTCGGTGGTATGCTGGCATATTGTTAATCTCCACCTTGGTGTGCCTGCTTTCTTAGTGGCGATGGGTCAGTGGGGGTCCTGCTACCCCTCCCTCCCATCTTCATTCGTTCTCTTGGCCGTCGGGCCGTCCGTATCACTCGGACCTCCATTCAGTAGCCAATTTACACAATCCTCTGTGGTCACTTTGAAACAATTTGTCGACAGTGGGTCTGCGAAATCCAACATCATAACCTCAACGTCCCCGTTATTGTATAATTCGTTTATTGTGAGTAAGCCTCTCTGGAGTAGGTTTAGAGCTATGCAATAAATCACATTAATGATGCTTTACGTGGCAGATTCTGTACCAGCACATAACCCCCATTCCCGCCACATGAATATATTGGTGTCAACAGATTTGCTTTGTCATAGAATGTATTTAGAGTTACGAGCCCTGTTTCCTTCAGACAGGTTGGCCTCATAACATATTGTGTACACGTTTTGTTCGCAACCAGGTGGATCAGAGAGGCAGGTGTTTTCTCGCAAGCGTTTGACAGATTCTGATACCAATGAGCACAACCACCAACCTTTTCTATTTCCAGATAATGTATGCAGGCATCTTCCAGCAGGTGGTGCATAATATTAATTTTATGGCTCTCGAATCATCTGAGACGCCATTTTATCTAGCCTAGTTCAAGCAACCATTTTGCTATCACATAAAGAGTAAATATCAGTTCTGCAGGAGCATCCCTGACACAAGAAAAAAACCTCCTAATAAATACACAGAACGGCTCACGCGTGTGAATGGGTGAATCGATATGGCACGAGAGCGCGAGTGCAGAAGGATACAACAAGAGGTCGCACACCTCGAGATTTATTACACGCGTTCCGTGTTTATTACACGCCTTTGGGTCTATAAAAGCAATTATTAGAGGACACTCAGCAATTCATTTGACAACACTTCCCGTGAGTTTCAATGTGTTCCATGTGCAAGTAGGCACATATAACACATTGGAATTCAGGGGACGAACTCAACAAAAAGAACACATTTTATGGCAACCAAATTTGCTTGGGGAACCCGAGTTTCTATTTTAAGCTATCGCTAGCGATTCAAATTGCAATTGCGGTGCACGGTCTGCAGAAAATCCCAGTGAAATTACGCCTGTATTCAAATATATCCCGCACCCACTTCTTTTCGGCACATGTGGGCGGAACTGATTTTCATTTTCCACATGGTTTGGTGTTGCTGTAGATGGGGATTTCGTAAACCAGGCGGGTAATAAATGGTAAACACGGAACATACGGACGATTTGATACAGTAGATTTGAAGTTGCCACTCTCCTGTCACGAATCTTATTTGAGGGATGTAATTTTAACCAAAGTGGTTGTAAACATGGATTTAACCCTTTACCCAACGAATCGGCCACATCCGCCTGCGTAATATGCAAATTCAGCAGCTGAAAAAATATTATTTTTCAAAACATTTCAACAAAACCATATCATGTGACCCGTCTTTGGAACGAACTCGTTGTGCTCGTTCCAATGTGGGGTCACATTATATAGTTTTGTGGAAATCTTGTGAAAAATTAAAAAAAATTATATTTAAAATAATAAATTTTGACATCGTCTGCGTTGGGTAAAGGGTTAAGCATTTTCGATATGTTTTTCAAACATGTTCAGTGACGTAAATTCTGGAATTTATAGATCTTGAAGGTTCAGTAAAACATACGTTGATGTCTATTTGCCAGTTTTGTTTTGTTTGAACCACTCTGACCGCCAACCATCGGAGATACAAGTACAACTTCAATCGCTACGTGTTCGCCATTGTTAGTGCCTTCACCAACCATTTTCACTACTTGTCCTGTTTGGTTCCGAAAGTGCAGTGAAGACAGATTAATCAGCGTCAGGAATGGAGACAACGAAACTAAATCAAATACACGCTCACAAAATATGTGTGCACCAAGAAGATATTAAAATGAGATGTATAAATACGGAGAAGCACATAAACAAACAAGCATATCGGGAAGGCATTGCGTCTCTAAACACCCTTAACATTTGACCCCAGAAATACCCCCCGTGTCCGTTCATTGGCAACAATTGGACGAGTCCATGTGCATTATTTTGGGCGTACACAAATAATATTTTCAACGTGCAGCCTTAGGGCTGCACGTTGAAAATATTAATTCGTCTACTCCACACATTGCCCCATCAACCATCCTACTTAATGAAATTATGACGTATCATGTTCCTGGGCCGTAGAAACGGCCTTTTGGGTTCAAAAGAGTTATCAAGAAGAGATATGTATCTGTGGCTATACGCTTATGTGGCGTACGATTTTCTGTAAACAGTATTGGCCCCAAACTCGAAAAGAGAAATTCAGACTTAGCAGATTCACAGAAGAGGGTAAGCAAACTGTTACAAAGGCATACTGGGGTAATTTTTATGCCAGGGCACGAAGGTGGGGGCACTGTAGCCGTCTCAGAGTGGTCAACTTAAGCACCGTTTAAAATGTACAATGCCCACAAGGCAAAATTCATTAAGAGTAAAACTTCATTTTGTCATGTTTAGCACGTGTAAGCTTGAGGAGAGCTAATCGCTCCCCTTGGCCATGCGAGGGGTGTGATTGGTAGCCCTTCTGCATTTTTAAGAATGCCAGTCCTGGTGTGTCAGCTTCCACGAACATACTCCATAACGTCCAGTCATGATATTGCGGGAATGATTCCCTATACTGAACACGCGCTTTATCAGATAAATTAATAGCGGCGGGCAGTGACTCACAATTTTCACGGAGACTGCAGACTTGTGTGTCCGAACATTAACACGTACGACCCAAATAAAATTATCTGACCAAGGAGTAATTATTCTACAAGCTCTGTTTTAGCATTATTAATGCATCTTTCTGTAAGCCGAGAGCAAATTTGCATCTGACTAAAAGAGGATTGCATTTTGATTTTTCCATATTAAAAATACGGTTAAGTGTGAAACGTAACCCTTAATTTTCATAACCCCATACACAACAATAAGACAATGTTGTAAACTCTAAATAAAACTCAAAAACTATCTGCTTACAGGTGGAATGGTTAAACAATATAAAACAGTGTGGAAAACAAAAGCCAAACAAAACTCAAAATATCTGTATATTTTTCATCATAAATCAAATTTCCATAACGTCTAAAAACTGCCTCATTACTCTTTCGCGAAGGTCTTTCCCATTTTCTTTCTTCACGTTAACAGAGTTGCATGTGTTGTTTGAAATACAGTCTTTGATACAGCCGATACGTGACGTTACATATGTTGTTGTGTTTTCGGTATACATGAGTCGAACTCCTCTTTCGTAATTTGGAACCGAATTCATTGTTCGATTTTGTAGTTTCCCCACATACCACTTCGACGTGCAAGAGTACAACGAACCAGATCTGTCTCATTCCGTTGGTGCTTTTATTTTCTGCGCGTGTGTTTGTTGATGGTGGTGATGTTATACCAAATTGGTTGACCGAGGAATAAATATTATTTCCAAATGAAACAAAATACTGCATTTTGATTGGCTGAGAGGTGCGGTGTAACTTGCAATCCACAGTGGCTTTTTTTTACACCGTGTTTAACCACGGTGTAAAAATAAGAATATACCAGAGCAAGCTATATGGCTAAAAATTAGCCATTTTTAATTATTAATTCATACCTTCTGCTCGGTTATGTTAGAACAAAAATAAAAATACAGGAAATTTAATATTTTTGTGCAATAAAATATTGCAGATATGGATGTCATTGGAACTGGCTCATTGAGCCAGTTCCAATGACATCCATATTTGTCTGGTTTTATTTAAGAACCTTGCAAAGTACAAGTTTTCTGTCAGTTTTTGCCCACAATGTAGGTGAAAGTATTAAGTATACCAACATTTTCAATTTACACCGGTTTGGGAACTCATACACCCTTCGGCTTCGCCTCAGGGTGTACGAGTTCCTAAACCGGTGTACATTCCCATACACCCTGGAGAACACAAGGATAACTAATAATCTCGCGTGTTGCACAACACTAAACAAGGTGAAGCACAGTTCTACATGTCACATGGCAAAACATTCAATAAATATAGCGAGTTTTATCAGAGCTGACTTTTTCTTTTGCTGACTGATTTTCCACTTACATTAGATTGCTGCGACATGTTCAACATCTAGAATAACAGGTGGCATAATGGGGGCTGTGGTACTACAGTTAAAACTAGAAGTCCTGTCATTAAATGCGCGCAAATAGCACGTTGATTTGCGCGTTAATGTACGCGTTATGGCATTGTGAAGCTATCAAATTATGTACATACGGTTGTGCACAAGCAATATTTCAGCCAATGGACCTCCGGGTAACCCGGAGGTCCATTGGCAGAAACATTGCATGTGTTTGCTATGAGTAACCAGGAGAACCTGCCGTGCTTTGGATGCCATTCGATGTTGCAACTGCGCGCAATTCCAACGCGCAATTAAGCCTAGATAAGCGCACTATTCGTGACAGGACTTCTAGTTTTAACTGTAACTATACGAGCAGAATAATAATCGCAAATGCTGTTTATGTGGTCAGAATATCGCTCACCTCCATTGTCCTAATAGTCCGGTTGATCTAGGGTTCAACCCGAAAACAAAAATGCAACACGCCATATTTGGTATCATTCGACGCGGACTGTTGCCAGGAACAACATATCCAAAATCCCCCGAAATCCTTCGTGGGGGAAAAAAAATATGGCACTTTTTTGTTTTCATGATTTTTAGGCGGCAAAATTTACGATTTTGTTAATAAAAAGGCTATGACACCACTATAACGAATACATTTTGCGAGAATATACCATGTTCTTCTCACCAACATAGAAAGTAGACATTTCATCTATAATTGTGTTGTCCATTTGAATGTTAGTCTGTAATTTATGACGAAAATACCCCAAAAAAGTCTTTTCAAAAACTGAAAAAAATGAGGATAACATTCTCAATACAAATAAGATGCAAGTTGAGAGCAAAAAAATTGTTTAACACTCGATCTCGTCATCTAGTGTTATGTTACGTCTTCTGCGTTTTGGCAGCTCTCGTCGCGACAATTTCCGTAAGCAATAACGCACTTTCGATCATTTTTCCGGCCTGAGCACAAGTTGTTTTTGCACGGACTCTTTGATGTCATTTTGCAGTTGTACCTTACAAACTTCAGCAGGCTGTCCGGTGCTGCCTCAATGTCAGTCATAATAGGAGTAAGCTCTGAACCGCGTAGCTTCCATCCCCACTTCCTGGGCTCAAGATCGACCTCCCCTAGATACATCCATGTCACTACCTGTAAGTGGACACGAAGGCTGTGGAAATATGCCGCTCTCTCTGTCGGTGGGAGTTTCTGGGGTTCAATAGCGGTTTTGCACGATGAAAGCATTTCCATGAACCTAACATATCTCAGGTTCTTTAAGCTATCTGCTTTACCTGAATACATCACAACAGCGACTGATGCCCGGTGCACCAACTTCATCAGCAGATGAAACAACATTACTAATGACCGAAGCTGCCTGTTGAATGTCTGAGGATTTGGCGATCTTCTTCATGAGAGAGGATTTACCGTGACCATATACTGCCGATGTTGTGTCACAGCCACCCCAGGCGTGAAGGAACATAATATTGGTCTTGATTAATATGCCGGCTTTTTTCACAAGGTCAGTAATTTTCCACGAATTCCCACCTTTGTGGGCATCTCGAGCACCAGACTTAAAATAAATCTGCCCCATTTTTTCATTCCAATGATATATCAGAAGTACTAACACGTCTGTATCGTCACAAAAAAAACTACCACCTCCTTCCCAACAGACGCAAGCTCGATAGCACGCACAACAATGGAGGTATCTGTGTCACCAGAACTGTTGTGTACTTCCTGTCCATCAGACATGAGAGCTTGAGTGAGTAGCTTTATAAATTGATGCTTATACTTTTCATTCGAGAGGAAAGTTTGCTGATTTGAAGAGATTGCCATTGTATCAACTAAGTGAATATCTGAACATGTCTTCCCAGTTCGATGTCTATTCTCTTAATCTTTATTACTTGGACTCTGCATGTAGCCATCAAAAACCATGCAACATTCACTGTATTTTTATCGGGCATGATCTACATATCTGGAAGCTAAATCTTTGTATTAAATCATCCGATGAAGAAATGAACCGCCATCAACAACACTCAACGCCTCACTTGGGACCTGAGTCAGTTTTATACCTGTTGCTAAATCGTTTGCTAGAATTGCTTTTACGGGCTTTCGGAGTGCATTGTCCTTGAATAAGGATGTTGGTATAACTGTCAGCTCGTAACTGGAATAACTAGCGATATCTTCTTCCCTCTGAGCGATGGCAAGTAGCCGAGAGAAAAGAACGTTCGGATCTGTCTGAATCCTGTGGTTGTCTATTTTGACACCTGGTTTCAATTCGTCTAACGTATTAACCATTTACCTAACCTGAAAAGCAGACGACACTTGCAAAAATAATTCTTGAATAACTATTTTTTTCATTTTTTGTCTCAAAAACATAGGTTATGACCCCTGGTTGGAACGAGCTCGACGAGCTCGTTCCAACGAGGGGTCATAACCTATGTTTTTGAGACAAAAAATGAAAAAAGTAATGAAACTTAATTGGCGATTTTTGAGAATAGCGCTGGCCGGTTTTGGCCGTTACGTTAGGTAAAGTGTTAACCTGATCGCTTCTCTTGATTGATGCATCGGGGATGCAAAGATTATCAAGTTTCTTCTGTATAGCAGCACCAACAAGTTCTGCCTGCTCACAGTTGATATTATCGACCGTTCCGGCTGTTAAACCTGAGGATAAGGAAAACAAAGATGGCTCATTTGGATCGAATGGTTCATGCATGTTAAACCAATTCGCAATGCTCTCTAAATCCAGGGAATCACGGCTGCACCTTGCACGGCTTAATTCGGCATGTTGTTTGCTATCTTGGTGGGTATCCTTGAAGCGCGTTATTGCGTCATAAACCCCTGCACACTTGTGCATGCGCTATACCCACTGCATGCGAACATATTTCGTGATACCCATACCCCTGGTCATTCCACCACGACTTTTGAGTGATCGCATGAGGACCTGTTCGATAACAAGGTCACTGGAGAGACCAGCCCCAAATCTCTCACTTCTTCTAATAACGTTTAGGCCATTTATGAAACACTAGCAGCTAGCAGGGTTACCCGGCGTTACTCGGGCTGAGGAGAGTATTCTCCCTTAATCTAATCAGAGGTAATTCGTCCCTGCGAGTAACATGGGATGGGTGCCTTGTCCGTTCAAGGTGATCTTGATCTTGGAATTGATGATCTTGATCTTTTATTTCGTAAACGGCTGGGCCGACCGGGCTAAACATTCATATGTGCGGGTATATTGACCCATCGATCATTTTGACTTTATCGGGGTGCCCGTGTGGAGTGATCTTGACCTTGAAATTGGTGACCTTGACCTTTTATTTCGAAAACGGCTAAGCCGATCAAATCTGAGGGTATATAGATTTAATCATCTTCTCCCGTGCAACGCCGGGTATTCACCCGCTAGTTAACGAATAAACTAATCTGTTTATTTGACACAAAATGGACATGGCCTATTGGGATCATTAGCCTTATTGTTATTTTTCTTTCCCTGATGCAGACCTGTCGTTCTTAAAAATGCAGGAGGGCTAAAAATCGATCCCGTCACATGGCCTCACAACAGCTAATAGTGGCAGAATGAAGTTTTACCATTAATGAATTCTGCGTAGTGAGCATGGTACATTTTATTTGGTGCAGCTAACAAGGCAGCGATTGTGAGAAGGCTACACAGCCCCCCCCCCCCCCCCCCCCCACACACACACACACACTACTCCGGGCCTTGGAAGAAGGTTTGACCATGTGACCATCTAATATTCGTATTCCCGAAAGCAAAGTTGAACAAATTTTTAAAATCAGACGTCAGACACTGGCGATAAGACGTAAACAATGCCGTCGCCCGGAAGGGGTGAATCCAGGAATTTGGAAAAAGGGGGGCGCCAATTGACCATATGGTGCGAAGCAGCCTCCGAGCCGCGAAGCGGCGAGTAGGTCGCAGGCGCGAGTGGGGGTCCCTCTCTTGCCGGTTGGGGTGCGGGGGACTCCCCCGGGAAAATTTCACAAACATAGCACCAGAAACACGCGTCTTCCTCAACTTTGAGCTCTCATTCGGATAGTAAGGTGCTGTTTTATGACATGGCTCTGGCAAAAATGGGGGTGGTGGCGGGGCTCTCACCCCTGGATCCGCCCTTGGTCGGTATACCCCCTCCCATTTGCTGATAGCACTACGGATAAATCTACCAGACATAATACTACATTGATAACAGGCTGCTAGAAGAGGAATTGAAGTCAAGCGTTGCCAATATTTTCATCTACATTACCCGCAAATAGTTGACGCTAGGACGCATATGCCTATCGAGGGCGGAGAAGGTAAAGATTAAATTTCACTGCTCGATGTCGAAATCTTAAGATATTTGGTACTCGTGGTCCCAAATTCAAAGATGGAACATTTTGAAAAAGCACCATAGACAGCACATTTCGCCGCCAAAACGGCGTTTGCCGACAAAAACAGCTCTGGCCGCCCCCTCGGCGTTGAACGCACTTCGTTCGATGACTTCTAGAAATTCGCTTTGCTATTTCAAAACCATCTAACAAGTTAAAATTAATTTAAATTATTTGTCATTTGTCAGTTGACCAATTGCCGAAGACGACTTAAGATGACATTAAATTGCTTTAATTATTTCATAATTATGTTCAGTGTTTGCCTACAAAAACAGAGATTATTATCACTCCTTGGAATTAATTACTGTCCAGAACAGGTTAAAAAGCGGTGATTTGAGACAATAGGTGAAAACAAATTATATATAAATTTGATCGCTATGTTTGGTTATAGCGTTGACCGGACATGTCCGTAATGTTCCGAAACAGGGTTGAAAACTTCACATACTTGACTTGGTGCTAAGTTACATCATTTTTTCTTCCCAATTTTAACACTTTATCCAAAGCCCACAATATACACATTTTGTAATTTTTTTTTCAATTTGTTTTTCAAAATATTTCAACAAATCCACATCATGAAATCCCAAACTGGGACGAGCTCTTCGAATTCGTAGATTACGCGGACGGAAGTAATTAACTACTTACGGAAAAGGTTAATTTTGAGACGGTGGGATGCCTCTAATTTGAAACCTGACGCCGAACAGTGACATAAAAAAATTAAATTGAACCACATGCCCACGCTGAAATGTATAGTCAGTGACTTCTCATTCACTCGACACTATAATTAGTTAATTTGCAGTATTTGTAACACTTTTAACATTGCATGTTACTAAATTGGGAGTGTTTTTTGTTACAGACGAATAGTACACACGTCTCAGACCCATCAATCGAAGATCAACTTGTCTTATTGACACTGCTCAAGATGACTATTCTTGGAAGCATTAAGGGCGTGCAAAGGAGAATCATTTTATTGACGTTGCATGGTTACTAACACTGTTTTTTTCAAACACCGCTTTGACTGATGCTATAGATTTATAAAGGTCCAGAATTTTATGTTATAAAGTCACATGCTACAGCTGTATGACATATCCAACGTTACGCCTTCATAGACGATCTAGTATAAACAAGTTTAAAATCGATTTTGTCAGACTCTAAATGAAATAAATGGAAGTACAGCTGAAAGTAGAAGCCCTGTAACTGTATTTTGAAGTAAAAGCTCGCTGAGAAGAGTCCGTCTTGTCCCTGTCAAACTGCACCCTTCTAGTAACTCAATTCCTGGAAAACAGCGTGCCGAGCTCTGTACAATTCTTTTCTAGTAAATAGAGATCTTTAAGATCAGTCCTAACCTCTACTGGAACACATGTACATGTGATGACGTAAAAAGATATTAAAACTCGATTGCATATTCATAATGAATAGACTGGATTGTTACTTAGTTGTAGCACCATTAATTCCCCACTTGAAAAGTACTTACAATTGATCTAAACAGCGCAAGAAACACTCGCAAACTTTCATCACATGTAACACCGGGTGCCACCCAGAGGTCTTAGTGATGGAAGCTTGCAAATGCTTGTTGTGATTTGTCTTCAATTAATTATAAATTATTACTAAGTGTAAAATCTGTCCCACACCGATTTAGTAGTAGTCCACCCTCCACATACTGCAGTCTCAATATTTTCTTGCTATTTGATAGGTTCACTTGTGACTTCAGTTCCAACCTCGCTAATAGCGCATTATCTTTTATATTGCACAGCACAAACGCTCTTGTGGATTTCAGACCGCATTAACCCTTTACTTAACGTAACGGCCAAAACCGGCCAGCGCTATTCTCAAAAATCGCCTATTAATTTTCATTATTTTTTTCATTTTTTGTCTCAAAAACATAGGTTATGATCCCTCGTTGGAACGAGCTCGTCGAGCTCGTTCCAACGAGGGGTCATAACCTATGTTTTTGAGACAAAAAATGAAAAAAATTAGTTATTCAAGAATTATTTTTGCAAGTGTCGTCTGCTTTTCAGGTTAGGTAAAGGGTTAAAGAGCGCATTTACTAACCAGCATCTACCACGCTAATTATGACAGGACTTCTAGTTTCAACTGTACACGAAATCCAACTTACTTTTGGTCAGGAAGTACCAAGAGTTTCTAGACAAATGATACAAACTACGCCTCTGAGAGGAAGTACCAATGGTTTCTAGACATACTATAAAATCTGCGTTTGTACCGCGAAGGCCTGTGATTGCATTTTGTTTCCATTGATATTTTGATGGTATCCAATCGTTTTAGATAATATAGTATATTAGACGGAGATAATGATTTGCTTGGATTATCTGGTGGATGGCCTCGTAAATGACTTCACAAGCCATGTGGTCAGTGACGTCACATTGGTTATCGTGGCAGTGCTCATAAGAGGCGGCGTTGTACCTCCATTACCACGGCGATGTCTAATTTTAGCGCGTGTGCGTAATAGTTTTTTGTTAGGATGCAGGTGTTTCAGTCATCATTTTTGTATGATGTTGGCCGCCACATTAGTGTCTATTGAAGCCTACGGTTACTATGAAGTCCGAAACCCAATGACGAAACGACAGTACGTTTAGGATTTGTTTGAGTCTATGCCTGTGTTTAATTAACGAAAATGACCTGACAACAACCACAGTACCAAACGCTCTCCCAAAACCCTTCTATATAGGATATTAGTATATGCTAGCCTGTGAATTATCGCAAATTATCTAAAAGATATTTCTCCATATCCATCGACTCGATGGATATCGAGGAATATACCTCAGTAGCTGCCTAAATGATGTGACGTCACCTAGCACGTCGTCTTGAAGGAACGATGTCTTGAAACTGTTTGCGGTCGAATTGGTCTGAATACTTCGCAGTAAAATGTCACGTAGAATATAATAAAAAGAAAAGCCACGCTATTTTAGTGAACATCGGGAATTATCTCCTTCTTGTGGACCTAAAAGTATTATTTTTCACTCGCGCAAGCGTTTGTGAAAAAAAACACTTTCGGATCCACACCCATAAGATAATTCCCGATATTCACTAAAACAGCGTCGATATCCTACTTACACTCTGTTGGTTGGATTAGCACGTATAGCTAAGGGGCCACAAATAACGTGGGGATTTCTCTCTAATAATAATGGGAGTATATTTACTGGCTTTAATACTTTTAGAATTCTCATTTCCAACCTATATGAAGTCCTAATCGCAATCGCATTTCACATACTCCTGGATGTTTATGACCATGTTCCAACATCTACCAAGTTACATGAGATCCAGACAGATTGCTAGTTTCACCCAAATCAATCCGATGATCACACCATACAGATTTCACTGTCTGATGAGAAATTCCCCATGTAGAGCTGCGATCAAATGCTAAAATTAGTCACATACATTGTACCACTACCCAGGGTAAAACAAATTAAAACGAACCTTTTTGGACGTCAACATGCATTAGATTCGGAAACAAATAATAGTTTAAATTGCCAAAAAAAATGGTGTCAATAATGTTCATTTTGATGTTTTATGTTGCTCTTTTTTACGAAAGGTGAATGCTGCTTTTTAATACTTTGTTCATTCTGGTGTGTACAGTTACAACTAAAAGTCCTGTCTAGAAATGCGCACATATAGCACTTTGATCTGCGCGTTAATATACGCGTTATGACCATAGTAAGGCTATCAAAATGTGTGCATGTGGCCTGTGCACAAGCAATGTTTCAGCCAATGGACCTCCGGGTAACCCGGAGGTCCATTGTCAGAAACAGTGCCTGTGTTTGCTATGAGGAACCAGGAGAACCTGCCGTGCTTTGGATGTCATTCGATATGGCAGTTGCACGCAATTCCTACGCACAGTTAAGCCTAGATAAGCGCACGTTTTGTGACAGGACTTCTAGTTTTAACTGTAGGTAATATAGCATAGTTTTGTCTAGAACAACATTTGTCAAAAAAATCAAATATGACCGGTCAGCTTAATGAATCTAGTAATTTAGTTACCGGGATATACGTAAGGCTCCGCTTCGAAAAAAAGAACAATTGACCCACCTGCCTCCGTGAAGTGAAATCCATTGTTTTTAAATAAGTTTTCATGAATTGTTCTGGATTCTGTGGACAAGACACCTAAATGTACCACCAACTTTCCCCAAAAATAACCTGACATGGACAACTGAGTTTTAAATAATTTCGTGTCGTCATTCCTCTCTATTTTTAACTAGTAATAGGTGCTAAATTAAATTAAATCCTTCTTTAAACATTTTTGTTAGGTGAACGTATCAGGCCCCACAGGATTTTTGCAACGAAATTAAGAAAACATACAGACGAACATTTATCTTAAAATAACTATGTATTATTAATTTATAATTATCCGACTACAGACTTATCAGGGGCCCCTGATACAAAATATGTATCCTGCAACTGTATAATACAAACTCGAGTTTAGTTACGATTTATTTAGGCTACTATTCATAGAATATTACAAACTTTCGAATCCAGTTTGCAGGGGGGCCTTGTGTTCCTTATACGAGGAGAGAGGTAGAACAGAAAACACTTTTCAAAAGCATAATTACTAAGTTATAGAACCACATTGCTTTGATGATTTGGCTTCTGAATCACTGGAATCATTCAGGTTTGAATCGATTTTTTTTTGGAATGTTCAAGAAGTATACACGCACTTTATCCCAGGATCGCAAAAGTTTCAACCCCGACAGTTTCAACGGAAACAAGCATTTTTTTCAGTTTGAAAATGAAATTATTTTCAAACAAATCTATAACCTGTGGTCACTCATTGGAGCGAGCTCGTCGAGGTCGTTCCAATGAGGGGGTCACATGATATGTTTTTGATGAATGTTTAGAACCAAATGCATTTACATCTCTGTTAAATTTGTAAATTACTTGGTAGGATACTTCCGAATCGTTAGGCAAAGTGTCATTCGAGTTATTACAGTTTCCATGTAAGATACATATATCATCGTCATTATGCTGTGTACAAAAATGTGGTATTAGAGTCTCGCTCTTGTTTTGATGCTATATCGCAACTCGTTTGCGATTCGAAATGGTCTTAGAAACAAGTGATCGACTCTGAGACAACATTTTGTACATAAACATAATCGTGATGATATACATTAACTCTTTACCTAACATGAAAAGCAAACGACACTTGCAAACAAAAGTCTTGAAAAACTATTTCTTTTTCATTTTTTGTCGCAAAAACATAGGTTATGAAGACAAACACGACGGACAATTTTCGTCACTGTAAGATATTTGCAGGAAAGTTATCTCCTTAATTTCATATAATGTCAGTAAATTTAACACTAAGGGTATGGGGATTTCATATAGAGACTGGAATTTGAATTGTTTAACCCTTTACCTAACATGAAAAGCAGACGACACTTGCAACAACTATTCTTGAATAACTATTTTTTTTCATTTTTTGTCGCAAAAACATAAGTTATGACCCCTCATTGGAACTAGCTCGACGAGCTCGTACCAAAGAGGGGTCATAACCTATCTTTTTGAATCAAAAAATGAAAAAATAATGAAAATTAATTGGCGAGTTTTGTGAATAGCGCTGGCCGTTTTGGGCGTTATGTTGGGTAAGGGGCTAATCGAAAGCACAGTTGACGACGGTCCGCTTCATTCATTTATTAAACTAGTCATGATGACAAATTTTGTAGGTACATTTCATAAATTCTTCTGGATACTTCACCAAATGTAGTGTTATAGAATGTTGGAGAGTATACGGCTTTCTCGAGAGGCGTGTGTTTTGAAAGCCGATCGCGCCCATACAGATGTACAATATAGTTATCTCTCCAGTAAAACCTACTGTTGATGCCGTAAAGATTACCGATGTCTTTCCAGGAAGGAATATACGTTCTTCTTGTTGGAACTGCTTGAATTGAATTTCTGTTTCTCAGCCACAAAAGATACGGATAAAACAAGGAATTGTAGTTCCAACTTTTGCTTCTAAAATGCACGTAACCTTCTTCGTAAAGTTTCAAGAAATGCCAGCCTTTCGATGATAGTATTAAGCCGTTTGACAGAGACTTTGAGGTTGACTGAGACATTACACAATCATACACACGGAGTGGATCCAAAGAATTAACAAAATAAACATCCGTGTCAACATAAATACCTCCGTATTCTTGTAATACACGTATTCTGGTATAATCTGCTTTATGCTGAATCCACCTCACTCTCTTCCCTCCAAGAGTGGAATTTGGCCTAGTGTGTATTAGCTCAATATTTGATACAGTTTTCGTGAGCCTTTCCCACCATATACCTGTTGGTAATGTTTCGTAATGAATATATATCTTATTAGGTTTCTGAATAAAGTGTGCACTTATCATGCTAAGGAAATGGAAAAATTCTAATGGTTTGTCACTACCAAACCATATGTAATGCACAATATTAGGAACTTTGAATAGTGGAGGTTTAATAACACTAGATACACCATACAACACATAACGTAAAACTTCCCCAACCGTACTATTCATTGGATTAATTATAGATGCATTCGTTATAACATTATTAACATCGTGTAGTATAACCCATATACTGTATCTCCAATGTCTACACGTCGTAGTATCCGATGCCTCATCTATGGTTTCAAATTGAATGATACATTCTTCTTCTAGTATAATATCGCTAGAGCGCTGATGGTTTGTTAGGTTAAAAAAAATCCACGATGACAGAAAATGACGTAATTGCAGTTGTTTGGACGGTACCATCAATACACTGTTTGTGACCAAACCATTGCTTTTAGACCGGACTGTGTTAGTCCCACGTATGGGGTCGCACGTATTTATAAACAAAACACCAAACTTTGCAAGCACACCTCCATCTTCCCATAACATTTTATATAAAACATTGGTTATTTCATCAATATTGGCGTTACGGTGATGTACAGCTTCCAATTCTTTAATAGATAACACATCCTGCCATCTGTTCCCTACAGGCTTCGTTGTAAAGTGGAAATATACTTTGTGCGGATTAACAGTCATATATAAACTTTTTATGCTATGATATTCAATGAAATTTAAATCACGAGACTGTGAAGTGTTCCATATGTAATGATAATAACTTGCAATACGAGAGTTATTAGTTTTTGTGGAAAACAATATATCTTGTACCAATGCACATGCATCACTGTTCCATTTCAAACATTTATTCAAGTTTGTCAGCCACTGTTCTGTTTGTGCAAAATGAGTGCCAGCAGTGGTATATCGTGAATGCTTTGCAAATAAATTTAAAGCATGGAAAGTAGCAAAACTGTCATTGTTTTTTGTCGCCTCCATCGCCTTCATCTGAGATCTCGTTAAGATTTCCGGTTTTACATTTGATGAATTACTTTGACGTGAAAGCCATCTCTTAGCAAAAGTACTTTTTGGTACAGACATCAAAATATCCTCACTGGACCTAAATGAGGTAATTCTAATCAGCACTGTCGGATATCTACGTAAATTATCAACAGATCTCAGAACAATTACGTCTGGTTCTAATAATATCCCCCCTTCGTCTAATAACAGATTCATTCTTATATAATTACGTAAATATTTATTTTTGAAGTTTAGAGTTGTTGAATTTATTACTTCTTTGTTCTCTATAATATTAACTTCCAGTTTATCTCCAGCGTATCTCTTTGCTGCTATCCACCACACTGTTTCAAAAGGTTCTATGACACAGTGACACACTATCTTGTCAGGCTTTTGATATTTTATTGCACTCATGATGCTCAGATAAAATCGAAAGTCCATTGCATGATGTTGGTAATCAATAACATAGTGCACAACATTGGGTATTATTGGAGAAGACTTGGTCACGTGATTATAAGATGTGTTAACGTCATAATATTGTGGATGTAATGGTGGTTTCTGAGGTATACATGTTAGAAGTAGAATCGATATAACACATACGTAAAACACAGTAACTAACAGAGTTAAATACATTCGACGATATAAATATGTCATACTATTGGTCAGCACCTGAAATAAAACAAAATAATAAAAATGTAATTTTAAACGATAAATACTATTACGGTCTTCTTCTCGTTTTAGAAATCTCATAATATTCCTTCAGATCATCGCAACGAAGGTATCAAATCTTTACCTAACGAAATATGTTTCAAATTGAGCCTTGAAACAGTCTGGAACAAAAAAGCCAAAGAGCAGTAAATGGGCGCACTTCAAACTATTTCCGGATACACAGTTATGAACTATAATTACCTTTTTAGAGAACATCCCCAAGTATAATAATGATGTTTTCAGTAGTTTCCTGAAGGACGTTACTCTTCGGTGCATGACCTCGCCTTGAAGGAACGGTCAGAAGCTTTTTGTTATTGTCTTGAAACTGTTTGCAGACGAATTGGGCTGAATATTGCGCATTAAAATGTCACGTAGCATATAATAAAAAGAAAACCTACACTATTTGGTGAATATCGGGAATTACCTCATTCACGTGGACCTGAAAGTATCACTTTCAGGTCCACACTCATGAGATAATTCTAGATATTCACTAAGACAGCGTAGATATCCTCTATATATTGTAACACAGCGCGATGATTCTTCTTCGAGTCTTGTAATACAAGGCAAACAGGTAATTGCGATTTTGGTGCCCGAAAAAATTAAATGGTTCATTGCGTCAGAGCATGCCACTATTTTTATTATTAGTAAAGTTGAATGCCAGTGGGAAAAGGAGCCTTTGTCCACATATTCATTTCTCCGGAGGACTTTCGTCCATGGGGTGCACTTGTCTGCCCAAGCTTTTGGTCGGATGGCTTTTGTAGCCCCATCAAAGACAAGACATGTAAGTTTTAAACAGTTGTTTGTTCTCACGCAATCCACATGGATGGCTTTCTGACTGACGATGGTTATTGGTGTTGAAGTCCGCTCGCAGAATATATTGTTACAGCATGACTACGACACGGGCCTAGTGTATAATTAAACCTACTTCAGGTGGTGGTTACCAGACCCCATCAATTCAGTATACCGGGCATGTTAACAAAACTTCCGGGTTTCCACACGGAAACGGAAGTTTAAAAAAATATTAAACATCGCGCGCTAAAATCATTCATCTATGATAAATATGGCTGTGTATACATTATGAAGGCTGCGAGTTCCAAATGTGTCCAAGTGGGTACGTGGACGTGCACGCGTATGTGTACATGTAGGTGAATTTCGTGGCTTACGTCACAGTTTGGGGGGTCATTTTTACACGTAAAGCCACTGAAGTTTTCATTACAAGTTGTAGTTTATTCTGTGCTCTACAACCATTCGAATGTGAAGGGTAAGAGGGAAGTTGTGATATACGTCATTACATTCGCCTGTTTTTCACATGTTGATTAAATTTTCCATTTGTTTGAAATGCGAAGACTAGATTTACCGAAACAGATCGGCGGCGGCCGGCCAAAGTGTAATTATTGATATTACATGTTTCAGCAAAGGAGAGCGGTTCGGATTTTATTCACAACACGGGGTTGTATTTACGGGAGGCCTCATAAATTTTAATGTTCCAATAACAGTAAAATCCTCGTCCTCTGATTGGATGAGAGCCGGTGTAGTTTTGTATATGTTTAGAGCTCCAGTAGGAAATGTTATCGTCTGACGTCACAATACGAAATATTTGAAATTACGTCACCCGTTTCGTAATTGTTTCCTCAAAGGTGTGACTAGCAAGCCACTTCATTTTTCTGTATTTTTCTCAGTTGTAGCAGACAGTGCTCCAAATGAAGTGTTGTTTAAATTACAAACAAACTTACAATTTGAACCGAGATGGAATGAGATTATCTGATATATTGATTATTTATTCACTGCTGTCATGGGGTACACGAGAGGTTTATTTACTAAACTTGTGATCGTTAAAAGTTGCCCTGAAGTAGGCAACTTTTAACGATCACAAGTTCAGTAAATACGCCTCTCAGGTTTCACGATGTAGGTTTTGGGCTTTGGTGGGGTCGTATTGGAACATATACATTATTGTGATAAATTGACGTCTTCGCGTCTCGCTTGAACATAAGCCCCGAGCCGCAAACCTTAGTCCATGTTACCGTCAATTCATCACAATAACTTATAATGTTACCTTGAACCTTTTGGACAGTGGAATTTTAAAATCTAGTTTAATTCACCCATGGATTCCTTTTGCTTGTCTACATGGGTCAAATGTGGGACCCTTTCTCAATTGCATCTGGGCATGTTTTTTCTCAATTCCCAACCTACGTTTCCCGATCTCAGTCCCCACTCGAACAAAAATTGTATACACAATTCATGTCCTGAACTTGGTTTTCTGAGGCCTTATGACCACCCAGTTAATGATACCATCTGTGCATTGGATTCAAATTGCTTACCTAACAAAGCTAAGAATGAGTCCGAATTCAAAGCAGACAGTGACAAACAAACAAGTTCGTCTTGAATACACTAAAATCTGTTTAACCCTTTACCTAACGAATCGCCCTCACCCACCCGCGTAATTTGCAAATTGAGCAGTTGAACGAAATAAATTGTTCAAAATATTTCAACAAAACCATATCATGTGACCCATCATTGGAACGAACTCATCGAGCTCGTTCCAATGAGGGGTCACATGATACGGATAATTAAAAAATATAGTAATTAAAATAATAAATTTGTATATTCTCCACGTTGGGTAAAGGGTTAATTGAAACTACAGAGACTGGCGTGAAATTAATTCCATGTGACCGTTTATTATAAATTTACTTGTAGTATGCATGCAGTTGCTTAGGTATCGGATTTAATGTTCTCTGGTCAACTCGAATATAAAATTTCTATGCATGTTTCTTCCCCTGGAGATTCCCTGCCACTGAAATGATAAACGTATGCCACCTGCCAGTGAAATTAGTCTGTTTTTGTCCTTGGCATTTAATCTTTAAATAAATTATTATAAACCGTTCGGAATGCCATTTAATTTTTTTTTACACTTCACAAAATAAAATACTGGGGCACTCTCCTTTCTTGGGGACATGTCAATGGATCGTCAATATTAAGACCATTCACATTTTACGTACATGACCTAAAACACAGACACACACCACGCCCGAATTCCACCACACATATATTCTATTTTGTTTAACTCCTTTTGTGTGGATTTGATATTTTTTTTATCTCCTCGACAAACAAGCCCGCATCAAATCGGGAAGACAATCCCGAACCTATTGTTTTCTTTGCAATAATTCATCGAAAACAAAGAAAATTCCTGAGAGAACCCAAACATTACTGTCAAGATTTTCACAAAATCGGAAAAAAACAGACCCCAAAGTCTCACACACGTACACACATCAACACACACTAATTGCCCAGCGGCACTCACAGCCTTACCCACTTCTGATCATCCACATAACAGGTTTGACATTGGTTATCAAAACGATTATGTTTCCAATTATTTATTTATTTATTTATTTATTTATTTATTTATTTATTTATTTATTTCTCACGTATGTAGGAAGCCGGAGTACAAAACTAGTGTTTTAGACAATTATATAAAAATGTTTCTTGCACAAAGAATTAGTCACAGATTTCGTCTCCAGATCTTTCATTCATCTTTACAATCAGAAGTTATGTCACTATGTTTAAGTAGAACACGGATTATTAACTTTCAGGCCGTAAAGCTTATTATCTTACTGGATTGTTATTCTTTTATTGTTTGTGTTCAGTAAAAGTTGTGGTAAAATGCATAGTAAAAAAAACACATCAAAATATTGATAAATATTAAAAATATAATATAAATAAAGCTAAATGTTGCCTCTTTATGTCCAGGCAAGCAATATCAGAATAATTCGTCCACAGACCCATTATAGACACGGGCACTAAACGTGTTCTTATTGAAAAGTGTTTTTTCCTCTTTCACTTGGGAATGCTTCTTAAAATGGAGTAACGGCATTTGGTCTCAGCGGATATGCATGATTTGCATAGAAACAATCCATCGCACTTTGCCATAAAAATCTCCAGCTGACGCTGCAGACAACTTTCTCTCAGTATTCCCGAATCGTGTTGGCGGCCTTCTTGCGGGCCATATAAATTAGCATTGAAACCGTTGTTACTGTCTGAAACTTTCGGCAAGTGACATGTTTACGGTCTCTAAAAAACCTTCTCTGATATTTAAGCCTACAGAATGGTCGAACTGTCACATCGATGAACTACCCAAAACTGCCAAAATAAGCCTCTTGCCAAGATAATTGACGAGATCAATTTTCCTGTTTCACAGGCATCAATAATACCTTCTACCTGACATGATACCCAACACAATATCTCGTAATTTGCGATGTACCTGTGCATACATGTTTTTTTTTCCAAATAGATGAAATACTGCTTTTTGATTGGCTAAGAGGTAAATGTACGTTATAACGTTTATTATTTCCAAAAGAAACAAAATACTGCATTTTGAATGGCTGAGATCCACAGTGGCTTCTTTTTACACCGTGTTTAACCATGGTGTAAAAACAAGAATATACAAGAGCAAGTTAAATGGCTAAAAACATACCCATTTTTAATTATTAATTCATACCTTCTGCTCGGTTATGTTAGAACAAACATAAAAATACAGGAAATTTAATATTTATGTGCCAAAAAAATATTACAGATATGGATGTTTTTGGAACTGACTCATTGAGCCAGTTCCAATGACATCCATATTTGTCTGGTTTTATTTAAGAAACATGCAGAGTATAAATTTTCCGTCAGTTTTTGCCCACAGTGTAGGTTAAAGTATTAAGTACACCAATATTATTGGAAATAAATCCGTTATGCTTGTGTTTTCCAGGGTGTATGGGAATTTACACCGGTTTGGGAACTCATACACCCTAAGGCGAAGTTAATAGTCTGCTGTATCTTTTACATCGTGGTTAACTACGGTATAAAAACAAGAATACACAATAACAGATGAAAAGGCTGATAAAGTCCTGTTTATTATATTATTATAAATATTTATTTACTGGCTCATTTATATCTTTGACAAAAATAAAAATATGGTTAACTGAATATCTTAATTTAGATTATTACACAGAAATTTTAATGAAAATGAAAATACAAATGTATCATGTAGGTATTATTTATTTATGATGCTATTTTTAGGCGGGGTGTGATGCGGTTTATTTTGGTGTCTGCTTAATTAAAAATGTCTCAACTTAATCTTAAAAAATGCTTTGCAAGTCTTACTGAAACTAAAATTTAAGAAAAGTGAAGAAAAGTAAACCCAGTAAGACCGAAAATATTTGGCAATAAATCCGTTATCCTTGTATCTTATCACCGACCTGGGAACCAATACAATCTTCGGCTGTGCCTCAGGGTGCATGATTTCCCAGACCGGTATACATTCCCATACACCCCGGAAAACATAAGGATAACTAATAATATAACCTAAAACATGTCCCATCTTAGAACACACTACCAACACGGAATTCTTGACCCATGATCGTTTATTAGAATGTTGTCTTATGAAGAGTTTTCAACTTAACGACAACAAGTTAAACCCAGCTGGTTTTGAAATCGCAAAGCGAATTTCTAAAGGTCATCTGACGAAGCATGGCCGACGCAATTTTGTGGCCAACGCCGTTTGGGATGCCAAGTCTAGTCTGGTTTCTATTGTGAAGTATTTTACAATTTCAAATGGCTAATGAACGACGTATGTGTAGCTTCATAGCCCTGTATTTGATATATATGGGTACTGAAGTTGCTTCTCCAAGCATTGAACCGATTGGTGATGTTCGAAAAACAACCATGCTAATTCTAATACCACTATTATGAATTGTATCAAATGGTTTAAGATATGCCTTCCGCACAGAACCGTAAACCACACAACTGTATAATCTTGACTTAACAGGTGACCTAGACATATGCAGTAATATTTTTTAGTCAGCACCCAAGTCAGTGCTACCAACTGCCTTCAGAAGGTTCTCTATGAAGAATTCAATTGCGTCGACGATACTATTGATCTTGATTGAAAACAAAGGAACGGATAACATACTACCCGAAGGATCCCTCAACTTCTCGTCGAGTGGATCAGAAAACGTAAACCAAACACGAACCTGAAATTGGTGGTTCTTTAAAAACATTTCTAAAACAGAGGCATGCGCCCTCTCAACCCCATGTTAAAAAAGATCTTTTAAAATCCCTTACGTCTACGTTGTACCGTATGCCATCTCCAGATCAACAAAGATGGGGACCACATGTTCCTTTCTGGCGAAGGTTTTTCTTATAAACGTTTCGAGTCAAACCACATGATCCACAGTACCTCTCTGGCATCTGAAACCACACAGAACATTCGCAAGTAGATTGTACGATTCCAAAAAGCAGACAAGTCGATCATTGATCATCCTCTCCATGGTTTTGCACAGGCAACTGGTTAAGACAATAGGTCTGCAATTACTTGTTAATGCAATGGGTCGATAATTGCGTGAAATTATTGTGACCCTTTTCAGGCTTTGGAATGGGAATAATTGTTGCTTTTCGTCAGGAAGGCGAAATCTGGCAGTCACCCATAAGTAGTAGTGTATGTACCCGATCTTTTGCCTGATTACCCGGAGTTTTGCCGGTGCAGCTCGTGTTAAATTCCCATAGGAACCGGAGCCATTGCACCGGCAACTTTTTTTTTTTTTTTTTGGGGGGGGGGGGGGGGGTGGAGGCAAACGTACGGCTCCTTGCAGCTAGATCCGCCAAGCAGTGTACGTACTGCATATATAGTATGCTATGGTATGTATAGTGATATAGGTAAACACATGGCTATAGGTATATATTATGGGTGGGGTGATATGGCAGTAGTGGTATGTATCCATGTTGATATACTATTAGCCTTTGGGTCTTCATATTATGCTATGTCTGCTGTAGTTAGGTCAAGCTGTATTGTGGGCACGGGGATCATGTATGGTCGGCCAGTGCGGTATTGCAAGATAGTCCTTGGTGCCGAGTCACTCGAGGTAAGACGGAATCCCACTTATGGAATCCATTTTGTGGAATCCCATTTGTGGAATCCCTTTTTCGAAAACGCCAGTGGCTATGGAATCCCTTTTTCTGAAATGAGTCGTCGAGTCGTTAGAGGACTAACTGGTGACCTACAGCGGTATATGCAATGCATCCTATACCCCACTTCTAAACAAACGATTATAGTACTGCCTGGCCTAGCATTACGAACTACCAATACCAGCCATAAGATAATACAAAGGATTTGGTAGGTTAATAGTACTAAGGGGGTAATAGGCCAACAGACCATTCATCCTATACTGTCCAATTTAGACCACCAAGGACTATCTTACAATACAACACTGGCCGACCATACATGACCCCCATGCCCACAATACTGCTTGACCTAGCTATAGCAGACATAGCATAATATGAAGACCCAAGGGCTAATAGTATACCAACATGGATATATACCACTACCACCATATCACCCCACCCCATACGAGAAGTCCGACATCCACTGACCCTAATAACGTTATGTCAGATTGTATACTGGACAATAACAGCGGTCAGCATCTCTATGACGTCGCGCGCGTATCATGACGTCACGACGTCAATAGCAACGTCAACCGTTTCGCGGGAAAAATTTTCAAGAAAATCCATCTTCACTATTAATTTTCCATCACATACCCATAATATATACCAAAAGCCATGTGTTTACCTATATCACTATACATACCATCGCATATTATATATGCAGCACGTACACTGCTTGGCGGATCTTGCTGCAAGGAACCGTACTTCCCCCCTCCCCCAAAGTTGCCGGTGCAATGGCTCCGGTTCCTATGGGACATTAACACTAGCTGCACCGGCAAAACTCCGGGTAATCAGGCAAGATCGGGTACAAACACTACTACTCCCATATTTCGTGAAAAACTGACAAAAAAACTTCAAGTGAGGATCGTGGCAAATGTTTTATAATTGTATAGTGTATTTCATCGGGACCAGCGGCTGTGTCGTTTGCTCTATACAAAGAGTTACTTATCTCTTCCATAGAGAAAAGATCATGGTTATCCTCTAAAACATTGGAGGAAAATTTAATCTTTTGTTTTTCCTGCTGTTTTTTTTTTTAAGTTTTGGCCAAATTATGTGTGGTTGGTGACTCATTAAATTCCAGTTCAGTTTTCTTGCGATCTTTTATAGCCTGTTTGCAATCAGTATCAAACCATGGTTTAGTGAAACGTTTAGGATTGGTCGAGGTTTTAGGAATGACTGTGTGTGCAGCGTGAAGCAGCTCTCCAGTGAAATGTTCTATTTATTTAGCACTTTCCTCAAATTTCTCCCGTGCGAGGCATTCAGAACACAGCAATGGGAAAGTGTACCGGTCAGCCTTTTAAATCTCCACTGAGGCATCCTCTCATCGTCCGCCGGAACTACACTCTCGAACACAATTGGAAAGTGGTCACTCCCACACAAGTCAAAAACGTCCATTCAGGGACACGGGTGGTATTATTTAAAGTGGAGGAGCAATCAATTCACAACGCCGGTTGTAAACAAGTTGGACTTTGAGCGTGATTTTGTCTTCAGAATGGTACTCAAATGTCTGACGATTGAATGACAATTCCGTGAAACGGGATATTATTCTAAGTATGGTGCTAGGAATTATGCCACAAATGACTTTATTTGTATCTACAGGGAACATTTTTTCTGAGTGGGGCTTTTCGATAGGTGTACTAAGAAAATTCCAAGTGACCTGTCGATTAAGGATGCATGTGCTTCTCATCTCTTGTAGCAGGCAATTGTTTGGACAGTTATTGTCATATACACTTTCGAGGGGGGGGGGGGGGTGGAGGGGGGGGGGGCAATATTTCCACCGATGCAATAAAAATAGATTAATTAAACACCAATTATAGGAAAATCATCAAAAGTTTTACCGGTACAACCGGTGCTTTATTAATTAAAATTTTGCTGCTGATAATTTTTGTTTACCTGGCAAACGCATGCGTGGGCATCAATACCAAGGCTTGGATTACGACCAATCCACGGCAACAGTACTACACCCCATGGCAGTGTTGTCCAAGGCAATACAGTTGTGACACTTGGTGTATAACGCGATAAAATGTATGGAGCTAATGGTAGCTTAGCCAGACGAAGAGCCACGGTGTGGACAATGGATGGCACCTACAGTACAGTCGCCGTGGACTGGTTGTAATCCACGCGTGGTTAATGATGTCCACGTATGCGTTTACCAGGTAAAGAAAATCATCATCGGCAAAACTTTAATTAATGAAGCACCGGTTTGTACTTGGTGGTTCAGTAATTACTTTTTTGATGATTATTCCTATAATTAGTGTTTAGAATTTAATATTGTTGCTTCCGTATAAATATTGCCCACCCATGAAAAGTGACCAGTCCACGGGGCCGTACTCTAACCATTCGCTTCCAAATATGAAAGTACCATGTCTGGAATTGTTTTGGAGGTGTTGGCCACGCGACAAGGTGTGGAGCCATGCTGTCTTTGGTGGCCTATCAGGCATAAATCTCCAGCTAAAATGAGGTAATAGAACGATGCTGTTGATCAACATCTTGCGGTGGTTCAACAAGCTGGTTGCGCCTGGTAGGAAAGAGCTATGCTGTCTGTGGTGGCCTCGCGGGCATATTGATCCAGATATGAAGGTGGTAATTGTGCGACGCTGTAGGTGAGAATGATGCAGCTGCCCGTGGCAGGAAAGAGCTGTAATGTCTGTGATGGCCACGCAGGCATGTTTTTCCAGTTGAGAAAGGTATAATGGAACGATACAGTAACAGTTGACAGGAGAGAGCCATGTTGTCTTTTGCAGCCTAACAAGAATATTCCTCCGGCAGGAAACTGTTCATTGAGCGATGTTGTTGGTCTGCGTATTAAGGTGGCCTGGTAGGAGTATGATATTGTACCGCAAGCATGTTTCTCCGGGTGAGAAAGAGGTAATGGAGCGATGCTTTTGTTCAGTATGTCGCTGTGGGCCAGCAAGTTGGCTGCGTCTGGTAGGAAATAAATGTCGTATATGTTGTGGCAGTGCATGAAATCTGTTTTTGGTGTTAGGAGAGATGCATCAGTTGGAATGCATTGCTTTTTAATTATTCTGTCACGAATTGAATGCTTTTTGTTCATTGGAGACGGAAGTCTTTGATTTGAGAGGTATCGGTATAAACAGCAGTGTTTTACCCATCACAAAGTATTCGTGGTAATTGAGTATATGGCTGACGAGATTGTTAACAAGCTTATAAGCGTGATCAGTTAATGTTATCAGGATGCATGGCATTCAGTGAAGTGTACGCTATTGTTGGTAAATACGACATTGGGTGTGTGTATTTGCCTTCCCATGCATGGAAAGTCGAGTTTTTAAGCAGAAGTCTGAGTCTGCATCTGTGTCCGCCCATAAGGCTTTATTATGTACGCAGGGTATCCCACCCGGTTGGAGTGACATCGTGGCGGTGTCACCGCCCGTAGAATGCAGTCCTGTCATCCTGCGTCAACTTTCAGTGCACGGACTAATATTTTCAAAAGACCCTTCAGTCCAGGCATCAGGCGCAGAGCCGCCATGGCCTTTCCTACTAAAGATGTCGTTTCTAAAGCACCAATGCGACCCATGTTGCTTCTGTGTCCTTTATTCATCATATTAACTTGAGCGGTTTGCTGGTGGGGGAGGGGGCGACACCCGGGTTGAAATTGCGTGATAACTATAGGTTTTTGTATTAAAATGATCACTCCTACTTACCTAAACTTTATTAATTCATACAATGAAGTTGAATTGACTTATTGGGATCATTAGACTTTTTTTCTTTTCTCTTTTTCTTGTTTGCGCATCATACTATAACCGCATTTTTAAAACTATAGTGACCAAATTTGGTACACTTATTAATTGTTAATTGTGACTTTTAATAATACATTTAATACAATTAGGCTTTCGTTTTGGGTTTTTTTTTTGTCATCTGTCCTTTGTTGAAAGCAACGTCACTTTTAAGCTTTTTCTCTATCTCCTAATAACAACTCCAATATCAGGCCTTCGTCTTTAAAATTGTGGATATATCAGGCTTGTCAATAACCATATCTAAAAAAGTGGTATAGTTATGGAATATTGTCAACAGTTATGGCCGAATTTCCTGGTGACGTTAATGATGTCGACGTCACAAAAAAAAAGAAATATCGGCCGATTTTCATAAAATTTTAATATATTAGAGAGCTGAAAAAAGGAGGCAGTTGTTTTATTTTTCGATTTATACCCTTTTCGGACGTTTTCTGTACGTCACTTCAACATTTAGCTTATTTCATTAAGACGCCACCTTTTTCATTCAAAATAGCTCCTTATTTATAAATTATACTGCTCTGGAACTCCACACACTGTTTTCTGGTTGTTTGAAACTGTGCGGTTTTATATATATATATTTGATATTTACGCACCCGATTCCATCAAAGCCTATTTAATGTGTTTTTAGCTCACCTGAGTGAAAGTCAGGATGAGCTATTAAGACCACTCACTGTCTGCCGTCCGTGGTCATGGTGTTTGCAACTGCCCACCCAAAACCGCTGGCACGATTTCAATTACATTTGAGTGTCGAAACAATGCTGAGTCAGGAGATTTGCAAAAAAGTGAAAAACATTATTCCCCAGAACCACTGATCAGAATGTTTTGATATTTGGTATACATCATCCATAGAGGGGTCAGATACAAGTTTGTTTAAATTAAAGCCGTCGGTTCATATGTGGTTCAATACTGAAACCCTAACTTTTACTTTGGGCAATATGGAAAAACTAGACAGAATCATTTGATATATGGTTTATAGAATCCTTACAGTGGTTGTTGTTTTCAACTCAATTCCATCAGTTAATAAGTGGGCGTTCTATGAGAGTGCAAATTTTAAATTAGTGCAATATTGGATATAATCTTTAGAAATCCTCTTCTCATATCCACAAGTCAGAATGTTTTTTGACATTTGATATACAGCACCCTTTGGAAGGTCAGATCTATGTTTGGTCAAAAAAAGTCTCTAGACTAATATTGTGGCCTCCTGTTGGACTTTATCTAACATGAAGAATAATCTTTAAAACTCTTCTTCCCCAGAAATACTGGGCATATTCTTCCATTCACAAACTGGATACAGTGGTCAGTATCCAATTTGTTCAAACCAACTCCATCGGCCAATAACTGGGCTCTCTGTGTAGCCCGAATTTTAACTTAATGCAATATAGGGAATAATCTTTAAAAATATTCTTCTTCAGACCCACCTCTCAGAATCTGTTGATATTGAGTGTGCTGAATGCTGCGGGTCAGGATCCAATTTGCTTAAAGCAAGTCCCTCCGTTGATATTTTGGCTCCCTATGGGGCCCACATTTAAACTTAAAGCAATATGATTAATAATATTTAAAAAATCTTCTTCCGAATCCACTCAGAATCTTTGTTTAAATAAAGTCTCCGGGATAATATTAAAATTTTAACCTGAAATTTAACTTAGTCCAATATGAGGAATAATCTTTAAAGTCTTCTTGAGTGCTGCGGGTCTAATATGAGGAATAATCATTAAAACTCTTCTTCTCCAGAACCACTAGTTAGAATCTTTGATATATGGTATACAAAATCATTACAGAGGCCCGATTCAAGTTTCTTCAAACCAAGTCTGTCGTTAAAATGAGGATTGATCTTTAAATAATTACATTGGTAATGTAGTTATACGTTTTGGGTCCAAATATTCAATTCCCATTGGTCACCTGGATAAAAACGCCATGACCAAATGTAATTCATTTTCCAATGAATACATTTGGTCGAAGTTTGACCCGCGTTTACGGTAGAACGCAGTTGACAGAAGGTAATTCGGGCGCTGTTTGGGCGGGTTTATAACTTTTAGCGCCTCTCTCAGTGATCAGTGATTATAGTTTACTGATATGTTAAATAAATTGTTTTGAACATTCCAAGTTTCGTTGCGAAAGACGGCAATTTGACAAATTTGGGTCAATGCCGAAAACCGGCGCACAACTCAGAGTTGTGCGTTTTGTCTTTTGTGTGTGTGTGTGTGTGGGGGGGGGGGGGGGGGTCGCCTCGTTCGTTCGTGCATGTTTTATTTCGTCTTTCTGTTTTGTTGTTTGGTAAAAGGTAGTTTAAACAATTACGGAATGTATTTATAAGAATTGAATGCAAGTTTTATAATCTTTATTGGAGTATGAACGTGTGGGAATGGGTACAAATCCTTCGTGATTCATACATAATTTGTACCCATTGCCACACGTTCATACTCCAATAAAGATTATAAAAAATGCATTCAATTCTTAAATATCTTCTTCAGATTCACCAGTCAGAAACTTTTGATATATGGTATAGAGCATCCTTATTGGGGGGGGGGGGGGGGGGGGGGATTCAGTTCATTTTAAGTCCTTTGAATAACATGTGGGCTCCCTATTCGAGCCCGATTTTTTTAATTGCTGTAATACGAAGAGTATTCTTTATAAATTTTCTTTTCAAAATCGTTTCATATATGGTACACACCTTTTTGGGGTAGTAAGATTAAAATTTGAAATATTGTGGCATAGTCAACGAAAGGTCATGCTATATTTATTATATTAGATGTGTGCGGGGGGGGGGGGGTGGGGGGTGGGTTCTTCATCGGTCATATATGCAAGATAATATTCCTATTCACAGCCAAAGAGAAAAGAAAATGGTTCAGGGTTTAAACAGGTAAACTAAGTTAATTCTGCCACTCATAGTTCTGGGATAGAGAGGTAGAGAACCAAAACCCCAAGAAACACAATACCATTATTCCATTAACCCCCTCCTCCAACACTACTACAAACATCACTTTCGATACACATATTTTTATTTTTCCAAACTAAATGTAATAATGTATATGGGACGAGATGTCTTGTAAAGTATTTACGCTTCAATGGAATTTTCTAAGCGAATTCGAATGTTACTATTTATAACCGTGCACTATTACCGTGCACTATTCTTTTTTTTCAAAAATGATAGTAGGTCTGTGCAATTTCGCTGACGAACTATCGGAAAATAGGGTGTTTCTGTTCAACCAATCAGAACGCGGGAAAGTCACGTGACATCAACTATTCAGCAATATTCCTATCCAGAACCACAAGGCAGAATATTTTGATACATGGTATACACTACCCTCAGGGGAGTCAGATTCAAGTTTGCTTAAATCGAGTTACTGGTTTATTATTGAGGCTCCCTATTGGAGCCCCAGTTTTTACGTGGTGCAATATAGGGAATATTCTTTTAAAATCTTCTTTTCAAGAACCCTAGTTAGAATCTGTTGATACATGGTATACATCACACTTAGGGGAGTCAGATTCAAATATTCAAGTTTGTTAAAATCAAGTTTCTGAGTTGATATTTGCGCTCCCTATTGGAGCTGATATTTGGGCTCCTTATGAGGGGTGGGGGGGGGGGGGGAATAAATTTTAACAGTGTGCTAAATTGGGAATACTCTCAAAATCCTCAGGAACCCTAATTTTAACTGCAAGTGAGAATATTCGTTGAACTCTTCTTGAGAACCACCATTAAGAATGTTTTGACACATTGTATATAACACCTGTCCAGACTTAGATCCAAGTTGGTTAAATTAAGCAGCTGGATTAATATTTGGCCTCCTAGTGGGGGCCCAAGCGTTTACTTAGGGTAAGTCGAGGACTAATCTTTTTAAACAATCTGCTTCTTCAGATCCACCATTCAGAATGTATTGATACTTGGCACACGGCATGCTGGGGGCAAGGAGGAAGGATCCAGACTCAAGTTTGTTCAAGTTAAGTCCCTTGGTTGATGTTTGGGCTCCCTAGTTTTGCATTATTAGAAATTTGGGCAATATTGCTGTTGTAGCACCGCAGCACAACATAAAATCATCTGGCATGGCAACAGAGTTACAATCAATTAAATAACTTCATTCCTCTGTGGTGTTTACTAACCATATATGCTAAATAAATTTCTCTTCAAACAACTTTAGTCAGGTGTATGTCTCAGGCCACATGGGGTCTCGTTTTCTATACCTATTATTTCCAAACTCATTTTTAACCTCAAAGTTTCGAAATTTTGGGAATACATTCTACACGAAAAAACATATCTAAAATTGTCGTGCTGTTCCAGATATCAACAACTGACATGATCGAACGCTGAAGTGAGATGATAGGAGTTCATAAGTTCAAAAAGTAAAATGAGTCAGATTTCTTTTTTTAAATTTGAGTATGTTGTAGGGCTCAAAAATTAAGAGAGGGCTGTTTTTGTTTGTTTGTTGTTTTTTTTATTTAACCCATTTTTGACGTCTTTACGATACTTTCAGATGCTGCCTATTCTATATATATATTATTAGAAACGCTACCTAACTTCAATTCACATAGTTCTCTATTTATATGATACAGCTAGAAAACTCCATATTCTATTTCTCAGTTATTTAAGGAATGATCGTTTCTTTTTGTCTATTTCTTGAGTTTTGAACCCCAAAAAACAAAGTCCAAACTGTGTAAATGGGCGTAGCCCATTTGCACAGTTTGGACCTTGTTTTTTTAGGTTCATAACTCAAGAAATAGACAAAAAGAAACGATCATTCCTTAAAATTAAACGTTCGCGACCCAAATAAATAAATAGTGTTAGTAGTCCTCTACTTCAGCGAACAAACACTTAAAAACTAAAACTGGGAGACATATTATTTTTCTGGCATAAAAGAGGGCGCATATTATTGAAATGCAGGTAGCAATTGACACACTTTCCAAGTCAAATGCACTTTTGTCATTAAATTTTTTATTGACCAATGAATTACGTAATGCAAAGAAAACGTCATAAGCCACGCCTCCCTCAAATTTCATTCAACTGTTCACTTCACGTAAAAGTTACGTTCCGTGGTAGGTGGAAGTAGGCCATCAGTATTACATTGTATTTTGGTTTTGACCGTTTCCCGAAACTGAAAAACACAGTTTGTAAAAGTGGAGTTAGATATAAAGCCAGATGATATGAAATTAGTTGAATTCAATGTCAAAATTACGTATTCGTCGTGACCAGCCATTGTTTACAATCGATTTGGGTAAAACGATGAACGCAGACGATCACCCAGTGTGCGTAAAAATTGAAATGTCAAATAAATACAGTTGTGAAGAAAAAGAAAAATTGACCCACCACGATTATTTAAATATTTTATAAATAATTTCATGGTGATAAATTAGTAATATAAATTTATTTTTCTTTTTCACATTTAGAACGTGCCAGTGTTCTAACTTCTACTGATTTGACACCATGTTGCAACTCCGAAGACTGGTATTTTAGGGGCGTGGCTGGGGGCGGACCTAATTATGTTTTTCTTCGGTTCATTGAGTTATGAAAAGAAAAAACAGAATCGTGTGAGCCAATCGTTTTATCTGATAAAGCATGAACCGAAAAACAGTTTAATTTCGTTTGAAATTTACTCACACGATGCCAGCGATACCAATTTAACATTTTTGTCAATATCTTTTATTTAGAACCTCATTTTTAGCCTCAGACTTTTGAAATTTTAGGAATATAATTTACGCGAAAAACTTTAAATAACAATGTTCGTACGTTTCCAAGAAATTCTACATTTTGGTCGAACGCTGAGATGACATCATATGGTCATAAGGTCAACAAATATGTTTTAAATTTTATTATGTTGTGGAGCTCAAATAATTAAGATATGCCTGATGTCTCTTCTTTTTTTTTTTGTTTCTTATTTCGCGCCATTTGACGCTTTTACCTCACTACAAATTTAGCCTATTCTGACACACTTCATTAAAAACGCTACCTTGTGATTCATCAAGCTCCCTATTAAAAAAAAGATACAGCTAGGAAACTCCACACGCTACTTTCTGGTTATTTGAAATTGTGTGATTTTATATTTCCATATGCCAGGGAAGATGATTTAACATTTGTTTTGTACCTTTTATTTTCAATCTCATTTTGAAGCTTTTTTAAATTTTAGATATATAATCTACGTAAAGTTAAAAAAAATTATAGTAATTTATATATTTTTTATACGTACCAGTGACCCAGACTTAGCTGGTGCTAATTCTTTAAATTTCAGGGCCAAACACAAATTTTGCCCCCTCCCCCCCCCCATCCCCAAAATTTGCATCAAAATCCAAAAAATCCATGTCCTATGTGGTCCCCCATGCTTTTGTCCACCGCGCATGCGCAGTGTCAAGGAAGTACCGAAATTGGCACCAAATCTTCATTCTTACAACCAGTGCCTGGTAAGTGTTATGTAATCAGCGGGGAGGTATGAGTTCCCAACTCATGGGAGGGACATCCTCGTCTGGGTCATTGGTAAGTATAAAAAAAAATATAAATTACTATAAATTTTTTAACATTTTTATACTGTACCAATGACCCAGACTTAGCTGAATAGAAAAAAAGGCTGGAGGGCCTAGGACATAAAGGACAATCCAATAGGCTCAAATACATGTAAACATAATTATCCCCTCAAGGAGAAAAGGCGAAAAAGGATTTACATGTATCTTTCTTGTTTATACAAAATAAGAAAGACACAATACCATTCCGTAATTGAGCACAAAAACATCAATGATCTCTATTAACATCCAGTATAACCCATGAAACCAATTTATTTTAAAGGAAAGTCAATAAATAAAGATAGTCCAGAGAATGAGACTCTTTATACTCATTTAAAAGTGTCAGAGGATTGTATATTAACGATCGTATGACACGTGACATATACAAATGCTTCACACCGTGATACACTTTAAAAATATTACATAAATGAGAAAAAACATTAGATTTACACTTTAAAACCATCCCAGCACCGACTCGGAATAACTGACTCCAGAGGAGGAGGTATTCCCTTGCTTTTCACTATAAAGCAGGTGATATAAGGGAACACCATCGCCCCCCCCCCCCCCATCCCCTTCCCCTTGCTCTGGGTTAATCACCCCAGAACGAAGAGGGAAGCAGGACAGAGTCACTGCTGGAAAAGAAAGCCTGCATAACTATAGTTGCAACTGTTTAGTGGACGGCATTCTGAGCAACAGATAACGGACCTAAACAATGCAGGTCGCCAGAAATCGACTCAATATTTCTAAGGTAAACATTCGTGAACGCAGAAGGCTGAGACCAGTATGCAGCCTTCATCAAATCGGTAATAGCAATACTATTACCATAAGCCCAAGGTGTTGACAGCGCCCTCACTTCATGCGCCGAAATCTTAAGCACAGACTGCTGAGTAGAAGCTAATTTTTCATAAGCAGTACGAATAGTCAATTGAATCCACCTTGAAATAGAATGGACCGTAATGTCCCTTCTATTAGGCAGCAGAGGCAGAAAGAAACGTTTTCGTCCCTTTCTGATAAACTCAGATCTACGTTAGTAAATACGCATAGCTCTAACTGGACATAACAAAGGCATATGGCCGTCTGAGGACGGAAGAGCCTTAATAACAATAGGTTCAGGGTACTTATTAGGAGCCTGATTCTTAGCCAAAAATCCAGTATTAGCAGTCAAAGTAATAGCATTACCAACACTACGATAGTGAGAATCATCAACAGATAGTGCATGAAGATCACTAACTCTTCTAGCAGAAGAGAAGGCTAAGAGAAAAACTGTCTTATAAGATAAGTATTTGAAGTCTACCGTGTCAAGGGGGTTCAAATGGCGCTTCTTTTAGCTTCAGAAGAACCCAAGCTAAATTCTACTTAGGAATTAACCTAAGGGTTCTAGGTCTATTTATCGAAAAGTGTTTAACTAACTTAGATAAAGAGACATCAGATCCAATTTGTAAGCTATCATGATGAGCATAAGTATCCGATAGCATAGACCTTTTACCCTTAATAGTTATTGGCTGCAGTTTGATCTCGTCAAACAAGTAGACCAAAAAATTTGTAATATCTGGAATGGAGGGGTCATAAATATCAATCGAATGATCCCTACACCAACGAGAGAAAACCTTCCACTTAGCAGCATAATTTAGCGAAGAGGAGGTCCTCCTACAGTTAGAAATTGCGTCCACTGCTCGTCCTGTAAAATGCTTGCCGTGCAAGAAGGACCACACAACGGAAATACGTGAAGGTTGAGACCTTGCGGATTGCGATGCAGTGTGCGCGATTTCCCCCGCGAAAGAAGGTCCTCCCATGGAGGAAGCTTCCGTGGAACGTCCCACAACAGACACCTGAGTAGATTTATCCATGGTCTCTGGGGTGACAGAGATGCTACCAACAGAATCTTGCAGTGAGATTGCTTGACTTTTAGCAATATCTGTTGAATCAACGGAGCTGGAGGATACGCGTATCCTATCATTCCGTCCCAAGAGATCGAGAGAGCGTCTACTGTGAACGCTCGAGGATCTGGGCATGTCGACACATGCGTCTGTAACTTATTGTTGAGATGCGTCGCCAACAAGTCTATCATAGGACGATCCCACAGGTATCAAATCTGATTGAATACTCGTTTGTTGAGAGTCCATTCAGACGGCAACATACGACCTTTCCGAGAAAGTGAGTCCGCTAGAACGTTCAAACGACCTGGAATATGACGGACCGACAGAAGAATCTGATGCTCTTGGACAAACAGAAGGATTCTCTCCGTTAAGTTGAACCACGGAATGGAATGAGTGCCTCCCTGGTTCCGAATATACGCTACTATTGTCGAATTGTCGGACAGAATTTGAACATGTGAATTCTGACATTATCTCTTTGATATTTATGTGCTTGTTTAGGAACTACAGATCCCAAAGACCCTGGCACCTCGAATCTGTTGGGCTCAAACTTGCGCCCCAACCTGTTTGACTCGCATCCATCATAATTGTAAAAATCGGATCCGGCAGTTGCAGTGGCACTCCCTGAGTTAACCACTAACATCTGCCCAAGTCTGAATCTCTTGTTTTACTTGTTTCGACAAGACGATGTTCGTTTCGAGCGAATGAATCTTCACACTCCAGTTCTGAGTAAAAATACCCTAACTCAGAGGTTCACCTCATAGTGATTTGGGAGTATCATTCGCGAGTTTCTAATTAGTTCCCTGGTATATGTGTCACATTTTCATATATTGCGGAATTTAAAAATAAATTTCGGATTTTTTTTCAAAAAAGTGGAAAGCTCACTTCGGCTTTCGAGTTTTAATATGATATTTCGGAGGTAAATTCCCAACCACGTGAACAAATTCACCTTTAACTTATTCATTTCCGCTGAATCCGTATTTTTCGTCTAATGTTCCGGGACTAAAAGTCCACTTTTAAAAAAATAATTTTCGTCTGGGTGGAAACAGCGTGTGAGTTTTAATGGTGATTCTGCCATCCTGTATCTTAAAATAATTTACTCGAGAGCATGGCGTCTCACAGGTCAGAGCATCAAACTTTACAGCTAAGAAATCGCGCGTTCGACCTTGACCCGCCTCATCAGCGTTATGTCATTGGGCAAGACATAACATCTCAATTACCAGGCGCCAGTTTCTTGGTTTTCCACTTCGGTTCTGGCCTTTGCGGCATACTGGAACATAAAGACGGTTTATTGTGTTTTTGCATAAAGTGATCAAACTATTTTACTGAAAGGGAACTGGACTAGTCACCCGAATGGACACCGGCAACGGGGAAACTCATCGTGTTCTTGTAAAATTTTCGACCTTGTTGACTCGTCACGAGTCAATAAGGGAGAACATTTGCCCATGAGAGCACAACATAGATTAGAAGAACTTAAAACATTCGTTACCTTATTTTATGTTTTTTTCTGACTGAAAAGGATTGGGAAGTGATACCCGAGAACACCTAAGAATGATCAACTGAAAGTTAGGCAGAAACCAATGGTGATACAGTGGAGCCCACTTAATTGGATATCTCTTATTTGTATATCCCTGTTAATCGAATATAATTTTCAAACACAAAACCATTTACCATATCTTTAGTACAAATTTGATCTGTTAATTGCATATGGGTTGTAGAGTAAACTCCTGTTAATTGTATATAAATATTTGTAGTATAACGAAAAAAATACTGTGACACGCACCAAATTCCCCTTATTTATCAACCTGTTTGACCTCACTACATCCAATGCAGGCATTTATTCTATTATATCTTGTTTGATAGATCTCTATGAGCTATGTCAAACAAGATATAATAGAATAAATGCTCAGTTTACCTCTAGAACACAGGAAACTGACCAAATCCTTGTTAATTGTATACTCCTGTTAATTGAATAATTTTCACTGGCAAAATGGATATTCAATTAAGAGGATTCTACTGTACTTACAAACACGGGTATTGTGGTGGGTGGGGGGTCTATAAACTATTTCGGATTTGCTTTAGATGAACTTGATGCATTTTTTAACCTTATTTTATGTTTTTTTCTGACTAAAGAGGATTGGTAAGTGATCCTCGAGAACACTTAAGAATGATCGACTGAAAGTTAGCCAGAAACCAATGGTGATACTTACAAACACGGGTATTGTGGTGATTGGGGTCTATAAACTTTTTTGGATTTGTTTTAGATGAACTTGATGCCTTTTTTACCTTATTTTATGGGTTTTCTTTTTACTAAAGAGGATTGGTAAGTGATTATGGACAACACCTATGAATTATCAACTGAAAGTTAGGAAGAAACCAATGGTGATACTTACAGACGCGGGTATCGTGATGAGTGGGGGTCGTATAAACTATTTCGAATTTGTTTAAAGTTAAGGAGTGCTAATTGTTATTTATTATATGTTCTTAACACATACAAAACCGAACCGAACCGAAATCGAATTTGTTTTTCCTGAAATCGAACCGAAACGGTAGCCGAATCTGAAAACTCAAAACACCCCCACCTCTGTTTTGGGAGCCTTTTTTGAAAATGTATCCCCGATAAATCTACGTTCTATATATTAGCTTAGTGAAATTTACCGCATCTGAACATCTCCGTGGGGACAAGAGGTTTGGTAGGATTCGATAACCCACGCTGGCCTGAAGCCAGTCTCTCACAATTTCCGACATGATGGGACGATTTAGAATTACCCTTTGACCATCGAAACGTACTTGTAACCCAAATTAATAAATTGTCTTAACACGGTACCTAAATGATCGACGGCATTAAGCTGTTGAAAAAACCTTTCTCAAAGAATTCCAACAGAACCATACCATGTGATTCGCTCATTGCAACACAGTCGTCGTGGTCGTTCCAATGCGATATACGTTTTTTGTTGTTTTTTTGTTTTAAAAGAAATAGTTTTTATATCGTGTGCGTGGGAACAAGTTTAAAATGGTCAACTTTTTTTTTTACAATTGGCTGCTTTCTGAGAAACTGTTGGGATTTAGTCGACCAGCATTATTATCCGACAGACACCAACATTTTCCGACAGACATGTTCATGTATGCGAATCGCCCCGGCTTCCCCATTAGCTTCGGGACTGAAGTCAGGCCATTCCTTGGCACTCCGAGAGGTGAAACGGTGCTTGTGTACTGTAGTATACGCGCTGTGTTTCACTGATAAAATATGACACAGTCACCGATGCTCGATATGGAAGTGTTCTTACATGGGCAAGGGAGGTATAAACGATTATCCATACCTTATCTCCCTGTTACGGTCACGATTACCCATTGTGCTGCAGTATGCGACCTTAGACACCAATAAATGAATAAAAAATGTTCAAATTAAATAAATAGATATATCAATAGACTAGGTGTCCAAGTGACGTCAGTTTAATACATCTGGTCCACTGAGTCCGTTCGTTTTGTTGATTGAGCTCGACTCGATATCACCCTACACACGGTGCATATTGTTCAAATTCACGAAATACCCACGACTCGCGAGCCGGCCCACACCTGTGATCTAGTGTATATATGCTGATCTGCTTTCTGTACACGGGGAAGACCTTCCACCCCGATTACCTGTATGGGAGCGTGGTACCACTGTCTATTAAGGCAGGGCTTAAATGTATGCGAGAATCACAATCGATTCTGGCAAGGAAAATGCTATAGCATTGCAGATGCCACTTTATTCGGCGCAATGGACGATTTATAAGTCTTCGAATCCTTGTCTTCTCTTCGGACAAAGTTTGAAAAATATGCCCCAAATGGCGCTATTTTGAGGCTAAGGAAGACGGCAAGCATGGTATGTGTTTTTTTTTTGTTTAGGCGTGTCTGTTTGGGGGGGGGGGGCACGGCTTATCCGGCTTCCCTCCCCTGCTACTCCACAGAATAAAGTTTCATTATTTTAACAGTAAATATTTCAACCCCTTAGTTTTAGTAGCTGCGCAGTGCGCATATGACACTCGTCATCGGATTTGTGTTTTTCCCCATACAATCGGTGAAACCAGTGATTTTGATCTCAATGTGAACAACAGTCACCATACATCCACCCCAACCGCCCATCTTGCAGTTTTAAAACACCTTTAGCCACAGCAGTGAATCTAGACCTACTCCACCATGACTCAAAATCATTGTCCGAAATTTTACTTACTTAGACGTCATCTTGTTTATCAATTAATTCCGACACCATCTTACATGTACAGTTAAAACTAGAAGTCCTGTCCTGAAATGCGCACAAATAGCACGTCGATTTGCGTGTTAGTCTACGCGTTATGACGATGATAAGGCTGTCAAATTCTGCACATACGGCCTGTGCACAAGCAAAGTTTCAGCCAATGGACCTCCGGGTAACCCGGAGGTCCATTGGCTGAAACTTTGCTTGTGTTTGCTATGGGTAACAAGGAGAACCTGCCATGCTTTTGGTGTCATTCGATATGGCAATTGCGCGCAATTCCTACGCGCAGTTAAGCCTAGATAAGCGCACAGTTCGTGACAGAACTTCTAGTTTTAACTGTATGTATCAGATTATTTATCGTTTAGCCGGATGCACAGTGTTTAAGAGTACCAACTGAAGATATAAAATTGCTAATAAGGCACTGCTATTTGAAACCACATACAGGGGCGCTGGAAGCACATCGGGGCAGAGGGGTCAGACCCCGGAAAAAGCCATTTTCTCGCACTAGCAGCCCGCCCATGACTTGCCGAAACATGCATGTCTTGAAGGTCGAAGGTTCGAGAAGGGGGAGTTTGAGAGGAGGTGTCCCCCTCCCATCAGGAGGGGGACACTTCCTCCCGAACTCCCCCATTGAAGTTTGAAAGTTCTCAAAACCGATTTGGGGTGTATTTTAACTTTACCTCGAGAATAAATCATTGAAAAAAATGAGTAAACAACCTGGGAAGGGCATTGTCTTCCCCATCTGGCCCCGTGATCCTAAGGCAGAGAGGGTCTCTGACCCCTCTGTCCTCGAACTTCCGGCATCCCTGATCACACAGAAACTCACCTTTATCGAGGCAAACTGTAATATCACGGTAGATGTTTCCTTATTAGAGAGAAAATTAGACTAATGTCCACACTCCTGGTACAACATCTGTAACATTTATCCACTAAACAAGAAACGAATGGTAAATAAAAATATGGCTTGTTAATAACACACGCATACTTGTTAGAGTGTTTGCATTTTCCCTGTCATCATATTAGCCCAGTGTGATCAACCCTCTGCACACGGAGGTTGAACTATCAAAATTTCAAACTACATTTTTTCCCATAATGCAACTAGGAATTTAACAAATTTAAACTTGCTTCACAGAGCCCCTTGAGCTGTCCAAAAATTTGAGGTGGTTCAATTCCTAGTTGCATTATGTTGATAAAAAAATGTCGGTATTTTGATATATAGGGGGTTAAATAAAAGGCACTTTTTCGTTTTTAATTAATTGGAATTGTTAACCCACTTGAAACAGCTCTGAAAAAAACATTCAGAAACGGTACACTATAAAAGAGGTGTGAAAACATTTACGATTTCCTCACAAGCTCATCTGATCGGGCATGAAGATGTATTTTGTGAATTTTCTGTGTGTGAATGAAGAGATTATTAAAAAATGCGTAAAAGTAAGGAAAACATATATATGTAGCGAATTATTTGTCGACAATCACCACGCATTTAAAATATATTATTTGCCAGGTCAATGATTATATTTAATAAATCTGTCAATAACCAACACAAAGAGAACGTTGGTATTCTGGTCTCCTTTGTCAATGTTTAATCATTAGATTGAGATTAGGCAAACGTACTAAATGCACACTATTTATTCGCTTGGGGATAACAGGGCGTGACATATTTGAATTTAATTACTCTTCTTCGTTTAGGGTAATTGTACGCTTGTTTATATGTCAGTAACTTTCTGATGCGGAATCAACCCTTCCCGGTCGTGTAACAGTGCATTCGTCAAACAGGGAGGGATAGTGAGAGTTCTCTCCCATCCTCATTCAAGAAAATCCGATATATCAAACATAGAGTATTTTATAGACTGGTGTGAGGAGAGGTAAACTAGCCTGAAATAAAATTCATCTAGTTGAAAATATTTCGTGTATTGTTTTGGCATAATCTCCTTACTGCAGAATAAACTGAACACGCACTTGGGGCGTTATCAATTTCGTAACAAGGGCATATACTTTATTCAAAAAGGGCTACGCAATCCGCAAGCCACAGCCACCTTCCCATAGGCAGGTCCCAAATGGTCTCAAAAGGTTTTATGGACAGACAAATTTTCTAAGTCGAAGACGCATTATGTGGAAATGATGAAGTATGGGATAGCTATGCGAGAGAGGCTAGTTTACTTGCCCCCACCTCAGTCCCCAAAAATACACAATGTTTGAAGTATCGGATTTTCTTGAATGCGAATGGGAGGAACCATTTGGAATGGAACCCTCAATGTCCCTCACTGTTTGGGAGGGGGTCCTCGATATTTTTAAGGGTGTTGTCACTGTGTGTAAGGGGCTCCTCCGTGGTTTGTAAATGACTCCTCAGTGTCCGTGAGGGACTCCTTATTGTTAGTGATGGAATCCTCGCTGTTTTGGAAAGGGCTTCTCGCTCTTCCTGACTGTTTTTGGATGGTCATGAGGCTTTGGGGAAATCCCTCAATGCGTGATTTTCTCATACCCTCATACGGTGAAAATACATTTTCCCTCATGTGAGTTTATGAGGAAGTAGACCGTACTTCTTGAAACAGGTCTCACCGGTAAAGTGTTTTGTCGGTTCTCTTCCATTAATGAGGTGTCTGGCGAACTCGTGGCGGTTTCTATTGAAATTCGTCGTAAACTTCGGGTCACAGAATCTACAGTAGAACGTTGTAGAATCCTGATCCTTTTTTACGTGGAGGTCCTTATTGTCTTTTCTCGTTACAACTCTCGCAGGTGTGAGGGTTACCTCCCCAAAGCACGGTGGCTTCGTGGCGATCCTTCTTAAAAACGGATGAGAACGTTTTCTCGCAAGGATGACAGGAAATTCGTGGAGCCATTTCTTCTTCAATTTATTTACTACATTTCTTCTTCAATTTATTTACTATTAGCGTTTACAGAAATGAGCTAGAAAGATTGAATTTTAAACATAGAATAATTGGGTAATGAGATGGGAAACGGTACGTTGTTATTGTGAATATATTTTGTGAAACATGTCTCAATTCCTTTACGCTTCTATTTATTTATTTATTTATTTATTTGTGTTTAAGGTCAAATACTTATGCACAATGGCTCATCGTGACCGTGAAAGTTTTACGGGTGGAGGAAGCCGGAGTACCCGGAGAGAATCACCGAGCAACAACAAGCAGCTGCCAACTCCCCAACATTGTAACTCCGCACTGCAGCACAGGTAGGGTTAGATTGGCTGAAGATATGCGCACTATCGGCGAGCAGTACGCCTTAGTACACGGCGTCATCATGCCCCCATGTACACAATCGGGGTTAAGTCCCTTGCCGAAGGACACAATGCGGAAGTCCGAATCGATCGCTCAGACGGTCACCCATCCGAGGACTTACCCGTTTCGACGTTTTAACTTCGGTGATCTGACGAGAAGCGGCTACCGCAACGCTAACGCGGCCCCCACCCCCTTACGCGTTTAGGGCAGAACTGGTGAATGCGAAAAGTCAGGTGTAGATAACAGGAATCTAAACATTACTAGCTATCGGCTTATTTCAATCCTATTACATCATCAGGTATGTGAACAGTCACTTTCTCTATCGAGTTCCCACGTTACAAAATCAGTTATGTAATTTTTAAAAAGCGAAAGAAATTGTTACCGCATAAAAAAATAAAAATTGTTACATCATAGAATGTTTTGTTACATCATAGAAAAAAATGACAAAAAACAAAATTTATGAAATAAAAACCTCAAAAACAATTAATGAAAATTTAATCCGGATTAAAATTTAATCCGGATTAAATTTTAATCTCTCCTCCTCCAGCTCCACGCGAATAGGGCTAAAACTCTTAAACACTTGAGAATCATTTACCACTCTGTGTACAATCGTGGCGGTGGCTCTCACTGGAACAGGTTTTCTCCTGGCGCTTTTTGTTGCCAGTGTATTTAAACTTTTCTCTGTATTTCTCCTCTGCAAATAACGCACCCCATGTTCAGCTTTTACGGACCTCTTCAACGAATCCATATTGGCTAAAGCTTTAGAGCAATGATCGAAGCTGTATCTAATCGATTTCTTATACCTGGAACGAGAACAAATTAAACCACATATTTAGTTATTTGTTCAGACGGGAGTTAACTATTGGAGTGTCAGATTTGACACGAATGTGCGCATCAAATTCGGATTCTTCTGCCACATACTGTACTACAGACCATTTTATTCGCAGATATTGGCCCCAGCCAGTTAATAAATATAATACAGGTTCTATTGTACTGGAGAATGACTGCACACATTCTCCAATAAATTGAACGAGTATTATATTTTGGATTTACAAATTAAGAAGGCATGAGTTGGCGTGTTAACCCGGGCTAATTGTCAAGTCGTCCATGTCCACTGGAAATGATGCGTTCAATACCGCCAGCTCTCTGTGGAATATTTCGCGATCATTGAACGATTCTTTGTCCTCGAATCCAGCTCCACACCTTCCACAAATTAGCTGATTGCTTTCCATTCTGAAAATAATATATATGTTTTCAATTCATTGCCTCCTTATTGTGGTGACACACATGCTTTTAATCAATGCTGATCCCGTTTCTGCGCTATTTGGAAACTGGAAAGTGTAATATCTACTTGATCACATTAATAGACTTATCAACGACGCGCAATGGGTTAAAATAACAAATTGAACTAAAACAAATTGTCACTTTTGAGTGTAGGTTTAATTTTAATATATATATATTTCTCGCTGCATTATAAATAGGAACATGTATGTCTACAGATCAAAGATTTCAGATACTAATGGTGTTGCGCTGCCTACAAGCAATTATGAGTTGGTCAATAAGGTAAAGGGGGAAAATTATTGAAATTCGAAATTTCTGCCCGACATTTCTCTTCTAAGAACATTTCAACAGTTATTAAATTATTTTTTCTCGTCTCGCTTTTTCTGCGGCTCGGTCGATGTCCCCGAAATATGGGAAAGATAATCCCACTGCCTGGTGATGAGAGAGAAGCCTTGTTGTTTGGTCCTTTGTGCCCACATGTTCGTATCTCAACGCCTATATCGTTTTAATATTCGCACACTGCGACTCTATAATCTCCAGGCAGTAAAACTGTTGATGTAAAATCACATACAGTCCCAATATCAACGCTTGATGAATTTCTATCAGCCTAAGAATTTAAAGGCTTGTTGATCGCGCATCAAAAACAAAGTCATGACCTACCCGAGTGTATTCGGTACACGTTAAACACTGCTGATCATAGCGGGTGGGGGTGGTTTCACCATTCGCATGTCCCTTTGCCTAATGGTCTGAACGAATATGGTCTCTCGTGTAAGCATAATACAGATCCATAATTAAGATCGCGTGGTGTAGAGCAGATGAAGCAAAATACGAACGTGTGCGGACCACAAGAACCTTAATTCCCTTCAGGTGTGCGAGTTTAAGTGACACTCTGTGTGTGTGGGGGTGGGTGCGCGCGCGCGTGTGTGCGTGCGTGTGTGTGCAAGTAAGAGTGAAAAATGCGAGTCGGTGGTTGTGAACATCAGTGGTGCTAGAGCCATCACATCACGCACACCTAGCATTCCTGGGCTCTTAACCCTGCAGTCAGGTACGCACAGATAAATGTTTCGACTGTAAGGGCAAATGCCTTTACTTCGTTTCGCCACAGCGTACCCTGTAGGTTGGGAGGGGGGACGTATACGGGTGTATGCTACATGTCGTTCAACAAGGCATGTTTTGCAGGTGGATCCATAAATATGTGGAAACGACAGTCACAAATTAATGCATTTTCTGCAAGTATACACCTGTGCACCTAATTCCCCCGCCCGAGTGTGCACTGCTAGGCGCAGCTAGCACGCCCCTGTTGCAAAAGGAACTTGCATCCGAATAAATAGGTATGTAGCCGCATGCATACATTTGAGCGTATGTGTGCTCGTGCGTGCTGGCATATGTGTGTGTTTATGTATGTGTGTATGTGTTTATATTTATACACGTGTGCAGGTGCATGGTCGTATATATGTGCTTGCACGCGTGTGCACATATAATTGTATATACATGTGGGTGTGGGTGCTTGTGTGCGCGCGAGTGTGTAGATGTAGGTGGGTATATGTATGTGCGTATATGTGTATGCACATTTTTGCGTATTTGTGTCTGCATATGTATGTGCATATGCGTATGCCACACACCCGTGTTAATGCTGTGCCCGGCAAAGGGCTCCACCGGATACTCGATGAAAAAATCTCAAAATCACAAAGTTTTACATGTTCAGTTATGTATGGAGAAACGAGGACGAAAGTAAGTGTGCGCGTTTCTTGTAGGTACAAGCTTGTACATGTGTTATATATTACCTTTATTTTCTATTCTTTTATATATTTGTGCAACTTTACTCCAAGTAAGTGGAACCAAGTTGATAAATAAATCAATTAACCCTTTACCTAACATGAAAAGCAGACGACACTTGCAAAAAAAATTCGTGAATAACTAATTTTTTTCATTTTTTGTCTCAAAAACATAGGTTATGACCCCTCGTTGGAACGAGCTCGACGAGCTCGTTCCAACGAGGGGTCATAACCTATGTTTTTGAGACAAAAAATGAAAATATAATGAAAATTTATTGGCGATTTTTGAGAATAGCGCTGGCCGGTTTTGGCCGTTACGTTGGGTAAAGGGTTAATCAATAGGTGTTGGTACTTATACCTGATGTTGCGGACGTAAGTGAAATAATCACCACGAGCCCCAGTGGTTTTATTGCGTTTATGTGTTTTTTATATTGTAGGTGCAATGCTTTCCACGCCCGTCATTCTGGTGTTTTCTTGACTTTCAATGTCCATTGACTGCTAAACGCTAACAATTCCAATGTTATTATTAAGTGTGTCTCTCCGTTAAACTTGTGTGAATACCGACGGCAAACTGTTATTTATTTATTTAATGGGGTTTAACGACACTTTCGACTGCCAGGGTCACTTCGTGTCGGACAGTTTTACGGGTGGAGGAAGCCGGAGTTCCCGGAGAGAACGAGCAACGACAAGCAACTGCCAGGCTCCCCAACATACTAACTCTACACAAGCAGGGTTAGTATTGGTTGAAGACAAGTGCGCCATCGACGTGCAGTACACCTTAGTACACAACGGCACCGTGCCCCCACGTGGGCAATGGAAATGAAGTGTCTGGCCCAGGGACACAACACTGTTGCCACAGGTGGGATTCGAATCATGGACCCTTCGGTTTGCAAAGAGGTGGGGGATTGCGCTGTGTATTAAGGCTTATTGCACGTCGATGGTCCCAATGTCTTCAAAAAATTCTAACCCTGCCTACGTGCGTTTGTGAGTCTGACCGCTGCTCCTGGGCTTTATCCATAGACCCCGGCTTCCTTTATCCTAAAAACTGTCAGACACGAGGTGAATCCCAAATAAATAAATCGATGCAACCTAGATGTAAGTTGATTGGTCTAGGCCAGCTTTATAAAATTGTGTTATCGGTGACTTTAATTAATTTCAGTAATATTCTCGAAAGAGAACAATAAACATCAAATTTATAACTTTGCTTTAACGTTTCTTTAGGTTCTGTGGAAAGCATGCGTCCTTCCCTCCGCGTTTCCTCCATCTCCACCTGGTTACGTCCTTGACTACTTCAACTTTTCTCTTATCGGCTTGCGTTTTACGGGTACAACCGACTGCGTACTCAATCGGCATGCTTTTGGCGGACAAAATCGATCAAAGGTCTATCTTCGGACACAACGGGCTCGTTTGAGGGCACAATCGGCTCGCATTATGCGGGTGTAAACTGTCAAGTTTTTAAGCCGCCAGTCAAATACTGTAAAACAGTTCTCGCTGCTATGGCCTGAAACCAGTCTATTCCACAAATAGTCTGTCGCCTTTGTTTAGATTCGCTCGACTGGAATATATCAGTTGGTCGGAGAAGCGAACTTACGGTTTAACTGTAATATTCTGGACGGATTAATCTGAAAAAATAAAACAAATATTCATTTTCTTTGAATCAACGACAGAAATGTTGCCTAACCCTTTGCGACTACGGTACGTAATATTACGTACTCCGACTTTTAACGACTGCGTTTGACGTCGCAAAAGCCTGATTCTACGGATGTTAAAACGTCAAGATACCCGTTGTCGGAAAAGTAATTCAAATTTAATTTGATAGAACTTTGGTTACATTACCATAAGGAATGAAGACTCTGTACAGCTGTAGTTTCACGATTACACCGCGTAGTTCCTCTAATTATGTTATGGAGCATGGAGATATGCTTCGGGTACTTGTGGATACAATCCGCATAGTGAACGTATTACATGGAACAGACAGTCAGCTGTACAGTTACAACTAGAAGTCCTGTCACGAACTGTGCGCTTATCTAGGCTTAGTTGCGCGTGCGCGTAGGAATTGCGCGCGATTGCCATATCGAATGGCATCCAAAGCACGGCAGGTTATCCTGGTTACTCATAGCAAACACGGGCAATGTTTCTGCCAATGGACCTCCGGGTTACCCGGAGGTCCATTGGCTGAAACATTGCTTGTGCACAGGCCACATGCACAGAATTTGATAGCATTACTATGGTCATAAAGTGTAGATTAACGCGCAGATCGACGTGCTATTTGTGCGCATTGCATGACAGGACTTCTAGTTTTAACTGTAGGGATCTTCAGGATCCCAAAAATATACCTGTCCCCCACCCCCATACAGTTATCTAGCTCGCGCCTACTATTCGGCGTAAACATACAGTAAACTCGACTAAAATGGATCGCCTGTTAATAGTGTTACGGAAAGCGCATCTTGAATAATGTCCTACTCAAAACATAAACAAAGAATTGCAGATTTCTTGTCACAGTCATTACTATGTGTTCCCATTAAAAATTATTTCACCACGTTTTGGAACATCATACAATAATATCTCTACGTTGGAGACCTAAAAATGTGGGGTGAGGAAATCAGTTTAATGTGAACAATTGTTTTATCCAGGAGGAATTTTGCGAAATATATTCCATCTATAACTATTCGGTTAATTCACTTCTCGAATCTCAAAAGTTTGATTTAAACATTGAATCGGTATGTGTTCAATCAGTACGTGAGTGACATAATTTTGAAGAGTTTGTTAAATAGGGATCATGTATTTACCTTGAAATTACGAAAATTATTGTCTGTAGATCTACTGAATTGAAGTTTGATGAACTGGAATTATCTAATAGCTCGATTATACATCATTTTCTATCAATAAAATTCCATCCACCGTCAGTAAATGGGAAACTATTTTAATTTGTGTAAATTCTTCAGTCCATGACTCTCACACTTGCTCTGAATCCAACACGAACTGGAGGGGCAAGATATTTGAGCCAGACACGAGGCTTTCCGAGTGTCTGGCTCAAATATCTTGTCTCGAAGGTGAGATTTACCCGCTCCACCCAGAAACCCAGCGCGGATGATATAATATAGGTTCGCTTTAGAACCAAAACTGGTTCTAATCTTGTCCCTGAGATGGTACCAGTTCTGTTTAAACAGTATTTATTTCAAATCAAATAAATTTATCAAGATTAGCATTCAATTTTAACAGAATGTTACATGAACTGAAGTAGATTCAGCAGTAAACTTGGAGCTTATTCAACGCAGTCGCCAAACATTTTGAAACAAAGGAGATATGAACAGTTGGCATATCGAACCAGTTTTGGTTCTGAAGAGAACCAAAACTGGTTCGATATGCCAACTGTTCATATCTCCTTTGCTTAATAATGATTTGAGACAACCTCGTATAAGCTCTAAACTTACGACTGAAACCCCCTCAATTTATGTTTAATTCTGTTAATATTTAATGTTAATCTTTATAAATTTATCTGATTTGAAATAAGTACTCTGTTTAAACAGAACTGGTTCCATCTCAGGGACAAGATTAGCACCAGCTTTGGTTCAAAAGAGAACCTATATGTTTTGCAGTGTATTTCTCCCACCATTTTAGTGATGCGAGGCCAATAGTAAGAAAATACCACATTTTCCCCCAACAATTAGTGCGTTCATTCTAGGAGAAAATCAATAAGATATTCGGAAAGCTTGTCCAGAAGTGTGATATATACCAAAGGTATATACTTCAAAACACGCAGACTAGCACCGCACCTTGAGGTTAATGCTCTTAAGCGACCTCAGATGAACTCGACATGTCTGGGCACGTCATTTCCAGACATGTTCTTCAGTTTGGCAGAGTGTAATGATATCAGATGTATATTTCTCTCCGTTAAACTGATAGAGCATTTGAGGTGTGCTGAAGTTTTTCTTAAGAGTATTCTGGTTTCGATTTTCATTTATAAAGTCAGTTGTATTTATGTAAGCAAAACGGTCTTCCTTTTTGATTGTTTATACTTGAGCGGACGTATAAATAGTTCTGGCGCTAATTAAATATGCAAATAGGTTGGTCACGTGAGGGGGTGAGATAGCTGCCACGTCGATGGAGTGCGACAGGCCTCTCTCTCCCAGCTGTCTCACATGACTTTATATATGTCTCAGTACCTTGGTGGTGGGAGAAAAGTTTCATCCAAGGATGTCTTTTCAATCGCTTTTGCTTGATACTCACTTGTTTTAGCGGAAAAGCTGATTCGAAAGTAACAATACTAATTAGAGGTAATTAAGCCTACATTAGTTTGTTTCTCAAAGGCAGAGATATCATCTCGTGGTTACTTCATAACAGACCCTGGCCGAAGGCAGAAATTTCTGCCGATATGAAACTAATCAAGAAATAATCTCTTTATTTTTAAAACTAAACCAAACAATTACAAATCTCAGATATTTACAAGTTTCTGACAGTGTTATTGTTTCTCATTCTCTTCGCAACGTCCTAAGCCTCCTCTTCTCATCCTCCTAGTTCAGCTGTACGAACGTCTCCGGTTCCCCACTTCGGAAAGCTAAACTACCTCTTCTGCATTGACGAAATCCACCATGTGACTTTTATACGCGGCTGTTCTATGTAATCCCCATTTACAGCAACACTAAGCCATGCGGAAAATTAATCTCTGTCCGCACATATATTTTTAAATAGAAGCGAAATTTTACTGGAATATTCTACAAATCGGGCAACGCAATTACAATTTGAATCGCTACCGATAGTTGAACATCGTACCCTTAGTTTCAATGCGTTATATGTGCCCGTAGGCACATAGAACACATTAGATCTCAGAGGACGAAATAGTAACACGGGTTTCCCATGCAAATTTGGTTGGAGATAAAATGTGTTGTTTTCGTTGGTAGGTGTCAAATGAATTCTGTGTGTCCTTCTAAAATTGTTTTTAAAGGCGTGTAATAAATACGTAACGACGGGCCAGAGAATAGGTTAATCGATATGGCACTCGTGCCATCGCGGAAGGAAATAAATATAATTTGTAACCGCCCTAGTGGTGTAAGGAGAGTAGGCCCCAGTGCACGTTGTGAATCCATGAAGAAAGTTCTGAAGTGATCTGTTACATCTTTGACTACAATTCCTGAAAATATAGCATGTGCTCTTACTGACGTGTGTGTGATCGATTAGGGTAGCATATTAGTCCGTTATGCTTGTCGGTTGGAGTAAACTGTGGTCAGGGTGTCTAAATGCTTCTTTGATGCCGATCCATATTACTTGCATCATTGTACTGGGTGAAATTTGGTGCTTGAGGGGATTTCAGTCTCACCGTCTTCTAGTGTTCGCAATCTCGATTATATGATGGACAGCAACCTATCAGCGGAGGCTCATGTCACACAGATCTACAAGCAGTCTTATTCTCAAATTAGAAACATCAGCAGAGTACGGGATGTGATTGATGAAAATACGACGAAAATGCTCATCCATGCATTCGTCTCGAGTCGTCTTGACTACTGTAATTCACTGCTTTTTGGTTACAACAAATCTCTTTTGGTTAAGTTACAGACTGTCCAAAATTATGCAGCCAGAGTTCTGATCAAGACCAGGTAATGTGATCACATATTTCCGGTACTGGCAGATCTACACTGGCTCCCTCTGAAAAGGATTGACTTTAAAATCCTTTTAATGATATATAAATGTCTCATCAGTCTTGGTCCTTCATACCTTACTGATCTTCTTGTTCCTCACAAACCTGTCAGAACTCTAAGGCCCAGTTTCTCCAATGACTTAGTTTACATATCTTGCAACCTTCTATCATGCGGTGGTCGCGCTTTATCTGTTGCCGGTCCGAAGCTCTGGAATTCGCTTCCCGCTTATATGAAGACGCCACAAACTCTCAACCAGTTTAAATCTGCTCTGAAGACCTATCTCTTCAAGCGAGTATATAACATTGAGCTTAACCCTGGTTGATTAATAGTTGATAGTTATTACTTTTTCTTTTTGTATATATTCATCTTCAGCCTCAGAGTCTATTTATTTATCCACCACGCGTGTACTCGATTGTAAAGCCCGCGAGCACATTGTGGAACCGAGGTTATAAACTTCATTATTATTATTATTATTATTATTATTATTATTATTATTATTATATGGAAGCCTTCTGTTCCTTCTTGGAGAACAAAACTAAGTTTCCTAAATGGGCCCAATGAGCTCAAGGACAATTCATGTAGCTTTTTTTTCATGGAAATGTTTTTATTTAATCAATGGGCTAAATTCTTGGGATGAAGAGAGGTTGGCTTGTAAAAAACATGCATATTCATCTGGTATACTGGTGAGGTTAAGAACATCATCTGAGTCCTCAGTATCCACGACGTCGTCGAAATGGGGTATTTTTTTATTCCCCATGTCATCTAGAAGCTCCCGATTGTCAGCTATGAGGAAGAAGTATTATTTTCCAACTAAAATAAGGATGCAGCTCCTAAGATAATTAGGGCGATTGACTTGGGCAAGAAGTAAATATCTACTGCTTTGTATGTGACAACTAACGAGAAAAGCAATGGCAACAACAAGTGCATATTGTAAAGTATGAACATCAAAAGAAAAAAGAAACATAAACTCACTTCAAATCGAATGGCAAAAAATATCGAATCGAATTCTGAATCACCTCGAATCACGCGGCCAGGAAAACAAAATCTAACCATAATAATGATTGTTTACACTGTTACGTCAGCTCGGGAAACCGAAATTGGAAGCTTCAGCCTCATACACAAGAATGAATGGCCCAAAAACCATAGCAACACATTCTTTGGTTACCAGGTGAGTGTAGGACAAAACCTCATCAAAACACAATCCTTCAGACACCACCTGATTGGACAAAATCCATAATAAATGTTGGACAAAATCTCATTTTCAAGATTTTTAACCCTTTACCCAGACGATATCAAAATTTATTATTTTAAATATATTTTTTTTAAAAATTTTTCAACGAGCTCGTTCCAACGAGGGGTCACATGATATGGTTTTGTTGAAATTTTTAAAAAAAATAATATTTTTTCAACTGCAGAATTTGCTTATTACGCGGGCGGATGCGGGCGATTCGTTGGGTAAAGGGTTAAACCTATTTGGTGGTAGAAAAAACACACTTCCTTGATATATAAGGGGTTTTGTTTTTATCTTCTTGGGAGTTCAGTTCCCTTTGTCAGAAAGATAATTGCTGCCACATCTATCTCTTTGCAATTCGATCTTTAGTTTAGTACATAATCAGTACGATAGACCAGAAAATAGGACCACATATTTCCGGTACTGACAGATCTACACTGGCTCCCAGTTCTGAAAAGCATTGAATTTAAAATCCTTTTAATCATATATAAATGTCTCAAGAATCTTGGTCCTTCATACCTTACTGATCTTCTTGTTCCCCACAAACCTGTCAGAACGCTAAGGTCCAGTTTCTCCAATGACTTAGTTTACACACCTTGCAACCTTCTATCATGCGGTGGTCGCGCTTTTTCAGTTGCCGGTCCGAAGCTCTGGAATTCGCTTCCCGTTTATATGAAGACATACCTCTTCATGTAAGTATATAACACTGGGCTTAACCTTGGTTGATTATTAGTTGACAGTTGTTACTTTTTCTTTTTGCATATATTCAGCTTCAGCTGCAGAGTCTATTTATTTATACACCACGCATGTATTCAGTTGTAAAGCCCGCGAGCACATTGTTGAACCGAGCTTATAAACTTCATTATTGTTATTATTATTATGATATGGAAGCCTTCTGTTCCTTCTTGGAGAACAAAACTAAGTTTCCTAAATGGGCCCCAATGAGCCCAAGGACAATTCATGTGGATTCCTTTTCCATGGAAATATTTTTAATTTAATCAATGGGCTAAATTCTTGGGATGGAGAGAGGTTGGCTAGTAAAAACATGCGTATTCATCTGGTATACTGGTGAGGTTAAGGACATCATCTGAGTCCTCAGTATCCACGACGTCATCGAAATGGGGTATTTTGTTTATTCCTTATGTCATCTAGAAGCTCCCGATTGTCAGCTATGAGGGAGAAGTATTGTTTTCCAACTAAAAATAAGGATGCAGCTCCCAAGATAATTAGGGTGATTGACTTGTACAAGAAGTAAATATCTATTGCTTTGTAAGTGACAACTGAAGAGATAAGCAATGGCAACAACAAGTGCATATTGTAAAGTATGAACAACAAAAGAAAAAAGAAAAATAAACTCACTTCTAGATGCGAGACATGCGTTTGTATACATAGTGATTCCTCTAAGATAATAAATATATCACCAAAAGATGCAAAAACAAACAGACATAATGATGGCGCGAGATGATGCTTGTGAACAGGTGAAATAGTGCGGTGGAAAATGAATCCCACAAAATGATTTCGTCGTCCATCAAATTCATATACCTGAAACCGTAGTTACTGAATATAGAACATATTCGGGAACATTTGCCACCGTTGTCAAATAGCACAGGCGGGCGTATTCATTTAATGGAGGATAACTCTGTCACACCCAACACAGAATGGGCTACTTCTGGCGGGATGTCTGTACAGCGACAAATGCAACTATTGTATGTTCTTATCTCTGTTGTTTATCTGTAAAGATATCAATTCGGGCTTTAATGGAGATTTTCCACCAATGGTCATCAATATACCCAGCATTGTTGATCACCTCACAATTCCTCACATTAGTCAACGAAACATCCATCCTTATACACAGAACAAACAGATGAGAAAAGTGGCCTGCTGACCAGCTAAGTGTGTCATTCAGGGTTTTTTTTTTTAAATTTGGCTTAGAAATAAAAAAAAATTAGTGCGCATGCGCAGCTCGCGATCGTGTGCCACGTGTTTCAGTTGTCTATATTGTATATTTGTGGACGCCATCTTCTTTTCTTACGTAGGACAGGGGTATGTTCTAAGTGTGCGTTCGATTGAATAGGAGTAGTTTGCAGGTTCGGATTTTCCCCAGATCCTCGGAGGGCGGGGGGGGGGGGGGGGTCAGGCAAACAATTACGGATACAAGGTGGAATTTTTTACATTTTCAATTTTTGGGACCCACCACCCCCGGAATGCAAATTTTTGGCAGCCATGTCTTGGACACCCACCCCTCCTTTACAATTTTTCCTCAAAGACAATTGGGGACCCAGCCCCAATTTATAAAATCTGTTTAACGTAGTATTCAAATTACCTAAATCAAAAAAAAAAAAAAAAATACTTTTCCCAAACACGAAAGGTGCCGCAAACCAATTTGTCCGATATCCCTGCCCTGCACTTGGGCATCCAAGGCATCCCTAGCCACAGATGACCCAAAAACAATCTCTCTGCATATAAAGCCACAACGGAAATGCAGCATCAGACCCCCAGGTAACCATTGGAACCCGCCTCCACCAACTGAATTGCAGATATCAACCCATTCATGTTCCAAGCAACACAACCATTACCCCGATGTACAACATGTCTATGCTGTTCTGACACCAGTCGAATCCCACTACCAAGAAGCCCTGCCCAAAAGATATTATTCCCACTTGGATATCTTCAACTGTCCACAAGAAATAGTTGTTTTTCATTTCATTACTTTTCGGTTAAATGTTTAGTTTGTACAGCTGGTCTGAGAGAAAGCTAATACTGAAGTTATTTGACCCATGCCAGGGTAGCTTGTCTGAGATGAATTGCCTCTTATTTATGTTTTATGTTAGTGTCACTAGAATCATATTTACCTTGAAATTATACACGTTTTCCACAATCAAGATTTTTATTCTATCAATCTTTCCAATTATTCCATACATTGAAGCACACTAGACCAATGGCACGAAGCACCCCGAGGCTTACAGAAGCAAATAATAGGAGCTACACAGCACCAATAAGAGGCAGACTGCCTCAGTAGAAGTATAAAGGAGTGAAAATCATGACCAAATAGCATGGAATCACTTTTTTGTTTTTCAAATTTTTGCCAGACACAGAACAGGACCCACTCCCAAATGAAGTGTAAAAAATGGGTAATAAGTTCTAACATGGAGCCTCCAACACATTATCAATGCTCTATTCTGTTCTAACTATGAATCTAAGCACTTGAGTTCACTTTGGTTGTAATAACTTGTCTGTAAAATGATATTTGGCAAAATATTGCATGACACCGCCAAAAACTGCACTTTGGGGCTCGGAAAAACCCACCCACCCGGACCTTGTATCCTGGCATTTTTTTGCGACCCCCCCTACCCCCCCCCCCCCCCCGAGATCCTTGGTTATTTCGAGGAATTATCTAAACAAACCCTCAAAATCCCCAAGGAACACCCAATATCACTGAAGTGGGTTCTGATTTCCCAAGAATCACTTGCTCCTTTTTATTAGCTCGTTCGTGTGTTTTAGAGTGATTTTACTGCTGAGGAATCCTTCGGTTTATCAGCCTTTCCCGATCTATTATGTGGCTATTCTTATATTCGCCGACCTGTTTTGCGTATTATTGACCTTATTCTGGCCAGCAGTATACACTATTAAAAAAGTAGGGGTATTTGATAAAAGTAAGATATATAAAGAAATATGTCTATATTTTCATCAAAAATACAGTTGAGGCATTGCACTACCACACCTGATGAATGATTTCAGCGATAGTTGGGTGTTTGACAGGCACACATTCCACGCACTCAGCTGTAGAAGACACGGGCGGTCAGTCAGAGAATTTACCACATTCAGTCCAGAACTACAATACCTTGTAAATCCTCCTCAGTTTGCAAGACAAGCGCGGATCCGCCGTGGCATACTCATCACAAAACGTCCAACACCAGCTTGACTGATGCTATTCTACAATTCCTGCAGTGCAGCGGCGAGTTCCTGGACATCGGTAGGGGGCTGTTGGGTTGTCGAAGGCGCCTACCAAGCATATCCACGGCGTGCTCGATTAGTGAAAGGTCTGGACTGAGTGTTGGCTAAGATGGTGTGGTGGTGTTCTGCTCCTGGAGGAACCCTGCAGCGACACGGGCCCTGTGAGCTCTTGCATTCCCATTTTGGTAAATGAATCGACGGTCGTGACGTCGCGTAAATGGCACCGCGTGAGCTGCTAACATGTTGTTACGGTAGTACTGCCCTGTGACACGTCCTTGGATGACATGTAATGGTGTTCTGCTTGTCATGGTTATGCCACCCCCCCCCCCCCCACCCACACACCATAACCGGCCCGCCATCAAAACGATCGTGCTGCCTATAGGTTGCGTCATGGTATCGTTCGTTCCACCCCCGTCACACTCTCTTTTGCGTATCGAGAGTTAACCTAGATTCATCGGAAAACATGACGTTGCTCCACCGACGATTGTCACAGCTCTGTCATGCTCCACACCAATTACGGATTGCTGCGATGTGACGTTCAGTCAAATGTGGAATTATTCGAGGTCGTCGAGCTTACAAATTAGAGCTGTGTAGACGATTTCGGATAGTCTGACCACTGGCTCGCACATCTGTCACTCGGTACAGCTGCTGTCCAATTTCAGAGTCACTTGGCGGTTACGTAAAGCTGTGGTTCCGACGAAACGATCCTGGTTAGCTGTTGTCGCCCTTGGACGAACTGACCGACGTCTGTCATCAGCATTGCCTGTCTGACGGTGGCATGGCAACAACCTGCTAACCACCGATTGAGTAATGTTGAGAATTTGAGCCACTGCAGACTGTCTGTTGCTAGCTTCTAACATGCCAACGGCACGTCAATGTTGGTCACGTGTCAGATTCGCATACATCAAACGTACGTGTCAACCAGAAACTACTGATGAACGAGTTTATACCAAGAAAAGAACGATGGGACCTCGGAAAAAGCCCGTCCAGTACAAATGACAATTTTAAAACGTACCTCACAGACATTAACGTGGAGTTCGTGCGAAAAACCTGCAGGAAGGTTTCGTAGGCCTGTGACATTCATAATCCACACTAACTTGGTAACATATTGATGTGTCCACTCACGCGTGTCCAATACCATTTTCCGAAAATATCAACATCAGTTTAGATTTTCCCTACTTTTTTTTAATAGTATATCTAGTCTAAGCTATCAATGGTTTCGACCTATGCCACCATCCAGGTCTTATAATCACCGGTCAGATTGCTTCATTTTCCTCAATATTTCGATACCCATACCGAGTTATCTCCCCTTTGTATAACAACGTTCCATTTGATTTTAAAGGACAAGAGTCAATCGTGCAATGACAAGTATTGCTGGAACGGCATAAATATTATCGTGCAAATAAGCCATCGGGTAATTACTCGAACGAATGATTCCACATACAACTCTCTCTTCGACTCACCTCACAGAAAAGGGATTCTATAAACACAGTCTTTTCCCGGATAGTATTTCTATTGGGATTCCATAAAGGGGTTCCGTAAGTGGAATTATGTATGTTGGATTCCAAGTTCCTATATGACTCCTAGTAGTCTTACCGTCGGTGTCCACCTTGTCTTTAACTACCTGTTCTATGATTAGCCTCTATTGTAGTCACCCAACACTATAATCATCTACCACCCTTACAGGTTTTTATCTAACACTCATATTGATTTTGGTCTGAAAAACACGAAAAACGGTATTATCACATAATGTGCTCCGATTCCGTATCATATGGGCGACTCATTCCTATTCCGTATCATGTGGACGACTCGTTTCTGATAACGCGACGGGCTACCATAACAGGCGCATGAATACATTCTATGTGAGTTTCACTGATCGACCCAACATTATGTCCCAAAACTGTTTTAATAATTTAAGATTTAATCTGTTTATGCGACAGAATTGTTCGATAAATGAATTATCATGACAATGTGCATGTCCTGTGATTTGCATCAGATTCTCGGTGGTGTTCAAAAATGGGAACAAAGCCGGTTCGTTGAGATCCAATTCTGGACACCACCTCGAATCTGATACAAATCACAGGACATGCACGCAATCATGATAATTCATTTATCTAACAATTCTGTCCTGGGTGAGTAGGAATAGGACCTATGAAGTAAATGTCATTGCCCAGAAGCCAGGAATTCATGCGCTATAAGCTAAATGCCGAGTGGGAGGCGCCGAATAGCTACTAGGAAACAATACGCTACGGGGTATTTTAAGGGTCAGGATCTAGATGCGTAGAAGAGTCATACAGTTAAAACTAGAAGTCCTGTCACGAAATGCGCACAAATAGCACGTTGATCTGCGCATTAATGTACGCGTTATGGCCATAGTAAAGCTATCAAATTCTGTACATATGGCCTGTGCACAAGCAATGTTCCAGCCAATGGACCTCCGGGTAACCCGGAGGTCCATTGGCAGAAACATTGCATGTGTTTGCTAGGAGTAACCAGGATAACCTGCCGTGATTTGGATGCCATTCGATATGGCAATTCCAACGCGCAATTAAGCCTAGATAAGCGCACTTTTCGTGACAGGACTTCTAGTTTTAACTGTACATAGAATACTCTCATTCCTATTTTCTCCATTTCAGGGTATTCATCAAGGCTCTCGTATTAGACAGTGAACGATGTATGGGGCAATAATGGGATGGACTCAGGTTACACAAGAAACCTGGGTGGATCTACAAATACATTGTTTGCATTAGAGGTTTGGACATGTTCAACCGTTTAAAACTGGAAGTCATGTGGTGAATTGCCCGCAAATAGCACATCAATCTACGTGTTGATCTGAATGCTATGTCGATAGTAAGGCTATCAAATTCTGTACATATGCCCTGTACACAAGAAACGTTTCAGTCAATGGGCCCCGGGTTTAATATGCAAGAATGTTGATTATCAAAAGAAACCTTACCCTAGTCGTGTACAATCCACCATAAAGATGCGATCTGTTGGACATAATAATGTTTTCAGTTTATTGCATGGACGTGAAGAGTTAATGGGTGGAACAACGAATGGACAGATGGATGCCTGGAATTATGGATGGATGGAGTGACGGATTGTTGGAAAAAGCCACATCGCAATATGGCCGCTCATATGAACAGCTGAATACAAATCGGATAACTATTTTTAAAGTTATTGTATACACAAACTTCTGGGTGGGCACATGGGTAGATGGATGGATCGCAAGACAGACATATAGATAGTACAGAGGGAAGGAAGGATGCATGGACAGACACAGACACACGATATCTCTTCCTTGGTGGGGGAAATAAGATTATTTCTGAATATTGTGAAGAAATGAGATGAAAAGATGGATAGCATGGTAAAGGGGTGGGTAAAATAGAGAGTATGTATCCTAGCTGGGAAAATCAAGAGTGACGAAGCATGAGAGACCAGTGGAGAATTTGTTTATAATTACAAGTAGGAAAGGAGAGAAGTAGAGTAATGAAGCCACTAAATAAAATGTTTCCTTGTTAATATTAAGAACTTGAAACTTGTTAATTTGAAAGTACAAATTTTAAGATCACAACCTTCAGCCATCATCTGTCACATGAACACAGAAAGGTCCCAGATTTGTGTTTGATCAAGGACGTATACACACCTTTACACACAATCGTCATCACATACACACTGTTGTTTGGAAAACAAACACCCGAAAATAAGTCAATGAGAAGCATGAAGTTAGGTGCAGCGTAAAGTATTTTCCCAAAGGGAGAATACTCTAACCCTTCAATGCTCTTTTACTCCAAACAGATTTTTAAAAACAATATTTTCTTCGACATGAAATGGTTTAGAAAACAGGCATATGACTATGTGTATACCTCACCGATACATAAAATATACTTTCTTATTTTACCAGCAATGGCGCGTAAACAAGTGCAGAGTTGTGAGGTTCGTTCTAGACACAGATTCTTAACAATCAAAGTTTCTGAAAAACTAACTTGTGGCATGAGTCTTGACAGGACTCTTCAGTCTGATATCAAAATAAATGATAGATACTACTAAATTTGAAACGTGATGATCTCATTCGAACATTTATCAATGTGCCAAATGTCGTGGTAAATGGACTCGCAAAATGCCATTTGGTAAATATTGGTCATTTTTCTGTAATTTTCCAGAAGGCCAATTACTTCGAAATCCCGAAGGCCTGTAACTCAGAAACAGCAGAATATTATGGAGTGTGAAAATACTGGGCCCTTATGGACTTTTAATATATTCAGGAGTAAAATACTAATGTCAGTCGGAAAAGAGGAAGTGTTCATTTTGGGAAGGGGTAACATACACATATTTCATTTGGTTTTCACTGGAAACAGTTAAATATAGGATGCTGATTTAACACTTTACCCAGCGTAACGGCCAAAACCGGCCAGCGCTATTCTCAAAATCGCCAATGAATTTTCATTATATTTTCATTTTTTGTCTCAAAAACATAGGTTATGACCCATCGTTGGAACGAGCTCGTCGAGCTCGTTCCAACGAGGGGTCATAACCCATGTTTTTGAGACAAAAAATGAAAAAAAATTAGTTATTCAAGAATTTTTTTCTCAAGTGTCGTCTGCTTTTCATGTTAGGTAAAGGGTTAAAACATACATATTCCATACACTTTGAAGATCTACCCATGTTTAAAATTAAATGGCAACTGGACATTGGAAACTATCCTTACTTACACAGTAATATCATTGATACAAACGGGCCCGGAAGGGTAAACTTAGGTTAGATTAAATCACATTCTAGAACATAGATTTACGTGTTGCTGCACAACAGGAATGTAACTGCTATTCGTACATTTAAGGGAGTGTAATTGTCTTTTATACCACGATTACATATTCTACTATATATGAAAAGCCTATGACATAAATTTTAGCTTTATACACCAACTGCGGTGAACAACAAGGGATTTCAATAGTTAAAATTTACATCAACAGTGGAACCACATCCAAGTTGACCTTTGGCGACGTCCAGGGGTGGCGCCAGGGATTTCTGAGGGGCTGACCTCTCCGACAGGGGGGCTATAATATTTGACCTCCCAAACGAAGGAAAATGAGTGAAAAATTGACGATAACCGATGATTAGGTATGCAAGTAATGGAACGCCAGTTGGATAACAACTGTCATAATGCCTTACAAAGAAGAACCATATACCTCGTTCTTGATCGACACAAGACGAGATATCTACATTCGATTGTCGGAAATTTCTCGTGAAGTCGGGTTTACGAGACTGTCCGACGGACTGACAAAAAATCTCCGACGGGAGGGGGTGGGGTGGGGGTGGGGTCGGGGGTTATGGGTGGCTATCTGGACCTCTCCGACGGGGGGGGGCTGTAACCTCTCCCCCCCCCGCCCCCTTGGCGCCACTACTGGTGACGTCGACCTGAATGCCAACTTGTCTACATTTATCGCACGTCTCCTCGCGAAGAGTGAAATGAAAGTGGCAATTATTTATTACGATTTTAAATGAGTTTACCCCATAAAACGCCCAAAATTAACAAACATGCATTGTCTCATGTTAATAAAGCATCCATAACTCGAAATAGTGTGTTATTAAAATGAAAAAGGCCCCGTTTCATTTTCCATTTCGTTTCGGCGATAAAATTGAAAGCGGAAGTACCGCCCACCGAATCTCGTGTAAACAAAAACAGATTCGCACGTATGTATGTATGTCTGGTGCTCAGTAGAATCGAGATACAATAATAGAGACTTTTATTAATCAGACGATCATGGTATAAATAAAAAATATAACCTAAATAGTTTGGTGTACCAAATGTTCACCTCTCGTAGCGAAGTGGTGTTAACCGCGCGCCAAAGGCTCGCGGTTAACACCACTTCACCACTCGTGAAGAACATTTTGTACACCAAACTACTATGGGTATATTCTATATATACATCCAAATGGGAATTCTCGGAAAGCTTCAACTCAATTGCCATTCACCAGTCAAAAGTGCTAACTTCTGATATAGTTTTAGAAACGAAATTTTTGTCGGAAAAAAAAAAATTAGTGTATTAATATTACGCATTCGAAACTACTCATACTTTCAAATTAAACTCTTTACTGAGGTTTGCGAGAAAATAACAAACGAAAAATTAGATATAATATAAGTTATCTCCACCAACATGTATGATATATGGAGATTTAATACCTGGATGTCTCATTTAAACACCGAGCAGCAAATGAGACATCCATGTATTAAATCTCCATATACCATACATGTTGGCGGGGATAGCGTTTTTGTCCCGTTTGAAACACAATACAACTTAGTGGAAATAAATTTGTGGACGCATTTCTCAGCTCCACAATTATTTGGACCAAATTCGTGATAATAATTTTGTTTTTATAATCACAGAAGACAACAGATAGAGTTACATCTCTTGGGTAGTTAAGGCAAAAAGTAAACGGTATTTTGTTGACATATCGTCCCCTGAGTTCTGGCACATAAAACACATTGGAACTCAGGGGACGAATTATTTGCTCTTATTTTATTTGTATGATTGTATTGTCGGAAATCTGATGATATTTGTGACTATTTTCAGGTTTTTTGGTTCGATTTTTGTAACGAGCCGAGCGGAAGCGAAAAGCTTTCATTGAAACCATATACCCCTGATGTTTCGTGTGCGCTTATACCATGGATGCTGCACGCTCTCATATACCTTGAATGTTGGGCACACCCTTTGCCATGGCTATTTGACCAAGGCATTCCGACCAATCAAAAGACAGAATTTATCGGGAGATAGAGACAAGGGGTTTTAAAACGTTTGAATGCACTTACTCAAGGGGTGGCATGGATTCGTGCAACTCTTAATAGGTAACTCATGCAACTCTTAATGGATAACTCAATCACGTGGCATTTAACTGTTAATTCCATTGGTCAAAGGGCATAGAATAGTTTTTTTTTTACTAATTATTACCCTCCTTTTGGAGACAGAACAAAAATAGTAGTGATATTTCAGTTTTAAAGCTTTATGTTCAACCAAACTTTGTTTTAAAAGGGGCAGAGAGAGTATACGAATCACGTACAAGCCATATCTCAGTTGTGACCACAATGGACTTAGAACACTGAAATTCTCCGACGACGATGTGTGTACTTCTTTCTAATGTAGTGATAGCACATACCAACTTGTGTGAAATGATCATGTCATTAATGTGATTACTCAGTTTGCCATTATGAAAAGGGTTCGCCCCATAGAAGGACATTCGTTAGAAATTGGTTGCATGAAATGTTGTTGCCATGCATCCAAGGCCAATATATGTTCAGTGGGCGGATACGGTGTGATAAAAGGCGAAGTGAGATCAATAGTAGGCGAGGCCGAAGGCGGAGCCTAATATTGATCTTGTTGAGCCTTATATCACACCATACCCGCCCACTGAAAGCCCCATAACGTATTTATTATGCCAGTCTTTGAAAGAGACACAACCATAAGTGTACCCAGATTCCTAGCGCACACGTTCTGTTATCACTATCAGGGAATTTCCCGGTTTTACGTCATGTGAAGGTCACGCTAGTAGCAGGCGCTGAAATAACGGAGTTTTCTTCTCAATAAACAGGAATTTATATTAACAATTCACAACTTTAATTCAGAGTTAAGTACTGGAAAAATAAAACAACTGGAACAAATAGATTAACAATTCTTTCAAAAGGGTAAGTGGGAACAGTGTCATTCATCATTTGCCTCAGACAGTGCCATTTGGCTTCTGTACATGTCGTTTTAGTGGTTTATTTATTGTATTTATTTACATTTGTTTATTAAATTTTTCAAAGACTTGAAGAAACGTATTATAGTTGTACGTTGCTCAACAGACACACACGCGAAATTATATGTTGGAAAAACATCGAAGCGAGCGTTGGATGTCAAAAACAAAATGTCGGAACTGACCGTATATAAGTTCTTTATTATGCCAGCTAATGAAATTCGCCAATCACAGCCCCCAAATAGTGGGATGGTACTGAGCCGTATTGGTTCACCTGCAGCCCGAGGTGACCTAATACGAAACTCGTATTAGGTCAGTACCGCCATTTTGTTTCGACGTGGAAATTCCTCACCTCGCGGTGCTTTTATATCCATACTGAAGAAATTGCAGTACAATCAAACGTCCCTCCGTGTCTATATGTCTCATTTTCTCTCGTTTTATAACAAATTTATTGTGAAATTTATTTTCTAAATGTAAATTTATTTATTTGAAGTGAGAAATACTACTGTATTCGATCTACCGATAACGGATAAGTCGGCCTGGCCCTAACTTGACATAGGGTCTAAGCTTTTTGAGGCTAACACACAACAATTTGGGTACGGTGTTCGCCTCGATATTTTAAAAGCTTTAGAAAAAATATATAACCCATAAATGCGTTGTTAGAAAGTTGAAAAATATATATAGTGTGAATAAATAAACTGAGAAAAAAATTGTCTTATCCCGGGAATAAATTAATTTCATTTTTTCTCGTTGAGCTCATTCTGTAATCTTTGTTGTGGTAAATGGATAACGTCGCTTCGAAAATGGATAAAATATAAATAGCGACTACACAAAAATGAAATTGTAAGAAATGAATCACAGCTATGAAGGAAAAGATGCGAGATACATTTATTTTGTTCGAATTCTATAAAATCGGACGTATCGGACATTTTGTGCCCACTCAAGACAAAGTGACAATACGAAGACAAGCGTCTATCGCTGTTGTCTGTGTTGTCAAGGAAATTATACACAAACAGGGAGAAAACTGTGCAAGTTTGTTACAACTTACATAGCATTTTGCACCAGTTTTGAAAATGTGCCGGCGTTCAAATTTGATTGTTATTTTGTTTTCGCTGGCATAATAAATACGTTACAGGACGTTCAGGTGGCGGATACGGTATCGTATGAGGCTCGGCAAAAACAATATTGGACTCGGCGTACCGCCTCGTCCAATATTGTTTTCACCTCGCCTCGTGTGATACCGTATCCGCCACCTGAAAGTCCTGTAACTTATAATATACGGTCAGCTCGATGCTGCTTCACAGTTTCATATACGGTCATTAGATATTGAAGCTGATTGGTCAATAACAATTACTGGCATAATAAAATGTTATAAACGGTGCACTTATTTTGTTGGCAGCGCCACCCCACGCAATTTACGTTGACTTTCAATTAATGTATTGGCAGTTTAACATCCCTGACTTATCACGCCATGTAAATCGACTTTTGATATTTTCAGAAATTATTAGACTGGCAAGGAAGCTCAACTTGAGAATCACGCAACTGCAGAAAAGACACCTATGACATCTGAAAAAAATAAAGCGAAGTTTCCTTCTGTTACTTGTAATAAAAGTAAACAACAGACAGCTGCCTGCTGTTTTCATTTGTTAAAAGATACAAAAGCAATTTGTGTTTACAGTATTTTACAGATTGTTATTCTTCCCAGGAAAAAATATCAAATCGTACAGTTAAAACTAGAAGTCCTGTCACGAACTGTGCGTTTATCTTGGCTTAATTCCGCGTAGAAATTGCGCGCAATTGCCATATCAAATGACATCCAAAGCACGTCAGGTTCTCCTAGTTACTCAGAGCAAACACAGGCAATGTTTCTGCCAATGGACCTCCGGGTTACCCGGAGGTCCATTGGCTGAAGGAGTGCTTGAACACAGGCCATACGTACAGAATTTGAGAGTCTAGTATGGTCATAACGCGTAGATTAACGCGAAGTCCGACGTGCTATTTTCGCACATTTCATGAGAAGACTTCTAGTTTTAACTGTACCTCCTAGACCTTTGTACGAATGGGGAGGATATTGTCTGTATTATAAGTCACGAGGTGCACACTGCTGCGTTAACGAACAGAAAAAAAAAACTGTTACACAAAATTAAAAGATGGCGAAAGCGCTGTTTTGGTATTTTTAAATGGTTTTGAACATAATAATTAAACGTTCAAACTGATTGGGAAAAATTTACAAAGCAACAAAAATGTCCGACGTTTGTGAAATGATGCGCACATCAATTATACAACTTCACTAGCATTTGAAAATTTCAATTTTTATATGAACATCGTTAGGGAACCAGCTCTCCCGTAAATCTCTTCCAGTGACGAAGATGTTCGTCCATGATAATGTTTCACCCTGCGGGTGATAATTTTGAAAATACTGACCCATGAGAAGAGTCTTCTTTGCATCTGAGGATAAACTTCTATGGTTTGTCTAGTTATCAGTAATCGCCAACTGGTCTCAACCGAGACCGGTTAGCATTGATTCTCCCTGTTTGACATTCTACTTCGGTCGGAATCAATGCTTCAATACATGAATTCCATCATACATATAGGAATGGAAGTAATGAACGAGCGAGTCTCATAGGCATGCTTATATCACACGTGGATGTCAAAACCTTTCCTTGGCTGCATGTTCAGACAACGCCCTGTGAAAATACTGCATTACACTAATGCATTGATACCTCCCACGGCATCGAAAAAATCCTCAAAAAATTAACATCCAAGTCGAATTCAGAATTCCTTCGAGAAAGGAGTGTACAGCTTGCTATTTTGAATATTATCGATTAATATCTAATCGGATCATGGCATAGTATTTGAATAATCAAAATACGTTGTCATGAAAAAAGAGGTACAGTGACATTAGATGGAGACCATCTAGATAGTCTAGTGGTACAGTGACATTAGATGGAGACCATCTAGATAGTCTAGTGGTACAGTGACATTAGACGGAGATCATCTAGATAGTCTAGTGATACAGTGACATTAGATGGAGATCATCTAGATAGTCTAGTGGTACAGTGACATTAGATGGAGATCATCTAGATAGACTAGTGGTACAGTGACATTAGATGGAGATCATCTAGATAGTCTAGTGGTACAGTGACATTAGACGGAGATCATCTAGATAGTCTAGTGATACAGTGACATTAGATGGAAATCATCTAGATAGTCTAGTGGTACAGTGACATTAGATGGAAATCATCTAGATAGACTAGTGATACAGTACAGTCACCATGGATTGGCCGTAATCCACGCGGAGGCAGTGATGAGCACGCATGTATTTGCCAAGTAATAAAAAACACCATCAGCAACATTTTAAATGACGAAGCACCGCGTTGGTCCAGGTGCTTCATTAATTAAATTGTTGATGATTATTCCTATAATTAGTGTTTGAAATCAAATATCATTGTGTCCGTGTGAATATTGCCCACCCGTGGAAAGTGACACAAGTGCACAGGGGCCGTACAGTAGGTGGTCAATAACAAACCAATGATGATCCTAAAAACTATGGATTTTCTCGACAGGTATTGTTCATATTTACCGACAATACAGCTCAGAAAGCATTATTGTGGGAGAAGTAACACATTTAAACACCCTCACATCGCCCTATTCTTATCGTGAAGCCCCTGACTATAGCTCTCAACCGTAAGGTAATATGTGAATCTGCTTTTTGGAGTAAAACTGACAACATATCTAGTGATTAATAAAACGTCTCATTTCTAGGTTGAGCAAACACATTAATTCCATTTTCTGTTTTCATCACAACCACCATCTTTGCACGCACTGGTATGGTCTCGTCTAACACCAAGGTGTATCTGAAGGAAATAATTAATTTAAAATTAGGTTCCATATGAGAACGGAAGAAAACATTCATGTCTCCAGATCAGTGAGTGAAAGCAAAAAGGTCCCAATTCAATTTTTTTCACCGCCACCCTACACTACTTCAAACTATTGTAATATCAACCCACGATGGTATCTCCTCTCGATCTCGACGATACATACGCGAAGGCTGTCACATTTGATTACACAACCTGCGTAATGGCATTCTGATCATGAAAAATAAAACCATCAAACAGAGTCCTAGCATGGCATGGTAATACTGGTGAATCGGGGCCTATTTTAGGTAGGGGGGAGTCGGAAGGGTGTGGAGGAGGTTGATGCGATGTTTTGTCGCGATGTATTATGGGGTGTTACGTGCGTTACCATGGCGTCACATGGGAACGGTCAAGTTTTGATGGCCCCACGATGGTGACGGGTTGTGTCAGCGCGCATTCGCAACGCGTATTGTTTAGGGTGGCATGTGTTCATGTAGGCCACTTTGTTTACTGGTGGTGGGGGGGGGGGGGTGTGGGGGGGGGGATCTTGGGTTCTATGGTAGCATTATTTTTTATGGAGAGCCCTGGGCAAAATATACTGCTTATGTTCCGGAGGTTTATTTCTTTGCTTACTGGGCTTTAACCCTTCAACAAATACGAAAAGCAGACGACACTTGCAAATATAATTCTTCAATGAGCAAATATTTTCATTTTTGGCGTCCAAAACATAGCTTATGACCCCTAATTGAAACAAGCTTATCGAGCTCGTCCCAACGGGGGCTCATAAGCTATGTTTTTGAGACAAAAGATGGAAAAAAAATACTGAAAAGAGAATAGAAATTTTTGTGAATGCGCTGTCTGATTTTGACAGTTACAGTACGCAGAGAGTGGATTGTAACTAAATCACCCGCGGAGTGGAGTTATCACCCAAGCTATAACTTTCAAATTGTGTACGTATCAACAAAAAACACAAGCAATGTTTCAGCCAATGGACCTCCGGGTTTAACCCGGAGGTCCATTGGCTGAAACTTTGCTTTTGTTGACAATGTTTTGCAACAAATTTGCAATTATTGCTTGGGTGGAATCTCCACTCTGCGGGTGATTTAGTGATAATACACTCTCCACGTACTGTACATTGAGTAAAAGGTTTGCGACACTTCTGACAGCCAGGATCACATTGTGCTGGACGGTTTGGGTTGAGGATTATAAGGATACCCGGAGAGAACCCTCAAGCTGTGTCGAGCTACCTACAGAGTCGTCTACATACTAACTCTACACATGCAGGAGAAACAGCGGTTGAAGGCAAGTGCGCGACAGCCATGCGGAGCGCCATTGCCCACAGTGTCTGCAGGAGGGAAATCGGGAATAAGTGCTTTGCTCAAGTACATTACCATTGGTGAGGACCGAATAGTGGTCATTTCGTGCTGACCTTCAATATTCTTACCACTGAGCCACCGAACTCTGTGTTCTAGAGATATAGTCGATTTGATGGGAGAATATTTAATTACTGGAAAATACCCAACATCTTCCAAACATTACTGAAACGAATCTATCCAGTCCATCATATTAGGTGATATGGGATTATCATGGTATCCAATGGCGTCTAATATGGAGAGGGTGAAGTCAGAGGGTTTACTCGATTAGAGAGAAGGATATATAATTAAGTGCAACGATACGACAATTATCGGAAATAACAGTATAAATATAGCGCGCCGAGTGTGTGTCGAAGTGTCTATTCGATTTATCTTTGTTGTACTCGTGGAGATAAATAAGATCCAAACTTCGATTGGAATCGGTGCTTCGTTTGTAGTATAGCTCGTATGTTTGAAGTATCATTTGGGGTGTCTCATCGGGGTATCTCATGTGACGTCAAAGTCACGTAACCCAATGGCGCCATGTTGTGTTGTCCGCGTGAACGGCCATGTCGTGACGTCATCCCCATAGTGATATGTGGTGTTAGTGCGCGTGCGCAGCGGTGTTGTTAGGGTGATACGTGTTTCCGTCGTCCATTTTGTAATCTGGAGGCCGCCATATTGGTTTCAATGGTAGCCCCTGGTTGCTTTGTTATCAAAAGCCTACAACCAGACAGGGGTATGTTCGGGTTACCATGACAGTACAACATGGCGCCATTGGGTCACGTGACTTTGACCTCACACGAGATTCTCCGATGAGATCCCCCACACGATACCTCAAATAAACGAGACATACTACTTTCGTTATTAATTTGTTCTAGCTTTTTTGGCTACTTAGGACCTAGCATTGAATGTATGCCAAGGCTAGTCTTTGCTATCTCTTGTCCCGATATATGTCTTCGACCAATCAGATTGTTCTATTAGACGAAGTCTGTATCTGCCTTTACAAAGTTATATCCCTTGCGTATAACGGTGGCTTGAAGGTCTGCGTGTATTGAGCCAGAAAGTTAAACGAGCAGTGCCTGCAACAGGTTATACGGTAACGAAACCAACGACTCAAACCTTATCGAGAAAATGAACTATCCTGCAGTTGCTCGAAAGAGTAACTCATCTCGGAAAAGGTGAGGCCATAACTACGAGAGTCCATCAGAATATGGTAATCCGTGAAAGCGACTCGAATCGTATTGAGGCAATGAACTATCGAGAAAAGGCTTCCGACATTCTTCTTTAACCCTGCGAAACTTTAATTATCCTGACATTCAAACGTCACTGGGAATTCAGTTTCTTAAACATCTTTCAAAATGCGACTCGGAAAGTACATATAACAAGATATTTTTCACATTAGTGTTTATCTGGTTGAGGGCTAGATTATTTTTGGTGGTCTGAATTTGTTATTCAAAACTTGATTTATTACAAATTATTGGAGGATGCCCACAGGCACTTTCCAATAATTTGTAATAAGACAAATGTATATAAACAAAATATAATTTTTTTTTTGACTGAATATGAAATATAAGCAAGTAAAGTGTTGGCTTTTGCTCTGGTATCCTCATTTTTTGAAAGCCCTGATAGTGGCTTCTTGCACTTAACCAGTTAAGACCTCAGGACAGCAGGATTATATTAGTATTTTAAGATGCGATAGCATTTGGCTCATCGGTTGTTACTGGCCACTATTCGGGAGAAAATAGGAATTGAGGTTAAAACTTTAATAAAAAAAATCGAATAATAATAACAAAACAATTGACCACAGAGTATCCACGCGCTATTGGATTTCGTACGTAATAAGACGTGCAAACTCATCTCGGCAATATGGATTATATTACCACAGACGTATCCTAGAAGACGGTTTAGTGAAATGGAACCGTACGACTCAAATCGGTCGGAAAAAATCGATATCGAGCATTTGGGCTTACCGTTGATCGTAAGCTTGCATCGAGCTCATTTATAAATGGACAGTTTAATTTTTGTTAGCAAGAAATTACTTCCATTCACAATATTTGATTAGATTGCCGATTAGAGTGTCACTTCTTCAATCACGAGCCGTGTGAACATTGTCGCATTCGTGGACATCAGTCAAGTACAGAGCTGTGTTGATAAAAACATGTTCGCATTCGTGGACATCAGTCAAGTAAAGAGCTGTGTTGATAACAACATTGTCACATTCGTGAACATCAGTTAAGTACAGAGCTGTGTTGATAAAAACATGTTCGCATTCGTGGACATCAGTCAAGTAAAGAGTTGTGTTGATAACAACATTGTCACATTCGTGAACATCAGTCAAGTACAGAGCTGTGTTGATAAACACATTTTCGCATTCGTGGACATCAGTCAAGTACAGAGCTGTGTTGATAAAAAACATTGTCACATTCGAGGAATCAGTCAAGTTCAGAGCTGTATTGATAAAAACATTGTCACATTCCTGGACAGCAGCCAAGTACAGGGCTGTGTTGATAAAAACATTGTCACATTCGTGGACATCAGTCAAGTACAGGGCTGTGTTGATAAAAACATTGTCGCATCCGTGGACATCAGTCAAGTACAGAGCTGTGTTGATAAAAACATTGTCGCATTCGTGGACATCAATCAAGTACAGAGCTGTGTTGATAAAAACATTGTCGCATGCGTGGACATCAGTCAAGTACGGAGCTGTGTTGATAAAAACATAGTCACATTCGTGGACACCAGTCAAGTACAGAGCTGTGTTGATAACAACATTGTCACATTCGTGGACATCAGTCAAGTACAGAGCTGTGTTGATAAAAACATTGTCACATTCGTGAACATCAGTCAAGTACAGAGCTGTGTTGATAGAAACATTGTCGCATTCGTGGACATCAGTCAAGTACAGAGCTGTGTTGATAAAAACATTGTCGCATTCGTGGACATCAGTCAAGTACAGAGCTGTGTTGATAAAAAACATTGTCGCATTCGTGGACATCAGTCAAGTACAGAGCTGTGTTGATAAAAGCATTGTCACATTCGTGGACATCAGTCAACTACAAAGCCGCGTTGATAAAAAACATTGTCACATTCGTGGGCATCAGTCAACTACAGAGCTGTGTTGATACAAACCTTTTTTTCAGCCATCAAATCGAGATCCCATCGCGGCACACATTCACCAGTCGGTTGATATTTCTGATACAAAAATTTCGCCAAATTTCAAAAAAGCATCAACGAAAACGAAATGAATATATCTCAAATTCACTGTTCTTCAATTTCCCGAATGACAGTAAAATTTCTGTAGAGCTGCTGGGAGATGAGCGAATAGCGAATTCCGATCGGATCCCGACCCAGTCGCGATCCGATCGAATTTCTTTGTTCGCTTTTGAAATCACAACACTGTATCTAAAGGTAGTCCGCGAAAACACATCTCTTAAAATAATGTTAAAGACCCAATGTACGTCATATTCATGTTTTCAACAGGTTATCGAAATGTAAAAGAAATGTTATACTATCAAAATACGCGTTCAATAATGTATATTCAACAATATCACTTTCATTTCGGAATTATGCTTTGTAATATCTGATACATGCGTAATGTAAGTTCACGTGAACAAAGTAGCACGCCTCATAATTCTCTCCTGCCCTCACGACTCACGAACACACACTTATATTCAAACCTTAAAACGGACATACATTGTTGAAATGTACCAGTTTATGGAGCCCGGCAGGTGACAGGTTTCACTTTTATTTTATTTTGTTGTAATGAAATAATTTTTAAAATAATAAAAAAAAAAATAATAAAGTAATAAAAATGTCTTTGGATGCACGAGCGTAACAGTTTATTTTAAAACATTTCCCGGGAGAGCATGCCCCGTGCTGTTTGGAGTGCGGGGAGGAGGTGTACCACCGCCGCCTATAAACATTTCAGTCGGAAGATTCCACATTCTGACGAAAAATAATTGCTGAATTTGTATGAATCGAAAGCAAACAGCTTCAGAGTTTGAGATGTCAAACATTATATTGTTAACGTTGCTGGACAAGTCCGTAATATAATTTTTTGGGGGTGGTACGTCTGACAGGACGTGCCACACCAAAACATTATACTACGTACTTTGGATACTATTTTGGACTATTGTCTTAGAGTGAAAACTCGTCTGATGTCTTTGGATACACGGGCGTAACAGTTTATTTTAAAACATTTCCCGGGAGAGCATGCCCCGTGCTGTTTGGAGTGCGGGGAGGAGGTGTACCACCGCCGCCTATAAACATTTCAGTCGGAAGATTCCACATTCTGACGAAAAATAATTGCTGAATTTGTATGAATCGAAAGCAAACAGCTTCAGAGTTTGAGATGTCAAACATTATATTGTTAACGTTGCTGGACAAGTCCGTAATATAATTTTTTGGGGGTGGTACGTCTGACAGGACGTGCCACACCAAAACATTATATTACGTACTTTGGGTACTATTTTGGACTATTGTCTTAGAGTGAAAACTCGTCTGATGTCTTTGGATACACGGGCGTAACAGTTTATTTTAAAACATTTCCCGGGAGAGCATGCCCCGTGCTGTTTGAAGTGCGGGGAGGAGGTGTACCACCGCCGCCTATAAACATTTCAGTCGGAAGATTCCACATTCTGACAGAAAATAATTGTAGAATTTGTATGAATCGAAAGCAAACAGTTTCAGAGTTTGAGATGTCAAACATTATATTGTTAACGTTGCTGGACAAGTCACAACTGAGGCACCCGAAGGCTCGAGAATTGATCTCACGGGCCTCAAATTTAAAACAATTCCTCTGGGGAAGTTCCCGATCCCGACCAACGGGGGGGGGGGAGGGGGAGGGGGGGAGAAGGGTTGACACACCCTACCATACACTCCCCCACCTCTCTGTTGGACACTTTGGGTATGCCTTCGGCACACAAAAGTCCGCCCACCACACCCAATCCTCTATGTTGGATTTTTAAATACGGCTGGTTTCGGGCGCTCTCCCACTTCGGTTCCACGTGCCTCAATGATGCCGGAAAAAATCTTCGAGCCCCTTCCAAAAAAATTGCCCGTACGATTATAATACAATGACTTTCCCCCTTAAAGTTAAGGAAAAAATTCAAAACGTTTGTTTAAAAGACCTAATTTATTTATTTTGTTTTTATGAAATGATTCTTTCGATTTTACTGCGTACAATTGCAGCTCACCAAGAGTATTTTTTGTACACCATACAACTGGTGTTAGCACCCCCGCCGCCCCAAAACCTTCTATAACCCCGCCGTCCCTACCAATACTGCGGACTCAATGCAACACTAAATTGTAAAGATTCAGAACTTCACGACGATTAAAGGTATTTTTATTCGATGATATTTAATACACTACATGGGAGCGCGGTTTGATCCCCGCCAGGGGTTATTACGTTGTGTCCGTGGGCCAGGTGCTTCATCCCGATTGCCCATGTGGGGGACACGGTGTCGCCGTGTACAGTCGATGGCGCACTTGTCTTCAACCAATGGTAACCCTGCTTGTGTGGAGTTAGTACGTTGGGGAGTCTGGCAGTTGCTCGCCGTTGCTCGGTTGTTCTCTCCGGGTACCTCCACTCGTAAATCTGTCCGACACGATGTGAGCATGGCTGTCGAATGTGTCGTTAAAACCCCAATAAATATTTATGTAAATAAATACACGACGCCCTCAGTCAGCCGAGAAATGTTGCGCGCGCCTTTCAAAATGTGTGTCTCTGCAACAACTACTTTTTACCAATCTGTCTGTCGCCAATACTTTCGAATGCAGGCATACGAAGTTTTAACTACACCCGACCGACAACCCGTGAGTTATCATCGAGATGCTTCTGATAAAAAAAAAAACCCTTCCGACATTTGACTGTTATTGTCAAAGAGTGTTATAAAAACGACCTGCCAGAAATCACAAAACAGGGCCGATAACGGATCCGCACGAGAAAGGACGCACTGAGGATATTCTTCCATACACATATTGCGAAAACTGGAAAGATTGTAACGTCAATGGATTTTCGAGTGTTTCAAGAGAATATGATTTAACTTATTGCACAATAAAGTGAAATCATTAATTTTAGTGACTAAAATTCATATTTTGTTGGCATACGTCACTTTGTGACAAATCTAAACAAGCAGCATTTGCCATCAAAATGCAGCTAGGCGCTCTAAGCTTGAACCTGCAAAACACCACAAACGGCTACGGATATTTATTTCGTTAAAATGAAATAATATTTCGTTAAAATGAAATAATATTTCGTCTGAACGAAATAATTAGTTCGTTCAAACGAAATACTATTTCGTTTAAACAAAATAATTATTTCGTTAAAACGAAATAAATAAGTTGGTACGGGGGGCGATGAAGGTTGCAAACATGTCAGAAAATGCTGTGTTCGACCATTTTTGCCCCATGAATCAGCATTAATAATTGTTCACTTCAATTATTTGAGACATAAAATTTATTTTGAACAATCAGACTCAGGAAAATGACGCCTTATAAACAACTGTCTTGAATTTTTTCCCAACTTTATCGGGCATTTTGTTAGAAGGGCTGAAGATTTTGACCGAAAAGTTGGCTTCATTGGAACACGTGGAACCGAGATGGGTGAGTGGGGGCTGGCGACCCCCCGCAGGTCCGAAGGCAGCCGTAAAATCCGACATATGAGAGGGGGTGGACGGAAGGACTTTTGCGTGTGCCGAAGGCATACTCGAGAGTGTATGGTAGGAATAGGACCTATGAAGTAAATGTCATTGCCCAGAAGCCAGGAATTCATGCGCTATAAGCTAATTGCCGAGTGGGAGGCGCCGAATAGCTACTAGGAAACAATACGCTACGGGCTATTTTAAGGGTCAGGATCTAGATGCGCAGAAGAGTCATACACAGAATACTCTCATTGCTCTTGTATCCATTCTGGGTATTCATCAAGGCTCTCGTATTAGACACTGTACGTTGTATGGGGCAATAATGGGATGGACTTAGATTACACAAGAAACCTGGGTGGATCTATAAATACATTGTTTGCATTAGAGGTTTGGACATGTTCAACCTTTTAAAACTGGAAGTCATGTGGTGAATTGCCCGCAAATAGCACATCACTCTACGTGTTGATCTGCATGCTATGCCGATAGGAAGGCTATCAAATTATGTACATATGCCCTTTACACAACCACCGTTTCGGTCAATGGGCCCCCGGGTTTAATATGCAGGAATGCTGATTATCAAAAGGAACCTTACCCTAGTCGTGTACAATCCACCACAAAGATGCGATCTGTTGGACATAATAATGTTTTCAGTTTATTGTAGGGACGTGAAAAGTTAATGGGTGGATAAACGAATGGACAGATGGATGCCTGGAATTATGGATGGATGGAGTGACAGATTGTAGGAAAAAGCCATATCGCAATATGCCCGCTCATATGAACAGCTATTTTTCAAGTTATTGTATACACAAACTTCTGGGTGGGCACATGGGTAGATGGATGGATCGCAAGACAGACATATAGATAGTACAGAGGGAAGGAAGGATGCATGGACAGACACAGACACACGATATCTCTTCCTTGGTGGGGGAAATAAGATTATTTCTGAATATTGTGAAGAAATGAGATGAAAAGATGGATAGCATGGTAAAAGGGGTGGGTAAATTAGAGAGTATGTATCCTAGCTGGGAAAATCATGAGTGACGAAGCATGAGAGACCAGTGGACAATTTGTTTCTAATTACAAGTAGGAAGGGAGAGAAGTAGAGTAATGAAGCCACTAAATAAAATGTTTCCTTGTTAACATTAAGAACTTGAAACTTGTTAATTTGAAAGTACAAATTTTAAGATCACAACCTTCAGCCATCATCTGTCACATGAACACAGAAAGGTCCCAGATTTGTGTTTGATCAAGGACGTATACACACCTTTACACACAATCGCCATCACATACACACTGTTTTTTGGAAAACAAACACCCGAAAATAAGTCAATGAGAATCATAAAGTTAGGTGCAGCGTAAAGTATTTTCCCAAAGGGAGAATACTCTAACCCTTCAATGCTCTTTTACTCCAAACAGATTTTTAAAAACAATATTTTCTTCGATATGAAATGGTTTAGAAAACAGGAATATGACTATGTATATACCTCACCGATACATAAAATATACTTTCTTATTTTACCAGCAATGGTGCGTAAACAAGTGCAAGTTGTGAGGTTCGTTCTAGACACAGATTCTTAACAATCAAAGTTTCTGAAAAACTAACTTGTGGCCTGAGTCTTGACAGGACTCTTCAGTCTGATATCAAAATAGATGATAGATACTACTAAATTTGAAACGTGATGATCTCATTCGAACATTTATCAATGTGCCAAATGTCGTGGTAAATGGACTCGCAAAATGCCATTTGGTAAATATTGGTCATTTTTCTGTAATTTTCCAGACGGCCAATTACTTCGAAATCCCGAAGGCCTGTAACTCAGAAACAGCAGAATATTATGGAGTGTGAAAATACTGGGCCCTTATGGACTTTTAATATATTCAGGAGTAAACTACTAATGTCAGTCGGAAAAGAGGAAGTGTTCATTTTGGGAAGGGGTAACATACACATATTTCATTTGGTTTTCACTAGAAACAGTTAAATATAGGATGCTGATTTAACACTTTACCCAACGTAACGGCCAAAACCGGCCAGCGCTATTCTCAAAATCGCCAATGAATTTTCATTATATTTTCATTTTTTGTCTCAAAAACATGGTTATGACCCGTCGTTGGAACGAGCTCGTCGAGCTCGTTCCAACGAGGGGTCATAACCCATGTTTTTGAGACAAAAAATGAAAAAAAATTAGTTATTCAAGAATTTTTTTCTCAAGTGTCGTCTGCTTTTCATGTTAGGTAAAGGGTTAAAACATACATATTCCATACACTTTGAAGATCTACCCATGTTTAAAATTAAATGGCAACTGGACATTGGAAACTACCCTTACTTACACAGTAATATCATTGATACAAACGGGCCCGGAAGGGTAAACTTAGGTTAGATTAAATCACATTCTAGAACATAGATTTACGTGTTGCTGCACAACAGGAATGTAACTGCTATTCGTACATTTAAGGAAGTGTAATTGTCTTTTATACCACGATTACATATTCTACTATATATGAAAAGCCTATGACATAAATTTTAGCTTTATACACCAACTGCGCTGAACAACAAGGGATTTCAATAGTTAAAATTTACATCAACAGTGGAACCACATCCAAGTTGATCTTTGGCGACGTCCAGGGGTGGCGCCAGGGATTTCTGAGGGGCTGACCTCTCCGACAGGGGGGGGGGGGGGGGGCTATAATATTTGACCTCCCAAACGAAGGAAAATGAGTGAAAAATTGACGATAACCGATGATTAAGTATGCAAGTAATGGAACGCCAGTTGGATAACAACTGTCATAATGCCTTACAAAGAAGAACCATATACCTCGTTCTTGATCGACACAAGACGAGATATCTACATTCGATTGTCGGAAATTTCTCGTGAAGTCGGGTTTACGAGACTGTCCGACGGACTGACAAACAATCTCCGACGGGGTGGGGTGGGGGTGGGGTGGGGTCGGGGGTTAGGGGTGGCTATCTGGACCTCTCCGTTGGGGGGGGGGGGGCTGTAACCTCCACCCCCCCCCCCCTTGGCGCCACCACTGGTGACGTCGACCTGAATGCCAACTTGTCTACATTTATCGCACGTCTCCTCGCGAAGAGTGAAATGAAAGTGGCAATTATTTATTACGATTTTAAATGAGTTTACCCCATAAAACGCCCAAAATTAACAAACATGCATTGTCTCATGTTAATGAAGCATCCATAACTCGAAATAGTGTGTTATTAAAATGAAAAAGGCCCCGTTTCATTTTCCATTTCGTTTCGGCGATAAAATTGAAAGCGGAAGTACCGCCCACCGATGCTCGTGTAAACAAAAACAGATTCGCACGTATGTATGTATGTCTGGTGCTCAGTAGAATCGAGATACAATAATAAAGACTTTTATTAATCTGACGATCATGGTATAAATAAAAAATATAACCTAAATAGTTTGGTGTACCAAATGTTCACCTCTCGTAGCGAAGTGGTGTTAACCGCGCGCCAAAGGCTCGCGGTTAACACCACTTCACCACTCGTGAAGAACATTTTGTACACCAAACTACTATGGGTATATTCTATATATACATCCAAATGGGAATTCTCGGAAAGCTTCAACTCAATTGCCATTCACCAGTCAAAAGTGCTAACTTCTGATATAGTTTTAGAAACGAAACGTTCTACCTCCATTTTGTAGAAAAAAAAGATTTAGTGTATTAATATCACGCATTTGAAACTACTCATACTTTCAAATTAAACTCTTTACTGAATGTTGCGAGAAAATAACAAACGAAAAATTAGATATAATATAAGTTATCTCCACCAACATGTATGATATATGGAGATTTAATACCTGGATGTCTCATTTAAACACCGAGCCGCAAATGAGACATCCATGTATTAAATCTCCATATACCATACATGTTGGCGGGGATAGCGTTTTTGTCCTGTTTGAAACACAATACAGCTTAGTGGAAATAAATTTCTGGACGCATTTCTCAGTTCCACAATTATTTGGACCAAATTCGTGATAATAATTTTGTTTTTATAATCGCAGAAGACAACAGGTAGAGTTACATCCCTTGGGTCGTTAAGGCAACGAGTAAACAGTGTTTTGTTGACATATCGTCCCCTGAGTTCTGGCACATAGAACACATTGGAACTCAGGGGACGAATTATTTTCTCTTATTTTATTTTTATGATTGTATTGTCGGAAATCTGATGATATTTGTGACTATTTTCGGGTTTTTTGGTTCGATTTTTGTAATGAACCGAGCGGAAGCGAAAAGCCTTCATTGAAACCCCATACCCCCGATGTTTCGTGTGGGCCTATACCCTGGATGCTACACGCTCTCATATACCTTATATGTTGGGCACACCCTTTGCCATGGCTATTTGTCCAAGGCATTCTGACCAATCAAAAGACAGAATTTATCGGGATTTTGAGACAAGGAGTTTTAAAACGTTTGAATGCACCTACTCTAGTAGCATGGTTTCATGCAACTCTTAATGGGTAACTCATGCAACCCTTTATCGATAACTCAATCACGTGTCATTCAACTGTTAATTCCATTGGTCAAAGGGCATAGAATAGTCTTTTTTACTAATTATTACCCTCCTTTTGGAGACCGAACAAAAATAGTAGTGATATTTCAGTTTTAAAACTTTATGTTCAACCAAACCTTGTTTTAAAAGAGGCAGAGAAGGTATACGTATCACGTACAAGCCTTATCTCAATTTTGACCAAAATGGACTAAGAACACTGAAATTCTCAGACGACGATGTGTGTACTTCTTTCTAATGTAGTGATGGTACATACCAACTTGTATGCAATGATCATTTCATTGATCTGATTACTCAGTTTGCCATTATGAAAAGGGTTCGCCCTATAGAAGGATATTCGTTAGAAATTGGTTGCATGAAATTTTGTTGCCATGCATCCAAGGCCAATATAAGTTATGGGGCTTTCGGTGGGCGGATATGGTGTGATATAAGGCGAAGTGAGATCAATATTAGGCGAGGCCGAAGGCCGAGCCTAATATTGATCTTGCTGAGCCTTATATCACAGCATATCCGCCCACTGAAAGCCCCATAAAGTATTTATTATGCCAGTCCTTTGAAAGAGACACAACCATAAGTGTACCCAGATTCCTAGAGCAAATGTTCTTCTGTTATCACTATCAGGGAATTTCTCGGTTTTACGTCATGTGAAGGTCACGCTAGAAGCAGGCGCTGAAACAACGGAGTTTTCTTCTCAATAAACAGAAATTTATATTAACAATTCACAAATTCAGTGTTAAGTACTGGACAAATAAAACAACTGGAGCAAATGGATTAACAATTCTTTCAAAAAGGTAAGTGGGGACAGTTTCATTCATCATTCGCCCCAGACAGTGCCAGTTGGCTTCTATACATGTCGTTTTAGTGGTTTATTTATTGTATTTATTTACATTTGTTTATTAAATCTCTCAAAGACTGGAAGAAACGTATTATAGTTGTACGTTGCTCAACAGACACACACGCGAAATTATTTGTTGGAAAAACATCGAAGCGAGCGTTGGATGTGAAAAACAAAATGTCGGAACTGATCGTATATAAGTTCTTTATTATGCCAGCTAATGAAATTCGCCAATCACAGCCCCCGAATAGTGGGACGGTACTGAGCCGTATTGGGTCACCTGCAGCCCGAGGTGACCTAATACGAAACTCGTATTAGGTCAGTACCGCCATTTTGTTTCGACGTGGAAATTCCTCACCTCGCGGTGCTTTTATATCCATATTGAAGAAATTGACCATGTATATATACCTGACCGATACATAAAATATACTTTCTTATTTTACCAGCAATGGTGCGTAAACAGGTGCAGAGTTGTGAGGTTCGTTCTAGACACAGATTCTTATCAATCACAGTTTCTGCCAAACTAACTTGTGGCCTGAGTCTTGACAGGACTCTTCAGTCTGATATCAAAATAGATACTACTAAATTTGAAACATGTGATGATCTCATTCGAACATTTATCAATGTGCCAAATGTCGTGGTAAATAGACTCTGCAAAATGCCATTTGGTAAATATTGGTCATTTTTCTGTAATTTTCCAGAAGGCCAATTACTTCGAAATCCCGAAGGCCTGTAACTCAGAAACAGCAGAATATTATGGAGGGTGAAAATACTGGGCCCCTATGGAATTTTAATACATCCAAGAGTAAAAAAAATAATGTCAATCGGAGAAGAGGAAGTGTTCATTTTGGGAAGATGTAACATATTCATATTTAATTTGGTTTTAACTGGAAACAGTTAAATATGGGATGCTGATTTAACCCTTTACCCAACGTAACAGCCAAAACCGGCCAGCGCTATTCTCAAAAATCGCCAATTAATTTTCATTATATTTTCATTTTTTGTCTCAAAAACATAGGTTATGACCCATCGTTGGAACGAGCTCGTCGAGCTCGTTCCAGCGAGGGGTCATAACCTATGTTTTTGAGACAAAAAATGAACAAAATTAGTTATTCAAGAATTTTTTTCTCAAGTGTCGACTGCTTTTCATGTTAGGTAAAGGGTTAAACATACATAGTCTATACAATTTGAAGATCTATCCATGTTTAAAATTAAATGGCAACTGGACATTGGAAGCTACCCTTACTTACACAGTAATATCATTGATACAAACGGGCCCGTAAGGGTGAACTTAGGTTAGATTAAATCACATTCTAGAACATAGATTTACGTGTTGCTGCACAACAGGAATGTAACTGCTATTCGTACATTTAAGGAAGTATAATTGTCTTTTATACCATGATTACCTATTCTACTATATATGAAAAGCCTATGATATAAATTTTAGCTTTATGCACCAACCATGGTGAACACGCCAGCAGTGAGATTTCAGTAGTTAAACTTTACACCAACAGTGGAACTAACTTTGGTGACGTCGACCTGAATGCGAACTTGTCTAAATTTATCGCACGTCGCCTCGCGAAGAGTGAAATGAAAGTGGCAATTATTTAATACGTTTTTAAATGAGTTTACCGCATAAAACGCCTAAACTTAACAAACATGCATTGTCTCATGTTAATAAAGCATCCATAACTCGAAATAGTGTGTTATTAAAATGAAAAAAGCCCCGTTTCATTTTCCATTTCGTTTCGGCGATAAAACTGAAAGAGGAAGTACCGTCCACCGATGATCGTGTAAACAAAAACAGATTCGCACGTATGTATGTATGTCTGGTGCTCAGTAAAATCGGGATACAATAATAGCGACTTTTATTAATCTGACGATCATGGTATAAATAAAAAATATAACCTAAGTAGTTTGGTGTACCAAATGTTCACCTCTCGTGGCTAAGTGGTGTTAACCGCGCGCCAAAGGCTCGCGGTTAACACCATTTCACCACTCGTGAAGAACATTTTGTACACCAAGCTACCATGGGTATATTCTATATATACATCCAAATGGGAATTCTCGGAAAGCTTCAACTCAATTGCCATTCACCAATCAAAAATGCTAACTTCTGATATAGTTTTAGAAACGAAACGTTCTACCTCCATTTTGTAGAAAAAAAAAAGATTTAGTGTATTAATATCACGCATTTGAAACTACTCATACTTTCAAATTAAACTCTTTACTGAGGGTTGCGAGAAAATAACAAACGAAAAATTAGATATAATATAAGCTATCTCCGCCAACATGTATGATATATGGAGATTTAATACCTGGATGTCTCATTTAAACACCGAGCCGCAAATGAGACATCCATGTATTAAATCTCCATATACCATACATGTTGGCGGAGATAGCGTTTTTGTCCTGTTTGAAACACAATACAGCTTAGTGGAAATAAATTTCTGGACGCATTTCTCAGCTCCACAATTATTCGGACCAAATTCGTGATAATAATTTTGTTTTTATAATCGCAGAAGACAACAGGTAGAGTTACATCCCTTGGGTCGTTAAGGCAACGAGTAAACAGTGTTTTGTTGACATATCGTCCCCTGAGTTCTGGCACATAGAACACATTGGAACTCAGGGGACGAATTGTTTTCTCTTATTTTATGTTTATGATTGTATTGTCGGAAATCTGATGATATTTGTGACTATTTTCGGGTTTTTTGGTTCGATTTTTGTAATGAACCGAGCGGAAGCGAAAAGCCTTCATTGAAACCCCATACCCCCGATGTTTCGTGTGGGCCTATACCCTGGATGCTACACGCTCTCATATACCTTATATGTTGGGCACACCCTTTGCCATGGCTATTTGTCCAAGGCATTCCGACCAATCAAAAGACAGAATACATCGGGATTTTGAGACAAGGAGTTTTAAAACGTTTGAATGCACCTACTCTAGTAGCATGGTTTCATGCAACTCTTAATGGGTAACTCATCATGCAACTCTTTATCGATAACTCAATCACGTGTCATTCAACTGTTAATTCCATTGGTCAAAGGGCATAGAATAGTCTTTTTTACTAATTGTTACCCTCCTTTTGGAGACCGAACAAAAATAGTAGTGATATTTCAGTTTTAAAGCTTTATGTTCAACCAAACCTTGTTTTAAAAGAGGCAGAGAAGGTATACGTATCACGTACAAGCCTTATCTCAATTTTGACCAAAATGGACTAAGAACACTGAAATTCTCAGACGACGATGTGTGTACTTCTTTCTAATGTAGTGATGGTACATACCAACTTGTATGCAATGATCATTTCATTGATGTGATTACTCAGTTTGCCATTATGAAAAGGGTTCGCCCTATAGAAGGATATTCGTTAGAAATTGGTTGCATGAAATTTTGTTGCCATGCATCCAAGGCCAATATAAGTTATGGGGCTTTCGGTGGGCGGATATGGTGTGATATAAGGCGAAGTGAGATCAATATTAGGCGAGGCCGAAGGCCGAGCCTAATATTGATCTTGCTGAGCCTTATATCACACCATATCCGCCCACTGAAAGCCCAATAAAGTATTTATTATGCCAGTCCTTTGAAAGAGACACAACCATAAGTGTACCCAGATTCCTAGAGCAAATGTTCTTCTGTTATCACTATCAGGGAATTTCTCGGTTTTACGTCATGTGAAGGTCACGCTAGAAGCAGGCGCTGAAACAACGGAGTTTTCTTCTCAATAAACAGAAATTTATATTAACAATTCACAAATTCAGTGTTAAGTACTGGACAAATAAAACAACTGGAGCAAATGGATTAACAATTCTTTCAAAAAGGTAAGTGGGGACAGTTTCATTCATCATTCGCCCCAGACAGTGATAGTTGGTTTCTATACCTGTCGTTTTAGTGGTTTATTTATTGTATTTATTTACATTTGTTTATTAAATCTCTCAAAGACTGGAAGAAACGTATTATAGTTGTACGTTGCTCAACAGACACACACGCGAAATTATTTGTTGGAAAAACATCGAAGCGAGCGTTGGATGTGAAAAGCAAAATGTCGGAACTGACCGTATATAAGTTCTTTATTATGCCAGCTAATGAAATTCGCCAATCACAGCCCCCGAATAGTGGGACGGTACTGAGCCGTATTGGGTCACCTGCAGCCCGAGGTGACCTAATACGAAACTCGTATTAGGTCAGTACCACCATTTTGTTTCGACGTGGAAATTCCTCACCTCGCGGTGCTTTTATATCCATATTGAAGAAATTACTGTACAATCAAACGTCCCTCCGTGTCTATATGCCTCATTTTCTCTCGTTTTATAATAAATTTAATGTAAAATTTATTTTCTAAATGTAAATTTAATTATTTGAAGTGAGAAATACTACTGTATTCGATCTACCGATAACGGATAAGTCGGCCTGGGCCTAACTTGACATAGGGTCTAAGCTTATAGAGGCTAACACACAACAGTTTGGGTACGGTGTTCGCCTCGATATTTTAAAAGCTTTAGAAAAAATATATAACCCATAAATGCGTTGTTAGAAAGTTGAAAAATATATATAGTGTGAATAAATAAACTGAGAAAAAAATTGTCTTATCCCGGGAATAGATTAATTTCATTTTTTCCTCGTTGAACTCATTCTGTAGTCTCTGTTGTGGTAAATGGATAACGTCGCTTCGAAAATGGATAAAATATAAATAGCGATTGCACTATAATGAAATTGTAAGAAATGAATCACAGCTATGAAGGAAAAGATGCGAGATACATATATTTTGTTCGAATTCTATAAAATCGGACGTTTCGGACATTTTCGGCACACTCAAGACAAAGTGACAGTACGAAGAAAAGCGTCTATCGCTGTTGTCTGTGTTGTCAAGGAAATTATACACAAACATGGAGACAACTGTGCACGTTTGTTACAACCTACATAGCGTTTTGCACCAGTTTTGAAAATGTGCCGGCGTTCAAATTTGATTGTTATTTTGTTTTCGCTGGCATAATAAATACGTTACAGGACGTTCAGGCGGCGGATACGGTATCATATGAGGCGAGGTGAAAACAATATTGGAGAATTCAAACAAAATAAATGTATCTCGCATCTTTTCCTTCATAGCTGTGATTCATTTCTTACAATTTCATTATAGTGCAGTCGCTATTTTTAAAAACGAGAGAAAATGAGACATATAGACACGGAGGGACGTTTGATTGATCCGTTATCGGTAGATCGAATACAGTGGTATTTTTCACTTCAAATAATTAAATTTACATTTAGAAAATAAATTTCACAATAAATTTATTATAAAACGAGAGAAAATGAGACATATAGACACGGAGGGACGTTTGATTGTACTGCAATTTCTTCAATATGGATATAAAAGCACCGCGAGGCGAGGAATTCCCACGTCGAAACAAAATGGCGGTACTGACCTAATACGCGTTTCGTATTAGGTCACCTCGGGCTGCAGGTGACCCAATACGGCTCAGTACCGTCCCACTATTCGGGGGCTGTGATTGGCGAATTTCATTAGCTGGCAAAATAAAATGTTATGTACGGTGCACTTATTTTGTTGGCAGGGCCACCCCACTCAATTTTCTCTATTGTCGATTTTCCATTAACGAATTGGCAGTTTAACATCCCTGACTTATCTCGCCATGTAAATCGACTTTTGATATTTTCAGAAATTATTAGACGGGCGAGGAAGCTCAACCTGAGAATCATGTAACTGCAGAAAAGACACCTATGACATCAGGAGAAAATAAAGCGAAGTTTCCTTCTGTTACTTGTAATAAAAGTAAACAACAGACAGCTGCTGCCAGCTGTTTTCATTTGTTAAAAGTTACAAAAGCAATTTGTGTTTACAGTATTTTACAAATTGTTATTCTTCCCAGGAAAAACTATCAAATCGTACAGTTAAAACTAGAAGTCCTGTCACGAACTGTGCGTTTATCTTGGCTTAATTCCGCGTAGAAATTGCGCGCAATTGCCATATCAAATGACATCCAAAGCACGTCAGGTTCTCCTGGTTACTCAGAGCAAACACAGGCAATGTTTCTGCCAAATGGACCTCCGGGTTACCCTGAGGTCCATTGTCTGAAGCAGTGCTTGAACACAGGCCATACGTACAGAATTTGATAGCCTAGTATGATCATAACGCGTAGATTAACGCGAAGACCGACGTGCTATTTTCGCACATTTCATGAGAAGACTTCTAGTTTTAACTGTACCTCCTAGACCTTTGTATGAATGGGGAGGATATTGTCTGTATTATAAGTCTCGAGGTGCACACTGCAGCGTTAACGAACAGAAAAAAACTGTTACACAAAATCAAAAGATGGCGAAAGCGCTGTTTTGGTATTTTAAAATGGTTTTGAACATAATAATTAAACGTTCAAACTGATTGGGAAAAATGTACAAAGCAACAAAAATGTCCGACGTTTGTGAAATGATGCGCACATCAATTATACAACTTCGCTAGCATTTGAAAATTTCAATTTTTATATGAACATCGTTAAGGAACCAGCTTTCCCGTAAATCTCTTCCAGTGACGAAAATGTTCGTCCATGATAATGTTTCACCCTGCGGGTGATAATTTTGAAAATACTGACCCATGAGAAGAGTCTTCTTTGCATCTGAGGATAAACTTCTATGGTTTGTCTAGTTATCAGTAATCGCCAACTGGTCTCAACCGAGCCCGGTTAGCATTGATTCTCCCTGTTTGACATTCTACTTCGGTCGGAATCAAGGCTTCAATACATGAATTCCATCATACATATAGTAATGGAAGTCATGAACGAGCGTGTCTCATTGGCATGCTTATATCACACGTGGATGTCAAAACCTTTCCTTGGCTGCATGTTCAGACAGCGCCCTGTGAAAATACTGCATTACACTAATGCATTGATACCTCCCACTGCATCGAAAAAATCCTCAAAAAATTAACATCCAAGTCGAATTCAGAATTCCTTCGAGAAAGGAGTGTACAGCTTGCTATTTTGAATATTATCGATTAATATCTAATTCGGATCATGGCATAGTATTTGAATAATCAAAATACGTTGTCATGAAAAAAGAGGTACAGTGACATTAGATGGAGATCATCTAGATAGTCTAGTGATACAGTGACATTAGATGGAGCTCATCTAGATAGTCTAGTGATACAGTGACATTAGATGGAGACCATCTAGATAGTCTAGTGGTACAGTGACATTAGAAGGAGACCATCGAGATAGTCTAGTGGTACAGTGACATTAGATGGAGGCCATCTAGCTAGTCTAGTGATACAGTGACATTAGATGGAGACTACATAGATAGTCTAGTGATACAGTGACATTAGATGGAAATCATCTAGATAGACTAGTGGTACAGTGACATTAGAAGGAGACCATCGAGATAGTCTAGTGGTACAGTGACATTAGATGGAGACCATCTAGATAGTCTAGTGCTACAGTGACATTAGATGGAGACCATCTAGATAGTCTAGTGATACAGTGACATTAGATGGAGACCATCTAGATAGTCTAGTGGTACAGTGACATTAGAAGGAGACCATCGAGATAGTCTAGTGGTACAGTGACATTAGATGGAGACCATCTAGCTAGTCTAGTGGTACAGTGACATTAGATGGAGGCCATCTAGCTAGTCTAGTGATACAGTGACATTAGATGGAGACTACATAGATAGTCTAGTGATACAGTGACATTAGATGGAGACCATCTAGATAGTCTAGTGGTACAGTGACATTAGAAGGAGACCATCGAGATAGTCTAGTGGTACAGTGACATTAGAAGGAGACCATCGAGATAGTCTAGTGGTACAGTGACATTAGATGGAGACCATCTAGCTAGTCTAGTGATACAGTGACATTAGATGGAGACCATCTAGCTAGTCTAGTGGTACAGTGACATTAGATGGAGGCCATCTAGCTAGTCTAGTGGTACAGTGACATTAGATGGAGGCCATCTAGATAGTCTAGTGATACAGTGACATTAGATGGAGACTACATAGATAGTCTAGTGATACAGTGACATTAGATGGAAATCATCTAGATAGACTAGTGGTACAGTGACATTAGATGGAAATCATCTAGATAGACTAGTGATACAGTGACATTAGATGGAAATCATCTAGATAGTCTAGTGATACAGTGACATTAGATGGAGACCATCTAGATAGACTAGTGGTACAGTGACATTAGATGGAGATCATCTAGATAGTCTAGTGGTACAGTGACATTAGATGGAGACCATCTAGATAGTCTAGTGATACAGTGACATTAGATGGAGATCATCTAGATAGTCTAGTGATACAGTGACATTAGATGGAGATCATCTAGATAGTCTAGTGGTACAGTGGCATTAGATGGAGATCATCTAGAAAGACTAGTGGTACAGTGACATTAGATGGAAATCATCTAGATAGTCTAGTGATACAGTGACATTAGACGGAAATCATCTAGATAGTCTATTGATATAGTGACATTAGATGGAAATCATCTAGATAGACTAGTGATACAGTACAGTCACCATGGATTGGCCGTAATCCACGCGGAGGCAGTGATGAGCACGCATGTATTTGCCAAGTAATAAAAAACACCATCAGCAACATTTTAAATGACGAAGCACCGCGTTGGTCCAGGTGCTTCATTAATTAAATTGTTGATGATTATTCCTATAATTAGTGTTTGAAATCAAATATCATTGTGTCCGTGTGAATATTGCCCACCCGTGGAAAGTGACACAAGTGCACAGGGGCCGTACAGTAGGTGGTCAATAACAAACCAATGATGATCCTAAAAACTATGGATTTTCTCGACAGGTATTGTTCATATTTACCGACAATACAGCTCAGAAAACATTATTGTGGGAGAAGTAACACATTTAAACACCCTCACATCGCCCTATTCTTATCGTGAAGCCCCTGACTATAGCTCTCAACCGTAAGATAATATGTGAATCTGCTTTTTGGAGTAAAACTGACAACATATCTAGTTATTAATAAAACGTCTCATTTCTAGGTTTAGCAAACACATTAATTCCATTTTCTGTTTTCATCACAACCACCATCTTTGCACGCACTGGTATGGTCTCGTCTAACACCAAGGTGTATCTGAAGGAAATAATTAATTTAAAATTAGGTTCCATATGAGAACGGAAGAAAACATTCATGTCTCCAGATCAGTGAGTGAAAGCAAAAAGGTCCCAATTCAATTTTTTTCACCGCCACCCTACACTACTTCAAACTATTGTAATATCAACCCACGATGGTATCTCCTCTCGATCTCGACGATACATACGCGAAGGCTGTCACATTTGATTACACAACCTGCGTAATGGCATTCTGATCATGAAAAATAAAACCATCAAACAGAGTCCTAGCATGGCATGGTAATACGGGTGAATCGGGGCCTATTTTAGGTAGGGGAGAGTCGGAAGGGTGTGGAGGAGGTTGATGCGATGTTTTGTCGCGATGTATTATGGGGTGTTACGTGCGTTACCATGGTGTCACATGGGAACGGTCAAGTTTTGATGGCCCCACGATGGTGACGGGTTGTGTCAGCGCGCATTCGCAACGCGTATTGTTTAGGGTGGCATGTGTTCATGTAGGCCACTTTGATTACTGGTGGTGGGGGGGGGGGGGGGATCTTGGGTTCTATGGTAGCATTATTTTTTATGGAGAGCCCTGGGCAAAATATACTGCTTATGTTCCGGAGGTTTATTTCTTTGCTTACTGGGCTTTAACCCTTCAACAAATACGAAAAACAGACGTCACTTGCAAATATAATTCTTCAATGAGCAAATATTTTCATTTTTGGCGTCCAAAACATAGCTTATGACCCCTAATTGAAACAAGCTTATCGAGCTCGTCCCAACGGGGGCTCATAAGCTATGTTTTTGAGACAAAAGATGGAAAAAAAATACTGAAAAGAAAATGGAAATTTTTGTGAATGCGCTGTCTGATTTTGACAGTTACAGTACGCAGAGAGTGGATTGTAACTAAATCACCCGCGGAGTGGAATTATCACCCAAGCTATAACTTTCAAATTGTGTACGTATCAACAAAAAACACAAGCAATGTTTCAGCCAATGGACCTCCGGGTTTAACCCGGAGGCCCATTGGCTGAAACTTTGCTTTTGTTGACAATGTTTTGCAACAAATTTGCAATTATTGCTTGGGTGGAATCTCCACTCTGCTGGTGATTTAGTGATAATACACTCTCCACGTACTGTACATTGAGTAAAGGGTTAGCGACACTTCTGACAGCCAGGATCACATTGTGCTGGACGGTTTGGGTTGAGGATTATAAGGATACCCGGAGAGAACCCTCAAGCTGTGTCGAGCTACCTACAGAGTCGTCAACATACTAACTCTACACATGCAGGAGAAACAGCGGTTGAAGGCAAGTGCGCGACAGCCATGCGGAGCGCCATTGCCCACAGTGTCTGCAGGAGGGAAATCGGGAATAAGTGCTTTGCTCAAGTACATACCATTGGTGAGGACCGAATAGTGGTCATTTCGCGCTGACCTTCAATATTCTAACCACTGAGCCACCGAGCTCTGTGTTCTAGAGATATAGTCGATTTGATGGGAGAATATTTAATTACTGGAAAATACCCAACATCTTCCAAACATTACCGAAATGAATCTATCCAGTCCATCATATTAGGTGATATGGGATTATCATGGGATCCAATGGCGTCTAATATGGAGAGGGTGAAGTCAGAGGGTTTACTCGATTAGAGAGGATATATAATTAAGTGCAACGATACGACAATTATCGGAAATAACAGTATAAATATAGCGCGCCGAGTGTGTGTCGAAGTGTCTATTCGATTTATCTTTGTTGTACTCGGGGAGATAAATGAGATCCAAACTTCGATTGGAATCGGTGCTTCGTTAGTAGTATAGCTCGTATGTTTGAGGTATCATTTGGGGGATCTCATCGGGGTATCTCATGTGACGTCAAAGTCACGTGACCCAATGGCGCCATGTTGTGTTGTCCGCGTGGACGACCATGTTGTGACGTCATTCCCATGGTGATATGCAGTGTTAGTGCGCATGCGCAGCGGTGTTGTTAGGGTGATACGTGTTTCCGTCGTCCATTTTGTGTACTGGAGGCAGCCATCTTGGTTTCAATGGTAGCACGTGGTTGCTATGTTACCCAGAAGCCTACAACAAGACAGGGGAATGTTCGGGTTACCATGACAATACAACATGGCGCCATTGGGTCACGTGACTTTGACGTAACACGAGATCCTCCGATGAGATCCCCCACATGATACCTCAAATAAACGAGACATACTACATTCGTTATTAATTTGTTCTAGCTTTTTTGGCTACTTAGGACCTAGCATTGAATTTATGTCAAAGCTAGTCTTTGCTATCTCTTGTCCCGATATATGTCTTCGACCAATCAGATTGTTCTATTAGACGTAGTCTGTATCTGCCTTTACAAAGTTATATCCCTTGCGTATAACGGTGGCTTGTAGGTCAGCATGTATTGAGCCCGAAAGTTAAACGAGCAGTGCCTGCAACAGGTTATACGGTAACGAAACCAACGACTCAAACCTTATCGAGAAAATGAACTATCCTGCAGTTGCTCGAAAGAGTAACTCATCTCGAAAAAGGTGAGGCCATAATTACGAGAGTCCATCAGAATATGGTAATCCGTGGAAGCGACTCGAATCGTATTGGGGCAATGAACTATCGAGAAAAGGCTTCCGACATTCTTCTTTAACCCTGCGAAACTTTAATTATCCTGACGTTCAAACGTCACTGGGAATTCAGTTTCTTAAACATTTTTTCAAAATGCGACTCGGAAAGTACATATAACAAGATATTTTTCACATTAGTGATTATCTGGTTGAGGGTTAGATTATTTTTGGTGGTCTGAATTTGTTATTCAAAACTTGTTTTATTACAAATTATTGGAGGGTGCCCACAGGCACTTTCCAATAATTTGTAATAAAACAAATGTATATAAACAAAATATTATTTGTGTTTGACTGAATATGAAATATAAGCAAGGAAAGTGTTGGCTTTTGCTCTGGGATCCTCATTTTTTGAAAACCCTGATAGTGGCTTCTTGCACTTAACCAGTTAAGACCTCAGGACAGCAGGATTATATTAGTATTTTAAGCTGCGATAGCATTTGGCTCAGCGGTTGTTACTGAGCACTGTCCGGGAGAAAATAGGAATTGAGGTTAAAACTTAAAAACAAATCGAATAATAATAACAAAACAATTGACCACAGAGTATTCACGCGCTATTGGATTTCGTACGTAATAAGACGTACAAACTCATCTCGGCAATATGGATTATATTACCACAGACGTATCCTAGAAGACGGTTTAGTGAAATGGAACCGTACGACTCAAATCGGTCGGAAAAATACGACATCGAGCATTTGGGCTTACCGTTGATCATAAACTTGTATCGAGCTCATTTTTAACCCTTTACCTAACATGAAAAGCAGACGACACTTGCAAAAACAATTCTTGAATAACTAATGTTTTTCATTTTTTGTCTCAAAAACATAGGTTATGACCCCTCGTTGGAACGAGCTCGACGAGCTCGTTCCAACGAGGGGTCATAACCTATGTTTTTGAGACAAAAAATGAAAATATTTTGAAAATTAATTGGCGATTTTTGAGAATAGCGCTGGCCGGTTTTGGCCGTTACGTTGGGTAAAGGGTTAATGGACAGTTTCATTTTTGTTAGCTAGAAATTGCTTCCATTCACAATATTTGATTACAGTGCCGATTACAGTGTCACTTCTTCAATCACGAGTCGTGTGAACATTGTCGCATTCGTGGACATCAGTCAAGTACAGAGCTGTATTGATAAAAACCTCTTTTTTAGCCATCAAATCGAGATCCCATCGCGGCACACATTCACCAGTCGGTTGACATTTCTGATACAAAATTTCGCCAAATTTCAAAAAAGCATCAACGAAAACGAAATGAGTATATCTCAAATTCAATGTTCTTCACTTTCCTGAATGACAGTAAAATTTCTGTAGAGCTGTTTGGAGATGAGCGAATAAAGAATCCCGATCGGATCGCGACCCAGTCGCGATCCGATCGAATTTCTTTGTCCGCTTTTGAAATCACAGCACTGCATCTAAAGGTCGTCCGTGAAAACACATCTCTTAAAATAATGTTAAAGACCCAATTTACGTCATATACTTTACAACGTAATGATTGAATGTAATTTGTTTTCAACAGGTTATCGAAATGTAAAAGAAATGTTATACTATCAAAGTACGGGTTCTATAATGTATATTCAACAATATCACTTACATTTCGCAATTATGCTTTGTAATATCTGATACATACGTAATATAAGTTCACGTGAACAAAGTAGCACACCTCATAAGTCTCACCCGCCCTCACGACTCATGAGCACACACTTATATTCAAACCTTAAAACGGACATAAATTGTTGAAATGTACCAGTTTATGGAGCCCGGCAGGTGACAGGTTTCACTTTTATTTTATTTTGTTTTAACGAAATAATTTTTCGTTTTAACGAAACAATATTTCGAAATAACGAAATAATATTTCGTTGTAACGAAATAATTGTTTCGAAATAATGAAATATTATTTCGTTTTAACGACATAATTATTTCGTTTTAACGAAATAATATTTCGTTTTACGAAAGAATTATTTCCTTTTAACGAAATAAGCATCTGCAGCGGTAAGCAGGGCCAGATTATACCGCCTTGCTACTTTTGGTTGCAAATTCTGCATACTTAACTAATAACACGGTTACGTATTGTAGAAAAATATGAATTTTACTCATTAAAATAAATGACTTTACTTTATTCTTGAATAAATTTAGTCGTATTCACTTGAAACACTCGCCAATCAATTAGCGTTATGATTTTTCTGTTTTTCAGCGACATGTGTATGAAGGAATATTCCCAGTGTATTTTTTGTGCTATTTCTCATATCGTAGAGTGGTTTATTGGAACATAAAGAACTGAAGTGGCGGAATGTCCATTGGTGCCCTCCACCCCCGCCCTACATGGCTTGTAGTCCCCCCTCCTAAAAAAAACATTCTGATTGCAGACCCGATACCGACAGACTACAAATGGCCGACAAAAATAGAATTGGAAAACAGAGAACGACATTATAAGATGCATAATTATACGGAGGGTGGGGGATGCGATGTCGGGAAAAATCAATTTTTTTTTCTGGCAGTTTTCATAATATTTTGAGCCAATCATCATTGATCTTCCTGTAGTTTTAAACACCCAGTCTATTGTCTTCATATAGGGGGTACCATCCTATAATACCAAGATTGGAACCAAAGTCCGTAATATAATTTTTTGGGGGTGGTACGTCTGACAGGGCGTGCAACACCAAAAAATTATATTACTGACTTTGGGTGCTATTTTGGACTATAGTCTCAGAGTGAAAACTCGTCTGATGTCTTTGGATACACGGGCGTAACAGTTTATTTTAAAACATTTCCCGGGAGAACATGCCCCGTGCTGTTTGGAGTGCGGGAAGGAGGTGTACCACCGCCGCCTGTAAACATTTCAGACGGAAGATTCCACATTCTGTCGGAAAATAATTGCTGAATTTGTAACAATCGAAAGCAAACAGCTTCAGAGTTTGAGATGTCAAACATTATATTGTTAACGTTATTGACAAAAATCAGCAGCTGGACAACTGAGGCACCCGAAGGCTCGAGAATTGATCTCACGGGCCTCAGATTTAAACCAATTCCTCTCAGGAGTTCCCGATCCCCACCAACGGGAGGGTGACACATCCTACCATACACTCCCCCGCCTCTCTGTTGGACACCTTGGATATGCCTTCGGCACACAAAACTCCGCCCACCCACACCCACTCCTCCATGTTGGATTTTTAAATACGGCTGTCTTCGGGCGCTCTCCCACCTCGGTTCCGCGTGCCTCGATGATGCCGGAAAAAATCTTCCTGCCCCTTCAAAAAAAAAATGCCCGTACGACTATGATACAATGACGTTCCCCCTTAAAGTTTCGAAAACAAATACTAAACGTTTGTTTAAATGACCTAATTTATTTATTTTGTTTTTACGAAATGATTATTTAGATTTAACTGCGTACAATTGCAGCTCACCAAGAGTAGTTTTTGTATACCATAGCACTGGTGTTAGCACACCCCCCCCCCCCCCCCGCCCTGAAACCGTCTATAACCCCGCCGTCCCTACCAATACTGCGGACTCAATGCAACACAAAATTGTAAAGATTCAGAACTTCACGAAGATTTAAGGTATTTTGATTCGATGATATTTAATACACTACATGGGAGCGCGGTTCGATCCCCGCCAGGGGTTATTACGTTGTGTCCGTGGGCAAGGTTCTTCATCCCGATTGCCCATGTGGGGTCACGGTGTCGCCGTGTACAGTCGATGGCGCACTTGTCTTCAAACAATGCTAACCCTGCTAGTGTGGAGTTCGTATGTTGGGGAGTCTGATAGTTGCTTGCCGCTGCTCGGTGGTTCTCTCCGGCTTCCTCCACCCGTAAATCTGTCCGACACGATGTCACCACGGCTGTCGAAAGTGTCGTTAAACCCCAATAAATATTTAAGTAAATAAATACACTACGCCCTCAGTCAGCCGAGAAATGTTGCGCGCGCCTTTCAAAATGTGTGTCTCTGCAACTACTACTTTCTACCAATCTGTCTGTCGCCAATACCTTCGAATGCAGGCAAATGAAGTTTTAACTACATCCGCCCGACAACCCGTGAGTCATCATTGAGATGCTTCTGATAAAAAACCCCTTCCGACATTTGACTATGATTGTCAAAGAGTTATAAAAACGACCTGCCAGAAATCACAAATCGGGGCCGATAACGGATCCGCACGAGAAAGGAGCACTAGGGATATTCTTCCATACACATATTGTGAAAACTGGAAAGATTGTAACGTCAATTGATTTGCGAGTGTTTGAAGAGAATGTGACTTAATGTATTGCACAATAAAGTGAAATCATTAATTTTAATGACTAAAATTCATATTGTGTTGGCATACGTAACTTTGTTACTAATCTAAACGAGCAGCATTTGCAATCAAAAAGTAGCGAGGCGCTCTAAGCTGAATCTGAAAAACACCACAAACGGCTACGGATATTTATTTCGTTAAAACGAAATAATATTACGTTTGAACGAAATAATTAGTTCGTTAAAACGAAATAATATTTCGTTTAAACAAAATAATTATTTAGTTAAAACGAAATAAATAAGTTGGTACGTGGGGCGATGAAGGATGCAAAGATGTCAGAAAATGCCGTGTTCGATCGATTTTTTCCCTTGAATCAGTATTAATAATTGTTCACTTCCATTGTTTGAGATAGAAAAAATATTTTGAACAATCAGACTCAGAAAAATGGCGCCTTATAAACAACCGTTTTGAATGTTTTCCCCAACTTTATTGGGGAACGTAATTTTATCATAAACCTACGGGCATTTTTTTAGAAGGGCTGAAGATTTTGACCGAAAAGTTGGCTTCATTGGGGCACGTGGAACCGAGATGGGTAAGAGCGAGGGCTGGCGACCCTCCGTCCCGCAGGTCCGAAGGCAGTCGTAAACTCCGACATAGGGGATGGGGAGGACGGAAGGACTTTTGTGTGTGCCGAAGGCATACTCGAGGTGTCCAACACCAGGTGCGAGAGTGTATGGTAAGGGGTGTCCCCATCCCGTTGGTGGGGATATGGGGCCTCCCTGGAGAAAATGTTTTAAGTCTGAGGCTCTGAGAACAATCCTAGAGCCTCCGTGTGACCCAGTTGTGACTTTTCCAGTTGCTGATTTTAGTCAATAACTTTAACAATATATTGTTTGACATTTCAAACTCTGAAGCTGTTTGCTTTCGATTCACACAAATTCAACAGCATGGGGCAGGCTCGGGAAATGTTTTTTTTTTTAAAAGAACTGTTAGGCCTGTGTATCCAAAGTCATCAAACGCGTTGTCACCTTGATAAGAATGTAGTTCAAACTAGCACCCAAAGTCCGCAGTATAATTAATATAGTTTTGGTGTGGCACGTCCTGTGAAACGTACCACCCCAAAAACAATATGTTATGGACTTTGGTTCCAAATTTGGTCTTATAGGGCGGTATCCCTTATTTAAAGACAATAGATTGAATGTTTGACACTACAGGTAGATCAGTGAAGCTTGCCCCCAATAATTATGAAAACTTCACCGAAAAAAGTGATTTCCCCGAATTCGCAGAACCCACCAACCCAACCCCCACCCACACACCCCCGAGTCACAATGGTATGTACGCCTATAATCTTATAATGCCGTTCTTTCTTTGCTTTCCATTACTACCTTTATGGGCCATTAAAAGTCTATCGGTATTGGGACTGTAATTAGAAGGATTTTTTAAGGTTTTTTTTTAGGAGGGATGAGGGGAGGGACGAGAAGCTATGTAACGAGAGGGTACCCTTGGACTTTCCGCCGCTTCATTTTATTTGTGCACCGATAAACCACGCTATGATATACGGAACAGCACCAAGAAAACTCTGCTAATACACATATCGCGAAAAAAGGAGAGATCATAACGTTAGTTGATTGGAGAGTGTTTCAAGTGAACACCACTAAATTTACTCCACAAAAGTGAAGTCATTAATTTTAATGAGTCAAATTCATATTTTGCTAGAATACGTAACCTGTGTTACTTAGCTAAACAAGCATAATTTGCAATCGAAATGCAGCGAGGCGGTGTCACCCTGCCCTGTTTATCGCTACAGATACTTATTTCGTTTAAAACGAAATATCATTTCGTTAACACGAAATAATATGTCGTTATTTCGAAATATTATTTCGTTAAAACGAAATAGTATTTCGTTATTTACAAATATTTCGTTAAAACGAAATAATATTTCGCTATTTCGAAATATTATTTCGTTAACACGAAATATAATTTCGTTATTGCGAAATATTATTCAGTTAAAACGAAGTAAAATAAGAGTGAAACCTATCACCTACCGGTCTCCATCCCAGTTGAAGTAAAGTCATTTATTTTATTGAATTGTACTGTCAACTTACTTGTGCAAAATTCTAGCGAGCAAAACCTTCATTGAATGCATAGCAAAATTTTGTCCAATGCAATTTCTGAAAAAAGTGAAGAATACATGAAAATTACACATTATATCAGCAGCTCTTGCTCCACGTAATAATAACAAATGTTCGGCCTTCTGGTGATTTGTCGCGCTCCTCTGACGAAGAGGCCTACATTAACCCAGTGCCCCGCCGGGGTATTCCCCACACCACTCTCCCTCCTAATCCCCCAGCATTCAGTAACAAACTATTTCATAATTCCTCCCACTGGTGCTTTCTCGATCTCTCCCAACTATAACATTGACTTTTTTACTCATGTCATTTCTCCTCCAATTAATACTTCATATTTCCATCCCATTTTTCCATTAGGTTCCCAATCAGTCTTGTTCTTCTAGGCAAATGTTTGGAGCATTCCAAAAGGAAATGCTCCAGGGTCTCCGTAACACCTAAGTTACTCATTTGGCACACAGTGTCTTCGCCCTTACCGATCACCACCCCCCCCCCCCCCCCCAGTGATTTGGATGTCACTTTGAACAACAATGACCCCAAACGATCCATCCAGGTATTCCTCAAAAGCTGATGCATCACTTTTACATAACCCGTCTAAAGAACGCTGGGTCCTTATTCCAGCTCGCCAGATTCTTTTACAATCATCAAACACACTTTCCCTTATCAAACTCCTCCCCTGCTGTAGTTCCCATTCTAGATCTTTAGTCTCTATTGAGTAGTTATCCATTAGCTCCCTTCCCTGCTTTATCCATCCTGTCTGAACGTTATAGTTCCAAACATGGTTAAACAACATTTTACACCATCTGCTATTTTTTTATTTTTTATTTTTTTATTTTTTATTTTTTTTTTGGTGGGGGGGGGGGGGGGGGGGGTTACCAAGTAAATTGGGTAGCATAATTTTCATTTTCTCATGTCTATTCTATCGTTAACCGGCATCCACCCGACTATTGATCGCTTCCAGTGCGGTTGCGTTACTTGTTCCGGTTAGCCACCGACCAGCATTATTTTGTAGAATCTCCAAGTTCTTCACTACCATTTGGTTTAGAGGATGCACAACTCTCCCACCTGTTATACTTCGTAATCCCACCCTGTCACAACTATATTTTGTTCCAACGAACACCTTGTTAAAACTGTTTCTTCCTAGAGGTTTTAACTGATTGATTAATCTTTTTCCTTTTGTCTTAAGTTTATTTGTATGCTTTGCTGTATATGTCTCTACCTGTAACACATAGATTGACCCCCAAGTATTCATATTCGCCCGTTTCGCCCACGGTTATATCCTTGCTTTCCTCTTCACCAATAGAGAATTACCCACCCTCCACCTTCGCGACTCATTTACCTTACGGTCCAAGGTATTACATTGCTTTTGTTTTCGTTAAGTTCAAGACGCCATTTATCCCTGTACTTCCCTACTACGGTTAACGTTTGTGTAGTCTGTCTTCACCCTCGGCTAATAAAACCACGTCGTCGGCAAAGAAAAGCCCTGAATTTTTTTGTCTCTTCGACGTTTACACCCTCTGCGCTTGCAATCAACTCATCTTAAGGCCTATCTCCACGGGGACCCTCTTTGTTGTGATGTTTCACAGGTTAAATACAGTTAAAACTAGAAGTCCTGTCACGAACTGCGCGCTTATCTAGGCTTAATTGCGCGCAATTGCCATATCGAATGGCATCCAAAGCACGACATGTTCTCCTGGTTACTCATGGCAAACAGAGGCAATGTTTCTGCCAATGGACCTCCGGGTTACCCGGAGGTCCATTGGCTGAAACATTGCTTGTGCACAGGCCATATGTACAGAACTTGATAGCTTTACTATGGCAATAACGCGTAGATTAACGCGCAGATCGACGTGCTATTTGTGCGCATTCCATGACAGGCCTTCTAGCTTTAACTGTACACTCTGCACATCTTTGAACAGTGCTTTCATGATTCCAACAAAACTTTTTCCCGAATCCAAGGCCATCACGTTTTTGCCACATTCCTTCCCTCCATACGCTGCCATGTGCTTTTTTCACTTCAAGAAAGGCCATAAACATTTTTGTCTTCTTGACTTTCGTTGATTCTATCAGTTATGATAGTGTAAACAAGTGGTCGGTGATCCGTCTCCATTTCCGGAACCCATTTTGAATTTCCCCCAGAAATCCTCTTTCTTCAATTTCCACAAGCCTTCCATACAGAGCCTTGCAGAATACCTTCCCAATACGAACTACATTTCCTACTTCCCTGTCCCCATTTCCCCTGCATACTAAGTCAGATAAATTTTCTTCACTCTCCAACAAACATTCTGGAGGGATGCCTCCCCCACCTATCAATTTACCCTCGCCCAATGCTTGATGATTTCTATTGCTATACTGTCTCGGTCATCAGTGATTTTCCGCATTTGGGCACACAAAATAATTTTCTCTATTATTCAATAATAATAAGAAGAAGAATAAAATAATTTATAAGCCTAAAATCTACATATGTGCCCTTTGGCTTTACATCAAATCACTTACGTCCGAAACATTAATCAACAGAAGCTGTGTTGAGCTGTGTTTTCAAGTTTGATTTGAAAGAAATGAACCACATAGCCAGGAGTTGCAGTCATCCAAGCAGCTTGTAAAGAAAGTATGGACTTGTTGTTTCGTTGTCTTATCATCTAAGAATGGTCCTATTTTACAGATTTTCCGAAGATGGAAAAATGACGAATGACGTGTGTGTGTTAACATGTCTGTCGGTCCCCAGACTTTCCTCCAGGAAAAACTTTAGGTTACATATCCATGAAAATGGCCCAATTGCAGAAACATCAGCCAGCAAAAGTAGGCTTCGTATTTTGTAAATTTGGTTTGGAAAACCGAAATATACCACTTTTATTTTATCAGCATTAACTTTTAGATAATTGTTCGTCACCCGGGCTTTGATGCCAGCGATTCACCGCTCCAGTCTACACACTTCCACCGCCTATCTACAGGGCTCTACAACTGTGTGTTATCAGCGTGGAAATGAAATTATAATCCATGTGTGGGTATAATGTCCCACAATGGTAAGACATAGATGACATACAAAATAGGGCTCAGAACACATCATTATGGGATACCATAGCACAAAATGGTCCTCAGTTTATGAGAATACTTTGGTAGGGTTGATGAGGTAGAATGAAAACCGTTTTAGGGCACCCCCTCTTTACCACATATATATTGTTACCTTCGTAGAAGGGTTTCATGGTCTATGGTATGAACGCTGGAGCGCAGAGCCATGAATGAGATAAAGTGTTAACCCATGGCCAGCAGAATGTTGTTTTGAACTCGAAGTAATGCAGTCTCTGTGCTACAAAAGGGGCGATATGCTGACTGAAACGGCTCAGATAGGTTGTATTCATCTAAATGTCTTTTTAACTGATGAGCAAGCACTCAGTGGATAACCTTTGATAAGGAAGAAATGTTAGAGACCGACCGGTGGTTCTTCGATATTTCAGTACCCAAATTGGGCTTTTTCAACAAGAGCCCAAACAAGCGCACATATCTCTCAGCCTGTCAATGCCAAAATCAGTTATAAGAACTTGTAAACTTTAAAACTTGTCCTGCTAGTCATCTCTTTGGAATCGACACGGAAGGAAAACAAAAATGCACAACGGTGTTAATCCTTTGCACTAGACGCACATGATACGTCGGATATGTAAAAGGTTAACTAATGAAACTTACCTCGGTCCTGCCGAAAATGGCACAAATGCAAATGAGTCTCTACTTTTAGCATTTTCCGGTAAGAATCTCTCTGGGCGATATTCATCGGGATCTTCCCACACAGCTGCATTTCTGTGCAAGTTATATATTTTGACAGCAACCATCGAGCCTGGTGGAATCTTGTGTCCATCGATTTCCAGCTCTTGAGTAAGTTTTCGTTCAAGAAAATGCACAGGGCTATGTAAACGTAAGCCCTCCTTCAAGCACATTGTCATGTATTCCATCTTCTGGAAGTCACTCCTATGAACAATAATTCCTTGATTAATAATTTCGATTTGGCAGGTTTGTCTTTTACAGTGACCGCAAATAATGCAAATTTCCGTGGAGGAATTTTGGTTGGCCACCTAGCGGGATTTCGATTTGGCAGGTTTGTCTTTTGCAGTGACCGCATATTATGCAAATTTCCATTGAGGAATATTGCTTGGCCACCTAGCGGGATCTACTTCAGGAAATTGGTTGGAAGACTGTTTATCGTATTATACGTGAGTCATCTGCCCATACAGGATGAAGACTTGCTCTGGAAATAGCTTTCGGAAAATGTGCAGAACGTCACGACATGTCGATGCGTTCGTCAAAACGGCACGAGTTCCAGCGCGAAAGGATAGAGCAATAGGTGCAACACCGAGTTCTTTCCTTCCGCGATAGCATTAGTGACATATTGACGAACGCATCCATACATCGTGGCGTCCTGTGTTTATTACACGCTTATATGACATGGAATCCTTTTAAGAAAGTAGAGGCCTTAATCTGGGAGATATTCGCTTCCGCGCCAGAACTTGAGTTTATAAACCCACCCCCTCGCCTGCTCCATTAACCCTCCTGCACACTGATGCCGAAATATCTAAAGTTCAGGGTGCAAATATTTCCCATAATGCAACTAGAACTTTAACCAATTCAGTCTTGTTTGACAGAGCTCAATGAGCTCTGTCAAACAAGACTGAATTGGTTAAATTCCCAGTTGCATTATGGGAAGAAATGGCTGCTTCAAATCTGGATATGTTGACATCAGTGTGCAGAGGGTTAATAGAAAACGTTTAATTTCGTTAATTTGGGTGGATTTGAACTAAAAGTATACTAGTGACATTCGATTTATCGTCTGTCACTGCAGCTTTCGAATTGATCTGGGCAAGAATGAGACATTTCGATTGGTCGATTTCGAAATGGGCTGACTTTAGTTCTTTTGATATATCTTTGACGTCAGGTGGAAAATAATCTGTACGGATTTGGAAATATGGAACTGTAAGAAAAGGAATAGGCGTGTGATAATGTACGTTATAAGACGTTTACTTGCCAGGTATGGCGTCATGTGAGTCGAGGGGAGATAAATATTAGGCGAGGCCGACGGCCGAGCCTAATATTGATCGCGCTGAGCCTCACATGACGCCATACCTGGCAAGTAAACGTCCTGTAACGTATTTATCATGCCACCAAACGAATTAAATAATAAATTTAAAGATCTGAATCGCTTCATTGTAAATACGTATCAGAAAACTGTCTTTTTATTTGCAGGAAAATAGGTGAAAACTTGACGCCTCGCCTAATATTGATCGCGGTGAGCCTCACATGACGCCATATCTGGCAAGTGAAAGTCCTGTAACGTATTTTCATGCCACCAAACGAATTAAATATTAAATTAAAAGATCCGAATCGCTTCATTTTCAATATTTATCTTTTGCACGAAAATAGGTGAAAACTTGAGGTGGTGAAAACTTGAGGTGGGGAAATTAATTCGGAAACAAAATGGCGTACACCAGAGCGGTGTATGGGCTAATACATGGTCACTGGCTGTATATGGACTCAATCCGATAGCGGTTCCCCATTGAATAACCTAATTACCTATTAATGCCTTCCGTTGAGGGCACTATGCTCTCATAGTGTTGCTAAGGGGTGCAATAGTGCCCGAGCGATAGCGTGGGCACTAATTGGTTCCCGAAGCAACACTATGAGAGCATAGTGCCCGAAACGGAAGGCATTAATGGGTTTAGTACATCACACCCAGACCATCTCCACAACATATTAAAAAAGGAACGGAGAGATAACTAACACTTTACTATCCAAAATAAAACAATGAAATTAATAACATGCAAATGTCAGGAAAACATTAAACTATCAACTGGATTCGAACTCAACGGGTAAAGTAGAATAATGTAAATAAACATATGAAACCGATCAACCAATCATGTGGCACATAACTGGTTAACACGAGATATCATACAACAGAATCAACGTCTCACATATGGTGGTATTAACAGAGCTTGTGAGGCACTATAGAAATTCCATTATTCATGGCACTAAAGTTTTATTAACGTTCACCCCATTGAACGTGTTATGGGTACTTCCTCTGATGTGCTACCACATTTTAATTATTGTAAATATTTACAACACAATTGCTGAAATTGTTTTTTTGGGCACAATACTGCATTTTGTTGCATATTTCTTTGGATTGCTTTCGAATGTCAATTGATGTTGAGTTTTTTGAACACTCGATTTCCTCCAACGCACTTATCAGATCGTCGTCATCAATATCGGTATCTAATAATTCGGGTGCTGATACTGTGGAACTTGCTGACTGGAAACAGAGTTGCGTTGTTGTTTTCTCAACAGCATTCCTCGCTGCAGGCATTTCTGAATGTTCAGCATCTGCATTATCGACCATGGAACTCAAGCTCTCTGACATACCTCGTTTGACATCAGCTCTTGTGTCCGAAAAGTCACTTGACAATGATTTTTCATTTCTGTGTCCCGATAAAGAAATAATATCGCGATCTTTGAATCCACAATCATTAAGAATTGTTATGGTCGTAGCACGCACACAGTGGTTGGTATATGTATCAGAAAGACCAACTTGTTTAGACATTTTTACCATGAACTCTCCTATGGAATTTTTTCCCATTTCCCTTCGCTCAAACCAACATTCGTCATTCTCGTGGTATGAATTTTTGGGAATTTGAAAGAACGCATCACACTCAAGGTTTCGTTTCATAAGATATCGTTGAAAACTATTAACATGGCACATTTTGTGCCAGTTTCATACATTCTAGGTCCATCACCTTCATCCTCATTCGTTACACCTGTGTGATTTTTTGTTCGCTCAGAAGTAGTTTCCAGGATGTATTTTCTTCCAGTGTCATCAGTTTTAACTACAAAATCACAAGCTTTAATTTCTCGAATGTTTTCTCTCCCTCTCCGACAAAAGTAAAATAAAAGCTCAAACATTACTTGATTCAAAAGACCTCTTGGAATGTTCGGATTAAACACAATTGGGTGCTGATATAATTTCCTTAGATCGCCTGAAATAGAATGAAACACTCAGCATCAAAGCAGAATAAACGTTTACACGGTCAATCACAATCGTTTATTGTGATCGAAGATAAATAATATTCAGTGCCCTCTCTAACACTTTTATTCAAAACTATTTAATTGATAGGTCTACAATTTATTTATTTATTCATGTTTATGATAACTTTCAGCAAACATTGCTGCCCGTTATTTATTTACTTTCTCTCACAACTGTTCTTATGTGTCTCTTGGATTTGAGTAATAAACAACACTCGTCTATTTCATGTAATTAACAAGACTGTGTATTTATACGAGAACAAATAATTACAACACCACTGTCTATTGCAGACACTGACTTGTTCACTTTCTAGTTTTGTTGTGTTTTATTTTATTATGTATTTTTTTTATAGTTACCTGGCGGAATGGTTTTTTTGTGTCGGACTGTTCCTTTTCCGTCTTCTCTTGTTTTCTTCAACATGCTGTCGAATACACGATTAGCACCTTTGAACGATGGGTCTGTTATTATATCAAAGTGTCTCTCATGTGGGGGTTCTTGCAAATATCTTCTTATTTCTTGACGAATGGCACAAATACTGCTTTTGGAATACAAATCACCATCACGATTTCTAACGTTTGTATAAAAGTCTTTCAATAGTTCCGTTAATCTTCCAACATCTAACGTTTCAAATGCACCATTCCTTTTTCTGTCAGAACAGAACTGCCGGAGAATATTGACAGCATATTTGGTTAAACTAACAGTCTTTCGGCTCTGATGTTGTTCAAGAAAAGAATTAACATTCTCGTTTGCGAATCTCGAAACGCTCATTTTATTTCTATTCGTCTCCACATTTGCCGTCTGCTCATAAGAAAAGGGGAATCCCCTCAGGATTCTGTTTGCAATGCGTGCGCACTATTGCATGACTCCGGGCACTATGCTTGACTCCGGGCACTGTGCTTTCATAGTCCCTATCAATACAGCCAATGAGAATACGGGGATTTGTCACGTGATGTACTAATATCCCATAGTCCACCGATGCTATTACTGCACGTTGGTTGGTCAATTTAAACAGGTGGCATGACAAACAGTTGTATTGGACAGGAAAGTCGCCAAAGTAGGAAAAAGAATAGGCAAGGATTTGATAGTAACATCGTATGGTACGTATATCTAGAATACTTGTCGGAGTGGTAGTAAATAATTTTAAATAAGGTTAATGCGAAGCGCCACATTTTTTTCACCCACATAGAACCAATATTTATTTTTTATTAATTTAGTTATTTATCAGGCCATACATTTCGCCCTCTCTGGTGGCAACTATGTAAGTCTAGATTTAAGTTCAGGCAATCGTTTATAATCATGCTCCCCACATTGGAGCACTCCCATTCTGGGCATTGATTACATATCATACCAATAAAGTAGAAAGTATTTACCACGAGAAGGAGCGTCGTGAAGACAAAGGAATGGGGGTTGGGGGATTTAAACCTGCGTTCTCCAGAGTAATATGGCTCAGGTCCCGGCAGATCAAATATCTGCTACATAGCTCCATCATCAAGGTATGTGTTTGTCGAAGGCATTCTTTGATGATGCAGTTCGAAAATTACTACGTCGGGGATTCTAGTTAAACAAAAACAATACTTCTTTGAAATTTATTGGAGGATAAATAAAACATACATGTAGTTTATGTGAGGCAATATCTTATTTAATTAACACGTACAGTAACTGTACTCCAAATTGTCCAAGCCGGATGCCAAACAGACCTAATAGGATACTATAGACCTCTAAATGTATGATCTCCCCAATAATGGATATATTGAATGTTTATTGGAGTACAGTACGGCCGCCCTGGGCTGGGCACGTTACAATAATAGATTGCAAACAGTAATTATAGGAATAATCATCAAAAACGTAATTAATGAGGCACTAGGTAAAACCCGGTACTTCATTAAAATTTTGCTAATGATAATTTTTTTTATTACCTAGTAAACGCATGCGTGGACATCGCTGCCCACGCGTGGATTACGACCAGTCCAAGGCGATTGTACTGTGTATTGTAATTATCATAAAGTTTCGGAGAACCCCCTCCCACCACACACCACCCCCCAAAACAAAAACAAAACAAAAAAAATCTTTTTTGCAATAATATCTGATTAATTAAAAAAACAGGGGTTAGATATTACAGCAGTGGTCTTCAATAGTCTATGTCTACAATATCAATCACCTGGAAAGACCCACAGAAACAAAATATGCCTGAACACAAACAAAAATTATGTATGCAGTTGGGTTAATATTTCAAGATCTGAAAAAAAATCCATAAAATTTGTCATGCAGTATGAATAATACTTGAAGATGTTATTTAAATTTGAAGATGTTATTTAAATAAAAAACATTCGCAGTAATGAGAAGTCAAGGCACTACAGAAAATCTGACGTAGCTAAATCTTGAATCCAAAAATCACAAAGTATATATCCAGAAATAAACCTAAAATGGCCCCACCAACCTACATAGGTGATATCAAAGCCCTGGGCCAATTAAAATGATCAAAACACTAATTCTTCATTAGTTGAATTACTTGAACACCAACGTCTGACGCAAACCTAGGCGCCGACGTCTTCGTAATGACCATGTAATCTCACCACTTCGTTGACGTATGTAGGCTAATAATTATTCATTTGGTTTGTTTGGGTTTGCTTCACGGATATTCTTACACGCCAGGTCTTTGATATTCCCATCTACAGAAACACCAAACCATGAGGAAAATGAAAATCGTTAACGGACTATTTTAAATTTGAAACGAAATTTCACTGGAATATTCTACAAATCGTGCTCCGGAATTACAAGTTGAATCGCTATCGATAGCTAAAACTGGTCCCCTTTACTCCAATGTGTTCTATGTGCCAGTAGGCAAATATAACACATAGGAACTCAGGGAACGAAATAGTAACACTTGTTCCTCTTGCAAATTTGTTCGCGATAAAATGTGTTCTTTATGTTGATAGTTGTCCCTTGAATTGTTGAGTGTCCTTCTCATAATTGTTTTCTAGACGGGAAGAGGTGTATAAACACAGAACGACACGCACGTGCGCGTGGGTTAATCGATATGGCACTTGTGTAATCGCGCCCTCTCGTTTTATTCTTCCGCCCTGGCACTCGTGTCATATCGATTAACCCATTCGCACACGCCTTTCCTTCTGTGTATTTCTTGTGTGCATTATTTTGTATAATCAATAAAACTCGCCTATGTGCACGTCTTTTCTGCTTTATCGCACCTGTTGGTGTAACATCACTGTTGTCTCGCTACTAGTTCAATGTACTTATCGAAACTGAGTCGAAATTAATATGCGTCATCTATTTATTTATAGAATGGGAAAATAATAGCATGAATGAGACTGAGATTCAAATAAATATAAAGCAAACTACACAAAAAGATCATTAATTTTGGTAAAAAACAAGAACGTGGCAAATTTTCGAACGTGTACATGTTGGTATTGTTTTGAAATGCAAAACAAAATATAGTCCGGTGTATCTAGATTTCCTATTTGTTTAAACATGAACATGAATTAGTACAGTTAAAACTAGAAGTCCTGTAATGAAACGCGCGCAAATAGCACTTTGATATGCGCGTTAATGAAAATCTATCAAATTCTGTACATATGGCCTGTGCACAAGCAATGTTTCAGCCAATGGACCTCCGGGTAACCCGGAGGTCCATTGGCAGAAACATTGCATGTGTTTGCTGTGAGTAACCAGGAGACCCTGCCGTGTTTTGGATCTCATTCAATATGGCAATTGCGCGCAATTCCAACGCGCAATTAAGCCTAGATAAGCGCTCTATTCGTGACAGGACTTCTAATTTTAACTGTTCGTTCAAGAAGTAGTTGAACTGATGATTATTTTTTTATAATCCAAGATGGCGTCCAAGATGGCTGCCAGTTTCCGATAAAATGACGCCGTTCAGTTTAACAATTTTGCCAACGTGGATGATGGCTGCGGACAAATACTGACAGGGTCGTGTTAAGCATATGCTTTTTATCAATTTATCTGACCAGAACTCGAACAGAGAATCAAATATTGCCGCCAGCATGGCGACCAAAAATTGGAAATTTTAATTTTTGTTTACAACTTTTGACATTTAAACGCATTCTTAACACTGAGTATCACATGTCTTTACAAGTCTGGATTAATGCGATGTGGTGACAATTTTTGAATATGCCAATATATAATACATGTCCCTGTCGCATGTTTTATAACTAACAAATTCCGTAAATTCGGCTTGGAAACCGCTCCCTGTCGTTTCGAGTCTCACTTTGTCGTAGCTGTGTGACATACTTAACACGTTGCATACCATCTCAATGCAACATGGCTACATAAAGTTAGCATCGCCACCAAGATATTAACAAAAACAGTGCCAGGACAATGCTGAGTCGAACAAGCTGTTTTGATAATTGCAAAGTCGAGCTAACATTCAGATTTTTAAATATTGGAGATATGGAAGATCTATTTCAAAGAAGCTCAGTTCTGATGTTAAATTAGTTACCTGCAACGAATCCATCGTCATCAGTGATTTCTTAAAAGTTATTACAACCTGCACCTCGATAGTAATAAGAAACAGTGACGTAACGCGCATACAACGAGGTTAGTGCGTCTCCAAAGGGCCCACAACAATTGCACGTTTCTAGGGGCTACACCAACGATTCCAATATTTTGGGACAAATAATTATTAAGGGTCTCAAATCAGTGCAGTTGTTGAAGCATTTGGGTTGGAAACTTCAATACCAGCTTGGATAAATAATCGTGGTGATATTCTCTGAAACCAATTACGGGGCTGCGTACTAGGCACATTACAACATTGGACAGTTGTTCAAATGACGAAACAATTTTAATTTTGTGTATAAAGGGATAGAGAGACCACTAGGCTCACCCGCAAGCTTCAGGTATGGCATCTGACTGCTGCAATATAAGGGGGCACGGGTGGCCCATTTCGCTGTGCAGCAAAGCGCCTCTGGGGGAGTCTTAAGTAGAGTGGTGAATGAGACCCGCGGTAGGTGGGTCGTAGATGTTCGTTCGTGGCGGGGCCACGGGCGTGGCTGGGCCACGTAGAGGTATGTCCGTTGTCGTGCATGGTGGTACGCGCCCCAATTATATGTAGAAATGTGGGGGTGGGGCGTATTGGTGTAGACCATAGGTAGGTTCCTATGTTTATAGATGGGCGGGGTGCCCATGGATACTACTTCCAAACTGACGCCGGTGGCGAATGTAAGTATGGGGTCACCATAGGTGTATCAGAGGTCAGCCCCAAAGGGCCGAAGGCCCGGGGTTCAGGTTAACGCCGCCCTGCTTTGTGCAGGGGTGTGAGCTTCCATGTGATGGAGGCCAATTGGTGAGTTTCATCATCGGAGTGATATATCAGCAAGGATGACGCGTAGTCGCATTCTGTTATGAAACAGCTGAATGTCTTCAGTGAGGAAGGACCTGGTGGGCCTTTGCGGAGTTGGTATATATTTGAGTCCCTTGCCAAGTACACTTTTCTCATGTGGACTTAGAATGTAAGTTGACAGGTTGGTAATATGTTTGCTAGCCGTGTCAGCCAGTGCGGTGAGGTGAGATTGTCGTTTCACTTGTTGCCGTGTGTCCGATCGCCGAGTGCGTTTGACATGTAAAGTGGCACGTGAGCTTCTTGCTCGACGGCGCTGGGGTGAGCAGCGAGTTATGGAGGAATGAGCTCCACTGGGCGGAACAAGTCGGCCTAGTCAGGATTGTTTATTACCGAGTATCCTGGTCAGGATGCGTAGTATGCCTTCCCTTGTGTATTTGTGGGCAAGCTCGGTAATGGGAGCGAGTGATTTACTGCCCAATGCGCGGGTACTAACACATGAGTGGTCCATGTTTTGTGTACCAAGGGAAGGGGGATGGAAAGAACCATCAAGCCTGAAGGCACCTGCAAGTGGAGTGCATGTGTCCAACGCGCGTCAGGTTCAGCGGAATTGGACAGAGTTACAGAGTCGTCAGAATAAGCATAGGAAGCTTTAATGCCCTCTGATGACGTGTTAGTGAGACAGCTGTTGGTCCCAGTGGTGGGATCGGGGCCAAGGTCTGACAAGGAAGTGTCAGAGTGGAAACCCAGGGGACGGATATGGTCCCTTCGACCCACGTGAGTGGATATGTCGGTGGGCTCGGTGGTTGGTGGTGTACCAGGTCGAGCTGATTCAATGTTGGTTATACCGGTTGTATGTCGGCGACAGTATTGACGGTATGATCCGCATTATTGGTAGACTCCTGGTCCGTAGAGGGGCCGAGGGGGCCACAATCTCTCTGGCATAGTGACCTGTGACCATGGTAGTTGGCTACTACAAGGGATCATAAGTGTACTAAGTACGGTCGAGGTGGTAGTGTCCAGAGGTTCGCTAGATGTGGAATTAGCCTCTCTAGTGGTGGTCCTGCGTTTAGTGGTAGTAAACTCCGCCCTGTGGGTGACAGGGGGGACATCTCTGGGACAGGTCGCAGAAGTCGGATATATATTGAGCCGAGATATAGAACTCGGGGGAAGAGTCTTGGTCATTCCCAACCTGCGGCGCTTAGGTGCGCTCGGAGGTGAATCAGCTGAAGTTTAGTTGGTGTTTATTGGAGCAGTTAGCCCGTGGGCACGCTTCGGGGGGGGGGGGGGGGGGGCGTGCCCCAATTTGTCCACTCGGTGAGTGGATATTGACCCTTTGTGTGGTTGGCGAGGATACAGTCGCAGCAGCTGTTGTGTCAGAACCCTGGTTAGGGGCCGGTACAGCAGTGGCCATTATTTCCTTAAAACGCTGAGCATTGGATAGCCGATATTTGGTGAGGTCAGCGCTGGAAAACGCTTGATAGTAGTGTGGAAGAGCTCAAGAAAGGCAGGTTGGTCCTGCTCAATGATATTAGGGGGAAGCGGGTTATTGAGATACTCAGATATCTCGGTCTCTAGGTCAGAGATGCGCTTCCAGTATTGTGTCTCTAGGAGTTGTGTCAAACGCTGAGTGGTTTGGTGGGCAAGCTCGTCGAGGTCCGACGATATGTCATTCTCAAATTTGAGCACGCCATTGACGGTGCGGCGTGGATCTGTATTTATGGTGCTGAGAAGATCTGCGGCAGTGAGTAGCATTGTTGGTAAATGCGGTGTTTATGGTGCGCATCAGCTTCCCGAAACATGAGTCTCCGAGTATTATTGAGTTGCCGTCGGAGCTTGCGGTGTGTTTCAGAGGGTTAAACGGTTCCATTGTGGAGACGAGGTAAATGAGTGAGAGGTAAGGTGGACCTCTATTTGTATTTGTCCGGAATTAATTTCCGCAATGTGGCACCAAGTTTTCGGCCTGTGTGACCTTATCAAACAAACAAATACAGAGATCTGTTGTATTTCAGTGGTATTGTTACAAAACCAACCAGAGGTGGGTGGGAGTCTCTTCGGTTATCCGAAGTATGAACCTGTTGATCAGGGTTAATAGTGATAGCGACTTAGGTAAGGCAGCTGTGAGTGTGAAAGTCGCGAATGGTCACGACTTTATTGTGTTGATTTTGTGGTTGACTGAGAACCATGAAAACACAATGGAGAGCTGTAGCTTCGGTAGCCAGCTGTGTTGAGAGTGTTAAAGCTCAAATTGTGATGATTGTTGGGTACCAATCCGAGTGCCAAGTGCTGACAATGTTAGCTCGACAAATTATAGGCATGCGTAATGGTCGATGGCACTGGTGGCAGACCAAGGGTGAATGGCTTAGCTACCCGTTTCCTCCATCCACCCCTAGTCTTCGCTCTAAGGCCAATCTATGCATGCATGCTAACGCTTTCGGGAAGGTACCCTTTGAACGTCGTGGGTTGACGTAAAAGCTGGTGCCGGTCACCAGTGTATACTTCACCTGGAAGGTGGAATTTCTGATGGTTGTTAGTACCACTCAGAGCTCCAAGCGCTAAGAATGTTAGCTCGATATTGCTTTCGGGAAATTATCCTTTGAACGCTGTGGGTCGACGTAAAAACTGGCGTGGGTCACCAGTGCATACTTCACCAGGAAGGTGGAATTTTTTAGGATTGTTAGTACCAATCCGTGTGCCAAGAGCTAAAAATGTTAGCTCGATAATGCTTTCGGGAAGGTACCCTTTGAACGTCGTGGGTCGACGTAAAAACTGGTGTGGGTCACCAGTGTATTCTTCACCAGGAAGGTGGAATGTACCGTGTGAAGTGGACGTGCAATGGTGTCTGGTGACACAGGAGCGAGTCGCACTAGCCTGGTTCGCGGTCTACACGATCAAATAAAAATAGTACAAAAATCGAAAAATGAAAACGAAAATAACGAAAGCAAAGTATCGAGTCGGAGTAACTACCTGTACTGGAAAAGGAGAATGTGTATATACAGTTGTGTCGCAAGGTGTGGTGGTATAAACAATGTGTAAAAGTCACAAGTTAGTGAGTCACCAGCTTGATATTGTTGTGAAAATAATATTTCAAAATCGCTGTCAGTTAACGAAGGGAAGTAAATCACAGTCTTGTTAGAAATGATTGTCGGACAGGTGAGAGACCTCGTGCAGGTGTGCACGTGATGTGAGGAAGCGATGTGATTGGTTATTAGTATGAATACACATCACAGCGATTGGCTGAGACTGGAGGTGTGTCTGTAAATTGACTGTTTTGATTTTGTTAGACAATTGTCAAATATCAGGTACAGGTTGTACAGAATAAGGTGGAAGTCAAGTGTTTTATGAGCGTGTCATAAAATACCATGGTGAGAGAGTCCAGGATAGGAGTAAAATAAAAGCAGAGTTATCGGTTTTAGGCTCCTCGAGTGGAAGATGGAAAGTTTTCCGAATATCCAGCATATATGGTGTGGCGCTTCGGTGAGCGGCTTTACAACCCAGCCTACTTATAAGGCCTATATGGAGCCCCCCCCCCCCCCCTGGTCTTCACCGCCACCTTCCTTCAGCCCATACATTTCTAAAATCAAGAAGGCACTTTTAAAATACTGGAAACTCATATCAACCAACACCAAACTACGGAAGGTCTTCCCTGAACCTCCGATTTTGGCTTTCAAACGTGGCACGAAACTAAATGACACCCTAGTGCGTGCCCGCCTTCCACCTGAGCAAGGCAACACCCTGGGCGACACGCCCATCTTCCACTGAGCAAGCTATCTAGCGGTGCAACCTACCTACTAGCAAACCAGCTACACGATCACACCCACCAACCTACAAGTAAAAGTATCCGACTATTCGCCCCCCTCCCCTGCGGGGGTCGGGCGCCTTTCCTTCTGGTTACCTACCACATGGACATGTTCTCTAATTAATTCCAACTTACCCTCCACGAGGGTAAGGCCACTTGGGATTTCGTCCATCCTGAACCACTGATATCACCAAATTTCCTACACCAGGTGCCCCTGCTGCACCCTCATGACCACTGGTCTCTGCTCCTGATGACCTTGACACAAACCAATCCATTCATCACTCCAGGAAAATTTTATATTCGACGTCTTCAACGACGTCCGTGCACATCTCGGTCCTTGATCTTACGATGACCTTGACACAATCTACAACAAACACGAATCATGGTAACCTTTTACCTTCGACGTTCTCAACGACGTCCGTACCAGTTTAAGGCGGAAGTGATTATGATGGAAAACACTCCCTGTGTTTACGCTTTGTATCACGGCCGTGCCTACCCACCTATACCATTGTGGGAATTTGCTCCATCACGTCCGTCTTAAACTGGTGTATACCCGGTTTCGGGCTGCGACCGTCATAGGTGAGGGTCGAAAGGGGTTTGTCCCACATACCGTCCCTGCGCGCCTTCGGCGCGCGAAACCATTCTATCCATACTTTCAGGGCCGTGCCTACCCACCTACACCATTGTGGGGATTTGCTCTATCACGTCAGTCTTAAACTGGTTTATACCCGGTTTCGGGCTGCGACCGTCATAGGTGAGGGTCGAAAGGGGCTTGTGTCCCATACCGTCCCTGCGCGCCTTCGGCGCGCGAAACCATTCCATTCGACCGTCATATTCTTCACGAGGAAATACAAACATTGCATTTTCCTCGACGACTTCAATGCCAAACACCTGTACTTTGGCTGCAACAAAACTACCCCAAACGGTGAAGCCCTCCTTGAAAATCACGAAAAAACATAACCTTCATGTGGTTATGAATGACAGCTCAGCAACGTATATCAGTAAAAACCCATTATTCTCCTCCGAAATCGTCGATCTAGTTATCGCTTGTGACTCCCTGGTATACCATATCGATGACCACTGGGTCGGTGACGATGACTTAGGCAGCGACCACCTTCCGGTCCATGCCTCTCTACAACCAGGAAATGGCCCACTTAGGTCCCCCCCCCCCCCCCACACACACACACACACTCTCCGTAGAAACTTCAGGAAAATTAATTGGAACCTCTACCGCGACATCATTGACGTCAAACTCACAAACTCCCCCCCCCTCCCCCACCCCCCCCCCCCCCCCCATCCAATGCAGCAGAACTAGAAACCCAATGCGAGAGCATTGAGAAAATCATTAACTCGACCCTAAACGAAATATGCCCAAAAGAGGAAGTATGCCCCTGGAGAAACCTTTGCCGACCTCCTAAGAAAAACGCATCGCCCGTATCAAGGCACGGGCAATGATGACGCCGTCATCAAAGCGATTGATGACTTCATCAATGAACACCCCGATATCTATCGTGACCCCAATTTCGATAACGAGCCAGAAGACGGGGACGATGATGACCGTGTCATCCCCATCACCAATGACGAAATCATTTATGTCATAAAAAAATGCAAAAACTCCTCCTCACCCGGCGAAGACGAAGTGAGCTACAAAATTCTAAAACAAAGCCCAAACTCCCTAATCGAAAAACTAAACAAACTATTCAGCGCATGCCTCACCCATGGCTACTTCCCCAAATGCTGGAAAAAAAGCCATCGGTGTCGTGATACCAAAACCCGACAAGGACCCCTCCGATCCAGCCAGCTACCGCCCAATCAGCCTGCTCAGCTGCATTGGTAAGACATTCGAAAGAATCCTTACCAATCGGTTCAGGGGGCACCTTGAAGACATCGACTTCTTCAATAAATGGCAAAGAGCCTACAGAAACCGTAAAGAAGGCATCGAACATGTCTACCGACTAGTCACCCGAATGAAAACCGCTATCAACAATCAGCAAATAGGCGCGGTAGTCCTGTTAGACGTCGAACAAGCATTCGCCTCTGTTTGGCATAATGGAATGCGCTACAAATTATCAAAAATGAGACTCCCCATGAAACTGCTTAGATTACTATCCTCTTTCTTAAATGATCGCGAAATTAAAGTCAGAGTGAACAATGAAATGGCTGACAGTGTCCCCCTTGAAGCAGGCACCCCCAAGGATCCGTCCTAAGCCCCTTCCCATACATCTTTTTCGTAAATGTCCTTAGCTTCTCCGATGACCGCGTTCAGGTTTCCCAATTCGCGGATGATAAGGGCCTCTGGGACTCTAACAATACGGCCAATCTGCTCCAAAAACCCCTGCAACGCGCTCTCGACCAGCATGAAGAATGGTGTGTCAAATGGAGAATAAAGCTAAACGCCAATAAAACCCAACGAATCACCTTTACTCGCAAGACAACTAAACGGGATTTTGACCTAAAAATTATGGATAACACCCTCCCAGAATGCAAAGAAGCGAAATTCCTGGGCATCACCATTAATCAAAAACTGTCCTTCAACAAACATACCGACGACATGGCGAAAAAAGCTACCAAACGCATTAACTTACTGAAATGCTTAAGCTTCATGGTGGGCCAACCAGTCCACCCTATTGAAACTATACAAAGCCTTCGTGCACCCAGTTCTCGAATACGTTGCAATCATACTAACTGACCTCAATCAAACTAATAGGGGAAAACTCCAAAAAGTCCAAAATCACGCACTTAGAGTTGCCTTCCGCGCCCCATGGGACACACCCATCAAAATACTCCACGAAAGGGCCGATATCCCCACCATTAAAGACCGCCTTGCCACCCTGGCCGCGAAAAATCATGACCGGTTAGCCGACGGCGAACTAATCTCCGAACTTGGAAAGTCGACAAAAGCCCAAAAATTGCAATCAAAACTAAGACCGCTCGGAAAAACTAGGGAACGAGAAGGTGAACTAACAGGCAGAAAAACAACTTAACTGTGGCCTTCTACCAGAAAGGGCTGCCTTCACCGACTCAGGTAATATTACATGAGGATTAAATATTGTTAAAAAAACTAAATAAATAGGGAACGAGAAGGTGAATAAACAGGCAGAAAAAACAGCTTAACTGTGGCCTTCTACCAGAAAGGGCTGCCTTCACCGACTCAACTAAAACTAAATCACGACTGGATACTGTAGATCTCATTTCCGGCCGGGCGGGCTCAGGCCCACACAGGACGCTCGAGAGACCAGGCGAGAGCGCTTTGTGTGGGCCGGGCCTCCCCGGCCGGGGGTGGGATTTGCAGTGTTTAATCGTGATCCTAAGTTAACTCAAATTAATCTAAATGTGGTCGAAACCAGCGAAGGGCATAACAGAAACACCCTCGGGTATGGTTTAGTGTCTAAACCTGTTACCCTCCCGCTACAAACTCACTATCACCCTATGAAGGTGATATAACAGGCTGTTCAACAGCTTAACTGCGATCACAATTAAAACATAATGTGCTACTTTTATCTTTCATTCTAATGAAAACAAATTCTGCCTTCTTCTTTTAAGCAGGTACACAGAAGATGCTTTTTAACCAGCACCCCAATAACCGCTACGGACAGTACAGCCGTTACAGAAACGGTAACCTCCATGGTTCCTGTACATCCTCCGCTCCATCCCTAAAAGTGGTAGACCACTTTAGGGGACGCGAGCATTGGTCCTGCGTCCCGCCTCTGCCCCTTTTTGTAAGCGCATTGCGCATCTTTTTTGTCCTAACCCAATAGGATTACAATGCAGGCCTGCCCCCGAACCAGGGAAGTTCGGGTCTTCTTCTTGGTGGTCCCCGAAAGGGGTCGTTGTTGTTTTCCTTCAAAGAGTCCAACCAAACAGAGACAGCCTGAGGCAGATTATACTTGCCAGTGATGGCCATCACTCAAAATCATCATCGAAGCGGCAGACTATACTTGCCCGAAAATACAGACCGACTGCACCCTCGGGGAGAGGTAGTACCTTTGTGAGAGGGCCCAAACTCTCACACTGGTCCTCATCCGAGGGTTCAACCGACATCAGCCAAGAGACCATCACAACGCAACTGATGACACCTGCTCAGTACCTGAAGCCGTTCCTCCTTCAACACGCCTAGACATGTGAAAACTAACCATCTACAGTCACTGAGTGTCGAAAGGGGCTAGTCCCCCATACCGTCCCTGCGCGCCTTCGGCGCGCGAAACCATTCCTTTCGACCGTCATTACTGCCTCCACAATGAGACCTGTAAGATCATCTCGGCGATCCAATTTTGAACACAGAATGGCATCCAAGCCGTATCAGCCACCTCGGCACCCGAGAATTAGTATGCCTCCCCTGGATCGGTCTAAGCCCAGGGTAGAAGCCCTAAAGGAACAAAGAGCCAAACACGCACAAGACTGGACTCACCACCTCCAGTCCCCAGACTGGACATACACTGTGCGTCTTTCCCATCACCACAGGCATCCCAGACCAAAGGGACCTTGACGTCCACCTGGAACAGTTAAAGGCTAAATATCTGCAGGATGTGAAAGACACAGTCACCACCCATCTTAATGAGTGGGCTACCAAGGACCCAGTTGACCTAGACACTGGTGTCCAGGATGACCAGAAAATCGCAGAAATGGCTGCGAAAATTTCCATACTTGTGGCGAGACAGCTACTGCAAGAGGCCTCGAAGCCAACAGAGGCACCACAGGCAGACACCGCTCCTGCAGCCAAACAAGACTCTTGGTCGTAGACCCTCAACTACGCCAACTAACGGCCCTTTTCAGGGCCACCATACTATTCAAAAGAGTACTGCTCGCACAAACACACTGCTGAACCAAAATCAAGCTCCCCAGAAGGAGCATAGGTCCAACCTATAAATCCCCATCGGGACTGAGTTCTCATATTTAACAACCGCTGACTTATATATCACTCCGATGATGAAGCTCATCAATTAGCCTCCATCACATGGACGCTCACACCCCTGCACAATGCAGGGCGGCGGTAACCTGAGCCCCGGGCCTTTGGCCCGGTGGGGCTGACCTCTAATCCACCTATGGTGACCACATACTTACATTCGCCACCGGCGTCAGTTTGGAAGTAATATCCATGGGCACCCCGCCCATCTATAAACATAGAAACCTATCTATGGTCTACACACAAACGCCCCCCCCCCCCCACCCACATGTCTACATAGAATTGGGGCGTGTACCACCATGCACGACACCGGACATACCTCTACGTGGCCCAGCCACGCCCGTGGCCCCACCACGTACGAATATCTACGACCCCCCACCGCGGGTCTCATTCACCACACTACTTAAGACGCCCCCAGAGGCGCTTTGCTGTACAGCGAAATGGGCCACCGGTGCCCCCTTATATTACAGCCGTCAGATGCCATACCTGAAGCTTGCGGGCGAGCCTAGTGGTCTCTCTATCCCTTTATACACACTATGTCTGGGCTTTTGGGCCCCTATCGATAGACAGCTTGAAAAGTAGCGGACTTCGTGCATTCTGTGCTCGTCGTCTTGTTCCCAACGAGGGTTACCCCAATTGCTTCCCACTTATGCTCTTGGTCTTGTCCACACCTAGACACCCAGTGTCCTGACCGAGACTCACCGAACGTCTGACAGTCACGTACAACCGCTACGCAACCACTACTACAGTCGTGCCGATACTACTTCGTACGCTCCTTACAACAAACTACATATCAAGTTACACTATCTAGCCTATCCGCAGTCTCACCTGATTGCGTGTACGTCTGATTGTTTGTTTTTAACCCAAGACCCCCCTGAGGTCTTGATATTCTCCGACATCACAATACCATTGTAACCGACGCTCCCTGTCGTCGGCTGTACTACTGGCGTACCATTTATAGCTCATGTCTTGATAACCAACAACGATAGAATACCGTTAAACAACCCCCACCTCCCCCCCCCCCCCACCCCCAGTCGGGGTGAGTGGGGCAGGCTGGGTTGCAAAACCGCTCACCGAAGCGTCACACCATACATGCAGGATATTCGGCAAACCTCCCATCTTCCACTCGAGGAGCCTTAAACCGATAACGCTGCTATTATGGCACCCATATCCAGGACTCTCTCACCATGGCATTTCAAGACACGCTCATGCAACACTTGACTTCCATCTCATTCTGTACGACCTGTACCTGGTATTTGTCAATTGTCTTACAAAATCAAAACAATCAATGAACAGACACACCTCCAGTCTCAGCCAATCGCCGTGATGTGTATTCGTTCTAACAACCAATCACATCGCTTCCTCACATCACGTGCACACCTGCACGAGGTCTCGCACCTGTTCGACAATCATTTCTAACAAGACTGTGATTGACTTCAGTTTGCTTACTGGCAGCCATTTTGAAATATTATTTTCACAACAATATCAAGCTCGTGATTTACCAACTTGTGACTGTAAGAGAAAGTGGAATTGTACAATAAGGGACACACACACGGTGTGTGCACAGTGGCCTATATCTATGTATGTATATTATATATATATGTAGGTATGGGTCTGTGTGTACATATCGAGTGTGTGTTTGCCCGCTTCAGTATTGAATGTGCTAAAATACTCTGAGGTGGCCTTAAATTGTTACATTGATCATTAACTGATAGCGTTATGGATCAGTGGTTCTTACTTCATTGACCACTATTGTGAGAGACATGTAGTTTCTCGTGCTCGGCGGTGTTGACTTCGCACGAAATAATTGCGTCTGCAATATTATATTATTCTGAATTGGAGTCTAGTGGATCAGAACCGTGTGGAGCTTCCTATAGGTGAGTCGAATATTTATTTCTCCGTAGTTGTACCCTGCCGGGGCCGGTCATATTTTATGTAATTTACCGATCCTCGCCGTAAGCCGAAATATGTTATAAAAGGCTATATTAAATTGGTTCTAGGATTATTCACGATTGATCCAGGGCATCTTATTGCTGTTGCGATAGGATGCTATGGCCTAATCGTGATCTTTCGGCTTGGGGCGAGTTTCGGTGGCCCGATGGATTGTACCCCCCCCCCCCCTCTCGTTTTATGGCATTAGCTTGAATTAACAGACGTGAATACTGAGATAACGCTACCCTCAGTGAATATTTAGCAATATTTAGGAGGGTAGGTGGGTCACAAATAATGAAGTAACCCTTCTGCTGGGTGACATGTGAAAGTAAATATTTGGTATTGCCGTATCTTGGACTCCCCTTCTTTAGATAAGGGTAGTAGTCATGTAGTCTGGTGTGCATATTTTAAGGCGGCATAAGTGCCAGATTGTAGGGTTTTTCCCCCTCTTTAGTAGGGGACGTAACTATTTTATGAGGAATTATGATCTCACCTTGAAGGGTGAATGAAATGAGTTGGTCTGTACAACTTGAATGTAAATCTGAATGTACTGCTGAATTGTGGGAGGGTAGAGACGATTTGGGGGTTTGTGAATAAATTTGCTAATAATTTAGTGGAATTGGTTTTTTTTTGTATTTTTAATTCCTATTCTGTTTCAGAGTCCTAGTCCTAACATATATCTTAACACAAAACACGGTTTAAGGGTGGATTGGAATCATAGGAAGATATTTGTTCCTTGGTTGACTGTTGTGGCGAGGTTCTCGGTAAGGGCTCACTTATTGTAAGTGAGTCCGGCCCGAGAACAGCGGCACAGCACGGGTGCCAGGGTAGTCTGGAATAATTTTGTAGAGGTTCTAGGTGATTGATTACGCTAACTAATTTTCGGTTTGAAATTGCGAACTTGTAACTAACCCCTCGACAACAAATCTGTGCTATGGCTAGACCTTGTTTGGCTTTGTGGCGTGGCTCTCGGCCGGAACTCACTTCATGTAAGTGAGTTCGGGGCCGAGAGACTCGACACAAAGTGAGAGCAGGGCGGGGTGGGTCGAGTTTCGCTACAGATTTTTGGCGTCGCCGACAGGATAATTTTTGTATTCGACAGGATAATTTTTGTATTCGACAAGATAATTTTTTATTTTCAACAGAATATAATTTTAACCGATTAAATTTGGTTTGGCAGAGTAAATTTGAACCAACGTTTTCGATTGAAGGGCTGTGTGATTGAATCCGAGATATTTATATCCTAGTGACCATAATTTGTTAGAAATGTTGTAGGACTAAAATTGGACTCCTTGTTGTGAATTAATGTAATTGTTGGGGGTGTGGTCCTTACATATATATAAAATGGCTAGTGGAATTAGTAAAGAGCTAGGTGATTATATGTATGCCTCGGAGGCCTTGACCGCTGATATGACCTCCAAAGGTGCTAGATCGAAGAAATTACGTAATATTCCTCCTACTCCTGATCCTACCCCTGATGGGAAGTTTAATAAGGTTGATGAAGTTATGTTGAAATGTCAACAGTTGAGTGACGAATTGCAGAATTCTATTGTTGAGTTAGGTGACCAAACGGAGGATTACGCTGCAATCTTTGATACACCTGGGACGGTTTCGACAGGGGCGTCTGTGCGTCGAACTTCTGCAGGGCGTGCGGTTGATATGATGGGATTGCCCAGGGTGGTTCAACCTAAGAAAATTCCTGGGGAGAATCCGAAAGTATCGAGTTTGCCTAGACATCAGCATGGGGCAAGAGTTATACAGTCTGACGATAGGCATGGTGAGCAAGCTTATCCACGTAAACCGATTGTTACGCCCGATACGTTTAATGGAACCACCAGTGTAGCTGATTGGTTATCCCATTTTGAGAAATGTGTTGGGATTAACCAGTGGTCTGAAGACCGGGCTCGTCAATTTTTAGTGGTATCTTTAAGGGGCGCTGCCTTGCAGTTTTATGAAGATTTGGACCCGGAAATCAAATCCAATTCTCATAGAGTTATGCAGAGTTTGCGCGATCGTTTTGATCCATTTAAGGGGACTGCAATATATAGGGCCCAATTAAGGTCTAGACGTAGGTCACAGCGAGAGACTTTGCCTGAGTTAGCGGGAAGTATTAGACGCTTGGTGAGAAAGGCGTATCCAGGGGTTCCCCTCGATGTTAGGGATGACTTGAGTAAGGATAGTTTTATTTCCGCATTGACGGACAATGAAGTTAGGATGCAAGTGTTGAGGGCTAAGCCTGAAACCCTTGATGCGGCAGTGCGTGCTGCTTTAGATGAGGAGTCGTACAAGAAGGTAGAGGTACCTTCTTCAGTTGGTGTAGTTGGGGAATCGGAAATTTCCAGTGAAATTGGTGCATTAACCCAGGCGGTCGAAAGTTTGCAGGAACAATTGAAAGAAATTGAAAGAAATGCAGGTTGAGCAAAATAAATTGCGAGAAGAACTTTTCAGGCAGGATCGTGATCAGGATAGGGATAGTTTTTATAGAGGTCGTTTGGGCCGACGTGGTTATGGAAATGGTAGAGGTAGGAATAGAGGTAGAGGTAAAGGTGACTGGTCCCATAGGTCCAATTTAGATAACAATCAGGATTTAAACGGGTAAAGACTGAGGTAGGGGTCGAACCTCAGTCTGTGATAGAAAGGACCCTCCCATCAGAGAGTATCGGTCATAGTTATCTGACTCTTAAGGTCTTGAATGAAAATGTTAAGTTCCTACTGGATACTGGTTCAGCGGTAAGCTTAATCAGTACCAGAGTGTTGCATGAAACTTTAGGTATTGAGCAGTCTCGAGTTAGAGAGGCTCCTCGTAGTGTTTTGGGGGCGAATGGGCAGCCCCTTGATTTAAAGGGGTTGGTGGATTTGCCTGTAACTGTTGGTAAGTATCAATATGTTCAAACATTTTACGTGGTTAATCTGTCCTTTGATGCAATTCTGGGAATTGACTTTATGAATAAAACTAATTCAGTGATTTCTTTGCCGGACAAAACTGTTATGATCCAAGGGGTTAAATTTTCCCTTGAGTTTTTGAAAGAAAATGATAAAATTCACGTATTATTGATTGAGGGATTGACAGTACCTCCCTTTTCTGAAGTTATAGTGCAGGGCCGAGTTGACGGTCCACCGGTTGGACAGAGCCTGTGTGAACCCGACCCAGGGTTCATGAAAGGTCATCACGGATTAATGTTGGGACGAAGTGTTGTTGATGTTAGTCAGCCGGAAGTTCCTGTTAGGCTGATAAATGTTTCTCAGACCCCTCAAAAGTTAAAAGGTGGTGAGTCTGTGGCTGTTCTTGAGAATGTTGACATTTTAGGTGAACAAATTAAGGAGGCTTCCCCTTCGGATGATGGGAAGTTCTCTTTGTTACAAACCTATGACAGAGCGGTTTTGACTGGAAATCAAGCGGAACAGGTCAATGATTTTTTAGAGAAGAACCGCGACGTATTTATACAGTTCGAAGGTGATTTGGGCCGCACTGATCTCATTTGGCATGATATTTGTACGGGTGACCATCTTCCTATTAAACAGCGGGCATATCGGCTCCCTTTTCACAAAAGGCGCGAGGTTGAGCAGCAGATAGATGTTATGCTTAAGCAAGGGGTAATTCAATCTTCCTCTAGTCCTTGGGCGGCTCCTATAGTTTTAGTTAAAAAGAAAGACAATAGTTTTCGTTTCTGCGTGGACTACCGTAAATTAAATGCCATTACAAAAAAAAGATGCCTATCCTTTGCCCCGTATAGATGAGAGTTTAGAGGGTATGGCGGGGGCACAGTGGTTTTCCACTCTAGATTTGGCTTCTGGATACTGGCAAATGGAGCTAACTCCTGATGCCCGGGAGAAAACGGCTTTTACTACTGGCGTTGGGCTCTATCAATTCACGGTCCTCCCTTTTGGGCTCTGTGGCGCTCCTGGGTCCTTCAAGAGGCTCACGGAGCTAGTTCTCAAAGGGCTACACTGGAAGACTTGTCTCATATATCTTGATGACGTCATCATATATGCGCGGTCTTTCCAGGAGCATATTGAATGATTACAAGAGGTTTTTACTAGAATAAGGTCTGCAGGATTAAAATTGAAACCTTCTAAGTGTGCGTTGTTTAGACGTCAGGTTTCATATTTAGGTCACATTGTTTCCGCGTCGGGTGTGTCAGCTGACCCGGAGAAAATTGCGCGCGTAAAAGATTGGCCTGTTCCGACTTGCTTGAAAGATCTTCGAAGTTTTATCGGGTTATCCGCATATTATCGAAAATATGTCTCACACTTTTCTACTTTGGCTAGTCCTTTGACCAAATTGACTCGTAAGAATGAAAAATTTGTTTGGGGCGAGGCCCAACAGGAGGCTTTTGAGATATTAAAAGACAAATTGTGTCAAAGTCCAATTTTGGCTTACCCAAATTTTGAGCACGAATTTATTCTTGACACGGATGCGAGTGATTTTGCCTCTGGTTCGGTTTTGTAGAAGGCAAGGAGCAAGTAATAGCTTATTTCAGTAAAACTCATTCCCAACAAGAGAGAAATTATAGTGTTACTAGGAAGGAGTTACTGGCAGTAATTAAAAGTGTTAAACACTTTAGACATTTCCTCATTGGCAAGCATTTTACGCTGCGAACCGACCATGGGTCCCTGCAGTGGTTGTTTAATTTTAAGGAACCGGTTGGGCAGGTGGCGCGTTGGCTGGAATATTTCAGTGGGTTCGATTTTATGACGGTTCATCGTCGCGGTGAACAACATAAGAACGCAGATGCGCTGAGTAGGATTCCTTCCTGTAACAAACATGATATTAACACTGTTGAGTTTGAGTCTGCAATTCAATTGACTAAGGAAAGTCAGGGGGCTGATCCCCTTATTAAAAAAATTCTCGAAATGAAGAAAGCGGGCGAGAAACCTGGACTTGAGAAATTAAAAGGAGAATCCCCGGAGCTTCAGAGGTATGTGAGTCAGTGGGAACAATTTTTAGTGGAAAATGACATTCTTCTTCGAGAGTGGACACAAATAGGGTCCCCCAGCAAATTTTTGTGGGTGGTCCCAAAAGACTTAAGAAGTCAGGTATGTAAGGAGCATCATGACTCTTTAGTGGGTGCACATTTGGGCGTTCATAAGACATATTCTAAAATTCGAGAGCGTTTCTTTTGGATAGGTTTGCGTCGGGATGTAGAACTCTGGGTTCAGTCTTGTCCGAATTGTCAGTGTCGTAAGCCACCGGGCAAGACCAGTCGAGCTCCTATGGTAACAGATAAAGTTTCGGAGCCTATGGAACGAATTGCTTTGGATATTTTGGGGCCATTACCTGAATCCGTTCAGGGTAATATTTACATTTTAGTTATATCAGATTATTTCTCCAAATGGACGGAGGCTTTTGCTATCCCCAATCAAAGGGCAAGTACAGTAGCCGATGTGGTAATTCGAGAGTGGATTAGTCGGTACGGAATGCCGAAATTTATTCATTCAGACCAGGGGTCAAATTTTGAATCTGATTTGTTTCAGGAAGTTTGCCGCTATTTTGAAATTAAAAAGACTCGTACCTCTCCCTATATGCCCCAAAGTGATGGCCAAGTTGAGAGGTTTAATAGAACTTTGGCGGCTATGTTAGCTTGCTTTGTAGAGGATAATCATGGCGACTGGGAATACTATCTTCCATTCGCCATGATGGCCTATAGAAGTGCCAAACATGAGACGACTGGGTTTACTCCCTTTAGTGTCATGTTTGGTAGAGAAATTACTTTACCTACAGAGTTAATCGCTGGTAAGATTCCTGATAGGGATTGGGCTCCCTCTCAATATGTTAGCAATTTGGAAAGTCGTCTAGCCCAAATATTTCAATTGGTCTCGTTGAAATGTGAATCCGAGATTAAGAGAAGAAAGAAAATATATGACAAGCGAGTTTTCGGCAAACCTTTTACCGTTGGGGATAGGGTCTGGCTTTATTTACCTAGAGTAAATAAAGGTCAGACCTCAAAATTTGCAAAATTTTGGGTTGGTCCCTACATCATAAAAAGCAAACTCTCGGACGCAAATTACCTTGTGGTTCACGTCGGAGGAGGTAAACCCCAGGTTGTACATTTCAACCGGTTGGAGAAGTGTTTTTCACGTAATTTAAATTTGGGTGCCCCCATTGCTCCCACACCTGATAGTCCTATCGAGAGTAATGTTGACCGGCCCTCGGTGGGAGATCCTGAGGGGAGAGAGACGTTCGACGGGGAAGCTCCGACTAGTAGGCGTGGTCGTACCCTCCGGCGACCACGTCGACTAGGTTCTCAAGGCTTTGTTTTTTATTAAGTATTTTTTTTCTTTCTCTCTGCCTGACACCACACTTGGTATTTGAGTTAAGTGGCAGTTCTCGGGGGCCTGAATATATATATATTTTGTTGAGCGCAATAAAATGTAAAAATTTGATATTATATTTAGCGCTTATGTATTGGCCTCCGAGGTGGTGCTGCCTTTGAAGTGTATTTAGTGTGGAACCAAATTTTCATGTAGATAATGGATAGATGAGCATTATTGGCTTGTCCATAATACGAGCTTTGTTGCATTATTTTAAATTGCGTCATTTCCCTGGTGTGGGGAGTTGCCGTATTGTATTGGTTCCGAGAAATTGGGGTTTTTTTTATTGGCTGTTGGAAATGGCAAATACAAGTGTGGTCGTCAAATTTCTATACCTGTTAAGATTTTTCTTAAACCCGCTGACCGGTTTGTTTTTTTATTTCGGTACGCAGGAGGGTTGGGATGTTAATAATTGGGGGGGTTTTCGTGCGCGTGTGTATGGAGGGCGGTGAGAGTTATATGTTAGGGTATGATTCGGAATATAAGAGTTATGGAAGTTAAGGCACCGGTGCCAAGTATAATTGGATTTTTTTTTTTTCGCGAGAGATGTGTCCGTGGTAGAAAATAAATCAATTGACGGGTCAGCTTGGTTGGAGAAATTATCTTTCGGGAAATATTGAAATGGTTGTCCTTTTAGTTGCTGGGTCCTCATCTTATCTATGTAGAATTATTGTATGAACAAAGATACTGTTCTGTTTGTAAATTTTCTTCTTGTAGCATTATGGCTTTAATAATGGGCCATTCCTTTATAAGAAGACTTGCAGCATGGTCAGGGGAAATACCTGGACGTCTGAGTTCGCTGGAAGCATATGGTGTTCCTGGTGCAACTATCCAACAACTTGAATGGATTTGTGTGGAGAGTGCAGAGACCGTACTTGTGCAGGTTGGCGAAAATGACATTGACTGTGATACTTTTTGTTTTTCACATTTTAAACTTTCTGTCGAAAGACTTTTAGAGAATTTGTTACGCCAAGGCGTTACAAAAAATTATCATTCTAGGACTGTTTCCTCGTGTGAAGACCAGAGTGTCTGGTATTGTGTACGAACTCCGTAGGGTGGCTGTCACCCAGTTTTACGAAACACTTAGAAGGTCTAATGTATTTTATAAAGCCTTATTTAAGGTGTCACGTTTACATTTTGCACGAGATGGTGTGCAGTTGAATAACCTGGGTCAATGTCAATACCTAAAATACCTTGCTTTGGTCTTGGAGGAGCAGTGCTCCGTTGAATAAAGGTTCTACAAATAATCTTACCAATTTCCCGGGGAAATTGTGTGAAAGCTGAATGCTTTAGAATAAATGACATAAAAAGAATTGTATGTGCCTGATAAAGGTCATTACATCCAGAAAGTGAGATGAGTTCCTTGAGAACTTTCAGTTGTAATAGAAAAGATTTAATATTCCTTTGTTTTGGAAAGATAACCTTGAACTAAACTGGGTTCTAGATGGGACCATTATAAATATTGTCATCGTTTTATGCTTGAATGAGCTCAATCTGACGCTTACATCTCCTGTTGCATGACCTCGTCGGCTTCAGGCAGTGCAGACCCTGTACGTGGGTCAGTGCTGGTCGGGGACTCATTTCGGCCTAAAGCTATGACTGATTTCCTAAACGGAACCCCAGTTGGATGGATTTAAGGTGAATTATTTAAATAGTGATTTATTAATTTTTTTAAAACGAAAATACATAGAAATTATGAAGAAAAATTTATGTGTTTTATGAGGAACCAGCGACTACTTTTATTCAGCCAACAACTATTTCAATTCAACTAGCAATTATCTGGCTATTTTTTTTTAAATGGCCAGTATGACAAAATCTACTACCTTTGTTTGCGGAGGGGTGTATATATCTTTCCCCTTTTCCTTTTTCCTCTCCTATCTTTTTCAACAGGGACGTTGAATCTCGGGGTGGGGGTGGTGTAAGAGAAAGTGGAATTGTACAATAAGGGACACACACACGGTGTGTGCACAGTGGCCTATATCTATGTATGTATATTATATATATATATAGGTATGGGTCTGTGTGTACATATCGAGTGTGTGTTTGCCCGCTTCAGTATTGAATGTGCTAAAATACTCTGAGGTGGCCTTAAATTGTTACATTGATCATTAACTGATAGCGTTATGGATCAGTGGTTCTTACTTCATTGACCACTATTGTGAGAGACATGTAGTTTCTCATGCTCGGCGGTGTTGACTTCGCACGAAATAATTGCGTCTGCAATATTATATTATTCTGAATTGGAGTCTAGTGGATCAGAACCGTGTGGAGCTTCCTATAGGTGAGTCGAATATTTATTTCTCCGTAGTTGTACCCTGCCGGGGCCGGTCATATTTTATGTAATTTACCGATCCTCACCGTAAGCCGAAATATGTTATAAAAGGCTATATTAAATTGGTTCTAGGATTATTCACGATTGATCCAGGGCATCTTATTGCTGTTGCGATAGGATGCTATGGCCTAATCGTGATCTTTCGGCTTGGGGCGAGTTTCGGTGGCCCGATGGATTGTACCCCCCCCCCCCCCCCCTCTCGTTTTATGGCATTAGCTTGAATTAACAGACGTGAATACTGAGATAACGCTACCCTCAGTGAATATTTAGCAATATTTAGGAGGGTAGGTGGGTCACAAATAATGAAGTAACCCTTCTGCTGGGTGACATGTGAAAGTAAATATTTGGTATTGCCGTATCTTGGACTCCCCTTCTTTAGATAAGGGTAGTAGTCATGTAGTCTGGTGTGCATATTTTAAGGCGGCATAAGTGCCAGATTGTAGGGTTTTTCCCCCTCTTTAGTAGGGGACGTAACTATTTTATGAGGAATTATGATCTCACCTTGAAGGGTGAATGAAATGAGTTGGTCTGTACAACTTGAATGTAAATCTGAATGTACTGCTGAATTGTGGGAGGGTAGAGACGATTTGGGGATTTGTGAATAAATTTGCTAATAATTTAGTGGAATTGTTTTTTTTTTGTATTTTTAATTCCTATTCTGTTTCAGAGTCCTAGTCCTAACATATATCTTAACACAAAACACGGTTTAAGGGTGGATTGGAATCATAGGAAGAAGTTTGTTCCTTGGTTGACTGTTGTGGCGAGGTTCTCGGTAAGGGCTCACTTATTGTAAATCAGTCCGGCCCGAGAACAGCGGCACAGCACGGGTGCCAGGGTAGTCTGGAATAATTTTGTAGAGGTTCTAGGTGATTGATTACGCTAACTAATTTTCGGTTTGAAATTGCGAACTTGTAACTAACCCCTCGACAACAAATCTGTGCTATGGCTAGACCTTGTTTGGCTTTGTGGCGTGGCTCTCGGCCGGAACTCACTTCATGTAAGTGAGTTCGGGGCCGAGAGACTCGACACAAAGTGAGAGCAGGGCGGGGTGGGTCGAGTTTCGCTACATGACCTTTACACACTGTTTATACCATCGCACCTTACGACAAACTATATATACACACTTTCCCATTTCTGTAGAGGTAGCTATTCCGCCCGTTATTTTGCTTTCGTTTTCATTTTTCGATTTTTGTATATTTTATCCATCGTGTTGACCGCCGGCCCGGCAAGTGCGACTCGCTTCTGTGTCACCAGACACCATTGCACGTCCACTCCACACGATACATTCCACCTTCCCACACCAGTTTTTACGTCAACCCACGACGTTCAAAGAATACCTTCCCGAAAGCATTATCGAGCTAAAACTCTTAGATCCTGGCGCTCAGATTGGTACCTGCAATCATCACAAATTCCACCTTCCTGGTGAAGTATACACTGGTGACCCACACCAGTTTTGATGTCGACCCACGACGTTCAAGGGAATCTTCCCGAAAGCACAATCGAGCTAACATTGTGAGCTCTTTGCGCTCGGATCGGTACCCAACAGACATCACAATTTGAGCTTCAAAACCTCAACACAGCTGGCTACCAAAGCTACAGCCCTCTATCGTGTTTTTATGGTTCCCAGTCAACCATCACATTAACACAATAAAGTCGCGACCATTCCCGACTTCCACACTCATATCTGCCTTACCTAAAACGCTATCACTGTTACTCCTGTCCAACAGGTTCATACCTCCGATAATTGGAGAGACCGTCACCCACCTGGGTTTTGTTTCAAAACAGTACCGCCTACACACAACAGATCTCTGTATTTGTTTGTTTGATAAAGCTGTACAGGCTGAAACCTTGGTTACACATTGCGGAAGTTAATTCCGGACAAATATTACTAGAGGTTCACCTTACCTCTCACTCATTTACCTCGTCTCCACAATGGAGTCGTTTAACCCTGAAACACACCGCAAGCTCCGACTGCAACTCAATAATACTCGGAGACTCACGTTTCGGGAAGCTGATGCGCACCATAAACACCGCATTTACCAACAATGCAACTCACAAAATGCCGTGCCCGCAGATCTTCTCAGCACCATAAATACGGATCTACGCCGCACCGTCAATGGCGTGCTCAAATTTGAGAATGACATATCGTCGGACCTCGACGAGCTTGCCCTCCAATCTACTCAGCGTTTCACACATCTCCTAGAGACACAATACTGGAAGCGCATCTCTGACATAGAGACCGAGATATCTGAGTATCTCAACAACCCGCTACCCCTAATATCTCTGAGCAGGAACAACCTGCCTTTCTTGAGCTCTTCCACACTACTATCAAGCGCTTTTCCAGCGCTGACCCCGCCAAATATCGGCTATCCAATGCTCAGCGTTTTAAGGAAATAATGGCAACTGCTGTACCAGCCCCTAACCAGGGTTCTGACACAACAGCTGCTGCTACTGCACCCTCGCCAATCGCACAAGTGTCAATATCCACACACCAAGTGGACAACTTGGGGCACGCCTCCCGAAGCGTGCCCACGGGCTAACTACTCCGATAAACACCAACCAAACTTCAGCTGATTCACCTCCGAGCGCACCTAAGCGCCGCAGGTTGGGAATGACCAAGACTCTTCCCCCGAGTTCTGTATCTCGGCTCGATATATATCCGACTTCTGCGACCTGTCCCAGAGATGTCCCACAGGCCGGAGTTTACTACCACTAAACGCAGGGCCACCACTAGAGAGGCTAATTCCACACCTAGCGTACCACTTGACACTACCACCTCGACCGTACTTAGTACACTTATGACCCCTTGTAGTAGCGAACTACCATGGTCACAGGTCACTAACTATGCCAGAGAGATTGTGGCCCCTCTACGGACCAGGAGTCTACCAATAATGCGGATGATACTGTCAGTACTGTCACTGACATACAACCAATATTAACCAACATTGAATCAGCTCGACCTGGTACACCACCAACCACCGAGCTCACCGACATATCCACTCACGTGGGTCGAAGGGACCATATCCGTCCCCTGGGTTTCCACTCTGACACTTTCTTGTCAGACCTTGACCCCGATCCCACCACTGGGACCACCAGCTGTCTCACCAACACGCCACCAGAGGGCATTAAGGCTTCCCATGCCTCATATGACGACTCTGTAACTCTGTCCAATTCCGCTGAACCTGACGCGTTGGACACAGGCACTCCACTAGCAGGTGCATACAGGCTTGATGGCTCTTTCCATCTCCCTTCCCCGGGTACACAAAACATGGACCCCCATGTGTTAGTACCCGCGCATTGGGCTGTAAATCACTCGCTTCCATTACCGAGCTTGCCCACAAATGCACAAGGGAAGGCATACTACGCAACCTGACCAGGATACTCAATAACAAATAATCCTGACTAGGCCGACTTGTTCCGCCCAGTGGAGCTCATTCCTCCAGAACTCGCTGTTCACCCCAGCGCTGCCGAGCAAGAAGCTCACGTGCCACTTTACATGTCAAACGCGTCAGGCGATCGGACACACGTCAACAAGTGAAACGACAATCTCACCCCACCGCACTGGCTGACACGGCTAGGAAACATATTACCAATCTGTCAACTTACACTCTCAGTCCACATTAGAAAATTGTACTTGGCAAGGGACTCAAATATATACCAACGCCGCAAAGGCCCACCAGGTCCTTCCTTACTGAAGACATTCAGCTGCTTCATAACAGAATGCGACTTCGCGTCATCCTTGCTGACCAACAGCAGCGGTTCATTAACCCATTTCATAAAAAGACCAATACAGCTCCGTCCACCTGCCATAATGTAGCGGTGGAGACGTATTTATCCAAAACTAAAATGGAACTCCAACGCTGCCTTAACTCCTCACGGCTACGCTACTGTCGTGATAATATGACCAGAGCTGAACGCACTGCGCTCACCACACTCCGACGCAATCACGATATTGTCATTAAACAGTCGGACAAAGGCAAATCTACTGTTCTTCTCGACCGCACAACCTATGTGTCTGAGGGCCTCCGACAACTTACGTCGGCCCTTCATTATCAACCGTTCCCGTATGATATAACGGCACGCACCGCATGTGAAGTCGGTAACCACTTGGAACACATGTACAGCAACCATGAGATTGACTACAAAATGTACACATCGCTACAGCCTCAAATTGACAGCACACGACAGCCTGTCCTTTATCTTCTACCGAAGATACACAAAGATCCGCCCACCACGGGTAGACCTATCATAGCTGGCTGCAGTAGCCCCACCTCTTCCATCTCTGGGCTACTCGACTTCTTCTTGGTTCCCATTGTGAAGAAACAACATACCTACATACGGGACACTGCTCATTTCATCCAACTCATTGAGGAGGCACCTATCCCTCCCAACTCCCTCCTCGTCTCTGCCGATATTGCCAATATGTACACCAACATATCGCACGAGGAGGCTATGTCCGCAGTTGAACGGGCTCTAACCGAGCACCGGAACCTCACTTATCTCATACCAAGGCCATCAACTGCCTCGCTTTTAAAGCTCCTTCAGCTTATTCTCAAGCGGAACTGCTTTCAATTTGATGGACATACATACATCCAAACCTTGGGAGCAGCCATGGGCAGTAAAGCCAGTCCCGAAACAGCCGACATTTCGGTTCACGTCTGGGAGACCAAACTCCTTTCGATGGGCCAGAATCATATTCACAAATGGCTCCGCTACCGTGATGATACCTTTATCATCTGGACCGGTTCCGCTATGGACCTACACAATTTCATGGAAAGAGCCAACCAGTCACACCCGATATTTCGGTTCGTTTATGAGGCATTGACCACCCAGGTCATTTTTCTCGATACCGAGATTTATAAGGGAGATCGGTTCCAATCCACAGGCATACTTGACGTACGCCTTCACATTAAACCGACGGAAACCTTCCAATATCTTCACCGTCAATCAACTCACCCCCCAGCCACCTTCAGGGGGTTCATCAAAGGTGAACTGACACGCTATCTGCGAAACACCTCCGCCGAAGCGCTATACCAGGGAACAATTTACCCACAAACTCCTCTCACGGGGTTATACCAGGTAGGAAATTGAGCCTATATTGACCAACGTCGACTTCACTAATCGACCCACTCTGCTCACAAATACCAACCGGAGCCTTACTAATAAGGCCTATATGGAGCCCCCCTCGGTCTTCACCACCACCTTCAACCCATACATTTCTAAAATCAAGAAGGCACTTTTAAAATACTGGGAACTCATATCTACCAACACCAAACTACGGAAGATCTTCCCTGAACCTCCGATTTTGGCTTTCAAACGTGGCACGAACCTAAATGACACCCTAGTGCGTGCCCGCCTTCCACCTGAGCAAGGCAACACCCTGGGCGACACGCCCATCTTCCACCGAGCAAGCTATCTACCGGTGCAACCTATCTACTAGCAAACCAGCTACACGAACGCACCCACCAACCTACAAGTAATAGTGTCCGACTATTCGCCCTACCCCCCCCCCCCCGCCCTGCGGGGGTCGGGCGCCTTTCCTTCTGGTTACCTACCACATGAACATGTTCTCTAATTAATTCCAACCTACCCTCCACGAGGGTAAGGCCACTTGGGATTTCGTCCATCCTGAACCACTGATATCACCAAATTTCCTATACCAGGTGCCCCTGCTGCACCCTCATGACAACTGGTCTCTGTTACTGATGACTTTGACACAAACCAATCCATTCCTCACTCCAGGAAAATTATACCTTCGACGTCTTCAACGACGTCCGTGCACATCTCGGTCCTTGATCTTACGATGACCTCGACACAATCTACAACAAACACGAATCATGGTAACCTTTTACCTTCGACGTTCGCAACGACGTCTGTGCCTGTTTAAGGCGGAATTGATTATGATGCAAAACACTCCCTGCGTTTACGTTTACTTTCACGGCCTTGCCTACCCACCTATCACATCCGTCTTAAACTGGTTTATACCCGGCTTCGGGCTGCGACCGTCATTTAAAGAAGCACTAAAGGCCGAACAACAAAACAATTGGGAGAGGGCCACCTCCAACCTGAACGCGACAAAAGATGCGAGAAAATTCTGGAACACCTTCAAGGTGCTCACAGGTCAAAAAGCAACCCAAGACAGTCCAAACCGCTCGAAAAACTGACGGCACTCTCGCCGCCAGCGACAAGGAGCCGAACTCACCAACCCCATTTAGGGCCGGAATATGACGACTCAGTCATGAACACCATCGACACTTTTGTTGATTCCCACCCAGAGGTTTACCGCGACCCCTACTTCGGCAAAGAATATGAGGAAGGGGACGAACATGACCTGATCACCCCCATCACGGCCGAAGAAATAATCAGCGTGATAAAAAAATGCAAAAGCTCCTCCTTCCCGGGAGAAGACGAGGTAAGCTATAAAATCCTCAAACAAAGCCCCAACTCCTATATAACCAGACTAGAGGCCATATTCAACGTGTGCCTCACCCATGGCTTCTTCCCCAAATGCTGGAAATCAGCCATAGGGGTCATGATACCGAAACCCGACAAAGACCTCTCCAAACCGGCCAACTACCGCCCTATTAGTCTCCTTAGCTGCATCGGCAAGGTTTTTGAGAAAATCCTTGCCGATCGGCTAAGGGACCACCTCGAAGAAACTAATTTCTTCAATGACTGGCAAAGAGCCTATAGGCACCGCAAAGAAGGCATGGAACATATCTATCGCCTAGAAGAACTCATGAAAAACGCGATAGATAACAACAATCTAGGTGCCGCCGTTCTGCTTGACGTGGAAAAAGCTTTCGACTCAGTCTGGCACAACGGCATCAGATACAAACTCATCAAACTCAACATCCCCAAAAAGTTACATAGACTAATTTCCTCCTTCCTAAACGATCTCGAAATCAAAGTCAGAGTCAACAGAGAAATATCAAAAAGCATCCCGCTTGTGGCCGGAACACCCCCAAGGGTCGGTACTCAGCCCGCTCCTGTACATAATCTACGTAAACGACCTCAACATCTCTTCGGACCGGGTCCAAATCTCACAATTTGCAGACGACAAGGGCCTTTGGGACTCCAACAGCCACCCCACCCCCCCCCCCCTCCAAAAATTCCTTCAAAGCGCGCTAGACGACCTCGAACTCTGGTGCGACAAATGGAGAATTAAACTAAATATAAACAAGACCCAGAGGATAACCTTCTCCGCCAGAAGGAAAAAAACGCGACTTTGACCTGCAACTAAAAGGCAAAACCCTCCCAAAGTGCACCGACGCAAAATTCCTGGGAAGATCTGTCACTCGGGTAAGCATCGCAAAACGCTCACGGGACGACCCAACCAGGCAGGGGTTGGGGGGGGGGTGGGTGGGGGGTGGGGCTCACTAATCTCTCATCATTTTTAATTTCAGCAGCACCAACAGCCACAGCACAGACACCCCAACGAAAGAAGCAGACACTTGATCAACCAAAATCACTCAGACCTAGACATCAACCACCAACAGAAGAGCTTGAGGCAGACTATACTTGCCAGTGATAGCTCCAACACTCTCCCAAGTGGCAGACTATACTTGCCCGAAGAAACACACAAGGCACGAGATACAATCAACCACGACAACATCCAACAGAACAGCCACACAGCCAAACCACCACTCAACACGGGAACAGAAGACAGGGCGGGGGGGGGGGGGGGGGGGGGGGGGGACTTTAGTCATCATATACTTTTTAATTTCAGCCATGGCAGAGACAGATAACCTAGTACCACAAACGCACCAGACCAGACACCGCTGCAAGAAAAACTCCCCTACAGACAACATAGCAACGTCACAACAGCCAGAAAAGCAACAACAACAACAACAACAACAACAACAACAACACGGCAGAGACATAGAATCTAGCATCACTAACAGACCAAGATACAGCCGTAAGAAAGATTCCCCGCCAGCAAACACAGCAACGACACAACAGCTCGAACAACAACAACAACAACAACAGAAGAGCTTGAGGCAGACTATACTTGCCAGTGATAGCTCCAACACTCATTTAAGCGGCAGACTATACTTGCCTGAAAATCACACTCAACAGAAATACTTCCAGAAAAAAGCCTTGCAAATGCACACACTTCTTCACTGTACTCTACCTTTTGCCTCTTTTAGTTTTTTTGTTTTTTTTTTACTATCTTTCAGATTCTATCTTTTACCCAGTAACAGCTATGGATATCAATAACCGCTACGGATATCAATAACCGCTATGGCAACACAATAACCGTTATGGCTTCAGCACATCCTTCACTCCATCCTTGGAGGTGGGCATCCACCCCCAGGGAGGCGAGCGCCGGTCCTGCGCCCCAATCTCTTAGCCCCTTTTTGTAAAGCGCTCTTCTAGCGCACAATATGTCCCGACCCCATGATAATCGCAGGCCTGTTACCTGAACCAGGAATGTTCAGGTTGGGTGGCACCTTGATAAGGTCCCTTTTGTTTCTTTCAAATTGTCTATCGCCGAAACCATACACGCCAGCTAAAGAGCCCAGGGCAGATTATACTTGCCGATGAAGGCCTATCTTCACTACAAAACCAAACGCGGTAGACTATACTTGCCTGAAGAACAACAACCAGAAACATCAACTCCAATCCTCTTCCTCCCTTGCACCGACCGGACATGATGCAGTCTCAAAAATTAACGGAAATATATTATACAGTTAACGAGGGTCGAAAGGGGTTTCTCCCAAAACGTCCCAGCGCGCCTTCGGCGCGCTAAAACTATTCTTTTGGCTTTGGCTTTAGCGACCGTCATTACTGCCTCTACAATGAGACCTGTAAGATCATCTCGGCGATCCAATTTTGAACACAGAATGGCATCCAAGCCGTATCAGCCACCTCGGCACCCGAGAATTAGTATGCCTCCCCTGGATCGGTCTAAGCCCAGGGTAGAGGCCCTAAAGGAACAAAGAGCCAAACATGCACAGGACTGGACTCACCACCTCCAGTCCCCAGACTGGACATACACTGAGCGTCTTCCCATCACCACAGGCATCCCAGACCAAAGGGACCTTGACGTCCACCTGGAACAGTCAAAGGCTAAATATCTGCAGGATGTGAAAGACACAGTCACCACCCATCTTAGTGAGTGGGCTACCAATGACCCAGTTGACCTAGACACTGGTGTCCAGGATGACCAGAAAATCGCAGACATGGCTGCGAAAATTTCCATACTTGTGGCGAGACAGCTACTGCAAGAGGCCTCGAAGCCAACAGAGGCACCACAAGCAGACACCGCGCCTGCAGCCAAACAAGACTCTTGGTCGTAGACCCTCAACTACGACAACCAACGGCTCTTTTCAGGGCCACTATACAATTCAAAAGAGTACTGCTTGCACAAACACACTGCTGAACCAAAATCAAGCTCCCCAGAAGGAGCATAGGTCCAACCTATAAATGCCCACCGGGGTTGAGTTCTCATATATAACAACCGCTGACTTATATATCACTCCGATGATGAAGCTCATCAATTAGCCCCCATCACAAGGACGCTCACACCCCTGCACAATGCAGGGCGGCGTTAACCTGAGCCCCGGGCCTTCGGCCCGGTGGGGCTGACCTATAATCCACCTATGGTGACCACATACTTACATTCGCCACCGGCGTCAGTTTGGAAGTAATATCCATGGGCACCCCGCCCATCTATAAACATAGAAACCTATCTATGGTGTACACACAAACGCACCCCCCCCCCCCCTCACATTTCTACATATAATTGGGGCGCGTACCACCATGCACGACAACGGACATACCTCTACGTGACCCAGCAACGCCCGAACGAATATCTACGACCCCCCCCCCCCCCTACCGCGGGCCTCATTCACCACACTTCTTAAGACGCCCCCAGAGGCGCTTTGCTGTACAGCGAAATGGGCCACCGGTGCCCGATTATATTACAGCCGTCAGATGCCATACCTGAAGCTTGCGGGCGAGCCTAATGGTCGCTCTATCCCTTTATACACACTATGTCAGGGCTTTTGGGCCCCTATCGATGGAGAGCTTGAAAAGTGGTGGACTTCGTGCATTCTGTGCTCGTCGTCTTGTTCCCAACGAGGGTTGCCCCAATTGCTTCCCACTTATGCTCTTGGTCTTGTCCACACCTAGACACCCAGTGTCCTGACCGAGACTCACCGAGCGTCTGACAGTCACGTACAACCGCTACGCGACCACTAATACAGTCGTGCCGATACCACTTCGTACCTATAACCATAGAGGATATTCCGTCCCTCCTTACAACAAACTACATATCAAGTTACACGATCTAGCCTATCCGCGGTCTCACCTGATTGCGTGTTCGTCTGATTGTTTGTTTTTAACCCAAGACCCCCTGAGGTCTTGATATTCTCAGACATCACAATACCATTGTAACCGACGCCCCCTGTCGTCGGCTGTACTACTGGCGTACCATTTATAGCTCATGTGTTGATAACCAACAACCAATACCGTTAAACAACCACCCCCCCCTACCCCCCCCTCCCCGTCGGGGTGAGTGGGGAAGGGTGGGTTGCAAAACCGCTCACCGAAGCGTCACACCATACATGCAGGATATTCGGCAAATCTCCCATCTTCCACTCGAGGAGCCTTAAACCGATGACGCTGCTATTATTTCACCCCTATCCAGGACTCTCTCACCATGGCATTTCATGACAGCCTCATGCAACACTTGACTTCCAGCTCATTCTGTACGACCTGTACTGGTATTTGTCAATTGTCTTCCAAAATCAAAACAATCAATTAACAGACACACCTCCAGTCTTAGCCAATCGCTGTGATGTGTATTCGTTCTAACAACCAACCACATCGCTTCCTCACATCACGTGCATACCTGCACGAGGTCTCGCACCTGTTCGACAATCATTTCTAACAAGACAATGATTGACTTCAGTTCGCTTACTGGCAGCCATTTTGAAATATTATTTTCACAACAATATCAAGCTCGTAATTTACCAACTTGTGACCTTTACACACTGTTTATACCATCGCACCTTACGACAAACTACCTATACACACTTTCCCATTTCTGCACATGTAGTTATTCCGGACGTTATTTTGTTTTTGTTTTCATTTTTCGATTTTTGTATATTTCATTCGTCGTGTTGACCGCCGGCCCGGCTAGTGCGACTCACTTCTGTGTCACCAGACACCATTGCACGTTCACTCCACACGATACATTCCACCTTCCTGGTGAAGTATACACTGGTGACCCACACCAGTTTTTCCGTCAACCCACGACGTTCAAAGAATACCTTCCCGAAAGCATTATCGAGCTAAAACTCTTAGCTCCTGGCGCTCGGATTGGTACATACAATCATCACAAATTCCACCTTCCTGGCGAAGTATACACTGGTGACCCACCCCAGTATTGACGACGACCCACGACGTTCAAGGGATATCTTCCCGAAAGCACAATCGAGCTAACATTGTCAGCTCTTGGCACTCGGATCGGAACCCAACAAACATCACAATTTGAGCTTCAAAACCTCAACACAGTTGGCTACCAAAGCTACAGCCCTCTATCGTGTTTTTATGGTTCCCAGTCAACCATCACATTAACACAATAAAGTCGCGACCATTCCCGACTTTCACACTCATATCTACCTTACCTAAAGCGCTATCACTGTTACTCCTGTCCAACAGGTTCATACCTCCGATAATTGGAGAGACCGTCACTCACCTGGGTTTTGTTTCAAAACAGTACCACCTACACACAACAGATCTCTGTATTTGTTTGTTTGATAAAGCTGTGCAGGCTGAAACTCCCAACTGCCTTACCTAAGTCGCTATCACTATTAACCCTGATCAACAGGTTCATACTTCGGATAACCGAAGAGACTCCCAGCCACCTTGGGTTGGATTTGTAACAATACCACTGAAATACAACATATCTCTGTATTAATTTTGTTTGTTTGATAAGGTCGTACAGGCCGAAACCTTGGTAACACATTGCGGAAGTTAATTCCGGACAAATACAAATAGAGGTCCACCTTACCTCTCACTCATTTACCTCGTCTCCACAATGGAGTCGTTTAACCCTGAAACACACCGCAAGCTCCGACTGCAACTCAATAATACTCGGAGACTCATGTTTCGGGAAGCTGATGCACACCATGAACACTGCATTCACCAACAATGCAACTCACAAAATGCCGTGCCCGCAGATCTTCTCAGCACCATAAATACGGGTCTACGCCGCACCGTCAATGGCGTGCGCAAATTTGAGAATGACATATCGTCGGACCTCGATGAGCTTGCCCACCAAACCACTCAGCGTTTGACACATCTAGAGACACAATACTGGAAGCGCATCTCTGACCTAGAGACCGAGATATCTGAGTATCTCAACAACCCGCTTCCCCCTAATATCACTGAGCAGGTCCAACCTGCCTTTCTTGAGCTCTTCCACACTACTATCGAGGGCTTTTCCAGCGCTGACCTCACCAAATGCCGGCTATCCAATGCTCACCGTTTTAAGGAAATAATGGCCACTGTTGTACCGGCCGCTAACCAGGGTTCTGACACAACAGCTGCTGCTACTGTACCCTCGCCAATCGCACAAAGGGTCAATATCCACTCACCAAGTGGACAACTTAGGGCACGCCTCCCGAAGCGTGCCCTCGGGCTAACTACTCCGATAATCACCAACCAAACTTCAGCTGATTCACCTCCGAGCGCACCTAAGCGCCGCAGGTTGGGAATGACCAAGACTCTTCCCCCGAGTTCTATATCTCGGCTCGATATATATCCGACATCTGCGACCTCTCCCAGAGATGTCCCCCCTGTCACCCACAGGGCGGAGTTACTACCACTAAACGCAGGACCACCACTAGAGAGGCTAATTCCACACCTAGCGTACCTCTTGACACTACCACCTCGACCGTACTTAGTACACTTATGACCCATTGTAGTAGCCAACTACCATGGTCACAGGTCACTATGCCAGAGAGATTGTGGCCCCTCGGCCCCTCTACGGACCAGGAGTCTACCAATAATGCGGATGATACCGTCAGTACTGTCACCCACATAGAACCAATATTAACCAACATTGAATCAGCTCGACCTGGTACACCACCAACCACCGAGGCCACCGACATATCCGCTCACCTCGGTCGAAGGGACCATATCCGTCCCCTGGGTTTCCACTCTGACACTTCCTTGGTAGACCTTGACCCCAATCCCAGCACTGGGACCAACAGCTGTCTCATCAACACGCCACCAGAGGGCATTAAGGCTTCCCATGCCTCCTCTGACGACTATGTAACTCTGTCCAATTCCGCTGAACCTGACGCGTTGGACACAGGCACTCCACTAGCAGGTGCCTACAGGCTTGATGGCTCTTTCCATTCCCCTTCCATGGGTTCACAAAACATGGACCCCGTCATGTGTTAGTACCCGCGCATTGGGCAGTAAATCACTCGCTCCCATTACCGAGCTTGCCCACAAATGCACAAGGGAAGGCATACTACGCAACCTGACCAGGATACTCAATAACAAACAGTCATGACTAGGCCGACTTGTTCCGCCCAGTGGAGCTCATTCCTCCAGAACTCGCTGCTCACCCCAGCGCCGCCAAGCAAGAAGCTCACGTGCCACTTTACATGTCAAACGCGTCCGGCGATCGGACACACGACAACAAGTGAAACGACAATCTCACCTCACCGCACTGACTGACACGGCAAGCAAACATATTACCAACCTGTCAACTTACACTCTCAGTCCACATGAGCAAATTGTACTTGGCAAGGGACTCAAATATATACCAACGCAGCAAAGGCCCACCAGGTCCTTCCTCACTGAAGACATTCAGCTGCTTCATAACAGAATGCGACTTCGCGTCATCCATGCTGACCAACAGCAACGGTTAATTAACCCATTTCATAAAGAGACCAATACAGCTCCGTCCACCTGCCATAATGTAGCGGTGGAGACGTATTTATCCAAAACTAAAATGGAACTCCAACGCTGTCTTAACCCCTCACGGCTACGCTACTGCCGTGATAATATGACCAGAGATGAACGCATTGCGCTCACCACACTCCGACGCAATCACGATATTGTCATTAAACAGTCGGACAAGGGCAAATCTACTGTTCTTCTCGTCCGCACAACCTATGTGTCTGAGGGCCTCCGACAACTTACGTCGGCCTTTCATTATCAACCGTTCCCTTATGATATAACGGCACGCACCGCATGTGAAATCCGTAACCACTTGGAACACATGTACAGCAACCATGAGATTGACTACAAAATGTACAAATCGCTCCAGCCTCAAATTGACAGCACACGACAGCCCGTCCTTTATCTTCTACCGAAGATACACAAAGATCCGCCCACCATGGGTAGACCTATCATAGCTGGCTGCAGTAGCCCTACCTCTTCCATCTCTGGGCTACTCGACTTCTTCCTGGTTCTCATTGTGAAGAAACAACATACCTACATACGGGACACTGCTCATTTCATCCAACTCACTGCGGAGGCACCTATCCCTCCCAACTCCCTCCTCGTCTCTGCCGATATTGCCAATATGTACACCAACATATCGCACGAGGAGGCTATGTCCGCAGTTGAACGGGTTCTAACCGAGCACCGGAACCTCACTTATCTCATACCAAGGCCATCAACTGCCTCGCTTTTAAAGCTCCTTCAGCTTATCCTCAAGCGGAACTGCTCTCAATTTGATGGACATACAGACATCCAAACCTTGGGAGCAGCCATGGGCAGTAAGGCCAGTCCCGAAATATCCGACATTTCGGCTCACGTCTGGGAGACCAAACTCCTTTCGATGGGCCAGAATCATATTCACAAATGGCTCCGCTACCGAGATGATACCTTTATCATCTGGACCGGTTCCGCTATGGACCTACACAATTTCATGGAAAGAGCCAACCAGTCACACCCGACATTTCGGTTCGTTTATGAGGCATCGACCACCCAGGTCACGTTTCTCGATACCGAGATGTATAAGGGAGATCGTTTCCAATCCACAGGCATACTTGACGTACGCCTTCACATTAAACCGACGGAAACCTTCCAACATCTTCACCGTCAATCAGCTCCCCCCCCCCCCCCCCCCCAGCCACCTTCAGGGGGTTCATCAAAGGTGATTTGACACGCTTTGTGCGAAACAACTCCGCCGAAGCGCTATACCAACACTACAGGGAACAGTTTACCCACAAACTCCTCTCACGGGGTTATACCAGGCAGGAAATTGAGCCTATATTGACCACTGTCGACTTCACTAATCGACCCACTCTGCTTACAAATACCAACCGGAGCCTTACTAATAAGGCCTATATGGAAACCCCCTTGGTCTTCACCACCACCTTCAACCCATACATTTCTAAAATCAAGAAGGCACTTTTAAAATACTCATATCTACAAACACCAAACTACGGAAGGTCTTCCCTGAACCTCCGATTTTGGCTTTCAAACGTGGCACGAACCTAAATGATACCCTTGTGCGTGCCCGCCTTCCACCTGAGCAAGGCATCACCCTGGTCGACACGCCCATCTTCCACTGAGCAAGCTATCTAGCGGTGCAACCTACCTACTAGCAAACCAGCTACACGAACACACCCACCAACCTACAAGTAATAGTATCCGACTATTCGCCACCTGGTCGGGCGCCTTTCCATCTCGTTACCTACCACATGGACATGTTCTCTAATTAATTCCAACTTACCGTCCACGAGGGTAAGGCCACTTGGGATTTCGTCCATCCTGAACCACTGATATCACCAAATGTCCTATACCTGGTGCCCCTGCTGCACCCTCATGACCACTGGTCTCTGTTCCTGATGACCTTGACACAAACCAATCCATTCATCACTCAAGGAAAATTTTACCTTCGACGTCTTTAACGACGTCCGTGTACATCTCGGTCCTTGATCTTACGATGACCTTGACACAATCTACAACAAACACGAATCATGGTAACCTTTTACCTTCGACGTTCTCAACGACGTCCGTGCCTGTTTAAGGCGGAAGTGATTATGATGCAAAACACTCCCTGTGTTTACGCTTACTATCACGGCCGTGCCTACCCACCTACACCATTGTGGGGATTTGCTCTATCACGTCCGTCTTAAACTGGTTTATACCCGACTCCTATTAACGAGCTACTCCCTAGGCAAAAACGTCATCAACCATAAAGTGGGAGATGACGACCTAGGTAGCGATCACCTACCAGTACACGCAACAATCAGCTTTGAATCCGGTCCAATACGCTACCCTCCCAAAATCTCACGGAACCTGAGCAAACTGAACTGGGACTTATACAGAGAAATTCTCGACGCCAAACTCGAAGCAAGCAAACCCCCAAACGTAAGCGATATTGAAGACCAATGCGCTGACCTCAGCAAAAATATTACGTCCACCCTAGACGAAATCTGTCCCAAGGAGGAAGTGCGCCCCTGGAGACGAACAATCTCCGAGAGCACACTGACTCTAATAAAAACAAAGCGAATAGCCCTGCGCAAGGTCAAAGCCGAAAAAGACCCCACCAAGCGAGTGGAACTCAAAAAAATCTACAACCGTCTTCATGGCGAGGTTAAAGAAGCACTAAAGGTCGAGCAACAAAACAATTGGGAAAGGGCCACCTCCAACCTGAACGCGACAAAAGATGCGAGAAAATTCTGGAACACCTTCAAGGTTCTCACTGGTCAAAAAAGCAACCCAAGACAGTCTAAACCGCTCGAAAAAACTGACGGCACCCTCGCCGCCAGCGACAAGGAAAAAGCCGACACCTTCGCGGAACTATTGAGCCGAACTCACCAACCCCATTTAGGGCCGGAATATGACAACTCAGTCATGAACACCATCGACAATTTTGTTGATTCCCACCCAGAGGTTTACCGCGACCCCTACGTCGGCAACGGATATGAGACCTCTCCAAACCAGCCAACTACCGCCCCATTAGTCTCCTTAGCTGCATCGGCAAGGTTTTTGAGAAAATCCTTGCCGATCGGCTACCTCGAAGAAACTAATTTCTCTAATGACTGGCAAAGAGCCTATAGGCACCGCAAAGAAGGCATGGAACATATCTATCGCCTAGTAGAACTCATGAAAAACGCGATCGATAACAACAATCTAGGTACCGGCGTTCTGCTTGACGTGGAAAAAGCTTTCGACTCAGTCTGGCACAACGGCATCAGATACAAACTCATTAAACTCAACATCCCCAAAAAGTTACATAGACTAATTTCCTCCTTCCTAAACGATCGCGAAATCAAAGTCAGAGGCAACAGAGAAATATCAAAAAACATCCCACTTGTGGCCGGAACGCTCCAAGGGTCAGTACTCAGTCCGCTACTGTACATAATCTACGTAAACGACCTCAACATCTCTTCGGACCGGGTCCAAATCTCACAAGGGCCTTTGGGACTCCAACAGCCAACCCCTCCCCCTCCAAAAATCCCTTCAAAGCGCGCTAGACGACCTCGAACTCTGGTTCAATAAATGGAGAATTAAACTAAATATAAACAAGACCCAGAGGATAACCTTCTGCGCCAGAAGGTAAAAACGCGACTTTGACCTGCAACTAAAAGGCAAAACCCTCCCAAAGTGCACTGAAGCTAAATTCCTGGGAATCACCCTAGACTCGAAACTAAGCCTCACTAAACATACTAATAACGTAGCCGCGAGAGCGACCAAACGAATTAACCTAGTGAAAATGCTCAGGGGCACCACCTGAGGGCTAACGAAACGGTACTACTCAAACTATACAAGGCCTTTGTAAGGCCAATAATCGAATACGGGGCCCTGGTCCTAACCAATACGTACAAAAGCAATATTGCCAAACTCCAGGGAGTCCAGAACCACGCACTAAGAATAGCCATCCAAGCTCCATACGACACCCCAATTAAGATCCTCCACCAAAGGGCCAAAATCCCAACCGTCAAAGAACGCCTCGCCACACTAGCTGCTAAAAGCCTAGAACGGTTCGAAGGCAGCACACTGATACCTCAACTTAAGGAAATATGCGACAGTAGACAAAAACCCAAGAACATGCCAAAAAGCGACTAAACCAGCCAAAGCAGCAAATTGCTTTGGCTGGCTTTGCCGCTTTCTGTCAAGTTCTTGAATAAATATGGCACCTCTGAACAAAAACTTCCGCGATCCCCGACTGCCCCTAAACTAAATTAAACTAAATAAGATCGCAACCAGCGAAGGGTACAACAGGAAAGAAACATCCTCGGGTGTGGTCTAGTGTGCTAGACCTGTTGCCCTCCCGCTGACAGCAACGGAAGCTCGACCCGCATTAAACGATCGCGATCCCCGGCACCCTCAAAATTCAAATAAACTTAAACTAACCTAAATAAGGCCGCTACCAGCGAACGACACAACGGGAAAGAAACACCCTCGGGTGTGGTCTAGTGTGCAAGACCTGTTACCGTCCCGCTGCAAACTCACTCGCAGACTAGGAAGCTCAGACCACTTAAAACGCTCGCGATCCCCGGCACCTTCAAAGAACTTAAACGAACCTAAATAAGATCGCCAACAGCGAAGGGTACAACAGGAAAGAAACACCCTCGGGTGTGGTCTAGTGTGCTAGACTTGTTAACCCTCCCGCTACAACAAACCAAAGGCAGCCTCACTCAGTCCCGGAAGCTCTGTCAGTCGGGTAAGACAGCCACGGGAAGACACAACCAGGCAGGGGTGGGGCTAGACCCGCTAACCCTCCCGCTACAACAAACCAAAGGCAGCTCAGCCCCGGAAGCTCTGTCTCTCGGGTAAGAATCGCAAAATGGCAATGGGGACGACCCAACCAGGCAGGGGTGGGGGGGGGGGGGGGGGGGCTCACTAATCTCTCACCATTTCTAATTTCAGCAGCACCAAGAGCCCAAGCACAGACACCCCAACGAAAGAAGCAGACACCCGATCAACCAAAATCACTCAGACCTAAACATCAACCACCAACAGAAGAGCTTGAGGCAGACTATACTTGCCAGTGATAGCTCCAACACTCTTCCAAGTGGCAGACTATACTCGCCCGAAGAAACACACAAGACACGAGAGACAATCAACCACGACAACAACCAACAGAACTGCCACACAGCCAAACCACCACTCAACACGGGAACAGAAGACAGGGGACAGACTTTAATCATCATATACTTTTTAATTTCAGCCACGACAGAGACAGATAACCTAGTACCACAAACGCACCAGACCAGACCAGACACCGCTGCAAGAAAGACTCCCCTACAGACAACATAGCAACGTCACAACAGCCAGAATAACAACAACAACAACAACAACAACAACAACAACAACAACACGGCAGAGACATAGAATCTAGCTTCATTAACGCACCAGACCAAGACACCGCCGTAAAAAAGACTCCTCGCCAGCAAACACAGTAACGACACAACAGCCCGAACAACAACAACAACAACAGAAGAGCTTGAGGCAGACTATACTTGCCAGTGATAGCTCCAACACTCATTTAAGCGGCAGACTATACTTGCCTGAAAATCACACTCAACAGAAATACATCCAGAAAAGACCTTGCAAATGCACACACTTCTTCACTGTACTCTACCTTTTGTCGCTTTTAGTCTGTTTTTTGTTACTATCTTTCAGACTCTCTCTTTTTCCCAATAACCGCTATGGATATCAATAACCGCTACGGATATCAATAACCGCTATGGCAACATAATAACCGTTATGGCTTCAGCATATCCTTCACTCCATCCTTGGAGGTGGGCATCCACCCCCAGGGAGCCGAGCGTCGGTCCTGCGCCCCAATTTCTCAGCCCCTTTTTGTAAAGCGCTCCTCTAGCGCAGAATATGTCCCGACCCAATGATGATCGCAGGCCTGTTAACTGAATCAGGAATGTTCAGGTTGGGTGGCACCTTATTAAGGTCCGTTTTCTTTCTTTCAAACTGTCAATCGCCGAAACCATACACGCCAGCTAAAGAGCCCAAGGCAGACTATACTTGCCGATGAAGGCCTATCTTCACTACAAAACCAAAAGCGGCAGACTATACTTGTTTGAAGAACAACAACCAGAAACATCAACTCCAATCCTCTTCCTCCTTTGCACCGACCGGACATGATGCAGTCTCAAAAATTAACGGAAATATATTATACAGTTAACGAGGGTCGAAAGGGGTTTCTCCCAACACGTCCCAGCGCGCCTTCGGAGCGCTAAAACCATTCTTTTGGCTTTGGCGACCGTCATTACTGCCTCTACCATGAGACCTGTAAGATCATCTCTGCGATCCAATTTTGAACACAGAATGGCATCCAAGCCGTATCAGCCACCTCGGCACCCGAGAATTAGCATGCCTCCCCTGGATCGGTCTAAGCCCAGGGTAGAGGCCCTAAAGGAACAAAGAGCCAAACATGCACAAGACTGGACTCACCACCTCCAGTCCCCAGATTGGACATACACTGTGCGTCTTCCCATCACCACAGGCATCCCAGGCCAAAGGGACCTTGACGTCCACCTGGAACAGTTAAAGGCTAAATATCTGCAGGATGTGAAAGACACAGTCACCACCCATCTTAATGAGTGGGCTACCAAGGACCCAGTTGACCTAGACACTGGTGTCCAGGATGACCAGAAAATCGCAGACATGGCTGCGAAAATTTCCATACTTGTGGCGAGACAGCTACTGCAAGAAGCCCCGAAGCCAACAGAGGCACCACAGGCAGACACCGCTCCTGCAGCCAAACAAGACTCTTGGTCGTAGACCCTCAACTACGCCAACTAACGGCCCTTTTCAGGGCCACCATACTATTCAAAAGAGTACTGCTTGCACCAACACACTGCTGAACCAAAATCAAGCTCCCCAGAAGGAGCATAGGTCCAACCTATAAATCCCCACCGGGGCTGAGTTCTCATATATAACAACCGCTGACTTATATATCACTCCGATGATGAAGCTCATCAATTAGCCTCCATCACATGGACGCTCACACCCCTGCACAATGCAGAGCGGCGTTAACCTGAGCCCCGGGCCTTCGGTCCGGTGGGGCTGACCTCTAATCCACCTATGGTGACCACATACTTACATTCGCCACCGGCGTCAGTTTGGAAGTAATATCCATGGGCACCCCGCCCATCTCTAAACATAGAAACCTATCTATGGTCTACACACAAACGCCCCCCCCCCACATTTCTACATAGAATTGGGGCGCGTACCACCATGCACGACAACGGACATACCTCTACGTGACCCAGCCACGCCCGTGGCCCAGCCACGCCCGTGGCCCCGCCACGAACGAATATCTACGACCCCCCTACAGCGGGTCTCATTCACCACACTACTTAAGACGCCCCCAGAGGCGCTTTGCTGTACAGCGAAATGGGCCAGCGGTGCCCCCTTATATTACAACCGTCAGATGCCATACCTGAAGCTTGCGGGCGAGCCTAGTGGTCTCTCTATCCCTTTACACATATTGACGTTTTTTGAGGATCGCGCTGGCCGGTTTTGGCCGTTACGTTAGGTAAAGGGTTAAGCCGTCAAAGCAGTATCGGAAACCAACCAATGTCAACCTGAAAACAAACATCTCTCGGTTAAGGCTCTGACGAACAAACGAAGGAACGGACACAGAGACGAACGACAATCACCATCAGGATAATTTTAATTAATGAAGCACCGGGAAGCATCGTGATTTACGGCACAGAGATGCATGGTCTGTTTCCACTATGATCAATAACCAACTTGGTTAGTATTTCTGACCAGTACCTATTGCTTAGACAGCCGTCGTGAAAGCCAGGTTCAATGAAAGATTTGTACAGAATCGGTGCACATTTGGTAGTTCAATCATTATTTGGAGGCATAGCCTGCAACTTTTGGCATAACGAATGTGGCCCGTGGCGACAACAAGATTAATCATCTTACCGATGCTTACGATTCCAATCACACACTCTGTAAGATCTGATAAAATCTTTAAAGGTTTGTATATACTGACAGTAGTGTAGCCAGAATTTCGGTGTAGCTGATTCTTTAGCGAGTGAAAATGTATATCCTTCTATGTACAACCCTAATTGTAAGAGCACCCTAGACTGAACTGCAATTTCAATTGGTAAATAGTCTTCATCGACCTGTTTATACAGACTGTCAAGCTGTTGTATGTCGGATGTCATTATCTATGTGAACATTTCGCGCCTACGAGGACGTCACACAGCATTAGATGATTTAGCAGAAGCCAGTGTATGAGACGCAAATGTTTGCGAATCACTTTGATCCAATGACATTCCATGTTCATTAGTTGCTTCTGGAATCTCTGTAACTATATTGGTTATACTTTTGTTGAGAGCTGTGTCAACCAACAAATGGTATCTCAGGGCCGAGGAACCGCTTTTCCGGACATCATATGTTGTACGGTATTCGAACCATAAAAACATTCTAGAGTTCCTTCCTTCTAAGCATGGCCATCACATCATTGCACCTATACTCCACTGAAAACTCACCATTACATGAACGCCACCCAAACTGCAGACTATTCTCAGCAATACTGCTTTTATGATATCGGCTGCAATTATCCAGAGTGGATGATCAAGTGCGGTGCATGGGAAATAATTTCCCAGTTTGTCAGCTTGTGTTTCGATGAACAACATTGTGGAATATATACACTCAAAATCTGAAGGGTTCATATCGATTGTGGATGGAAAAGAACCTCCGATGTTTTGTGACCCCCTTCGCTGAAGTCAAGCACATATTGCATATAACCCGGCCAGTCAGGGATGAGGTCATTTTGTTCAGTCAGAAGGTTACCAGACAACCAAAGCATCTCTAAGTTCATGTTAGACGTGTATGAAAACACCAGGGTCTTGCGTTGGAGAGTAGATAGTCCTCTGTCATGATTCCCAGTACAATTATGTATTGACACCTCTTTGTTCATTTAAGAATTGAATGCAATTTTTATAATCTTTATTGGAGTATGAGCGTGTGGGAATGGGTACAAAATGAACGACCCTTCGGGATTCATACATAATTTGTACCCATTCCCACAGGTTCATACTCCAATAAAGATTATACAAATTGCATTCAATTCTTATAATTACATTCCGTAACTGTTTAAACTACTTTCTCCCAAACAACAAAGCATAAAGACGAAATAAAACATGTACGAACGAACGATGCGAAAAAGCAAAAGATTTTAATTTTCACAACTTTAGAAATGGAAACGAGTATTTTAGCAACGGGCTTTATGCCACAGTTGGAAAATGTCACCAATGTTACATTCTGTCAACTGCGCTCTACCGTAAATGCAGGACAAAGTTCGACCAAATGTATTCATTGATAAAATGAATTGCATTTGGTCATGACCTTTTCATCCAGCTGACCAATGGGAATTGAGTATTTGGACCCAAAACGTATAACTACATCAACAATGTAATTATTGTAATATACTTCACACTGAACCGTTTATGTCTCCCTATGGAAACGCGTCTTCGTAAGAAAGGAGATTGATGTGATGAAAGAACAGCAAAAATTCCCTTCCATAGAACGACCCATGGACATCGATGATTGCCACGTTGTGACCTACATTATCACCAACCCATTGAGTGAATGTCCCAGGGCATGCTCCACTAAGATCCGCGTCTAAAGTCTCGGATTGTAGAATAGATTGCTTCAATCTCTCAACTTTGTCATATCCCAGTCTGAGCAGTTTTGTGAGGAGTACATTTGGATCCCAAGTCCAAACAAGAATGGGGGTATCACATAATTTGGTCGAGCAGATTTTACAATAGACTGGCCAACGCTGACTTGTTTAATACTCGATGGGATCAGAATTTGAGGTAATGTCTGTAAGTATGTAGGAGGACATTGACTGTTGCGTTCAATATCAGGTATGCCACTAGCTGGTGTATAGTAATCGGAATCGAAGTTCAATTCTTGTAAATGGGCCATGATCAGATTGGATGCCGCGATGATGATTCGATTTGCCTCTTCTGTAATATAATCTTCCGTTCAGTGCACCACGTTTCATTTACTGTGTGTTTGGCCATATCCCTGAAGCATACTACACCATTCCTGCCGTGCATATGTGCGACGAACATGAATTCGTCGTAATGGTACATAGTAACCTATGAAACGTCAAAGAAGGCGATGAGTTTTTCGTGTAGTTCTGGAACATTATACAGTTCGGTTATTTTACGTAGTGGTAATGACCTTCAGTTCAATAGGACTCCTGTGGGCGTCTTTGCCTGTAGTTTTCCTTGTTCTACAGTGTGGATGGCATCCAGGCTCTGTTTCGAGATGACGGCTACCACTGGTCTGCTGGGAAGTCAATCAACAGATTGGAAAACGTGATTACAATTCCTACACTATTTACGCAAGACAATTTCAGCAGTGGTTAGCTCCCAGAGCTCATCAAATACAGTTCACCATTTAAACTTCGATATCAGTACACCATGACATCTCCTCAAGTATAAATGCGATAGCGCGACCTAACTATAATTCGATAAAGTTTAATTAGGGCCTTTGCCCTGTCAAACATTGTGGCTCCAGCAGCTCTGGTGACGCGCCACTCCAAAGAAATTATATTCAGCTACTGCTGGATGGTAGATTAGGCAAAGAAGTCCCCTCAGATCGGTGCTGATAGAGGGAATGAATGGGATGGCTACGTGGTGTTTATCAGCCTGTCCCCACCAAAAGCTGTCAAATTCTGCCGAGGTAAGCGTCCGCTATCTTGGGGCTTGAAGCACCCTTTAAACAGGATAACCGGACAGGTGGCGCCAACAGTCAATCTTCCATGCCCCCCACAGTGTCTTGAGTTCGACAATGGCGGCTAAAGTGGTCAGGCATAAATTTAAAACTGGCCACGCCAGCTGGCCGATGTCATCTTATTGGAATGTTTCCAATAGCTCAACATCCATGTCAACTACACAATGCAATCGGTGAGAATGTTCCTAATATATACTATTCAAAACAAGTAGGGGATATTTGATAAAAGTGAGATATATGAAGAAATATATTTATATTTTCATCAAAAAGACAGTTGAGGCATTGCACTGCAACATCTGGTGAATGATTTCAACGATAGTTGGGTGTCTGACAAGCACACATTCCACGCCCTGTGCTGTAAAAGATATGGACGGTCAGTCAGAGAATTTACCACATTCAGTCCAAGACCTCAATGCCTTGGAAATCCACCTCGGTTCGCGCGACAAGCGCGGATCCGACGTGGCATACTCCTCACTAAACGTCCAATATCTGCTTGACTGATGTTATTCCATTTTTTGCAGTGCAGCGGCGAGTTCCTGGACATTGATAGGGGGCTGTCGGCGTTGTCGTAGGAGACTGCCAAGCATATCCCAGACGTGCTCGATTGGTGAAAGGTCTGGGCTTAGTGCTGGCCAAGGCAGTGGAGTGATGTTCTGCTCCTGGAGGAACTCTGTAGCGACACGGACCCTGTGTGCTCTTGCAGTGTCATCTTGGAAAATGAATCGACGGCCGTGACGTCGCGCAAATGGCACCACATGAGCCGCTAACAATTTTTCACGGTATTACTAACGTGTGGCACGTCCTTGGGTGACATGTAATGCTGTTCTGCGTGTCATGGTTGTGCACCCCGACGCCATTACCGATCCACCACCAAAACGATCGTGCTGCCTAACGGTTACGTCATGGTATCGTTCGTTCCGCCGCCGCTACACTCTGTTTCGCATATCGTGGACGTGGAGAGTGAACCTCGATTCATCGGAAAACATGACGTTGTTCCACCGACGATTGTCCCAGCGCTGTCGTGCTCCACACCAATTAAGCCTTGCTACGATGTGACGTTCAGTCAAACGTGGAATTATTCGAGGTCGTCGAGCGTACAAATTCCAGCTGCGTAGGCGATTTCGGATAGTCTGACCACTGACTCGCACATCTGTCGCTCGGTGCAGCAGTGGCCAATTTCTGAGGCACTTTGATGGCGGTCACGAAATGCTGTTGTTCGGATGAAACGATCCTGGATAGCAGTTGTCTCCCTTGGACTACCTGGCAGACGTCTGTCATCAACATTGCCTGTCTGACGGCAGCATGACCACAACCTGCTAATCACCGATTGAGTAACGTTGAGAATTTGAGCCACTGCAGTATTTCTGTTGCCAGCTTCCAACATGCCAACGGCATGTAAACGTTCAGCACAAGTCAGTCTTCGCATACATCAAAAGTTACGTTTCGACCAGAAACTATTGATGAACGAGTTTATACCAAGAAAAGAACGACGAGACCTCCGAAAAAGCCTGTCAAGTACAAATGGATATTTCAAAACATACCCCACAGCCATTAACGTGGCGCTCGTGGGAAAAACCTGCACGAAGTTTTCGTGGGCCGGTGAAATTCATGATCCACACTAACTTGGTAATATATTGGTGTCCAAACACGCGTATCCAACACAATTTTCCGAAAATATCAATATTAGTTTGGATATCCCCTACTTTTTTGAATAGTATATATAAACAATCCTTTCAACATTTCCAGTGGAAACTATTAACATACAGGTTTTGACAGCACTTGTTTATAGTTATTACTGTAGTGTTTCTAAGTAATTTCTAAACAATGACATATTTGTGAATTTAGTCTATGGGAAAGTCTCGTAACAATTAACAATTAAACTCGCGTAAGGGCATTTTATATCATGTTTAGTTAGTATGTTATGATAACGTGGTAGTCACTACTCTCATTTCCAAGTGACATTCTATTAACCGTAACGGTTAGTTACCTTAACCCGCAAGTAGGCTGAATTTCACTACAGTTCCAGCTTCAGATTCTAGCCAATCACCTAGTTGATCAAAAGAACCATGTTCTTCACGGGCCGTCTTCCGCCCAGACTTATCCGTATCATCTATAAATAAAGTACTCGTCCTAACTGAGCTAAACTATTTGAGGCAGTGACAGTGATATACCGCTTCAGCATGGCCTATGCTACCATGCAGGCGAACCTTTCACTTCATCACCCAAAGACTGACATGCATCAAGTGATTTTTTTATGTATCGAAAATTACGGGTTCACAACAAAGGAAGCAATGCAACCTATGAATAAATTGAGGATGGATAGATTTTAATATTTTAGGAGGCACCTTAGCAATTGTAATGGCATCCAAGGACCGTTCCGATAGGTGCCATACTGATCAGATAGTTCAAATAATGCTTTCTCGAGTCGAGGCCTCGGGCGTTTATCACAAAATTGTAATATATTTCGCAAACCCTTTTTCACCAACTTTAACTGGTTGAGTTTCGATAGCACAGCAACATATAACAGTGCTCTTCTGAAATATTTGAGTAAACACAAGTTTCCGTCAGATTGTTTGAGTCGGTCATAGCAAAACACCTGTGACGAAATAGTAATTTTACAAGAGTTAGCACCAAAAAGCATGTATATATACACAAACCACAACGTCGGGATAACCTCACCAACGAAACACCGAAAGGAAATTACGTCTGTAAGTCAAAGTATTTTGCGGATGTTAACACCGCTAGGTTTCAGCAGAAGATTATTGAATGCAAAAGCAAAATAACAACAGGCAATAGTCAAGGATTATCAATGTGAACAAACGAACGGAATAGTGCCAATATTCGAACTGACGATAGAGTGAGAGAAAATTTTGGATGGAGGTTGGAAAAATATAAAAAAAGCGTTAAATTGTTCATTTCGAATTTTGCATGCAGGCCTTTGGACGACAGTAGAACGCGTTAAATTGTTTATTAAAGCGAGGTAATTTAAATTTACAGAAGATATAGAAGTTAACCCTTTACCCTACGTAACGACCACAAACGGCCAGCGCTATTCTCAAGACGAGCTCGTTCCAACGAAGGGTCATAACCTATTTTTTTGGAGACAAAAATAAAAAAATAATTATTCAAGAATTGCTTTTGCAAGTGTCGTCTGCTTTTCATGTTTGGTATAGGGTTAAATTGCGGATAGTACTGTACTTCAATACGTTTGTAAACTTCAAGATGACATCATCACGGTCGCTATTTTGACTCCCTATAAATGCGATAAGGACATCTTTGATATCGCACGAATCACAAGTAAGATTTTCCCTCAGGTGCATCTACAATTACAAAGAAATACTGCCCCAAAGAGTGAACAAAGTGTGTAAATGTAAAATATTTTTGACAAAAATGTCCAGTATCCAACTTTCGGGCCCCATGTTGGCGGCCACATTGGATTCTTCGTCCGATTCTGGGTCGATTATTTTAAAAGAACATATGCGTACTACGTTACCGTCAATATGTGTCCGCAGTTTTTAACTCTGGTTGGGAAAATTGCATTTTAAACTGACCGGGTAATTTTATCGAAAAATGGTAGTTATCATGGATTGCAAAAAAATGCACAAAGCGGAATTTAGGGGATTTTGGGTATTTTATAGAGGATATACTCCTCTTCAGAATGGTATGAAAACCAACCTAGTCAAAATGTGTTCTAAGTTGACACTAAAATTTGAGTTTGCTGACCAAACAAAAAACCCACATTTCAATGCGAGAAGTGACCCGTTTTCAGCGAACTTGTTTTGCGATAGGCAGCAATATTTCCACCAAATCCTCCTAAACAATGGGGAAATTAAGTTGTGTGTATACCAGGCGCAATTCACGTAAACTTCCGTACATTGTCTCCAAGGTACTGTAGATATGTAAATTTGTAGAAGAAACCTCTTGTACTTACGCCTGTTTCGTTTGGAGAGAACGAGAGGTGAAAACCTGATCGTTCACTAAATCTGTACATATATGTATTAACTGGTGTATTCTATAATTAGAAATCGCTCATATAAGTGTCAGATGGTGTACTCAAGTGTACTCATGTGTACTCGGTGAAGAAAGTTGAAATAGGGTATTACTTATGTCAAATAACTACATCTGAAGATTGGAACTTGACCTTCAAAAAATATATTCCTAAGGGGTTGTTAACTCCACAGATTAGTGATAAAATTGGAATATATAGAATACTCACCCAATTTCTTACAGTGCATGTTCTATAAAAAATAATGATTTGAGGACCCCAGAATCCGTACCACTACCAGTTTTACAGGTTTCAGAGATATAGAAGAATAAAGACTATTTTTTTTTCTCAAAACACAATTCTAATTCCATGTTTGTGGTATTTGATTTTTTTACTCAAAATGCTTGAATTATACTCACAGCAAAATGTAGTCATTATTCTTGTCTTCATATATCTTATCCAATTCTTGTTGAATCTTCCTCTGGTATTCCGGATGCGTTGCCAGGGAATACATTGTCCAGCTTAAGGCACTCGTGGTTGTATCGTGACCTGAAAAAGGAGAAGAAATTGATTGGTGTTACATTTAAAACTAGAAGTCCTGCAATGAAATGCGCACAAATAGTACGTCGATATGCGCGTTAATCTACGCGTTATGACCATAGTAAGGCTATACATTTTTGTACATATGGCCTGTGCACAAGCAATGTTTCAGCCTATGGACCTCCGGGTAACCCGGAGGTTCATTGGCAAAAACATAGCCTTTGTTTGCTATGAGTAACCAGGAGAACCTGCCGTGCTTTGGATGACATTCGATATGGCAATTGCGCGCAATTCCTACTCGCAATTAAGCCTAGATAAGCGCACAGCTCGTGACAGGACTTCTAGTTTTAACTGTAGCTCTTAGTTTCGAAGAAGCAAGTTCAGCTTCTGGGCACAATGATTCCACTTACGATAGAAAAAATATTTTTTCGATCACATATAACTAGCATACACCAAACCATAACCGCAACGTGGAGATAAAGTTCAGTTTAGTTAATCCTTTATGCCCATGCTGCCCATTTTAGAGGACTTCCACCCAATTTATTTATTTTTTGGTGCTAAAGGCGACATATTTCTGCATAACCGTGACCACAATGTGGTTATAAAGTCAAATTCAGCCAATCGTTTATATTCATGCTGCCCATTTTAGAGGACTTCCACCTCTGGCATTAGTTACCGGATCCTATCCGCAGTAAACAAGCTCAACTTCAGATCCTGGGATTCCCATGGGAAAACTTCCACCCAAGCATTGGTGAATGGGTCCTATTTTACCAGTAAACCCAACATTGTTTATATAGTAAACAAGCACTGCTTCACTCCCGGGGATTCCTAAGGTGTGAGAATCTTTAGGAACTCCCATTAATTGTAACAAGGCAAATCCCAGCAGACTAAATAATTTCACTTCAAAGATAATGTGCAGTACATCTACGTACACTTCAGATTCTGAACAATGAGCCAAACGTCACCATCATTCCAGAATAGGGTAACTTTAGCTATTTGATTGTGATACAGGAAAATCATAAACATTTGGACCCTTCAACCAACAGATGGCGCAACAGTTTTATAACAAATCCTAAAGAATATAGTTTTGGCGTTCAAAACCTAGCTTATGGCTCCTCTTTTTTGTAAATTAAATGAAAGCATGACAAATCTATATACCATTTGTTATAGGGTAGTATGGATTTTTTCTTCAACTTAGTTAGTTGTTATATATATAATATACGCATAGTAGCTTGGTGTACCAAATGTTCACCACGAGTGGTGAAGTGGTGTTAACTGCCAGCCTTTTTCATTTTAATAACCTAATAACATACTATTTCGAGTAATGGATGCTTTATTGACATGAGACAGCGCATGTTTGTTCATTGTTGGTGTCTTATGGGGTAAACTCATTTAAAAACGTAATAAATAAAATAAATAATTGCCGCTTTCATTTCGCTACTCGCGAGGCGACGTGCGATCAATTCAGACAAGTTCGCATTCACGTCGACGTCACTAAAGGTCTACTTGGATGTAGTTCCGCTGTAGGTGTAAATTTTAACTATTGGAATCCCTTTGCTGGCGTGTTCACCACGGTTGGTGTGTAAAGCTAAAATTTATGTCATAGGCTTTTCATATATAGTAGAATAGGTAATCATGGTATAAAATCTTATTAAGGACATAGTATAAACATTGATTATTATCACCGGACGGGTTTCCGAGATGGTGTATTTAATGGACGCATAGATATATATATGCCCAGAGACGAGGTCTAGAATGCAATGCACCATCTCGAAGACCAACTTGACGGTAATAACCAATTTTTCTTACAACATTCTTCCATTTCCTAACTTGTTCGCATATATCAAACATTCGGTGTCAATGAATTGCTCTCTTTTATAAATAAAGATCGTGACATCAGGGTATTACGCTCGTGAGCTTCGTGTGACGTAATCCCAATTCATTATTCCACTTGTTATTTAACAAACAAACTTAATAGTAGTGTTTCCTTTTTATATATTTTCAGGTTTAACCCTTTACCTAACATGAAAAGCAGACGACACATGCAAAAATAATTCTTGGGTAACGATTTTTTTTTTCGTTTTTTGTCTCAAAAACTTAGGTTACGACCTCTCATTGGAACGAACTCGACGACTTCGTTCCAACGAGGGCTCATAACCTATGTTTTTGAGACAAAAAATGAAAAAAAATAATGAAAATTAATTGGCGATTTTTGAGAATGGCGCTGACCGGTTTTTGGCCGTTACTTTGGGTAAAGGGTTAACTAATTGTAGGCTTGAAAATATCGTCATAGCAGAAAATGATCTAGACTAATTTAATTCGCTGACTTAGTTGTGTTTAATTGTATTTGGGAAAATACGTTCCGTAGGATAAAACAAACTACTCAGGAATGATTCATTTGAAAATTCAAAAAGTCAATAACAGAACGTACAGAGTAGATTGATACTAACACATATATAGAACAGGTGTTCCAAAATACTAAAATGTACAAATACCGCGAAAAAAGGAAACAGGCACAAACGAAGTTACTGCAAAGGGACCTACGGGTTGAACCCAGAGAGTAGGGATCTGCGATTCACAAATTTCTTTTCGAATCGAATCGTGTCTCTGATATCGACATCGAATCGAATCCCGAATCAAATCTTAAAAGATAAGTTATTTCATATTGCATCAAACGGAAGTTAGAGAACACTGTGATGACCCTTACGCGACGGAGTGAACACCTTAAACACCAATAACTAAATATTCTCTGTTGCACCGTCGCTGAAACATCTAGGCCTTTTGTCCATAGTTTTAGTTTTTGAAGGCCTAACTTGTTACTATTCACGTTCTTAAGAACGTGAATAGTAACAAGTTAGGCCTTCAAAACCCAAAACTATGGATAATGTTCTGGGCCAAATTCACACCTTACCTAACAATTAAACATTGTCAGTTACTCAAATAAATAGGAATTGAGCCTACATCAATGAATTTTCTAATGACAGTTTTATCCTATTTTTGTTGGAAATGTAACAAATTGAAGTTAGTACGAGAGATTCGAAAAAATCGAATCCTGAGACTGATTCGGGATCGATCTCGAAGCATACGCATGGTATCGATATCGAATCGAATCTTGAATATTCGCGGGACCCTACCAGAGACCGACCAGTTGAAATATGCTCGTATTTTTCTTAACGTTTTTTATAGAATATATTTTAATGACTGAGATGAAACAGCATTTACTGTATAACATGAATATCTGGTTTGGCAGCTCCCTTAAAACGTTTCTCTTTTTTTCCAAAGAAAACGTTTCAATAAATGGGTAGATTCCTTATTTTCAGAACACAAAAAGTAAATTTTGTAGTGGACGATTGGGTATATTTATTTATTATTGTGAGATAACTATTGAACTAATCCTACCTTCAAACAGAAATGTATCAACTTCATTTCGTATCTCTAGTGCTGATAGACCCTCGTTGTTTTCATCTCTTGCCTTCAAAAGAATATCCAGGAAGTCCAGGTATTTTCTGCCATCCTTTCCATCACCTGACGATTCATTCTTGCACCAGAAATGTCAAAAAAATTTATTTGCACAAAACTGCATAATATATCAAGACAAAATAGAGAAAGTTCAAGGTGCGATAAAATTGGTATCGCCATTGTGGCAATATAATACATAACAAACCAACATGCACAGTATGAAAGGGAAATCACATTTACTGCGTATTGTTCGAGGTATAAAGAACACTTACGAGCCCACATATCTGGCCCCGATCTTTACATTTTGTGGTAAATCGGTCATCGTTCGAACGTGTTCACGATTAGGAAAATCTTCCATCTCCCAAATGCTCGCTCAATTTGTTATATTTGGGGTATCACCCAATTCTGGCTAGCAAATGACACCTCATGGCAGTGATTTGGACACTTTGGAAGGGGATGCGGAGTGAGGTCACGGATAGTAGACAAATGGTAAAGAAGTTATGCAGTCTTACCGCATGAAGTCACGTACTATTCAGCCTAGTGTCCCTTACAGTTAAAACTAGAAGTCCTGTCATGAAATGCGCACAAATAGCACGTTGATATGCGCGTTAATGTACGCGTTATGGCCCAAGTAAAGCTATCAAATTCTGTACATATGGCCTGTGCACAAGCAATGTTTCAGCCAAATGGACCTCCGGGTAACCCGGAGGTCCATTGGCAGAAACATTGCATGTGTTTGCTATGAGTAACCAGGATAACCTGCCGTGCTTTGGATGCCATTCGATATGGCAAATGCGCGCAATTCCAACGCGCAATTAAGCCTAGATAAGTGCACTATTCCTTCTAGTTTTAACTGCACGTAGGTCTTGTATCAAGTTGCCAGTTGTGTGTGAAAATGGTCATACGTTCAATACTCGTCTCTTTCACCTCTCTCTTAATCGGTTATATAGCAAGCTCATCATGCCACCACCAGTAACAGGTAATAACATGGGAATCGGAGGAAATTTACCATTGAATATTAAATGAATCGTACGGGATTCGGAACTTGTTCCCCGAAAAGTCTTTTGTCAGTTTTAAACTTATGCATTTTAAGGATTGGCAAGCATGTCATACAACTTATTTTTAACGCCTCTTTTTGGCCCATTGAATATGTGGGTTTACCTCCACAGTGGCATCTTTGTGGACTTGCACTTCTAGAATTCTTTGAAGGAGTATACAGCATGCATTGAGTGTGTCTCTCTTCACACAGATGACAATCACTTTAACTCATCTTTCCACGAGAAAATTAAGAAAGAGGTCTGAATGCTGTGCTTTCGTTCTACAAACAAACGGCTGTTAATGTAAACGATATTATGTATACCCGATTCGATAGACATCGCACTAATTTCTCTTCTAAGATTACAAGCAAACAGAAGCGCTTCAGTTCAAAATAAAGGCGATGCTTTGATGTAAAGAAGACTAGGTTTCCTATCGGAGATTAAAATGCCTTTTTAGCAAGGAAGTGGGCAAAATGGTTGAAAAAGGACTGATGAAAATCCACGAGGTCATAGCACAAACTGTACAAATTAGTATAGTTCGACTTGATCAATTTGTGTCATCTTCTCACGGATCTGAACATTCGTTAACTCTTGAATAAACACGGTACTGTTTTTTAAGTCCCATACACTACAGTACGGGAGGGAGTGGGTGATCTATTGATAAAACGCTTTGTGGAAAAACTTCAACCTAAATGGCCACTCAAGTTGTACGCTTGTTTTTTTTATCATATATGGATACCGTATGACCAAAACTCAAGAATAAATTCAAATTTACGCACTCGTTCACACTTAAGATGCGTACTCCAGAGTTGGAGGACACGCATGCCTATCATTGATTACCGGATCCTGTTTGCTAGTACACCATCTTGAATCACCGCAGCAGTTAACACTATTTCTGGCTGCCCAGGAAAAGGTAAAAAAAACAAAGAAATATGTTAAAAGCATCAACAATGATTCTACCAATTGATTCGGCGTTTCAACAACACAAACATTACATGAAGGTTTGATGATATTTTTATGTTTTTCTCAGAATTAAATCAGTATGTTTTTCGGACACCACCAGAATTATAAATCACACTTACTCTGCTTCACTTAGCAGCTGTCCAGCAATATAACAGAAATAACAACTGAATGTCAGTGACACAATGCATATTCCATTAATATGCGTCGCTGAATGCGCATCTTGCTGTGCAGCTTTGTGGCTGGGGTGTTTCTTCGCACAAGACCGAAGATATGAATCTAACCAAGTAATAACTTCTTTTTTTATTCACCCACTACATATAATTACACAATTTTCTCAGATTGGTTACACATTTCTTACAGTGTTTTTGTTGGCTCCTTCCAAGTCCTAAGTTTCCTCTTCTCCTTGTTCCACTGGGAAAGCTGCGAAGTTCGGACAGCTAAATTACCTCGTCTCCCACTGCAACGAATCTGTACTTTCATCCCACAAATGGCTGTTTATTCGAACAACAAAAACCTTGGATAATATTTTGCTTTATTCACCTAGTAGGGTGATGAAGTTTCCCCATAGGTTAAACACTGACAGAATTTATTCCAATAGTAGAGACGGACTTGGTGACCTCTGACCTCTACCACATTCGTGTAGTATAATTGACAGTTCAATTGTTGTTTTCTTTAAACCTTTTGGAAAGTATTACACAATGCCAGAAGAAAACACTACACATTGTTCATTTAATAAAGTAGTTTTGCAAATTTTGCTCAGGTTTGTAGGGAAATTATTATTAGACTGCGTCGTTTTCATTTTTGGCAATTTGCGTATCATCGAATTGGAAATACGCGCTCCTCACTTCTCGCTGTGCTTTGTAGTGAGTAACATCACGATTTCGCCTTGACTGCCTTGTAAAAGATTTATGGGATAAACAAAATAAACGTGTAGTGTTTTCAAGTAAAACATTATTCTACTCGAAGAATTATGAATGAAACCGACTCGCCAGAGACTCGTCGGTTTCATTCTTAATCCTACTCGTAGAATATTTTTGTCTATTTGAAAACACTATACGTTTATTGTATATACAACTCGGAATTTTATACAACTTAGTTTGCGTTGAATTTTCTGTACATATCTCGTGTTTCCATCGAAACCTTACTTATTACCATAATGTATTGCTCACCATACAAACATGCAGCTTCAAACTACTCTATTAGGTGTGGGCCCGACATTTGTCATGATGGCATTCGATGAGTAACCATGAACGATTTCAGTCCAAACAAATTGGTTTCGCCTAGTAACGCGACAAACGGACAAGTCTAGCTCGGTTTATATCTGCCGAGATCAGCGACATATCAGTCCAGGTTGAAGTCATAACTACCGAAATTGATAATGGGCAATTCTAGAAAAAAATCATAACTAATAAATAATTAAGTCAACCAACGAAGATGGAATAACTTCTGACGATCAACTGCCTTTTTGTTTCATTGCTTCTTTGTTTGCTTTTTCTGTCTTTCCTTTTCGTCAGACCAAAATTTAGAGTACTTCCGCTTAACACACTCTCACGGCATTTTCCCAAGACATATAGGCACTCTCCAATAATTTGTAATAAAACACATTTATATAAACAAAATATTATTTGTGTTTGACTGAATATGAAATGTAAGCAAGGAAAGTGTTGACTTTTGCTTTGGTATCCTCACTTTCTGAAAGCCCTGATAGTGGCTTCTAGCACTCAACCAGTTAAGAAGTCTTGACAGCAGGATTGTATTAGTATTTTAAGCTGCGATAACGTTTGCCTCAACGGAGAACTATTCGGGAGAAAATAGGAATTGAGGTTAAAACTCTAAAAAGTCGAAAAATAACAACAAAACAAATATCAACGCGCTGTTTGATTTCGTACGTCAGAAGACATACAAAAGTTTCAAAGGGTTAAATTCATCTTTCGAAAGGTTTTACCGTGTGGCCTTTTAGAATAAATGGTCCCAAATACAAAGTTAAAAAAAAAATCAAAATCCAATGTCATATACCGGAGATATGACGTAAACAACTCCTTGGGTACTCACCTCCAGATTTCTCATAGAACCATCCCCAAAACTACAAAAAAAAAATACCGCTACATTTATGTTACAGTCGGCTAAAGGAATAATTGAAGGTCAGCATTGCCAATTTTGATCATCATTGCTTGAAACTTGTTGACGCTACGACGTAAATGCCTATGGAGGGGGGGGGGGGGGGGGGCGAAAAAACGTCATAATTACATTTTACTGCAGGAGTTGAAATATGGGAATATTTCACCCGTGATCCCAAAATACAAGGTTGATTTTCTCTTTAAATCGGATATCAGATACCAGAGGTACATGTATGACGTAAACAATGTCGGGATGCCCAATTTATCACAATATACAACAGACGTGGTCATCAAAGGGCGTTTGTTGCCGTGCTTCGTTGAATGACGTCAGGAATTTCCTTTGAGATTTTAAAACAAAATAGTACCTTTATCTGGTGCTGTCTATTGTGAACTCAAGATTTAGGGCCACATAAATCAGAAAGTCATATTTTGGACGGCTGGGCTAATTGCGCATTGGTGCGTTTTAGTAGATAGATTGGTTAAGTAAACATAAAGAACTCCAGATTGAGACTTGTACAGCAAACCCCTTCCTTGTAGACAGCAGGCAGGGTACAAGTTTTGGTGCTGTAAGAAAACACCACATCAGTCAAAAGCCTTCCTCCAGACACCACAAGCCAACTCAGGGACATTTTTAATGCTAAAAAATTACGATTTTTCACCATTCAATGAATAAATACACAAAATACACAAAATACATTCTGTGATATATCGAAACGATCCTATTTCTCTGAAATTGCGGATTATGGCACACATGCAAAAGATAAGAGACCCGTATTTCTTATTTGATCAATCTGACACTGTTTCCGCGAATTATGAGGTCTAGACCACGGTGGTCAAGGCATGCTTGTGACACACCCAGATACAGGTGTTAGAGGAAATATCACAATTAGATGCACAAAGGTTTGCTGCAGTGATATGTACAATTCCCGATTCTATCTGCTAGAATGACAGTGGTTCACGACATCAACAGCAAGGTTGACATAGCACTTCTGAAGGTTCACCCACCTACCTTCAAATTTCGATTCACTTCACATATAACATCGTTCAATAGGCGTGTCTACCCCCCCCCCCCCCAGTCCCAGTTACAAAGTTTCTAACAATGACTCCACGGGTATTATAAATAAATACCTGAAACAAACCTCTTTTTCATGTCTGTAATTTTTTTCTAAAAACTTTTCTCTATATGATAAAAAAAAATTTCATAAATCAGTGACCCTCTATCTGGGTATCTTTGCATAGAACGTTCAGACGGTCTAAGATAAGCCGTCCAGCCCCAAGCATCCGGTCCTGTGTAAACGAGTGAGCAGATAAAGTTGAACAGTTCATCAAACATACAGAAATAATGCCAAACTAGACGGGTGACAGGTTTGTAATAAGTCATTGCATTTAGAATAAAGCAAGGTCGAATCGTCCTCTCCGTTTCCACGTGATGAAAGGAGCTCCCACGCGGTCTCGGCATCCGACACAAATTAGGAAAATATCGGGCAGGTGTCGTAGAACAAATTCTGAAAAACTGCAAGAAGCAGTGTTCAGTGATTTGGAAACAGTTGGCCTATGTATGACACTGTAATATCAAATTAGCCAATTTACAGTATTTTCTTCAATCGATCCGTGATTTCTGTGCACTTTTAACCTCTGGCGATTATCTAAGTTTTAAAGGCAGTGTAGGGACCCAAATGAAGACGGCCTTGAAGACGCAAGCTTGATTTAGTCTCACCTTGGCACTTGCATAATTAAATTATAAGTTTTAAGTGGCAGTTGTCCAGTTACAGGGCACTCCGTGTACATCGCCACGCCGTTTCGCACCAGCTTGAAGAAGACAAAATTAAAAAAATAACCTCCTTTCATTAAATCGCTGTATCATAGTCAATTATCAAGGGATTTCCAAAATAATCGTGCTGCAGTGACAGTTGTCACATCTTCTGTCACAACATTGACACAAATATCGAATATGTCGAATAGGGAACAAGGATGTGCGCCTGTTCGTAGGGTTCCAACTGGGCACACGCTCAGTTTTTAGAATTCTGAATAATATGACCAAGTCTGACAGAAACCCTAGAGTAAACGCTAAAAATATGGATGGTTGTTCCTAGAACGATTGCCACAATCTACTCTACATGTACAGTACGTGCAGAGTGGATTGTAACTAAATCACCCGCGGAGTGGAGTTACCACCCAAGCTATAACTTTCAAATTTTTTACATATCGACATAAAACACAAGCAATGTTTCAGACAATGGACCTCCGGGTTTAACCCGGAGGTCCATTGGCTGAAAATTTGCTCGTGCTGGTTATGCTTTGCAACAAATTTGCAATTATTGCTTGGGTGGAATCTCCACTCTGTGGGTGATTTAGTGATAATACACTCTTGACGTATTGTTCAGTACTGTATTCATACTATTAGATTGTATTCCTACTATCAGATACACGCGGTTTGGAAGCCGCGGCGGTAGGGTTAGCGTGCGACGTGGCACGTTAAGAGGCGACATGCACCTTCCTCTCGACGTGAGGCGAATCGTCCTTGGCCGTGTTTCGTTGGATGACTTTTGGAAATTTTCTTTGCGATTTCAAAACCATCTAGTTAAATCATCAAGTTGGAATAACTTATTGTGATTGTAAGTCTTTTTTATAATTTTATTTCTCTTCTTTAGACAAATCAAGTGTATAGTTTGCAACCTACTCGCTAACTGCTAAAGGTAATGGGGTGGCTGGTTACCATTCGAATTGATATGGTAGATCCACCGCTTGCTTCAGATAATTCAACATTGTTCTGTTCTTATCTAAGACACGCAGTCTTCGTCAAGCTGGCGAGTGGAAGAATAGAATAGAATAGAATAGAATAGTTTATTTAACAATATACCAAATAATTACATTTACATAATTACACATAACATATACAAGAGATTGAGGTACATTGTTAGGAGACAGCATAGCCAATTGGCTGTCTTCCTGTTGTCTCCTCGAAGAAAATTTAAAAGCAAAACTACACTATAATGGAGTAAACGTTCTTAGGAAAGTTGACCACGGTTACCACTACCTAATGTTCAGCTGTACGGACGACCTCCGCTGTACGGACTGTACGGACGACCTCGAATACACATTGAGAATATTTTGGAGGCATGGATGCGAGGTCCTTTAGGATGAGATAGCAAATTATGTTTTGACCAGGGTCAGTGAGTCATGGGGGAAGTAACAAGTATTCTATTAACCCTCAGAAGATATAATCCACTGGTCGGTCGGGTAAAAATTAGTCGCATTCTGATTTTCAAATAGGAAGAAAGGAACGGAGCGTTGGCATTGGCTTTGAGTGAAAAAGCACCCCCCCCCCCCCGCACCCCTCACACACACACACACCACCAGATAAACTTTGTTAAATAGTTAAGTCGCGTCGCTGTTAGATTTTTGTGTTGAAACTAAACTATTGGAACCCAAGAAGTCCTGGTGCACTGGTATAGAACCTAACGTCCGACTGGTGTGGTGTGATAATAAACGATGCCGTTGCGTTTTAAGCTCGGAGAGCTTACTTGAACTTTACTTAATACATGACGGAAGAAACCGAATCCACGAGCTCCAGTGTGTTTGTTGACTTCCCAATTGTCTAGCAGTGGCGACCATTTCAGAACAGAAACCGATTGCCACCGTCTCAACATTTCTACCCTTGCTGGAAAACAAAGGACTCACCCTCAGAAGACGCTATTGGAGTCCTAGACCTAGGCGATCTTTAAGGCCTTGTAACAGAAATATATTTATATTTTCATCAAAAGGACAGTTGAGGCATTGCACTGTGACATCTGGTTAATTATATCAGCGATAATTGGGTGTCTAACAAGCACACATTCCACGCACTGTACTGTAGAAGACATGGACGGTCAGTCAGAGAATTTACCACATTCAGTCCAAGACCTCAGTACCTTTTAAATCCTCCTCGGTTCGCGAGACTATCGCGTATCCGAAGTGTCATACTCCTCACCAAACGTCCAATATCAGCTTGACTGATGCTATTCCATTAGTCCTACAGTGCAGCGGCGAGTTCCAGGACATCGGTAGGGGGTGCTGACGTTGCCATAAGCGCCTGCCAATCATATCCCAGACGTGCTCGATTAGTGAAAGATCTGGATTTAGTGTTGGCCAGGGCAGTGTTGTGATGTTCTGCTCCTGGAGGAACTCTATAACGACACGGGCCCTGTGTGCTCTTGCATTGTCATCTTGGAAAATGAATCGACGGCCGTGACGTCGCGTAAATGGCACCACATGAGCTGCTAACATGTTGTCACGGCAGTACTGTCCTGTGACACGCCCTTGGATGACATGTAATTCTGTTCTGTTTGTCATGGTTATGCCTCCCCACTCCATAACCGATCAACCACCAAACCGATCGTGCTGCCTAACGGTTACGTCATGGTATTGTTCGTTTCGCCGCCACCATACTCTGTTTCGCCTGTCGTGGAAGTCGAAAGTGAACCTCGATTCGTAGGAAAACATGACGTTGCTCCACCGACGATTGTCCCAGCGCTGTCGTGCTCCATACCAATTACGCATTTTTGCGATGTGACGTTCCGTCATACGTGGAATTATTCGATGTCGTCGAGCGTACAAATTCCAGCTGTGTAGGCGATTTCGGATAGTCTGACCAATGACTCGCACATCTGTCGTTCGGTGCACGTGCTGTCCAATTTTTGGGGCACATTGATGGCGGTTACGTAATGCTGTGGTTCGGATGGAACGATCCTGGTGAGCAGTTGTCGTCCTACCGACGTCTATCATCAACATTGCCCGTATGTCGGAAGCGTGACCACAACCTGCTAATCACGATTGAGTGACGTTGAGAATTTGAACCACTGTAGTCTGTCTGTTACCAGCTTCCAACATACCAACGACACGTAAACGTTTGTCACGTGTCAGTCTTCGCATACCTCAAAAAGTTACGTTTCGACCAGAAACTATTGATGGACGAGTTTATACCAAGTAAAGAACGATGAGACCTCCGAGATAGCCCGTCCAGTACAAATGGGAATTTCAAAACGTACCCCACAGACATTAACGCGGCGCTCGTGCGAAAAACCTGCACGAAGTTTTCGTGGGCCGGTGACATTCATGATCCACACTAAACTTGGTAACATATTGATGTGTCCAATCACACGTATCCAATACCATTTTCCAAAAATATCGAGATCTGTTAGGATATTCCCTACCTTTTTTGAATAGTATATATTCCAATCACAAACTATTTAATTCATCTTGGAAGCATTCTATTAACACAATTGGTGGACGCACGTGGCATTATCATAAAACTACTGCTGTGTCGATTCTTCATTAATATTCAATGAACAAGCACATCTACTATTAATGTAATCATAGATTGGGTCAAATCAAGTCTCGAATGAGAAACATTTCTTGCCATGATCAAACGAAACTGTTATATTTTATATCCTTTTAAATTCGGTTTGATGTAATATTTCAGTTGGTCGGAAAAGCGAACCGCTGAGGTTCGCTTTTCCGACCAACAGAACAATTCCACTCGATTGAATTTGATCACAAGCTGTGGACTATTTAATGATTTGACTGGTTCCATACCATAACACCGCCCAATTCATTTAAGAGTTTGACTGGTGGCTTAGGGCCATTCGTTAAAAGTTACATAACTGAAAACGAGATCGCCAATTACAATTGTCTCCTCGGCACGGTGTTGTAGCTTTATCTCCCACCTTCCCTGGTGCCACGACTGAACACCAACCTACCAGCAACAGGAAAATGCGGTACTACAAGAATATTTTTAGAATCCATTTCCACCACTAAAACACTTCACCAAGAAATCCCAGTAAACCATGTCTTAAAGGGTAATGTATAAATTATTCTCACCAACTCTTGTTTTCTTTTAGCAATAATCTTCTCAGCAAACTCATGCACAAATTTACAGTTTTTGGCAAATTTTCTACCTTTTGATGACCAATAATATATGAAGTCAATGTAGTGCAGTGGATTTCTGAAAAGAACACGCGGAAGAATGCATGAATAAAAGGACAGTTAATCTGTATAATTAGTTTAATCAAGTAACGGAAGTTATGAAAATAGGAATTACTATTTGAGCCAATAAAACGGGTTTGGTCCCCAGTCACTTCCTCATTAAAATCCACCCCCATCGTTGAAGAATTTTCATTGGCTTAGACAGCTTTTCTAAAATGTACAAAATCGCGAGACTTTAAGTTTTTTGATTGATGTATATTTATTTCCACATGTTTATAACAAAGCCTGATTAAAATGCAATTAGTTGGTTTTGTGAAAATACGCTTTGAGCTATTCAGCAGAAAATAACTCAAAGGTATTATGTGATCGGTATTTATTTTTCGATGAAGATGAATAAATATAACTGAACACAAATGTTTTTCATATTTCTTTATTAACTGGGGCTGAAACGTTTTTTTTTTTCCGGAAGTACAGGTACCGCATCCTATTGACCTCATGTAAGTATTTAATCAGGTTCCCTCATGCTCCAACCGGTAGCACGAGCTATTGTCCCGACGGTACCGAACAATTTTTGTATGGGGAAATGCCTAATTGAACGAGGTTTAACTGGCTGATAATTGTGTATGGCACACTTGCACGACAGACTTTCAACTGATGTCTAAATGATTATATCAAAACACTTTAAAGGTGCATGTTCTGTCTGCACCATGACCTCGAAAAGGCTGACCATTTTGACTTTTCAAACCTGACATCAAGACAATGGAAGCGCCGTCATCGACTGATTCAAAGAAATTATTCTAAGGCGACATCAAAGTAATCATGAAGCATGATATTCGTGCTTTATGATTACTTTGATGTCGCCACAGAATAAATGGCACGATGCTATGTTTGCCTTGCAATCTTGGAGATTGTGTCGGTTTAAATGCGATTTTTCCAATGACTGAGATATTTCACCCAGCTGTTAATTTGTCCCGGTATCGGTTTCGGTGGGACAGGCTCTGTCCCGTACCGGTACCGGTTATGTTGGTACCGGCGACACTTTGACATGCCTCATTTTGACTGTATGGCGGCATTGCCTTGTTTCAATGTGCAGGAACTCTTCCATAACTTGTAATGGGGCCTGTATATATGTCAATTTGTTTTTCAGCACTTGACCAGTTATGAAACAAAACAAAATAAAAATAAATGCCTATCTCCCGCACTGATTTAATATATTGATTACTCGAGAACCAAATGTATCTTTTATTTGCTCTAATATCATGTTATAATTTATCTCCAAAAATCGTTAATTCCGAACGGATGCAGGTTTATTATGTACACTTGGTTCCGCGCATTGAACAAAAATGCAATTTGTTACATATTTTGTTTTAGATCCAATATGAAATAGATGCTGTCAGTAAGTTCCAGGCGGGATTGAGGATCGACCTAATATAGAATCGTTAACACCGCGGATGCCATATGAGTCCACTAACATACAATGTAACAAATATTTTTTTTATTTTCATTCGTTTTTCTTCGTCCAAAACAAATCGTTTTCACACTCAAATTCGCCGAAAATGATATACCACACCCAGCATCGTCTTCCACTCTAAGTGATGACGGACTTTTTACCTTTTTTTTTGTTCTGGGTGTATTGAAAGTAAGCATGGAATCAATTATAAAGGGCTGTTTTGGGAAAATAAATAAGTTAAAAATAAAATAAATACAAACGGTCACTGCTCGGATTTGAGTCCGATTTTAGTCTCTTGTGGGCCGCACGGATTATTTCATTCGATTAACGCCTCGTGAAATAATCCTCCGCGCGACACATTTCGAGAATGAATATCGTACTCCAATCCGATCTGTGACTTATTGTCTGAAACCAACAACACTTTCAATATGCTGAATTATTAATCGCACTCAGAAATGAATGATATCACATTGGCTGTCTAAAGCAAGGTGCATTAACTGTTTAACAGCTGTCTGTAATCAATCTAACTGTAAGTCGTGACTATGGACGTATGATACAAATACAACCTGTAAATCGCATTTTAGATTCAAGGAAAGTACCGAAAAGTTGCCGCAGGTAAGATATATGGATATATTGTAATGGAACGAGATTTATGGTCAAAACACTTGGGGAGATTTGATCTATCACAGAGTACACTCCTACGAAGTAGGAATAGACCCGTTGTCACTGAACGCACACGGACTGACACGTGGAGTTCATCAGTGATACCAGAGGAATCAGACGTCCAGAAATATAATTCCTACAGTGTACTGATACTACCGATATTCTGCTGATACTTGGCGAGTGCCTAGCTCAATATTGCCACCAATTTCATTACACACGACGACGAGGATGGGATTCAAAGAAGTTATGGCCAAGCCACCTTTACTTTCATATCCACCGGAAACAGGATTAATGAATAGCTGTTTGGAGATACAGGGAATGGATAGGTCAGAAGAGGTCAGCCACCCAATTCTGTGGCTGCCTCGCTCCATTCATTGGATGATCTTGGAAAATCTAGTTCTCCATCTTGGATCTAATGGATACAAGGGAACATAGTCTCTTAACAGTCCAATGTATTTTACTGATATTCAAGTAAATGATTTATCTCCAGACACCTGTAGACTGGATTTTATAGACAGTCATCTGTATGTCGACCAGTTGTTGGAACGTTCAGGGGAAAATCGCTGGTAGAGGTAGAGAAAATGGTACCTGAAAGTGATACGTTAAGACTGGTAGGAGCTGTAGCAAATTGTGTGTTCCCAGATCACTGGAGGTCATGGGAGAAGCAACTGACTGGAGATGAAAGAATATTTCTACCATTTGGACTCCACCCTCATATTGTTGATCTCAGATATAGTAGGTGTGAATGAAATTTTAACACTTTGGACTCTTCCATGCCAGTTCAATAGCAGCAATTAGAAGAGTCCATATTCATTATTTGGGGTAGATCAATCAATATTTTTGACGTGCAGCCTAAGGGCTGCACGTTGAAAATATTGATTGGTCTACTCACACATTTACTGAACATCCATCCTATTTAATGCCGTTATGAAGTATCATGTTCCTGGCCGGAAAAATGGCCGCTAGGGTTCAAAGGATTAAGTTCATCTAGCATTCTATTTTGAAAACCCGAACAAATGAAAGTACTTCTTTTAGCGAGTAACAGATATTAGCGACCACTGATGATCGTTTGATCTGTTGATCGTTTCTTCTATGAGCTTGAGTCTCTATTACGTCCCCGATGTTGTTTTTTGATAGGTGAAAGAGGAACTGATCTCCCTACTACATGTAAATGTAGACCCTTATGTTTAGATCAAGTAGCCTGTGTAAAAAACAAAGTGGCTGCGCAGGAAGCAAGCGTTCCTACAAAAAGTTCTGCCCCTGGCAGAGAAGTATAACAAAGCTGTTGTTCTTCACTGTAGGGGCTCGGGCACTGGCGAAGCAGCGGAGAAAGTTCTTCACATTTTTGAAGATTTAAATTTGACACCGACATTGTTTCCTTGACATGTCAGTTGAATGACCAGCGTGGCAACAAAGGTTACCAAACTGCATACTCGGTCTTACGAACAGTATTTTCAGGGATCCCCCTACCCTAGAGGCCATTTCAAAGTTACCTGTGGACAAGTTACTGTTTGAGTCAAATTCGCCGTTCCTAGCTCCGATTCACCATTGCCCAGTGAATACACCCTGGACGATCTCACCAATCGTGAGACATCTCTGTAAGCTGAGGAATATGCCTGAGTCAGTGGTAATTGCCCTGGTAAATTAGAATACCTGCCATGTATATCACATTGCTGCTGTGTAACAGCAAACATCCTAAATGCTACTAATTTGTAAAGTTGTAAATATATATTATATAAAATATACTGGCATACAGCTATAAATATATGCCGTATAATAAGGACTAAATATATGCACGTGATTTAAAGCAATATGTTCTCCTGGTAAATAAATTGATAGGACATAAGTATTCTTCACCTTTCAGTTGCTGTTTTTAATAACTCTATATTTTGCATTGTTAGGTGCGCGCTATATTCCTCCACCGAATGAGATTCAAAAAATAGTTTCCGATAGCGCTACGGGCTATCATAACAGGCACATGGATACGTGCGTTTCAGTGATCGACCGAACATTATGTCCCAAAAATGTTAAAAAATAATTTAACCCTTTACCTAACATGAAAAAAAATTCTTGAATAACTAATTTTTTTCATTTTTTGTCTCAAAAACATAGGTTATAAACACTCGTTGAAACGAGCTCCTCGAGCTCGTTCCAACGAGGGGTCATAACCTATGTTTTTGAGACAAAAAATGAAAAAATAATGGACATTAATTGGCGATTTTTTTTTGAGAATAGCATTGGCCGGTTTTGGCCGTTACGTTGGGTAAAGGGTTAAGATTTAATCTGTTTATGTGACAGAATTGTCAGATAAATGAATTATCATGATAATGTGCATGTCCTGTGATTTGTATCAGATTCTCGGTGGTGTCCAAAAATGGGATCACAACTCGCCAGCAAAGCCGGCTCGTCGAGATCCCATTCTGGACACCACCTCGAATCTGATACAAATCACAGGACATGCACATTATCATGATAATCTGTATGCATATCATTATATGGTGGAATGAAATTACTGGTGATGGTATTTCACCCCATTTTCTTGATCGTAACTCTAACTATTAACCGTCTCAGATATGTTCAGCAGTACAACAAAACCGGGTGAAGTGTAATGGAACGAGATTTATGGTCAAAACATTTGGGGAGATATGACTTGTTACAGAGTACACTCCTATGAAGTAGGAATAGACCCGTTGTCACTGAAAACACACAAACTGATTTGTCGGGTTTGTAGAGTTCACCAGCGATACCAGAGGAATCAGACGCCCAGAGATATAGTTCCTACAGTGTGCCGACACTACCGATATTGTGATCATACTTGGTGATTGCCTGGCTGAATATTGTCACCAATACAATATTGTCATTTAAGACCACTGTTAAGTCCACAAGTTCAGTTTTGTAGAAATCTAAGCCCTAACTAAATTAGCGCAGAAGTAATTAAATGTTATTATTTGGTTAGTTTCATATCAGCCAACCTATCATTTATTTATTGGTGTTTAACGCCATATCAGCAGCTAAGGCCACGTCGTGGCGACGTAGCGGTAGAAAATAAAAAAAAAGTCGTTGACAGTTATGAAATAAAACGATTGAATATCAGTAGAAAATAATTACAACAAAAATACTAAATGAGTGCTTTGAACAGAAATGAGTGATGATACAAGAAATATGCATACCTTATAAATCAACCTGAGAATTTGAAACTTGTAAAGTCTAGTTTAAAAGATTAAAAACAATTTTAATATTTGTTAAAAAGGTTGAGAAAAGGTTTCAGAAATGATATAATTTTGTGTGGGCTCGTATGATAAAATGAATCTCTTAGAGATCCTACAGTTAAATACTACCCTCTGACAAGATTAAAATAAGGGCAATACAAAAGAATGTGTACCAGATACAAGATAAAGTTGTAGGCAAAACAGATAGAAACCGAGGATCCCAAACGAATCCGAACTAGAAAAATAGGAAGTAAACGACAATGCTGGGTAATTAGATTGTTTATTAGAAAAAAGGAGGATTTTCCTGGAATCCAAACCTATTTCGATAGTTTTGGGTATTTTTGGGGTGATTTGGAGAGCTTTCGGTTTGTTTGTGGTAATTCTACAAAGTAAACGAGGGATCGAACACAATAAAAGTACACTTATAAAAAGGAACCCGCATATTATTAGAAAAAATGGATTATTGAGAATCCAAAGAAAATAAAGGCGTTCTTAGTGATTTTGGGATTGTCGGGTCTAATTGGGCAATTATATATACTCTTATACAAAGGAACGCACCCTCAGCCCATGTTCCTATACTATTAGCGGTTTTGGGGAACATAGCAACCACGTGCTGCCATTTAAACCAAGATGACGTTATGCAGTATACAAAATGGACGACGGAAACATGTGTCACCCTAACGACGCGTGCGACTCATGTGTACGAAGACCACGTATCACTGTTGTGATGACGTCAAAAGATGACCACGCAAACGGGCTACCATGACAACCAAACATGACATGACTGGATCACATGACATGACGTCACTTCCGGGGTCCACTGCAGGGTCGATCTCCACATCTCCTACTACTGATGTGTAACTTACTGAAATGAATATTAAAATCAGTTAGAGGTTTAGTTAAAACCTATTTTGCTGCGTAACTGCCCTGGTGTTACCGGAGACACCAACATGCCCATCTAACCAGCAAAACACGATATCATATTGCACAGCTATGAGATTATTCAACTTCTCACGAAGTTTAAAAATAAGAGGGTTTTTCAACTTGGGGTTGAGTAAAGCCAGCAAAAAGGAAAAGAGTCGGAAAAGAATTATCAACTTCCTTCCCTATACAATTCTTACGTGTTCAAGCGCAAGTTTTCAAGATTTAACTTCAGATTTGAAAATATAACTTTTAGTTGGGTTGCGGATTGAGGTGATCTGATCACCAGTAACAATGGATGACGATACTTTGTGACCATCTTTAGATCCAACTGTATAGATCCTGCTTTTGGATGCACTACACTTTGATTTAATGACGGCGTGTTTTCGTTTTATCTACAAAACATTGCCCCGAACAAAATAGTACTCTCCTGTTATTACATCCTGCAGTCACCTTGTTCTCCCGTGAGGTGCGTTCCGAATTCCCCTGAAGGAAGGAATCCTGGCAGTTGAGGACAAACAGTGTCCCGATTTGGGCAGTCTCCATTATGGAGATACCTGTCCAATACACTGCTCTGGCCCTAACTTAGAGTGTAGACGGATGGTCGGACCGGCCCGTTCTGGCCACTCTGGAGCCCCAAGAAAGGGTGCCACGTCATGGGTGAGGGGGGGGGGGGGGGGGGGGCAGGGGGAGGGGGCATATGGAGTTAATTCAACCAGTTATTTCTTTTACTACAGTTTTAACGCCAGCCATTGCATATCAACTTTCCAAAAGTCCTATATTTTAAAAACATGTTCGGTTTTATTGCACTGTCTGCATTGTCTGTCAGTGGGAGCTAAAATCGCAGAATGTTGCAAAATGATTGGATGAATGACCGACATCTGATGACATGGAACGACCCACACTCGACGGGTCAATCGGATAGCGGTATGCCTTGCATCAACGATGGTCAACTATTCTATTCATGTACTTTCAGTTTTGTTACCACCTTATGTTAGGTACATACCTACTGATTTGGGCTCGGAGTAAGGGTGGGAGACATGAATTGAAGAATCTTGATATGACTATGGCTAAAAAACACATAATTACAAACGGGGTTATGATTTTAGTAATGAAGATACTGAATCTGACTTAGGAAATACCATACCACAATTTATACTTTGGCGAAATTTGTTATGATCTGCCCTAATGAAGAAGAAAGCAAACTTAGAATGAATATTAATCCTTTCGCTTTGGAAAAATCAATAAATGGATTTGCAGGCAATTGAGGATATTGAGGTATAGAAATTAAGATCGGATGTGCTGTTGGTAGAATGTAAAAATGCAGCCTAAGGAAAGAATTTACTGAAAACTGACCGTTTGGTAGATATGAAAAATAAATGCTTTTCCTCACAGAAGCCTCAATACCAACCTGGGTATAGTCAGAATCAAGGATTTAACAGGCAATGGTGCATTGGGCATTAGAAAAGAATCAGAACAACAGAGTGCCGCAGATGTCTAAAGAATGGAAATTATAAGAGACGGAATACAATATAAACAAATTTGAATCTTCATAACCACCAAAGCCATTCAAGGTTGGATATCCGAACATCTATGTGGATTTGTATATACCAAATCCACTAAGATGTTTCAAATGTCAACGGTTTGTACACGGCCAAAACAATTGCAGATTAAGGACAATTTGCTTCAGGTGTGGACAGCAATACCAAGACCCCTGTACTCTAACACTGAATGTTGTAATTGCCAGGGCAACCATGTAGCTGCATTGAGACATTGCCCTGTTTGGAAAAAAGAGAAAAAAAGTCAGTTTCAAAGAGCCCGTGTAATGGTATCAGCAGTAGATCATGTACCAGAACGTGCCCTGTTTGGGAATCTCATATATGGCGTCATAGTCACGTGACCCAGCGGCGTCTTGTTTGGTTGCCATGGTATCCCGCGAGAGCGGCCATCATGTGACGTCATCTCCATAGTGATACGTGGTGTTAGTGCGCATGCACAGGGCGTGTTATTAGGGTGATACGTGTTTCCGTCGTCCATTTTGTATACTGCAGGCCGCCATTTTGGTTTATATGGTAGCAATGGTTGCTACGTTACCCAAAGGCCTACAGTAGAACCGAGGCATATTCGTAGGGTATGTTCGATTGAATAAGAGTAATTTCATAATTCGCAGAATTACCCCAATAAACTTGACAGGCCATCCAAATCATCCAAAACGACTTTATTTGATACGGATTCCCCACGAATCCTACAAATAATAGTCGCACGTAGCGCGAAAGTACCTAGAGGGCCCCCGCGGATAAGTTCGATTGAGCTAGAGTATATGTAATTACCACAAACAACCCGACAATCCCTCCAAATCACCAAAAACGACTTTCATTTGATATGAAACTCCAGATTGGGCATATAATAGTAGCACGTAGTGCTATAGTACGGAGAGGGGCCCTGGGGGTAAGTTCGCTTGAACTAGAGCAGTTTTTTTTCTGGTTCGGATTCCTGCAGAATCCTCGTTTACTTTGTAGAATTACCACAAATAGAAACTACAAAAGTTTATTTGGCTCTGATTTCCCAATAAATGTTATGACTTCTCCCATCTCCTTATAAAGTATTTTGACTTCCCAAAAGATGTTTACGTTCTACTGTGCATATTACATATAGCACGTAGGCCAATACTGGATGTGCCGACTTGTGCTTATGTGAAAATTCACAATGTGACACTTTGTACACTTGCACATAGGCACATGCTGGATATGTTGATGTGTGTGTATGTGAAAATGCACAATAAGACACAATGTGAACGAGCACATATGCACATACGAGTATATGAGGATACCCATGACCGGGTTCCTATACAGCTCATATATGGCGCCTAGCTGCTATATAGCTCCTAGCGCCTATACATGTAGTCTTACCAATGGCTTCCATCTTATCTCCAACTACCTGTCCTATGATTTTGCTCTATTGTAGTCATCCAATGCTATATAATATTCTAACACCCTTACAATCTTGTGCCGTTACAACCTTGTTCCATAAGTATTCCGTCGACCTGTTTATGTTCTAGTGTACACATTGTATGCAGCACATAGGGACATGTTGGACGTGTCGATATGTGCTTTTGTGCGACATTGTGCACTAGCACATAGGCACATACGGGTATTTGAGGATACATCTGGTCGGGTTCCTATACAGCTTCTACGTTGCTCCTAGCTCATATATCGCTGCTAGCTCCTATACAGGTAGTTTTATCAACGACTTCCATGTCCTACTCTATTGTAGTCATCCAATACTAGTTTTCTTAGTGACACACTGTGCACTAGCACATGGGCCCATGCGATAAAAAGGGGTGCCGAACGCCAGACGTTTTTCAAAAAAGGGATTTCACGGAACTTGGGTGTTTAGTGGAATGTGCTTCTGTGTTATTACACATTGTGTCACAATGTGTACATATTACCTGTAGCATATTGGCACATGCTGGGTGTGCCGATATGTGCTTATGTGAAAATTCGACACATTGTGCACTAGCACATAGGCACATGCGACGAAAAAAAGATTCTGTAAACACAGACATATTCCAAAAAGGGGTCCTATAGGGAATCCGTAAGTGGAATACCAAGAAACGGGGTTGATGATTTTTCCTAATACAGTTAAAACTAGAAGTCCGTCACGAACTGTGCACATATCTTGGCTTAATTGCGCGTAGGAATTGCGCGCAATTGCCATACCGAATGGCATCCAAAGCACGGCACTTTCGCCTGGTTACTCATAGCAAACACATGCAATGTTTCTGCCAGTGCAGATTGACGCGCAGATCGACGTGCTATTTGTGCGCATTTCGTGACAGGACTTATAAGCTATCGGGCAATTACTGAAAAGTCATTGCTCGAACGATTCGAATCTCATCGAGCAGACGAGCTTCAGAGCAATTGCTCGATCGAGTGACTCGCACGTGCGACTCTTAGCCTCATTTCAGGAAAAAGGGGAATCCATATCCACAGGCGTTTTCCAAAAAGGGATTCTCAAAACGGGATTCCGTAAATATGATTCTTACCGACTCCGTAAAATGGGATTCCGTGATTTGACACAAACACTCGAGGGTATGGAAATGGATTAATAACACACAATTAAACTCCTATTGCAAGAACCCAGCTGAACAGACGAAACATGAACGAAGATGAACTGGTTGGACAGAACTGAATTATGAACAGATCCAACACAACTAAGGTTGAATTGTTCGAATGAAGTCGGAGTGAACGAAGATCCAAGACAACGAAGTTCGAAGTGAACAGAACATAAAGTGAACGAAGATCGAGCTAGTTGGATTGTTCGAACACAAACAACATCGAACAGAACTGGTCCAATGAAGTTGGCGAAGTGAACAGAACATAATAAATCGAACGAAGATCGAATTAGTTGGATTGATCGAACAGAACTGCCCCAATGAAGTTGGCGACGTGAATTGGACATCACACAGTGAACAAAGATCCAACACAATGAAGATCGAAGTAAACATAATCAACACAACGAAATTTGTCTTGATCTTAACGCCCAATAAATTCAATAATCTTTTGAACTCTTTTTACAGTCATAACCCCTACATATAATGCAGTGTTAACCCCTTTGAACTATTGTGACATGTATGAGGTGAACAAATGAAACCCAGACCAGAAAAAAAAAAAAAAAACTACCACATCAAAATCTTACGCTGAGTCAGAGACGAAGTAAAAAAATCAAAAAAGAACATAAAACCCCCTCCCCAAAAAAACACAAAAGAAAAAAGAAAAAGAACAAAAATAATTCGAATCGAACACCTAAATATTTTTAAAAAAAATGTTGTACGAGCAACATGTTTGAAGGCATGGAAGACATGTCAGTCGACGAATGTATCGATTTCACGTTTCCCCGTTAACCACGCCCGACACCATCTCAGTGCAGATCCCCCTCCCGAAAAAAACCCACCAATGGGAAATACGGGTGCAATTTCTCACATACGTCCAAGGTCAAAATCACCAACAAATCAAGGATCACAACACTAAGAATACATTCCAGTTGCATTGTCGAGGTTTTGTAACAATCTTTAATGGACTGGGCCTTCTGTGTCAAAAAATATAAACCTGCTGCGTTATGCCAGGGAACTTCTGTAAAGAAGCCTTGCGCTCAAGATCTTTCGTCTTTTAAGCATTAGACTTCGAATAATGACAGGGCAGATGACAATGATCTTCAAGTTCGTGGCACGTCTGTCTTAGTTAGAGATGGCATTATTCACAGTAATGTGCCTTTACAAATTTACAGGCTGTTGCTGTGCGCTTAACTTTAGATAAGACAGTTACGTTTTTACGTTACGTGTTACATTTACGTTTACAATTTGAATCGCTGGCGATAGCTGAAAATCGTCCACTGACTTCCAATGTGTTCTATGTGCAATTACGAGAAGCAGTGACTCGGGGTCCTCTCGCAATTTCGGTTGGTCATATAATACGTTCTTTTTGTTGATAGTTATCAACTGGATTGCTGAGTGTCCTTCTAATAATTGCTTTCACGGACGCGAAGGCGTGTAATAAACACAGCACGACACAGGCGTGTGAATGGGTTAATCGATATGGCACGTGTGTCATCGCAGAAGGATAAAACTCTGGGCCGGCGGCCATTCTTTTCATCATGCCGCGCTGGTACTTGTGCCATATCTATTAACATTCACACGCGTGTGTCGTTCTGTATGTGAGCTGCTGATCCATCAGTTCCCAACTCCATACATGTTGTTAGGCGATTTTGGTGTAACTGATGTAGTCAAGAAGATGTGAAGGATAAAAAGGTAGAAGAATGTATTACAAACTGTGATTTGTACCTGTTTAATAATGAGTCTGACGCTTATTTGCATCCCTCATCTTGTTCGTACACGTGATCTTACAATTGCATTCCTTTCCTCAAATTTTCGTCGAAGTTCGAAGAGGAGTTGTGCAGGAGCAACCACTATCAAATTGTGCTAGAGAGTGTGATTTCGCCAAACAATGGGGGGGGGGGGGGGGGGGGGGGGGGGGGTGAGGGGTTGTCGGAGTGGAATTTAAAAAAAAAGGCTGATTGGGACACGTTTTCATCGCTTTGTTCTAAACAACTCACACGGGAGAAATTTGTGGAAAGGGCCGATCAAGTAGAACATTTCTCAAGGGAATTGCTTGACATTGAAAACACAGCCATCCCTTATACATCGACAGAAACGAAACTTGTCACAAAACCCTGATTCGATGAAGATTGCAAGCTGACTATAAAGATAGTAAGGAGATTGAACGGGACTTTAATAAGTCACCAGCAACATATATTTTATACAAATTATGTATTTAACGGGCAAAGACCAAGCGACTTATAAAACAAGAAAAGAAAGGTTCTTGGGAAAATCATGTTTCTAAACTGAACTAATAGACACCAGTCAAGAAAATTTGAAAATGATGAAAAAAACTGAAGGTAAATACAGATTATCATGGTAATGTGCATGTCCTGTGATTTGTATCAGATTCGAGGTAGTGTCCAGAATGGGATCTCAACGAGCCGGCTTTGCCGGCGAGTTGTGATCCTATTCTGGACACTACCGAGAATCTGATGCGAAATTCACAGGTCATGCACATTATCACGATAATTTATTGATCTAACAATTGTGTCACATAAACAGATTAAATCTTAAATGATTAATACAGTTTTGGGACATAGTGTTGGGGGAGAAAAGTTAAGAAAAACAACAATATTTTAAGGAACAATATTGTTGTGCACTTTAAGAAACAATGAGTAACACGGTCACCGCAAATTTTTAAAGTTGCGTGCGTTGTAAAATTATTCACTCTCAGTGTCACTTGCTATGATAATACACTTGAATTTACAAGTGTGTAATATTTAATTGTGCAATTTTATTTATTGTGTGTGTGAAGGGGGGGGGGGGGGGAGGTGAGTCGCTCACTGAAACACACATAGAATGTATTCATGCGCCTGTTATGATAGGCCGTTGCGTTCTTGGAAACGAGTCGTCTATATGATACGGAATCAGAATGAGTCGTCTATATGATACGGAATCGGAACACATTATGTGATACGTACCGTTTCTCGTGGTTTTCAAGCCAAAATGTATAGTATTGTTAGATAAAGAAACAAAATCAACTGTACAACGCATGGAAGATACCAAAACAATAAACTGCATAAACAAAAGAAATGTCCAACAAATTGGCCTCCACATTTTCTAAACATTCCACGTCTGAAATTTGAAATCGAGAGTTCGTTAAAATCAAGAAACAACAGGAAAACCAAAAGAAAATAAATTTTCCTCTAACAATTCTATAAAAAGAGGCATACCCAGTCTTAACCTCATGGTAAACCGATCTTTATGAATTCCATGCCTACACATGTACGTTGCATCATATGCTTCTCCTGGGTCGAAGAGGATGGTGACTACATGTTCTCTCCTGGCAAAGGCATTTCTTATAGTCGTCTCAAGTCTAACTAAATGATCCACAGTACTTATCTGGATCCTAAAACCGCACGAAACGTTCTTAATTCTTCAATTGCACCTTGTAGTGCATTGTTTGAATAAACTTTATTTCACACCTCAAACGCATGCAGAATGCCAACAAGCATCCCATTGTAACCATTGTTATATGAGAAGTTCTAATATTTAGGCACACTTTGAGGCATGACACTACACGGGGGGGGGGGGGGGGGGGACGGGAGGGAGAAGGGAGAAGTTCTACGTTCTGTTTTCAGCAAAAAACATTTGCAGTTGTTTGGAGATTTTTTAAAATGTTTTTCCCATTAGAAACAATGTTAACACGTGAGGCTCCATAAAACCCCCAAACAAGCCCCAAAGTGGTTGATTTGGACAAACACGGAAATTACCTTTACAATAACATACATGACGGATTTGGAGAAGAAGTTTTGCAGAAGATCTTTGAGGGTGTTCCCATTACTCACAAAAATCTGAGGCACCATAAAATCCCGAATATGCCTCCAAGCGGTTGATATGAACAAACGAGCAGAAATTACCACTCAAGGAGGCAGGCGGGCGGGCGGGCAGGCAGGCAGGCAGGCAGGCAGGCAGGCAGGCAGTAGCAGAACAAAACTTATACTTACATCAGTCTCTCAGTCCAGGCATCTCCCAATTCATTAATTACTTTAATATATGTATGGTTCTCTCTAAAAAACATTTCAAAATATTATTATGATCAGAAAAATATTATTGGAATAACCGTACATAAATTGTAGTGTTGAATGAAAAAGGTGTACACATGTACTGGGCATCAAGCCATTTAGGCAATGTAATCGGCGCATTTTGTCTATAAATCTGAACGTGCATTTATGCTATGACTATGGAAATGCATTCATAATTCACTGAAGAAAAGTACCAGAACCACTGTAAATGATTTGTTGTCGAGCCATCTTTACTAAAAAGTTGGTTTTGAAAGGCAGGATCTCCTTGGTGCGTCTGAATATGTGCATCAAAAATGTACTGTTAGAAAGACTTTGGTATGACGCGAAGACAATCTGACTGTTGATTAGTTAAATAATAAATTGCCCTTTTCACCACTAACATATGATGGGTAATAAACATGTAATTATTAGACAAACTTAAAACCTACATTATAACAAGGACGTGTGTGTGCAGTCTGGGAGGGGAGGGGGGGGGGGGGGGGTAAGGACAGCAATAAGCAAAAAAAGAGATTGTACAAGATCCCGGGTCAAATAAAATTCGTCTTGGAGAGAGCAACCCCGTCATACCACATCAGTAAGTACAAACAGATTATTGATGAAAACAATCCTTTTAAAGGTTCGGGTGTTAACATTTTTCATTTTATATTTTCATAAGACTACTGTAAGTGCCGGGAATGTCAAAACAACCTTTATTGGCCCTCTGACACTGGAAAATAACAAGGGCCCGCGAATGACACATTTACTCTTCGAATCGAATGTCGGATAGAACCAAGTCTTTATTCGAAACTGAATCGAAGCTCCAGTCGAATTAGTGGAGCCTTGAAAATGACTAATTGGGGTTGTGGAACTATAAATCCGATCTGTTGCGGCAGTGATGGTTCAAGTCCCGACTGATAAAATAATCCAACTATATCATCATGGCATGCCTTCGCAGAAGACATGCCTTTATGACGCAAATGAAATATTATCCTGTAAGGATTACAGTTAATCATTGACTTTAAATTTGCAGTGGTAGGGGCTAGTGGTGCTGAAATTAGCATGGCTGTTAACATGCTTCCAGATATTAGCTATGTTAATCTAGTGGAAGTTACACTATTTTTATTTCAACATTATTTAATAATAATATAATAATATACACATTTATATAGCGCCAAAATTATCGTTCAGGAGATATATAACCATATTCTACGGCGCTGTACATGTTACTGGGCGCGTGCAAATATACAAACGGAATATATACTTTATCTTACAGCCCAGAACATCACTTATAGGCTTTTTGAAACAGGTTTGTTTTGAGATCTTTCTTGAAAAGGTTGACATATGACAGTCTTTTTAGGTGTTCTGGTAAATTATTCGACAAGTGAGGGCCAGCAAATGAGAATGACCTGTCTCCAAATGTCTTACACCTATGTTTTGGAACATGTAGCAGCATTTTACCATCGGACCTCAGGGTGTATTGATACACATTCTTGGTATTAAGGAGTTCTTCTAAGTAGGCTGGTGACATGTTGTTTTGTGTCTTAAAAACTAATAATAAAGTTTTGAAAATTATTCTGTACTTCGCTAGCAGCCAGTGCATGTCCCTCAGAACAGGAGTGATGTGTTGAGATGGTGATACCCTACATACCACTCGGGCTGATGCATTTAGTACCATCTGCAGGCGAGAGTACTGATATTGTTGAAGGTTGAACAGTAAGGCATTACAATAATACAAATGTGAAGTTACAAAGGCATGAACTAGGGTTTTTATTGAGTCTTTGGTGAGGAACTGTAATATATGTTTAACTTTGTATAGACCTCTGAAAGCCTTATTGCACATATTTGTTACATGTCTGTCCATAGAATTGATGTCAACTTTAGTGAGTTGTTGTCGTGAACCAGTTATTAGGAATTCAGTCTTACCATCATTTATCATTAATTTGTTTGAAACCATCCATGTGCGAATGTCCGAAATACATGATTCAATAGTTTCTAGAGCTTTAGTTTGATCCTTGATTGATGGTCGAAAAGAGAAATAGACTTATGTGTCATTAGCATAACGATGGACGTCAGGCAGGTGAGATTCAATGACGGTGAACATTTTTGAAATACAGAATAGAAACATTCAAGATGGAAGTCTTTTGACAGATTACCGTTTATTGAAACACGCTGCTGTCTGTTCTTGAGGTATGATGATAGCCAGCTAGAAGCAACACCATTAAGTCCAAAATCAGAATTCATTGTCTCTAGCAGAGTTTTATGGCAAACAGTGTCAAAAACAGCACATATTTACGTATGATTTCAATCTGAACCATACGTTTGTGGGGCGATGACGATGACTGATACCAAGCTCTATTCCGAAGAAAAAAAATCGAGAGGAAACGAAAAGGACAGCCGATTTTGACCCGAACTAAACATCTACTAATGAACAGACAGGCAGACAGCGTCAGTAGTATGTCTCGCATGTTTCAGGGATCATTCGCCGGACCCCGGTGCCGGACCCCGGAAGTGACGTCATGTCACGTAACCTAGTGGCGTCATGCTTTATTGCCATGGTAACCCGCGTGAGCGGCCATGTTGTGACGTCATCCCCATAGTGATACATGGTCTTAGTACGCATGCACAGCGCGTGTTGTTTGGGTGATACGTGTTTCCGTCGTCCATTTTGTATACTGGAGGCCGCCATCTTGGTTCCTATGGTAGCACGTGGTTGCTATGTTACCCAAAGGCCTACAACAGGACAGGGGTATGTTCGAATGGTGTATTCGATTGAATCGGAGTAAATCAAATTACCAGAAACAACCCGACAATCCCTCCAAATCACCGAGATTGACTTTATTTCCCCAATTTATCGATGTAGCACGTAGTGCTATAGTACCAAGTCGGTTCCGGAGGTGTGTTCGATTGAATAGGAGTAATTTTTTGGTTTAGAATTTTCCCAGAATCCTCGTTTAATTACCAAAATAAACCCGACAATTTTTACTATTTCGAATTCTTTCAGAATCCTCTGCTTCTATCTATATGATGCAATAGTTTTCGTCTATCTGGTCATGTTCCTTTGTTCTAGAGTATATTCCAGTAGCGCAGAAGAGCCTAGCAGCTGGAACAGCTTTGATTATTACTACTATATTTAGCTTTTCTGATCTATTCTTGTTAGTTCTGACCCTATTCCAAGTACTCTTATTGTTTTATTTATTTAGATCATTTATATAAATTATAACAAACCAATCAGATTGCTTGATTTCCCATAATCTGTATGCAGAGTTATCTCCCCTTATCGTATCCGATTCTCATCACCTCTGTATCCAATGGCCATATCCTATGGAATCCCATTTTCGGAAACACCCGTAGCTATGGAATCCCTTTTTGTCGTATGAGGCCATGAGGGCTATCTAAAAGCCCCCAATGAGGCCTCATTTATTATCCCACATAGCCTCATTGAATTTTGAGGTCATGAGGATGACGTTACGGCATGGCCGCTCACGCGGGTTACCATGACAACACAACATGGCGCCACTAGGTCACGTGACAAGACGTCACTTCCGGGGTCCGGCACCGGGGTCCGGCCAATGATCCATGAAACATATGAGACATACTACTAGCGTTAGTCAATGTACTGCCACTAGGGACTTAACTACGGTGGTGATGGGGGGGGGGGGGGGTGTATGGGGGGTACTAACGTCAGGAGTGACGTCTTAGATATATACTATTTTCGCGAGTAATCATGCTTTTATTTTACCCACCTAAATCTAAATATAGCTGTTCGTAGCGCTATGAAAAATGAATTAGAATTATTATACCTGACAATATCACAGAAAATAGAAAACTTCAGTTCAAATAATTTTCTACAATTATCAAGTCAGAGGATATAACCTGTGCGAATCTGTTAATGTCAAGCCAGAGCAATGGGGTGATGAATTAACATTTTACCCAAAGCAAAGTGAATATTTCATTTGTTATATCCATTAGAAATGTGTAACCCCTTAACACAGCGCAGACGATATCAGAATGAATATTTTTAAATATCATTTTTTAAAACAATTCCAAAAAATTCAACAAAACCATATCATATGATCCCTCATTGGAACGAGCTCGACGAGCTCGTTCCAATGAGGGGTCAAATAATATGGTTTCGTTGAAACTTTTTGAAAAAAAAATGATTTCAACTGCTGCATTTGCATATTACGCAGGTGTATGTGGCCGATTCGTTGGGTAAACTCATTAGGTATATTAAAAGTAATGATGACCCCTGGCTTGAAGGGGATTTACGAATAGCATGCTGCTGGGAGACAATGCATTTAGGGAGACAATATGTTCCTCGTGGAGTCAACTGCACCTTCCATCTCAAACCAGGTCATCCGCGGTGGTTCAGTGGTAAGCTGTTGGGCTTCTACTCTAGAGGTCCAGAGTTCGATCCCCGTCCAGGACGACCCGCGTTGTGTCCTTGGGCAAGGCACTTTATCCCGGTTGCCTACATGGGGGCACGATGACGCCGTGTATTAAGGCGTGCTGCACGTTGATAGTGCACATGTCTTCAACCTCTGTAACCAACCTCTGTAAGCGGAGCTTGAACAGAGTTAGAATGTTGAGGAACTGACAGTTGCTCGCCGTTGCTCGGTGGTTCTCTCCGGGCACTCCGTCTTCCTCGACCCGTAAAATTGTCACAGTCACGATTAGCCATTGTGCATAAGTATGCGACCTTAAACACCAATAAAATAAATTAACAAATAACCAGGTCATCATGTTTATAATGTACAATAAAATATGAAACTCTGTCTTTAGAGGGCATCTGTGTACACAATCAATTTCTGGACACAATATACATTTCCATCCATGTACAGTTAAAACTAGAAGTCCTGTCACGAATAGTGCGCTTATCTAGGCTTAATTGCGCGTTGGAATTGCGCGCAATTGCCATATCGAATGGCATCCAAAGCACGGCAGGTTCTCCTGGTTACTCATAGCAAACACATGCAATGTTTCTGCCAATGTACCTCAGGGTTACCCGGAGGTCCATTGGCTGAAACATTGCTTGTGCACAGGCCATATGTAAAGTATTCGATAGCTTTACTTGGGTCATAGCACTTACATTAACGCGCATATCAGCGTGCTATTTGTGCGCATTTCATGACAGGACTTCTAGTTTTAACTGTAGATGTAGGGCCCTTGTGCACAGGTTAGTGGCATTACCGTTTTTGCACATCTGTGTATCCACAAAATTGAGTAACTTACTAATTAAACACGGGAATCAACTACTCTGAATTATCTCACAAGAACTAACCTTGTTAAATTCATCTATGTGGTAAACATTCATATTCCCACTCCACATGCATACTGTGATAAAATGATAGATAATTCATTTAATTTTTTTTAAACTTTTTTGGAACTTTATAAAAACTATGGAATTGTGATGGAAAATCAAATCAGTCTCACCCAAGTTGCTGTATGTCATCTGTGTACGAAAATGCACATTTCAGAAGAATGTCCAGGGTACATAAACTTATGTATTCAAACACCTCAAAACTTTTCTTTTCTTGCACACATTTTTCTATCTTATTCTGCAATGAAAAAAGATGTATGCATGCGAGGTACAGTTAAAAATAGAAGTCCTGTCATAAAATGAGCACAAATAGCACGTCGACCTGCGCGTTAATCTGCGCGCTATGACCACAGTGAGGATATGAAATTCTGCACATATGGTCTGTGCACAAGCAATGTTTCACCCAATGGATCTCCGGGTAACCCGGAGGTCCATTGGCAGAAACATTGCCACCGTCTGCTATGAGTAACCAGGAGAACCTGCCTTGCTTTGGATCTCATTCGATACGGCAATTGCGCGCAATTCCAACGCGCAATTAAGCCTAGATAAGCGCATAGTTCATGACAGGACTTCTAATTTTAACTGTAAAGAAATTTATGGTAATAAAATGAAGGTCAAATTTCTGGTAAAAAAATGAATAACCCCAATAAATTATATACCAAAATGCTTGAAATGGAAGACAGAACATGTGGAACCTGGACTTTGCCATGGAACTGTTGCCATGTGTAGACAGCACTGCCTGAAAGTCTGCTATGGCATAAGTAAGAGAACACAATTTTTACAATAAAATCCTCAAAATAAAATAACAGCTGTGTTCTAGAAACATTGAAGTACATACTCGAAGAAATCTGTTCCTAATTCTTGAAGTAATAAAGATTGAGACCAAATGTTATAAGTGGAGTGCTCACTGATTGCAGGCAGACATTTTCTGTTATTTCAACAGGTTCAACAAAGGTCAACTTGAGGGAGTCCACAAAGAAGAAGTGTGGAGTATGGAAGGACAACTGAGTGTCTCCCAATATAAAGATGTATGTGTCACTGTGGTGGTTTGGAAAGAAACTATGATATTCTCCTATGTAGAATGCACTGCAAAGTCATACATTGTTGTTGAACAAATATATTTACAAACACTTTGCACTGTAACCCCTTTTATCCCATGCATCAATTTGATAGTGATTAAATTGTTAAATTTGTCTGGTTTATCAATAAGTAACATAGGTTCTTTTACTCTTGGACACGAATATAGAAAAACCCTGCCATAATAAATATGTTGAGTTCCAGAAGCCTCCATAATAGATCTGATAAAAGTGTTAAACACCACGTTGGTGGCTTTCCAGAATATTCATTAACTTGTTGTTTGATAAATAATAGGAACAAAATATTGCAATTTACTGGAGGGTACCAGCAGGCATTTTCCAACAAATTGTAACAAATCAACTAATTATAAACAAAATTTTCTAACCCAAAAGAGTGAAAAACTGGGAAGAATGTGTGGAAGAAATGCACGTTACAGGGGCTACACAGGTATCGTTTTCCCATGATACTCGATCACAACACCAAATATCCTTCAAATTGGAGCAGTAGTGGTTGAGATACAAGGTAAAATACTGGTATGGACAGACAGAGGTTTCCACGGCAATAATAACCACAACACACCCACCTTATCAATTCATAATTTCAGTAAAATAAAACAGAATTATCAATTTAAATTAATTTATATATGATGGGAAAATATTTGGCTTCTGTCGCCCTCTCTTACTAATACCACAAACATCTGCAGACAGTTTGATGCTGACAAACGAAACTGAACGCATGTGGTCTGGTGTGTCAGGTAAAAAAGTAACTCGGCACGGATACTGAAGAAATTGCGAATATTTCGTGTATTTCATCTGTTTAAATTCCAATTGCGGCTATTGTTGACCGTGGATTCGATAATTCGTTGGGTTGTGACCATCACGGTCACGCTGACCGCTGTTATGTTTATTATGATATGCACATTACAAGACAGTTTCCGGTAAAAGAGATTTGTCACATTTGTCAGTCTGAAACGATGACAAAAGACACTGATCGACGCTTGTGTATATGGTTGTTTGCAAGAAAAACAACTAAATTCACAGCATCGTCCAATCGCACCTTATTCAAAACCCGAATGCATCATGTTCAACACATCTTTCATCGGTCCTTTGCGGACATCAACACTGTCGCGGCAGAGATCCATGGTTACTAGGAAGTAAATAACTCCACAGCATCGGAGGAAATCAATACACTCAATATAGTTCCAGCTCACTTGGAATATACTTCGAGAAAAAAGTGATTTCTGAAGCATTCGGCTTACTTTTTTATGAATATTACTTTATTTTATGTGTATCGTCCCGATTTTATACACTCGGTTATTTTTTTACAAGTGGCTCATGTTATCTTTTTAGTGAGCAATGATTCAAACTTTCGTTAACAAAAAAGTTCAGACAACCTGTAAATATTGGATGGCGACGGAGGAAAATTCAAAGCACATTTTGCAGTTATCACATTAACGGCTCAAGTATTTGCTGTGACTTGTTTGCAAATCCGCTCATGCATTGTCTCGAACAAATGAAAGGCGTGATCACGTCCTTGCATTCTTACGATCGCCCAACATGAGTATTCCTCCAAGAGTCGTCACGTTACAATCAAAAGACCAGAATAAACATCATTGAAACATGGCCACACCCGGAACATCAACAATTTGTGTTGGTGGCAAGGTATTGCATTCCAACATCACAACTCCCCACAGTGTGTATCATAAAAATGCTTTCTCCGAGTCTGTAGTGTGTTATAATTGCATTGAGGACAAGGCTTTAGTATTACCGATCATTTTGTGCTTTTAGGGGTTCGTTACATATGCCATTGGCAAATTAATCTTCTTCAAAATCATAAAAGTCCCTTTTCTTCCTGAAAGAAATTATATGTATCTTTTCTATGCACTTAACTCGTTATTTTGATATATGATTTGCCTTTCCTTACTTTTCTTATCTGTTTCTGAGGCACTGGAAAAAATGTCAACAAATTGACCAAAGTTAGGTAGGACGACTTCTTAAGACTACAAGGAGATGTACATGAGCTTGGAATCCCACGTACTGAACCAGACTTATAGAATCAATTTTAGGATATATCTGTGGTTAAGAAGCCCTTTTTTACTTCCTATGTGTCTATATTTTGGATGTTTTGTGTCAACGAAAGCACATGTCGGAACTTCTGGCGGTGTAGTGATTTAAATAACGACCGGTGTAGTGAATTAAATAACGACAAGTTTGTAAATTATTTAAACGATACGTCCAGATTTAGCTGTGGGAGTCTAGTTGAAGACGCCGAACATTATTTCTTTGGTTGTCCCCTTTACACCCAGGCGCGAAGTGACCTCTTCTCTGCACTTTCGGCATATGACGTAGACGTTGATCACCGTTGATGCTCTGCTTCTAGGAAATCCAGATCTTAGTACAGCAGACACTATAACAATATTCTTCGCGGTGCAAAAGTATATACGAGATACCCACAGATTTGATTATTGCTTATCACTCTAGAAATATATATCTCTCCCATTGGACGAAGGATTACATGAATTTATACCAATTGTTATTATTATTATTATTATTAGTTTCAATACTTTTATTACATGCTAGCCTGTGAATTATCAAACATTACCTAAAACATATTTCTCGATGTCCACCAACTCGATGGATATCAGGAGATATCCCTCAGTAGCTTCCCAAATGACGTCGCGCTTCGGCACATGACATCGTCTTGAACATCGCCTTGAAGGATTGATCAGCATATCGCCTTGAAGGATTGATCAGCATATGTTTGTTATTGTCTTGAAACTGTTTACAGTCGATTTGTGCTGAATATTGCACAGTAACGTGTCAAGTAGCATATAAAAAAAAGTAAATCTGCGCTATTTTGGTGAATCACGGGAATTGTCTCATACGTGTGGACCTGGGGTTTTATTTTTCAGTCGCGCAAAAGCTTGTGAGGAATGAAGCTTTCAGGCCCACGCTCGTGAGAAGGTTCTCGATATTCACTAAACAGCGTAGCTATCCTCAATATACAGTTAAAACTAGAAGTCCTGTCACGAATAGTGCGCTTATCTAGGCTTAATTGCGCGTTGGAATTGCGCGCAATTGTCATATCGAATGAGATCCAAAGCACGGCAGGTTCTCCTGGTTACTCATAGCAAACACATGCAATGTTTCTGCCAATGGACCTCCGGGTTACCCGGAGGCCCATTGGCTGAAACATTGCTTGTGCACAGGCCATATGTACAGAATTTGATAGCTTTACTTGGGCCATAACGCGTACATTAACGCTCATATCAACGTGCTATTTGTGCGCATTTCATGACAGGATGTTTCGTGTGAACTCAATAGTGTCTAATACTAAACGCGGACTAAATAATCGTTGGTGTGCGTGTATATGTGAGCGGGTATATGTGAGCGTGTGTATGTGAGCGTGTGTATGCTTTTTTTTGTTTTTTCTGGGTTTTCTTTTGTTTTTGTTCTAAATTCTACTTTATATACTGTATAGTTACTTTGATCAATGTGTTCTCATATGTATACTTTTAACTGTCAGTTCATTTCTGTAATGTATTATTGAAGGGGAACGAAAGGTGTACTGGTGGAAAGCACTTGTCTTTCAATCCCCATTTGCATTGTAATGTCATGTTTAGTGAATGCTAGTGTACTCCGTATATACATTACAGACAGAACATGTGCACCTCTGGTATGTGAACATGTTCTGTCTCTAATACATATACAGTGTACACTAGCATCCACATTTCATCAAACATCAGCCACACATTCCCCGAAATCCCTTCTAAATATCCGATTATGCTTCTAGGATTCATTTTTTTTGTTTGTTGTTGGCTCTATGTGCTGCATGTGTTGTGCTCAAAGTGTGCTTCTTCACAAAAGCACATATCGGCACAGCTGACATGTATGTACTGTGTACACATTGTGACACATTGTACAATTGCATACAAGCACATTCCACCAAACACCAGTCTCACGTTCCGTGGAACCCCTTCCGATTACTCTACTATGTTCCTAGTATCCCTTGTGCGTCTTCCGCACATTGTGGATCTTCACAAAAGCACACATCATACATGTGCTGTATGTGATGTGTACACATTGTGTACTATCACACAAGCACATCTCGGGACGGTACCCTAGCTTAAACTAGGCCAATCAGCTGTATATAATGAGGCAGGTTGTGATAAATGGAGTGAGCTGATGGAGCCTCTTACAGAACCGACCGGGTGCAGAGAATGGAACAGGGTCATGTATAGCTAGGAAGTACGAAGTAGTGCTATAAGTCAATAGTAATCGTACAAGGTTGTGGTCGAAGACTATAGCATTGGGCGTCTACAGTAGAAGTTGCTCATAGGACAGATCATGGTTAGTGTGGGTATGTCAGCAGTAGTGTTCTAAGGTCTATGAAGTCCGCGTGGTTGTCCAAAATCAGGCGCCGTCCTGGGAACCATATCTATCCTCTAAACGGTATCACCCAGAAGGTATCCTCATCCGCCAGCCATATCATCTGGCATCTCATCCTCCTCTTCTCCCCACTTAATCCTCAAATGCTTTCAAGCCCCCTTGATTCGCCAATAAAAGATCAGACAACCTCGATTTGGGGAAAGCACTTCGATACACTGTTGCCAAAGAAACTTGAAATCTTTCTTTTTCACGGGAACGACAGGAAGACAACGTTATAGCTATGCCATTTCCATGCTGTATACTAGTTTATGTTCCTGTTTGTTGTAATGGTGTTTTGTAATTAATGTACTAGTATATTGCAAAATAAAGATCTATCTATCCTCGAATAGATAACTCCCAAATCTATCCTTCATCAGATATCCCCCAAAATGTATCATCTAACAGATATCCTCCAAATGACATCATCCAATAGATATCCCCAAAAGACATCATCCAACAAATACCCTCCAAAAGGTATCATCCAACAGATATCCCCCAAAAGATATCATCCAACAAATATCCTCCAAAAGGTATTCTTCAACATATATCCTCCAAAACGTATCCTCCAAATGGTATCCCCACAATGTATTTTCTTTCGGTATCCTCCGATAGGTATCCTTCAATAAGTACCCAAAAGGTATCCTCCAATAGGTATCCTCCAATAGGTGTCCTCCAATGGGTATCCTCAAAATGTATCTTCCTTATCCACGTGTGTCTATGTGCTTCATATGTTTTGCGCACATTGCACACTACGACACAAAACTATATCCGCTCATCTCGGATATGGCTATGTGCTGCTTGTGACGTATGTAATGATAATACTGTTGTGTGTTGCCATTACGGCTATCCGTACTTGTACTGTGTAATATTGTTGGCCTCGCTTTCAAGCGACTTCTCGCTCTATTAATAAATAGTCATGGCTGACTGGGACTTGAGTTGTTTGTTTGGCTCAAACAATACAATGTACATACGGTGTAAAAAAAAAAGTCATGAGCTAATGTGTTGCATGTGATGCGCACCTGCTTTACACATTGTGTACCACCCCATAAACACATATGGGTAGTCATAACATATGTAAAACTGGTCAGGAGTGTGGAGAGTAATGCCAGCAATAAGCAAAAGCTAGAAGAACACGAGTCAAATGAAATCCGTTCCGGAGATTTTTTGTCGTTTTTGGTGATTTTGGCGAAATTGCTGTTTCTTGTGGTAATTCTAGGAAGTAGCTGAGGATTCTGGGAAAATCAGAACCAGCAAAAGTGCTCTCATTCCATCGGACATACCCTCTGAGCACAAACCCGTCCTATTTGAGGTTTGTCCGGGTCTACAGCACAATCGGCCACTATTATAATGAGGGATTAGGAAAAATCCGAGGATTCTGACGTTTGGCAAGCACGTGTTGCCATAGAAACGAAGTTGCCTGCCACCATAAACAAACCGGACCACGGAAACACGTGTTAGCCCAACAACACGCGATGCATGTGCACTGACACCACGTAACACTGTGGTAATGTGTCACAACATGGCCGCTTACGCAGATTACCATGATAACTAAGCATATAGTTCCTGGCTCACGTAACATTACGTGGCTTTGGTGCCACAAATGCCACAGAAAAGGTGGATGCAATACTGCTGGTTTGCTAGAAGTATTAGAAGTGATGGGGAACATTCCAGAGGCGGGAAATCTTGGGAAGTATTTCCCAAACGGGAAATCGTTATAGCACCAATCTTATGCAGAGTGAAAAAAACAAACACCAACCGAATATAGACACACTTGAAAAGACTTCACAACTCATTTGTGTTCATCGGCATCAGTTCCGCTGTCTGTATTGAAGTCAACACTATGAAACACATATTTAAAGATCAGTTTGTAAAGGGTGAAATAATAGGTATATTGTTCTCGCAACAGAATATTGATGTGCAGTTGGTCTCTTGTCAGGAACTAATGATTTAAAAAACTGCTTTGGTGTGATAAAAACTATTCGTGGAATTTTTGAAGGCTTTCATCCTCATCCCATAAATTTCCATAATCTTCTAAACTCAGTGTTTATTAGCATCACACCTTTGAGCTGGATCCATGCTGGTGGCTAAACTATTAGCCAGGGTGTATGTTTCTTAATTGCATTTGTTTTTGGTGAGAGTAAATCACTCTTTGGCATGGTCTTACAAAACAGATCCCACCTTCCATGTACTGTTACGGTACTGTGATCACAAAAGCGGAAAGACTGTGTCGTATTCCGGTCGAAATTCTCTGTTCGCCCTCCCTGCCGCACTATATAATTTTAATTTCGGTTCGGTTTCTGTGTATATAGTAAATAACACTCCACAGGAGAGACTCCCTTGGTGAAACTCCCTGAAATGGATTCCATGAGTGGGATTCCATGAATGGGATTTCAAGCTCCAGTAAAACTCCTGGTGGTCTTGGTATCTGCTTCTGTCTTGACCTCCGCTACCCATCATATGAATGCTCTCTGATGTATTCGCTATTAATATAGTGTTCAACCATCCCTGCAGCATTGTACCTTTATTTTATTGTCTATGGCTCTCGGTACTCATCACCGCACTACCGCCGCTACGAATCCATGTTTATACAACTATATGGTTTCTAGTATTACTAGAAATCGAATACAAACTTCTTGCTCTAACGGCTTTTTCATACCCATTCCATAATGAGATAGCGAGGAGTGACTGGAAAAGTCATTGCTCGAACGACTAGAATCTCATCGAGTAAATAAGCTATCGAGTAAATGTCGGAACTAGTGGCTCCACCTACGGCCTTTATCCTCGCCTCGGAAAAAAAAGGATTCTACAATCAGAGATGTTTCCCCAAAATCTTATCCCGGTGGATTCCGTAAAAGGGATTCCATAAGTGGGATTCCTTAAGTTGGATTCCAATAGAGCTCGTAGCCCTACCACTTGCTTCTTCGACAACTTTAGCTATCTATCACCTGATTAGCCTCTACTGTATTCACCATTGCTTTAGTTTTCTATCAGCATTGCAACATTGTACCATTATTTTTGACTTGTAACTCTTTTACTCTCAGTACCTGTCATTAACTGGTAGAGTGCTAAATTATTTTTGGCCACCAAAATTTGTTCACATGTATTTGCCGTGTGACAACTTATAGGAGAGTGCCTGTGGGCCGTGCGTGTGGGCACTCTCCTATAAATTGTTACAAGCCAAATCTTAACAGACTAAATAATATCCCTTCAAAGATAGTATGAAGCACAGCTACTGAATTTGAAGCCTTCAAGTTGCAGTACAGTTAAAACTAGAAGAAGTACTGTCACGAAATGTGCGCTTATCTAGGCTTAATTGCGCGTAGGAATTGCGCGTAATTGCCATATCGAATGGCATCCAGTGCACGGCATTTTCTCCTGGTTACTCATAGCAAACACAGGTCATGTTTCTGCCAATGGACCTCCGGGTTACCTTGTGCACAGGCCGCATGTACACAATTTGATACCCTTACTATGATCATAACGCGTAGATTAACGCGCAGATCAACGTGCTATATGTGCGCATTTCAGGACAGGACTTTTAGTTGTAACTGTACCTGCACTTCAGAATAAAGCCCAAATATGGGCTTCCGGCACTCTACCAGTTAACCTACTACCGCGACGGGTCCCCGTTCATACCACTTTATACTTGTTTTATAGTTGTACTATCAGTCGAATACAATCTGAAGTTCCATAAAGAACTACTGACCAATAACTAGAAAAGACATTGCTCGAACGATTAGAATATCATCGAACAAATAAGCTATCGAGAAATTGCCTTCACGACTGACTTTACGTAAGACTTATTCTCATCGGAAAAAAAGACTTTATAACCACAGACGTTTCTGAAAAGAGGATTTTATTAGTGGAATTTTGTTGAAGGGATTTCATAAGTGGGACTCCGTAATTGGGATTCCAAGCTCCTACACAGTGCCAACCATAGTTCTTCGTCATTGCTATGAATTGACAATGTGATCAGTTACGACACGTGTCGCGTGACCAGTGACGGCATTGGTGGAATCATATAATACGTCATAACACACATTACCAATGACGTCATCAAAAACACTGATGAACCAAATGTGTAATTATTACTTGTCACAAGCATTTGTATATATGACTCACACTCCATAGGATGGCGGCAGACACCAAAACCAACGCAGTAGTTCAGGCATCCAGAGGTTTCTCAATACGTCCATACAAACATGACAAAAAATTTCGTCACTACCCAACTTCCTAGTGCCAAAGCACATCAGCTCGCCAAGTTGCAGCTTTGAGGAGCAAAACTGTATAAAGTTTGTACAACTTGTAGTTCACTAAAGATTTGAACATGGCATTCTAACAGGCTTTCCGCTAGGAAAAAAATGTTGAGGCCGGTAATGGGAAATCCAAGGATCCGACGGGGCGACCAAGGTCTCCCCGTCGAATCCTTAGGTTCACCATTACGGGCCTCATGATTTCAACTGTCTGAAATACGCATCTGAGACGCCCAAGTGGAGGAGCTATGCCTTGTGCATGTTAAAATGGCTGACCTCAGAGGGTACACAGAACTTACTAATGTGGGCCAATGGAACCCAACCCAAATCGTGTACGTATGCCATCTAACCTATCACCAGAACCTCTCGTTACATAGTCAATATTATTACAATTCGTTAAAAAAAATTGAATCTGGTTGATTTTTGCTGTTTTTTTTCCCTATAATTCTCTACCTTTGGTGCGTGCCTTAAAGGTGTCTGTGATGAGAGCCCTACGAGGACCTTTGGGGTTGGGGAAAGTCAACGAAGGGATTAGGGCCGTTGATGGGATCCCATGTCTGTATAGCGGAAAGCCTGATTCTAAGTCCATTCACATCCATGTTTCGAACCGCCGAATACCACGTGACTGAGTTATTGCACCCGCGAATGACGACTTTGCTTGTTTGACCAGCAAAGTGTTAACATTGGTTTGTACATGCTTTATTTATGTGTTCTGTGGGAGTTGTTATCTCACTTCTGGATTTTTCGAAAAGTATTTGCAAGAAAATATTCATATAAAACCTGGTACATATATGTACATACGTTGACTTTTAATGTTCTTTCATAGTGAGTAATTTGTTTTGTTGTCGAATAGTAAAAGACTTGAGCGTCTTTCCATACAATGCCTGGGTCCAAATGCTCATTTAATCTATTAAAATCTCCCAACCCGTCGTGGATCTCACAGATAGAACGTACTGGAGGCTGCTGTATCATATCGGATCCTCCAACAATGTTGACTGGATTGTCATATACCGATGATGGTGGGATGAGGACTTATTTTTAAAGAAATAAAAAAAAGGGGTGGTCATTCAATGAGTAATGTTCTTTAACATTTGTTATCATTGTCATTGTGTACTGTGTTTTGTTTTCACAATTTGGATTTGTTTTACTGTATTCAACTTTATTGCACTGTCTGGATTAGTTATCTCAGTGGCAGTTTGCATTCTACTAGTCTTACAAAATAACTGGTTGCAGGGCCAACTTCTGAAGACGAGGCACCAACTACACTCGACGGGTCAATCGGTTAGTGGCGTATGCGTACGTATTACCCTGATCAAATATGCTTTCTGTTTACTGATAAAAATATATATCCAGCTGTTTGCTGGATAACCACAATGTACCCCCTAAGTTGGACGCGGGGTAAGGGTGGGAGGCACGGAATGGAGAAACAAAATATTAAAACAATAATGGCTAATCGATCCACCAAAATAATTAACTTTATATAGTGACTATCACTCTGATAATATTACTGAAGTTACAAAATAACAAATAATGACTGGCCCAGATGCACCAATATCTTTGTAGCAGATCCAGAACGAGCTATCAATAAACTCAACCCGTTTGGCATACACAAATTAAGAGTATTGCTGGCTCAGTAAAGAATTAAAACATGAGAACAGGTAGACTTTCAATTGAAGTATTGCTGGTACACCGTATTGCTGGTAAGTATGACTTCTTATCCTACAATGCTGTAATATCAGATCTAAAGCATAGGGAAATACTGTTGTATCAAGATAGCTGAGGACTGTGATGAGTCTATAATTTTCAGGTTGTTCGAGTACTCCTTTGTTCTTATTGAGTGGTGAAGCGATAACAGTTAAGTTAACAATTTATCAGGCACAACTACGGTATCTAAAATACTATTAAATAGCACTTTATAAACTTGAAGCATAATGTTTGACGTGGATCTCTAAGGTTCTTTTAAGATATGGTCACATCCGCCAGATTTATTTGTTTTCAGTCCATTTATTGTATTAAGTATTTCGGTACCACTTATTTTACTATTTAAATGGTCATCACTTTCTACATTTACGCTAAGAAAGGAATTTTCATCATTAGGCACAGTGGGGTCTTTCTGTGAGTTTTACAAGGAGCGCTGAGCTTTGACTGATGCTATTTAAAATATCCCAGTAATCCCGGGGATTAATACAACAATGACATGATTTTGAAGGGCATTACAGTGTATTAACGGCTCAACAGAAATGGTTAACAGCCCAAGAGTTCATTAGCGGCCCGCGACGAAGTCGAGGGCCGCTAATAAGCTCAAGGGCTGTTAACCATTTCTGTTGAGCCGTTGATACACTGTAATGCCCGACAAAGTCATGTTATTTCTATTATTGCCACTTTCGTACATCGGGTACATTACAATTAAATTATATGGGAAATAAGATAAATAATTGAAGTTTGACATTTTAGAATTAAAAAAACAGCGACACTATCGTCTGATTTGTTGACAAACAAACCGGGTAACATGACTATAGTCTGATCTGTCTACGGCGAAATTTGGGAAGTTAGATGATGAAATATATCTTCGAAATGCGAACTTTAGGCAAGGAGTTTATTCATCAAAGATGTCATTACTTACTTTGTGCGTATCGCTTCCTATATTTGATACATTATCTATCCGTGACACAAAGGGAAACACTTGAAACAAATGTGTTAATTGTGTTTACTAATTAAAAAAAATCCGAATTGAATTTCGATCCCAATGGAAATCTGGGAAAAATATTGTTGATCGGCTGAGAGATGTGACGTCATTTTCTATATTTAGACGTGTCGGGCTGTTATTGACGTGTTGGGCTGTTATAGTCAATGACGGCCCAACACGTCACATGACTTGTACTTGTTGAGCATTACGATGTTTCAACGCCCGGTAAAACATTGTTAATGTGCTAGGAACGCCCGCAAAAGTGGTAATAATATTCTGTGATGTACGATGTCGATATACAATATATATTTTATAATCCCTAGCTGCCTGTTATAATAATGCCTTTTAACCTTGCGCAAGGCACTCAATTCCGATTGCCCACGTGGGGGCATGGTGGCTCCGTGTACTAAGACGTACTACACGTCGATGGTGCACTTGTCGTCAACAGATGTTATACCTGCTTGTGTCGTGTCAGTCTGGCACTTTTTCGTCGCCGGGGACTCGTGCTTCCCCCATCCGTAAAACTATCCGACACGTGGGGTCGACGGTGTCATTAAGCCCCAATAAATAAATATAAAAATAAATAACGTTTTTATGGCCTGTACCGTAAATACATACTTAAACAAATATATCAATGCGGCCAGAGATTCGGAGTGCATGGCGTCGATAATCTTACCGATTGTGATACAACAATGACAGCGATTCGATATCCTATTGTGTCCATGCAACCAATTTACCATCTACCCTGAATAACACAAGCCCGTATAATCGATTCTTAACTTACCATAAGAATAGCCGCAGCTTCATTTTTAATGCTGATATATGGTTGTAGAATATCAAAATGGAATGCTGGTGTCAACAGTTTTCTGTTCCTTGCCCATTTCCTCCCATTGCTTATCAGCAGTCCTTCTCCAAGCCAGTCGATTCCCAAAATGTATGGCGTACCAACTCCATGTGGTTTAGGTTCTATATGAACAAATGTTTAAGAGTTATTGCAATTATATTGGAAAATTGTGGAGAAAGTAAATGAAGTAAAAACTTGAAACATCCGATTTATTACCAAAAATTACTGAACTTGGCATCTGAAAAGACATCCCACCCCATCTTAAAAGATCGCGAGTTGTGTAATGGAATCAGGAGCCTCTCCTGAATTGTTCTACTGGGATAGTCCGATGCTATTCCCCTTTATAACAGACATATTTACAAATACGAAATACTGATGACACACATTATTTAATCCAAACAATGTATTGCCTGTGGCTAGCTGGAAAAATGGAATGTTTGGGAGTTAGTTTGGTCTTCTCAGTGGTTCACTGCTTGTCTCCGCGTGGAACGTGTCCCTTAACTTGTGTCCAGAACTGTTGAGGAGAGAGAGATGGATAGATAGAGAGATACAGTGAGAGGGAAAGAGAGAGAGATGGAAGAGAGAGAGACACACAGAAAAAAACGGACAAGCGGCGGGCTGCGGGCGGGCGGGCGGGCGGGCGGGCGGGCGGGCGGGCGGGCGGGCGGGCGGAAAGATAAAGAGAGACAACCAGACAGACGGACGGTCGGTGGGCTTTCGGGCGGGCGGGCGGGCGGGCGGGCTTGCGGACGGACAGAGCGAGAGAGAGAGAGAGAGAGAGAGAGACAGACAGACAGACAGACAGACAGACAGACAGACAGACAGACAGACAGACAGACAGACAGACAGACAGACTAACTAACTTTTCAAAGGCAAAGTTAGCATTGGTTGTAGTCAGGTGCACCATCGACGTGCAGTACGCCTTTGTACACAACGCCACAGTGCCCAGCCGTGGGCAATGGGGATGAAGTGCCTTACCCAAGGACATAACCTAGTTACCCCTGTGATTGAGTCCCAAATATAGTTTTATGTATTGTATTTCTGCCCTTTTACTTAGACACATGGATCACAACTAATGTGTATCAATGTATGAGTGCTTCGCTCGTCCTTGTTGAATGGTGATTTCTTTGAATACAGATGGTCCGGTATAGTTGTTACGTTAGATAAACGTTAAACCCGTTGATCATTTTCAAAATATTTGTAGCATTTTTTTCACAGCAGCCATGAACAGATTTGATGAGAAAATGCATTGGACTTTGTGTCAAGAAATCATTCATAAAATACTACATCCAATTTACAGGAGAGAAAGCTGGTTAAAGGTGCCCAATTTGACTTATTTCTGGGACAAGATATTTCAGGTCCCGACTCCCGAGCAGGAAGTGCCTCTTGCCCCGTGGGAACCCAGGACCGTGGAGCTGTGAAAACTACATATAAAACTACATGCCCCTACATCCCGATAAAGTCTGTCTCTTGATTTGTCAGAATGCCTCGGACAAAGAGCCATGGCAAAGGGTGCACCTAACATCCAAGGTATATAAGAGCGTGCAACATCCAGGGTACAAGCGCACGCGAAACATTGCGTGTACATGGTTTAAGTGAAAGCTTTCCGCCTTTGTTCGCCTCGATATAAAAATCGAACCAAAAACATGAAAATAGTCACAAATGTCACCAGATTTCCGACAATTCGATAATATTTTGCTGTTATATATTGAATAGTCGAATAATTAAATTAAACAACTTGAGAAAAATAAAATAAGAGCAAATATCGTCCCCTCAGTTCCAATGTGTTTTATGTGCCAGTAGGCAGGGCAGTAGGCACATAGAACACATTGGAACTCGGGGGACGATATGTAAACAAAATGTTGTTTACTCGTTTCCTTAACGACCCAGGGGTTGTAACTCTATCTGTTCTCTTCTGCGTTTGCAAAAACAAAACAGTTATTCACGAATTTGGTCCAACTTTTTACGGAGCTTGAGAAACGCATCCATACATTTTTCTCCGCTATGTTTCTGTGGTGTTTCAAACGGGACAAAAACGTTATCTCCGTCAACATGAATGGTATATGGAGTTGTAATACCTGGATGTCTCATTTAAAGACCTCGCCTCAGACTCGGTGTTTAAAAACCGACATCCATGTATTAAATCTCCATATACCACACATGCTGGCGGAGATAACTTATAATATATTAAATACAACCTTTGATGTTCGTGCCTCTTGCTCCGTGGAAACCCAGGACCGGGGATCTATGCCCTGGTAAACAAGATCTGTTTTTTTTAAACCAATGCCTGGGGTGGAAATCCTCTAAAGTGGTCAGCATAGGTATAATCGATTGGCTTAATTTGACCTCGTCCCTGTTTTGCGGTCATGAGATAACCAAAGATGTCGAAAAGGACCTTAAGTACCAATAAATAAATAAACAGTGCCTTTTAATTAACAAAACTTCCCTGCTAGAAGAATTGTTGTAAACAAAATGTGAATTCTGAAATCGAAATAATAGCACCCCCATGTCAGATACTGTTTTGTATTAGTTTCTCAGATTTCATTACACGCCCGTTCCACTGTCTGTCCCTAACTCATTCCCTCTACTCTCCTCCCAACATAGGGAAAGGAACAAGTTATCCCTCTCTCTTCCTATCCCTATAACTGTAAGCATAGCGAACGTCTCCCTAGTGCCCCCCCCCCCCCACCCCCATACACAAGCACACCTCCACCTCCGCCTTATTCACTTTTCTGCGTCTTCCCATCCCATTTCTTCATCACTTACATCTTTCTTATGAAGGAAATACTCCAGTGTCACTAAATGTTCCAACATGCACATTTGGCACTTTTGTTAGAGAGTAAATGAGATAACATCAGTCAGCAGTGTGAGAACAAATGAGGAGATGGACGGTAAAAGAGACGAACGAGTGGATGGAAGGACCGACGGAAGCCATCCCAGGAGGGCTAAAAATTGCGCTCCTAAATCCTCCCAGGAGGGCAGATGCTCTCGCCAGGATACACATCGTCACATGAGTTCCATTTCTGTTCTATCTACCAGTAGGGAGATATAACAGAATGGAACTGAGGTGACAACATGTTTAAGGAAGTCTTAAGTGTAAAAATAACAAGATTGACCACATTTATCCCTAACAGTATTTATAGCGAGATGTGAACAGCATCTTAAGGCAGAATTGTACTTTCCCCAACAATGTTCAAATATTATTCTACATTACACTGACGGGTTTACCAGAGAGTCACATACCACCAGTACCATGAATGTCACAGAATGTTTGAACATGAAGCCCAGTGGTGCAGTTGAGTTTTATTTTTGAGCAAATTATATATTCTTTTTTTGTCATATGGATAAATTCAGCCGTAGAAATTGTGCAATTAAAATAGAAGTAGATAGATAGATAGATAGATATTTTATTTGTACAATTTTCTTACACGCAAGCTGAATACAATAATAACAAATACATTAGATATATTGTACAGGGGCGGCATGGACAAGATTGTCCGTCTTCCCGTCGCACCAAAAGTAAATTATTCTCAGATTTGAGGCTGAAAGGCGACATGAAATGGCTACACAGGTGTCACATGAAAAAGCATGGTGTAGCAAAATCTACTTGGGTTCTAAGTATATAAGTGAGTGAGTAAATAAGTACATACCAACATGTATAAATATTATTTATTTCAGTGGTTGAGACTACTGGTAGAAAAGTACTGGTATTGTTAGTTCTGACTGGGATATATTGTCTGGTTATCGAGTATCTGAAAGGGGATTGGGGCTCAATTTGTAATGTTGTTTGGTCAGTTTGTTCCATTGCATGTTTCCCAGCCTAAGCTGTTGGAGAACTACAAGACTTCTATTTCTATATATAGTAAGATATAATGAGAGGGAGTATTAGTTATCCTTGTGTTTTCCAGGGCGTATGGGAACTTAAACCGGTTTGGGAACTCATACACCCTGAGGCAAAGCCGAAGGGTGTATGAGTTCCCAGGCCGGTGTAAATTCCCATACACCCTGGAAAACAAAAGGATAACGGATTTATTTCCAAGAATTTTGGTGTACTTAATACTTTAACCTAAATTGTGGGAAAAGCTGACAGAAAATTTGTACTTTGTAAGTTTCTTTATAAAACCAAACAAATATGGATGTCATTGGAACTGGCTCAATGAGCCAGTTCCAATGACATCCATATCTGTAATATTTTATTACACATAAATATTAAATTTCCTGAATTTTAATTTTTGTTCTAACATAACCAATCAGAAGGTATGAATTGATAATTAAAAATATGTACTTTGTTAGCCATATACCCAGCTATTGTATATTGTTTTTACACCGTGGTTAACCACGGTGTAAAAAAAGCTACTGTGGATTGCATGTTACACCATACCTCTCAGCCAATCAAAATGCAGTATTTTGTTGCATTTGAAAATAACTTGTTATATTATTGCGGTGCGAAAAATGAAGAATGACGAGAGGGACTCTCATATCGTACCGGGTTTTTCAACCTGTCTACAGTCTGGACAGAATTGGTTCTTACATTTTACGACATTAGAATAATTTGATAAATAACTTTTGATTAATTCTTTTTTAAAGCATCTTTTAAATTTGAAATTTCTGAGTGTCAGACCCAATGAATTCCAGATGGTTGGAAAAGAGTGTTTTGGAAGGACAGAGGAAAACTCCGTTGTTGGTGTAGATGTGTTCATCTTTCCAGATTGTCGGGTATTTATTGCAACTGTGTCGTCAAAGATTGTTTTATATGGTTTGGGTAGGTTTCTTCTCGTTCAGTCAAATATGAACGATGTCCCTTGCAGTCTATACTGATCCTGAAGTTTCAGTATCTTCGCATTTTGGAAGATGGGTTCTGTGTAACTCCTGTAGCTTTTGTTTGATATAATTCTTCTGATTTGTTTCTGTTTTTTTAATATAGCATTTCCATGGTCGGCATGCCCCAAACTAGCAGCCCATAGGATAGATGACTTGACTGTAGAAGAGTGATAAATATAGCGTTCTTAAAAAATTGTCGACATATCATTGATGTGTGATATCTGAACGTGCAATTTTCATTTATAACGATACCTAGAAACTTTAGAGGTTTTTCTGACATGCCATTGCCTATGCGCGTTAGGGGTTTGTCATCTAATAAAACTTTGAGATTATTCCATTTGAGGTCATTGTTTTCTGGGTGAAATAACATATATTTACATGTTGTTATATTTATTGCCAGTTTGTTGCAACAGCACCAGTGATAACTTTTTGTCAGCTCAGAGTTCACCTTTTCCGCAACTTCCTTCATCTTATGACCGGATATATGAAGGGTTATATCATCTGCAAATGAGAGTATGTTTAAACACGTAGCAAGTAGTGCTGCACAACAATTTGTGATGTGTTTAATTGACTAGGTGCAGGAGGGCTAAAAATACCCATCCTAAAAAATTGCGAGGGCTCTAGGAGAGCAGCCCTCCAGCCCCCCTTGAGAATGCCAGGCCTGTTTATCCCCATGCTCTTTGTGGCAGGTTTAAAATGTTTGGAGAGAAGACACTCACGAGAACATTTATATGGAAAAGTAATCTGGCAGTCTACTTGTTAGACCATTAGAAACATTATTCACCCAATGGTCGTTCTAGTTCCTCTCGTAAAAAGAGGGATTACGGTACCAGGTACCAAATAATTAAGATAACCGAGTTTCAATAAGTCTATCCTGTCCTTGATCCTCAGCCACCCAAGCTCACCCCTGATTGCTTCTAGTGCTGCGGCATTACTTGACCCCGTTATCCATCGGACTGCATCGTTCTGCAGGATTTCCAAGCTCTTTACAGCCGTCTGGTTTAGGGGTACCACTTCCGTACCGTATGTTATACTTGGCAGACCCACCATTTCTCAAATGGTTTTCCCCACGAAAACCTTATTGAAACTGTTTCTCCCTATAAGTTTCCTTTGGTTAAGGATTCGCTTCCCCTTCAGAATCAATTTATTTGTGTGGTTTCGGTAGATGCCTCTTCCAGTGATGTTTATATTTACCCCCAGATACTCGTAGTCACCTGTCACTCCTACACTAAGAAGTTTGCTGCTACCTTCCGGAATACAGAACTCCAGTTTCGAGTGGGGTCCACTTTGCGCCCCACATGTATAACTTTGCTCTTGCTTTTATTAAGTTTGAGTCTCCATTTGCTCCCATATTTCCCAACAATTCCCAGCATTTTCGCTAGCCCCTCTTCGCTTTCTGAGACTAGCACAATATCGTCTACAGAAAATAGCCCTGGGATCTTCAAGTCCCCAACTGCTACCGCTCGTCGCTATGCACGAGTTCATCTCCTAAATCTTTGATGTACAATGCAAAAAGAATAGACGAAACGATACACTCCTGTTTTAGAAACATTTGAATGTCAAGTAGCTTGTGTTTTGATAATCATGTACACTTCTAACAGTATTTCTCTTTGGTCTTTTTCACAAAAAAATGTTATGCTTGTCTTTTAAAATAAAATATGGCTTCACAGAGTTATAAAATACCCCTGCTTTCAACATATTCTCATCTGATAAGCAAAGGGGTAATTACCCAAGGCAAAAAATACGAAACCGAGGAATATCGTGTTCTTCCGCAACCCGTTCAGTGTCACAAGTGTCAGAAATTTGGGCACTTGTCACACAAATGCAACGGTGAGCAACGATGTATAAAGTGCAGCGAAACACACACCGCGAAGGCATGTAGTGCTAGAACTTTGAAATGCCCCAATTGTGGTGGTCAACACCCCAGCAACTACCGGGGGTGTAGCCACTTCAAAAAGTTAAAACAAGCATCCAGTTTAAAGCTCCAAATGTAAGTAACGTCGAGAACTCATCCTCCCCTTATTCCACGTGTACCCTAATGGCTGGCTGTATTTTCAGCATAACGAAGAAACACCTCTACACAAGCCTTTCTGACGTTTCAAAGAGATCAGTAAAACAACCTCTAAGTTATATAAAACTCAAATATCTCACACGCTATTAGAAGCGGCCGTCAACAAAATATAATTAGGTAATAATATTATAAATAGTAATTAAACTTAAATAAACTTAGTAAGTTATTCCTAAACCATTCATGGATACACTAAAACTAGTCCACTGGAACGCTTGAAGCGTTGATCAGTAAAACTTGCAAATGTCACATTATTTCATAAATATGGACATAATTGGAATTAGCGAAACATGGCTTAAACCAAACAAAACATTCACGTCATGTGGTCTTGATACTATTAGAAGAGATCGCCCCGTCCAAATAGGTGGCGGTGTCGCTCTGCTAATAAGGCAGGAGATTAAATACAAAACAATACTATGCGTCCACATCAATGCTGAAGTGATTGCAGCTGAGATTGAACTTGACCACAAACACGTGGCCATCATATCATATTATAACAAGCCGCAAGCAACAGTAAACAGTAAAGTATTTGAATTAGTTAGCAACAAATGCAAGCACTGCTTACCCTTGGGGGATTTCAATTCCAAACACCAGGTACTCGGTTTCCACAAGACCAGCCTCATGGTGACGCCCTTTTCAACTTCATTGAAAAACTCGATCTATTCGTGGTAAATAACGATCAACACGTAACATACATAAGCAACAACCCACTCCATCAATCAGATATCACCAGAAAATCACTAACCAGTCAACTGCAAGACATATTTGTAGGGGATGATGAGCTAGGCAGTGATCACCTGCCAGTTCACGCCACTTTGAAACGTAATACTGGTCCCACAAGGTATCCCTTCCTGAACAGGAGGAACCTATCAAACATTGACGAGAACCTCTTCATAAACATTATCGAAGTAAAAATAAAGGCAAATGACTCCTTAAATGCTCATGAACTAGAAAAATCCTGCACCCATCTTAACGAGGTTATCAACAGTCCACTGGATGAAATTTGTTCCAAGCAAATAAACAGAATAACCCAAACAACTCTTCAAATAATTAAAAAAAAAAGCCTCCCGGGCTTACCAATCAGAGAATGATCAAATAAAAGAGCTACATGGAGAAGGAAAAAGGACATAGCTAACGACTATCGCGTAATATGGGAAAAAGCAACAGAAAACCTAAATGGGCTGAGAGAACCTAAGAGGTTCTGGGATACATTTAAAACTCTTACTGGCCAAAATAGCAAAAGTGACCATAATAATGTGCTGAAGACTAGCGACGGAACTATGGCCATGGACGACAAGGCAAAAGCCAGCGCTTTGGCCGAACTTCTAAAGAAAGCGCGTCGTCCTCAAAAAGGGAACAGATATGACAACGATTTTAAGGTGAAAAAGTAAATACATTTGTCCAAGATAACAACTCAGTTTTCAATGAACCGAGCTTCGACCAAAGGCATGAAGGCGGGGACGACCATGAATTAACCCAACCAATAAGCGTAGAAGAGGTCATGGGTATAATCAGAAAATGCATGTCATATTTGTCCTCAGGAGAAGACGAAGTCTCTTACAAAATAATGAAGCAGTGCCCCAACATCTTCCACTGTAGACTTACCCAACTCCTAAACTGTTGTCTCTCTTTTGGGTACTTCCCAAAATGCTGGAAAGTGGCCACAGGAGTCATGATACCTAAACCCGACAAAGACCTTACCAAGCCTTGCCTCTCAACTCTGTGTGTGGGGAGTGGGTTCCGAATGAATCCACCCTCACCCCATCCATAGCAACAATCACACAAAAATCACAATACACAATAGCGGATACCTATCTTTCTCTCTACCTATAACCTTTCTAATTGAACATTCTCCAATTTTCTTGCAACACCCTTATCAAAAGGACGCAGGGAAATAGTAGACGAAACGTAGGAAGAATTGGTACTATCTACTTTTCTGTTAACATACACAGGAAACCACCAATCACCAGGCAATGATTGAAACAAGCTTGCCTGGCTGGGGCGAGTGTACATTTTATATAAACATTTGAATAATAGTTTAACAGTCCTTTTAGGGGTTTTCGGATGTGTGTCTGTGAGAGGGTGTGTGTGTGTGTTGTTTCGGGGTTTTTGTCCCCTCTACAATCACCCGTCATCTGTTCCCCCTGAAGACAGACCGGATGGCCAAGGCTCAGCATCCTCTCTTCCTTATAGGATGATGTATGACTCTCAGCTTTCAAAAACACATATTGGTGGATTTTTGTCCTTTTTGTAACCGTTAAAGATAATATGCCGGGGCCGCTTCCAAACCAGCGACTGTTTGGGTTTCTAAAATGACCACCAAACTTCGGTTTTAGTATATCCATAAATATGCCCAGTTCTCTAAGCAAACAGGGAGCAGAACTCTTGTAGTTATGCATAATTCCTAGCCATATTCCAGTTAGAGGTTCTCGGGGATCTCAACCCACTTCCCTACTGCCAGTCGCACGCTCAAACTTAATAAGAATAGTGACTCCCGCTTCCGACTCTCGTTAATGTATAAGCAAATAAAGCTATAAAGCAAAATAAAGTTATTCGGGTCGCAAGGGATTTCAATGCCACATCGTCCCTGTGCGCGTTCGGCGCACACAAACTTTTCATTTCATTTCTTCTCATTGGAGGATTCAAAACCATGCCTTGCGCGTGGCACTATGCAAGCCCATGTGGACACCAATGCACGACCTTCATGAGTAGGCAACAATAGAAACTATTGAAACGCGATTAAAAGACCTATAAAACAAACCTTTTCAACAGACTCCAAGATAGTCTATTAATGGTAGAGCTGAACGAGCACCGAACCCTTAACAGAAAAACAAAATAAGTCACAGAAAATTTCTTTTGTCCAATTTGAGTTTCAATTAGGGGATTAACACTCTAATCTAGAACTTTGTTAAGTTTATTTTGACAAATTTGAGTTTCAATTAAGGGATTCACTGTATTGAAAGAAAACCAGTTAACTTGACTTGCTGATCTAACTCATTTACTTCAGCTGTTACCTGTCCCGACTGAGTTGTTGTGTAATAGACTACAAATTATGTTCCCATGTGGGTTCATTCCATGTAGATTTTCTCTCAGTCTTAAACAATTTTCAGAATTTTTCTCAGCATTTTGTCATGAGCAAATAATATTTCACTGAGTAGTTATTTCTGGCAAATGTATGTGTGAAGGACAAAAATTGCATCTCTTAAGTTTGCTTTGATGAAATTTAGAGCTGAAGCTATTTGCTCAAAGAGCTTGCTCCAATAACAGCCGCATTTATATCATTTAATTAACAAAATGCCATCTCATAATTTTGTTTTGAATATTTTTTGTGCTAAAGGTATTTGCTTTTTTGTCAATGAAATCATACAAATGTGAGCGTGATTAGAACAGGCGCAGTGTTATGATGTATGGAAATTACACCTGCTGGGTGATTTGGTCATAATCCACCATCCATGTGTTATAGTTGGGAAAAGTAATTGAAAGCAGGGCTAAAATTTCGACGAGAATCCGAGAATCGATTCGCACAAAGATTCGCGCAATAAAACCGGCGAGAATCCATGTAGATTCTCGTTGCACCTCTGCTAGGATTCGCGTGAAAAGAATTGAGTCAATTAACCCTTTATTTAACACAGCGGCCAAAAAAATAACCAGTAGAAGGCTGACATGACCTGAAATATCCTGACACTATGTCAATAAAATCTTACAAATATGGCTGTCGTTGGAACCGGCTCATTGAGCCGGTTCCAACGACAGCCATATTTGTAAGATTTTATTGGTAAATATAAATATTGTTCATTTAATAATTTTATCATCTATTTATTATTTATTGTTTAAAAATTATCAAATTTAGTTTCAAAAATTAAAACGGTGTTTTGGGTAAAATGTCAACATGTGTTATCAGTATACAACAGTGGTTCAACCGTGGTGGTGTCATGGGATCCTGGGACACTCATAGTTGGTATGGATTCACGCAAGCATTTTCACGAGAATCCAAATGGATTCTCACAAATATAGACGAAATATAAGCCCTGGAAAGTAATTAATATGGCAATTGTGCGCAATTCCTATGCGCAATTTAGCCTAGATAAGCGCACAGTTCATGACAAGACTTCTAGTTTTAACAATATTCTACTGATGTTATATTCTGTGGCTCTCTTATAGTCTTCCATTTGATCGTCTGTGATGATCATGTACACAGGTGTTTTGAAATGTTCGTATAATTTTTTGATTTGAGATTCCAAATCTTGCAAGAGTTTTTGAGCCACCTCGTCATCGTCCCACTGTTTCATTTAGGTGTACGGACCTGAAGAATGTCGATCGTATAAAAAACATTTTATGTAGAAACAATAACCAGACGGTATGTACTTCTGATATTTTTCCTTGCAACTCTGACGATCCTCGGGCTGACACGAACTTATCCTCACCGTGAAACATTCGAAATCAGCACACTTCACAAAAATACACGGTCGGGCGTCTGTTGTGATGAATGAATTTAACGCAAGTGTGAGGATTGGGCATGTCGACGGCAACCCAGAGGTCCATTGGCAGAAATATTGCATGTGTTTGCTATGAGTAACCAGGAGAACCTGCCGTGATTTGGATGCCAATCGATATGGCAATTGCGAGCAATTCCAACGCGCAATTAAGCCTAGATAAGCGCACTATTCGTGACAGGACTTCTAGTTTTAACTGCATGTCACCATCATTTTTTTCGCGTTCAGCCATTGCTGCTTTTACGATAGACTATATTTGATCCGTTTTTCTCTTTTGTTTTATTTTCGTTGTCGCCAATTGAATCGGAATATTTTGTTTTCGTTTCCTCTTTCCATCCGTTTAACTTGTTGTTTATCTCATCACATCGCCTCCTCCTCCTCCTCCTCCGAGCATCGATTCCATTAATTTATTTTTTTGTTTTGCGACCATACACCTTTCAAACCCAACCGACTCGCTATAGATCTTAATTCTGGTATCGTTTGATCACTGGTCTCACCTTTATAACTCCGATCATTTGTGGTTTGGTTAGATAACTCGACGAATTTCGATTCTCAACACTACTTTTTCAATTGAGCTGCATTGTAGCTTCGAATGAAAATTACATTTTTTGTTAATAATTACAAAGTGTTTTAAATGTTAAAACATGTTTTTAAATGCTAACGTTGTTTTTATTTCTTACATGTATATACAGTACGTGGAGAGTGCATTATCACTAAATCACCCGCAGAGTGGAGATTCCACCCAAGCAATAATTGCAAATTTGTCGCAAAGCATAATAATAATAATAATAATAATAATAATAATAATAATAATAATAATAAATAAGTTTAGAGCCATGACTCCACGCAAATGTGCTCTTAGGCTTTAAAAAATTAGAAATAAATAAAGTCAGCTCTGGGTTAATCATGAATTTAGAAGGACATTTTATGTATAGGTTTTACCGAATAAGTGCGTCTTAAGGTTAGTTTTGAAGGACTGATATGTTTGTGGTGATTTCAAGTGATCAGGCAAATTGTTTCAGAGAAAAGGTCCGGCAACGGAGAAGGCCCGATTTTCAGCAGTTACAAGGGTACTGGTCTTGTGACAAAGATTGTTTGTGAAGGAGGATCTCAGAGGTCGTGTGGAAACTTATCGTTGATTATGCTTGTGCATAACCAGCACAAGCAAAGTTTCAGCCAATGGACCTCCGGGTTTGGCTGAAACATTGCTTGTGTTTTTTTGTTGATATGTACAACATTTGAAAGTTATAGCTTTGGTGATAACTCCACTCTGCGGCTGATTTAGTTGCAATCCACTCTCCACGTACTGTATGTATGAGACAAAAAAATGTATTTTCCCTTAAGTTAAAAAATAATATCAGTGAAAAAAGTGGTTTAATATTATATACAAGAAATAAAAAAATAAATAAAACAAATTTAAAATTAAATCAAGCAAATGTGAAAAGAAATGACAATGGTAAAAAAGTCGAATTGAAAAAAGGTCGCTTCATACAATAATTGTAAATTTTTATTTGAAACCTAATCCAATCCAATTAAAAGATGAGAAGTAACAAGGTTTGAATATAGATACGTTGATCATTGCACGGGATTGATACTGGACGAAGATCAAGACAATTTATTTTCAGATACCCGACATAAGTTATTATATACTAGTTTTATTATATAATGTTCATGCATATTCATGGCCTCATCCAGTACTGACTATTAACCAATCAGCACTGAATATGGAGGAGGATTAGCATGTGAGGATTAACATGCATTGATTGAATATTAGCATGATCAGCATGAATATGCGATACCAAATATCAACTCCATTTCCACCAATAACTGTATTATACAGATAACTGAACATAAACTGAACACAATTATCAGGATGTTGTGTTATGTGTATTCATCAAAAGACAAAGACAATAACCCAATAGGCCAACAGACCATTACTGTCGGATGTGTTGGATTTATGTATATTCTGTATAAAACAATAACCCAATAGACCAACGGAGCATTACTGTTGGAGGGGTGTCACAATATGAAGGAGTCAACAATGAGATGTGACTAAACATTCTGCACATGTAAGTAACCATGCATAGCCAATTGTTAAGTCTTGATTCCTGGACCGCCAATTGTTTAGTCTTAAACGCTTCCTGAACCGCCAGTTGTCAAGTCTTATGTACTTTCTGGACCGCCAATTCGTCGCCTGAGCGCTAGAATGTTCTATGTCCCATGGGGGACATAGAACATTCTAGCACCCACGCGACGAATTGTTAAATCTGATGTGTTATCTGAAAGCAGCAGGGAAGGGGTGCGACCATGCCTCACAAGCAGGTTTTTCGGCGACCCCTCCCCCCCCCCCCATCCCCAGCTGCTCTGTACCACTCACTGACAATTTACATTGAAAGTTTGTGTGAATTCTATTTCTTACACCTCATTGGCAAAGTCACTGGATTTGAGTTTGTTTCGTGAAAATTGGTTATTATTTCCGCTTTATTGCAACTTGATGATTTCCTTGCACTGCAATTAAAAAATATAGTTTGTTTACTTGTTTCGTGTCACCGATCGCACTCCTCACTTCTGCAATGCCTTTTTTCACAAGTGAAAGGAACTTTCTTGGCTGCCAACTTTTAGCTAACAAACACATTTGGTGCCAGATCAATTGTTTGTTACTGCAGTTGACAAATTGGTGCCCGACAACGTGAACAATTAGAATAAGTTTTGGTTCAAGAGATTAATGAAATGTCTGTGTCCAGTCTTTCGATTTTGAGGCGAGTTGGCGATCATGCACGGCATTGCACCTGCAAATTTTACTTTCTGCGAGAAGACAACAGATCACCTCGGTTCTACGTGGCGAGCGATTAACCCTTATTCGGATACGAGGTGACTCTGGTTGTCGAAAGTGTCGATAAACCTCAGTAAAATACCTTACCTAGCGAATAAGCTGAATATGCCGTGCAGAAGAAAAAAAGCATTCATCAAAATCATATCATTTGACCTCCCCTCATCCTGCTCGTTCCATCGAGAGGTCACATGATATTGTTTTGTTAATATTTTAAGATTGTGGAAAAACGAAAACAACAATTTTTGGTATCATGTGTGTTTTTGTAAAGGGTTTGAATCTGTTAGTGGGGATATATGCCAAATAATACAATGTATGGATGACAATGTTAACAATGCACTTTCTATATACTGTAGAATTCCAAAACCTCAAACTGATCAATCTGCACTTGGTACAATAACAACACTGTTCTACAAACTTCAAAAGACAGTAATTCGACACACTATCTTTTCGTTCGTGCATTTCGTTTGCTTCACTGAAGTTGCATTTCTTGTATTATACAGAACTCAAATAAATTTGATTATTGCTGCAAAACGTTTATTCGAAAAATCGGGTAATATTTTTTTTAGAATCCCAGTTTACTGTGCGTCAGTGGATTGAACAGTGTGCCGATGTTTGTTTGTATTTTTCTAGAAAATATTTTCCTGATGTCGGACCCCAGCTATATATGATTGGCCTCTATTGTATTATCCATTACCACAGTGTTCTACCACACTTGCATCCTTGTACAGTTAAAACTAGAAGTCCTGTCATGAAATGCGCACAAATAGCACGTCGATCTGCGCGTTAATCTACGCGCTATGACCATAGTAAGGATATCAAATTCTGTTCATATAGCCTGTGCACAAGCAATGTTTCAGCCAATGGACCTCCGGGTAACCAGGAGGTCCATTGGCAGAAACATTGCTTGTGTTTATAGTGAGCAACCCGGAGAACCTGCCGTCATTTGGATGCCATTCGATATGACAATTGCGCGCAATTCCTACGCGCAATTAAGCCAAGATAAGCGTACAGGTCATGACAGGACTTCTAGTTTTAACTGTATTTTTCTTGGGAACATTTTCCCGACACCGGGACTCAACAATAGCATGTTTCACTTTAAATAGTAGCGAGCAGTAAACAGCATTTCTCTCATTTTCAAAATCAAAAGACGGTCTGTGTTATTTGTGAAAACAAAAGTATTCGTCCTGTCATTGAAAATTGAGTTCCCGGGTTTTTTTTTCTGGGGGAAATACTAGAACAATCAGCATAGCTGACAGAATACTAAATGTTAATTACCTGATGTTTTAAGTATTTTTTTCACCGATTCATTGTGAACGCAAACAATAACAGGCGTCAGTGGACCTCTCCAAAATCGAAAAAACACTGGAAATCTAGAAGTCATGTTATTCATATACGCCATCATAACCTCATTATTTGGAATCTGCAAGAGAAACAAAATCACTGTGACAAATATAGGTACAGTTAAAACTAGAAGTCCTGTCACGAATAGTGCGCTTATCTAGGCTTAATTGCGCGTTGGAATTGCGCGCAATTGCCATATCAAATGACATCCAAAGCACAGAAGGTTCTCCTGGTTACTCATAGCAAACACATGCAATGTTTCTGCCAATGGACCTCCGGGTTACCCGGAGGTCCATTGGCTGAAACATTGCTTGTGCACAGGCCATATGTACAGAATTTGATAGCTTTACTTGGGCCATAACGCGTACATTAACGCGCATATCAACGTGCTATTTGTGCGCATTTCATGACAGGACTTCCAGTTTTAACTGTACGTACAAAGTGAGGTAACGCGAAGCAAAGCAAATACGGGCGAGCGGCGGGAGAAACGAAACAGTTGTCGCTTTGGTTCACTTTAAAAACAAACTAGCGTATTTACGGACAAGACAAATGGTCCTGCTGGACAAAATTAGCGCTACGTTTCTATTTTCGGAGGAGAAATGTGTGGGTACACGAACTAAATTCGTGCGGGGAAGAATATAGGGAGAATATCAACATTTAATGCCACAGCTGAGTGAGACTAGCAAAAGTTTCAGAAGTATTTAAGAATGAAACGTTTGTGTGTTTTCTTTCCATTGTATCCCACAGAAGCAATCAATCCATCGATACCCATTGTTCAGTTCCCGTTCGTTTTCAAAACTAGGATTCCATCCAAAATCTTCACTAGAGTACGTCGCGTTCATACGAAAATTCGTTCGAATTTGAGCGACCAAATCTAAAATATTGATCCCTTCGCTACACACGGCATCGCTTCACCCATGGTGTGAACATTACTAACGGAAAGCCAGGAGGTATATATCTTTGTATTGAAATCGCCTCGGCCGCTTAGCGTTGCTTTGCACCGCCGATCGCTTGCAGTTTGTACGTACCCTTTGAAGGTGTTCAGTGGTTCACACAGTTAACACTTTCAACAGTGACGACCCAGATGGACTTTTCTAAAAAAAATATCGGCTTTGGCAAAATGGCCTGCTGTGTTCGATAAAATGGGCGAATCCATTCTACATTTGCAGACGGGTGCTGTAAACATTTAATCCTTCAATTGTATTTCCGGATACCTACCCTGCCGAACGTGTGTATCACTCCAATGTGTTATTTTATTATACCAATTGGTATTTAAATGCTGGATGGGCCGAAGAGCTGAAGGTTTGTATTTATGTTTATATTTATTTATTTATTTATTATTGAGGTTTAACTACACTTTAGACAACCAAAGACACCTTGTGTCGGACAGTTTTACGGGTGGAGGAAGGCGGAGTACCCGAAGTGAACCATCGAGCAACGACAACTGTCAGACTCCCCTACGTGCTAACTCCGCGCAAGCAAGTGCATCATCAACGTGCATTACGCCTTAGTACACATCGCCACCGTGCCCTCACGTTGGGAATCGGGATGAAATACCATGAGCAAGGAAACAACACAGTTACTCCCTGGTGGGGATCGATCCGTGGACCTTTCGGTTTGGAGTTCAGTGCCCTAACCACGAAGTCACTGCGCCCCCGATGTTTAGATGAACAGATGGAAGGATGACAATACGAATGTATATGTAACCTATCCGCTCATCTCGGCCACAAATTGGAAAAAAGAAAAAAAGTATGATGATTAATTTTTTAAACTGTTTCGGAAAATCGTTTGATATAATTATACCATGTTGATGGTTTGAGATACTCTCTTCCAGAAAAATCCATAACGTTTTATTTTGTATTATATATCTTTTGCTTCAGAAAAATGTATTACTGCACGGCATTCGTGGACTGGTCACTTACCAAGGGTGGGCAATATTTCAACGGACGAAATAGTATTATATACCTAGGACTTTTTACAGGAATAATCACAAAAAAATTAATTAATGAAGCACGAGGTGCAACCCGGTGCTTCATCAAATAAAAGTTTGCTGCTGATGATTTGTATTACCTGGAAAACTCATGCGTGGACATCACTGCCTACGCGTTCATAGCGGCCAGTCCACGACAACTGAATTGCACACAGGCCTTGGCAGTTAAACTGCCCATCTAAGCACGGCGCGTGATTTGTATAGAAATAATCATCAAACTTTTTTTTTCAATTTATTTATTCAGATGCGATACTGAAGAAGTACAAATACGTAATTGCATACATGCACGCAAGTAGTACACAGATATATCAATCATTACATGATTACGGATACAAAGATCTACATGCCTGAAGCTGTATTTCCATCGCATTTCTTGAATCTAGCCATGCTTTACATTTTTAGGTGTTAGAAAACAGGAGTAACAACCTGATAACAGTCACTGATGGCAACACATTGAAGGAATACTGTCACCAGATAAGCCTTACTTTAATGAGACTACAAAAAAATTACAAAAAAATGAAAAAAATGTCGAGGTCTATTGTCTTGCAGCTGACACATTATCTGTAGTTGGAGGATAAAAGAGTTCTCATCTTCTGTGAATTAATCGGGATTTTATTTCGGAATACAGGCGAATGTATTTATTTATTGGTGTTTAAGGTTACATGCTTATGCACAATGGCTAATCGTGACCGTGACAGTTTTACGGGTGGAGGAAGCCGGTGTACCCGGAGAGAACAATCCGTCATCGACGAGCAGCTGTCAACTCCTCGACATCCCATCTCTATGCAAGCTAAGCTCAAGCAGGATTACAGCCGTTGAAGACATGTGCACCATCGACCTGCACTACGCCTTAGAATGTAAGCAACCGAGATAAAGTGCCTTGTCCAAGGACACAACGCGGGTCATCCCGGACGGGGGTCGAACTCGGGGCCTCTAGCATAGAAGTCAAACAGTCTACTACTGAGCCACCGCGCCCCCGAATACAGGTGAAGTGGTATGATTCTAATTCACAGTATCGACGCCGAACTTCAATTAGACCATGAAAGCTAGGTTGACACCTTTTCACCTTGCAGGAATAAATTAACGTTTTTATACAGAAGAACTGGAAGAGAAAAACTGTTTTCTTGTGAGAGCAAGGTATTATTATTATTATTATTATAGCCGAAAAGGGTAAAGTGTAGTGGCAATAGAACACCGCATTGTTCCTTCGGTCTTTTCAGCGAGTTGTAATAAGACTGACTGATGTGACATCGTTTCTTTGACGTTGAAGCAAAAAGTACACAGTTCAGTTAAAGACAATTTACTTTTAAAAAGTCGGCAATTTGCATATAGAGCGTCATTTAGAATTTTATATTGTAGGTTTGGAGGTAGGTATCGTCCGTGCTTATGAAATGGCTTTTGTATATCAATCTCCAATCCTCCTGTGTGAGATCAGTGTGCAAACGCTCCTTCCATTTTACTCTGGGAATGAACTGGATCGGAAATCGCCTTTTGCAGAAATAATAGATAAAGTGTTTTGTTGACCGTGTTCGTTTATCTTAGTTTCTCTATTAGGGGATTCAGAGCACGATCAGATCTTTGCTTCTTTTCAATTTTTTTCCGCCACATTCTTAGGATCACCTTGTTTATCCCCTGGAAGACTGTGAACTGTCGTTCAGAAGTTATTCCATCTTTTTAGATCTTTTAATCCTAAAAAAAAATATTAAATTTTTGATGATCAGATCATTCCTAAAACTAGTGTGTGCAATCTAACATTATTACGTCCGCGGAAATATTGCCCACCCGTGGAATCAGACATTGGCTGCTACTCTGGAGATACACTATCAAATCAAGTTGGGTTAGGAATTTACCCTTATCAACTGGGGTTAATTTTCGCTCTACCCAATTGATTTGGGTTGATTTTAAACCCAATTGATTTGGGTTGATTTTAAACCCAATTGATTTGGGTTGATTTTAAACGCAATGTTTTTTAGAGTCTAGTGTTACATGGTTAACAAACTAAAATGCACGACATATCGCAATGGATTTTGGGGGATTTTAAAACGGAAATATCAACATGGCAAACACACCACCTGTGGCTCCCAACGTATTTTAGCCAAAATACGAACTATCATCACAGTTTATCATGAAGCCGTGAAAACTTTTTCCGATTCTAACGGGTGTATTTTGATGACATCTCGCAAGAATAGTATTATCGGTTACGGATAATTGTCTCTCGGCTTCCAGTTGTCTCTCCATAATTTAATAAGTTTTTTTAAAATAAAGTATGATATTAAAAAGCTTGATAATGACTTGAAATATTTGCAAGTTCTCCATGAAGTTTACCCCAGCATCTGAAATGATATGTCCATAGGGTTCGGCTGCACTAGGATTTGACTGGGGGCTGTCGGGGTTTGGTTGTACCAAATGCGTCACCCCCAAACCCATTTAAGAGATATGTAGAGTATTGATTCCCCAAAGTAACCAGACTCTGCATATATAGTTAACCCTTTACCCAACGAATCGGCAACATCTGCCAGCGTAATACGTACATTCAGCAACTGAACAAATACTATTTTTTCAAAAAAATGCAACAAACCCATATCGTGTGACCACTTTTTGAAACAAGCTGATCGAGCTCGTTCCAATGAGAGGTCACATGATATGGTTTCGTTGAAATGTTTTGAAAGAAATTAAAAAATCGTGTTTAAAATAATAAATTTTGATATCGTCAGTGTTGGGTAAAGGGTTAAGCAGCGAGGGCCGTCCACCTAGAACATCTCGTTCGATAACATGGGACATATAAATCCCGAATACAATTAACCAAATTTTCTCAACACAAACAACAAACGACCTCATTCCCAAGGTCAAACATTATTGGAAAATATGTTGTTGTTTGTCACTATTGCAGGAGGGTGATCATTCATACGGTTATTGCAACATCATAACAATCCAAGGTCTCACATGGGAACAGACTGGTTCTCTACACAATTCTGAAGTGCATAAAATGCCAGAGACATCAACATGGATTGACCATCCTGATTTGTTCAACAACTAATATTAAAATGGTTCATTTAACCAAAGCGCCCCCTCCCCCTCCCCAACAAAAATAGCCTTGAAACCGGCGCGAAATACGATATTAATCTACATGATGGCATCACTGTTAACCACCAAATAACCAGTAAACCACTGCTCAGTGCGAACAGCTGTCGGCAGTAGGGAGAGTTAATTGTATTCCTCGTTCACGGCCATCAACTAAATCAATGTTTGTAGATGATGAGCAAACTTGGTTTGGAACAAATTTTTTGGAGAAGAATGACAATGATTTATTGAATTATTAGTCTTAATCACTGTTAATAAACTGTTTTTAATTGATGCTAGATGGTAAAAAATACGTTGGAGGCACCTATTTGAGATTTTAGATTATGATTATCTCAGCCATCTGAGGTGCGGATACGTCATAGCATTTACTATACCTTGATATTGCATTACAATCGACGATGGGACCCCCACCTATATACTATTAATTTCATTTATCTAACTCGTTATTACGCCCAGTCATTAGTTGGTGGAGGTACCACATCTGAATAGATGAACAGTTGTCACATATTTCCATTCAGTACGAAATGGAGTCTTGCCCAATTAGCAATTATTATTACCTGTTGGAATTGGTCCAAGCCGGTCATTATTTTGTCTATTGCTCGCCACAAGCTTTCCAATGAAGGAATTAAAGACGAGTAGCAAATCACTGACCCTACATAGGTGAGGGTGCTATCAACGATTCTGCTGCAATATCAAGGACATTTATCAAACTCTCGTCATTACGCCCAGTCATTAGTTGATGGAGACAACCAGATCTGAATAGATGAAATGTTTTCACACCTTTCCATTCAGTGCGAAATGGAGTCTTGCCCACTTGCAATTCTCATTACCTGTGGGAATTGGTCCAGGTCGGTCATTATTTTGTCTATTGCTCACCACAAGTTTCCCAATGAGGGAATTAAAGCCCGAGTAGCACATCACATACCAATCCATAAGTGGGAGTACTATCAACGATTCTAAGGCAATATCGAGGTATTGTAAATAATTGTATTTTTTATATTCTCAAAAATTACGTTACGAATATCATAAATAAAAGGGAAATATGCAAAAATGTAACCCAGGTCATGAGGAATGTTGTGGAGCGCTTCCATCCTCACAATTAGTAAACGAATTCTTAAGATGGGATTATGTTAAAAACGGTAAAGCCGCCGGTAGATGTGATTAACGATGGGGACTATAGTTCGATTGGTAAGACCTCCATCCCTCCCCTACCCCCACCCCCCCCCCCCCACACACACACACACGCTCACCGTGATTATTGCACTTTGCCGCTTTTCTTCAAAACATTTCTTGTAAAAAACATGAATCTGGTAACATATAAAAATGCGAAATTCTGGTCGCATAACTCGTAATTATATTTCTACAGCTTCATTGATTACTCGAATATTTCTTGTTCGGGGAGATAGGTGTTATAAGTGTTTGTCACTTTCCACGACCCTTTGATGAACATGTCTGCTCAGTATTTACTGTCCAGGCAGATTTCCTGGGTTTTTTTTTTTAATATATTTTTGTTATTTTATTTCATTTTGTTAATTTCTTCCAGTGGGGTGTTGGCTGCAATACAAGTGAAGCAGGTTCTTCATAGCGGTGGGGGTAGGGATTGAGAAGGGAACTATTTCATCCAGGAAAATATCCCCTCTCCATCACTCCCTGGTAGATCAAACACAGTTAACGCTGAATTAACTTATAGCGATATTCCAATTGTATGTTGGATATATAGTGCCAGCCAAGTACTGATCTTTATACATTTGGACTTCTAGAATGCTATTAGTATGTGAGCTGGTTTTCTGACCAGTTCTGCCGGTAGCCTGGGTGTGGCCTGGGTGGATGACGTCATGTAATTAAAATGTTACGTAAGGTAATTAACATGGCATCACATAATGACTATTTTTTTAATCACTTAAATTAATAACTGTTGATTAATTAATTTTAAATAATGACTGTTGCATAATTAATGTAATTAATGTAATTAATGAGTGTAATTAGGGTTGATTATAACAATTAGTATATTAATAAATGAATTAATAATGTTTACGTCGATTAGTGCATATTTTTTTTTTTAAAATCATAATTTGGAATAGATATTATTAGATAAAAAATAATATATTTAAAAATAATATTGAAGTTCGCCGACCGTTGGACATATATATATATATATATATATATATATATATGAATGCTATCGACTGACTCTGACCTGGACACGTGCTAAGATAAATTCTCTATTGCATGTTTGGGTGTAATTAAAAACCAATGAAATCTCATTAAATCGATCACCGTCTGTACGATGTACACTACCTCTCTTTTGTTGAATTTGCTATTGAAACACAAAATTGACAGTTCAAAGCACCTTCTTGTTGGCTTTTCAGATGACCCGGTAACTCATCTCTTGAAAGTCTTGTGGCATAAAGTACAGCCATGTACAGCCTATCCCCCGTAAACAGTAGCCTCATAGCGATTTTTGTGGTCGTTGGATGAAAATCCTTTCTCACAAATTCCACAGGTAAAGGTTTTGTTTTCCATTTCGATGTGAATAAAACTCGAATTGTCAACAACGTGTTTGCGAAACAAATGACAAATTTAGCTATCAGTGATTGTCGTTGTTTTAAAATTTACTGATTGATTGTTTGAGAACCAGGCAAAATGCAGAAATTAGACCGTTAAAAAATTGATGAATTTGAAAATTAGAATCTCAGAGTCTGGAAGAAGGTTGCGTGCTGCACGCTAATTTAATGAGTTTTTTATTACACCCATAACTTTTGAACACTAGGAATTTATTACCTCAACATCTGTCACTCGCATGTAGTAGTTCGTGTTTGAAAAGAAAAATCGATTTAACGAGATTTCATTGGTTTTTAATTACACCCAAACATCCAATACAGCGTTTTCCTTAGCACGTGTCCAGGTCAGAGTCAGTCAATAGCATTCATATATATATATATATGTCCAACGGTCGGCGAACTTTAATATTATTTTAAATATATTATTTTTTATCTAATAATATCTATCCCAAATTATGACTTTCAAAAAACAAAATATGTACTAATCGACGTAAACATTATTAATTCGTTCATTAATATACTAATTATTATAATCAACCCTAATTACACTCATTAATTACATTAATTACATTAATTAGGCAACAGTCATTTATTAAAATTAATTAAGCAACAGTTATTAATTAAAGTGATTAAAAAATATTCATTAAGTGACGTCATGTTAAATACCTTACATAACATGTTAATTACATGACGTCATCCACGAAGGTTACACCCATGCCACACGCAGGCTATCGGCAGAACTGGGTCGAAAATCAACTCACATACTACTGATGCTAATTGGTCACATATAGAGAAGTGTCCCACCGCCGTCATCTTGGTTGGAGGCAGATGTTGCTATAAAATTGATCAAGGTACAACGATTTTCTCCAAGAAGATTTTCAGTTTCACGACAATTTAGAATCTCTGATCGCGTTTTAAAGAATATACAGTTAAAACTAGAATGCCTGTCATGAAATGCGCACAAATTGCACGTCGATCTGCGCGTTAATCCACGCGTTATGGCCATAGTAAGGCTATTAAATTATGTACATATGGCCTGTACACAAGCAATGTTTCATCTAATGGACCTTCGGGTAACCCGGGGGTCCATTGGCAAAAACATTGCCTGTACTTGCTATCAGCAACCAGGATAACCTGCTGTGCTTTGGATGCCATTCGATTCGGACGAGTTTCATGAATATTATATGAGAAAAACACTCATTTCATATTCTATTTATCATATGACACACACACGCACAAATTAGCCACTTAGTATGAATTTTTAACCGATCACCTTACTTGAGTTGCAGACGGCACTTGAAAAAAACATCCTCGTATAACTAAAACTTTTCATTTTTTGCTTCCAAAACATAGGTTATGACCCCTCATTGGAACGAGCTCGTCGAGATCGTTCCAATGAGGGGTCATAACCTATGTTTTGGAAGCAAAAAGTGAAAATATAAAAAAAAAATGAATGGCGTTTTTTCTTGCAGGTAAAAGATTAATACAATATAACCAACCCTAAATAGGACAGATAACGTAAATTCTCCCTACTGAAATTATGTAAATGTCACCCAGTTGTATTTTGTTTAGCCAATCAATTTGTCCAGCTTTGAAATTGACCATTGAAAGCTCCCAGCTCTAATTATGCAAATTATGAAAATGTGGCCCAGTTTTATTTTGTTCAGCCAATCAAAAATTGTCTAGTTTTGAAATTGACCAATGACATTGAGGGAAGGCTTTATTTATCACTAATTGATATGAAAACAAAATATCAAATGTTTTAAAGTGAACAAAATGGACGAATCATATGATAAAAGCTGTTATTGTGTTAGTTCAGTGACTGCGCAACATATTTCGTGCCGTTCATGTCGTCAATTGGATCGGCCTATCGCCTTGATTAGTCTTATATCAATAGGGGAGGGGGGGTGGTAGAGATCAGTGGGGTCTATGAACGCTTGACACGAAAAGTCGATTGGTAACGATTCCACATATACTGAAAAGTATTGTCTCCGACTCTAGGTAAAGTGATTTTTCAGGACATATTCTTCCAATATCGCTATAAAGAAAACTAGAAATGAATACATATACATATATTATAGCAAACGCGAAATGTTTTACAATAGCTTAGAATAGTCGGTAAGCTGAAGTTCCAGATAGGCACTAGTATATCCGTTATGGAAATGTGACAAAGCAATCAGAGTGTCAGTCAACAGACCATCTGGATACATTTATATTCCACTTGACTGATACATAGTTTGTTCATATGTGTTTACTGATCTTCTCACCTACAAAGCGAATATGTCAACGTTTATTCGTGTTAGAGGTAAACAACTCGTCCCGTAATGTATACGAGCAGATGTGTAAAACAGTACTTCTGTAAGCGGAATAGGACACGATGGTGTGGATTAGAGTTGAAACAGTTAACCGATTAATCGATTAACCACTGATCAACATCTCGATCGATCAAAGAAGTAATTGATCGATTTGCCGTTACTTTTGAACTACTGTATTTTCTGGCTAACTAAGGAACAAACTTGTTCCAAGACAGGCAAACATTGTCACACCGACTCACCTCAGTTATGTGAGACAGAGTAAAGCATGCAAGTTACGTGATGACATACTTGTTCACTTGCATGATCATTATACTGTATCAGTAGCTGGAACTGGTCATTCTTAAGTTGACCTTTACCCAATGCGGATAGCAGATGACACTTGCAAAATAAATTGTTGAATTACTAAAAATGTTCAATTTTTGTCTCAATAACATAGCTTATGATCCCCCATTGGAACGAGCTCGTTGAGATCGTTCCAATGAGGGATTATAAGCTATGTTTTTGAGACAAAAATTGAAAACATAATGCAATCTGAATGGAGATTGTTGCATTTTGAGCTGGCCAATTTTGTCCTTTACGTTGGCAAGAGGGTTAATGCTATAAATCATCAACGGTACGGCAATTGTTCAGCTACCTATAAGGGCAAGTGATTAATCAGTTAACCAAGGTTTATCCATGTGACTGATCGATCAAGAAAACCCTTTAACCGTTCCTGCTCCATGTGGAATCAGCAAACCTCTCAAGGCCCGCCCCTGCCAACTCTGGGTGAGTAGTCCATTGCATATAGAGGGTAATCTCTGGTTCATTCGGAGAAGCCTCCGTGGGTTCTTCAACCGTTGACGACAAGCTATTATGTGATGGACACCCTCACATGAGGGCAGGGCGGCACAGTGTGCTAAGACGTACTGCCCACCAAGGGTGCACTTGTCTTCAACCAATGCTAACCCTACAAGTGTGGAGCCAATACGTTGGGTAGTCTGACAGTTGCTCGACGCTACTAGATGGTTCTCTTCGGGTACTCCGGCTTCCTTCATCCGTAAAACTGTCCGACACAAGGTGACCCTAGCTGTCGAAAGTGTCTTTAAATCCCCAATTAGTAAATAAACATTAAATAAATATATAGACCCCCACGTGAGAACCCCGTGAAATAGAGGACATACCGAAGTATACTCTCTTCTAAAATACCGGAACCGATACCTAAATGAAAATTCCAATAACGCCTATCTCTAGAAGTGGAGGAACAGGGAAGTGGAGTAGCGGAGCGGTGATGTGCGGGTAAGTGTCTGTGCAAATGAGTGAGCGAGAAGGTGGGAAGATTTTCGGGTTGTGGGTGTTGGGGGTCATTGTAAAGAGGTGATAGAAAGTTCCGAAGCATTGTAGATATTTCATGCTCCCTGTACTATAAGCCAGGAGTGGGTACATGCGCTAACTAACGTAACACAGAAATATATACATTAACCCTTTGGACCCCCGTTTCCTGATATGGTATCGCCTCTGTGTACACTTACAGTGAGATAGGTCAGTCCAATATCAATATACAGTTAACACTAGAAGTCCTGTCAGGAAATGCGCACAAATAGCACGTCGATCTGCGCGTTAATTTGCGCGTAATGACCACAGTAAATCTATCAAATTATGTACATATGGCCTGTGCACAAGCAACGTTTCAGCCAATGGACCTCCGGGTAACCCGGAGGTTCATTGGCAGAAACACTGCCTGTGTTTGCTATGAGTAACCAGGAGAACCTGCCGTGCTTTGGATGTCATTCGATATGACAATTGCGCGCAATTCTTACGCGCAATTAAGCCTAGATAAGCGCACAGTTCGTGACAGGACTTCTAGTTTTAACTGTACAGCGAGGATAAAATAATAACTGCCGTCTGCAGTTGCTATTTTATCATCAATGCCCCGTGTATAGACCTCGTATAATAAGACAAAAATGGTACGAAATTATGCCCAGAACCGAAAAATCGGTCTTACGAGTACAAAAGATTAAGTCAGTTTATTTCACTTTTCTGAATCACCATCTCTTTGGTGACTGGTACTTTCGTCACTGTCGCTTTCATCACTGCCGCTGCCATCCTGTCTGTCTCAAACAAATAATCAAATCGAAGTACAGTTAAAACTGGAAGTCTTGTCATGAAACGCGCACACATAGCACGTTGATATGCGCGTTAATATACGCGTTATGGCCCAAGTTAATCTATCAAATTCTGTACATATGGCCTGTGTACAAGCACTGTTTCAGCCAATGGACCTCCGGGTAACCCGGAGGTCCATTGGCAGAAACATTGCATGTGTTTGCTATGAGTAACCAGGAGAGCCTGCCGTGCTTTGGATCTCATTCAATATGGCAATTGCGCACAATTCCAACGTGTAATTAAGCCTAGATAAGCGCACTAGTAGGTAATAAATGAGAGTTCGAGCTCACCTGTACATGTACGTGTACATGTACATGTACATCTCCATAGGATTTAGTGTTAAAATCGTGTACGTGTACAAGATTTTAACGGTTTTTTAGGGTGAGCTCGAATTTTTTTAACACTGAATTGTATCCTAGACGCGCGTAGTTTTACGTACACGTACATGTACCGTTTTGATTGAAATCTGCGGATGACTTTTCCCCATAGGATTCAGTGTTAAATTGCGAGCAAAAAACCGTTTTGAGAGTTCGAGCTCATCATCTTGTCGATTCTAACAATCCGCATCCGTACACGATTTTAACACTGAAACCCTATGGAGAGTATTAAATTGCGAGCAAAAAAAAGTTTTGAGAGTTGGAACTCATCATCTTGCCGATTCTAACGATCCGTGTCCGCACGCGATTTTAACGCTAAAACCCGGTGGTGAGTGTTAAATTGCGAGCAAAAAAACGTTTTGAGAGTTCGAACTCATCATCATGTTGCCGATTTCTAACGATCCGCGTCCGTACACGATTTTAACACTGAATCCTATGGGGGAGGAAACTCGCTTGCGGATTTTATGTCTGAAATCGACTGGCGTGAAGAGGTGATGTTTGAATCCGCAAACCCATTGTTGTAGCGTTTCTCGAAGTGAGACTGGCGCACGTTATTGCGAGGTGATCTCGATGGAAATGTTTTGAAACGAAGAGTGTTGTCGTTGTCGGTGTGGTTGGAAATTCGCGAGCCCGCTGTCACGTTTTTGATTGATATATATATAGAGGAGAAAAAAAAATATAAATAAATAGTTACTTAGAAAATTAAATATATCAAATCGAATAGATAATAAAAAAAAATACGTAAATCATGAGCGATTCTCAGACTATTAGAGCGAGGTTACTTTTAAACATGCTGATGAGAGCATACGCAATATGCGTGAACGAAGAACTACGTCCCATCTTGTTAGAATGATGCGTCGGATGTCGGGATCATCTAGACTTCGATCACGAGGATCATTCGTGTCTGACGATGGAAAGGGAAGATATGGTCATCATGTATTTCGAACCGGCGTTCGAACGCGTTAAATTCAACGATGTGATCACGTTTTGGAAGAGATTAGTCTTCTGTAAAAATCGAGACAGGCCCACAGATTCGGAAGAACTGAAATTGGCGCGTAGAAGTTTGACTTTAGAAGACAAGGGATGCATCAAGAAATTATTGCTGAACGAAGCATACATCTAAGTTTTTTTCGTTGATATAAAATAAGGGAGAGTAGAAAATAAAAAAAATAAATACGCACATAAAATTTTTTTTTATCTAATATTAGAAAGAAAGAAAAAAAACACAAAATGAGAACCAGAAATAAATTGTATCCAGCGTTAGTGGACGACGAGGACGAGAAGCCGAACGGCGTTTTGCCGATGGCACCGTCGCTAGAAGAAAAAGAAAGAGGAGAGAGGTATCGCATCGATCAAATCAGTAGAATCCAAGAGTATCTAACTCGAGAGAGAGATTCTCGTCATTCTCTCAAGAAGAAGTATTCACGTTTCGTGAAATTCGTGAACGCGATCGACACGACACTCATCACAATTTCCATGGGTTTACACGTGCCCGGCATCAGATTGTTGTCGACCGCGGTCGGCATTCCAATCGTGTTGACCGTAGAAGGAGTGCTCTCGCCACCGGATTGTTTAGCACGGTCGGAAACTTTTTGAGTAGGAAATTATATCTGAAGGCGAGGAAACATGACAAGATTCGCGTCTTGGCCGACTCCAAGATCGACACAATATCCGAAATGATCTCTATGGCGTTGAAAGACGGTAGGATATCAGATGGAGAATACTTTGCGATATTGAGCGAGAAAACGAAATACGATGCCATGAAAGAAGCCGTGAGAATCAAGACTCGTCAGATCATCAAGGAAGAGATGAAGGATTCTCTCGTGGAAAAGGGGAGGAAAGAGGCCAGGGAGGAATTCAGTAAGATGATCGAACTCAAGAGCGGCGACTGAAAAAAAAAAATATATATATATATATATAATAAGAACAGAATTTAAAAAAAAAAAAAAATATTAAATTTATATATAAAATAAAAAAAAACGAAATTAATTTAAATAACTCTTAAAAAAAATGTATTGCGTAAAGTGTAAGAGAGTTACCGAGACGAGTAATTCTAGAGAAGTGCGAACAAAAAATGACAGACGGATGCTTCGCGGAATTTGCGACGTGTGTGGTTCTGTCAAGACGCGATTCGTCAAACAAAAGAACGCGAGCAAAGGTAAAGGCATCGTGAATAAAATGATCAACAATCTACCTTTCGAAATGCATCTGCCCGGTCACAGTTTCACGGGACCCGGAACGAAATTGAACAAGAGACTCAACGCCGATCTGACTCCCAAATCTTGGAGCAAACCTGTGAATAGGGTTGATGCGGCCGCGTATATCACGATCTGTGCTACGCCGGACATCCCGACACCAAGACTCGCAACGACGTCTGTGATAAAAACATGTTGGGGAGATTGAGAGGCATATCAAATCCAACCAGGAGAGAGAAGATGGAACGTTCGCTGGTCGGCAATCTGATCGGTGCGAAACGTCAATTCGGATGGGGCGTTCAAAAAAAAAAAGCACATCTGAAAAGAAGAAGAAGAGGAAACGATTATTGACGAGCAAATTGGCCGAGAAGTTACACAAACCCATAGCGCGTAAATTTCGAAAGAGAAGGGTGTTCGTGAAGGGTTTGGATGACATTTGGTCTGCCGACTTGGTCGACATGAGATCGTTTTCGAGGTGGAACGAGAGCGTCAAATATCTATTGACGGTCATCGACGTGTTTTCCAAATACGGTTGGATCAGAGCTTTGAAGAATAAATCGGGACCTTGCGTCGCCGAGGCTCTGAAGAGCGTGTTCGACTCGTCTTCTCGAAAACCAAGTAAATTGTGGGTGGACAAGGGAAAGGAATTCTACAACAAGGACGTTCATCGATTGGTAGACTCTACTCGATCGAAAACGAAGAGAAAGCCAGCGTGGTGGAACGTTGGAATCGAACGATGAAGGAGAAGATGCACAGATACTTCACGGCGAATTCGACCAAGAAATACATATACGCTCTGAACGGTCTGGTGAAAGATTACAACAACACGTGACACAGATCGATAAAGATGACTCCCGCAGAAGCTAGCGATCCTCGAAACGAAAAACGGGTCTACGCAAATCTATATCTCGAGAGATCTAAGATCAGGAAGAAGTCTAGAACGCCGAAATTTGCGGTCGGCGATCGAGTGAGAATCTACGCTTATAAGAAGCACTTCGAAAAGGGTTATACTCCTCGATGGACCTCGGAAATCTTCGCGATCATCAAAATATTTCACACCGATCCGGTGACTTACAAAATCAAAGCTTTGGATGGAGAAGAGATCATCGGAAAGTTTTATGAACAACAATTACAGAAGACGAAGTTTTGATGAAGAACACAAATTTTTTTTTTTTTATTTACTCTCTTTGACATTTTCTTGTTTACACACATATATATAAGAGAGAAAAAAAAAAATAATAAAAAATAATTAAAAACTATTTTTAGATAAAGAAAGCAAGTGAATTAATAAACAAACAAAAAAAAAAACTAAAAATCCTTTAAAATAACAAATATACTAGATATAGCACAAAGCATAGTGAAAGATGAAAATATTCAAGAATATGAGGTTCATGAATACGAACTGGTAACCGGAACGAGTTTGAACAATGCGGGAGAGATAAGAATCAACGTTGAAACTCAAGATCTATTTGTACATCCTAGCGAGAGTTACATAGTGGTGCAGGGGCGTCTCACCAAGGAAGATGGGAGCGACTACGCCGACGACGACACGGTTACTCTTGCCAATAATGGCATCATGCATCTATTCAGTAACATAAAATACATGCTATCCGGACAAGCGATAGAATCTGTTTTTCATCCTGGTCATGCCACCACGATGTTCGGACTCTTGATGTATCCTGATGATTTTTTGAAATCCAGAGGACTTAATCAGTTGTGGGTGAAAGACACCGTCGGCCCTGCTAGCGCCGGCGCCGCCACGATATTCGACTACGTCGTCAAGACGTCCAGACCTAAAGGAACGTTTTCGTTCAGGATACCTTTGAATCACATCTTCGGATTCACAGACGATTACAACAAGATCATGTACGGATTCAAACACAATCATACGTTGATTTGAAAAGGAAACGACGACGCAATAGTGAAACTCACCGCGACCGATGCGGGTAAGATAACTCTACACAAGATATCGTGGTTCGTTCCGCATGTGGAGCCTTTGTTCGATGAGAAAAGGCATCTCTGCAAGATCATAGAATCCAAGAGTATATTACCTGTGGGATTTAGAATGAGACAGTGCGACACGGCTAGCATTCCTCCCTCCATGAATCACTTCGATTGGAGATTGACGGTGAAATCCGCTTCCGAGAGACCACGTTTCATCGTGATTGCATTTCAGACTGATAGGGACGGGGCTCAGGAAAAGAATGCGTCACTGTTCGATCACTGCCATTTGAGAAACATGCAAGTGTTTCTGAACGCCATGAGATATCCGGCAATCGATTACAATGCATCATTCGACAAGAACGATTTCTGCAGACTGTACGGCGACGCCACTGATTTTAGAAAGAAGTATCACGGTCTAGACAAATTGATGAGCAATCCCAACATATCTCCCGGCGAATACAAGTCGATGTATCCCATGTTCGTGTTCAACGTCAGTAAACAGAGTGAACGACTCAAGAGTAGCGTGTTAGACATTCAGATCAAGATGCAATTCGATAGGAATGTGCCGAGAAAAAACGAAGCCTTCACACTGGTCCTTTCGGATAGAGAATTACAATTCGAATTGGACGGAAATAAGATGTCGATCATTCGAGGAGAGACGAGTGTGTGAAAAAAAAAAACTAATAAACGTTAAAAATGTGGATGTAAGATTAATTAAAAAACTAAAATCTCGAAAACAAAATGGATGTTTTTGACACGAAAACAACAAATCATCTGTTCACTTCAGATTACTACGACGTTAAAATAAAATACTTGGAAAAATGGATTCAAATTGAATATGAAGAACGTAACACAAAAAAAGGATGGAATAGTTGTGATTTTAACGAATATCGTTTAAAAGAAAAAGAAGAGTTTGATCTCATAAGATCTAACGAAGAAATTATAAAAAATACAATTTTAAAATGTCGCAAATGTAAGAAACGTCAAATAAAAATCGAATCTCAACAAACTAGATCTGGTGATGAACCAACAACCGTATTCGCAAAGTGTATAAATTGTAATCATAAATGGATAGAAAATTAAAAAAAAAAAAAAAAAAAGTAATGAGATATAGAGAGATTGAACATCACTCTATATCTCATTACTTTTTTTTTTGTTGTTTTTTTTTTGTTTTTAATAATCACACATTATTTTTTTTTTAATTCATTATTTTCCACGCGTTCAATGTTTGTTCAAAGGATCTAGTTCGATCAGTAGACTCACCACGGAAGTAGCGGCTTCGGGATTATTGGTTTTTGTGACGAAATTAATCCTCTCTCCGGCGTTCACTTTGAGAGGCGTGCCGAACGTGCTAACATTTGCGTGTTGATTCTCAGTCTTTTTGATGCTGTATCTCTTATCGCTCTCCACACCATTCACCATGAGATTGACGACAGCTACGTTATTCAAATCCGAGGAAGCCAGACTCATTCAAAGGATTTCACCTCCCAACGGCATGGGATATCCAACCTGACCGTGTTTCGATCCGCTACCTCCATTTCTGAAAGACCACTCAGCTTTTCCCTCATCTAAGGCGCCGGCCTCTTCGGCCCACACGGTGATCAATTGTCTAGCATATTTGACTTTCTCCACCACCGAAATCAGGGTGCAGGCATCCGTCATGTTCACGGGATCCGGTAGATTCGTGAGCGCGTGTCCACCCATGTCTAGTTTACCTTCCATGATGTTGCCCTTTCTCCAGACCGAGTTGTCGTCCACATACTTTCTGCTGACAGCGCTGGAATCGAATTCGGGATCGTGATCGAGACCGAATAAATTGTGACCGTTCATGTTGATGCCACCCTCCATGGTTCCGCCAGATTCTTTGTTCAGGTAGAGATCGTCCACTTGCGATTCTAGGTATTCTTGTGATTGTATCACGGAAGAATCTACATAGCCCTTGTTGACCGCGGTTGAGTCAGCATCCGTGTTGTCGATCTTCAACAGATTCAATATCTTGTGGAATCCCGCATTCAGATCCGATTTCATTTCACGTCCCTCAGACTTTCTCTGTTCCAGATCTACATAGTGTTTGGTCGCCACGTCCTTGGGATTTGTGGGAGCGGCCACGTTCGTTATCTTGTTATAATTGGCGTTCAATTCCGAGTGCATCATTTTCGTAACGTATTTTTTTCTCAGGTGTTTGCTGAATCTCGCGTGAGTATCATTCGCATATCTCTTGGTCACGGCATCGGTGGGATCTACGGGATTCGCGATGTTCACCAAACGTTTGGATTTCAGATCGAGATCGTCGGTCATGGTTTTATCCACGTAATTATCCAGCAGGATTCATTCGAAATTGGCGTTCCCCCTGTCGACATATTTTTTAGTCACAGCATCTGCGAGATCTATCGGCTCAGGAAGATTGTAGAGCTTCTTATCGTTTATGTTTAAAGGTTCTTCTCGAGGTTCATATCTCCGAACAAAACGTTCGTCCAAGTTGGCAACGTCATAACCATCGTCGACTTCGAACATCTTCCTCTTCTTTCTCGGGTTGAATTTTTTTTCGTCGTCACTTCTACCAAATTTATCGACTGGCATGTTGTTGTGGGATTTTTTTTTTTGTGGTTGTTTAGAAAAAATGTGTTCAAAACGCAGTTTATTAAAAATGAACTATGTTATTTTATTTTTCGTTTTTTATTCGATTAAAATTTTTTTAAAATAATTTTTTATCTTTATATATACTATAAAAAAAAAATCTCTCTCTAATGTAAGTCATTGAGAATGTCTTGAAATTCATCTCCTTCAGACCATCTCTTGAGAACGTAGAGACACAGGTGACCGCAAAACACTTGATCTGGTGATTGCACTTGATCCGTGTTGTAAAGAACCATCGATTTGTTGAAATAGTTCTTTATTTCTTTCGACGGCGAGATTCCGTAGCTGTCGAAATAATAATTCTTCTTCTTCCCGTTCTTGAACCATGCCACCCAGTGAGTGCCTTCACCCGATGAATCGTCTAGATTTAAAATTCCGCATTCTGATTGTCGAGGTCTTCTCTTTGGCAAGGCATCTCTGGAAAACACTCCTAGAAAATCTTTGATTTTCAAATCTTTTGCCACATTCAACAGATCGATGTTGGATAGGGGTTCGTTGGGTAAGACGACACCTTCTATGGATATCTTTATTTTCTTATTCATAAATAAGTATATATTTTTTTTTATTTATTTTATTATAATTTACTAAAAGTGACATTATTTTTTTTTATTTTTTTCTTTTTCTTTTTAAATTAACTTTCTTGATGTCACTATTGATTTCTATAATTTTGAATTCGTCTAATTCCTCTTGATTTTCTGGAATCCAATCATCCACATTCATATCATCTATAGTTAGTTCCGCAGTCCAATGTCCGAGTGCCAAGGTGCTTATTTTATCGTCTAATATGAATCTCTTGTCGTCGTCGGCCATCAGCAAAATCTTGTTGACTATTTCGGTATACAAGTCGTGATTTTCGCTTCGAATCGATTTCATAGTCTTATACACTGGACCACTTCCTAACAGACAATGTTTATACTCTTGGAAAGAGATGTTTTTCTTCACCACGCACGCTTTAACTCCTTTGCACTTCTTGATCTCTTCATCATCTTCTAGACGATAAGCATAGAGTTTGGGTCTCAAGCCGACGAATTCGACGATCTGTTTACTGCCGCTCTCGTCTTTAAATTTACCCAAGACCTTCTTGTTGTCGTTCGATTGAATGTTGGATGAGTGATCGACAGGATGATTGCTCATGTCAAACCAATCGGCCACGTCCGGAGATATATCTCGGTAGACGTCTTTCGTCTCTATCTCGTAAACTAAACTGTCCGTGTCAGTGAACAGTAGTTTGGCTTTGTCGCTAAATTTTCGTTTGATGTAATCGTAGTGAAACTCGTACATCAATCGCTTGCTGATATCTAAGATGATCGGTCCGAGATAATACGGTTTGTCGAACTTCAGGTGCGTCTTTTGCATGTGAACGGCCACTAGATTTTCGTCGAATATGGTTTGGTGTTTGTAATTGGGTTTCGCTACTAATGTTTTAGCTCTTTTCTCAGACGTGACGAGTCGAACGTCGGTTCTCTTCCTGATGTTTTCTATCGATTTACCATACACGCAGTTGTTCATGAGTTTGAAGAAATCTTTTTCGAAATCGTTCTCAGCTCGAGTTCTGAGATTCGTGTTGAGATCGATGTATTTTTTCATCCAAGGCTCTTCATCGAATCGAATGATGCGATGTATGTCGACTAATTTCACCCCGTAATCAACGTACTGTTTCAAATTCTCGCTGTACATGACATAGTTACGTTTGTTAAATAAATTGGGAATGAGTTTTTCCTCATCTCCCTCGTTCGGTTCCATTCGTTCTGGAGCCAGCGGATAATCGTTGTGTAGATCATGTAATTCTTTCGGATAGTTCAAATCGACTTCTAAAATGCAAAGATAGTCTCTCCATTTTTGCATCTCTTCCGGTTCCTTCACCCATTCGAAATTTCCAATCGGTAAAGGATGACTCATAGCCCAACCGTACAGATTATTAGCGTCCCAATACTGTATGTATTTAGTCGACCGAATCGAAACCTTCTTTAATGTAGGGATTGTTAGCTTCAGAATGTATGTGGGAGATCATCGATACGCCACCTCTCGCAGCCCTTTCGAACATGAGCAACATGTCCACGTCGGATAATAATTCATCCAGATCGTAATTTCGACAACAGACGTCTCGAAAATTTTCAAACACGTCTGCCAAGAGTTGAACGTCGGTCTTCAGATAGAGATCATGATAATCTCTCATGGTTTTCATATCGAATGATTTCCACACGTTTTTAGCATGTTCATAATTCTCGTCGGAAATGTCGGATTCGTATAATTTTGAATAAAAATCTTCTTTCGAAGGTAGTGCGGTGTCTTCAAATCTCTTTAGATCGTTCATGTAACCGTAAGGATAGACTCCTTTCCTCAACATGACGTCTACTCATTCTTCGAAATGTTCGCTCGTGATTTTAAATTTATCCTTGCTCATGTTATCAACTAATTTTTCCAGAGCGGTCGACATGAATTTAAAACTGTCGATGAAGCGTATGGCTCTATGAATGAATTTCGTTTTTTCTTCCAACGTCTCTCCATCGATTACTCTTTTCTCCTCCATGAGCTTCCATTTCGTGAAGGAAATGTATCTTTCTTCGCTGTTTGCGATGCAATTTAATTCTTCGTGTGAGGTTCTGATATTTTTCACGAACAAATGACTGTCGTAACCCAAGAGATTGTAAAACATAACCGGATAGAAAGTGGCATCTCGATATTTTAAATTACACTTGCTGTGAGCCGGACCGCGATACAGACCCGTGTAATGATCGTGGTCTCTGACCTTCCTATTTTCTGTCGAATTCTCGTTGAACGATTGTCTGCATATGTGACATTCAGTGGCTCTGTTATTTTTGTCCTGCTGCTCTCACGTGATGATCATTTTTGCCGGAGTTTTGAATTTGTCATATAAAATTTGAAGTTTCCATTCTAACCCTTCAACGAACCTTTGAGCCACGTCGTCGTCTTCGCACTGTTTCGTGTAGGTGAAGGGACCCATGTCATGTTGCGAGTCGAAAGCGCATTTCACGTAAATGAAATAGCCTGAAGGTATGTGTTTTTGATATCTTTCCACATAACTTTGAAGAGCGTTGGGTTGACAGGAACTCATTTTCGCGGTGAAACATTCGAAATCGGCGTACACGACGAATGGTACTTTTAACCTTCTATTGTGATTTTCAAACTTCACGATGGTGTTGGGTTTGGGCATTTCGACGGCGACACCTTGATTTTCGTTGCAATATTCCTGATGTTTCGCCATCGAGTCTTCGCTGTGAAACACGTTCATGCAATTGTAACATAAAGATATCTTTCCATTATGATTATTATTTTGTTTCGACAGTAATGGACTCGGATGTTTAACCCAACAATAATGACGATTGTCACCATTCGAAATCAATAATAAAATAATCGACTTTTCTCTTCCGAGATACGAAGTCAGTCTGAGAGGATGGATCTTCCGTTTTTCGTCGTCGTATCCCAAGACGTTCACTGTAACGGTGGGATTTTGAGCCTCGAAACATTTGATGTGTTTTAACTGCGTTGGAAAAGTCACTCTGGTCCAATCAAGATTTTTAGAAGTTTCCTCGTACTGAGAAACTCTACCAGAGTTTATTTTGACAGGGTATAAAGCGGATGTGACTGCCCATTTAAAACACTGATCATCGTTATTTTTCACGTTGATCACGGCATATTTCTTAGCGAGGAAATACGGTAATTTCATGTAGGAAGACCCTTTCGACAAATCGTTTTTAGTTATGTGAATTTCAAGTTTCAACATCTCATCGAACGTCCAATTACTACCTTCATGTTGATAATTCGCGAGAGACATCAACATCTTGTCTTTCATCTTTTCGAAAACGTCCGATAAATCTGAACCTCGAAATACGGGTTCGACATTAGATCTGAAATATGCATTTTTCACGATGCTCTCGCCGGACTTCATGTCGATTTTATTCATCACGCAATGGAGTATCATCTTAATTTTTAGTCCCATGTTCATATATTTGCGAAACAAATCCAATACCTTTTTCTTCACCCGTTCCATGAACAATTTCGGATCGATTTTCTTCAATGAGGGAACCACGTCGAAAGTTTTAAAAATGCCTTTGATCGCACTCTCCCGTTCCATGGACTTCGATTGAAATAGTTCTGCAGTGAGTCGCACTAGATATTCTTCTCCTTTCCCTTCGTCTATTGCTCGTTGAAGTTCGCTCGATATATCTCATTTGCCTAGAATCTGATGTGCATCACTCGTTTTCGTTTTTCTTTTCTTTTCTTTGGAAACTTGAAGTTCTTCTTCAACAGCTTTTTGTTTAGGCGTCTTCTTATTTTTCACAATCGAAACGTTTTTGTTTTTTTTCGACGTCGGCAATTCGATTCATTTTACTATCTTTTTCTTCTTCTTCTCATTTTTCACAACCGATGCATTTTTTGACGTCGTTGCTATCAGCATTTTGTTTGCCTTTCCATCATTTCGCAAATGTTTCTGTATGACTTCAATCATTTTTGATTTAGTTCTATGATTTCTGAAATGTGAAATTTTTAATAGTTTACAAATCTTGTTTAACTGAGGTACGGTTTTCTCATTTAAATTTTCCAATTTTTTTTTATCTGTTTGTTTCATTTTGTGAGAATATATTTTTTCGAATTTTGTATTTTAAATAATTTGTTTAAAAAGTTTTGTTTTTTAATGGGAAAAAAAATAATTTTTTTTGATGAAATTAATCGATTTTTTTTTTATGTTCCTTAACGTTTAAAAAACGAGAAAAAAAGGATGTTAAAAATTTAACTTATATATATAAAGAGAAAAAAAACTTTTTAAACAAATTATTTAAAATATAAAATTTAAAATAAACATTATTTGTAAGAATTCATAAAAAAACCAAATAATCGATCATGACAACAACACCTAAAAGATGCGAATTGAAATTGAAACGAGACGAAGGGTATGAGAAATCCAGTTTTAATATATATACATTACAACCACACGATCCCATCGAATTGAATGAGGTCGAGATGGTGGACTTAGAGCACTACTACCACAAATATCGAATGTGTTTGAAAGTGGATGAAGCCACGCTCGATTTGCTTTACGAGTACCAAAGCAATCTGCTGAATAATATCATCATCGCTGAAGACAGAGAATTCGACAGGGGCGATTTATTGTTGTCCTATGGAAGTTACATATATCCAATAATCTCACTCGAACTCGTGGACAAATCGGGTGGTGAGAGCGCATTCACCGATGTAAAAAAACTCAAAAGAGTAAAGATAAACATTCAAACCATTTTCGTAAGTGGAAAAATGATGAATGTCAACATGCTAATAACGGACTTGGAAATATAAACAATAGAGAGATTGAAATGTTAAAATTTAACTTTTTATATATATAAAGAGAAAAAAAAAACTTTTGCTAACAAATTTTACATTAAAGAAAATTAAAAATTAAAAAAAACAACTTTTTTATATATATAAAGAGCAAAAAAAATAACAAACTTTTTTAACAAATTATTATTTAAATACAAAATTTAAAATATATATTATTGCAAGAATTCGTAAAAACAAAAGAAACAAATAATTGATCATGAAGACAACAACACCTAAAAGATGCGAATTGAAATTGAAACGAGTCGAAACGTATAAGAAATTCGGTCATAAAATCTATACATTACAACGACACGATCCCATCAAATTGAACGATGTCGAGACGAAGGGCTTAGAGCACAAATACGAGAAATATAAGATGCCTCTGAAATTGGACGAAGCCGCGCTCGATTTGATTTACGAGTACCAAAGCGATCTGCAGAACATCGTCATCTCCGAAGATAAAGAATTCGACAAGAACGATTTGTCGTTGCCCTATGGAAATTACATATTTCCAAACATCTCATTCGAACTCGTGAAGAAATTGGGTGGTGAGAGTGAGTTGACCGATGTAAAAAAAACTCAAAAGAGTAAAGATAAACATTCAACACGTTTTCGAAAAAGGAGAAGACACGAGCGTCAACATGCTAATAACGGACTTGGAAATATAAACAATAGAGTGATTGATTTTTAGCGAAGAAAAAATGAAAAAAAAAAAAAGTAATGAGATCATCTTTAGATCTCATTTACTTTTTTTTTTTTTTTTTTTTGTTTTCCTTCTTCTTCACTATCATCATAATATATTATAATAACGTTTCCTTTTCTCTCAAATTTCAGCGTTGATTCTTCTTTTTCTTTTTTTTTCTTTTTCTTTGTGATGTGATACGTTTATGGTAACATTTTTGTTTATCCGAATCATAATTATGAACGAATGTTGTGCATCTCTTGGTAACACTCGCATCATTACCATTCACTTCAGAAGGTAGTGGTGACCGTGGAAAGCATCATCTCATTCTCAACCGTATATCCCGCGCTTTATCCATCTCTTTCCTTAGATATCCATCATTAGCGTCTAACCATTTTTTTATTTCTTCGCTCTCTGGCTCGCGATGTTCGTCATTATCATCAAATTCATCCAGGTGATAAATTTGTTTCTCCACCTTTTCACCCATTTTAAATATATTATTTTATACTTTCTATGATTTTATATATTTTATATAATTTTATATTTATAATAACATATTCAAAATCGGTATGTTCTTAAATGGCGAATTCTCACCGAGCAACAAACCCTTGCCAAATCGCTTGACGTTCCGTCCACTCTTCACATAGAGACCGTTTCCTCTCAGAGAGTTGCCACCTCTAACGGGTTCTAGATACAATCCTTTACCGCTGTCGTCTATGTGAACGTGACACACGGCTCCTCCCTTCTTCAAAAACAGTCCTCTGCCACCCATTAATTTCTCAACTCCTGAACTAGCGAGTCCCGTGAGAGCTCCCACGCTGAGAGTCTTTCCGAGAAAGGGTAGCACCTTTGCGGCGAAGGGTAATGCTTTTGCGGCGATTCCTGCCAATAGCGGTAGGAAACTGCCTTTCATTCTCAAATTGTATCTCAATTGAGCGGGACTCAATCTCACCGCCAACCCTCTTCCATTGCGAATCGCTTTCTCCATCCTTTTGATTTGACTTCTGGTCCAGGCGATCGAATCCTGTCCACCTCTCGTCAGATCTTCGTGAGTGAATTTGAATCTCACCGCCTCGCCTCAAGTTGTTAACGCTCTCTTAAGTTTCTTCCTCTGTCCTGCGGATATGTTCACGTTTTTAACCACGTATTCTGTCATAATGCTGTTTGTTTTTTTTTTAAAATATATTTACTTCAATTGTTTCTTGTTTAATAATTATATTAAAATAATTTTGTAAAAGTTAATATTGCCGTTTATTTTATTTTTGTTATCTATATATAATATTTTTTTTTTGCTTTTATATTTCTCTTATGTGAAATCGTATCGTCACTCTCTCTCCGCAAAGATCTAACAGTTCACCATTTTGATCCGTCAATGTGGTTTTCAGACTATACAACGTGTCTAAAATCACTGGTAGATAAACTAAATTTCGAGGTCGCTCCACGATCTTATAACCCGGCGACACGTTTGGAAAGAAGGAATAGATCGTCGGTTGAGCGCTACCATTCACGTAGCTTCCAGCAATCACGTCCACGTTCACCAGAATGCTATTGACAGCGAAAATTTCGACCGTATTTTCAGATGCCATGTGGCCTCGATACATCTTTCGATCGAATCCCAACATCTTGCCTATAGAATTGTCCGTGTTGAAATCCACACGAAAATTATCTTCCAAATCCAACATCGTCTGTAAGGTATTAGGATTGGGAGCGAGTCTGATCTTGTTGCTTCCCTTTCCATCCGTCTTCATTCGCGTCTGAATGTAATGGTTCAAATTATCTATGTCATAACTCCCTTTGGGAATTCGAATCTCCAACCAATCCATTCCGTCGGAATACTTGAACGAGTTATTCTTTTCGGTGACGTTGGGAAAGGAATAATAAGTCTCCAGATTTACCAACGCCATCTCGTAACTTTTCTCTCTATTCAATTCGATGGAAGGTTCGAATTTCGAAGCGAATCGCCACTCACCACGATTTGAATGGATTGTTTCTCAGCCGTATTCTCGGCTATCCGTCCTAACAATTTTCCATGTTCGAACATTATATTTTAATTTTATTTTTTTTTTATTCAAAACTAATTATTTGAAGATTTATTATTTTTCTAATTTTTATTTTCACGCTCTATCTTATTATTATTACCATCGGGAACATAAAACTTGTTGAATCCGCACCGATATTTTCTGCGATTAAATTCGCTCGTCAAATCGATCACGACGAAATTGTAAAGTCCACCATCCCAAACCCTCTTGCAGAATCTCCTGAATTCTGCAGCGCTCATGTCATTTGCGACGTGATCGCCGTAGATGTGATTGAGATTCTTGAGATCTTGGCGAAAGAGACATAGAAAATTAGCGTTCTCCCTTATCGTCTGTCTGGGCAATCGAAAATAATTCTGCGACAGGTAGAAACAGTCCACATTGCTGTGTCGACCTCTAACTAATACGATTCGCATCGGTTTTGACTCTCCAAAAGCAGATCGTCGAAAATCATGAGATTCTTGTCTTCCAATTTCAGTTCTCTAGGATCCAGAACGTCGCTAGCGTTCTCATAAAATCGACACTCGACGTTCGAAGATGCATTTCTCTTCATCAGCTCCGTCGCCGCGCCGTCCAAAATGGTCGAGAGCGGAGCTCCACACTTGTCGAATTCATCCCTACTGTCAAAGATTCTGGCTATGGCGTCCTTGGGCAATCTGCGATACATGCACTCTCGAAGCAATCTGTATTCGGGTTGAAACAAGCTCTTGCCAAACACGAACAATCTGTCGTAATCCAACCAGTCGGGTCAGGACAACAGATTCATCAACAGATTGGTCTTTCCACAATTCGATTTTCCCACTATCAATCCTCTTATGCTCTTGGGAAAGTACTCGTTATTCGACCTCTTGGTCGCGGCGTCGTTCCAAGACATATCTTTAATGTTCATCTTTGTTTTTATTTTTTTTTTGTCTGTTATTTTAGATTCTTTTCAAACACATTTTTTTATGTTTTTCAAACTATGTTTTTTAATGTTATTATTATTATTATTTATTTATATCGCACCGTCGGGAGTTCTCTTCAATCCAGATCCACTCGTCATTTTGACTAAATCTTGTATGGGCACCATGCCATCCTTTAAATCTTTCCAATCTTTCAGCGTTCGCTCTAACGCAGCTCGCTTCGCCGGCGGACTGATCAACTTGTCGATCAACGCGTCGGCTGCCCTCTTGCCAGCCACATAAGCTATCCTACCACTGGCTTCGGAAGCGGCTTTCTTACCAGCATCCAAAGCCGTCTTCTTACTGACCTCAAACGCGGTCGATGCGAGTTTTCTACCCGCATTGCTCGTGAACGCTCGCATTATAGAATCGACGATGCCAGAACCGCCTTGAACGTAAGTCCTGACGTATCCCCTGTTCTTTATCACCAACATATTTTATTTTTATGATATATTTTTGTTTTGTTTTTTTTTTCACTGGTAAATCGTTTTGTCGTTTTTAAATACTTTTATTATTCTAGTGTAAGAATTTACTGTTTTATTTTTTTTGTTTGTTTGTTTGTTTGTTCGTTTATTTGTTTGTGTGTTTGTTTCTCTCTCTCTACTTATTATTATATACACATCAATCCTTCAATTCGTTCATCAGCCTTTTATACTGGTTTTTATTCAAAACCTTCTGTCTCAACAATTCGTCAGATACGGCAACTATCTGATTATCTAATCCCGTGTTACCAGCCCGTCTGCTCCACATCAACAAACTCAATTTCTGAAATAGAGCGTCGGGATCGCTCGGAAGAAAAATAGCGGTTTTCACCCCTTTGCCGGTCACCGACTCGAGGAACTTCTTATGCGCATTCCATATGGGCTTCACTATTTTCGTCCACTTGTAACCTCTGTTGGCTTTGGGTCTCGTCTCTCTGGCATCGTTATTTCTATTCATGGCGTGGGTCTGGACCAGAATGTCGCCGTAATTGTCGAAATCCTGTTACGTGAAATCTCCAGGCTTGTCGTGAAGGAGCAATCTCCGCAGACCATCGGTTACTTTATATTTATTCGAACCCACGATCAATTCGTCATTATCCATTTCCACCTCCGTATCACCTACAAAAGTTCTACCCTCAGAATCCTTATAAATTCCATACGACTGATCTCTCTTACCGCCATCATCATCGTACGATGCGACGCTACTAGTGGTGATAGTCGAAGCCGTATCATCAGACTCGCTCATATTTGTTTGAATTCCCGTGGGAACGTAATCCGGTGTAGATTGAACGGAATACCGATTTCCAAAACTAGGAGGCAACGAACCCATTCTCAAAAAACTCTCCTTTATGGGTCTCAATTCTTCGACTATCTCCTTCCTGCTTCGCTCTTGATCCTCCGTCACGGGTTTAAATATTTTTGTGGCTTCGCGTCTGAGTTCCATCTCACCGAGACGTCTGCTCCTATCAGCAGCCTGAATCGCCTTCTTAGAACGTAAATACTCGTCTAAAATTCGATCTCGACGTCTAGGATCCATCCTCCAAAACATCTTTCGTTTTAATTGTTTTTATTTATTTTTCAAAATTAAATGTTTAATTATATTTTTATGTTTTTGTGTTTTAAGTAATAATAAAAAAACTCTTTCCGTCTTAATATAATATATAATAATCTGAAAATATTCACGTCTCAAACTGACTGTGTTAATTGATGTTTATAAAAAATACGTTTAAACAGTACATGACAAACCGGTTTCTGATTTAACGCATTTTTTGACAGTAGTGTTTACATTTTGTCAAAAGATCTTCATTCATTCACACATCAATTCATCGAGTGTCGAATTAAGAGAGAATCCTTTTTTTGATGACTGTTAAACAGTTTCAACACACAATGGAAAACTGATTTTAACAAATCTCTCTCCGATTGCTATCATGAATATATTAAAAATTTTACCACTCAAAACCTAATTGAGCGGAAAATGCGTTTTAAACATTCCGATAAGTGTTTTTTGACGTTTTTCAACGAACGCTTAACAGTCAATCTCTCAATCAAGGCAAAACACAAATTATCTATTATAGATCAACTCCCTTCGAAAAAAAAAAAAAAAAAAAACTCAATTTTTATCCGTCCCATCAACAGAAAACATCAATGTCTATAATACAGACTATATATTCACATCGACTCTTTTTGAACAAAAAAACCTCATTCACTCATTACGATAACATGTGTTAGTTTTTTACTTCAGGAAGACGTGACTGGGTTCGCAAATGTCCAACACACACCGACGACAACGACACTCTTCGTTCAGATCGAGTTTTATTACGAGAATCGAGCGATCCGATCGCTCGATCAGCTGAGTGTTTTTTTTTTTGAGAATTTCTCAAGATGATGATGAGTTCGAACTCTCAAAACGTTTTTTTGCTCGCAATTTAACACTCACCACGGGGTTTTAGCGTTAAAATCGCGTACGGACACGGATCGTTAGAATCGGCAAGATGATGAGTTCGAACTCTCAAAACTTTTTTTTGCTCGCAATTTAACACTCTCCATAGGGTTTCAGTGTTAAAATCGTGTACGGATGCGGATTGTTAGAATCGACAAGATGATGAGCTCGAACTCTCAAAACGGTTTTTTGCTCGCAATTTAACACTGAATCCTATGGGGAAAAGTCATCCGCAAATTTCAATCAAAACGGTACATGTACGTGTACGTAAAACTACGCGCGTCTAGGATACAATTCAGTGTTAAAAAAATTCGAGCTCACCCTAAAAAACCGTTAAAATCTTGTACACGTACACGATTTTAACACTAAATCCTATGGAGATGTACATGTACATGTACACGTACATGTACAGGTGAGCTCGAACTCTCATTTATTACCTACTCGCACTATTCGTGACAGGACTTCTAGTTTTAACTGTATGTTCTCTTCAAGAACTCGCTTGATAGCTGGTCTTCGTTTATGTCAACCTTCTCAAGTGTAGATATGGTATTCCTTACCACTGCTTTTGTTCACAGCATGAAATACATGGACGACATACTTGTATTTATGCAAACATAAACGTTTGTCCTTGGTAACAGTGTATCATTTGTCTGACTGGAACGCCGTTGTTCTTTAAACGCTGCCCTTTCTTTCGAAGTTGAGTACTGCGGCCTCTGAAAGAGCTTTTAATGAAGGGTCAAAATTCCTCTTCATCTTCCTGATCATCCTTGCTGTTATATTCCAACTAGCGCGAGGAAGCTTTGATTTTTCAAATTTATTTTCGGTTTCAGTTCTTTTTCCAAAAATAAAAACAACTCGGTTTCGTTTGGATTATTCTATGTGTTAAGAACATATGATAAATGGCACATCATGCTCTTTGATTTGGAGAACATCCACAATTAGTTTGTACGTCTACACTCACTACCAAAAAAGCCCTGGCTGTAAGTACCATCAGCCTAAACTTCCCTTTTATCGTTCTTCGGGTTTTAGGGGATCAGTTACGAAACAAATTCTGTCAAAAACAAACACGGGGTTAACAAATGAATAAATTTCATTCAATATATGTTGTGTTTTCATTGTGTCATTGTCACATTTTCTACCTTATTGACCTGTGCTGATGACGATTGAAAAGGACGAAAAGGTGACAATGAGAACACGACGTGATCGCCTCTTTGACGGACAGACTAGGTGAAGAGTACATGGGGGAGGAGGGGAGGGGGGAGAATTAGTCTAGGGTCCTGCGAATATTCGAGATTCGATTCGATATCGATACCATACGCATGCTTCGAGATCGATCCCGAATCAGTCTCAGGATTCGATTTTTTCGAATCTCTTGCACTAACTTCAATTTGTTACATTTCCAACAAAAACAGGATAAAACTGTCATTAGAAACTTCATTCATGTAGGCTCAATTCTTATTTATTTGAGTAACTGACAATGTTTAATTGTTAGGTAAGGTGTGAATTTGGCCCAGAACATTATCCATAGTTTTGGTTTTTGAAGGCTTAACTTGTTACTATTCACGTTCTTAAGAACGTGAATAGTAACAAGTTGGGCCTTCAAAAACTAAAACTATGGACAATAAGCCTAGCTGTTTCAGCGACGGTGCTACAGAGAATATTTAGTTATTGGTGTTTAAGGTGTTCACTCCGTCGCGTAAGGGTCATCACGTTTGATGCAATATGAAATAACTTGTCTTTTAAGATTCGATTCGGGATTCGATTCGATGTCGATATCAGAGACACGATTCGATTCGAGATTCGATTCAAAAAGAAATTTGTGATTCGCAGATCCCAAGATTAGTCTAGTCCTTTGTCACTAAAACTAATTAATCAGTTTATGCACATAGTAAATCGTCCGGTCGGTTTTTACTGGGTCTTGTGGTTCGGTTTTCCTGTTCGCCACAAACGACGGAACCGAACCTGAAAAAAAACAACGAACCGCCTAACTCTAATTCCGATTGTTGATGAGTTGAGTGTCCATCCAGAGGAAACACAGTTTTGTATGATGCAGTTAATCGCATGTTAAAGCAAATGTAACATCACTATCTATACACGATAGTTGAGTTGCGGTTGGGGGCCTTCATCTATCCATGTGTGTAAGCTGTCGGCGTATTTTGCTGTTAAAAGAGCTGGGAAGGAAATTAATCTTGCATTGTAACTCATAAAACGTGAAAATGATAAACTGTGTAGACCAGAAGTAGTATATAGCGATATAGCAGTCTTTCTGGACCCCGAAGTCTAACCCCGATTCCGGGGTCACTGAACCCGGGGTCATTGACCCCGTGCCCGGAATCCCCATGCCTTTTAGGGTCATTTACCCCTCCCTGTACCCAAATGCCCAAGTCCATCTGGCCCTTCTTAACATATCCGTACCCAAATGCTTACGTCAGTTTAGGCCACCTTACGCCTTTTCGAGCCCAAAGAACTTGTATAGCCGGCTCCGTTCCCAGAGTGATCATGGTCAGTGGGACTCCCCACCTTGTATGCCGAAGACTGATAAGGGTCACTGAGCCTATGTGCCCAAAGTAAGCACCCCGCCTTTTGTACCTAAATAAATAATAAATGTGTCGCCACCAGTTTCAAGTTTATTTGTTTAAATTTCAAGTTTAATTTTTTGATTTTAAAATTTCAAACATGGTTTCCCTCAACCGATAAAGAATGGATACTTCTGCTCCCTGTCCCCTCCCCTCCCCTCCCCTCCCCTCCCACAACCTAATTAACACAGCATTTTATGATGTTGGCGATGGCTTGTATCTACGTGTCTGAAGATGTGGCGGGGAACTTTATCAACAGATAGGCTGGCAAGTGTACTCCGAACTCCCGGCGTAATATGATTAACTTTGTCTAAATATTTGTTGACAGATCTTCGAATTGTACAGTAAATAGATAAAACAAATATTCATGGGACATATGAAAGATAAAATGTCGATAAAAAACATTTAAACTAAAGTGGTTACCCAAGCAGATAAAGGGATAATCTGCATTACAAGTTTGCTCCAATTCGAGTCAAGAAAACATTCGTGTAACCATTATTGACAAATTACCTTCAGTTGACTTTATCTTAATCTTCAGTTCAAGGAATATGTGTGAGAACAACTTTGACCATTGGTAGGCAAACATTTAAAAATAATAGTAGTTATTCATTAGATGAAGGGATAATCTTATTTCGTAGACCTTTACGCAAAAGTAGTATATAGATAAAATGTTTATCACATAAACACAAGTTAGATACAATTAAAACTGTCACGAATAGTGCCCTTATCTAGACTTTATTGCGCGTTGGAATTGCGCGCAATTGCGACATCGAATGGCATCCAAATCACGGCAGGTTCTCCTGGTTACTCATAGCAAACACATGCAATGTTTCTGTCAATGGACCTCCGGGTTACCCGGAGGTCCATTGACTGAAACATTGCTTGTGCTCAGGCCATATGTACAGAATTTGATAGCTTTACTACGGCCGTAGCGCGTACATTCACACGCAGATAAACGTGCTATTTGTGCGCATTTCATGACAGGACTTCTAGTTTTAACTGTAAGAAGGTTGTGTCGCGGTAAAAATAAACCGCAACGTACTTCTTGGTAACATTACAACTTGTTTGGAAACCGATAATAGAAGAGGCATGGAAAACAAATTGAAAATTGGTAACAGAAAAACTTATGTAAACGTGACACTGTTTAAAGATCAACTTTTAGTCCACAGTCGACGATACGGAGAGGACTTCAAAACGCTGAGAAAGATCGGTATTGCTCTAAATGCGTTTGAATGGAAAGAGCTGAAAAAAGTGATTGATAAGATCGATTTACTAGTGGAAGACCAAGATATGAAAATGGTAGAATCCAGAAAAAAAGAAAGACAGACGGACACATACCACATGAGAAGAAGACCCCCACTGGTAAACTACGAAAGCGGCGCATGACTCAAGAATTGAATAAAGCTTAGGCGTATCTGATCGAACAGGAAATACCAAATGTGGCCAAAGAGCTTTACTGTGGGTGCAGCGTGGACCATACATCACAAATACAGAACGACGTTTGCTTGATGATGGAGTCAGATGAGAGAGTTGAGAAATGTTTTGCGAGGGTACTCGATAGAGTCGACACTAAACAACTTAAAGACTAATGGATGGACAATGTGAACAACATGGTGCCCCCATCAATGCTATGTGAGTGCGGGGAGATATCAGACAGAGAAATAGACCTAGACAGCATCAACAGTAAAGTGAAAGTAAGTGTATCACCAACATGATGAAGACTGCGACAATGACGACAAAACAAACGGCCCTTATAAGGTCTACCGAAATCTTCAAATGGAGAAACGTTTATCACATACAGTTAAAACTAAAAGTCCTGTCATGAAATGTACATTAACAGCACGTCGATCTGCGCTTTAATCTATGCGTTATGGCCATATTAAGGCTATCAAATTCTGTACATATGGCCTGAGCACAGGCAATGTTTCAGCCAATGGACCTCCGACTAACCCGGAGGTCCATTGGCAGAAATATTGCCTGTTTGCTATGAGTAACCAGGAGAACCTGCCGTGCTTTGGATGCTATTCGATATGGCAATTGCGTGTAATTCCTGCGCGCAACTAAGCCTAGATACGCGCACAGTTCGTGACAGGACTTCTAGTTTTAAATGTATATACTTCTTTCCTTTCCCACACCCCAACCTACCTAAAATAATGAGTACCCTTCATCTAATCCTGCAATAAAAGGCGTATCCTCCCAACGTACCCTTCTCAGGGAACACAGTATCTAACCCACACCTGTAATAAAGAGTTTTCTTTAAATGGAGGCGTCTATAAAAGCCTCGCGCCAGGCTTATCTCAGTACTACAATGAATCCAAAAGATACTGCGAGGACTCCAAAACACAGACCAAAGCCGGCATTGCCTTATATGTGATGGAATGGGACGATTTGAAGAGGGCTATTGATGAAATCGATTTACGAGTGGACACCCAAGAGAGAGAGAGAGAGATGACAAAATCAAGAAAAAGAAAGATGGACGCATCCATTCCAGCCGGAAAGAAGAACCCGACAAGTGAACTACGAAATAGGCGCACGATTCACGAATTGAATAGAGCATGGGCACATCTGCTCCAACATCTGCCTCCAAAATTAGTTTTGATTTGGTGTTCACAACCTCATAATGTGCTAAGGGCAGGTCTGAGAGTGGGCATTAGATCCTTTGAACCTGACCGTCATAAAATCTCTCAACCGGGTGGCCAGCGGGTACAATGCGCGAAAATTTATGTCTACCAGGATTTCATGGCTTTCATCCAATTTAACACGAAATTAAAACAAATTGATACAGGTAGGTGTATGCAAGCCAAAAAGACTGTAAACCAGCTGCTTCTACATGAATAAATCTAATATATGTCGGAATATAACAGAATGTCTACAGAAAATACGCTATTTCATTACACCCGGACTTCAAGTCATGGGTGAATATTGATGAACTTGCAAAACTGCATTTATTATTGCTGCCTCCTTCCAAGAAAAACCGCACGAGATACCGACATCGCTAAGTACCCTAGCCATTCCCTCCTTCGCGGCGCCTAGATATAAAAAATGAAAGAAAAAAAAAATAATTACAGCCATTGCAGAGGGTCGAAAGGAGCTTGCCCCACACCATCCCTGCACGCCTTCGGTACACAAAAAAACATTTCAAGTTGCTAGAGGTCATTTTGCCCAAATCTGCACCTATCTCGCATTTTTTGGATGGGTAATACAGAGTCGCTTAGCTACTTACCATAGGGACTGTTTTTTTGCGGCTAATCGGGTAACAGCGTTTATACTACTTTTACAGTGGGAGTGGTAGGGAGAGGCGGGTACTGAAGGACTGCTGATTTTCTCCATAGGCACAAACGGTCTACGATGGAAGGGGGCTTTTCGCGCTTTTTATGATCAATTTTTGGATAAAGGTCGAAACGTTTACGATAGAATGGTAGTTATTCATTTAGTTATTGGGGGTTTTAACGACACTTTTAACAGTCGGGATCACCTCGTGTCGGACAGTTGGAGGAAGCCAGAGAGAACCATCGAGCAATGGCTAACAAATGCCAGGCTCGCCAACGTACTAACTCCACACAGGGAGGGTTAGCATTGGTTGAAGACAAGTGCACCATCGACGTGCAATACGTCTTAGTACACAACGCTACCGCGCCCTCAGTGGGCAGTTGGAGAATATTGTGCCTTCGTATTTATAGCGGGGTCCCCCGTTAGACGGATGGTGTATTCGAAACACCGAAAAATGAACATTTAATATGGGCTGACAAAAGCCTGGTATTGAGATGGGTGAATAGGGTGGGGAATTGTTGAGGGTCTCCATTCTTTGTTAGTTGGGGGACGCTATCTTTGAAATTATAGAACTCGAGGTTTCCTGCATAATCATTAAGTGGGAGGGGGGGGGGGGGTCCGGATTTAGTTATTTCATTAGAATTTGAAGTGTATTAAAGTATCTATGTAGTGGTGGAGCACCAAACAGAACACCGGACGGTTGTCGGTTCAACTTATTTTTTAACCCTTTACCCAACGCAGACCATTTCAAAATTTATTATTTTAAATAGCATTTTTTTAAATTTTTTCAAAAAATTTCAAGAAAACCATATCATGTGACCCCTCTTTGGAACGAGCCCGTTCCAAAGAGGGGTCACATGATATGGTTTTGTTGAAGATTTTCGAAAAATAATATTTTTTCACTTGCTGAATTTGCACATTACGCGGGCGGATGCGGGCGATTCGTTGGGTAAAGGGTTAAAGAATTCACGAGAGTTCATGAGATGAAACTCTTGATTTATTTATTTTTATTTTTTAGAATGGGAAGAGGGGGGGGGTGAGGGGTCTTAATCTACGTGTGCATAAAAAGGTAACTTTTTTAAGAATTTGGTTAACCCTTAGAAGGGCTGTTGGTTTCATCGTTCTGGTAGGTGTATTCCCCCATAGTCTTCACCATTTTGTGGTTGTGTTCTCTATTAGCATCTTGCGAATTGTGTCATTGTCAATCATCGGCAAGTACTCCCAAATCATTGGTTAGGGTATTATGCTCTTCATATTCTCCTTACATAGATCGTTAAGTTGCTTTGTATCCACTCTTGCTATGGCCATGTCGAAGTATGTGTCATTTCACTCCTCCATATCCATCATTATACAGATATCGTGATGTATTTGTGAAGGATGGTCGACGCTGTACCCATAGCACAGTTCTTAGGCCACATCAGCAATTTCTTGTTGGAGCAGATGCGCCCATGCTCCATTCAATTCGTGAACCATGTGCCTATTTCGTAGTTCAGTTGTCGGGTTCTTCTTTCAGTGTGGTTTGGATGCGTCCGTCGTTCTTTTTCTTGCATTTGTCATCTCTCTCTCTTGAGCGTCCGCTCGTAAATCGATTTTGTCAATAGTCATCTTCAAATCGTCCCATTCCATCACATCTAAGGCAATATCGGTCTTGGTTGGTGTCTTGGTGTCCTCCCTGTATCTTTTAATGTGATCCTTTAGCTGACATTTATATGGCGCCACGTTTACACACGTATTTCTAGAACCGTCGAGTTCATCAGTCCGTAGCACCAGATCATCAAGTATAAGGGAAGATTCAGGAGTAAACACGTGGGGTACACCTCCAACAAATTCAACACCCGATAACATGCACAATATTTTGGGGGATTGGGTGGACCATTTCACTCAGATTGGAAATACATTTGTGAATAAAGGTTGAATTCCCACAAAAGGTCGGGCCAGCGGGGACGCAAGTAAAATGAAGTGGCCACCTTGGATCCATTGTTGTAATGAGAAAGGGCTGTAGCGAGGCCATGGCCTTTATAGACCTTTATACTCACCGCCATTTAAAGGGGAGACAACTCTTTATTAAAGGTATGGGTTAGATAGAGTGTTCGTTGATAAGAGTGCGTTGGGAGGATACGCCTTTAATTGCAGTACTAGATGATGGGTACTCTTTATTTTAGAGGGGTTGAGGTGTAGGTAAGAAAAGCAGTGTGCATGTGATAAACGTTTCCCTTTTTATGAATTTTGTCGGCCCTTATAAGGGCCGTCTTGTCGTCATTGTCGCAGTTTTGGTGACACATTTTCTTTCAATATACTTTTGATGCTGTCTAGCCCTATTTCCCTGTCTGATATCTCCCCGCACTCACATAGCTTTCGTGGGGAGCATCATGTTGTTCATATTGGCCACCCAGAGGTCTCTAAGTTGATTAGTATTGACTCTTTCGAGTGCCCTCGCAAAAGATTTCTCAACTCTCTCAGAGAAGGGCATCTGAAGCTTGACTTGTGAGGAGGAGCGCAAGGAACTTGCGCTCCTCCTCACAAGTCAAGCTTCAGATGCCCTTCTATAGGTCCACGTTTGTAAATAACAGAGCTTTCTCTTTCGCTGAACCTTCACTTTGGAATAATTTACCAGTTCAGGTTCAGAGATCGAAAGATCTCAACCAATTCAAAAAAAATTAAAATCACATCTTTTCAGAGAGGCTTTATACAGTATGTAACCTGCTGGCCTTCACACCTTTCTCAGTCTGTATATTGCCTTGATAGTCATGAGCTCATTGTTTATTTAAATGTTCAGCGTTTTAGAACACTTTGTTCATTTTACGCTTTATAAAATTTCCTTATTATTATTATTATTATTATTATCTGACTCCATCATCAAGCAAACGTCGTTCTGTATTTGAGACGGATGGTTCACGCTGCACTCGAGGCAAAGCTCTTTGGCCAAATTTGATATTTCCTGCTCGAGGTGATGCGCCCATGCTTTAATCAATTCGTGAGTCATGCGCCCCTTCCGTAATTCACCCTTGTGGTTCTTCTTTCCATGTGGTATGGGCCCGTTTGTCTTTCTTTTTCTGGATTCTACCATTTTCAAAACTTGTTCTTTTACTATTAAATTGATCACATCAACCACTTGTTTTTTTGTTTTTTTTGTTCTTTCCATTAAAACACATTTAGAACAATATCGGGTTTTGTCGGCGTATTGGAGCCCTCGCTGTATCGTCGAATGTCGACTAAAAGTTGAACAGAGTCACGTTTACAAAAGTGTTGCTGTTACCAATTTTCAATTTGATTTCCATGGCTTTTCTATTATCGGCTTCCAAGCAAGTTGTAATGTTACCAAGAATGCTGTTGCTGTTTGTATAACCGCGACATAACCTTCTTATCTAACTTGTGTTTATGTCATAAACACTTTATCTTTATACAGTTAAAACTAGAAGTCCTGTCATGAAATGCGCACAAATAGCACGTCGATCTTCGCGTTAATGTACGCGTTATGGCCCAAGTAAAGCTATCGAATTCTGTACATATGGCCTGTGCTCAAGCAATGTTTCAGCCAATGGACCTCCGGGTAACCCGGAGGTCCATTGGCAGACACATTGCATGTGTTTGCTGTGAGTAACCAGGAGAACCTGCCGTGCTTTGGATGCCATTCGATATTGCAATTGCGCGCAATTCCAACGCGCAATTAAGCCTAGATAAGCGCACTATTCGTGACAGGACTTCTAGTTTTATCTGTAAAACTTTTGCGTAAAGGTCTACGAAATAAAATTATCCCTTCCTCTATTGAATAACTACTATTATTTGTAAATGTTTGCGTATCAATGGTCAAAGTTTATATTACGTATATTGCTTGAACTGAAGGCTAAGATAAAGCCAACCGAAGGTAATTTTCTCAATAATGGTTACACGAATGTTTTCTTGACTCCAATTAGAGCAAATATGCAAAAACAGGTTATCCCTTTATCTGCTTGGGTAACCACTTTTTTCAAATGTTTGTGGAACAATATTATCGACATTTTACCTTACATATCTCACAATAATATTTGTTTTATCTACTTTCTGTACAATTCTAAGATATGCCAACAAACTTTTAGACAAAGTTAATCCTACTACGCCAGGTGTTCCGAGTAAACTTGCCAGTATATCTGTTGATAAAGTTACCAGGCACATGTTTAGACACGTAGATGCAAGTCATCGGCAACATATAAAAAAAATAATGAACTTAATTATTCAATCTGAAAAAGGCTCTAAAATCATAAACGATTGTGTTAATTGGATTGTGGGAGGGGGATGGCGACGGTGTACAGGAGTCTCCATTCTTTGTGGGTTGAGCGAAGCCACTTTTGAAATTTTAAAATGAAAAAATTAAACTTGAAATTTAAAGAAAATCAACTTGAAACCGGTGGCGACACAAGTTAAAAAGTTAAATTATTTAGGTACACAAGGCGGGGTGCCTGCTTTGGGCACATAGACTCAGTGACCCTTATCAGTCTTGCGCATACAAGGTGAGGAGTTCCTTTGACCGTAGTCACTCTGGGAACGGAGCAGGCCATACAAGCAGCTTTGGGTTCGAAAAGGGGTAAGATGGCCTACAATAATGTAAGCATTTGAGTACGGATAGGGTAAAAGGGGCCTGATGGACTTGGGAATTTCGGTACAGTGAGGGGTTAGGGAGGCCTAAAAAGGTCTGGAGATTTCGGGCACGAGGTCAATGATCTCGAGGTCGGGGTCAGACTCCGGGGTCCTGCAAAACTGGTATATCCCTTCCCTATATACTACTGCCAGACATGTTAGAAGGGTTTGAAATGGAATCGTGCCAAGCATCTCTTTTCGACACGTATTTCTTTCACACTCATTCTGATGGTACTTAGTTACGGATGCCCTGCATTAATCTTATCATATTGATAATGAACATTAACCCTTTACATAATACGAAAAGCAGACGACAGTTGTAAAAACAATCTTGAATAACTATTTTTTTTCATTTTTTGTCTCAAAAATATAGGTTATGACCCCTCAATGGAACGAGCTCGTTCCAATGAGGTGTCATAACCTATGTTTTTGAAACAAAAAATGAAAAAATAATAAAAATTAATTGGCGATTTTTGAGAATAGCGCTGGCCGGTTTTTGCCGTTACGTTGGGGAAAGGGTTAATAGACAAATATGTGTAATTGATCTTTGGCAGTGTATTAGAAACTAAGATCGGTAACCCATGTCCACTTCTGTTTTTTTCAAATCTAGAATGGTTTGGTTCTGATTCTCTGTCGCACTTTTGCACATTTTGAACATTTCGTTTTGAAATCGGAATGAAATTTGTGTGTGTTGTTTGTTTTTAATTCACGACTGAATGTCCACATGGAATAGCCACTGCATTGATAAATGCCCCAAAACACTTATTGTTGACAAAGTGATCTTCTGACCTGTTTTAGGATTCTCGATCAATCCAAGTTTTTGGTTGGCGTTTTAAGTTCTTCCCCATATGTTCATGACGAAATATTTACGAATAAAAACTAAACTATGTCTCTCTGAATTATTATGCCTGATAACATCATATATGAAGTTTTATAACACATCCATTAACCCTTTACCTAACCTGCAAAGCAGGCGACACTTGCAAAAATAATTCTTGAATAACTAATTTGTTTCATTTTTTGTCTCAAAAACATAGGTTATGACCCCTCGTTGGAACGAGCTCGGCGAGCTCGTTCCAACGAGGGGTCATAACCTATGTTTTTGAGACAAAAAATGAAAAAAATAATGAAAATTAATTGGCGATTTTTGAGAATAGCGCTGGTCGGTTTTGGCCGTTACGTTGGGTAAAGGGTTAAACTCTAAGCCCTTGTACTTAATCGAATCGCCGCTATGACATAGATATGTCTGTATTCAACTGGTGATATACTTGTTCCTTTCCGGTTGAGTCATTAGTTACACTTCAAAAAACAAGTTTCCAAATTTCGTAAACTAATTTTCAACAGTCTGTCGCGTTGTGTAAAATGAAAACACCCAAAGCAAAATAAAGTCGGCTCACAGAAAAATACATTAACAAACAATGAGATAATACTTTGAAAACGATCATTTCCATCCACAACATTAACCCCTTTTCGTGGCAGTGTCGTCTTCGGATCCCGTTATATCTAAATTGTTCAACTTTTATTTCGGTAAATCTTCGACATCCTCACATGCTTCGAACATCTTTTAAAAGAGTTTCTTCCAGCTATTTTGCAAATCCGCCCAATTTTTTACATATATTAGCACCGCTTTAAATTAAAACAACGGACTCTTAACTTTTGGGTTTGATCATCGTGATTAAAATATGTTTACTTTTAAGATGATTTAGACAACGAAAGACAATACCGAGCCATATGTGTCAAATCCAATCAGTTGATCCGAAAGTTTTCGAACTGTACTCCATGTGTCGAAACATTTTTGTTTGAGAAATATTTAACTCCCTTATACTGTTGGCACTTGTGGGCCCGGTTCAATCAGGGAAGTATGCGGCGCCTCATCGTATGTTACAACAACGCATACAGGCTCCTACTTAGATACGACAAAATTTTCTGTAGTGCAAGTAAAATGTGTCGGATAGAGTTTCAACCTTACTTACGCTCAGAAGATTTATGTTTAGCTTTAGAGAAAGAATAACTTCCTCACAGACTGGAATTATCCAGTGTTTGATTAACTCAGACCTCGCCTTTACGTCACCCCTAGTCAAAACTTGGAATGACGTCCTGTACTGTTGACAACACTGTTTTTGAAAATCTAACTACATAATGGTATCTTAAGTAATCTCTGACATCGGCACGGTAAGGCCCCGCCGATGCACGTGATAGCTGGGACTTGCCTGTACTTTTGTCGTGCAGTCGAAGCTACACGGAGGTTTACCGCCCCATGATCGAGTCATAAATCTACAACGTATACAGTTAAAACTAGAAGTTCTGCCACGAACTGTGCGCTTATCTAGGCTTAATTGCGCGTAGGAATAGCGCACAATTGCCATATCGAATAGCATCCAGGTTCTCCTGGTTACTCATAGCAAACACAGGCAATGTTTCGGCCAATGGACCTCCGGGTTACCCGGAGGTCCATTGGCTGAAACATTGCTTGTGCACAGGCCGTATGTACAGAATTTGATAGCCTTACTATGGTCATAGATTAACGCGCAGATTGACGTGCTATTTGTACGCATTTCATGGCAGGACTTCCAGTTTTAACTGTATCCATCTGGATTTCATATCGAATGCTCACTTTCAATTTATGCCTATGTATTGTTTAACATTATGTTTTCTTCCTTTTTTTCTACTTTGTTCCCCATGGACTTCACTGTCTGGAATAAAAGATTTATATTTGATGTACGAGAATGTGTCATAAACACAGAGCGCGTTGTGTGTTTGAATCTGTGGGTGTTTTACATAACGAGTTGGAATGGTGTAGATAAATTTCGCGAGAGGCGTAGGCTAACTGGTTGTGTAACACTGGTTGTGTAAAACACCCACATATTCAAACACACGCGTCCTGTCTATGAATTGTCCAGTTCGACAATACATCAACATGCTGGCATTATATTTGGTACATTTGTCGTGCTAGTGTACTAATATGCTGAGGATAATGAGGTCTGTTACGACAGACTTAGATTTTTTACGCGCCTATTACTTTTCCCCCATTCGCAAATTTACAAATCCACACGGAACACGTGTTTCATAAGGCTTTCCGTTGACGGAATATTTTTCGACCTGATGCCATGGTCCCATCAAAAAGAACTGAACTCTACACATTTTAATAATCGGCCAATTGAAATGTCACTTTCTGAACCAAATCGATTTGGAAGTTGTCACACCGATAAATCGAAAGTGAATTGGGAAACAATTTTGATGAAATCCACCATAAATGGAGGGGATTTTAAAGCACCGAAGTTCTGACTTTGATGCAAATATCCAAAAGGTAATTGCTGCTAATTTCTTAAACATACATATAAATAACCTATTTGAACATAATTGTCATTTATATTTTTTGTGTATGTATCGACCTGTTTATACCTTATCACTCGGTGATCTCACGCAGAAGCACTTTGTAAATTTTCACCTGTATGCTGATGATCCTCAGTTGTATTTGTCTGCCGATCTCTCTAAATTAAACGACTCATTAAGAATTCCGACGAGACTCATTAGCAACACGGGAGGCATGCATCGAGGATATTTGGAAATGCACAGGGAGAAATGTTCTCGAACTAAATGGTGACAAGACAGAATTTGTACTATTGAGTGTCAAACATCAGTTAGAAAAAAATCCCCGAACTGCTCTCTGGAAGTAAGCGATTCCAATGTTAACCAAAGCGATACGGCTCTGCACCTTGGTTTTACTTTTAATAATAGCTTCCTAAAGTGAGCAAAAGCTGCTTCTTCCAGAAACATCAACAAAATTAGAAAACTATTTTATCAACACACCATAATAACTGTTGGACGGTCTATGGTCTTGTTTCAACTGGACTATTGCAATGCTTATTTTCGACTTCCTCTGAAATCTATTGACCACATCAGCGCATTCAAAATACAGCAGGCAATATCATCACTGGCGTCGAAATATACGATCACATTACACCAATCCTCAAATCCTTGCATTGGCTACCAGTTGAGTCTCGCATCAAATATAAAGTATTAATGATGACAAAGAACATCATCCATGGAGATAATATGGCCCTACCTGCTTAAAACAAGTTGTCAATTTACACACACCTGTGCGGAATCTTCGGAGAATTTTCTAGTCCTGCCTCGAATAAATAGAGGATCTCAAACAAGTGATGTTTGGATATAAGATTTTTTGAAACGAGTTTGATGATTTTGATTCACAACGAGCCTTTAGGCGAGTTGTCAATCTAATTCATCAAACGAGTTTCAAAAAATCGTATATCCAAACATCACGAGTTAAAGATTCTGTGTATCACACGAATTTTCGAATGTTTTTTACACTTTTTATTTAATTCATTGTCGCTAAATTCTCCCAAAACAACCGGCAATCAGTTCGTTGGCTCAGACGCTTCACACCATGACGTCATGAATGCGCTTTACTTGCACCTGTTGCCGTAATTGACGTCATGCGAACTGCGCACAAGAATACAATGCTGCTGCTATAGGACCACGCGCCGATTAGACACTACTTGATAATCAGGAAATAAGACATGGGTTGTTACGTTGAAATTAACGACGCTTCATGTGATATAATAAGATCTACTGCTGGTAAAACATCTTTCACTTTTGCAGAACCCTCACGCTGGAATGCATACCCTCAGACTTTACGGAATACCTTCAATGGTACCCAACTTGATGGTACCTACATGGAAACTAGCCACCTAGAATGTATATGTATATATTTAAGGCATTTGTGCCCAGCACTCGAACTCATGCTGGTCTGTTTTTAGACCAGCTTGCCACACATATTATACTGATTTATTAAAGAATCCATCCTCGTCACGGAAGTAGAAGATACGCTCGAAATATGCAGCAGGCATCGTATCCGTAATATAACCACATAAAACAGCATACATACTGCGTTCAAAGTATGCACCCCCCCCCCCCCCCCCCCGCACACTTAACAGCAAATGGAAGGGTGGGCGTCTGAGGAGGATATCGGTGAGAAAGGTCCGGCGGTAAGTCTACGGAGAGAGTTTACCTTGGATGTACCATACTATATTACAGTGCAAAATAACGCAATACTTTTGCGAAATAGCGCGATACTTTGCAAAATAACGCAATACTGTTGCGAAATGACGCAATGCTGTTGCGAAATAACGCAAAGTGTTGCAAAATTGCGCAAGGCTTTTGCTGAATAACGCAAACATTTCCCGTTTGAAAAAGTAACTATTCGCATTTGAGCATAATGGGCTTCCGTAGAATATTGTTTGTGTTCCCTGGGAAAAAAGCAAATATACATCATTCTTTCCACAAACAAAACTTACCTTATGCAAATTGCCATAGATCCAATGAAAATCAGATTCGCCTGGCAATGAGTTGAAATATTTATGGAATCTCCAAAATTTTCTCATTGCTTGAATTAATTTCAATACAATCAATGTTAGACTCCCGGCAATTATTATTTGCCACACAGATAGCTGACGCGTAAATAATAGAAACTCCATTCTCACTGTTGAAATCGGTCTCTGCGTTTATAACTGAACAGGTGAACTATAAATGCAAAAGTGCAAAGTCGAAACGATAATAAAACTAGCGACTTCGACTACAAATTAATTCAGAACAACATTTTGATTCGTGGTGGTGGCATTGGTGGTCGAATTTAAAATTGCACGCACTATGTAAACGGCTGCACCGAAGGAAATGGACGATTGTTATTGATAAGAGGAGTTTTGATGGTTTGTTCGGTTCACGGGTGACTTATTTTTCGGCCACACGTATACGGCTGCAGATAGAGGCCAAAATAAAAGTTCCATTTGTTTTTTTTTTGAATAGATCGTTCCCATTTTAAGATATATTTTCCTTTCCAAACCAGTTGGTCAAACGAGAACATACTATTTTTCTTATACGCTAAACGATAGATTATCGAAGAAATTGTGGAAAGATATAAATCGTATCCCCCACTGTGAAGATATAGAATTTTTCACTTTCACTGTATCAATCAAAATGACGGCTTTCAAAGCATCACCTCAAGGTGAATACGAGTCAAATTATCACTGAAAACGATAAATTTGTTCTAGAAAACGTATAATTAAAAGTAAATCTAGTATTTTTGAGTGGATACCGATCATTTCCAGCAATAATTCAACACGTATTCATCTAGAGTTGGTGCATGTAACCCGCTTGTCCAAACATGGCTTGACAGTCCGTAATATAAGTGTTTGGTTTGGTACGTCCTGTCAAAGGACGTACCGAACCAAAAAACTTATATTACGGACTTTCAAGCCATGTTTGGACTAGAAACCCGCCAGCTGAATCAGATTGCAAGACGCTATCTGTTCCGAGTATCAATCAAATCACTTCTGCGTTCCAATAATTCAATTTATTTATTTATTGGGGTTTAAGGTCACATACTTATGCGCAATGGCTAAACATGACCGTAACAGTTTTACGGGTGGAGGAAGCCGGAGTACCCGGAGAGAACCACCGAGCAACGACGAGCAACTGTCAGCTCCTCAACATTCTAACTCTGTTTGAGCTCCGCTCAAGCAGGGTTACAGCGGTTGAAGACATGTGCACCATCGACGTGCAGTACGTCTTAGTACACGGCGTCATCGTGCCCCCATGTACGCAACCGGGATAAAGTGCCTTGCCCATGGACACAACGCGGGTCGTCCCGGACGGAGATCGAACTCGGGACCTCTAGCATAGAAGTCCAACAGTCTACCACTGAGCCACCGTGCTCCCCTCAATAGTTCAATGCTCTGTTTATACTTTCATCAATTGAAGGTTTGAAACGAGTGGAATTATCAGATCTAATGTTTTTGAGAGGATACCGAAAATGATCTCATTTTTGACCGAGACAAATGGTTAATTTCTCAACGCTCATGAAAAATAAACATTTGTCTCGGTCACTCATGAGATAAGTTTCGGTATCCACTCAAAAACACTAAATATCCTCTATGTTTGTCATAAACCAGGAATCGATGTCTATTTTAGTGTTCGTTATTAATTCGAATATTGGAGTTTAATGTCACTTTCAACATATATAGCTACAACATGACCACAACGCATCTATGCCGCGCAGTATAGACGACTTCCACCCCAGGCGTTGCTTCAGGGTCCAATTTTGAGTATGAACCCAATGCCATATCAAATTAGTTTGGTTAAAAATCAACCCTAATCAACGAGGTTGAGTGATTATGGACCCAACTGGGTTCATATTCACTTAACACAATGCCATATCAAATCAGTTGGGTTAAAAATCAACTCAAAGCAATTGGATTAAGTAAATGTGTACCCAATTGGGTTCATATTCTCTCAAGCCTGTTAGTTGGGTTTATGTTTAACTCAACTGATTTTAGAGTGTGCCAGTTAGGTTTATATTGGTTTGGGTTTATATTTAACCCAGCTGATTCAAGAGTGTATCTTTTCGAAAATAATTTTCTGGTCTGCGTTATTAGGAAACTAGAAAGTGTAATAGAGAGGACCTTGGTGCCCAAATTTTCGCATCTCAACACTTGTATGATTTGGATATTCTCACAGAACGACTCTCTAATCTTCAGGCAGTGAAACGTTTGTTGTAAAATTACACACAGCTCACTTTTCAATGTTTGATGAATTTCTATCACTCTAAGAATGTATAGGCTTGTTGGTCGCTCATCTACTGGTGTTGGTAGTTACACCTAATGTTGAGGACATGAGTAAAATAATCACCACGAGTCCCAGCGCTTTTATTGTGTCCATGCGTTTTTTATTCTGTGGGTCCCACGTACTCACGCTTTCCATGCCTGCTATTCTGGCGTTTTCTTGACTATCAATGTCTATCGAGGGGCGCGGTGGCTTAGTAGGTAGAGGTGCAGGCTGCAAGCCGAGAGTTGCTCAGTTCGAATCCCATCTGCGGCAACCGTGTTGTGCCCTTGGGCAAGACACTTCACCCCCATTGCCCACGTGGGGGGGGGGGGGGGGGTGGGGCGGTGGCGTTGTGTACTAAAGCGTACTGCACGACGATGGTTCACCTGTCTTCAACCAATGCTAACCCTTCTTGTGTGGTGTAGGTATGTTGGGGAGCTGACAGTTGCTCGCCGTTGCTCGGTGGTACTCTCCGGGTAATCCGGCTTCCTGCACCCGTAAAACTATCGCGGTCATGATTAGTCATAGTGCAGAAATATGTGACCTTAAAACAATAATAAATAAATAAATAAATAAATAATGTCCATTGGTTGTTCTAGATTGTGTCAATACCGACGGTTAAGTGTTATATAGCTTTCTTTCTGATCTCAGAGTGTGTGTGGGGGGGGGGGGGGGGGGGGCGGGGGGGGGGTGCGAATATATTCATCTCGCCGCTTCGGTCACGCAAATTTCTTAATATCAGCACTCAATCTCATTTGCTTCCCAATCACCCCAGCATGACTCTTTCGCTGTCGCGTAAGCCATAATCGACGATATCCCCGTCTTCGTTCTCCTTGACGTCATCCAACATCAACATCAAAAAGGGAGATCTCAGCTTACACTTCACTACTTGTAACACCTCTCAGATATGCCCAGTTCTTCTCACGCAGACCCACGCCTACAGGAAATTTTGTTCAAATAAACCACATAATATACAAAGAAATACAGGAGTACATCCAAACCCCATCAAAAGTGCCAACACCCCCCTCCTCCACATAGATACTTACACACGCTACACCAACTTCAACAATATAAGTTAAACTCAACGCGCCTGCTGAAGAACATACGCTAGACATAAGAGAACCAATTCAATAGCGAATAACCATTAACACGAAATTCAGAGACATGGCAAAACACAATGTAGGATGAGTGTACGTCCAAATGGTCCGCCCCTCCTGAACCAATATGTTACAATCCTCTGTCTGTCCTAATGGACCACCCCTATCGTACCAAGCTGTTACAATCATCTATCTGTCCTAATGGTCCGCCCCAACTGAACCAAGCTGTTACAATCCTCTATCTGTCCTAATGGTCCGCCCCAACTGAACCAAGCTGTTACAATCCTCTATCTGTCCAAATGCCCCCCCCCCCTCCCCCCCCCCCATGGTACCAAGCTCTTACAATCCTCTATCTGTCCTAATGGTCCGCCCTATCGTACCAAGCTGTTGCAATCCTCCATCTGTCCTAATGGTCCGCCCATATCGTACCAAGCTGTTACAGTCCTCTATCTGTCCTAATGGTCCGCCCATATCGTACCAAGCTGTTACAATCCTCTATCTGTCCTAATGGTCCGCCCCTATCGCACCAAGCTGTTACAGTCTTCTATCTGTCCTAATGGTCCGCCCATATCGTACCAGGCTGTTGCAATCCTCTATCTGTCCTGGTAACACTAATTACAGAATCATGTAGCGAATATAAGCTTTATTAGTGAAGCATGGTTGCAATGTGGTTCAGTGGTGAGAGCACTGCACTTCAGATTGAAAGGTCTTGCTTTCTCTCTGTATCCTGACCAATGGTGGGGGGGGGGGGGGGGGGGGGGACTGCGCTGTGCACTAAGGCTTATTGCACACCGATGGTCCCCGTGTCCTCAAACAATTCTAACCCTGCCTACGTACGTTTGTGAGTCTGACAGCTGTTCTCCGCTGAATGTGCTTTTATCCATATACTCCGGCTTCCTTCATCCTGAAAACTGCCTGATAAGAGGTGAATCTTACTGTAGAATGTATCATTAAAACCCCAAAGAAATAATCGATGTCGCCAGGCTGTAAGTTGATTGGGCTAGGCCAGCTTTATCAAATTCTGTTATCGGTGACTTTAATTAATTTCAGTAACACAATTTTGTCGGCAGAGAACAATTAACATCAAATTTTATAATTTTCCTTTAACGTTTCTTTGGATTGTGGGAAAAACATGCGCCCCGTCCCTCCACGTTTCCTCCATCTCCACCTGGTTACGTCCTTGTCTCCTTCAACTGTTCTTTTATTGTTGCCGGCGGAAAAATTCTGTTCGCATTTTACGGGTGCAACAGACTTGCGTACTCAATCGGCATGGATTTGACAGACCAAATCGATGAAAGGTCAATCTTCGGACATAACGGACTCGTTCGCGGACACAATCGGCTCGCATCACTTGGATGTAAACTGTCAAAAGTCTGTCGTCTTTGTTAAGATTCGCTCGGCTGGAATATTTTAGTTGGTCGGAGAAGCGAACCTATGGTTCGGTTTTCCGACCAACTGAAATATTCTGGACGGATTGATCTGAAAAAATAAGACAAATATTAATTTTCTTTGAACGAACACAAAAACATTGCCTAACCCTTTGCGTCTAATATAGGTAATATTCTGTTCTCAAAAATATCTTTTTTTCTGTGCGTAGCAAAAGGCTACACATTTCCAAAAAATGAATGGCATTTTGTAAAAAAATGCATAGCTATTTTTGTATACCAGAGTTATGTTATGCTGTTTTGTATTGAATTCTTCTAAGTAGATAGAATAGTTTCCATCCATTTCTGGGCATTTCCAAATGATCTGCAACACATGAAACATTTACTATGTTTTTTTCAACTGAACTGCCTTCAGATGTTGCATGGACTTGGATATTTTCAATTGGCGTCTTGGTTGTTTAATAGAATTCTCAAAATGGAAGTTGGGATTTTTAATTTGATGGGCTTGAAGTTATTTTTAATGGACATTTTATGCAAAATGTTGTAAAAACAGGAATAATTTAAACCAATAGAATTCATCTTACATATGAAGTTGCTAATGATGCTTGATGGAGAGTTAATCTGAGTTATGCATGGAATATTCCACAATCAGAAGTAAAGCACCAGTGAACTAGTTTTCAAATTTGTTTGCAAATTTTCATTTACATTTTGCGATACAAGATAATCAACTGCAGCCTAATAGGCTGCAGTTGATTATCTTGTATCGCAAAATGCTATACATAATTGAACATTGTATTGCTTTTTGCAAGTTTTGCATAGCAAAAAGCGACGCGACACAGCTTATTTAGAGCCCTGGTAATATTACGTACTCGGACTTTTAATGATTGCCTTTGAAGTCACAAAAGCCTGATTCTACGAACGTTAAAACGTCACGATAACAGCAGTCGGAAAAGGGTTAATTCAAATTTGATTTGTTAGAACTTTCGCTACATTTCCATAAGGAATGAAGATTTTATACAACCGTAGTTTCACGATCGCATCCCGTAGTTCCTCTAATTGTGTTAATATCTTACAGTTTCAAGGTGAATTAAATAAATCTGGCTCAGACTATATGTAACTGGAGCCTTCAAGAATATCTGTATATATCATTCTGATTTAAACTGGAGATCTGAGAGCGTGGTACTATATGTATCGGGACCTTGTGGATACAATGTATCTGCGCCCCCACCCCCCTTATATAAATATCTAACTTCGCACCTACTATTCGGAGTAAACATACAGTAAACTCGAATAAAATGGATCGTCTTTTAAAAGTAGTAAGGTTAGCGCATTTTGAATAATGTCCTACTCAAAACATAAACAAAGAATTGTAGATTTTTTGTCTCAGCCTTTACGGCCAATCATAACTATGTGTACCCATTAAAAATTATTTCACCACGTTCTGGAACATCATAAAATACGATAGAGAACTAAAAATGTGGGGCGAGGAAATCAGTTTAATGTGAACAATCTATTTTTCCACGAGAAATTTAGCGAAATATAATATCCCATCGATACGTATTCGATTAATTTAAAAAAAAAAAAACAATTGTGGTCATAATTAGCCATTGTGCAAAAATGTGTGACCTTAAACACCAATAAATAAATAAAAAATAAATAAATTCAATTAATTAGGCATATATTCACATCTGCAACCCCAATAGTTTGATTTAAAAATTAAACCGGCATGTGTTTAATTAGTACATGAGTGACATAATTAGAAAGAGCTTGTTAAATAGGGATCATATATTTACCTTGAAATACGACAAATATTTTTTGTAAATCTACTCAATTGAGGTTTGATGATCTGGAATTATCTCATAGCTCAATGATACATTATTTTTTATCAATATAATTCCACCCACCGTCAGAACATGGGAAACTATTTTAGTTTTTTTGTAAATTCCTCAGTCCATGACTCTCACGCTTATTCTGAGTCCAAAGCGGGGGTATGTTCCGGCTCAACACGAATTGGGTACAAAGCCAAGACAACATTAAATGCATACTCGGACAGCGTGATGCATACGCATACCGCTGACCGATTGACCCTTCGAGTGTGGGTAGAGCCAGGTTTTTAGAAGTCGGTCATCCAACATCCAACATTTTCAACGTGCAGTCAAAAGGCTGAAAATACTTTGAAAATATTAATTGGTTTACCGTCAAATAATGAATATGTCCTCTTTCCATTGCCTATATTGATCTGACATGGCATATACCACCAGGGCTGAAAGGGTTAAATCAACTGATATGTAGTGCACTGTAAATTTCAATTTTTTCTTCAAATCGAATAGTAAAAACGATATCGAATTGAATTTTGAATTTCAAATCACGCGACCTTGAAACAAAATCTGATCATAATAATAATTAATTTACACTATTACGTCCACTCGGGAACCCGAAGATGGAACGCACGGCCTCATTCGCAAGCATGAGTGACCCCAAAACCATAGCAACACGCTTTTTGGTTACCAAGTGAGAGTGGGGAAAAACTTCACCAAAACATAATTCTTCAGATACCACATGATTGGACAAAATCCATAACACTTTTGGCCTACAGTTAAAACTGGAAATCCTGTCACGAATAGTGCGCTTATCTAGTCTTAATAGCGCGTTGGAATTGCGCGCAATTGCCATATCGAATGGCTCCTGGTTATTCATGGCAAACACATGCAATGTTTCTGCCAATGGACCTCCGGGTTACCCGGAGGTCCATTGGCTGAAACATTGCTTGTGCACAGGCCATATGTAGAATGTGATAGCTTTACTATCGCCATAACGCGTACATTAACGCGCAGATCAACGTGCTATTTGTGCGCATTTCATGACAGGACTTCTAGTTTTAACTGTATAAAAACAAAGTTGGATAAAATCTCATTTTCAAGATTTTTAATCCTACTTGGTGGAAAAATACACTTCCTTGACATTTAATGGGTTTGTTTTTCTCTCTTCTCGGGGAGCTCAGTTCTCTTTGTCAGGAAGATTTTGGTGCCACTTCTACCTCTTATCAACCAGTTCTTTGCTTTAGTACATAATAGAATCAGTACAATATATAATTAATGATATTGTGCCAACATGTATATAATGTCATTTATTAATGCTGTCCAATGTAGAGCGCGGTTGTGAACAATGATACTCGAGTAAAGTACAGGGATGTAGCTAGAGGGACTTGGTATGGGGTGTGCCTTCTCCGAATTTCCTCTGCACCCCCTTTCCGATGGGCAAAAATCAAAAATTATCTTCACTTTCAAATCTACTCCGCTCCTTTATTGTGATTTTTCCAATTCACACCCGTGGATTTTCAACTTCTGAAGAAATCCGAACGCTTAAATCTACTTTTTGTATGTTCGGAATATATGACCATTGGGTTCTAGAGTCTTACTCCAGTCAAAAAACCCGATTAAATTTAGTTTCGAAATCACAAAAGTTTGTGCAACGAAGGGTCATATAAACAGATAAAAAGCCACATATTCTACTATCACAGGGTATGGAATCTCCTGAAGGTAGTTTTGGCCTAAATTTCCAATTATTTCAAATTCTGAGACATTCTCTCAACCCCGTCCCGATGCCTGAGACCATCACCCTGATAAAGTGACTCAACCATGAGGAAATATTACGTGTATAATATTATTTAAAATAGATCAGTTCAAATTGTATCAAATGTAAGTTTTTTTTTAAGTTTTTACTGCTGAGTAAACGACAAACTGTTTCGTACAGTGTACAGCCACTAAAGTGACTTTCAGAACATTTCTGGAGAGCCATGATAGTGGATTTTAGAACTCAATCAGTTAAACAGTTCAGTGTTTCTTCTGTTCGTTCGTTGTTCTCTTTGTTCAATTCGACCTTCTTTCTGTATACTTTTCTGTGATCCTCGTTGCCTTTGGTCTTAATTGGTTCCGTATTCTGATTGTCATTAGTAGTATAGCATGCACCCGATCTTCAGGATCCCGTACCCAATTTAATCGGATCCATGTCCTGACTCCCGAAGTGACTCCATAGTCGCGAAACCTTGGTTATGTTGTGTTTGCTTGGCACGGTAGCCCGCATGAGAGCAATGTTGTGACGTCATGCTCAATATTATATGTGGTCTCAGTGCACATGCGCAGCTTGTGTTAGTGTCCCACGTGTTTTTACTGTCAATTTGTATATTTTAGGCCGCCATCTTCTTTTCTATGGTAGCACGTAGTTGCTATGTGACCCAAAGGCCTGCATTAGGACGGTGGGTATGTTCTAAGTGTTCGTTCGATTTAATAGGAGTAGTTTGCAGGGTCGGATTTCCCCCAAATCCATGGCTATTTCTTAGACTTGCCTAAATAGACCTGACAATCCCTCCAAATCACCAAGAAGCACCCCAAAACACCGAAATGGGTTCGGAAATTCCAAGAATAACTTTCTTCCAATAATTGTCGCGTTCGTTTGTATAAGAGTAATTTTACTGCTTCGGAATCATTCAGAATCCTCGTTTATCTTCCAATCCCGAACTATTCTGTGACTTATTATTCTATTTTCTGACCTGTTTCGCCTATTACTGAACCCTGTTCTGGCCAACGGTATATCTAATCTTTGATACCGCTGGTTCCGACCTCTACCATCATCCAGGGCTTATAATCCCCAGTGAGACAGTTTTATTTCCCGTAATCTGCACATATTCCTGCCGAGTTATCTCCCCTTTTTGTATTGCTCGAAGGACTTGAATATTATAGAGCAAATAAACCATCGAGTAATTATCTCTCTCTCTCTCTCCCTACCTCCCTCCCTCCCTCTTTTCGACTCATCTCTGAAAAAGGTATCCTATAAACACAGACGTTTCCCGAAAATGATTCCATAGGGAGAGATTCCGTTAGTGAAATTATGTAAGTGAGATTCCAAGCTCCTGCTCATGGTAGTCTTATCATCGGCTTCCACCTTGTCTTCAGATATCTGCCGTATGATTAGCCCCTATTATAATCACGCAATACTATAGTCTTCAACCACTCTTACGGCTTTGTACCATTACTATTGACTCGTGGCACTACTTCCAGGGTATGAAATAAGCGTGCAGCATTCCCAAAATGTGAAGTGATCATCCTCAATTTGAGAAGTATTTAAATGACACTATCTAAAACCACGGAGTGAGCCGATGCTGTGTTCAAATGTTGGAAGATCGGAGAAATCAGCAGTAATATTTCCTTAAAATGTTGGTGCATTCGAGAAGACAATGATACGAATGAAGGGTAGTATTGGTATGAGCCATGAGTGGCGGTAAAAAAGTATGATGCTAGATAAACATGGGTACAGTGATAGATGGTCATAGGGTAGAAAGTCCTATTAAAGGTACAAGTCTGTAGTAGTGCTTTTGACAGAAGTGCGGGCCTTACCCGTAATAATCTAGGTTCTAGCAGCAGTGGTAGTCAAAGACAGGGTGCAGACGCTGATTACAGGGAACGTGGTGTTAGCCTTGAAAGGTGAGCAGGAGTTATGATCCATCGTGTAAATGCGATAGAAGCCATGACTTAATGTGCTACAAGCTAAATTCTAAGACCTAGGCACCGTACAGCAATTAGGAACCAATAAGCTGTGGTGTACATTAGGGGTCAGTATCTGGGTGTGTAGACGAGTCGTACACAGAGTCAAGTAATGTCTCACTGCTCTTTACTTTCACTCCGAGTATCCCACAAGGCTCTCGAATCCGACAGCGCATTTGGTATGGTGCAACAGTGGGATGGACTTAGGTGACACAGGCAACCTGGGTGGATCTACAATTACATTGTTTGCAGCTGAGGTCCGGGCATGGTCATACAGTTACAACTAGAAACCCTGTGGTGAATTGCCCGGCCCGCAAGTAGCACACCACTCTACGTGTTGATCTGCATGACATGCCGATAGCAAGGCTATCAAATCCTGTACATTTGCCCTATGCACGACGAATGTTTCAGCCAAAAGACCTCCGGGTTTAATCCGGAGGTTTATTGGTTGAAACATCGCTTGTGCTTTCTTTTGATAGCCAGGGAAATCGCTCATGCTTTGGATGCAATTTGATAGGAATATTTCGCACGATTCCTGCACGAAAGTATGTCAAAATAAGTGTCGAGTTCGTGACCGAACTTCTAGTTTTAACTGTGCATAGCCAGAAAAAGATAGTAAGGAGTTTTGTCTTCGGGGACATGGAGTAAGTAGGGCACGCGAATTATAAACAAATAAATCGGTTAATAAACCATCGTTGAGTGTAGGGATATTTCCACACTATCCATGTCCCAAAACCACAACAAGCCATCAAATTTAAACCCACCGCAATAAAGTACCATCTATTTTTTGGCAAGACTGCTTTTATCTATTCATGACTGGAAAGTGTTAATCAATGAGGCTCCTATATTATCTGATACATTTAGAAAGGGGGCAACAGCCTTTGCAACGGAACACTTTGCGAACATTCTCATATTTTAATAATAATTCAACACCGATATAGCACCTAGCGCCACTGCAGGTCAAGGACTGAGGGGGGATCCAATTATTTCAGGAAAAACGTTACGTTTGTACCCGACGACGATAAGCTATTTAGTGTCTGTATCCCTGACCCTCCCCCCTAGCTTCGACTACATCACCACTAAGTCTACATTCTTCTTCAGGCAGGGGTAAGTTTTACACATGCGATTTATGCAGGGGAAGTTAAAAAGATGTCACTGTTAAAATGGGGTGGGGGTCGGGATGAGGATGCGGTCATGCAACATTTTCAGAGGGCAACTGCCATGTTCTCCTGTCCTTGGAATTTGACGCCCGTGGTTTGAAACTCTGGCAACTTGAAGGCTCATATTCAGTGGATGTGCTTTGTATTATCTTTGAAGTGACATTGTTCAGTCTGTAAGGTTTGCCTTGTTGCCAGCTGACACTCTTCCATAAATTGTAACAAGGTAACGACATGTGTACAAGATGTGATGGCTAAAAATAATTCAGCACTCTACCAGTTAAAAGTTACAATACTACTTTGTTGTTACAGTAATTTGCAATTTGTTTTATTCTTCCCAGCCAAAAATATCAAGTAGCACCCTTAGACCTTTCTAGGAATGGAGCCTGAGGATAGCGTGTGTATTATATGTCACGACGCGCACACTGCTGATATAATGGACACAGCAACTATTACAGAAAATCAAAAGATGGAGAAAGCGCCATTTTCGCATTTTTAAATGATTTTAAACATAATAATTAACGTTGAAACTGACTGGGAAAAAAATGTACAAAGCCAACTTCTGTATGTTTATTCTACTCTACATGAAAATGTCCGACGTTTGTGAAATGATGCGCATATCGATGATACAACTTCGCTAACATTTGAAAATTTCGATTTTTATATGAGTACCCTTAGGGAACCGTTTTTTCCTTAAATCTCTTTCAGTGAAGCAAATTGTTAGCCATGACAATGTTTCACCCTGCGAGTGATAATTTTCAAAATATTGATCCACGAGAAGAGTCTTGTTTGCATCTGACGATAAACTTCCATCGTTTGTCTAGTTATCAGTAATCGGAATCTAGTCTCGACCTAGACCGGCTAACCTTGTTTCACCCTGTTTGACATTCTACTTCGGTCGGAAACAACGCTTCAATACATGAATTCTATCATACACATGGGAATGGAAGTCATGAATGACAGTGTCCCGTTGCCATAATTATATCACACGTGCCTTTTGTGAGAGCTGCAGGGCTCTCAAAACCTTTCCTTGGATGCATGCTCAGACAGAGCCCTGTGAAAATACTGCATTACACTAATGCATTGGTGCTTCGCTCGGCATCGAAAAAATCCTTCAAAAAATTAACATCCAAATCGAATTCTCAATTCCTTCGAGAAAGGAGTGTACATAATTAAAAAATGTGAGGAAAAAAACATGACAGGAATGCTAGTCCCAATAGACCTTTGGAAAAAGCATTTGATTCCCTCGAATGGTCATTCATTGAAAAAACACTAAAGTTCCTTAATTTCGGTCCTTCTATTATTAGCTGGTTTCATACCTTTTATTCCAATATTTTCAGTCATGTATTAAATAATGGCCATTGTTCAGAAAAAAATAACCTACAGAGAGGAGTGAGGCAGGGCAACCCCCTCTCTCCCAACCTTTTCATTTTAAGTGTGGAAATATTAAGTGCCGCACTTAAATACAATCCGTATATCAACGGCATAAAGATAAACTTATCTGAATACCTAATAAGCCAATATGCAGATGACTCAACTTTGTTTTTGAGTGATGATGGACATTCGTTAAATTTAGCTTTAGAAGTTATTAACACTTTTGCTCAACAGTCAGGCCTAAAAGTTAATTTTGAAAAGACATAAGTTATATGGATTGGATCGAAACGTGGATCAAGTGAGAGAGTCTCTACCGATCACAAGGTCCAATGGAACCACAGCGGGAAATTCAACATTCTGGGCATTTCCTATGATCTATTTAGTGAAAATTACATAATAAATAATTATATCGAAAAAAAAACAAAAAGATGGAAAAACTTTTAATGGATTGGTCGTTTAGAAAACTTAGCTTAATTGGAAAAACTACAGTCGTTAAAACACTGGCACTTCCACTGTTGACACATTGCCTTTCTGTTCTACCAAATCCACCGGATAATATGTTTGATACAATACAAACACAACCATTTCAGTTTCTATGTTCTGGGAAAGGTGAAAAGATTATACGCAATATTCTAATAAACAAAATTGAGCATGGGGGGATAAAGTTTGCAAACATTCGGTCATACAGCTATTCCTTAAACATGATTTAGATTAAGAAGTTGATAGACCCGAACATAATGGCGCCTTGGAAAACTCTCATTCGAGACGACTTTGAAAAATATGGCGGATTCAAAACATGGTTTTTACGCAAAGAAGGGTTAAGGAAGGTTGGGGAACACTCAAACAGTTTTTGGAAAAACGTTCTCATAGCCTGGTCTCTTTTAGAAGATAAGTCTCCAACGTACTTTGGAGAAATCTGCTCACAACCCGTATTCTACAATAATAATATAAAAATTAATAATAATGTATTTTATAATCAAACTTGGTGTGACAAAGGTATATTTTTTCTTAACGACCTCTTGAGTGAGAGCGGAGGTTTCCTCAGCTTTGAAGTCTTCGCCACAAAATTTAACATAAAAACACTCTACACTATCTTCCAAGGCATAAGAAATGCGATTCCAAAACGATGGCAAAATGAAATTAAACTCAATAAAAAATCGGAGTCGATCCAGAACATACTGATAGATAAATTAAAAGAAACCACCATGGTTAACAAAACATTTTATCCATTATTCCTACAACAAATTGCTTTGCTTCCAGCCCGGTTTCAGGAAAAATGGAACACACTTTTACACATCGATGTCGAAGCCGATGCTTGGAGGTCGATATACAAATGTGCTTTTTTAACAACTGATGATACTTATCTCCAAACTTTGCAATATACAATTTTGCAGGGAGCATTATTCACAAATACTCGACTTTTTGAGTGTAGACTTTCGGAGACTGAATTGTGTTATTTTTGCTGTAACACTAAGGAGAGAGTGTTACACTTGTTCTTCGAATGTTCGGTGACAAGGACAATTTTTTTACAACTGGCCGACCGACTTCAAGAAAAATGTGATATTCTACTTCCATTGACATCACATTTCATCCTTATTGGTTATAATAATAATAATAATAATAATAATAATAATAATAATAATAATAATAATAATATTAATAAGCGTCCCTGCCCACAAGAACACTCCCTCAGTCTTCTAACTCTCCTATATAAAAAGTTCATTTATTCATGCAGAGTGAGAAAGTGACAACCGAGCTTCCAGGCTTTTATTGAAGTCCTTCGTCAATGTCGTGAAGTTGAGCTATTTTCACTTCATATGTACTCCGAAAAGAAGAAAAAAATCGATAAAGACCAGATGGGAATCTCTGCAAGCCCTGATCTATCAACCTATTCAGTAATTTCCTTGTACGCACGGGACAACACCCCTCGACACTACAAGTATTTTTTTTTTTCATGAAAAGCCCATACTTCCTTATGCACACTACCCTGATACTGATTGGTAAACTATTGTTTCTCTGTAATTCTTGAGGTAGAAAATACTTCTGCTCTTAAATTTGCACGTCAGTAGATAACTGCATTTAACATTCATTCTGTATCATTTGTTTTTACTTAGAGATGTAAACAACATTTAATCTGAATAAAAATATTAAAAAGGAGTGTACAAATTGGTATTTTGAATATTATCGATTAATCTTTAATTCTAGTCATGACAGAGTATTTGCGTAATCAAAGTACGTTGTCTTGAAAAAATAGTAACAGTGATATTAGAAGGAGATCATCTAGATGGACTAGTGCTACAGTACAGTCGCCGTGGACTGGCCGTAATCCACGCGTGGGCAGTGATGACAACGCATGTGTTTATCATGTAATATAAACCAACATCAGCAAAATTTTAATTGATGAAGCACCGGGTTGTACCGGGACGGGTTGTACCCGATGCTTTATTAATTAAAGTTTTGATGATTATTCCTATAATTAGTATTTGAAATCTAATATAATTGTGTCCGTGTGAATATTGCCACTCCGTGGAAAGTGACCAGTCCATGGGGGCCGTACTGTAGGTAGTCAATAACAAATCAATCATGATCCCGAAAACTACGGATTGTCTTGACGGACATTCTTCATATTTTCCCACAGAATGCATAACCGTGGGGGAAGTAACACATTTAACACCCTCAAGGCGCCCTCTTCTCATGGTGACGTCCCTGAGTATAGCTCTCAACCGCAAGATAATACCTGAGTCTTCTTTTTGGAGAAAAACTGATAACATATCTAGTGATTAATAAAAAGTCTCATTTCTTGGTTTTGCAAACACATTAATTCCATTTTCTGTTTTCAGCACAACCACCATCTTTGCACGCACTGGTATGGTCTCGTCTAACACTAAGGTGTATCTGAAGGAAATAATTAATTTAAAATTAGGTTCCATATGAGAACTGAAGAAAACATTTATGTTTCCAGATCAGTGAGTGTTAGCGAACACAAGGGTAACTTCTCTCGACTGTGACGATGTTTACGTGAAAGCTGTCACGCTGTGATTCTCATCAATGCTGGTAATTGTTGGGAGATACAGGAACAAATGGAGACTCGAACTAAATTGACAGTATGGAAGGTCCAAGTGAGGGAGTTAATAGAGAAGTACTCACTGGAGATCTCTGACTTATAAGTAGGGAGAACCCAGGAAAAAATAATTGTCAGAGAAAGGGTCATGGGGAATGGCAACCTTAACTGTCGACAGGGGGTCAATAAAAGATGTATTTGGATGGCCTGCGTGATAAAGAAAAAATACAGGTTTTAAGGAGTACCTCGATGGTACTTTTAGGGGGTCACTGCTGTTCAAACTGAGGTCGCGGTCCCAAGAGCTGAGGGGGAAATCTATAAACATGTCGAAAAGGAGTACCAGATGTGTAATTTAGGCCTTCTGGAGACCCTGGGACACTTTCTACTAGAATGCTCTAAATACCAGTCTAACAGAGTAAGATTCACTGGAGTATAACGGCAAAGTGGGATGGGAGAATGAACGACATGTGGTTAGTGAACGATACAAAGGAGAGGTTTAATTCGCTTATATTGGAGACTGGGAAGAATGGGGCAAGGGATGTCATCAAGCAGTTCGTCTCCGCGTGTTGGGACGAGAAAACAAACGTGGGAATAGGGAGGCAGTTGGGAGCACAGTGATAACAAATGCCTTCTCATCTGAGAACCGGCGACAAATCAACGGTCGGCCAAAATGTTATTATTATATCATGAAACATCTAACAGAGTCCTCGCACGACATGGTAATATTGTTTGATTGAGGGAGGGGAGAATGGAAAGGGTGTGGGGAGGTTTATGCGACGTACTTTCGCGATGTATTGTGGGTATTACGTGTGTTGCCATGGTGTCACACAGAAACGGCAAGTCGTGATTGCCCACGGTGGAGATGGATTGTACCAGTGCGTATTCCCAACGCGTATTATAAAGAGTGGTACGTGTTACTGCAGTCCACTTTGCTTAACAGAAGGGCGCGAGAACATCTTTGACTCTATGATAGCTCATCGTTATCATTAGTATTGAGAGCCAGAGTCTCCCCAAAATAGACTGGGTTCTGTAGGTTTATTTGTTTGGTTATTAGGTTTAACCTAACACTAAAGGAAGACAACACTTGCAAATAAAATTCCTGAATAAGTAAATAATTTCGCTTTGGGGTCAAAAGTATATATAGCTTATGACTCCTCTTTGAAACGAGTGCGTTCCAATAAGGGGTCATATGCTATGTTTTGAGACAGAAAATGAAAAAGATAATGGAACTTAAATGGTGATTTGGGTGAATAGAGTTGTCCGGTTTTGCTGTTATGCTGGGTAGAGGGTTAACGACACTTTCGATAGTCTTGTTTACATCGTGTCGGACGGTTTGGGTGGGGGAAAACACAGATACCAGGAGTAAACCTTTGAGCAGTCTACAGACTCTTTAACGTACTATATCTACACAAACAGGATTAGCAGCGATTAAAGGGAAGTGCGCCCCGTTGTGAAGGGTTAAGGACACAACGTAATTACTGTTGGTCAGGAAGGAAACGTGGACTTTTGGCTTTGTTGTTCAGTGTGCTAACCACTGAGTCCCCCCCCCCCCCACCCCCACTCACCCCGAGTTCTCTTTTCTGGAGATGTGGTCGATTTGATGGAATACTATATAATTATTGAAAAAATGTCCCACATCTTCCAAACATTAACGAAACGAACCTATCGTCCATCATTAATGTGGTGAGGGAGAGATACAGAGTGCACACGATTAGAGAGAAATATATCTAATTAACAGAAACAATCCGATAATTACCAGAAATAACTTACTATTATTCCGGAAAGTAGCACGAAACGTTGTAGGGTTTTTACCAAGAAGTGTATGTTGAAGTGTCCATTTGATTCGTCCGTAGTGTACTCCGGGAGATAAATGATATCCAATCTTTGAGTGGAATCGGTGTTTCTTACTATTTTTTTTGGCTGTTTGGGTTCTTGAGAACTAGCACTGAATAGTTTTCTTAGTTCGTTTTTTCTATATCTGGACCCATATTTGTCATCGACCAATCAGATCCCTATTTTTCCCGTAGTCTGTATCTGCCTTTACAAGGTTATATCCCTTGTGTATAACATTGGCGTCATCCCTCGTTATACTGAGTCCGAAAGACAAACGAGCAGTATGTACCGTATGTTTCACCCCATATTGGAAGGATCTCATGCAGGATCTCACGTGACGTAATTTTTAACTGACCCAGTGACGTCATGTTGTATTGTCATGATTGCCCGTCCATCTTCTGACATCATCGGCATAGTGATATCTGGTGTTAGTGCGCATGTGCAGCGCGTGTTACTAGGGTGATAGTGTTTCCGTTGTACATTTTGTATACTGGAGGCTGCAGTCTTGGTTTCTATGGAAGCACGTCGTTGTTATGTTATCCAAAGCTTTAGAATTACTCAAATACACCCGACAATCCACCCAAATCATCATAAACGGATTTATCTACTACGGATTTCCATAAGAATTCTTCTTATAAGAGTAGCACGTAGTGCTATAGTACCGATAGGGCCCCTGGGGGTAAGTTTGATTGAATGAGAGTACTTTTTCCTAGAATCCCATTATTATGCTTATTACAGAAACTACTCTAACACTAAGTCTATCTCGTCCCAACTATCTCCGTTTCCCTCGTCCAAGTCTTACAATCATCAGTGCTTGATTTCCCATAAGCTGTATGCAGAGTTATCTCCCTTGTGTATAATGAAAGCCTCTATGATTCTTAAAGTCAAGAATCTATCGAGCAGTTTCTGAAACGTCATTGCTCGAACAACTCGAATGCCATCGAGCAAATAAACTATTGAAAAATTGCTTGATCGAGTGACTCGCACAAATATCTCTTAGCCTCATTTCAGAAAAAGGGATTCCATTGTCACAGACGTTTTCTAAAAAGGGATTATTTTAGGATTCCACAAAAGGGATTCCATAAGTGGGATTCCATAAGTGGGATTTCAGGTAGTCTTACCTTGAGTGACTCCACATACTGATCGAATGACTCGAATCACATCGAACAAATAATCTGTCGAGCAATTGCTCGATCGAGTGACTCGTACATGCGACTCTTAGCCTCATTTCAGAACAAGCAAATTCAGTGAATTCATGTTTCCCGCTGGGCAGCAGTTTCAAGGGGAATTAATGCATCCAGTGGAATACAGTTGAGTTGCAAGTGGAAGTTATTTAGAAGAGACAGAAAAGACATTTCTTCAGACAGTGGTTATCATGTTTATTTTCACGGAGGTAACTGTCAAAGCAAGTAAAGTGATGTGGGGTATAACTGTGAAAATCACTAAAAATTAAGACTGTATGATGAGACATATTACATTAAACTGATGTGAAAATTAATCCAGATATGAAATTTCATTGAAATCGGTTGACTCTAAGGAAAGTTAGAGTCTGGAAACCGTCAGCCAATCAAATTTAAGCAACTTAATTAAGTATGCGCGGAAAATGCCCATATTCAATCTTGGACCCACAATTGATGAAAGTAACCTACTACCCAAATTTTGTCGAAATCCGGTCACTGTAAGGAAAGTTAGAGTCTGGAAACGAAAAACACGGAAGGACAAAAGGACGGAAGGATGGAAGGACGGAAGGACTGAAGGACACCCCGAATTTAATATCTCCCGTTTTTTTTTTAAAAAGCGGGAGACAAAAAAGGGATTCCATAGCCCCAGACGTTTTCCAAAAAGGGATTTTATGGGGATTCCACCAAAGGGATTCCATAAGTGAGATTCCAAGCTGCTATACAACTCATATACAGCTCCTATACAGGTAGCTCGATCGAGTAACTCGCACATAGGAATCTTGACCTAATTTCGGAAAAAAGGGATTTTGCAGCCACAGACATGTCCTAACAAGGGATTATATAGGGATTCCAGAGAAGAGGTTCCATAAGTGGGATTCCAATCTCCTATACATTTAGTTTTACCATCGGCTTCCACCATGTCATGTGCTGTCTATCCCTTGTTCAAATATATTTACCTGATACTATAGTCTTCTGCTCCCCTTACAACCTTGTAAGACTACAGCTGACTTGTATCATTACTACATGCTTGCTAAGTATCTCCGATTACTCGAATGACTCGAATCCCATCGTGTAAACAAGCTATTGAGCAATTGCTCGATCGCGTGACTCGCACATACGACTCTTAACCTCATGTCAGAAAATATGGCTTCCATAGCAACAGACGTTTTCCAAAAAAGGGATTCTTAAAAAGGGATTCCGTAAATGGGATTCCCATCCGACTCCATAAAATGAGATTCTGTGATTTAACATCAACACTCTATGGTATGGAAAGGGATTAATAATACCCAATTCAACAAATATTATAAGAACCTGAACAGATAAAACATAATAACAACCACGACAGAACAACGAATGTACAGAACGAAGTGAATAAAGATCCAACACAACTATGATCAAAGTCAACAGAATGTAGCAAAGTGAAAAAGGTGAACTAGCTCTACAGAACTGAACAGATCATGCACAACTAAGGCTGAACTGATCCCAATGAAGTTGGCATAGTGAATTGAACACATCGACGTGAACGAAGATCCAACCCAACCAAGATCGAAGTGAACATAACAAACATAATTACGTTTTACTTAATCTTAACGCACAATAAATTCAATATAAAGTTTTCACCAGAATGAACTATAATTCTAATGAAAATATAACTTAGTGTCCCCCCCCCCTTTAAATTTAATAAAGTTTTGATCTCTATTTTTAACTATACCCCTAAATATACCGTTTTGCTAATAGGACAAGAAGACGACCCAACACAACCAAGATGGAGAGAACAGAACATAACAATGACTGAACAAAGACCGGACTCCATAACAAACTTTTGAACTTTATTTTAGAACCACAACAAAAATTGTTTTTCAATAGGGAAGGGAACACCCTCAAGTCTTTATTTTAAATATTTATTTATTTATGTATTTATTGGTGTTTAAGGTCAGTTTATTTTAAATCATGGAATCCCATTCTACGGAGTCGTATAGGAATCCCATTTACGGAATCCCTTTTTAAGAATCCCTTTTTGGAAAACGTATATGGCTATGGCCTTGGCTGGACAGGAATGTTCGTTTGGGTTGAGGTCAGGAGATCTTCCTGGCCAGTCCATAGGCTCAATCCCGTCCCTCTGTCGGTACTCCCCGACTGCATGGGCAACATGAGGACGGGCATTATCGTCCATCAGAATGAATCTATCACCCACTGCACCTGCATATAATCTGACGTGGACATCCAGGATCTCATCAATATAGCGTTGTGCAGTCAATGTACCACGTTCAAGGACAGAGTTCTGTACGTCCATCCCAGGCGATTCCGCCCCAGACCACGATTGACCCTCCACCGTAGCGGTCGTCAACAGCAATCTTGGCTGTATGTTATCGCTCTCCTGGTCTTCTCTATACCCTACAACGCCTATCTGTGTGGTCTAGGCAGTACCTTGACTCATCTGTAAAAAGGACAGGTCGCCAATCTTCTCTGGACCACCCAACGTGATCCATGGCCCAATCATATCGTGCCTGGCGGTGGTTCTGGGAGAGCGCAATGCGAAATATGGTCTTCTCGATCGGATACCACCTTCGTGCAACCTTGCCCGGATAGCCGGATAGTCTACGTCGAAATATTTACCCAGAATGCATTCTGAAGGTCATTGCTAAGCTGGGCTGCTGTGGCAAAGCGGTTCCTATGGGCCTGAATGATCAAAAACCGGTCTTCAGCTGTAGATGATGCCCCGTCTCTGCCATCACCATGCCGTCTTACTGGTGTGCCATACTGCTGAAATCTTGCCCAGGCTCTGGTGATCACCGTATGGTGCACACCAAGGGCTTCACCAACCTGACGATGGGTAGCCCCTTGCTCCACCATCCCTACAACCCGCCACATTTCTGCTTCAGACAAATGTCTTCTTTCATTTGCATTTGCCATATTCAATCATTAAATAACAAGGGTTTGTGTTGAAATGAAGATCGAATACCCTACACATGTCATGTACATGTAGACAGTGCAGGAAAACATCATGAACATCAAGGGGTACATGCTTTCCATGACTGCAGTGGCGGCGCTACGGGGGGGGGGGGGGGGGGGCATGGGGGATTTGCCCCCCCCCCCCCAACGAAGGTAGACCCCCCCCCCCAAACCATCTCGCATGCATTTCCATCCACCCTCACACACAAACACATTCAGTCACTCTCTCTCTCACACACACACACACCCCTCTCTTTTTTATTCCCAATAATTTCCCATACACACTTAGCCCAAAGCCCCAGGCTAGCTGAGGAACACATCCAGGCAGTAGAGATTTAAAGACTCGGATGCAGATACTTATAAGTTATAATTAAGTTGTGAGCCAACAAAGGTATGTCTATCCATATCCCTTGTCTAAAAAAAATCATGGATTTCGCATTATGACAGACGGGCATTATGAGTCTCTCTCTCTCTCTCTCTCTCTCTCACGCACAGACCCACCAGACGCGGATCAAGGATTTTTTGAAAGGAGGACCGCTAATTACCATTACATTTAGTCGAAACTTGGACCCAACGTCCGTAATATAATTTTTTGGTTTGGTACGTCCACAGGACGTACCAAACCAAAAAAGTATGTTACGGACTTTGGGTCCAAGTTTGGACTACCTCATAACAAAGTAATGATATGATCCTTTACGTATTTGCCCCCCTTCATGGGAGTCTGCCCCCTAGTTGCCCCCCCCCCCCCCACACAAAAAAATTTCTGGCGCCGTCACTGCATGACTGTCGCGAAAAGTCTGCCTGTCAAATATTTATTTATTTATTTATTGATGTTTAAGGTCACATATTTATGCACAATGGCTAATCATGACCGTAACAGTTTTATGGGTGGAGGAAGCCGGAGTACCCGGAGAGAACCACCGAGCAACGACGAGCAGCTACCAGCTCCCCAACATCGTAACTCGCGTTAGATTGGTTGGAGACATGCGCACCATCGACGTGCAGTACGCCTTAGTACACGGCGTCATCGTGCCCCCACGCGGGCAATGGAGATGAAGTGTCTTGCCCAAGGACACAACGCGGTTGACGCAGGTGGGAGTCGAACCGAGGACCTCTTGGTTTGCAGCCTGCACCTCTACCTACTGAGCCACCGCGCTCCCCCTGCCTGTCAAGAGAGCTAATGTAAACACTGGGGACAATCTCAATACATTCCTCAACCATATCCACCAAAGAGATCGCAAATATGTCACAGGCAAATTTCACAATGATGTGTCAAATAGTTGGTGCTCAGCAAACTTTGAGTCGTATATACTGCTTCTTATGTAGGCTACCAGTTGTAGAGAAGAAGTGTACATGTATTGGTGCAGAGCCATATGGACTCAGACGAAATATTGATTTGGTGTTTGTTAAGAGAGGGACTTGGACTCAAGGGTGGATACACTGGTGGGTATTTTTTTCTGGGTTATTTACATAAAATAACTTGGAACCACGCAGTGTAATAGTATAGTAAAAATCCTATGGCGCTGCTGGGCGATAAGCGGACACAGAATTGCGAACGGATCGAGTCCCAGTCGAAATTCCCTGTCCACTTTTCAATTCGCAACACTGTATCTAAAAGTAGTCAGTGAATAAAAATCTCTTAAACTAGTGTTAAAGTCCCCACATTACGACATATACTTTAAAGCGTGATTGTTGAATAAAATTTGTTTTCAACAGGTTATTGAAATGTAAAATGAATTTTATACCAACCAATCAAAATACGCTTTCTATAATGTATATCTAATAATATCACTTACATTTCGCAATTACGCGTTGTAATATCTGATACATGCTGTACGTTCACGTGAACAAAGTAGCCCACGGCAAGCCTCAAAAGTCCCATCTTTCCTCACGTCCCACGAACACAGACGTATATTCATACCTTTACCCGTTGATTCTTTTGTACGTCTTATGACGTACGGAATCAAACAGCGCGTTGATACTTTCGGACGTCTAATTACGTACGAAATCAAACAGTGCGTTGATACTTTCTGGTCATTTGTTTTGTTATTATTTTTCCATTTTTTTAAAGTTTCAACCTCAATTCCTATTTTCTCCCCAATAGTGCTCAGTGACACCCGTTGAGTCAAATGTTATCGCAGCTTAAAATACGAATATAATCCTGCTGTCAAGACTTCTTAACTGATTGAGTGCTAGGCACCACTATTAGGGCTTTCAAAAAATGAGGATACCAGAGCAAAAGCCAACATTTTCCATGCTTCTATTTCATATTCAGTCAAACACAAATAATATTTTGTTTATATAAATTTGTTTTATTACAAATTATTGGAGAGTGCCTGCAACAAAACAAGTTATGAATAGCAAAATTCAGACCACCAAAATAACTAGCTTTCTACCAGATAATCACTAATGTGAAAACTATCTTGTTATTTGTACTTTCCGACGTTTGACGTCGCATCTTGAAAAACATTGAAGAAACATACAGTACGTGGAGAGTGTATTATCACTAAATCACCCGCAGGGTGGACATCCCACCCAAGCAATAATTGCAAATTTGTTGCAAAGCATAACCAGCACAAGTAAAGTTTCGGCCAATGGACCTCCGGGTTAAACCCGGAGGTCCATTGGCTGAAAGATTACTTGTGTCTTTTTGTAGATATGTACACAATTTGAAAGTTATAGCTTGGGTGATAACTCCACTCCGCGGGTGATTTAGTTGCAATCCACTCTCCTCGTACTGTAATCCCCAATGACGCTTGAACATCAGGATAATTAAAGTATCAAAGGGTTAAAACGGACATAAATTGTTACCAACAATTGAAGCTAAATCATTTGTTTTATTAGAATTGTATTGCGAACTTACTTGTGCAGAATTCTAGCCAGCAAAATTTTCATTGAATGCATAGCAAAATTTTGTCCAATACAATTTCTGAAAAAGTGAAGAATACATAAAAAATAATCATTGAATCAGAGACTTTGGTTCCATATACGATTGTTTAGGCACTCGAATTTATTTTTGCTATTATGTAATAATAATAGTAATAATAATAATAATAATAATAATAATAATAATAATAATAATAACCAATAAACCTAAAATCCACATTTGATCTCTTTGGCTTTACATTAAATCACTTACATCCGACTCATTAATCAACAGCTGTGTTGAGCTGTGTTTTCACGTTCGATTTGAATTACATAATATTGTTTACACATACGTGATGGGGTAATGAGTTTCATGATCTAGGGTCCACGACGGAAAAAGCCATATCACCTGCTGCTTTCAACATGGACCTGGGCTGGGCTAGTGTTAAGACAACAGCGTACGCAATGTTCGCGGTGGTTTGTAAACAAATAAGAGATTGGCTAGGTGTCATATCGTTTTAGCATTTTGAGGTGAAGAAGATGAGTTTATATTATATTTGCTGTTTCACAATGAGCCGGTGTAGCTTTGCAAGCACCGGCGTAATATGATGACAAATTTTTGGTGATTTGGTAACGACACGTGCAATACAGTTCTGAACATGTCGAAGTTTTTTCGAGCAGAGATTTCTTGCAACCGTATAACAAGAGTTGCAGTCATCCTTTGATTTGTAATGAAGGCATGGGTAAGTTGTACCGTTAGCTTGTCGTCTAAGAATGGTCTTATTTTACTAATTTTCCACAGGTGGATACATGCAGACCGGCAAATGTGTCTAACATATGTGTCGGCCCAAGACATTACTCCAGTTCCTATGAAAATGGCTCAGTTGCAGACTCATTAGCCTACAAATGTCGTCTTCGCATGTTTGAAATTTTGTTCGGAAAAACGAAATATATTATTTTATCAACATTAAGGTTTTTGGATAATTGTTTGTCATCTATATTTTGACTACACACTGCAACCGTCTGACTACTGGGCTGGTGATGGATATATTTATTTATTTATTGATGTTTAAGGTCACATATTTATGCACAATGGCTAATCATGACCGTGATAGTTTTACGAGTGGAGGAAGCCGGAGTACCCGGAGAGAACCACCGCGCAACGACGAGCAGCTGCCAGCTCTCCAACATCGTAACTCCGCACTGCAGCACAGGCATAGTTAGATTGGTTGAAGCGGTGATGGATATACAACTGAGTCTCATCTGCTTAGAAATGAAATTGCAAGTCATATGTGCGTATACTGTCCTCCAGTGGTAAAACGCAGCTTACATATAAAGGGGGGCAATAACACTTCCTTATGGAACAACATACGACAAAGTGGTCCTGTTGGAAGCAACACCATTTAAGAGAACGCTTTGGGAGCGGTTGATGAGGTCGAATGAAAACCATTTTAGGGCTATCACCTCTGTACCACATCTATATTGTAACCTCCGTAGAAGGGTTTCATGGTTTATGGATTCAAAGCCGGTGCACAGATCGAGGTGTACCAGGCACGAGATGAGGTGTTTATCCATGGCCAGCAGAATGTCGGTTTGTACTCGAAGTAAAGCAGTCTCTTTGCTACACAAAGGGCGATATGCTGACTGTAAAGCTTCAGGTATGTTGAATTCATCTGAATGTCTTTCAGTTGATGAGTAACCACTCGTTAGATAACCTTTGATAGGGAAGAAAGGTTAGAGACCGACCGGTAATTCTTAGATATTTCATTGTGTAAATTGGGCCTTTTCAACAATGGCGTAACAGGCGCACATATCCTTTAACCCGCCTAGGCCGAAATCAGCTATATGAACTTTAACAATTGTCCTGCTAGACATCTCTTTGGGAGTCGACACAAAAACAAAAGTACACTACGGTGTTAACCCTTTGCTGTACAAGGGGAAGGGTCAGGAGACACTGTGGGCTTCGGGAAAGGTAAAGGCAAACTAATGAAACTTACCTCGGTCCTGCCGAAAATGGCACAAATGCAAATGAGTCTTTAGTTTTAGTATGTTCCGGTAGGAATCTCTTTGGACGATATTCATCAGGATCTTCCCACACAGCTGGATTTCTGTGCAAGTTATAAATTTTGACAGCAACTGACGTGCCTGGTGGAATCTTGTGTCCATCAATTTCCAACTCTTGAGTAAGTTTTCGGTCAATAGAATGCACAGGGCTATGCAAACGTAAGCCCTCCTTCAAGCACATTGTCAAGTATTCCATCTTCTGTAAGTCACCCCTATCAACAATAATTCATTCATTAATGATTCAGATTTTGCTGGTTTGTCTTCCGATAGTGACCACATATGCAAATGACCATGAAGAAAAAAAGGACGGTCACCTAGAAGGATCGACATTAAGAAATCAGCTGAAAGACTGTTTACCATGTTCTACGTGAGTCATCTGTCCATTCAGACGAGTTCTGAAATTAGCTTTCGGAAATATACAGAACGTTACGACATGTGAATGTGTTCGTCAATACGCCACGAGTTCCAGCGCGGAAGGATAGAGCAATAGGTGCAGTCTCGAGTTATATCCTTCCGCGATAGCATTAGTGAAATATTGACAAACGAATCCACACACCGTGGCGTTCTGTGTTTATTACAGGCTTATATGTCATATGATCTATTAATTTAAAAATTAAAAAATCACATACAAAACATTTTAAACCTAAAACCCGTGGTAATTTAACCCTTTCAACACTGGCGCCCTGGTTGGTACCATTTCAGTCGATAATGCAACGGCGAAACGGGCGAAATCATCTTGGTTTGTTGGGAGGTTTGGTAATAATTTAATCCCACAGATCTGTCGAGCTGTTGGATTATAATATTACCGAGCCGAACTTCATATTTTTTTGCTTTTCATACCATCTGCTCGACCACTACTAATATTTTCGTCGTGCAAATATTTATGTACACCGGATTGAGAGGGTTAATGATCGTCTCCTTGAAACAACAAACAAAACAAAACTCTGGTGAGATTGCCAAACACACATGACAGATCGATACGTAAACAGAAATATATAAATGAAAATTGTCTCCAAATTGGTCATTTATTCGAATTTTTAAAAAATAAGATGCCTTAATCTGAGAGATACAGTTAAAACTAGAAGTCCTGTCATGAAATGCGCACAAATGGCACGTTGATCTGCGCGTTAATGTACGCGTTATGGCCATAGTAAAACTATCAAATTATGTACATATGGCCTGTGCACAAGCAATGTAACCCGGAGGTCCATTGGCAGAAACATTGCATGTGTTTGCTATGAGTAACCAGGAGAACCTGCCGTGATTTGGATGCCATTCGATATGGCAATTGCGCGCAATTCCAACGCGCAATTAAGCCTAGATAAGCGCACTATTCAAGACATGACTTCTAGTTTTAACTGCAGTCGCGTCAAAGACAGAACTTGAGTGTTATGTAGGGAAAGGAATAAGTGTGTGGTAAACATATTTATTGGACAGAAAAGTCGCCAAAGATTTTATAGTAACATCGTGCGGTACGTATATATAGAATACCTATCGGTGTGGTTGTAAATAATTTTGAATAAGCATTAGGCGAAGCGTCACATTTATTCACCCATCTAAAACCAATAATTTTGTTTTTGTATTTTTCATTTATTATGTCATTAATTTCGCCATCTGCGATGGCCATGACGTAAGTCTAGAGTTAAGGTCAGGAAATCATTTTAATCATGCTCTCCACATTGGTGCACTATCATTCCAGGCACTGATTTCATATCATAACAAAAAAGTAGAACATATTTATTACACTCCTAATGTCTAATTATAATAGGAATCGGTAAAAAATAAATTGCGTTCTCCCCTCACTAGTGAGATCAAACACCTCGGTGATTAACATTTCGTGTGAACTTGAAATTTACAAAAGAATGTTCACGAGGGCAAAACAAGAGTTGTCCTCGCTCCACTAGTGAGTATAACAAGACGTCATAATTACGTCATTTCGCCAACAATCCCGAAAACTATTTTGCGTTGATGTACCGAACATCCAATGCGATCTGTGTCAGCGGAAACAGCGATCAGCTGATTGTGTAAACAGATTTCTTGCGTGGTATGGGCGTCGGTTTAGATCGTTTCAGTTGAAGCCTTAAATGAAAAGGGTATAATAAAAAGAAAATCTAATGTTTTCTTGTGAATACCGGGATTAATCTCATTCGAGAGTGAGAGAATTTGTATTTTCACTCGCAGCAAGCTGCTCGTGAAAATACGAATTCTCTCACTCACTCATGAGATAATCCCGGTATTCACGCTGCTCGTGAAAATACGAATTTTCTCACCCACGAATGAGATAAATCCCGGTATTGGGTCTGATTGGGCTGAATATTGCGTAGGAAAATGTCACGTAGCATATAATAAAAAGAATATCTACGCTACCTTAGTGAATATCGTGAATTATCTCATGGGTGTGGACCTAGAAGTTTTGTTTTCGACGAGCGTTTGAGAGAGTGAAAAACAAATTTGTTCAGGTCCGCATGCTTCGGCGCGTGCCATCGCCTTGATCGTCGCCTTGAAGGAACGGTAAGCAGATCTTTGTTATTGTCCTGAAACTGTTTTGCATTCGGACTGTGTTGAGTTTTGCGCAGTAAACTGTTGCGTAGCATGTAATAAGAAGAAAATCTACGCTACTTTAGTGAATATAGTGAATTATCTCATTCGCGTGGATCGTGAAAAATAAAACTTTCAGGTCTACACGTATGAGATAATTCCCGATATTCAATAAAATAGCGTAGATCTCCTCTGTTTATTTTATTTATGTCTCATGTCCCGACAGTTCAAATATTCCAGCTACACCATCAAGGTATGTGTTCGTCGAAGGCATGTTTTGATGATGTGGTTTAAAAATTAGTGCGTCTGGGATTGTTCTTAAAATACTTAAGGATAAATAAAACATACATGCAGTAGCCGTGACACAATATCGTATTTAATTAAAACAAACCGTACCGGTACTCCAAATTGGTCAAGCTGTGAGTCCAACAGACCGAATAGGACATTTGACCTCTAAATGTATGACCAATTGTTTATATCTCCCTAATAATGGATATATTGAATTGTAATGGGGTGCAGTACGGCCGCCCTGGACTGGTCAATATTCACGGGCAGTGTTTCCACGGACACAACAATATTAGATTACAAACAATAACTATGGTAATAATCATCAAAAATGCAATTAATGATGCACCGGGTAAAACGTAATGATGATGATTTTTGTATTACCAGGTGAACACATGCGTGGACATGATTGCCCACTCGTGGATTATCACCAGTCCAGGTGACAGTACTGTGCATTGTAATTATCACAAAATGTCAGAGAAACAAAACAAAAACAATTATGTGTAACAATACCTAACGAATTAAAAAAATAAGGGTTAACCCTTTACCTAACGAATCGCCCGCATCCACCCGCGTAATATGCAAATTGAGAAGTTGAAAAAAATATTTTTTCAAAATATTTCATCAAAACTATATCATGTGATCCCTCATTGGCACGAGCTCAGTGAGCTCGTTCCAATGAGGGGTCACATGATATGGTTTTGTTGAAATTGTTTGAAAAGAGTTTTAAACAATTATATTTAAAATAATAATTTTGATATCGTCTGCGTTGGGTAAAGGGTCAAATATTTGGTCTTCAATAATCTATGTCTACAATTGCAATCCCCTGAAACGAAAATCTGCCTTAATACAAACTTTGCAAAATTTGACAAAACATTGACAAAATTTTACAAAATTTGCCTTAATACAAACTTTTACAAACTAAAATGGACTCTGTCGGCACAATTATGAATATTTTGACTATAGAAATTTTAAAAAAAAATGTGTATGCTGTTATGTTAATATCTAAAGATGTCCGTCCAAAATATATACAGTGATGAGAATTTTAGACACCACAATGTGCATAAAAGCTGACCTAAATCTGATTTTTACAGCGCGAAAATAAATAAGTTTCGTCTAAAAAAAACCTATATCAAATTCTAGAACTATACAGGAGATAAGGTTTAAATAGTACTTCAATGATTTCCACTAGGTCTACAATATCACTCACATGGAAAAACACATTTTTACTGAAAAATAAACTAACGAAAAAAAAAGAAAAAAGAGAAAAATTCAGTAAAATTTGTCACGCAGTATGGGTATTACTGGAATATGTTAATTTATTACTTCCCAAAGTGTGATTTACTGGGATTTACTGCCCATTTCCCTGAAGTATACAACATCATTCTTGCCATACAAATGTGCGACGTTGATGAATTGGTCATAACGGCCAAGTAACGACTTTCTTAGCCATTTGACACAGTAAACCTCTGAAACGTCAGAGAGGGCGACAAATTTTCCGCGTAGATCTAGTATAACAATAGTATACAGTTTGGTTCCAGCGTCAGATTCTAGCCAAACATCTTGTTGAGCAAAATGCTCATGTTTATTACAGTCTGTTTTCCGCCCAGAATTATCCTTGTCATCTACAGATGAAAAGCGCGTCCCACCTGAGTTAAACTGTTTGAGGCAGTGATATTGATATACCACTTTAGCGGCAACGTTGTTGATGCTTCATCACCCATATCTCTCCTAGATTGAGATTATCAAGTGTGTTTGATCGCACTGATACACTTGTAACCGTTCCTGCATTTTTTCTTGAAGATTTTTTGTATCGAAAATTATCCGTTTACAACAAAGGAAGAAATGCAACTGATGATGAACATTGAAGGTGTTCACATCTTAGCTTTTTATGAGGTACCTGTACAATTGTAATGGTATCCAAGGAAGCTCGCTTGTTATCCGTGAAGTCACGTCGACAAGTTCGATGAACAAGGCGCCATACTGATGCGAGCCATTAAATAATGCTTGCTTGAGCTGCGGCCTCTGACGTTTTTCGCAAAGGAATTGTAATAAAAAATTTGAGTAAAAAACGTTTCAGTCGGATTATGTGAGTCAACCAAGGCAAAACACCTATGACGAAATGCTAATTTTACAAGAGTAGGGATCAACATGCAAGTATATACACACAAAACACAACGTCGGCATAACCTCACTTACGAAACACCAAAATGAAATTACGTCTATAAATCAAAGTATTCTGCGTATGTTAACACCGCTAGGTGTCAGCAGAAGACTATCGGAATGCAAAAACAAAATCCCAACAGGCAAGATTCAAGGGTTATGGATGTGAGCAAACAAATGGAATAGTGGCATTTTTCGAACTGAAGACCGAGTGATTGAAACTTTTGGATGGAGGTGGGAAATACAAAAAAGAGCGTTAAATTATTCATTTCGAGTTATGCATGCAGGCCTATGGGCGACAGCAGAATGCGTCAAATTATTTCTAAAAGAGCTTTAATTTAAATATACAGAAGATGTAGAATTCAAAATGCGGATAGTATTGAACTTTGATCAGTTTGTAAACTTCAAGATGCATCATCACGGTCGCTATTTTAGATGCGGCATGGGCATCTATGACATCGCAAGATTCACAAGTAAAACTTTCCCTCAGTGCATATAGAATCACAAAGAAATATTGACTCAAAGAGTGAACAACGTGTGAATGTAAAATATTTCTGAAAAAAAATTGTCGAGTTTCCAAATTTCGGGCGCCATGTTGGCGTCCATATTGGATTCTTCGTCCGACGGTGGCTCGATTACTTTAAAAGTACACATGCTTACTACATTACCGTAAATATTAGACAGGTATCTTAACCCTGCATGGGGAACTTGATTTTATTACTTTCCTAAGTGTGATTTAGTGGGATTTCCGGGTTTGATTATAAACGATAACTTCACAAGTGAATTATGCAATCAACAATTGTGTCATGTATCCGTGCGCGCAAACGAAGACTCCTTACCGTGGGTGTAATGGGGACTTCAAAGTTTCTTTTTGTTGCTTTTTAACCCTTTACCTAACATGAAAATAGGACGACACTTGCAAAAAACAACTTCTTGAATAACTATTATTTTCATTTTTTTCCTCAAAAACCTAGGTTATGACCCGCCTTTGGAACGAGCTCGACCAGCTCGTTCCAATGAGAAGTTATAAACTCTGTTTTAGAGACAAAAAATGAAACAAATAATGGAAATTAATTGGCGATTTTCTAGAATAGCGCTGTCCGTTACGTTAGGTGAAGGGTTAAATATTATAATTATCGTTAATAATGAAAAGTAATAAACAGAATAATCGCTTGATTGGTTACGTGAAATAATTCATTCGAGGCGAGGGACGCATTCGCGCACTCGTGTTTATACAATATCGTCCCTCACCTCTCCTGAATTATTTCACGAAACGAGTCCAGTCAAGCGATTACTCTCTATTTAAACTGACGGGGTAATTTTATCGGAAAATGGCAGCAATCTTTGGATGCCATCATCTTGGATTGCACAAACATTCTCAAAGAGATTTTCAACGAATACTGGATATGTTATAGAGGATACACTCCTCTTAAAAATGGTATGACCATCAACTTTGTCCAATTTGTTTAAAGTGCACGCTAAAATTTGAGTTTGTTGACCAGACTATATATCCACATTTAAATGCGAGCAGTGACCTCCTTTCAACAAATTTAACTTGCGGTAGGCAGCCAATATTTGACCCAAATCATCCTAAACAATGGGAAAATTAAGTTATGGATACCAAAAACACCGTAGTAAACTTCCGTTGATTGTATCCAAGGTATGGTAGATATGTGAATTAAAAAAAAAACGGTAGCACTGATGCCCGTTTCGTTTGGAGCGAATAAGATGCGAAAACATAATCGATCGTTCAGCAAATCAAAACAGATATGTATTAACTGGGATATTCTACAATTAGTCATTACTGAAATAAGTGTCAGGTAGTGTACTCAAGTGTACTCACGTGAATAAAGTTGAAGGAGGGGTATTTCTTATTTCAAATAACTACATCTAATGATTGGAACTTGACCTTCCATAAATATATTCTTGAAAGGTTATTAACTCAACAGATTAGTGATGAAATTATAATGTATAGCATACTATCCCGAATTCTTACACCACGGGTTCTATAAAAATAATTAATTGCGGACCTCACAAGAATACGTTCCACAAAAAGTATTACCGGTTTCAGAGATATAGAAGAATAAATACTATTTTCTCAATACACAATTCTAATCCCTTGTTTGTGGGGTTTGACGTTTTTCCCAAAATGCTTGGGTTATCCCTTTACCCAACGAATCGGCCGCATCCGCCCGTGTAATATGCAACTTCAGCAGTTGAAAAAATATTATTTTTCAAAAACTTCAACAAAACCATCGTCGAGCTCGTTCCAACGAGGGGTCACATGATATAGTTTTCTTGCAATTTTTTGAAAAATTTGAAAAAATGATATTTAAAATAATAAATTTTGATATCGTCTGCGTTGGGTAAAGGGTTATACTCACAGCAAAATGTAGTCATTATCCTTTTCTTCATATATCTTATCTAATTCTTGTTGAACCTTCAACTGGTATTCCGGGTGAGTTGCTAGGGAGTACATAGTCCAGCTTAGAGCACTCGTGGTTGTATCGTGACCTCAAATACAGAAGAAACTGATTGGAGTAAGATCTGAATCCCAAAGAACCAAATTCAGCCTCACGTCACAAGGACCCCACTTAAAGTATAAAAAAAAACTGATCGATCGCATTTACCTGCCATACACAAAAGCATTTTCAATGGATATTTTGAATGGGAATTACAGTACATGGAGAGTGGATTGTAACTAAATCACCCGCGAAGTGGAGTTATCACCCAAGCTATAACTTTCAAATTTTGTACATATCGACAAAAAACACAAGCAATATTTCAGCCAATGCACCTCCGGGTTTAACCCGGAGGTCCATTGGCTGAAACTTTGCTTGTACTGGTTATGCTTTGCAACAAATTTGCAATTATTGCTTGGGTTGAATCTCCACCCTGCGGGTGATTTAGTGATAATACACTCTCCACGTACTGTACATATGCAGACAGAACGCAATGTGTGTTTGAACCGGTGGTTGTTTTGCATCACGAGTTGGAATGGCGTAGACATATTTCACAAGAGCAAAAAAAGAAAAAAGAAATAATTCTGATGTTTAAACCCAAAGGTGAAGAGTCCGTTATTTTTGTTTGAAGCGGTACTCATCAAATGGAGCGACAAAAATTCAAAACAGCCTTTTGAGAACCAGTCTAAATTACATTCGTTGTCTTTTCTATTGGGCGTGTTTGTTGAAATTCGTTTCGCTGTTTCTCTTCGGTCGGAGTCCATTCACGTCTAACCATTTGGTGGCTATTATTGAGAGTAAAAATATAAGTGTGCAAATTAGGGCGGATTTGCTAAACAGAAGGGAGAAAATTTTATAAAAGAATTTCAAAGTATGTAAGGATGTCTGAAGAATTATTGAAATAAAGGTGGCCAATTTGGATATAATGGTATCCGCAGAAGAGACTGTCACATGACGTGATTAATGTTGTGGTTGGAAATGATTGTTTTCATTTTCACACTTCGCGACAGGGATCGATAATTGTATATCTCAATTTGGAAACTTTTTGAAGCTTAACTAACAGAAACTAGTATAAACAAGAGGCCTGTCACGCCTAGAGAGCTCCGCTGAGGGCCACTGATCGCATGGGCATGTTTTCTAATACAAACTTTAGCCGAAAAATATTCAGCGGTTAAGAAATTATGGCTTGGACAAACAAATATCAAAAATATCTTAAGATTTTCTTGATCCTGTGACCTGTGACCTTGACCCTGTGGATTTACAGACCGCAGAATAATTGATGACACACCGTCTATTGATAATACATATTGTTATGAAGTTTGGTGGAAAAATATTCAGCGGTTTAGAAATTATGGCTCGGACAAATAAAATGTTGACGACGGACGGACGGACGGACGGACAGACGGACGACGGACGACAGACGACGGACGACGGACGAATCAGTATAAGAAAAGCTCTGCTGACTTTGTCAGCGGAGCTAAAAAGTTCGGGCTTGTGCATCACCAGTTGAATACAGAAACATTTTTGCAGTAGCGGCGATTCCGTTACATACAACGATTTAATGGATGTGAAATAAAACCTAAAGAGTAAATCACTGTTAAGTGAATAAAAATAAATATTGAAAAATTATTTCAAAAACCCACAAACATTTCCACCGTTGACCTAAAGTAATGAAAACTTAACCTACCATAATATATTTACCAGTGGATATTGATTTATTTAGTTGTGTTTAAGGTCACATATTTCTTCTGCAACATGGTTTATAATCACCGCAACATGGAAACAAAGTCAAGTTTAGTTAATCGTTGATGTCCATGTTGACCATTTTAGATGACTTTTACGCAATTTATTTATTTATTGGTGCCCCAGGTCACATGTTTCAGCACAATGGTTAATCGTGACAACAACATGGATATAAAGTCAATTCCAGTCAATCATTTATATCCATGTAGCCCATTTTAGAGGACGTCCACCCCAGGAATTGGTTTCCGGGTCCGATTTTACCAGTAAACCAGAGCTTGTTACTACAGTAAAGAAGTAGAGCTTCACTTCCCATTGGTTCCCAAAGGAAAACTGCCATCCAAGCACTGGTGACAGGGTCCTATTTTCCCAGCAAAACAGAACTGGTTTTCCATAATAAACACGCATTGATTCGCTTTCGGTGGTTCCCAAGGGTGAGATGATCTTTAGGGAATGTTTAAAAATAGCCAGCGGCCGGGTAAATGAATATTTAGTTTAACATGGAGAACGCTAATCTGTGGTCGTCAACATTTATGTACATAATTTTGTCATGTTATGATTTATGGGAGAGTGTCAATCGACACTATCCCATAAATTGTAATAAGGAAAATCCGAACAGACTAAATAATTTCACTTCAAAGATAATGTGAAGTGCATCCACAGTACACTCAGAATAAAGGCTAAATATGGACTAAATAAAGGGCGTATTCAATTTACTTAGGTAATCTAAAGTAATTCACTTTCCATAAACATGAATTCTGAACATCGATCCAAATATCACCATAATTCCAAAATAGGTCAATATTAGCTATTTGTTTGTAATGCAGAAAAATCATAAACGTTTGCACCATTCACCCAACAGTTGACACAACAGTTTTTAACAAATCCTAAATAATACCTAAACAATACTTGTTTTTTCTACTTTATTCTTTATTTCCATACCCCGGCATTTGCGGGTTCAGAAAAACAACATATTGTACATACATAATTTACACGTACACATTCATCCGGATGATGATTGATGAATATCCCTTACGCAGCTCAATGAATGCGTTCATTATGTATATATTTGTAAATAAACCTGCCCTATTACAAACTAATGGAAAGTGCCCACAGGCACTCTACAACAAGTTGCAACAAGACAGATCTATGTAAGCAAACTATTACTTAGGAAAGTGTTGTTTTTTACTCCAGTAATGTCCCTAAAAGCCCTGATGACGGCTTCGAAATATATAGGTGTATCACTAGGTTTGCTGTTCGGTTATCATTTAGTGGGGTGGCCGGTAGTCATGAGTAGTGGTCTGTCAGAGAGCAAGTGAGGTGGCAGACCTGAGAAAACTATTAAATATTTAAATGGTAGAGTGCTAATATATTTTTTACTTCCGTGTTGCCTACAGGCCTTCTCTGGTAAACTGAAACAATGCAATACCCATAAACAATCATCGCAAAACACCTACTAACCATCTAAGAAATCAGTGTACGGAATTCGCTGATATAAAATGATGGGCAGATATAAAGTGGTGAACAGATATAAAGTGGTGAGCAGTCGCAAATTTGAACACCGCTGTCTTCGGGCAGAGGAGTCCAAACTTCCAACTACCACCCCTTTCCTCTGCTAAGTGTTAATACAGTAATATAGCTACCCATTTAAGTCATATAAGCCAATGTAAGATAGTGTAAGCTTATGTTCTGGTACCAGGTATTCACATTTCTTTAACTTTTCAAATATTTTACGGACAAATTTGACAAGTTTACGTATTACCGTCATATTTTTGCAGCTAAGCAACTGACACAACTTCCACATACCAGGTCTATTTTTGTAAAATGCTGATAGGAAATATTTACGTTCTGCATCAAGGTGGGGAAATTTTAGCAGGAAATGATATTCATCGCCTATATCGTTACATATTATGTCTGAGATATCAGTATTTAACCAGACCCCAACCTCTATTGGTAATCGATTATTTTTATCTCTAAATCTCAACAAATTTGTCACGTCTTTCCCTGAGAGGCATGACAGATAATACTCCCTTTCGTCAATTGTTTTAATATTGCCATGTAAATTATACTTATGCTAAGCAACTGACACAACTTCCACATACAGTTAAAACTAGAAGTCCTGTCAGGAAATGCGCACAAATAGCACGTTGATATACGTGTTAATGTACGCGTTATGGCCCAAGTAAAGCTATCAAATTATGTACATATGGCCTGTGCACAAGCAATGTTTCAGCCAATGGAACTCCGGGTAACCCGGAGGTCCATTGGCAGAAACATTGCATGTGTTTGCTATGAGTAACCAGGAGAACCTGCTGTGCTTTGGATGCCATTTGATATGGCAATTGCGCGCAATTCCAACGCGCAATTAAGCCTAGATAAGCGCACTATTCGTGACAGGACTTCTAGTTTTAACTGTACTAGGTCCATTATAGTAAAATGGTGATAGGTAAAATTTACGCTCTGCTTCAAGGTGGGGACATTTTAGCAGGAAATGATATTCATCGCCGAAGGTACATATTCTATCTTAGATATCAGTATTTAACCAGACCCCGACCTCTATCGATTATTTTTAACTCCAAATCTCAACAAATTGGTCATGTCCTTCCCTGAGAGGCATGACAGATAATACTCCTTTTCGAAAATTGTTTTAATATTGCGATATAAATCGTACTTATGGGAATTATTCATGATAATAAACCACTATTGTAAATATATATCCTGTAATTTAAGTATGACCTCCTTCTTAAAACCAATCTTGTTTATCGCACCCTGGAACAACTATGCGCCCGAAAGCGTAAGACATTTAATAAATCCGTAACTTTGATGACCCAGTTATTCGTCACATTATCTCAATATTGATTCTTTCGTAAGGTAACATATACAATGTTAGATATTTTCAAAACCTAGCTTATAGCACCTCTTGTTTATGCATTAGATAAAAGAATGAGGAATCTATATACCATTTGTTACATGGTAGAATGGATTCTCTTTCTAATTAGTTAGTTGCCATATATAAGATAACGTCTCCGTGTGGGTTTTCGAGGTGGTGTATTTAACGGACTCATATATGTGCGCTCAGAGGCGACGTCTAGACTTCAATGTACCATCTCGGAAACCCACTTGGTGATAATGACAAATTTATATTACACTATTCCTCCATTTCTTGACTTGTTCGAATATATATTTACAAGCATCCAGTGCCCATAAATTGTATTTTTTTATGAATGAAGATCGTGACGTCAGCGTATTACGTTTTTGAGCTGTGTGTAATGTCATCCCGATTCACCGTTTCACTTGCACTATAACCGACGAAGTTTATATCAGGGTTTTTGCTGCCAGTTTCTGTATTATATTTTCCAGGAATTGTAATCCTATATAAAAATATAGTCATGGCAAAAATGATGCAGTCTAAATGATTTCGTTGAATTAGTGATTTTTATACTTCATTTGGGGAAATACGTTATTAGTTTAAGATAAATAGAGATTATTACCATTATGTGGATCTACAAAATATGTATCCGAGTCGACTTCGACTCGTCGTGATCTGCCCTTAGAACCCGGAGCTCGACTCGGATACACATATTTTGTACATCCACATAATGGTAATAATCATTTTAACTTACAGTATATTGGGGATAAGTCAAGAATGTAGACGAATGTATTATAAGTTATTCTGTTTGTTGACAGGGGACATGGTCTCACGTTCCCTGCATGAAATTTGTATTCAATCGAGGCGTCAGCTGAGGTTGCATATATGTTTCATGCAGAGAACGTGAGACCATGTCCCCCGTCAACAAACAAAATAACGTATATGTCCCGTTCTTACACAAGTAAAATTGAATTGGAAAAAACAATCGTTTATTTTATTGTAATCTTAAATAACAAAACACCGCCGTGAGCCTCTTCGTTTGTGAACAGCGAATATAAGAAAGCAGACGTTGTTTCGGTAAGGTGTTAATTAGTTTCAGTTTATGTTACAGTAAATTAATGAAAAGAGACCTTATAATCTAATCGGTTTCATAAATAATTACCCATGTTTACATAACTAATCTTTTTGTACGTAATAACGGTACTTTTGTTTGTATTTTACTTCAGTTAAATGTTTTTGTCTTAGTTGATTTCAAGTGCAAAAAGACATTGCGATGAACCGTTGCTCATGGCAACGACACGCTTTCGCTGACAGTAGACATATGCGCGTGCCCGGCGACATAAAATGAAATCAACGAGGCACTGACCAATCACTGCAAGGTATTGCGGCTGGTATCGGGACATAACGAACTATTTATTCGTACGGATGAACAAAAAGAAAAAAAAAATGGGACTCACGCGAAAGGATCGTGCTTGTATCCGACCCCGTGATACAAACATCTGTATCAGGGGGTCGGATACACGACAGTTGCGGAGTTAATATAGACAAAATACGTGTTGATTGTAAGATAAAAGAAACTACTCATGGAATGATTCATTTGGAAATCCCTTAATTCCATTAATGGAGTAGCCGAAAATTCAGTCAATTACTGAACCTACTGAGTAGATTACTGCGTCTAAGTAGAACATAAGATCCATCAGATTAAAATGTCCAAACATTGTGAAAAAAGGAAAACTGGCACAAACGAAGTTTCTGCTGGTAGACTTACGGGTTGAACCCGGAGACCGACTAGATGAAATATGCTCGTATTTATTGAGCGTTTTAATGGAATATACTTTAGCGATTGGAATAAAACTACATTTGTATCCAATGATAATACACACATCATTGTCTGTATAACACGTATAGCTGGCTTCGCAGAGCACTCAAGGCGTTTTGCAAAAAAAAAAACTAAAAAAACTTTTAGATAAATGGTTAGATTCCTTATATTCAGAACACAAAAGGTAAATTTACTGGTGGACGATTGGGTAATTTAGCCATTACTGTGACGGGAGATAACTATTGATCTAATCCTACCTTCAAACAGAAATGTATCAACTTCATTTCGTATCTCCAGTGGTGATAAGCCCTCGTTGTTTTCATCTCTTGCCTTCAAAAGAATATCCAGGAAGTCCAGATATTTCCTATTATCCATTCCGTCACCTGATGATTCATCCTTATACAAAAATGTCAAAAAATGTAAGTTGTATAAAACTACATAATATATCTGGAGAAAATAGAGAAAGTTCAAGGTGCGATAAAATTGGTATAGCATTGTGGCAAGATAATACATAACAAATCAACGTGCACATTATGGAAGGGAAATCTCATTTAATGCGCATTGGTCGGGGTATAAAGAGCACTCACGAACCAATCTAACTGGTTCAGGCCTCTACGTTTGTGGCGAATCGGCCATCATGTGTACCTGTTCACGATTAGGAAAATCCTCCATCTCCCACATTCTCACTCAAAGCTCATTTTGTTACATTTTGGACATGGGATCATCCAACTCTTTCTAACAGGTGTCACCTCACTGCGGTAATTTGGACACTTTGGTTAGGGATGCTCAGGGCGGTCACAAATGGTAGAGAAATCACAGAATGGTAGGGAGAGGTATGCAACCTTACCGCATAAAGTCACTTACAAATCAGCCGTGTGCCCCTTACCTAGTTCCTGTGTTAATGTGACAGCTTTGTGTGCATCCGGACGTGCGTTCAACATCGGCTTGTTCATTTCTCGCAATATGTTATATAGTGAGGTCGACATACAATCACCATTAGCAGGTGAAAACATTGACCTCGGGAACAAATTGCAATTGAATATGAATTGACTGGTGCGGGATTAGGAAATTCCTCCCCGAAAAGTTTTTGTCTCAGTTTTAAACTTATGTATTTTAAAGGATTGGCTGGCATGTTATACAACTTATTTCAAAACCTCTTTTTTAGCACACTTTTTCCACGAGAAAACCAAGAAAAGGTTTGCAAAACAGAACATTGGACACAGGAGTATTGCTGTTCTGCATCTAAAGTCATTACACGTAATACCTGATTTTCCCAAACACAATACTTTACGAAACGAAGCGTATTCTCTCTCTCTCTCTCTCTCTCTCTCGCTCTTTCTCTATTCATTAGCCTTTGTTTGGATGTTCTCCTTACGTGATTAGACTCCTTGTTTTATGTTAATTTCTCAATGTTTACACCACGACTGAATATGTTGTGCAGTGAATACTGTATTAGCAGGGAATCCTCAAGCGATATCATTTTTTGTGATTAAGAGTTCGTGTGATTCACCAAATAAATACTAGTTCGTCCAGCGCACTAACTCGTCTTTTCAGAGCCTATGCTTTATTCTTTGTTTACGTACTATAAATGAACGGCTGTCAATGTAAATGATATTATGTATGCTCGATTCGATGCACATCGCACTAATTTCTCTTCTAAGATGGCCAGCAAACACAATCGCTTCAATTCAAATCTTAAGGCGGCGCTTTGATGCAAAGAAGACTAGATTTCCTATCGGAGAATAAAATAAATATTTTTCTTTTTATCAAGGAAGTAGGAAATGATTGAAAAACGATTGATCAAATCCACAAGGTCATGACACAAACTCTACGTATGTGGCTACCGTATGACCACAGCTCAAGAAAGAATTCCAAGTTCCGCAATCGTTCGCGCATAATCTGCATACTTCAGAGTTAGAGGCAGGCATGTCAAAGGACCGCCGGTATCAACATAATCGGTACCGGGACGGGACAGAGCATGTTCCGCCGAAACCGGTACCGGGACAAATCAACAATTCGATGACATTTCGCAATCAGTTGGAAGAAATTTGCTTTTAAACCACCCAAGTCCCGAAGATCGCACAACAAACATGGCACTATGCCAATTATTTTGTGGCGACATCAAAGTAATCATAAAGCACGATATTCGTGCTTTATGATTACTTTGATGTCACCACAGAATAATTTCTTTGAAGTAGCCGTGACGGCGCTTTCATTTTCTTGAATGAGTCGTTTGAAAAGTCAAAATGGTCGTTGTGCAGACAGAACATGCACCTGTAGGTGGGTTTTGATATGTGCATTCACAATTAAGTTAAAAGTATGTCCTGCAAGTGTGCCATGCACGATAGAGATGGGCAATATACCGAAAAACCGAACCGATACCGATATCATGGGGACACCGAAAAACCGAACCGACCCAATCTTTGAATACCGAAGCCAACGGTATTTTCAATTTTCCCTGTGCATTCGCTATTTATAAGGCCTTGATGAGGATTGATAGCAGTTGAAGTGTTCATTTTCATGAAAGAAGTGACTGATTTTATTTTTCAGTTTTGTTAAGCCTTAAGGACCAGGGCAGTTGTACTAAATTATCAATAGTCTACGACCTGTACATGTCCAGTTGCTTAGAAGTGATTTCTAGCCAAGTCTTGGCTGCCTTAACAGGCAGCCAAGACTTGGCTAGAAATCACTGACCAGATAATTTTACAACTGTCATCAGGTCCACCTAACGATGATATCTTCAGGACACACATTCTATGATTCTATGATTACAGACGCCTTAAGTGGGGCTTGAAAAGTTAAGGCGTATTTAGAACAAGTCACCAAATTACTGTAGATATGATCTGTGTTGACAAAAGAATGAAAATGTTGAGCCCATCAACAATGGCATGTGTAGCACTGTGATAGAATGATACAAGAACAACTTATTTTGTATTTTTCTGACATGGATTCCCCTTTGGTAATATCAGTGAATCTGAAGTCACATACCGAATACCGAACCGATACCGCGGTATCCCCACACAAAAATACCGAAACCGATACCGCACTCAAAATTCCAACACCGCCCATCTCTAATTTATACGATTATCATCCTATTTACCCTCGTTCAATTAGGAATTTCCCTATAAAATAACCGGTACTGACGGGATGAAAGCTATAGTACCGGTACCGGTTGGAGCATGAGGGAACCAGCGGTACAGGTACCGGTTGACATGCCTGGTTAGAGGACTCCCATGCCGGTCATTGATTACCCGATCTATTTTGCTAGTACAGCATACACGTTCTACCACAGCAGTCAAACACTGCTTTTGGTCAAAAAAGAGAGAAGAAATATGTTAAAAAGCACCAGCAATGGCTCTATCAGTGGATCCGCTGTTTCAACTACACATACATTATATATAGAATAAATAGGTACTAGGGCCGGTAATCAGATTTAGTTGGGTAAGGGGTTTAACTACTCGGCTCGCCGAGTAGTTAAAACCCTTGTTGTACGAGTGGTTTAAGTCCGATTACCGGTTCTAGTACCAATTTGTTTTCTCTACACCATGATCTTAAAAAATAATCACCTTTTCACTTAAAACGGAGAAAACACGATACATTCTATCGCAAACACACGGGTTTGTTTTGTTTAAATCCGAGCCGGTGGGCAGTAATACCGGCTGCACGTGAATGCTTGATTTACAGCTAAACACATCGTCAAATTTGGTTGAATTTACCTTGCTTTTTACGTTAAATTATTATTAACAAATTTAAAATTTTATTGTAAATATTTAATTATAGGTATTTTAAAATTAATAAGTCATTGCACGTTGTAGATAGGACCGCAAAACGTCGTATGTTTGAATGAAACATCGTGAAGTGTGAATGTATCGAAGCTGACAAATTGAGTCATTTCGAAGGTCAAAGTGGTTGAACTTCCTCCTTTTGGGATATCATTTTTTAACCGCAGTAGACGCATTACACCAGTAGTGAGGCTAAAAACTAAAATTTAACATACAGGCCTTTCGTGGGTTGCAACATCGCCGATCATGGTATAAATGATGTTTTCGTGGTATTTTTCCTGTTTTCTTCAGAATTAAATGAGTATTTTATCTTCGTACACCACCAAATTTACTTTCACCATTTCACTCAGCAGCTGCCCAGCAATATACCAGGAAGAAAAAGAAAGTGTCAATAACAAAATGCATATTCCGTTAATATGCGTCCCTGAATTCGTATCCTGCTGTCTAGCATTGTGGTTGGGTTATTTCGTCAGTCTCGCACGGATATAAATCTCACCAAGTAATAACTTCTTTATTTATTAAACTAGAGCAAATAATTACAAAATGTTCACAGATTTTTTACAAATTTCTTACACAGTGTATTTGTTTTTCCATTCCAAGTCCCAAGTTTTTTCTTCTCCAGTTCCCCTGGGAAAGCCGAGACGTTCTGATAGACAAAGTACCTCGTCTCCCACTTCGTCCTATTTCCGCTTTCAACTCGTAATGTTACACAACTTAGCTTGCGTTGAAAGTCGTGTGCGTCTCTCGTCTTTCCCACCAAACTTCACTTATTAACAAAATGTATTTCTCTCCAAAAAATACAGCTTCAAACTACTCTGTTGTGTATTTGTCCTCCAATTTTCCTAATATCATTCATCGAGTAACGGTGAACGATTTCGTTACAAACAAAATTGGTTGCGCTAAGAAAGGCATCAAACGGACAAATATAGCACCGTCAACATTGTTTGTCGGCCGAGATCCGCGTCATAATAGCCAGTTTTAAAGTCATATCTACCGAGTTTGATAATTTGCAAGTCTAGAAAAAAAAAACATAACTAACTAGATTTTTCGATTTCAAGAAATCGAGAGATTCACTTATTCCGCTTGTTTTTTAGGCAGCGGCGGAACAAGATTGCGTATAGTGCTGGTAGGTTTTTAGGCTATATTAAGTGCATTGCCGATAGAAAACTCCCTACAGTGTCTAACAATTCTTTCGGCAAAACTCTTTCACATTGGCGTGAATGCTGCATGCTTAATGTCCAAGTTAGGGCTAAATAGCAAACCTGTTGAACAGATCGCGTATACTTAATAATAACAACATGTGCATATGTGACACCATAGATTGTGGCGAACGTTTTCGTAGCAGCCATCCCATATTTTCAGCGTTTGTACCTGAAGCTCGCCCGAACTCGGTCATATTATTAGAAAGTCCCGAAACCAAGCATGGGCCTCGAGGCAGCCGCCCCTCTCTCTCAACCCACACTCCGAACATGCACATACCCTCTCCTGACATTCAACATGATAGAATGGGAAACTGGTGTCGCTCTCTATGTGAAAAGATGCGGTAACTATTTGTGAAGAATGAGTGAAAAAATGATGGAAATCGGCCAAGAATTGGCTGAGATATAGCGTTTTGATGAGTGGAGGTAATTGTTTGAATTTGGTCCTGTTCTAGCCAGTGTGACCTGACGCTGGGTATATGTCTGGGGTTGTGGCACTGCTCCCCCTCTGGGGTAGATCCGCTTGAAATCGTGGATTCTCAGTTTCTGGTGGAGAGACGCTGGTGACTGAAAGATGCATTGTGTACACTGGCGCCAAATGGACCTCGCCAAGCTGGTAACAGTTAGATATTTGTCAGAAATGAAAAGTGGACAGTAATCGCGCATGGGTTAATGGCGAAAATGCGGTAATTTGGCTAATTTGACATAAAAATTGAGCAGACAGCAGTGTCGCTCCTACGTCCACTGTGACAAGCCCACCGAAGGCAGCCACACGAAATGTTCAGATGTTGTTCTACTTTCCCTGCTTGACAGGTAAGTATCTTTATCGAGTGGCGTGACTGCCTGGGGACAACGTGAAACCGAGCGGACAATTCGTCCCTACTCTATTCCAAATGCAATGACGTTTCCATTCACTATTTACCTGTCACCAGTCGAGTTTGACTTTATTTCTGTCTATTTGATGAACTGTTCAGCTTTAAATATTAGCACATTTATATGGGACAGAAAGTTTGCATGGTTAATGCCGAATTCAAGGCAGGCGGTGGGTCGAGTGGGCGGGCGTTAGGGCATGCATGCAAGTAGACAGGCAGTCCTGTATAACAACTCTTCCCACCGTACTCTTTTACTCTAGCATGACTGGTGTATGGTTAAAATCGAAGTAAGGGTGGGCTTGCTCTCAGGCAGTTTGGTAGGCAGAAAAACAGAAGGCATTCCGTATTCCATTCATAATTGCTGGAAATCCATATCTACTTCTTTGAAACCACGCGTGAGGGTTAAGTTAGAAATCAACAATGCCAGCTCATTTTTACGAATTCAGTTTCAATAAAAATCAGTAAATGAAGGTTAAAGAATATTTTGAAAATTACAGTTTTTCACACAGTACTCTCAAATAGCTTTTGAATATGAACAGGTTGCAAAGAATATTTTCAAAATTACAGTTTTCACGCAGTGCCCTCAAATAGCTTTGATTACGAAAGGGTTACACAAGTCACAGTGATATTCAAATCATTTGTATAAGTGATAAAATGAAAACAGTTCTCTGGAGAATGAATACTGGTCAGCTATAAAGGATAGCATAAATAAATAAAGCATCTCAGTTTCCAAGGATCATCAATCACAGCTTGACAGAGTTTCTGGTGCATAGAAAACATTCAGCGCTGAATCAATTAGGATATGGAGTAAATTGTCACTTGAACTGAAAATGTTTTTTTTTTCGGATGGGACCTGTCTTTATGATGCTAGAATGGGCATAGGGTTAAACTTTACAACAAATCTTACAACAGAAAATATGCTCAGTAGGCAATTGTGAATACGCACATGCAAATCATTTTCGATATTCCGTTCCAAAAAGGAAGACAAGTGAATGCGCGCAATCAGGCAGCGGGTGCGGGCAGCCAGTAGGCAGGTAGGCAAGGCAGGCAGGCGCAGGCAGGCTCAGACCGAGGCATACAGGGCGCACAGGCAGGCGGGCAACTGTACTCTTTCACACAGGCATGGCTGTTGAATGGTGAATATCGAAGTCAGGACGGGCTTGATGTTGGGCAGGTAGATAGGTAGACAGACTGCGTGCAGTCATCTAGTGCAGACAGGCAGGCAGGCACAAGCAGGCACGCAGGCAGGCACGCAGTTAGGCACGCAGGCGCGCAGGCAGACTCGGGCAAGTGCAGGCTGGCGCAGGCAGGCTCGCGGGCAGTTCTAACAACTCTTCCGACTGTACTCTTTCACACAGGCGTGACTGTGAATAGTTAAAATCGAAGTCAGGGCTGGCTTGATGTCAGGCAGGTAGATAAACAGACAGACTGTGTTCAGGCGCAGACAGGGAGGCGCTGGTAAGCGCAGACAGGCAGACAGGCACACAGGCAGGCTCAGGCAGGCATGCCAGCAGGTGCGCATGCAGGCAGGCAGGCAGGCACAGGCAGTCGGGAAGGCAGGCGCAGGCAAGCGCGCAGAAAGGCTGGCGCGCGGGTATTTCTAACAACTCTTCCAACTGTTCTCTTTCTCACAGGCATGACTGTTGAATGGTTAATATCGAAGTCAGGGTAGGCTTGATGTTAGGTAGATAGGTAGATTGGCAGGCAGGCAGGCAGGCAGGCAGGCAGGCAGGCAGGCAGGCAGGCGGGCAGGCATTTCTAACAACTCTTACGAATGTACTCTTTCACACAGGCATGACAGGTGAATGGTTAAAATCGAAGTCAGGACGGGCTTGCTGTCAGACAGGTAGGTAGACTGACAGACTGCATTTCATAATATTCCAGCCATAATTGCTGAAAATCCATGTCTACTTCTCTGCAACCACGTGAATAGGGTTAAGTTAGAAATCAGCAGCATCATAGCAATACTGCTTAGGACATAGTGTCACCACACATATATCTATTCTGTTGCAATGAAAAAATCAGTAACAAAGGGTTAACACACTGTTCTCTTTCACACTGGCATGACTGTTGTATGGTTATTTTCGAAGTCAGGGTAGACAGGCATTTCTGACAACTCTTACGACTCTACCCTTTCACACAGACATGACTGGTGAATGGTTAAAATCGAAGTCAGGACGTACTTTCTGTTAGTCAGGTAGGTAGGCCTACACACTCATAGACTTTCATATTATTCCAGCCATAATTGCTGGAAATCCATATCTACTTCTCCGTAACCGTGCATGCAGGGTTAAGTTAGAAATCAACTGCATTATAGCAATATTGCTTTGCTCACATTTATGAATTCTGTTACAATAAAAACCATAAAAGAGGGTTAATGGATATTTTGAAAAGTGCAGTGCTCTATCAAATAAGAGAAAACAGCATCTGGAGAATGCCGGTCAGCTAGTAATGATATTGTACAAATAAATAAAACGTTAATCACAGCTTGACAGTTACTGATAACAGCAAGCTTGAGAAATTTTAACTGGCACTAGCAAAGTAAACCACTTTTATAACGAATTTGAGGGTAGTCCAATTCAAGGCCTGAAAACTATATGAAGATTAAACGTTGAATAAAACATATAACAGCAAAATTGTTCTAGGATGTACGCTCTATCTTTTCATGGGAAAAACTTTGAGAAAATATGAGTCCAGTGCTGAGAAATCGCACGTGAAAGTTGGCGAAAACAACAATTATTCCGACAGTACCCTTATGGGAACTCCCAAATCTGGCAAGGGTTAAACTTTTAATAATAACATATAAAACAAAAGTTGTCATACTTTGACTGCTGCATGCAGCCATAGAAAACATTCAGTACTCAATTAATTAGATATGGAGTAAATTGACACTTAAAGTTACCAAATTCTAAAAAAATTGAAGTTTTCTTGGACGGTACCTACTTTTGGGCAACCAGAATGGGCATAGGGGTAAACTTTACAACCAAACTTACAACAGCAAATATGATCGGTATGCAATTATGAATGCGGACATGTAAATTATTTTTCGATATTCCATTCCAAAGTGGAAGAACACTGAACTCAAAATGAGCGAATTTTAGGTAGAGTTTTAGGGTCCTCTGATTCAAGGCCCGAAAATTGGGTGAAAGCTAAAACTATGAATAAAACATATAACAGCAAAATTGTTCTTGGATGAATGCCCAATCTTCTCACTGGACGTGATTTGAGAAAATGTGGTTGCAGTGCTGAGAAATCGCATGTGAATGTTGGCAATTTTCGCCAAAAATGCATTTTCAGGTGACTTTTGTGGCAAAACAGGGTCAACGTGGGTAATATTGCCTATGCAGACAGATGCAGGTGCACATGCTTCAAACGCTTGGAACATTTCGGCCCAATCGCCCAGAGCATTTTTGAGAATTGGGCCAAAACGTGACATTTTGGCTACATTTTGTACGATTTTGGCAGAAAACGAAAAACTTCAGAAATGCCATGACCCAGGTGATAAACTTCGCATGATGCTCTATAGATGTACCGAATTTCAACAAAATCGTACAGACCGTTTTCGCGTAACCCGTCAGACAAGATTCGGTGAAATAAAAAAAAAAAAAAAAAAAAAAAAGAAAAAAAAAAAAAAAGAAAAAAAAAAAAAAAGAAAAATAGCAATAATAATAGATCCACCTATTAGAAATAGGTGAATCTAATAAATAATTAAGTCATCCAACGAAGTTGGAATAACTTTTAACGATCATCAGCATGTTTGCTTTTCTTTCTTTATTCTTTGTTTCTGTTTTCTTTCGATCCTACGTTCATTCATTTTTTTCTTTCTTTATTTCTTTTTCATGGGAGGAAAAATTCGGGTACTTCCGCTTAACACACTCTCATGACATTTAGCGCATTACTCAGACACTTGAAAATTTCGCCCAGACAGCTTCCCACAATTCTAGCCACAATGAGAGTGATGCAGATATTGTTTTTTTTTTATTTTTCAGTACATTTTAATATCACCACCTACATCTGGCGCCTACTTTAAAACCTTCCATATCCCACTCCAGCGGACAAGCATATTTGAAAGTGTATTCACTCATGGACAATTACTAAACCCCCGGATGGCGTCATAGGGACATTCAAATTCAACTTTCTCCGATTTTCATGAAGTTTTAAAATGTTGTAGAGCTAAAAAAAATAATAGACATTTGTATCTTTGTTTTAGAGATTTCGCAATTTTTGACGTTATTACGTCACGTTAAATTTATGCACTTTCTCATTAAATATGCTGTTTTTTGTGACATCCATAGCTACAAAGTTATAACATATATTGTTTACATACTTCGCAAGTCCATCTCCAGTTACATGAAGTTGATCCATCCAGTTTTGCTTTTCCGATTGATAGGAAGCAGTGTTGTTTTTAAGTATTTTAATTTCCAGCTCATTTTTAACTCCATCTTTCGATACGTTTGGAAATAAATAGTATATTGCCGTCCTAGAAAATGCTCAGCTGTTATACCCGTACGCCGAGGTGTCGTCATAGGGATCCTGAGGTCAAATTTTAAAATGCTTCAGATTTTTCTGAAATTTCAGTATGTCGGGGGGGTTGAAAAAAAGAGATAGGTGTATTTGTCTTTCGATTTGCCACCATTTTGGCGTCACTTCAAAGATAAGCCTACGTTTAACATATTTCATTAGAAACGTTGTCTTCTGGATCGCCTAGCTTCGTTTGGGTCTAAGGCTTTAAGATTTTAATTTCCAGCTCATTTTTAACTCCATCTGTCGATACGTTTGGAAATAAATAGTATATTGCCGTCCTAGAAAATGCTCAGCTGTTATACCCGTACGCCGAGGTGTAGTCATAGGGATCCTGCGGTCAAATATTAAAATGTTTCAGATTTTTCTGAAATTTCAGTATGTCGGGGAGTTGAAAAAAAGAGATAGGTGTATTTGTCTTTCGATTTGCCACCGTTTTGGCTTCACTTCAAAGATAAGCCTACGTTTAACATATTTCATTAGAAACGTTGTATTCTGGTTCGCTTAGCTTCGTTTTAACCTTTTGAACTCGTAAGACCGATTTTTCGGTCCAAGGCTTAATTTAGTCCTATTTTTGTTTTTATTATAAGAGGTATATAAACTGGACATTGATGATTAAATAATGACTGCAGTCTGCAGCCAGACGACTGAAGACAGCAGTTATGATTTTATCCTCCCTGTATATCGGTATTGGACTGACCATTCTCACTGTGATTACACATAAAGACGATACCATTCCAGGACACGAGGATTCAAAGGGTTAATAATGACACAGTTACGAAACTTCATACATTTGTTTTTGTTTTCTTTTAGCTTATTTCAACTTGTTCAGTGCTATTTTTCTCATTTGAACTGATACTCACCCGATGCCAGCGATGCAAATTTTACGTTTTTTAAATATCTTTTATTTTCAAACTCATTTTCAGCCTCAGCCTTTCGAAATTTTGGAAATATAATCTATGCAAAAAACATATCTAAAAAGTGTTGTCGTCCTACCAAATTATCAAACGTTATGGTCGAGTTCTGAGATTACCTCATATGGTGTCATAGAGTCAACAATGTAAATGACACGGATTGGGGGACTTTAGTGTGTTGTGGAGCTCCAGAAATTAGAAATAACCTTTTTTGTTTTTCAATTTGGAGCCATTTTGGTGTTTTGACATGCCTCTAAAGTTAAGCCTATTTTTGACACTTAGCAGTTAAAAACCTAATTTGATGAAACGCGACGCTCCACACTCGTTAAATATACAACTTTAAAACATCACACTGCTGGCTATCTGAAATCTATCGACCCGGTTCTCAGTTCTTACATTTAGTGCACCGACTGGAAGGAGTCGGAAGTTAGTGATGTTTATAAAGATATTAATTTCCAGCTCATTTTTAAGACTATCTTTCTGAAATTTTGAAAAAAAACCTCCGATGAAACCAAGATCTAAAATGTCGTCCTGTCCTTGGAAATTCCCACCCGTTGTGGCCGAACTCATAGGTAATATCCAGAGATCGTTGGGTCATAAAATTTCACACACGTTTCCCTTCATGATAGCTCTGTTAAATGCATTCGCTACAATTTAAATTTCAACCCTTTATCCAAAATAACCTCAATTTGACGGGTTTTTCTTCACGAACGCTCAATGTCTGCTTACTTGTTCAACTCTTACTCTCGAAATTTTGGAACTGTCTTCTCCAATAATACATATATATAAAAATGCAATTGGATTTCAACCGACGAGAAATTCGTCCGTGGCTTCATTTGGGATGATGATAGAACGTTAACATCCGAAAAATTAAGTTTCTCCCATTTTCATGAAACTGTAGTACGTTGAAGAGTTCGAAAATATGAACTAGAGGGTGTCACTTGTGTGGAAAACACACTATGGTGTATCCCCGCATTTGCATCCTTGACTTTGTATGAATGTTTGATACAAAGATGAAATGTATTATATGACACACTAAAATCATATTGAGTGGCACAGGTGACACAGCTTCGTGCGCATCTACATACTCCACTGCAACATTTTTGCATGGTATTAGCGTTTCGAATAACATACATGCACCCTGGGAGCCTTTCGCCGGAAACAGTCTAAAAAAACACAAAAGTAGTAACGGTGGCACAGCCACGTGGCACCTGAAAAATCCTAAACCTTCGTGCACATCTACAGACCCTACTGCAACATTTGAGCATTTTGTTTAGCATTTCAAATTACATACCCAGGAGCCTTTCGCTGGAAAGAGTCAAAGAAAACACTAAAGTGGCAACGGTGGCACAGCCACGTGGCACCTAAAAAACCCGAAACCTTCGTGCGCATCTACAGACCCTACTGCAACATTTGAGCATGGTTTTAGCATTTCGAATTACATACCCTAGGAGCCTTTCGCCGGAAACGGTCTAAGAAAACATGAAAGTGGCAACGGTGGCACAGCCACGTGGCACCCGAAAATTCGAAACCTTTGTGTGCATCTTCTACAGACTCTACTGCAACATCTCAGCATGGTTTTATCATTTCGAATTACATACTCTAAGAGCTTTTCGCCGGAAACGGTCTAATAAAACACGAAAGTGGCAATGGTGGCACAGCCACGTGGCACCTGAAAAATCTGAAACTTTCGTGCGCATCTACAGACCCTACTGCAACATTTGAGCAAGGTTTTAGCATTTCGAATTACATACTCTAGGAGCCTTTCGTTGGAAACGGTCTAAGAAAACACGAAAGTGGCAACAGTGGCACAGCCACGTGGCACCTGAAAAATCCGAAACTTTCCGAAACTTTCGTGTGCATCCACAAACCCCACTGCAACATTTGAGCATGGTTTTAGCGTTTCGAATTACATACCCTAGGAGCCTTTCGCTGGAAACGGTCTAAGAAAACACGAAAGTGGCAACAGTAGCACAGCCACGTTGCACCCAACAAATACGAAACCTTCGTGCGCATCTACATACCCTACTGCAACATCTGAGCATGCTTTTAGCATTTCGAATTACATACTCTAGGAGCCTTTCGTCGGAAACGGTCTAAGAAAACATGAAAGTGGCAACAGTGGCACAGCCACGTGGCACCTGAAAAATCAGAAACCTTCGTGCGCATCTACAGACCCTACTTCAACATTTGAGCATGGTTTTAGCGTTTCGAATTACATACCCTAGGAGCATTTCGCTGGAAACGGTGTAAGAAAACACGAAAGTGGCAACTGTGGCACAGCCACGTGGCACCCCAAAAAATCCGAAACCTTCGTGCGCCTCTATAGACCCTACTGCAACATTTGAGCATGGTTTTAGGATTTCGAATTACATACCCTAGGAGCCTTTCGCCGGAAACGGTCTAAGAAAGCGCGAAAGTGGCAACGGTGGCACAGACACTTAGCAGCGGAAAAAATCCGAAACTTTCGTGCGCATTTACAGACCCTACTGCAACATTTGAGCATGGTTTTAGCATTTCGAAAATCTGAAACCTTCGTGCACATCTACAGATCATTTAGCAACACCCCAGTGCAGCTATAGAACTCTGAATTACATAGGCTGGGATTATTCGAAATAAAAGTGAAAAATTAGCGCATTTTTCAAGTGGCTCCATAGAAGACACCTGGTGGCGCAAAACTTTAAAAGTGGTATTTTTGGATTGCACAGGCCCTATTGAACAATTGTAGAAAGTTACAGCGTTTCGAATTACAAAAACGGACGTACGGAAGTACGGACGTACGGAAGTACGGACGTACGGAGGGAGATCACGACAATATCCCCGCATTTTTTTTAAATGTGGGGATAAAAATAGTTGTCTTTGGGATTTGATTTGATTTAATTTCATTTATGATGTTTTTACGCCACTTTGTGTTTTTACACCCTCTCCCATTTTGTGAGAACACCACGTCAAAAACTGCAACATATACTCCTATAAATATCGTAAAACACAAATGTCAAGGGATAGTTGGAAGGATATCAATGCACATTTGTATGCACATTGATGTAGTAAATTGAATTATATGACATCAAATGTGACGGGGTGCAAAACAACGTACAATTCATATTTTGCACTGGCGGCTGAGTGCTCATTGATGCGTTTTAGTAGGTTGATTGGCCAAATATAAATAATCAGATGAGACTTGTACAGCCAACCCCATGATACTGGACGCCAGGCAGGGTTCAGTGTTTGATACAATCTTGCAGGGCTCAAAACATGCGGTGTCGCGTCGCTTTTTGCTATGCAAAACTTGCAAAAAGCTATACAATGTTCAATTATGTATAGCATTTTGCGATACAAGATAATCAACTGCAGCCTATTAGGCTGCAGTTGATTATCTTGTATCGCAAAATGTAAATGAAAATTTGCAAACAAATTTGAAAACTAGTTCACTGATGCTTTACTTCTGATTGTGCAATATTCCATGCATAACTCAGATTAACTCTCCATCAAGCATCATTAGCAACTTCATATGTTAGATGAATTCTATTGGTTTAAATTCTTCCTGTTTTTACAACAGTTTGCATAAAATGTCCATTAAAAATAACTTCAAGCCCATCAAATTAAAAATCCCAACTTCCATTTTGAGAATTCTATTAAACAACCAAGACGCCAATTGAAAATATCCAAGTCCATGCAACATCTAAAGGCAGTTCAGTTAAAAAAAACATAGTAAATGTTTCATGTGTTGCAGATCATTTGGAAATGCCCAGAAATGGATGGAAACTATTCTATCTACTTCGAAGAATTCAATACAAAACAGCATAACATAACTCTGGTATACAAAAAAAGCTATGCAATTTTTACAAAATGCTATTCATTTTTTGGAAATGTGTAGCATTTTGCTACGCCCAAAAAAAAAGTTATTTTGAGCACAGCAATCTGGTAAAAAAACACAACGTCGGTCAAAAGCCTTTCTCCAAACACCACAAACGAAACTCCGCTGAAATCACAGTGGTTCACGGCATCAAAAACTAAGACAACAGAGTATTTTCCAAAGTTCAACCTCCTACCTTCAAATACTTATTCACTTCACATGCAACATAGTTTAATATGCGTATCTACTCCCCCCACCCCACCCCCACCCAACATCCTCCCTGTCACAAGGTTTTGAACAATCAATCAACGAGTGCGATAAATAAATACTTGAAACACACCTATTTTTGATGTCTGTCAGGGGCTGCGGAACGATTTTCAAAGTGTGTGTGTGTGTGGGGGGGGGGGGGGGGGCTGGATTGGGCGATGGATGGTCGTCGGTATGAACAATTTAAATTTCAGGGTCCCAAAACCCCCATTTCCATGCATCTGAGTGGATATTTTGAGATTTTTTAGGAGATGTATTTGAAAGATTTCACACGTTGAGAGCCGTTAAAAAACGCCGGTAAAGCATACAGGTGAGGTCGTAACTACCAAAGCTGATAAAGAGACCCCACCTGCATGCTTTAACAAACGTTTACAGCAATTATACTGTCTGTGGATTATCTTGTCAGGGGTTGGATTTGGTACTTGCATGTCTTTAAGATTACGATCTATTTTAGCTAACCGATTTATTAACAGACTGTATACATTTAGCGTTTGCTCCCATATACTGCAAAAAATGATCCGAAATCCATCGAAACTGAACCAGTACGAGAGAAACATAGATGGCGAAAATATGGGGGAGGCTCTGGATCCGCCCCTTGTTTCACCAGCCAGTCATTGGTTGTGTTAAAATATATGCATACAAAAAAACATGGCCCGGCAAAAAAGTAAAGGGCTTGAAGCCACCCCCCCCCCTATACCCCCCCCCCCCCTTCCACGGTTCCGCCGTCCCTGACTGTAATGTGTTCCTAAAAGTGATCTATATTCGACATAAACAGTCTTCATTAATCAATGGCCAACTATATTCGTATCTTTGCACAGAAATGACCGGGTTGTCAGTTTGAGATCATCTAAGCAAAACTGTTGAACAGCAACCATCCGGTCCTGTATAAAGGTGTGAGTGGTTAGAGTAGAAAAGAAGTGATGTCTCGTGGCATTTGTATTCACATTGCATCACCCAATTTAACCCTTCTGCGAAATGTCAAATTTGCCGGACAATGTCAAAAATTAATTTCAGTGTACATGTACGGACATGAAATATCGATACCTTTTAGTACTCGTGGTCCCAAATAAAAAGTTGAAAAAAATTGAAAATCTGACGTCAGAAACCGTAGATATGACGTAAGCAAGGTCGGGGTACACCATTCCCATTTACTCGTTGTCCAGTCTCCTAAACTACGAAAACATAACTCTAAAAACTAGATAAATAATTGAAGGCCAGCCTTTTCAACTTTTATCAACACACACAAATAGCACGTCGATCTGCGCGTTAGTCTCCGCGTTATGACCACATATGGCCTGTGCACAAGCACTGTTTCAGCCAATGGACCTCCAGGTAACCTGGAGGCCCATTGGCAGAAACATTGCATGTGTTTGCTGTGAGTAACAAGAAGAACCAGCCATGCTTTGGATGCCCTTCGATGGGGCAATTGCGCGTAATTGCTACGCGCAATTAAGCCTAAATAAGCGCACAGTTCGTGACAGGACTTCTAGTTTTAACTGTAACAATCGTGGCCTGACAAAAACTCACAATCAAGTTTCATTAAACAAATACAAGCTTGAAAAAATGTTGAAAATCAGACCTGAGATACTGAAGATATAACTTAATCAACAGCGCGGGCATCAACCTTTCGCTTTTGTGACTACATTCTCTTGTCAGCAAATTGTTTGCATTTACCTTTCAAATCGTTTACACTAAATTAATAATACACGCCAGACTTCGCCGCCTAAAATGGCGTTTGCCGTCAAAATAGCGTTGGCTGTTTCAGGGCGTTGACAGCGAGTCGTGGAGTGATATCGGGACATCTAGTTGTATACGTACTTTTACATGCCGTGTGAGACTGAATGGTACGGAATATGCGACTGAAATGTGTGAAATTGGTGTATGCTACGGCAGTGGGGAAGTGTGTACCCTCGCATGATGTTCGATAGAGTCCAAAGATTAGAACCTTTGAGTATGTCTGTGTAGTGTCCAGTAGTTCCCACTGTGTGGAACTCGTGACTATAGCACCACACATGTGTACTATAATATTCAAAAAAGAAAGGGATATTTGATAAAAGTGAGATATATGAAGAAATATATTTACATTTTCACCACAAAGCCAGTTGAGGCATTGCAATGCGACATCTGTTGAATGATAGTTGGGTGTCTGACAAGCACACATTACACGCACTGAGCTGTAAAAGACATGGGCGGTCAGTCAGAGAATGTACCACATTCAGTCAAAGACTTCAATACCATGTAGATCCTCCTCAGTTCGCGAGACAAGCGCGGGTCCGACGTGGCATACTCCTCACACCAAACATCCAATATCAGTTTGACTAGTGTCATTCCATTCTTCCTGCAGTGTAGCGGCGAGTTCCTGGACATTAGTAGGGGGCTGTTGGCGTTGTCGTATGCGCCTGCCAAGCATACCCCAGAAGTGTTCGATTGGTAAAAGGTCTGGACTTAGTTCTGGTCAAGGCAGTATAGCGATGTTCTGCTCCTTGAGTAATTATGTAGCGACACGGTCCCTGCGTGCTCTTACATTATCATCTTGGAAAATGAATCGACGACCGTGACGTCGCGCAAATGGCACTAAGTGAGCTGCTAACATGTTGTGACGGTAGTTATTTATTTATTTATTTATTTATTGGTGTTTAAGGTCACATACTTATGCACAATGGCTAATCGTGACCGTGACAGTTTTACGGGTGGAGGAAGCCGGAGTACCCGGAGAGAACCACCGAGCAACGAAGAGCAGCTGTCAGCTCTCCAACATCGTAACTCTGAACTCTGCACCGCAGCACAGGCAGGGTTAGATTGGTTGAGGACATGCGCACCATCGACGTGCAGTACGCCTCAGTACACAGCGTCATCGTGCCCCCCATGTAGGCAATCGGGGTGAAGTGTCTTGCCCACGGACACAACGCGGTTGCCGCAGGTGGGATTCGAACCGAGGACCTCTCGGCTTGCAGCCTGCTGTGACGGTAGTACTGCCCTGCGAATCGCCATTGGATGACAGGCAAGGCCGTTCTGCTTGCCATGGTTATGCCTCCCCACATCATAACTGATCCACCACCAAAACGACCGTGCTGCCTAAAGGTTACGTCATGATATCGCTCGTTCAGCCACGGCCACACTCTGTTTCGCCTGTCGTGGAAATCGAGAGTGAACCTCGATTCATCGGAAAACACGACGTTGCTCCATCGACGATTGTCCCAGCGCTGTCGTGCTCCACACCAATTACGCCTTGCTGGGATGTGACGTTCAGTCAAATGTGGAATTATTCGATGTTGTCGAACGTGCACATTCCAGCTGTGTAGGCGATTTCGGATAGTCTGACCCCTGACTCGCACATCAGTCACTCGGTGAAACTCCTGTCCACTTTCCGAGGCACTTTGGTGGCGGTTACATAATGCAGTGGTTCGGATGAAACGATCCTGGTTTGCAGTTGTGGCCCCAGGACGACCTGACCGACTTCTGTCATCAATATTGCCTGCCTGACGGTAGCGTGACCACAACCTGCTAATCACCGATTGAGTAACGCTGACAATTTGAGCCACTACAGTCTGTCTGTAACCAGCTTCCAACATGCCAACGGCACATAAACGTTCGTCACGTGTCAGTTTTCGCATACCTCGAAAGTTACGTTTCGACGAGAAACTATTGATGAACGAGTTTATACCAGGAAAAGATGGATGAGACCTCGAAAAAGCCCGTCCAGCACAAATGCAAATTTCAAAACGCACCACACAGACATTAACGAGGCGCTCGTGCGAAAAACTTGCACGATGTTTTCATGGGGCGCTGACATTCATGATCCACATTAAACTTGGTAATATAGTGATATGTCCAATCATGCGTATCCAATACAATTTTCCGAAAATGTCAACATCAGTTTGGATATCCCTTACTTTTTTTAATAGTATAATTAGGCATAGTTAACACGAGCTTTTGACCTATTACAAGGTGTTGGATCACCAAATTCATTCAGAAATCTGACGCTGCAGTGGGCTGTTTATTTACTCACTTTTTGTGCATTTTTCTCGTAGTCTTTCGCAGATGGAACGTGGTGTCACCATTACTGTCAACGATATACGTATATTTATTTCCTGCTCGTTATATAGATATTTCAATCATAGAGTATTTAATTTATTTTGAAAACATTATATTAACTGATTGAAGTACATGACGGTATCATAAAACTATAGCTGTGGTGATTCTTCATTAACATTGAATGGACAAACATGTCTAATAGTAATGTAATCATAGAGTGGGTCAAATCAAGCCTGGATTGGGAAACAGTTCTTGCGATGATTAAACGAAAATCAACATTTATGTTGTTTTTAAATTCAGTCTGATGGAATATTTCAACTGGTCGGAAACATGAAACGTTTCCATACCGAGGGGGTGAGGAGATCTCCCCGTCAGGAGCTGTAGCATCGATGGGCCACTACCAGCCCACTAATCAACAGGAAAATGCAGTGGTACTGTTTTAGAATCATTTCCACCACAAAAATACTTTACAAAGAAATCCCAGTAAGCCTTGTACTGATAGGCAATGCATATATTATTCTCACCAGCTCTTGTTTTCTCTTTTCAATAATCTCTTCAGCAAACTCATGTACAAATTTACAGTTGTTGGCAAATTTTCTACCTTTAGATGTCATATAATAGATGAAGTCAATGTAGAGCAGTGGATTTCTGAAAGAAAACACACGGAAGGAGCCGAAATAAAAGGACAGTTCAGGTGTGTAATTATTTTAATCAAGAAGCAGTTATGCATATAGAAATTACTTCTGAAGCCAACAAAACGGTTTTGATTCCCATCCAATTCCTCATTACAGTTAAAACTAGAAGTTCTGTCATGAAATGCACACAAATAGCACGTTGATATGCGCGTTAATGTACGCGTTAGGGCCCACGTAAAGTTATCAAATTCTGTACATATGGCCTGTGCACAAGCAATGTTTCAGCCAATGGACCTCCGGGTACCCGGGAGGTCCATTGGCAGAAACATGGCATGTGTTTGCTATGAGTAACCAGGAGAAGCTGCCGTGCTTTGGATGTCATTCGATATGGCAATTGCGCGCAATTCCAACGCGCAATTAAGCCTAGATAAGCGCGCTATTCGTGACAGTACTTCTAGTTTTAACTGTAAAAGCAACCCCCTTCGCTCGTTGAACATGTTTATTGGCTTAGACTGCTTTTCATAAATGTATAAAATCGTGAGACTTTAACTATTTAACTTTTTTGACTGATGTATATTTATTTCCACATGTTTACAACAAAGCGTGATTAAAATACAATATCTATTTATAATGTTAGTTTTGTGAAAATACGATTTGCGCTACTCAGCAGAAAATAAATTGGTCTATAAGTTTTTGGTTGATTTCTGTTTTTTGGGGTTTTTTTTTATGAAGTACGGGTATCGCATCTTATAGGCCGCACATTCTGCGGATGTATGTGCCTCATATGCGTCATATTATCCATCAGGTGAAAGCATTTAGACTGTGCGGCATTGCTTTGTTACAATGTGTAGGCGCTCTTCCATAACTTGTAATGGGGCCTGAATAAGTACACACGTTTTTCGAACCACAGCAATTGACCAGTTAGGAAACAAAACAAAAGAAATGCAAATAAAAATAAATGCCCCTCTCCCTCATTGATTTAATATATTTTGATGGCTCGAGAACCAAATGTATCTTTATTTGATCTTATCATGTTACATGTTTTCTCTAAAAATCGTTAATTTTGAACTGATGCTAGTTTATTACGGAATTGACTGAACACTTGTTTCCGCGCATTGAAAAAATGTAGTTAGTTACAGATTTTGTTTCAGACCCAATATTGTATACATGATGGCAGTAAATTCCAAGCGGGATAGAGACTCGACCTGATAGAGAAATCACTAACGCCTCGAATGCCATATAAGTCCCGCCAACCAACAAGCAGTGTAACATATATTTATTTTATTTTTATTCGTTTTTTTCCCCCTCAAACAAATCGTTTTCTCATTTGCACTCGCCGAAAATGGTATTCCACTCCCAGCAACGTATTCCACTATCAGCGAAGACAGACTTTCTTAATTTTTTGTGCATGTATTGGAAGTAACCACGGAATCAATTATAAAGTATTGTTTTGGGAAAAAATAAAATAAATATAAACGTTCACTGCTCGGATTCGAGTACGGTCTTATCCTCTAATGGGCCGCGCGGATTATTTAATTCGACTAACGTCTCGTGAAATAATCCTCCGTGCGCCCCACTCGAGAATTAAAATCGTACTCCATACCCAACCGCGACCTATTGTCTGTATCTTACCAGCAACACTTTCACTTTCAATATACTGAATTAGTAACTGCAATCAAAAATAGATGATATCACATTGGTTGTTTAACCCTCTGGACTCTGATGTTAAATCACCTCAATTTCAAATTGCAATTTTTTTCCCACAATGCAACTAGGAATTTAACCAATTCAATCTTGTTTGACAAAGCTCAATGAGCTCTGTCAAATAAGGCTGAATTGGTTAAATTCCTAGTTGCATTATGGGAAAAAATTGCAGTTTGAAGTTTTTAAATTTAGACACCCAAAGTGCAGAGGGTTAAAGAAAGATGCATTAAGTGTTTAACTGCTTTCTGTAATCAGTCTGACTGTAAGTCGAGACTAGGGACGTATGATACAAATAAAACTTGTACATCGCATTTTAGATTCAATGAAAGTCCGTAAGGTTGTCGCAGATAAGATATATGGAGATATTGTCAGTTCATACTACCGTTATGTCCACAAGTTCAGTTTGGTAGAGCAGAAATCTGAACACTAACTAGATTAGCGCATTAGCAATTGGAGGTTATTAGTTGAGTAATTTCATATCGGCCGATATATCATTTATGTATTGGTGCTTAACGCCACATCAACAGCCAAACCTATATAGTAGCGACGTAACGGTGGAGAATAAAAAGGTCGTCGACAATTATGAAGGAAAACGAATATCAATAGGAAAGATATGAGTGGTTTGAACAGTAACGAGTGATGATACAGGAAACACAGATATTACATAAATGAACCTGATGATTTGAGACTTGAAAAGTCTAGTCTGAAAACAATTTACAATTGTTGAAAAATGTTGATTACTTTCACAAATGATAGAACTTTGCGTGGGCTCGTATGACAAAATGAATCTCTTTGAGATCCTACAGTTAAATACTATCAAAATAAGTGCAATGTAAAAGAATGTGTTCCACTGTCAACATTTGTTGGCAAGGATCACATTCTGGCTGCAAATTACCCTATAACAAAAATGAGTGTGTAACTCTTGTTTGATGGAAATGACATCGTGTCAGAATGAGGTGATCTTTTCTACAAAGATTACTGGACGGATAGTTATCAGCAATTGTTGTTCGGAAGCGATGCAGCTTGGTGTTTGTCGCTCCACCCCATTCCTCCCGCCAAACAGATCTGATGTACTTATATGAGCAGTTGGAAATGTGGAGATCGACCCTTTATGGATAGACCATAAAGTGCACCCAGGAAGTGACGTCATGTCATGTAACCTAGTCACGTCATGTTTGGTGGTCATTGTAGCTCGCGAGAGCGGCCATCTTTTAATATTATCTGTATAGTGATACAGGGACATCGTATACATCCGCAACGCGTGTTATTAGGGTGACTCGTGTTTCCATCGTTCATTTTATACCGGAGCACGCGGTCTTGGTTGCTATGTGACCCAAAATCCTCTAATAGTACGGGGATATGTTCTGAGAGGTGTGTTATTTTGTATAAGAGTAAATCTAATTACCGAAATAGACCGGACAACCCCCCCCCCCCCCCTCCAGAACCACAAGAACGAAAGAACACTTTTTGTTGTTCTGATTCTCCAGAATCCTCATTTTTTTCCAGTAATAGGCGCGTTCCTTCGTATACGAGATGATGTGGATAAGAGTAGTTCGAGGTGTCACTCGTTCGAGTAAATATTCGATAGGTTATATACTCGATAAGATTCCAGTTGTTCGAACAATGGCCGTTCAATTCACAACACGATAGCTTATTTGTCCAACAAACTTCGAGCCGTTAGAGCAAACAGACTGTATACGACTGTTAGTGAGAGTGGAAACCAAGTGTGATAATGGTATGAACTGAGATCTATAAGGGTAGTAGTGTAATGATGGGTAATTAAATCAAACTGCCACAACGTCGACTGAGTGCTAGAATGTTCTATGTCCCATAGGGGACAGAACATTCTAGCACTCAGACGACGACAAGACAATAGTAATGATTCAAGGCTGTAACGGGGCTGCAGACCTTAGCTTTGGGTAACTACAGAGCAGCCGATGATAAACAAGATGGTAAGACTATGAATAAATCAGTAGTAGTGTTCGAGATCCCCCCCCCCCCCGCCCCCACCCAAGGGACAAACGGGCACTAGGAACATAACTATTTCCATATAGATATCCTAGAAAACGTATGCTCAAAAAGGACTTCACCATGCCATAGATATCCTCAAACACCCTGATGAGGATTTGAGGGACAGTAAATTGTACCTCAATGAGGGAATTCTTCGTGACCCTTATGACCTCATGCTATAAAAAGAGGTGAGGAAGGCCTGTTCTTTGTTAGTTAGGGCTGCTGGAAGTGGAGTGGCACAGGACGTGGCGGTTGAATACCCAGATGGGGATGAGAAGATTGGTAGATTATACTTAAGTGGGGAAATTCCTCATGCACCTCATGCCCTTACACGAAAAAGGGGGATGCTCTTGTCACAGACGTTTTCCAAAGAAGCATTTTCAAAAAGCGATTCACAGAACGTGGTTGTTGAATACCCAGATGGGGATAAGAGGGATGACAGATCATATCTCATACATGGATTTCCTACTGGTCCACATGGTTTCATACGACAAACAGTATTTCGGCATAGACTGACCACAGGAAGGGATTCCGCGAAACCTGGCCGTTGAATACCCGGATGATGATAAGAGCGTAAGAGGACTCACTCGTTCGAGTAAATACCCTGTAGCTTATTTGCTGGATAAAATTCGAGCCAATGGAAGAATACCTGTCTCTGCTCGATTGCCTCTTCGCCTTTGGAATCGTGTAGGACTTCGTTATACACAGGATAGTTAAATCTGTTGAGGTATGTACAGATTACGGGGAATAAAGCAGTGGTGATTCTAAGACTTTAACCTGGGCAGCAGTCAGGACCAGACAGACTGCTGGGGTAAGTAGGATAGGGACAGTTTTAGGCAATACAGATAGAAACCGAGGGTACCAACGGAATCTGAACTATATAAGCAGTATTTTTAGAAAAAAAGAGGAGTATCCTGGAATCCGAACCTATTTCGACAGATTTTTTTTGTGATTTGGAGGAATTGTCGGGCTGTTTGTGGTATTTCTACGAAGTAAACGAGGAATCGGAACCAATAAAGGTACTCTTATACAAAGGAACCCGCGTATTATTAGAAAAAAGGTGGATTCTGAAGAATCCGAACAAAATAAAGTCGTTCTTAGTGAATGGGAGATTTACGGTTACATTTGAGTAATTAGATTTACTCTTATACAAATGAGCACACCCTCGGGTCATATCTCTGCATTATTAGAGGGCTTTGGGTCACATAGAAACCATGTGCTACCACAGAAACGAAGATGACGTTACCCGGTATACAACATGTACGACGGAAACACGTGTCACCCTGAAAACAAGTGAGGCGCATGCCAACTAAGACCGCGTATCACTATGACGTGATCACGTCACAAAATGACAGATCAAGCGGGCTACAATGACAACCAAAATAATTAGGTCACATGACGTGACGTCATTTCAAGGGTCCACTTCCGGGTTCATCCAAAAATGGTCGATCTCCACATCTCCAACTGCTGTTATGTGACTTAAATCACTGAAAGGAATTTTAAAGTCAGTGAGCGGGTTGATTAAAACCGGTTTTGCTGCACTGGCTGCCTATGTGTAACCGAAGATACCAACATGTCCAGGTTATCAGCAAAACACGGTATCATATTGGACAGACATGAAATTATTCAGCTTTTCGCGAAGTTCCAAACTAAGAGGGTTCTTCAACTTGGGGTTGAGTAAAGCTAGCAAAAAGGAAAAAGAGTCGAAAAATTATCAACTTCCCGCCCTGTTATTTATTTATTGGCGTTTAAGGTCATATACTTATGTACAATGGCTGATCATGAACGTGACAGTTTTACGGGTGGAGGAAGCCGGAGTATCCAGACAGAACCACCGAGCAACGATGAGCTACCAGCTCCCCAACATCGTAACTCCGCACTGCAGAACAGACAGGGTTAGATTAGTTAAAGACATGCCTTAGTACACGACGTCATCATGCCCCAATGTGGACAATCGGGGTTAAGTCCCTTGCCCAAGGACACAACGCGGGAGTCCGAATTGATCGCTCAGACGATCACCCATCAGTAGTATGTCAGGGGCTTTTGAGGGAATATTGGCTGGATCTCATTGCAGGATCTCATTTGACGTCATAGTCACGTGACCTAGTGGCGCCATGTTGTGTTATCATGGTAACCCACGTGAGCGGCCATGTTGTGACGTCATCTCCATAGTGATACGTGTTGTTAGTGCGCATGCGCAGCGCGTGTTGTTAGGGTGATACGTGTTTCCGTCGTCCATTTTGTATATTGGAAGCCGCCATCTTGGTTTCTATGCTAGCACGTGATTGCTATGTTACCAATGGCTTCTAACAAGACAGGGGTATGTTCGGAGGGTATGTTCGATTGAACAGGGGTAAATCTAATTACCACAAACAACCCGACAAACCCTCCAAATCACCAAAATCCACCCGAAATCACCGAAATTGACTTTATTTCCCCATTTTATCGGTTTAGCACGTAGTGCTATAGTACTAAGGGGTACAAGGGGTGCATTCGACTGAAGTGGAGTAATTTTCTGGTTCGGATTTTCCCAGAATCCCTTTTTTTGATCCCATGACGTGTTATTTCCCTATTAAGAATAGCACGTAGTGCTATAGGACAAATTTACCCAGAATTCTCTGCTTCTATCTATATATGCAATAGTTATCGTTTATCTGGCCATGTTCCTTTATTCTAGAGTATACTCCAATAGCGTAGAGGAGCCTATTAACTGGAACAGCTTTGCTTATTATTACTATATTTAGCTATTCCAGTCTATTCTTGTTAGTTCTGACCCTATTCCAAGTACTCTTGTTGTTTCATTTATCTAGATCATTTATATAAATTATAACTAACCAATCAGATTGCTTGATTTCCCATAACCTGTATGCAGAGTTATCTCCCTTCTGTACAACAAAAGCCAATATCATTCCCAAAGTCAATATCATTCCCAAAGCCAATAAGCTATCGAGCAGTTACTGATAAGTCATTGCTCGAACGACTCGAAGCTCATCGAGCAAATGAGCCTTAGAGCAATTGCTCGATCGAGTGACTCGGCATATTGCTCGAATGACTCGAAGTCCGTCGAGCAAATGAGCTATCGAGTAATTGCTCGTTCGAGTGACTCCTCGAACGACTCTTCGACTCATTTCAGTATTTGAGGATACCTATGGCCCGGCATTGTATTATTTGAGGATACCTATCGAGGTTACCTTTTATAGGATACTTATCTGAGGATACTATTACCTATATCATACCTATCCCAAATATCCCTTATCAGCTAAAGAGCAAGAGAGGAATTGCTCCATGAGCAATTGCTCGATCGACTCGAAGCTCATCGAGCAAATGAGCCTAAGAGCAATTGCTCCATGAGCAATTGCTCGAACGACTCGAAGCTCATCGAGCAAATGAGCTATCGAGTAATTGCTCGTTCGAGTGACTCCTCGAACGACTCTTAGACTCATTTCAGAAAAAAGGGGTGCCGAAGGCCATATGTTTTCCAAAAAGGGGTGCCGAAATTGAGGTGCCTTCTGGAGAATCCCTTTTTTGTCAAATGAGCTATCGAGTAATTACTCGATCGAGTGACTCGACATGCTGCTCGAACGACTCGAATCCCATCGAGCAAATGAGCTAACGAGCAATTGCTCGTTCGAGTGACGCCTCGAACGACTCTTAGACTTATTTCAGAAAAAGGGATTTCATAGCCATAGCCGTTTTCGAAAAAGGGATTCTTAAAAAGGGATTCTGTAAAATGGGAGGCCTATTCGAGTCCGTAAAATTTGGATTCCGTGTATCATAAATACCTGGCCTGACATGAATACATCAAAACCTCACCAAATTATTGTAGAAATTACCAACAAAATCGGTAGAATGCCAGACACCATGGACATAGCTCAACAGCACCATTCCATCATTGTAGCAATGATTCACTATCGAACAATCAGGTAAAGTAGAACCAAAAACAACCTAAACACCAACAACCTCTCCAACAATAACTGAGAGAATAAAACAAAAACAAGCAAATGATACACCAAAGACAGAGCCAAATAAAGACCTAAACCTAGGTAATGACAGAGAAATGAGGTGAACAAATTAATACCAGACCAGAAAAAAACAACCACCACAACAAATTCTAAGTCAGAGTCAGAGACGAAGTAAAAAATAAACAAACAAAAAACACAAAAGCAAAAAGAAAAAGAACAAAAAAAAAAACAATCTAAATTCGAATAGAACACCTAAATATTTAAAACTGTTGTCAAGAGCAACATGTTTGAAAGCACAGAGGATCCTCATGCTAGTCGACGTGTTCATCGATTTCACATTTCACGTTCTCCAGTCAACTACGTCTGACTCCATATCAGTGCTGATCCCCCCCCCCCCCCTCCTGTATAAACTCATCAAATATAAAATAAGGGGTGGAATTTCTCCCATATTTTCCACCGTTAAAATCACCACCAAAACATGGACCACAGCACTAATAATATAATCCAATGGCATTGTGGAGGTTTTATAACAAACTTAATGAACTGGGCCCTTCTGTGTCAAAAATACAAACCTGCTGCGTTTGGCCTGCAGGAAACTCTTATAAATAAACTTGGAGCTCAAGATCATTCATCATTTAAGTTTTTCACATCCGTATAAATGTCTGGGCAGATGGTAATTATCTTCAAGTTCATGGAATGTCTGTCTTAGTTAGAGATGGCATTTTTTACAGTAATGTGCCTTTACAAACAAATATACAGGCTGGTGTTGTGCGCCATAATTTTATATAAGACAGTTACGTTTTGTTATATTTACGTTTCACCAAGTAAAACCCTACAATTCACAACCGACATGATCCTGTGCTGCTGATCCATTAGCTCCTGACTCCATACATTTTGTTGGGTGGTTTTAACGCACATACCTCTCTTTGGGGTAATTCGTGTAGTTGAGAAGGTGTAAGGGCAAAAAGGAGAAAAATTGATTACAAAATATGGTTTGTGCTTGTTAAATTATGGATATGACACTTATTTGCATCCAGCCTCTTGTTCGATCAGTCAACTGATCCTACAATTGAATGCCCTTCTATCTTACCCAAATTTTATCCGAAGGTAGAAGATGAGTTGTGCGTGAGTCACCACTATCCAATTGTGTTAGAGAGTGTGGTTCCGGCGAACAATGAGGGTGGGGGGGGGGGGTGGGGGGGGGGTGTCCGGAGTGGAATTTAAAAAAAAAACACTGACCGGGACACTTTCTCAAAGCTTTGTTCTAAATGATTCAAACGGGAGAAATCTGTGGAAAGGGCCGATCAAGTAGACATTTTTCAATGAAATTACCATGACATTGCAAACACAGCCACCCCTAACACCTCGGCAAAAACCGAAACGTTTCACAAAACCATGTTTGATAAAGATTGCAAGGGGGCTATAAAATATAGCAAGGAGAGTCAACGGGAATTTTAATAAGTCCCCAGCAACAGATAATTTGGACAAACTACTTATCGATCGGACAAAGACCAGACGACTTATAAAACAAGAAAAGAACAGTTATTGGGAAAACTCTTGTTTCTAAACGGTACCGCTAGACACCCATCCTGACAATTGGGAAAATGATTAACAAAATAAAGCTAAGGAAACAAATGCATCAGCACTACACATGGGAGATAACAAAACACCAATTACATACAAAAAGAGAAATATCCAACAAATTTACCTCCACATTTTCTAAACATTCTTCGTATGAAAATTGTAATCCAGACAGAATTCGTTCAAATCAAGAAACAACAGTAACACCCCCCCCCCCCCCCCCACACACACACCTCCAAAAAATAAATAAATAAATAAATAAATAAATAACAACAAATTTTACCTCTAACAGTTTAGAGGATTGCAATGGACCTTTCCCTATAGAATAGTTAAATAACTCTTTAAATAAAGCAAATAATACCTCTACTGGACTCGATGAAATACATTACCAAATTTTTAAACATCCGACACGACTATCATTTGAACTTTTATTATCTTTTTTCAACGAAATACAGGTCTCTGGCCTGTATCCATTTTCCTTGAGAGATGCAACACTAATTCGCATACCAAATTCTGATAAAGATCACAGCAACTCAAATAAGTACAAGCCTATTGCCTAAACAAATTGGCTGTTTATGTCCATGTTACCACGGAAATGATGATTAATGATCGACGTGTCTGGTTTATGGAATCGAAAAATCGACTCGCGAATGTTCAGTCCGGTTTCAGAAGCCAGATAAGTACTGTGAATAATTTGTTTAGACCTGAAACATTTATAAGAAATGCCTTAGCTGGGAAGGAACATGTGGTCGCCATCTTTTTTGACCTTAACAAGGCGTATGATACAACGTGAAAGTATGGGAATTTAAAAGATATTTTCAACGTGGGGTTAAGAAGGCGTACGCCTCTTTTTAAGAAAGGTTTTTAAAGAATAGCATTTTTAAGGTCAGGTTGGATCTTCGTTACCTGATTCCCACGAGAAAGAATTGGGTGTTCCTCATGGTAGTATTTTATCAGTTACCCTTTTCTGGTGACGATTAATGACATCATCAAAGCAAATGAGAATATGCTAGATTCTTCAGTATATGCTTATGACTTTGTAATGTGTTATAGCAGAAAGAATAGGAATGCCACCGAGCGTAAACTTCAGCTGGATTTAAACAGAATCCAGAAATAGGCTACTTAAAACGGTTTCACTTTTTCGAAAATCTAAGCCAATTGTGTTAATTTCTGTAAACGCCGGAAGCACCACCTTGATCCGAAGTTGAAAATGGATGGAAGTACATTTTAAGTTGTAAAGTAAGTGAAATTCTTAGGCTTAATGTTTGACAATAAACGGAATTTCACTTCTCAAATAAAACAACTAAGGGTTAAATGCAAAAGGGCACGAAACCCTTTTAAGTTAGTTGGTAGCACTGATGGGGGTACTGACCAGAACAAAAGCGTTAACTCTTTACCTAACGAATCGGCCTGCATCCGCCCGCGTAATATGCAAATTCAGCAGTTGAAAAAATAATATTTTAAAAAAAAAATCATTAAAACTCTATCCTGTGACCCCTCGCTGGAACGGGCTCGTTCCAACGAGGGGACAATGATATGGTTTTGTTGTATGTTTTTGGAAAATGTGAAAAAATGATATTTATAATAATACATTTTGATATCGTCCGCGTTGGATAAAGGGTTAATCCATTTGTATATGTCATTGGTTAGATTAAAATTGGATTACGGTTGTATGGCTTACGGTTCTGTATAAATAAATTTGCAAAAAAGCGTACTCAACCAATTAATGTAATTCATAATAATGGAATAAGAATTAGCTTGGGTACTTTTCGAACATCACTACCAGAATCAGAACATGTTGAATCTGAGAAACCTTTTCCTGAGAAGCGCAGAATTAAACTGCCATTCCAATATGTTTCTAAACTATTTGTTTCTTCATCAAACCCAGCTTATAACTGTGTCACTGACTCTCAAAATGTTGAGTTTATCCACAGACCCCAGAAACATTCTCATCCTTTAGTAACTAGAGTAAAGTCCCGTATGGAGTTCCCCACATTTGATTCTGATCCGATAAAAGAAAACCGTAAACCATATATTCCTCCTGGGCATCTTAGAAAACATACCGTTATTTTGGAACTTGCTTCTTCCAAGAAGTCCGAGACAAATTATTTGGAATTTTCAACAAAAAATATGCGGAAATAAAGACCAAGTATAGTACATATACAAGGTTCTATACGGATGTATCTAAAAGTGGAGACCCAAGTATCATCAGCCATTGTTACTGGTGAACAGATCATCTCAATCATAATACGAAACAAAAGTTATATTTTTACAGCTGAAGTTAAAGCTTTACAACTAGCGGCGGAACACATCGAAAATGTACAAGAAAGAAAGTCGCACATATTTACCGACTCTCTTTTCTCATTGCTTCCCAAACTCAACCCCAGGTTCAAGTCCCCTCCCATTTTGGACTTCGTGAGAAGTTGAATACTCTCATATCTGACCAATATGATATCGCTTGTTGGTGGTTACCTGGGCATGTTGGTATCTCCGGTAACACCAGGGTAGACATTTAACAACGCCTCTCGCAGATTTTAAAATTCCTTTCAACGCCTTTAAGCCACATATCAATACGCACCTTCAGATCTATGTGGCAGGCGGTATGGGATTGGGCGACAAATAACAAACTCCATTGCTTCCTACTAAATAGTTTTGATCACTACTCGTCTAATGACCTTTCTAGAAAAGATCCTGTAAATCTGACACGATGTGAGAAATAAAATTCAATTTATTGTTGAACAATAAACACAGAAATTTCACTTCTTCGAAACTTTTAATGCTACTGCCATCTTTTATTAACTCCGGACGAAGGTGATGCTTCCGAAGCGTACACAAATCTACATAAGTTGTTTCGATCTTTGATAACTCAAAACCATTAGCTATGGTCCATTTTTTAATTATATTTAAGCACAGCTGAAATTTCCGCTCGACGCCATTTATGTTTTTGCTCCTATAGCAGATAAAAAACAATCCCCATACAAGGTGGAGTCTACCTTATTTCCAATTACTTTGATGATGCTATTGATCTTCACTGACAAAAGGGTAAAATATAAAATACTACCCTGAGGAACTCCCAATTCCTGTTCGTATGAATCAGATAAGACACGAACCCGGAATTGACTGTCCTTTTATAAACATTCTACAAAAAAGACGCATACGCAGTCTTGATCTCATGTTAAAAACATTTTTTTTAAATCCCTTACCTCTACGTTGCATCTTATGCTTACTCCAGGTCGAAAGAGGATGGAGACTACATGTTCTCTCCTGGGAAAGACAATTCTTATAATCGTTTCAAGTTCAACCAAATGATCCACAGTACTTCTCTGGTTTCCGAAACAACACTGAGCATTCTTAAGTAAATTATTCGATTCCAGAATCCAAAGAAATATGTAACTTATCATTACTTTCATGTTACACAAACGACTTGTTAATGTAATCGATCTGTAATTACTTGGATTGCTCTGAACATTATAAGCCTTTGGAACAGGGATCATTGTTGGTTTTCGCCAAACGGTGGATACTGGCCAATCACACATATTTCAATGAAAATCGATAATAAAACTTCCAGTGAGGATTGTGACAGGCGTTCTAAAATTTGGTAATGCATTTCATCGGGTCCAGGGGTAGAATCCTTTGCTTTATGCACAGAAATATGTAACGCTCCCATGGAGAAAGGTTCATTGTAATCCACCAAATTGTCAGATTTTGTTTTTTCTGTTGGTTTTTGTTTTAGTTTTAACAATTCTTGATTACAATTTTCAGACACCGTATGTTAAGAAAATGCTGATATTTGATATTTCATCTTCGATGTTGTTTATGCTGTTATCGTTGAGATGTTGTACATTTGATTTTGTTCCTTTACCTTCATCTTTTTAACCCTTTACATAACATGAAAAGCAGACGATACGTGCAAAAAAATTCTTGAATAACTAATTTGTTTCATTTTTTGTCTCAAAAACATAGGTTATGACCCCTCGTTGGAACGAGCTCGACGAGCTCGTTCCAACGAGGGGTCATAACCTATGTTTTTGAGACAAAAAATGAAAATATTTTAAAAATTAATTGGCGATTTTTGAGAATAGCGCTGGCCGGTATTGGCCGTTACGTTGGGTAAAGGGTTAAATCATTTTCCAAATTTTGTTGATGGATGTGTGTTAGTCAAGTTACGAAAGATATGTTTCACAAGAAAGTTTCGTTTTTTGTTTTGTTTCAAAAGTCGTCATGTTTTTGCCAAGTTTATAGATAATTAGTTCAAATTATTTCTAGTTGCTGTTTGATTAAATTCCTGTTCGGTTTTCTTGCGAACGTTTAAAGTCTGTTTGAACCATTGTCAAACCATGGTTTGATGAAAGTTTTGGGATTTGCGGAAGTGTGTGGAATGGCTGTGTTTACTATATCACTTGCTTCTTTAGTAAAGCAGAGCAGTATACCATCTCCACCCGCAGCGATATTGTAAGCTTCTTGCGCAATTATGAAACAGGTCGCAGCACAGAAACAACAAATTTAAATCAATGTTTAGTTTTATACCGACCTGCCACGTTAAAAATAATATGCAATATACTGTCAGCTTTTAAGCTGTCGAATTATTAATAATTTGTAATTTCCTCTAGGCCATGGCTCCAAATAACCAGGAAAACGTGCACAAAAACATCAAACAAGAGTCTCTCAACTTGTAGTGCTTTGTTTGAATAAACTTTAATCTACACCTCAAAAGCAAGCACCATGTCAACAAGCAAGCCATTGTATCCACTGATTTATTTATTTATTGTTGTTTAAGGTCAAATTCGTATGCATAATTGCTAACCATGACCGTGACAGTTTTACGGGTGGAGGAAGACGGAGTACCCGGAGAGAACCACCGAGCAACGACGAGCAGCTGTCAGCTCCACAACATCGTAACTCCGCACTGCAGCACAGGCAGGGTTAGATTGGTTGAAGACATGCGCACCATCGACGTGCAGTACGCCTTAGTACACGGCGCCACCGTGCCCCATGTGGACAATCGGGGTTAAGTGTATCCACTGATTCACGAGAAGCTTTAAGACTTGGGCACACTTTAAGGCATAACACTACAGGTGCGCGTGTGTGTGTGTGAGAGAGAGAGAGAGAGGGGGGGGGGGGGTGGCAAAGCTCTACCTTTACAGTTGCTTTGATGTTTTTACCATTATGAACAATGTTAACATGTGATGCTCCATGTAACCCCAAAGTAGTTAATTTGCACCAACACGGAACGTACCTTTACAGTAATGTTTTATACCATATATGAGGAATTTGGAGAAGTAGTTTGCCAAAAGATTTTTGAATGTGTTTCTATTACTCTAAAAAAAAACTGAGGCACCATAAAATCCCGATGCATGACAAAAGGGGTTTATTTGAACACACTTGAGCAGAAATTACCACTGAAAGTATGTACAATACACACCAAGTACCACTTAAAGTAGTGAACCGGAGCATGGACGGAATATTTTTGAAGGTCTGCCTAATACTCACAGAAATCTCAAGCACCATCAAATCCCGAACTATCCCCCAAGGGGTCAATTTGAACAAACCTGAGCAGACATTACCACTCAAGGGTGCAGGCAGGCAGGCAGTAGCAGAACAAAACCTATACTTACAGCAGTCTCTCAGTCCAGGCATCTCCCAGTTCATTAATTACCTTCGTATATGGATGCTTCTCTCTAAAAGAGATTGTTAAAATATTTTGATCAACAAATATCATTGGAATAACTAAAAATAAATGTAAAGGTTGAATAAAAAGTGTACACATGGTTTGGGCATTAAGCTATTTCGGCAATGGTATCCGCGCATTTTGTTTATGTCTATAAATCTGAACGTGCATTTATGTTGTGACTATGAAAATGCGTGCTCACTTCCTTGATGAAAAGTACAAGAAAGTATGTAAATGATTTGTTCTTGAGCCATTGTGATTGTACAGTTTTGAAAGGAACGATCTCCTTGGTGATTCTGAATATGTGTATGAGAAAATGCTTGTTAAAAAGACAGTTATGAGGCGAAAACATTCTGCCTGTTGAATAGTAGTTACATGTAAATAATGAATCTTCCTCATCACCACAAATATATAATGGGTAGTATTTATTTATTTAGGCTTTAACGGCACTTTAACAGCTAAGGTCATATGGTATCGGTGGCAATTTTGCTGGTGGAGAAAGCCGGAGTACCCGGAGAGAACCACCGAGCAACGACAAACAGCTGTCAGCTCCCCGACATCGTAAATCCGCACTGCAGCACAGACAGGGTTAGATTGGTTGAAGACATGCTCACCATCGACGTGCAGTACGCCTGAGTACACAGCGTCATCGTGCCCTCATGTGCACTATCGGGGTTAAGTGCCTTTTTTCTGTCTTGTCGAGCATCTGCCGAAAGAAAATGGAAGACTCCATGAATGTCGCATGAGGTGAGCGCAGTTTTTCCATGATAATTAATAAAAAATAGTCGTCGTTTGCGCTAGGTGGATTTCCCTTTCCTTTTCCATGCCATGATTTGGAATTTCATTCCCTTTCGTTTTCCATGCCGTGATTTGGGATTTCATTGGAGCGAACTCACCAAACTCGTTCCAATGAGGAGTTCAGGGCGGTAGTTTGGAGAGAGAAAGTGTGTCATTTATTCTTAGAAATAGAAATATAGAAATACCTTTCGACACAACGCGGGAGCCCGAATCGATCGCTCAAACGGTCACCCATCCAAGGACTAACGACGGGGTTCGATGTTGCTCAACTTCAGTGATCTGACAAAAACCTGTTACCGCAACGCCACCGCGGCCGCTATAATGGGTAGTAAACATGCAATTATCAGACAAACATAACAAGGAAGTGTGTGTGTGGGGGGGGGGGGGGGGGGGAGGGGGAGGGGGGAGTAAGCACAACAATAAGCAAAAACTGAATTCTAGAAGAACCTGAGTCAAAGAAAATCCATCTCGGGAGAGAACAACTCAATCATACCACAACAGTAAGTACAAGCAGATTATGTATAAAAAAGCAATTTAAAGGCACGGTGTTAACATTTGTCATTTTATATTTTTCATAAAATTGCTGTAAATGCCGAGAATGTGAAAACAACCTTTATTTACCCTTTGACATTGGGAGTTGACTTGGGTCCGCGAATCGCAAATTTTCGATTCGAATCGAATCGCGGATAGTACCCCGTCCTTCATTCGAAATCGAATCGAACCTCGCGTCGAATCAGTGGCGTTTTGAAGATGACCAATGGTGGTTATGGTACTATAAGTCTGATCTGTTGAAGCAGCGATGACTCAGGTCCCGACTGATAAAATAATCCAACTACATCATCAAGGCATGCTTCGTAGAAGACATGCTTTGATGATGCAATTGCAATATTATCCTGTAAGGATTATTGTTCATCGTCGACATTGCTTGGGAAATTTTAAATTTGCATCTCGCTACTTGAATTAACATAGCTAGCGCATGGGTGTAGAAGTTAATTATGTTAATCTAGCGGAAGTTACACTCAGTTTTTATTTCAACGTTATTTACGTATCTGAACTATACGTTTGTGAGACAATGAAGATGAATGATACCAAGCTATATTCCGATAAAAAAAGATTCGAGAGGAAACGAAACGCGCGGCCGATTTTGACCCGAACTAAATACCCACTTAAGACTCAATATCGAATCGAATCCCGGGGCTTCGCCGGGCCTTAAAGTTGACCAATTGGCATGCAACTGTAAACAATTATCATCAGATAAAGAGACATATAGACAGCGTCAATCACTATACTGTCACAAGGGACGTAATGGGGTGGGTGGGTGTAGGGGACGTTTTCGCCAGGCCTGACGTCTTAGATATCTACTCTTTTTGCCAGTAATCATGTTTTTATATTTTCTCCGTCTTAATTTAAATATAGTAGCTCATAGCGCTTTGGGAAATGAATTAACCCTTTACCCAACCCAGATGATATCAAAATTTATTATTTTAAATATAATTTTTTTAAATTTTTCAAAAACTGTCAACAAAACTTTATCATGTGACCCCTCATTGGAACGAGCTCAATGAGCTCGTTCCAATGAGGGGTCACATGATATGGTTTTGGAGAAATATATTGAAACATTTAATTTTTTCAACTGCTCAATTTGCATATTACGCGGGCGTATGCGGGAGATTCGTTAGGTAAAGGGTTAAAATGATTATACCTCACAGAATATTGCATAAACTTCAATCCAAATATTGTCTTCAATTATCAAGTCGCTGGATGTGACCTGTGCGAATCTGTTTATGTAAAAGCTAGCATAATGAGGTGATGAGTTTTACCCAACGCAAAATGAATATTTAATTTGTTATATCCATCAGACATGTTCAAAGTTGTTTCACCATTATGGCCACTACTCATTAGGTATATTAAAAGTAATGATAACCTTGCTCCATGGAGACCTTACGAATAGCCTGCCGCTGGGAAACAGTGTACTTAGGAAGGCAATGTGTTCCTCGTGGAGTCATCTGCAGTTTCCATCTCGAGCCATGTCATCATTTGTACAATAAAATATGAAACTTCGCCTTTAGGAGGTAGCTGAGTACACAATCAATTTCTGACCACAATGTACATTTTCATCAATGTGAACGCAGGGTCCTCGTGTAAATGTTAGTGGCGTTACCGTTTTTGCACATCTGTGTATCCACAATATTCAATAATTTACTAATTAAACTCGAGAATCAACTAAATTAAATCATAAGAACTGAAATGAATTACCCGCCCCGCCTATCGTATTGTAAATAGTGAAAATGTGAATTAATGTATCAGCGCCTAAACTTGCTAATTTTCTGTATGCAGTGAGTAAACATTGGCATTCTTCGTGCATACTGTGATAAAAATATATGTAATTTATTTCAGTTTTCTTTTACATTTGGAACTTTAAAAATACTACGAAATCTTAATGGAAAATTAAATCAGTCTCACCCAAGTTCCTGTATGTCATCTGTGTACGAGAATGCACATCTCAAAAGAATGTCCAGGGTACATAAACTTATGTATTCAAACACCTCAAAACTTTTATTTTGTTGAACACATTTATCTATCTTATTCTGCAATATAAAAAATGCAACTTAAACAGGCAGAATATCTAAGGGTAATAATAACACCTGTCGATACAAAATATCGATATTCATATAATACCATTTATCTCACAAGAACGTATTTCCTATCAATACAAGTAAAGGCGTCAATACAAAATACATATTACATTTAGAAAGAGAATGTTTTCTACTTTAACTTACTGTCATCGAGTTACTACACAGGTCGAATCTACCGTTTTTGATAAACGTAATTAAAGAAAAGTCTTCAGCTCAACAAAAAACTAGATCATTTGTTGTCATGATGAAATTCCTTTTTAGGCCTGTCATGCGTGAAAAATAAAAAAAAATAAATAAAACAAAGAAATGCATAGCTAAAAATATATTATAAGCGTAAGCAATTATAATACAATAGAACGATTAATGGGGATTAGGTTATGCACAGTGCAAAAACGCAATACGATGAAGACATAATGCAAATTCATAAAAAATCAATTCATAAATACTGAGTTATTGTCAAAACAGACACCGTTAAAACTGTACTCAATACCTTCATTATGCGAACGCGCCACGAAAGGGAGGAATATTGTAAGATTAATTGGTTATTACAACCACCTGGCCTCTGGGGCATAGTACGACTTATCGTAACGGGCTCGTCGATAAAAACGTACAGAAGCCAGGACAAGACTTAAATACACCCCCTCGGAAACACGCATTGTGACAATAACCTATACAAATAAAGCGGCCAATACGGAATTACTCGACACCGTATATACGATATTTGGTCATTGGTAAACTGTGTAAGAATACATCTAATTGTTCAGCTGTATAAACAAAGGAAAGTAAGTTTTTTTTTTATATTTTAACAGAATATGTGTGGTATATACACAGCTTGCATGTGCCGTCCTAGATCTGGAAAAACTCTCACAAGTATGCAGGCGGTATCGCATAACAAATTATGATCCCACAAAATAACTTCTGATAACTGCTGTATTCTGCACCGGCCCACCCCACACGCAACCAGAAAACAAGAGATCCATCCTCTGTACCTCCATATCACGCAGGTCACAAACCACAAACGAGGTTTGGCGTTACTGATATGCGAATACTTTCGAGACGACAAATTTACAAACGCCAAACCCTTGCGCTGAAGGCTCGGGACAAATATTCCAAAATATCCTTATTGTTTACATTACAGGTGTCATATTTATTTTAAATGCCCACTGCCATCTCATGAACAGATAAATGCAACGGTCATTCAGCCAGGGTCGTCGTATTCTTTGTCGTTTGAATGATAGCTGTTGTTTATCAGGCACCCCGCTTGTAGCACCCAGCTTGCAGCACCCCACATTCTGCCGGCTACTTTCAGCATTCCAGTCTTAAGAAATGAGTCAAAGAGTAGTTTGTGGAGCCACTCGTTCGTGCAATTGCTCTATAGCTCACTTGTTCGATAAGTTTCAAGTCGTGCGAGTAAGGGGACTGTATTGGTCTGCTACAAGTAGTGGAAGGCAACTGAAATAGTGAACTGGGACCCATAGCGGCAGTGGTATGACGATATGTGTTAAGAGTCATAGTGTAGTAACACAAGTCAATATTGTTGCTTTCCAAAGTGTGATTTACTGGGATTTTCCGGGTTTGATTATAAACGATAACTTTACAAGTGAATTATTCAATCAACAATTGTGTCATGTATCCGTGAGCGCAAACGAAGGCGCTTTGCCGTGAGTGTAATGGGGTATTCATTGTTTTTGTTTGTTTAACCCTTTACCTAATATGAAAAGCAGACGACACTTGCAAAAAAAAAAATTGAATAGCTATTATTTTCATTTTTTGTCTCAAAAACATAGGTTATGACCTCTCAGTGGAATGAGCTCGACGAGCTCGTTCCAGTGAGGGGGGGTCATAGGTTATAGATTATGACCCCTCATTGGAACGAGCTCGACGAGCTCGTTCCAATGAGGGGTCATAACCTATGTTTTAGAGACAATACATGAACAAATAATAAAAATTAATTAGTGAGTTTTGAGAATAGCGCTGGCCGTTTTTGGCCGTTACGTTAGGTAAAAGGTTAAATAATATAATTATCCTTAATAATGAAAAGTAATAAACAGAGTAATCACTTGACTGGACTGGTTACGCGAAATAATTCATTCGAGGCGAGGGACTATATTGTAAAACACTCGTGCGCATTCCCGCACTCGAGTTTGTACAACGAACCTCACCTCTCATGAATTATTTCACGTAGCCATTCCGGTCAAGCGATAACTCTCTATTATTATTTATTTATTGGTGTTTAAGGTCACATACTTATGCACAATGGCTAATCGTGACCGTGACAGTTTTACGGGTGGAGGAAGCCGGAGTACCCGGAGAGAACCACCGAGCAACGACGAGCAGCTGTCAGCTCTCCAACATCGTAACTCTGAACGATGCACCGCAGCACAGGCAGGGTTAGCTTGGTTGAAGACATGCGCACCATCGACGTGCAATACGCCTCAGTACACAGCGTCATCGTGCCCCCATGTAGGCAATCGGGGTGAAGTGTCTTGCCCAAGGACACAACGCGGTTGCCGCAGGTGGGATTCGAACCGAGGACCTCTCGGCTTGCAGCCTGCACCTCTACCAACTGAGCCACCGCGCCCCCCGATAACTCTCTATGTAATCACACAAGGCTATAATGTGGCAGAACATCAAAATGATAGTGAATACAAAAACGGATTATTATAAGAAAGATGACTGAAGTGGTGCTGGAAGGCAATGCTAAGACAACAAGTAGATGCATAGGAGCTTGTAATCCCACTAACTGAACCACAGTTATGGAATCCATTTTATGATATGTATGCGTTTACAGAAGCACAATGTCTATAAGTTGCATGTTTTGTACGCAGAGTAAGCACACATGGGCACTTCTGGCATGTGCACATGTTTTGCCTGCAATGTACACATTGTATCCTATCACACAAGTACAGTACAGTCTCCGCAGAGTGTACGTAATCCACGCGTGGGCACTGATGCCCACGCATGCGTTTACCAGGTAATAAAAATTACCAGCATCACAATTTTAATTAATGAAGCATCGGGTTGTACCCGGTGCTTCATTAATTAAAGTTTTGATGATTATTCCTATATTTAGTGTTTGGAATCTAATATTATTGCGTCCGTGGAAATATTGCCCACCCGTGGAAAGTGATCAGTCAACGGTGACCGTACTGTACATTCAATCAAACATAAGTCCCACATACCCTGAAATCCCTTCCAAATATCCGCTTCGAGAATTCCTTTTCTGAGGTTGTGCCTATGTGCAACATCTGTTGTGTACACATTGTGCGTTTTCACATAAGAACACATCGGCACATCCGACATATGTGCATATGTACATATTGTACACTTGCACACCAGCACATTCTGTCAAACATTAGTCTCACTTTCCTTGGAATCCCTTCCTACTATCCTACTTTGCTTCTAGTATCTACTTTTCATTGCATGTTCCTATGTGCTGCTTTGGTCTTCCGCACATTGTGAAATTCCACATAAGCACACATTGGAACATCAAATATGTGTCCATGTGCTGTTTGGGACGTGTACACATTGGGTACTATCACAAAATCGCACCACGGGACGATCAACAGATTGTTTCTTATATGGAAGGTACCTTGACATACACTAGGTCAAGAAACTGTGTAGGTTGTGATGGATCTGATCGGCCACCTTACAGATCCGAAGGGGGTAAATGATGGAACAGTTTAGTTATTGCTAGGAAGTACAGATTAGTGATGGAAGTCAATAGTAATCGCGCAAGGATGTATGGGTGGTCGGCGACTATAGTATTGGGTGACTACAGTATACTGCGATCATGAGACAGATGATGGCGACTATGGGTAAGTCCGAGTTAGTGGCCTAAGACCTATGAAGTTCATGTGGTGGTCTAAGATCAGGAGATGTACCAGGAACCATAACTATCCTCTAAACGGTATCACCCAAAATGTATCCCGAATAGATACCCCCCCCCCCCCAAAAAAAAAAAAGATATCCCCAAATAGGTGTCATCAAAATGTATCTTACAAAGGGTGTCCTTAAGTATTCGTGTGCGTCTATGTGTTCCATGTGTTGTGCACACATTGCGCATTAACACATATATCAGAATCTCGATCGTGGCATTGCCCTACATGTGGTGCACATAGGGTGTGACACATTGTGCACCAGTACATAAGCACATATCGTCACAACAATCATGAACTTATGTGTTGCATGCTGATGTGGTAGAAGCATTGGAACTGATGAAAGACATTCCAGAGGCGGGGATTCTTGGGAAGTATTTCTCAAACGGGGAATCATTCCAGGGATTGGTATAGCACCAACCGTATGTAGAGTAAGAAAGAACAAACACCAACAAAATGTAGACACACTGGAAGAGACTTCGCAACTTATTTGTGAATATTGTTGTCAGTTCCACTGCCTCTACTGAAGTCAACACTGACGCCGTCTGACGGTCTCGTTTTCACTCTGAAATACATATACAAAGATCAACTTGTCAAAAGAGAAAGAAGGGGTATATTGTTCTCACATGAACAGAATACTAATGTGCAGTTGGTCTCATGCCAGGGACTAATTATTTAATAACTGCTTTGGTGCGATAACAATATTTTAAGTGATACTTGAAGGTTTTCGTTATCATCCCACGAATATCGGAACTCAGTGTTTGTTTGCACCACACCTCTGAGTTGGATCTATATTGGTGACTGGACATATAGCCTGAGTGTATGCTCCTTAACTGCATTTGTTATAGGTGGGAGAAATAACCTTCTGGTATGGTCTTGCGAAACAGATCCCATGTCACATGTACTGTTAGATTAATTTCCCTTCCATAACGATAATTTGATCGGTTTATGCAGCTATGCTGTAAAACTGTTCGGTCCGTTTCAGCTGGATCTTGCTGTTTAGTTTATCAGTTTGTCGCAAAAAGCCGGAACCGAGCAGAAATATAGACTATACTAAACAATGAGCGTCGTGAGTATGGAATGGGATGATAAGTAGATGAAGGGTCACATTAAGTAAAGGGTAAATACTAGGGGACTATGTGGTGAACACATCAGTGACGTAATTGCCACGTGGCCCAGTTACGTGGTGAAGGGTTCCCGTTGTAGCGGCCATGTTGTGATTCAATATCAGGAAGATATGTGCTGCTGGTAAAGTGACACGTGTTTTCGTCATCCGTTTTGTATACTGGATGCTGCTTTCTTAGTTTGTTTGGTGACACGTGTTTGCTATGTGACCCAAACCCCTCTAATAGGACGGTAGGGTATTCAGAGGTTATGCTTCATTGAACTGGATAATATATAATTACCACAAACCCATCGGACAATTACCGAAAATCACGACAAAAATCACCGAAACGGACAAGGCGAAGCGTCTATCTTGGGCCAACAGGAGTAGCACATAGTGCTATGTGACTGGAGGGGTATTGTTCTATTGGACTGGTGTATGGCTGATTTATGGAAACGAATCGACAACAGCTAAAAAATCTTGAAAAAATCTCAAAAAACAGCGAAAAATCAGGGAAATGGCATTTATTGTGCTCGGATTCGTCAGGAATCCTATTTATAAGAGTAGCGGGTAACAGACCCCCTAAAGGTTGCGCCCCACTGTAGAATAGTACAACAAGTTACCACAACAACTCAGTTTCTGTCTATTCCAGGGTTTATTCTCTTCATTCCTTGACCTATTCTTCTTATGTTATTACTTCCAGGGTGTGTCTCTGTATTCTGACGTTCCCTGTTTGTGGCCTAGTCCACAAGACATAACAGCATAATCAAAGCACCCATCACATGAATACACGTTTGATAGACTGATATTTGGCAATGGGAAATGTGAGCACAATACATGAGACTCGTATGCTCATCTCGACAAAAAGTATTCTATATCGACATACGTTTCCACATGAGAGATTCTCTGGGCGGAACTTCCTGAAATGAATTCCATGAATGGGATTCTATGAATGGGATTTCAAGCTCCAATACAACTCCTGGTGGACTTAGTGTCTGCTTCTGTCTTGACTTCAACTATCCATCATATGAATGACCTCCAATGTATTCACTATTACAATAGTGTTCAACCATCCCTGCAACAGTACCCTTATTTTATTGACCATGGCTCTGAGTTCTTATCACTGAACACCTGCCGCTACGAATCCACGTTTATACAATTATATTGGTTCCCAGTACTACTAGCAATCGAATACAAACTTGCTCTGACGACTTTTTCATACCTACTCCCAATGAGCTATCGAGCAGTGACTGAAACAGACATTGCTCGAACGACTAGAATCTCATCGAGCAAATAAGCTATCGAGTAAATGTCCGAACTAATGACTCCTCATACGACTCTTATCCTCGCTTCGGAAAAAGGAATCTATCAGATATGTTTCTCGAAAAGAGATTATCTAGGTGGATTCCCTAAAGGGGATTCCATAATTGTTGGGATTCCTTAAGTTGGATTCCAAGCTCCTATAAGCCCCAAGTCCCTAGTAGTCTTACCTCTTGCTTCTTTGACAACTTCAGCTATCTATCATCAGATTAGCCTCTATTATATTCACCATTACTTTAGTTTTCTACCAACCTTGCAACATTGTGCCATTATTTTTGACTTATAACTCTGTAACTCTGTATCTCTCAGTATCTGTAATTAACCTACTACCGCGACGTTCCAAGTCCATACCACTTTATACTTGGTTTCTAGTTCTACTATCAACCTGCTTACGCTAACGACTTTTTAATACTTAACACTTTACCCAACGAATCGGCCACCTCGGCCCCTGTAATATGCATATTCAGCAGCTGAAAAAAAATTTTTTTTCAAAACATTTCAACAGAACCATATCATGCGTGCGACCCCTCTTTGGAACGAGTTCGTCGAGCTCGTTCCAACGAAGGGTCACATGATATGGTTCTGTTAAAAGTTTTTGAACAATTGTAAAAAATGATATTTAAAATAATAAATGTTGATATCGTCTGCGTTGTGTAAAGGGTTAATCCAAGTTCCCTAAATGAGCTACTGACCAAAAACTGGAAAAGTCATTGCTCGAACGACTAGAATCTCAAAGAACAAAAAAGCTATCGACAAATTGCGTTGTGTAAAGGGTTAATCCAAATTCCCTAAATGAGCTACTGACCAATAACTGGAAAAGTCATTGCTCGAACGACTACAATCTCAAAGAACAAAAAAGCTATCAACAAATTGCCCGCAACATTGACTTCACATTTGACTTATTATCATCTCGAAAAAGGGACCCTGTAATTGGGATTCCAATCTTCTAGATAGCGCCTAGCCATAGTTCTTGGCCATTGCTATGAGTTGGTCACGTGATCAGTAACAGCACCGGTCACGTGACCAGTGACTTCATTGATGGAATCATATAATACGTCATAACACACGTTACCAATGACGTCATCAAATAAACTGATGAACCAAATGTGTAATTACTACTTGTCAAAAGCATTTGTATGTATGAATCGTACTCCATAGCATGGGGGTAAACCCCAAAACAAAAGCAGCAGTTCAGGCGCCCAGGGGTTTGGCAAAAATGAACTCTGTTTTACACCTTCTGTAGCATTTTCAGTGAGTCCGTACAAACATGAAAAAATAATTCTTCCCTCCCCAACTTCCTAGTGCTGAAGCCCATCAGCTCGTCAAATTGCAGCTTTGAAGAACAAGATTGTGTAAAGACTGTACAAGAACAACTTTCAGTTCAGCAAAGATTTGAACAGCACATTCTAATTCCATTCACACCCATATTTCGAACCCACGAATGCTACATGATTGAGTTAAAGCACTCGCGAGTGCCAACTCTGCTAGTTTGACCAGTCGAATGTTAAAATTGATTTGTACATGCTTTCTTTATTGGAGGTATGGGAGTTGTTAGTATTTATCTAACTTCTGTATTTTTCGAGAAGTATTTGTAAGAAAATATTCATATAAAACCTGGTACAAATACGTACACAAGTAGTATGTGAATTGGAAAATGGCCAGGTTCTGGTGGAGTGGGTGGGGGAGTAGGTGGAGTGGGTGGATGACGTCATGTAAATAAAATGTTATGTAAGGTAATTAACATGATGTCACTTAATTAATGAATACATTTTTAATCACTTTAATTAATAATTGTTGCTTAATTAATTTTAATTAATGACTGTTGCATAATTAATGTAATTAATGTAATTAATGAGTGTAATTAGGGTTGATTATAATAATTAGTATATTAATAAATGAATTAATAATGTTTACGTCGATTAGTACATTTTTTTTTTAAAGTCATAATTTGGAATAGATATTATTAGATAGAAAATAATATACTTAAAAATAATATTAATGTATTGGACATATATATGAATGCTATCAACTGACTCTGACCTGAACACGTGCTAAGGTAAACACTGTACTGCGTGTATGAGTGTCATTAAAAACCAATGAAATCTCATTAAATCGATTTTTCTTTCCAAACGCGAACTACTACATGTGAGTGACAGATGTTGAGGTAATAAAATCTATTATAACATTTAACGACCAGTCATAATCTGTCCTAAATATCGTTAGACTGGACATGCTACCATGTATTTAAGAATCAATGAAATCTTATTACAATGATGATCTCACGCGACAGATGTGTCTTGCTTTAACTGAAGACGTGTGAAGATAACGACTCCATTGTGGCTATTTTTGTGGGTGTAATTAGATTTAATAACTTGGAGTGATTCTTACATATTAATAATGCAAGCTTATTCTTCTCGGTTTTATGGCAGTCATAAAACTCTCATAGACCAAGGTATTCTGATTTTACGTCTCAAGTGATAAGGTAATTTTTTAATCCGATGACCACATGAACAAATAACATTTTGGTTATTGAAAAGTGGGCGTGTTATTTTTTGCCCCCTATAATGTCCAATGATTCGAACCTCACTCTCATTAGAAACTGTGTCAGAAAAGTCAACATGACAGCATCGACTATACTTCCGTGAAAAGCTATGAGCGAACCAAGAAGCATTGAGCTGATGATGAATTTGCATTAGCGTTAAAAAAGTGGTGGTCAGCGATGCTCCCCATGAAGGAACAAGAAAAGAAACTTAAAGACTACCCTTTTGTTGAGGCTGTCAGACGTCCCTTCAGGGAGATCCAGAATAAAAATCGACCTAAACACTGGTTCGATCTTCCCATACACATGCAGGAGGAAGCACTTTTAGGCCCAAGGTTGGAGACACTGGTAACAGTTGAAGAAGATTGGCACAGTGAATTTTCAAGAGGCAGAGATGTTGTTAACAGTCGACAAAGATTGGGAAAATGAGTTCTTCACCGAGACAGAGATGGGAGGAAAAAAATAGCTTTCTATGGAAAGCAAAAACGGCCCTTTTCAGGGCCACCATAATCTTAAAAAAGAGTTGATTTGTCACAAACACCCACTTTTTCAACCAATCAGACACCTCCATTATCCCACGCCCTCACCGCCACATCCCTGTAACCCCTCACAATATATAAAACTTTCATGAACTCCCCTCTTCCAGGTCATCCAATACCAACACACTTTTAGAAACCTCTCTCCCCTCCCCCACCCCTCACAATAGCTAAATTATCTTTAACCCCAGTCCAGTTCTCTAAATGTAATGGGCATGTCAGGCCCTGTATACCCTGTCCCCACAATTTTGAGCGATCAAATTACCCCGATTAGTCTCCTCTCATAACTTACCACACTCTTAACCCTTAGTTACAATGAGGTTGTCCCCCTAATAAATAGCGTATATTCATTTAATATAATATATTAATAATTTTCGATAAATAATTCATTTTTTACTCCACAAGACACTTCTCGAAAAAACAAAATGGCAGGTCAGTTTGACAGAAATACATGTATCAATTTATTCCTGACTGTCTGATGGTTATCAAAACAACCCTTAGGTGTTTAACAGTTAATTGTGGACTAGCGCATTTAAAAATGCCAAATTCAAGTAGTGTCCGGCTTTCATTTTCTCAAAGTTGATGACAATAATCACTTTTAACTCAAGTGAAAATGGAAAAAAATGGGTGATAACGCTATGGCCTGTGTTTAATCATAGAAAAATCACACCCGCGCTATCATGTTTTACTAATCCATAGGTTTTATTTTTGAATGTTTACTGAAGAATAACCCACCCATTGTGTATTCTTCTACCATTTACAATACCTAAAACATACGTGACAAATCACATAACATCATGGAATAGTGATCACTATTACATAACATCACTAGTGATCATTTTACATGATGTTACATAATATTGATCACTAGTGATCATTTTACGTGATTTAAATCACTAAAAAACGTTTCATTGAATTGTAAAATCACTAAAAAAACGTTTCATTGAATTGTAAAATCACTAAAAAAACGTTTCATTGAATTGTAAAATCAGTGAATACTCATTATCTGATTAAAGGGATTATCTGATTAGACAGTGCAGAGAGAGTGGTTCAGATATGCTATCTCGGCTTGTCATGAATGTGACTTTGATGTTTCTTTTTTGAAGTAAACTATATCAATTTGTGTGAAGTTGAGCAAAAACTTATTTTACCCCAGAGCTCTGTCACTGTAATTTCCCAAAATTAAATGTAAACTGTAATGCTGTCTGAAGGAAATGTTGATAAACAAATGTAGTAATTTCAGAGGTTATTGCAAATGGCAACTTTTTTTTTCACAGAAATGAAAGCTGATCAATAGTTCTTGTCTAGAGGTCTCGCCTAATGAGAACACCAATCCTACTATAAATGTACCCTGGAGGTAATGCCAAAGAAGAATGTTGGTGCACAAAGGCAATAAATTCAAAGATTCTTGCAACGGTTTTTGATGGACATGAAAATAAAATCAATAGTTCCTATCTTTGTCATCCTGAATAAGCATACAAAGTTTCAAAACAACCTAATAATAAATGCGCCCTCTGAGGCATGCCAAAGAAAAACGATAATGCATAAATGCACTAAGTTTGAAGGTCATTGTCTGTGGCAATGTTTTTTTCTTTCTTTTTTATGGCAAATCATAATATACCCTGCAGAGAGTGCAAATGGGATAATTTGCTGCACAAATGCTCTAAGTTCAGAGGCTAGTGATAAAGACAATACAGTTTAATGGAAGCAACGAAAAAAATTAATAGCTCACATATAGAGATCACCTCGAATACACATGCCGAGGTTCAAAGTGATCTGATCATAAATGTGACCTAAAGGTTGGGCCGAAGAGAAATATTGAGGTCGGACTAAACTAAGTTCAAAAGTTGTTTCCAGCGACAACATTTTTCGACAGAAATGGACGAAAATAGTAAGCTCCAATATAGATGTCAACGAAAACAAGGAAACCAAGTTTGTGATTCAATGATAAATATGCACTGTAGGGTGTGTCAAAGAGAAATATTGATGCATAACTGCACTAAGGTTTTACTAAGTTCATCAATGGTCGTTGCCAACGGCAACTATCTTTGACGGAAATGGGAATAAATCGATAGCTCCCATCTAGATGTAACCACAAACAAGCATGCCAAGTACCAGACCGATCTGATCATAAATGTGCCCAAATGGCGTGCCAAAGGAATATATTGATGCCCCACTAATCCAAGTTCAATGGTCGTTGCCAGTGGCAACATTTTTGTAACTCCCCTCTAGAGGTCACCCCAAACAAGCATACCAGGTTTCAAAGCAATCCGATCATAAATGTGCCCTGAAGGTTGTGCCAAAGAGAAATATTTAGGTCTGTCTAAACTAAACTCTAAGAACAATGCCAGCGGCAGCATTTTTTGACGGGCACGGAAGAATATCAATACCTCCTATCTGGAGATCACCTCAAACAAGCATACTAAGTAACAAAGTGATCCGATCATAAATGTGCCCTGCAAGGTGTGCCAAAGGGACCTTTTGATGCATAACTGCACTGAGTTCATCAACGGCAGTTGCCAGCGGCAACATTTTTTGATTGAGATTGAAGAAAATCAATAGATCCCATCTCGAGGTAACCACAAACAAACAAACCAAGCTTCAAAGCGATCCGATCATAAATGCGACCTATAGGGCGTGCCAACGGAATATATTGATTGATGCCTGACTAAACTGAGTCCAACGGTCATTGCCAGCGGCAACGTTTTTTTGTTTTTTTTTTGCGGAAATGGAAGAAAATAAATAGTTCCCATATGGAGGTCACACCAAACAAGCATACCAGGTTTCAATGCAATCCGATCATAAATATTCCCTGTGGGGTGTGCCAAAGGGAAATATTGAGGTCTGACTAAACTAAGTTCAAAGGTCGTTGCTAGCTGCAACATTTGTTGACTGGAAGAGAGTGAAATCTATAGCTCCCATCTAGAGGTCAGCGCAAACAAGCATACCAAGTTCCAAAGCGATCCGCTCAAAACTGTACACTGCAAGGTGCGCCAAAGGCAAAACGTGATGCATAACTGCACCAAGTTATCGAAGGTCGTTGCTGGCGAAGAAAATCGGTAGCTCTCATCTAGAGGTAACCCCAAACAAGCATAGCAAGTTTCAAATCGACCTGATCATAAATGTGTCCTGTAGGGCGCGCCAAAGGAATATATTGATGCCTGATTAAACCAAGTTCAATAGTCGTTGCCAGCGGCAACATTTATATTTGACCAAAAGGGGAGAAAATTAATAGCTCCCATCTAGAGATCACCCCAAACAAGCATACCAGGTTTCAATGCAATCCGATCATAAATGTGCCCTGTAGAGTGTACCAAAGGGAAATATTGATGTCTGACTAATGTTCAAAGAACGTTGAAAGCGGCAGGCAACATTTTTTAACGGAAATGGAAGAAAATCGATAGCTCCCATCTAGAGGTCACCCCCAAACAAGCATACCAAGTTTCAAAGCAATCTAATCATAAATGCTACCTGTGCTGTGTGCCAAAGAAAATTGTGGATGTACGTACGCACGTACGTATGTACATACGTACGCCGACGGACGAGAAGCGACGGCAATAGCTCAGGTTGACTTTGTCAAGTTGAGTTAATAAAAATTAAAAGAGGTGAACATTCAATTGAAGTTGACATGGAAATTCAATATTTGGCCCTGCTAGGAACAACCAACTTTTTTCACCATGTAAACTTTACATGCGTGCGCACATAGCACTCTTAATCAAAGCAGATGTGTTATTCGAGCCCGTGAATAGGCAGAAATAGACACACTTACAGTACGTGGAGAGTGGATTGTAACTAAATCACCCGCGGAGTGAAGTTATCACACATACTATAACTTTCAAATTTTGTACATATCGGCAAAAACACAAGCAATGTCTCAGCCAATGGACCTCTGGGTTTAACCCGGAGGTCCATCGGCTGAAACTTTGCTTGTGCTGGTTATGCTTTGCAACAAATTTGCAATTATTGCTGGGGTGGAATCTCCACTCTGCAGGTGATTTAGTGATAGTACACTCTCCACGTACTGTAGTATTCAGAAGGAAATGGAATCGCAGGGTGTTTCATCTATAAGGCGCATGATAATCAAAAAAGAAGGCAAAATAGATCCAACGAATATATATAATTCACATGAAGCTCATCTACGCCACCAACATCTACAAACATTGGTTGTTTAAACATCAGAGTGGATTTGTTCATACCAAATCCACTTTGATGTTTCAAATGTCAAAATGACTGGATTATCATAGGCCGGGGAGTCCCCAACGTAAGTCCAACATATTCTGTATACGAATGAGTCATTGATTGCAATGTTTGCTTTCGGTCATTTGTACAAGAGGGCAGTTATATAGAAAACTATTATTTTTATTAAGCCACCATTTAGCTGTCTAGACCAATAAGGAATCATTCTGATTAACGACTGCCGATGATGCACTTGGCTTTATCTTCTGGATGAATTTTATAATTTTTGGCTGAAGTTGTTCGATTGACTTAGTGTTTTGAAATCCACGTATTTCACAGCGCCACAGTAGGACAGGTTGGATACGTTTCTTAAATAAACCTACACATGTAGACTGGCGCCAAATGGACAAGAAAAATGCCTTATTTCATTAACTGCCCTGAATGACAATACTAAACTTTGGAATCTATATTGAATTACATACTCGAGCCCCCTCCCCCTACAATGTAAAAGATCGGGAAGACATCAACCACAGACCATAACTTTTGTTTCATGTGGGTTAATCTTTAGTTTCCACTGGGTACAATACTCTGAAAATTTGTCTAAAGTCTCTGGAATATCAGACTAAATTCAGCTTGGAGAACGTTATCATCCGCGTGTAGGAGAATTAGCAATCGCATGTACACAGTGAGGTTTTAAATTTGATTTGTCTCTGCCAGATAAGCCTTTAACATTATTTGAAGACAAAAAAAAGACAAAAAAGGCTTCGCCTCACCTAATATTGTTTTCTCTTCGCTGTATATGACACTTATCTGCCAGCTAAACGCCTTGTAACTTATAATGCGGCAAGACATTTGGAGTGTATGGCTTCGATTACCTTACCAATTGTGATACAACAATGATATCGATGCAATACCCTATTCTCTCCATGTGACCAATTTACCATCCAGGCTGAATAACACATGCCCGCATAATCGATTCATAACTTACCATAAGAATATCCGCCGCCTCATTTTTAATGCTGACATATGGTTGTAGAATATCATTTTTTTTTTATTTAAACATAATCTATTTTGTTTCTCAAAATAGAAATAGGATTTGACGAACAGGCATAGCCTATATCAACGCCTCTCCCAATACATTTCCCAAATTACAAAAAAATAATAAATGGGTGCAAGTGCGTGTGCAATGGAGGGCAACACATAATTCTGATTTCTTTAATCAGATTTTATGAAACAGTTAATTACATTCTATGAGTGTTGCCTCTAAAAATGTGAAATCCATTCTTCAGAAAATATTGGGTGATTTTTCGCATGACAAACAGACATTTTCGAACATTGAAATATGACAGCTGTAGCCACAGAAATAGGCTGATATTGATTGATTGATTGATTGATTGATTGATTGATTGATCTCTCTTTCTCTCCCCAGTCCTTCCTCTCTCTCTCTCTCTCTCTCTCTCTCTCTCTCTCTCTCTCATCCCTTCCCCCCTCCCTTCGAGAGAGAGAGAGAGACAGAGACAGAGAGGAGGGAAAGAGAGAGAATTTGGATTTTATCATAGTTTACCCATTCCGTTGAAAACGGCCCGTATCCTAAATATAGTCTTGGAAAGCTTGAGAAATCGGAATTAGACAGAGATAATTCACCGAAAAGAATACTGTCTAAAGTGATGCTAAAGCTACTTTTTTGTTCTGCAATTCCTGTCTCAATAGTGACCACAGAGGACACGCAAACATAAAGTGTTGCTCGTTTTCTTCAAAATTCCCACAGGAACATCTCGGGTCATCAGATATAAATTTCACGAATTTGTGAGCATTTAAATCACGACAACGCAGGCGTATGCTGAATGGAAGATTTCCCCTCTCCTGCTGCCTATTCTCTCCATGTTACCAATTTACCATTCAGGCTGAATAACACAAGAATGCATAATCGATTGTTAACTTACCATAAGAATATCCGCCGCCTCATTTTTAATGCTGATATATGGATGGAGAATATCAAAATGGAATGCTGGTGTCAACAATTTTCTGTTCCTTGCCCATTTCCGCCCATTGCTTATCAGCAGTCCTTCTCCAAGCCAGTCGATTCCCAAAATGTATGGAGTACCTAGTCCATGTGGTTTAGGTTCTATATGAACAAATGTTTTGAAAATTAGTACAATTACATTAGAAAATTGTAGAGAAAGAAACGGAGGAAACAACGTGAAACATCCAATTTATTACCAGGAATTCCTGAACTTTGAGAAGACACCCCACCCTATCTTAAGCAATCGCGAGTTATGTAATGGAATCTGGAGCCTCTCCTGAATTGTTCTACTGGGATAGTGCGATGCGACTCCCCTTTGTAACATACATATTTAAAAATACGAAATACTGATGAAGCACATTATTTAATCCAAGCAATGTATTGCTTGTAGCTAGTTAGAAAAATAGAATGTTTGGCAGTTAGTTTAATCCTCTGAATGGTTCACTGCCTGTTTCCACGGGGCATGTTTCCGTTATTTTTTTTCCAGAACTGTTGAGGATGGATGGATGGATGGATAGATGGATACATGTAGATGGATGGATGGATGGATGGATGGATGGATGGATGGATGGATTTGAGGTCAACATTATTAACAATTTATCATTGCAATCTTATGGAGAATTATCGTTTTCCACTGACGCTTTACTTTTATCATGTGGCCGAATATTTCTCGTTTTGTTTGTCTCGAATAGAGCAGCTGAAATCGAGAAAAATCGAAAACAAATGGTGTTTAATATGGAGCCAAGAATTTGCATATTTCTTAGCGTAGGAGTTATTTATTTATTTACTTATTGGGGTTTAATTACTTTTTCGACAGTCACCTCGTGTCGAACAGCTTTAAACGGGTGGGGGAAGTTGGAGTACCCGGACAGAACCAGGGAATAGTGGTGAGCAACTGTCAGACTTCCTAATATATTACCTCACCAAAAGCAGAGTTAGCATTGGTTGAAATCAGGTGCACCAACGAGTGCAGAATGCCTTAGTACACACACAGCCACAGTACCCACCCGTGGGCAATCGGAATGCTTTGGACATAACGTAGTTACCCCTGGCGAGGTTCGCTCTTGGGTAGAGGTGATTGAGTCCCAAATATAGCCTTGTGTATTGCATTCTTGCCCCTTCACTTAGACACATGGGTCATAACTAATATATGTCAATGTATGAGTGTTCTGGTATAATCAAGCCCATCTCTAAGAGACCCCACCCTGCCCCTCCCAGTTTGAAATGCTTCACACGTCTCGGTTGATTGGTGATTTCTATGAATATCGATGGTCAGGTATGGTTGTTAGATAAAGGTTTAACTCCTAATCCGTTGAGTATTTTCAAAATATATTTAACATTTTTTCACAGCAGCCAGGACTTGATTTGATGAAAAATGCACCGTAATTTATGTCAAGAAATCATTGATACTAAACTACATTCAGTTTACAGGAGGGAAATAAATAAATACTAATTTTCAGCCTAAAATGCACAAAATGTGCTCTTTGGCTTTACATACAAAAAAAAGAAAAAAAAAGAAAAGGGAAATGATTTCTTATCTACATATTGTTGCACATATCAACGTGCTATTTGTGCGCATTTCATGACAGGACTTCTAGTTTTAACTGTACATATTGGTGCAGAAAGCTTGTTTGTAGAGATGCCTTTTCAAACCAGCTTTGAATGACCCAGTTTCCTGTGGTAGTCTCAGGTGACTCGGTAAAAGGTTCCAGAGGTTAGGGGCGGCGATCAAAACAGGCCCGGTCACCCGCGGATGCTAAATTTGAAACATGTTGGACCAAGGTGTGCGACCTGTTTCTGGTTAATAGTGTCCAAATTTGACTTATGTCTTGGTCAAGATATTTCCTGTTCCGAATCTCTAGCACATCTGTCAGTGGCAAGCAAGGATTTAAAAATACGATCTTCTGACGGCGGTAAACTGAAGAAAATGTTTGGTATATCCACATAGTTCAGTAGAGTCGACATGGACTAGTCGTAATCCACGCGATGTGTTCTCAAAACGTCGAAAAACTAAAATTCACACATCGGTAAGTTTGTTTTCGTAGTAATTATAGTTTACTTCTAATTAGTGATCACTCGTGAAATGTCTCTGCGTTCAGAGATCAACCAGAGATACAGTCGGTGGGTTTTTTTGAGTTCGGTGAACAGAGTTTACTGAGATGTGTAAGATAAATACAGTACGTGCAGATTGGATTGTAACTAAATCACCCAGCGAGTAGACCTGTCACCCAAAGTATCACTTTCAAATTCTGTACATGTGGACAAAAACTACAAGCAATGTTTCAGCCAATGGACCTCCGGGTATAACCCGGAGGTCTATTCGCAGAAACTTTGCGTGGACTTGTTATGCTTTGCCACAAATTTGCAGTTATTGCCTGTGTGCCAGCTTGCTTGGGAATCCCCACTTTGCAGGTGATTTATTTATTTATTGGTGTTTAAGGTCACATACTTATGTATAATGGCTAATCATGACCGTGACAGTTTTACGGGTGGATGAAGCCAGAGTACCCGGAGAGAACCACCGAGCAACGACGAGCAGCTGCCAGCTCCCCAACATCGTATCTCCGCAACAGAGCACAAGCAGTGTTAGATTGGCTGAAGACATGCGCACCATCGACGTGCTGTACGCCTTAGTACACGGCGTCATCGTGCTCCCATTTGGACAATGAGGGTTAAGTGCCTTGCCCAAAGACACAACGTGGGAGTCCGAATCGATCGCTCAGACGGTCACCCATCCAAAGACTAACCGGGCTCGACATTGCTTAACGTCGGTGATCTGACGAGAACCGGTTACCGCAACGCCACCGCGCCCCTGCAGGTGATTTAGTGACAAAACGCTTTCCACGTAGTGTATATATGTGGGGGCGCGGTGGCGTTGCGGTCATTGGTTCTCATCAGATCACCGAAGTTGAAACAAGGTGAAACAAGGGGCGGGTCCAGAGCCTCCCCCATATTTTCGCCAGCTATGTTTCTCTCGTACTGGTTCAGTTTCGATGGAAACAGTTTGCAGTAAGTGGCAGCAAAAGCTAAAACGCTAAAATGAATACAGTCTGTTAACAAGTCGGTTAACTGAAGTAGATCGTAATCTTACAGACATACAAGTACCAAATCCACCCCCAGACAAGATAATACACAGACAGTATAATTGCTGTTAACGTCTGTAAAGCATACAGATGAGGTCTATTTATCAGCCGATTCGTTAGGTAAAGTGTTAAGCCCAACGCAGGATGAATGTCTGGCGGGAAGGGCGGGGACTAAGATACATTCATTCTTCATCAGAGTGTTTTTGGTGATAATTACCTCAATAGACACATGTGTTCAAGGTGGGACTACCTTTTTGTGAACAAAGTTTGATGACCAAGATCAATGTAGAACTCGACCAGTTAAGGCTCTCTGATGTTAATTTTGGGCAATTGATTGGGTGATCGGTTGTATCGGAATAATGAGTTTAGCACACATTAATATATGTTTGCGCCAGCAAGTTGTGACGTCGAAAATAAGCCATTGGAGTGAAGTTGACTCTTTTATGGTATATAAACAATCGCATATTTATTTTAATCATGGCATAGACTAATACAGCACGTTCAAAGAGTTACCTGCTATTTAAACAATCGGAAAAAAACGATGTTCAAGCACTGATTACAATTGTCAGCTGATTACCGACTCTTATTACTGGCGCATCGCTATTGTCCGTTCAGTACATCTGTTTGAAAGATTATGTGTCCTTTTGCCAAATAAATCAGAATGCTGTCTGGTGGATCTGAAGATCCTTGGAGAATATTCTTCATATTGCACAAAGTTGAAATTCGGGTCTCACGGGGGGGGGGGGGGGGGGGGGGGGGGGGGTTAAAATAAAACCCAAGGACCATTGGAACAAATCTGAATCTGCCCCACTCCTCCCCCAGGGATGTTGTGTGGCAAATATTTTAAAATATATAAATTCTGGTTGCTGGCTATGGAAAAAAGATATGTTATGTTTTTGTGAATGTGTGTCGATAGTGTTAAAATGAGCGTCCCCATATGGTACCCCACGATACGACACAACTGTTTGCATGCTATGTTTAGCGCGTTCGAAATTGCTGGTCCCCTTGATGCTTCATACCAACTAACCCTTTTCTGTTTCGTGCAGTTTTGAAACAATGGGCATTTGAAATTATCTGTACTTTTAGCTCCTGCTGCGACGGGAGTAAGGGGGGGGGGGGGTTAAATGACCATAAATCAAGAACGTGTCGCTATATTCTACTGTATACCAAATTTTGTTCAAATTGGTCTAGCGGTGTGGAAAATAAAATCATAAATCATGGGCGGAGCCAATACTTTTGATTCTTCTCCACAGGAGTCCAAATATTGCCTGATATACTTTTTTTGAAAAAAAGTGAATCTTTAGAACGTAAAGAAGTTGTATACCAAATTTTTAAACCTTCTTACTGGTGAATATGTAGCTCTTTGAAAAAATATTTATCATATTGCACTAATTTTATATTCAGGACCCATAGGGAGAATAAATATGAACTCACGGACTTCTTTGATCAAACCTGAATCTGACCACCTCTCCCCTCATCCTACCGTATTCCACCCAACTCCAACCAAGAATGCTGAATATCAAATACCTAAACACTTTGATTTGTGTAACTGAAGAAGACTTGTAAAGAACAGTACTCATCTCAACCAAGTGAAAGGCTGGGCTCACACGGGAAGCCCAAATATGAGCCCAGGATACTGATTACCAATATTAAAAAGACTTTGACTGGTGGCTCTGAAGAACAGGATTTGTTTCTCCTTTTCCACTAAAAGTCAGAGCACACTATGAGGAGCCCAAATACAGAACCAGTGACTTGATTTGAACAAACATGAATTTTCCCCAATAAGGATGTTGTATACTAAATTTCAAAAGATTCTGAAATGTGGATCTGAAGAGGAATACTTTGAAATAATTTTTCTCATACGGCACTAAGTTAAAATTCGGGCTAGGGAGCAACAATTCAGAGACCAGATTTGAACACACTTGACTGTGAGCTCTTAAGTTACGTAATAACAAAATATTTGGGGAGCTGGTTCTGGAGAAGATATATTGAACTGTCACTCAGCAGACTCCATGTGATATCCCATGATACAACTGTTTGCAATTTTGTGTTTGCCCCTTTCGATTCTACTGATACAGGAATGTCAAAGTACCGCCAAGACATGTACAACCGGGACGGGAAGAGCCTGTTCAGCTGAAACTGGCATTGGTACCGGGACAATTCAACCATAGGGTGACATATCGCTATCAGAAGAGAGAAATTCGCATTTGAACCGTACCAGTCTCCAAGATCACAAGACAAACGTGCCATTGTACCAATTATTCTAAGGCGACATCAAAATAATCATAAATCATGAATATCGTGCTTTATGATTACTTTCGTGTCGTCACAGAATAATTTCGTGAAGTAGTCGAGGGCGCCGCTTTCATTGTTTTTGGTGCCACGTTTGAAAAGTCAAAATGGTAGGTCAGAACATTCACATTTAGAGAGTTTTGATATGTTAATTCACCAATAAGTTGAACGTATATCGTGTAAATGTGCCATACATGATTATCAGCCCGTTTACCCTCGTTCATTCAGGTTCAATTGGGAATTTCTCCATAAAATATTTTTTCCGGTACCGGTGGGACAACGCTTAAGTGCCGATGCACGTTGGATCATGAGGGAACCAGTGGTACCGATACATTATCACAAGAAACTTCATACCAAATAACAATTGTGTGTTCGGTTCAGTATTTTGCAAGGTTTGTGTGTGCGGGGGTGGGGGGGGGGGGGGGGGGGGGTTAGGATGGACGTGAACAAAAATGGGAATAAGTCAAGTACATGTCCCCTATTTGGTTCAAATTGGATCGACGGTTCGAGAAATATAAAAAAAAAAACTGGGCCGGAACCAAAATGTTATCCTCCCGCATGGATTCAAATATTACTCGGTATTATTAGTATTAATTATTGGTGTTTACAATCACATACTTCTGCACAATGGCTAATCATGACCATGACAGTTTTACGGGTGGAGGAAGCCGGAGTACCCGGAGAGAACCACCGAGCAACTGTCAGCTCCCCAACACACTAACTCCACACAAGCAGGGTTAAAGACAAGTGCACCACAGACGTGCAGTAAGCCTTAATACACAGCACCACCGTGCCCCCACGTGGGCATTTATTACTCGGTAAACCTTCTTTGAAAAATGTAGAATATTTGGCACATAAGAAAGTAGTATAACAATTTGTAAAGCTCTTTGGCTTGTGATTAACTGTTTGGGGGCTAGATTATTTTGGTGGTCTGAATTTGTTGTTCAAAATGTGTTTTATCATAAGTTATTGGAGAGTAATAAAACAAATTTATATGAACGAAATAATTTGTAATAAAACAAATTTACATGAACGAAATATTATTTGTGTTTGACTGAATATGAAATATAAGCAAGAAGAGTGTTGGCTTTTGCTCTGGTATCACCATTTTTGTGAAAGTCGTTCGGTTAATGGTATGGAGTTTGTGAAAGAATTCAGGTTTTTTAGCCTTGCTAGGCTCAGAAGGCTGACAATTGCTACAAACAAAGTGGAAAGCATACCCCTCCAAGATGCTTTGTGCTAAGTTCGGTTAGTTTGGAGGCTGACAATCTGAAGGAGAAGAAGAAAATATACAAGAGTATGCACGGGACGACACACAAGGTATGACAAACGGAGGGCGCGAAGTGATAGCAACAGTCTACCCTGACTTTCAGTTTGGTCAGCTATAAACTTCCCACTCCACCTTTGCGACACAAAACAAAACCAGGCATGATTTTTTCCCCCAACCATGCAAAGCAATAGATCATTCTGAATACGAAGGAGTTCGGATTCCGCACTGTGGTTCGGCTTGTGTGCAGACTGAATGCACTTCTGAGAGGTCGATTCTGGCTAAATGTGAAATGGATGATTTTAACTAAGGGCGGCATAAGTTCAGGGAGGCAGGAATTTAACAGCGAAGGTGGAATAGTGCCGAGGCGACACTGCTTCGACGGCGCCGGTGTAATGATACGCATTGTCTCCAGAGCATCGACATACTCGAATATTTCCAAAGCAACAACCTGATTAGGAACAGGTCAGTCTAAATCAAGATTATTGATGTTTAGTTCGACATTAAATGTTTTTCTAATAGTTTCAATCTTATGGGCAAAGGAAGCCAAAAAGGTGTTAGCAAGATCAACAGCAGGAGAGTGATCGAGAAAGCAGACAGTCACATACAGTCGGTCATACAAACTGGGGATCAGTTGTACCCAATCCTGGCTGCTGGCGTTGCCGCATCAACAATTTGGAGTACCAACATGATACGTGCTTATTAAATAAGATTTTGCATCATGACGTCCAAATAAGTATTTTATTTATCCACAAAATAATCTGAGAAGTCTTGTGTTTCTTTTTTTTAAATATAATCCTTCCCGACATATATTCCAACTGCATCATCATTAATCCTTAACTGCCTTGACAGTTGTAATGAATTCACGCGAGGCCACAGCCTGCTCACGTCCAGTGGCTTAACAGTGAGTTTAAGTACAGTCATGGTTAGAAACAACTGTCCATGTAATGTGTTTATTGACAGCGGGACCTACCCGTGATGGCATGTTAAGGCCACCTACGATTTCCGTTCGGCACATGTGTGCGGAACGGATTTTCATGTTTCACATCGTTTAATGTTGCTGTAGATGGGGATTTCATAGAACAGGCGTGTAGTACATCTATTGGGGGCTCCGAGGCAGTGGATTAAAGGCGTCACCCTGCCTTTTAAAAAAATATTGACGGTCGATATACAGTACGTGGAGAGTGGATTGCAACCAACTCACCCGTGGAGTGGAGTTATCACCCAAGCTATAACTTTCAAAATTTGTACATATCGACAAAAAACACAAGCAATGTTTCAGCCAATGGACCTCCGGGTTTAACCCGGGGGTCCATTGGCTGAAACTTTGCTTGTGCTGGTTATTCTTTGCAACACATTTGCAAATATTGCTTGGGTGTAATCTCCACTCTGTGGGTGATTTTGTGATAATACACTCTCCACGTACTGTATGGCACGAAATCGAGGTTAAGAGTGGTAATGGCCTGTATTTATTCTCGCGATTGATGCCTAAGGCAATCTATCTACGATAGATGGACAGGTGGGTATTTCTTGCGTGGTAGGCATCACAGATATCGATCACGTCATTTTAATTGTTTGCTTTTTAATGTTTCAGTTGTTTTGTAAAGTGTTTTAATTGAAAAGAAACGTTTCTTAAGTTTTTATTTGATTTTTTAATTGTTTTTTTATTAGTTTTAATTATTTTTGATTGTTTTTAATTACATTTAATTAGGTTTAATTGTTTTCAGGGAAATCCCAGCTCGAATTCGGGTCATGTCAATTAACACCTGTCCTTCATTCGATAGTGTTTCCATTTTGTTTATTAAACTTGTCAATCACCTGCACCTGTGTTTATATAATTACCTGTCTATTTATTTATCTGACATCACTTGCTCTATGCTCGAACACGCGAGTCATCCATTGAGAGATGGCGCCGGCCATTTGCTGTCCCTCAGAGAAATGTCGCTACTTAATTGAACGCAGCAGAGAAGGGAACGCCCCTTCTGTTAACTGAGCACGTCAATTTACCAATTGTAATTTTCATTCTCAAAGCCATCATTCTAAAAGTAAGACGCCTTACGTCAATATGTCTCCGTGCAACAATATTAAAATCGGCAAAAACGAAACCTATATTCACCTACGATGTTTCCAAGGATATCTGAACGTTAACGTGAGAAGGTTTGCTGATAAAGGTACCACACCGGCTAAAACTGGAAGAACGCTGGATTTTGAAGAATGACATGATTTGAAATACGCTGTGCATCGAGCGGATCAACACTACACAAAGGAAAAGAGAGAGGGAAGACCACACTCTAGAGAACAAGAGGAAATGTCCACTTTCCGAAATGAGATTAAGAAAATTACGTTACGAACTAAACTATATTTAAGCGGAAATGGAAGAACAATACATTGACACAATCGCCAGAGAGAAATGTTACGGATGTTCCGTTGATCAATCTAGTGAAATACAGCACGACGACTGCTTAAAGATGAACCGGAAAGAAAAAAGTACCCACTGCCTCGGTGATGCACTTATGAGAGTCGACCGTGAGAGAGTATTTGACATTTGGCATGAGAGAACTGCGGCCATTCTTCCACCACCCTTGTTCAGCGAGTACGCAGAAGTATTTATTAGAGAACCAAAGAAGGACCGTATAAGAGACATTATGTTGGATACCGTGACAGATCAGCTGTGAAAATAGCAGCTCCACCCTCGGTTTCGAGCCTGCCCTTTTCAGGCTAACCAATTTCTCCAAAAAATATATCCTCACACATACGCTCTGCCGATAAGACCAACCAGCCGCCACCCCAACCTCTAACACCCAAAACTGAATAGAGTTTCCTCCCTTGTACCCCCCTGCCTATAAATATGCTGTAAAAGTAACACTATCTCCAAGGTACCTAAGACACCACTCCTCTCCTCAAACGCGAAACACAAGGCCAGAAGCAGATGATGATGATGATGCTGTATTTAACGTTATATATGATATTGTGGATTACAAGTATAAAGTGAAACATACAGATATAGAATGAAGCGTATATACCGCAGGGAGATGGCATAGCCAGATTGACTGTCTACCTGTCATCCCCCAACAAATATTTTTTCCAAACGCTGCACAGGGAAACGGTTTTTTGTGTATGACTTATGTTCAGTTCGTACTTATTATTCACAATGAATGTTGCCTATGGGTATGGATAAGACTTGGTAGCTGAGACAACATAGGGGGCAGACGAGACCTTCAGACAATGTTCGAGACAAAACTAGATCTATTCTCAAACGTGTGGGAGAGTAATGAAGATTTACTGGATGGGCAAACTTGAGCGATTTGTTATTTAGTAGGCGCTGAATTTGGCACTCTGTATAAAATGGGTTATTACAGTACGTGGAGAGTGTATTATCACTAAATCACCTGCAGAGTGGAGGTTCAATCCTAGGAATAATTGCAAATTTGTTTCAAAGCATAACTAGCACCAGCAAAGTTTCAGCCAATGGACCTCCGGGTTAAACCCGGAGGTCCATTGGCTGAAACCTTGCTTGTGTTTTTTGTCGATACGCACAAAATTTGAAAGTTATAGCTTTGGTGATAACTCCACTCCGCGGGTGATTTAGTTACAATCCACTCTCCACGAACTGTACATTGAATATAATCAGAGTATGTAGATAAAAATTTCGACGTTAGAGTCTTTTCGAAAAGATTTCTATTTTGAATGATTCTTATTTCCTGTTCCAAACCATTCCATAATCTGGGAAGTGCAAAGAAGGGCAATTTTTTCTGAGGATACTGTTCTTGTCCAACTAATTGTAATTAATTCTGACTGTCTCGTTATTACGTGCGAAGAGTTATGAGTTGTCGTGAAAAACGTATCAAAAAACGCAGGCAGCCTTCTTACTTTCCAATCATGGATAAACAGACACGCATAGAGTTTGTAAAGATCGTTCACTTTGAGTATTTTATCTTTCTTAAATAGAGGGTCAGTGTGTGCTTTAAAACGTGCATTTTTAATTATTCGCAATGAGCGTTTTTGTAATATAAACAGTTTCTTAATATGTTTGGAGTTGCCCCATATATATTTGAATACCGTATATTAAGTGACTATGGATAAGTGCATAGTAGAGCGTTTTCATGGCTGCATGGGGAAGAATTTTTTTTTCAATTTTTTTTCAAAGCAAGGTTTGAAAGACTAATTTTGGCGCATATTTGTGATATTTGAGTCTGATAGCAGAAATTTTCGTCTATAGTGATTCCAAGGAATTTTAATGTTTTTTTTTTCAGTTTCACTGGAGCTTATCCTCTGCAGTTTTTTTTTAAATTTTTTATATAAAAATGTATTGCGCGGGACTATGTGAGCTACGCGTGTGATTGATTAATAGGTACTTTGTTTTATTTGCCTTTAGGACAAGTTCATTCGCAGAGCACCAATCGTATAGTTTATCAAGCTCTTTGTCGATATGTCTAACCAGTATTTCTGCAGTCGGTGCCGATGTATACACTGCTGTATCATCTGCGAAAGAAAGAGTATTAAGTGAAATTGAACAACTGATGTCGTTTATGTGCAGTAAAAATAAAATGGGACCCAATATGGAACATTGTGAAACGCCGCGGTTCATTTGCGTGAGTTCTGAGTGACGCCCTGCATACTTAACGTATTGGGTCCTGTTCTAAAGGTAGCTTCTGAACCAATCGTCACTAACACCCCTGAATCCATAACTTTCCAATTTGGATAGTAATATCTCATGGTTTATAGTGTCAAATGCCTTGGAAAAATCAATGAATACCGATAGAGTAATATACTTACTAGTCTTATTGTTTTCTATAGCTATATCTTTCAAAAGATGAAGTATGGGATGAATCGTTGCCTGATTTTTCCTAAGGCCGTATTGGTGGGGTATATTATGGCATAGGTATTTAAAAAATGTATAACCCTATTTGACATTAATTTTTCTAATACTTTTGAGAATGATGGTAAAATGCTTATTGGTCTGTAATTAGTGAACTGGTTTTCATCGCCTATTTTAAATATTGGTATCACTTTCGCAATTTTCATAGCGTCAGGAACAGTTCCCTTTGAAACTGGCTTAATTATAATATCAGAAAGGGGTGGGTTATTAGATCTACTGTGTTTTTCACAACACTCGTTGTAATGCCATTACAGTCTTCACTTTGTTTGGGTTTCATCGATTTAGTTACGTTCATAACTTCCGATGGGGTTGTAGGTGTTACGAAGAAATTGTTTAGCATATTCGAATTTATGAAGTCTTGAAAGGTTTTATTTGGATTAATTATTTTGTCGCTAATGAGGTTAACAATGTTTGCGAAGAAAGTGTTGAACTCTTGTGCAATTTCAAAGGGATCATTTATAACCTCCTTATTACATTTGATGAAGGAGGTGGGCATGTTATATGTGCGCCTGGCTTTTTTATCGTCTCATTTAAAATCTGCCAGGTTTTGCGCAAGTTATTCTTATTGTCTGTGAGTATATTCTTAAAGTACATTGCCTTACTTTGTTTTTTTAAAATTTTATTAAATACTTTACAATAGTTTTTGTAATTTATTTTATTATGTTCAGTTGGCGATTTTAGATACTTATTATAAAATTTTCCTTTGTTGGTGGACGAGGTTAGAAGTCCCCTGGACATCCAGGGTTGTTTTTTAATGATTTTTTTCTTTGCATCAATCCTAGTAAGTGGGAATCATCTTTCAAAAGCTGTAGAATAGATGTTCATGAATGTTTCATAGGCAAGGTTGGGACATTGTGAGTTGAGAACTGGCGAAAAGTCACTTTCCGACAAGAACCGTTTGAAAAGGTTCATGTTGCGTTGACTGAATCTGCGCGTGTAAGTAATTTCCTGTTGATCTCTGTTTTTGCAATTGATCTCCATATGGAAGGTGCCGAAGTGGTCAGAGACATCGGTAATAATTATTCCAGAGAGGGAATTGGGTAGAATTTTAATAGAGTAAATATGATCAATTAATGTGGCGGAGTGGTTTGTCATGCGAGTTGGTTTAGTTATATACGGTAAATACCCATGGCTGGTCATTAAATCTAAGAGAAATTAGGTTTGGCAATGTGAGGAGGATTTAAAGAGGTCTATGTTGAAATCACCCTTTATGTATGCTTTCTGAATCTTCTTCAGAGTCTTGTTTGCAGGTTCTTTGAAAAATTAATTCTATCAGGTCATATTCTGGATTTGTCTGGATCTCGTCTAATTATACTCTACCCGCCATTATTTCTATAATTACTACCAACTTGCACGCGCTGGGGACAGCATTGGATTATAAGCGGAGAAACAATTGACAGGTAATTTCGTCTTGTTTTGCCTGTTAACATTATATTAAATTTCTGTAATAGAAAGGTATTTATGAAACCATTCACCTCGATCGTATATATATATTCATTTCCGACCAATTTAAAGTCTCAGGTGTCTCTGCGTTCTTTTATGTTCTCTGCAGATGCTATTTACGGGATGTAAGGCAGATGTGACAGCCCATTTGAAGTACTGACTGTCTTCTTTATTTTCCACGTTGATCACAGCTTTTTTTTTTTATTTTCTATGAAATAAGGCAATTTTACGTACGAAGACATTCGCAAAGGATCGTAATTGTCAATGTGAATTTCTAAATTCAATACTTCACTGAATCTCCAATTGCAACATTCTTTTTGATATTGCGCCAAAGACTCTATTATTTTTCGTTCATGTTATGAAAGATATCGGACATAGAAGAGGTTTCGGTCACGATTTTCATGTAAGATTGAAAAAAGCCGTTTTTTCCTTGACTTTTACCGTGTTCAGATAGAACTTCTCAATCCGACACTTCAATGCTAGTTTCGTTTTGATACCAACGTCTTTGATCTGACGAAATCAATCCAACACGCTAGGTTTTATCCTGTTCAATATTTTTTTAGATTTAGGATGCAACTGTTTTATACCCTTGACATCAAATGTTTTGAAACATTCCTTGATGGCCTGCCTTCGTTCTATAATTGTCTGCGTATCAATTTAGCTATGATTTCTTCTATGCCAGCATCATTTTTTTCGAGTTTAGCCATCGCTGCTTTTACGACAGACGATATTTGATCTGTTTTTCTCTTTTTTTAATTTTTGTTATCGCCAATTGAATCGGAATGTTTTGTTTTCGTTTCCTCTTTCCACCCGGTTAAATTGGTTTTCTCATCACATCGCCTCCTCCTCCCCTAAACTTCGATTATATTAACTCATTTTTATTTTGCGACAAAACACCTTTCAAACCCAGGTGAAGCGCTTTAGATCTCAATTCTGGGACCGTTTGCTCATGGGTCTCAGCCTTTATACCTCTGATAATTTGTGGTTTGGTTAGATAAACTCGACGAATTTGCGATGCCGCGATTCTCAACATAACTTTCAGTTGAGCTAAATTGCACGCTTCTAATGAAAATGACATTTTCTCAATTATTAAAAATTGTTTTAAGTGTTAAAAATTATTTTAAACTGCTAAATTTGTTTTTATTTCCTACACATGTATGAGACAAAAAAAATGTGTTTTCCTTTAATAATAATTAATAATAATAATAATTTATTTATATAGCGCTTTTCCCAGCGAAACGCTGCTCAAAAGCAGCGTTTCGCTGGGAAAAGCGCTATATAAATAAATTATTTATATAGCGCTTTTAAGAATGTTTTTAACTTAAAGACAGAAAAAAAAATAAAATTAGTGAAAAAATTTGTTTCATGTTATATATAGGAAATAAAAACAAATAAAATAAAATAAATTTAAAATTAAATCCAAAAAAGTGAAAAGAAATGGCAATGGTAAAAAAAAATCGAATTGAAAAAAAAACGCTTCATACAATAAAATTAAAACTTATTATTTCAAACCTAATCCAATCAAATTGAAAGATGTCGAAGTTACAAAGTTTGAATATAAACACGATAATCCTACCACGGGTTTAATGCTAGACGAAGATCAAGTCGATTTATTTTCACATTTGGAAAATTCGTGTCAACGGTGTAAATCACGCAGCGCACACTACTTATATTTTGTGTCAAAAATATTTGATGCTAATAAGAAAGTTCTTTATAATGGTTTAACCTTTTTTTGTCAGCAAACCATTATTGGGGGGAATGGGAGGAGATCACAACACGTTGGTGTCAACAACAGAAAAAAATACATGCCAATACCTCAATTCTGCCTTCACTAATTCAGCATTCATTAAATCCCGAGGGCAGTAAGTAGCAGTTAGTTTTTCTCTCTTTTAGCCCTAAACCATCGAGGGCCATACGCGGAAGGTAATTTACTCTCTCTAAGTGACATTACCTCATTTGGAGCAACCATTTATGAATAACAGGTTCGGCATGGATATACATACTAAAATTAGCTCTGCCAGTATATCTAGCTTAAACAACTCTATCAAGAGTAGCAATCATAAATATGCCTTTACAAGGTGTTAACCCCTCCCCACTATTATTTATTATATAAGAACCATAACAACAATAAAATCAATGTACAACAAATCGGCCAAAATATCAGTACGTTGGCTATATAGAACGTACATACCACATTGGGATTATCAAATATAATGGTATGAAGACAATCACAGCTGGGCATAATCATGCACTATGACTTCCATAGCCACCATTATTTATTATATACAATTTTATTTTATAATATTCATACATATTCATGGACTCATCCAGTATTGTCTATTAACCAATCAGCACTAAATATTGGGAGGAGTACATGGTTAACATGATTAGCATGATTATGTCATACCTAACCTAATATTAACTCCATTTCCACCTATAATGGTAATATGTCAATACGCAAGGCGTAAAGAGGAATCCTAGAGCATGCAACCACAGGAACTTGGAATCTCTTTAGTATTGAGCAATATTCAGTGATAATTAACGTAATATGCACAAACACCCTCCTAATGTCATAAAAATTAGTGTTCCTGTGATGCAACATATTAAAATATTTCGTTCTACAACCATTCCCTACAAAATGCAATTTCATCTATATATTTAGGTATTACAGTACTAAATATGTTCCCATGGGAGACCATCAGTGGTAAAGCTAGGAGGTTTTCAAAGGGGAGGAGGTGTAGAACTATGAAAATTCAACAAGGGACGGATACTTTAATGGGGTGTCTCCCCCTTCCCCTCAAGGAGTGTTTATTTTTCATTTTTGTTACTCTGAGTGACCGTAGCGGTAGGTTTTAGCGCATTCTGGGAATATTTCTAATCTGTTTAAAGGCTGCAGCTAAATATCTACATAATTGGAGGTTTTGCGACAGCACAAAATAACTATTTTTTGTGGTACTATAGTCTGTACGTGAAAGTGGGTCCTATCTCCCTATCTGCAATGAAAATGTCAATGGCAATGTAGCTTAATTTGACTGAGTGTAATGTTGGATGAAAAGGATAATGTTCCATGTTTATGAAGAGAATATGAAGTAAGACAAGAATTGTGATAGCTGAGAATGTTATTTTCTGTTCCCTTCATGCTATGTTGTCAATAATAATAATTTGGGGAGTAGACTATATTAAAGAACTGAGGCCTGGGTGTATGTGTCCCTCACAGAAAACGAATGTCATCCAAATTTACGAAGTTACAGTAAAATTATTCAAAAGCAAGTGATCCTACCAAGTTCCAATTAAATACTTTCATAAATATGACCCGCAGACATTGCTAAAGAAAGTTAGGTCAGGTGCCGGTCAGGTGGTCATGGTTGATCGATCGTGATCAAAACACGAGAGTCTCATCTTGACATCATACTGAGCTATCCTTCCAACCTATAACGAAATAGCTTTATAAATATGAACCGTAGTGGACTGTGCTAAACAAATCTAGGTCATGGGACTGCGGCGGTCACGGCTATCCGGTCATAGAAAAAATAGGCCGTTCTCATCTGGACATTATACTGGGTCATCCTAGCAATTTCCGATGTAATCCCTTCATAAATGCAACCTCTAGACTCTGCTAAATGTATCTAGTTAACGTGCCCCTGTGGCCGTCATGGTTGACTGAACCCAACGAATATCGTACGTTCTTATCTTAACCTGACAGTGAAATCTCTTCATAAATACAACCTGTAGACTGTGTTATTGTTTTTGGGGTTTCGACCCCTCCCAGCCGTCACGGCTGACGGGTCGCGACCAAAATGGAGCGTTCTCATTTAGACTGGACCGAGAACATGCCTAAGAAATGTTGTGATGATCGGACAAGAACATCGGGTTGAAGCCGGTACTAACGTAAATGTGAACAGATAACAGACTTCCGCAGGCGTGATGGCAATAGCTTATCTCGACTTTGTCGAGTTGAGCTAAATGAAAGTGTATCTTACCTTTACTGTGTACTGTTTGTTGAAAAAGTATAATGTCCAATGTTTATGAAAGGATTATAAAATAAGAAAAGAATTGTGACAATTAAGAAAAAGTTAACTTCTGTTCCCTACATGCTAGGTTTTCAAATAAGAAAACAACTGAGGTGTGGACTATACTAAAGAGTTGAAATCTGGGTTATTGTGGCCTTCACAGTTAATTTCTGTCGGCCAAAGTTACCAAGTTATAGTAAAATTATTCTAAACCGAGTAATCCTACCAAGACACAATGAAACTCGTAGTCTTTGCTAAAGGAATCTAGGTCAAGTGATGGTACGGCGGTCAAGATTAGCCAACCATGACCAAAAAAGAATAGTCTCATTTAGATATCATACCAAGTTATCCTACCAAGTTACAATGAAATCCCTTCATAAAAATAAGCTGTCACGGCTGACCGATAGTGACCAAAATACGATAGTCTCATCTGGACATCATACATAGTTATCCTTCGAAATTTTAATGAATCCCCGACATAAATATGAACTGTAGGCTGTGCTAAACAAATCTAGGTCACGTTCCTGTGCGGCCGTTACGCTTGAGCGATCACGTCCAAAATAGGATGTTCTCATCTAGACTTTATACATAGTCATCCTTCCAAGTTACAATGAAATCCCTTCATAAATATGACATGTAGACTGTGCTAAAGGTTTTCAGGTTTTAGGACCGCGCAGCCATCGTGGTTGACCGATCGCGAGCAAAATATGACGTTCTCACCTTGTCATTATACAGAGTCACCTTGCTAGATTACAATGAGGTTCCTTCACGAATACGATCTGTAGACTGTGCTAACTTTTTGGGGGGTTTCGAGCACACTGACACTGTAGTTTAACTTGAATTGTGTAGTGTTTGATGAAAAGGATAATGTTCAACGTTTATGAAAGGATTATGAAATAAGACGAGAACTGTGATAATTGAGAAAAAGTTAATTTCTGTTCCCTACATGCTAGGTTTTCAAATAAGATAAAATGGAGGTGTGGACTGTACTAAGGTGTTGAGGTCTGGCTTAATGTGGCTCTCACAGTTAATGTATGTCAACCAAAGTTACCAAGTTACAGTGAAATTATTCCAAAACGAGTCATCCTATCAAGTTACAATGACATCCCTTCTTAAATATAACTCATAGACTTCGCTAAAGGAATCTTGGTCAGAAGATGGCTCAGCAGTCATGGTTGACCAATCATAATCAAAATAGGACAGTCTCATCTACATGTCATTCCAAGTTATCCTACCAAGTTACAATTAAATCCTCTTATAAAAAGAACCTGTATATAGTACTAAATGAATCCGCGTCGCGTAACAAGGCGGTGGCAACGGCTGACTGATCCTGACCAAAATAGGAAAGTCTAGTCTAGACATCATATCCAGTTGTCCATCCAAGGTACAATAGCATAACTTCATAAATATGAACTGTAGACTGTGCTAAACAAATCTAGGTCACAGGCATATGCGGCCATCACAGTTGACCGACCACGGCCAAAATATGATTTTCTCATCTAGACATTATACGGAGTCTTCCTTCCAAGTTACAATGAAATCCCTTCATCAATAAGACCTGTAAAATGCGCTAAGGGTGTTCGGGTTTTCATGCTCGCGCAGCCATCATGATTGACCGATCACAACCAAAAGGGGGTGTTCTCATCTTGCCTTTATACAGAGTCATCCCACCAATTAAATCCCTTCATAAATACGTCGTAATGAAATCCCTTCATAAATACGACATGTAAACTGTGATAAAGGTTTTCGGGCCCGCATAGCCGTCACGGTTGACCGATCTCGACGAAAAGGGGATGTTCTCATCTGGATATGACATTGAACCTGCATATGAAATTTGGTAATGATCACACAAAAAGTACGGGGTGTAGCCTGTGCTGAAGAAAATGTGAACAGATTCACAGACTTTCGCGCGCGTGATGGCAATAGCTTATCTTGACTTTGTCAGGTTAACATAAAAAATCAGTATGCAACCAATCATTTATTAATTAATCACCTCAAATATGAGATCAAGCGGAGCAGTTAGCACACGAACTATTCATATTCTTACAAAGTATGAGTAATGAGTTAGCAAAGTAACTCAGACTGTATATCACAATATGTGCAGGGAGAGGGCACCCGGAAATTCCCAGACACAAGGAGGGGGTAGGTGGGTGAGTGGTGCAGGGCTGGAAAAAGCGCGTTAATAACCAAAAATGCTATTTTTTCATCCACATAAAATCACTAAGTTCTGTACTTGTTTAAACTTGTACAATCAATGTTATGGCCGATAGGGCCATTTAAACATATAAACTATCATATTAGGGGTGTAGGTATGTCCAAATCCATATAGATTTCATGTTGGTACCTGCAGCCAATAATGTTTAACCTGTGATCGGAATCGGTCACCCCAATCGGTTAATTGTGGGCAATCGGACATCGGTTCAACCGATTGTTGCCAAGCATTTTTGTGTGATGATTCATTAACCATATTTATTATCTTCTGCAATTGTTCAATTGTTAATGTAAAACGATGTCAATGATACCATTCTATAAATTTGGGAAACAACCACAATGTGTATTCTTAATTTCTCTCGACGCCCCCTTACGGGATATACATATTAAACGACATGTACAGTTGAAACTAGAAGTCCTGTCATGAAATGCGCACAAATAGCATGTTGATCTGCGCGTTAATGTGCGCGTTATGGCCATAGTAAAGCTGTCAAATTCTGTACATATGCCCTGTGCACAAGCAATGTTTCAGCCAATGGACCTCCGGGTCACCCGGAGGTCCATTGGCAGAAACATTGCATTGTGTTTGCCATGAGTAACCAAGAGAACCTTTCGTGATTTGGATGCCATTCGATATGGCAATCGCGCGCAATTCCAACGCGCAATTAAGCCTAGATAAGCGCACTATTCGTGACAGGACATCTAGTTTTAACTGCACAGCTTACAATTGGGCGTACTTGCGGTAATAGCCTGTTGATACAGGAAAAATGTTGCATTCCATTGACTCAGGTCGCAGCAAAATGATTAGTCTCCTGCGCAACCCACTTGGCATTCACCTAGAGGTCTGCTATCAGCTTCGGGAAATAAAATGGCGGATCAAATAGAGTAGAAGGAAGACGTTTTTCTGTAGGGAATAAAAACTGTGCTGTCAACCTGTCGCAGACCTGGCATTCTTAAAAATGCAGGAGGGCTAAGACTCGCTCCCCTCGCATGGCCTAGGCGAGCGATTAGCTCTTCTCAAGCTTTCAAAAGCTAAAATTGCAAAAAATAAAGTTTTACTGTTAATGAATTCTGCCAAGTGAGCTTTGTACATTTTATTTGGTGCTGATAACAAAGTAGTCTCTGTGAGGCGCTACACTGCCCCTCCTACACCCCCGGGCCTTGGTAAGGCCCGGGGATGTGGGAGGGGCAGTGTGGCCATCTTACAGCGACCACTAGCATACATGTAGCAGAGATCCTAAAAGATGGGGGTTTTAGGCATAAGCGGTTATAGTAATCATTATTTTCTAAGGCCAGGAGGGCTAGTTTTCGCCCTCCTTAATTTTGTTAAGGCGAGCAGTAGGCGAGCGAATAAATCGCTCTCCTGAAAATGCCAGGCCTGCTGCCGTGTACGTTAAAATTCCCAGATCTTTCCAATTTCTGTCCCAATCTTTTTTGAGAAATTGTGTTATCGACTTGAACAAAAATAAGTGAATGTCACCGCCATACAACAGCTGTCGACGCGTTTTAATGCGCGAGCGTCATGTCGATTATTCATGTTTTGATCTCATATGTTTATTTCTAAGAGTGGCGTAACATCGCAGTATAGTGTATCGTAACGTACGTCCGATGATACCCGTCATGTTGACACCAACCACACTACTGTACTGCAATTAGTTCCAAAGTTACAGCTGATTTGATCTTTTCGACCCCACGAGGGTAGGCCTCACCCACGGGCGATGAACGTATGGGACTTCGCGTACAACGTGATACGGTATGGCGAAAGGGCACAATTTCTCACTTTAAAATAAAAAAAAAGTTACAAATATCGACACAGATGTTGAAAACCCAGGTCTAACTCCCAGGTTCAGGAAACAGAATTTTCAAATGTTTATTTCCAAATTCCAGATGTAGCATCACGTATGGCCGAAGCTGATAGCAGACCTATGCTGTTTGCATGGCTTTAGAGAAGTTATTAGCAATATTACATCCGGCAAATTGAATTACATGGCAAGTATTTTTAAATATAAACTTAAACATACTTGAAATTATGATTTAATCAGTCTGATTTAGTGTGCTATGATGTATAATGGTTGAACAGGCATAGGCTTGAATCTATGCTACCTAATCCTATCTGACCATTGCATGTTAATTGAAGGAGAAAACAGTCCAGAATAATTCCATAAAGTTTATATAAACAAAAATCATATCAACACCTGATACCACTGATGTAAAATAATAAAAAACAAAACAGAGGCCTGTTACAAAGGCCAACTGGACAAAGACGACTGCTATCCAGTATGAAACAATAACTTCCACACCCTCTCTCCCCAGCAAGATATAGACATTTTGGCTATGAGTGTGACTTCCCTCATGCCACATGTGCATACCACAGAAATAGAGAAGGTGAATTTTTGCTATCCCTACTGCTCCAAAAGGGTGTAAACAAATATTTGACTCTGTGTCTGCAAATGTTTTTCAGATCCTCTCACCCCCCCCCCCCCTGATATGTGTGAGATTTTAATTCAACATTACCAAAAAATATAAAACGATTTTTAATCTGGCTACATGCATATCTGTGTTTCATGATAATACAGAGCTAAAGAATACTGTGCATAGTTTTGGTAGTAACCTTAAAAATTCCATGTTGGTAAAATGGATTTCTACGTTTGTTATAGACTTCAAGCGCAAACCAAGTCTATAAATCCTTTCTGACAAAACAAAACACAGATGGAATGTTCTATAAGTGTATTGTGAAGACTTTAAAATTTACGGACGGGCACACACGAATGTTTTGTGTGCTTAAACTTTCCCAACTGGAATGAGTTCAAGTTAGCAACTAAACGGATGATTTTCAGAACACTGTTCCTTGTCGGTTGTTGAGTACGCGTTATCCACACGCGCTCGTAGCCATAACAATCACATAAAATTTTCATCGTTCGCGTGTCTTTGTTGATACCGTTACAATTTATGAGTCCATTTAGGCGTTTAACTCATGCAGCAGGTACGCACTGGCTTAATCTGGCCCTGGAAACAGCTTCACAAGGGCACATTTTGAGTTCAAAGACAAACTGCAGTCCGTGAGTGCATTGCATATAGAAGAGAACAAAATACGCAACATGACCGCGGTTGTGGAATTAACCTTTTAGTCCCAGAGGGAGTAGGCGGAAAATAGTGCGTCGTTCGATCAAAATTCTCTCTGTAGGTGTCTGTAGGTACTGGTATTCATATCACAGAGATGCAATACCAGTACCACATTCGGAAAAAACTCCGGTACCACAATGCTTCGAGTTTCCATTTTTGTTTTGCCTGAAATATGTCCAATTATCTTGATTTTTGACAAATATTTGGGGGTACCCCCAACCCCATCCTAGTTCAGTGATATGAACGTAGCAGCTACCCCCCCCCCCCCCCCCCCCCCCCCCCCGCACTCACCATCTTTCAGATTCCTCTCATTCAAATCCATTGTAAAATTCCCTGACCAGTTTGGTCGGGAACTCAAAACACGAAAATGGGAATATATTTTCTGGCTGTGTGTTTGAATGGTGATTTAGGAGGGGGTTGGAAGATTTGAATCCCCCTCTGTCCTTAGTACTCTGATGGGAAATCATGGTTTGGATAATTATGCTAAAACTGGCTTTTATTTGGCATTTGCTAGAGGTTATAGTGTGCCCATGGAGGCTACACTTGCTCAAGATGTGAATTCGCTTGCATCAACAGCCTAATTGTTGGCAATATATAGCCTTTATTGCTGACTGTGACAATAATATAACTTTTCAAAACAAGAAAACTGTTTTGTAAGGTGTGCGTGGTCCCCGAATAAACATTTAAATGTGCAATAATCTCCAAATATAATAGTAAATCAGGTTGGAAGCCAGAAAATGCATTTTCTCTAGGCCTAGGTATCATACTACTAAATATTTTCCCATAGGTGACCTTTATAACATTCAAAAGAAAAAAAATAAACCGCATCATTTTAAGTTTGACATTCAAATATCTTCGTCAAGTTTTGCCCTTCCGACAACTTTTTTTCTTACAGGGGGTCATGCAACAAACAAGAGACCCCATGTGGCCCAAGGCACACGGCTGACCATGTCTAAAAGATGACTTAATTAGCACCTAAGACTAGTTAGCACTACAGAAGAAAGAAGATTTTAATTATTTATAATTCTGTTGTTCATGCCGGTATTGGGATGCGACCACAGAAATAATGCTAGATTTTCAGTAATGCAATAACTGGGGAGTCCAAATATCAACCTAGGGACTTAACTTGAACAAACGTGAAGGATGATGTATAGCAAATCTCAAAATATTCTGACTGGTGATTCTGGAGAGGAAGATTTTGAGAATATTACCAATTTTGCACTATGTTAAAATTTGCCCCACCCTCTTCGATAGGGAACACACATATCAACCCAGGGAATTTATTTGAACAAATTGAGTCTGAACCCTCTTATGATGCTGTGTACCAAACCTCTCAAGAAGCAGATTTTTAAATATAAATTCCTCTTATTAAACTAAGTTAAGATTTGATCTCTACTAGGGAGCCCATATATAAACCCAAAGACTTGATTTGAACAAAGATGTGACATCCCTAAGAATGCTGTATACCGAATGCCAAAAGATTCAGACTGGTGGATCTGAAGATTTTCAAAGATTTTTCCTCATATTGCAGTTAAAATTTGGGCTCCCTCAGAGAACCCAATTACCAATCAATGGACTTGAGTTGAACAAATTGAATCCAACTGCTATAAGGATTATGAATGCCATATTTTAAATGATTCTGACTGCTGTTTGGGGAAAAGAGTTTTCAAAATTATTCCTCATATTGGACTAAAGTAAAATCAGAGATTCAACAAGGAGCCCAACTATGAAACCAAGGACATGATTTGAACAAACTTAGATCTGACTTCCCTGAGGATGCTGTATACCAAATATAATTCTGAATGGTTGAGCTGAAAAAGATTTTCAAAGATTATTTCTTATATTGCTCTAAATTAAAAGTTGGGCCCTTTAGAAAGCTCAAGGATGTGAGTTGAATAAAATGAATCCACCCCCTGTCAAGAATATGTATGCCATGCATTAAATGATTCTGACCTGTGTTTCTGGACAACCAATTTTTTACCATTCCATTCTACTGGTCCTAAGGATGATTCATACCAAATAACAATTCTCTGTTCTATAGGGTTTGGTTAGGGTAAGTATGTGACGTTAAACCCCAATAAGTAAATAATAATATTAATAATAATAATAATAATAATAATAACAATGGGAAATATGATCATTTGAAAATACTTATATTTTTAGCTCCTGGCGTTCCAAAGGGGGAGACATGAAATATCTTTGTGCATGAATCAAGTGCTTTTGACTCAATAATACCACATACATGTACCAAATTTCGTTCAAATAGACCATCGACTCAGAAAATAAAAATTTTTGGCAGGGCCAAAAATGTTGCTCCTCCCATTTCAAAAGGCAAATTTTGCTCCACAAACTTTGTTTGAACAAACTTGATTCTACATATGAGAAGAAAGTTCCCTTCTGAATATCGAGTCAATGTAAATGTACATACTGGTTCATGAGAAGATATTAAAAGACATTTGGGACCATTTTCCCCACCCCATCACCAGAATATTGGTTTGAACAGAAACGCAATGCCCTTCAGGTAACTCACACACACACCTCCACTGGAATTGGCCCAGTGGTTTTGGAGAAGACTCAAACACAACTTAACATGTACAACGGACAACAGACAAAAAGTGATGTCAATACATGTGTCCCATGCTGATTTTCAGTCAGGGGCGCTAATAATAGAGAACAACAGGCCTTAATTGCTCACCCGACAAAGTGGTTTAAAGAAGTAATTTGGATCACATGCAGTTAGTCATGGTTCATCAACACTACAGAGGAATGAGGCCATGAAGTTAGTCATAACTCTTGTCTTCATGTCAGATGATTGCTATGATAGGTCTCCCTGACTGCTTCCAATTCATTTATATCAAGGCAAATTTTATTGTAAAACACTAAGAAATGGCATTTAACAAACTGAACCTAACCTACCTCCTCCCAAAGCCCAAATATTAAGCCAGGGACATTTGGACTGAACGAACTTGCATTTGACCCCCCCCCCCCCCCCCTCCCTAGAGATGTTACATACCAGATATGGAAGAATTCTGACTGGTAGATCTGAAGAAGATGATTTTTCCTCATATTGTACTACCGGTAATTTAAAACTTTGGGGCTCCAATCCAGGGACACGATTAAAACGAAATTGAATCTGACCTCCAAAGAGATGTTGTGCACCAAATATGAAATGATTCTGACTGGTGGATTTGAAGAAGATTTTTAAATAAATGTCCTCATATTGCACTCCATGTAAGTAGTTCAGGCTCCCACAGTGAGCCCACAAATTAACCCAGGGACTCGGTTTCAACAAACTTGAAACTCAATACCCCCACCTCCTCCACCACCAAGAAATGTTGTATACCAAATATCACATTGAATTCGGTTCAGTAGTTTATGAGAAGTCGATAATCTGAAGTTCACACCGGATGGAAGATAGGCACCAGACGAAGGATGACAGAAAGTGATCACTTAACCCCCCCCCCCCCCCCTCCGGCTTTCAGGTGAGTAAAAAACTCACTGGAAGTACCAGTCACATGCACATATATTCTAGGTGAATCCCAGCAAAAACACACCAATAGTCAATTGTATTTTACAGGTCCAAAAAAGTCATCAAATCATACTCTTCATTCATCTGGACTATTCAATGTTAATGCAAGATGTGGTCATGTCAGTAAACTGCTTCAAATGTCTATTAAGCAATATATTTTCTCAACGCTGCGTACTTTTGGAACAAACACAATTTCCGAGTACATATTTTCGAGGCGGGTAACTCTAATTCAAATATGGACTACAGTGATACCTATACTGAGAGCTTCAGTCACTGAGAGCAATGTAAAATAAAGTAATTAGTGTGGAATAACGGATTGCAATTTTCAGGGCTAAAATTTCGACGAGAATCCGAAAATCGATTCGCACAAAGATTCGCGCAATAAAACCGGCGAGAATCCATATAGATTCTCGCTGCACCTCTGCTAGTATTCGCGTGAAAAGAATTGAGTCAATTTAACCCTTTATTTAACACAGCGGCAACAAATTAACCAGCAGAAGGCTAACATGACCTGAAATATTCTGACACTGTGTCAATAAAATCTTACAAATATGGCTGTCACTGGAACCGGCTCAATGAGCCGGTTCCAATGACAGCCATATTTGTAAGATTTTATTGGTAAAAATTGTTCATTTAATTATTTTATCATCTATTTATTATTTATTGTTTAAAAATTATCAAATTTAGTTTTAAAAATTAAAAAGGTGTGTTGGGTAAAATGTTAACATGTGGTATCAGTATACAACAGGGGTTCAACCATGGTGGCGTCATGGGATCTTGGACACTCATAGTAGGTATGGATCCTCGTAACCATTTTCACGAGAATCCAAATGGATTCTCACAAATTTAGACGAAATATAAGCCCTGATTTTTTGACAGTTCCATTCTACTCGTTCTAAGAATGCTTCATAACAAATAACAGATCTCTCGTCTGCGTAGAAATATGTGCGTTTGAAAATATTTCTATTTTTAGCTTCTGGGTTCCCCCCAGGAATACGGGAATTGTTTTGTTTTTAAATAAATCAAGTACTTTTGACTCTTGTATGTAAATAATACCACATACCAAATTTGGTTCAATCAGCTCATCAGTTCATGAAGATACATTTCAGGTAGGGACAAAAATCTTCTCCCTCATATTTACTCCACGAAGTTTGATCAAACAAACCTGATTCTACAGCTCAAAAGGAAGCTAAGTACCAAATATCATATCACGATTGTACCCTTGGTTCATGAGATCACCCCCCCCCCCCCCCTCTCCCATCTCACTATGGGACTGGAGGAATTCAAACAAAATGCGATGTTGGAACAGTGACCTCAAATTTAAATGAAATCGGTGCAGCGTTGTGGTTTTTTTTGACAACTATGTTCACGGACAAAGGACAGACAGGGGTCGGTGGGTGGTCAAAAGTGCTCACGCTGACTTTCAGTCTGGTGAGCTAAAAATGTGAAATAACATTCGGTAGCACTTAACAATGAAATTGAGCAGACAAAACCCAAAATTGAACTTGACCAGCTGGTACTCAAAATGTTGCTACATACTAATATATCTACTGTCATGTGATGTTTTTTTTTAACGGCTGGGTTTACCTTCCAAATCTAAGAAATTACAAGACATTTTTCTAAATTTTCATTCTTTTCACTTCCCAATTTCCTCTTCTAATGGAATCCCTAAGTTGTGCCCCAGTCACTGTTATCGACAACCAAATCAATCAGTTTTGATGGCAGTTCCACATACCAAGCTACTATGTCAATGTACCATCAGACATTGCAGCAGATGACACCTAAGGTTTGAGGGGTACATATGAGTTCTGAAAGAGTGAGGAGAGTTCATGCTTGAATAAATCATATGGAGGAATTGCCTTTACCATACAACTAACAAGAGCTAGACCAGGTGAGGTAAATACACTCATTGAGCAATCTGAATAGTAGCTTATTAGACAGATAGTTTAAAAAAAGAAAATAGGGGAGCTCAATTCAAACTTAAATTATTCAGCAAAGTAGACCTGTTTTTCGGGCCATTTTTTGTAAAACTGCATGCGGACGGGCGTTTTTTTATTTTATTTTTTATTTTTGTAATTATTTCTTTGCCATTAAAAAGTTAATAATCTTGGTTTGTTTTGTTTAAGGCCCCATAATCAATACAATAGCATGGGGGTGGTGAATTATGTCTAAAGCATTGCATTCAAGGGACGATTTTATTAACTTGGGTAAAATATCAGACATAAACCATTTGATTTTTACTTTTTTGAAGTTTGGATTGGTCATAAAAAGTGAGCATGTGGCAGTCAAAAGGACTATGTGGAAGGGCCTGAGAAAGGGCCTGAAAAAAGATTATAATTTTTTAGGCCTAAACCGGAAATGCTGGAAATATGCTAACTGGGATTCGAACTGCTGCAGATTGTACAAAAAAAAAATGAAACACGGGTCATACTTCGCAGATGCGGGGATCCTTGTAGTGTTTTTCTTATAAGAAAATCAAATCCATTGATATTTGTTCAAGTTAGTGCTGACAAGCTAAATACAGGCAAAGACAAGAGGGGCCATGCCCCAGGGCATACTACCACTGTGCATGCTGCCAAACAATGATAAGAGAAGGAATAAACCATGATTTGGTGAAAGTCTTTCCCACAAACAATCTTCATTCCAAATTTCATTGAGATCAGATAACCCAAATCAGTCAAACAGACAAAACATTGGCTATTTTATGAGGCGAACAGCAAAATTATCATCTTTTTTTACAGCAAAAAAATAATTTTCCACCAACCCTTCCCCCTTACAATGATATAATTCCACAAGTGGGAAGGCGGTTTTCGGGTATTTTCTTTGTTTTACTGCAGGGGCATGACTCACAATTTTTATCCCAAATTTCATTGAAATATTTGAAGTAATGTTCAAGTTATAATGCAAACAGACATCAGAGTGCAGATGGACATATACACAGACGGACATATGGACAGACATGTTTACCTCCAGAATATTTTTTCAGGGAACCTTAGGGTGATTTTGAGTGAAATGGGATGGATTTCGGGGAAAAGTTCGCGCAGGGACAAAACAAACGAAAAAAATGTTCAGCTCATGGAACACCATTAACAACAGGTTATTTCCAGATGTAGTTGACAGTTATGCGGATGCATTTACGCAATCATAAAATAATTGTTGAATTGCCCCCCCCCCCCCCCCCATCCTCTTCTTCATCCCCCCCCCCCACACACACACATTCACTGAGCACCACCACCTGTGATTTGCTTTTTATCAAAGTCTACTAAGCTAATAATTTGCCAAGTCTGGAAATGTTAACAGGAAAAGATGTTCTAATGTTCAGTTACTTCAAGAAGATTAGTACTTGGAACTCTCTTTATCAAAATCCTTCATGCATGTGTGGAAATTGAGCTCTGAAGAAAACTTTTCATTGAAGCATTTTGTTTTATTTTTTTTATAATTCCATTCGAAATTGTCTGAGGACAGACGACCAACAATTAACAGTTCTGTAGTCAACACAACGGAATAAATGAAGTGTTAGAAAATAAGTCCATTGTGTATAAATATGCAGTCATAATTTTTCAGCATCCTAAGCGACGTTAACCTATTTTTAAACTGTGTTAAATAGTTGAGCTCAGGGTGTTGTTTACGTTTTGATATGGAAAATGGATGAGAATTAAAGCTATTCTATCAATAAATAAATATACATTATTTAATTCCTTTTCATATATTTTATTTACCAAAAAACTGCACTTAAATGAAGGTTGAGTTTTCACATTTTTGAAAGTAAGTCACCTCTTTTCACTTCGACACTCGCACATTGATTACGAAGAAAAAAAAACAGAAATAAACATGACATAAGTTACAACGGGAAAGTTTATTATTATTATTTATTGTTGCTTAACGCCACATCAGCAGCCAAGGCTATATCTTGGCGATAAAAGTATAGTTATAAAAAGACCATTATCCACCATGAAATAATTTAAAAAAGGAGTCGACGAAATATGAAATGTGAAGTATAAAAACTAAGGAATGTGAAACACAATGCGAATGTTGTATAAACAATGCTGTGTAAATCAACCTGTGATATAGATATGGATTTTAAAAGAATAAAAACAATTTTAAAATTGATTAAAAAGGTTGATTATTTTCAAAAATGAGATTATTTTATGCGGGCTTGTCAAATAAAATAAATCTCTTAGAGATCCGACTGTAAAGTATTGCCCTCTAACATGATTAACATCTGTACAATGTAAAAGTATGTGTTCCACTGACAACACCTGCTGACAAGGAACACACTCTGGTCGCATATTACCCTCTAACAAAAAGGAATGTGTAAGTCGTGTGTGACCAATATGGCATCGTGTCAGAATAACATGATATTTTCTACAAAGGTTACTAGATGGGTAGTGATCAGAAATAGTTGGTCGGAAGCGATGAAGCTTGTTATTAGTTGCCCCATCCCATTCCGCCTGCCACATAGATTTGATGTAGCTACTAATATGTGGTTTGAGCTCACTGAAAGAGATGTTAAAATCAGTGAGAGGCTTTGTTAAAGCCTGTTTTGCTGCACTGTCTGTCCTGGTGTTACCAGTGATACCTACATGTCCGGGTAACCAGCAAAACACGATACCATACTGGTCAGACATGAGAGTTGTTAACTTCTCACGAAGTTCCAAAACTAGAGGGTTCTTCAACTTGGGGTTGAGTAAAGCAAGTAAAGAGGAAAGAGAGTAGGAAAAAATAATCGACTTCTTTTCCAGAGCATTCTCGATATGTTCAAGAGCGAGTTGTAAAGCTTTAAATTCAGCTGTGAAAATAGAACTCTGATTCGGTATTCTTATTGAGGTGACATGATCACCAGTAACAGCAGCTGATGATACCTTGTCACCATCCTTAGATCCATCCGTATAGATCCTTGTATATGTACTATACTTGGACTTTATTTCGGCAAATTTTTGGTTGAACCGCAAGGAATTGGTATCAGATTTTTTGGTAGAAGCAAGGTCCAAAATAACTGTAGGTTTTTTAAGATGCCAAGGAGGAACATGTGTTTTACGATTTTCTTTAATGGTATGTGGTTCAATTTTGGTGGACTCCATGTGGGGTTTAATTTTAATTCCCAATGGAGGAATATGTTTCTGGTGGCGGTTAAAGAAATCAACATTGTGAAGGTCTATAACACAATTATAAGCAGGATTTGAAGGATTGGCCAAAAGTTTAGACACATATTGGAGAGACAATTTAATTCTGCGCTTCTCAAGAGAAGGTTCTTCTGCTTCAACAAGCATCGAATCTATAGGAGATGTTCGAAAAGCCCCTAGACTAATTCTAATATCACTATTATGAATTGCATCAAGTGGTTTGAGATATGATTTTCTTGCAGAAACGTAAACTACACAACCGTAATCTAATTTTGACCGAACAAGGGATCTATACAGATGGAGCAGCACCCCAATCGGCGCTACCAACAACTTTCAGCAGGTTCAGAGCTTTCTCACATTTAACTTTTAGTTGTTTTATGTGGGAAGTGAAATTCAGTTTGTTGTCAAACAACAAACCTACGAATTTCACTTCCTTAACAACTTTAATAGGACTCCCATCAATTTTTAACTCCGGATCGAGGTGATGTCTCCGAAATTTACAAAAATTAACACAATTCGTTTTTGACTTGGAAAATTTAAAACCACTTTTTGTGGCCCATTCTTGAATCCTATTCAAACACAGCTGAAGTTTGCGCTCGATAGCATTTATATTTTTACTGCTATAACAGATTAAAAAATCATCGACATACAATGAAGAATCTACCATATTCTCAATTGCATCGTTGATACTATTAATTTTAACCGAAAACAGGGTAACGGATAAAATACTACCCTGAGGAACACCCAATTCCTGCTCGTGAGGATCAGATAACGTTGACCCAACACGAACCTGAAACTGGCGGTCCTTTAAAAAGTTTTCAATAAAAAGAGGCATACGCCCTCTCAACCCTATGTTAAAAAGATCTTTTAAAATCCCATACGTCCACGTTGTATCATATGCGTCCTCTAGATCAAAGAAGATGGCGACCACATGTTCTTTTCTAGCAAAGGCATTTCTAATAAACGTTTCAAGTCTGACCAAATGATCCACATTACTTCTCTGGTTTCCGAAACCACACTGAACATCCGCAAACAGATTGTTCGATTCCAGAAACCAGACAAGTCGGTCATTGATCATCCTCCCCATGGTTTTGCACAGGCAACTGGTTAAGGCAATAGGCCTGTAATTGCTTGGGTTGCTGTGATCTTTATCAGGCTTAGGAATAGGAATTATAGTTGATTTACGCCAGGATGGTGGAAACTGGCCAGTCACCCAAATGCTATTAAAATTGATAATAAAAGTTTTAGTGATGTTTGTGGCAGGTGCTTTAAAAGTTTGTAATGTATGTCATCGGGACCAGTGGCAGTATCCTTTGCTCTATGCAAAGAGTTACGTAACTCTTCCATAGACAAAGGTTCATTGTAATCCTATAAATTGTTGGAGGTAAATTTGATCTTTTGCTTTTCTTGCTGCTTTTTAATTTTTGGATTACAATTTTCAGACTACGAATGTTTAGAAAATGTAGAGGCCAAAGTATTTGAAATTTCTGTTTTAGATGTAATTAAGGTGTTGTTTTCCTTCAAGTGTTGTACAGTTGATTTTGTTTCTTTTCCTTTAATCTTTTTAATCATTTTCCAATTTTTAGTGATGGGGGTGTTTTGGTTAATCTTAGAAACGTAAGATTCCCAATAACTTTTTTTGTTTGTTTTATTAGTCGTCTTGTTTTTGCCCGATTTATACGAAGTTTGTCCAAGTTATGTGTGGTTGGTGACTTATTAAATTCCCGTTCGGTCTTTTTGCGATTTTTTATAGCCTGTTTGCAATCAGTATCAAACCATGGTTTGGTGAAACGTTTTGGATTTGTCGAGGTTTTAAGAATGACTTAGTGTGCAATGTCAAGTAATTCTGTTGTAAAATGTTCAATCTGGTCAGCACGTTCACTAAATTTCTCCAGTGTGAGGCGTTCAGAACAGAGCAAGATAAAGGTCTCCCAGTCAGCCTTTTTAAAGCTCCACTGAGACACCCTCCCATCGTCTGCCGGAACCACACTCTCCAACTCGACCGGAAAGTGGTCACTCCCGCACAAGTCACTTTCCACCTTCCAAGAATAATCGAGAAAGATGGAAGGGCATGCAACTGAAAGATGAATTGCTGCGTGTAAGAACCAGATGCAGGGTGCAGGTAAGTGTCTGATCCATCATTGAATAAGCACAAGTCGAATTTTGTAATGAGCTCTTCAACCGTTTTGCCTTTTACATCTTCATGACTGCAGGAATTACCCCAAAGGGGGTTATGAGCGTTAAAATCACCCAACAAAATGTATGGGGCTGGGAGTTGTTGGACCAGCAGCTTAAGATCATTCAGTTGTAGGGTTTTACTTGGTGAAACGTAAATAGAACATAATGTAATTGCCTTGTCTAAAGTTAGGCGTACCGCTACAGCCTTTAAATTTGATTGTAAAGATACAGGACTGTGAATAATGCTGTTTCTAACTAAGACGGATGTTCCACGAATATGAAGATCAGTTTCATCTGCCCAGGCATTATACGAAGTATAATGCTTAAAGCTGAATGATCTTGAGCCTCGGGTTTCTTTAAAAGAGTTTCCAGCAAGCAAAATGCAGCAGGTTTATATTTTTGGCTTAGAAGACCAAGCTCATTAAAGGTCGCTCTAAAACATCGACACTTCCATTGTATAATGGTGTGTTTGTTTTTATTATCCATATTGAGATGGAGAAATTGATGATTGGCGTATGGGCGATATAGCCCCGGTAGATTTCTTTGGAGATTTTTTCCTCGGCAAACTATTCCTCAGAGAGTTCGGGCCCAGTTGCCAGAATGTTTCGTCGATGCACTCATCGACTGCCATCTCCTCATAGCCTTCAAATATGTTGCGTGTCACAGGATCTTGAAGTGCTTTGGGTGTTCTTTCGGATGTCTGTTTCCGCTTGTCTTTTTCTAATTTCTTTTTGTACTTTTCTTGACTTCTTCTCTGACTCTGACTTAAATTTTGTTGTGGTCGCTGTTTCTGCTCTGAGTTCGTTTTGTTGGGCTCATTTTTTTCAGATTTCTGTTTTTGGTCTTTAGGAGGTCTTAATGTTTGTATAACCTTTGCTTGTTCTTGTGGATTAATTGTTTTTGTCGCTGACTCATTTAAAGCTGGGACATCGGACGTAGTTTGTGTGGATTTCGGTTCGAATTGATCAGTGATTCCGATTGTAAATGCCTGTAGTAAACGTGGAATGGAGCCACTGAGCCATGTCCATGGTGTTTGGCATTCCACGGATTGTGTTGGTTTCTTTTGCTTTAAAGTTGTGGCATATGATGGTGTTGTTATGCTCATGCCAGGCATTGATGACACTATGTCTCTGGCCTCTTTAAAGCTAATTTGTTTCTCTGTTCTCACCTTTTGTATGGTCTTCTCTTTTTTCCACATGGGGCAATCTTTCGAGGATGACATATGTTTGCCCTCACAATTAACACATTTAATGATATCATTGGTATATGGCTCATCATGTTTTGGCCGCATTTTGTGAGAGACAGGCTGTCCTCTGCATGTATTCTGGCTGTGACCGAACTTTTGACATTTGAAACATCGGAGTGGATTTGGGATATAAACATCCACTCCGACATTCATATAACCTATTTTACTGATTTTGGTGGTTGAGGAGTATTGAAGCTGAAAATGTAAGTATTTGAGATTATTACATTTCCATGTTTCCCGGTTTTAACTCGTTGAGCCCTGCTACTCCTTGCGTTTTCATTTCGTTTATGATTTCTTGTTCGTCAATGTCGGCAAGCTCACGAGTGCGTACAACACCTCTGCTGTTATTGAGTGGTTTGTGAGCTTCCGCTGTAACTTCAACATATAAAAGCTTTTTAGTTTTTAAAAGATTGAATGACTGTATATTTGAAGTGCATTCAATCAAAATGCCACCTGATCTTAACTTCTTAACATTTTTAACTGTCCCGGCGATTCCTTTAATAGCCTTCTCTAACGCAAAGGGGTTGAAATTTATTGCTTTGTTTTCTTTTTTCGGTTGAATAAAAATAAATTGTGGCCAATGTTTCTGAGTAGAAGTTTTTGACGAATCATATTCAGTGTCAGAGTTAGAAGAGTTTGAATTGTTTGATGGTTCATACTGTCGTTTTGGTTTGTTTTTGGTTGCCATATTTATAGATTTAAGGATCCATTGCCCCGGCTCCCACCCACCACGGAGTCCAACAAGGGGTAGGGTTACTGCTAACAAGTGAACCAATCGGGCTGCCGGTATTCCCACATACCTGGTATGGGGCAATATACTCAGCCAGTGTTGATCCCGAAGCATACCACTGACTGATTGACACGTGTGTGGAAGTGCCAGGTCTTCAGATGGCAATCATCCAACCAATCACCATTCAAAACACTGCAATTAAAGTTGTCATGTAAAACTGAAGCAGACAGTGCAGTAAAATTATGTAGTTGTTAAAAAAGTAACATTTAAAAACAGCATACAATGGCAATAATAGTGTGTGATTAAAAGAAGTGACTGATTGAATGACTACCAAATGCCCCCCGACGTGACACCCAGTACTTTCGGAGTGGGGGCTCCCGATTGGCCAGAACGGGCCATTCGACCATCCTTCTACGCCCGAAGTTGGGGCCAAAACAGTGTATTGAACAGGTAACCTCCATGATGGAGACCAGGGCCAAAGCAGTGTTTATGACCTGATCTCCATCATGGAGATCTGTCCTAACCGGGACCCAGTCTGTTTTCACCTGTCAGGATTCCTTCCTCCGGGGCCTTCAGACCGCACCTCACGGGAGAACAAGGTGCCTGCAAGATGGCATTAGCAGGATTGACCATTTTGGTCCGGGGCTGCGTATTTTTTATTTCGTAGCAAACCAGCTCAATTGAGCAAACCTGCCAATTAAAACTAGCAAACCTGCCCAATTGAGCAGGCCGTCCTCTATCCGCCACCTGTCGACCCGCCTAGTAGGGGATGGTCAAATCCCGCTAGGTACAACGGGAAATAAATATTCGACCGTTGTTTATACGGGATTTTTTGTACAAAACTGATTCCCGTCCGGGAGGCCGGGAACTACACTGAAATATCGGGATTTTCCGAGAGAGTTAACATGTCTGATATGGAGAGACTTCAAATGCAAGAGATTGTACCAGAGATGCTGACATACCAGTGTCAAGGATAAGGCTGTGTCAGATGACTGACACAATTTATTACCCAATGGACCCTGCAACAAATCTCAGAGCACAAAAAGTTGTGTGTGTAAAATATTTGAAGTCTTCAAAAAAACATTTTAGAACCCCAAAACACCAGAGTAACTCTACATGGTTGTGTAATTTTAAGAACAGAATGCTAAGCTACCACCACCCCCCCCCCCCCCCAACCTTCTCTGAAAATGCTAAGATGGACATATTTTCAACACTAGGCATACACACATGAGAGGTTTATCATCTTTGTTTTACAGCAGAAATAAATCTAACCCAGCAGAAATTGAGATCAACGTACACCTGTTAACAAGCGTCTGTGTCAATCATGCATGTGAGATGTGAAATTATTGCATTTGTTTTGTAGCAACATTACCCCCACCCCCTCCCAACCCAGTACTAAGTGTAAAGGCCAAAAACAATGATTGGACCATCAAAGAGAACAAAGACATAATGCCACATTTGGGAAGGTGATTTGTATGAATGTTGTTCTTGTTTTTACTGCAGGGACGTGACTCACTTGAAAGCCTTTCTCATAAACAATCTTCATTCCAAATGTTATTGAAATCTGATAACCCAGACCTGAAATATGAGGCAAACAGACAAAAAAATTGTATTTTTGAGACAAACAGCAAATTTTCAAAGTTAAACAGCGGGATAAGTCTGAAAAGTGAAAAGCAATAAATATGATTGAGATCCGATAACCCAATCCCGATATACGAGGCGAACAGACAAAAGCAGGCAATTTTTGTATATTCAAAGGGCCATAATGCACAGAAAAAATATTTCAACAGCAAAACAGCTGTTACTCCTCAAAGATCTTATATGTATGATAGTGAACATGTGTATGGAATTTCAATGAATCTCAACACTAATGGTCAAGTTATAATGCAGGCCGACATCTGAGTGAGGATGGACAGCCAAACGCATAGATGCATGGACGGACACATCGACTCACGGATAGGCACAATCCATGATACTTTTTTGAAAAAAAGAGTTGGGGTATAATCAGCAATCCGAAGGCAAGTATGTGAGGACCGTACCAGTTGTTTCCGAACTCCTTCAGGACATTGTTACAATCTTACATACCAATTATTGACCAAATCTATAGATATCTGTTCAGGTTGTCATGTCAATGAGCTGACAACAGGCAAAAGTTAATTAACTGAGGGCCATAACTCCACTCAGTATGTCCGAACTGTACCAATTTTCGAACTCCATCAAGACATTATTATGAAAGTCTCACATACCAAATAATTGACCAAATCCTTTGATAAGTGTGCAGGTCACAGCGCTAATGAGCTGAAAATGGGAAAACACTAACTAATTAAGGGTTCTAAGTCTGTTCAGTATGGCCAAACGGTACCAGTTTTCGATCCCATTCAAGACATTGTTAAGAACGTCTCACATACCAAACGTTGACAAAATCCATTGATATTTGAAGTAAGCAAACTACCGAGCTGAAAACAGGAACAAGTTAGCAAATTAAGAGTCATAACTCTGCTCAGATTAGCCGAAACATACAATTTGTTTAACTCATTCAAGACATTAAGGGGACGTCCAACCTAACTTTGGTCAAATTTTATGCAATTTTCTTTCAAGTCTAAAAAAGGCCCAAAAGGAATAACCCCAATAAATTATATACCAAAATGCTTGGAATGAAACATAGAACATGTGGAAACTGAAATTTGCCATGGAACTGCTGCCATGTGTAAATAGCACCACCTGAAAGTCTGCTATGGTATAAGTAAGAGAACAAAATGTTTACAATAAAATACCTCAAAATAAAATAACATCTGTATTCTATAAACATTGAAGTACATACTCGAAGAAATCTTTTAATAATTCATGAAAGTAATAAAGATTGAGACCAAATGTTATAAGTAGAGTGCTCACTGATTGAAGGCAGACATTTTCTTTTGTTTATGTTTTGATCTGGGGAGTTCAACAAAGGTCAACTTGAAGGAGTCCAGCAGAAGAAGTATGGAAGGACAAAAGAGTGTCCCCCAGTATAAAAATATATGTGTCACTGTGGTGGTTTGGAAAGAAACTATGATATTCTCCTATGTAGAATGCACTGCAATGTCATACATTGTAGTTGAATAAATATATTTACAAACCCCTTGCACTGTAACCCCTTTTATCCCATGCATCAATTTGATAGTGATTAAATTGTTAAATTTGTCAGGTTTATCAATAAGTATAATAGCTTTGTTTACTCTTGGACACCAAGTCACTCATGATATCTGTTGGAGAAGAAATAAGGGTAACTGTAACCTGTCACTGCAATAAACCATCTAATGTACTTAAAAGTACATTGTTATTCAAAACACATCAAATCAACCTTACATAACCATTATTGCATGTACTTTCCCCAAGGAGGCTTATTGGCATATTGAGATCAGAAGGGCACATCCGGAGGGTCTCACATATTTTTTTCAAGAACGCAGTACACAAAGCAATCCCCAAAAGGTGACAAGTGAGCTCCATTTGACACAAAAAATTACCGGGGCGGGGCTCTCTAACTTGTATGACTCTACCTCTGGCACTCAAGGCAAATGCCTTTTTCTCAAAGTTTAACTCTTTTTTTCTTTTTGAAGATCCTGGCCACACATGTTCCAAACACTATCAGACAGGTAGCCCTCCAAATAAGTGTATCTGCAAAAATCATGTTACACTGCAAAACATTCTTTTTAGACTTTTAGTTCTGGACCTTTCATGCTTCTTACTTCCAACTATAACACTTAATTTATTGATTTATGGGTGAATAGAAAAGTCCTGCCATAATCAACATTTTGATTTACAAACAGTATGTGGAGTGTGTATTATCATTAAATCACCCGCAGAGTGGAGATTCCATTCGAGCAATAATTGCAAATTTGTTGCAAAGTATAACCATCACAAGCAAAGTTCCAGCCAATGGACCTCCGGGTTAAACCCAGGGGTCTATTGGCTGAAACTTTGCTTGTGTTTTTTGTCCATATGTACAGAAATTGAAAGCGATACTTTGGGTGATATTCCACTCTGCGGGTGTTTTAGTTACAATCCACTCTCCACTTTCTGTAAGCCTTTAAAAACGCTCTGATAAAAGTGTCAAACATCAGATTGGTGGCTTGATACAGAATATTCATTAGGTTGTTGCTTGATAATAGGATTATAGGAACAGAATCCTCACCAGAAATATTTTGTAGCAATACATTTGAGGGTATCAGCAGGCACTTTGCAACAAATTGTAACAAATCAATTAGTTATAAACAAAATTTTCTAACTCAAAAAAGTGAAACAGTACCACAACTCTGAAAAAATGTGGGAAGAAACACATGCTACAGCAGCTACACAGGCATTGTTTCCCCATGATGCTCGATCACAACACCAAATATCCTTCAAATTGGAGTAGCAATGGTTGAGATACAAGGGAGAATGTTGGTACATGTAATGATGAATGGGTAAGAGGACAGAGGTCACCACTGACACTGCGCGGCCCTAGATGCACCGTTGATTTTCCAGCTTCCAGGTCTGGGGCATAATAATCGCAACACACCCACCTTATCAATTCATAATTTCAGTAAAATAAAAGGAATTATCAATTTTAATTAATTTATAGATGATGCTATTGATGGGAAGTATTTGGCTTCTTTCGCCTTCTCGTACTATTAATTACCACAAACAATATCAGTTTGATGCCGTCAAACGAAACTGAACGCATGTGGTCCGGTTAAAAGTTACTCGGCATGGATAATGAAGAAATTGCGAATATGTCGTGTATTTCATTTCTTTAAAAGCCAACTGCAGCTAATTTTGGCCGTGGATTCGATAATTCGTTTCGGTTTTGACCACACGGCCATGCTGACAGCGGTTATGTTTATTGTGATATGCAAATTGGGAGATAAGTTTCCGGTGAAGGAGATTTGTCACATTTGCCAGTGTAAAACGATGACAAAAGACACTGATCGACGCTTGTGTTAGTTTGGTTGGTTGCAAGAAAAAACTAAATTCTCAGCATCGTCCAAGCGCACCTTATTTAAAAAGCACGAATGTATCATTTTCACCCCATCTTCAATCGGTCCTTTGCAGACATCAAACATACCCGCCTGAAATTCCATGGTTACTAGGAAGTAAATAACTTCACACCATCGGGGGGAAATCAACACGCTCAATATAGTTCCAGGTCACTTGGAATATACTTCGTGAAAAAGTAATTTCTGAAGCATTCTGCTTACTTTGTTATGAATATTGCCTTATTTTATGTGTATCGTCCCAATTTTATACACTCGGTTATTTTTTTACAAGTGGTTCATGTTATCTTTCTAGTGCGCAATAATTCAGATTTTTTGTCAACAAAAAAGTTCAGACGGCCTGTAAACACGAGAGGGAATTTCGAACCATATTTTGCAGTTATGACATTAACAGTTCAAGTATTTGCTGTCACCTGTTTGCAAATGCGCTCATACATTGTCTCGAACAAATAAAGGGCGTGATCACGTCCTTGCATTCTTACGATTGCCCAAATTGAGTATTTCTGCAAGAACCAAATCGTAATCACATGACCGGAATAAACATCATTGAAACATGGCCACATCCGGAACATCCAAAATTTGTGTTGGTGTTATTACTTTCAAACGCCAAAACCCACCAGAGTGTGTGTCAAAAAAATGCTTTCTCCGAGTCTGTAGTATGTTATCATTATATTGAGGACAAGGCTTTCGAATTACCGATTATTTTGTGGTTTTACCGGTTCATTACTTATGCCATTTGCAAATTAATTTTCTTCAAAATCATAAAATTCACTTTTTTTCCTGAAAACAGTTATATGTACCTTTTCTATGCACTTTACTCATTATTTTGATATACAATTTGCCTTTCCTTACTTCTCTTATCTGTTTCTGAGGCATTGGGAAAAATGTAAAAAAATTGACCAAAGTTAGGTTGGACAACCCCTTAAGAAAGTCTCGCATACCAATACTGAATCAAATCTACTGCTATTTGTTCTAAGTTATTGTGCAAAGAATCTGAAAACAGGCAAACATTAACGAATCAAGGGTCATAACTCCGTATTGTGACATTTTCTGGATTTTTCTAGAATTATGAAATTGATTTCTATTAAAAAATGGGGATATCCAGAGTATGACATGACAAAAAACTATTTGTAAAGGACTCCCCCTTTCAAGGAAGATCGGACAGCGTTGACATTCACCACCATGTAGCCTTGAGGCTGCATTTTGAATTCCTGTGTTTGTTGTTCTTATGAAATATTATTTTATTATTATCAGCTATGATACAGATTTGGTACCGGTAACACACTTTCAGGAACCTCTGATCTCTGATGTTGATTGTGTGTGTCTTATCACCTCAGAGGCCAAATCTTCACTGAAAAATGTTTTCCTTAAATTTTCTATGCATTTTTGCTATAGTTTTTTTTAAGGATTTATGGTTACAAATCATGGCAAAATTGTGCAATATGAAACACATCTTAATGAAGCAGGAATAAAAAAAAACCTTCCCAAAACAAGCTGAGAGGTTCTCAGTTCGAATCTCACCTGCGGCAAATGTACTAAGGCATACTGCACATCGATGGTACACGTGTCTTCAACCAATGTTAACCTTGCTTGTTTGGAGTTACTATGTTGAGGAGCTTGACAGTTGCTTGTTACAGCACAGTGGTTCTCTCTGGGTACTCTTGGTTCCTCTTCCAGTAAAACTATCAGAAACATGCGGTGACCCTGGCTGTAAAAAAGTGTTATTAAAACCCCAATAAATAAAAAAAGCAAATTTGCCGAATCTGAGACTTTTGAATGATGATTTTGATTGGAGGGGGGGGGGGGGGTAGTTTTACAGCAAAAACAAATATCACCAAATAATAATGAATCTATGTACTTGAGAAATATTCAAGTGGTCATTCTACAGTACGTGGAGAGTGTATTATCACTAAATCACCCGTAGGGTGGGGATTCCACCTGAGGAATAATTGCAAATTTGTTGCAAAGCATAACCAGCACCAGCAAAGTTTCAGCCAATGGACCTCCGGGTTAAACCCGGAGGTCCATTGACTGAAACATTGCTTGTGTTTTTTTTGTCGATATGTACAAAATTTGAAAGTTATAGCTTGGGTGATAACTCCACTCTGCGGGTGATTTAGTTACAATCCACTCTCCACGTACTGTACATGTTTTAGCTGGTACTATACAGTTTTGAAGGTTAAACTGTCATTATTATTGATCTGAGGTCTAAAAAAAAAAACGCTCGAAAAATACTATGCCTGTGTTCCAATAATCTGTAACAATTAACGGACAGTTCTGGGGGTGTGGTTGCTCAGTTAGTAGAGGTGCAAGCTGCAAGCCGTGATGTTCCCACCTGCGGCAACCATGTTGTGTCCTTGGGCATTTTGTACCAAGGCATACCGCACGTCAATGGTACAATTGTCTTCAACCAATGTTAACCCTGCATGTGTGGAGTAGGTATGTTGGGGAGCTAACAGTTGCTCGCTATAGCTCGCCATTGCTTTGTGTTTCTTTCCAGGTACACCCCCCCCCCCCCCCCCGTAAAACTGCCGTGATCATGATTAGCCATTATGCAGAAACATGTGATCTAAGGCACCAATAAATATTTAATAAATAAATAAGTATTGACAGTTCTTGTCTTCCTGTTTGTTTTAAATAAATTGCACCTTAACAATTACATGGAGTTTGTCACCAACTGAATACACCCAAACCGTACTCTGCAATTTGACCCAAATAGGCCGCTACATTTTGGCCCGAACCAACTGTTAATGCACCCAAACTGTCCTACAGTGGAAATATACACAAAGTTAACATTTTTTTCTAAACTTGCACAATAGTAACATGTTGGATAACTTTTGGATCAATTTCTAACATTTTTTTTTACTTGTTAGTGTTTTTTTCTATGTAGAAGTCAGTTTTTTTTTTCTTGATTGATGATTTAGTAAACATAAATTGAGTATACTTAAATAGATGGCAAATTGTCGATCATTTTTTGCTGCTCAGTGTTTATTATTTTCATTATTACCCATTATTGTAATTAGGGACCTTGTCCATCAGGACGAAACCCTTGTTGAAATTAACCGATAATAAATTGTATGGTTGTTCATAAATGTATATTATTTTGATAGCAGGTGTAAGAAAACACACTCACCCATTTACATCTAGTCTCTTATCTTAGTAAACCAACAACTTCAAATTGTGTGCTTACATTCAGTAGATAACATTGGGATAGTATAATGTGTTTTTTTCAGAAACTTGGTTAAGTAAGGATGGTAAACAACAATTTTCGTTACTGGTAATAATATATTTTCAAACATCACCCCTATGTTTTTACAGTTATGAACTTACCGGGGTATTTTTTTTTGTTTCTGAAAATTTGGTTAGCAGCTTCCATCTTGGTTTCAAAACGTGATGATAAATAGTTAATATAAGGTCAATATGAAAGAAAAATGTTTAGCATTTGGACATTTTTGTATACCATTTTGCAATGCAAATCCAGTCATCAAATCCCCTGCTAACATACAATTATGTGCTTCTTCGTGAAAATTACTTTGTTCTACCTGTCACAAATTCCTTCCAGGACACTATACAAATTAAATGTAAATATAATAACATGATATGTCACTTCTTAGACCATCATTTTTAGTTTTCCCCAACATGTTTTTTTAATATTTATTTAAAATTAACTGAAGTTGAAAATTAAAAAATAAAATATCAATTTGTGTTCTGTTACTTCTTTACTATTTTATAAATAAGAATTGGGCTCAGTAGCTAGAGGTGCAGGCTGAAAGCCGAAAGGTCCTCGATCGAATCCCACCTGCGGCAACCACTTTGTTTCTTGGGCAAGACACGTGGTTGCATTGTGTACCAAGGCGTACTGCATGTCAATCGTACACTTGTCTTCAACCAATACTAACCCAGCTTGTGTGCTGTTTGTACGTTAGGGAGAATGGTAGTTGTTTGTCATTGCTCGACGGTTCTCTCTGGCTTACCCCACCTGTTAAACTGACCGACACGAGGTCACCCTGGCTGTCGAAAGAGTCATTAAACCCCAATAAATAAACCAATAAGAATCACTTCTAGTCTGGATGACGGTTTGGGGCAAATTGCCAGAGGATGGTTTGGGTTAGATTTGCATCCAGTTTGGGTCAAATAGTTGGAGGACAGTTTGGATGCAATTCTCACAGATGAGAGACGGTAATTATTAGAGAATATACTGATTGCTCGATGATATATTTGAATATTGTTTTTCAATAAATATCGAGCAATATATTAGTATTTTATTTTAAAAATTATTTTTTAGGAGTCAAAACGAATATCGTAGCGTAAGTAAAATATCCTAACAGATATGTACTGCTTTTCTGTCGGACGAGTCTTCCCTGGGCCGAGTTTTCCCCAGGCCGGCACTTCCTCCTGTTCCCGAATAAAGATGATATGTCATTTTCAATGGCGTTAAATATGCAAAAAGGTTATTATTTTCCATTTTAGTGTTCGAAACTACGAAGCACTGTTCGGAAAATACAGATGCCACCAAAAAGTAAAAAATTATTAGTTTGTGTTGATTTCTGGCGAGACAAGAGCAACCTGTCGGTGTCGGGTCGTTTCGTCCCAGTTCCCGTTCGCCCCAGGTTGTTTCACCCCAGGTCGCTTCACCCTCTATATTGGAGCGTATCGACCCAGGTATGAGGGAAGAAACGACGATGATTCTATTAATTTCTTTTAAATGGTCTTAATGTAATATTCACGACCAATTAACATATCAATGCATATAACCTAATGTTTTTGTATAATGTTTTCTTTGAATTTCGGACAACACTTTAAACTGCCGACAATTGTTAGTCTAAATTCATTTATTCAGCTTCAGTAAGTTCACGCTGCAGACAGTGCGAATATGTCAGTCATGTAGACTGTAATAGAAAGGTAAGACGCAGGCAGCTTGTGATGTCTTCGGGAATTGGCAGCATCAATTATGTGGAACCGGTATCTCCTTAACTACGTATATGAGTGATATGAGTCAAGAGACAACTCTGGCTTTCATTTTGTGTGCGTGTCTCGTGGCCGGGCAAGAACAACGTCTTCACAAAGGGAAGAACAAATCTTACTCGCGGATATTGTAGCGCTGGAGGAATTCTCCGCAAATCAGCTCATGGATATTGATAGTGAGGCTCCAGAAACAGGACTTACAGAATTTGAAAGCAGAGACACTGAGATTTCCGAGTCATTTGATGAGATTTCAAGCCAAAGCATGGAACGTCAATGGCCACACCAGCCTTTGCTTTATCTTTTGAAATATAAATTTAATAGTAAATTTCCTTTCTTATTATACCTACCGAAATTGTTTAATACAGACTTGCACTACAGTGGGTGGAAGAACCTGACTCGGATAAAATACTCTCTATTTTAATCTTTCCCAAGATTTGGGAAAGAAAAGTGGTGTAAAAACACCACGAAAAAATAAGCCAAAACTGGGTCGAGCGCCATCGGCGCACACCCGGTATGGGACGCTCTTCCATAGTACAAATCCACGACTACCGTAAAACAGTGCGCAGTGCGTCAATTCGTCATTCTTTTGATTCCGAACAACACAGGAGTTATGTGATCAGCGGGGAGGATGGATTCTTACCCGAATAAGAAGACGGGAGGGTCTCCATGTAAACAATTTCGGTAAGTATAATAAGAGAGGAAATTTACTATAAAATTTACATTTCTTATCAACCTACCTCAATTGCTTACTACAGGCTGAATAGACAAAATGATGGAGGGAATCACATAACCAACCCACACATAACTCAATAGCACTGGAACCGTGGACAGAGGAAGAGATCCCTAGGCCTATCAATCCATAGCATCACAAACATTAGAACAGACAATGAAAGATAAGGCGTATGGTGAAATGCGACGCACAGACAGCATGGGCAGTAACAGCACAGAGCTGGAACTGACCTTGAAAAAAAACTGATAGGCTGGGATAGACAACAGCCTGAGCCGAAGAAAGAGGGCCCCAAGGACCAAGGTCCTCTATCGGCTCCTGCAACTGCCGCAGATAAAAGGAGAATGTAGCATTTCTCCAGTAGGCTGCCAGTATAACATCCGTCATCCGACAAAATGACAGAGTTATTAAAAGAGGAAGCCAATGCACGCAGCTCGTGGCAGAAAAAAAACAATTGGTAATACAATCACCAGTAGCTAGACGAGCGGAAGCTGCACGAATAGCAAGACAAATCCATCGAGAAATGGATGCAGGAGAGATCTGGCATGTGAGAAAACGCATAGTCACCCAGGATAAAGGCGCGAACGCCCCCACCCCCAAGCAGAGCAGCGCCCAAGAAAGCGACCATCTTGGAGTAAACTGCAAAGGCCTAGGTCTTGTCAAGGAAAAGAGCTGAACAAGCTTGGAGAGGCAAGGATGAGTGTCGAAACAATGCGGTACCACATATGAAAAAGGTCTCAGAAGCATGGACTTGTACCCATTGCTGGAGACCCCCAGAAACAAACATAAACCAGAAACTCCGCAAGCGGTGTGATCGAAGGAGTGATAGAAGCAACAGAGTGATCGCACACCATCGACAGAAGAACCTTCCACTTAGCTACAGAGGCTAAACCAGTGGAGTGAGTGCCTCCTTGAAGAAGAAAGGCAACTCCACTGCGTGTCTCGAAAAACCACTATGGAGGAGACAGAACACGATAAAAGACATGTGCCAAGGCACAATGAAGTCGGGTCGACCTGAAACCTCCTCGGGCGACTTTGGCAAAGAAAGTCGCGATGTAGAGAGAGACATTCCGGAACCGCCGCTAACAGAGCGGGGCAGATTGACCCACACCCACCGAAGAGACGGATGTGATCAAAAGGATTCGACGACTGCAGGTTCATATCTGGGAGAGAACCTGAGCCGGAATCGGAACCGTCAGGAAGGCGTAGCCGACAAGACCGTCCCAAAGGAGGGCCAGACAGAGCGTCCACGGCGAAAGCCAGAGCATCTGGCCACGGGAACACGAAAGTGTCCACCTGATGGTTCCAACGAGCCGCAAAGAGATCGATGGAACCCGCCATGTGGAGCATCCACTCGATGGCAAAGAACCTGCTCCGTCGGGACAGGGAGTCGGCTAGGACGTACAGACGACCGGAAATCTGACGAACAAACCACACCGGCGTTGACATCCAGAGCGAGCAGTAGAAGATCCCGAGCCAATTCGTACATTGGAACCGAGTGCGTGCCGCCCTGGCCCCGAATGTAAGCAACCACAGTCGAATAGTCGAACAACAGAAGGACCTGACGATTCGACAGGTGAGGGATCCTCTGCCTGAAACTCAGAAGAAGAGCAAGAAGCTCTTCTGGCTGATGTGTAGAGATGCCCGATCCTGGTCCCACATCCCGTGAAGGGAAAGACCTAGAGGATGCAACGTCACACCCCATCCGAGATCGCTGAAATCTGCCACCAGAAAGCGATCGGACGTGGGTAAGTCCAGCAGGACACCCTGCGTGATCCACTGAACATTCGTCCAGTGGAGAAGGTGAGGATAAGAGAATCTGGTAACTGAAGCACCAGATCCAGAGAATCGACATTCTGCCTCCAACGACTGAGCAGAAAGTGTTGGAGAGGTCTGACGCAGCCGACCTAGAGGAATGAGATCCGTCACCGAACCGCAGAGACCGATCAGCCGGGGAATACTCCGTGCCGTCGCGGATGTGGACTGGGACAGAGTCAGAGCAAAAGCTGAGAGAACCACAGCCTTGGCCTGGGGGACCGCCACCAAAGTGAATTGGGTGCGGAAAGCCATCCCCAGATGACAAATCGACTGACAAGGGACCAGGTCCGACCTCTCCTCGTTGACTCTGAATCCAAACGACGTGAGCAAGCTCAACAGCGTGGGGACATCCGAATCCAGTAAGGCAGCATTGGAATGCCTCTGGAGGATATCGACCAGATATGCCGAAGTAGTCACCCTGGACTGTGTGCGATGGAAAGCTATCACATGCGACATCAGTCAGGTGAAGGCCCAAGGAGCCAGGTTGAGGCCGAAAGGCATGACCTTGACCTGGTAAACTCGCCCCAGAAAAGCAAACCTGAGATACTTCCGTGACGCCCGACGAATCGGAACGTGAAAGTAAGCGTCTCGCAGGTCGAAGCTGGACGCGAAATCTCCCTGGTGAATTGAACGGCGGACCGACCTGAAAGTCTCCATGCTGAAATTGGGAGCAGTGATAGACTGGTTCAGGATACTCAGATCGATAACCGGTCGGAGTCGGCCGTCCTTCTTCGGCACCAAGAACAGGCGGGAATAGAACCCCACTGACTGAATGTTCTTGACGACCTCGATCGCCCCCTTTGTCAGGAGGACAAAAGTTTCCGACGTAAAACGTCTGAAGGAACTGTGGTTGGAAGAGGCACCCTGGTCAGAGTGGGGTGCCGTCGGAAGGATATTCGCAGCCGGACCGAACTACATCTAACACCCAAGGATCGGATGTGATGGTGGCCCAACGGTCTGCGAGCTCTGCTATCCTTCCCCCAACCTGGGACGAGTCGAGGTGAGGACCTTCATTTCGAGCCCCGACGAGGCCCGCGAGAGGAGAAACCACCTCCTCAACTAAATGAAGAATCCTGATACTTCCCTCTAGTCTGCCGACGCTTACCCTTACCCCTGGAGTAAGAAGTAGAAGCGGTGGCAGAAGGATAAGCCTTTTGCTTCGCAGAGGAAGCAGAAGGGTACTTGTTAGGCTTGGAACGGCCTCTGCCTCCCCTAGAAGGCTGATCATGTTGAAGAAACAGCAGCTGATCTTTCAAAGGACGTAGGACGTCATCCCGGACCGTCGACACGGAACCATGGAAAAGCTGCGGACCTGCCAAAAGAAGCAGATCGAAGAGTAGCGCGCTGCTCCTCAGGAAGAGATCGGCCTGTGTCCAGCACAGAGTCCCTCCGAACTAATTCCAGATTAGCCGTGTTACAGGCATGCGTATGAGCAAGATGCATGAGCGCCTTGGACAGCACACACAAAGGAGCCTGTACCTCGTCAAACTTATCTGGAGGCAGATAAGCAGCTAAAGCTGAGACGACGTGATCTGAGAGAGAAAGCATTCCAAGCATCTCTCTCGATAAGCTCAACATGGACTCCAGAGTCGTCATCGGAATGACGGCAGACTTGGGCTTGGAAAGCCCGAGGGAATTGGAGTCCTGATCTAAAACCGTCAAAGTCTGGCAGACTGACGGATTGGCGAAATCGTAGAAACGATAAAGCACCGGAGGCAAAAAGGTGTCAACCGTAGTGAAGAACGGAGCTTTCATAGCCTTGGAGCTTAGAGGCCAAGGCTGAACATGCTTCAACCAACTGTACCGACTGGCACGGTCGAAGACGCCCAGAAGCAGGTTGCTCCATAGGCTGTTGGCGCGCGACCGATGATCGCGGCCTGGCTCACACTGTCGGCTGGTTTGATGGTCTGAGATCCGGAAGGAACCCAAACGCAAAATCAAGAGCTGCCCCCAAGTCCGAAGACTGCTGGCTCTCGACATCAAGCATGTCTGACTCTTCCCTTGAGTCGGAAGACACATAGCCCATCGTGGGCAAATCAGCCGACGCCTCCCATGGTGTCGGAACACCAGGGGGATCAGAAAGCGGCCTGTTTCCAATCCCGGGAGGCGGCGCTATAGGGGGCGCCTGGAAACCACTCGCTGCCTCGCTGGAAGCAACGGGAAGGCTCTTTGACAGAACCTGAGTGAGTAAGGAGAAGGCCTCCCTAAGCTCACTGCCCGTGCTGGCCGGTTCGACAGGGGAACGAACCGGCAAAGTGGCTTCACCTCTGACCCTCTTAACCAGAGAAGGGTCACGATCCTCCAAAACACCCGGCGCGGGACGACGAGCCGCAGCCGAAACGTCTGAAGGCAGACGTGTATAGGGGTACGACACACCCCAAGAATCAACATAGTGGGAACTCATGAGAGTCACCGCGGACCTCTGCGTGGCAGAAGGTCCAGGCTGCACAAAATACGTTGGTCCCCCAAAGCTGGTCGTGTGGCCAGAATGAGTGGACGGAAACGCCAAGGAGTTCACAGTGTCCCCACTAAGAACATCCGAATCCAATAACACAACTGTGGTGCTTGACGGCGCAGAGACCACAGTAGAGGGTCCGGCCGGCAGCCACTTCCAACTTCGCCGAGTTGAAGTCAGGGAAGGCTGAGGCCGATACCCCCACGTCTACACTCCCAGACACCGCAGCAGACCACTGCAGGTATAAAACTACTGTGCTCAACAGCTGAGAGGACATAGGGAGTTCAGTCGGCAGCCCCTTCCGACTTCGTAGAGTTGAAGTCGGGGAAGGCTGAGTCCGATACCCCTCAACCACACTACAGACATCCCGGCAGACCCTTGCAGGGATAAGCCGAGGCCGGCTAAAAGCGGTGTCCAATGACGTTGTAGACGGAACAGCAGTAGCAGCAGATGGAACTGTTGGAACTGGCGGAAAAGCGGAGAGAGCCACCAAGCTCGGCCTCCAAAGGAGGAGTCACAACCCTAGTGACAGCCTCAGATGTCGACTGGAGAGGGCGCATAGTCCCGGAACCACGCATCTCTTCACCAGAAATCCAACAGCTCCCGCAGTATCCACCACGGTAAAAAACTGCACATTCCCCACGGAAGGGGAATAACTCTCTCCAGACATGGTCGAGTCGGGAAGCCCCGAAACGACAGCGTTCCCCACCCTCCGCTGGTGCGGGAGGAGCTGCACATCCCCCACGGAGGGGGTCAAACTCACACCAGACGTGGTGGAGTCGGGGGGCTCCCGAAACGACAGCGTTCCACACCACCCGCGGATGCGGAAGAAACGGCCACGAGAACGCACCAAGGCGAGGGCAAAAGGAATTGTCATAAAGGAACCGAACTGGAAATGGCAGAGGTGAGAGCAGTGGAAGAAAAAAAGGTGAACTCAACAGAAACAGAAAGTAGAAGAACACCCTCAACTACGAGAGAAGGTGGCAAAAAAAACCCGGTGGGTACACGACAGAACCCAGACGGTCGACAGGGACCGAACAAACAGAAATTCAGCCCTCAACAGAGTGAAGAAATCCTGTCCAGAGAGTCCCTGATTGACACCTAACTACAAAAACAATTAATTCATCAACCGAAAAATTCATTGTCGAATCGCGTGATGTTGAAAACAAAACATTCGCGAAAACGGAATAGTAAGAATGTGGTTGAAAATATAAACGAGAATATATAAAACACAGCCCTGTTATTATATGATCTTCAGATCCATAATTTCAGTCACAGGAAAACCATTATCGACGAGTTAAAATATCACTGTTACTGAGCAAGATGGCACACATCCACCACGTGTGCGGATAAACAAAGGAATGACGAATTGACGCACTGCGCACTGTTTTACGGTAGTCGTGGATTTGTACTATGGAAGAGCGTCCCATACCGGGTGTGCGCCGATGGCGCTCGACCCAGCTTTGGCTTATTTTTTCGTGGTGTTTTTACACCACTTTTCTTTCCCAAATCTTGGGAAAGATTAAAATAGAGAGTATTTTATCCGAATTAGGTTCTTCCACTGTAGTGCAAGTCTGTAGTAAACAATTGAGGTATGTTGATAAGAAATTTCGCTGTCTGATTTGAGGGCGAAACAACCCACCTCTGTCTGTGGGGCGAAATGACCCGGGACGAAATGAGACAAGGCGAACGGGGTTTGGGGTGAAACGACTGGTGCGAACGGGAATTCGGGCGAAACAACCCGGGACCCACTTGTCAGTATCACATTTTCAAGCAAACTTTTCCTTACTTTTACAACACCTTAACATTCGAATAATTCAAAAACTGCGTTTCTATTCGTTTTGATACATCACGAGCTACGTGGTCATGCATATCTGTATACAATCACACCAATATAACAACAACGATCAGTTATATTATCAGTTATATGTGCGGTTTTTCGATAAAGGTTACCATTGGCCGACAAGTTGCAACGAAATCAGGAGAGTTCTATCTGAAATAGCGAGATCATCAGCTGAGCGTATTGGCAAACCTCCCGAAGGACAGAATTCGAGTGATGTGTAGATTTGTAAGTCACACAAAGCTTAAAGGCGAAGTAGGTTGCAACAGAAAACGAACGAATTTGACATTTTGTTTCATTGCTGGTTTCAGCCAAAAAAAATTCCAGAGGGGGATAGGCCAATTGCAATTGAATGGGCAATTCGACACCGGAAGTCACGTGATTTTCACTGAAATTTACTATCCAGTTCAAAATTTGACATTGACGGCATTGAGAGTTCTGTTCTGGACCGCATTTATCTGGCTGGGTACATGCAACCACTTTGCGGGCCTGCGGCCCGCTTGGACTTCCTTTTATACAGGTAATCATAAACTGAACAAAATTATCGGGATGTTGTGTTATGTGTAATCTTTATAAGAAAATAAGACAATAGCTCAATAGGCCAACAAACCATTAATGTTGGATGCGTCGGATTTGTTATGTATATCCTGTTAAAATAATAACCCAATAGACCAGAGGAACATTACTATTGGATGGGCGTCAGAATATGAATGAGTCAACAATAAGATGTCACTAACCATTATGTACCTGTAACTAACCATGTATTGCACAGCACTACTTCGATGCTGTGCTATTAATGTACTTTTTTATATACAAAATATATGAATGAAAAAGGAAAATAAAATGCTTCCTAGACCGCCAGTTGTTGTGTCTTATGTGTGTTCCCGCACCGCCAATTGTTAAGTCTTATATGTTTCCTGGACCGCCAGTTGTTAAGTCTTATGTGTTCCCGAAACGCCAGTTGTCAAGTCTGATGTGTTTCGTGGACGGCCAATTGCTAAGTCTGATGTTCTGATGTGTTACCTGAAAGCAGCAGGGATGGGTGCGTCCAGGCCACAAAAGCAGGTTTTCCGCATCCCCCGCTGCTCATTACCACTAGCTGACAATTAACGTTGAATGTATATATGAATTCTATTTCTTACACCTCATTGGCAAAGTCACTGGTTTTGAGTTTGTTTCGTGAAAATTGGTTAGTATTCCCTCTTTATTGCCACCTGATGATTTCCCTGCACTGCATGTAAAAATAAATTGTGTTTGCTTGTATCGTCACCGATCGCACACCTCACCTTTGCAATGCCTTTTCTTCACAAGTGAAATGAACTTTCTTGGGTGCCCACTTTTATCAACGGACATTTTTGGTGCCAAATAATATTTTTTATTGCAATTTGCAAATTGGTACCCGACAACGTAAACAATTTGAATAAGTTTTGGTTCAAGAGATTAAAATGAAATATATGTGGCCAATCTTTCGATTTTGAGACCATGCGCGGCATCGCACCTGCACTTTTTACTTTTTGCGAGTGGACAACAGCTCGTCTCGGTTCTACCTAGCGAGCGAATAAGCCTTACCATCCGACTCAAGGTGACCCTGGTTGTCAAAAGAGTCGCTAAACCCCAATAAAATACCTTACCTAGCAAAGAAGCTGCATCTGCCGTGTAATATACAAGTTGCGCAGAAGAAAAAAAAAAGTTTATGGTTGGAGAAAAATGAAAACAATAGTTTTTGATATGTTTATTTTGCAAATGGATAGAATCTATTAATGGGGGTATAGGCCAAATAATGCAACGCATGGGTTAACAACGCACTTTCATTCAAGCCAGAAAATAAGTCGACTGTCATCTGCAAAATGAGATCCCCAGAGGGTGAATTTAGTGATGCTACCCTGCATAGCAGGGTAGCATCACATAATTTACCCTCTGTGAACCGCAATCTGAATCAGGGTTTCAAAACTAAACAGACAGGGATACCCAGAGGATAAATTGGTCCACTGTATGGGATAGCATCATCAAATTCACCCTCTGGGGAACTCATTCTGCAAATGTCAGTCTGATTATTTTCAGGCCTGCTTTCATTCAGCTGTAGAATTCCAAAACTTCAAACTTATCAAACTGTACACCCTGGGACTTGATATAAAAACAACATAATTGTACAAACTTCAAAGGACAGTAATTACGCTCACTATCTTTACGCTCGTGCATTTCGTTTGCTCCGTTGAAGTTGCATTTCATGTATTATGCAGAACGCAAATAAATTTTATTATTGCTGCGAAAATTTTATTCGAAAAATCGGGTAATAGTTTTGGAATCCTTATTTCTCAAAGGCTTTATGTATGAAATACTAGAATAGTCAGTAACACTGACAGGAATGTACTAAGAGTTAATTACCTGAGGTTTTAAGTACTTTTTTTGCCGATTCATTGTGAACGCAGACAATAACAGGCGTCAATGGACCTCTCCAAAATCGAAAAAACACTGGAAATCTAGAAGTCATGTTACTCAGATACGCTATCATAGTCGCATTATTGGGCATCTACAAGAGAAACAAAAACACTGTGACATGAATGAGTACGTGCAAACTTCAAGCGGTCAGCGAGGTGGGGCAACGCGAAGCAAAGCAAATAAGGACGAGCGGCGAGAGAAACGAAGCGATTGTCTCTTCGATCCGCTTTAAAAACAAAGTGGCGTATTTACGGGTAAGATAAATGGTCCTGCTGGACAATTCGGCGCTGAGTTTCAATGTTTGGAGGGTACATGAACTAAATGCTTGCAGGGAAGAACAGGGGGAATATCGTCATTTAATGCCACAGCTGTGAAAAGACGAGCAAAAGTGACCGAACTTTTTAAGAATGAAACCTTTGTGTGTTTTATGTCCCTTGAATCCCACAGTAGCAATCAGTTCATTGATACCCATTGGTTTTTCTGAGTACTCCAGTTCCTGTGCGTTTGCAAAACTAGGATTCCAACCAAAAACGTCACTAGAGTACGTCGCGTTGCTATGGCAATTCGCCTGTATTTGAGCGAACAAATCTAAAATTTTGATTTCATCGCTGCACACGGCCTCGCTTCACCAATGGTGTGAATAGTACTAACGGGCATAACTATTTTTGCTGAAATCGCCAAGGCCGCATCGCTTTGTCTTGCTTCTCTGATCGCTTGCAATTTGCCCGTAGAGTTAAAACTAGAAGTCCTGTCACGAATAGTGCGCTTATCTAGGCTTAATTGCGCGCAATTGCCATATCGAATGGCATCCAAAGCACAGCAGGTTCTCCTGGTTACTCATAGCAAACACATGCAATGTTTCTGCCAATGGACCTCCGGGTTACCCGGAGGTCCATTGGCTGAAACATTGCTTGTGCACAGGCCATATGTACAGAATTTGATAGCTTTACTTGGGCTATAACGCGTACATTAACGCGCATATCATCGTGCTATTTGTGCGCATTTCATGACAGGACTTCTAGTTTTAACTGTACTTTTTGGAGGTATTCAGTGGTTCGCAAAGTTAACAATTTCAACAGTGGCGGTATAATCTCCAAAAACTATCGTATTCGGCAAAATTACATACTGTGTTCGGCAAAATGTGCGAATCCATTCTGCAGTTGTTGACAGGTGCTGTAAACATTTAATCCTTCAATTGTATTTCCGGGTAAGAAACCAACCCTGCCGGACATGGGTATCCCGCCAAGGTGCTATTTTATTATACCAGGTGGTATTTAAATACTGGCTAGGTTGGGGAGCTAAATGTTTGTATCTCTGGTTAGATTTATTTATTTATTTACTTTTGTTGTTTAACAACACTTTATAGACAGCCAGGGTAACCTCATGTCGGACAGTTTTACGGGAGGGGGGGGGGGGGGCGAAGTGCCCGGTGTGAACCACCGAGCAATGGCAACTGTCAGACTCCCCAACGTACTAACTCCGCGCAAGCAGGGTTAGCATCGGTTGAAGACAAGAGCACCATCGATGTGCAGTACGCATTAGTAAACATCGCCACTGTGTCCTCGTGTTGGCAATCGGGATGAAATGCTTTGCCCAAGGAAACAGCGCAGTTACCCCCTGGTGGGGATCGATCCTTGGCCCTTTCAGTTTGGAGTTCAATGCCGAAACCACTGAGCAAACACGCTGCCGATGTCTAGATGAACAGATGGAAGGATGACTGCACGAATGTCAACGTAATCTATCCGCTCCTATCGGCCACAAGATAAAAAAAACGCATCATGTTTAATTGTTTGAACTATTTCGGAAAATCGTTTGATATAATTATACAAGGTTAAAGGTTTTGAGATACTCTCCTCCAGAAACATCCAGCATACTTTTTTTTATATAATATTATAATTTATATCAAAGAGTTATTATAGGAATAATCGCCAAAAAATAATTAATGAAGCATCGAGTACAACACGGAACATCATCAATCAAAATTTGGCTGATGATGATTTTTATTACCTGGAAAATACGTGCGTGGACATCTCTACACAGGCACGGATTACGGCCAATCCACGGCCACTGAATTGTATACCGGTCATGACAGTGAAAGTGCCAATCTGAACACGGCGACTGAATTGTACAAGAATAATCATAAAACTTTCTCTTTTTCAATGTTTTGTTATTCAGATGAAATACTGGCCAAGTGTAAATACGCAATTACTTACATACACGCAACTAGTACATAAATGTATAATTACATGATTACATATGGATACCACAATCTACATGCCTAAAGCTGTATTTCCATCGGAGTTCTGGGATCTAGCATGCGTATCATTCTAGGTGTTTAGGAAACAGAAGTAACAAGCTAATAACTGTTACTGGTGGTAACACACTGAAATAATATTGTCGCCAGAGAAACCTTACTCTGGGGACTATACAACATTGAAAGTAAAAAGGAAAAAAAAAGGTGAGGTTAATTGTCCAGTAGCTGACACATTATCTGAAGTAGGAGGATAAAGTAGTACTTTGAGAAGTTCCCATCTTATGTGAATTAATCGGGCTTTTTTCAGAATGCAGGTGAAAGGAGTATGGTTCTATTTCGCAGTATCGACACAGCACTTCAATTAGACCACGGAAGCTAGGTTGACACCTTCTCACCTTACCGAAAAGGATAAAGTGTGGTGTCAGTGGCAGTAGAACATCGCATTATTCCTTCAGTCTTTCAGCGAGTTGGAATAAGACTGACTTTGCCATGGGTATTCTAAAAACAAACGTGACATCATTTCTTTGACGTCGAAGCAAAATGTACACATTTCAGTTGAAGACAATTTACTTTTAAAAAGTCGGGAATTTGGGGTGGAATTTACCCTTATCAACTGTGGTTCATTCTCGCGCAACCCAATTGATTTGGGTGGATTTTAGACCCAATTTCAGAGTGTAGATGAATACTTACTAACCCTAATCATGTGTAACATGGTTGACAATCTAAAATACACGACACATCACAATGGATTTGGGGGGAGTTTATAACGGAAATATCAACATGGCAAACACACCACAGTAGCAGGAGAGCGATAAAACGGGCCACATTGACCGGACCCCGGCCCGGACCCCGGAAGTGACATCATGTCACGTGACCTGTGGCGCCATGTTTGGTTGTCATGGTAATCCGCGTGAGCGGCCATCTTGTGACTTCATATCCATAGTGATACGTGGTGTGAGTGCTGCATGGCAGCGCGTGTTGTTGGGTGATACGTGTTTCCGTCGTCCATCTTGTATACTGGAGGCCGCCACCTTGGTTTCTATGGTAGCATGCGGTTGCTATGTGACCCAAAGGCTTATAACAAGACAGGGATATGTTCGAAGGGTGTGTTCGATTGCACAGGAGTAATTTCCCGATTCGTAGAATTACCACAAACAACCCGACAATTTGTATTATTTCGAATTCTTTCAGAATTCTCTGCTTCTATCTATATATGCAATAGTTTTCGTCTATCCGACCATGTTTCTTTGTCCTGTAGTATACTCCAGTAGAGCAGAAGGGCCATTTACTGGCACAGCTTTGCTTATTATTACTTTATTTAGCTTTTCTGGTCTATTTTTCTTAGTTCTGACCCTATACCGAGTGCTCTTGTTGTTTTATTTATCTAGATCATTTAAATAAATTATAACTAACCAATCAGATGGCTTGATTTCCCGTAATCTCTATGCAGAGCTATCTCCCTTTTGTATATTAAAAGCATTCTCAAAGCCAGTAAGCAATCGAGCGGTTACTGAAAAGTATTGCTCGAATGATTCAAAGCCCATCGATCAAATGAGCTTTAGAGTAATTGCTCGATCGAGTGACGCGGCATATTGCTCGAATGACTCGAAGTCCATCGCGCAAATGAGCTATCGAGCAATTGCTCGTTCGAGTGACTCGCACATATTGCTCGTCGACTCATTTCAGTATTTGGGGATACCTATGGCCCAGTATTGTATTATTTGAGGATACCTATCGAGGATACTTTTTGTAGGATACTTATCTGAGGATACTATTACCTATTTGGCCCAACCTTGTAGGCCACCACAAGATATACCTATCCCAAATATCCCTTATAAGCTATCGATCTATTACTGATAAGTAATTGCTCGAACTACTCGAAGCTCATCCAGCAAACCAGCTAACGAGTAATTGCTCGTTCGAGTGACTCCTCGAACGACTCTTAACCTCATTTCAGTATTTGAGGATACCTATGGCCTGTATTACTTGAGGATACCTATCGAGGATACCTTTTAGAGAATCCCTTTTTTGTCGTATGATGCCATGAGAAACCCCCCAATGAGGTCTAATGCAGTCTTACCAACCGCTTCCATCTGTCGCCAAAGCTCCAGGGCCACTACTTGTCTGTGGTTTATCTGTCCTATCATTAGCTTCTGCAGCAGGTTTGTTCCATTGCGGCCTTGTACCAGTACTATTGACTAAACTACCATCCATTACTTCCTAGCTATACCTTCACTCAGGCTTTCAAAATATTCAATCAGATTTCCGCTGTATACATATAAACGAACTATATAAGACATTCCATAATTGAGATTTCTAGCAGATTCCGTAAAAGTTGGTTTCTGTGATTTGACATCACCGGTGGCCACGCGATAATTTGACCAAAATACGAGTAATTGTCACAGTTGATCATGAAGCCCTGAAAACTATATCCGATTCTAACGGGTGTATTTTGATGACATCTCGCAAGAAAAGTAATATCTGATACGGATAATTATCTCTCGACTTCCAATTTTCTCACCATAATCTCAGGGTTTATTGGACAGAAAGTATGATATTAAATAGCTTGATAATGACTTTTAATATTTGCATGTTCTCAGTTATCTTTACTCCAGCATCTGGAATTATATGTCTATAGGGTTCGACTGCACTTGGATTTGGCTAGGAGCTGTCATTGTTGGGCTGTACTACTAACTCCGACACCCCCACACCCATCTAAGAGATATAGAGGATATCTAGTATTGTTGAGTGGATGCTGAAAATTATCTCATAAGTGACCGAGGCAAATGTTTAAAATAACCATTTGTCTCGGTCACTCAAAAACACTAGATTTTCTTTTTATGATACGTTTTTTATAAGAATCTGATAATTCCACTCGTTTGAACCTTGACTTGATGCATGAAAGTAAGCAGCGCATTGAATCATTGATACGCGGAAGTAATTTGATAGATACTCGGAACAGATAGCGTTTCAATCTGATTCAGCTGGCGGGTTTGTAGTACAAACATGGCCTGAAAGTCCGTAAAATAAGTTTTCGGTTTGGTACGTCCCCTGAAAGGACGTACTAAACCAAAAACTTATATTACGGACTTTCAGGCCATGTTGGACTAGCGGGTTTCATGCATCAATCCAAGGCGAATACGTGTTGAATTATTGCTGGAAATGATCTGTATCCACTCAAAACACTAGATTTACTTTTCATTATACGTTTTAACAACAAGTTTGATCATTTCCAGTGATAATTTGACTCGTATTCGCTTTGAAGTGATACTTTGAAAGCCGCCATTTTAATTGATGCCGCGAAAGTGATTTTTTTTATATCGTCACAGTGGGGGGTACGATTTCTATCTTTCTGCAATTTCTTCCATAATCTATCGTTTAGCGTATAGTGAATGTAGAGTATTGATTCTCAAAAGGAACCACACTCAGCATATGTTGTAGCTAAACAGCGGGAAACGCCCATCTAGAACATCTCGTCCGATAACATGGGACATATAAAGCCCGACTACACTTGGACAAATTTTCTCAACACAAACGACCTCATTCCCAGGGGCAAACATTATTTGGAAAATGTATTGTTGTTGTGTACCACTGTTGCGGGAGGGTGATCATGCATACGGTGATTGCAACACCCTACCAATCCAAGTTCTCACATGGGAACAGACGGGTTCTCTACACCATTTATTTCAAGTGCATAAAATACCAGGGACATCAAAATAGATTGACGATCCTTATTGCTCAACATTAAAATGGTTTATTTAACCCGAACGCCCTCCCCCCCCCCCCCCCCCCCCCACACACACACACCAAACAAAACTAGCTTTGAAACTGACGCAAAATACGGTATTAAGCTATATGATGACATCACTCAGGCAACCGCCATATAATCGCTGCTCAGTGCATGCAGCTATCGACATCAGGGAGAGTTATTTATTTATTTGTTGGGGTTTAAGGTCACATATTTCTGCACAACGGATAATCATGGCCGTGACAGTTTTATGGGTTGAGAAAGCCGGTGTACCCGGAGAGAACCACCGAGCAACGGCGAGCAACTGTCAGATCCCCAACATACTAACTCCACACAAGCAGGGTTAGCATTGGTTGAAGACAAGTGCACCATTGACGTGCAGTACGCCTTAGTACACGACGCCATCGTGCCCCCACATGGCAATGGGAGTGAAGTGTCTTGCCCAAGGACACAACGTGGTTGCCGCAGGTGGGATTCGAACCAAGGACCTCTCGACTTGCAGCCTGCACCTCTACCTACTGAGCCACCGCGCTCCCAGCAGGGAGTGTTAATTGTATTCCTCGTCCACGACCACCAACTAAATCAAAGTTTGCAGATGATGAGCAAATGTGGTTTAGAACAATTCTTTGGAGAAAAATTAACAAATGATTTATTGAATGATCATTTTTAATCACTTCTTTTTAATTGATGCTAGCCGATAATACCTACGTTGGAGGCACCTACTTGAGATTTTAGAAGATGATTATCTCAAACCATCTGAGGTGTGGATACTTAATAGCAACCAGGACTGATCTTACTCTCGTCACTACGCCTAATCATTTGTTGGAGAAGGCTACCACGTCTGAATAGATGAACAGTTGTCACATATTTCCATTCAGTACGAAATTGATTCTTGCCCACTTAGCAATTATTATTACCTGTGGAAATTAGTCTACAGTTAAAACGAGAAGTCCTGTCATGAAATGCGCACAAATAGCACGTTGATATGCGCGTTAATGTACGCGTTATGGCCCAAGTAAAGCTATCAAATTATGTACATATGGCCTGTGCACAAGCAATGTTTCAGCCAATGGACCTCCGGGTAACCCGGAGGTCCATTGGCAGAAACATTGCATGTGTTTGCTATGAGTAACCCGGAGAACCCGCCGTGCTTTGGATGCCATTCGATATGGCAATTGCGCGCCATTCCAACGCGCAATTAAACCTAAATAAGCGCACTATTCGTGACAGGACTTCTAGTTTTAACTGTAGATCGGTCATTGTTTTGTCTATTGCTCACCACATGTTTTCCAATGAGGGAATTAAAGCCTGGTAGCACATCATTGACCAGTCCACACGGTTAAAACTAGAATTCCTGTCATGAAATGCGAGCAAATAGCACGTCGCTCTGCGCATTAATCTGAGCGTTGTAACCATGGTAAGGCTATCGTATGGCCTGCGTACAAACAATTTTTCAGCCAATATACCTCCGGGTAACGCGGAGGTCCATTGGCAGAAGCATTGCTTGTGCTTGGTATGCGTAACTACAAGAATCTGCCGTGCTTTGGATGCCGTTCGATATGGAAATTGCGCGCAATTCCTACGCGCAATTACGCCAAGATAAGCGCACAGTTCATGACAGGACTACTAATATCAGTAGGGCACACCGACTCGTGACACGAAAAGTCCATTGGTAACGATTTCACATATACTGAAAGTATTGTTTTTGACTCCAGGTAATGTAATCTTTCAGGACAAAAAATTCTTCCAATATCGCCATGAAGAAAACTAGAAAAAATCCATATACATATAATATGGTAAACGCGAAATGTTTCACAATAGCTAACAACAGCCGGTAGTTAATGTTCCAGATATGGACTAGTCTATCTTGTATGGAAATGCGACAAAACACACAAAATGTTAACCAACAAACCACCTGGATAAAGTCATAGTCCCCTTGACAGATACATACTTTGTGCATATGTGTTTACAGATCTTCTCAGCTACTAAGCGAGTATTTCAACGTTTAGTCGAGTTAGAGGTGAACAACTCGTTCCGTAGTGTATCCGAGCACGTGTGTAAAACAATACTTCTATAAACGGAATAGGACAAGATGGTGTGGAATCAGCAAACCTCTCAGTGCCCGACCCTGCCAGTGCTGAGGTGAGTAGTCCATTTAATATACCGGGAAATTTCTGCTTCGTTTGGAGAAGCCTCTGTGGGTTCTTCAACCGGTGTCGATAAGCTATTATGTGATAGACTCCACCCACCTGCGGGTACGGTGGCGCTATGTATTAAGGCGCACTGCACGTCGATGGTGCACGTGTTTTCAACCAATGCTAACCCTACAAATGTGGAGTTAGTACGTTGGGGAGTCTGACAGTTGTTCGCCTCTGCTCGATGGTTCTCTCCAGGTACTCCGGCTTCATTTATCCGTACAACTGACCGACACCAGGTGACCCTGGCTGACAAAGGTGTCTTCAAAGCCTCAATTAATAAATACGCAATAAATAAATAAATAGACTCCAACGTGGGAACCCCGTGAAGTAGAGCACATACCGAGGTATACCTCCTAAAAATACCGGAAGCGATACCTAACTGAAAATTCCAATACCGCATATCTCGAGCAGGGGTGGAGCAGAGAAGTGGGTATCGGTACGGTGATGTGTGGGTAAGTATTTGTGCAAGTGAGTAAGTGAGTGAGAAGTTGGGTAGATCTTCAGTTTGTGGGTATTGACGGCCAGTGGGAGAGATGGCAGTAAGTTCCGAAGCACTTTTCATACTTCATGCTCCCTTTACTAAGTCAAGGCGTGGGTTAATGAGACATCCCACTGCAGTCTGATTTTGTCCACAGCATAAAATGCATGGGCGACATACTTGTATTTTTGCAACCATAAAAATGTTTTCCTTGGTAACAGTGTATCGTTTGTGTGACTGAAACGCCATTGTTCTTTAGACGCTGCACTTTCGTTCGAAATTGAGTGTTGTGTCCTGTGAAAGAGCTTTTACAGAAGTGTCAAAATTCCTCTTCATCATCACCCTGATCATCGCAGAAATGAAAATCATTGCTGTCATATTCCAATTATTGCGGGGAAGCTTTTATTTCCCATAATGCAGTTTGATATTTAACCACATATATCTTGTTTGACAGAGCTCAGTGAGCTCTGTCAAACAAGATATAATTGGTTAAATTCACAGTTAAACGATAAAAACGGAGTAATTGGAGAAACTTCTGTTGCACTACCCGAGAGCTAGGAGTTAAGAACATATGATAAATGACATTTCATGATCTTTGACTTGGAGAACATCGACAATTTTTTTGCACGACAACACCCACCACAAAAAAACTGTGGTTGTAAGTACAGTTAAAACTAGAAGTCCTGTCACGAATAGTGCGCTTATCTAGGCTTAATAGCGCGTTGGAATTGCGCGCAATTGCCATATCGAATGGCACCCAAATCACGGCAGGTTCTCCTGGTTACTCATAGCAAACACATGCAATGTTTCTGCCAATGGACCTCCGGGTTACCCGGAGGTCCATTGGCTGAAACTTTGCTTGTGCACAGGCCATATGTACAGATTTTGATAGCTTTACTATGGCCATAACGCGTACATTAACGCGCAGATCAACGTACTATTCGTGCGCATTTCATGACAGGACTTCTAGTTTTAACTGTACCATCAGCCTAAACTTCGGAATTTTGGGGTATCAGGTACGAAGCCTATTCTGTCAGAAAAAACGTAAATTGTGTTAACAAATGAATAAGTTTCACTCTATGTATACTGATCAAAAAAGAAAGTATAATAGAAACAAATGTGAAAACATACCATAAAGGATGAAATATAATAGTTCTAATGTTGCATGTTTGTGGACAAGAAGTCGTGGAAAACGTTTAATGACATATTGTTGTTGTCCACCCAACCGTATACAATTTTGCTTCGGATTTCAAAATAGAACGTGCTACCTGGAAATGTCAAATTGTATGGGTGACCGACGATTTTCTTTGTGTTATGTTGTGCTAGAGAGCCTGGGGTATTGAGACAATACGCTAGTTTTTGTCTTCCGACATTTTAAAAAATGCCAAGGTTAACCGAAAACCAGAGGTTGTGTGCCACTGGTATGCACGAGGCTGGGATACCTCCAGGTGAGCTCCCTGCTGAGTTCGGAGGCACTGCGGCTACTATTTACATTCTCGTAAGTGTTTGGAACCACTGGATCCACTGCCGACCGATCGCGTTCAGGTCGACTAAGAGTTACGACCAAGAGTTACGACCACTGCACAAGACCGACACATCAGGACGTCTCACTTGCGGGATCGCTTCCTTCCGGCGAGGAGGACAGCAGCAATTACTGCTGGTACAACTAACAATAGAATTAGTGCACAAACTGTCCGCAATAGACTCACTGAACACAGCATCAGAAGTAGGCTTCCTTACCACGGACCAATCCTTACCCAACGTCATCGTACCATCCGGTTGGAATGGGTACGTCAGCGTGTTCACTGGACTCAGCAGCGTTGGAGAACAGTTCTCGTTAGTGATGAATCACGATTTTGCCTACGGCACGCTAATGATAGGGCAAGAGTGTATCGTCGACGAGGAGAATGGTTTTCTGATGCTTACAACCGGGAATGCGACCGTGTCGGCGGGAGTAGTGTAATGGTTTGTGCAGGAATTTCCTTGCACCATCGAACGCAGTTGATCTTCATCGATGGTATCTGAATGGACAGCGATGTGGGGACGAAATTCTGAATGATGTTGTTGTCCCGTTGTTCAACGTCGGATTGCAGTTATCCAAGCACGACAATGTCCGGTGTCACGTGGCGCGTATCTGTCGTGACTTTCGTGAGGAGCAGAGCATCGAATTTCATCCCTGCCCCAACTTTCACCGGATGTGTCCCCAATCGAGCATCTTTGGGACCAATTGGACCTTTGGGTACGACTTCATGATCTTCAGACATTAGGCTATTTACGTAATGTTCTAAGACAGGAGTGGAACGCAATACCACAGGGTGACATCCAAAGACTTATCAGGTCCATGCGCCGTCGATGTCTTGCCATCCAAGAGGCAAACGGTGGACATACACGCTATTGACTGCATGCGTGAACTTTTCATTTCACCCCATGTCTCAACTGCGATGTCCTGACGTGACGTCGGCAAAAGAAAGAACATGAACAAATTCATACAACTACTCTCGAAATATGAATTTACAATAATTTGTTTGGGATTAAAATCGATAATACTGAAACAATGCTCCTCAAAGTTTACTATACTTTCTTTTTTGACTCAGTAGATATTGTGTTCCCATTGCGTCATGTTCACATTTCTCCCTTATTGACTCGTAGAAAAGGGAGAAAAGGTGACAATGAGAACACGACGTATTTGCATCTTTGACGGACAGACTAGGTAAAGAGTGTTTAGAGGGAGAGGGCATCAGTCTAGTTCTTTATCACTAAAAACAATTTATCAGTTTATGCGCTTAGCAAACCGTCCGAGTGGTTTTTATCGGTCTTGTGGTTCGGTTTTCCTGGATCTTGTGATTCGGCTTTCCTGTCCGCCGAACGAAACGGAACCGAACCGGAAAAACAGTGAACAGAGGGAACATTTTTTATGATGCAGTTAATCGTATTTTAAAGCAAATGTAACATCACAATCTATACAAGATAGTTGAGTGGCGGTTGGAGACTTCATCTCCCATTGAGTATAAGCTGTCGGCGTGTCGATTCTTTTGGTGTTAAAAGGGATAGGAATGAAATTAGTCTTGAAATGTAACTCATAAAATGTGAAAAGGATAAGCAGTGCAGTCCAGTCATCTTTTTTGACACGTATATTTTTCACACTCATCCCGATTTTACATAGTTGCGGATGCCCTGCATTGATCTCAGCATATTGATAATGAACCTTAATAGAGAAATCTGTGTAGTTAGTCTTTGACAGTGTATTTGAAACGATGAACGGTTACTCATGTCCACTTCTGTTTTTTTTTTCAAAACTACAATGGTTCGTTTCTGATTCTCTGTCGCGTTTGTCATACATTTTGAACATTATTTTTGTGTGTTGTTTTAAATTCCCGACTAACAATTCAGGTCTGGCATTCAGAAAAATGCAGGAGAGCAAAAAATCGCTCTCCTCAATCAGCTTAGGAGAGCAATTAGCTTTACGCAGCATTTTAAATGTCCAATTGAACGAACTCATTGCAACTGAAACCAACAGACTACATCAGTGATTTTATTAACTTTACTAAGGTAAAGCGAAATCTCTTAGACATCTAGATGTCTCACTCAACAACCGAACACACACTTGACAAGACCTGTGTGTGTACCCAGACCTGTTGTCCAAGAAAGTCATACGCCTACCACTACCACCTTCAACCACCCAAGGGGGTTGAAGGTGGTAGTGGTAGGCGTTGGGGGGGTTGAAGGTGGTAGTGGTAGGCGTATGACTTTCTTGGACAACAGGTCTGCTTGAATCTACAGTCACATCCTGGTGCAAGTGCTTCAGTTGACAGGAATGTAGTAATGGTAGTATATTATTGTGTCAATATCCCTTGAATAATTACCCCTCAAACTGTGATGTCAGTTGTTGAACTTGAAACTGACAGAAAAAAAAAATATTGCTGTGACCCATTTTGCTTCAAATGATTGCAACTGTGTTTGGGTATGGTTGCAGCCATTACCTTTTACCACTAAACCACTTTCAAAATGAAATTAGGTGATGTTATGTGACTTCGAAGTTAAATTACATTTTTGCTTTACAACAAAAATTTAATGTGAGCATAATACATGAAATCTCAATCATCCCAGCCCAAAATATTTAGGAGGGCAATGTTTCGCTCTCCTTAATTCTTTCAGGAGGGCAGTAAGGAGAGCTAAAAAATCGCTCTCCTGAAATTGCCAAGCCTGCTAACTGTCCACATGGAATTGCCACTGCATTGATAAATTCCTCTATAAACTCATTTATTGACAACGAAATGTTGTGGCCCGTTTTATGATTCTCAATATTCATCCCAGTTTTAGTTGATGTTTTAAGTCCTTCCCCGTATGTACATGTACATGGCGAACTGTTTACGAATAAAGACTAAACTATGACTGAATTATTATGCCTGATAGCATAACATATGAAGTTTTATTACACATTCATTAAACTTTAAGCCCTTGTCTTTAACCGAATTGCCGCGTAAACATAAATTGTTCTGTATTCAATTGGTGATACTTGTTCCCTTCCCGTCGAGTCGTTGGTTACGCTTCAAAAAGTTTCAAAGATTTCGCGAAACAATTATCGACCGTCTTTCGCGTTATGTGAAAATGAAAACACCCAAAGCAAAATAAAGTCGGTTCACATAAAAGTAAGTTAACAAAAATAATATAATATTTAAAAAAAAACGATAATTTCCATCCACAACATTAACCACTTTCTGTAACCATGTCGTCTTCTGATCCCGTTATATCTAAATTGGTCAACTTTATTTCGGTAAATCTTCAGACATCCTCACATGCTTCGAACTTCTTTTAAAAAATGTTTCTTCCAGCTGTTGTCCAAATCCGTCCAATTTGTTTTTACTTATATTTTTACTATCAGTAATAGCCACCAAAATGGTAGGCGTGAATGGATACCTGCCGAAACAATCAATAGAGTTATTTATTTATTATTTATTTATTTATTGGTGTTTAAGGTCACATACTTATGCACAATGGCTAAAAGTGACCGTGACAGTTTTACCGGTGGAGGAAGCCGGAGTACCCGGAGAGAACCACCGAGCAACGACGAGCAGCTGTCAGCTCCCCAACATCGTAACTCTGAACTCCGAACCGCAGCACAGGCAGGGTTAGATTGGTTGAAGACATGCGCACCATCGACGTGCAGTACGCCTCAGTACACATCGTGTCCCAATGTAGGCAATCGGGGTGAAGTGTCTTGCCCAAGGACACAACGCGGTTGCCGCAGGTGGGATTCGAACCGAGGACCTCTCGGCTTGCAGCCTGCACCTCTACCAACTGAGCCACCGCGCCCCCACAATCAATAGAGAAAAGAAATGTAATTTAGACTTGTTCCTAAAATATTTGATCAGTACCGCTTCAAACAAAAATGGCGGACTCTTCACCTCTGGGTTTAATCATCGTGATTAAAAAATGTTTATTTCCGTGTATTTTAACTCTTTTGGCGCGGAATAGGCTTAGAAACAGAATATTTTTAGCGCCTAATATTCATCAGAAATTTTACAAAATGTATAGGTTGTTAGACTAAAGCGTTATTATTTTAAAAGATGTTCTAATGATCTCATTGACAGTTTTTCAAATGATTTACTGTATATATTTAAATGGCATCCTTATACTTTCAAGGGACTGTATCGTTGTTCATTGATAGGACACAATGGAGCATGAAACGTAGGAATACGTATGTATGGCCGTTATATGCAACTTCAGCAGTTGAAAAAATATTATTTTTCAAATTATGTCAACAAAACCATATCAGACCCCCTGTTGGAACGAGCTCGTCGAGCTCGTTCCAACGAGGGGTCACATGATATGGTTTTGTTGAAATTTCTTGAACAATTTGAATCAATGATATTTAAAATAATAAATTTTGATATCGTCTGCGTTGGGTAAAGGGTTGAAAGCACTTGGAAATGGACACACACAGGTCGCTAAAATGACTACTGCAGTACCTTTCCGCGGTCTGCCGTCTGTCGACTTTAGTCGCCTGTCGCGCCAAAAGATTTGATGAACAGGGGTGTGCCCTAACATAGGGGATGTGTCATTTTAATGCACGGGGTTGTGTCATAAACACAGGGAATGTGTCATTTTGATGCACGGGTGTGTGTCATAAACACAGTGTTGGAATGGCGTAGTCATATTTCACTCGAGTCTTCGGCTCCCGCAAAATATGACTACGTCAATCCAACTCGTTGTGTAAAACACCCACAGATTCAAACACACATCGCGTTATATCTATGAATTGTCCAGGTAATTAACACATCAACATGTTGGCATTATACATGTATCAGGTACATTTGTCTTGCTTGTATAAAGAGTGTTACGACTGACATGGATTTATTACGTGCCTTGTACTTTTCCCCAGTTACACATTTACAAATCCACACGGAACACGTGTTTCATAAAGGATTTCTGTTGACGGAATATTTGTTGCCATGGATCCACCAAAAAGAACTGAACGTTGCCAATTATCATAATCGGTCAATCGAAATGTCGCTTTCAACCTAGATCAACTTGGAATCTGCGGCGAAAGCCAATAAATCAAATATCAATTGGGAAACAATTTTGATCAAATCTACCACAAACAAGGGTGGGGGTGGTCATAACACTCAAGTTCTGACTTTTAAGCAAATATCCAAAAGATAATGGCAGCTAATTTCTTAAACATACGAACAAATAACCTATTTGTACACAATTTGCATTTATACTTTGTGTGTACGTATCGACCTGTTTATATCTTACCTCTCGGTGATCTCATAAGGAAGCAGTTTGTAAATTTTTACCTGTGTGCTGGTGATACCCAGTTGTATTTGTCTGCCGATCTCTCTAAAATAAACGACTCATTATGAATTCCGACTAGACTCATTAACAACACTGGAGGCATGCATGGAGGATATTTGGAAATACGCGGGGAGAACTGTTCTCAAATTAAATGACCAGACAGAATTGTTTCTGTTCAGTGTCAAACATCAGTTAGACAAATATTCGATCAACTGTCTGGAAATAAGCGATTTCAGTGTTAACCCAAACGATAAGGCTCTGAACATTGGTTTTACTTTTAATAATATCTTCGACCTGAGAAACCAGTCGCTAATGTGTCCATATGCTGCTTCTTCCAGATAGGAAACGTCAACAAAATTAGAAAACTATTTTATCAACACACCATAATAAATGTTGGACGGTCTATATTCTTGTCTCAACTGGACTATTTTCGACTTCCTCTGAAATCTATTGACCACATCAGCGCATTCAAAATACAGCCGCCAAGATCATTACTGCCGTCAAAAAATATGATCACATTACCCTATCTGCTTAAATCAGATTGTCAATTTACACAAACCTGCGCGGAATCTTAGATAATCTTCGGATAATTTTCCAGTCGTGCCTCGAATAAAATAAGATCTACTGCCGGTAAATGCTCTTTCACATTTGCAGCTCCCTCACGCTGGAATGCACTCCCTCAGACTTTAAGGAAACCTACAATAGTACCCAACCTAATGGTACCTACCTGGAGACTAGCCACAAAGAATGTATACTCGAACTAATGCTGGTCTGTTTTTAGATCAGCTGGCCATACATATTATGATGATTTATTAAAGCATCCGTCCACATCACCTAAGTGGAAGATACGCGCGAATTATGTTGTAGCCATCGTGTCCGCAATATAACTGCAGAAAACAGCATACACACGGCGTTCGTAGCATGCACCCCATCCCCCGTACACTTAACGGCGAACTGAAGGGTGGGCGTCCCCTCTGGTGAGGATATCGATTGGAACGTTCCAGCGGTTATTCTACGGGGGAGATTCCCGGAGGGAGGGGTTATTTGGGTGGACTCTACGAGTGACTCTCTCGAAGGTCGGGGATACTCTCCGGGATTATTATACAGTAGGTGGAAAGTGTATTATCACTAAATCACTCGCGGAGTGGAGATTCCACCCAAGCAATAATTGCAAATTTGTTTCAAAGCACAACAAGCACAGGTAAAGTTTCAACCAATGGACCTCCGGGTTAAACCCGGGGGTCCATTGGCTGAAACATTGCTTGCGTTTGTTGTCCATATGTACAAAAGTTGAAAGTTATAGGTTGGGTGATAACTTCATTCTGCGGGTGATTTAGTTTCAATCCACTCTACACGTACTGTGTGTGTAATGGACCGCCGCCACGACCTTGCATACATATGTGTAGCACCATTGTACTGCTTTGTCACAGATGATGTCACAGTACCATGGTATAACAAACATTACCATAGTATACCTTGGATGTACCACAGTATATTACGGTACGAAATAATGCAATACTTCTGCGAAACAACGCAATACTTTTGCAATATAACGCGATACTTTTGCGAAATAACGCAAAGTTTTTGCGAAATAACGGAATACTTTTGCGAAATATCTCAAAGATTTGCGAAATAACGCAAAAACATTTCAAAATTGCTCAAGGGTTTTGCTAAATAACGCAAACATGTCCCGTTTAAAAAAGAAACATTTCGTAATGGACCGTAATAGGCTTCCGTAGAATCTTGTTTGTTTTACGTAACAAAAAAAAAAGCAGATTTACATCATTCTTTCCATCAACACAACTTACCTTGTGGAAATTACCATAGATCCAATGAAAATCAGATTCACCGGGCAATGAGTTGAAATATTTATGGAATCTCCAAAATTTTCTCATTCCTTGAATTAATTTCAATACAATCAATGTTAGACTCCCGGCAATTATTATTTGCCACACAGATATCTGACGCGTTAATAATAGAAACTCCATTTTCCCTTTTTGAAGTCGGTCTGTGTGTTTATAACTGAATAGGCGAACTATGAATGGCAAAGTGCTGAGTGCAAACGATGTTGAAAATTAGCGACTTCGTCCACAAATTGATTCAGAACGACATATTGGTTCGTGGTGGTGACATTGGCGATCGAATTTAAATTTCCACGCACTCTGTGAACGGCTGTGACGAACAAAAAGGACGATTGTTATTGATGGGAGAGGTTTTGATGGTTTGTTCGGTCCACGGGTGACTTACTTTTCTGCACCACGTGTACGGCTGCAGATTGAGGCCACAACAAATTTTCTATTTGTTTTCTCGTCTGAAGAGATCATTCCCATTTAAAGATATATTTTCTTTTCCAAACCAGTTGATCAATCGAGAACATAATTATTTGTTTGTCATAAACCAAGAATCGATGTTTATTTCAGCGTTCGTTATTAATTCGTATGTTGGAGTTTAATGTCATTTTTCAGCATATATAGCTACAACATGATCTCAACGTATGTATGGGGGTCAATATTAATTGTTTATATCTATGCCGCGCACTATAGACGATTTCCACCCCAGGTGTTGGTTCAGGCTCCAACCTTGAATATGAACCCAAATGCCATATCAAATGACTTGGGTTAAAAATCAACCCAAATCAACTAGCTTGGGTGATTACGAACACAACTGGGTTCATATTCACTTAGCTCAATGCCATATCAAATCAGTTGGGTTAAAAATCAACCCAAAGCAACTGGGTTGAGTGAATGTGTACCCAATTGGGTTCATATTCACTCAACCCAGTTAGTTGGGTTTATGTTTAATTCAACTGATTTTAGAGTGTTTCAGTTACGTTTATGTTCACTCAACACAGTTGATTTGGATTTATTTTTAACACAACTGATTTTAGAGTGTATCTTTTTGAGAATAATTTTCTGGTTATCAAGTTTTATCCCGGAATTGGACGCAAAGCGAATTTAACAACATCCTAGAAGGTTCGCGGTCAGGACACGATCACATTGTTATATCATTCAGAATATACACTTTGAGGTGCTGGTATACATATGAAATTGTTTATGAAATTGTACCAAATTTGCCGATTTCATTTATTCTTGCGGGTTAGAATTTGATGGAAGGAACCTATTAGACAAGTTGACAAGATCGGCGAATAATGGATTACTTATGTAACAATATATGTAAATAAGCCCTCCGATCACCCCACAGGAATGACAACTTTTGTTTTGCCAAAATCCATTCTAACCGAACACGCTCTCCTCTCTAAAACTTCCGAGCAGTGTTCACTGAGGCCCCAAACTGTCTGGTGTCAAATGTTTAGCCATCCAAGATATTTTAGAGCCAAACAGAGTGCTTTGGTGCAAAATGATAATTGGGTGGAGGGAGTGTTTTTTTTTCGCTGTCTGTCCCACATGCATTTATTGTGTATTGAAATATGAACTGGCAATTAATTCAAGAATGACGGAAACTAAGTCACGGCAGAAATCCGACGAACAGGGTTATCACTGTTAAATCTATGCCACTGATTCAAATAATGATCTGTCCGATGCCGCCAGTACGTACAGGTTCCTGTTCTTCCGTTTAGTTTATAACAGAAGAATGGACTTAGGAGATCGCGAGTCTTTAGTAAACACATGCAGTGTTTCTGCCAATGGACCTCCGGGTTACCCGGAGGTCCATTGGCGGAAACATTGCTTGAAGACAAGCCATATGAACATATTTTGACAGCCTTACTATGGTCATAACGCGTAGATTAATGGGCAGATCGACGTGCTATTTATGCGACTTTCATGACAAAACTTCTAGTTTTAACTGTAGGAGTACGAACACGATTACTCCGCGACTGGATATCTGAGACTCCAGACCAATCTCCACGCAATGATTTCTCCCTTTCAGCGGGACACGTATCCGCTGCAAGGGAGAAACCGTTGTGTGGAGATTGACTCCAGACAAGACGCAAATTTCCCGACTGGAACATCGTTGAAATACATTAGAACGTTGGATGGAACAGTTATGGACAGAAGTTTATGGACTGAATTATACCTACTTTTATCTTTTATATGGCTTGAGACTGATCCTACGTGAGTATGAGAAAATGGTCGGAGGGTGGGGCACCAAATAGTGTTCTAGTAATATCCGAGAGGAGATATACAGGGTAGAAGAAGAAGAAGTCTCTGAATTTTTCAACCACATACTAGTCCTCTCCGTCTGTTGAGGATGCGGTAGCCGAGAGCGTAACGCGTTGCACTCGGAGCCCAAGGATTGCGAGTTCGAACCCCAGCTAGGGGAAACGTAACGTAATGCAATACCGGCGTGGATTCAAAACCACACTGCTCCTCCATAGTGCCATGTTCGGGGATGGTGCTATGCTCGTCCTATCGGGTGAGGACGTAAATGGCTGTCTCGTGTGCAGTGATTACTGTGCACGTTAAAAACCCTACTGTTGCAAAAGAGCTGCAGCTCGGCAAAATTCCCCCGATTCCCCCCTTGTATATAGTGTATATAGTGTAGTTCATTACATGTGTAAAGAACCCCCGCAATGAATCAATCAGGGTCCTCCGAAAAATCAACGGAGGAGAGACTGTACAAGCGCATTGAATCGTGCAACTACCGGAATAAAACGGGCGTAAGACGCGCATTGCAGCTTCAGTCCAACGAAATAAACCTGAGATGATTCTGGTGATGTGGGGTTCTCACAGGGTGCAGCGAAAAATTAACGCTGGGATTTCATATGAAGAAGAAGAAGTTACTCTAGATAGATCTAGAGGTGCAGCGATTCAACGCTGGGATATCAATTGAAAGAAAGAAAGAAAGTTGACGTAAAACGGACAGAATACATTCAAGTAAATACTGTATTTTGACTCTTGCTTGTATTTGTCTGGGCATACAGTAAAACAACCGAGGGCTGGCCACCTTCCATACATGAGTAATATTTCCACGGACGCGATAATATTAGATTTTAAACACTAATTGAAGGAATAATTATTAAAAATGTAATTAATAAAGTACAGGGTACAGCACGGTGCTTCATTAATTAACATTTTCGTGATAATGATGATTATTACCTGGTAAAGGCATGCGTAGACATCACTGCACACGTGACAGTGTGTAATTTTGAAATTGAAATTGAAATTTAAAGTTTATTTAGCAGCATACTCGGATATAGTTTACATAAATTAGAATATGGTAGCAATCAAAAAGGTGTATACTACATGGGAATTGCATAGCCGGAGAGGCTGTCTTCCTGCCATTCCCAAACATGATATCCTGTCCTCACATCAAATTCGTTTAACTCTTTATCCTCATTGTTCACAATTGGTAAAGCTCCTAAGAAGACTTTCTGTGAAGCTTTCCCCATATTAGGATTAAGACCACTTACACAATGCTCAAAGGAATCCGAAAAGATGAATAGTGTGTATTACGACCAATTCACGACGTCTGTGACAACTGAACGTCGTGACATATATCATAGTTATCGAATATTTCACGTGGTTTGCACCGCTATAAATAACTATGGCCTTGCACCACCACCACCACCACCACCGGAACCACAAACACAACATATCGAGCCAGAACGCATCTGGCTCTATTCTGGACATCCATTGCGCGAGAGCATTAAAGTCAGATCCTGACGCGTGCCATTATGTGCTCTATTGTTGGGCACGACACATAATCCCGAGTGCCTATGATGGGTCACGGCGATGTTGTGTTGTGAGGCGAACCGCGCGTCAATATTGCACTTGCATTCAAACGTTGCCGAGTCTTCTTGTGTTGGAGTAAGAAACTTGATAGCCAGTCAGTTGGTCGTCGCTGCTCATTGGCTCTATCAGGGAACCGCGTGTTCCCCCCCCCCCCCCCCGTAAAACAGTATGCAAAATATAACCCCGGATGTTGAAAGTGCCGTTAAAACAACCACAACGAAACCATAACACCTTGTTTTTCTTTTGCTTTATTTGGTTAATTTTTGTGTCCTTATGTCTTATCGTCGGGTTTCGCTTTAGGTGTATCTGCCTTTTCTCTTCTGCTTTATTTATATTTTGTGCAGTTTATGTTTATTTTCAACCTTTCACCATAGTTTTGGTAATGAGGTTATAATATACAAGAGAAAAAGAAATAAATATATACACATGTCTGTGGTGTGCTTCAAGATACAGTTACAGTAATCGCATGTTGCGACGGATCAGTTCTTGTTCTTCCCACTACCGAGCAGCCAACACATACACACACACCTGAACGCACATACCAATCAGCTCCTCACACCTGCATCGCACATACACATCACACACACATAGCCTTGTGTCCATACTTCCTCGCACAGACACACACACTGACACAGACGCAGACGCGCACGCTCACCCACACCTACGCACCCACCAACACCTTCTCACCTGGCTGTGTGGGAAGGTGTGGAGGATTGGCGGATGCAAACACCCGCACCCTCACCCACTCCTGCGCACCCACCCACCCACCCACCCACCCACCCAAAACCCACCCACCCACCCACCCACCTACCCACCCAAAAACCCCACCCACCCAACCAAACACGCCCACTCGCCCACCCAATAAAACGCACCCGCCCACCCAAATCCAAGACACCCACAGACCCCAAACCCACCCACACGCACGCACACAAATATATATAAGCGCGCGCATATTCTACAACTAAAAGAGTAGACTGGGTTCGTGTTTTACTTCATTTGCACATTCTAATTCAGCTATGCCTGTCAATTTCTTTTTTTGTGCGGGCTCATATGATAAAATAGATTTCTAAGAGAGTCATCTGTGAAATACTGCGCCTGACCTGACTAAAATTGGTGCAATGTAAAATAGTGTGCCCCATTGTGAACGTCTGCTGTCAAGGAACACATTATGGGCGCATATCACCCTTTAACTAACAAAAAGGAATGGTGTAAGTCTTGTATGATCGATATGACACCGCGTCGTAATGACATGGTCTTTCCTACAAAAGGTTACTAGACGGATACTTATCGGCAATGGTAGTTCGGAAAGGATGGGGCTTGTTATTTGCAGCTCCATTCCATTCCGCTCACCACACAGATTTGATGTACTTCCTGATATGTGGTTTTAAATCACTTAACTGGTAGAGTGCTAAATTATTTTTGGCCACCAAAATTTGTTCCCATGTCTTTGCCTTGTTACAATTTATAGGAGAGTGCCTGTGGGCACTCTTCTATAAATTGTAACAGGGCAAAACCTAACAGAGTAAATAATATCACTTCAAAGATAATATAAAGCACAGCCACTGAATTTGAAGCCTTTAAGTTGCAGTACCAGCACTTCAGAATAAAGCCCAAATATGGGCTTCCAGCACTCTACCAGTTAAAAGACTTGAAATCAGTGAGAGGCTTTGTTTGCTGCACTCTCTGCGTTGGTGTTACCGGAGATACCAACATGTCTAGTTAACCAGCAAAAACACGATATCATATCGGTCAGGCAGAGAGTCTTCATCTTCTCAGAAGTTCCATATTGAGAAAGTTCTTCAACCTGGGATTGAGTAAGGCACGCAGTAAGGAAAGAGGGTAAACAAAAACAACACTCGACTTCCTTTCCTGTATATTCTCGATGTGTTCATGCGCTAGTTCTAGAGTCTTTACTTCAGCTGTAAAAATTGAACTTGTAATTGGTCTGATCACCAGTAACAACGGCTCGTGATAATATGCTACTATCTTTAAGTCCATACGTATAGATTATTTTATATGCTCTGTATTTTGACTTTATTGCGACATATCTTTGTTCAAAATAACAGCTGGTTTCTTTAGAGGCCAAGGGCTTACTTCTAGTTCCCAATGGATGAATGTTTCTGGTCTCTGATATAGAATTCTACATTTTGAGGATCAGATGCAAAATGATAAGCAGAGATTGATGGGTCAGCCAATGGTCTGGAAACATACTGGCGTAACAGTTTAATTCCGCGCTAAGAGAAGGCTCCCTTGCCTCACCAGCATTGAATCTATTGTCGACGTTCAGAATGTTACCAGGCTAATTCTCACACCTCTGTTATGAATTGCATCGAGGGGTTTGACTTACGACTTTCCCACGGAATCTTAAATCACACAACTGTAACCCAATTTTGATCTGATAAATTATCAATGCAGATAGTGTAATGTTTTCTGATTATCACCCCAATCAGCGCTACCAACTAAATTCAGAAGACACAATGCCCTTTTACATTTAATCATCGGATGTTTTATGTGAGAAGTGAAATTCATAATTATTTATTACTTTCCAAAGTGTGATTTTCTGGGATTTCCGGGTTTGTTTATAAACGATAACTTCACAAGTGTAACGGGACGTGGTCGAGGGGTTCCAATATCTTTTGTGGCCCTGTCAAAACTTATCAAGGGTACACCTCCCTAGACCTCTGTGACCCAGAAAAAAGATTCCAGATTCGTTATTCTTGAACTATGTCCACTAATGAATGTGACTCAAAACAGAAAAGTTAATTTGCTATGGTTTTAATTATTTCAACATAAAAAATATATATACATAGCACACCTGAATAATGGGAGGTGAGTGAAAGGTCATGATGTGTGAATCAATGTCTGTGCCCAAACTATAATTTACAGGTTGTCTCAAGCCTTAGCAATGGTTACTCAAAACATGACTACAAACTTCCCAAGATTCACTTCAGTCCTCAAAAGAAGTAAAAAAAAATGAGTTTGTTGAAGCCTGGTATACTACCATTCAGTGTTAGTGCTATACCAAATTATATTATTTTACTATCCACAAAAAGTGGGTTTATAAGTACCTAGTATACTACTATTGGTATTATATATTGACGTTACCAGAAGGTGGGTTTATAGGAACATAGTATACTACTATTTTGAAACTTCCTACAAGTGAGTTTATAACAACATAGTATACTACTATTTTTAATATTACCAAAAGATGGATTTACAAGGGCGTAGTATAATACCCTACAATTTTGACATGGACAGTTTCATCTATGAATGAACTGATATTAATCTTGTCTTCAATTTGGAAAAATAATCCCTCTAAACTTTTTTATCTAAGCCCACATCGCCATTAATTTAGCTGATAATTTGAAGGGGGGGGGGGGGGGGGGGGAGTCATCTACTCATCCTAACAACAGAAAATGATTTACTTCGGTAGGGCCAATAATTTTGTATTATTGCAAAGCACACCAACCACCCAAAGACGGGCTTGTAAGCCCTTGTCAGAGAAGGTAAAGCTGTCGAACCTGTAGGTTCTTGTGACTTTACCAAAGGGACTTGAAATCACCGCGTGTGTGGATTGTATAGCCAAAACAGCCAATAAGATTTGAAGATCCGATTAACTTGTAAGAGATGGGAATCCGTGCATAACAAAATAACAGCTGCCCTGGATTGGAGCTGCTGATGGACTTGAACCAATAAAATTACGGTTTTTAAAAATATTTTGGTTTACTTCTCAAAATGGTGGCAGTTGTTAGTTTTCACTGATCGATATAGCGACGGGAATTTTTGAAATAAATATTACAAATATTTTTAGTTGGAAGCCAAACTAAGGAAAAAATACACTGGATTATTAATTAAAGCATGAATGACAAGTGCGGAAGAGAAATTTAGAAAATCTGAAGAAAAAGAACCTGAGACAACCGATAAACAATGACAAACATTGATTCACACAAATCAACTCTGTCACACAATCAACAATTGTGCCATGTATCCGTGCGCGCAAACGAAGACACTTTGCCGTGGGTGTAATGGGGACTTCATTATTTTTTTTTTTTTGTTTTTTTTTTTTAACCTTTTACCTAACATGAAGAGCAGAAGACACTTGCAAAAAAAAAAAATCTTGAATAAGTATTATTTTCGTTCTTTGTCTCAAAAGCATAGGTTATGACCCCTCATTGGAACGAGCTCGACGAGAGCTCGTTCCAGTGAGGGGTCGTAACCTATGTTTTAGAGACAAAAAATGAAAACAAAATAATGAAAATTGGCGATTTTTGAGAATAGCGCTGGACGGTTTTGGCCATTACGTTAGGAAAAAGGGTTAAATAATATAATTATCGTTAATAATGAAAAGTAATAAACAGAGTAATCGCTTGACTGGACTGGTTACCTGAAATAATTCATTCGAGGCGAGGGACTATATTGTAAAACACTCGTGCGCATTCGCGCACTCGTGTTTGCACACACGTCCCTCACCTCTCATGAATTATTTCACGTAACCAGTCCAGTCAAGCCATTACTCTCTCTGTATATATTATTAGTGCTTAAGCTTAACGCCACATCGGCAGCCAAGCAAGACTACATCATGGCGAGAAAACTGTGGAAAGTAAAAAATGTCATTGCCAGTGATAAAGTAAAAGGATAGACGAAACTAAGGAAATATTTACAATAAAATGTGTAAAACAGAAGTAGTTTGGTAGTAACAAGAGATGACGCTAGCAGAGTGTAACCCTTAACCCTTTGAAAACTGGCGGCCGCTTTTCCGGCCAGGAACATGATACGTCATAACGTCATTAAATGTGGTGGCTGTTCAGTAAATGCGTGGGGCAGACCAATCAATATTTCCAACGTGCAGCCTCGGGGCTGCACGTTGAAAATATTGATTGGTCTACCCCAAATAATGAATATGGACTCTTCTAATTGCTGCCCTTGAACTAGGATGGAAGATACCACTAGAGTTCAAGGGGTTAAATCAAACTGATGATTCGAAACGTGTGTATAGTTTAAAATAATAGAACAATATAAAAAAATATAAAGAGATTGATAACTTTTATAAACGAGAGATCTTTGTGTGGGCTGGTATGATAAACTAGATCTCTTAGAGATCCAACTGTGCAATACTGCCCTCTGACATGATTAATATCAGGACAACGTAACAAAATGTGTTCCACTGTCAACGACTGTTTGCAAAGAACACACTCTGGTCGCATATTACCCTCTAACAAAACGGAATCTGTTAGTCTTGTATGACCAATATGACATCGTGTCAAAAACTTCATGATCTTTTCTACAAACTTAAGGTTACTGGACGAATGGTGATCAATGATATTTGGACGGACTTAATTATCGCTCCATCCCATTCCCCCTGCCACGCCTCACAAATTTGATGTAATTATTGACATGTGGTTTAAAATCACTGAAAGAAATATTAAAATCAGTGAGTGGCTTAGTTAAAGCCTGTTTTGCTGCCCTGTTTGCTCTGGTGTTATCGAAGATACCAACATGTCAAGGTAACCACAAAATTTGTTCATATTAGTCAGACATGATGGTATTCAGCTTCTCATGAAGTTCCAAAATAAAAAAGGGTTCTTCAGCTTGGGGTTGAGTAAAGCAAGCAACGAGAAAAGAGACTCGGAAAATATCCTGTATTTTCTATGTGTTCAAGCGCTTGTTGTAATGCTTTAACTTCAGCTGTAAAAATAAAACTTTTATTGGGTATTCTGATTGAGGTGACCTTATCACGAGTCACAACAGCTGATGATACTTTGTCACCATCTTTAGATCCATTTGTATAGATTTTTCTATATGCACAATGCATGGACTTTATCTCAGGATATTTTTGTTTAAATTCCAAACTTGTTTCCGACTATTTGGAAGAAGCTAGGTCTAGAATAACAGTAGGTTTTCTAAGATGCGAAGGAGGGATATATGGTTCACGGTTCTGTTTTATGGAATCAGATTAAAGCATGGCGGACTCTTTATGCGGGCTTAATTCCTATGTCCAACAGAGGAATATGCTTCTGGTGTCGGTTAAAAAATTCAATATTTTGAGGATCTGAGACACAGAAGCTGAGTTGATGGATTAGCAAACAGTTTAGAAACATACTGCAGCGCTAGTATAATCCTGAGCTCATCGACAGACGGCTTCTCTGCTCCAACAAGCATTAAATTTATTGGTGACGTTCTAAATATACCCAGTCTGATTCTAATGATACTGTTATGAATGGCATCAAGAGGTTTAAGGTACGACTTTCGTGCAGAACCGAAAACCACCCAACCCTAATATAAAGTGGATCTGATAAGTGGACTATACAAATGGAGTAATGTTTTTTTGCCAGCACCTCGATCAGTACCACCAACCGCATTGCGGAGGTTAAGTGATTTTTTACATCTCACTCTCAGTTGTTTTATACGAACAATGAGGTTGTTTTCTCTACTGACTGACCAAACAGAAAAAAAACCAAGAATTTCCCTTCTGTAACAACTCCAATTGTTCTCCCATCTATTTTCAATTCCGGATTGAAGCGATGTTTTCGAAGGTTACAAAACTTAACACAATTTTTTGTTTGTCTTTGAAAACTTGAAACCATGTTCAGTGGCCCATTTTTTAATTCTGTTTAAGCACAGCTGAAGCTGGCGTTCTATAGCATTCATGGTTTTGCTGCTATTGCAGATTAAAATGCCATCGGCATGCAATGAAGAATCCACCATATTCTCAATTGCGTCGATGATGCTATTTACATTCACCGAAAAAAGGTATCTGCTAAAATAAGGAAACCCTCAATTCTTGCTCGTGTGAATCAGATAATGTAGACCCGACAGGAACCTGAAATTGACAATCCTTAAAAAAGTGTTCAATTAAAAGAGGCATACACCCCATCAACCATATGTTAAAAAGATCTTTTAAAATTCCATACTTCCACGTTCCATCATATATCTTCTCCAGGTCACATGGCGACAAATGTTCTTTCCTGGCAAAGGCATTTCTTATGAGCGTTTTAAGTCTAACCAACTGATCCAAATTACTTCTCTGGCGCCTGAAACAAAACCAGACACGTCGATCATTGATCACCCTGTCCATGGTTTTAACTTGTAAATAATGCAAGAGACTTGTAATTACTTGGGCTGCCGAGATCTTTATCAGGCTTTGGAATGGGGGCTACTGTGGCTTTTTGTCAGGAAGGTGGGAACCGCCCAATCACGCATATTTCGTTGAAAATTGATAACAGAAGTTCAAGAGATGCCTGAGGAAGATGTTTTAGAAGTTGGTAGTGTATTACATCGGGTCCAGCAGCAGTATATTTTTTACTATGCAAAGAGTTGCGTAACTCATCGATAGTGGAAGGTCCGTTGTAATCGTCTAAATTGTCAGAGGTATATTCTATATTTTGCTTTTCCTGTTGTTTTTTAATTGCAACGAATTTTGAATAACAGTTTGCAGACGATGAATATTTAGAAAACCTGGACGCCATTTTGTTTGATATTTGTTTTTTATGTCATTAGTGTGTTGCTGTCTTCCAGTTGTTGTACAGTTGTTTCTATTTCTTTACCGTTAATTTTTTTTAATCATTTTCCTTAATTTATAAAGGATTGTGTGTTGGTTTAGTTTAGAAACATGTTTCCCACGAACTTTTTTTTTGTTTCATATGTCGTCGTGTTTTTTCCGAATTATTGGTAGTTTAAAACAGGGGCGGCGGAGCCGAGAGGGCACAAGAGGCACATGCCCCCACCCCACTTTTTTCCCCAGTTACAGGAACCGCACGGCATTTTCCGACATAACATACGCAACCCCTATGGTCACTGCACATCACCTATTCATACATGATCACATTGATTTTCAACATTTTATTGCATAAAAATAGAAATCTTCAAATGGAGCATAATATTTCAACGGACGGTTTCAAAGTTATGATTAGCCCTTTGAACACGAGAGGCCGCTGTTCTGGCCCATGAACATGATGCTTTATAAATTAATTAAGTATGATGACTGGTAAGTGAATGTGTGAGGAAGACCAATCAATATTTTCAACATGTAGCCATGAGGCTGCACGTTGAAAATATTAATTGGTCTGCCCACAAATAATGAATATGGCCTCCTCCGATTGTTGCCATTGAATTGATATGGGAGATACCACCAGGGCTCTAAGGTTTAGTAAAAACAAAACAAAATTAATACGCTGGGGTTAGTGTCTTAAATAGAGTGGGTTCAAGTGTGAGGGGTAGCGTATATAATTGTTTTATATTTTGCATGAGTACACCGCCACACCACCATTGACAAGCGCCCCACTCCCAGAAGAAACATTAGTTTACATCCTACACCCTTGTGGTACCCCATCTTGCGGTCCTTTATAGCCCGCTTGCAATCACCATTGCTGAAACATTTTGGATTTGTCGAGGTCTTAGGAATAACTGTGTGTGCAATATCTAGCAAACTCTCATTAAAATGTTTCTCTTGGTCAGCACTTTCTTGAAATGTTTCGTATTTTAGTGGAACGGAACAAAGCGTTAAAAAGTGTCCCAGGGTGTACTTTTGAAAATTCCACTCGGACACAAATTTCATCATTCAACGGCACTACTCTTACCAATACAATTGAAAAGTGGTCACTTCCGCATGCGTCATCTTCAACCTTCCAAGGAAAATCACGGAAGATTGAAGGGCGTGAAATTGTAAGATCAATTAAAGAGTAAGAACCGGATGCGGAATGCAAGTAAGAGTCTGAGCCATCATTGAACAAACACAAGTCGTATTTGTAAATAAGTTCTTCCTCTGTTCTGCCTTTCTTGTCTTCTTTGCTACAGGAACATTACCACACTGAAGACTATGAGTATTAAAAACAGACAACAAAATGTATGGAGTTGAGAGCTGGTGAATCGGGTGTTCAAGATAAATCAGCTGAAGGAGCTTATTTGGTTACAATTAAATTAAACATAACGTGATCGTCTTAAGTTACCGCTGCACCATGTAAATGTGATTGTGAAGGTACAGAACGGTAAATAATGTCATTTATGACCAGGCATATCAACCGATAGCTGAACCAGTACCGGTATCGCCGATTCCCCCATGCTCGTACCGGTACTGAAGCTCTTGTCCCGCTGGTACCGGTACAAAATTATTTTATCGGGAAATTCCTAAGTGAACGACGGTAAACAGGCTAATAATCGTGCATGGCACACTTGCATGACATACTTTTAACTTATTTGTGAATTAACATATCAAAACACTCTACAGGTGCATGTTCTGTCTGAACCACGACAACAATAAGGCTGACCATTTTCACTTTCAAACACCACTTTAAAGACAACAAAGCGCTGTCAGTCATCGGCTACGTCAACGAAATTAGTCTGTGGTGACATCAAAGTAATCATAAAGGACGATTATTGTGCATGATGATTACTTTGATGTCGCCGCATATTAATTGTCACGGTGCCATGTTTGTCGTGCGATCTTCGGGACTGGGACGGTTTAAATGCGAATTTCTCCCATCTGATTGCAATATGTCACCCAATTGTTGATTTGTCCCAGTACCGGTGCCGGCTTCGGCGGCCTATCCCGGTACCGGTCAAGTTGGTACCGGCGGTACTTCGACATGCTTGCTTATGACCAATTCAGACGTTCCATGAACGTGAAGATCGTTTTCGTCCGCTCAGAATATACGAAGTATAATACATACAAACAGAATGATCACGAGTATCAGGTTTCTTTAGGAGTGTTTCTGCAGGCAGGAAGCAGCAGGTCTTTATTTTTGACAACAAGTCCCATTTCGTTAACACTTGCTCTATAACCTCGACAAAGAGATCAACGTTTGGGTGGTGATTAAGATGGTGGGCGTACACCCCCGTATTTTTTCTGTTCTGAGTTCTAACGTGGGAACCTGCTCTGTGGTGAATTTGGATATTGTGCGTATAGAAGGTGTCGCCGATGCATTCCTCGACTGACACGGACTCTATTCATTCAAATATGTTACTCGTAACAATGTTTTCAAGACGCTTTGGTTTTCTATCGGAATTTTGTTATTGTTGTTATTTTTCGTTATTCTTTGTGCCTCTTTCTTGAATAAATTTCCTGTTCGGGTTCAGGATTTTTTATTTTTTCATTGGTCTAATTTCGGTGGATTGTTTGCTTGGTCTTGCGCGTATTTGTTTTTGTTGTTTTCTCGATAGATGGAGTAGGTGACTTTATTTAGGTTGACTTTGATTCGGTTGGAAATATTTGTTGATAAAACATAAATCCTATCGTCGCCATAAGGTTCTATATTCCAGTAGAAGCTAGAATCTTACGATTCTCACACGACACCATGCCAAAGTTGATTTTAAAAAACAAAAAAAGCCAAAAGAAAACAAATTTTATCACGTATTATGTTTTCGTTTTAATACCACAACGTAGTATGACTGAGTTTATGTTCCTTTTCGAGAACAATATTAATGTAATAATAACTCTTTCTACCTACCCCATCAGAGCACGACGTTATTGTGATTGTATGGTAATGTTTAAGACAGTCTTACAATGACAAGCTACGTGTTGTGTTGACTAGGTACTGACTGATTGAATGAGTAAAGAGAATATGTTGTGTTGCATTTAGAAATCGAAAGTGCGATCGGCAATTTCAGGACGACGCAGTGGCCCCAAACTGTTTGGAGTTGTTTCTATTGTAAAAAAAACGAGAACAGGGCAGTGGCTGTCTTCCATTTAATACAAATGTATTGAGATTCCCAAGCTGTCGGCGATGACATTAATTAAAGAGTTCGATCCACGAGAATGTTTGGAATAGAGACATTATGTGATTTTTGTTAACTTCCGCGTTATTAATGTGAAGGAAACATAGCGAACTTTGCGGGAGTGCCGTAGTATCTTCGTTATGTTTTATTGTTCATTCTATCGAATTGGATACAAACTTTAAGGAACATCTGTCCTAAATCATTCGAAAATTAATAATATTTCTGTCCAATGTCTTGGTGTCAGGATTTGTCTTTCATTGAACACAAACGATAAATACACGGAAATGAAAAAAACACAATATCGGGGGTCTGACTTGAGTCGGTGAGGCAATAGGAATAGGATAAAGAACTGTTTTTATTTATTTATTTTATTAACCCTGATTTTATTTCTTTATTTTATTCATTTATTTTTGCGGAAAAGGGGAAACGCATTTATTTTACGAATTCTGTTAGGCATGTGCAAGGGTCCACAGGATACATTTGAAAATAGGTTAAACCCCATTTCATCGGTCACGTGGAAAGAATAGCGTTGAGAGGGTGGTGGGGTGGTGAAACGCTGTGAAGGAAGAATCCAAATACCTATAAGTTTTGTCACATTAGCACAACAAGAGAAGAACTCCCAACTGATTGTGTTATTGAACCTATCTTATATTCCTGTGTACATATATATTTCTTCCAATAGTAGAAAAACCTTAGCACTAACACGTTATATTCAGTAGTTACCAGCAGTTTTATACAGCATCTCCAAAAAGTTAGGGTTCCATACGGACTGAATGAACAAAATAGGATAACAGAGATACTACCACTGTGTCACACCATTTTAAAATTATATTTGCATAAACGAAGCACAAGTGAACAAATATTATGTGACGGATGTTTAGAAACGTTATTTATGTTTACAATTTTTGTGTGGAGCCAACTTGTTCATTAAATCAGCCCCAACAGCTTGTAAATAGCAAGAGCAACAATTCTAACATGTGTTGGGTTACTACATTAAAATGACTGATCGCACTTCAGATTTCTAAATCGTCCTCCGAGTTTCAATGTGTTCTATGTGCCAGTATGGTATACCGCGTAGATTTTGTATTTTTAGTTTATATCTCAAATTCTTCATGCAAACAATAAATATATAGTTGTCTTTCTTTACTTTTGATGTATTTAACGACGATATAATAGATAATTCACGTGTTTCTTGCTTTATGAAATTCAGCTCACCCGAGTAACAACTACATCCTGTTCCAATATTACTGTTATCAATAATTAAAAACCGAAAAGTGGAACGACCTTGCAGTTTATTGGACGAAGGCGTTCCCAGTGATAATCTATCAGGCAAAAGGTTGTAAACTGTAACTGTAAATTAGAGGCAAAGCATAACATATGAATGAATGATTGTATAGATTATTTCACAGCATAATATTATAACAGTGTACGTTTTCTTTTTAAAAAAACTGAATAACATATATTATACTGTGGGGAGACAGCATAGTCACAGGGACTGTCTTCCCGCTGTCCCCGTTTTGGGAGTAGACGTACTCTTTACAGCAGATACATGTTTTATTAAGTATACTCAGACATACTTATTTTGGTCAACATCTCATGAGAATCAGTGGGGAAGTTTATAAAGGCCGAAAATAAGTTCTCTGCAGAAAACATTGACGGCCCACCATGGAACTGCCCGTATTGCCGTTAGATTTATTGGTGTTGAACACCTTTCACAACGTGGGTACCACACAGCATTTGCAAAATCATTTCTTGAAAAACTAGAATTTTCATTCCTCGTCTCAAATACGTAGCGCATGACACCCGTCAGAGCGAGCTCAACGAGCTCATTCCAACGAAGGGTCACGCACCGCGCTTCCGAGACAAAAAATCAGAACGTAATACAATTTGTATCGTGATTTTTGTGAAGAGTGCTGGTCAGTTTTCGACAAAGGTCCAAGGTGAGAGTATCATATCTATATGCACAGTGGCTAAGAGTACAATGGAAAACCGAACTTTACCGTGAAATTTGACGTCCTAGGGCCAATCAGACCAACGCTGGGCGAGACAACAGAACATCTAAATACTAGTCACAAATTATTAGGTCTGCAATCCGGACATATCATCATTTGTGGACCAGAGTGAGTCTAACGTATGCTTTTAAGCTGTCTTTGGGAAGGGCAGTGGATACGATTCTCAGCAAATAGTTCATAATAGTCTACTCTACTAATCCACCTCTTATCATGTGCCCTTACATGTTAAATCAGGGATATAGTTCCGTAACAGTAAACAAAACAAACTGATATGTATTTACTGAAGAGATTACGTGCAGACTACTGTGTCGTTTACTACACGTTCGTGTTCTAAATACATGAAAAAACTGAATCGAATCTGAGGTGTTGTTTCTGAATCCAAACCGAAACTAAATCAAAAAATAAACATTTCCCAGCTCTAATTCATTTCATTTTTCGTTTACCTATTACATGGCCTGGCTGAGTGTGGGTCAAATATTGACTTTCTTTTTTTAACCTTCCTAGTCCAAACTTTTCAGTTGATAAAATTCATCTGACTTTCATCGAAGAGCTATTGCACACTGTTTAATCGAAAACCGGATTCTCAGAGTAAAAATTGGATTCTCGGAGAAAGTCGAGATTATGACAAAAGTATCTGGTAATGTCCATTAAATGGGAAAAATAGGCTGCACAAAATGGAAGGGCCCACTGAATTCTTGACTTTGCTCCAGTACGACTGGGCTTTTATCAAAATTTCTGGGCTTTCATATCGACTTCTAGACTTATAATCACGGCGGAACATCTTCCCCTTCATTCCTCCGAAATATTGAACATTTTACGATTTCCTGGGGATGTTGTGTAAGACAAGACAGACAAAGCAGCGCTTGTTTCGGCGAGTGACAACGGGGTTTCAGGGCGACAAGGTATGTTTCCCGTCAGCTGAAGCCACTCATGTGAGGCGGATTTCGAACCTTTTCACCCAATACCACAAATCGAAATGCTATAGTTCAGTTCCTGATATTAGAGGGGCATCCACATAATATTTAGGCCTACACAATAACCAAATCACGGTGTCTTCTACAAGCAGATTCTAGCAATACTAAGTACTGCATTAAGCCGTTATCGGATCTTAAATTGATATCCCCTATGATTCTGGTGTAGAAACGCTCAGTCTACTACCAAAACAGTCACACTTATATTTCTTTTGTTTCGGATTTCAAAATTTGAGAGAAAAACCGGATATGAATTGGTATGTCACAGCTTGAAAGGCATAAATCCCCATGATGCAATGCAGCTTATTCGGATATTTTAGAAGCTTTATCAAGCTTTATACATAGAGTGAATACAATTTAAGCTGGCTTCTTTTATTTGGGGACAGGAGACAGATCCCAATGGTTTCATTGTGGAATAGCTGTGCGGTTCTGGGATGAAGAAGATGATGTTATAGAAGAACATAGACAATATGCTGCAGAATGTTATTATATTCACAACCTACCCGAATTTATAGAGGAGGAAAAAGAATCCAATGAAGAACAAGAAGAGGCCGTCAGAAAAAAAGATTCACGGAAATGTTGTGTGTGTTTATTAACTGAAGCCAAATCGCTCCGCGACCATGTAATCACTTGTGCCTGTGTACTGACTGTTGTAAATCATAATCTATGTTTTTGAGAGAAAAACTGATAAAATAATGAAAATTAATTGGCGATTTTTTAGAATAGCACCGAACGGTTTTATCGTTACGTTGGGTAATGGTTAAAAGACGTTCTTTTGTTAGACTGGTCTGTCTTCTGATTCTGAGTTATGATAGACCTCGGCAGTCTGTAGCGAAGTCGCCGTCTTTCGGTTTTGCACCGTGTTGTGCCCGGGCAGCCTTCAATATGCCCATATCTCCCCATTGGCGGATAAGAGACTCCATAACATGGTGCCCTCAGCCAGACTGGTCAATTGTACACACCTAAGTACTGACTTGGGACAGGTCAAGCTATGTAATTTCGTCATGAAGATGAATATTACATACCTTGACCTGTCCCAAGTCAGTACTAAAGTCAGAGGGCCACCAACGCTAAGTGCTATGTGTATTTTCCCAACACCCTTCCCGTTAAAGGGCTGAAAGAACCCCATAGTCGTCTTGGTGGCCCCTAAGCCACCCCATGAGTTCCATTGTGCAAGGCTGAAACGTATAAAAGTGTGAGTAGATCATGTTCTTAGGTGCATATGGCTCCTCGCTGGAAGCATCCATTTACTTGTTTACTGTGCGGTTCAGCTTCTACAGCAGTCTTGTTCCATTGCGGCATTGTACCAGTACTATTGGCTTCTGTTATTCGGCCCCATATCTCATCCATTACTTCCTAGCTATACCTATCTAAGTCTCGACTATAACATTGATCAAGGTTGAAGCAGATTTCCCCTGTATACATATAAGGCATTCCGTTATTGAGATTCCTAGCCGAGTCAGTAAATTTTGGATTCCGTGTTTTAACATCGACACATGAGGGTATTCCCCTTCCCTGTTAGAGGAATTTAGTTTAATGGGTTGTAGTTTAAAAATTCAGATCACCTTTCGTTATATTTTCATTAAGTTTAATACGGAGTGTTAATACCTTCATTTAGGTGCAGGCTGCAAGCCGACAGGTCCTCGGTTCGAATCCCATCTGCGGCAACCGCGTTGTGTCCTTGGGCAAGACACTTCACCCCCATTGCCCACGTGGGGGCACGGTGACGCTGTGTACTAAGGCGCACTGCACGTCGAAGGTGCACCTGTCTTCAACCAATGCTAACCCTGCTTGTGTGGAGTTAGTATGTTGGGGAGCTGACATTTGCTCGCCGTTGCTCGGTGGTTCTCTCCGGGTACTCCGGCTTCCTCCACCCGTAAAAGTGTCGTGGTCATGATTAGCCATTGTGCAGAAATATGTGACCTTAAACGCCAATAAATAAATAAATATAAATACTTTCATTTAGGTTATGGTTAAAAAATTCATTCAGTTCAAAAGGTGTTAATATTTATTTATATTATATATAGTTCATTCAAACAGTTCAAAGGGTGTTTTAATTACATAAAGTTCATTCAAACAGTTCAAGAGGGTTTTAATTACATAAAGTTCATTCAGTTGAAAACTTTGTTCACTTTGTTTTGTTCTCATCCATCTAGATTGTATTTGATGAGATCTGTTCAGTCTGTCCAACTAGTTCGATCAATCCGACTAGTTTGACATTCTTTCACTTTGTAATGCTTACTTCGATCTTGGTTCTGTTGGATCTTCGTTCTGTTGTACCTTTGCTGTTTTGTAGTGGCTGGTTGTCTCGGTTCAGGTTCTTGTAGTCATTGTTGAATTGGGGGTTATTAATCCCTTTCCTTACCCTTGTGTGTCGATGTTAAAACAGGGAATCCAAATTTTACGGACTCGCCTAGGAATCTCAATAACGGAATGCCTTACATATATACAGGGAAAATCTGCTTCAACCTTGATCAATGTTATAGTCGAGACTGAGATAAGTATAGGAAGTAATGGATGAGATATGGGACAGAATAGCATAATCCAATAGTATTGAACAAGACTGCTGTAGAAGCTAATGATAGGGCAGATAGGCCATAGACCTGCAATGGCCTTGGAACTTTGGCGACAAGATGAAAGCGGTTGGTAAGACTACATTAGGCCCATTGAGGGCCTTTACATAGCCTAATGCAACAAAAAAGGGATTCTCCAAAAGGTATCCTCGATAGGTATCCTCAATAGGTATCCTCAAATAATACAATACCAGGCCATAGGTATCCTCAAATACTGAAATGAGGCTAAGAGTCGTAGTAAATTATACCTCATTGAGGGATTTTTAATGCTCCTCATAACCTCAAAATTCAATGAGGCTATGAGGGATAATAAATGAGGACTCATTGAGGGCCTTTACATAGCCCTCATGGCCTCATACGACAAAAAAGGGATTCTCCTAAAGGTATCCTCGATTGGTATCCTCGAATAATACAATACCAGGCCATAGGTATCCTCAAATACTAACAAGAATAGACCAGAATAGCTAATTATAGTAATAATAGGGTAAGCTGTTTCAGTTGATAGGCTCTTCTACGCTACTGGAGTATACCCCAGAACAAACGAACATGGGCAGATAGACGTAAACTGTAGCATACATAGACAGAAGCAGAGAATTCTGAAATAATTCGAAATAGTAAAAGTTGGGATAGATTTTGGTGATTTGGAGGGATTTTTTGTGGTAATTAGATTTACTCTCCTACAAAGGAACACTCCCTCAAAACATACCCCGTCTTATTGCAGAAAAATTGGGTAACATAGCAACCACGTGCTACCATAGAAACCAAGATGGCGGCCTCCAGTATACAAAATGGACGACGGAAACACGTATCACCCTAACAACACGCACTGCGCATGCGCACTCACACCACGTATCACTATAGAGATGACGTCACAAGATGGCCGCTCATGCGGGTTACCATGACAACACAACATGGCGCCACTAGGTCACGTGACATTACGTCACTTCCGAGGGCCGGCACCGGGGTCCGACAGCCTTTCCCTCAAACTTACGAGACATACTACTCATGTACATCGTTAAAATTTTATTCGACAAGAACAAAGTCCATAGAACTGTGGCTCTCAATAGCCATTAACTGATCTTGTTTAAAAATCCTAGGGATCATTCCCAGATCACACACTTGGCAGCACAGATGTACCCTGGCCATTCCAAGTATCTAAGAGAAGTTTTCGAAGAGGCCACGTCGGGTCCGTATGGTTACCTTTTAATCGATCTCAAACAGGACACTCCTGAAGATATGGGATTGAGAACTCAAATTTTCCCGGGGGAAACCCAATACATGTATCTGAGAAAGGCATAAAAGGGACAGCAAGTCCGCCCTCGAGACAGAATCGTGTCTGACCATCTCAAGAGTAACATCGCGATTCTCAAGCTCCTGGTAATATCGAACCCAGTACTAGTCAAATCCTTTCTCCGACACGCCGATAAAGATTTGATAACGTGTCTGTGTGACGGTGCCTCCAATATCGTGAAGGGTGCAGTACCACTCACCAAAGCTCAGAAATCCAAACTAATTCGTCAGAAACGTTCAGTGAGATACGTTGCAAAGAATGGTATCTCTGACAAAAGGAAGAAGCAGATCTTGCAGAAATGGGGATTATGTTGTTATGTTACCACCAGTGTTACTGAGTGTGGCTAAGGGTATTTTTGGATGATGGAATATAAACACAAAATGCTTTGATAGAACCAAAATTATTGGAACGTCTACAGGACACTCCAATAAGCAGGCAACCCAGTGAAATGGCTGTCTCGTCTTTTGGATCGAGAAATGAGAGATATTCTCGATGCTCCTTTCCTCCCACAGAAGAAATGATGACTCGATATAATCAAGTGTTGCCACGATATCTAACATTTCAGGAGAAGATGGTGCCCCCTCGACCCATCAAAGTAGAAATCGAAAGGGAGAGTTCAGACCAAGACATTTTGGATTCAGTTCCAATGACGATGAGGAAGAAAGCGAAGTTATTATCAAGTCGTATTAAGAACGACCCAAACATATTTTTAAATGAGAAGGGTGAATTGATCCACAAGGATCAAACGATGCTAGAGTCGAATGTGACGGATCTTCTGAACGATTTACTTAGAAGACGGAATACATTCCTGCCCAAGGGATGGGAAGTGTTGGCCCTAGCCTTAAAAGATAGTAAATTCCCACAAGAGTTGATTGGTCATAAATAACATTGGGATTTCATGAGAAAGGGACCTGTAAAGGTGGAGACGAAGCCTTCTAAACGAAAGAAACTTTAGAAGATCCCATGGTTTGAGGTATAAAAAGGACTGGTTTTCGTTGATGAGTTGGTTGGGTCATGGATGAGTTGTACTATGATACGGAAGCTTCTGGTAGTTTTGGTGGTGTGGACGCTCTACGTAGAGCGTCTAAGAAAAAGATTAAACAAGTCGTGAAATGGTTAGAGACTCAAGACACTTACACTCTTCACAAACCTGTTCGTCGTAAATTGCCAAGAAAGACTAAAAAACATATAGATTTTGTTGACGTATATAAATGTAGTCAGTAAATATGCATGCTTGGGTGATGCCATTACAAAACAAATTTGGCGATTCCATAGAAAAAGCTTTCGCTAAAATGTTCAAACAAGGACGTAAACTAGAAAAATTACAAACTGATCAAGGTAAAGAATTTCTGAACAGAAAAGTTCAAAATTTTCTCAAAGATCACAAAGTCGATTTTTTTCTCTACGCACAATGTGAAAACAAAATGTTCCATCGTAGAAAGATTGAAAAAAACTAAGATGTGGAAATATTTTACCAAGATCGACACACTGATTTTTCCACTTTCAAAATTGGTAAAATCATATAATCAAACTCATCATCGAAGCATTGGTATGGCCCCCGTAAGTGGCAACTTTGAAAATCAAGAAGACGTTTGGCAAGAATTGTATGGACAACCTATAAATCACAAGTCCCCAAAGTTCAAAGTGGTAGATAGAGTAAGAATCAGTAAAGTCAAGACAACTTTTGAAAAAGGTTATTTACCCAACTGGACCGAGGCGTTATTCACTGTGGCATCTGTCGCAAAAGGTCATCCAGTCACATACGTCCTAAAGGACGATGGTGGGGAAGTACTGAAAGGGCCCTTCTACACTGAAGAACTTCAACGAGAAGCACAGAAAACTATTTGCAAAATCGAACGCGTACTCAAGATACGTGGTCGAGGTAAGAAAAAGGAAATATTCGTGAAGTGGATAGATTACTCTTCGTACTTCAATTCGTGGATCAAGCAGAGTGAGCTCACCTATAAAAGGAAGTGAACCAGCTCGAGTTCCCCTGTGATGGAAGAAGAAACGAACGGATCTTGGCCTCTATTTGGAAAGATAGTTTTTAGGAGCGAAATCACTTATTTTTCCCAAATAATCATACTGCACATCATCATCGTCACAAACTTTGTTAACCTCGCCCTCGATAATACAGATAGCAAGCTGTGGACGGCTCTTCTAAGTAGCAGCATAGGATATTTATTACCTAATCCGACTATCAAGAAAAAGTGATGTTTTATTTGACCCTACCAAGTAACAGTTCAATGAACGTGTTCCCAGAGAACACGCTGACTACGTACACCACACAGTTATCACAACCGGTGAATCTCACTGGGGAATGGGAAGTGGGTTTGGCAGAGATTCAGTATCCAAACTCTTGGTTTACCATTCGTGGGGGAAGAAGATTTCCTCACAGTGTATTGGAATTCGAAAAAAAAACATTATCAGCTCAGTCTGAAAGAAGGTCGATATTCGGAAATTTCCGATGTAATACGGGGCATCAATGGTGTTAAAGACGTCCTGCTACCTCGTCACGACAAGATAAAGTTTGAATTAGACGAGGTAAATGGTTATCTTCGAATCAAGGTACGAGATGGGGTCGTAGTCACATTAAGTCCAACTCTCCAAAAGATCTTTGATTTTGACGAGTGTGTTCTTAAATCAGGAACTTAATTGTTCGAGAGTTGCTGATGTCAACCAAGGATTTTATTCACTCTATGTATACTCTGACTTGGTTCTTGACCAAGTCGTGGGAGATACGAGGGTGCCTCTACTTCGCATCGTGCCCGTGAGAGGCAAATATGGAAGTATTATTTCGAAGACGTTTGAGAACGTGTTCTACGTACCCGTGAAACGAAAGAATTTTGGCACCGTCAGGGTTTATATAAGGGACGACACAGGAGCCAATGTACCATTCGAGTTTGGGAAGGTGACAGTGACACTACATTTCTGAAATCGAAGTTTTCTTCATTTCACATAGACATAGTCATGACTTACTGTTGTAACGCCAAATTGAACGAGGAGTATTACACTAAAAAAAGCTGGGAATGGGCTACCAGCTTCTTCTGGAACGCATATACAGAGACGTTGTGGTTTGGGGAAGTATATTGGAAGGACTGAAGAATATGGTGTTACCCTTATTGAAAACTACGACCAAAACAGTGGGAAGATAGCTCGTTAAAAACAGAGCAGCATTCGCTGGAGATGTCATCAAAGGGAAAGATGTGAAACAGGCAGCGATCAACACACTCAAAGAAGTGTTGCAGGAGCTTGGAAAGAAGTGGTGGGTGGTTCGAAGCCACCCGGCCGTAAAGGTATAACAAGGCGTGCGCCACTCACTGCCAGTAAATCGAAAAAAGAAAAGAGAGGAGTAGTGTCGCAAGACTTTCTCGGTACGTGATATCTCTCATCAACGACAAATCCTGTGAGTGTGTAAATAGTGAACTCGACTTATTTTCAATATCACCAACACAGACCAGAGTGGAACATGGACAATGGGTGGAACACATCCCATTGGCTAGTATAGGAAGCAGTGGTCTGACACAATTCATTATCGCGGGGTTGGAAGATGAATATTTGAATCTGGCACATACACATCTGTATGTTAAGGCAAGGATTGTAGTTCCCATTGGAGCTGCAATCACAAATGATGCCAAAGTGGGACCGGTCAGTTTATGGATGCATTCCCTATGCTGTCAAATCGACATCCGTTTGAACGAGAAACTGGTGTCCCAACAACACTTACCCTTCAGAGCCTACATAGAGGCTTTGTTAAGTTATGGACCAGCAGCCAAAAATACACAATTGACTAATGCCTTGTAGTACAAGGACAAGGCTAGCCACATGGAAAATCTCACAGAGGATAACAATGGATTTGCCACGAGTACAAAGTTTACGGCTGCAAGTAAAGTCTTGGACATGTCAGGACGATTGCACTTGGATATGTTTTTCCAAATACGTTACCTACTGAATGGGGTTACGTTCACGTAAAAATGAACAGAGCCAAGGTTGCATTTGCATTGATGGAAGATGCAGAAACCTACAAGGAGGGTATGTTCCTTTGTAGAAGAGTAATTTCCTGATTTGTAGAATTACCACAAACAACCCGACAATCCCTCCAATTGACCAAAATCCGCTCAAAATCACCGAAATTGACTTTATTTACTATGGATTCCCCAATTTATCGGTGTAGCACGTAGTGCTATAGTACTAAGGGAATACAAGGGGTGTGTTCGATTGAATTAGAGTATATCTAATTACCCAAATAAACCCCAAAAAGTTGTATTATTTTGAATTATTTCAAAATTCTCTGCTTCAATCTATATATGCAATAGTTTTCGCCTATCTGGCTATGTTCCTTTGTTCTGGAGTATACTTACACATAAGCACATATGACAAAAAAGGGGTTCCCTAGGATATGGCCATTGGATATACAGGCGATTAGAATGTTTTGATATACACAAGGGTGATAACTCTGCATACAGGTTATGGGAAATCAAGCAATCTGATTGGTTGGTTATATAAATGATCTAGATAAATGAAACAACAAGAGTACTTGGAATAGGGTCAGAACTAACAAGAATAGACCAGAAATTGCTAAATATAGTAATAATAAGGTAAGCTGTTCCAACTAATGGGCTATTCTACGCTACTGGAGTATACTCCAGAACAAAGGAACATAGCCAGATAGGTGAAAACTAGTGCATATATAGATAAAAGCAGAGAATTCTGAAAGAATTCGAAATAATACAACTTGTTGGGGTTTATTTGGGTAATTAGATATACTCTAGTACAATCGAACACACCCCTTGCACCCCCTTAGTACTATAGCACTACGTGCTACACTGATAAATTGGGGAATCCATAGTACATAAAGTCAATTTCGGTGATTTTGGGCGGATTTTGGTCATTTGGAGAGATTGTCGGGTTGTTTGTGGTAATTCTACAAATCGGGAAATTACTCTTCTACAAAGGAACATACCCTCCGAATATACCCCTGTCTTGTTGTAATACTTTAGGTCACATTGCAACCACGTGCTACCATAGAAACCAAGATGGCGGCCTCCAGTATACAAAGTGGACGACGGAAACACGTGTCACCCTAACAACACGTGCTGCGCATGCGCACTCACACCACGTATCACTATGGAGATGACGTCACAACATGGCCGTTCACGCGGGTTACCATGACAACCAAACATGGCGCCACAGGTCACGTGACATGATGTCACTTCCGGGGTCCTGCCAATGGGGGATGTTTCATCCCTCTCCTACTACTGGTGTATGCAGAATTCCAAAACATTATAGAAGTGGACAAGAAGAGACAAGTCATTTTCGGTTTCTCGACATGAACACGTTACAGTTGGAGAACGCCCTCCGATCAGATTCTTGTTTGAAGATAATTTGTTTGGGCGTATTTGCAAGAAACAGATTACCAAGAAGATTACCAGATCAAAGATCAGTGGCTTTGAAAGTCAACACAAATGTAGAACTCAGAAAAGGAGAACATTGGGTGGCTCTCTTCATGAGCCCCGCAGAAACATAATACTTTGACTCCTATGGATTACCTCCAAGACACAGACCATTCCACAATTTTCTCAAGAACAATTCCAGATATTGGAAATACAACAAAATAACATCAAAAAGATCGTTACTTGTGTGTGGACAGTATTGCTTGTTTTATCTCAAACATCGCTGTCGGGGCGCATAAATGGACAAAAGAGTCAATATGTTTACAACCGATCTAATAGGCAATGACGTGTTGGTTGATGACGTCATAAATGAAAAATCTGCCACAAGATGTCGCTGCTATGAAAACAAACTATAAAAGGAACGTTTCTAGCGAATATCGTGATTAGCATAACCGTTTTCAAAACCAACAACGAATTACAGATTCAACTGTTCAAGAACGACGCTGGATTCAAGTTTTCCACAGAATATTGGGATCGGGTCAGCAAAGCAGTGACCAGAGCAAAGAAGAGAAACAGAGTGAAGAAGACACGACTAAACGAAAGAGAGGCAGAAAACCAAAGAAGAAGGATAATTAGATGTTCAGGATTCCATGTTTGATCATGATGGCTCTGAATGAATTCAACCAAGAAACGAGAAACCAAGATTCGAGAAATCCATTTCTACGAGACCATACAGAGAGAATGAACGTTGAAACGTTTTATCAGGATGTTCCACAACAAGTACTGGAGCAGATGCTACGTGGAGACTCTTGTTCACTGATTGCTCTAGAGAAATTCGAGCCAGTACAGAGACCACCGCGCCACATGCAGTATGCATTGGAAGAACACCGCCTCAAAACTTTTGAAAATATGTTACAAAAAAAAAGTGCAAAAAACCCGAAAGAACTTGCGAGAGCTGGCTTCTTTTATTAGGGGACAGGAAACAGAACTCAATGTTTTCATTGTAGAATAATTGTGCGATTCTGGGATAAAGAAGATGATGTTATAGAAGAACATAGACAATACGCTCCAGAATGTTATTATATTCACAACCTACCCGAATTGATGGAGGAGGAAGAAGAATCCAAAGAACAGGAAGAAGAGGCCCTCAGAAAAGAAGATTCATGGAAATGTTGTGTGTGTTTATTAACTGAAGCCAATGTCGCTCCGCGACAATGTAATCACTTGCGCCTGTGTACCAATTGTTGTAAATCACGGAGAAGATGTCCAATCTGCAGAAAGACAGTTTATGAATACTTGACAATCTACATACACCATAAAAGGTTGTATTGTGGTTTGTTATTCAATAAAAGAAATTCAAATGTAAAGAATGTGTTGTTTTTATTATAGCATCCCCATACTTTAAACACCCGACTGAGAATACGAGGGGCTTCAGGGTAGATCAAGAGAAATATTTTCATGGGCCTCTCATTGTCAAAACATCCCCAGATGGGTATTTTCAGATAGGTATCCCAAACAGGTATCATGGCTGTAACCATAAGGGGCTTGAGCTTAGATCAAGAGAAATAGCTTCATGGCCCTTATGTACGCATACGGGAGAGCCAGTATACTAGATAGAGGTCGTTATAGATCAAAGAATGATGGGTAAAAATAGTCTGAGTAGACGAGGATTCTTAAGGTATTCGAACGCCTTTGGGTGATTTCGGTGATCATTTCGGTAATTTCCGGTGATTCTCGAATTCATTTGGGTAATTCTTAGTAAAAAAAAATACTCTAGTACAATGGAACCCATCATATAGTTGCCTTATAGCACTTCGTGCTACTATTTACATCAAAGATTCTAGTTATGATAAGTCTGTTTCGCTGATTTGGGTAATAATTTTTGTGATTTCCGGTCATTCTCAGGCTCATTTGGGTAATTATTGGTAAAAAATACTCTAGTGCAATGGAACACGTCCTATAATTGCCTTATAGCACTAAGTGCTACTATTTACATCAAAGATTCTAGTTAGGATAAGTCCGTCTCTGTGATTTCGGTAATCATTTCGGTGATTGCCGGTGATTCTCGGGCTCATTTGGATAATTCTTGATAATTCTTGATATTCCGATTCAATCGAACATACCCCCAGAACACACACCCGTCCTATAAGAAGACATTGGGTCACCTAACAACCACGTGCTGCTATAGAAACCAAAATGGTGGACTCCACTATACAAAATGGACGACGGAAACGCATATTACCATAACAACAAGCGCTGCACATGCGCACTAACACAAGGCATCACTATGGGGATGACGTCACAATATGCCGCTCACGCGGGTTACCATGAGGACCAAAATGACGACCACGGTCACCTGACTATGACGTCACGTGAGATCCGAGATCATATATTTCGACAATGGCATTTTGTACCTTTTACCTCCATGGTTATCTCCCATGATGTGCTCTCATGCGTTTTCTCGAGCTTGATATGCACGCACCATGCACGATGCTTCTCTTGTAATTCCTGATAAAACATTAAATGTCAAGTGTTCGTCTTTACTTTGTAGTTTTGACAAATTGTAAAACTACAATCAACAGTTGGTGTGGTGATGACTGCCGGCATAAAAAGTATGCACTCCGTTTCGTTTGCTTCTTGAACGAGAAAACCCATGGAGATTATGTATAATAGCGGAAAAAAGAAACGCAAGTTTCATTCTGTGATAAATATTTCAAATGTGTTATGGATGATTATTTCATTGTTTGGATTTTGATGTTATTTCTTCATTACTGATTAAATTTTGATGACTTTTGTTGTCTTCACACAGACAGCATGGATGACTTTCAAACTTGGGTACTCTAGGCCATTTTCTGATCAAAATCAATAGCGGGTGTGCCCATGCCGGGCTTCATTCGCTGGTCTAACTTTCCTTACCACTGGCCCCAGCAAGTTGTTTATGGTCCTTTGTGGGGTGTTAATCCACTCCTGAAGAAGGGCCTACGTGAACTGAGCGACATTGTTTGGGACGCTGACGCTCTTCTTGACGCCCTGTCCAGATCTTACCACAAACACTCTGCCGGGTACAAATCTGGACTATTGAGTGGCCAATCAAGAACTGGGACATTGTTTTGGTTGAGGAAGTCACGAGAGTCTTAGCAACGTGTGAGAGCCGTATGCCTATATCTCGTGGCGACGTAACACGGAGATATGCGTTCCTCGGACGGCCAGCTTATCTTCCTGTGGTTCTGAGACGCCGAACTAGACGAGCTATGGTTCATTCATGGACGCCAAAAGGCTACGCGACGAGACATTGCGATTGGCCCTGCATAATTAGAGCAATAGCCCTACCCCTATCAACTTCAGACACTCGTGGCATTTTGTTTTTCAGTCGAGTTGAAATGAAAGGGTGTGCAATCGATGTATGCTGTTCAAAATTTCGATTTGGTATAGTTTCCAAGCCCATAGCATGTTGGAGTACTCCGGATGTCCGCTTTGTCAAAAAGTCTCCTGAAAGCATGCAGCGTCGCACGGGGTCACGAGTGACTGAATTTTAATCGGAGGCTCTTTAGACAGTACACTGATGTAGCTATGTGTCAATTTTTATTACATTTGGGCTACGGGTAAAAACATAATATTACGAAAACTGAACTTGCCTTTCTTTTCTCCGTCAGTGTTCAATATGAATATGGATAGATGCATTCACTATTATTTGCAAGATTTTTGTAAACAATAGAGGGTATTCGAGACCCATTTCTAGATAATACCTATTTTTTTATTGTCCTGGAAAACAATTTCCCTCCCAGTCCGCATGTGCTAATATACGTGTTGGTAAATTTAGGAGGAATGATTGAGTGGTTTATATTTTCTATACCTCTTCAATGAAGTTTGCAGGATAGAAAAAGGAATTCCTGTTGGACATGTAATATTTTGAGGCCCTTGCCATATTCAATGTTTGTTTTCTATTGTTTTTCTTTTCGGATTTTTCAGCAGTAAAGTCGAAGGGGTATAGGCGTTCTATCAAATACTTTTCGAATCTGAAGTTTCTGTTTGTTTGTTTTTGTTTTTGTTTTGTTTTTTTTTTTTGTTTTGTTTTTTCTCATTGGCAGTTATCCATATGCGTTCAGCAGCAACTCAAAAAACGCAGGTTCGTCAAAGTCTACTGATGGTATCTTGTAATTAAGCTTTGATTTTGAAACAAGTTCCAATGTTTTCAATAAAAAGAAAAAAAAATATTTTCCAGTCAACGTATGTCTCTGCAAATCCTTAACCCTAAATTTAACTTCAGTTGGTGTATGATGTCGCTAAGACACACTTATAATGTTTGCAAATCACCAGCTATAAACATACGTAGGTTTTCAGGGTAATGTTTATAGTAAAGTGAACAGGTATGTCTTCTTTCTAATATGATCAGTATAAAACAAAACTCATGCAACGTTTGGAGGGATGTGTGGTACGTTTTCATAGAGTAAGGTACAGTCTATGCTTGCAGGTATAACGTACATCGACAAAATATGACCGGAAACCATAACTACCGGAATGATTTTAGCATGTTGTTTCTAAATGTTCTTACACATCACTGCCGAAAAAAACGTTCTAAATGTCCATCATTACCCCTTACAGTCCTTCGAAACCTAACGGTAGTGTAGATGCCCCCGTAGGGGTTAATATGAACGATGTACAGTACTGCCGCTGTGGTCTGGTTACTTCATATGGGTGGGCAATATTTCCACGGACGCAATAATATTAGATGCCAAACAGTAATTACAGGAATAATCATCAACAAGTTAATCAATGAAGCACCGGGTACAACCCGGTGCTTCATTTATTAAGTTTTGGCTGCCGGTGATTTGTATTACCTTGTGGTAAAACTTGGGCGTGGACATCATTGCATACGCGTGAATTAAGGCAGGCACACGACGGCTGTGCTGTAGGCGTTAAATTTACCCTAACATGTGCAGAAGGTGGTGCAGATACCATGCCCAAATTTCATTTATGAGATGTTGAACATTTATCAGTATATACACAGATCTCAAAAACTGGGTATTTTTTTACCAGGGGCGAACTGTTCATAATAAGTTGTACACAAATACCGGCCTATTAAAAAAAGTTCGTTTTTGAATAGTGTCGGATATTGTTGAACTCTAACTGTGACATTAAATACTAACGTGGTATGTTATGGGAAGTGCAAATGATGTTACAACTATTTTCAAAACGTGAGACGATTAAAATCAGCAAAAACACGCGGTAGTGTACGTGTGTTGCAACCACTTTTGTTATACCGCCCACTTTTATTATACCTCACCAGTTTTGTAATAGCGATCGCTCATTCTTGTTATACCTCTCCAGTTTTGTTATAGAACGTCAGCTTTTGTTATAGTTTGAGGTCACCATTTTTGGTTATAGAAATCGCCCATTTTTGTTATAAAAAAACAGCTAGCCACTTTTGTTATATAAATCGCCAGCTTTTATAATACATGAAATCAAAACTTGCATTCGCCCCTATTCTGACGTGTGTTTGGTGAAAGTGATTTTGGTTGGAGTTGGGGTGTATTTGAAACGTACATGTAAGGAAAAGGGAAACACAAATTCGTTTTTTATTCGATGGCCTGCATGCTTGCCTGCTGTCTGCTGTCTGCCTGCTGACCGGCCGGCCTGCCCGCTTGCCTGCTTGCCTGCCTGCCTGCCTGCCTGCCTCCTTGCTTGCCTGCCCGATGATCACCCGGAAGACCACCCGAAGCCCTCCCGTCCTCCCACCCGCCTGACCACCCGCTTGTCTGTCTGTCAGTCCGTCTGTCTGTCTGTCCTATCAGGCTACTTCAGATGTACGTGTGTGAACAAGTTGTGCGTACAGGCGTTACTTGTGCAAACCGGTGATTTAACCACTGGTCCAGTCCCCTCTTCTGAGGAGCGGCCCCTCAAAACACCTGCCTTTGAGGTGCAAAAACGGTCGCAGATGCGGTATTTTACCCTACCTAACACTGAAATCACCCCACAAGTACATCAGTTCTCCGTCCGTCCGTCTGTCCATCCCTCCGTCCGTCCGCCAGGAAGCAACATAAAACCCAAATGCCCGACGGCTCTCGTTTTTTTTTGGTGGTGAGTAAAGGGAGGTTTCTTTCGATGATGAGCATTCTGAAATACTCATTATAATAGTCACTATAGTAGCAATCTTCTTTTTGTCAATCTTCCTTGCAATATTTTGAAAACCGGATGTCTGATCGATCAGATTCATTTATGATGGATTGGTGCTTTATGACTACACCGACGTTCCGCTTTACTTTAGAAATTCTGAAAAAAATGCAATATAGCCACCTTGGTGGAGAATTGTGTACGCCTGCCTGTCTTCATAGTGTATTGTAAACTAATGTGTATCTGGGTTTGCAAAATATTTTTTTCCCTGAGAAATGAATGCATTTACAGTTAGCAGATAATTAATGCTGATATCGCCTACTTCCGGTTCTTAATTATGTCGTGTTAGATCGAATCCAGTTAAAGTGCATCGTTCGGTTTATTGAATGTGTTGTGGGTGTATGACGGCATGGGATGGGGCTCGGGTGGTGGTGGTGGGGGGGGGGGGGGGGGGGGGTTATACTGCATTGCATGGTGGAGACTACATATTTGTTTGTAAATGTTATGTATGGTAGTGTTGTGTTGACTCTCTAAGCTTTTCACCGCACGTTCTCAGCGGTAACGCATGGGACTATAGTCTTGATCATGTGTTCTTTTATTGATATTATACAGAGGTGGTAGTCTTCGCCATTCCAATCTATTTAAGCATGGCCAAGTATCAATCTGAACTGTTATTGCCTTCTTGTACTGGTCGACTGTTCTATGCTTCTGGGAGGCGTCTACTCTCCAAAACACGCCAAATCTTGAGACTGAATCTAACCAACGCATCTGTCCTAAAACGATCGACAAACCCACACATAACACATGTAACAATCAAAAACATTCCTGTGGGGGACCCTGGAAGTGAAGCAGTCCTTTTTTACTAAAGTAAACAAAACAAGTTCTGGTTTGCTGGTAAAATTGTACCCAGTCCCCAAATGCGCAGATGGGACTTTTTTAAAAAGACTGGGATTTAAACGATTGATTAAGTTTGACTTTATCTCCATGTTGTATTACTATTAGCTCTTGTGCGTAAATATGTGGCGCCTAGGCTAACACCAATAAATAAATGGATAAATAATCAAAGAGAAGCAGCTGTTAAAGTCGCGTGTGTTCTATACACGTTTATAATGCAGTGAATAAATAATACAATAAGAATCCATCAACTTCCACGGTTCTAGACATGTGCGAAATTCCGTTGTCAAAGGAAAGACCACAAATGTTACGAGGGCTTGAAACAGGGACAAAAATTAACCAAGCGTTTGACATCCTGCGGCAGCATAGAAGGATCGGGCCATTTTCTTTCACCAATCTGCTACTACAGACAACTAATCTGTATATACAGATTATAATAAGTCAGTTTTTACAATTTATCAGTTAACTGTCATCAGTAGTATAGCTCGGTCACATCAACCCTCAATTGGGGGACTCCGGAATTGACGTCATCCAGTGGTGCATTATGGGTGTCAAGTGTTTGTCGTGGTTGTCGTGGCAGCGTACGTAAGCGGTCATCTTGTGACGTCATCATGATTGTAATACGTGGTGTTACTGCGCATGCGCAGCGCGTGCTGTTAGGGTGACGCGTGTTGCCGTCGACCATTTTGTTTATAGGAGGCCGCCATCTTGTTATTATGGTGACACATTATTGCTAAGTAACCCAAATCATAATACCACAATGGGAGCGTGTTCTACGGGTGTGTTCAAACCAACAGGAGTATTTCTAATTACCCAAATAAACCCGACATTGACAGGAAATCGCTCAAATTGTCTTTTAAGTCAACATTCCGCGTATATATATAGGCTTTCAGTAAGAAACAAAAGAGCATTCGACCCAATGGAAATACAAAGAATTACCCAAATAAACCCAAAAATGACCCAAAGTCTGTTCCGGGATCCCCTAAACGAGGGTTGATATGTCCAAGCTATATCACTGTTATCGTGAATTAGATAAAACGGTTTATACAAATTACGTTAGTAAAGTGCTAAAGTGGGCGATTTTTTACAAGAACCGCCTTTACCTCGCCACCCCTCACCCCCCCACACCCCCACCCCCCACGCCCCTCCCTTTCCAGGTCCAAAGGTGTGTTATTCTTATGTGTCCCATTGCTCCGCAGTGCATTGCTGGGTGAAATCAGTTAGTACTAGCTAGTACTAGATAGCTATCTCGTGAAGGAATCATCGCGGCGACACATAGTGTTTTGGAGTATTCATAGCGGCAACAGGTCCAAATGTGTGTTATTCTTATGTGTCCCATTGCTCCGCAGTGCATTGCTGGGGTGAAATCAGTTCGTACTAGCTAGTACTAGATAGCTATCTCGTGAAGGAATCATCGCGGCGACACGTAGTGTTTTGGAGTATTCATAGCAGAAATACGCGTGTTTGAGTGGCCTATTTTCGTTACAAGAGGCTGTCACGTTAGAGTAGAAGGATAGATATTGTTCTTTCTGAGTTGCACGAACGTTCCCGTTTAACGTTTATTAGTCTTCCAAAGTTCGACGTACGAGTCGAACGCTAAAAGACCTTCTTAACGAATTTTCTGAAAACAGTTGTCAAAGTCTAGCTGTGTGTAAAACTGCAACCCAAAGGCTTGGATTATACGACGGATTTTTGTCGGGTCGAATTCAAATAATTGCAAATAAATGAAATCGACGCGACAAAAATCCGACGTTTAATCCAGGTCCAAGGTGGCTACCTTCATAACCACCCCCCCCCCCCTCCCCCACCCATACCTTCTCTGTGTGACCATACACCACACATTACCTTGGTGATTGAGTCGCAAAACAATCCTTGATGTAAGCTATCAAGACAACTCACATGACACCCTTAATGTTCTGGGATATGAGATCATTCGCATGTCCTTCAAAATATTGCAAGATATATGAATAAATTCAGAGATTGTATGTTCTGGGATTTTTAGGTCAGTCAATAATTGCATTTTTGCAACATATTGAAAAGTGTTAAAGTTTATTGCCACATGGGTGTTTCGTCACAAATCATCTTTCATTTACTAGATCTCTTTATCAATACATTTAATCCACGAACCCCGTTTCACATATTGGTGCGTCCAGATTTCAAAAGTAATGAGGGCATTGTAATTTTTGTTTTTCACTTTGAATCATCTCAATTTTTTATACAATGGGGATCATTGACTTTCGAATTTTTTTTTTAAATTAGATGTTTACGATAAGTTAATTTTTTTTTTTAAACTATAGCAGAAAATAAAACTGGCTTTTCTGTCCTCTATTCAGGGTCAATATGGTTTTTAACCATTTTTCCTCATTTCGAGATATTACCTCGTTATAATGAAATATTAACTCGAGATAGTAGATAATCGTATCTTGGCATAAGGAGAAAGCATCCTTTTATAATGAGCAGACATCTTATTATCTTGAGATAGAAAGTGGTTATAACGAGAAAAAAACTTTATAACAAGAACAGATGGTGTTATAATCACAAGACATTCTGACATGTAAAGCAGAGACTTCACTGTCTTAAAGTGGAATAGCGTGTTTCAATAAGCCGAAAGAGTATAGCTCGCATTTTAGGCCTCTTTTGCAGGAGGGAAATGAGAAGGAGAAGTGACGTAACAGCGTAATGCATTGTGGGTGTAACGTGACATCACTTCCTAGGTCCGGCAAATGGAAGCCTTCCTACGCTTTATATACAACTTACCTTGGGTTACCGGCAGCAATGCCAGTTAGTTTATCCCTCAGTCAATGATGTTATGTGAAGTGATATACCGATAGTAAAGCTTTGGTAAAAAAATAATAAATACAACTTTCAGAAGAGAGTGTGCGCGCCCTCTTCTACTGCTAAATACGAAGAGCACTCAATTCAAATAAAAATACGACAATGACTGAAAATCGCACAAGTCCTCTGTTTTCCAATGGTGATCCACAAATAATGGTCTGCAGTGATCCACAATCATCGGCAGATAGTGGTCGTCCACAGTGTCCACAATTTCTTACATAAGTCCATGTGACGTATGTAAAGGAGTATTCCACATGTGTCACAATTCACAAAGGAGCACATTTATGTGCTGATATGTGACGTATATGAAAACGGATTTCTCATACGTCACATAGACGCACTTCTATGTGCCGGTTAGAGTTGTGTGTGCAGTCAAAGGAGATAACTCCGTAAGGACTGACCGTGGGTGGATCGGGCAGAATCGAATTAAGCCATCTGATTAGTCAATTCGAAAGAAATAGAAAGGGGGGGGGGCTGAAGAAACTGAAGCATTTTGATTGGTCAATTCAAAAGATAGAGCAGAGAAGACGGAATAAGTTCTGGTAGTGAAAGATACAAACAGTAGCACAATACAGCCTCGTTTCCATTGCATAGTCTCTTCTGCACTACCGGAGTAAACTCCAGAACAAAGAGACGGGACCACGGCCCTACGTGCCAATCAGATACATGGGTTAGATTTACTTAGAATAGATGGAGTGGGCACTAAAATGAAGAACTTGAGCGATTTCCAGTCAGTGTCGGGTCCACTTGGGTAATTAGACATACTCCCGTTGGATCGAACACGTCCCAAAACACACTCTACTGTAGTACTAGCCTTTGGGTTGCTTAGCAACAACGTGCCACCATAGAAACCAAGATGGCGGCTTTCTATAAACAACATGGACGATGGAAACACGTATCACCCTAACAACTCGCGCTGCACATGCGCAGTAACCCACGTATCACCATGGTGATGACATCTCAAGTTGACCGCGCCCGCGGGATTCCGTATGACGTCACATTGTTGCTATTTTAAAAAAAAATATGACGTCACAATGGGGTCCGGGAGGGGTCCGGCAAATAGGGGGTAAAATCACATCATATACTACTCACGGCGATTGGCAAACACGTTCATCAACAACATATATTAACGCATTCTAAAATCGGTTGTATTGACAATCAAAACACATTTACTTGGATGGGTTAACATGCACCCAATTGGGTTTGTCTCAGCCCAGTTGATTTGCATTACTTCTCAATCCAACTGATTTCAGTGTAAGACTATCTTTAGCTCAATGGGAAATATTATACGGTTGATCTCAGAGCAGAACCTTCAAAACCTGCTCTTCTTGAATTCAACGTAGGAACTTTTAGTCTGTACGAATTGTGTCACTCTCCGTTTCCAGACAATCAATTCAAACTCGAGACCAATACTGTGAACATAAGTGCATCTCTCTGCATAAAAATGCAAAGGAAAACCGAAAGAGACACAGTGTGTGCGATGAAGATAAGAACGTATATAGGTCTACGTGCTTCAAAGTGTCAAAAGCGTCACTGACCATCACATGGTTCAAACAGGTAAGGCCACCTCAAACTCAAGGTCTATTCAAGGACTGTTCCAGGACTCTTGTAATTTTTTTCAATGACTCTTCTACACCCAATATTTCGATGAACGTAGCAATTTATGCATGTTCGTACCTTTAGAAAAAGAGTGATACTTGTGGTACAAAGTGGAGATAATTTGTAGAAGAAGCAAGAGTGAGCATTAATCCTAAAAACTCAACACTTGACAATTTTCTGGAAAGCTTCAAGACACTGTGTCAAGGGTGGATTTATTTTTTGCCCATTTCTGGTGAACAGGAATATAAACTGTATGAATTACTTAGTCCGCTGATATGTTTGGGAAATTCAAGAGCTATGCAAGGCTGTTGGCCAATTTTCAAGAGCTTTTCACGGCTAAAAAGCCGAGTCAATACCTTTTTAATACAAAAGTGAAATTCAAGAAATTTTCAAGACCTTGTATGAACCCAGCATCAAGACTCCACTTAAAAAATGTTGAATCGGAAATTCTCATTCCATTCTAATCCATTCGTGAAAACAACAAACCAGCCGCCAATGTCTGTGAAGTGAAGTCACTTCAGGTGCGCTTCTCCGCCCGAACGCCCCATATACTTACAGGGATGTGTTTTTTTTTTTTGTTTGTTTCTCGAGTCGACCATCTAATTTAGAAAACACAAGCTATTATTCCCCCGACCCCGCAATCTGCCATGATTCTTCACTACCCCCGAATGGGCATCGAAACATTAGCGTTATAGTTCTAATTTCAAGTATTACAAAAGCTGGCGATTTATACAACAAAAGTGGTTAGCTGTTTTTTTATAACAAAAATGGGCGATTTCTATAACAAAAATGGTGACCTCGAACTATAACAAAAGCTGGCGTTCTATTACAAAACTAGTGAGGTATAACAAAAATGGGCGATCACTGTTACAAAACTGGTGAGGTATAACAAAAGTGGGCGGTATAACAAAAGTGGTTGCCACACACGTGTACGACTGTGTAATCTAAGCCCCGAAATGATAAAATTAGACATTGACAATGCACGTGAAGAAAGGGCGAGTGGAAAAGAACACTTCAACTTAGCAATACATAATTTTCAGCGTTTAATTGTAAAGACACCTAATTATCAAACACAGGTTTTGGACCTTTCGAATCCGCCCGGACAGGATTTGAATCAGGTCCATTTCTGTTTTCAATTAGTTTGTCAACTGGGTGAACTACAGCGACTTCTAACGTACCTGAGAAGTGTAGATGTCAAGTGTTGAACGGCTCTCACGTAATCAAGGCAACTTTCTTGGGATTTTGACTCCGACTGGTCGGAATAATTATTTTGTGCTCGAACATTAGCCATGCAACGCGTTACTTCTACAGTCGCATGTTTTTTTGCTATTGATATCAGCTCACTCGGATTTGAGGATACTATACATCGGACGCTATCCACAGCTAAAGCTAGGAATAACGTGTTTTCGTTTTTGCTTGCATTTTCCGCTCAATCGTGAACTGCTCTTCCAATTGATGATTAGTTTAAAATGCCTAATGGTAGTCTGAGCTAATATGAAAATACGTGACACGTAATGGTGCACACCCAATATTGTTAATTTCGGTAAATATTGCAGGCCCTAAGCAAGATTTTTCAGGAAAGAGGTGGTATATATCGCAGAAATAGCAGCAATTATGTGAAATATAGCAATTTGTCAAAACGTGTTGTACAGCGACATGCAATAAACACAGAACCACACATGTATGTTCATATGTTAACGTGGCGACAAATATGGCAATCGGGAAATTTTGAAAGATTGCGGAGGGATCAAACTTGAGACAAGCTATAGTAAAACAAACCTTCATTTTTTAAACTGACAAAAGATCATAATTCACTGGCAAATTGGTTCATTAGAGTTTAACAACACATTCAAAAACCAAGACTATATTATGAGCTGGATTGTACGTCAATTTCAATAACTAAGCTTATTATATCACGCTGTTAGTTTCCAAGATCCTTCCCATCCTTCAAGACCTAGACGAGCAAAAGAGTCGTACGTGAAGTCACTCGTTCAGGCAATTACTCATTTGTTCGATTCTGGTCGTTCGAGCAATCTGAGATGGTTAGCAAGCCTGTACTAGTGCTAGTAATGGTACAATGCTGCAAGAGTGGAAGAAGACTACAGGTTTTGGTGACTACTGTAAAAGATCATCGTAGGGCAGACGATGGCAATATTGAGAAAATCAGCAATAGTGGTGTTGGAGATATGAAGATCACGGAGAGGTCTAGAACTGGGCAGATGCTAGGAGCAAAATTATCATCAGGTATATATAGTACTACATCATCATGTCATAGGTATCCTCCTATACCCCGATGAGCATTAAGAGTCGTAAAATAAATTGCTCTTTCGATACTCATTTGCTCAATTGGATTTGAGTCGTTCGAGCAATGACTTTTTCAGTAATTGCTCAAAAGCTTATGCGCTCGATAAGATTCGAGTCGTTCGGATAATACCTATCCCTGCTTGATTGTATTTTGGGTTTGAGGATCATAGAGGACTTCGCTATACACCGGAAAGGCAAAAACTGAGACGTCCAAGACAAAATAGACTGTTGGGATAGGCAGAAATGGGGCCAGTAAAAGGCAAAACGGGCCAGGAAATAGAAGGATAAACCACAGAATATATCGAGGCTCCCATGCAGAAAGGTGCTAAATAGGTTTTTTGGCAAAAATGTTTTTTTTACACCAAAGAGTAAAGAAAATGACAAAGAATAATCTCTGAAAAAATTATCTGGATACGATAATTAAAACTATCATTTTTAATTAGTGCATAAAGGTGCCATCTTTGATATGAAGAAAATATGTTATGCAGAAAGGGTCTATATTCCATTTTTGTTATGCAGTAAGGTGCTATCTTGGAAATGGTACCTTATTGCATTGAATTTACAGCCATCTGTTACAAAATTCCAAGGCAGTAAGGTGATATTTGTCACGTGTATCACGATTCCAACAATTCTAATATATCAAAGGGTCATACAGAATCTAGCCAACTTCAGATCTTGTATTTTATGACTGACCACCTGTGTACAGTAATGGCTTGATTTGAAAGAAAATACCTCATGGTTTGCACAGTTTTTTGAGGCGGTATGTGACCAGCTTGATGGCGACTTGTCCATCGGAGATGTTCAGGAAACAGTTTCTAATAGTCTTAATGTTCACAAAGACAAGTACTTTCCGAATGGAGATGATGGGGATTATTCCCATTCCAATCTTGAAGAACTACGGTGCATACACAATTCAGGATATTGGAATACCAGTATACGAGATGCATTATTTCGCTCTGTGCCTCATGTGTTTGAAACTCGTGTACGTGTATACTCTAGTTTAGTAAACAACCAAGCTTTTGACATTGTTCCAGGCACGGTTATAATTAAAAAGTCAATAATACTAGCCTATTTAGCAATTAAAGGAGAGGAAATTTTTTACTCGGTGATCAGCAAACAAAGTAGGCAAGAAACTAAACAGTTTTTCATACACACGCCACAGAAGTGTTCATGAGATGCAGCTGGTGGAGAGAGAACATGCTTCACTCCAAGAAAAGCTGCTGTGAACCTCTTGGAACGGAAAACAACATTATTTTGAAAGAGCCTGGTAGTGACTCCGCAAATGTGGAAAAGGAACAAACGAAAACAGCTGAGAAATACTGGGCAAGAATATACTACAGAGAAAGGAAGGGAAGTACGCCCACATAAATGTGATAATTGCAAATTTAAATGCAGTCTGAAAATTGCTGAAAATAAAAGACAACAAATAGTTGATCTTTATTGGGGTTTAGGCAGTTATGAAAGACAAAGGAGTTTTAAGAAAGAAAGGCCGACCAAAGCTGGAACTTCAAGGCAGGTGGCTAATCCTTTTTATTTACCAGGTGACGTGGAAAATAAGGAAGCAAAAATCAGAGAGTGCAAACAATCCTTTTTGGATACGTTGGACTTGGGAAAGAAAACTCTGAACTATGTCCTAAAAGGATCTTTACCTGGTGTTTTCGTTGGTCATGATCGAAGGGGTAAACAACTATCAGGAAATACAAAGGCAGCTTTACAATGGACTTTGTACATTTATTTAGTTATTTAATTATTTATTTATTGGTGTTTAAGGTCACATACTTATGCACAATGGCTAATCATGACCGTGACAGTTTTACGGGTGGAGGAAGCCGGAGTGCACGGAGAGAATCACCGAGCAACGATGAGCAGCTGCCAGCTCCCCAACATTGTAACTCCGCACTGCGGCACAGGCAGGGTTAAATTGGTTGAAGACATGCGCACCATTGACGTGCAGTACGCCTTAGTACACGGCGTCATCGTACCCCCATGTGGACAATCGGGGTTAAGTGCCTTGCCCAAGGACACAACGCAGGTCCGGATCGATCGCTCAGACGGTCACCCATCCGAGGACTAACTGTTGCTTAACTTCGGTGATCTGATGAGAACCGGTTACCACAACACCACCGTGCCCCCGACTTTGTACATGAATATATAAAATCGTTCCCGACTGTTTCATTACATTACACTCGTAAAGGTTCAAAATGCAAATACATTGCAAATGACCTTAGCATTAAAAAAATGTACAGTACATATAAAGAAAAACGCGCAGAAAGGAATATCCCAGTATTTCAAGCTTGTACAGGAAGATCTGTGAGAATTACAATATATCGTTTTTCAAACAAACAAATGACCAATGTTCTCTGTGCATGTTACATCAACAGAAAATGGAAACAGACTGTGCGACAGATGATGAGATACTATACAGGCAGCACCAGGAAATGAAATAACTTTCAAGAAAATCAAAGGAAGAAGATAAATTCCACGCTCAAAATGACAATTCATTTACAGCATGCACCTTTGATTTAGAAAAAGTTTTAACAACTCCATACACCATGGTTGGAGAACTTCATTACAAAAGAAACCTGTGTGTCTACAATTTATCGATTTATAATTTAGGGAGTAAACAGGGAATATGCAGCTTATGGGATAAAACTCATGAGAAGAGGGGTTCGTGTGAAATAGGGACTTGTTTACTCATGCACATATACTCACTTACAGTGGCTGAAACTTTTCTTAAATTGCCTATTACTCAGATACATGTGGTGGTCAGAATCAGAATAAGCTTGTGGCTAGCGCTCTTCTTTATGCTGTAATTAACAACACCAATCGTAAAACCCTGAGTCATAAATTTTTTGAAAGAGGCCATTCGGAAATGGAAGATAACTTTATTCGTGCAGCTATTGAAACAAAGAAAAAGTGGGACACAGTTATTCGAATGGTGAGAACTAAGAGTCCATCTATTGTTATACCAATCAGATATGATGATGTGATGGATCTAAAAGTTTTACAAAAAGAGTTGCGTAATGACATGAAAGTGGATAAAGATGGCGGCACGTTAATTGGCTTAAAATCAAATGGATACAACTAAGAAAACATACACCAGGAATCATTTCCATCAATTATTGGCACAGCCCAGATGGTTTGCGGGAAATATGTGTGAAGCTTCTCGGTTCTAGAAATCGCCCTGCACAAGGCAAAATTGCCAATTTCAGCAGCAAAGAAGAAAGACTTGCTTTTGCTTTGAGAAAGTGGCCTAATACACAAAGACCACCATGTTTTTTTACGAATCTTTACCTACAAAGAAAGGAATAAAGGATTACTTGCCAGAACCCAATGAGGATGAAGAAGAGCTTGACACAGACAGTGATTAATTGAAATCGCATATTTTATATAACTCATGAGAATTGTTAGCAGGTGAAGTGTGCAAACTATTCTTTACATTGTTCTTGTAAATTGGATTTAACTTTTTATTCTCTGGACGAAGGATCAGTTTTGGAAATCTGGATTATAAAGCATTCCGTATATATTGGAGTATTACAACTGTTGTCTTTAACTGCCCGGTCCAATCAAACAAAAAGGGTTAATAGAACACTCCCCTGTACAAAGAGGGACAAATGTCTTGTATTCAAGGACTTTTTTTGCATTACATACACAGAAATAAAAGAGCAATTATAAGATGTCACCTTACTGCACAGAAATATTATCCACATTTGTTTATGCAGAAAGGTGCCATCTTTTAAATTGCTAATTAGTTGCCACTTATAATTAATTGTGTGTTTCAGAAAATTCACTTGAAAGAACTATTATCCTACTTAACTATAATGTGTAAGAGTTTAGGCTGTATGTAAAAAGTACGATTTTTTTTATTTTCATTTAAACATTGCTTTTGCTGTTTTCTCAAAAAGTTGAAAAATGGAGATAGCACTTTTCTGCATGGGAGCCTCGTTATCGGGATAGATAAAATACCGAGACTTTGGTGCACATTCGAAACAATAAAGTTACTCGTATACAAAGGAATGCGTCTATTGTTGGGCAAAAAGAAGAATTCTGAGGGACAACAGATAGAAATCTAATATTTAGTGGGAAATCCGCACTAGTAAAATAACTGTTGGATTTATTTGGGTAATTTTACAAAGTATTCGAATAAATACAATTACTCATACCAGGAAACGCACCTTAAAGCACTGCATGCTACTCGTGTAAGTCCAAAATTGAGGAATCCGTTCCAAATAAAGTTGTTTTGATGGTTTAGAGGGTTTGTCGGGTGTTCGTGGTAATTCGATTTATTCTAGTTCACGTAAAATTTATCCACATGAGACCTCTCATCATTCATTTAGCACAACGTGCTACTATTATGAGCCCTAGATGGGGGTTTGGTAGTTTGGGTAGTTTTGGATTATTTAGAAGGATTGTCAGGTTGTTTGTTATAATTAAATTTACTCCTATTCAATCGAACACACCCTCCGAACACACCCCTTTCCTATTAGAAGGTTCTGGGTCACATAGCAACCATGTGCTACCATAGAAACCAAGATGGCGGTCTCAGATATACAAAATGGACGACATACACTCGTCTCCCCTCAGCAAAAAGCGCGGTGCATGGACACTAGGACCACGTATCACTATGGGGATGTTGTCACAAGATAGCCCTCACGCGGGCTACCATTGACAACCAAAAATGAAGTAACTGGGCCATGTCACATGAGATACGGCCATTGTGGGTCGATCGTGTGCATGATTTACTACTAACATCAAGCCGAGAGATACACGGTTCGATCCCCAGCAGGGGTAACTGCGTTGTGTCACTGGGCAAGGCACTTAATCACGATTTCCCAAGTGGGGGCACAGTGGCGCAGCCATGGGGGCACATCCCCCCCCCAAAAAAAAAAAAAAAATTCTGATTGGATTTATTACGTCCAAGGTCACTGTCACCTTGACCTTTGACCTAGCGAGTCCAAGATAAATAGGGGTCTTCCACTCACCTAGGCCAACCTACCTATGAAGTTTCAATAATGTGGGTTCAAGTGCAGTCAAGTTATCATCCAGAAACCAATTGTTTACAATTTACTATGTTGAAGGTCACTGTGACCTTGACCTTTCACCTAGCGAGTCCGAAATAAATACGTTTCTTCCTCTCACCGATGCCAACCTTCCTATGAAGTTTCATGAATGTGAGTTTAATCATAGACAAGTTATCATTCGGAAACCAATTGTTTACAATTTACTATGCTCATAGTCACTGTGACCTTGACCTTTGACCAAGCAAGTCCAAAATAAATAGGGTTCTTCCACTCACCGATGCCAACCTACCTATGGAGCTTCATGAATGTGGGTCGAACCATTATCAAGTTATCATCCGGAAACCAATTGTTTACGCCCGCCCGCCTTTCACCAACCTATATGTCGAGCCTGACTTCGTCACAACTTGACTAAACAAGAGATCCCAAGGGGCCTTAATCGCTCGCCTGCCAAGGTGGTTCAAAGAAGTATTTGGGGTCACATTCAGTTATACATGGTTCATCAACACTACAAAGGAATGAAGGCATGACAGGCAAATTTTATGGAAAAACACTAAGGAATCGATTTGAACAACTCTGAACCTATCATGCTCCCCATGCCACCCCCACCCCTGCCTGTAGAGAGCCCAAATAATAAGCCAGGGACACAAATTTAACAAACTTGAACCTGATCCCCCTTGAGATGAAGGAGGTTTTTAAAGAAATGTCCTCACATTGCATTAAGTTAATCTCTGGGCCCAATAGAGAGCCCAAATACTAACTGAGGCACCCGATTTGTACAAACTTGAATCTGACCCTCTCAGAGATGTTGTATACCAAATACGGAAGCATTCATACCAAATACGAAAAATTTTTAAAGAAATTTCCTCATATTTCACTAAGTTAAAATTCGGACTCCTACTAGGAGCCCGATTATTAACCCATGGACTCGATTTGAACAAACTTGAATCTGACTGGCACCCCCACCCCCCGCACCCCCCCCCCCCCACCCCTAGAGATGTTATATACCAAATATCAAAATATTCTAAATGATGGTACTGGAGTAGAGGATTTTTTTTAATTTTTAAAAAAAAAGTATGGGTGCTATCAGAGTAATGCCTCTTGTAGTGCCCCTTGAGAGCGCGGCAAGGTTATTTATACAAATTTCAATTGACATATAAGGAACATGCACACCAAATTTGGTTCAATTTGGTCCAGTAGTTTGGGAGGAGAAGTCGATAATGTAAAGTTCACGATGGACGACGACGGACGGCAAGTGATAAGTTAAGCTCCCTTCGGTGAGCTAAAATTCATCCATACGCCCCCAATTTGACCCATGTGGGGAACATTAGGCAAGAATTTTTTTATGGAGATTATTTATACTTGCAAGATGTATAAGGGGGGGGGGGGGGGGGGGGGGGTGTACGTAATAGCAGATTTATGTGTGATATCCGACCTGTCTCAATTTAATGACACCAATGTTGTTAGTTATTTGTCAGACTCGAGAAAAAAAACGTCGCCGGATTTACGAAATAACCTCGCCGTTATTTGGTAATTTATCCGTTTCTTCTGGTCCGGATTCGCTATTTAAAATTGATGAATCTCTTAGGGCGATTGGAAAACGAAGGAATCGTTAACAAAAGTAAGACGTTAATATTATTTGATACGCAATTGCTGCCAGTTTAAAAAGCATATTTGTCTTTATTTTGTGTGATATCATTAGGCATACTTATTTAATTCTATTCAATTAGTTTCCTATTTTTAGTCGAATTTTTCAACAACAAAAAACCTTGACTATTGGTATGGCGAGGGCCGGTCGTCGGCCTTTTTTGCTAAAAAACTTAGTTATTTCTGGACGGGTTTTGATATTTGGTATGTGGCTTGATATGCACGTGAAACACCCGATGACGCAAAATAGGGCGTGTCAGCGCTTTTTCTCAAGAGTTATGGCCCTTTGTTAAAATCTACTAATTTTGAGCTTGATAGCGCGATGCTTCAACAAACGTCAACCAATTTGACAGATATTTGGCACATGGGTTTCAAGGAACAATGTCTTGGTCGAGTTCGAAAATCTATGCGGACCATTTCATAGAGGTGTTGTGTTGACGTTTGTTTCGTGATTGATCATAATACAATGATTCATAAGGATTATTATTGTCCTCACACAAGGTACACAAGGTGAAGGGGAAATAATTTTGAAAAAAGAGTTTCAATGTGGCCTAATTATTCATGCTATTCATACGTCCACATATCCTTAAGGGCCTATATAAGTAATGGAATTTTGTTTATTTTGAAAATTCTCACCTCTGACATTCCTTCAGTTCAAATTAAATATACACAAAATGTACATCAAAATGAAGGATGGGATGCATAGAACACGAAACACGTGTGTGATCAACTCATAGAGTCGACTGTAGCGGGTACCATTGGTTACTGGAAGTCTGCTACCGTATTCGCACCAGAACTGATAATTTAATAATATTTCACGAAAACAACTTGTGGCCAAATGTGCTTTACATATCCAAGAACAAAGCTTGGGGGATAAAAATTCTTCAAAACACGGCGACAGAGCAGCATTGGGGAAAATTCCAAAGCCTTTGCTTTTGTTTACGTATGAGTATGTTTCGATTTCCGGTCGACGTCATCCGACAGAAAAAAGCATGTAAAAACAACGCCGTCTAAAATCAAATAATGAAAAAGATCGCCTTCATGCAGTATACTGTTATTAGATAGAGATTGCACAGTTGTCATATTCAATGCAAGGCATCATGATACCTGTTGAAATTTCTTAGAATTACGATTTTGTTTTTTGATGGAAATTCGTTGTAAGGAGTGATTTGCGCATGTCTGTCGAGCAACTTCAATAAAAAATGCAGACAGTGTTGTCCTTTTCCAAATTGCAGACCTATCGCTGTATTCGAAAGTGTTTTGAATGCCTAGATTTGTTCTTGGATATATGAAGCACATTTGGCCACAAGTTGTTCTGATGAAATATTATTTTATTATCAGTTCTGGTGCGAATACGGTAGCAGACTTCCAGGAACCAGTGGTGCCTACAGTCGACTCTATGAGTTGATTACATATGCGTTTCGTGTTCTATACATCCCAACCTTCATTTTGGTGGTTAATTTGTGTATATTTACACTGAATTTAAGGAATATGAGAGTTGAGAATTTCAAAATAAACAAAATTCCATTACTTATATAGGCTCTTAAATAAACTGGTTTTGCATCCATTTCACCCCCCCCCTCCCCTCCCCACCCCACGTAGCACATGATGTAAAATTTCCTTCCACATACTGATGTTGTAAACAATAGCCCTCAATGAATGTGACCCCACCCCCCCCCCCCCCCATACTCCTTTTCATCAACAACTATAATGTAATTCATAAATTAATTGATGTTGACACAAAACAAACATCTTGCGACAAAACTATTACAAATGGGAAATTTATACTGATGTGGTAAATTTAAAAAAAAAAAAATAGCCCTCAATGAATATGCCCCCCCCCCCCCCCCCCCCCCCCACAATATCCCCCTCTTCATCAAAAACATGATATAATTCATAAATTAATTAATGTTGACACAAAACAAACAACGTGTGGCATTAAATATCCTACTTGTGATCGTTTTTAAATTACATTCAGGCTTCTGAAGACATTTCACTTCATGTGTTTGGTGAATCATTTGTAATTTTTGCAAAAAACAAAAAGCCAGTTTTCTCAGTTAAGGCACCTAGAGTCATTGATGGTACTGACAAAACATAAAACATTGCTTGTTTCAGCAGTATGACCAGTACTGCTCATGTGGGATATCATAGCACTGTTAAAATGGCTAAAAGCATTCAATATTGATTTTGTGGTGCTTTGCTTGAGCAGCAAGTATCCATTAGGGTACTTTCACAACCTTGGATTTAATTCCCACAAACACCCATTCTGATAAAAAGAGTGAAATTGTGGAAAATATGTCTCCAAGGAGGATGAATGAGATATTTGCTAAAAAAATTGTTTTTTTTAGTATTTAATATACATGTATTTGTGTGTGAATGGGGGGGGGGGGGGGGGGTGAAATATAGTCAGCTGCCAGTTATTAAAAATGTACAACCAGGCAAATGAAAAGCAAAAAAACACTCTGTGCATGCAGTTACACAAATTAAAAGTCTACACAGAAATTAAAACTGACATACAATTGAAACTTTTGTTAGAAGACCCAGGACAAGATTGTCAAACGGAAAAAAAAACCTCAATGGACCCTGAGAGCTGCAGTACCAAAGCAAATCATAGGAAGCTGAGAGTGTATGAGATTGACTGCACAGTTTTTCCAATTGTTTCTCATCAACTGAGGCTTCAATATGGGTGGGTGGGAGGTAGGGACTTGATTCAAGGATGAGAACAATATTTCACAGTTGACACTGTAGTTTTATGCTGTAACATGGGAACCGTGACAACATGGCTCGAACTAAACATAATTTGATCGCATCACTTTAATTTTGGGATTCAAATATCTTTGTCAAGTATAACCCTCAGAGAACTTGTTCTGACCTAAAAACTGAGGGTCGTGCATCAAATAAGAGGAAAAATTTAGTACTAGACTACTTTATTAGTACTAGACTACTTTATTGGTAGCTGTGCACAAATGACATTCATTCACATTTGCAACTTTACTGTGTTATTTTTTCCACTATACCCCACCCCAAATTTGTGTTCCAAAATACTCTTTCAATGAAGAAATTATTTTCTAACATTTTTTATCCCTTTACCAAATATAATGTCAAAAGCTGCTGGTGCAATTCACAAGTATTGCCAATCCATGTTCATTATTTTCTCGTTTTTTTGTGTCAAAAAGATAGCTTATGACCCCTCATTGGAATGAGGTCATTTCAATGGTGTAAAAGTCATGTTATTGACACAAAAAAATAGTGAGTCAATAAGTTTGTGGGCAAAGGTAATCAGCTTTTCATGTTAAGTAAAGGGTTAACAGCATAATTCAGACAAACATCTAAATACCAGTAAATAAAAGTGCTATATGGGCTTTCTGGCTGTGGGTTTGAATGATGATTTGGAAGGGGGTTGGAAGATTGGAACCCCCCTCTGCCCCTAGTGCTATGATGAGGAACCATGGTTTAATTACATTTATTTATACATGTGTACACGTAGGGCAAAATTGTCTGTTATTTGGCATTTGCTGAAGGCTGTATTGTGCCACTGGAGGCTACACTTGCTCAAGATGTGAATTTGCTTGCAATATATAGCCCTTACTGACAAAAACATATTTTTTCAAAACAATAAAAAAGTACTGTAAGGTGTGTGGTACCCCAATGCATTTTAAATGTGAAATAATCTCTCAAAATAATAATTAAATTATGTATTTCCTTAATCAACCCCAATCCTATCAAAGATACATTTTACCTCTTTCACGTGACAAAAGAGTCATTTCTGCATGAGAATTCAACGTTTGGCTTCCACTGAGTTAAAAACATAGGAAATTTGTTGTTTTAAAGAAAACTGTCCAAACTGTGTCAAATGGCTTAAAAACAGCTGTTGCCTCCAATACATTTTTCTACTCTGTTACCTAAAGATTAGCTGAGAGGTAAGGAATTCATCTAGCTTTTCTTTGAAGACTAACCTAATCCCAAAATAAAACTAAAATCTGCATCAGCATGCAATACTTTGAGGAAAAATCTGTCTCATTTAACCATATAGCAAGACAAAGAGTGGTGTTCCAACCCCACAAAACAATATTAATGTCAATTTTGATTCAAAAATTGGGGTTGCAGCTATATAATTCACCAATATCAATAGACAGTACCATTTTATCCAAACAACTGATGTCAAATTTTCTTCTACATGTACATACTGATGTGGCAAAATATAGCTTTGAAGGTGTCCCCCTAGTATGCCCCTTTTTATCAAAAACTACAATTCATAAATTAATTGATGTTGATGCAAAACAAACCTCTTGTGATATTAAATTTCCAACTTGTGATAGTTCTTAAATCACATTCTGGCTTCTGAAGATATGTCACAATGCATTTGATGAATATTTTGCCACTCTTGTGAAAATAGCCTCACTTTCTAAGTTAAGGGACCTAGAGTCTTTGGTATGGCACTGACAAAACATTAAACACTGATTTTTTCCAACGGTATGGCCAGCTGAGCACTGCTCCTATGGTATCTCATAGCACTGTTAAAATGCCTAAAATCATCAAATATTGATTTTGTAGTGATGTGCGTGTCCCACGAGTACATGTACCCACAAGGGCTCGTTTACAACCTTGGATTTAATCCCTACAGGCACCCATTCTGATAAAAAGAGTGAAATTATGGAAAATACATGTATGATTCAGATATTTGCTTCAGGAATGTAGTGCTCTTTAATGTTTAATATATTTGTGAATGTGTGTGTATGGGAGTGTGGGGGGGTGGGGAGGGTAAATTGCCAGTTATTGAAAATGTAGAACTGTGCAAATGAAAAACAAACCAACACTTTGTATGGTGGACAGACAGACATGCAATCACATATCTTGAAAGTGACAGGCTACATGTACAGAGGAATGGTATGATGGACAGACAGACATGCAATCACATATTTTGAAAATGACAGTCTGCATGTACATAGGAATACTGACTGACAAACAATGAAAAATATAGTAAGAAGAGCCAGGACAGGGTTGTCAAATAGAAAAAAAAACTCAGTGGACCCCGAGTGCTGCAGTACTAAAGCAAGTCATAGGAAACTGAGAGTGTATGCTGTTAACTTTCCCATCAGCTAAGGGGTTCAGTATGGGTGGTAGAGGGACAATTGTTAATGTAGTTTTGTGCTATAACATGGGGACCCTGACAACACTAGTATCAGACTACTATATTGGTAGCTGTGCACAAAAGCCATTCATTCACATTTGCAACTTTGTTACTTTTCCCAATGTACCCCCACCCCCTTTCCCCAAATTTATGTTCCAAAATACTCTGTGAATGAAGAAATTGTTTTTTAACATTTTTCATTACTCACTCATTGTAATGGCCAAAACAGGCTAGCACCTTTCACCAAAACTGCCATTCAATGTTCATTATTTTTGCATCAAAAATATAGCTTATGACCCCTCATTGGGATGAGCTAGTTCAGCTCGTTCCAGTGGAAGGGGTGGGGGGTCATAGCTATGTTTTTGACGCAAAAAATAAAAAGAAATTAGTTATTGAAAGGTGCTATCTTCTTTTCATGTAAGGTAAAGGGTTAACATCATAATATGGAGAAAGCTTATATTAATCATTCACTCAATGTAATGGCCAAAACCGGCTAGCACCATTCACCAAAACTGCCATTCAATGTTAATTATTTTTGCATTTTGTGGCATCCAAAACATAGCTTATGACCCCCTCATTGGCATGAGCTTGTTCAGCTCATTCCAGTGAGGGGGGGGGGGGGGCGTAGCTATGTTTTTGACCCAAAAAATGAAAAGAAATTAGTTATTCAAAAGTGGTATCTTCTTTGCATGTACATGTAAGGTAAAGGGTTATCATAATATGGTTTGTTTGTTGGTGGTTAGCGTCACATATTTATGCACAATGGCTAATCGTGACACAACATGGAGATGAAGTCAAGTTTAGTCAATCGTTGATCTACATGTTGCCCATTTTAGAGGACTTTCACCCCAAACATTGGTGACTGGGTCCTATTTTACTAGTAAAGCGGAACTGGTTTACCACAGTAAACAAGTGCTGCTTACTTCCCGGGGTTCCCACGGGGAATCATAATATGGAGAAAACTTCTATTATACCAGTGAATACAAGTGAAATATGGGATTTCTGGCTGAGTGTTTGGATGGTGATTTGGGAGAGGATTGGAATATAATTGGAATCCCCTCTATAACAAGTACTATGAGGGGAAACCATGGTTTAATTAAATGTGTTAATAGGTAAAATAGGTGGTTATATGTGTTTTTGGTATTTGCCGGAGGTTATAGTGTGCTACTCAGTTCTGGATGCCACACTTGCTCAAGATGCATTTAACTGCATTATTTTGGCAATATATGGCCTTTATTGCTGACTGTGACAAAAATATAACTTTTCAAAAAGTAAAACAGTATTATTCGGTCTGTGTTTCTTGAATGAACATTTAAATGTGAAATACGTGTAATATCCAAAAAATAATAATTAAATCAGTGTTGGAAGCCAAAATACATGTACATTTACATGTATGTATTTCCTATAATCAACCCCAAACCTTCCAAAGGGTAACCTACAAAACTTTTACCTGACAACCCCCCCCCCCCCCTCCACCACCCAAACATTTTTCACACAATGCGCAAAAATGCTCCCCCCCCCCCCCCCACCTCCATGTTTTTTTCAAGTGAACAGAAATTCCTCCCTCCATAATTTCTGGTGAACCAAAATCCCCACCCCCCCAACACTAATTTGTTAGAAGTATATTTAAAGCCATACAAAAATGTCCAAAACTTTTTACCACTCGAGGCCGAGCACTTCCTTAAACTACAATAAAAAAATAAATAACTGTCCTGATAAATAGTAACTGAGGCATGTTTTCTTGTAAATGATTGTTTATGTAATTTACAAATTAAATACATAAGTTTTTAAATCCTCTTGGACTGCCTTTTAACATTTTGGTGTAAAAGGCCGGGAGGGGAATTTTTGTACTGCTCTTAAAACTGCTCTTAAAATAATGTGGGAGATTGTGGTACTATCCTCAAAAACTGTAGGGGGGGGGGGGGGGGGGATTTTGCTAAGTGTGTAAACATGATTGGGAGGGATTTTAGCCTCATTCTAATCCTTCCAAAGGTACATTTTACCTCTTTCATTTGATAAAAGAGTCATTTCTGCTTGAGAAATCACTGCTTTCTTTGAAAACTACCCCAATCCCAAAATAAAACTAAAATCTGCATCAGCAGCCAATAGTTTGGGGAAAAATCTGTCTCATTCCACTCCACACAAAACAAAATGAATGTCGATTTTGTTTTAAAAACTGGTGTTGCAGCTATATAAATCACCAATATCAGTAGATAGTGCCATTTTATCCTAACAAATGATGTCAAATTTTCTTCTACATGTACATATTGATGTGGTAAAATATAGCCCTGAATGTGTCCACCAGACCCCCAGCATACCCACTTTCATCCAAAACTATGATATAATTCATAAATTAATTGATGTTGACACAAAACAAACTTCTTATATTAAATTTCTCATTTGCGATAGTTTTTAAATCACATTCTGGCTTCTGAAGATATTTCACAATGTGTTTGATGAATATTTTCCAATTTTTGTAAAAAAAGTTTTTTTTAAAAAAAATCCCTCAGATTTCTTAATTAAGGCACCTAGACCATTGGTATGTCTCTGACAAAACATTACACATTGATTGTCCTCCAACAGCATGACAGTGCAGCTCATGTGGTATCTCATAGCACCACAAAAATACCTAAAACCATCAAATATTGTTTCTGTAGTGTGGTGCTTATGCTGCAAATATCCATAAAGGCTCTTTCACAACCTTGGATTTAATCCCTACAGACACTCATGACACATTTTGATAAAAAGAGTAAAATTAAGAAAAATACAATGTACATGTATGTTTTCCAGAGAGGGTGAATCAGATATTAAAAAAGATATTGCTCTTTAATGTTTAATATATTTGTGTATGTGTGTGTGTGTAAGGTGGAGGGGGGTGGGGTACAGTGTGAAAAATAGTCAGAAGCCAGTTACTGAAAATGTACATGTACAACCGGATAAATGAAAAGCAAAGAATCGCGGTCTGTGATGGACGGTTCTTGGACAACTTGCACCCTGGACGATTCATACCACAATTAGGGGGTACGAATTGTCTTGACAATGAGGTACAAATTGTCTAGACAAAAAGTACAAATTGTCCCAGTAAAAGTTATGAATTGTCTCCTTTTTGGTTCAAGTTGTCTCAAGTAAGTGTACTAAACTGTTTCATGTATTAACCAAGCCAGAAAATAAGCAGCCTGTCATCTGCAAAATGAGGTCCGTAGAGGGTGGATTTAATGATGGTACCCTGCACAGCAGGGTAGCATCACTAAATTGACCCCCCGTGAACCTCAATATGAATCAGGGTCTCAAAACTAAACAGAAAGAGGTGCCCAGAGGATAAATTGGCCCATTATATGGGATAGCATCATCAAATTCACCCTCTGTGAACCTCGTTCTGGGAATGTAAGACTGCTTATTTTCAGGCCTGGTATTAACTATTTAGATGTTTTTGACTCATGTTTTGGCTGAGTGAAATGAAAGTTAAAGTCGACGGTGTAATAGTAATACAAACATAAACATATGCATGAAACAACCAATCGAAACATGATTTATGCATAGAAATGAAACTTCAATGGGTGAGCCATCGCTTAACAGCAGAAGTGAAAAGGCGATCTCTAGTATTATCAACTTCGGGCCTGTACGTGGTAAAAGAAAATGTATAGTAGATAGTAATGGATGCAGTTTTACAGTTGAAACACTATTTTTTTAATGAAGTCACAATAATTATTTAAATTGGTGAAGATCTAACAATAAATAATTTTATGACGTCCCAAATAATAAGTTAAGAGCGTGTCGCCTTAATAATTTAATTAATTTAATTCTGAGCTCCCTCAATAGAGCATTTTCTTTTTGCCGTCGTGACGTTGAATCTTTTAAGTGTCTACTTGCTTTTTACTTTAAGTAATGAAATTTGATATTCTATGTCTTTTTAAAATAATAGAAATGACATCGCCTTTTTTATCCTTTCTCCAAGTTTATAATCCTCTCCCAACCCCATCTCCATGTATATTTTTTTCAGAGTGGGTTAATTAAACTGGGTATGAATTTGCAGAAGCGGATACAAATTGTCCTGGGAAAAGGCACGAATTGTCCAGGCATCAGGGGTACGAATTGTCCAGCAAAGGGTACCAATTGCCAGAGGTACGAATCGTCCAGGCTATGAGTTTTCCAACTCACAGATGGATTGATGGATGGACAGACAGACAGAAATGCCGTCACACATTTTGTAATAAATTAAATTTCAGTTTCCATTTGAATGCTAAAACAAACTAGAATTAGTAGAAATGAAATAGTTTCTCTGGAATCAGTGTGCAAATGTTATTTAGAGGTCGGTTCTGGGGAGGTTGGTATTTAGGCTTTTTAAACGTTTTTTTTGGTCATTTTTGGAGAAACATACATGTACTAATTATCAGAATCCCCACCTCCAGATGTTGGTCAGACGAAGAGGGCGACGACATTGATTAGTTTGAGGATGAATTCAGTTCTATTCTGGTTACAAAGCCAAAAGCATCCAGGAATTAAAACATTGTTTACCAAAACACAGAGGAAGTGTAATTTAAATGGGAGTTCTGAGTGGTTCTGGTATTTAGACTTTAGGAGAACACGTCGGATCACAAAATTGGCTGGCTGCTACACTGTAATTCTGACAGTCTTAAACTGACATTGTATTGTATCACTGGTAAAAATAGTTCATAGACTAGAGCCAGTGAATTTGTGAAGAAAAATCTTGGAAATAAACGAATATCGCTGTTCGTTTGCATGTCTGTTTCTGTAAAATTTTACAACAAGGTCCGTGTTTTGAAAACAAAGATTTCTACAGACCGTACGTCAACATAACTTGAATTCATCCGAACTCCGACTGTTTCTAAGGAAATCGGGCTAAGTTCCCCACAAATGAAAAAGGCCCACTAAAAGTGTCAATAAATCACTGGTTTTATTTTTTTATTCTTTGTCAACTTTTTGTGAAGTGTACGTTCTCAATTAAAATTGAAATTGGGCTTTTGAATCTGGTGAAACCGGCAACGGACGACATTGGCACTTCGAACTTTCAAACAATATCTAACTCGCCAACAACCACCTAACTTCGAAAGTCACTTCATTACTTAATTATTTCTCATAGTTTCCAGCATTCTGCGACAATATATATTTACATAATGTCCTTTGAAAAGCCAAAAAACAATTAAATATCCGTTACAATGATTCTGGATTTTTTGCCAGTAGGAGAGCCACGCCGCCAGATGGCACCCCAAACTCTGTTGCATGGTATATAGAAAATTATAAAATCATGGTTACGTACTTGGGTTACCTATGTGCGCCCACGCCACTGCGTGGGTGTGCACTATAAGTGACTCAGATTATCTGATTTTTGTTGAATTTCTATCTTTGTTGCCATGGCAGCGCGTTTATACACAATGTTTCGAGGCGATTTTATCTTACTCTGTCGACCCATACTAACTTTTATACAAGTGCAAAATTTCAGAGAGCTGGGGTATATAGCCGTGAATATATCGCTCTAAAACTTTGAACCTGACACGTTTTTTTCCAAAACATTTGGCCTTACTCCGAACTACGTTATGGTGACAATCGAGAAATATGTTTTGCGCCTATAAGGAATATCTCATTGACCATCACTTCCACTGAATGTCAGCCATTCTTAGGTGTTAGTCTTGTAGCAAGTAAAATAAGTTTGCTTAACAAAAAGATGTTTTTTGGAACATTGTCATTTGAACCTGTTTTTTCACCTTGAAGGAAGAGGCATAGTTTGTCCTCTTGTGATATAATATGGAAACACAATTTTACTAACCATTTTTAGAAAGTTTTAAGGCTCTATTTCCATGGAAACTTCCGAGAAAAGGACGAGATAAGTATTTATCTTACAATCACCATGTATTTTTTCTGTTTTAACTCCGCAACTGCTTCCGACCCCTGAGACAGATGTTTGTATCATGGGGTCGGATACAAGCACGTTTCTTTCCCGTGAGTTCCATTTTTTTCTTTTTGTTCATCCGTACGAATAAATAGTTCGTTATATATTCGTCTACATTCTTGACTTATCCCCAATATATTGTAAGATAAAATGATTATTACCATTATGTGGATGTACAAAATATGTATCCGAGTCTCGCTCCGGGTTCTAAGGGTAGATCACGACTCCTTTTCGAATCGTCGTGATCTGCCCTTAGAACCCGGAGCTCGACTCGGATACATATTTTGTACATCCACATGATGGTAATAATCTCTATGGAACACGTTAGAGGACAGAGAGCTCACTGTTATTTGCCTTTGTGCTTCACTACGATGTTATATTCATTTATTTTGTTGAGAACATTCCAGTACAATTTTCAAACAAAAAAAATGAGAAGAATAGCAAATAAGAAGAATGAGTCAAACCGTTTAATTACATTTTAAGTACACACGAAGTGTACACTTAATTAAACAAAGTTCACAAGACAATGCCATAATGAGATCTAGTCCTATTTGGGTCAGTAGACGTGAGTGAGAGAAGTGATTCCATGATGCCTTGTGGGTGGCAAGTGTCTTGACTTCGTAGCCCATGTGAGCCACCTCAGCTTTCTTCCACTATCCATGGCGACGGACGGAACTCACTTACTTATAAGTCAGACACCACAACATAAAAACAAAAAATTCCACGAAGTCTCAATTTTGTGTTTGTTTAAACCAATATCATCCGAAACAAGAAGCCTCGCCTTGTGTATACAAAATGGATTATTTATTTATTTATTTATTCATTTTATTTTTTTTATTTTTTGGAGTGGGGAGCTCCTGACATAAATTAGTGTTGTCCAATGTAGTAATCCATGGATATGTTGGTTGTTAGATGACAGGAGTAAAATATAATATTTGCGTTAAGTATTGCACAACATTACTATCAATGTAATTAACTTGTTACGGAAAATGTAAACATAAACAATTGGGCGAAAACTGTCATTCGGAATTTATTTTTATTTCTAGTTTAGGATGCACTTTTGGTACACTTGAATTCTAAATTATAAGTAAAGTATTCTGAAATCTTTAAAAATTATTTTATAATATAAGTATTTGATAATATCAATTTCAAGGAGCATTTATCGAAGCAGTTTTTGCCATTCTTGTGCAGTCCAACCTTTACAAATATCTATACTGACAATTCTGTCTTTTTCACACTGTATATGGGCTGAGCCATTGATTTGTGATATAGTGTGTCGTGAAAGGAATGCGAGTGAGACGTTTGAAATTATGCAAATGAAGCTGGTATAAATAAAGACAAACCCTCTTGATCATAATATGAAAATACGTGACACGTAATGGTGCACAACCAATATTGTTAATTTCGGTAAATATTGCAGGCCCCAAGCAAGATTTTTCCGGAAAGAGATGGTATATATCGCAGAAAGAGCAGCGGTTATGTGAAATATAACAATTTGTCAAAACGTGTTGGACAGCGACATGCAATAAACACAGAACCACACAGGTATGTTAATGTGGCGACAAATATGGCAAACGAGAATTTTTTAAAGATTGCGGAAGGACCAAACTTGAGACAAGCTATAGTAAAACAAGCCTTCATTTTTTAAACTGACAAAAGATCATAATTCAATGGCAAATTGGCCCATTAGGGTTTAACAACACTTTCAAAAACCAAGGCTATATTATGAGCGGGATTGTACGTAAATTTCAGTAACAAGGGTTATTATATCACGTTGTTAGTTCCCAAGATCCTTCACACCTTTCAATACCTAGACGAGCAAAAGAGTCGTACGTGGAGTTATTCGTTCAGGCAACTACGCTATGGCTCATTTGTTCGATGGGATTCTGGTCGTTCGAGCAATCTGAGATGGTTAGCAAGCCTGTGCTAGTAATGGTACAAGGCTGCAAGAGTGGAAGAAGACTACAGGATTTGGTGACGACTGTAAAAGCTAATCATAGGACAGACGATGGCAATATTGGGAAAATTAGTAATAGTGGTGTTGGAGATATGAAGATCATGGAGAGGTCTAGAACTGGGCAGATGCTAGGAGCTAAATTACCATCAGGTATATATAGTATTACATCATCATGTCTTAGGTAACCTCCTATACCCCGATGAGCATTAATAGTCGTAAAAGAAATCGCTCTTTCGATTCTCATTTGCTCAATGGGATTTGAGTCGTTCGAGCAACAACTTTTTCAGTAACTACTCAAAAGCTTTTTTGCTCGATAAGATTCGAGTCGTTCGAATAATACCTATCCGTGCTTGATTGTATTTTGGGTTTGAGGATCACAGAGGACTTCGTTATGCACAGGGAAGGCAAAAACAGAGACGGCCAAGACAAAATAGACTGTTGGGATAGGCAGAAATGGGATCAGTAAAAGGAAAAACAGGCCAGGAAATAGAAGGATAAACCACATAATATAATGGGATAGATACAATACCGAGACTATGGTGTGCACATCCGAAACAATAAAGTTAATCTTATACAAAGGAATGTGTCTATTGTTGGGCAAAAAGAAGAATTCAAGGGGACAACAGGTTAAAGCCGAATATTTAGTGGGAAATCCGCACTAGTAAAAGAACTGTTGGATTTATTTGGGTAAGTTTACAAATTATTCGAACAAATACTATTACTCATACCAGGAAACGCACCTTAAAGCACTGCATGCTACTCTTTTAAGCCCAAAATTGAGGAATCCGTGCCAAATAAAGTTGTTTTGATGGTTTAGAGGGATTATCTGGATGTTTGTGGCAATTCGGTGTATTCTAGTTCACTTGAATGTATCCACATGAGACCTCTCATCATTCATTTAGCACAACGTGCTACTATTATAAGCCCTAGATGGGGGTTTGCTAAGTCCGTCTCGGTAGTTTTGGATTATTTAGAGGGATTGTCGGATTGTTTGTTGTAATTAAATTCACTCCTATTCAATCGAACGCATCTTCCGAACACGCCCCTTTCCTATTAGACGGGTTTGGGTCACATAGCAACCATGTTCTACCATAGAAACCAAGATGGCGGCCTCAGATATACAAAATGAACGACGTACACTCGTCTCACCTCAACAAAACGCGCTGCGCATGCACACTAGGACCACGTTCGATCTCCAGCAGGTGTAACTGCGTTGTGTCATTGTGCAAGGCACTGAATCACGATTGCCCAAGTGGGGGCACAGTGGCGCGGCCATGGGGGCGTTTTGGGGGCACACCCCCCCCCCCAAAAAAAAAAACAAATACCGATAGGATCACCGATCCAATGTCGAGTTGTGACAGCACAAAAGTGGGTTTAATCATTATCAACTTATCGTCCGGAAACCAATTGTTTACAACTTACTATGTGAAGGGTCACTGTGACCTTGACTTTAGACCTACTGATTCCAAAATAAATAGGGCTCTTTCTTGCGATCATGCCAACCTACCTATGAAGTTTCATGGACGTGGGTGGAACCGTTGTCAAATTATCATCTGGAACCCAATTGTTTGCGATTTATTATGTTCAAGGTCACTGAGACCTTGACCTTTGACCTAGCGAGTCCAGGATAAATAGGGGAATTTCCACTCACCTAGGCCAACCTACCTGTGAAGTATCATGAATGTGGGTTCAACCGTAGTCAAGTTAGCATCCATAAACTAATTGTTTACGATTTACTATGTTGAAGGTCATAGTGACCTTGACCTTCACCTAGCGAGTCCAAAATAAATAGGGTTTTTCCTCGTACTGATGCCAACCTACCTATGAAGTTCCATGAACGTGGGTCGAACCATTATCAAGTTATCATCCGGAAATCAATTGTTTTGATTTACTATGTTCAGGGTGACTGTGACCTTGACCTAGTGAGTCCAAGATAAACAGGGTTCTTCCTCTCATGAAAGCCAACCTACGTATGAAGTTTCATGAATGTGAGTTTAACCATAGACAAGTTGTCATCCGGAAACCAATTGATTACAATTTACTATGTTCATGGTCACTGTGACCTTGCCCTTTGACCAAGCAAGTCCAAAATAAATAGGGTATTCCACTCACCGATGCCAACCTACCTATGGAGTTTCATGAACGTGGGTCGAACCGTTATCAAGTCATCATCTGGAAACCAACTGTTTACGCCCGCCCGCCATTCACCAAACTATAAGTCGAGCTTGACTTCGTCACAACTTGACTAAACAAGAGGCCCCAAGGGGCCTTAATCGCTCACCTGCCAAAGTGGTTCAAAGAAGTATTTGGGGTCAAATTCAGTTATACATGGTTCATCAACTTGAACCTGATTCCCCTTGAGATGTTATATACCAAATATGAAAGAATTCATACCCAATATGAAAGATTTTTAAAGAAATTTCCTAATATTTCACTAATTTTAAAATTCGGGTTCCTACAGGGAGCCCAATTATAAACCCATGGACTCGATTTTAACAAAGATGAATCTGACTGACACCCCCCCCCCCCCCCCCCCACCCCCTCTCTCTCTCCAGAGATGTTATACACCAAATATCAAAAGATTCTAAATGATGGTTCTGGAGAACATTTTTTTAATTTTTTTTTTTTAAATGTATGGGTGCTATCAGAGTAATGCCCCTTGTGGGGCCCCTTGTGGGCGCGGCAAGGTTATTTGTTCAAACTTTAATTGACATATGATAAGGAACATGCACACTAATTTTGGTTCAAATTGGTCCAGCAGTTTGGTAGGAGAAGTCGATATTGTAAAGATCACGACGGACGACGACGACGGGCGGCAAGTGATAAGTTAAGCTTCCTTCGGTGAGCTAGAAATCAGCCATACGCCCCCCCCCCCCCCCTCCAAGTTAACCCATTTGGGAACATCAGGCAAGAAATTTTAACATCGAGATATTTATACTTGCAGGATGTATAGGGGGAGAGGGTGCGTAATAGCAGGTATGTGTGATATCCGACCTGTCTCAATTTAATGACACCGATGTTGTCATTATTTGCCAGACTCGAGAAAAAAAAACGTCGCCGGTGTTCCGTCGCCGAATTTACGAAATAACGTCGCCGTTATTTGGTAATTTATCCGTTTTTTCTGGTCCAGGTTCGCTATTTAAAATTGATGAATCTCTTGGGGCGATAGGAAAATGAAGGAATCGTTAACAAAAGTAAGACGGTAATATTATTTGATAATTAATTGCTGCCAGTTTTAAAAAAGCTTAAACCGGCTGTTTGTCTTTGTTTTGTGTGATATCATTAGGCATACTTATTTGATTATATTCATTTAGTTTCCTATTTTTGTCATTTTTTTCCAAAAAAAACCCTTGACTATTGGTATGGCGAGGGCCGGTCGCCGGGCAGGCGGCCCTTTTTGCTAAAGAAAACTTTGTTATTTCTGGACGGATTTTGACATTTGGAATGTGGCTTGATATGCATGTGCAACACCCGATGACTCAAAATAAGGCGTGTCCACGCTTTTTCACAAGAGTTATGGCCCTTCGTTAAAATCTACTAATTTTGAGCTTGATAACGCGATACTTCAACAAACGTCAACCGATTTGACAGATATTTGGCACATGGGTTTCAAGGAACAATGTCTTGGTCGAGGTCGAAAACGGGCTCGGTCCGATGTACGGCTGAAGAATTATTGGGCTGACTTTGTCATTTTTTGCAAATTTTGTGCTTGATACTAATGTCATGATAGTGCCATAACTTGAACAAATGCTAACCGATTTGATTCTTTTTTTATTGTATGGGTTTCCAGGATAATTGTCTCCATCAAGTTCGAAAATATTCGGTGGGATATATGACAGCAGAATTATTGAGTTGACGTAGTCATTTTGTTCAAATCAGTTATTTAGAAAAAGGTCCTCTCATGATTTTTGGTTCATATTTACCCACCGCTGTGTTAGCCACGAAAACACGACCCTGCATCGGCGATGCGGACAATTTCTATAAATAGAGTTGTTGAGTTGACGTTCAAGTTCGTTTCGTGATTGTCATAATTCAATGATTCACATAGATTATTATTGTCCTCACACAAGGTGAAGGGGAAATAAATTTGAAAAAATAGTTTCAATGTGGCCTTATTATTAATGCCTTTCACACGTCCACATGTCCTTAAATAAATGGTTTTGCGTCCATTGCTCCAATAGATTAGAAATTTTGTGTTTCACTCCACAAACGTGAACGTCAATTTTGTTTCTAAAATTGGGGTTGCAGCTATATTATTCACCAATACAGACACTGCCATTTTAACTGCCATTTATCCTAACAACTGATGTCAAATTTTCTTCCACATAGGGCCTACTGATGTGGTAAAAATAGCTCTCCCCCCCCCCCCATACCCCTTTTCATCAAAAACTATGACATAATTCATAAATTAATTGATGTTGACACAAGATAAATCTTGCGACAAAACTATCACAAATGGGAAATTTATACTGATGTGGTAATTTTTTTTAAAAATAGCCCTCAATGGATGTGCCCCCCCCCCCACAGTATACCCCTCTTCATGAAAAACATGATATATTTCATAAATTAATTAATGTTGACACAAACCAAACAACTTGTGACATTAAATATCCTACTTGTGATCGTTTTTAAATCACATTCAGGCTTCTGAAGACATTTCACATCATGTGTTTGGTGAATCATTTGCAATTTTTGTCAAAAAAAAGAAAAAAAGGCAGTTCATTCAGTTAAGGCACCTAGAGTCATTGGTGTGGTACTGACAAAACATAAAACACTGCTTTGTTCAACAGTATGACCAGTACTGCTCATATGGTATCTCATAGCACTGTTAAAATGCATAAAAGCATCCAATATTGATTCTGTGGTGCTGTGCTTGAGCAGCAAGTATCCATTAGGCGCTTTCCCAACCTTGGATTTAATCCCCACAAACATCCATTCTGATAAAAGGAGTGAAATTGTGGAAAATATGTCTCCAAGGAGTATGAACGAGATATTTGATTAAAAAAATTGGGTTTTTTTAGTGTTTAATATATTTGTGTGTGAATGGGGGTGGGGTGGGGTGGGGAGGGGTGGGGTGGGGGTATAGTGTGAAAAATAATCAGCTGCCAGTTATAGAAAATGTACAACCAGGCAAATGAAAAGCAAAGAAACACTTTGTCTGATGGACAGACAGACAGACATGCAGTCGTGAAAGTCTACACAGAAATAAAAACTGACATACAATGGAAAATTTTGTTAGAAGAGTCAGGACAAGACTGTCAAACGAACAAAAAAAACCCTCAATGGATCCTGAGTGCTGCAGTACCAAAGCAAATCATGGGAAACTGAGAGTGTATGAGATTGACTTTAGTTTCCAAAAACATACTGTACAGTCTTTCCAATTGTTTCTCATCAACTGAGTCTTCAGTATGGGTGTGTGGGTGGGTGGGGACATGATTCAAGGAGAGAACAATATTTCACAGTTGTTACTGTAGCTTTGTGCTGTAACATGGGAACCGTGACAACAACGCTCGGGCTAAACAAAATTTGATCCCATCACTTTAATTTTGGGATTCAAATATCTTTGTCAAGTACAACCCTTCAGAAAACTTTTTCCAACCCCAAAACACGGGGTCGCGCATCAAATAAGAGGGAAAATTTAGTACTAGACTACGTTATTAGTACTAGACTACTTTATTGGTAGCTGTGCATAAACGCCATTCATTCACATTTGCAACTTTATTGTATTATTTTTTCCAATGTACCCCACAACCAAATGTGTGTTCCAAAATACTCTTTCAATGAAGAAATTATTTTCTAACATTTTTTAACCCTTTACCAAATATAATGGTGAAAAGCTGCTGGTGCTATTCACAAGTATTGCCATTCCATGTCCATTATTTTCTCGTTTTTGTGTCAAAAACATAGCTTATGACCCATCTTTGGAAATGAGGTCATCTAAATACCAGTAAATAAAAGTGCAATATGGGTTTCTGGCTGTGAGTTTGAATGGTGATTTGGAAGGCGGTTGGAAGATTGGAATCCCCCTCTGCCTCTAGTACTATGATGGGGAACCATGGTTTAATTACATTTGATAATACATGTGTACATGTAGGGTAACATATGTTGTTATTTGTCATTTCCTGGAGGCTGCAGTGTGTCCATAGAGGCTAATCTTGCTCAAGATGTGAATTTGCTTGCAATATATAGCCCTTATTGCTGACGATCACAAAACAAAACACTTTTCAAAACAATAAAAAAGTATTGTAAGGTGTGTGGTACCCCAATGAATTTTTAAATGTGAAATAATCTCTCAAAATAATAATTAAATCAGGTTCGGAAGCCAAATTATGTGTTTCCTTAATCAACCCCAATCCTATCAAAATTACATTTTACCTCCTTCATGTGACAAAAGAGTAATTTCTGCAGGAGAATTCAACTTTTGGCTTCCACTGAGTTAAAAACATGGGAAATTTGTTCTTTTAAAGAAAACTGTCCAAACTGTGTCAAATGGCTTAAGAACAGCTGTTGCCTCCAATACACTTTTCTACTCTGTTACCTAATGAGTAAGCTGAGAGGTAAGGAATTCAGGTAGCTTTTTTGAAAACTAATCTAATCCCAAAATAAAACTAAAATCTGCATCAGCGTGCAATACTTTGAGAAACAAGATGCACTGTCACTGTGCCGAAGCTGCGACGATTCATGAAACGCCAATGATGCTTTAAAACTCGTTGGTGACAAAAAAAAAACTCGGTGACAAGTCCATAAATGTGACAGAAATTATCCGAATGATATATACTATTGAGAGGGTGCAGACATCATGAAAATATACTTGCATACCAAGTATGGTGTCATTCCATCAAGTATTTTAGGAGTTATGGTGTTTTTTAACTCGTTGGTGACAGACCGACCGACAGACAGACCGACATTGCCACATATAGAGCTGCTCGTCGCAGCTAAAAATGATCTCATTTAACCATACAGCAAGACAAAGAGTCGCGTTCCAATCCCAGGAAACAGTATGAATGTCAATTTTATTCAAAAATTGGTGTTGCAGCTATAAAATCCACCAATATCAATAAACAGTACCATTTTATCCAAACATCTGATGTCAAATTTTCTTCTCCATACTGATGTGACAAAATATAGCCCTGAAGGTGTCCCCCTAGTATGCCCCTTTTTATAAAAAAACTATGATAAAATTCATAAATTAATTGATGTTGACACAAAACAAACCTCTTGTGATATAAAAATAACCATTTGTGATAGTTTTTAAATCTCATTCAGGCTTCTGGAGATATTTCACATTGCGTTTGATGAATATTTTGCCATTCTTGTGAAAAAAGCCTCACTTTCTCTGTGAAGGCACCTAGCGTCATTGGTATGGCACTGACAAAACATTAAACTCTGATTTTTTCCAACAGTATGACCAGCTGCTCACTGCTCCTATGGTATGTCATAGTACTGTTAAAATGCTTAAAACCTTCAAATATTGATTCTGTAGTGATGTGCGTGTCCAGCAAGTACATGTACCTACAAGGGCTCGTTTACAACCTTGGATTTAATCCCTACAAGCACCCATTCTGATAAAAAGAGTGAAATTAGAAAAAATCCACCCATGCATAGTATCCAGTATCCACGAATATAGTGCTCTTTAATGTTTAATATATTTGTGTATGTGTGTGTAGGGGGGGGGGGGGGGTTATAGTCAGTTGCCAGTTATTGAAAATGTTGAACTGGGCAAATGAAAAGCAAACCAACACTTTGTATGATGGACAGACAGACAGACCTGCAATCACATATTTTGAAAGTCCACATGTATGTAGGAATACTGACTGACATGCAATGAAAAATATAGTGAGAAGAGCCAGGACAGGGTTGTCAAACAGAAAAAAACTCAGAGGACCCTGAGCGCTGCAGTACTAAAGCAAATCATAGGAAACTGAGAGTGTATGTTGTTAACTGTCTCATCAGCTGAGGGGTTCAGGATGGGTGGTAGAGGGACAATTGTCAATGCAGTCTTGTGCTATAACATGGGGACCCTGACAACACTAGTATCAGACTACTATATTGGTAGCTGTGCACAAAAGGCATTAATTCACATTTGCAACTTTGTTACTTTTCCTACTCTACCCCCCCCCCACCCCCTTTCCTCAAATTTATGTTCCAAAATACTCTGTGAATAAAAACAATGTTTTTTTAATATTTTTAATCACTCACTCATTGTAATGGCCAAAACAGGCCAGCACCATTCACCAAAACTGCCATTCAATGTTCATTATTTTTGCACCAAAAACATAGCTTATGACCCCTCAATGGAATGAGCTCGTTCAGCTCATTCCAGTGGGGGGGGGGGGGGGTCATAGCTATGTTTTTGACGCAAACAAATGAAAAGAAATTAGTTATTCAAAAGTGGTTTCATCTTTTCATGTAAGATAAATGGTTATCATAATGTGGAGAAAACTTCTATTATACCAATGAATACAAGTGAAATATGGGTTTTATGGCTAAGTGTTTGGATGGTGACTTGGGAGAGGATTGGAATATAATTGGAATCCCCTCAATAGTTAGGGGGGGGGGCACTCCAGGCCAAAGCATTTTTAACACTGAATTCCCCCTAGGCTCCATTGCCTTAGTGTTAAACTGTGAAACTTCTAGGCCAAAACTTATAGACCCAAGAACTTATAGACCCAACATGTATGCACTGGTGGCACAGTGCATACATGTTGGGTCTATAAGTTCTTGGGTCTATAAGTTTTGGCCTAGAAGTTTCACAATTTAACACTAAGGAAATGGAGCCTATGAGAAATTCAGAGTTAAAAATGCTTTGGCCTGGAGTAGCTCCGCATCATGCTTTATGACCAGATCCTATAGTAGATTTTTGGCTTATAAGTTTCCACTGTACATTAATTTATTTTTTGTGTTTGCAAATTAATTTTTGTTTTGCTTAAATGTTTTTTAGTTATATGCAAAATAGAAAAATAATTCTGCAAACACAAAATAATATTTTCTTAGAAAATATTTTTTGTGTTTGCAAATTATTTTTACAAAAAGCTTTTTCATAAATTTTATGATTTTTTTTTTTTTTTTTGTAAAAATAAATTTGCAAACACAAAAATATATTTTCTAAGAAAATATTTTTTTGTGTTTGCAGAATTAGTTTTCTATTTTGCAAGTTTTTATTTTATGAGGAAACATTTTATGTACCCCAGACTTGGATTTTTCTCTAGCAAACCAATGAGTTGATGATTTGGATACATTTCCCCATCTGAAAATTAACTTTGACAGAGAGGAAAAAAAACGCGGAACCAACGAAGATTGATTACAGTTCTTCTGTAGAAAGTTATGAGAGAACCAAGAAAGAGAGGGCTGATGAAGAATTCGCCTTAGCTTTGAGAAAGTGGTGGTCGGCAACACTTTCTATGGAAGAACAACTTAAGAAGATTGAAGACCACCCTTTCGTTAAAGACGCCACACGTCCGTTCGGGGAGATCCAGTATAAGAACCGACCTAAACACTGGTTTGATCTCCCCGTACATTTGCAGGAAGAAGCTCTTGTGGGAAAAAGTTATCAATGGGAACAAGAATGTTTCACAGAAGCTGAGATGCTAGCAACAACCATAGACGTGTGGGAAGGTGAATTCTTCAGCGAAGAAGAGATGAGTTGACCACATAGATCTCTACGGAACTGAAGATTTTTAAAAACGGCCCTTTTCAGGGCCAACTACACTATTAGAAAGAGATATATCTTCTCATGTACACAACCAAGTCTTTGTTATAAAAAGACAAAAACAGCCCCCTCCCTAGAGTGTGACCTGATGTCTATATTAATTTAAATCATTTTATATTAGGGGTTATCCATGTGGTTTTGGGTTGTCATCTCTCCATTCTGTGCATACAACTTCTGTACATGGGGAAAATGGCATTCTGTGTGTCTTCTTGTGTTTTGTTGTGAGCATAAGGAAATTATGATTACAATAAAACACAAGAACACATACACAAAATAAAAAAAACTTAGGGATTCGCGTTGTGGTCGAACTCTCTGTGATAGTTGTTTTTTTTTTCTATAGTAAGAATAGTATTCATTGTATGTTTAGCAATCAAAATTTTCTCTAGCGTATAAACTGTATATCAGGTTACACTATAAAAGTTTTTGATAAGTATGCATACAATATTAAAACCTAATACTCTCAGTGAAAAGAGAAGTGACTCTTAACTCTTTTTTACTGTTGGGAGATAATAGGGACACGGTGATAAAAAAGGGATTATAGGACTAACCTAACAAAAAATCGACTAAACTATCACAAAGGTTTTAACAAAAAACAAAACTGTATTTAAAGTTGAATCATTATAATGAAATGAAATCTGAACATATATACACCGAGATCTGAATTTGCCTATCCACGAGAAAACCTATTTACATCAAGATTCTTTTTTATGCTAGTTTTTATTTGACAGCCAAGATTTGTTTTTTGAAAAAAAAACAATCTTGGGAGTCAGATAAAAAAAACTGATATCACTCAAGTGATCTGATTTTGAAACAAATATAAACAATAACTGAAAAAGCCTATCTCTCTGTTACACAAATGTCTGGCGAAAATTATATAACAGATGATTGACTTTAATAAAAAAAACTTAAAAAACTAAAAAGTCATCAATGTAAAAAATTACCTCTGTGGGATTGTTTTGACACCTGATATTTACACTGCTGTGGCAACATATACCAAACACACGACCGTCTGGAACGACAGTAACTACAACTGATTTTGATAGCGACATAAATGGTGTAGAAGCTATAAACAGATGGCCGAAATTTTTCATCATACATTCAATAAACGAAAACAAAAAGGTCAATAAGATTAATCCGTTCACTCTGGAAAAAAACATACGAGACATAGCCGGCATTTTAAGACGTGAAGAAATTGACATAAAATGGTATCTTGATCGAAAATGCCAGAGACGCCCAACCCTTCAGTCTTTTGAAGTTAAAAATTAGTTGATATTGAGGTAGAGGTAAGTCCCATAGACCCCTCTCTAGCAGCTGAGGTGTAGTACCGTATATGGAGTTTGTCAGTATTCCAGAATTAGATGTAGTAAAAGAACTAAAACTCAAGGATGGACTTGTCTCATTGACATGATATGTTAAATTATGAAAAATGGACTGAATATCAAACCCAATTATTACATTTTTTATTTTCAACCCCCCCCCCCCCCCCCCCCGAAATCTATTAAAACTGATTACATGAACACCGAGATGGAATTTTGCACATCCCAAATCGACTTTGGTGTTTCAAATGTAAAACATACGGACATAATGAAGACACTTGGAGAGGCAGACCGGCTTGCTTTCGTTGTTGTTTAACACACAAAGAGCCATGTACTAGTGTAGTGATACCACCAGATGCGTCAGTTAACAGTGCAGTCGTGTCATCGTCAAACGATTGCCCAGTATGGAAAAAGGAAATGAAACATAAAAGAAAATGTGTGTGGAAGATAAATCAGTTTTAACGAGGCCGGGTTAATTGTTACATCCATCTCTGGCATGAATACAAAAATCTCACTATTTGCTATACTAAATAAAAAAATGCCAACAAAATCAGCAGAATGCCGACACAATATACATGGTTCAAAGGCACAATACCTTCCTTACCACATGCCTTCACAATAGAGCACAGCGAACAACTACAACAAAAGTCAACTTAAACACCACCAATCACTCCAACACCAACAGAAGAAAAAATAAAAAAACAAATCCGTAGAAAAAAACAAGATAAACTTCAACCAGAAGAGAAAAAAGTAAAGAACGCAAAACCAGAACAGAAAAATTAGCAACTAAACCAAACCCCAAAATCTTAGTCAGCGTTAGAGAAGAAATCATGAAAAAAAGAAAAAGAACAAAAACAGTTTTTCAAGAGAACACCAAAGACACTTCAAGACCGTGTTACCCGCAACAGGTTTTCATCCTTTGAATATATGGCAGTTGATGAGTGCTCATCTCAACATAGGTCCCAGAGATATAATTTACCCAACAAATCTACCTGAGCTATTTCGCCCGTACGCCCGCCCTCTAAATCTCTCAAACAAATATGGATAATACAACCAAACTCAATATAATACAACGGGAATGTCGAGGTTTTAGAGCGACTTTTAATGAACTGGGCCTTCTGAGTCAAAAGTATGAACCTGCTGCTTTTTTGCTCTTAAAGAAACCTGATGCATAAGGTCCTTCATCTTTTAAGCACACTATATTGACGGAAAAAAGGAACACAAGTTCAGTTTTGGTAATATAATTTGTTTTATCCGTAGACCAAATATTGTAAAATTCGATACATAGCTACCCCAGTGTTCGGCCTAAGGATTGTTTGGTTAAAATTTGGTCCACCATGATCAAGTGCGACGCTGCATACTTTCAACAGACTTTTCGACAAAGCGTGTATCCGAGGCACTTGCACGTGCAATGGCTTGGAAACCATACCAAATGGAAGTTTTGAACAGTACACATCGATTGCACAACATTTCATTTCAGATCGATTGAAAAGCAAAATCCCGCAAATGTCCGAAGTTGATAAAGGTAGGACTATTGGTCTAAATGCGCAGGGCATATCGCAACGCCTCATCGCTCAGCAATTTGGGGACCACGAGTTAACGATAGTTCGTTTAATTGGGAGTCTCAGAGCCACATGAAAATTAGCTGACCGTCCCAGGAGCGGACGTCTTCGCGTTATGTCGCCACGTCGAGATTGAGGACGGATTTCAGACATCGACGGAGACGGTTGAAGGCACTCGTGGTCGTCAAGTTTGTCCAAGAACAGCTTGGAATCGGTTTAATTTAAGGCCACGAAGTCCCTATGTTGATCCGCAACGTACACTCTGGCGATATCAACGTCGATTGCAAAGGCTACGGGCAAATGCATCAACTCCGTTTCAATTGGCCCACTGGAGGCGTGTGTCTGACGAGTCTCGGTTCACGCTTGCGTTAAGGAATACGACAGATTCGATGGATGACTTGTTATGGTTTGGGGAGGGGTGGATTTCTCATGGCGTGAAAACAGCACTCGTGGTCAACCGGGGGAATCTTACAGCCGTAAGATATCAGGATCAGGTCCTCATGCATCACGTCCTTCCACTTATCCACGCTCGTAACCTCTCGATGGAGTATGATGATGCGTGGCCGCACGTTGCTAAGGTTTGTAGAGACTTCCTCAACCAAAACCAGTTTTTGATTGGCCACCCTACAGTCCCTGATCGATCATTTGTGGGACGAGCTGGACAGGAGTGTCAGGAAGCTCGTCAACGTCACAAACAACGTCGCTCAGCTCACACAAGCCCTTCTTCAGCTATGGAATAACATCCCACAAATGATCATAAACAATTTGATGGGTCAATGAGTTAGAGCAACGACTGAAGCCTGGATTGGGCACACCCGTTATTGATTTTGATCAGGGAATGGCGTAAGGTACATACGTTTGAATGTTATCCATGCAAACGCCGTCTGTGCTAAGACAACCAAACTCATCAAAACTTAATCAGTAAGGAAGAAATAACATCAACATCCAAACAATGAAATGATCATCCAGAACACGTTTGAAATATTTACCACAATATTTACCACAAGAAATAAAAACTTTTTTTTTCCGTTAGTAGTTCGTATGATGCCAGGACTGGGGAAATTGTATTCGTGTTCGTGGAACGTCTGCGTTAGTTATTCGCAGTCCTGTTTCTTTAGTAGAGACAAATTTACAAATGTTACGGAATCGGTCAGGAATCCCATTTTACGGAGTCTCTTATATAGCCTGTCTATATGGAAAGGGAAAATAAAGCAATCAGATTGAACATTTTGAAGGCCTGAGCGAAGGTATAGCTAGGAAGTAGCGTTACAAGTCAATATTAATGGTTGAGACATGGGGCAGAATAACAATAGCCAATAGTACTGGTACAAGACTGCTGTAGAAGCTAATGATAGGACAGATAGACCATAGACAAGTAGTTGGAGTTTGGAGATAAGATGTAAGCCGTTGGTAAGACTACTTGTATAGGAGCTGAAGCATAAGTATCCTTAAATACCGAAATGAGGCTTATAGGGATAGTAAATTAGATTTCATTGAGGGCTTTTCACATAGCCCTCATGCCTCATACGACAAAAGAAGGGAATGCCGAAGACCATAGGTTTTGCATGGGGATATGGCTGTTAAATACCGAGATGAGGCTAAGAGGGATAGTAAATTATACCTCATTGAGGGCTTTTCTCATGGCCCTCATGCCTTTAAAATAAATGGGGCTGCTGATAATTGATTATCACCTGGTAAACGCATGCGTGGACATCATTGCCCACGCGTTGATTACGACCAGTCCACGGCGTCTGTACTGTAGGTTACACAAGATAAATCACCTGTATATTCACATAACACGAGTTTGTGTGTGGCATATGATAAATTACTAATATGTAAAGGGGATTATATCATTATTTTGTGCTGTCGGTCGATAGCACGAATTAATGATATAATTACTTTTACGTATCATAAACGTTCTAACGTAGGCGATATTTAATTGCATCGCGAAAGTTTTTTAAATATCGTAATCGGTATTTTTTCCAGCCCGATTTCCACAACACTAAACTGCCTAGTATTACAACTTACCATAGTATATTTAAAAACATAAGGTTATTAAGTCACACCAATGGCTAACAGTACGCCAAACTGGGTACAAACCAGCCTTAATATAAAACCGTCCCAGATAAGCACATATACGCCTATATAGTCACGTTCCTTGGATTTACGTCCTACCCACAACGACCGTAAGGTAGTATAATCACCAGGTGGAGTAGTGGCAATGAGAGGTAACAGTAGACCATCTGGGGTATACTACCATACTAGATAACCAAATGTACCAGACACCTATCAATACAGCATTACCGGGTATTACCTAGCATTAGGTATTCGAAACAACCACATGTTGGTATAAAAGACTGGGTGAATTATTAGTACTGAGGGTAATAGTACACCAATAGGGGTACTGACTGTTCTAACAGCCAACCAAACATACCCAACAAAACCACCTGGCCTATAATTATGAACTATGAATGACAACAGCACTATGGATAAAGCAATAGGTGGGTAAGTGGTTCTAAGGGATAACACCCTACTACTACACAAGGTGCAGAGCGTTAAAACTGTACTACGATGCGAGGCAACAAACCAAAGCCACAGCGCCATATGGCCTGACATTCCGGACACAAATCAGCCACACGATGATATAACACATTATGTAAGTTACCACTGATCAGAGCTAACAGTTGGCCAACGATGGCGCAAACCGTCCGAAGTATACTACCAGGTCACTTTTGTACGAAAAGCCCGGTGTAAAAGGAATGGTAGTCCGTAGGAACTTAGTCCCTCGTGGACTATTATTCCGCGGAATTATAGTCCTAGGTCTAACATTTCTAGGAATAGTAGTCCGGCGGACTACTATTCCTAGAAATGTTAGACCTAGGACTATAATTCCGCGGAATAATAGTCCAGAGGGACTAATTTTCCTACGGCCTTCCATTCCTGTCACACCGACACACCTTGACCCTGGATTGACAGTGGACACAAACAGCCGTCAGTTATTGATGATCATTCCCATGAATAAAATGTAGAATGCTCTGAACTCAAATGTGGTATCTCCTTAATCACATCACGGTCGCGTTGCGACACACCTAACACCAGTCTTCGAAATTGCACACATAAAACATTTCGAAATAATCCAGACCAAATTTAGAAAAGCAAACGAAAAAAGATCCCAGATTTAATGTTCTCGCATTTCTTTTCTGTTCGATTACAGGGCTAAAGGGTAAAATCACAAGGTATTGTTTCTCATACGAACATGCCATGTTATTTGATATTATGTTCAGACTACAGCTTGGACCCAGTACTTGTCGAGATGAGACCTGACATTTCGTTGCTACATGGTAACGCGTAAATGACTCTTTATCGCATATATTTTCAGGCTCTCCAACCACCAATACTACTGTGTAAGACATTCGACGGTGCTATTGCCTGGAACCTGTCTTGACTCTAAAGAGTCCATCGCATATATTTAGATTCACTGGTCTGAAATAATTCTGTTGATCGAAAAAGCGAAACGATGGTATATTCCAAAGTATCGAATCTAAAGATACCATAAAGCTTCATTTTCATTGAATCAGCGCTAGAAATATTGCTCAATCGAGACTGGCTTTGACTTACTCCTTGATGACATTGCAATTAGAAAAGAAGACTCACCACGTAGATTACGCCCCGTAGGTTCACTAATTGTTCTACACTTTTATGATTTCAAGGCGATATATATGTATTACATATATCTTGAGTACGAAAGAATATCTGTATATAGTTTTGGCAAAATGACATCATATTATATCAACGGTATTCAGCACGCAAATTTTCACGGAAGTGGGTAGGCAAACAGCTCATAACCAGAGGTGTACTGGCCGTGGGATCCACGGGTAAGTCCCCCGCCCTATTGGGATCCCTCAGGGCCCCAAAATATTACGCAGCCTAATACCTGTTGACGCGTGAAATTTTGAGTAAATGACCAAAAGTCGAAGTAAATCTGATTGCATAAACAGTTGTTTTATCGAAATGCCCTCTATCTAGACTGCCAATGACAGTCCAGATAGTGGGCATTTCGATATCCCAGCCGTGTAGTCTTTCATTGATCGGTCAGATGCTAAGAAACAGCGTTCATTCGGTTCGAAAAATCAAACTTTTTACCCACTGGGTCGAACTATGGTCGGCCTGATGAGCCCGGGGCCCCGTTTGAGGCACCCTGTTTTGACAAATGATCCACACAAATGATATAAATGTGCCGTAAAAATGACCCCTATGTGGACTGCCAGTGATCCTTCAGATGCAAAGAAAAATGAAAATGTTGTTCCGACCAGGGGCCGCCTTAGTATGTCTCTCGGCAACGTTTTGAGGCCCATTCCGCCCCTGCTCATAACTGCGTTAATTCAGAACATAATTGGACTAATGATTCGGGACGTTGATATAGTCTGCTATATGTTCAAAGAGTTAAATAGACAGATCGAAGCAATTTGTAGATAGAACACATGTATAACATCTTACATAAAGCTCTAAACTATGAAGGCCTGTATTTGGAGTGAGACAACATTTCCCAAGACAATGACGTGCTTACACAAGGTCTACCACTTAAACAATCCATTATCGTAACAAAGGAATCAATCTATTCATCCTAAGATGTTTTATTAACTGCATCGCAATTTCTTAAACTTCGTATCCCGTCTCCACAAACAGGAGATATTGACAAAGTTGGGTTGACAATTCTCTCACTTCTCTTCCATTACTGACGTCTGTCACTAGAGTAACCTGTCTACTCACCCACTCAGACCAAATAACCAACATAAATGTGATCAGAACACTGTCCGCATCCTCGACCAGTGTCCATGGGTCGATTTCCAATAGATTGTGACACATTATTTACTTTGGAAAAATACAATACTCTACTTCAGGTAGACATGGGACCACTAATCTCTATACAACTGGATTGCTGGAATGTTCGTTGGTCCAATATCGAACAAAAGTATCTTTACCTCTGTGATTCTTGGGAAGGAGGATGCGGAAGTTGCTATGAACAAACCTAACTCAACAACAAATATTTCTCGAGGCTTTTCAGTTCACTGGCCCCTCGCAATCCCCGGTCGCTTCTTAAAGGATAAACTTTGATGTCCTCAAAAAATGAATTTGCTGATGTGTGCACTTTTTAGGACACTAACAATTTAATATTTCCAACAGATTTTTAGTTATTATAAAAATAAGAAAAACAAGTGGAGAGATTGGAAATTTGATGAAGTGTTATTAGTTTTCGTGCAAGGTAAACACCACGACATTTGATGAAGTGAAAGTGTTAGGCTGTAACGTACCAGCTTTCACGTCATCAAAATCCATGGACTGGGAGGAGTTATTACGTTGACTGACTTACTTCCATCTTAGGAGGTGGAAGGGCAGTTTGATTGCCGACATTTTTTTCACTGGGTTCCAGCAATCCAGTTGAATGGTGTTCAGTGCATTTAACACATATGATATTACATATAGCCTAATCAATATTTTCCCTGCAGTTGCTTTTTTTGTTTCCACATGCGGAGTGTCTCTTAAAAATATGTGTACTGTTTCTGTTTGGGAGTCACTGTGTTTCGATTCCCAGAAGATTATAGCACATCGCATGGTTTTGAAGATAATACCTTGATTTTTGGTAGACATGGAACACAATCGAGTTGATGCAGCCTCCAAATGGCAACACAGAAGTCAACATAAAGTCCACTTATTAACCCGTTGAACCCTGGTGGTATCTTCCATGTCCGTTCCATGGTAGCAATAGGAAGAGTCCATATTTATTATTTGGGGTAGACCAAGTAATATTTTCAACGTGCAGCCTCAGGGCTGCACGTTGAAAATATTGATTGGTCTACACCACACATTTACCTTGCAGTCATCCCCCTTAATGACATTATGACGTAGCTTGTGACCCGGCCGGAAAGGGTTAATACTTCTGCTACTGTGACTGGATGATTGATTTTATCCTACTCGTGATTTTATTTTATGTTAGAAAAAAGATCGTTTTCAAGCAAATTGTGACACATCACAGTCTTCTCTATACAACTGGATTGCTGGGATGTTTCCCGTATCGAAAAACAGTTCTGAGTTCACAAACACGTTTAGAAATATTATTGTTGGAAATTAATAATTGCTCGCAATCGATATTAAGGTTGTTAACCCTTTACCCAACATAGCGACCAAAACCGTCCGCGCTATTCACAAAAATCGCCAATTAATTTTTCATTATTTTTCTCATTTTTTGTCTCAAAAACATAGTTTATGACCCCTCTTTTGAACGAGCTCGTCGAGCTCGTTTCAATGAGGGGTTATAACCTATATTTTTGAGACAAAAAATGAAAACAATAAGTTATTCAAGAATTTTTGTTTGCAAGTGTCGTCTGCTTTTCATGTTAGGCAAAGGGTTGAACAAGAGTTGCGTAGTGGGGAATTTAGTGGTCTTTTAGTAATAATGTCGATACTAAGAAATAGGACTTAGAATGTTTTATTGCATCCAGACACCAAACAGGGCTTCTCGCTGAAACGCTGTCATTGTTGATTTATTGTGGGACGTCGGCTTTGTTGAGTGGCAGGAAATTTCGGATGTGTTACAATAAAATGCCCAAACACTGACTCAGAAAACCGTTCGCGCCCTGTAATGCATGTCATTTAATGACTCATAGCTACCGCCCCTTTGGAAGTTTATTGCTGACTCAGTGAACTTCCCACACAGACATACCCACGCTCTTTCGATGGGAAATTCCAATGAGTAAGTGCCGCAACAACAGCCACGATAATAAAAAATGTCATTGGAGATAGACAATAGGCCGATAACAAGGGGCAATGGTCAGAACCGTAACTCACACTTCCTTGATCACATGCAGACGCATGTGTTATTAGCTAGAACAATGCTGCAAGATCGTGAGACAATAGGGGACGCGGCGTGTCATGCCTGCAATGGTATCAAAGCCCCATATAAATCCCAAACAATATGAGAACAATAAGAGAACAATAAGCCATTTTCCTAGAAGAGTAGCCCTATGTTAGATCCGCGACATTACTGGCGGATGCGTGTAGAGTATATAAGGATATGCTCTCAATACACCTCCCGCCCCCTTAATAAGATGGCGGATGTGCGAATAGAGTGTTCTAATACTGGTGTATTAGCATTTCTTTTTAATGTTGTTCGCTTGTGGTGAATATATCCACTTATACAAGAGCGAGAGAAACTCCGAATGACACTCTTCCGTTAAGAACAGCTATAGCAAAAAATATGGAGGGAATCACGTTACCTCTTTTGTTTGGTTATTTGGTCAGTGTGACACTTCAGAAGTCAGGATCATAGATCTAGGATAGCTTTGTGGGTGTAAGAGGCCAGAATAATCTGGCTTCCTACACCAATAACGCTATCTTTGATCCAAACATTGATGAATAGTCGTAGGACTATCTATCTCACTAACCAAGCAAGAGCGGGGTTAGCATTGTTTGAAGGCAATTGCCTCAGATAAATTAAGTGTGGTAATACTCTGTGTGTATTTTCATATTTGCGTATAACTGTTTGCTCGTGGTGAAGATATCTACTACGGCAAGCGTTAGGAGAAGCGTGAATCACACAAATTACAAAAACACCTTGAGATTGAGAATATATATTGCTTGTTTGTTTAGGAGTAATGACACTACAAACAGTCAGGATCATATCGTCTAGCAGAGTTATTGGAGTAGAGAATGCTGGAGTATCCGATGAGATCCAGTGAGCAGCGAAAGGTAACCATCGGACTATCCATCTTACTGGCCAAGCACACGCTGGGTTAGCATAGGCTAAAAGCAAGTGTTTCATCGGCGCGCTTTTCGTTTTTGTACACTGTACCACCTTGTTTCTATCTGAACAGGCGGTATTAAGTGTCTCGCGCAAGGACATAGCGTACATGATACCTATCAGAACTGAACGTAGACATTTCGATCTGACTTTAATGTTCTAAACAATGCGTCACCGCGCTTTTCACTATTATGTTGTTATGAAAGACGGTCTTTACATATTCTGCTATACTAAGAGATATTTTCCGGTGATAAAATCTTTGCTGAGTGTAGTCAATAATCTCGTGTCCAACTTAACCCTATCACTGCCACGCCCACTTTATCCATATATGGATGACTTCTATCTACGCCTGTATACAAGGACGTTTAATCATATGTATGACATACCTGAAACTCTATCATCTGATTAATTGTCGGAAAGGGCTCTCCGAGCCCTTCCGACAATTAATCAGATGTTAGGTTTCATCTGCGCATACGAGAACGTATACATAATTATCATAAACTAGTCGACAATAGTTGCTGTCGACAGCGAAGGTGTTAAAAGTTTTGTATAGTTGCATGGCTTCCTGTTTATCTTGGTTTTATTATGACAAAACCGTGATTTTGTTTACAGCAGAACTGCAGGTTTCAACGTCAACTATCATCCTGCAAAAATGTGCCACTGTTAAAAATAATAATCAAAGGTGAATATTTATTTATTTATTGGGGTGTAAGGTCACATATTTATGCACAATGGCTAATCATGACCGTGACAGTTTTACGGGTGGAGGAAGCCGGAGTACCCGGAGAGAACCACCGAGCAACGACGAGCAGCTGCCAGCTCCCCAACATCGTAACTCCGCTCTGCAGCACTGGCAGGGTTAGATTGGTTGAAGACATGCGCACCATCGATGTGCAGTACGCCTTAGTACACGGCGTCATCGTGCCCCCATGCGGGCAATGGAGATGAAGTGTCTTGCCCAAGGACACAACGCGGTTGCCGCAGGTGGGATTCGAACCGAGGACCTCTCGGCTTGCAGCCTGCACCTCTACCAACTGAGCCACCGCGCTCCCATCAAAGGTGAATACTTTCATTATCTGACTTCACTTATTTTATTGATTCGACAAGTGACTTCCGAGTTACAATTAACATTAATTTCTCTAGTACTGCACGTTGATGGAAATTCAAAGCTCGACATCATATTTTTGTTTGAAGATTTTTTGCAATGGCAAGCCCGGGATTACACAAAGTACGATATCTCTCTGCCGTTAAGAACAATTATTTCAACATATTTATACGGTTTACCTCACATCTATTGCTTACCATGTCACTGTTAATCTATTTGAGCATAATGCCACTTTCAACAATAAAAGTCAGGATCATATGATCTAGGATAGTTATATAGGTGGGCGGAGGCGTAATATTCAAATATAACCACTGATTATCGATGAATAATCGTTGGACTGTCCATCTTACCCATCTCAACCACAAACAGGGAACGAATTAATTGGAGGCAATAGTCCTGAATAAATTAAGTGTTGTAATACACTATGTACATTATTTACTACGGGAGGTGTGGGTAGAGGCCTGAATCACCCAAATCCCACACATTACAAAAGCACCTATGATCCCGAACAAATATTGCAAAAAGATGCAAAGGATTTGTTTACTACATTACTGTTGTCTTGGTAGTTTTGGAGTAACGGCATATCGTTTGTTCTACCGGTAGAGAATGCCGTCGTGTACGAAGAGAACTATAGAAAAGAGAAGATTAACCATCAGACTATCCATCTTACTAGCCCAGCTCAAGCAGGGTTAGCATAGGTTGAAGGCAAGTCTCCCATCGCCTTTCGCTTTTTTACAATGAACCACCTTGCTTCTATATGGACAAACGGAGTAAAGTGTCTCGCCCAAGGACACAACGTAGATGAAGTCTATTAGAATGTAGCCGAGACCTGTCGATCTAAATTACAATGCTCTATACAATGCGTCAGCACGCTTTCCAATATTATGTTGTTGTGAAAGACGGCCATTATATACTCCATTACGTTAAGAGGAGTTTTCCGGTGATAAAATCTTCCCAAGAGGAAGCCAATAATCTCATGTACAACGTGAAGATTTTTTGTAGTTACATGACTTCTTGTTTGATCTTGTTTCTTTCTTGTTTTGTTACGCAAATTTGCAGTGATGTGTACTTTTCAGGGTCAGATAACTTCCTGCGAAATCGTGTCGCTATTAATATTTGGACATTCGTCAATACTTTCATTATGTATGTTCACTTTTTTAAAGTTTCTGTCGATAGCAAAGAATAGTAAATTAACGATCCGTTATCTCGAATCAGTATAATTTCGCTATAGAGTATGCGTGGTTATTTTGATAACCCACGCGTTCAGTATGAGAGCAAATGGAAGACATCGGAATGATGTTATCGTTAATTCCAAAACATATTCCAACAGAATAAATTAATTTTATGGCATTATCGTGTATGTAAATATGTTTGTGATTGACTGGTCAGAAGCTAGGTAAAATTAAGAGCAGTAAATTTACTATAACTTAAATCTGTGCACCAATATAGAAGTAATACTATAAACCTCATAATGGAATCAGGCATTTAATGGAGTCAGTCTTGTTTGAAATAGCCCGGTGGGGCTGTCAATCGAGATTGGATTGGTTGAATTACTAACTGCATTGTGGGTTAAAATTGCTGCCCCAATGTCCATCATGTTGACATTGATGTGCCGCGGTTTAAAGGTAGCCTCTTGCAAAATGTCGAGTTTGTTACATCTAGGATATTTGCGAGTTTCAGTCAATGGACCTTCGCTTCCTTCTGCAGGTCGACTGGTTCTCTAAACTCAGTTGGGTTAACACTCAACCCAGTTCGTTTGGGTTAATAACATTCATTAAAGGCTCGACATCATCATTTTTGTTTGAATATATTTTACAATGTAAAATTGAATGAATGAATGAATGAATGAATGAATGAATGAATGAATGAATGAATGAATGAATGAATTAGTGAATGAATGGATGAATGGGCGGACGGACGGAGGGAGGGACGGACGGACGGACGGACGGACGGACGGACGGACGGACGCTCCAACATTTCGGGTTTATAGGGGACGGACGGACGGACGGACGGACGGACAGACGGACATTCCAACTATTTGCGTTTAAGGGCTTTGAAAAAAACATTTTATGTGTCCATCACCTTATTTTAGCCAGAACCCCACCCCTCCACCCCAGAACTTATATTCAACCCTAACCCCACCCCATCCACTCAAAAAACACACCCTAACCTAACCCTACCCTGCCTTGACCCTAAACCCTAAAACCCCCACCCCTGACCCTAACTCCCACCCCCCGGGACATAACCCACCCCAACTTTAAGATCTACTCTGTGGCTACCCCTAACCCTAACCCAACCCAACCCCACCCCTGTCCCTAACCCCACCCTAGCCGGACCAAAAGGATTAGGGGCTATTTTTTTTGGTTTAGGGGCTATAAAAACTAAAACCCCACCCCGGACCCCAATCTCCACCCCTAGGTCCTAACCCCCTCCAACCTTTAGCCCTGCCCTGGGTCTACCCCTAACCCTAACCCCACCCCTCTCCTAACCCTAATACTACCCTAATTTTGACTAACCTCCTAAAAATAATAGCTCCTAAACAGGTTTAGTTGGCCCGGACGGACGGACGGACGGACGGACGGACGGACGGACGCTCCAACATTTCGGGTTTATGGGCTACCAAAAAACATTTTGTATGTCCAAAACCTTATTTTACCCAGAACCCCACCTCCTCCACCCTAGAACTTATATTTAACCCTAACCCCACCCCTCCATCCAAAAACCACACCCTAACCCAACCCCACCCTGACCCTAAATCCTAAAAACCCACCCCAATCCCTAACCCCCACCCACCTCCGGGATCTAACCCCCAACCTTAAGCCCTACTCTGGAGCTATCCTTAACCCTAACCCCACCCCACCCATGACCCAACCCCATCCTAGCCAAACCAATAGTATTAGGAGCTATTTTTCGGTTTAGGGGCTACTAAAACTAAAACCCCACCCCTGACCCCAACCCTAACCCCCGGGACCTAACCCTCCCCAACTTGCAGCCCTACTCTGGGGCTATCCCTAACCCCACCCAACTCCTAACCCTAACACTACCTTTATTTTGAGGTAGCCCCTAATAATAATATCCCCTAAACCCCCAATGTTGGCCCGGATAGACGGACGGACGGACGGACGGACGGACGGACGGACGGACGGACGGACGGACGGACGAATGAATAAAACTGCATTTTGATGCATACACAAGTACAATATCAATTAACTGGTAGAGTGCTGGAAGCCCATATTTGGGCTTTATTCTGAAGTGGAGGTACCACAGCTTGAAGGCTCATATTCTGTGCATGTGCTTTGTATTATCATTGAAGTGATATTATTTAGTCTGCAAGGGATTGCCTTGTTACAATTTATGGGAGAGTGCCATAGGCACTCTCTCACAATTTGTAACAAGGCAAAGACATGTGTACAAGATTTGATGGCCAAAAATAATTTAGCACTCTACCAGTTAACAAAAACGGTTAACAAAGTAACTGGACACTGCATGGAAAGGTCATAGCCAAAGGGGTTGTCTTTCTGCCATGTTTGCCGCTTTTCTTGCTTATTCACGACGAAACAATAATGACATGAGAAATCAAGCAAACTAATTGTCTGCGGTAAGAACGAATTGCTACCGTTGTCCTAAAAATGAAAAGAGGACGGTTTGCTTAGTTATAATTTTCTGAAAGTATTCAGCAACTTATTGACAGAATGGTCTTGTTTCAAAGTGGAAAAACGTCTGAATGATTAACTCGATAAGGCATCATAGTTGGGTTTTAAGGCACAATTATAGCAATACATGGGGGAAGAACTGCATGTTGTTTAATTCATCTGATACCAAGAACCTAAATACTTAAGGAAATAATTTGACACGAACAGTATTTCTTAAAACGCACCTTTTCACAATATTATACACCAAACGATACGCGTGAGTGAATGTGTTAATCGACATGGCACGAGTGCCAGCGCGGAAGGACAAAACTCAAGGCCTGCGGCCATGTCGATTAACCCATTCACACGCGTGTGGCGTTCTGTGTTTATTGCACGCCTTCACGTCTATATAAACAATTATTAGAAGGACACCAATCAATTCATTTGACAACTATCAACACAAAGAACAAATTTTATCGCCAACCAAATTTGCGAGGGAAACCCGTGTTACTATTTCGTTCCCTGAGTTCCAATGCTCCAAGACACCATTGAAATCAGGGGATGATTTTCAGCTATCGCTAGCGATTCAAATTGTAATCGCGTTGCACGGTTTCAAGAAACTTTAAGTGAAATTTCGCTTCCATTTAAAAATAGTCCGTCATCGATTTCCTTTCCGCACATACGTGAGGAACATATGTTCATTTTCCGTATGGTTTAGTGTTGCTGTAGATAGGGATTACATAGAACAGGCGTGCAATAAATCACAAGGTGTATCTCTACATTCCGAGAGCACTTTAACTTAGTGGTTAGAGTATCAGACTTCAAACATAAAGTTCTTGATTCGATACAGAGCATCGGTAGCTGCGTTTTGCCCTTGTGCTAGGCACTTAATCACGACTGTCCACGTGGATACACGTTGGCGCTGTCTACTGAGGTGTGTTAAACGTCGATGTTCCACTTGCCTGTAACCAATGCTATCCTTGCTTGTGCGCAGTTAGTCCGTGAGAGAGTCTGACATTTGTTCGTCGATGATCAGTGGAACTTTCTGGGAACACCGGCTCCCTACACCAGTGTAAGAGTGCCTACCAGGAGGTATCAATGGCTATTGAAAGTATCCTTAAACCCCAACAAATAGTTTCAATATTCTGCAACTTTTCACCCAAATCTAAGAGGATGTTGTAATGTTCCGTCACTGATGGCGCCTAGTGCAGACTTCACATGAATAGGACGGGACACCGCTCACTGGAGACGACGAAGGCAGTATAATTGGTCGCACACGGCACTCCTTAAAATGTATCGTAACGGTTGTCTTGTTAGCCAACGTAAGCCTGATGTGACGTTATTACTATGGCAACTCCACGTGCCTGTAATCACGTGGTTCGCGTGCCTGGAGGATGAGACTCGTTTCCATCTTCCGTTTAGCATCTGAGATAAAACGTGTCAGTCAAAGAACCGAATGAGGGGTCAAATATTATAGGGAAATATCCTCTGGCAACTTCGTAATAGTTTTCTCTACATGGTGTGGAACTTTGTCAGCCCAGACAACGCCTGTTTGTATGACACGACCATGGAGGACAATTTATATAATATCTACCAGGGCTGATGTAAAAGAAGTATAATGGGTCGGATTATGTTTGATGTGACGTGTATAGCGGAGTAACTATTTATATGTATTCCTACTTTCCCAACACTCGTGTTTTCTTTGTCTCTTTTGACATTTACAACCACGATAACAAGATGGGCATTGAAAATGCATTGGCGATGCGTAGAGCACAAGTACAGTTATGATATCACAACTCCGCTGCGCAGGTAGACTATAAGCACGATCAGATTCAAAGTGACGTCGCTATATGACAGGCAATTTAGTAACTTGTTCGGATTGGCCGCATTAAATTATGCGTTCTGTATAAGCTAGGACACACTCTAGAATCCACGAACAGTAATCATCTTATAGTGATCCTTACAGCGCGACTGTGGGTCCCGAATACCTAGATAAGATGAATAGCGTGTACAATTGCTTGTTTCTTCTGAAAATGCAGGTTGCATTTCTCCGCCTCGAATATGATAGGGCGAACACGTCGGCAGCTGCGATACTGGACACTGCATGTTAAGAGAGATTCGAAGAGTCTTCTACGACTCTTTTGCATTCACAACTGATCCATATGAAGGTGGAAGAGTACCCATGATTCCCGTTGCGATCAGGTCACGATCAAGTTAACTAGGTGATTGCCCAAATGCGTACAAAACTACATCAGGATCCGCGAGTCCCTTTAGTTGTGATCCTCTAATCATGACACTCCGATCCTGCTTGTCGAGAACGTTAATCCTTACTTCTACCATACCTTATTAGGCCAATGATCGTCGCCCGATATCCCAGTATATAGTATACTGATAGCCCTTCGAATACCACAAGCGGATTCACGGAGTCTGGTAGGAATTTCACCTATGGAACCCCACATACGCAATCTCACTTACGAAAATTCCTTTCTAGAATAGGCTTGTGGTTGTAGAGACCCTTTTCTCCGTACGAGGAAATCCCTCATATTCTCATACGACGAAAAAAAAGTCTTACCCTCTCCCTCTTATCGCACAATATTTTGAAACAAACTGAAGCACCCAACACAATTCTCCATAGATGACCAACTCGTTTCTTTATTTTAGGAATATGTCTCAAAGATCTAACAGTTCAAAGAGCGTAATGCAGAAATGACGCCAATCGAAAGCATTTCATTAAGAGCGCCGCGAAGATAACCGATTGAGAGGGGGTGGTGTGAACCCTATTTGTTAAGACTTCCTTGAATCAAGTCCGAATGATAAAATATTCCACACACATAATCAATGCTGATGCCTTCTCTGAAGACATGCCTTGATAATGTAAGTGGATATTTGTCAGTAGGGATTTTAGATAAAAAAAGGGTAAATTGGTTTGTGATTAAACCCATGTTGATGTCGCGACTCATGGGCTTCCCAATTTCTTGTGTAATAGAACGTACCGTACACAAATTTGGGAATGTTAGATTCAAATCTGCAATAGACCTTTACTTGCACCACGTTAACTACATCTGTGACATAAGACCACGTAACCAATCTAGTATTGTAAGAAACTACATGCTTAATAGTCAGCGCGAATTGATATCTAAGCCTCCAACCAGGACGCGAAAATTCCAACTTGAAAAGTATGGGGAGGCGGGGGGGGGGGGGGGGTTTATCACAGCTCTAAATTTTAACCACCCTCTTCGAAATTTAGGAAATATAATCTGCATTGAAAAATGACCATACATTGGTTTTCCAATCTTTGAAGAAAACCAGGGGTTAGGGTCGTACTGACTTGGGACGATATTAGCAAAAACATACAATCTGCTGAAATTCCATGAGTTTTTCTTTGTTTTTTATATGTCTCTTAAGTTTTACAGACGTTGTATTTTCTAATTTAATGTTATTTTGCAAACTTAGTTTCCTATTTTGTGATCACCTCTACCTCATTAACTACAATACAAGATACAGTTACAATATTCAACAGCAAGCTAAATAGATTGAATAAAGTTAAAACTAGAAGTCCTGTAATGAAAAGCGCACAAATAGCACGACGATCTGTGCGTTAATTTACGCGTTATGATCATAGTAATGCTATCAGATTCTGTTCATATGGTCTGTGCACAAGCAATGTTTCAGCCAATGGACGTCCGGGCAACCCGGAGGTCCATTGGCAGAAACATTGCCTGTGTTTGTTATGAGTAACCAGGAGAACCTGCCGTGCTATGGATGCCACTCGATATGGCAAATGCGCGCAATTCCTACGCGCAATTAAGCCTAGATAAACGCACAGTTCATGGCAGGACTTCTAGTTTTACTGTTAGGTCACATTTGTATTCAAATTGGTGAAAAGCATATTACACTGTGACGCTGAAGCCAGCCGAGAAATCCAGAAGACAAAATAAGATTTCACTCCACAAAGGTGAAAGTCCGACATAAAATACCGAAGACGTCACGTAACTACAGTACAGACGCTGTAGACTGGTTGTAATCCACAAGTGGGCAGTGATGTCCACGCATGCGTTTACCAGGTAATACAAATCATCGTCAGCAAATTTCAGTTAATGAAGTACCGGGTTGTACCAAGTGCTTCATTAAATACTTATTTGATGGTTATTTCCATAATTAGTGTTTGGAATCTAATATTATTGCGTCCGTGGAAATATTGCACATCCGTGGAAAGTGACCAATCCACCGCGGCGGCACTATACCGTGAAGCATACCTCATCTAATGTTGGTGACCTCCTAGACATCACTAAATGCAACAAGTAAAACTGTGGTACATCATAGAAAACTAGATGGATAGGTGGAATTCTGTGACATCAAATCTTTATTCAAATTGTCGAAAAATGTTCAACGCTGTGACGTTAGAACCGATCGAAGATCGCAAAATGTCAAAATTATTTTCACTGCACAAAGGTGGAATTAAGAAGGCACGTTAGAGTACGGCTGCCATGGACTGGTAACTTTCCACGGGGTGGTCAGTATTTCCACGGACGCAGTAATATTCTATTGCAATCACTATTTATAGATATATTCAACGCGGTGCTTCGTTAATTAAAATTTTTCTGATGATGATTGCTCAAGATATCAAATAGAAAGAAAAAATCAGAAAGGTTAAAAACGTGTTGATATGATGGAAATGTTACGGGGGATAATCCAACTCATTTTCGAAAATCACACCTGCTCAGTAGTCGCACGGATGTCAACTTACCTTTTCAAAAGGGTTGGTGAAACAGCGATGGCAGATATGGGGGACCCCTGGGGAGGGGGGGGGGCACGTAAGTGACGTCATGTCACGTGACGTGGTGGCGCCATGTTTGGTTGTCACGGTGGCGCCATGTTTGGTTGTCATGGTAACCCGCGTGAGCGGCCATCTTGTAACATTATCTCCATAGTGATGCGTGGTGTGAGTGCGCATCCGCAGCGCGTGTTGTTAGGGTGATACGTGTTTCCGTCGTCCATTTTGTATACTGGAGGCCGCCATCTTGGTTTCTATGGTAGCACGTGGTTGATATGTGACTCAAAGGCCTATAACAAGACAGGAGTATGTTCGGAGAATGTGTTCGATTTTTTTTATCAACTACCGAACAGAAGTACACGGATGTAAGGTTTCTACAACAGGTATTCTCCAACAATACCAGGCCCTCAAATTAGTATCCTATAAAAGTTATCTTCCAATAGTCCAATTGCACAATACAATATGTATTCTCAAATACCCGTATGTGCCTATGTGCTAGGTCACATTCTGGCACATTGTGCCTTTTCACTTAAGCACATCCAACATGTACCTATGTGCTAGTGCACTTTGTGTCACATTGTGCATTTTCACATAAGCACATATGACAAAAAAGGGATTCTCCAGAAGGTATCCTAGATAGGTATCCTCAAATAATACAATACCAGGTTATAGGTATCCTCAAATACCCGTATGTGCCTATGTGCTTGGACACATTGCGTCACATTGTGCCTTTTCGCATAAACACACATCGACACATCCAGCATGTGCCTATGTGCTAGGGCACATTGTGTCACATTGTGTCTTTTCACATAAGCACTCATGACAAAAAGGGATTCTCCAATAGGTATCCTCGATAGGTATACTCAAATTATATAATACCAGGCCATAGGTATCCTCAAATACCCGTATGTGCCTATGTGCTAGGGCACATTGTGTCACATTGTGCCTTTTCACATAAGCACATATCGTCACATCTAGCATGTGATAGGGCACATTGTGCCTTTTCACATAAGCACATATGACGGAAAAGGGGTGCCGAAGACCATATATCTTTTTCCAAAAAGGTTGCCGACATTGGGGTGCCTGGGGATATGGCCATTGGATATAGAGGTGATGAGAATCGGATACGACTTTGTTGTAATAAGGGGAGATAACTCTGCATACAGGTTATGGGAAATCATACAATCTGATTGGTTAGTTATAATTTATATAAATGATCTAGATAAATGAAACAACAAGAGTACTCAGAATAGGGTCAGAACTAACAAGAATAGACCAGAAAAGTTAAATACAGCAATAATAAGCAACGCTGTTCCAGTTGATAGGCTCCTCTACGCTACTGGACTATACTTCAGGACAAATGAACAGGGTCAGGCAGACGAAAACTATTGTATAGATAGATAGAAGCAGAGAATTCTGAAATAATTCGAAATGGTACAACTTGTCGGGTTTATATGGGTAATTCTACGAATCGGGAAATTACTCCCTTTCAATCGAACACATTCTCCGAACATACTCCTGTCTTGTTATAGGCCTTTGGGTCACATAGCAACCGCGTGCTACCATGGAAACCAAGATGACGGCCTCCAGTATACAAAATGGACGACGGAAACACGTACAACACTAACCACATGGGCTGCGCATCCGCACTCACATACGCGGGTTACCATGACTACCAAACACGGCCCCACCAGGTCACGTTACATGACGTCATCACTTCCGGGGCTCCCCGGGGTCCCTCCCCTCCCCCGAATGTGGTACTTTTACCACATCTCCTACTACTGATATTGTATGTGCAGTCTCTGATCCTTCGACACAAACAGCTCCATAAAGGTTTCATTTTCGTTTCTTTTTAATCAGGCCGAAAATATTCCCTCTTCACTCACACTCGTGAAGTTTGGCATAGTGATTAGACACGTGGAATACTTGAGGAAACAGCTACTTTCCTTCCGAGATTCCTTGCCCGATGAGTGTGATGCGGATGTTAAGACTTTCTTTATGTATATTTATTAATATCAACGTCCAACACCTGCATCAACCCCCACACGCTTTGAAAATATCATCTCAAATAAAAATATTTTCTAGCAATGTGTGATCGACCTGGCAAATTCCCAACCCTAATAATTCAACTCGGAAGGTGACGTCACAGGGGTTTGGGGGGGGGGGGGGGTCAATGTCTAAAAATGCTTCGATTTTGTTTTGATTTTTTTTTTTGTATTTCGTTGAGCTAAAACCATAACCAGGCACTTGTTTTTAGGTTTTAAATTTATCGCTCTCTTAGAAGTTTTTACGTCACTTCCAATATTAGGTCATGTTTCCTAATTTCTATTAAAACGCTGATTTGTCTCCCACAGAGCTCCATGGCTATAACAGTTACAAATGTGGAAGTTTCCACATAGGTATTTAAGGGTGTCTAATCAGTTTTAATTTTTTTAAAAATTTTATCTAGATTATGACCGATGCGAGTTTTAAGCTTTTTAATGATCTTTTAATTTCAACCGCATTTCGAAGCTCTGCATGAAAATGTGTCTCATGTTTTTTTTTAAATGTTTGTATTTTGTTGAGTTCAAATGAGTAGCAAATAGGCGTTTTATCGTTTTTCGATTTATTTTTATTTTTGACGTTTTTTTATATCATTTTAAAGTGTAGCCTAATTCTAGCGTATTTTATTAAAAACGCTGCTTTTCTGAATTAAGTATTTGCAAGCGATAGAGATATGACGTAGCGATGAAACTTCACTCACCATTTTCTAGTCAAGCGAAACTATACAACTCTGTGTTTTTTTATTTCAAATTTAGAGGCCCGATGCAAATTTTACAATATTTCTGTACAGTACGTAGAAAGTGTATTATCACTAAATCACCCGCAGAGTGGAGATTTCACCCAAGGAATAATTGCAAATTTCAAATTTGGGGCAAAGCATAACCAGCACAAGCAAAGTTTCAGCCAATGGACCTCCGGGTTAACCCCGGGGGTCCATTGACTGAAACATTGCTTGTGTTTGTGTCGAGATGTACAAAATTAGAAAGTTATAGCTTGGGTGATAACTCCACTCCGCGGGTGATTTAGTTACAATCCACTCTCCACGTACTGTACCTGTTATTTTCCCCATTTTGAGTCTCGTATTTTCGTCATCAAACTTAGATCATGTATGAAACACTCAGACAAATGTTTTGTATGGTCTCAGTTCATTTTCCTTTTCCTTTTTTTATTTCTTCTTGTTCCGCTGGTCTTCTATCTTCTCACCACTTTCTTGTCCGCAAGATAAACCTTCCTATCTCACATCCCTTTGGCATTCTGATAGATAGTACAGAGTACTCAGTCATATATCTTCTTCAGGTTCTTGGGGCACTGGATGCGTCCCTATGGGTGTTTTGAAAATGAGTCATGCTTATATCCCCAGCATGGTATGAGTTAGTATTTCCGAAGTTCGTTGGTGCAGTTTGTCACACAGAAAAGTGGGCTCTCCAGAAATATGCCTTTCTGTTTCATTTTTAGAATAAATTAAATGCTGTGCGTAGAAGATAATTTCTGGTTCCCTGAAAAACATTTACCTGATTTTCCTATGAAAATCTTTAAACACTGTTTTAAAAAAAAACTTTTCTGATTTATTTAAAGATATTTTACTTCGGGGAAAAGTGTCTATAAATTATCTTCCAATGGGGTTTAAATATAGAGTAATTTTTTGACTTGACTGCTTACGTGAAATAATTCATGAGAGGTGAGTGACGTTGTACAAACACGAGTGCGCGAATCATATATAGTCCCTCGCCTCGAATGAATTATTTCACGTAACCGGTCCACTCAAGCGATTACTCTTGTTTATTACTTTTCATTGTTAACAATAATTATATTATTTAACCCTTTACCTAACGTAAAGGCCAAAACCGGCCAGCGCTATTCTCAAAACTCGGCAATTAATTTTCATTATTTTTCATTTTTTGTCTCTAAAACATAGGTTATAACCCCTCATCACCTATGTTTTTGAGACAAAAAATGAAAATAATAGTTATTCAGGATATTTTTGTTGCAAGTGTCGTCTGCTTTTCATGTTAGGTAAAGGGTTAAAAAAACAACAAAAAATTAAACAATGAACTCCCCATTACACCTACAGCAAAGCGTATTCGTTTGCGCGCACGGATACATGACACTATTGTTGATTGCATAATTCACATGTGAAGTTCTCGTTTATAATCAAACCCGAAAATCCCAGTAAATCACACTTTGGAAAGTAATAATGTTGATGCTTTCACCGTTTTCACACAAAATCTAATTTACGTATACATTATATTCTGTTTCTCTAGTTTCATATTGCGTTTGTGGCACATATGTTACGTCAGCTGTGATGAGAATGCGTTACGTCTGGTTACATTGCAAAACTCGTTGTCCTATTTGATACCAAGTGAACAAAAATATCACGACTACCAAGGTAAAATATGACAATATCAGTGTGTTTGTTGCTTTCAACCCAACTGGTCCCACATTTGTCTATTACGTCATGTTATTTCTACGCTCGGCATATTTTAGCATTTAAACGTTGAAGTGATTTCAGAATCATATTATAGACCTTCTAGCAGCCTTCTTCCGAGGATCTCTAAATGAGATTGATACGGGATATTTGAAATGTGTTTAAATATGTCCGTTGTTGCACTCATATTATCTAAAAATTCCTGTCGTAGGTTAGCAGATACTTGTGTGTGTCCGGAAGCTTTCTTACAATTGCCAGAGGTATCTTGTAGTTAGTCAGCGTGGAACACGTTTGTTTTTGTTTGTTTTTGCCCCCCCCCCCCACCCCCACTGCTGCTCCCAGCGCCCATTCCGGGAAGAACATAAGGCTTAACAACTGGCGAGAAACACGGGGTGCAAACAGAACTGTTCTGGGGACCCCGCTGCTCTCAACCCCCATTCCGAGAAGCACATAACACTTCACAACTTACGTGCAGCAGGGGTGGGGGAACAGATTAGTTATCAAATCCATTCAGGAAAACTCACAGGAATCAGCAACTGGTAAGCAGCGATGGGGGTGGCGAAAAGACCTGTTCTTGGGTCCGCTGCTCCAAACCCCCATTACGGGAAACACAAAAGATTCCGGGAAGCACATGCGACTTAACAACTGCGGTAAATTTGAAAAATACTTATAAGAGCAAGCACTTGAGACTTAACCCGAAAACCGTACGAGAGCTATAGCACACCCGGAGGACGGCCGACCTGATAGGACAGGGTCCCAACCCTGCTAGAATACAGAACATTCGGAGGTGGGAAGAGCGAGTCAACGAGACTGGCGCTTTGGTTGATGACGTGGTATATCTCGAGAAGATCCTCAAGCAGGCAATCGCCTTGAAGGACATCGTCTATGAGGTATGAGGACATCTACAACATTGAGAAATACCAGTCTTGTAGGGCTGATGGAGAGATCATCGCCCAAAACGGCCACGCCTGGTCCAAATACCTGCACTTCCTCAGTCCAGTCAGGTCAACATATACGAGGGTGACGTCTGGGGAGCCATCAGAAGGCCACCCAAAATGATGCAATCTCTGTCTGGCTACACGAAGGTGACCAGCATAGACATCTCAGAGTCGACCAGTTTGTCTTACAAGACGCCCACCAAATCCTAAAGGAAGCTTGTGCCAGGTTAGGAGATCAGATCCGGCAGAAAAGGCATTCGGAGGTCATGGTCCGAGAGCACAATGGCTGGAATCCCACACCTGCCTCTATGCTATATGGCGTCCAGAAGGCCGGTGTGGAGCACGGCCACGGCTGTATTTCGAACTCCATGGCCACGATACAAGACATATCGTTAGCATATCGTTAGCATGCTATCCAGTCAGCTTCCAGGGCCATGGCGAGGCCCAAATCCTATTTCCGAGAGATTCTGGCACCCCATCAGAGTGGACATCAACCGACCGCGAAGGTTTGCTGAAGTGATAGGTTGGGGTTCAACGATGAAATTTACCCCATCATCCCGGACTGCTGTGGAAAGAAACGCCCCTGGTCGTCTACTTGCTAGAAAGTGGCCTCTAAGGGAGGCTGAAGGTCCACGAGGCAATTGTTGCCTTCGCGAAGTAAACCGAGGTCTGACTGACGCACAACCGTGATCAGGTCTGCAGCATCATTTTAAATTTCACACAGGGCAGTAAAGCTGACGCCATGACACTGACCAGTCGGCTCATAACCTACCATGTCGAGCTGCACTTTCTAGTCCAAGACACAAGGCAGCGCGGTACTCTTGTCGGTGCTGCACCAATGTGTCATATGGGCTATATCCTGACCTACTATGATGGCTCTCAACCACAGCGGGCCAGCATGCTGGCGTACGCCCAAATCAACCTCCTCTCCATGCTGCAGCGCTTCGGCCCGATGGGGATCTTCGCGTTGCTACAGACATCATCTACACCCGGAAGATAGCGCCTCAAAAGTTCAAGGATTTTGAGGCTTACGTAGCCCCAAACTGTGTGACTGCGGAGAAGGGGGCTGCATCTCTTGTCTCGTCGGAGAAGAGTACCTCCTGTCGGTCGCCCCCACCCAATGGCGTGGAAAGGACGAAAAGTTGTACATGACGGAAAAGCATGCCTCCCATATTGGGGACAAAAAAAGATCTACAAACGAGCACTGTGCCTCTGAACGACGACTCACTCACCCATCATCAGCTGAGCTACCTCAACGGTGAAGAGGGTAGCGGAAAGACGACGCCAACGAATTTTTCAGGGTAAGAGACCACTTGTCCCCACCTTCTTACCCAAGTCTCTTCACGTCCCAGGATGTTTTATATGCCTTGCTGATATGACAGCTCCAAGTATTGCAGGCCAACGTTCTTCAAGGATTCCCATCGTATTGAAGGGGTCTTCATGAATGATCAATATGTATTTATTAATATGAATATGTCAATGGGAATCACGTGTACATGACACTTTCCGGCGTTCAGACCGTGGAACCACCAACAGCGCTCCCTTCCGGAGAGCAACATAAGTGTGCCCTTGCTGAGATAACATACTACCCTCTTTGGTGCAACATTAGCTCAGAGCCAGACAACAATACCTTTCGGGTTGAGAATATTAATAAGTGAGCAGAAGATAGTAATCTTAGATGGTTATTATAATGTATGCGAACTAATTGACGAGGTGTTTTGTCTATTTGGAGTGAACTGGATCTTCACAAATCTTCATGTCGTCTGCAACTCAAGACAGATAAGCCTCCGAAACTGGGAAAGTTGGCACAAATCTTAGGGTTTGCGACAGGCAAGATCCCTTGGGGATGCACACGGATAGGAGATGGGTTATCTGGACTCGCGTTCCATCGTGCACCGGTCAGAACTTAGCAACACGAACAATGTTCTCAACGGACTCCACAACATCCTACTCAGAATAGTACCCGCGGCGAACAAAAAATGCGTCAGTGACCGAACACAAGCCTTCTCTCATTTGCAATATAAATGGCTTGTTTAAGGTCCTTTTGGTAGTGTTACGGTCCACGTTTTAGACAGGCGAGTAGCCGTATAACGTCGGGGCGCCTGTCCGTAACACTACATATTCGAAACACACCTGACTCTGATACCCCTGGGGACGAGAGTGAGGGGGAAAGTGTGGGGGGTGAGATGGTTGTTGATGGTGATAGGCCAGTCGGGGTAAGGAGGGCGGTCAAGAGAAAGAGGGGACCAGGAGCTTGCAAAACGAGAGGAGGTGCAGATGATATAGGAACTGGGGCCAGAAGAAGAAAATTAGTTGTAGCGGGGAGCAGCATTGTACGTGGTATTGACAATGTAGTTTGTGGTCCTGATAGTTCCAATCGAACAGTCTTGTGCTTTCCGGGGGCGAAGGTGGAGGATCTCAGGGACCGGGTAGATGGCATTGTGGCAGGGTCAGGACCGGAACCGGTAGTGGTGGTCCATGTGGGGACCAACAATATCAGGGAGAGAAGGTCAGTTAGTTTGGTGGAGTCGTATAGAGGCTTAGCCGGCAAACTGCTTAGTAGGAATGCAAGGGTAGTCGTATCCGGGGTCCTTCCTGTCCTTGGAGGTGGGGACGAACGGAACTCAAGGATTTTGGCGCTAAATGAAGAGTTAGAGGACTACTGTGTTGATCTGGGAATTCCCTTTATCGACCATTGGGACACGTTTTGGGGCAATGGGAGCATGTACGGGCGTGACGGGCTGCATCTTAGCAGGGCGGGGAAACGGGTATTAGGGGATAAAATTCTACGGGTAGCAGAGCCTTTTTTGGAGAGGAGCGGGGTGGGAGGTCAGAGGCAAGTATAACTAGAGTGGACATAGGTGGGGTGAACAAGAGTGAGGGGGACAGAATAAGTTTACCAAGACTAGCACCAGAAAACAATGGGCCCAGTAGGCGGAAGCCAATGAACCTCGGTACCCTGAAAGTGGGTTATAGCAACATCCAGGGTCTCCACCGGAAATTAAGTGAAATTGCTACATTGATCGAGGCAGAGGAGTTTGATGTCATGGGCTTAAGCGAGACGTGGGTAAGACACGAGGAACGGGTAGATCAAGTAAGCGGGTGTGTGTGGATAGGTGTAGGGCGAACGGAAGGCCAGAAAAAAGGGGGAGGGGTAGGCATGTACATTAAAGAGGATTTAAAACCGTCGCTGATTACAGATCTGGAAGATATCATCACCTCGGCTGATGTGTCAAAAGAAATTGGATGGGTAAAGATCAGTCTGAGAAAGAAAAAGTATTGCCCTTGGGATTGTGTACTGTGCGGTGGAGGGAAGTAAACCCGAGTGGAATGACTCGATATACTCAACGCTAAGGTCCAATATCACTGAACTAGAAAACAGGGGGCTCGGTATAATCTGATGGGCGACTTTAATGGACACATAGGTGACAAGGAAGAAGGCATAGAGGGTGGGGACAAGAAAGTCAACAGGAATGGAAGGAAGCTGTTGAACTTCACAAATGAGCTCGGTCTGAAGATTCTGAACAGGGACGCTAGATGTAAAGGGAAATGGACCTGGGAGAGAAACGACAGGAAATCAATAATTGACTACATTCTCACAGATATGAATTTATGGAGGGAGGTGATAAGGGTAGAAGTGGATGATGAGGGCAAAATGGAGTTGGATAGTGATCACAATTTGATTACAGTGACGATGAGGGCCAAAAACCCAGAGAAAAGGAAAGGAAGCTTCAAGGAGATTTGGGAACTCAAAAAGGATGCCGACTGGGCGAAGTTCGAAGAAAAACTGAAACCAAAGCTTGCAGCCGTACACAAGGGGGGGGGGGGGGGGGGTAGTGTCCAGAAGATGGCCGACGCCATAGTTGCGAGCCTAGTGGAGGCAGGGAAGGAAAGTGTAGGAAAGATTAGGGTGCCAACATGGGAACTTGGGTACAGAGTGAACGAAGAACTGTAAAGGGCCATAAAGGTTAGAAAAGCTAAATGTGCTGCATACAGGAGAAGTAGAAAACTTAAGGGGGTGGAAAGCAATGAGGCCATGGTAGCAAAGGAAGAATACCAACAAGCACGAAATAAAGTAAACAAGATTAAAGACGACAACCGGAGAGTGCGAAATAGCAGTCTTATTAGGACGATAAGAACGACAGGGGGGGGGGGGGGGGTCGAGTTCGAGCGTATTTTGGAAATGGGTGAACAAACGTAACAAAGGGAATAACCAACAGAGCATTAAAGTAGATGGCAGAGTTACAGAAGAGCGAGATCAAATCTCATTAGATCTAATCAAGCACTGGGAAAAGGTAAACGATAAGCGATGGGGCATGGGGAACCCACCGGAGTGTCCGAACCAGGTCGAGGAAAATCTCTCGGACTTCGTGTGCAGCGAAATCAAAACTGAGGAGGTGCGAAGGGTAATCTCAAAATTGAGGAATGAAAAAGCGGGAGGGGTGGACGAAATTCCTAACGAGTTTATCAAAAAAGGGGGAGAGGAACTCTTGGAAAGCCTAATTGCCCTATTCAATTTAGCCATAGAAGAACAAGAGGTCCCAAAGGAGTGGAGGGAAAGTAAAGTGACGCTTATTCACAAAAAGGGGGAAAAAGACGTCTTGGATAACTATCGAGGGACCTCTGTCAGCAGCAACATTGGAAAAGTATTTTGTAAAGTTCTGTATGGGAGATTAGAGGAGGTGATTGAGTAGAAGGGTTTTTTTGGGAGAAATCCAGAATGGCTTCAGGAAGGGAAGGAGAGTCACGGACCATCTTTTCACGCTATCCCAAATGATAGAATCCGCGAAAGCAAAAAAGAAAAAAGATGTTCATGGCCTTTTTGGATGTTAAAAAGGCATACGATAGAGTATGGAGGGAGGGTATGTGGCGCAAAATGGAGGCTCTGGGCTTGGGGGCGAGTTTGTTGGGATTATGAAAGCATTATATAAAGATGTACAGAGTGAACTTAGCCTGGGTAACATTACAACAAAACGTGTGCCTATGGAGATAGGCCTAAAACAGGGGTGTATCCTTTCGCCAATTCTTTTTGCATTGTACATCAAAGGTTTAGGAGATGAACTCCTGCATAGCGACGAGGGGGTGGCAGTTGGTGACTTGAGGATCCCAGGGCTATTTTTTGCAGACGATATGGTGCTAGTGTCAGAAAGCGAAGAGGGGTTAGAGAAGATGCTGGGAATTGTTGGGAAATGTGGGAGCAATTGGAGACTCGAACTTAATGAAAGCAAGAGCAAAGTTATACCCGTGGGCCGCAAAGAGGATCCCACTCGAAGGTGGAGAGTGGGGGAGTTCTGCATTCCGGAAGGTAGCAGTAGACTTCTTAGTGTAGGAGAGACTAGTGACTATGGATACCTGGGGGTAAATATAAACATCACAGGAAGAGGCATCTACCGAAACCACACAAATAAATTGATTCTGAAGGGGAAGCGAATCCTTAACCAAATGAAACTTATAGGGAGAAACAGTTTCAATAAGGTTTTCGTGGGGAAAACCATTTGGGAAATGGTGGGTCTGCCTAGTATAACATACGGTTCGGTAGTTATACCCCTAAACCAGACAGCTGTTAAGAGCTTGGAAATCCTGCAGAACGATGCAGGCCGATGGATAACAGGCTCGAGTAATGCCGCAGCACTAGAAGCAATCAGGGCGAGCTTGGGTGGATAAGGATCAAGGACAGGATAGACCTACTGCAACTCGGTTATCTTAATTATTTGGTAAATCTCCCCGATAGCCGATGGTGTAAAGTAATGTATCTGAGAACTTTCAACTCAAATATCAAGACGGGGTGGATGGTCCAAGTGAGGGAGCTAGTAGAAAACTACTCAATGGAGATCTCGGACCTTGACGTTGGGGCAAACCAGGGCAAAAAGATCGTCAGAGAAAGGGTCATGGAGGATTGTAACTGTAATTGGCGAGAGGGGTCAAATCAAAGAGATCTTTGGGTGGCCTGCGTGATAAAGAGAAGCCTGGTTTTGAAGAGTACCTTGATGGCACCTTTGGGGGGGGGGGTCACTGTTGTTCAAGCTGAGGTCGCGGTCCCTGGAGCTGAAGAGAAACATTGGGAAACACAGTGAAAAGGAGTGCCAGATGTGTAACGTGGGCTTGGTGGAGACCCTGGAACACTTTCTTATAGAATGCCCAAAATACCAGTCTAAAAGAACAAGATTCACGGGAGTATAATGGAGAAGTGGGATGGGAGAATGAAGGACATGTGGTTAGGGGGCGACTCAAAGGAGAGGGTTAATATACTAATCGGAGAGGTTGGGAAGAATGGGGCAAGGGATGTCATCAAGCAGTTCGTCTCCGAGTGTTGGGAGGAGAGAAGAAGCGCGGGAATAGGGGGAGGCAGTTGGTAGAACATGGGTAACCAAGGCCTTCTCATACGAGAACCGCGACAAATCAGCGGCCGGCCGAAGTGTTATTATTATTATGGTGTTGTAGTCTATGTTCAGGCACCATACTATCGGTAGATGCGGAATTGACTTCAAGATCATCCAACCTCACATCCATCTGTGCCATGGACACAGGCTCAGTAAACTCGAGAACAGTGGCCGCGTGTTCGCTACTTATATCCTGAAAGGTATGATTTATATCCACCAAAGCGGTGGTGGGTAAGTGATGGCTGGGGAACACAAAAAGACTGGCATGGTGAAGCTCCGTTTGGAGTTTGCTGGTCTTACTCCAGTCTTGAGCACTACCTCAATTATCCATGTAGTCCTGGGTGAACCACTCCAGAACTTTGCACCAGTATTACAAGGGTTTGCCCTAAAATGAGGGCGATGAAATGATGGAAAATAACATGTCATCATTATCCGCAACAAAACTCTCTCGATCACGTTGAGTGACGTTGTATACAAGGTCACTGATGACAAGTTTGCAACTAACACATTCAATGCCCTGCATCTCGGCCGTGCCAAACTCAAGCGCAGACAGGCATTGGCGGCCGACGCTTTGAAGACGCGGAAACATGAGTCATAAAGTGCCAAGAACTCGACAACGATATTCGCGATGCGAATACTTTCCGCATTCAAGGGATGGTTGACGTAAGAGTCCGTCTCACGACCGAACGAGACCGGTGGCGTTCTCTCGGCAAGAAATACCAGCGAGGGATTACTGCCAAAGATGGCGTTGTAACGTTCCAGATCGCGACCGGCGTAGGGATCGGCGTTGGTGGAGTTGGACTGTTACCCAAAATTGCCGCGCGTTTGCGACTTCACGTTCAAACCCCATTATGTCGTGGCTGCAAGGACGCGTTCAACGTTCAGAAATTGTCCAGACTGCAGTGCTTTCTTCAAAGAATAATTCCAAACTTTCTCTCTCTCTCTCTATTTCCCCCCCCCCCCCCTCTCTCTCTCTCTCTCTCTCTCTGTCGGCCCCCTCTGCAAAACTGCATCTGCATGTTCTCCCTTCTGTTCAGTAAGGCGTTATCGGCAATGATATGACACTGCAAATTGCGCCTTTTTGCACAAAAAGGGGGGGGGGGGGGGAGGGGGGGGGGACGTTGTCCATGAGAAAATGTCGTGCGGTTCGCGGAAAAAACTGAAATTTCATTAAAGCGTTTCGTAGTGGGACAGAAACCTGATACACTTGAAGCGTTCTTTGTTCCCCGCGCCCAGTTTGGTTCAATCGCACGTCTGCGACTTGGTGAACTAGCAAAAGCCTACACCCTCCTCAACGATGTTATCAGCAGTACACTAGATGAAATATGTCCCCGGCAAACAGTAAAGCCGTAGATAAACATAATAACCCAAACAGCACTTGAGCTAATTAAACAAAGGAAACCTTTCTGGGCTTAGCAACCAGAGAATGATCAAATCAAAAAGCACGACTTAAAACCGCTTAAAATCGCCAACACGGAGAAGTGAAAAAGGCTATAGCTGAAGACAAACGCGTGACATGAGAAAAAGCAACACAAAATCTAAATGGGCTGAAAGAATCTAAGAGGTTCTGGCATACGTTTAAAAATCTTATTGGTCAAAAGAGCAAACGTGCCAATAATTATGTGCTAAAGATTAGAGATGGAACTGTTGCCTTAGACGACAAGGCAAAAGCCAGCGCTTTTGTCAAACTTATAAAGAAAGACCATCATCCACAAGAAGAGGACATATTTGACAAAGATTTTAAAAGAAAAATAAATAAATTTGTCCAAGATAACAACTCAATTTTCAATGAACCCAACTTCAACCAAAGACATGAATAAGGGGACGATCAAGAATTAACCGAACCAATATAACAAGAAGAGATCACGTGTGAAATTAGAAAATGCAAGTTATCTTCGTCTCCTGGCTAAGACGAAGTCTCTTACAAAATACTGAAACAGTGTCCCAACATTTTCGTCTGTTGACAAAACCAACTCCTAAACTTCGGTCCCTCCTGTGGGTACTTCCCAAAATGCTGGAAGTGACCACAAGAGTTATGATACCTAAAGGAGACAAATACATTACCAACCCTTGTAATTACCACCGAAATAGATTGCTTAGCTGTATTGGGAAATTAATTGAGTGGACTCACACTATGAGACTCCGCAACTACCTCGAATCAATTAACTTTTTCGATAGATGGCAAAGAGCACACAGAAGTCAAAAAGAAGGAATCGAGCACGTGTACAAACTGGTCGATTATATGAAAACGGCGTTTATTAAAAAAATAGGAAGCGCACCCTTGTTGGATGTGAAAAAAAGGTCGACTCGGTATAGCACAATGGCATGAGATATAGACTAGCAAAAATGGAATTATCAACTGAAAGTTTGAGGATCATATCATCATTCCTAACTGACCGAAAAATCAAGGTGAGGGTTAACCGCCAGGAGTAAGGGGAAAAAATACACGAAGCGGACCCATCAGACGGATCGATCCTAAGCCCTCTTCTTTTCATAATATATGTGAATGACATAGACAAAGAAGGGAATGATGAACTATCGCAGTTCTCAGACGACAAAGGCACGAGGACAGCCAGTAAATCCCGAAACATAATTAAAACTCACCAGCAGGATACCATTCGCGATCTTGTGAACTGGTGCGACCTGTGGCGCTTGAAGCTCAATGTTGCCAGAACTCAAAGAGTTGCCTTCTTAAGAGACAAATTGAAAAAAAGTCTCGGTTATTTATATCCATTCATACGATCACAAATTAGAAGCAAGCAACGAGGCCAATTTTAGGGAATTTATTCTGGATAGCAACCTCAGTCTAAACAGTCACGTAATTTTTTTACGGTTAATGCTACTAATTAAACGTATCAATTTTCTCAAGATAATCAGAGGATGAACATTGTGGAGCTAACAAATACGTGCTTCTTAAGCTTTACAGATCATTTATACATCCGAAACTACACTATGGTGTCATAATAACATGCGATCTGGGCAAAACCAACATTCAAAAGCTACAGGGAGTTCCAAATCATTCCCTCCACATGGCACTATGCAATCCCATGCGGACAATGATAAATTAAGTTTATGGGCTAGCAAAAATAAAAACTATTGAGACGCGTTTAAAAGACCCACAAAACAATACTCTTAATAGACTCCAAGATAGTGAAGATAAATGAGCACCGAACCCATAACAGAAAACCTAAACGAGCTAAAAGGCGCAAGGTGAAAATACAGATAGTTATCATAATTTAAGTCGCGTGACTAAATAAAATCTTAGGATCTATCAAAACTATTGAGATAAAGGACAATGAGGTTTACATCGCCAGACAAAAAAAAAAAGCCTGGAGTTAGCGAGGACTGCCTCACAGCTCAACGCGTTATTCATTACCATAACTCGTTCGGAACGACGTATATAGCCTGGACAGGTAGCAAGTGACGATACGCACAAAGCTTGCATCTGCTACCAGTGAGAGCTGCAAACAACAGAAAAGTCCCCATCTGCAGTCGAGATTTCCTTCCCCGGGGGTATTAATTTCGAGGAGGGGAGACTAGCAGGCCCCTCCACATGGATTTCTCGACGAAACAGTGCACTTAGAAGGCAAGTTCGTCTTCCACCCCTCTAAGTTACAGAAATGTAAGCAATAGAATGAAAGTGCGTGTAGTCAGTGAGGACTGCCTCGCTATTCATTGACAATTTTAGAATCTAGTCTGTAAAGACTGCTTTCGAGTCTGCGTGTGGGAAGTTTGCTGCAAAGAAACCCCACCTCGCCTCATCAATAGTAGCAATCAAACAGCAGTCACAAAATACATTATTATGCCTCACGTTTGTAATATCAGCCGTGATTGGTTAATTTGACAGATTCTAAAAGTCATAGTACTGGAGTTTTGGGGCAAATCTCGAGTACTATCGGAACGTTCTTCCCTGGAGACAAGAGAACAAAGAAAATGTAAGCTCCACTTTCATTGATCAGCGTCGATTACGCACGCTCTGATTGGAATTTCTCAACACCAGACGCTGGCGCCGTGTCCTTTTAACTTTTTTCGTCAACGATAGACACAAACTTACCAACAAATATATTATCTTCAGTGGGTGTGTTTTAAATTTTAACTCCAAACAATGAATTTAAAAGAATCAGAAATATTAAAAAACTCACGTGTTGTTCACCACTTCAGTGAATCCTGAATACTATCGACCGATAGAACATGAAAAGCAACGTTCTAATATTATAATAGCGGATTCCTATTTATCTCTACCTACAGCCTATCTAATTAAATACTCTCAAATGTTCTTGAAACACTCTAACCTAGAAAACACATGAAAAATAGATGAAGGGTAGGGAAGATTGGACCAAGCTTCCTGTTAAGATACACAGGAAACTACCAAAAACCAAATAAGGATTGGAACAATCTTCCTGTTGACATACACAGGAAACTACCCAAAACCAAATAAGGATTGAAGCAAGCATGCCTGGCTGGGACACTGCACATTTTAAATAAACAAACACACGAATAAAGATTAATCAGCCCTTTGAAGGGCTTTTTTGTGTCTGACAGTGTGTGTTTTTTTTTTACCAACTCGTCATCTGTTCCCACTGAAGGCAGACCAGATAACCAATTTTTTTTCTTGCTTATAACCGTTATGGATAATATATTGAGTTTGATTCCAAGCGAGAGACTGTTTGGGTTTCTGTTTCTTCTTTCTAAAACAACCATCAAACTCTGATTTCAGTAATACCGTGAATATTCCCACGTTTCTGAATATAAATACAGAGCATAATTCTTGTAGTTATTCACCATCCCTAGTCACCTTCCAGTTCGAGGTTGTCGGGAGTATGACCCATTTGAATTATTTCTACTCCCATGAATGCACATGCGTGTAACCAGTAGTCAAGATGACATTTTAAGTTACTATAGCGGTCTATGGGAGAAAAACAAAAATATTTCATATGCCACAAATTTCATTTTCTTACATAATATACGGACATATCAAATATTTTATAACATACTCTTTAAAATGGTATCAAATTCTTTATGTTAAAATTATGTTCTAAAGGTTCCATTTTTGCTTAAAATTTTCAAATTTTATCACAGTACATAGCCTTATTAATTTGTTAGAAAAGTATTGTAGGGTAACTTCAAAGCCCTAAAAAGGTTCTAAATCCTCCTGAGAAAGTTTGGACAAACATAGATTTGATTAAAGCAAAAATTAATTTTCTTTGTTCTATGAACATATTTTCGATATGTTATTGTTATAATGGTTCCTATTCACTTTGAACAGTGTTTTTTTTTTCTATATTTATTACCTTGCCACAGATACCTCTCCTCCCTGGTGTCAGTCACCACAGTTAATCTCTAATGTCTGGAGAACAGAGCTGTTTATTTTTAAAGTGTGATGATTAGAGTATGGATCAAAGCAATAAAAAGAAAATAGAAGGACAATGCCCACTTCTTATAGTACATCCTTTGTTGTGGATGTTGTTTTTCTAACAATTACTCAATATCATGTTTTAATTGAATTAAAACCTCTAGCTCCTTTTCGGACGTTAGAAGTATTATTTGTTTACACTGGATTCAATTAAAACAAAATGTATAAAGCTTCATTTCCTCATATTCCAGTTATGTCAACTGCAACAATCCCTACTGCCCTGATTGCACTTCGTAAACTTCGTAAATTGTCAAAGTCGTGGTCCGCGTCTAAATCTGGATTCCTCGTCTTGTGCAACCTGTCGCGCTTCCTCCTTACAGTGGTACTATGTAAAATACTAAGAACTTGCAAATAAAAGTCTAAACAAATAAATCATAGCATTCGTCATCCTACGATGATGATGCAGCTAACGTAGACACCACGCCCAAATATCATGACCAACCTCCTTGTCACAGTCTAAGCCATATGAACTTCACGATGGGACTTGTTACCACCCTCATGTGTTATGATAAGTAGTGGAGGGAGTCCTATAGGCAGGTTGCTTCTTGCCTACCTTGAATCACCATCTTTCCGCTGGCGAAAATGAAACACTAATACTCTAATCTCAGAAAAGTAATGATTCGATCGTCATTCTCCATCATGTGTCACATAATTGGCTCTCAGTTCATTCTTTCAGTCACAGTCTGTTTGTAATCACCCCATCTTCTTCCAGGGGTGGCAGGTAGACAGCCAATCTGGATATGCCACTTCCCACTGTATACTTCTCATTACATTTGTGCAATATGTTTATTTGTAACCATTTTACATGTATGTGTACCGTGAATAAAGAATCTGAATCTGAATCAGCAATGGCAGAGCCCAGGGCTTATATTTCGTCTAAATTTGTGAGAATCCATTTGGATTCTCGTGAAAATGGTTACGAGAATCCATACCTACTATGAGTGTCCCAGGATCCCATGACGCCACCATGGTTGAACCCCTGTTGTATACTGATAGCACATGTTAACGTTTTACCCAACACACTTTTTTAATTTTCAAAACTAAATTTGATAATTTTTAAACAATAAATAATAAATAGATGATAAAATAATTAAATGAACAATAGTTACCAATAAAATCTTACAAATATGGCTGTCATTGGAACCGGCTCATTGAGCCGGTTCCAGTGACAGCCATATTTGTAAGATTTTATTGACACTGTGTCAGGATATTTCAGGTCATGTTAGCCTTCTGCTTGTTAATTTGTTGCCGCTGTGTTAAATAAAGGGTTAAATTGATTCAATTCTTTTCACGCGAATACTAGCAGAGGTGCAGCGAGAATCTACATGGATTCTCGCCGGTTTATTGCGCGAATCTTCGTGTGAATCGATTCCCGAATTCTCGTCGAAATTTTAGCCCTGGCTGAGCCGTTACTCGGAACCTCGGAGTTAAATTGACTGGAATAAACTATCTAAAAGAGAACAATTCCTCGACTTGAATGCACAATCTCAAGGAGATTCGTTTTGGATAAAACTTATAAAGTACCAAGACTTTTGTCCAAAAAGAAAAAGAAAAAAAGTGAGTTACTTGCTTATTCAAATTCCTATTAATTTGTTGTGTATTTTATCAGGCATTTTTTTCTGTTTTTTTCTCACATAATAGTATAAATACGACATAATATAACGTAGGAACAAAATAGAGAAAAACATCGAATATGAAGATAACAAAGTCAACGAGGAACTATTATGGAGGACGTTTTGTGTCTCTGTCTCTGTGGTGACAATTCCATGTCAAATATGATCGCGTGCGTTTTGAAGCGTAAAATACTATGAGAGATAACTCGAAATTATCGCCCTTGCTATAGGAGTAGAAATAGTCCATATGCAACTACCCTACTCACACTTAAATCAAATAAGAGTACTGCACCTTGTTTCATTCTTTCGAAGATACATAGGCAAATAAAGTCGTGTATGTGCGTCGTCAGTGACCCCAACGACCCTGTGCGTCTACAGTGCACTACATCGTATCTGTGTGTCTTCAGCGCGCTACATCAGCTATGTGTGTGCTCGGTGCGCTACATCGTTTATGTGCGTCATCAGTGCGCTACATCGTCTCTGTGCATCTCAGCTTGCTACATCGTCCGTGTGCGTCTTCAGCGTGCTACATCATCTATGTGCACCTTCAGCGCCTTGAAACTTTTCATTCAATCATAGTGACAGAACAAAATACGTTAGCCCCCAGCCCAGTCCAAACATGACACGAAAGACTGTATTTTAACATTTTGGTTTGGTCCGTCCTTGCTAAGGACGTACAAAACCAACAAATTAAAATACGGCCCTTCAAGCCATTTTTGACTAGGGCTCCCTGCCTAAAAATGCTGTAACAGAGAAGATGGGGCGCGTATCGTGAATGAAGCTCTGTACTTGACCAGCGGTTGTAATTGTGAACTGCATGATTCTTGAAGCAATAACTTTATTGAATCCACTTGGCGTAATAAAGTTATCACTTCAATAATTGTGCAGACAAAGGTTTTAACTCTAGGTCATTGGATACTCATTAGTGAGCTAGCAAATTTGAAACATGCTGCTAAAAATGTCATTTTGACGGCGAAAAAATAATATATTTTATCCCAGAAGCCGGGAGAATCTCCATTTAACAATTGATTTCACCCCCCCCCCCCCCTCCCCTATCATTTATTGTGACTTCGGCATCGGCATCAGTATCCGGACACGTTTAAAAGGGGGCCAGTCATAGAATTAACCTTTTGGCCCGAATTCCCTTTCCCTGGCGCTTTGTGATCACTATCCACTTTCGATGCACAGTTCTGTACAGTTCTAAACAAATTGCATTTACTTGTAACATACTCGCCATTTAAAAACAAAGCAGCCTGAAAAGTGATTTGATATTTTCAAATATTATCAATATCGAATGTTCAGCATACTAGAGATATAGAGGATATTCACGAAAATTTAATGAATACCGAAAATATCTCGTGAGTGGCTACAAAGAAATATGAGGATCTTCACGAGCGACGCACAAATTTTCGTGAATTTTCTTTTTATTTAATGCTCTACGACTACAAACTCTCCAATTTGTGGCCTTTATTTGCCATTAAGGCGCAAAATTTATGTGCCGAACCGGCGTCCATACAAAAATTACAACAACCAAACTCCAACCATTGGAATGTGTGAATATCCGCACAAAAAGTAGTCCCGTCTTATTTCTCCCCTAACTTTACGATTTACCAAGGCTGGCGAATTGAAATAATCGCAATGTGTTTCGAAGAAATAGAACAATAACAAAAAACACCACTTTCTTATTTTCAATAACAAGACACGTCATTTTATTTTTTTTGAACTCAATGCACTGAAGACGTGTGAAGTTGAACTGAAGAAATTTGAAAGTGATTTCGGCTTCTCGCTGGAAGGTGAATGAGACAGTCAAACTTTGAAACCGCTGATTTAATGAATTGATTTAGTCACTGTCACTATCAATTATTCGAATTCGTTTGTATTTGGGACTCTGGAATTCATTACTGATGTGCTGACTCGTTTAAAGTACATGTGGTTCGTCATCCGAACCTACGATGAAATATCGATTTCTAAATATCATTTTGATATTTCGTTTTGCCGACCGACAGGGGAATATGACTTAATTTTTCAGCGTGAATTGATGCCTGAGCATTAAATAAAAACAACTGCACGCACAACTGCATAAAGATACAAATCCTCCCTGTGCGCATTTAAAATTAATTTAGTATTAGAGCCCACTTCAAATATCCTAGTCCATTATAGGAATCTTTTCTAAACAAGAATGGATGCAAAACGTCTGTACTAAGTCGTAGTTCACAACATTAAACAAAGAACTGGCAGAGTGATCTATCCCCAAATGAGCATCAATTAAATGCTTTGTCAATTATGAATAAGATGAATATATCACCATTCAGTCACATGCACGTCGTTACATCATTAAAAACCACCATTGCAAAACGGGATCCTGGTCATCAGGCATAACACTGCGGCGTAATTGGTCAGAACCATACATTCTAAAGTAAAATTTCGTTAAAGTGGAAATGTACATTCGTGTAATTGATCCATTATGTGTAAGCCTTTGGATGCGAAAGAACCTTATCCAAGTGTGATTTCAGAACTAAGATGGCTTTGTATAATGGCTGCAGTCTTCTAAAAGGCTAACATGCATATAATTGAGAGACGTTCAGCTGTGTCATATTTGTGTAATTTACCCGTACAAATTACTGTGGGATTTCCGTATGGTGTAAATATTGTTTGGGTTACAGTCTTGACAAAACCAACAGTATGGGAATCCGTATAGGGTGCACAATCGACGCCCTTAACTCAGATTTAAAAAACTAAAAAAAAATTAAGTCATCTATTTTTCACTCATTCAGTGATTATTGCTAATTAAATTTCATTTTCTTTTCCTTTCTCCTATTATAATTATTAAATTATAATCATTAATTAATTATTAATTAATTAATTTATTTAGTTATTTATTATTATTAGTTTTATTGTTGTTATTATTATTATTATTATTATTATTATTATTATTATTATTATTTTATTTATTTATTGGAGTTTAACGACACATTCGACAGCCAGGGCCTCCTGGTGCCGGAAAGTTTTACTGGTGGAGGAAGCCGGAGTACCCGGAGAGAACCTCTGGGCAGTGGTGAGCAACTGAAGACTCACCAACGTACAAACTCCTCACGAGTAGGGTTAGCATTTGTTGAAGACATGCGCACCATCGACGTGCAGTACGCCTTAGTACAGAGCTCCAACGTGCCCTATCATGCACAATCGGAACTGAGAGCATTACCCAGAGACACAACGCATTTTCCCCCGGCAGGGACTGAACCGTGCACTTTTCGGTTGAAGTACATTACTGAGCCAACGTGCGCCCTTCTGTCTCCAAAGCAGGGCTCAAAATAAGCGGTGTCGCGTCGCTTTTTGCTGTGCAAAACTTGCAAAAAGCTATACAATGTTCAATTATGTATAGCATTTTGCGATACAAGATAATTAACTGCAGCATAATTGCAGTTGATTATCTTGTATCGCAAAATGTAAATGAAAATCTGCAAACAAATTTGAAAACTTGTTCACTGATGCTTTACTTCTGATTGTGGAATATTCCATGCATCACTCAGATTAACTCTCCATCAAGTATCATTAGCAACTACATATGTAAGATGAATTCTATTGGTTTAAATTCTTCCTGTTTTGAAAACATTTTGCATAAAATGTCCATTAAAAATAACTTCAAGCCCATCAAATAAAACATCCCAACTTCCATTTTGAGAATTCTATTAAACAACCAAGACGTCAACTGAAAATATCCAAGTTCATGCAACATCTAAAGGCAGTTCAGTTACAAAAAAACATAGTAAATCTTTCATGTGTTGCAGATCATTTGGAAATGCCCAGAAATGGATGGAAACTATTCTTTCTACTTCGAAGAATTCAATACAAAACAGCATAACATAACTCTGGTATACAAAAATAGCTATGCAATTTTTACAAAATGCTATTCATTTTTTTTAAATGTGTAGCATTTTGCTACGCAAAGAAAACAAATTATTTTGAGCACAGCCCCTAAGCATGGCTAGGACCACCTTGTGGGCGCGAGATTCCCCAGCTTTTTTAACTCATCCGCTGAAGGGCTGTCGATGTGAAATGGAAAAAAAAACAATTATTCAGAAATTCTTTTTTATAGTATTTTTTTCATAATCGTCTCTCTTCATCCAGTGATTGTGCAAGATAAAATGCAGTTCAGTTTAAAAAATAGTAACACGGAGGAGCTCTGCTATTATTCATATATCGACACATTGACAGTTAGTTCGGTAGTTTGTTAGTCTGTTTGTTACAGATACAATTGTCAGAACCTTATCTGCTCATTTTTCAATGTTTGCCTCATAAGCATTACCTATGACCCCACCACCTCCTGTGAATAGATCTCGACAAAATCTAGAGTGATTTAACGGCACTCATTCGTTCGTTCGTTCGTTCGTTCGTTTGGTCGTTCGTTCGTTTGCTCGTTCGTTCGTTAGTTCGTTTGTTAGTCTGTTCATTCTTGTTTTCATTCGTTCATTCATTTTCTAATTCTGCTTCCGAAGCAAAGCATAAGGCACCTCAATGGAACGAGCCCGTGTTGCTTTTCTACTTGGGGGTCAGAGTTAAGACATCAGTCTCTTGTGGTAATTTTCTGATATCTGCTTGGGCTTGGTGCTCATCCTTTCGACGATGCGTTGCGTTGTTTTTTTATGATCACAAAATGGTTGTTTAAGAAAATAAAGAGTGTTATTACTTTCCAAAGTGTGATTTACTGGGATTTCCCGGTTTGATTATAAACGATAACTTCACAAGTGAATTATGCAATCAACAATTGGGTCATGTATCAGTGCGCGCTAACGAAGACGCTTTGCCGTGGGTGTAATGGGGACTTCATTGTTTTTTGTTTTTTTTAACCCTTTACCAAACATGAAAAGCAGACGACACTTGCAAATCAAATTCTTGAATAACTATCATTTTTATAGTCATTGTTTGTCTCCAAAACATAGGTTATGACCCTCATTGGAACGAGCTCGTTCCAATGAGGGGTCATAATCTATGTTTTGGAGACAAAAAATGAAAAAAATAATGAACATTAATTGGCGATTTTTGAGAATAGCGCTGGCCGGTTTTGGCGTCACGTTAGGTTAAGGGTTAAATAATATAATTATCGTTAATAATGAAAAGTTATAAACAGAGTAATCGCTTAACTAGACTGGTTACGTGAAATAATTTATTCGAGGCGAGGGACTATATTGTAAAACACTCGTGCACATTCGCGCACTCGTGTTTGTACAACGTCCCTCACCACTCATGAATTATTTCACGTTACCAGTCCAGTCAAGCTATTACACTCTATGTCTTTCATATTTAACCTGAATGTCAGGAACGCTAGTAGTGGGAGCTGCACCGTTCATGCTGGTTTATCCGGACCCCGCATCCGGACCCAGCGCCCAAAGCGCACAGGCCCTGTTTAGGCTTCCCTCACCCCTCTCTGTGCCCAAGCCCGTCAGGCCACATTCACCCTCCCCGCTCCCAAAGCCAGTTAGGCAACCCTCCCTGCGCTCAAAGGCAGGCAGTCCCTCCCTCGTGCCTAAAACCTGTTAGGCTCCCCTCCCCATGCCCAGAGCCCTTTTAGGCCATGCGCACGCTCTTTGTGCCCAAGATGGCCGTCCAAGATGGCGGCTTCCCCCATGATATCTGTGACATGGCTACCATAATACACAAAGTGGGAGGGCTGCCCCTCCCTCCCTGTACCCAATGCCCATTGGGGCCAAGATGGCCGCCCAAGATGGCGGATGACAAGATGGCGTCTTCCCCCGTGATATCTGTGACGTGGCTATCATAATACACAAAGTGGGAGGGATCCCCCTCCCTCCCTGTACCCAAAACCTACTGGGACCCAAGATGGCGGTCCAAGATGGTGGATGACAAGATGGCGTATTCCCCGTGATATCTGTGACGTAAACAAGCTACTCTGCCAGTGATTTAAATATTAAAATTAAAAATTAAAAAATTCAAATTCAAAAATCTCGTTCCTGTTTTCTGAAATATGCAATGTGTTTGGGTTAATATTGTACCGAGATATTTTCAAAGTACTCAGTTAAGAGGATTATCTTGTTTGTGCAAACACTTATTCTGATAAGTAGATTACCTAAGCTCCACAGGTGTACCTTATCTTCGGGACGTGTCTGAACTTGGGTCTCGAAATATGCTTTTATGTGCGGCAGCTATATTTTTCTGTACTTTGCATGATGAGATGGCGGTTACTGATTTTTGTGATGAGGGGTCTAACGCGCTTATGCGCAGTGAGGGACGAGGCTGAGCATTATTTATAGGTGTTTAAAGTCATATATTTCTATATTTCTATATTTTTATAAATTAAAAGTTTGGGATATAAACAACTCACCTTGACTTTGTGGCATTGTGTATTTTATAAAATTTAATGAAAAATATGGCGTCCCTCATAAAATACAAGGAGGCTTTCCCATGCCAAAATAATTAAAATTTCTTCATATTACACAACAAGACGGCTGTCCGACGTGCTATATAATACGGCGCATTGGCGGATCCAATACTCTACATCCGCGCGATGTCAATAAGATGGCGAATTTCACCACATTAGTACCCCTTAAGTGAATTTAATAAAGTATTTTGTAAAATTTATTGAAAAGTTACATGGCTTTTCCTCGTAAAATATAGGGAAAAGGAGCCCCCCCCCCCCCCCCCCCCCACCGAAATAATGAAAATTCGAGTTTTCATTTGAAATTTGTTCGATATTTAAAGTCACCAATGTATGTTGTAGGTTTTGTTTTCACTGAAAAAATGAGAAAAATTAATACTTTGTATGCAAAACGTTGGAGTTTTGTTAGCAAAAATGTCTACATGTATAATAGGTTACGACTAACTGTTTCGCTAAACGTGTGATATAAAGAGTATTTTATTGGAAGATCGATTCCAACAACCGGAGTTATGCCGTACTGGTTTATGGGTGGAGGATACCCCGAGGGGCATGGGATATGGACCCCGACTCAAGACCCGCATTTTTTTCACCTTCGGTTTTCATTAAAACCGATATGCAATACTTTGACTATTTGACTATAAGTTGCGCGAAATTTATTGGTGTTTCAAAAAGTACACTTAGGATAGAACGGCACTTTTTAGCTTGTTCACCAAGATGAAAGTCAGATTTTGGGATAGTTTGAGCAAAAAATTAAGGCGGTGGAAGGTAGATAACTCGCCTGAGTCTCTCCATTTCAATACTTGACAAAAACTAATTTTAGTCGAACTTTATTGAAAAATTGTTTTACTCCGCCTTGTACCTAAAGGCGTTAGGCGCCTCTCACTCCTCCCCATGCCCAGAGCCCATAGGCCATACGCACCCTCTTTGTGCCCAAGATGGCGGTCCAAGAAGGCGGCTTCCCCGTGGAAGTGACGTGGCTACCATAATACACAAACTGGGGGCTCCCCTTCCCTCCCTGTACCCAAAGCCCATTGGGCCCAAGGTGGCGGTCCAAGATGGCGGCTTCTCCCATGATATCTGTGACGTGGCTACCATAATACACAAAGTGGGAGGGCTCCCCCTCTCTCCCTGTACCCAAAGCCTATTGGGACCCAAGATGGCGGTCCAAGATGGCGGATGACAAGATGGCGTCTTCCCCAATGATATCTGTGACGTGTGTACCATAATACACAAAGTGGGAGGGCTCCCCCCCCCCCCCCTCTTCCTCTCTGTAACCAAAGCCCATTGGGACCCAAGGTGGCGGTGGATGACAAGATGGCGTCGTCCCCCGTGATATCTGTGATTTGTTGGCGATGTTTGCTTCAAGGCGGCTGCATATAAGGGATCTGTGACCTTCACGCCAGACACCGATGTTGCAATTGCTCTGGTTTCACTAAAGCTAACTTGTTGGTCACATTTAATTCGTTTTATTATTTTCTTTCTTTTTGCCACACGGAACAATCCTTTGGCGATGCAATATGACTACCGAGGGAATTAATACATTTTACCGTACTTTTGTCACACTGTTGTTGAACATGCTTTTCTCCATACTTATAACATGATAGTTGATATCGAAACTTCTGGCACCTAAAACATCGAAGGGGATTTGGAATAAATAAACCAACTTTGGTCTTCACGTATCCTATCGATTTTGATTTTATGTTGTTGTCGTGTATAACAAACGAATATATGTGTGTTGTTTTTCACTATACGACCCTCTTTTGATATTAATTCGTTCGTCTTCAGTTGCAGGTTGAGGACTGAGTTCATTCATGTTGTATATTACGTCAATATCCGATAGTTAACTTGCGCGTACAACATCTCTACTATTATTGAGGGTTCGTGTGAATAAAACGTCTACTTTTAAGTCAGCTTATTCTGCTTGTATCTCCTGAGCACATTCTTTCAATATCCCATTTGATCACGTTTCTGTAACTTGTTTTATAGTACCTGTAGTACGTCCACTGACAGAATTTTCTTGTGCAAATTGGTTTATATTATTCATTGTTTATCATCTTCTGCTATATAGAAATGCTGGCCACTTGGTCAGGGGTTTAGCTAGTGTCTACTTAGAGGTTGGACATTCTGTCAGTTATTATGTGATATGAGTGTAATGATTCTAATTGCCACTCACAAACAACTCAGAGTGTGCAATAGAAATGAACATGTTCAAAAACTCTGAAATTCGCTAAAAGTCAGTGTACGTTGGCAATACCAAAATCATGCTTCAATAAATAACTGGTTGAATGACCTCCCAATGCACCCTTTTACGGAACTCCCGATTAGCCACTCCGTACCATCCAACTATTCATCTACGTCCAAATTTAGGACCAAACCAGTGTATTGGACAATTATCTCCAAGATGGAAATTTCTCTTACCGGTACACTGTTTGTCCTCAAGTACCAGGATTTCGTTGACTTGGACCTTCGGAAAAGACCTCATGGGAGAACAAGGTGCCTGAATGAACTGGTCCGAACCACTATAGGCTGGGCTGCTTTATCATATTATTTCACAGTTTGTCTGCGCATGAAAGCAGAGCGTTCCCCAATCCGCCATATTGGAACCCGCAGAGCAGGGGATAGTCAAATGAGATCCTAAAATCCACTAACCCCATAAAAAAAAACAAAAAAAAACAATTGTTTAAAATATTTCATTGGCAAAGAGTTAACATTCACAAAGTGCCTCCCGTTTTATTCATCGTGATGCATTGTTCCTAAATACACTACACAGATCGATCGATCTTAAACGCCTATGAATGTGGTGATAAGTCCATCAATACTTATTCATGCAAAATGCCTTTACATTTCGTAGAAGTAAACGGCCGTGGAACATTGATAGTAATAACTGATAGAGATAAAAGTAAACTTTCACGTAACTCCGTTCATATGAACTGGTAGACGTAGAAGTGAACGCCCATGAAGCTTTGATAACGAGAAATAGCTGTAGATGTAACGTCAATGCAACTTTGATAACGAGATTTGATTAATGCAGAAGTAAACGCCTAAAGAACATGGATATCGAGAATTGATGGATGTAGAAGTAAACGCCATTGGGCATTGATAACGAGAACAGACAGGTGTGGAAGTAAACGCTGTGGAACTTTGATACCGAGAACTGATAGACTTGGAAGTAAACGCCCAAGGAGCTTTGATAACGAGAATTGACAGACGTAGAGTTCACTTTCATGTAATTCTGTTCACGGGAATTCACAGAATTATGTACAAGTTATCATAGTTACCATATGTTGTCATTATCCTGTCATCGAAATAGAGGTCCAGAGTAGTGCATGTAAATTCTGAATATTCAAGAGGTATATTTCTGACTATGCCACACTTTTCAACAAAATTGGTTCGGTGCCTAGTTGCCACATACGCATTAATATGCAGCAATAGTTTAATGAGTTTCAAATGTAAGGCATCGAATACCAAAGTTTCACGCTACACATCCTGGTCCACATTTGACTCTGGGAATGAACACGATAACATCCGTAGTCCGTATGCAGTCTCCCGCATCAGATGTGCTACCTTATGTTCACAGGACAGTACATGTTTATCCTTCAACTTTGATGTAGAAACTCAAACGTGTCGCATGTCTGATAGACTAATCCCTCAGACACAAAGCAGAGTATATGCTGTCGACGTAGGTAAGTAACATACAATATATACGATGACTGAGTGTAATCTACGTTACCCAATACAATGCAGACATTTATAAATGTGCTAGATACAAAACGCGTGGAATCCAGCCCACGTCAAAAAACGCATCTGATTGCTGGATACGCATCTGATTGACGTTGTGACATGACTGGAATGTTTCGACACAAAAAGTGTCGAGGAAGAATATGAACAGACCTTCGACGGTGATATTTTTTCTTTAAAATTATCAGCGCCATCCATTTAATTTAACCCTTTGAACCCTAGCGGTCGTTTTTTCCAGACAGTTACCTGGCACACTATAACGTCATTCTATGGGATGGATGTTCAGTACATGTGTGGGGTAGACCAATCAATATTTTCAACGTGCAGCCCCGAGGCTGCACGTTGAAAATATTGATTGGTCTACCCCCACAATAATGCATATGGACTCATATTGCTGCCATTTAACTGACATGAATGATACCACTAGAGTTCAGAGGGTTAAGTTTAAGCGTCGTATTAATATGGAACACAACTCGTGTATAGCCTACGGGGATCAGAAATGGTACCGCTCTTGTTGAGTTTTTTTTTTCTTGATTTCACGAGCGCCTTCACCGCTCGTGAAATACAAGTAAAACTCCAACTAGGACCGCTGATTGTAGTCACCAGTAGTCCACTACCGCTGTGTTCTGTCTTAAAATACAAACGTTCGTATTTGCATCTAACAGGCTCATTGCAATTCATGGCTGGAATCGCGTGCTCATTAAGGCATGCCCAAGATGCATTATACTAATGGCGAGTGGGAGATTCAGTGACTCAGTCCATGACCAACTGGAAATTCATGATTGGATTATATCTTTTGATAGGCAATGCGGCTAAAACATTCTGTCGCATGGGAGGGGGCTACTCATTCTGGGACTGGTCAGCCCGCTAGTTAGTAATAAAACAGACGACCGAGAACGTTCGATTGTACTGATGACCTTTTACTGAATGCATTGAGTGGGATTTACTCGAAAAATTACCACGCAATAGCGATTTTGCCCTCAGCAGTTGCAGTGAAAAGCAACAAGCAAGTTAAAAACAATGCCAAGGTTGGAATTTTAAACCATCTGTGATTATTTGCGTACATCGTGCTCTATTCTGAGGGTGGTCCAAGTGTATTGTGAAGGACCCAGACTAATATTCCTGTTCGGTATCATGTTCTCTTTTGAAGAGGAGCCTCTTCTTAAAAGTTTATGGTGTTGGTGAAGTTCATCAGTGTCATAGGTCATAGCCCTATAGGTCGGCCTTACCCGTTTCCACCTCTCACATAGACCTACCATGCCCGGGCGTAGGGTTGAACTTCAAGAGGCCGTTATGTGTACTGGTATGTGTACCTGGAGTATCTAATGTCCAATAGGGTCATTAAAGATACTTTTTGTTTTTCGAGACAACTTATACACTTCATGTTTCGAGACACTTACGGGTGTACACGATAATTATTTAAACGGTTTCAGCCTTTCAACGCCTACAATATTAACGAGGGACAGATCCCAGTGGATGCATATTAATAATATAATATCGGTGTCATAATACGACATTTGGTATGAATTGAAAGTTTTGTTTCAATAAATGTTATGTATATGTATAGTATAATTTATTATTTATTGGTGTTTAAGGTCACACACTTATGCGCAATGGCTAATAGTGGCCGTGACAATTTTACGGGTGGAGGAAGCCGGAGTGCCGGAGAGGACCACCGAGCATTGACGAGCAACTATCAGCTACTCAACATTCTAACTCTGTTCAAGTTCCGCCCAAGCAGGGTTACAGCTGTTGAAGACATGTGCACCATCGATGCACTGTACGCCTGGGTACACGCTGTCATCGTGCCCGCACGTAGGCGACCGAGATAAAGCGCCTCACCCAAGGACACAACACGGGTCGCCCGGACAGGGATCGTACTCGGTACTTCTAGCATAGAAGTCCAGCAGTCTAGCAAAGAGCCACCGTGCCACCGAATATATATGTATAGTAAATCATTTAATTGACTGGGAATGTGTGTTGAGATGTGACCAAAGACGCTGATCGTCAGTCGCTTTCTCGACCCAGTCGTAATATTATAGGTCAATGCAGTAACAACTTGAATATCAACCCGGGCCTCCCAAAAGCTGTCGGGGGCGTTACCTGCATATTTAAGGTTGTTTATTGGTTATAGCAAACTTCAGTGGTGAGATAATTGTTCAATGGATATCGTTAAGTAGTATATTGTGCAAACGACAAAAACACGAGCTTTAAAGCCGGGAGTGTCAGGTAAACCCTTGAATTGGCTGGTCCACTTTGAGTCCTTCTAGGACACAATGCTATAAGAACAAATATTGGCTATAGAAAATACGCTATCATCTTGGGCCCCACTATTCCTCCTACTGGACAAGATACAAATACAGTTAAAACCAGAAGTCCTGTCACGAATAGTGCGCTTATCTAGGCTTAAATGCGCGTTGAAATTGCGCGCTCTTGCCATATCGAATGGCATCCAAATCACGGCAGGTTCTCCTGGTTACTCACTGCAAACACATGCAATGTTTCTGCCAATGGACCTCCGGGTTACCCGGAGGTCCATTGGCTGAAACATTGCTTGTGCACAGGCCACATGTACATAATCTGATAGCTTTACTATGGCCATAACGCGTATATTAACGCGCAAATCAACGTGCTATTTGTGCGCATTTCGTGACAGGACTTCTAGTTTTAACTGTAGCACTATCTACTTGTCGCTTTACATTGTCCAACTTTCGTTTGTCTTTGCGAGGCAGATTCATCGGTGAAGATCGGCAAGCCCCTATCTCGAACGATGCTACTGACTGGCAAAAACAATGGAAAGTCGGTATACATTTCACGGTAAAGACATTTCTATATGTAGAATCGCCAACCTCTATTCAAATGCACTCGTGATACGCTTCGTTCTATTAAATTGTCCACTTGAGTGTTATATCTATTCCAAATGCGTCATATTTCAAGTTCGTATTCATTTGAGAAGTTAATTATGTTTAATTTTAACTGAGAGTGATGAGTTGACACATCAGGCAAAGATAGGTAACGTTATAAATTCATCCACACATGACTGAACCTCCTTTCATAGAAGTCCCCACAAAACTCATACTAAAAAGTGGACAGAACCGGAAAGAACCTGGCCGGGGATGGTGGACGGGGCCAAAGCGGTCCTGCAACGGGATCCGGTACGATCCCAGGTCTAGCACACATGTGTATTTTCGTGGCATGTGGTGGTATATTTTAGACCCATTATTCAATTCGTCTAATTTGCAATTCTGTCCTTCCAACATTACTCACAAAGCCAATGGACTGAAAGGATATGGTGTCTTCATACGCTTCAGGCAGTGGCACGAGGTTGTTTTGCCCGAGGTTTTTTTCTGGTCTACAAGACATGCTTTACAGATATAAGATGAGTGGTAGTTGAAACCTTCAGATATGTTCAGTTAAAAGATCATGTGTAGTGAGAAAGAACCAATCTTGCCCTTTACACAACGTACCGGCCAAAACCGGCCAGCGCTATTCACAACAAAATCGCCAATTAATTTTCATTATTTTTTGTTTATTTTTTTTTGTCTCAAAAGCATAGGTTATGACCCCTCTTTGGAACGAGCTCGTCGAGCTCGTTTCAATGAGGGGTCATAACCCATGTTTTTGAGACAAAAAATAAAAAAAAAATAATTATTCAAGAATTTTGTTTACATGTGTCGTCTGCTTTTCATGTTAGGTATTTCTCATTTAAATAGTAACGAGTTAAAAAAAACACCAATACTTAAGAATAAAGTAATTAAAAAAAAGAAAAAACAAAGCAGAAACCTCAAATCAGAACGAACGGCAAACATTTTAAACAGATTCGCCACGCTTCTTGTGAGAATAAAGAGTAATGTGTTAAGGCAATTCAAATGCCTCCCACCAAAGCACTGTTCTCAGAAACTGTTGTCTGAGAAAGCAGCAGATGGAGCTTTTGTTAAACCTAACAGACATCATGAGGACCTTGGAGCCTTCGGCGTAAAGTATTACCAGATTGCCATGGTTTCCTGACAAATCTGATCTGTCTGCATCTGTTGAATAACAGAGTCGACAGGGAAGAGGGGGCCCCAACTCCGAATAAGTTCGCATGACTTATCGGGTGCCGTCAGTTTACACCATTGCAAAGAAAAGTACTATTAAGGGATAGCCGCATTGTCCTTTCATAGTCCCGATCAACAAAAAGGAAAGAAGAGGAGTGGTGGTTATTGTGAGGAGGAGGCTTACGAGACCCTCCAAATGCAAATAAGAAACGACGGCAAACAATCCTGGCATTCAAGAAAATAGTATTGATAAGAAAAGAAAAAGGCGATTTTTAAAAATAAGGATAGAGATGTTGAATCTTTCTGGAGAGTTTGTGATGATAAATGGCAGAAGAATGGCTAATTTTCAGTGGATCTCGTTCTTCAAATTTGATCCTGTCAGTGAAGCAAAAGAATACCCAAATAATAACATGTAAAATCTTGCCAAAATTATGATGTTGATAATAAGATTTCTGCCGACAGTTTACTGAATATTCTTATTTTTATTTAATCTTATTTGTTTTACAAGGATTGGCGAACAAGTTATGCAACTTATATTAACGCCTCTCCTTGGCCCAATGGCGTGGGTGTGTGGGATGACCTTCATAGCGGCAACTTCGTGGCCTAGCTCTTCTCGAATACTACGAATATTCTTCAACTCTCTTTTCAACTGAATAAAAACTGACACAGACTTTTATAAACAATAGAGAATTTTGGGTTTTTTATATCATGAACCAAGAAACGGGAAATTTCGAGAAGGCGTCAGACCGCACGCACACCCGCACGCACGCACGCACGCAATGTTAAGAATGGCGACAATTTCTTTAAAGAAAACAACTGGGTCACGGGTTTCGGAAATTATGCCGATGAGGAAAAGAACCCTCCTTTCACCTGATCATTTTTTTTTATTTTAATAGTATGTGGAACCGCCAATTTTCTTCTTCGAGGGTGGGGTTGGGTGGGGGTGGTGTCTTGTGAAGGGTGTGGTTTACAGCGTAGTGAAAGGTATGAGCTACGCAATATTAATTTTTCGCCCGAACTTTATCAATTTGCTGCATTGTTTTGTGTCAAGTCTAACACTGGAGGGAAGGCGGTGAGTGTGTGGGTGTGTGTGTGTGTGTGGGGGGGGGGGGGGGGTGTAATCGCATGCAAGTTGGGATACACACGAGGAGATGAACCTTGGATAGTTGACAAACGGGATGGTCCCCTTCAGCCCCTCCACTTTTTTAACGGACAATGTTTTTTGTATGCAATTATTTTAACACAACCAATGACTGGGGAAACAAGGGGCGGATCCAGAGCCTCCCCCATATTTTCGCCTGTTATGTTTCTCTCGTACTGGTTCAGTTTCGATGGATTTCGGATCATTTTTTGCAGTAAGTGGCAGCAAACGCTAAAATTTATACAGTCTGTTAATAAATCGGTTAACTGAAGTAGATCGTACCAAATCCACCCCCAGACACGATAATCCACAGACAGTATGATTGCTGTAAACGTCTGGTAAAGCATACAGGTGAGGTATATTTTTCAGCTTTGGTCGTTACGACCAAAGCTGATAAATAGATCTCACATGTATGCTTTACCGACAATTTTTAACGGCTCTTAAAGTGTGAAATCTTTCAAATACATCTCCTGAAAAATCTAAAAAAAAAATATCCACTCAGATGCATGGAAATGCGGGTTTTGGAACCCTGGAATTCAAAATTTTCATTCCGACGACCATTCATCGCCCGATCCACCCCCTCATCCCCCCCCCCCTCCCACAGATACACACATTTTGAAAATCGTTACGCCGCCCCTGTATCTCTAACGAAATGGAATGTTTAAGTCTCTTATGGCAATACGACATCATTTCAGAATGCTGTAATCGATTTTTTTTACAAAGATTACTAGATGGACACTTATCCAGCGATAGTATTTTGGAAATGATGCAGCTTGTTATTTGTCGCTCCATCCCATTCCGCCTGCCACGCAGATGTGATGTACTTATTGAAATGTGTTGTAAACTCACTTCCAGTGGTCTAAAAACTAGTGAGTGGACGAGTTAAGGTCTGTTGTTTGGCACTGTCTACGCTGGTGTTACCGGTGATACTAACATGTCAAGGTAGCCAGCAAAACACGATATTATATTGGTTAGAAATGACAGTATTCAACTTCCCACGATGTTCCAAAATGCGTTCTTCAACCTGGGATTAAGTAAAGCGAGGAAACAGAAAGTCCTAGGCGGGGGTTGGGGGTGGGGGTGGCCATACCCTACTAGGCGGGTCCACAGGTGGCGGATGGAAGATGCTCTGCTCAATTGGACAAGTTTGCTGGTTTGAAATTAGCAACAGTTTGCTGCTGATAATTCAAATACGCCATCCCGCACCAAAATTGTCCTATGCTGCTATAACATCCTGCAGGCACCTTGTTGTCCTATGAGGTGCGTTCCGAAGATCCCGGAGGAAGGAATCCCGGCAGTTGAGGACAAACAGTGTCCCGGTTAGGGCAATCTCCATTTTGGAGATACCTGTCCAATATACTTCATTGGCCCTAACTTCGGGAATAGAGAGATGGCCGAACCGATCCTTTTTACCCAACCGATAGCCCCCATAACGGGTGGCACGGTCACGTCGGTGGAGAGGGTGGGTATGGCATTAGGTGGTCATTCAATCAGTTATTTCTTTTACCATACTTTCGTCACTGTCATCGAATGCTGACTTTTAACGAATTTTGTATTCTTGAACATCTTCTTTATTGTTGCACTGTCTGAGTTAGTTGTGGGTAGCCCTTTGAATTTCACTAGTCTTGTATTGCAAAAAGCTGGTTGGATGACCAACTTCTGAAGACCTGGTACTACCCACACTCTACGGGCCAATCGTTCAGCAGTATAGATTACCCCGGTCGAGTATGCTTTCCATGTGCTCTTGGCGTTACTTGCTGGATATCCGCAACGTAATCCCCATCAGATGGGCTGGGAGTAAGGGTGAGAGTCAGTCATGGAATGATGAAATATAAAAACACATAAATATGGAATACACACAAAACAGAACGTGGTCGGGAGTTTTCTATTGACTCTGACTCAGATCAGAACGTTTCAAGACCAAACAGCTCTTCGAAATTCACTATCATTTGCGAGGCAGACGAGTGCAAGAAGGTCTCCAACATTAATTCATTTGCATTGGAGAATGCCATTAAGGGAATCGCTGGTACGCACCGTTAAAATGTTACAAAAACTTAGGTCTGGTGCATTACTTGTTGAGCACTAAAAGGAGGCACAAGCAATAAATTTACTCAACATTGATAGACAGGCAGATATGGCTGTGAATACGTTCCTACACAGAAACCCAAATACCAGCAAGGTTGTGGTTAGAGCAATGACGTTAACTGCTATGAATAAACTCGAGATAAGAAATGAACTCAAACCACAAGGTGTTGGCGATGCAGAAAGAATTGAAATTAAAAACAAAATCGTTCAGCAATACAAACAAATACATATATACTTACATTTGATTTTTCTCAGCCGCCTAAATCTATAAAAAAAGTTTGTTCCATGAATATCAAAGTGGTTTTGATATATCCCAAATCAACATCGATGCAACAATTGTCAGATGTATGGACATGGACAGAACAACTGTAGATGTGAACCAATATGTTTCAGATGTGGTCAGTAACATCAGTAGCCATGAACAATCCCATAATCCCATCAGGTGCGTTAAATGTCAGGCCAATAACATGTCATCACCCATAGATCGCCCTGTCTGGAAAGGCAAAAAGAATATACATAAAGTGAAATACGAAAAGGAAATAAAAGGCCAGATAAATCGTGGCGCCAGTGCCTGGAATGTGGAGACCGACGTCATCATAAGCGACAAAACTATCAAAAATTACCAACATCGTCAGTCGAATGCCAGACACAATATACATGGCTTCAAGGAACAATTCCGTCTTCAGAGAAGGCCTTTACACTCGAACAAACAGAACCACAGTCTTTCCAAACAAATGCTACTGCTCAAATAACAGGGAGAAGAATAAAAACCGGATAAACACAGTAACATACTGCAGATATACCCACATTTGGAAGCACAAAGGACCTAAATGGCAAAGCAGTGGAACAGTTTATTACAAAATACGACATGCGTTTCTTCAATGATGGGTCAGAAATTTACGTGCACCCCGCATCTAGTTCATACTCCTCCATTGATCTTAGTATTGCCTTCCTTATCGCTTCCTTGATTTTTCTTAGAAGGTTGAAGGTGACTTGTGTGGAACTGCCCACTTTCCATTTGTGTTGGAAACTGTAGTCCTGGTAGATGATGAAAGAGGGCCTCGGTGGAACTTTAAAAAGGCTGCCACTTTCTCATCGCTTTGTTCTGCGCACCTCATACGAGAGATCGTTCCGGAAAGTGCTGACCAAATAGAACACTTAACTAAACAGTTGCGTAACATTGCAAAAACATTCATTCCTAAAACCTCGGCAAACCCAAAAAGTATCGGCAAAATACGATGTGGTAATGATTGGAAACAGGTTATAAAGACCCCAAGAAAACCTTACAGGAATTTAATAAGTCACATACTATTAATAAGTTTCTACATAGTACGTATAAATCAACAAAACGATTTACAAAACAAAAAGAGATGTTATTGAAAACTTGTTTCTAAACTTAACCAACATACACCTATGAAGAAAATATGGAAAATGGTTTAAAACAGGAAAAGGAACAAAATAAACTGTACAACACCTGGCACATAACAACACATTAAACACATAAAAAGAAACATCGAACCGAATTGGCGTACACATTTTCTAAACATTCATCGTCTGAAAATTGTAATACAGAATTCATCAAAATTCATCAAAATTTAAAAAAACAACAGCAAAAGCAAAAAAAATTAAATTTACCACGACGTATTTAGAAGATTATAATGAACCGTTCTCTATGGAAACGTTTTTACATAGAGCAAAAGATACTGCGACTAGACCCGAGGAAATACAGCACAAAATTTCAAAACATCTGTCACAATCATCACTTGAACTTTTATTGCCATTTTAATGACATGGGTAGTTGGTCAGTTTGCACCTTCTTGTCGTCAAGCAGCAATCATTCCCCTTCCAACGCCAGATAAAGATCACAGCAATCCATGTAATTACAGATCTATTGCATTAACAAGTTATCTGTGTAAAAGCAAAGAACAGATGTTCAATGGTAGACTTGTCCAGTTTCTGGAATCGATAAATCTGCTTGCGAATGTTCAGTGTATTTCGGGAGCTAGAGAAGTACTGTAGATCATTTGGTCAGACTAGAAACGTTTATACAAAATTCCTTCGCCAAAAATCAATATGTTATCGCCATCTTCTTTGACCCTAAAAGAGGCCTTTGATACAGCATGGAAGTATAGGATTTTAAAAAATATTTCTAACATGGGGTTGAAGCATCGTATGTCTCACTTTATTGAAAACGTTTGAAAGGATCGTCAATTTCAGAGATCGTCAATTTCAAGTTCGTGTTGGATCTACGATATCTGATCCTCATGAGCGAGAAATTTAGTTTTTCCCAAGGTAATATTTTATCACTTACTCTTTTTTTCAGTGAAAATTAATTGCATCATTGAAAGAATTGAGAATATGGTAGATTCTTCATATGTCGATGACTTTTAAATCTTCTTTTCTTTTCAAAAAACATAAATGCTATAAAACGCAAACTTCAGCTATATTTAAATATAATTCACAAATGGGCCACAGAAAACGGTTTTAAGTTTTCAAAAACGAAAACTAATTGTGTGCACTTGTGTATCCGGAGATGAGTACTATTAAGGTTGTTAACGAAGTAACATTCTTAGGTTTATTGTTTGACAATAAAATGAATTTCACCTCTCATATAAAACAACTAACAGTGAGATGTAAAGAGGCATTGAATATCCTCAAGGTGGTTGGTTGCACTGATTCGGGTGCTGACCAAAAAACATTATGCCATCTGTAGAGATAACTTGTTAGATCCAAATTAGATTACGGCTGTGTGGTTTGTGGTTCTGCAACAAATTCGTACCTGAAACCACTTGATGTAATTCATAATAGTGGAATTAGAATTAACGTGGATGCTTTTAGAACAGCGCCAATAGATTCAATGCTTGTCGAAGCAAAGGAGCCTTCTCTTGAGAAGCGCAGAATTAAACTGCAACTCCAATTTCTAAACTGCTAGTTAATCCATCGAAATCTGCCTATACATGTATCTCAGACCCTCAAAATGTTGATTTTTTTAACCGTCACCAGAAACATATTCCTCCATTGGGAATTAGAATTAAACTCCATATGGAGTCCACCCAAATTGAATGTGATATGATAAAAAAAATGTGACGCACACATTCCTCCTTGGCATCCTAAAAAAACTACAACTATTTTGGTCCTTGCTTCTACCAAAAAGTCTGAAACAAATTATTTGCAGATTAAGCAGAAATAAGCTCAAATTAAGGCCAAGTATAGTGCTTATACAATGATCTATATAGATGGATCAATACATGGCGACAAAGTATCATTAACTGTTGCTACTGGTGAACAAATCATCTCAATCAGAATACCAAATAAAAGCCCTATTTTAACAGCTCATCACAAAGCTTTGCAACAAGCACTTGAACACATCGAGAATGTACAGAAAAAGGGGTCAATTATCTTCCCCGACTCTCTTTTCTGTTTGCAAGCTTTACTCAAACCCAAGTTTTAGAACCCTCTCACAGTGGAACTAGGGAGAACTTGAATACCCTCATGTCTGACCGATATGATATTGATGGTTACCTGGACATGTTGGTATCTTCGGTCACGCCAGGGCAGACAGTGCAGCAAAGCAGGCTGTAACAGAGCCAATCACTGATTTTAAAATTATTTTCTGTGATTTTAAACCACATATCAATACATACATAAAACTTGTGTGACCGGTGGAATTGGAAGGAGCGATAAATAACAACCTCCATCGCTTCCGAACTAATATTACTAAGTATCATTTCTACCAGCCTTCGTAGGAATTACGTTATTCTGGCGCAATGCCATATTGATCATGCAGGACTTACATGTTGCTTTTTGTTGGAGGGTAATATGCTACCAGAATATTTTCCTTGTGAGCAAGCGTTAGCAATGGAACACATTCTTCGGGACCGTACAGATTATAATCTTGACAGACGGCAGTATTTTAATGTTGTGTCTCTTCGAGACCTATTTTAAAACACAAATTACGTGTATTATAAAATTCTGTCGTTCCTTCAGGTTCCTTAAGGAAATCAATAAATTTGAAATTGTTTTTATTCCTTTAAATTTCCATCCATTCATATCTATCTGGTTGATTTACACAGCATGTTTTGAACGACTGGTCTTATTTGCTCATTAATGTGTTCACTCCTTAGATTTACACCTCATATTTAATTTCATCTTCTCGTTATATAATCACTTCGTGGAAGATAATGATCTATATTAAAATACACACTTTTCATGACCACGATATAGCCTTAGCTGCCGATGTATCGTAAAGCACCACTAAAAAATAAACAAAGAGGAAAGAGCGTCGGAAAATGTAATCCACTTCCTATCCTGACATTCTCAATGCGTCTAAGTGCTAGGTATAAAGCTTACACCTCAGCGATGAAAGAACTTATATTTGGTATTTTGACTGAGGAGATGTGAACACCTGTAACAACCGTTGATGATTTTTCGATCTTTAGATCCATCTGAATAGATCCGCTTATATGTACTACATTTAGACTTTATTTCGGCAAATTTCTGTTTGAACAGCAGAGAGTTTGTCGCAGATTTTGTTGAGGAAACAAGGTTCAAAATGGCAGAAGTTTTCATCAGAAGGCAAAATGAGAGCGTTGTTAAACCTGGGGTTGAGTAAAGCTAGTAACGAGAAAAAAGTGTCGGAAAAGATAATCCACTTCCTTTCCTAACATTCCCGATGTGTCCAAGCTCTAGGTGTAAAGCCTTCACACCAGCCTTCAAAATATAACTTATATTTAGTATTTTGACTGGGGAGATGTGGTAACCAAAAACAATTGCTGATGATAGTTTTGCTCCTTTGATCCGTCTGAATAGATCCGTTTATATGGACTGTACTTAGATTTTAAATCTGCATAGCGATTTTTTGGAACAGCAGAGAGTTTGTCTAAGACGTTTTTGAGGAAGCAAGGTCCAAACTGACAGACCTTGCTTCCTCAAAAGCCAAGGAATGTAACTTTTTTATCGAATCGCATTCCAGTTTTCCGGACTCCACATGGGAGGACATTCTATACACACAGAATGACACGCTTGTGTGAATGGGTTAATCGATATGGCAGGAGGCATCGAGTTGTATCCTTCCGCGATGGCACAAGTGCCATATCGATTAACCCATTCACGCACGCGTGTCGTTCTGAGCTTATTACACGCCTTCAGGTCTATAAAGAAAAACATTATTAGAAAGACACCTCAGTAATTCATTTGACAAGTATCAACAAAAAGAATACAGTTTATCACACACCAAATTTGCGAGTGGAACCCGTGTTACCATTACGTCCCCTGAGTTCCAACGCGTTCTATGTGCCTGGTGGAACTCAGGGGACGATTTTTAGCTATCTGTAATTGTGGTGCACGAAATGAAGAAAAATGCAGTGAAATTTCGCTTATATTTAAAAGTGGTCCTCAACGATTTCTGTTCCTCACAGATGTGCAGAACACATTTTCATTTTCTGCATGGTTTAGTGTTGCTGTGGATTTGATAGAACAGACGTGTAATAAAATGCTTAATGAAGGAATATGTTCCTTGTGTCCGTTAAAAAAATAATATTTTGTTCGTCGAAGACAGACAAAAAACAGGGTTGTATGGAATAGCAAACAGTTTAGAATATAATGGAGTGACAGTTTATTTCTGCGCTTCTGAATAGAAGGCTCCTCTGCCTCAACCAACATTGAAGCTGTTGGTGATGATCTAAAAGCACCCAGTAAACCACTCTTATTAATTGCATCAAGTGGTTTGAGGAACGACTTTCTCGCAGAACCGTAAACCACGCAACCTTAATCTAATTTTTTACCAAACAAGTGATCAAAACTGATGGAGTAATGTTTTTTGTCAGTACACCAAACAGTGGTACCAACTACCTTGAGGGGGTTAAGTGCCTTTTTACATCTCACATTAGTTGCTGGATTTGAGAAGTGAAATTCAGTTTACTGTCAAACAATAAACCCAACAATTTCTCTTCTTTAATACACTTAATGGTACTGCCATATATTGTCAATTTCGGATCAAGGTGCGTTTCGTCAGCTTCCAGAAATGAACACAATTCATTTTGGTCTTCGAAGACCCGTTTTTGAATTTTGTTTAAACACAACTGTAGTTTGTACTCAAAGACTTTCCTTAGTGCTATAGAAAATTAAAAAAGCTATCGACGTACAATAAAGAATTTACCATATTCTCAATTGCACCCCGCATTCCATTGTCTTTGACAAAAAAAGGGTAACATATGGAATACTACCCTGTGAAACACCAAGGACAATATATAATGTAGACCCACACGAGTTGTAAATTGCTGATCCTTTAAAAATATTTCTATAAAAAAGAACCATACATCATCTCAACCCCATGTTAAAAAGATATTTTAAAATCCCATGCTTCCACGTTGTATCTTATGCTTTCTCAAAATCAAAGAAAATGGCGAACACATGTTCTTTTCCTCGAAAGGCATTTCAAACAAATGTCTCCAGTCTAACCAAATGGTCTACAATACTTCTCCACCTTCCGAAACCACACTGAACATTCCTAAGTCGATTGTTCGATTCCAGAAATCAGACAATTCAATCATTGATCATCCGTTCCGTCCAGGCAATTCGTTAAGGCAAATTGGGTTGTAATTACTTGGATTACAGTTTCCTTTATCGACCTTTGGTATAGGAATTACTGTTCCTTTTTTTCTAGAAAGGTGGAAACTGGCCAGTAACACAAATGCAATGGAAATGATAGTAACATTTCGGGTGAGGTTTGCGGCAAATGTTTTAAATGTTAATAGTTTAGCTCGTCATTGTGAGTGGCAGCATCTGATGCATTACGTAAAGCGTTATTTTAATAGCGAAAAGTTCATTGTGATCCTCTACATTGTCCGAGGTAAATGTAATCTTTCGTTTTTTTCGGTCGTTTTTTTTAAATTTTTGTGAATTCCCAATTACAATGTTCAGACGACGAATGTTAAGAAAATGTTGAGGCCAATTTATTTGATCATAGTTTGAAGTGATTAGTGTGTCGTTATTTTCCAGGTGTTGCACATTTGATGTTGTGTCTTTCGCGTTAGTTTTTTTTAGCCATTTTGTGAAATTTGTTGATGAATGTATATTGTTTAAGTTTAGAAATATAAGTTTCTCAAGACATTGTCAGGGTATTTTTGTTTTATTGGTCGCCTGGTCTTTGTTCGAGTGATACGTAGTTTGTGTAAATTCCTCTCTCGCGTTCCATTATAGCCTGTTTGGGGTTAGTCGATGTTTCCGGAATGACAGTGATTGCAACGTCAAGCAACTCTTTAGTGAACTGTTCTACTTGATCTGCACTGTCTACAAATATTTTCCTTGAGCGTCATTTTGAAGAACGTGGCGAGAAAAACTCCTTGTTGGCCTTTTTAACATTTTGATCCCCTTTGGGGCACACTAATTATCTGCCCGAAATCACACTTTCCAGCACAACCACAAAGTAGTCGCCACGGCACAAGTCATCTTCAACCTTCGAAGAAAAATCAAGGAAGACTGAAAGACATGCAGTTGCAAGATCAAGTGAAGTGCACGTACCGTCTTAGCAATCACATTTACTGGCTGTAGTGGTACGCCTAACTTTAGACAAGAAAGTCACGCGATATTCAATTCATCTGTCGCCAAATAGACTCCTGCAACAGACTGATCTGGAACAACTGATTTACCAGCTCCTAAATCCAGGCATTTTGTCGGATGAGTTTAATGCCCATTGTCCTCTTCGGGTTGTTTCTGCAGCAAAGTGGAAATGAAAGGCAAAAGAGTGAAAGAGATTATTTCAAAATATGACTTTGTTTTGTTTTTTTAATAATGGGTCTGGCACTTATCTGCATCCCGCACCTGGTCCATACACATCAATTGATCTTACAATTGCACTCCCTCTATCTTCCTCGATCTTTCATGGAATGTAGAAGATGACTTGCGCGACAGTGGCCACTTTCCAATTGTGTTGAAAAGTGTGTTTCCGGCGAACTATGTGTGGATGCCCTGCTGGAACTTTAAACACTCTGACTGGAGCCTGTCTCGTCGGTTTCTCCTGAACGCCTCAAACGGGATAAATTTGAGGAAAGATCTAACAGAATAGAACATTCCACTAAAGAGTTGCTTGACATTCAAACACAGTTATTCCTGAAACGTCGACAAGTCCAAAACGTTTCATCAAATCACGGTTTGATAGTGATTGCATAACAGGCTATAAAGAATCGCAAAAATACAGGGCAGGGATTTAATAAGTCACCAACCACACATAATTTGGACAAAAATCGGTCAAAAACAAGACTACCTATAGAAAAGAGTTTGGGGAAAAATTATGTGTCTAAATTTAACTCCACACGCCCATTTACAGAATTTTGAAAATGATTAAGAAATTGAAGGTAAAAAATTAAAATGGGCAACACAGCGCCTGAAAGATAACACCACACTAATCACACAAATAAACCAAATATCAGACAAATTGGCCTAAACTTGTTCAAAACACTCGTCGTCTGAATTTTGTAATCCGGAATTCGTTAAGATTAAAAACAACATGAAAAAAAGATCAAATCTTCCTCTGACTATTCAGAGGAATACAACGAATCTTTCTCTGTGGAAGTATTAAATAGCTCGTTGCATGAAGCAAAGGATACTGCCACCGGACCCGATGAAATGGATGAACAAATTATAAACACTTACCGCATTCATCACTGAACTTTTATTATCACGTTTTAATGAAATATTACTGGCCAGTTTTCTGACCAGTTTTACTGACCTTCCTGTCAAAAAGAAACAATATTTTCCATGCCAAAACCTGATAAAGATCAAAGCAACCCATGTAATCACATGCCTATTGCCTTAATACGTTATCTGTGTAAACCCATGGATGATCGATGGTCGACTTGTCTGGTTTCTGGAAACGAACAATTTACTGGCAAATGTCCGGTGTGGTTTCAGGAGCCAAAGAAGTACTGTGGATCATTTGGTTAGATTTGAGTATCATTTGGTAAGACTTGAAGCGTTTGTAAGAAATGCCTTTGCCAGAAACAAAACAGGTCGCCTTAAGCAAGCCTCTCGCTTCTTTTAGAATTCTTCCCGCTGATTTTAAATCACAAATCAATAAATACATCAAATTTGGGTGGCTGGCGGAGTAAGATGAAGCAACAAATAATAAGCTCCATCACCTCCGAACTATTATTAGTCCAGTTACCATTGTCTGAATGATCACGTCATTCTGACACAATGTCTTAGCGGTCATACAGGACAAATACATTCCTTTTTGTTCGAGGACAATGTGAGACCAGAATGTATTCCTTGTCAATGGGGGTGAATCCCTTCGAGACGTATCTTGCACTGTAGTTTCTCATGAAATGTCATCGTTCCTCGAGGAAACCTGCATTTATAATAAATTTTAAATTGTTTTTATTTTTTCAAACTTTCGTCTATTCAACTGGATGATTTACACTGCATTCCTTATACAACAGCTGGTCTAATTTTTCATTTCTGTGTTCACTCCTTATTTTTATTCTTCATGGAAAATAATGACCTACAGTACGCGGAGAGTGCATTATCACTAACTCACCCATAGAGTGTAGATTCCACCCAAGCAGTAATTGCAAATTTGTTGCAAAGCATAACCAGCACAAGCAACGTTTAAGCCAATGGACCGCCGGGTTAAACCCGGAGGTCCATTGGCTGAAACATTGTTTGTGTTTTTTTGTCGATATGTACAGAATTTGGAAGTTACAGCTTGCGTGATAACTCCACTCCGAGGGCGATTTAGTGATAATCCACTCTCCACGTACTGCATAATATAATACATAAGTTTCATGTTATAGCCTTAGCTGCTGATGTGGGGTAAAATACCAGAAAACAAATGAATCCATTTATATCGTTTCCTTTATTCCACCAATAAACAAATGAATACATTTTATACCGTTTCCTTGCAAAGATATAGCTTTAGCTGCTGATGTGGTCTTAAACACCAACAAAAAACATAAAATAGTAAATAAAATCATTTTGAAACATGAAAGTCTTTTACGTTCTTTTAAGCATACGGCATGAGCACTGTCGAGTGGTATAAACATGTTGTCTGTTGAATGTGCAAGGTAGAAAAGGCAGTTCTGTAAACTAAAGCTATGAAAAAGTCCCTCATTGGATTCGAACCTCCTCATTGGACATGTTATTGCCTTTCAGACTCGTCCGATATTAGACCAAACTCAGGGAGACCAGACATCTTTTACATTTTTTGATTGATGCATATTTATTTAGTTGCGTCCAATATGTTTGCCTTATTACAATTATAACGATATTTGGTATCTGATTGCCTTAACGTGCAGCCAAAACTTGATTAGAAGTAAGTGCTACGCAACTGGACATGCAGACGATGCAGTCTTATCGAAATTCAGGACAACTGCCCGCCCATAGAGGGTTAAAAAAAACTGAAAAGAAAAAAAAAATCAGTCACTTATATCATGAAAATGAACCTTTCAACTGTTATCAAGCATCGACAGGGCTTTATGAATAACGACTGTAGGACAATTTTAAATTTCAAACGGTTTCGGTATTCAACTATTGATTCGGTACAGTTTTTCGGTATCTCGATGATGTCGGTATCGCTTCGGTTTTATAATATATTGCTTATATATACATTCAGCTCTTTGGAACTTGATTAAATGCTCTTATCAGTGACATGCACGCTACAAATATACTTCTCATTGATTAAACTCTTACATAACAGGAAATTTATATATTAGACTTTTACGACAGTGATGTCAACTACACACCAGTTAGGAAGAGGTGCCAGACCATTTGGGTGCCTTCAACAGATCCTGGTCCTAAAACTTAATATGATATTTGTTACTCTCTTCCTGGATGCGGAATTCTTCCGAAATATAGAGTTGGGCATTTATTGCACCTTCTAATATGTACGCTAACACCAGTGTGGTTAAAATCAACCAGAATCATCTGTGTTGTGAGAATAGGAACCCAGTTGTGTTCATATATTGATAATGTGTATAATTTTTATCTAACGTGCAAGAGATTTTAACCCTTTACCTAACAAGAAAAGCAGACGACACTTGCCAACAAAATTCTTGAATAACTAATTTTTTTTCATTTTTTTGTGTCAAAAACATAGGTTATGGCCCCTCGTTGTAACGAGCTTGACGGGCTCGTTCCAACGAGGGGTCATGATTTATGTTTTTGAGACAAAAAATGAAAATTAATTGGCGATTTTTGAGAATACCGCTGGCCGGTTTTGGACGTTACGTAGGGTAAACGGTTAACCAACTGAGTACGCCAAAGCGTGTGTATGTTTTCTTCAGATAAGCATGGATTTCTGCCCAACTTATTACTTTATAACTTCTTGCCCAACTTCTGACGACCTGTAAAACCCATGATCTGGAGATATGGAGTTTTTTAGAGGATGGGGGTGTTACCTCCCCCTCCCAAGTTTCACGCCTGGCCCACATCTCAACCATTGTCTTTTCTGAAAAGAAACAAATCATTCATTTCCATTCTCCTTTTCGAGCATTGCCTATAAGGGAAATGTACGTTATAATATTAAATTACGTCATTCCATACATATAATTAAAAAAACAATAAACGCAATGACGTACGTTTTGGAGTGCGGTTCAAATTGTGGGTGTGTTTAGGGTGTTTTTTTTTTTGTTGTCTGGGTTTAACTCATGTCGGACACTTTTATGGGCGGAGGAACACAGAGAACCCGACGAGAACAGCCGGACAGCGTCAGATTCAACACCGTACTCACTCTACCGAAGCAGGATTAGCTTTGGTTGAAAACAAGTGCACAATCGACCTGTAGTATGCCATAGTAAACAGTGCCACCATGCACTCAGATGGACTATCGGGATTGCGCTGTTCGCTGGGACCGAACCGTGAATCTTTCGATTGAAGACCAGTGCCGTAACCGATTGAGCCACCACACCCAACGGTGCGTTTAGATAGGTAACGTACAAAATATTTGAGAAGCTTATGTCTCATGTCTCCCATTTTAAGATGTTCATAAATGGGTTCAAATTATTAAAAAGTAAAGCAATCAGATATTCTCTTTTTTTGATAGAGTTTTTATTCCAGATCAATATGACTCTTCACCTGTTTAACACCCCCCCCCCCCCACCACCACCACACACACACTGACACTAACGTCGACGTATCTAAACTTCAAGCAGCATTTTTCCCTAACAGGTAACTACGTATTTAACCTTTACCTAACGATGACGATTTGAAAATGTAGTTCTTAGAAAACTTTGCAAACTATTTCACGCAAATCATATCATGTGCCTCTTCATTGGAACGATCCCAACGAGCTCGTTCCGATGAGGAGGGTGGGGGTGGTCACCTGAACTGGTTTGAGTGAGATCTTTTTAATTTTTTTTCGACTGTCAGTTAGTAATTTATGTTGATGGCTTCCAACAATTCGTTAAATAGTGGGTTAACCAATTTAGCCATGAATCATATCAAACAAAATTGAATATGTTAAAAAAGGAGGAAAATGAGCTTGAAGGAAGCATAAGTACGTTGCATGAGGATGAAACACAGTTGATAACGCTGCGCACATTTTTCAGAGTGTCCAGCAGACAAAGACTACAAACTGTACACGTGCCGTGATATAAAACTGTGTCTGAAAATTATTACAACAGATGTCCATCAGCCTGTTGCTGAGAGCGACTGCAGCAATGACGGAGGACATTTATTGCTGATTACGAACGAAGCAATGCACATGTGTGTCAAAGACATTGTTAGAGCAGCTGGAAGTGGTGAGTTTGTATTTTGTTTTAAACAAAATGTGGTCTTTTTTTCTTAAATTTCCGCCTTTATTACGACAGAAAGTTTTATAACCAAAACATTACTTAACAGCTGTCGAATAATTGCATAACTTCTCGCAATAATGGAAGCCATTAATAAAGCTACACCAATTTGCGGTGGCGAAATGTACGTCCATGGCTGAAACCGCTGGACGAGAAGGTGAGTTTCTAAACCAAAAGTGTTCAAACATTCAAAACACGTAACAACTGTCTGGAGCAAATGCAAATTAACTGAAGGGGAAAGGCGGTAAAAAAAACAATGCAATAAAACCAATTAAATCGTGTTCCACTCTAGTGGTGCTAGGATTTAATTATCACAAAGTCCCCATTGGTTTGAGTACTGACAAAGTAAGCCTGTTGCTAAATCGGCATTTAATAGCCGGTAGTTTTTTAACCCTTTACCTCACACGAAAAACAGACGACACTTGTAAAAATATTCTTGAATAATTATATTTTTTTCATTTTTTGTTCAAAAACTTAGGTTATGACCCATCGTTGGAACGAGCTCGATGGGCTTGTTCCAAAGAGGGGTCATAACCTATGTTTTTGAGACAAAAAATGAAAACAAAATAATGAAAATTAAGTAGCGATTTTTGTGAATAGCGCTGGCCGATTTTAGCCGTTACGTTGCTTAAAGAGTTAATCTTTGCGCGAAGACCTCTGTGGTCAGCATTGACTCTAAAGTATCACCGTATGTGCAAATAGGCCACAACACTAAACCAACAACACAACGTTTCTGTTCTTTGTCGTGTCAACAACAGACAACTGCGACTGCTAGCAGCGGACATTACTGCAGTAGCTTGAACGACTACCAAAACATCCGAATTCTACAGCTCGCGCGGCTAGTCCCACAACACAACGTGACTGTTCTGTTAACATTAGGAAACTGCGACTGCTAGCAGGTGGCATTACTGCAGTAGCTTGACCGACTACCAAAACAATTCTACAGCTCGCGTGGCTAGTCTCACAGCACAATGTGGCTGTTCTGTCAACATCAGACAACTGCGACTGCTTGCAGCTGGCGTTACATTGAAATAGCTTGATCAATTACCGAAAACCCAGATCTTTACAGCTCAGTTCTTCAACACAGCTCTATATAACAAGACTGCTAGAATGCTCAGTGGTCACAAACAGAGAAATGTCTCCACAGCTTCCCTCTTGGGTGCACAAGCTGTTTGAATAAACACTTTTATCTTACAATCAATATGTATTTTGTCTGTATTAACTCCGCAACGACACTGTCGAGTATCCGACCCCCTGATACAGATGTTGGTATTGGGGGGTCGGATACAAGCATGTTCCTTTCGCATGTGTTCCAATTTTTTTTCTTTTTGTTCATCCGTACGAATAAATAGTTCGTTATATATTCGTCTACATTCTTGACTTATCCCAAATATATTGTAAGATAAAATGATTATTACCATTATGTGGATGTTCAAAATATGTATCAGAGTCTCGATCCGGGTTCTAAGGGTAGATCACGACTCGTCTTCGACTCGTCGTGATCTGCCCTTAGAACCCGGAGCGAGACTCGGATACATATTTTGTGCATCCACATAATGGTAATAATCTCTATATCACCAAAACAAATCCCTGTATGGATCGCTTTGGAACAATATATTTTGATAAAAATGATGATAATATTCGCGTTTTCGTGGCAATGCAAATTGAATATTTACAACTCATTTCAGTTATTGTTAACAAACACAAATTCTGAGATTTGTCATGCAAGGTAGTACGCCACGGTGTTTGGTGGGATGAAAGCTGTTGAACGACATCGTAACAGCTTTCTCGTCACCAAACGTCATGCCTTGGGGGAGTTTTCGTGTTGAATTACATGGCACCATCTTAGTTGGGGAGTTGGGCAGGTTTGACTTGCGACATTTTCCGCTGACCCTCCAGCAATATAGATGTATAGCGATCAGTGCATATACATATATATATATGGGGAATGAGCTCCATTTGCCATTTGCCAGTAAAAAAACAACGACCCAACGTGTCAGTTTGTTTGTCTAGTCAGCATCATACAACAGCGACTGCCTGCAGACGGTATCATACTAAAATAGATTGACCGACTGTCAAAGATTCTGAACCCTACAATTCAGCTGCTCCAGTGCAACTCTTCGGGAGACACTGTGTAACAGCGCTGCTGATAAAACCCCAGTTCCTGAAAATGAATATACAATTGCCCTGCTGTTATTAAAATAGGTCAATGAAACGCTTCATAAGCTTGTCGCTGAATGTCCCAGTGTATGAACTACACATCGAACTTCTCGCCCCAGTGCCGATAACAAAATTCGTGCATGCCCCGACGAGACGAACTTGTAAAATTTTGTAGAGCAGATCAAAACAGTCAAGGTATCATTAAATTATATAATTCGAGTCTCTTTATTTCCGGAACCAGTCCAGTCTTTATATAGTCCGTCGCCTCTGTTTAGATTCAGTCGTCTGGAATGTTCCACTGGACCAACTGAAATTTTCCATGCGATTAAATCTAAAAGTACCACAGACATTAATTTTCTTTAAATCAACGAATGAAATGTTTCTCAGTCGAGACTCGAGTTAAACGATTTTTAATGGCTATACCATTGGAAGTTATGAATGAAGACCCAACACAGGTCTGGTTTTATGATTACGCTGTGTAGTTCCACTGACTGTATTGATATCTTCATATCTTCAAGGCTAATTAAATACTTATCGATGTCTATAACTCATACACGAAACAATGTATGCATATTTACGTGAGTAAAGGGACATCTGATTAAATAAACAGCATTCACCGAGAAAAGGAAATAGGCTGAACAAGAATCTTAAGTTGTTATTCTGTTCCATACAAAATTAGCAGTCTGATTCGTTTTCCTTCGAATCTATTCACTGGAAGATCGCTTGATATCAGTTATCTTCGTCGTCTCACAAAATGCATAGCTGAAATAGAAATTCTACATAAATAATATTTAAAATACGACTGAGTGGAATTTCCGATATACTAATATAAAAAGCATATCTATCCATGCCACCATCCATCCTAATTCCACTAGTATCGCTAGTCTCATTTTACACTTTACTTATTTTAATCATATTAGAGGGCAGTACTTCACTGTAGGAACTTTAAGAGATTTAATTTATCGCACGAGCCCACAAATAGTTATCTCATTTTTGAAGGCAACAACATTTTTAATAAAGTTTAAATTATTTTTAATCTTTTATCGTCTTATTTGTCTATGTCTATTTCACAGGTTGATTCACACCGCTTTTTGTATAATTGGCCTCATTTTTACATTACGTTTCACACTCCTTAGTTTTATTCTTCAAATTTCATATTTCAACGACTCTTTTAATAAATTTATGGTGGTTAATGATCCTTTTTTAAATGCATACTTCCATCGCCACGATATAGCATTAGCTGCTGATGTGGCGTTAAGCACCAATAAATAATAATTATAATCGCTAGTCACTACTAAGCTTCCCAAGCAATATAAGATCTAAGTTGAGAGCGGATACCCCGTGAGGTGCCCAATACAGAATTCTAGCACCCGTTTCTGTTTTTGAACAAAAATCCCTACTGGGTAATATTTCAACTTTATCATCAAGGCATGATATAGTTGGGTTATCTAAGAAATAACTGTTGTTATATTTTAATCCGGCTGTAATATTAAAATATAAAAACTATGTGTACGTGAACGAAAAACTTTTAATTTTCGCAAACTCAGGAAAGTGTGCCACAAACAGAAACAGGTCACGTCAATCATTGTCAAGTTGTTTGTTGTTTTGATTTTCGATCGCAGACGACAGATATTTAACAAGTCACGTAACAATATCATGATTATCATGAAAATCATTTTTTTTAAGTTCCCCCAAAATCATGTTTGGGTGTATGATCTTTTATTCGTCTCCCACTTCGGTATATTTTATCAAATTCAATTGTTCCCGAGAAATTATCATTATATTCTCGCTGAATGGAGGCGATGAAAAATCGATCATTGATCTTTCTTTACAAGCTTGTTATCCATCTATCAGTCTGCCGGCACGCCTTCACGGTGACAACTGGATTGAGTGGGCGGGCTTCCAGAGTCTTCAAAGTTGGATCGGATGTGCGAACATGTAGAGATATTCCAAATCATAACGTGATTTGGTGTATACGATCTTGAAGCCTTTCACGCTGTATGCTTTCAACCGATCAAATGCAGAGGCGGGGCAAATGATTAAATTATTCAAGAACACGTTTGGTCTAGTGGTTGCTACTGGTAAAGTGTTAACCCTTTACCTAACATGCTAACATGAAAATGTCGATTCGATTTCTAATAATAGGCTCGAAACGATTCGAGATTCTAATCGAAATTATTATGCCTCACGTTTGTAACATCAGCCGTGATTGGTTAATTTGACACCTTCTAAAAGTCATAGTACTGGAGTTTTGGGGCAAAACACGGGTACTATCGGAACGTTTTTCCCTGGAGACAAGCGAACGAAGAAAATGTAAGCTCCACTTCCATTGATCAACGTCGATTGGAATTTCTCAACACCAAACGCTGGCTCCGTGTTCGTTTAACTTTTTTCGTCACCGGTAGACACAAACTTACCAACACACGAGCATTTTCAGTGGATGTGTTTTCAATTTTATCTGCAAACAATGAATTCAAAAGAATCAGAAATATTAAAAACTCATGTGTTATTCACCACCTCGGTGAATCCTGAATATGAGTTATGACTTCAATCTATTATATTTCCACAAGTTTAGTAATCCTCGTCTTCACTGAGCCTCCGCCTCAAGTTCAAAATATTTTTTTTCACTCCGCTTAATTCTATCAGCTGTCGTCGTCCGAGAAACATGAATTTATATTCCATTAATTTATACCACTTACCACACAAGCATTAACAATGAATTATAACATGAACAGCACGATGCAGTTGTAAACACTGGCATTTGGTTTTATAGAAACTCCCAAAGCGTCGGCACTTGTGACAAGTCATTTTCGAAGAGACGTCATTCGTTCGAAATGACGTCATGTTTTGGGATTCGACTACATTGTTATTACAAGATTGATGGCATGTTGCAGTTAACGCTTAACAATGAACGTTATTTATTGTTCGGCATAATAAAATAATTAGAACGTTTCTTTTCATGTTCTATCGGTCGATAGTCCCTGAGTTTGTGTGATTTCTGAAATAAAACCGGAAGCAGCTTCCGACCAAACTCAGGGACTATCGACCGATAGAACATGAAAAGAAACGTTCTATTATTATAATATGCGGTTCGCATAGCCCCAACAAAGATCCCAAAAACAGAATTTGAAGGGTCGCCTGTAATCTTCGAACGGACTTTAAGTTTTCAAGCACCTAGAATATGGAATAGTTTGCTATAGTTTCATTCAGAGGTTCGAGAGGGGACTGAAAACATGTCTCACCCCTATGGGTAAATGATAGGTATTATTAAATTCGTGTGCAATGCTTCAACAACTGAATTTTCTCATATTTTGGCCCCGATGTTGCATTATCCGAGCTGAGTGAGACATTCAGAAAATATAATTATCAATGAAAAAGTAACATAACTTATGGCAAAATGTGTGAGCACCATCTCTTATCATGTGTCTGAAAGAAGATGTTGTGCCAAACGTGCATGTAAGATTTCATGAACATCCAAATCAATAATTGTTCTATTCATGGATGAACACTGCAACTGATTGAGGGAATATTAGGTTGCATGCATCCATACGCCCCTCTGTCTTTTAGGTCACCCATTCTTCTATCCAGTATTACAGCCATACGTCTGAGTATGCAATTCCACAAAACACAGTTTAACCACCCTGAATCAGCAAGGGTTTATTTTGGCGGGAAATGTGTGAAAGCTGGGTGGGGAGGGGCGTGTGTGTAGGGAAGGTGGTAATGGAGATAATGTGACCACCCCCACCCTCAAAAGGGTCAAAAATCAAAAATACCACTCGTGGTAAACAGTATTCCAAAGTTGTACCTAACGATCACAGGACCAACAACACCAAAAACTTATATAACAGCCTTTGGTTCCAAGGTTGGACTTAGTAAACCTGGGTTGAGGTATCCTTGGTAATACTTTACAGAATGCCGACTAGATTTCATTTCCCAATCAAAAAAGATTGCTTATTTAAATTCCTTAAACAGAGCATAATGGCAACAGATGCACTGCCATGGGCTTGAAATATCAAAATATTTTCCCCATTCTACCAAGGAGATGAAATACTCCTGTCTTCTTATATCCAGCTTTTGCCTGTGTCAGTAGCGGGTGACCTTCAGTCATCAATGATCCATAAAACCCAAATTATTACCGACTATGGCTACACTCTTGGATACCTTCACGTTCTGAATAGGGCTGTCACGATTATTCGATTAATCGTTTGCTGATCGATCACGCCGAAATCGATTAGTATTTTTCGTTGTCGAAGAATCGGTAAATTTTACCCCGTTTTAGACGTTCAATAATTAAAATAAAAATGAAAAAAACTATTGTTTCTTAAGGTAAAGGGTCAAGAGCGTCGACGTTATATCTCAAGAAGCCGTTAGAAGCATTTGCCTTTTAGGAACATTCAAAGCTTTGATGTTCTGAACTTTTGAACCGTCAGTGTAATAATCAAGAAGTTCGCAACTGACGACCGGTCTTGATTATTACACTGACGGTTCAAAAGTTCAGAACATCAAACCTTTGAATGTACCTAAAAAAGGATCGTCTTTGTTGTTTACTTGAGGAAGGTCAATTGACTTGAACTTCCTTTTTAACAACTTAAAGAGAGGGAAATGTGGGGAGGGGTCATCTATGTACGATTAATCGATTATTTGCGGCGATTAATCGATTCCTAAATTATAAAATCGTGACAGCCCAAGTTCTGAATGTTCAGTGATATTTCTATTTGGATTTTGTTTTTATTTCCATCACAGGTTCGGCGTGGATAGACGGAAGAGATGTGTATAACAACGATACTATGATAGCCTGGACTGGTAAATCTCTCCCATATGAACTATGGGCTGACGGGGAACCGGACTCCGGAAACCAGGATTGTATTATCATCACTACGACAAGTGATTTCAATTTTAGAGATGCAGTTTGCAGCAGCTCAATTTACCATGGCTATATCTGTCAAATAATTGTAATATAACTGTGTAATTCCCAGAGGGAAGAGAAAGAAGAAAAATGACCGTTTCCTGTTGTCTTCACTTTCGCATTTTCTTTGGGGATGCGACAACCTTTACTTTTTCCTAGTTATTTCTTTCTAAAGTGTGAATTACTGGTATTTCCGGGTTTTATTATAAACGATAACTTCACAAGTGAATTATGCAATCAACAATTGTGTCATGTATACGTGCGCGCAAACGAAGACGCTTTGTCGTGGGTGTAATGGGGACTTCATGTTTTTTTGTTGCTTTTTTAACCCTTTACCTAGCATGAAAAGCAGACGACACTTGTAAAGAAAATTCTTGAATAACTATCATTTTCATTTTTGTCTCAAAAACATAGGTTATTACCCCTCACTGGAACGAGCTCCTCGAGCTCGTTCCAATGAGGGGTCATAACCTATTTTTTAGAGACAAAAAATGAAGAAAAAAATAATGAAAACTAATTGGCGATTTTTGAGAATAGCACTGGCCGGTTTGGGCCGTTACGTTACGTAAAGTGTTAAATAATATAATTATCGTTCATAATGAAAAGTAATAAACAGAGTAATCGCTTGACTGGACTGGTTACGTGAAGTAATTCATTCGCGGCGAGGGACTATACTGTAAAACACTCGTGCGCATTCGCAAACTCGTGCTTGTACAACGTCCCTCACTTCTCATGAAATATTTCACGTACAGTCCAGTCAAGCAATTACTCTCTACTTCCTTATTAAAGATTTATTATCAACCGATTTAAGGACTGTCGATGAACAAGTGGGAATAAGTAGTAGTTGTAACGTCCGTACTTTCTCTTTACCACGGAAGTGTATTAATACGAAAGCGTATTATCGAGATAAAAAAAAGTCCAGAAATTATATCTTGTTCGCCAAGAAGACAATAATTGATCCACTTCGCTCGTTACTCAGCATTCTCCAAATGGAATGCTTTGCATGGTAACACCCCTTCTTACACACTCAAATTTGATATCTAGTTATTACACGAGGGCAGAAGTAAGAAAATAAATGTACCGCGGTTAAATCACTCGCATTTCAATATAGGGTACTCTCTGAAGACGCCCAATCGAATGGGGGATCACGTGTTTTGAGGATCCCCGTAATTGGAACAAACTGCTGCTAGTTCTAACAGACTGTCCAACTCCTTGAGTTGTAACTGACTCCGCCTCTATTCCACATCTATTATAACAGAACATGGCATCGCGAAGGACATAGATTAAGTGGTAAGCGGCTATCAAACACTCACTCTGGTGGCCTTGTACACATGTATATGTTTCACTTGTATATGTTTCACACAACATTTTGCACACACAACTTAACTGCGATGTTGCCACAAAAGGAGCGATATATTTGTTCTCCTCTTGCATTTTCTGTGGCAATGTTTGCATCCCGATTCGGTGCCGGACCCAAAACACAGACATATCCATCTCTGCGCCGACCTCACCTAGGCCATTTTGTTTCAGAATACCCATCCACTGATCTGCTACTGATTCGACATCTGGGTATCATTGATGTGCGAGGGCCACGTAGGGAATTGTAGTACATTTTACCCTCCTAAATTGAACCCTCTTTTCGGCCATCCACTCTATTCCCCACTCTCAACTGTTAACTAAATTTTCTCCTCCATCGGGAATTTGAATTACACCCCATATGAAGTCATCCACACTCGAATCTGATGCGACAAAAGAGAAAACCGTGAGCCGCATATTCCTCCTTGGCATCTTAGAAAACCTACTATTATTTTGGACCTCACTTCTTCCAAAAAGTCCGAGACAAATCCTTTGCAGTTTAAACAAAAATATGCTAAAATAAAGTCCAAGTATAGTGTATATAAAAGGGTATATACAGATGGATCTAAAGGCTGCTGTTACTGGCCAGCAGATCGCCTCTATATATAAGTGGTACCATATAAAGGTTATAGTTAATGCTTTGCAACTACAGTTAAGACTAGAAGTCCTGTCATGAAATGCGCTCAAATAGCACGTCGACTTGCGCGTTAATCTACGCGTTATGACCATAGTAAAACTATCAAATTATGTACATATGGCCTGTGCACAAGCAATGTTTCAGCCAATGGACCTCCGGGTAACCCGGAGGTCCATTGGCAGAAACATTGCCTGTGTTTGTTATGAGTAATCTGGAGAACCTGCCGTGCTTTGGATGCCATTCGATATGGCAATTGCGCGCAATTCCTACGCGCAATTAAGATTAGATAAGCGCACAATTCGTGACAGGACTTCTAGTTTTAACTGTGGCGCTTGACCACAAAGATGATGTGTCGGGAAGGAAGTCGATTATTTTTTCCAACTCGCTTTCCTCTTTGCTAGCATTACTCAACTACAAGATGAAGAACACTCTAATTTTGAAGCTTTGTGAGTAGTTGAATATTCTTATATCTGGACGATATCATATCGTATTTTGCTTGTTATACGGACATTCTGACATCGCCAGTAACACCAGGGCAGAGAGTGGAGCGAAATCTGCTAAACACCGATTTTAAAATTCCATTCAGTGATTTTAAGTCATGCATTAGTAATTGCACGAAATCTACGAGGCGCGGTGGTATGAAGCAACAACTAACATGCTGCATCGCCTCCGACCAAATGCCAATAATAGATATACGTCTAGAAAACTTTGTAGAAAAGACACGACTGACACATTCCTTTTTCGTTGGAGGGTAATATGCGACCAGAATGTGTTCCTTGTCGATGTCCTTTGGCAGTCGAGCGCATTCTATTAGACTGTATCAGGCCTGGCAATCTAAAGAATCAAGGCGTGCAAAACAATTGCCTTCCTCAGATTGTTTGGGAGTGCAATTGCCCTTGAAATTTTCAATGCAAAAACTTGTATGCTATTTTGGTTATATTCACTTCAAGATATTAATATCGTGACTGAAAAATTGTACTATATTCAGCTGTATGGTGGAAAAATTGGCACACACATCTTTTCTTTATTAAAAATGTTGCATTCAATTCTTATGTGACTGTCTTCTACACTCAAAATGCATCAAAAATGCGACGCAAAATGGGCCATTAATTATTGCGAATCAATACATTGACAAATCGTCCCCTGGGTTCCAATGTGTTCTCTGTGCCAGTCGGCACAGATAACACATTGGAACTCAGGAGACGAAATGATAATAGATTTTAAAGACAGTCCCAAACAGGTCTGGCATTCCAGAAAATCAAAGGGTGCAAAAATTGCCCTCCTCATTTCTTTTCTAGGCGTGCAGTAGGCGTGCAGCACTTCTGTACTCCTAAAGAATGCCAGGCCTGCTGTATTGATTTGAACGATATCAGACGGCGGCGACATTATAATGCACCGCCTTTAATAGAACTATTTTATAACCTCAATTTTCACCATATTATCTCGTTACTCAAAGAAATCAACCTTTTTAATAAATTGTATTTGTTTTTCGTTCTTTTAATTTCATTCCAAGTATTATGTCATGTGGTCACCCTCTCCCGTTCCTCACACAACAGCTTTCAAATTTCAATATAATTATTCACTACTGTTTTCGCGATTATTTTACTATCACGCAAACGTTCATTTTTCATGTTTTTGAACATATATTTCACTTCCTAATGGAATATATTTATCCTTCATAACCCTTTATCGCCACAATATGACCCAGCTGCTGATGTGGCGTTAAGCAACAATAAATGAATAAATCTAAATTTTCCGGATTCCCCTCAGGTCATGGCATACTGAGGACCCAAACCTGGTGGGTTACAACAGATTTCTCCCTACTGACGAACATGCGAGCTACCGCCGTCCACACGGATTACACTGATACAGTATTATGCATGCTATCACAATACAAAGTATGGGACAATCATACTCTCGTATCTGATAACATACCATTGATTCCACACCTACCTGAAAGCAAGCCTGTGTTCCGTCTACCCCTTACTTGTCACTATGGAATCTCATAGAACTCTACTGGATGACTGACCTTAAACTGACTGTGGCTTTAAAGACGAGACTAATCTACCTCCCAACACACTGTAGGCTACTATTCATTGGCTTGAGTACATGTGGAAGTCCATGAAGAGAGTCTACACTTTATCGCAACAGGCGTTTATTTTACTTTCCAAAGATAGATTATATCTGTCTTGTATGACAAGAGTATACACACTCAAGGACACAGCACTTTAATAACCCACGAAACATATAGAGTATTACTTTATTCTATTCCACAAGTTATGGCAAGCACCAGTCCTCCTGCACACATTTGTAGGGATCCGTAGGAGATTCACACATTGATGCGCAGTGATCCATAAAACGCATCAATGGGCTATCGAACTCTCTGTTACTCTCACGACTGTAGACGTGCCTTCTCTTTCTCTCAATAGTAATACACACCTGAAGAAAGTGCAGTTGAGATAGACAAACCCTACCATAACCCAAATAAAGCATATAATATACTTGGGCCCTGCAAAGTTTCAATTTGGACTTGAGCCATCACAGTCGAATAATAGACGCAGTTCGATTCGAGATTCGATTCGAATCGAAAATGTGCGATGCGCGGGGCCCTGTAATTTACAATGTAAATGGCACTTTTTTGAAAGCTGGGCATTACGTTACCATACGTTACTATTTAATGAATGCTTAAGATTTATTTTTATATTCCATGCATTACCCACAGTTTGGTGTTAACGAGTAGGTAAAGCACGGAAATGCCTCAAATAACCAAATGGTAAACGACCTAACCCTTTGAACGCGAGAGGACACTTTTTTCGATCCAGGTACATGAACTTCATAATTTCATTACGTAAGATGGCTGCTGGGTGAATGTACGGCATTATCGAACAATAGTTTCAACGTGCAGCCCCAATGCTACCCCCATATAATGAATATCGACTCTGCCAATTGCTGCCAATGGACTCACATGGAAGATACCACCATTTTCAAAGGGTTAAATCAAAACTGTAATTGCTTTTCTATTTTGGCAACGAACAATTAGGTTCACTGATATTAGGAAAAATTGTTACCAATGTGGTGAATGTTAACAATTCAATATTTCACTCATGCAATTATTTTCTGCAGAAAGCATTTCTGAATTGGACAAAAACGTAAATTTTCAGAATTATTATAAAATTTCTGTTACATTCCGTGAAGTATAACTGGTAGCGTACAGTACAGTTGCCGTGGATTGGTCCTAATCCACACGTGGGAAGTTATGTCCACGCATCTGTTTACCAGGTAATAAAAATCATCATTAGCAAAATTTTAATTAATGTACCCGGTGCTTCATTAATTAATTTTTTGATGATTATTCCTGTAATTAGTGTTTGGAATCTAATATTATTGCGTCCGTGGAAAGTGACCAGTCATCGGCGGCCGTACTGCACGTCACACGTTTTAATTGTGATGACATCTATAATACACATTCTTGAAGATTAGGTGCATTTTGTATGTTCTTTATGATTTTAAATTAATTTCTGAATGATATTGTATCTTGTTAACAACAAGCAAAGGTGTGAAAGGTATGATTGTACTAAATATTAGAATCAGAGTTACCCTCCTTGAAACATTGCAGATGATGCAGTCTCCAAAATTAAGCAGCCTTGTGAAATATGTCGTTTCAATAAACGTTAGAAGCATTGTATTGGTATCTTACTTTATTGTCGAATATTCCAGATCATTAAAGAGGGTGATTTGACGACTTTTAGACATGAAAAAAGCAATTGATTTTTGGTGTGTTTTTTTTTTTGTTGGGAATTTCCTGAAAAATATGTGCACGTGACCGGCACTTTCCTTCCTGGTAATTTTCTTTTCTCTTTATTTGTTGCATGGCCCTCAGTTTCCGAGTAAGGAAAACAGTTGTCTGAAGGCCTTGACAAAGATACCGGAATGCCAAAATTAAAGTGATCTAGTCAGATTTGTTTTCGCCTGATCGTAATATTGGTCGCCTAAGGGAAAAGTTTTAGTACTGTGATACCTAAAACGGTAACATACATAAAATAGCCTCAATGGATAGACGCCTCAAACGGTCTGGTGGCAGAAGACGCCATTTGGTAGCCCTAACCATATACATTCTGGAAAATAGGGTGTAGAAAAGGGCGTTATATGGCAATGGGGAGGGACAGGAGTAATCAGTTGCTCAAAGTATATTACGACTCAAAGTTCTAGATAATGCGTATGTTTCATGGGGTGTCGGGAAGCTTTTAAGTTGGTTCTCAAAATATCCTGATGTGAATGTAAATTTTATTTACTAGTCAGAATTCCCACACGGGAGGCTCAGAGACACAGGTGACTTTTTCTCGAAATCCATTTCTATTTTCGTCCCATTATTCGAGCTTGACCAGTCAGACACATCTCCATCATAGCGAACCTTCTATTGTTGTCCGCCTGAAAATTTGAATGAAAACCATACCGACATTCCTTCATGTAATACAAGACAACATTGCGCACGAAATTTTCAGAAATATCTTCTGCAACTCCTGACAATCTCAGCCTCGCACGACAAACCATCTCTGAGGAGTTGCGAGTGTATATCCAACCCACCCCTCCTACAGCGGGCATGTTGTTACAGTGGAAACATGTTAAATTCGTAGGCACTGTACTCGTTCGACATACTTACTCGTCAGACTGATGCAAGTTTCAAGAACCTTTTCGTGACCGATTGTGAATATAACATCCATCATGAAGATATGTGATGTGGTGGCTTGGCTTGTGTTGTTGGATGCATTTCTAACAGGTGATGGGTTCACGGAAGGGTATCCATACACAGAAGTATATACCATATGTTGTGGTAGCACGGAACGAAAATAGTACACATATCCGTGTTTGGAACTAATGCTCTTCAATATTGAGAAAAGTGTACATCGTTTGTATCCTATTTACTTCCCGAAACGGTGCCCGTTTCTCAACTTAAATGTCACAGAGAAACAGACGCATTAATGATCTTAATAATGTCTTTAAAAGTCCGTGCACCATCTTCCTCTGGGGTCCTAAAAGAGAAGTGCACGGTTCAGCAGGTGTCCACCTTTGAGTTGTGAGTCACCTCCCTGAACCCTTTGAACACGAAAGCCCGCTTTTTCGGCCTAAATATTTATTTATTTATTTATTGGTGTTTAAGGTCACATACTTATGCACAATGGCTAATCGTGACCGTGACAGTTTTACGGGTGGAGGAAGCCGGAGTACCCGGAGAGAACCACCGAGCAACGACGAGCAGCTGTCACCTCTCCAACATCGCAACTCTGAACTCTACACCGCAGCACAGGCAGGGTTAGTTTGGTTGAAGACATGCGCACCATCGACGTGCAGTACGCCTCAGTACACAGCGTCATCGTGCCCCCATGAAGGCAATCGAGGTGAAGTGTCGTGCCCAAGGACACAACGCGGTTGCCGCAGGTGGGATTCGAACCGAGGACCTCTCGGCTTACAGCCTGCACCTCTACCAACTGAGCCACCGCGCCCCCTTTTTCGGCCTAAAAACACGGTAAGTCATAATTCCGTTATAAAGGATGGCAGCTTAGTAAATGTGTGGAGTCGACCAGCTAATATTTTCAACGTGCAGCCCCGATGCTACACGTTAAAAATATTAATAGGTCTGCCCCCGAATAGTGGATTTTGACTCTTCCAATTGCTATCATTGAACTGACATAGAAGATACCACCTGAGTTTAAATGGTTAAATGTATTCAATGAGGAAGTTTCTTGCAATTTCTAAAGGTAATTAGGTCACGATAAGCTCATAATTCGTGGCAGAATCTCTAATGTTACCTGTACACTGCAAAAAATGTAGGTTTTCTTTTGAACCAAAACTGGTTCTAATCTTGCCCCTGAGATGGAACCAGTTCTGTTTTCAGTCGTAAGTTTAGAGCTTATACGAGGTTGTCTCAAATCATTATTAAGCAAATGAGATATGAACAGTTGGCATATCGAACCAGTTTTGGTTCTATACAGAACCAAAACTGGTTCGATATGCCAACTGTTCATATCTCCTTTGTTTCAAAATGTTTGGCGACTGCGTTGAATAAGCTCCAAGTTTACTGCTGAATCCACTTCAGTTCATGTAATATTCTGTTAAAATTGAATGCTAATCTTGGTAAATTTATTTGATTTGAAATAAATACTGTTTAAACACAACTGGTTCCATCTCAGGGACAAGAATAGAAACAGTTTTGGTTCTAAAGAGAACCTATATTTTTTGCAGTGTATAATTTTCGGCAAGAATTCATATTTGTGAAAAAAGATAACACAAAAATATGCTGCCTCCATAATATTTTCATCTCAGGACCTAATAGCTGATGAAAGTATGTCTTCACTCCAAATAAGCAATACAAGCATAGAGACTGCTACCTGCCGAGCTCAAATTTTATTGCATGTATTCAACAATAAACTGTAATATAAATATCAGCAAGCGAACTCTGACAAAGAGCGAATAACATCGTAGCAGGTTGGATCGGCATAAGACAAAAACCCTGTCTTGATAACCGAGCCGGTCAGTATAAAACAGTATTTTGTAAATTTATTTATTTATCTATTTATCGCAGTCTTTTTTTAAAGTAAAAACATACTCTGGAAACCCGTGACTGAAGCCATTGCGTGGGCAATCCAGGGTTAGGTTCAGATTATTACCTTTTAAATAACATATGTATATGCAGAAACAACGGGAAGAAAATCTGTGTGTTATCGCGCCGAGCAGCTGGCTGGAAATGGTTGTGCAGATCCACTGAAAAATCCCTTAATTTAAGTTTTCCTGCTTTACTTGGTCAACTCTATTACTTCGTAACCAAGCAAAACCTCCTGAGCTAATAAATGCGCGAATATATTCCATACTGAGTACACATACAAACGTTTTTTGCTAATCTTGCGCAAAGCGCGAAAAACAATTATACAGAATTTGTGAAAACTATTTGTGATACATTTATGCACAACATGTAATAACATTTCAGATAAAGGTGGAGAATTATACTTACTCCCTGGCAACTGAGGGTAATGGTGTACAGGCGCATCTACAATGTCTCTTAATATATCTTTAACTATATTTATTCTTTACGCCTTTATCAATCTGAGACAAAAAAAACAACCTCCTGTTTTTGTCACAGACGGATGGAAAGCGTCCTAACAAATAATTAATAGTCACCATACGATTATTCTTGAACAACTTACATCCTTATAATTTAATACATGTACAGTTAAAACCAGAAGTCCTGTCACGAATAGTGCGCTCATCTAGACCTAATTGCGCGTTGGAATTGCGCGCAATTGCCATATCTAATGGCATCCAAATCACGGCAAGCTCTCCTGATTACTCATAGCAAACACATGCAATGTTTCTGCCAATGGACCTCCGGGTTACCCGGAGGTCCATTGGCTGAAACATTGCTTGTGCACAGGCCATATGTACAGAATTTGATAGCTTTACTATGGCAATAACGCGTATATTAACGCGCAGATCAACGTGCTATGTGTGCGCATTTCATGACAGGACTTCTAGTTTTGAATGTATGAGCAAGACTCTTCGAAGTAACTCTACACATTTGTTCAATTTATGGATTTGATCAGCTATACATCGCTGTTCGATCTCGGGGAGGTCCTTCAATCAGTGTCTGGTAAGTCAAATATTCCATAGGTATGCGTGAGATCAGATGCTTAAAAACCGCCCTGTTCACAGTAATACATTTTCACGAAAAATATGGTTCTCCAATTTTACTAGTTGTCCCTCGTTTACCGAGCTCAGAAGGCTTGCTCAACTGAGGCCCACCAGTTAAATTCCATGTTTAATGATAAAGTCTTATTCAAGTTTAAGGATGAATCATTTGGTAATTGAAATAACTACTGAAATACAAATATATACATCACCGACCCTCCATAAATATATGATAACTTGAGTGCAAATAAACGTGATCGTTTCATCTATTATTTCACTTGAATTAAAATTTATGTCGGCAGCTTTTGTCGTATTCTTATTTGTTCACTTTTATTACAATTCTTCTAAACGGTTCAGCCCAAAAATTTTAAACAAAACGACCGAATATGTGCTTGGACGGGGAATTGATAGCTCTCCAGCTTTACAAGCCACCGACTAACCTTGAATTATTTTCACTTTATTGCAAACAACGGAAGCGCTAAAACTGAGATAAGTTCATCAGTAAACACTACACATTATTTCTCAAGCGTCTGACAAGGACGACTTTTCATCCTACAATTGTATAGGGCTTCACAACCGAATTTCCAGTTCAAGTTAACAATAATTAGCTAATGTACTCAACAATTATTGGGTCCTTATATATCTAAATTAAAATGAAACGGATAAAGGGTAATATTTTATACACAAAATACAAACCTAATAAAATAATCTTACCTTGAATAAAATAACGAATTCCTTTCATCACTCCGTTTAATTCTTCGCTTTAGGACCAAGAGTGCACGTAGCTTATATTCAATGTTCTCGGAAAATTATGCAATTGTTCTTCCGCAAGCCGTTAGTTTACAGGTTATAATTTCCAGAAAACTAGACGGCTTGCGCTAACAGATGGACACACAAGTCTAAACTTTATTGCTACAGTTAAAAGTAGAAGTCCTGTCATGAAATGCGCACAAATAGCACGTCGATCTGCGTGTTAATCTACGCGTTATGACCATAGTAAGGCTAATAAATTATGTACATATGGCCTGTGCACAAGCAATGTTTCGGCCAATGGACCTCCGGGGAACCCGGAGGTCCATTGGCAGAAACATTGCCTGTGTTTGCTATGAGTAACCAGGAGAAGCACGAATGCCATTCAATATGGCAATTGCGCGCAGTTGTAACGGGCAATTAAGCCTAGATAAGCGCACAATTTATGACAGGACTTCTAGTTTTAACTGTACCACTTCTATGGGACTGAATATAAATCACTGAAATATTACTTCAGTATATAGTTGTACGAGGTAACAGATGATCTACCTGAATCTTTGTGAAAGCGCACGAATGGGCTCAGTGTGAGTCAATGGACTTCGCTTGGGGAAGTGACAATCTATGGAAGCTACTTTATTACACGCCTATTCTATGAAATCCCCATCTACAGCAACACTAAATCATGCGAAAAATGAAATTCACTTCCGCACATATGTGCCGAACGGAAATCAAAACGGACTATTTTGAAACAGAAGCGAAATTTCACTGGAATCTTATACATATCGTGCACCGCAAATACAATTTGAATCGCTAACGATAACTAAAAATAGTAACACGAGTTCCCCTCGCAAATTTGGTTATCGATAAAATGAGTTATGTTTGTTAATAATTCGTCCCCTGAGTTACAATGTGTTCTATGTGCCTACTGGCGCATAGAACACATTGTAACTCAGGGGCGAGTTGTCAAATGAATTGCTGAGTATCTTTCGAATTATTGCTGTATAAACACGAGTGTGTGAATGGGTTAACCGATATGGCACTTTTGCCATCGCGGAAGGATAAAACTCATTTCATCCTTCGTGCTGGGACTCGTGCCATATCGATTAATATATTCACACGCGCATGTTGTTCTGTGTACTTGTAATTACTCAACTAAAGGATTATTTATTAAAGGGGTATTTTATCAATGCCGGAAATATATCGTTCAGCTTCTTAACCCATATGGATTCATTTTTGTGTCTTTTAACCCTGAATGACTAAGAATCTCAACGATAACCTCCACAGGACTCTGAACGTCGTTGGTCCTCTAAAGAAAAATACAAGCATACGTTGAAAGAATCCGTACATAACATTATAGTGATAAGGTAGAATAAACGTTCTGATGAACACTACTATCCCTTCGAACCCGAACGGCCGCATTCCCGGCCCCAGATATGTCCTGGATTCATAAACTAAATACTTGCTCAGTGAATTTGTGCGGTAGACCAATCAAGGTTTTCAACGTGCAGCCATAAGGCAGCACGTTTAAAATATTGATTGGTCTTCCCTCAGTAACGAATATAGTCTCTTCGAATTGATCACACTGAACTGGCGTGGAATATAGCATCACGGTTCAAAGCGTTAAGCTTTTCATCAGACTGCGTGTTGGTCAGCAGTTGAATGTAGCCAGAGTGACAAAGATGTAAATTAGCATTATGAGGTTTCTTTTCTGCACCACGTAAGTGCATGCAGTTTACCATGGTACTGGAAACATATTTCGAACAAACAATAGTTCATTCGTTAATTGATTTTTGCTCTTTCAAATTGAAACAATGTTATGAACGGAGTGAGATTTCACTCGGCCAAACAATTTCCAATAGAATGGACACGATTTTAAATTTGCTACGTCTATTGTTACCTCGGATACTCCCGTTGTCAGTTCTAATGTAATTAGCGTTCTCTTATATTTTGAATACCTTCAATAAATACAATGATAAACAATAATATGATGAAAAGATTAAAGGTAACACAATGAAGATGAATATAACCACAGACATTGATCGTTCATCAATAGGAGCATCTGTGGCAATTGTCTGTTCGGAAATTACGCTTTCATTGTATATAAACTGTGAGGTTTTAATAGCCTTGACCTGCTTCTTCAAAAGAAAATAAGACCAAGAGAGATAGAGTATTTATTTTGAACATAATCCATACAGAGACTACTAATGAGAGAGATTAGGTTATTAGTGCACTTATGGAACAATAAAAGTTAGTAGGGAACTCAGTTCGAGCATTGCACAGAGCGGGAGCTCCAGAGATATCGCATGAGAGCGTTCAATATTTCCATCAGAACTTTCCACTGGCAATGAAATAAAACATCGTGTTTTTATGTCGGCGGCTATGTTGAATCTCTTCTGAAGTCGGGTACTAGAGTTTCGGAAAATAGCTTTTCGTACATTCTACATTCATCTTTCAAAATAAAATTCATTTACAAGTAAATATAAAACATTTGTTAATTATTATAAATTCGTTTTTTGTTTTCTTTTTGACGCAAACACTTTGTTTGCTTTAACGAGAGTTTCTGCGGAACGTAACTTGCAAACCAGTCACCCGAGTGGGAGGAGATATCACCGAACGTTTGAGCGTGCTAAATGGACGGAGATATTTGATATTGTTGTCACGATAACATATGACATGTAACCAAACCACATTGATACAGACAAGTGTTTCTATTGGAAGACGTTCGGCTCCTACAGTCCTATAGTCCTTACAATAATAATCCTATAGTCCTTACAATAGTAAAATAAACGTAGCCACCACGGTTTTAGATGCATTTTTATGAAAAGGATTTGTTGATTGTTAGTACATATTTGAGAGAGAGAGATAGAGAGGGGAGAGAGAAAGATAGAAAGAGAGAGAGGGGGGTGGGGGGGGGGGGGCGTGTACTGTACTTTAAATCGCCCACTAGCAAGGGTTCTGCTAAAGATCTAAATATAGTTGTACTATGTCATGTACCTTGATACCCCTCACCAGCATGACACCGAGTAAAGCCCCGGAAGCGCCTTCGTAATCACGAGACCCAGTGGAGCCATGTTTGGTTGCCGTTGTAGTCTGCTTGAGCTGCCGTGTTGCGACGTAATTAGCATAGTGATACTCGATTTTAGTGCGCATGCGCAGCGCATGTTGTTAAGGTGACACAAGTTTCGTCCATTTTGTATATTGGAGGCAACAATCTCGGCTTCTGTGGTAGCACGTGGTGGATATGTAAATCCATCTACTATGTCAGGTGTATGTTCGAAGGGTGTGATCCTTTGCACAGGAGTAGTTCTAATTGCTCAAATAGACCTGACAATTATACTAGTTCCCATTTCTTCGGAATCCTCTGCTTCTATCTGTGTCTGTCTATGTATCCGTAAGATATACATACTATAGTTTCTGTCTATCCAACCCTATTCGTTTGTTTTGGAGTATCAGTTGGAACAGTTTTGCCTATTGCTACTACATTTAGCTCTTCTTCTCTGTTCAGGCTAGTTGTAACCCAATTCCGGGTACTCTTGTTCGTCATTCGAAACTCTTGTTTCATTCATCCAGATCGCCCCATCAGTTCGCTTTACTGCAACTAACAAGATCACCCCATTCATCTAAACCCCACACACTGTCACATCGTTCTAAAATAAAAGGGTTCATAGAAATGAGACAAAGAGGCCAAACATTGCTCGAACAACTTGATTCCCGTCTGGCAAATGAGCTATCGAGCAATTGCTCTCGAACGAGTGACTCTATATTCTACTGCCCGACTCATCTCGGTATTCGAGGAAACCTATGATATGGTATTTTACTATTTGAGTATGCCTTTTGCGAATATCGTTTGGAGAATAACTTGAGCATGATGTTTATTTGAAGAGAGATCTGGCTTCTAGCCCTACTCGGGTAGTGGCTTCTGATCCACGCACCACCTTCATAGCTCAAAGGCCACCATAGACAATATCATCTGTCCTGCAATCGGTCTTTGCTGTACTCACCCTACACTATAGTCGTCTACAACCATTGCAGTCTTGTCCTGTTCTGAACTATTACTATTGGCTACAAATATTCTCGTCCTGTGTTAGAGAGTGCCAGAAGAACTAAGTTATGTTACTACTACGGTTTTAGTGCATTAAAGCCGATAAGGGTCCCAGTTTATATCATTACCAAAGTTGTATTCTGCTACTGCTTGCTCGAAGGACTCGAATCTTATCGAGCAAATGAGCTATCTAGCAATTACTCGAACGAGTGACTCCACATACTGATCTTCGACTTATTTCGGTCACAAAGGATTCTCTTACTGGGATTCCAAGGTCCTACACAGTTCTTGGGTGTCTTACCGTCAACTTCTACCATGTTTTGAACTATCTGTCCTTTGGTTGGTCTCTATTCTGTTCACCTTCAGTATGTTGTTCTACCAATCTTGCAGTATTGTACCATTAAGCCGTGTCCCTTTAATATTAGCTACATGTGCCTCAACTGTTACTAACTTGTGGCACCACTACGGCTCTTGGTACATTAATGCCGCTACCGCTCCCAGTTTACATCACTATCATTCATCTACTGCTTGCTCGAACAACCTTTTCTTACCTATTTCGAGTTCCCTTAATGAGCTATCGAGAAGTTACTGAAATGGCATTGCTCGAACGACTTGAATCCCATACACCAAATGAGCTTTTGAACAATTGGCTCGAACGAGTGACTTCACTCGTTCAAACAACTTTCTTGCTTGCTTTGCTAGTTGGTGTTCGGTTGGCAACTTTCTTTTGGGTAGAACCATAACTCTTGGGTCGGGCTGTCTTTGGCATCTCTCCCGTACTCACGTCTTCGGGCTGATTCGTAGTTTAATTGGAATGGTCTATTTTCGGAAACTAGAGATTATTTAAGTGGGATACCTAGAAAAAGGGTTGATTATTTCATCGAATGAGCTAAAGAGCCATATATTTATTTGTATTTTTTATTGGTGTTTATGGTCTTATACTTATGCACAATGGCTAATCATGGCCGTGACGGTTTTACGGGTGGAGGAAGCCGGGGCACCCGGAGAGAACAACCGAGCAACGACGAGCAGCTGTCAGCTCCCCAACATCGTAACTCCGCACTGCAGCACAGGCATGGTTGGATTGGTTGAAGACATGCGTACCATCGACGTGCAGTACACCCTAGTACACGACGTCATCGTGCCCCCATGTGGACAATCGGGGTTAAGTGCCTTGCCCAAGGACACAACGCGGGAGTCCGAATTGATCGCTCAGACGGTCACCCATCCAATGATTAACCGGGCTCGATGTTGCTTAACGTCGGTGATCTGACGAGAACCGGTTACCGAACGCCACCGCGCCCCTGCTAAAGAGCCATGCGAGTAATTGTTCCATGATCACATGATCTTCCGTCTCGAATTTCATCGAGCAAATAAGCTAAAGAGCAATTGTTCCACCATACGACTCATCTCGGTATTTGGGGACTGAAGACTGCGCTGATTATGAGGACTATCTGAGGATACTTGTCGTAGAAATTACGGGTTACTACATCAGGGTACTTCACGCTACACCCGGGTTCTGTGGTTGGGTAGTTGATAAAAACAGCATAATAATATATAACATTTCATTCCGTCCACAGTATACAATCAAGTGCAATTACTCAAATTCGCTGAATGCATTCACCGAATTCATCTATGTCCTTCTTCTTCAACGGCCCTTCTTTCCATTGTTTGACAGAGCAATTATTCATAACAAAACGCGTTCTCTCGTTGAACGCTGGTAGCTTGGCTTTGTTTGTTCCTTTCCTTATTGGTGTTCGGATCGTTGACATCATTCTTTTGTGTAGCGACGTCATTCGTAGGTTGGGCTGCCTTATCTCGTTTTCTTGTATTCAGGCTGCTTTGTAGTTTGAGAAGAAATATCTTTCTTGTTTTGAACTTGGCCCATCCTTGAATAGTCATTCTTCTTGATGGGAGCTGCCTTTTGGATTCTGTTTCATTATCTGGTCTTCATGCTACTTCGTACTTTGAGTGGAAATTTCATTCTTGTTTGTATCTTGTTGAACATCAGACTTCTTCGGTATTTCTTTATGGAAGCTGCCTATGACATCTATCTCTTTGTTCTCTTTTTTGTTGTGGTGAACCTCAGACATCTTCGGTTCTTTCTTTGTGGGAGCTGCCTATGACGTATATCTCTTCGTTCTCTTTTTTGTTGTGGTGAACCTAAGACTTCTTCAGTTCTTTCTTTATGGGAGCTGCCTATGACGTATATCTCTTCGATCTCTTTTTTTTGTTGTGGTGAACCTCAGACTTCAGTTCTTTCTTTATGGGAGCTGCCTATGACGTATATCTCTTCGTTCTCTTTTTTTTGTTGTGGTGAACCTAAGACTTCTTCAGTTCTTTCTTTATGGGAGCTGCCTATGACGTATATCTCTTCGATCTCTTTTTTTTGTTGTGGTGAACCTCAGACTTCAGTTCTTTCTTTATGGGAGCTGCCTATGACGTATATCTCTTCGTTCTCTTTTTTTTTGTTGTGGTGAACCTCAGACTTCAGTTCTTTCTTTATGGGAGCTGCCTATGACGTATATCTCTTCGTTCTCTTTTATTTGTTGTGGTGAACCTCAGACTTCAGTTCTTTCTTTATGGGAGCTGCCTATGACATCTATCTCTTCGTTCTCTTTTTTTTGTTGTGGTGAACCTAAGACTTCTTCAGTTCTTTCTTTATGGGAGCTGCCTATGACGTATATCTCTTCGATCTCTTTTTTTTGTTGTGGTGAACCTCAGACTTCAGTTCTTTCTTTATGGGAGCTGCCTATGACGTATATCTCTTCGTTCTCTTTTATTTGTTGTGGTGAACCTCAGACTTCAGTTCTTTCTTTATGGGAGCTGCCTATGACGTATATCTCTTCGTTCTCTTTTTTTTGTTGTGGTGAACCTAAGACTTCTTCAGTTCTTTCTTTATGGGAGCTGCCTATGACGTATATCTCTTCGATCTCTTTTTTTTGTTGTGGTGAACCTCAGACTTCAGTTCTTTCTTTATGGGAGCTGCCTATGACGTATATCTCTTCGTTCTCTTTTATTTGTTGTGGTGAACCTCAGACTTCAGTTCTTTCTTTATGGGAGCTGCCTATGACATCTATCTCTTCGTTCTCTTTTTTTTGTTGTGGTGAACCTAAGACTTCTTCAGTTCTTTCTTTATGGGAGCTGCCTATGACGTATATCTCTTCGATCTCTTTTTTTGTTGTGGTGAACCTCAGACTTCAGTTCTTTCTTTATGGGAGCTGCCTATGACGTATATCTCTTCGATCTCTTTTTTTTGTTGTGGTGAACCTCAGACTTCAGTTCTTTCTTTATGGGAGCTGCCTATGACGTATATCTCTTCGTTCTCTTTTTTTTGTTGTGGTGAACCTCAGACTTCGGTTCTTTCTTTATGGGAGCTGCCTATGACGTATATCTCTTCGTTCTCTTTTTTTTGTTGTGGTGAACCTAAGACTTCTTCAGTTCTTTCTTTATGGGAGCTGCCTATGACGTTTATCTCTTCATTCTCTTTTTTTTTGTTGTGGTGAACCTCAGACTTCAGTTCTTTCTTTATGGGAGCTGCCTATGACGTATATCTCTTCGTTCTCTTTTTTTTTGTTGTGGTGAACCTAAGACTTCTTCAGTTCTTTCTTTATGGGAGCTGCCTATGACGTATATCTCTTCGATCTCTTTTTTTTGTTGTGGTGAACCTCAGACTTCAGTTCTTTCTTTATGGGAGCTGCCTATGACGTATATCTCTTCGATCTCTTTTTTTTGTTGTGGTGAACCTCAGACTTCAGTTCTTTCTTTATGGGAGCTGCCTATGACGTATATCTCTTCGTTCTCTTTTTTTTGTTGTGGTGAACCTAAGACTTCTTCAGTTCTTTCTTTATGGGAGCTGCCTATGACGTATATCTCTTCGTTCTCTTTTTTTTGTTGTGGTGAACCTCAGACTTCAGTTCTTTCTTTATGGGAGCTGCCTATGACGTATATCTCTTCGATCTCTTTTTTTTTGTTGTGGTGAACCTCAGACTTCAGTTCTTTCTTTATGGGAGCTGACTATGACGTATATCTCTTCGTTCTCTTTTTTTTGTTGTTGTGAACCTCAGACTTCAGTTCTTTCTTTATGGGAGCTGCCTATGACGTATATCTCTTCGTTCTCTTTTATTTGTTGTGGTGAACCTCAGACTTCAGTTCTTTCTTTATGGGAGCTGCCTATGACATCTATCTCTTCGTTCTCTTTTTTTTGTTGTGGTGAACCTAAGACTTCTTCAGTTCTTTCTTTATGGGAGCTGCCTATGACGTATATCTCTTCGATCTCTTTTTTTTGTTGTGGTGAACCTCAGACTTCAGTTCTTTCTTTATGGGAGCTGCCTATGACGTATATCTCTTCGTTCCCTTTTTTTTGTTGTGGGGAACCTAAGACTTCTTCAGTTCTTTCTTTATGGGAGCTGCCTATGATGTATATCTCTTCGATCTCTTTTTTTTGTTGTGGTGAACCTCAGACTTCAGTTCTTTCTTTATGGGAGCTGCCTATGACGTATATCTCTTCGTTCTCTTTTTTTTGTTGTGGTGAACCTCAGACTTCGGTTCTTTCTTTATGGGAGCTGCCTATGACGTATATCTCTTCGTTCTCTTTTTTTTGTTGTGGTGAACCTAAGACTTCTTCAGTTCTTTCTTTATGGGAGCTGCCTATGACGTATATCTCTTCGATCTCTTTTTTTTGTTGTGGTGAACCTCAGACTTTAGTTCTTTCTTTATGGGAGCTGCCTATGATGTATATCTCTTCGATCTCTTTTTTTTGTTGTGGTGAACCTCAGACTTCAGTTCTTTCTTTATGGGAGCTGCCTATGACGTATATCTCTTCGTTCTCTTTTTTTTGTTGTGGTGAACCTAAGACTTCTTCAGTTCTTTCTTTATGGGAGCTGCCTATGACGTATATCTCTTCGTTCTCTTTTTTTTGTTGTGGTGAACCTCAGACTTCAGTTCTTTCTTTATGGGAGCTGCCTATGACGTATATCTCTTCGTTCTCTTTTTTTTGTTGTGGTGAACCTAAGACTTCTTCAGTTCTTTCTTTATGGGAGCTGCCTATGACGTATATCTCTTCGATCTCTTTTTTTTGTTGTGGTGAACCTCAGACTTCAGTTCTTTCTTTATGGGAGCTGCCTATGACGTATATCTCTTCGTTCTCTTTTTTTTGTTGTGGTGAACCTCAGACTTCGGTTCTTTCTTTATGGGAGCTGCCTATGACGTATATCTCTTCGTTCTCTTTTTTTTGTTGTGGTGAACCTAAGACTTCTTCAGTTCTTTCTTTATGGGAGCTACCTATGATGTATATCTCTTCGTTCTCTTTTTTTTGTTGTGGTGAACCTCAGACTTCAGTTCTTTCTTTATGGGAGCTGCCTATGACGTATATCTCTTCGTTCTCCTTTTTTTGTTGTGGTGAACCTAAGACTTCTTCAGTTCTTTCTTTATGGGAGCTGCCTATGACGTATATCTCTTCGATCTCTTTTTTTTGTTGTGGTGAACCTCAGACTTCAGTTCTTTCTTTATGGGAGCTGCCTATGACGTATATCTCTTCGATCTCTTTTTTTTGTTGTGGTGAACCTCAGACTTCAGTTCTTTCTTTATGGGAGCTGCCTATGATGTATATCTCTTCGTTCTCTTTTTTTTGTTGTGGTGAACCTAAGACTTCTTCGGTTCTTTCTTTATGGGAGCTGCCTATGACGTATATCTCTTCGTTCTCTTTTTTGTTGTGGTGATCATCAGACTTCAGTTCTTTCTTTATGGGAGCTGCCTATGACATCTATCTCTTCGTTCTCTTTTTTGTTGTGGTGATCATCAGACTCCTTCGGTTCTTTCTTTATGGGAGCTGCCTATGACATTTATCTCTTCGTTTCTTTTTTTGTGGTGAACATCAGACTTCTGCGGTTCTTTCTTTATGGGAGCTGCCTATGACATCTGTCTCTTCTTTCTCTTTTTGGCAACTTCACACCTCTTCTTTGACTCATCGTTCTCTTATTTGGTTAAAACCCTTTACCTAACGAATCGCCCGCATCCGCCCGCGTAATATGCAAATTCAGCAGTTGACAAAATTATCGTTTTTCAAAATATTTCAACAAAGCCATATCGTGTGACCCCTCATTGGAACGAGCTCTTTGAGCTCGTTCCAATGAGGGGTCACGTGATATGGTTTTGTTGAAATTTGTTGAAAAAATTTAAAAAAGTGATATATAAAATAATAAATTTTGATATCGTCGGCGTTGGGTGAAGGGTTAATAATCGGTACGTACCATAAGGTTCATCCACTCATCTTTGTTTCTTTCTACTACCACTAGGTGATAGCTTTGATTTCTTATCTGTGATCCATCTACCACACGATTCACTTGGGCCAATTATTGGGAAGCCAGCTTTATACCAACATCATTCTTGAAGGTATGCATGTTTGAGTCATCTTTGAGTCTGAGCACTGTTGTTGACACAAACATCATTACGTTTTGACTTTCGGAATAGAAATGAATTGATGTTCATACCAAAGGTCCTATTAAAACCTTTTTTCTGGTCCATATTCATGCTTTGTTCCCCCCCCCCCCGGTCCATATTCTTCTTTATCTTTTTCTTCGTCGCCAGTAGGCACATAGAACACATTGGAACCTAGGGGACGAAATAGTAACTCGGGATCTCCTCGCAGATTTGTTTGGCTTGATAATGTGTTCTTTTTGTTGATGCATGTCAAATGAATTGCTGAGTATCCTTCTAGTAATTGTTTTTTTTTATAGACGTGAAGGCGTGTAATAAACACAGAACGACACACGCGTGTGGATGGGTTAATCGATATGGCACTAGTGCCATCGCGGAGGGATAAAACTCAAGGTCTGTTGCCTCTCGTTTTATCCTTCTGCGATGACAATCGTGCCATATGCACTAACCCATTCACACAGACGTGCTTGCATGTCGTGCTAATGGGTTCTCAGTCAATTTTTTGAATTGCTATATATGCTACATCAACTGCCTCTTCTTTATCCATTCCATCCTCGATATACTTTTTCGCGAAGTTGTCAATCATCAGAAGGCGTTTTGGATGGTATTCTGTATAACAAACGTAGACCCGTCTTCTTCATATTCCATATCTTCTTCTCAGCTTCCGGGTAGTTTGGACACATCGGATTCCGAATCTAACATAATTGAGGTGGTCCTTGGTGAACAACTACGCCAGGATTAAATTGCGTCCGCTCTCGTCGCAGGTCATTTCACGAATGCCAAATTTGTTATGAATACGCCATTTTTGTAGGCCGATGTAATCTGCCAATATACTGACGACGGGTATGAGTAACGTGCCTAAAAAATTATCATGTATGATCCGTCTTTTTTTTCCAATGATATAGTTTATCCCTTGGTAAGGTTTGCTCCCGTATGTGGTGTTTGTATGTGCTCAGCTGAGCTCTCTGAGATTTGGTTGCTGTCGTTGTATAATCCAGTATGTTGTTGGCACAATCATATGCATTGTATCAGCTCATCAATAGTCGTCTTGATCATGGTCGTCGCTGGACGACGAGCTCGTTCCAATGAGGGGTCATAACCTATGTTTTTGAGACAAAAAATGAAAAAATAAGGAAAATTCACTGACGATTTTTGAGAATAGCGCTGGCCGGTTTTGGCCGTTACGTTAGGTAAAGGGATATAGCAATGGACAGAAACCTAAAATCGTACAGTAAATTTATTTGATTTGCATCATCAACGAACAATGGGAGTACACTTGTGAAAACTGAAGATCTAACAAAGGTAATATGAAAATCACTGTGATAAATATGAATCTGTGAACAATGCAAATATTGTGATTGGTAAAGCACGGCACGTTTCTAATTTTGAGAGACAATATAGGAGCCGTGGCGATCGATTAACTGGCCATCATATATATTAAGCTGCCATTTGTTGGAACAGGCACAGACTGAACTTTGATATAATTTCGAAGGGCGTCAACATGGAAACATAAGAATTTTGACTGACGAGTCGTATCTAATGGCGACTAAGTTAGTATTAATGTCATAAAATTGCGGGTGGGTTCATATCAGATGAAAATTGGGATATTTTTTGTTAGCTGTTCTTTCACATGCTCTGTGTATTTTGTAAAACAGATACTGGAAGAACAAGCTTGGGACGAGAGTTGGTGTTTGGAGAACTGATAAACTCCCAAGCGGAATTATTCGAGTTTATGGAATGAGCTTAAAGCATCGTTTGTGTAGTCCATCACTAACGATGCTATGTCAGCGAAAATGTGTTATAAATTATCTTGTGCAGTTTACGTGTTTTGGGGCAAAACACAAATATCGTCATGGTTGCGTCTTAACCCATTCAGGAAACTGTTGAATCTGTTATCAACCGACATCATAAAGGAGGAAAAGATCGTTGAGTAGAGACAGCCAAGACATTACCTATTTTTGAATTGTGTTCAATCAAGAATGCGGCGCGTTCATGTAAAATATTTATGTCCTTTTCTGAAATTGTTCCAGGGATTTTGAAATATCACCAATAAATAAAAATAATGAACGTTTTACTTAAGAAATGAATCATGACTGTACGAAATCCACAAAGTGATGAAACAAATTGATCACATGCATGTTCTATGAACCGCGAAGTGGTTTATGGTGAATTTGCGCGGGATCAATTTGTTTTATCGCCTCTTGGATTTCGAACAGTCTTGATTCAATGATTATGTTTGTTCCTTATTTCAGACCAGTATATACCTAGCGCCCCCACCGCCCTCACACCCTACACCCCCTCATGTTGGGGAGGTCGGTCCCTACATTCGAAGAAATGCTCAATGAGCTCGCCAGAATACAGGTTCGTAAGGTATGGTTGGTGGGGGAGGGGGCTGTAGTGTTTTCGAAAGAAAATTGAAACTGTTGTCTATAATGTGAGTTAGATAAAGGGTTAAGGGCCCAGTCGTTTCAGTACAGTATCTACAGCCCTCCTACTCTGCTGGCAATGAACAGTGTACTAAAATTTGTTTAAGCCCCGCTTTTGTTTCACTTCAATTTTGCTGTTAATGTTTGATGAAGTTTTAGACCTTGGATTGGAAATTTGTTTTGATTAAATTTGTGAATTACGTTACCAATTGTTCAATTTTCAAAGATTTGTGTTTTAGTTTTATTTTGTTCTCATTTAGGTGGTGAACTATATGCACAATCCCATCAAATACGTAGCCGGTATTTCATGACATTGTAACTTTCAACACATTTTGTATCGTGAAAATATGCAGTGGTGTTTCAACTAATGGTGCATAAATATGTTAAACATTCACTTGAATAAAATGACGAGAGTCAATAATTGTTTTCTTTTCAAATGAATAAGATGTATTTGTGATATATCAGGAAAGAAATAGTGAATTACGTTACCAGGACCACCTTTTAAATTCACACAGGAAACCAGATTTGCTTTTGTTTCAGTTTAACTTTTTATTATCGCGTTGAAAAACGTTCTAATATGTGAGGATATTTCCTGAATATAAATCGTTAGACCGTGTTTATTTTTTCTTAAAAATAAACATTTCAAATTGCTTTTACAAAATTTTCAAAGCTAATTTTTGTTTTTCATGAAAGATAATTGTTTGATAACATCCTTCTGTATCAATATCAGTAGTTTCCTCTGGCGAATGTTCTACCTGCGTGTAGTGATACTAATCAGGTAACATAATCCACAAGGAATTAGGTAGGTAGGAGAGTATTTTACAAGGCTGCTAAATCTTAATCTGAACATGACAAACTTTGAAACTTGTTGTTGGCATTAACGGATATGCCATTGGGGCAAAGACAAACTTTATTTAAATAAATAACAACCAAAATGTTGTGGACATTTTTTATTCAGTTTGGCTCCATCTAGGTGATTCTGACACATCGTCGCCTGAGTGATAGAATGTTATATGTCCCATAGGGGACATAGAACATTGTAGCACTCAGGCGACGACATGTTGAAACCACGATAGCCTGTTTAATACACCATTACGATTACTCAAATAACAGTCTGAAGGCCATGCAATTGCAGAAGTCTAAAAATAGACTTGAATCTTCATTGCGCTTCGAAGCAAAGAATCACTGAATCAAGGTCGATTTTTCCTTCTGCTAGTTTCTATTAAGTTCGTTTTGTAAACTAAATGACCCGTTTTTTCTGGAAATGATTATTTAGAATGGAAGTAGGGTTTGTTCACTTATTTGTAGTTCGTGTTCAATACGTGACAAACCAATCTGAATCTTCATCGGACAAAATTCGTAAATTATAACACTCCATCTGGCATTAGTGAGGCTACCTCGAATGATCGAATGTGGGTGCAACTTGCAAGGTAAGTTGTTCTTTTCGTTAAGTTTCAGCATCCCCCGCCCCACATTTTCCCCAGCAATCTCGAACATACACATACCATACGTGGACAGCTGTCGGTTTTCCTGTTGATATCAGGAGCATTTTAACCTGTGTCACCATTGTTAGGAATTCGAACTTCTAAGAAACGTGATTTCCATATAGGCCTGGACTTGACATTCTCCAGAACCTCATCAGTATCAACTAAATAAGTAATTAATTTATTATCACAAAACAACAATTTAATTTGAGGCGTCTGATTTTAATGAGCTTATAATACAAGTCAGAATAAGTTGCAGGTCTGAAAATGAATATTAATATTTGCATTTGGTGTTGTCAGCTAAAATAGAACGCAGATGGTGCCCTTGCATTTTACATTTGTGTTCCGACATATTTTTCCTGATAATGATATTATATTCTGTTTTGCAGGATTTTGTGTGGACACAAAAGGTTGTAAAATACTAAAAACTGACATGTTCAACCAGCCTAGTTCAATATGTTTAAAAATACCTTTATAATTGCCCCCTCCACATGATCAATATATAATAATAACTATATATAACGAAATAAAGTAGTAGAACGACCAATCAATGATCAAAATGTGTCTCATAAGCCTTCGGAGGCTGAGTTTCATACAAATAGTCTGTTAACATTCTATGTGTAATATATTCCATGTGTATCGAAACGTGACACTTTAAACTTTTACAATTGTTTTTTTCTTGAATTGTATTTCCTTGTTATGACTTTAAATGGGTTGAAATGAACCATTAGCATTTTCAAAGATGTGGCAATTTGCCAACTGGCAAATTGCCAGATCTTTTAAAATGCTAATGATTAATTTTAGTCAGTTATAGCAATATGTAGAAAATACAATTCTAAGAAAATACAATTCTAGAAAATACAATTGTAAAAGCCTTAAAATATTGGCGCCTGGTCTTTTCTTGAAATTTCAGCCAATACGCACCACCACTACCCCGCCCCTACCAGTTTACGCTTCAATCCCGGACATACACATACCTTATTTGGACAGCTGTTGGTTTTCATGTTAATATTATGAACATTTTGACCTATTTCCGTTCTGTTTTGACACTCGAAGAAAGAAGATTTCCTTTCATGTAGGCTAGACATTCTAAGAAACTTCATCATTATCAACTAAATAAGTCATTAATTTAGTATCACAAAAAGCAATTTAAATTGATGCCTCTGATTTTAATGAACTTATATTACATGTCCGAATAAGTTGTAAGTCTGAAAATGAATATTTGGTGTTGTCAGCTAAAACAGAACAGAGATGATTCCCTTGCATTTTACTTTTATGTTCCAACATATGTTGCCTGATAATATTCTGTTTTTTACAGGATTTGGTGCGCATACATAAAGTCACAAAATACTGAAAACTGAACTGTTCACCATGTTTAAAATACGTTTTTAATTGACCCCCACTCAACCAACAATAAAATAAAATAACTAAATAAATAAAGCTGTAACACTCATTACATTTGTGGTTCCGGATTGGTTGAGCTTTTGCTAATTGATCCACATAATTTAATGATATTAAATTGAAAATTTATATTGTAACCTTTCATCTTCATAAACATGTTAGCATTGCCAGGTTTATGAATTTCCGTAAATTACAACGTTTTGAAGCATGAATTAAAATAATGAATCCTGAAACTCTCTAAAAAGTATGATCAGTTACAGAAGGTTTTGATTTGTGTTTGTGGGTGTGGGTGCGGGGGTTATGGTTGCAAAAATAGAAGGTCTTATTATGCTAATGAGATATGTCTTTAAAAGAGGAGAACAAATAATTTAATGGAGGTTCATTTGAATATTTTTCAGTAAAATGGGGGAGTGTGCGGGGGGGGGGGGGGTGGGGTAGGACATAATCAATGAGCACAATTTGTATTTTACTTATCACCCCATCATTTGAGGAAATAAGTAAATGTTTTTCACTTTACTATTCTTGCAATTGGGCTAAGTGACAACATTATAGATTGTGTCCATCTATACCATATCACAGATTAAATTCAAGGGGAAAGGAAGAACACCATTTCCATCAATGAAGGACAAACATAAACGATAGTTCCAGACATGACATTTTCAACACAATAGACACATAACAAATCTTATATTTCTATTCTATTGAGTTGAGTATTATTTTCAAACAAGGTCAGGTAATGATCAAGCTCAAAAACCCACCTAGCGAGGCATCTACAGGTTAACTGGGTTGTTTTGGACTAAGTACGTGCCCTAGTTGGTTTGCCAGATTTCCGCGAAACGTTTTTAATGGCACCCAACACTACGGGGCACTGCTATTCTGTCACTGTCCATTTTTTTGCATCAAAAGCTTTTTATTCACGCCACCATAGGCCACTAAATGATCATTGTTATTGTCATTCCATTGTCCGAGAATAAATTCAATTACATCACCACTGGTATTAGAAGCCCGGAATAAATTCATTTACATTAACACTGGCATTAGAAGCCCAGAATAAATTCAATTACATCACCACTGGCATTAGAAGCCCAGAATAAATTCAATTACATCACCACTAGCATTAGAAGCCCGGAATAAATTCAATTACATCACAACTAGCATAAGAAGCCCAGAATCAATTCAATTACATCACCAGTAGCATTAGATGTAAGGAGGTAATATTTCTCTTTATTGGGATATGGGTGGCGTTGTTAGCCTTGATTCCAATTCTTCAAAGATCCATACGAGCAAGAATTAGTGGTGCCTTCGGGTAGATTTTTTTTTCTACCGTTAGCTGTGCTTAACCCTTTACCTAACATGAAAAGCATGCGACACATGCAAATAAACTTCTTGAATAACTATTTTTTTATTTTTTTGTCTCAAAATCATTGGTTATGACCCTCATTGGAACGAGCTCAACGAACTCGTCCGAAAGAGGGGTCATAACCTATGTTTCTGAGACAAAAAATAGAAAGAATAATGAAAATTAATTGGCATTTTTTGTGAATAGCGCTGGCAACTTTTGACCGTTACGTTGGCTAAAGGGTTAAACAGAATTTTAAAAATGTGCCACAGACAATAGTATTTAGTTCTCAAAGACCAAGACAAATTAAGTACACTTTTGTAAGCTTTGGAAACATTACCTCGATCCGGATTTGAAAATAGATGTGAGTAGCATTAACGTTGTTAAGGGAGTGAAAAATTATCAAGGTAGTTGGTAGCACTGATCGGGGTGCTGACCAAAACCAAAAGGTTACTCCATCTGTATATATAACATATCTGATCGCTATAAGATTACGGCTGTGTGATTTACGTTTCTTCAAGGAGACCGTTCATTAAACCACTAGATGCTGTTGACAATAGTGGTATTCGAATTTTGCCTGGGTGCATTTAGAACATCGCCAATATATTCGGTGCTTGTTGAAGCAGGGGAGGCTTCTCTAAGGAATGGCAGTATTAAACTATTACACCAGCATGCTTCTAATCTAGCATAAACCGATCAAAACCCGCAGAAAGTGTATATCAGGGCCTCAAAATGTAGATTTTTTTTTTCACAGCCACCAGAAATATATTCTTCCATAAGGAATAAGAATTACACACCACATTGAGTCCGCCACGACTGAATCAGATTCAATAAAAGAGAACCGTGAACGACATATTCCTCATTGGCATCTTAGAAAAGCCACTGTTATTTTAGACCTTGCTACCTCACGAAAATCTGAGACAAATTCATTGCAGTTTAACAAATACATATGCTGAAATAAAATCAAAATATAGTGCATATAAAATGATCAATACAGATGGATCCAGAGATGGTGACAAAGTATCATCAGCCGGTGTCATTGGTGCTCAGATCATCTCAATCAGAATACCAAATAAATAGAGTGTAATCGCTTGACTGGACTGGTTATGGGAAATAATTCATGAGAGGTGAGGGACGTTGTACAAACACGAGTGCGCGAATGCGCACAGGTGTTTTACAATATAGTCCCTCGCCTCGAATGAAATATTTCACGTAACCAGTCCAGTCAAGCGATTACTCTGTTTATTACTTTTGATTATTAACAATAATTATATTAGTTAACCCTTCATCTGACGTAACGGTCAAAAACGGCCAGCGCTATTCTCAAAACTCGCCAAATAATTTTCATTATTTTTTTTTCATTTTTTGTCTCTAAAACATAGGTTATGACCCCTCGTCGAGCTCGTCCCAATGAGGGGCCATAACTTATGTTTTTGAGACATAAAAATGAAAATAATAGTTATCCAAGAATTTTGTTGGCAAGTGTCGTCTGCTTTTCATGTTTGGTGAAGAATTAAAAAATAAAATTAAGTCCCCATCACACCCACGGCAAAGCGTTTTCGTTTGCGCACACGGATACAAAACACAATTGTCTATTGCATAATCCACTTGTGAAGTTATCGTTTATAATCAAACCCGGTAATCCCAGTATATCACACTTTGGAAACTCATAAAACATATTTTCCCAAAAGTTAAAGCTTTGCAACTTGCGTTTGAACACAATGATGTACAAGAAAGGAAGAGGATTATGTTTTTTCCCACTCCCATCCTCTTTGCTACCTTCATTCAACCATAGATAAAAGAATCTCTCATTTCGGAACTTCTTGAGAAGTTGCATATTCTTAAGCCTGACCTTTTTGATATCGTGTTTTGCTGTTTACCTGGGTATGTTGGTATCTCTCGTAACACCTGCAGCAAAATAGGCTTAAAACAAATCTATCGCTGATTTCAAGATTACATTCAGTGATTACAAGCCACATATCAGTACATGCATCAAATTTTCCTGTCAGTCCCAGTGGGGTCGAACAACAAATAACAAGCTCCAATAGTTCCGATCAACCATGTTTGATCATTACTCGTCTAGTAACCATTGTAGAAAAGATCATGTAATTCTGACACGATGTCATTTTGGTCACACAAGACTTACACATTGTTTTTTGTTAGAGGCTATTATGCGACCAGTGTGTGTTCCTTGCCAGCCGGTGTTGTCAAGGTAGCTCATACATTGCTCTGATTTTAACCATGACTGAGGGCAGCACTTCAGTGTATGATCTCGAAGAGATCTGTTTATGATACGGGCCCGCCCACAATTGTATAATTTCCGAAAGTAATCAACCTTTTTAATAAATTTTAAATTTGTTTTTATTTGTTCAATTTTCAAGTCTCAAATCATCAAGCTGGTTTAAAAGTTAACCACTTCCCTTGTCTCATTACTCATTACTGTTCACATAACTCCTGTCTATGACATTTCTGTTGTAATGATTTTATATGTTTATTCAAACTTATTACTTCATACTTTGCAATGACATGCTTTACCTTTCACCATTTTCTCGCCACGGTATAGCTAAATTTTCTCAGGCATTTTGACCCTCATCAGACCAACACAATTTTACATATGTTTGTAGAAATGTATTCAATGGAGTCGTTATGTTTGTATACACCTGTGCGAATTTCTGTAATAATTACGTAATCCGAGAAACGCCCTAGGTTTCTATACCTTAGTGGGAATTGGGAAACATTGGAAGATTTTCCTGGATCGACTTGCACTCACTTTTGTGATGATGTGGCCATGATATGTAACCTTACGCAAATCGAAATGACAATTGGCGAGTTTTAGTTTTAACCTACCGTCATTCAATCGGTTAAATATGAGTTGAAGATGTCCGAGATGCTCGGAAATAGTTTTGCTGTAAATCAGTATGTCATCAGCGTATACCAATGTTATAGGCCACTAAGGACTTCTGCCATAAACTGTTGAAAAGTATCTAGGGCTCCCATTAAACCATAGGATGCCAATACCACTGGTAAATGTCATCATGGGTATTGAAGGCTGTTTTATGAGCTGTCTCTTCATCCATGCCTACCTGCCAGAATCCTTGACTCAAATACAAAGTCGAAAGATATGAGGCTTGACTTTAGCCTAAGGAATCCAGAACATCGTCAAAATTTAATCTCGGGGAGGTGGGGGACATTTTGAGTGTGGTTATTGCATTGAGCTTGCGGTAGTCGACTGCATGTCTATAATCACAGGTTTTCGTCTTAACCATAACTACAGGGCTGCACCATTCAGAATTTGATGCAGACATTCGGCCCTTCTCTACGAGCTTACTAACCTGTTTATCAAATTCGTTTTGGATCTCAGGGTTAGTCTCGTAAAACCTCTGGGATGGTGTTACCAGCTTCAGTTATGTGTTCAAAGTCGTCTGTGCAACCTAACTCCGAACTATTTGAAGCAAACGCACTCATATTGCTTGTCAAAAACCAAGTAAGTGCATGTGTTCATCTAAATTGAGACGTTTGGCGTCAATATTGAATTCGGACTGTTCGTTTCCCTCATTTCTTTCTATATCTCTGTCTCTGTGTTTGTCATTCATTTCACTCACTGCCTTTTCATCTATGTCTGACAAAGTTGCTACAATACGACCAGCAGGAGACAGTTATTTGGATTGATCAGCATAAACTCGGCCCTCCTTATTGTACTATAATGGGGCACCTGGCGCCGGCAACGCTGTTTTCTGGTAATGTGCGAAGTGGATCCAACATCATTAAACAATCAATATTTTTCGTAAGAAAACCGAACTACAATTTACGTTTCAGACAACGTAGCATGACTAGCAGTTTTGTTTGGCGCGGGCCAGTCTGGTCATTACAGTACGTGGAGAATGGATTGTAACTAAATCACCCGCGGAGTGGAGTTATCGCCCAATGAATCCCTTTCAAAGTCTGTACATGTGGACATAAAAAACAAGCAATGTTTCAGCCAATGGACCTCCGGGTTAAACCCGGAGGTCCATTGACTGGAACTTTGCTTGTGATGGTTATACTTTGCAATGAATTTGCAATTATTGCTCGGGTGGAATCTCCACACTGCGGGTGATTTATTGATACTAGACTCTCCACGCAGTGTATTTAAAAATGGACTTGTGCTGGTGACCATCGTATAGAATTAGTAGCCGTAACCCTAGGTCCAATTTAACATTATTCGAGTGAAGATAATCTAGGTCTAAAATATTGTAGCGTATATGATCAAACATATAGAAGATTTGCAAAATAATTGACGACTCAAAATGAAGTGGCAATTCAACCACGCCTCTAATGTAGTGGCATTCGCGTCGAACTCCTGCAACCTCATTGATATCAGAATCGTTCGGCTGCATACACATACGTGTTGATAACCTTTCCAATATCTTCAATGTGATACAGGGGATAGACGACCCTGTATCAACCAAAGTAGCAAATCGCTTACCTCCAATCTTTAATAACACTATGATGGATATAGTCAAATTTACACTTCTTGTACAGTTTCTTGCATTTTGAAACATACTTCTTTCGCTATGCACATCCCAGGAAAAATGTGTATTGGACAGACGAAATTTCTTGCCGTCGGATCGACCTTCATACAACCAGTTAGTGGGTTTATTTACCACAATTGTGGCACGTGGGTCCATTTGCAGGACACCCATGTATGGGAGTGAAATCCCAACACAGGAAAAATCCTTTCTTCATTGTCAGAATACTTTTTACAATACCTTGGTCTATTTTATCGTTCCTCATTTATGACTTGTTGCCTCGGCTGTTTGTCTTGAGCGCTATGAGTGTCATTTTGGAAGCTAGTGCTAGAATTGTTCCTTCTTGAAGTTGTTCTTGCAACAGCTTAGTTGTCTCTGTGGGCTATGCTAATGATTATGTCTATAGTCCTTTCTTTCCACAGGACATCTCGGTTAACATGGGGATATGGCGTACTCTGTCCGTTGTTTATGGTTCTTTCTGAAGGCCACCGCATCGGATTCGCCGGTTTGGCCCATTCGCTGTTCCTCCCACCAATCTCTCCACCGGTATCTTATACTGAAGAGACATATTTTTTTAATACGTCTTATTAAGTCAGTGGCACATTCGTGAATTTGCTGGCACTGATTATGAATATTAATATTGAAGATATTTTTCGAAAATTGTTCCAAACATTTTTCTGTTAGAGTCTGCAGTTTACTTTCAGCTGTTGCGCCCAATCACCGATACCAACATGCGGCATGGTCTGCTTAATAAAATGCATGAACAAATGGCTTTTTAATTATGAAGTTCATTAAATTTTATCCACATCAGGAAGAGTTATACCCAAGTAGCTGCATGTTCCATGTCCGTCCCTCTAATTTTGTCTATGCTTATGGCAACTGTTATAAATGTTGTATTAAATGTCGTTGTTTCTGTCGTTGGCGAAATGTTGTTAATTACTGGACCTGTGCTGCGAGGTCTGTAATTTCTAAAATACGTCATACACACACAGAACGGCACGTGTGTGTGAATGGTTTAATCGATGCGGCCTCGTGCCATATCGATTTGCCCATTTACACGTGCGTGCCGTTTCGGACTTATTACACGCCATCACGTCTATACAAACAGTCATTAGAAGGACCCTCAGCAATTTGACAACTATCATTATGTTATTTCGCAATCGGTTCGGTTTCGGGTGTTTAATCGTCTGCTAATGTTTACAAACACATTTGGGGAATTTGGCGGCAGATTTATAAAGAGCCCAAACATGTGGTGTGTGGTGTCAGGGCTAAAATTTCGACGAGAATCCGAAAATCGATTCGCACAAAGATTCGTGCAATAAAACCGGCGAGAATCCATGTAGATTCTCGCTGCACCTCTGCTAGTATTCGCGTGAAAAGAATTGAGTCAATTTAACCCTTTATTTAACACAGCGGCAACAAATTAACCAGCAGAAGGCTAACATGACCTGAAATATCCTGACACTGTGTCAATAAAATCTTACAAATATGGCTGTCACTGGAACCGGCTCAATGAGCCGGTTCCAATGACAGCCATATTTGTAAGATTTTATTGGTAAGACTTTGTCCATTCAATTATTTTATCATCTATTTATTATTTATTGTTTAAAAATTATCAAATTTAGTTTTAAAAATTAAAAAGGTGTGTTGGGTAAAATGTTAACATGTGCTATCAGTATACAACAGGGGATCAACCATGGTGGCGTCATGGGATCATGGGACACTCATAGTAAGTATGGATTCTCGTAACCATTTTCACGAGAATCTAAATGGATTCTCACAAATTTAGACGAAATATAAGCCCTGTGTATGTTCGTACTATCATTGTGCATGCATATTTCAGCAAGTTATATTCAATATGTTTTGTCATTATACAGCTGGTAATGATTGGTTTGAACTCTCTGTTCTAAACTTCAGAAGAAATTCTATACATAGAGATATTTTTGTTTAGTTTATCGACCTTGTGATAGCTTATTAGAACGAAGTTGCTTTATTTAATCCGCATGGGTTCCGTGATTGTAGGTCAAACGGAAGTTCCAAGTGGGCGGAATTATGGTAAGTTCTGACATATGAAGTGACCATTTACAAATAATCAATCAACGATTTCCTTTCGAAACATGTGTCCGGAAGTGATTTTCATTTCCCTCTTGGTTTGGTGTTGTTGTAGATGGGGATTTCTAAGAACAGGCGTGTCATAAAGTCCGATAACCTCGAATAGAAAAAAAATTGTTGCAACAGCACGCTAATTTTTTAGTGGTTAATGTTATGAACATTTATTTACAAACCATACAGTAATATTCAGATTATAGTTAGGAATTATACTTACACGCTAGCAGCTACGAGTAAAGGTGTATTGGCGCACATGCAATGTCTCTCATAATACCGTCAGCTACATTTATTCTTTAGGCTTTTATCTGTCTGAGACAAAAGGCCAGTCCCATGTTTTTTGTCACAGATGGATGAAAGCCTTCTAATAGATAATTAAGGGTGCCATACATATATTCTTGTAAAATATTTTATAATTTAAGACATGTGTGGGAAAGTCTATTCGAAATAAGTACATTTGCACATCTATTCAATTTAGGCATTTGTCCAGCTACAAATCGATGGCCGTACTTAGAGGGATCGTTCAATCAGTGTCTCACAAGTCAAATACCCCCAATACGCATGCGTGTGAACAGACGCTTAAAACCAACTCAGTTGACAGTAATAAATTTTCACGAAAAATGTAGTTTACCCATTTCACCAAGTATCCCCCGTTTACCGAGCTCAGAGAGCTTGCCCAACAGAGGTCAACCATTCAATTTCCATGTTTTGTGATAAAAGTTTTTTCCAGATTACGGATGAAGCATTTGATAATTCAAGTAAACACTAAAATACAAATTATAGGCATAACGAACCATCAGGTATATATGGTAACTTGTGTGCAATAAACGTGATCGCGGTCATCTGTATTTTCTCTTTGTACCATAATTATCTCTTCTACTATATATAAAAAGCCCATGACATAAATTTTACCTTTACGCACAAACCGTGGTGAACACTCTAGCAATGGGATTTCAGTAGTTAAAATTTACACCTACAGTGAAACATTCAAGCTGACCCTTGTTGCCCTCGTTTGAATTCAAACTTGTCTAAAAGTGAAATGAAATCAGCAATTATTTATTACGTTTGTAAATAAGTTTACCTCATAAAATACCCAAAATTAACAAACATACATTGTCCCATGTTAATAAAGCATCCATAACTCGAAATAGTATGTTATGTTATTAAAATGATAAAGGCCCCGTAATGTGCGCACTTTGCTTTCTATTTCGTTTCGGCGAAAATATTGTACCACCCACCGGTGCCCATGTAAACAAAAACAGATTCGCACGTGTGAAATTTTGAGGTGTGAAGTGGGTTAATCACCTTCCCCAATACGCTTCAGTTTTACCAAAGATGCAAGGGAAGAACTTAACTGGAAATCGCCATTTCAAATATTCTTTGGCAGGCAAAACCACTGCCTAGCCTTTGCTAAAAGTACCACGGACAGCAATGTCTGAATCGAAAATATGTCGTCTAAAAGATAAAAGAAGCTAGAACCATTGCCCAAAGACTTTCTCAATTTTGAAACCAGAAGACGGAAAATTGCAGCCGCAGCAGCTTCAGCTTCTTTAAGATGAATCCGGAGAATGATAAACCGTGAACTTGATAAAAATATGCCATCTCTCTACAATGTAAAACATAAAGTTCTTGTTAGGATAAGAAACGATAAGCACCACGAACCCCGATGGCATTGTGTTCTTCGTGGAACCATTCTCAAGATAAATCTGAAATATCACCGTTATCAAGTGAAGTATTTTTCACCCAAAGATAATACTGTAGTCGCTAAGTGGTTCTCTATAAAGGACATAACCAGTGTGATCGCCGAGACTGAGAAGAAAGGGCGAAGGCGTTCACACAAAGATATTCATCGGAGTAAGTATTATATTCTGCTCACCCATGGTATAAATAAAATATACCCAAAGTTGCTTGATGTACGAAATGTTCACCGCTCGTGGTGAAGTGGTGTTAACCGCGCGCCAAAAGATCGCGATTAACACCATTTCACCACTCGTGGTGAACATTTGGTACACCAAGGTACTATGGGTATATTCTATATTGAATATAAAATATCACATGAAACGTCGTTAATATCGACGTAACAATTCATGTCTCATTTCCTGATTATCAACTTGTGTCTAATCGGCGCGCGGTCCCATAGCAGCAGCATTGTATTCTTGTGCGTAGTTCACATGACGTCAATTACGCCAACAGGTGCAAGTAAAGCGCATTCATGACGTCATGATGTGAAGCGTTTGAGCCAACGAACTGATTGTCGGTTGTTGTGGGAGAATATAGCGACAATGAATTAAATAAAAAGTGTAAAAAACATTCGAAAATTCATGTGATATACAGAATCTTTAACTCGTGATGTTTGGATATAAGATTTTTTGAAACTCGTTTGATGAATTCGATTCACAACTCGCCTAAAGGCTCGTTGTGAATCAAATTCATGAAACTCGCTTCAAAAAATCTTATATCCAAACATCACACGTTTGAGATCCTCTATTTCTGTCGGCAACATTTTGTAACCCTCTTGTTTATTCACTTCTTCTAAACGGGTCAGCTATTATAAGTTATCTCCGCCCACAGGCGAGGGGTTTAAATGACACATTCAGGTATCAAATCTCCATATACAATACATGTTGACGGAGATAACGTTTTTGCCCCGTTTGACACACAATAGAACCATAGTGGAGAAAAATTTGTGGACGCTGTTTTTCGCGCTCCGTAATAAGTTGGACCGAATTCGTGAATAGTTGCTTTGTTTTTACAAACGCAGAAGACTGAAAATATAGTTTCATCCCTTGGGTCGTTGAGGAAACGAGTAAACAGTATTTTGTTTACATATCGTCCCCTAAGTGCCAGTGTGTTCTATGTACCTACTGGCACATAGAACACATTGGAACTGAGGGGACGACATTTGCTCATGTTTTATTTGTCTCAGGTTGTTTCATTTAATTATTCGACTATTTAATTTACAGCAGCAAAATATGATCGAATTGTCGGAAATCTGATAATATTTGTGACTACTTTCAGGGTTTTTTATGTTCAATTTTTATATCGAGGCGAGCGGAAGCGAAACGCTTTCGTTTAAACCATATATCCCTGATGTTTCGCGTGTCATATACCCTGGATGTTACACACTCTCGTGAACATTGGATGTAGGGTGCACCCTTTGTATTGGCTATTTGTCCAAGGCATTCTGACCAACCAAAAGACGGAACTTATAAGGATTTAGGGACAAAGAATCTTAAACAAAACGACTTAATCCTTACGTGGACAGAGGGTTGATAGCGCTACACCCAATCAAACCTCCGATTAACCTTGAATTATTTTAACTGTGTTGCAAACAACGGAAGCGCTCAAGCTGACTTAAGAACATCACTTTACACTATACATTATTTCTCAAGCGCCTGTAAAGGCCGACTCTTCATCTTATTTCCAGTTCAAGTTAAAGGGTTCTTATATTTCTAAAATAAAATGAAACGAATAGAGAGTAATATTTTGAACACATAACACAAATTAAGTAAAGGTAATCTTACCTTGACTAAAAGAATGAATTCGTTTCAACAGCACGGTAAATTCTTCAATGGAGGACTGAAAACATAGCGTAGCTCATACTCTGTCTCCTCGCAAAATTATTTAATTGTTCTCACATACATGTATGCCCTTAATTTACAGATTATAATTTCCCGAAAACTAGATGGGTTGCGCAAGAAGATGGACACACTGGTCGTAATTTTATTGCCAATATTTTTTTTTGAGACTGAGTATAAATGACTAGAATATTACTGTAACCTATCACTCAACTAATGGATAATTTGTTAAAGCTTTTTTGTTATCAGAGCAGAAAAGTTATCGTTTAGCTTCTTACCCCGTGTAGACTCATATTTCTTGTTTCTTAACCCTACACGATTGTGATTCTCTGTGATATATTCATTCATTTGCAATTCGAAATGCTAAAACCGTGATAGAATATTTGTAATAATGTTTGTAGAGTTGCGGGAAGTTTTTAGATTTTTCCTTTGTCACAAGGGCCTCTTTGTTGCTTTGTTGGGCTTAGTGTTCGTTGAACGCCCTCTAAAATATGTAATTCGAAATACTAAAGCCATTCACACCTGTTGCAAAAAGGTCTGCAGATATGCATGGAGGTTCATATTTTCCATGTGCTATTGGTTTAGTGTTTTTAGACCGTTTCCCGCGAAAGGATTCCAGGGAATGCCGTTCGAAGTTCTAAGTCAATGTTCAACTGCTGACATATCACCTGCAGGGGTACACGAATGTTTCAAATAGTGCATACACTACTTGTCAGTGTCATCGGAGCCAGTTTAATGTTTTGTTAGTCCTTTACCGTCAAAAGGCTTTCTTGGTTTACAGTACGATATGCTAAGTCATTCTCAGATGTTGCAGTAGAGTCTGTATACACTCTGAATTTAGCTGGGTTACAAATTAACCCAAATCAACTGGGTTGAGTGAATATGAACCCAGTTGGGTTCATATTCACCCAATCCAATTGGTTTAGGTAGATTTTTAACCCAACCCATCTTAAGATATACGTGCATTAATGTTCCAAAATTTCCATGTGCCATCTGAGTCACTCTAAAGTTGGATTAGCAAATGACTTCTAGGTTATGATTTTCGAAATGCCCAAGTTATGCTCTGATGTTTGCAATGAGTCTTGAAGATGTGCACGAATGATTCAGATTGTTCGTGTGCCACTTGGCTTGCCATCTGAGCCACTTTCCTGTTTTGTTAGACCGTATTAGAAGAAAGACTTCAAAGCGTATGCAATTCAAAATGATAAAGCTCTGCTCAGATGCTGCAGCTGGAACTGTAGATGTGCATGAACGTTTTCAGAGTATTCGTGTAACACTTGAATTCAAAGTCTCTGTTAATGTTATGACGTGGATATTTTCTTTCACGATTAGATATCCAAATGTGGGTATGCTATAAGTTATCTCCGCCAACATGTATGGTATATGAAGATTTAATACAAGGATGTTTGTTTCTAAACACCGAGCCGCAGGAGAGGTGTTTAAATGAGACAGCCAGGTATTGAATCTACATATACCACAATGTTGGCGGAGATAACGTTTTTGTCCCATTTGAAACACAATACAAGCATAGTGGAAATAAATTTGTGGACGCACTTCTCAGCTCCACAATCACTTGGACCAAATTCGTCATAATTATTTTGTTTTTATAATCGCAGAAGACAACAGACAGAGTTACATCCATTGGGTCGTTAAGGAAACGAGTAAACAGTATTTTGTTGACATGTCGGACCCTAAGTTCCAATGTGTTATATGTGCCTACTGACACATAGAACACATCGCATTGGTACTCAGGGGACGAATTATTTGCTCTTATTTTATTTTAATGATTGAATTGTCGGAAATCTGTTGATATGTGTGACTATTTTCGGGTTTTTTGGTTAGATTTTGATTCGAGGCGAGCAAAAGCGAAAGGCTTCCGTTTAAACCATATAACCCGACCGATGTTTCGATTGCGCTTAAACCTGGATGTTGCACGATCTCATATACTTTGGAAGCTGGGTGCATCCTTTGCCATGGCTATTTGTCCAAGGTAGTCTGACCAATCAAAAGACAGAATTTATCGGGATATAGGGACAAACCATAATGTGCATTGCGCACAAATTACACAGTGCAGTTCAGTTTTCTGGGCGTTTCTTGGATGTTTATTCCTTTCATTCATGGTGATGTATAAAGTTCCAAACTTCTAATAATACAATATTCTCTTAGAAGTTGAAAGCATTCAGAATTTCAAGTTCATTTTTAGTACTATTAGGCAACCTTCCGTGGACGCTGATTTTTTCGTCCGAGATGTTGTTGTTAAACGGACCTTTTGGCAATCGGGTCCCCACATTTTTGTTGATCAGACATCATGTTTAGTGTTCTCCTTACAATTTTAACGATCCCTACTGCAACTTGTTCTTCAAATTCGTTCTCGACATTCCGAGATTGCATTGAATAACCTTAAGGCATGGTTATTTATCAAGACTCCACTGCATGCTGTGTGTCTGATAATATTACTAGAATACTAGTTGACGTTTACTCGCTTACTTATTACTTATGTTTGTTTATGTTGTCAGTGGGTGCTGGCTTCATGTACACTTTGTCCACCTATCTTGTCTTCTTCGGCAGCATCAGTAATTTCTGATTTTGTTTAGCACATGTGATCTGAGGCTCTACCACACCGCGTCACCTCTTTATAATCAAATCTAACACTTCAGGACTCCCAGCACTTATCCAGTCTCTTTTTGAAATTAAGTTCAATGCATTTGCTACGTCTTTTGGTAGGTTGCTCCATATGTTAGTAACTCTCTGGTTGAATACGTTGTCCTGAGCTGTTTGTTTTTCTGGCAGTTTTGGATAGTTTGTTCTTATTGCTCTTAGTAAGGACGCTGTCTTTTGTCTGGTTCAGAAGCTTGAAAATCATGTCACCTCGATGTCGCATGTACTGTGGTGCTGGCAGATTTAGTTTTCTGAACAGTTCATCATGCGTGCGATTCCTTAGTTTGGGCACCAGTTTAGCTGCTCGCTTCTAGGCGTTCTCTACAAGTCGATATATTGTATGGCTTCAAAACTAACCGTTTGTGTGTGTTCCAGGTATTGATTGGCATGGCTTTTGTACGGAACCATCGGCATGGACTGGACGATGTCCACGCATGCGTTTACTAGGTAATACCAGCAAAGGTTTAATTAATGAAACACAGTGGTTAGTGCGTGCGTGCGTGCGTGCGTGCGTGCGTGCGTGCGTGCGTGCGTGCGTGCGTGCGTGCGTGCGTGCGTGCGTGCGTGCGTGCGTGCGTGCGTGCGTGCGTGCGTGCGTGCGTGCGTGCGTGCGTGCGTGCGTGCGTGCGTGCGTGCGTGCGTGCGTGCGTGCGTGCGTGCGTGCGTGCGTGCGTGCGTGCGTGCGTGCGTGCGTGCGTGCGTGCGTGCGTGCGTGCGTGCGTGCGTGCGTGCGTGCGTGCGTGCGTGCGTGCGTGCGTGCGTGCGTGCGTGCGTGCGTGCGTGCGTGCGTGCGTGCGCAGTTCATAGAACATTATGACCCATCCTACAGACTATTATGTGAAAGACCAAAAATGAAAAGGCTTCGCCTGCTTAATCAATTGCCCACCACCTCTGGCTACCTCTTGCGAATATAAGGTTCAAATTGATCCATCAGAATTCTGTCGGGAGGCGGGGGGGGAGGGGCAAAATTTAGAGTCTCCCATGGTGAGCATAAATGTCAACCATGAAACTTTATTTGAGCAGACTTGAATCATCACCACCAAAGAAGCTGCATACCAAATATCATATCATTTTACTCATGGTTTAAGAGAAGATTTTTTAATGACGTTTGCGCTTTGGTGCTTTATCACCAACCTCAAGGAAACTGAAATTGCCCAGGGGCTCTACAAAGAGTGAAGTCACTTGCTATATATATAAAAAGATAGTGAATGAGCAACCCCAGAGACGCTTTCCTGGGGAATGTGGAGGAACGCTGCCCCCTTACTATTTCTGAGAGGAACGACGCACCCTTACTCTCTTTAAGATAGGGAGTGGCTTGATCTTGCGTATACCCAAAGCACTGTGCAGCTAGCAAGAAGAAGGAGTGTTCGCTGAGGTCAATACAGCGAGCACTCTAATGTCTTGCTTGTTGCATCAAAACCCCTTCAGTTATCTATAAGTTACTCGCTTTACGCAATGTAATATAAAATATACGGAGTCAAAAAGAAAGTATAATAAACTTTTAGGAGCATTTATTTTAGTATTAACGACTTTAATACCAAAATTATTGTAAATTCATATTCTCCTAGTCTTTTGCATAGTCTAGCTGTATGAATTTGCATGTCATTGCGTTCCACTCCTGCCTCAGAACATTACTTAAATCGCCTAACGTCTGAAGACCATGAACTAGCACCCGACGGTCCAATTGATCCCAAAGATGTTCGATTGGCGACAAATCTGCCGAAAGTGGTGGCCAGGGAAGAAGTTCGATGCTCTGCTCTTCAGGAAAGTCATGACAGATACGCGCCATGTGACATCGGGCATTGCCTTGTTGGGATAACTGCAATCCTACGTTAGCGTTGAACAACGGGACAACAACAGCGTTAAGAATTCCCTACCTATATCGCTGTCCACTGAGATTACCATCGATGAAGATCAACTGCGTTCGATGGTGCAAGGAAATTCCTGCCCAAACCATTACACTCCCCCTGCCGAAACGGTCGCATTCCCGCACGCAAGCATCAGAAAACCGTTCTCCTTGTCGGCGGTACACGCTGGCCCTACCATCCCCGCGGCGTAGATGAAATCGTGATTCATCACTAAAAAGAACTGTGCTCCAACGCTGCTGAGTCCAACGAATACACTGACGTATCCATTCCATTCTGACGGTACGATGACGTTGGGTAAGGATTGGTCCGTGTGCCGTGTTCAGCGAGTCTGTTGTGGACAGTTTGTGCACTGATTCTGTTATTAGTTCTACCAGGAGTAATTAATGCTGTCCTCGTCGCCGGAAGGAAGCGATCCAGCAAGTAAGACGTCCTGGTGTGTTGGTCTTATGCAAGGGCCGTAATTCTTGGTCGACCTGAATGCTATCGGTCACCAGTAGATCCAGTGGTTGTATACCTACCAATGAAACCGTAAATAGCGGCCACCTTTCGGTTAACCTTGGCATTTTTTTAAAATGTCGGAAGACAAAAATAGCGTGTTTTCTTAATACCCCAGGCTCTCTAGTTCAACATAACACGAAGAAAGTCGTCGGTCACCCATTCCTTTTGACATTCTCGGGTAGCACGTGCTTTTTTGGAAATCCGTAGCAAAATTGTATACGGCTGGGTGGACAACAACAACATGTCATTAAACTCTTTGCACGACTTCTTGTCCACAAACATGCAACATTAGAACTATTATATTTCATCCTTGATGCCATTTTTTCTTATTTGTTTCTATTATACTTTCTTTTTGGAGTCGGTATATATAGCGTCGGATATAAATACACAGAATGACTGCACGGAACTGACATCCTTGGTAAGTTACATGAGAGTTCAGTTTGGTTTGTAACTCAATCCGGTCTCATCAGAGCGACATTTCCACGTTCTGCTTAATGAAATGGAAGAAGGGTGAATCGTCCTGATTTGTCTGCTATCAGAGTTATGAAATCAACTGCAGGACATCAACGCGAATTCGAGTTCTCAGTAAAAAAAAACCCAAAACGTCCCTGAGGCGATCTCCTCCCTTCGACGCCCAGAGGAGGATATCCTCATCGTGTTCTCTCCCAGGAACTGGAATTGTTGATCATTGCTGAATTGATGGACCCCTTTCTCTAACTTGTAAAGTCTGGAAAACATCTCTGACCAATTGCCATTCCCGAGACTGTTTGTTTCTTTTTTTTATTCGGTCTTTGCGACACTTTCGACAGCCAGACAGTTTTTGTTCGGGAGTGGGAAGGGGGGGGGGGTGGGGGTGAGGGGGGAGAAGCGATGAAAAACTGCCAGAATCTCAATGTATTAACACTGCACATGCCGAATAGCGATTTGGAGTCAAATGCACCATCGACGTGTCGTGCACTTTAGGACGCAGCGCCACCCTCTCCAACCTAGGAATCTGCTTCAAAATTCTGCTCTACGTTGTGAGAACAGCATGCAATGAATGAGCTATTTGCAATCCCGAAACAATGTTTGAATTAAGTTGAGAGAATAAAAGTGATAGGGCATATCGCGAAAGGCACAAAATTAGTCTATCTGCCACACAGGAATATGGAAACTGTTCGGCGAAATGGATCGTAACCGATATTTAGAACGATTTTTGACACAGTTCATGGTGACTTCAATTGATTGGAGATAAGATGGACCCTGGCCAAAATCTGAAATTGATATATGTAGATAATGCGCATGTCCTGTGATTTGTATCAGATTCGAGGTGGTGTCCGGAATGGGATCTCAATGAGCCGGCTTTCTGTCACATAAACAGATTAAATCTTAACCCTTTACCCAACGTAACGGACAAAACCGGCCAACGCTATTCTCAAAAATCGCCAATTAATTTTCATTATTTTTTCGTTTTTTTGTCTCAAAAACATAGGTTATGACCCCTCGTTGGAACGAGCTCGTTCCAATGAGTGGTCATAACCTATGTTTTTGAGACAAAAAATGAAAAAAAAAATAGTTATCCAAGAATTTCTTTTGCAAGTGTCGTCTGTTTTTCATGTTGGGTAAAGGGTTAATATGACAATACGCAAGGCGTAAGAAGGAACCCCAAAGTATCCAACGTATTGAAATATTTCATTCCGCAACCATTACTCCAAAAACATTTTGGTTTATTCAGTCGAATTCCTGCAATTGTTTAATGTCAGCCAAACAAGAATACGTTTCACAGTACTAAATATTTTCCTATAGGCGACCATTATAACGTTCAGGCGAAAAAAAATATGGTCGCATCATTTTAAATTTAGCATTCAAATATTTTTTGTCAACTATAGCCCTTCAGACAACCTTTTAATGACTTTTAAACAGGGGTCATGCAACAAATAAAAGAAAAACTAACAGAAAGGGAAGTGCTGGTCACATGTTCATATTTCTCAGGGAATTCCCAAACAAAACACACCAATAGTGAAACAAATTTTTAGGTTCTAAAAGTCCTCAAATCATCCTCTTTACTCATCTGGAACATTCAAAAGTAATGCAAAATGTCAGTAGACTTCTTCAAATGTTTATTGAAACAATATATTTCCCCAAGACTGCTTAGTTTTGGGAATTACATAATTTCCGAGCCCAACTTTTCGAGGCATGTAAATCTAATTAAAATATTTACAACAGTTATACCTATGAGCAAACCCAACCCTACCAAAGATACAGTTACCTCTTTCATGTGATGAAAGAGTCATTTCTGCAATAGAATTCAACTTTTGGCTTCTGTCTAGTCCAAAGCATGGGAAATTTGTTCTTTTGAAGAGAACTGTCCAATCTGTGTCAAATAGGCTTAAAAACTGTTATTGCCTCCGAGATAATTTCTACTCTGTCACCCAATAAGGGGGATAAAAATTCACAGCTTTCTTTGAAACTACCCAAATCCCAAAATAAAACTAAAATCTGCATCAGCACACAAAACCTTTTCACAAAATCTGTTTTAATTAATCATACAGCAAGATAAATAGGGCCCCACCACCATGAAACAATATGTCAATTTTATTTCAAAATTGGGGTTGTGCAGGGCTTATAGTTCCTCTAAATTTGGGAGAATCCATTTGGATTCTTGCGGAAATCGTTCCGAGAATTCAGACCTGCTATGGGCCAGGATCCTATTAGGTCAGTATGATTGAACCCCTGTTGCATACTGATAATACATGTTAACCCTTTACCCAATACAGCTTTTTTTAATTTTTACAACATCAACTACTGATTTCTAACACCCCCCCCCCTCCCCCCTGAGCCCTTAATCGCTCACCTGACGAGGTGGTTCAGAGAAGTATTTTGGGTCAGATTCAGTTAGTCAAGGTTCATGGACACTACATAGGAATAATGTTATGAAATTATTCATAATTCTATTGTCCATGTTAGATGATTATTAGCATAGGTCTTCCTGATTGCTTCCAATTCTGACAGCTGTAGACAAGTACTGCCAAACTTCCAAGGGTTGTTGTGTCACTGCACTTTGAAAGGCAAATTTTATGGAAAAGCTCTAAGGAATGGATTTGAACATTTATGAACAACCTCGAACCTAACCCACCCCTGCCCAAATATTAAGTCGCAGACCTGAAATGAACAAACTCAAATCTGCCCCCTCCCCCCCCCCCCCCCCCCCCTTCCAGCGATACCAAATATGAAAGGGTTCTGACTGGCAGGAACCAAACTGGAACAAGTTTACATCTGACCTCCCCAGAGATGTTGTTCACCAAATATTAAAGCATTAAACTAGTGGGTCTGAAGAAAAAGATTTTTAAAGAAATTTTCTCATGTTGCTTTGAGTTAATTTTCACTCCCATAATGAGCCCATATATTAACCCATAGATTTGGCTTGAACAAACATGAATCTGACCCCCTTAGAGATGCTGTAAGCCAAATACGAAAGGATTCTCACTGGTGGATCTGAAAAAAAAAACGAGTTTTAAAGAAATTTCCTCAAACTGCACTGAGTTAAACTTTGGGCTTCAATAGATAGACCAAATATTAACCCAGAGACCCGATTCAAACAAACTTCAATCTACCCTCCCCTTGCCCCCCCCCCCCCCCCCCCCCCCTGCCCACTAGAAATGTTGCATTCCAAATATGAAAGCATTCTGACTGGTGGATCTGAAGGAGGTTTTCAAAGAAATTTCCTCATGTTGCACTGTTGATATTTGGGTGCCCATAGGGAGCCCGAATATCAACTCAGGGACTTGATTTGAACAAACCTGAACCTATCCCTCCCACCCCTAGAGATGCTGTATACTAAGTATCAAAAGATTCTTATCTGGAGAAGATTTTTTTTCAATTTTGGAAAACAATTTAATCATGCTATCAGAGAAATGCTTGGGGCCCCCTGTGGGTGTGGCAACGTTATTTGAACAAACTGGAATTCATATATGATAAGGAACATGAATATCAAATTTGGTTCAATTCGGCTCAGTTGTTTATGAGGAGAGGTTAGTAAAGTAAAGTTCATGCCGGACAGGATGGACTGATGGTGGACAGACAGAATATCATCATTTAAGCGTCCCCTGACTTACAGTCAGGTGAGCTAAAAAATAAACAATATTCATCAAGCGTAATAATTTTGGATGTTACTAGAACCGGCTGATGAGAGCCGGTTCCAATGACAGCCATATTTGTACAAATTTTATTGCCAGTGTCACAATATTTCAGGTCATGTTAGTGTTGTATTGGTTAATTTGCTGCCTTTGTGTTAGGTAAATGGTTAAACTGACTCAGTTCTTTTCATGTGAATCCTAGCAGCAATGTTACGAAAGCTACATGGTTTTTCACTGGTTTTGTTGCACGGATCTCTACGGGAATCGATTCTCAGATTCTTATAAGCCCTGGCTGAGGCTATATAATCCACCAATATCAATAGAAAGTGCCATTTTATCTCAACAAATGATGTCAAATATTCTTTTACCTAGTGATGAGGTAAATTATAGCCCTGGATGTACCCTCCCCCCCCCCCGCCCCCAAGCTCTCAGTATGCATTTTTTCCTAAAACAAGAGACCCCAGGGGGCCTGAGGGCGCCCACCTGTACATGGCAACCTAAATATCAACCCAGAGAATTGATTTCAACAAGTTGCATCTACTCCTCCTAAGAAAAGATTATACCAAATATCCAAAGATTCTGACAAGTGGATCTAAAAAAAATGATTTTTAAAGAATATTCCTCATATTGAACAGAGTTTTGGATCTGAGGAAGAAGATTTTTAAAGAAAATTCCTTATTTTGAACTAAGTTACAATTCGAGCTCCCACAGTGAGCCCAAACATGGACCTAGGGACATGACTTGAACAAACTTGAATCTTGCCTCCTAAAGATGCTGCATAAAAAATATCAAAAGCATTCATCTGCTGGATGTGAAGAAGATTTTTTAAGAAAATTCCTCATTTCGAACTAAGTTACAATTCAAGCTCCCACAGTGAGTCCAAATATGGACCTAGGGACATGGCTTGAACAAACTTGAATCTCACCCCCCTAAGAATGCTGCATACCAAATATTAAAACATTCTGACTGCTGGATCTGAAGAAGAAGATTTTTAAAGAAAATTCCTCATATTGAACTACATGTAAGTTATCATTCGGGCTCCCACAGTGAGCCCAAATATGGACCTAGGGACATAGCTTGAACAAACTTGAATTCCCCCCCCCCCCCCCCCCCCTAAGGATGCTGCATACCAAATATCGAAACTTTCCGACTGCTGGATCTGAAGAAGATTTTTAAAGAAAATTCCTCATTTTGAACTAAGTTATAATTCGGGTTACCACAGTGAGCCCAAATATGAACCTAGGGACTTGGCTTGAACAACTTGAATCTCACCCCTAAGCATGCTGCATACCCAATATCAAAAGATTCTGCTGCTGGATCTTGAGAAGATTTTCAAAGAAATTTGCCTGAAATGCACTAAGTTCAAATTTGGGCTCCTATACTGAGCCCAAATATGAACCCAGGGGGCTGATTTGAACAAACTTGAATCAGATCCTTCCCACAATGTTGCATATCAAATATCAAAATATTCTGCCTGCTGAATCTAGAGAAGATGATTTTTAAGAAATTTGCCTGAAATGCACTAAGTTCGAATTCGGGCTTCTATAGTGAGCCCAAATATGAATCCAGGGGGCTGATTTGAACAAACTTGAATCAGATCCACCCCACAATGTCGCATACCAAATATCAAAAGATCCCGCCTGCTGGATCTGGAGAAGAATATTTTTAAAGAAATTTGCCTGAAATGCTTCTATAGTGAGCCCAAATATGAATCCAGGGGGCCAATTTGAACAAACTTGAATCAGATCCACCCCACAATGTTGCATACCAAATATCAGAAGATTCTGCCAGCTGAATCTGGTGAAGAAGATTTTTTAAAAAATTTGCCTGAAATGCACTAAGTTTGAATTGGGGCTCCTATACTGAGCTCAAATATAAACCCAGGGGTGCAGATTTGAACAAACTCGAATCAGATCCACCCTACAATGTTGCATACAATATATCGAAAGATTCTGCCTGCTGGATCTAGAGAAGAAGATTTTTTAATGTTTTTCCCATTGCCTACAGTGTTAAAAAGTGTTTTCAAAGTCCCGAAACTGTACCCTATGATAAAACCGATGGCAATTTTTTGGACCAATCCTTTCTGTTGGTCATAAGGAAGCTTCACACCAAATAAAAATTCTCAGTGCCGTGGAGTTTTGGAGATATGGTATTTTACTTTTTTCGATTTTTAGCTCCTGTGGTTTCCATGGGGCTACAGAAAAAGAAAATTTGGCATAAATTAGGTACTTATGACCCAATAAGCCCTCACATAAAATTTGATTCAAATCAGCCTCTCGGTTTGGAAAATATAAATTTTGGGCCAAAAATTTTGCCCATCCCATAACCACGCCAAATATAGCCCATCAAACTTCGCTTAAAGAAATCCAAGTCTACACCTTAAAAGGAAGCTGCATACCATATATCAAGTTTCTGCTACTGCTGGTAGATGAGAAGATTTTGGTGCCCCTTGGGGGCATGGCACCACCCAGGAGAAGAGGGCAACTTCATTTGAACAAATCTGAATTGGCATTAGGTAATACACATTTACCCAACATTTGAATAATGTAATGTTAACGCCGGACGGACAGCAGACAGAATGTGATCAGTAAAGCTCCCACTGAGCTTTGCTCAGATGAGCTGAAAAACTTTATTAATTTATAAATAAATTGATGGTGACATGAATTTCCCATTATTTTTTAATCACATTCTTGCTTCTGAACACATTTCACATTGTGTTTGATATTCTGCAATCTTTGTAAGAAAAAGCCTAAGTTTTCTCAGTTAAGGCACCTCGAGTCATAAAACAGTGATTTTTTCCAACAGAATGACCAGTACCTGCTACTGTGGTGTCTCATGACACTGTTAAAATTCCTAAAATCATCAAATATTGATTCATTAGTGCTGTGCTTGTGCTGCAAATATCCACAAGTGCACTTTCACTATTTTGGTTTTAATCCCCACAGGCATGCATTCTGTCAAAAGGAGTGAAATTGTAGAAAATATGTTCACAAAGAGGACAAGTTACAGTACAGTCGCCGTGGACGGGTTGTAATACACACGTGGGCAGTGATGTCCACTCATGCATTTACCAGTCAATAAAAATCATCATCTACAAAATTGTAATTGATGAAGCATCGGTTTGTACCTGGTGCTTCATTATTTAAATTTTTGATGATTATACCTATAGTTAGTGTTTGGCATCAAATATTATTGTATGAATTTGTATCCGTGGAAATATTGTCCATCCATGGAAAGTGAGCAGTACACTGCCACTGTACTGTATTTGTTTCAAGTATATAATATACTCTTTGATGTTTAATATATTTGTGATAGGCTGGGTCCTAAGTACTCAGTACTCGTAGTACTCGAGTACCACTTTTTTGATAAAATTATCAATAGTTGCCAGCCCAGATTTTTGTATGTGTGTGTGTGTGTGTTTGTGTGTGTGTGTGTGGGGGGGGGGGGGGGGGGAGGTTGGAGGGTGAAAGATAGCTGCAAATTATTTAAAATGTTGACCCAGGCAAATGAAAAGCGAAAATACATTTCATCCAAAGGTCAGACAGACAGACATGCAGTAACAAATTTGGGAAGCCTAAATAAAAGTAGTGACTAACTTAAAATGAAAAATATAGAGAGAAGAGCCAGGGCAATGTTGTCAAACAGAAAACAAACAAGAGCCCCCAGAGGGCCTGATGGCATTCACCTGACATGGTAGCCTAAATATCAACCCAGGGAATTTATTTGAACATTTAGTTGCATCTGCCCCTCATAAGAAAAGCTTATACAAAATATCCAAAGATTCTGACCGGTGGATCTCAAAAAAAGGATTTTTAAAGAATATTCCTCATATTGAACTAAGTTATAATTCAGGCTCCCACAGAGAGCCCAAATATGAACCCAAGGACTTGGCTTGAACAAATTTGAATCTCACATCCCTAAGGATGCTTCTATATACTAATATCAAAAGATTCTGACTACTGGATTTTAAAGAATATTCCTCTTATTGAACTAAGTTGTAATTTGGACTCCCACAGGGAGCCCAAATATGAACCCGGGGACTTGGCTCAAACAAACTTGAATCTCACCCCTCTAAGGATGCAGCATCCCAAATATCAAAATATTCTGCAGAGTGGATCAGAAGAAAATTTTTAAAAAATATTCCTCATATTGCACTAATCTAATCATAGAGAGCCCAAATATGGACCCAGGGATTTGATTTCAACAAACATGTGAATAAATCTTCCAAAGATGTTATATGCAAAATATGAAAGCCTTTGGAGCAGTGGTATGGGAGAAGAAGATTCTTTAATGTTTTTCCCATTACTAAAATGATGACTCCGCATAAGTCCTGGAAAACTTCCCTATGATAAAACTGAGGGCAATTTTTTTTTGACCATTCTTTTCGGCTGTTCGTAAGGAAGCGTCACACAAAATAAAAATTCTCAGTGCCGTGTAGTTTTGAATATATGGGCGTTTTAAATTTTTTCTATATTTAGATCCTGCAGTTCCCACAGGGCCACAGGAAAATGTTTTGGCATAAATTAGGTACTTACGACCCAATAAGCCCATTATATCAAATTTGCTTCAAATCAGCCTCTCAATTTGGAACATAGAAATGTTGGTACAATTCGGGCTCCTACAGGAAGACCAAATATGAACCCAGGGACTTGGCTTTAACAAACTTATATCTCACCTCCCTAAGGGACTTGGCGTAAACAAACTTGAATCTCCCACAGTGAGCCCAAATATGAACCCAGGGACTTGGCGTAAACAAACTTGAATCTCACACTGGCTCACACCGATTAATCGACTAACCAATGATCAATATCTTGATTGATAAAAAAAAGTAATTGATCGGTTAACCGTAACTTTTGAAGTACGGTACTATATGGCAGAGTATTTGATGGCTGGGTTCACATCGCAAAATGCTATACAAAAATGTCCAATTGCTAACCATTTTTCTTTCATATTGGGTAAGCTTATATTCACTATTTATCATCACTTTTTGAAACCAAGATGGAAACTGTTAATCAAATTTTTAAAAACAAAAAATACCCTGTATGGGTTAACTATGGAACAAACTTGCTCCAAAACAGGCAAACATTGTCACACTGGCTCACATCAATTGCATGAGACAGAGAAATGCATGCCAGTTACGTGCCAAAATACCTGTTCACTTGCATGATCATTATACTGTATCAGTAGCTGAAAGTGGACATTCTCAACCCTTCACCAAATGCAGGTAGCAGACGATACTTGCACAAGAAATTCTAAAGATTTTCAATGTTTGTCTCAAAAACATAGCTTATGCCCCCCCCCCCCCCATTGGAACAAGCTCAATGAGCTTGTTCCAATGAGGGGTCATAAGCTATGTTTTGAGACAAAAATTGAAAATATAATAACATTTGAATGGACATGTTTGTATATGGCGCTGCCCGGTTTTGTTCATTATGCTGAGTAAAGTTTTAATTATATAAATGGTCAACGGTACAGCAATTATTCAGCTACCTATTGGGGTAAGTGATTAATCGGTTAACCAAGGTTAACCCATGCGATTAATCAATCACGAAAACCCTTTAATCGTTTCAGCTCTAAAATTAATTTACTTTTATTAAATTTTATCTGATGAAAAAATGCTTATAATTTTGGGGGAATGGTAAATATGGATCTTCTAAACAAGCATTTGCAAGAACATCAGAGGAATGAAATCACCTTTCTCGCAATTTGCAAAACCCTGGTGAGCCAAAATATAGGCTTGGCTTGAAGAAAATTAAATCTCACTCGCCTAATGATGGTGCATAGCAAATATCAAAAAATTCTGAGTGGTGGGTCTGAAGAAAAAGATTTTTAAAGAATATTCCTCATACTGCACTAATTTCAACATTTGGACTCCCATAGAGGCCAAATATGGACCCAGGGATTTGATTTCAATAAACGTGTAAAAAAATCTTGCAAAGATGGTATATGTGAAATCTGAAAGGTTTTGGAGGAGTGAATTGGGTGAAGAAGAGTCTTAAATGCTTTCTTCATCACCCACAGTGTTACAGAACGCTGACTAAGCATTTTTTTCAAAGTCACGAAAAAGTACCCCATGACTGACCTGACAGAAATTTACTTAGACCATTCCATTCTGTTGGTCCCAAGGAAGCTTCGCACCAAATAAGAATTCTCAGTGCCATGTAGTTTTGGAGATATGTGCGTTTTGAATTTTGTTCTATTTTTAGCTCCTGCGGTTCCCATGGGGGGATGGGAAAATATTTTGGGGCATAAATTAATTACTTATGATCAAATAAAACCAAAAATTAAATTTGGTTCAAATCAGCCTCTTGGTTCGAAAAACAGAAATTTTGGGCGGGGCAAAAATACATGCCCTCCAATAATGAAGGCAAATAAAGACCCACAAACTTCTCTTGAACAAAACTGAGTCTACACCTCAAAAGGAAGCAGCACATCACATATCGAATCTCTGCTACTCCTGGTTCACAAGAAGATTTTTTTAAGATTTAGGCAAAATTTTGGGGCATGGCCCTACTGGGGGCAGGGCAACTTGATTTAAGCAAAATCAAAATGCAATGTCATAACAAACAAGCATCTCACATTTCACTTAAATGATTAATCAGTTCAGCAGTTCTGGAGGAGAAGACGCAAACACCATGTTCACGGACGACGGACGACAGACGGCAAGTGATCACTACACCTCACCCTGACTGAAAGTCAGGTGAGCTAAAAACTCAGTGGACCATGAGTGCTGCGGTTGGGCGAGATGCTTGGTTCAAGGAGAGAAGAAACTTGTAGCTGCTGTCTTTCGAAAGTGTTGTTAAAACCCAATAAATAAATAAATAAACAAGAGGCCCCACAGGGCCTGAAGTGCTCACCTTGAACAGGACATGATATAAACAGAGAACAGAACACGATATAAGAGTCCAAGAATGAATCTACATTAAGCAATCCATCTCCATAGGATACACTGCAAATCTTTGAGCCCCTCAGGAGTGACAAAAACAGTCTAAGCATCATGCCTTTTCTTTAGTTGATTATGATGTAAAATGTGGAGCTCCCCCCTCAAGCACCTTGGTACAACCTATGTAGATTACTCTTCACCTCTTGAGGGTACTGAATAAAAAATGTCTAATCCTTCAGCTACTTGGCCAATTCCGGCTCCCATAGGGAGCTCAAATATCAACCCAGGCACTCGATTTGAACAAAGTTGAATCTGATCTCCTCAGAGATGCTGTATACCAAATATGAAAGCATTCTGACTGGTGGATCTGAAGAACAAAATTTTAAAGAAATTTCCTCATATTGCACAAAGTTAAAATTTGGGCTACCATAGTGAGCCCAAACTTTAACCTACAGACCCCATTTGAACAAACTTGAATCTCACCCCCACCCCTCACCCCTTAGAGATGTTGTATACCAAATACGAAAGCATTCTGACAGGTGGATCTGAAGAAGAAGATTTTAAAAAAAAACTTCCCCATACAGCCCTAAGTTAAATTTGGGCTACCAAAGGAAGCCCAAATATTAACATAGGGACTTGGTTTGAACAATCTTGAATCTGACCATCATAACAATGAGGGTACCAAACATTAAAAAATTCTGACTCGTGGTTCTGAAGAAGATTTTTAAAGAAAATTCCCCATAAAATTTGGGCTCCTGCATTGAGTCCAGATATGAACGAATGGGCTTCATTTTAACAACCTTGTATCTGACCCCTCTATGGATGCTGTATACCAAATATCAAAAGATTCTGAACATTGGTTCTTGAGAAAAGATTTTCTAAAATGTTTGCAAAACTGCTGCACCAACATTATTCTGATGCCCTCTGCAGAACTCTCTAACAACAACAGAGGGCATTTTTTTTTTACCATTCAATTCTACTGGTTCTAAGGATGCTTCATACCACATAACAGTTCTCTGTTCCAAGTGGTTTGGGAAACATGGGAGTTTGAAAACATTTCTATTTTTTGCTCCTGGGGTTCCCATGGGGATGCAGGGGTTTTTTTGCATGAGGTAAGTACTTATGACCCAATATTACCACGATACTGAATTTCATTCAAATCGGACCATCGGTTAGGAAAATAGAAATTTTGGGTGGTACCAAAAATCTAACCACTGCCATTACAAAGCCAAATATTGCTTCACAAAGGACGTTTGAACAAGCGTGATTCTACACCTCAAAAGGTAGTTCCATAACGAATATAAAGTCACTGTACCCACTGGTTCATAAGATTTTAAAAATATTTTGGGAGCATTTTACCCCACCCCCTCTCTATGGGGCTGGGCATGTTGAGTTGAACAAAAATGTAATACCCATTTGGTACCATTACTCACACAAACTTTAACTTGAATCGACCAAAACATGGTGTTGATGGATGACAGATGGAAGGACAATGGATGGAGAGTGATGAGATAAGCCCTGCTTGACTTTGTCGAAGTGAGCTAAAAAAAAAAAAAATTTAAACGGTTCATGTCCGATATTTTACCCATGTTATTAAAATTGATAAATTTGTCCCTGGAGTGCAAGAAGGTTTATGCTATACATGTAGCATTGCAAAGCCTTCTTGCACTCAAGTGATGGAATACACCTCCATCCAAGCTATTCTGTAGATTATGAGACCTAAAACAAACCAAGAACATGAACTTATGCATGAATATTATTACAATGAATACACTGTCTTACACAAAGGAATACACACAATCCAGTGTAGACTGATTTCAAAAAAGTCCTCCGTAGTGGAAGGGCAATTTTAACAAACATACAGGCCCGAATAAGCTTCATACACAGAGTAAAAATTCCACAAAATTAATAAACATTCATATATGTTTAATAGGAATTAGGAGTATTGTAATTAAAAGTCAATTGTGTGGTTGTTTATAAACTGATATTACTTTGTTAGCAGGTGTTAAAAAATATGAATATTTGTAAACACACCCACCCATTTAGATTAGTCCCTGCTCATAGCAGTGACACAGACATACAGTACAGTTGCTGGTCATAATCCTTGCATGGGCAGTGCATGATGTCCATGCATGTGTTTTCCAGGTAATAGAAAATCATCATCAATAAAATTTTAATTAATGAAGCACCGAATTGTATCCTGTGGTTCATTAATTAAATTTTTGATGATTTATAATTGCTGTAAACAATGTTTAAAAACTAATATCATTGCATCCGCAGAAATATTGCCCACCCACAAAAAGTGACCAGTACACAGCAGCACAGAGTCAAGGTAATTGTGTTTTACTGTCTTGAATTTCAAATTTTGTTGTTGTTTTTTTTTTTTGGGGGGGGGGGGGGCACCAGACCCCCCCCCACACCCTCTTGTCCTCACCCCTATCTCACTGCTATGTGGCTCAGGTGATACATGTATTACTCTTGCCCCTACATGTAACTTAGATATCCTGGCTTAGCACCAGTATAATGGTAAACTAACATCAAATTGTGTGCTTATGTACAGTAGTTAACATATTGGAAAAGTATAATGAGCTTTGTCAGAAATTTGATCAAGTATTGATGACAAACAACAATTTTCATTACCAGTACCTGGTGCCAGTAATAAAATAAGATTTGCAAATATCACCCTGCATTTTTGTTCAGCTATTAACTAACATAAAATTGTGCGCTTCATGAAAATTATTTCGTAACTACCTGTTAAAAATTACCGTTTCTTGTTTTGCTCCTTTTCTGGCGGGCATACTAAACACCGAGGCAACCGAGGGATACCAAGGTGGAGGAAAACAGGAGAGAAACGGGTATAAGGTGGTGTGTTCTTTTTATTCTTTATTTATTCGTGTTTAAGTTCACATTTATCTGCACAACAGCTTATTGTGACCATGGCAGTTTTATGGATGGAGGAAACTAGAGTACCCAGGAGAACCACTGAGCAATGGCAAGCAACTGTGAGCTCCCCAACATACTACACAAGCACGGTTAGCCTTGTTCGAAGACAGGTGCACCAAGAACATGCAGTATGCCTTAGTACACAGCATACCTTGCCCCCACATGGGTAGTGGGGGTGAAGTGTCTTGCCCAAAGACACAAAGCTGTTGCTGCAGGTGGGATTCGAACCGAGGATCTCTCGGCTTCCAGTCTGCACCTCTACCTACTGAGCTAATGCACCCCTGATGGTGTATTCTGATTATGTAAATAAATTTAAGCAGTACTAGTATGTGATTGGTTTTAATGCCATATTTGAGAATTATGGGTGCTGAAGTAATAAGAGTGCGCTGAAAAATCTTCCCTTTGGTATTTAGTAGGTAGCTTGGTAATGGTAAAGTGACTTCACCTCAGTAAGCAACAGTGTGAAAGCTGGCAGCCATCTTTAATATCGGGCTGCCACACCCAAAAAACACTCGTTCTCATCCGAAGGTGATAACAAAGGTACCCAAGAAGTTTCATGAAGATCGGTTCATAAATACAGCCTCCAGACTTAGCGTATTGACATGTGCACTTACAGTGTATAAGTTGCACTGATAAATTAAAGGTCATCTAATTTGCTTAATTTCTGCAAGAGAAAATAACCCTGTATTATACAGTATTTTTTGTGATGTACAGTTAAAACTAGAAGTCCTGTCACGAACTGTGCGCTTATCTAGGCTTAATTGCACGTATGAATTGCGCGCAATTGTCATATCGAATGGCATCCAAAGCACGGCAGGTTCTCCTGGTTACTTATAGCAAACACGGGCAATGTTTCTGCCAATGGACCTCCGGGTTACCCGGCGGTCCATTGGCTGAAACATTGCTTGTGCACAGGCCATATTTACAGAATTTGATTGCCTTATTATGGTCATATCGCGTAGATTAACACGCATATCGACGTGCTATTTGTGCGCATTTCAGGACAGGACTTTTAGGTTTAACTGTATTCCATGTTACTAAACATTCATACAAAAATTTATTCAAATCAGAACTTTCATACAGAAGTTCTGTACAAAAAACTGATCGCACTAATTTTAGTACAAATTGGCTGCTAGTGGCCATCGTGAATTTCGAACTGCACCCAAAAACACTCGCTCTCATCCCACGGTGATAACAAAAGTACCCAAGACGTTTCGTAAAGATCGGTTCATAAATACGGCCACTAGCCTGAGCCATATAGAAGTTGTGTACAAAAAACTGATTGGACTTAATTTTGGTACAAAATGGCCACTGGCAGCCATCTTGAATTTTGGATCGCACCCCAAAACACTCCCTCTCGTCCCTAGGTATGCAAGAAGCTTGGTGAAGATCCGTTCATAAATACAGCCCGTAGCCCAATCCGTATTGACATGTGTACTTACTGTGTATAGGTAGCACTGAATAAATCAAAGTTCATCTAATTTGCATAATTTCTGTACAAGAAAAAAACCTGTATTTCATGTGATGTATTCCATGTTACTAAACAAGCATACAAAAATTTATTCAAATCAGAACTTTCATACATAAGTTCTGTACAAAAAACTGATTGCAGTAATTTCAGTACAAAATAGCTGCCGGCGGCCATCTAGAATTTTGGACTCCCCCCAAAAACACTCATTCTAACATCATGGTGATAACAAAGGTACCCAAGAAATTTCGTAAAGATCGGATCATAAATACGGCCTCTAGCCCAAGTTGTATAGAAGTTCTGTACAAAAAACAGATTGTACCTAATTTCAGTACAAAATGGCCACTGGTAGCCATCTTGAATTTTGGACTGCGCCCAAAAACATTCATTCTCATCCCAAGGTGATAACAAAGGTACCCAAGAAGTTTAATGAAGATCAGTTCATATATACTGTACAGCCTAGCCCGAGCCGTATTGACATCTGCACTTACTGGGTATACATGTAAGTAGCAGTAAATAAATTAAAGTTCATCTAATTTGCATAATTTCACAACGAGTAAAAAACCTGTATTATATGTGATGTACTCCATGTTACTAAACATTCATACACAAAATTTATTCAAATCAGACCTTTCATACAGAAGTTCTGTACAAAAACGCTGATTGCACTAATTTCTGTACAAAATGGCTGCTGGAGGCCATTTTGAATTTTGGACCGCACCCAAAAACACTCGGTCTCGTCCCACGTGATAACAAAGGTACTCAAGAAGTTTCGTAAAGATCGGTTCATAAATACAGCCTCTAGCCCAAGCCGTATTGAATTGCTGTTCCCGAACAGACGGACAATGGGCCATGACATAACCTTAAATTTGACTTTCTCAAAGTTCAGCTAAAAATGGAGAGTATCCAGAGTATCACAAAACAAAAACCTATTTGTAAAGGACTCCTCCTTTCAAGGACAATGGGGCAGTGTTGGCATTCACCACCATGCTGCCTTGAGGCTGCATTTTGAATTCCTGTGTTTGTTGTTCTAATGAAATATTATTTTATTATTATCAGTTATGGTACAAATATGGTACCGATAGCACACTTTCAGGAACCGCTGATGTCTGATGTCGACTGTGTGTCAGTGCGTGAGGTGCACACATACTTTTGGGGTTCTATACACCACATCCTTCATTTTGCTATATAATTTGTGTAAATTTATTTGGAATTTATAGAATTTCAGACTTGTAAATTTCATAGTATTGTTTTTGCCTTAGTTATGGTGCTTTATAAGTAATGGGCAATTTAGTTTGAAAAAAGGGGTTCATGAATATTCAGTCACAAGAAGATTCAGCCCTCATAATTTTTCTGAGAATATTCGGTCCCCAATTTCATTCATGCCCCCACCCCTCTCTCCTGTTAACCCATATAATGAACATCCCAAAAGACATTTTAATATCTAGATATTTTTGCTTGTTCGCAACTTATTATGGACACAAATGGACACAGAGTCAAGGTAATTGTGTTTTACTGTCTTGACTTTCAAATTTTTTTGGGGGATGGGGGGAGGTGCACCCGACCCCTCCACTGATGAGAGGGTCACACACCCTCTTGTCCTCGCCCCTATCTCACTGCTATGTGGCTCAGGTGATTCTGTGCATCATATTCTTTATTACCCGGCCCCACTCCCACTAGATATTACTCTTGCCCCTACATGTAACTTGGATTTCCTGGCTAAGCACCAGTATATAGTGGTAAACAAACATCAAATTGTGCGCTTATGTCCAGTCGCTAACATACTGGAATAGTATAATGTGCTTTGTCAGAAACTTGATCAAGTATTGATGACAAACAGCAATTTTCATTACCAGTACCTGGTGCCAGTAATAAAATAAGATTTGCAAATATCACCCTGCGTTTTTTCAGCTATTAACTAAGATAAAATTGTGCGCTTCATGAAAATTATTTCGTTACTACCTGTTCAAAATTACTGTTTCTTGTTTTGCTCTTTTAGAAAAAGAAATCACTCCTTTTCTGGCGGGCATACTAAACACCAAGGCAAACCGAGGGATACCAAGGTGAATGAAAACTGGAGAGTCTAAACGGGTATGAGGTGGTGTGTTCTTTTTATTATTTATTTATTGGTGTTTAAGGTCACATTTATCTGCACAACAGCTTATTGTGACCATGGCAGTTTTATGGATGGAGGAAACTAGAGTACCCCAGGAGAACCACTGAGCAATGGCAAGCAACTGTGAGCTCCCCAACATACTACACAAGCTGGGTTAGCCTTGTTCGAAGACAGGTGCACCAAGAACATGCAGTATGCCTTAGTACACAGCATACCTTGCCCCCACATGGGTAGTGGGGGTGAAGTGTCTTGCCGAAGGACACAAAGCTGTTGCCGCAGGTGGATTCGAACCGAGGATCTCTCGGCTTGCAGTCTTCACCTCTACCTACTGAGCTAATGCACCCCTGATGGTGTATTCTGATTATGTGAATAGATTTAAGCAGTATAAGTATGTGATTGGTTTTAATGCCATATTTGAGAATTATGGGCACTGAAGTAATAAGAGTGCACTGAAAAATCTTCCCTTTGGTATTTAGTAGGTAGCTTGGTAATGGTAAAGTGACTTCACCTCAGTAAGCAACAGTGTGAAAGCCGGCAGCCATCTTTAATTTCGGGCCGCACCCAAAAACACTTGTTCTCATCCCAAGGTGATAACAAAGGTACCCAATAAGTTTCATGAAGATCGGTTCATAAATACTGCCTCCAGCCTTAGCGTTTTGACATGTGCACTTACCGTGTATAAGAAGCACTGAATAAATCAAAGGTCATCTAATTTGCATAATTTCTGCAAGAGAAAAAAAACTGTATTATACAGTATTTTTTGTGATGTATTCCATGTTACTAAACATTCATACAAAAATTTATTCAAATCAGAACTTTCATACAGAATTTCCGTACAAAAAACTGATTGCACTAATTTTGGTACAAAATGGCTGCGAGTAGCCATCTTGAATTTCGAACTGCATCCAAAAACACTCACTCTCATCCCACGGTGATAACAAAGGTACCCAAGACGTTTCGTAAAGATTGGTTCATAAATACGGGCTCTAGCCTGAGCCGTATAGAAGTTGTGTACAAAAAACTGATTGTATCTAATTTTGGTACAAAATGGCCTCTGGCAGCCATCTTGAATTTTGGATCGCACCCCAAAACACTCATTCTCGTCCCTAGGTGATAACAAAGGTACCAAAGAAGCTTGGTGAAGATCGGTTCATAAATACAGCCCCTAGCCCGAGCCGTATTGACATGTGTACTTACTGTGTATAAGTAGTACAGAATAAATCAAAGTTTGTCTAATTTGCATAATTTCTGTACAAGAAAAAAACCTGTATTTTATGTGATGTATTCCATGTTACTAAACAATCATACACAACTTTATTCAAATCAGAACTTTCATACAGAAGTTCTGTACAAAAAACTGATTGCAGTAATTTCATTTTCAGTACAAAATAGCTGCCAGCGGCCATCTAGAATTTTGGACTCCCCCCAAAAGCACTCATTCTAACCCCATGGTGATAACAAAGGTCCCCAAGAAATTTTGTAAAGATCGATTCATAATTACGGCCTCAAGCCCAAGTTGTATAGAAGTTCTGTAAAAAAACTGATTATACCTAATTTCGGTACAAAATGGCCACTGGTAGCCATATTGAATTTTGGACCACACACAAAAACACTCATTCTCATCCCAAGGTGATAACAAAGGTACCCAAGAAGCTTCAAGAAGATCAGTTCATAAATACAGCCTAGCCCGAGCCGTATTGGCACGTGCACTTACTGGGTATACATGTAAGTAGCACTGAATAAATTAAAGTTCATCTAATTTGCATACTTTCAGCACGAGAAAAAAAACCTGTATTATATGTGATGTACTCCATGTTACTAAACATTCATACAAAAATTTGTTCAAATCAGAACTTTCATACAGAAGTTCTGTACAAAAAACTGATTGCACTAATTTCTGTACAAAATGGCTGCTGGAGGCCATCTTGCATTTTGGACCGCACCCAAAACCACTCCTTCTCGTCCCACGTGATAACAAAGGTACTCAAGAAGTTTCGTAAAGATCGGTTCATAAATACAACCTCTAGCCCGAGTCGTATTGAATTGTTGTTCCCAAACAGACGGAAGCCCAAGTCGTATTGAATTGTTGTTCCCAAACAGACGGACAACGGGCTATGACACAACCTTAAATATGACTTTCTCAAAGCTGAGCTAAAAATGGGGAGTATCCAGAGTATCACAAAACAAAAACCTATTTTGTAAAGGACTCCCCCTTTCAAGGACAATGGGACAGCATTGGCATTCACCACCATGCTGCCTTCAGGCTGCATTTTGAATTCCTTTGTTTGTTGTTCTTGTGAAATATTATTTTATTATTATCAATTATGGTACAAATATGGTACCGATAGCACACTTTCAGGATCCGCTGATGTCTGATGGTGACTGTGTGTCAGTGTGTGAGATGTACACATACTATACACCACATCCTTCATTTTGCTATATAATTTGTGTAAATTTATTTGGAATTTATAGAATTTCAGACTTGTAAATTTCATAGTATTGTTTTTGCCTTAGTTATGGTGCTTTATAAGTAATGGGCAATTTAGTTTGAAAAAAGGGGTTCATGAAGATTCAGTCACAGGAAGATTCAGCACTCATACTTTTTCTTAGAATATTCGGTCTCAGTCGTGGTCGAATGTCATCACCTCTTGAGGTCAAATCCTCACAATTTTTTTTTTTAAATATTCTATGCATTTTTTCTATTGTTTTATGTTAAGGATTTATGATTACTAATTATGACAAAATTACAAGTGCGATATGAAACAAACCTTAATGAAGCTGGAACAAAATAAACCTTCCCAAAACAAGCTTTGAGAGGTTCTCAGCTCGAATCCCAATTGCGGCAACTGAAATAAGGCGTACTGCACATCGACGGTGCACTTGTCTTCAACCAATGCTAACCCTGCTTGCATGGGGTTACAATGTTGAGAAGCTGACAGTTGCTTGTCATTGTTGCTCGGTAGTTCTCTCTGGGTGCTCTGGCTGGGTTCCTCCCCCAGTAAAACTGTTGGGTGGCCCTGGCTGTAAAAATTGTTGTTAAACCCAGTAAATAAAGAAATCAAATTTGCTGAATCCAAGACTTTTGAATGATGGTTTTGATTGGAGTGTGTTTGTGTGTGTGTGTGTGGGGGGGGGGGGGGGGTTATACAGTTGTGCCCACTTAATTGGATATATCTTAATTGTATACAGTTGAAACTAGAAGTCCTGTCCCGAATTGTGCGCTTATCTAGGCTTAATTGCCATATCGAATGGCATCCAAAGCATGGCAGGTTATCCTGATTACTCATAGTAAACACCGGCAATGTTTCTGCCAATGGACCTCCAGGTTACCCGGAGGTCCATTGGCTGAAACATTGCTTGTGCACAGGCCATATGTACAGAATATGATAGCCTTACTATGGTCATAACGCGTAGATTAACGCGCAAATCGACGTGCTATTTGTGCGCATTTCATGTTAGGACTTCTAGTTTTAACTGAATCCCTGTTAATAGAATATAATTTCCCAACACAAAACCATTTACCTCCAGTACAAATTTGACCTGGTAATTGAATATAGGTTATAGAGTAATCTCCTGTTAATTGAATAAAAAATCTTGTAACATGTTGAGAAATTGCCCTGACTCTTCCCAGTTTTCCTTTGGTTATAGACCAATTTGGCCTCAGTACATTCAATACAGGCATTTAATCTATTATATCTTGTTTGACAGAGCTCATGGAGCTCTGTCAAACAAAATATAATAGAATAAATGCTAAGTTTATCTCTGGAATACAGGAAAGTGACACAATCCCTGTTAATTGAATATTCCTGCTAATTGAATAATGTTATTGGCAAAGTGGCTCTTCAATTAACAGGGTTCCACTGTACAGCAAAAACAAATATCACAAACTAATAATGAAACTATGTACTTGTGAAATTTTCATGTGGTCATTCTACAAAATGTTTTAGCTGGTACTATACAGTTTTGAAGGTTAAAGGGCTCAGTACTTAGAGGTGAAGGCTGTAAGCCAAAGGGTCCTCTATCAAATACCACCTGTGGCAACCACTTTGTTTCCTTGGGCAATACACTTCATTCCCACTGCCCACGTAGTGCCATTGCGTACCAAGGCATAGTGCATGTCAATCGTACACTTGTCTTCAACCAATGCTAACCCAACGTGTGTGCTGTTTGTACTTTAGATGTTTGTAATTGCTCTGTGGTTCACTCTGGCTTTTCCCACCTGTAAAACTGTCCGACATGAAGTGACCCTGGCTATCGAAGTGTCATTAAACCCCAATAAATAAATCAATAAGAATCATTTGTCCCTATTCTGGAGAACAGTTTGGGGCAAATTGCCAAAGGATGGTTTGGGTTAGATTAGTATCCAGTTTGGGTCAAATTGTTGGAGGACAGTTTGGATGCAATTCTCACGAATTCCAGTCACTTTGGCCCCAACTCATTTTGGCCCCAGTCATTACAGCCTCAGGTCAATTCAGCCCCAATATACCAGGTCATTTCGGCCTCTTTAAATATTTTCAAATATTGTTTGAATTTTAACATTTTTCTATTTAATTTTTTTTCAACATATATATCTCTCAATTAGATATTCAGGTATACATGATATATGTCTAGTAGATTTTCTTTCATGATGAATAAATAAAAGAAAAGTTTCAGCATGTCGAAGATGCACATGGACTATGTGGGATTTGAAATCACTTGTGACCTGAATAATTTTATTTGCTTATGAATCTATGAGAGCCGGAAGCGAGGGTAAGTAATGTGATTTGGATTGAGTGTACGCCTTGGAAGTGGGGCACTGGGAACAGACCCCCGTGGACATCGAACTGGAAGGGGACTAGGAATTGCACATAACTACAAGGATTCTGCTCTGTGTTTTAGAAAATGTGGACATATTTATGGTAGTATCAAAGTCGCAGTTTGGTGGTTGTTTCAGAAAAAAAAAGAAAAAGAAACCCTGTGAACCTCAAACTGGAAGGTGACTAGGAATTGTGCATAACAATATGAATAAATGACTGCATATTCCGGTACTTTGCAAAATTTCAAAGTAAAATAATTTCTCTTACTTATACAGATAGCATCTTAAATGTATGTAAAATTGAACACATGGATAATTTTTAATGTCATGTATAACTGTTCTGTACACTGTGTAAATACAAATAACTGAACATTACTTAATAAAGGTAATTACCCATTATTTCTAAACATGAACTATGCACTGATCTTTATAGATCTCTACACTTAAAATGGTGCCGAAATGACCAAGGGACCAAAGTGACTAGGACAGAGATGACTTTGAGGTCGAATTGACCAGAGGACGAAATGACTTGGAGCCGAAGTGATTGGATATCATTCTAACAGATGAGAGACGTTAATTAGGCCCTATTACAGAACACATTGAATGTGAATTTACTGCAGAGATAATTGCTCGACGATATATTATATTAATATTTTTTCAATAAATATCGAACAATCTACTAATATTTTTTTTAAGAATTATTTTCTGGAGTTAAAACGAATATCGTAGCGTATCTAAAATATCCTAACAGATGTGTACTGCTTTTCTTTTGGATGATTCTTCCCTGGGCCTAGTTCTCCCCAGGCTGAAGATTCCCCCAGTTCCCGAAAAAAGATGACATGCCATTTTCAATGGCGGTAAATATCCAAAAGGGTTATTATTTTCCATTTTTTAGTTTCTGAAACTACGAAGCACTGTTCAGAAATACAGATGCACCAAAAAGTAACACATTATTACTTTGTTTTGGTTTCTAACGGGACTGAAAGCAACCTATCAGTATCACTTTTTCGAATTACACCCATTTCGTCTGCTAACCAAATCGTCCGCTGCAATTTTACCCAAGTCGTCCTCTACAATTATACCCAACACGTCCGAAACTCGTTCGCTGGGGGAAAGTATTCAAGTATTGCATTTTGAATCATTTTTTATTTATATAATAATTTTATTGTATAATTTATTGTATATTACCTATTGTAATATATCTTAATGTACCTCCATTGTAATAAATCTTAATGTACCTCCTTGCATTAAATTTCATATATGTGTATGAAATTCTGAAAACAGAAATGTCAGAACAAAATAAACTATCCAGCCATCTATTAAATTTTAATTACTGTTTATTCAATGGATTACCAATAAAAATTATATTATTACAGTAAAAGTTCTTAAAGTATATGTACGTTATATTAAGTTCCACAACATAATCTTATAATTTTGCAATTTTTCATTGAAGAGCTCCACCGGCACCTTACAGTGAATAATTGCAAAATTATTAGCATAAGTATTATAAGAATTAATTATATTAAAAAATGCTACAAAATTTGTTATATTAAGTTCTGCAACATAATCTTATAATTTTGCAAGTATTCATCGAGGCGCACCGTCGCTTTACAATGAATAATAGCAAAATTATTAGCAAATGTATTATAAGAATTAATTATATTAAGAAACGCATCAAAATTTATGGTTTATTAAATTCTGCAACATAATCTTATAATTTTGCAATTATTCTTGGAAGAGCATCACCAGCGCTTTACAATGAATAATCACAAAATTATTAGCAAATGTATTATAGGAATTAATAATATTAAGAAACGCATCAAAACGTGTTATAATTATATTAAGAAATGCATCAAAACTTGTTATATTTAAGTTCCATAACATAATCTTATAATTTTGCAATTATTCCAGGGGGAGGGGGACCAAAAATTTGCAAGACGTGATGTGGGGGTGGGTGAGTCTCTTGAGTGCACCAAAAATGTGCATTTCCAACTTGTGCAATTTTTTAAAAACATATCAATATATCAGCCAATATATGACATCATTTGTGTTTCAAACCTTAAAGATGATGTTGTACATCACACTCTTAACATAAATACAACATCAGGAGGCTTTATATGTGAGAATATTGGGCTTAATCTGGGGAAATGTCACACGTTAGTAGGGGGTGGGTGTCTTGTTCGAAATGTAGAACATGTGTAGACATATTTTCCTTGACAAGCGGACGACTCGGCTTGCGGACGAAACGTCCGTATACCCTTTTTTCAAGCAAACTTTTCCTTACTTTTACAACACCTTAACATTCGGATAATTCAACAAGTGAGTTTCTGTTCATCTTGATATTTCACGAGATACGTGTCAATGCATATCTGTATACAATCGCACCAATATAACAACAATTATCAGTTATATTATCGGTTATATGTACGTTTTTTTCGATTGAGGTTATCACTGGCAGACAAGCTGCAACGAAATCAGAACTGAGAGTTCGATCTGAAATGACGAGATCATCAGCTGAGAATATTGACAAACCTCCAGAAGGACAGAACTCGAGTAATACTAGTAACACTTTGGCCGGCCGCTGATTTGTCGCGGTTCTCGGTTGAGAAGGCCTGGTTACTCCTGAAGTGTAGATATGTAGGCCAATGTATCACGCAATGCTTTGAGGCGAAACAAAAAACATTTGATTCCCAGAGGGGGACAGGCCAATTGCAATTGCATGGGCAATTCGACACCGGAAGTTACGTGGTTTTTTCACTGAAATTTACTGTCCACTTCAAAAATCACATTGACGGCTATAGAGAATTCTGTTCTGGAACACATTTATCTGACTGGGTATGTGGAACCCTTTGCGGGCCTACGGCCCGCTTGGGGTTCCTATAATGCTCGGTCGATCACTGAAACGCACATAGAATGTATCCATGTTCCTGTTATGATAGCCCGTAGCGCTACCGGAATCGAGTCGTCTATATGATACGGAATCAGAATGAGTCGTCCATATGATACGGAGTCGGAACACATTATGTGATACATACCGTTTCTCGTGGTTTTCAGGCCAAAATCTATATGATTGTTAGATAAATATAATTCTCCTATATTTGGTTTTGCTTTATTTTTATTTCTATGCATTGTTTCTATACTAAACAAACAAAGCAAATCTTTATACATTTCTATTATTTTATGTCGTCTGCTGAAGTGTTTTTGCAATTGTGACACGACAGGACACTGTGGTACGAGAACAATCCGACTAGAAAGTCTGACCCAATTTTTTTGTTGGTGACATTGAATACCCGGTCAGTGAAGTGAGAGACATTGAATACACGGTCATACTAAAATTGGACCTCAGGTAGAAAATGACACCGCAAGAGACCGCACACAGGGATGTAGCTAGAGGCCTTTTAATGGGGGGGGGGGGGGGGGGGGGGGGTTAGACCCTTTGAAATTATAACTGGGAATCCCGACACACGCTAAAGGCGCGAATCTTTAGCAAGGGGTCTGAGGTCCTCCCCTAGAAAATTTTGAAAAATTGATGTGTTCAGATGCGTTTTCATGGGTTCTGGTAATAGTTATAAGGCTAATTTTCAGTTCCAAATTCAGTGATTTTTTTGTAGGGAAACATTTTTAATTCGACTTGGATACAAATTTTCAATATCTTGCTTTGCCCGAATTATCCCCAGTGGCTCATACGCCTACTGTCTGGCGGAGAAATTTGAAACATCGCCTTTGGGAAAGTGGGAGTTTTGTGTTTCTAGATCATTTCACAGGCACTTGACATGACAACAAGTACTTTTTTATTAAACCTTTGAACCCGTAAGACCGCTTTTCCGGTCCAGGATCATGACACACCATACATTTAAAAAGTAGAATGGCTGATCAGTGAATTTGTAGGGTGGACTAATCGATATTTTCAACGTGCAGCCCAAAGGCTGCACGTTGAGAATATGGATTGGTCTACCCCAAATGGTGATTATGGACTCTTCTAATTGATGTCATTCAGACTGCAGGCCGAGTGGAGTCGGAATTCTTTGACCCGATTTTCACCCGAAAGTCTCGGTAGTCGGAATATTTCCTTATTATGGTTCTCCAGTCGGAAAAATAGGTTTGTTAGTGAATTATACCGTATATTCAGTAGTTTTTTAAATTTCTAACTATTGATATTTTTGCCCTCCGAATTTCCAACTATTGAGGTTTTGACAAATATTGGGAGGGGGGAGACCCCCCCCCCACACACACACACCCCTCCCCTTTCGCGACGTCCCTGATCGCACACAATATATAGGAATTAGAGTACCCAAAATGAACGATATCTGTTAGAAGGGGTATACCAAATATACATCGGAAGTTTGGTACCAATATTTTAATATTACACCCAAAATTCCACGTGTCATGTATAACACTATCTCCAAGTTGCGGTCTTACTTTTCCGCAACTGTAAGATCAAAGAGATCGTAAGTAAACTATTGGTCTTAAAACACCAAATAAACGCTATCTGGTAATTGTGGGTATATAGAGAGTAGAGTAATCGCTTGACTGGACCGGGGCTATATTGTAAAACACTCGTGCGCATTCGCGCACTCGTGTCTGTACAGCGTTCCTCACCTCTCATGAATTATTTCACGTAACTAGTCCAGTCAAGCGATTACTCTGTTTATTACTTTTCATTATTAACGATAATTATATTATTTACCCTTTTACCTAACGTACATGTAACGGCCAAAAACGGCCAGCGCTATTCTCAAAACTCGTCAGTTAATTTTCATTATTTTTTTTCACTTTTTGTCTCGAAAACATAGGTCATGACCCCTCATTGGAACGACACAAAAAATGAAAATAATAATTATTCAATTTTTTTTTTTTGCAAGTGTCATCTGATTTTCATGTTAGGTAAATGGTTAAAAAAGCAAAAAAAAGAAAAAAAAAACAAACATTGAAGCCCCCAATACACCCACGGCAAAGCGTCGTCGTTTGCGCGCACGGATACATGACACAATTGTTGATTGTATAATTCACTTGTGAAGTTATCGTTTATAAGCAAACTCGGAAATCCCAGTATATCACACTTTGGAAAGTAATAAATTCAGTATATATGCGAACTTTTATATCAATATTTTAATTTTAACCCCGAAAATTTCATATTTAGTGTATAGCGCGACTTCAGATTTACGGTTCTCAATTTTCGCAAGCAGGAACAGGGACCACCAAGTGAACTATTAATCTCGAAAACTTCAAATAAACACGAAAATATACTTTATATCATAACAAAATTTATTACAAAGATGGTGATAATATCTTGATTTTAACACCTTCTCTTTTATGTTTAAATTCTGAGAGAACATCACATTTGCGGTCTCATTTTCTATCAGGCATAGAGGCAGAGATTATGCAGAAACCCTTCCTTGAATGTGGTTTTGCTTATTGTTACTAGGTGTGAATAAAACTCCACCCATTCTTTATCACAGCTTCTGGAGGAAAATTTTGATGATTCCGAGCTCCACTTGAAACAAATAATTTATAATTTGTCGATACTCCTCATTCGATTCGCACTCGGACTTTTCTAACCTTGTCCCTGAGATGGAACCAGTTCTGTTTAAACAGTATTTATTTCAAATCAAATAAATTTACCAAGATTAGCATTCAATTTTAACAGAATATTATATGAACTGAAGTAGATTCAGCACTAAACGTGGAGCTTATTCAACGCAGTCGCAAAACATTTTGAAACAAATGAGATATGAACAGTTGGCAAAACTGGTTCGATATGCCAACAGTTCATATCAGCTTTGCTTAATAATGATTTGAGACAACCTTGTATAAGCTCTAAACTTACGGCTGAAACCCCCTCAATTTATGTTTAATTCTGTTAATATTTAATGTTAATCTTTATAAATTTATTTGATTTGAAATAAATACTGTTTAAACAGAACTGGTTCCATCTCAGGGACAAGATTAGAACCAGTTTTGGTTCTAAAGAGAACCTATATTTTTTGCAGTGTGGACTCTCCACGTGAAGGACAAGAGCGCCGATCTGACAATGGAGCTTGAGAAGAAAGACACCACACCACCACCCTCGGAAACAGGCAGTATCTTTGCTGAGAGGACCGCCTCTAACCCGAGGGTGTCCGGATGCCCTCAGAAGAGAAAGAAGAAAAGTGAAAAGAATCCATCCACCAAGCGGAGGGATGCGACAGAGGCTTTCCCGGAAAAGAGGAGAGAAAAGAGTGAAGAAAAGTGGCGGAGGCAGCCACCATTCCCCCACCCACTCCCACATGACAACCCGTCCATCCTTCGCCTCCATCTCCGGGATCAAAGGATGTGGAACGTCCCGTGGTGACTGAGGCGGAAATGAAATGTGTTCTTTCTCCACTTCCCAATCCTCACTCGCCTCTCCCTCAGGACTTCGCATTGCCAGCACCAGGCTCCAGATCCACGGTCTTCGAATCAAGCTTAATATCAGATGACCTAACAGTTAGATCTCTGAAGCTCAACGAATAATGGTGCAATGCAGGATGGACAGTGAAATGAACAACAACATAGCACACCAAAGAGAAACAGCCAACGCCAAAAAGCTCTCCAGTCACCTCCAAGGCCAAGAAAATGAAGACCAAAAACAACGCCTGCGATAAACACTGTCTCCTCCCGACGCAACCGCCCCCTTTTCCACGCGCAGACACAAAACCTTATACAATAAGAGATGGTCGAAAGGGGCTTGCCCCAAACTGTCTCTGCGCACCATCGGCACTCGAAACCATCCATTCATCAACACTCCTCATCTTTTTCCTGGACATTGGATCGACAAACAAATAATTGCCGGAATTGTAGTGTTCCTTCTACTGTGAGTTGTGCTACTGTTTTCCTTTTTACATTAACAACTCCCTTCAACCTTTACCAGAGCTTAGGACAGACAATTATAATAGTTGTCAGATTTATAGTTTGTTTTTTGAGTGAATTTTGCTACTGATTTTGTTTTAGATTGTACAACTCCCCACACGTTTCACTGGGCTAAGGCCTGGCAAGTATAAAACTTAACAGATTTAGATTTTTTTCAACAGTTCATTTCGCTACTGATTTTCTTTTCTCGGCCTCTTCGGATTATTACAGTGCATTCCACTCAGGGGGTGGGTGTGGGGGAGGGGGGAGCACACACAAATTTGCAAGACGTGACGTCCTATTTCTTATTCGACTCCTTTTTACTCCCACCCACCACGTGCAAATTTTCTACTACCGTTCTCAGACACCCACCCCAACTCTCCCATTGAAATCCAAAATAAACTTATCCCAATTGCCCACGTGGGGGCACGATGACGCTGTGGGCTGAGACATACTGCATGCCGAGGTGCACATGTCTTCAGCCAACCTAACCCTGTTTGTGCTGTGTAGTACGCAGTACCGCTGCGCAGTGTGTAGTACAGTCGTGGGTTATGATGTTGAAGAGCTGACAGCTGCTCGTCGTTGCTCGATGGTTGTCTCCGGGTACTCTGGCTTCTTCCAACCGTAAACCTGTCACCGACACGATATGACCCTGGTTGTTAAAGTGTCATTAAACATAAATAAATAAATAAATAAATAAATAAATAAATAAATAAATAAATAAATAAATAAATAAATAAATAAATAAATAAATAACTTGAATTGAATTTAGTGTATCAGATAGAATTTTCCCAAACTATTGTCTGCACATTTTCTCCATTTCGAACAAGCCAACCACCCCCTACTAACGTGTGACATTTTCCCAGATTAAGTCCAATATTCTCACATATAAAGCCTCCTGATGTTGTATTTATGTTAAGAGTGTGATGTACAACATCATCTTTAAGGTTTGAAACACAAATGATGGTATATATTAGCAGATATATTGATATATTTTTTAAAAAGTCAAAACATTGCACAAGTTGGAAATGCGCATTTTTGGCGCACTCAAGAGACCCATCCACCCCCACGTCACGTCTTGCAAATTTTCGGTGCCCCCCCCCCCCCCCCCCACCCCCTGTTCCCCTGCTGTTTTTTTCTCAGTGAATCTCTATGTGTTTGTGCCCCACGTTTAAGCATTCTGCTTTGTTTATTTTGAGTGGAGGAGGTGGGGTACTTTTCCAAGTTTTTTTTTTTAAATTGAAATCTTACCCCCCCCCCCCAACCGTATTGGCACTCCCTCCCCCTCCACCCCCATGTCGAATAGCCTGAAAATTATTTTGAAAGAATTTTCAAGAACTACCACTGGCAATACTTGGAGATAGTGCCGTTGCAGTTCCTCCCAAAATCACCTCGGCGTTTTGTTCCAAGTCGAGTTTCGTACCGAGACGTTTCGTGCAAAGAAACCTCCGATATTTTATTTTATTTTTTGAGGGGGGGGGGGGGGGGGGTTGTATAAGGGGGGAGGGGTGCTCTTTCAAGTCATTTGAAAGAAGATGTCAACCCCCAAAGTCTGAAAATCTGTCCAGAAAACTAGAAATTATTTTAAACTAATTTCTTGTGAATCAATTCTTGAGAGAGATTCAACTTTATTCACAAATGTGTTTTTTGTTTACAGTACGTGGAGAGTGGATTGTAACTAAATCACCCGCGGAGTGGAGTTGTCACCCACGCTATTACTTTCAAATTGTGTACATATCGACAAAAAACGCAAGCAATGTTTCAGCCAATGGACCTCCGGGTTTAACCCGGAGGTCCATTGGCTGCAACCGTGCCTGCGCTGGTATGCTTTGCAACAAATTTGCAATTACTGTTTGGGTGGAATCTCTACTCTGCGGGTGATTTAGTGATAATACACTATCCACGTACTGTATGTTCTAATCCGAGAAGATTGCATAATATTAGCAGAAAATAAGAGTATTGCATGGGTATTTTCTCGCGCGCTTGTGATTGCATAAAATGTTTTCTTGTTATCTCTTATCTTATCCCGCTCACTGTGACAAAAGTGAGCTTTCTGACAGTGTAACATTAATTGAACTTCATGGCTGAAACTGGCAGCCGTAGTTGTGACAGCTGAAAATTTTTGACGCAATGTTTACTCTTTTCTTGACAGCACGATGAAAGCTATTTTTATAATAATTATTTGAATGACCTGCTTTTGTACATGAGCTGCGAAGATACAAATATCTATCCTGCTTGATACGGTCGTGCTGTCAAGAAACGAGTAAACACATTTGAAATTCTTCAGGAAACAATATGTATGGACGTGAACATTTAATGAAAATGGGTCAGTGATTCACAGGCCTTTGAAAATGAAGGTGGGTTTGTTTGTTTTCAACAACAGGTGTTGTTATACGTCAGAAATAGTTTTATTGGGAACAGGTAAATTATGGATTTTAAAGGTTTTCTATCGTTGGTGTTTTTATTCAGTTTCGACGTTGTGTCGGGATGTGTTGGAAGAAAAGCACCCACAACTATTTGGGATGTCAACAATTATCCCAACCCACAGAAAGAACCAGAGAAATGTGGACGGAACGTAACCTCATTTTTATGCGATCCTGATGGACTTCTGACGCGGATACAAGGTACGTATACAATTCTGTTCTGAAAGTGACATGTCCAGAAACGTAAGAACCGACGAGAAAGATTGAGGTTGGGTACGCGAGAAGGGCCGGGGAGAGGAAAGGGGAAATTCTATGACGGCCATTGACGCCGTCTTTCAAAAATGCCGGGATACGGATGCAGATGTCGAAGGCACGATTCATGATAATAGGGGATTGAGAGGGGGGGGGGGGGTGGGGGTGTGGGAGGCTCGCCATCCCAAGAAATTTTGAAGTCAATTATTAAATCGGGACTTGTGGCGGCTTTTGGGATACAACATCGCGTTATTTTTGGACATCCAAATGACGTTTCTTAGCAGCATGTTTTTCAAATTTCCAAGTTCATTAGTCTAGAGTTATTGTTTTTTGACTGGGGGCGCGGTGGCTCAGTCGTAGGCAGTTGAACTTCGGTGTTAGAGGTTCCGAGTTCCATCCCCATTCGGGACGACCCGCGTTGTGTCCTTGGGCAAGGCACTTTATCCCGGTTGCCTACATGGGGTCACGATGACGCTGTCTACTAAGGCGTACTGCTTGTCTATGGTGCACATGTCTTCATCCGCTGTAACCCTGCTTCAGCGCAGCTCAAACATAATTAGAATGTTGAGAAGCTGACAGTTGCTCGTCGATGCTCGGTGGTTCTCTGCGGGTACTCCGGCTTCCTCCACCCGTAAAACTGTCACGGTCACAATTAGCCATTGTGCACAAGTATGTGACCTTAAACACTAATAAATAAATAAATAATATTGATCGATAACCCTTTACCTAACCTGAAAAGCAGACGGCACTTGCAAACAAAATTCTTGAATAACTAACCTTTTTCATTTTTTGTCTCAAACACATAGGTTATGACTCCTCATTGGAAAGAGCTCGCCGACCTCTTTCCAATGAGGGGTCATAACCTATGTTTTTGAGACAAAAAATAAAAAAAAATAATGAAAATTAATTGGTGCTTTTTGAGAAAATCGCTGGGCGGTTTTGGCCGTTACGTTGGGTAAAGGATCAAAGCACAATTCTTGAAGTGATATCTTCACCACGTCAGGTTCATTTAATAAAGTTTTTACATCAAGAAATAATCACGCCAACGGAAATTATTGCAGAGCTCCATTCGCAATACATTCCCTTTCTTCGCTGTTGGTACAGGAGTCAGAAACTTAGGAGGGGGGGGGGGGGGGTGGTCTAGTTCAAACATACCCTGGAGCTCGTATTTTAGTTTAGTTTTATTTTTTTATCTTTTGGTTTCGCACGTCCTCTGATCGATCGTACCGAACCAGAACCAAATAATTAAAATACAGTCTTTCTCGGACTGGGGGTGGGGGTGTTACTTCCCCTACCTATTACCCTCTCCTCAGCCCTGTATTGTTGTTGTTTAGAGAGGGAGAAAGATACTGGGAGTTTAGTCAGAGGCGGCGGAGCCAGCGGGCACAGGTGGCACGTGCCCATCCACTTTTTTTCCACAGATATGTTTCGCAATTACACAGATTTACAATGCAAACGTGTCAATATAAAGACATCCTTGTAGCATTATCTGCAAATTTAGGCAATATTTATCCGAAGAATCCTACTTTCGGTCGCTTCGGTCCGTTTCTTCTACTGCAACTATCTTCCAATCTGAAGGCTGGCCTTCTGGTTAAATTATTGTTGAAGCAGAAGAAACGGACAGGACAGTGACTACACGGCGGTATATTCATCAAAACGGAAGACTACAACGAGTCATGGTACATTTACCGATACACGATTGTAACCTTTCTCACACTGGGTCGAACCATGGTAGTATTGTAAATTTGTGCCCCCCACTTTTCGAGCTCCCGCCGCACCCGAGTTTAGTCATTATCTTTTCCGACCAATAATTGCAATGGTATAAGAAATTAGGAGGAAGAATGTGCACAGACTCGTTACTTTTAAGATGTGTGTAGTATAGTACGTATGAATCGTGCCTCAGTACCCGGACTTTTGCCGGAGCAGCTAGTGTTAAATTCCCATAGGAACCGGACTTTTTTTACCGGAGCAACTTTTTCGTTGCAAAATGTCGGCACCATCAGTTTGATCCGGTAAATGGTGTAGGTACTGCATATATAGTATGCTATGGTATGTATAGTGATATTTGTACGCATGGGGCTATAGGTATATATTAAGGGTAAGTGGTGGAAAGATGATGGGAAAGTTGGGTTTTATTGAAAGTTTTCCCCTCGAAAGGGTTGACGTTGCTGTTGACGTCATAGAGACGTTGACCACTGTCGTTGTCCACCATACAATCTGACATAACGTTATTTGTGTCAAGTGGTGTCGAGGGAGTTGGGGTGATCTGGTAGTACTGCTATATATCAATGTTGGTATAATATTAGCCTTGGACCTTCATATTATCCTATGTCTGCTATAGCTAGGTTAAGCAGTATGGGAGGGGGGGGGGGGGGTAATGCATGACCACCTAGTGGGAGGTAGTCCTTGGTGATTTAGATTTGCCGTATGATGAATGGTCTGTTGGTTTATTACCCCCTTAGTTCTTATGCATTATCTTATGGCTTGTTTTGGTAGTTCGTAGCGCTAGGTCAGGCAGTATTATAATTGTTTAGAACGGGGGCGGGCGGGGGGGGGGGGGGGCATAGGATGCATGGTATATACCCCGGTATGGCCCCTGTTAGTCCTCGGTATTATTAACCAACTGATTGCTTTGTGTTATAGATAGTACGTTATGGCAGGTCAAGTGGTATTGTGGGTGGGGGTAATGCCTGGTTAGTATAGAGCAGCAGTATAGTATGGGCGATATAATATACCTCGCCCCCCACCCCCGAAAACCATTGGTACTACTAATCGCCTTAATGCTTTACGTTCTCATGACTCTCATGGCCTCATTTCATGTCCCATGGAATCCCTTTTTGGAAAACATCTGTGGCTATGGAATCCCTTTTTTTCTGAAATGAGTCCATGAGGGCCATGAGAAAACCTCTCAGTGTTTTTTTATGGCCCCCATGGACTCATTTCGTTTGAGGCCATAAGGGCCATGAACAAATCCCTCAATGAGGGATTTTCTCATGGCCCTCATTGCCTTATTCAACTGGTAGAGTGGTAAGTTATTTTTGGTCATCAAAATTTGTTCATGTGTCTTTGCCTTGTTACAATTTATGGGAGAGTGCCAAGATGCACTCTCCCATAAATTGTAACAAGGCAAACCCATATAGACTAAGTAATTTCGCTTCTAAGATAATGTGAAGCACATCCACAGAATATGACACCTTCAGGCTGGGGTCCTGCTCATCATATTAAAGCCCTGATAGTGGCTTCTAGCACTCTACCAGTTAAAAAAAATGATAACTATGCAGTCTTGCACATCCAAATTGGGAAGGAATATTCTAAAACGTTTGATCGAATAATCGAACAATAAATCTGTTATTCAATTTTACGAATTGTTGATAAAATCACAAGACGCAGCCATGTGTCCATGAGCTAAGTGAGAGGTTTCTTCCCCATGCACTACGGACACATCAAGGGAGGCTATCCAATCAACATATTGTGAAAATGGTCAACTGCAGAGCAAGAGTGATATCTAACCAACCCAGATGAAAGTGTTCCGACTGGAAAGTCCCCCCTCCCCATTCAGAATAACAAACAAAAACAAAACAAAAATACCTTGGTGACACTCCTGGCGGAAATGAAAAAAAAATGTCTAAGCTTTGCGGACACACGTTCACACATGTTACAAAGAACTGATAGTCCTGTGCTATTGAGTGTCGTGCGAATAATGGACGAACATTCGTTCCGTTTCCAAGAGATCAAGACGAGCTACGGAAGCGAATTCTTAGCATGTAGAATATTTTCAAAAATCGTAATTTAAGAATTTATTTGGAAACTTAGAATTTGTATATCGGGAATTCGACTTTTCATCACCAAAGTTCGAGATTTTATATCGAAATGTCGACTAAACATTCGAACTTTCAAAAACTTCTACATATCAGGAAGATGCTGCCCCCAAAAACGAACAAATGTTTTACATGTTATCGAATTCAATGTTTGTCGGCCCCGCCCAATGCAATTGGAAAACAACTTATAAGAAAAGCAAGAGAGATTTTTGTAAATTTATTTCCCAATTTAATCTCTTTTTAATATGGATCAGGTCTAAACATGAACCTACTTTTTTATTTTCTTTTTCAGCTTCGGACTTGGATAATTTACTTCAAGAAGTTTCGTCATCCGGTCCCTGTTTGTGCGAAGATACATGCACTGAGAAAACCGGAATTAACATATTCATTGCCTTACTGGCTCGTTTGAAAAGGTAATGTGCCGTTAATCAAAAATATTTTAATGATTTTGAAAGAGTTGTCACGATTTTTGATCGAATCGAACTTCGAGTTGAACTAACTAAACAGGTTCGAAACGGATTCGCATATGGTATGGAATCCACGACCCAATGTGAGAAAGGTTAAAACCATATATCGGTAAATGTACCACGACTCACTACAGTCTCTAGTTTAGATGAATATGCCGCTGTGTGGTCACTGTCCCGTCCGTTTCTTCTACTTCAGCCATCTTCCAACCCGAAGACCAGCCTTCGGGTTGGAAGATGGTTGAAGCAGAAGAATAATGTTACAGGAATGCCAGGATATTGACACTTATGCTTGCGCCCAATTTCATTCATTGTGTAACTGCGAAACATATCTGTGGCAAAAATGGAGGGACACGTCCCCATGTGCCCCTCCCCCTCCCTCTCCCCTCCTGGCTCTGCCGGCTCTGAAATGGCGGGAGGGGCCAGTCACTTCTAATTAAAGAAAGAGTCAACAGTTAGTGAAATATCTCTAAAGCCGGGGCATTGAAAAGTTACCTAGAATGCAATGGCACAAATTAAGGGAAACTCCCCCAGCCCATTGATACACCTTGGAATCCTGTTGTTATTCATACCTCCGGACAGATCTTCATGTGCAAATAACGTGATTTTACTTGCACTTCCTCATAAAAACTTCATGAATTCAACCAAAAGCGAGAAGAAGGCTTCGTTTGAAATCACAATTCATTTTGTTTTGTTGGTGGAGACCCCTCCAAAACGCTCTCAAACAAACCTCCCATGATTGCTGATTGCATTCAGATACCGTGCAAATCTGCGCGGGTTCCTATCCCTCGCAGACGCAGATGTCTTTGTTATCTGAATGCAATGCTATGGTCCTAAAAGGCCACTTGTGGAATTGCCTCTCTCCATGTGAAACTTGTCTACTACTTGCCTCCTCCCAGTGAAACATTTCCTGGCGCCATTATAGCATGTAAGCTCAGTATAAGTATCACGTGCTTTTGAAAGGTCGTCCAGTCTCCTATATAAATGCGAAGTTTGTAATTCAGTCATTCCGTGTTTCCGTTCTGCCGTCCAGCTAGAAATTGTCAGTCTCGCGTCGGGGCTTCCCGTTGCGGGTGGGATGGGCCCGCTAGTTTATTTATGTGGCAACCGATGGTGTTCAGTGTAGAAATTCCTGAACGGACCAGTGCATGTACCTGACGTTGAGTGTACTTTCATTAATGTTTGAACCGAAGGCCTATAAGACGCGGTTCTGACCCATTGAGATGTTCTGATCCATTGAGATTCAAACTACACGTCGCTCCCTCTACACTGCCACTTTGAATGGATCCACGTCACAGTGAGTTTTCACAATGTCTTAATTTTCCTGTTGCGAAAAACATTCGATGTTTAGCAGCGGACGAAATTCAAATAAAATTGATCAGATCTCACCAGTGCGGTCGACGGAAAGGTTGTGTGTATTATACAAACAGGACGTAACGAGATCTCCTCTGTCGCTTCAAATGACATTTTAGGACTTGTCCAACTAAATATGTGTTATCCAGTTAGATTGTAATTTAAGTCCCTTTCTCGGAAAACTGCAAGATGTGTTGTCACACACAGCAGATCAGCAATAATTCATTCACAACGATAGCCTAGAGGGTTATACAGTTAAAACCAGAAGTCCTGTCACGAATAGTGCGCTTATCTAGGCTTAAATGCGCGTTGAAATTGCGCGCTCTTGCCATATCGAATGGCATCCAAATCACGGCAGGTTCTCCTGGTTACTCACTGCAAACACATGCAATGTTTCTGCCAATGGACCTCCGGGTTACCCGGAGGTCCATTGGCTGAAACATTGCTTGTGCACAGGCCACATGTACAGAATCTGATAGCTTTACTATGGCCATAACGCGTACATTAACGCGCAAATCAACGTGCTATTTGTGCGCATTTCGTGACAGGACTTCTAGTTTTAACTGTACGAGGTGTTTTCCAAACATTCAAGCGTTGTCGGGGAGGGAGATGGGGAGGGGAGTGTGGGGGGGGGGGGGCGCGAGAACACAATTCCAGATACAGGGATAGAGGCTCGATAAATTATGCATTTGTTTCATAAATATCTTAGACTCTATTTATTACATAATGTCACTACGGAAAATATCGTTGACAACACGTCGAATACAATAATGACATCAGAAGACAACGCCAACGTCGTAATGTTCTGAGTTGGTTTCGAAAGTAGAATTAAATTAATTTATCCCACAAATGGCCGCTTATTGGAAAATATAAAACGCTGGGATAAATGTTTGCTTGATTCACCTAGTAGGGTGATAAATTTCCGCCGCAGGTTTAACACTGAAATAATTTATCCCAATAGTAGAGACGGACTTGTTGACCTCTGACCTCTACCACATTCGTGGTGTCCTGACATGTTTCACGCTTGTAGGAGATATAATGAACCGACGTTCATCAAAAGCTGACCGACGCTAAAATGTTTAGTTATAGAATATACGACACATTTCAACGCTGCCTAACAATAAAATTAACAACATTTAACAAAAACAGAAATTAATTCAATGGAAATCCTCCGTTGAAAAGCACACAAGCTTGATTGTGAAAGGACGGAGCATGATGATTAATGTTTCATTTTCCAAATTGGGAAAGTGCAAATAAACAAATGCACCTGTCGTCTGCTCAATTCAGTTGTTGTTTTCTTTAAACATTTTGAAAGTATTGCAGAATGCTAGTGGAAACACATTGTTCATTTACTAAAGTATTTTTGCAAGTTTAGCTCAAGTTTGTAGGGGAATTATTTTTAGACAGAAATGTATCACTACGCCTTGTTTATTGTGGGAAACTTTGCTTGGAGATCGAATTGGGCCGATGTGCTCCTCACATCGCGTTGTGTTTTGTAGCTATTAACAGCACGATGTAGCCGCGACTGTCCTGTAAAAGATTTATGGAATAAACAAAATAAACATGTAGTGTTTTCAAGTACAAAATTTATTCTATCGCTAAACAAATTATTAATTCAACCTTTTACTGTTAATCTATCTCGTTCCAATAAGGGTCATAAGTTATGTCTCCGAGACAAAAAATGAAAAGGTTTAGTTATTCAATTTATTATACTCGTAGAATTAAGAATGAAACCGACTCGTCAGAGGCTCGTCGGTTCCATTCTTAATCACACTCATAGAATTTTTTTTTTCATTTGATAACACTGTACGACTATTCTATATTTATCTTATATTTATTTCGTTAACTATTTCCTAATATAAATAGCAGATGACAAATGCAAAACAAAACCAAAACACAATACTTGAATAACTAAACATTTTCATTTTTTGTCTTGAAAACCTAACCTTTGGTTCTCCTTGGAACGAGCCGTTTGATCTCGTTCCAATGATGTGTCATAAGCTAGGTTTTCCAGTAAAAAATTCAAGAAAGAAACAATTTGTTTTGCGATGCTTGTGAATTGCGCCTTTTATATGAAGAACCCAGTTCGCCAAAATCGATCTGAGCCTCTGGGCACACCTCTGTAACCCTGGGTAAACCTCTGTAACCCTGGATAAACGTAGGGTCAGGTTGATTTTAGTGAGCTCGGTACAGAAATTTCATCCGAAGTTGCAGCTCATTGGAGATCCACCAGTTTTGGTTACATTGTAACCAGCCTGTAGATTGAATGATTCGCATAATAGTAGCACCGGTTCTATTGCGTTTGTTGTGAATCAACAAAACATGTCACTTACCATCAGTTTCTAAGAAGTTAAGATCTCTTTTCAGATCAGACTGTGAAGCTTTGTTGATCAATTCTAAAAAAAAAACGTCTTGTTCTTTTTAATACTTTCTTGTAAGTGCACCGTTGATACTTGATAGTTTATGGAGCAAGCGGTTCGCGAGACTTGGGATCTGATGACTTCCTGGGCGGCTTGTAAACCGTTAGAGGACTTGGCGGTTGAAGATGACGTTAAAAAAATACCATATTTTAGTCCTTTACCACACGTTTTCTTGTTTTCAAAATACGTGTTTAACTTGGCTATGAAGTTTGTTCTTGTCGGGATATCTCCCCGGGCATGCACTGTATTTATTTGGATTTTGTATGTTTATTTTAGCAGTGATGGGGGTGCTAAACTCTCTGATTTGGAAGCTTTCACAACCGGTTTGAAGGATGTTTCCTGGAATTTCGATGCTTGTGAAGATGATTTATATATAGCTATATCTGATTACGATATGATGGTAAGAGGTTATTGTTGAATAGATACCAACGAAAGGAATTTCTGTCCCCTGAGCAGTTCTGTTGTGGCGACCCTGCCCTTTGATAGTCTGCAGAGTTTTGTATCAAACATATAGTCTGAGTTTCGATGCGGGAAGAGGGGTCTTGGCCGTTGCGATGAAGATGAGGGGTAGCGACTATTCCCTTCCTCCAATCCCAGTCTGAATTTTCAATAGTTAGAAATTGTAAGTCTTGAATCATTAACATTTGGAGTTAAGGTTGTAAATTTTGTAGCATTTTGTCTATGTCTGTATAGCTGTGACCGTTTCTAACACACATTATTACCACTTTAGCGGGCGTTCTCTGGGTTATTAATTTCATTTTTAGGGTCTTCCGAATAGCGTATTTTTCCTAAAACTCCGGACTGCCGTGCGATAATGAAAAGCTTCATCCATCATTGTCCCGTCGGCCCTGAAACTAAGCGGAAGTTAGATCTACTACTCTGATTACGCCCCTTGAACTTCCACCCTAGCGTATTTGTTTTGAATAAATAGTTTAAATATTTACTTTATTTTATCGCAGGCCTGGCATTCTTAAAAATGCAGGAGGGCTAAAAATCTCTCTCCTCACATGGCCTAGGGGAGCGATTAGCTCTCCCCAAGACAACAAAAGCTAAAAGTGGCAAAATGAAGTTGTACTATTAATGGCAGTGTGAATTCTGCCAAGTGGGCTTTGTAAGTTTTATTTGGTGCTGCTAACAATGTAGTCTCTGTAAGACGGCTACACTGCCCCTCCCACACCTCCGGGCCTTATCAAGGCCCGGGGGTGTGGGAGGGACAGTGCGGCCATCTTACAGAGATCACTAACATAGCAGAGAGTTGAAAACCTGTGGGTTTTAGGAATAGGCTGTTGTGGTAATCATTATTTTCTAAGGCTAGGAGGGCTATTTTTCGCTCTCCTCGATTTTTTAAGGCGAGCAGTAGGCGAGCGAATAAATCGCTCTCCTGAAAATGCCAGGTTTGTTATCGACGGTGCTCTATCACACCATATATTTGTATTGTTATCTGTAGAGTAAGTATGCATTAATGATTTTATCTGTCGATCTCTTAAAACTTGTCAATCATCTTCAATGTTGGGATTTATTCTCCCCCCATTTTTGAGGCCCATGTCAGCTGACAAGCTACATGACCTATGTTAGAAAACAGACGGCGCATGCTTCAAAATTATCAAATAGTCCTAACGATTTGAATGAGGCGAGTTTGGACAATTATAACAAAAATCTCTGAGGTAACTTTCTTCATTCACAGTTTATTGGCGACCTTCTGGAATGATTAACAGCCAATATCAGCCCTTCTTCTCAGGCCTCTAATATACACTTGGGCTGTTAATCGTTCCAGCCGTAGTTAGTAAACTGTAACGCCCTGAAAAACCATATCATTGTTATATTACCATATTTCGTGGGATTTTCTGAGTCAATATTTCGTCATTTGTGTGCAACAAGACGTCAGATGCAAAGTTAAAGCATACAGAACAATCGCCGTGGACTGGTCATTACAGCTAAAGCATTTTTTAAAAAGGAAATATTTGTGGAGAATATCATTTGTTATAGTAAGATTTATTTATTTATTTATGTATGTATTTATTTATATATTTATTTATTTGTAGGTGTTTAAGGTCACAAAAGTTTGCGCAATGGCTAATCGTGACTGCAACATGCATATAAAATCAAGTCCAGTCAATCGTGTATACCCATGTTGCCCATTTTAGAGGACTTCCACCTTAGGCATTGGTGACCGGCTCCTTTTTTACCAGTAACACAGAGTTTCTTTACCACAGTTTGCAAGCTCTAATCACTTCCTGGGGTTCCCACGGGGGTGTTATAATAAAACCATTCGATTTTGCATCATCACACCCTGATCCCACAAAAAAACAATTGAAAAAGCGGTTTGACATTAAACTATTTCAAACCACTAGAGATATATATTTATCGTGTCGAACAGTTTTACGGGTCAAGAAACTGAAGTCGGAGTACCTGGAACGAACCACAGAGCAACGGCGAGCAACTGTCAGACTCCTCAATGTACTAACGCCACACAAGCAGGGTTAGCATTGGTTGAAGACAAGTGCACCATCGACGTGCTGTATCCCTCAGTGCACAACGCCACTGTACCTCCACGTGAGCAACTGGGATTAAGTTTCTTGGCCAAGCACACAACGCGGTTGCCGCAGGAGGACCTCTCGGCTTGCAGCTTATATCTCTACCTACTGCGCCACCACGCCCCACACCACTAGAAAGGTATTTGTCTGATTACATTCACATTCATTCTTGGGATCATTTATGATGGCTTCTCCAGGTCAGGAAATCAATCGATTGAAGCAAACGGACCCACCTATTATTCCACCACGGTCCTCAATCCACGAAAGTTTAGCTTGCATTTGACTACCAACTGTTCCTACACCCTCTAAAATACGCCATTTTCAGATCCCGTTGAAACAATGGCTGTTAGAACTGAATCAACTGAAATTCCTTGTCAATTCACTGAACATGGGTGACCTCAACATTTCAGAGCACATCATTTCTAATCAGTTCGATTTTTTAACATCCATGTCACCGAGAACTAAGCTTGACAGAAAACATCATTCAACAGGTATTCGTTTCAAGAAGCCACAAAGGCACTTCAAATACGCGTGCCTGTATGGGAGAGGTGTAATATAGGTGGAGTTTCTGAGATCCTCTCTGTTATGCTGTTACTTATTTGGGAGGTTTTGTGGCACCTAGCATCTAAAAATATAAGCCACGAGAATTTGAACAAAACAGAAATCAAGTTTATATTGTGGCTTCCCTGAAATGAGATCTCCAAAATTGGGTACATCCAAATGAGTAAAATGTTATTTAGGGCCCTGCGAACTACCCGTTTTCGATTCGAATTGAATCTATTTGGGTATGTTAGTCGAAATCGATTGGAAACTCGAATCGAATCAGAGGCGGCTTGAAGATGACCGTTTGGGGAAGAGGGGGGGGGGGGAGGGGCGGTGGCGGAGTGGGTGGTACTGTAAACCTGATTTATTGCGACTGTGATGGCTCAAGTCTCGACTGATAAAATATTCCAATTACATCAACAAGGCGATCGGCGATGCATTGATGATGGAATTGGAATATGACACAAACCAGAAATAAGTGTAAAATTACCGGAACTGGGCACTGCATAGGACCAGCAGCTGGCAACAGTTCATGATCCAGATTGCTTAGAAACTTTAAATTTGCTTTCATAGGTGGTAGTGATTGGTGATCCTGAAATTACTAAGGGTGGTATCACGCCTGAACAGTACGTGGAGAGTGGATTGTAAGTAAATCACCCCGGAGTGGAGTTATCACCCAAGCTTTTACTTTCAAATTTTGTACATATCGACAAAAAACACAAGCATTGTTTCAGCCAATGGACCTCCGGGTTTAACCCGGAGGTCTATTGGCTGAAACTTTGTTGGTGCTGGTTATGCTTTGCAACAAATTTACAATTATTGCTTGGGTGGAAACTCCACTCTGGGGGTGATTTAGTGATAATACACTCTCCACGTACTGTAGATGTTGTTTATGTTAATGCAGGGAAAATTGCACTCTGTCTTTATTTTCAACATTATTTTTCCACAATTTCCATCTGAACGATACGTTTTGGGAGACGAAAACGATGACTAATAATATCAAGCTATATTCCATCGAACGGATTCGTGGGGAAACCAGTCTGGATGGCGATTTTGAATCAAATCGAATACCAGCTTGAGATTCGAACTCGAATCCAATCTCGAAGCTTCGCTGGACTCTTGTGTAATTAAGTTTAATTATTTTCCGATAACTTCAAGACCATGGTTGTTCATATCATAAAGTGTAACAACGATTCTGTACTACGATTGTGGAGTGTATTCATCGTTATTCGATACAATACAGTCGTTCAGAAATGTGCTAGGCACATCATGCGTAGAATCCAGCCTTCGTGTAATAGCCTAATACACCCCAAATAAGCCTCGAATTCAATAGCCTTTGACACTGTGACATTTTCTGCTCACCAAATCAGCATGCGCAACCGTTTTTCTTTTCATCATAATTTTACTTCAAGGGGAAGTTAGAAAGACCACGAGTTTGGCTACGACTTCTCCTAGTAGTATGCAGACAGCCCATTTAAATGTTTCGTACATAAGCATTTTCCTGTTCGTGCGTTTATATACTACTCGAAGTTTGCTAAGCACCAAATATTTGACACATCATTGTGAAATTTGCTTGTGACGTATTTGCGATATTTTTGGTGGATATGATTGAGGAATGCATTGAGATGGTCCCCAGTGTTTACATTAGCTCTCTTGACAGGCAGACCTTTCGTGACAGTCATGGAGACCGTGTTCCCCTTGATTTTAATGATGTTTTTGTGTACTGTCTACATGTACATGGCATGTGTTGGATATTCAATCTTCATTTCAACACAACCCTTTGTGATTTAATGATTGAATATGGCAAATGCAAATGTAAGAAGACATCTGTCTGAAGCAGAAATGTGCAGGCTGTAGGGATGGTGGAGCAAGGGACTGCCCATCGTCAGGTCGGTGAAGCCCTTGGAGTGCACCATGCGGTGATCACCAGAGCCCGGGCAAGATTTCAGCAGTATGGCACACCAGTAAGAAGGCATGGTGGTGATGGCAGAGACAGGGCAACATCTGCAGCTGAAGACCGGGTTTTGATCATTCAGGCCCGTAGGAACCGCTTTGCCACAGCAATCGAGCTTCGCAGTGACCTTCAGAATGATTCCGGGGTAAATGTTTCGACGCAGACTATCCCTCCAAGGTTGCACGAAGGTGGTCGCCCATCGAGAAGACATGGATTCGCATTCCGCTGTCCCAGAACCACCGTCAGGCACGATATGAATGGGCCATGGACCACGTTAGATGGACCAGAGAAGATTGGCGACCTGTTCCTTTTACAGATGAATCATGGTACTGCCGGGACCACACAGAGAGGCGTTCTAGAGTACGGAGAAGACTAGGAGAGCGATTCCATGCGGCCAACATTGCTGAGCATGACCGCTTTGGAGGAGGGTCAATCATGGTCTGGGGCGGCATCAGGACGTACAGAGCTCCGTGTCCTTGAACGTGAAACATTGAATGCACAGCGGCATATTGGTGGGATCCTGGATGTCCACGTCAGATTGTCTGCAGCTGCAGTGTGTGATAGATTCATTCTGATGGACGATAATCCTCATGTTGTCCATGCTGTCGGGGAGTACCGACAATGGATGGGGGGGGGGGGGATTGAGCGTAGGGACTGGCCAGCAAGATCCCCTGACCTCAATCCAATCGAACATGTCTGGGGTGAGTTCTAGCTTGCAATTTCAACCCGTCCAGTCTAGTCAAGATGTGTCCAGGAGCTTGGTGCCATACTGTTCCAAGAATGAAACAGAAACAACATCCCACAAAGGACGACCAAGAACCTGATTGGGAGCATGAGAAGACGTAGTCAAGGTGTAATTACCAGTAATGGGACTCATACTCGATACTGTACCCATACCAGTTCGCTCCGTCAACTTTCAGCAAATTGAAAAATTTCCTCTTTTACCAATAATATCCATTTCCCATGGATATCGTATTGAAAAGCTAAAAAATAATGTCAAACACAAATAAAATCTTAATTTCTGTATTTAAATCATTAACGATATAATTAAATGAAAAATATATACACTTTTTATTACAATTTTTCAAATAAAACGTAAAACAGATAGTTGGATATACTTGGTGCTTAGCAAATTTTGAGTAGTATATTTTTTGTCTTTTTCTTCAATTATTGTAATGTGTACTGCTGAATAAAGTCATTATGTAAGAAAGCATCTGATTGGTCTTTACGCCCCTGACTGACCTTATGGCGTGAACGGAATCTTTCGACACAAAACACTGACAAGCAAGAATGTAAACATACCACTGAAGGTGATAGTTTCCTTTGCAAATATCAGTCTTATTCATTTAAGAATTGAATGCATTTTTTATAATCTTTATTGGAGTATGAACGTGTGAGGAAGGGTACAAATTGTATGAATCCCTTCGGGATTCATACAATTTGTTCCCATTCCCACACGTTCTTATAATTACATTCCGTAACTGTTTAAACTATTTTTTACCAACCATCAAAGCCGAAAGACGAAATAAAACACGTACGAACGAACGACGCGAAAAACCACCCTCACACGAAAGTCAAGGCGCACAACTCTGAGTTGAGCGCCGGTTTTCGGTATTGACCCAAATTTGCCAAATTGCCGTCTTTCACAACGAAACTTGGAATGTTCAAAACAATCTATTTAACATATCAGCAAACTATAATCACCTATAAAACGACAAGTTCGAGAATAAAATCACTGAAATAATTTCACATTGTCGATTGACATTTCTTGTAAGCTGTTTGAGATATTACAAATTATTAACTTGAACGTAAATGCCGGTCAAAGTTCGACCAAATGTATTTATTGGAAAATGAATTATGTTCTAATTCGTTCCCTCAACCGAACATAAAATATTTACCACATACAAGAAAAAACACGTCTTGCAACTAGGAAGGCTCTCGCACGAGTGTAGCCTCGTCGTCTAAGCGTCCATATTTATTTATTGTGAACACAAATATTACGCATACATGTACAGATGAATTGACATCAGTATTACACACACAACATCAACCTAACCGATGATACACAGCCATACGGACTTAACCCCTTTAGCACCGCAAAAATGGGATTGGGTGGGTGGGCGCAAACAGAACGACAGGTTACACGAAGGCTGAGCGTCGAATGACCAGACCACTACATACAGCCAGTATTGTGACAAACAATAACCACGCACGGGTAACACACATTGCATTAATCAACCTGAACTCCGTGAAACGCTCACTTGTCAAAACCAAACAAACATGTTTGCCAAAAGACCAGCCGACACACTCAGAAGACGTGTTAACCCTTCCTGCAGTAAATATATTTACATTTGGTCATGACGTTTTTTCATCCAGCTGACCAATTGAGTATTTAGACCCAAAACGTATAAATCCATTAACAATGTAACTATTTCTAAATGATTTATGGTATAATACAGAACACAGTTCCCGTGGAGTACGGGGGCCATGAATCAATTATCCTTGTTGGAGTTTTTCCCTGTATATCAAGCACTCCTAGGGCGCACGCGAAAAACAAAACAGGAAAAACTTCCAAATCGGTGTATTTGATTCCCGCCCACAATGTATTCTGTCTTAATGGACCAGTTGTTTTCGTTTGTAGGTATATGTGAGGACAGGCAGCCAGACACAGAAGTTCATAAATGATGAGTGCATTAAAGAAGTCATAAGGGATACGAAGCCGTTGCTTTGCAACGGTGATTATTACAATCTCCTCCATGACATGATAATTCAATACAAGTAAGTGACAACTCTTCCGCCGCCATGTTGGGGAGAATGGGAGGGGAGGGGGGTATATTAATAAGTTCCGCCCAGTTTTCTCTTCACCACATGCATGCAAAAGCACGGGAATGTGGGCTAACTATGGGGAGTGTAGGGGTTTGACACCCACCACCACCCTCGCCCCACACCAATAATTTTCTAGTCGTTTAATTTTATCAGATATCGATTACAAATTTAGGGTTGTGCTTGATTGAGGGTGTTGGGGTCCCTACCTGACTAAATTTGAGTCCGATGCATGCTAATTGAATACGAAGATAGGAAGCCCTTCCACACCGACTGCACATATTTGTCCACAAACACATTTCCTTTCCTGTATTTTCAACTATACTACTCAAAGACAAATACTCCAACTACATCATTAAGGTATGCCTTCGCAGGAGTCATCCGCCGATGTTGTAGCTGGAATATTTTTTCAGTGGATACTTTGGTCATGACGTCGGAAAGATTAGGTTAACAACCCCCAATCGATCATCTGTCTTCGCGACGTACACATACAGTTTAAACTAGAAGTCCTGTCATGAACTGTGCGCTCATCTAGGCTTAATTGCTCGTAGGAATTCGTTGCCATAACGAATGACATCCCAGGTACGGTAGGTTCCCCTGGTTACTCATAGCAAACACTGGCAACATTTCTGCCAATGGACTTCCGGGTTACCCGGAGGTCCATTGGTTGAAACATTGCTTTTGCACAGACCAAATGTACAAAATTCGATAGCCTTACTATGGTCACAACGCGTAGATTAACGCGCAGATCGACGTGCTATTTCTGCGCATTTCATGACAAGACTTCTAGTTTTAACTGTATGCGTGCTTATATGTTTTATTGAATCATTTTTGTTGCATTTTGCGGAGAACGCCTCAGCGGATACCAACGTGTGGGGCCACTGTGGTGCTGCGTACTAGTACGTACTGAATGTCCGTGGCGCACTCGGTCCAACCACTGCGAACTGGTAAGTAAGATGAGGAGTCTGGAAGTTGATCTCTGTTGCTCAGTGTTTCTCTCCGGTACTCGGGCACCCCCTCCCCACCTCTCATGTTGTCCGAGGCGATATGACTCTGGCTGTTCAAAGTGTCATTAAACACAAATTAACAACCGTTTGATCAATGCTATAATGAATGTGCCACCGTCAGTACTCAAAATTGATGGTTCTGGTCCATCAACAGTCCGAATTGGTCCTCCATTCGTATGGCACGCTGTGTGTTATGTAATTGTGACACAACTCCCGGTATTAAATCTAGTCTTGTTTGATTGCTAACAAGATACAGCATGTCTTAGACTCAAATACTAATGAAAATGCCCCATCTGGAAATGTATTTGGGGGTTTCACAACCCTTATCCTCCTAATGGCAATCTTGTTTACTCCACAGACCAGGTCTACATGGGCTTCTAATCCCAGGGAGACCTGAGGGGTGTCATAGACGTTATTAGGCAGATTACACTGCTGATATTTTTTGGAGCGCGATATCAATTACATCTGAGAAGAGGCTAGTGTTACATAAACTGCTATTAAAATGGATACAGCGATGCTGTACCTTTTTTGCCGAGTACAACGTTTTGTTCTCATTTGCATGCAGAATATAACATGCAATATCATAACTCACTTGCCTGGAACATGTGCAGTACAAACTTTCGATCTTCTAACGGCTCATTTTAATAATTAAGAGCGCACTATTTTTATTCTTCTTTAAAAGCAAATAAAGTACTGCTCAACGGTTCTTATAATTTTCAACTTGTTGAGCCACTAGCGAGCCAGCATTCAGAAAAAAAATAATGAATATCACAGGAAAGAAAATAGAATTCATTATTCTGTTTATCATTAGGCAAATATTTTATGAAAAATAATAGTGGTGTTGCTAGAGTTTTTTCAAACAGAAGTAATTGCATTTTCTGAGGTGACCGCCGTCTAGATGTCACACAGTGACATGATGTACTGAGTCAAAAAAGAAAGTACAATAAAGTTTGATGAGCACTGTTTTTAGTATTACCGACGTTAATCACAAACAAATTATTGTACATTCATATTTCGAGTCTAGCTGTATGAATATGCATCATTTCATGTTCTTACTGTGGCCGGCGTCACTTCAGGACGTTGCAATTCAGACATGAGGTGAAATGAAAAGTTCACACGTGCAGTCAATAGCGTGTATGTCCACCGTTTGCCTCTGACTTGAATGGTAAGACATCGACAGCGCATGGACCTGATAAGTCTCTGGTTGTCACCTTGTGGTATTGCGTTCAACTCCCGCCGTAGAACATTTCGTAAACCGCCTAACGTCTGAAGATCATGAAGCTGTACCCGACGGTCCAATTGATTCCAAAGATGTTCGTTTGGCGAGAAATTTTGGCGAAAGTAGGGGCGAGGGAAGAAGTTCGATGCTCTGCTCCTCAGGAAAGTCACCACAGATAACGCGCCACGTGACATCGGACATTGTCTTCCTGGAATAACTGCAATCCGACGTTAGCGTTGAACAACGGAACAACAACGGCGTTAAGGATTTCGTCCCTATCGCGCTGCCCATTCAGATTACCATCGATAAAGATCACCTGCGTTCGATGGCGCAAGGAAATTCCTAACCCCGCCGAAACGGTCGCATTCCCGCACGCAAGTATCAGAAAACCGTTCTCCTTGTCGGCGGGACACTCTTGCCCTACCACCAGCGCGCCGGAGACAAAATCGCGATTCCACACTAAAAAGAATTGTGCTTCAACTCTGCTGAGACCAGCGAACACGCTGACGTACCCATTCCATTCTGACGTTACGATGATGTTGGGTAAGGATTGGTCCGTGGTATGGACGCCTACTTCGGGTGCCGTGTTCAGCGAGTCTGTTGCGGACAGTTTGTGCACTGATTCTATTGTTAGTTCTACCAGAAGTAATTGCTGCTGTCCTCGTTGCCGGAAGGAAGCGATCCCGCAAGTGAGACGTCCTGATGTGTCGGTCTTGTCGTAAGGTGTCGTAACTCTTGGTCGACCTGAACGCGGTCGGTCGGCAGTAGATCTGATGGTTCTATACCTTCCAATGAGGCGGTAAATTGTGGCCACAGTGACTCCGAACTCAGCAGCGAACTCATCTGGAGGTATCCCAGCCTCATGCATATCAATGGCACGCAACCACTGATTTTCGGTTAATCTTGGCATTTTTTAAAATGTGGGAAGACAAAAAGTAGCGTGTTTTCTCAATAACCCAGGCTCTCTAGCACAACATAACACAAAGAAAATCGTCGGTCACCCATTCAATTTGACATTCTCAGGTAGCACGTTCCACAAACATGCAACATTAGAACTATTATATTTCATCCTTTATGCTATTTTTCACATTTGTTTCTATTATACTTTCTTTTTTGACTCAGTCTAGGTTTACGGCGACCTCCTTATAAAATAGCTACAGATTTCTTTTGTTCACTCTTTTTTAAAAATATTACTATTTTACTGTGTACGTCGATGGTACAGTATGTTCGTCGTGGACTGGTTACTTTCCACGGGTGGGCAATATTTCCACGAACACAATAATATTGTTGCTGCTGGTGATTTTTATTTCCCGGTAAACGCATACGCGGACATTCCCGTGCACTTGTGGATTATGACCAGGAGCCAAATCTATAAAAAAATTGTATTTTCTACGCATTAATATAACTGCCAAAAATGAGTCAAGAGCATTTTAAAGGATATGGTATTTTACCAACTGTCAAACCAACAGCTGTCCAAATATGGTATGCATGTCCGATATTGATGCGTGCAATGGTAGGGCGGGGTTGTGGGGGTGCGTATTGGCTGACATTTCAAGAAAAGAACACCTTACAGTTAAAAGTAGAAATCCTGTCATGAAATGCGCACAAATCGCACGTCGATCTGCACGTTAATCTACGCGTTATGACCATACTAAGGCTATCAAATTCTGTACATAGAGCCTGTGCACAAGCAATGCTTTAGCCAATGGACCTCCGGGTAACCCGGAGGTCCATTGGCAGAAACCTTGCCTATGTTTGCTATGAGTAACCAGGAGAACCTGCCGTGTTTGGGATGCCATCCGATATGGCAATTGCGCGCAATTCTAACGGGCAATTAAGCCTAGATAAGCGCACAATTCGTGACAGGACTTCTAGTTTTAACTGTACCTTGCAAGTTGCAGACCAGGCGCCAATACTATAAGACTTTTACAGTTGTATTTTCTAGAATTGTATTTTCTCCCTATTAATATAACTGACTAAAATGAATCATTGCCACATCTTTGAAAATGCTTATGATTCATTTCAACCCATTTATAGTCATAAATAGAAAAATACAGTTCTAGAAAATACAACTGTAAAGGGTTTATAGTATTGGCTCCACGGCGACTGCACTGTACACTTGTCTTCAACCAATGCTAACCTTGTTTGTGTTGAGTTTGTACGTTGCAGACTCTGCAACATTTGCCCTCAACTTGCAGGGGCAACTCGCTATTTAGTCTCGGTGGAACTAAAATGAGATTGAGATGAGGGGGGATCATTCGTTTCTTCTTATACTTTCATCCTGCGACTTTACTGGAATGAGTTCGTCCCACTGAGGGGTGAGAGGTTAATACATGTTTCGGGTGAAACAAAATTTATTTCAAAATTGTTTTCGCAAATGTAGTCTGACACGGGTTGAATAATAATAATTACATGTTATTGCAAAATGTCAATGGGTAATATTTTTCCGTCAAAGTTGAGAGGGTGTGGAGACAAAATACATGATTTGAAGTGTCTCGACTACTCCCACCACAGTTACCGCCGCAGCTGCTCATATAGCCAGGTGAAAAGCCCTCTACTGTCCACTAACGCACATAATATAATTACCAACGTTACTGGTTAGCTACATGAGAAAAATGACGCGAACACAAAATAAACTTTCTACCCTGTGGAGCACTGTGGCTCATTATTTACGGAACTGGTCTTCAAACCGAAAGTCTACAGTTCGAAACCCCGCCCTGGGGTAACTGCGTTGTGTCATTGTGCAAGGCACGTAATCCCGATTTTCCACGTAGGGGCTCGGTGGTGCTGTGTACAAAGGCGTAATGCACGTGGATAGTGCACTTTTCTTCAATCAATGATAACCTACTTGCGCGGAGTTAGTCCGTTGGGGAGTCTACAAGTTACTTGTCGTTGCACGGTGGTTCTCTCCGGTACTCTGACTTCCTCTGTCCGTACAACTGTCTGACGCGAGGGGACACGGGGTGTCGAAACTGCCGTTAAATTCCAATAAATAAATAAATAAACAAATAAATAAATAATTCTACTTTAACCTTCAAAGAAGCAACATGTACGTGAGGGGAACTCTCGAATCTCCGTAATGTGCCACGATAAGTTTACATTGACTCGAAGGTTTACGGACAAAACAGTGCCTTACATTAATACGCAGATGTATCATGTCAACATTCTGAAACATTACACGTACAAATATTCTGAGTGGACAACACTTGCATTTCAACCAGGATATAATAGTGATGGGAATTCAAAAACATTTTGATTCAACACTTAAAATCCAAGTCCATCGTAGGCCTACATCAGACATGTTTCATGCAAGAGAAAACACTATTATCTTCAGATGGGACATCTCTGACTGACATTTATACTTACTGTATAATACAAATAATTGTGTTTAAAGTTTTAATATGGATGTAGAAATAAATATAATAGATGTATATAAAAAATACAATAATTCAGGATTTTCTTTTTGAGCACGCTGATGCCTTGCATCGCTATTTTCTGGTTCTTCATTTTCCAATATCATTCTGTACATTGATCGCACGAGTGGTCCCTTTCTCGATCGGACCGCGGTATGATTGTTTTCAGGTCACGATACATTTACCATAGGCAAGGGCCTAGAGGGTAAAAAAATGTTATCTGGAAATTCAGCGGGGGAGGGGGCGGGGTTGGAGGGGTGGCAGGACGCGGCGAAAATGTTGATTTTTGGAGCTGAAAAAAACCCAGGTCCTATCATCTGAACGATCAATGGCAGTCCACATTGAAGGCATTGTGATGGCATTTTTGTATCAGATTAGTCGCTGATTAGGCTAAAAATAGTTGCAACAAAGTAGCCCCTGATCCATAGGTCTGATCATAGTTTTGACCAATGGACGAAAATGTTGATTTTTTTTTATCTGAGAGAATGCTGTATCCTGAGCGATCAATGACAGATTAGGTGGTTGGTGTATCAAAATGCCCTCCATGTGGACTGCCAATGGCAGTCCACATAGAGGGTATTTGCATATACTGGTTGGCTTTTCAATCAGATCCATTTCGCCTTATGGTCATTTTCACGAAATGTCACATACCAATTGGTGTTGGACTGCCTCGATTTTGGGAGCCACAGGAAATTTCCCGGTGGACCATACGGCCAGTCCGCCTTCCACTATAGGAAAAAATACAAACGAAACTTGCAGCTGAGATGAGATTCTGCTCTGTTGTATGCAGAACAGCGAACAGGCAGGGTGGCGCCAAGGGGAGTGAGTGGTGCGGTGACAGCGGAGGTGGGGGTTAACTGCTCTCCTTTATTTTGTGTTTGCCGGGGATGTCAGGCTTTGTATAAAACTCATCCATCCGTCAACACGTTGGAGAAGATCAATCATTTCATGATACTTTTATTTTATTTTATTTTTTTTTTGTTTCTTCGCAACAATTATGTAGCTTGCTATTTTATCTTGTTCAACACATGGGGTTCGCTCGTTTTATTGTAAATTTACAAAATTACCCTCTTTGGCTGGTAAAACTTAACCGAGTGTACATTAACGTGACAGGGGACACACAGTTAAAACGAGAGGTCTTGCCACATACTATGCGCTTATTTTGACATAATTACAAGTAGGAATTGCGCGAAATGGCCTCATCTAATAACATCCAAAGCACGACATATTCTCCCAGTTTTCAACAGAAAGCACAAGAAATATCTCATCCAGTGAACCTTCAGGTTAAGCCCGAATGCCCACTGGTTGGCACATTGCTTGGACATACATAATTTAATAGCCTTACTATCCACGCGCAGAGGGACGTGCTATCTGCGGGCAATTCATGACAGGTATTATAGTTTTAACTCCATGTGAGTAGTATATTATGTACCCGGAGGGCTCTTATTGGCCGGACCTACCACTGGACCTAGGAAGTGACGTCATGTCACGGACCTGGTGGCGCCATGTTTGGTTGTCATGGTAACCCGCGTGAGCGGCCATCTTGTGACGTCACCCCATAGTGATACGTGATGTGAGTGCGCATGCGCAGCGCGTGTAGTTAGGGTGATACGTGTTTCCATCGTCCATTTAGTATAATGGTGGCCGCCATCTTGGTTTCTATGGCAGCACGTGGTTGCTATGTTACCCAAAGGCTTATAATAGGATAGGGATATGTTTGGAGGGTATGTTCGATTGAATCGGAGTATCACGAATTACCACAAACAACCCGAAAATCCCTCCAAATCACTAAAAGACGACTTTATTTACCACGGATTCCCCATTTTATCGGCTTAGCACGTAGTCCTATAGTAACGATGGGGCACATGGGTGAGTTCGATTGAATAGAAGTATACTCCGGTAAAGTAGAAGAGCCTATCAACTAGAACAACTTTGCTTATTGTTACTATATTTAGCAATGTTCTGGTCTATTCGTGTTAGTTCTGACCCTGTTCCGAGTACTCTTGTTGGTTCATTTATCTAGATCACCCAATCAGTTCTACTGGCGCTAACTAATCAATCAGATTGTTTGATTTCCCACAATCTCTACGCAGATTTATCTCCCTTATTACAACGAAGTCCTATCCGATTCTCATCACCTCTATATCCAATGGCCATATCCCACGGAATCCCATTTTTGGAAAACACCCGTGGCTGTGGAATCCCTTTTTGTCTTATGCGGCCATGAGGGCCATGATAAAGCCCCCAATGAGGACTCATTTACTATCCCTCATAGCCTCATTTTCTTTTGAGGGCATGAGGGCCATGAACAAATCCCTCAATGAGGCATAATTTACTATCCCTCTTAGCCTCATCTCGGTATTTAACAACCATATCCCATGGAATCCTATTTCTTGGGAAACACTTGTGGTTATGGAATCCCTTTTTTGTCGTATGAGGCCATGAGGGCCATGAGAAAGCCTTAAATGAGGCCTCATGTACTATCCCTAATAGCCTCGTTTTATTATGAGGGCACCTGGACCATGAAAAAAAACCCTCAATGCGGCCTCATTTACTTTTTCTCATGACCTCATTTACTATCCCCCTTAGCCTCATCTCGGTATTTAACAACCATATACCCAGGCACCCCAATTTCGGCACCCCTTTTGGGAAAACATATGGCCTTCGGCACCCTTTTTTGTCGTATGAGACCACGAGGGCTATGTAAAAGCCCTCAATGAGACCTCATTTACTATCCCTCATAGCCTCATTTTCTTTTGAGGGCATGAGGTCATAAAAAATCCCTCAATGAGGCCTAGTTTACTATCCCTCATAGCCTCATTTTTCTTTTGAGGTCATGGGGGCCATGAAAAAATCACTCAATGAGATTTAATTTACCATCACTCTTAGCCTCATCTCGTATTTAACAGCCATATCCCCAGGCACCCCAAATTTCGGCACCTCTTTTTAGAAAACATATGGCCTTCGGCACCGTTTTTTTGTCGTATGAGAGCTATGTAAAAACCCTTAATGATGCCTCATTTACTATCTCTCATAGCCTCATTTTATCTTGAGGGCATGAGGGCCAGGTAAAAGCCCCATTTACTACTACTCTTGGCCTCATTTCGGTATTTGCGGATAACTATGGCCTGGTATTGTATTATTTGAGGATATCTATCAAGCATACCTTTTGGAGAATCCCTTTTTTGTCGTATGAGGCCACGAGTGCCATGAGTAATCCCTCAATGAGGTCTAATGTAGTCTTACCAACGGCTTCCATCTTATCTCCAAAGCTCCAAGGCCACTACTGGTCTTTGGTCTATCTGCCCTATCATTAGCTTCTACAGCAGTCTTGTTCCATTGCGGCCTTGCACCGCAACTATCATCCATTAATATTGACTTGTATTACTACTTTCTAGCTATACCTTCGCCCAGGCCTTCAAAATATTCAATCAGATTCAAAGTCAGGAGTTCAATCGAAAGTGTAAACATTCTGTAACGTGTATGTATGGGTGGGGATGAGTGGTTATGTGAATGAGGTTATAAAACCCCTCACCACAACGTTTTGTAAGAATATATCCTCAAAACTGGAATCACCAGAATGACATTATTTTAGATGGGCGGGGACCTTCATTGTACCATTATAATGATAAGTATAACATGTTGATGACACACATTTGTTAGTCAATGCGATCGATCGCGTGTCTCTCGTTAATTTGAAGTTGGGCAGTCACATGTATACAGCTGGTGGGTATTTCATTCAAGAGGGAAAACCTTCCCCCAATCCTACCCCCCCCCCCCCCACCTCCTTTCCCAACAAACACACATCCACCTGCGAATATATTCATGGTACTGGAAGCATTGTGGTTACCGAGTAAACAGTGTGAATTGGTATATGGTGAAAATACATTTTGCATGCCCCTCATAGTACAGATCAGGGTAGATAGGGGTGTGTGTGCATACGGAGCCAGACACGAAACTCTGGGTCATCTGCTATCCAGACATCATTTGTGTGTCGTGGATGGATGTATCGGTTCATATAGAGGTGAAAGAAGTATTTCTGCAAAATTGTTGGAGTGAATGATTTTCTGAATTTTTTAAAGTTTTCAGCTTGCGAGAGCCGAGTTCGACCTGCGCCCCGATTCCGACCCTCTACGTTGGTTTATTTTCCCGATAATTTGAACAAGGGATTAAATAACCTCATGTCACCCTCCCATACGGGGTCTAGGTTGTGACAATGTCGACTGTTTTTGTCTGTTACATTCTACTTTGAATAATGGAAAGAGAATAAAGGAGACCCCGACCCCCCCCCCCACCCCCACCCCCCCCCCCCCCCACACACACACTTCTATCCACAATGTACGATTGAACCCCGTATATTCCCTTGGAATCCCATGACGAGCAGAAAAGTTCCATCTCTAGGAAGTAATTGGTGCTGAACAGGATAAGCATCAATATGGATAGTTTGCAACTAATGCACATTAAATCAATAATTGCAGCTGACAGGCTGAGAAGGCTCATTTAAATTTCAAATTTCAAATTTCAAACATCAAATAAGCGGTTTTCAAATTCAACATGCAGTGAATGTTACAGAGTCGAAACACTAAAAAAGGGCCATAATTCTGGGAACAATTATTGAAGGGAACCCATTCCTTATGCATGTCCATTCCCCCATGCGGGTCTATCTGTGTACCAAAGGAGATCCAAATTCGACCGATTACTTTTAAGTTATAGTCAAAAACGTTTGTACGGACAGTCGTACGGTGATTTTCATTAGATACCCCCGAATCCTCCTTCGGAGGTCGGGGGCATAATAAGATTTTAGAAGCGGTTGGTGAAAATAATGCTGCCCCAATCTGTCGCACTCTCTCTCTCTCTATTATTTGCTATGCCCGTCCGTCCGTCCGTCCGTCCGTCCGTCCGTCCGTCCGTCCGTCCGTCTCTCTCTCTCTCTCTCTCTCTCTCTCTCTCTCTCTCTCTCTCTCTCTCTCTCTCTCTCTCTTTTGCATGCACCCCTCTGTGCCCAGGTCCCAACGCTCCTGCTAGTAACAAATAAGCGGTCCGAAATGCGGTGTGAACTGCACAAGGAGCCATTTGCCAAGCAAAACGTTTTTCTATATCCAGCGTGGTCGATTCCCGTTACTCGTCTTAGTTCAGCGTGTGTTTGTTTTATTAATATTACTAAGGGGCCACCTGAGTACGAATAGTGGATTATAATCGATTATTGCCACCGAATAAGACATTTCCTTCAATGGCAATGACCATGTACAATACAGCCCAGAAGACCATATTTCCACAAAATCATCAGACAATTTATCATTTCAGGAATATGGCATCTGCATCAGTAGACAGATCGACGACAAGATGTAAAACTGACGTTTCTGCTTCAAACACTCTCAAGATTGTACTTCTAGTCGTATTTGTGGGTCTCCCAGCCACTACATTCCTAGTGATATTCTCAATTTTCTTCTGTCCAGTGTTTTGTAAAACTCTGCCTTGTAACGGCGGCTACAGTAGTGGACCATGCTGTGATATCGACTGCGATCCCTGTTGTTGTTGCAGGTTGTGCGAATCAAAGGACAAATATATTGCGTCAACCAGCTACTCCACTGGGCGGAGTGGTGCCTCAACACGTTCTGGCGTTGACAGTCCTACAAATAGAGACTGGAGCAGCAATTCGGGAGGCGGATATACTGGGGGTAACATCTCATCGGATACTTCACATCATATAGATTTTGGGGGATCTGATGGCGGAGGTGGTGGTGGTGGTGAAGGAGGTGGTGGGGGAGGAGATTGTTGCTGAGAATTGACATCACGAATTATGCTCTCACATGTGACAGCCTTACTTTATATTTCACTGATATTCTTCTTGCACACTGCTATCCTTGTTAGAGCGTACGCTGTTCGACATTAGAGGCAGGACTCGCCTTTAGACATCGCGGTGGTAACGATTTTTCATTTTAGAAATCGATTAATCGTCGCAAATAATCGATTAATCGTACCTAGATGACCCCCCACCCCCTCTCCCTCTCTTTGAAGTCGATAAAAATGAAGTTCAAGTCAGCTGACCTACCTCAAGTAAACAACGAAGACGATCAACTTTTAGGGACATTCAAAGCTTTGATGTTCTGAACTTTTGAACCGTCAGTGTAATAATCAAGACTGGTCGGCAGTTGCGAACTTCGCAACTGCCGACCGGTCTTGATTATTACACTGAAGGTTCAAAAATTCAGAATATCAAAGGTTTGATGAGTGTACATGGAAGAAAAATGCTTCCAACGGCTTCTTGGGGCTTAACATCGATGTTCTTAACTCTTTACCTTCAGAAACAATAGTTTTTTCATCACATTTTCTTTTAATTATTAAACATCTAAAACGGGATGCAATTTACCGATTATCCGACAACGAAAAATACTAATCGATTTCGCCGTGACCGATCAACAATCGATTAATCGATTAATCGTGACAGCCCTAATATAAAAATCGTATCAGATGAACGAAAACAGAAATATTGAATCAGTATGCTGAATCTTTTACATTTTCCACTTCAATATCACATACATTTCTTACGCCTGACAGTTTTTGTCACTGGAAGAGATTTACAGGAAAATTAGACCCTCTTAGTTTTCTCATGTTTTTCTGCAGTTTTCACACTGGCCCTGAATTGTGTGGTGCCAAATCTTTAGCCAACCTGAATATTTTTAGCCAAATAAAATGTTTCGGTGTCAACTTGAGGTTACAATACAGTGTTGTCTCACATTGGCGACAGTACAAACCTTTTCCTCTCTCTCTCCACCTCATCAAGCACATTTTCGGAAAAACAACCCATATCCAGTATAGGTCGCCATGTGACTTTTGCCTTCAAAATTAGTACTTCCTGTACTCCTGTCCAGTTTCGCACTCAATATAAAACAGACTTACTTTTACTTGCCCCAACCCAATTTTAATGTTCTCTAACACTTTCCAGAAGACATTTATCACCAATATTTTATATTTTTTTTCAAAACATGCACTTTAAAATTGTATTCACACTTACAAGCTCAGTTCACTTCCCACCATTTGCATACAGTAGGTAACTTTTATCCTCCATTAAAGGTTGGGTGTAAACCACTAGAGGCGCTGTTTGCACGAAAACACTGCATTGTAACCTGTGAAGAGACGAATGGGTACTCTTGCGGCATGTGCGGAATAAAATGATTGGTTTCCCACTCCCTCTCCTGAATCCAAGATGCATTTACGATTCAATATAACAATAACATGATTTTGAAGGGCATTACAGTGTATTAACGACTCAACAGAAATGGTAAACAGCCCAAGAGTTGATTAGTGGCCTGCGACGAAGTCGAGGGCCGCGAATAAGCTCAAGGGCTGTTAACCATGTTTGTTGAGCCGTTGATACACTGTAATACCAGACAAAGTCATGTTATTTCCATTATTGCCGCTTTCGTACAGCGGGCACATTGTATTTAAATTATATAGGAAATAAAATAATTAAACGAAGTTTGACATTTTCGAATTAAAAAAAACAGCGAAACTATTGCTTGATTTGCTGGCAAACAAACCGGGAAACATGATTATCGTCTGATCCTGCAGTCTACGGCGAAATGTGGAAAGTTAGATGATGAAATATATCTTTGAGATGCGAAGTTTTTGCAAAGAGTTTAATTATCAAAGATGTCATTACTTACTTAGAACGTATCGCTTCCTATATGTGATACATTATCTACCCGTGACACAAAGAAAAACACTTGAACCAAAGTGTTTACAAATTAAAAATCCAAATTGAATGTCGATCCAAATCTGGGGAAAAATATTATTGATCGACAAAGAGATGTGACATCATTTTCTATATTTAGACGCGTTGGGCTGTTATTGACTTGTTGGGCCGTTATAGTCAATAACGGCCCGACACGTCACATGACTTGTACTTGTTGAGCTTTACGAGATTTCAGCGCCCGGTAAAACATCGTCAATGTGCTAGGAACGCCCGTAAGAGTGGTTATAATATCATATAACGTGAAGACAAGATTTACTGACTTGAGGCTGGTGAAAATGTGTGTGTATAAAGCAGGGAAGGTAGAGAGAATCAGCCGGTAGTGATTTTGTTTTTGGGTGTAAAGACTCTAACGATACATTCAGCTGCTAGGGCCATATTGTGTCGGACCGTTTTACGGTTGGAAGAAAGTCGAGTAACCGGAAAGAACCACCGGGTGGTGGCAAGCAACTGTCAGACTCTTCAACGTATTAATCCTGCCCAGCACAATTTGCAGTAGTCGATAGTATGTGCTCAGTCGCCTCAATTAATCACCAAACTGAACGGAATTTACAGCTCTCTAAAATATGGCACCACATGTTGCTATTTTCAGATAATAAAAGGTTAAGTCATGTTGACCTACTCGACTAAACGAGGTGATCGTGTGACTTAGTTATCTAATTTAATGACGGCTTTTGTAAACCTGAAGGTTTACTTATAATGTTCCATAAACGAAACTCGATTACCAATCAATTACAATTGACGTGACTTGAGAAGTAACCAGGAGAAGAAACCATTTAATGTGTCTAAATACTGGAGCCAATACCATAACACATTTACAATTGTTTTCTAGAGTTGTATTGTCTGCCTATTAATATAACTGACTAAAATGAATCATAAGCATTTTGAAAGGTATGGCAATTTGCCAGTTGGCAAATTGCCATATCTTTCAAAATGCCTATGGTTCATTTCAACCCATTCATATTCATAACTAGAAAGTACAATTGTAAAAGGTTTATATTGACTACTGATCTGTCATATTAGCCTCCATCTGTCAATCGTGTTGACCAATCAGCCTTCCCTCGTTGACACAATCACGGGTTGTTTTTTTGTGTGTATCGTAAAAAGCTTTGGTTGTTGATTTCATTAAATTGCAAGTAACGAAATGATTCCTTTGTTTATTTTACTGTGAAGAGTTCTCATCATTACTGTGGCGACATTTAAAAATTACAAGAGCAAACACTTTTTAATGCCAAAGTTTCAGCCAAATGGAGATTGTTTGTGCCAAATCGGATTTTTTAGTGCAATTGGCAAAATCGGCACCCGACAGCGTGAACACCCGTTGTGAGTAAATGTAACACAAAGGGTTTTTGGGAAGTCATTAAACAAATTTGAATTTCAAAATGTTAGCGTAGTTCTGTCATCAATGTGCGCATTATTTCATAAACTTTAGGGTTTTTCACGTCACAAAAATACAACAGCTGGCGTTTTGCAATTTTCCCAATCAGTTTGAATGTATCACTATTATTCTCGGTTTAGACCCATTTAAAAATAAGAAAGCGGCGTTTTTACCATCTTTGGATGATCTAGATCTTTCCTTCTGTTCATTATATTAACAGTGTGTACATCGTGACATATAATAAAAACACTATCATTTTCATTAATATTAGGGCTGTCACGATTAATCGATTATTGATCGGTCATGGCGAAATCGATTAGTATTTTTCGTTGTCGAATAATCGGTAAATTGTATCCCATTTTAGACGTTTAGTAATTAAAAGAAAATTTGATGAAAAAACTATTGTTTCTGAAGGTAAAGACTTAAGAACATCGATGTTAAACCCTAAGAAACTGTTGGAAGCATTTGTCTTTCAGGTACATTCATCAAAGCTGTGGTGTTCTGAACTTTTGAACCGTCAGTGTAGTAATCAAGACCGGTCGGCAGTTGCGAACTTCGCAACTGCCAACCGGTCTTGATTATTACACTGACGGTTCAAAAGTTCAGAACATCAAAGCTTTGAATGTACCTAAAAGAGGATCGTCTTCGTTGTTTACTTGAGGTAGGTCAACTGACTTGAACTTCATGTTTATCGTCTTAAAAGAGAGGGGGAGGGGGGTCATCTAGGTACGATTAATCGATTATCATCGATTATTTGCGGCGATTAATCGATTCCTAAATTAAAAAATCGTGACAGCCCTAATTAATACAATAGTGTAGGAGTTAAGATTTGCTTTTTGTTCCCGGGGAAGAATACAAATTTACAAATCACTATAAAAACACATTCGCTAATCAAAGCCAAAGTGCACCGTTACGTATTTGCTTCTAATCAGCTTGCCATTAAAAGCCAAGTTTCATTTTGTAACTTTTAATAAAGAAAACAACAGACAAACTCAGAGAACTGTCTGTTGTTTTGGTTCATTAAAAGTAGCAAAAGGAAACTTCACTTTATTTGCCGATGATATCAAAGGTGTATTCTCAACAATTACACGCTTCTTAATTGGACCTTCCCAGCAGATCTAATAATTTCAGCGAGATAAATCAGGAATGTTGATAAACCTGTCTATTTCCTGACCCATATTACTAATTTTGGACGGGAAAGAGAAGGTAGTATATTGTGGCTATTCAAGACAGTTGGGGATGTTCTGGCCCCGGGTGAATTATTTCACGAGGCGCCGGCACTTTAAAAGTCTCAAGTTCATGTTGTCAAACATATTGTTCCCCTCTAGTAGTGAGAGGGAGAATACGAGATACTGCAAGCGGGGGCACATGGGCGACAGAGACACAAGTGCGGATTTTATTTATAGGATATGTCGCAGAATCTCTTTTCATGGTATGAGATCATGAGGGTTTTGAGAAATAACCCATTACCCCATTGAGGTATAACCACGTGGTCCTCAAATCCCCATCCGTGTATTGAACGGTCGCGCTCCATACAATGTCATTTTTGGAATATCTTTTATAGTCTGTCCACGAATATTTAATCCCTTTTCTGTCGCATGTGCCCATGTTGTGCATTTTCAAATAAGCACATATCGTGAAATCGCCCAACAGGCGAAATTGATCTAATTGCACAGAATGATGGTATATGGAAATGTTTTCTATGTGGAATGGCAGTCCACGTAGAGAACTTTTCAGTACACGAGCAGTCTAGTCTGCCGCTGATAGCTTAGATGCAAGGAAACAGCGTTCTTTTAATTTGAAAAATCTAACTTTTCTCCCATTGAGCCGAACTACGGTCAGTCTGATGGGCCCGCGCACCCTGACTCCCGTTTGTTACCATTCTTGTCGAATTAGTGATGAAGATGACACAAAAATGCCATCACAATTTCCTATGTATGAACTGCCGTTGATTGCTGAGATGCAAGGTTCGTTCAGTTCGAAATATTATTTTTTTTTCCGGGTCCGCCTTGGTTAATTTCCCAGTAACTTTTCTCGGCTCAGTCCTCCCCTGGCATATGCCTAAGTGCTGTATTAGCACTTAGGCATGAAGTAGCTGCCACGAGAAGTTGGGCGAGTCATTTTAAGTTTAACACTGAAATCCCCATTGACAAATGCACGAGTGCTAAAACTGATGTTGGAAATTGTCCGAGTGTGCTAGAAATTTCCCCCATTGTATTAGCACTGGATGGGGTGAGGTGAGGTGGGCTGGAACGGAAGATTTGTTATCATTTTTCATTTTTTTTAATTTTTTTAAATTTTTATAAAAAAAAATTTAGTTATCTAAATAAAATTCCTATGTTATTTGTAGGGGATTTTTCGAGCCCACTTCTTTTTTCAGGCCATTGGTCTGGAAAGTTGCTATAGGAATTTAACCTTGAAAAAATGTGTTATTTTTAAGCGTTAGTCCGGAATGCCCAAAACACATCAACTGCAGACAGTCATCTAACTCTTCTTCTAACGCAAAGGATACAATCTTAGATCAGTTGGGTTGAAAATAAACCCACATCAACTGTGTTGAGTGAATATGAACGTACTTGGGTTCATTTTCACTCAATGCAATTCATTTGGGCTCATTTTTAAGCAAACTGATTTTAGAGTGCATCAAATGTTTGATTGTTTTGATTATTTTATATTTTCAACACATTTCAGCAAAACCATATCATGTGATCCCTCACTGAAACTGACTCGACCAGCTTGTTCTAATGATGGGTCACATGTTATTGTTATGTTGAAATTTCAAAAAATCTGCTTAATTTGTAAATTATGCGGGCGGATGAGACAGATTTGTTAGGTAAAGGTTTAACGGACTGAAATCATTGCGCGATCCATCCAGGAATGGTTGTTTCGTCTGGTATGAATCAGTCAGATCAGACTGAATCAGTCAGATGAATCGCTCACTGTACAAATCAGAGTACTGGAGTGGCGAGCCATGGGGGATGCTTCTCCTATATCGTGAGAGGAGTGTAGCGGTCGCGGTATAAAGGCCATTTACCAGCCATCTTGGTTGACCAGGACCAGTCACTTTGTGTGCTATGGGCCGACGGTTCAAGCTTCTGATCCCGCACGTCTCTCTCGATCTGTTACAAGTGGTATCATAAAAATTATGACGTTCATGTTCCTGAGCCTGAAAAAAACTGATCTCTCGGTTCCAAGTGTTAGATCGTTTATCATTTGGCTATTTGAAGCATATTCCCTGCATTATTCACATAATATATAATATATAACACGGATAATGTTTGGAGTATAAGTATCATTAACATTCATTAAAAGGTAATGTAATGCTCAGTTTTCAAACAAGTGTCATTTACATTTATTTATTCATTTATTGGTGTTTAAGGTCACATATGTCTGCACAATGGCTAATCATGACCACGACAGTTTTACGGGTGGAGGAAGCCGGAGTACCGGGAGAGAACCACCGAGCAACGGCGAGCAACTGTCAGCTCCCCAGTCATTTCCATTGTATATTATATGCTTTATTGTGGCTCTGATATCGTTTGTCTAAGTCAATTGCAAAAAAAACTTCCTTCACGTGTGTTTTGCTATTGAGGGAAAGAGGGTGAAATGAAGGCATATTTACAATCGTGGGAGTTACAGGGAGTTTGAAAGCCCGTTAATGCGTTTGATGAATCATTGTGCAATCAACGTATGAGACTCCAGCGGATCCCCTCACAATGTGTAGAGGGAGACTGGTGCTTGTTCTAACTTGTAGAATAGAATAAAGTAATACTCTATATGTTCAAATGGTTATTAAGGGCCTATATAAGTAAAGGAATTTTGTTTATTTTGAAAATTCTCACCTCTGATATTCCTTCAATTCAAATTAAATGTACACAAAATGTACATCAAAATGAAGGTTGGGATGTATAGAACACGAAACACATGTGTAATCAACTCATAGACGCGACTGTAGGCACCACTGGTTCCTGGAAGTATGCTACCGTATTCGCACCAGAATTGATAATTTAATAATATTTCACGAAAACAACTTGTGGCCAAATGTGCTTTACATATCCAAGAACAAAGCTAGGGGATCAAAATTCTTCCAAACACGGCGACAGAGCTGCTTGGGGGAACATTCCAAAGCCTTTGCTTTTGTTTACGTATGAGTTTACTTTCGATTTCCGGTCGACGTCATCGGACGGCCTAAGCATGTAAAAACAACGTCGTCTACAATCAAATAATGAAAAAGATCGCCTTCATACAGTATACAGTTATCAGAGAGAGATTGCACAGCGGCCATATTCAATGCAAGGTATGATACCTGTTGAAATTTCGATGGAAATTCGTGGTATCGAGTGACTTGCACATGTCTGTCGAGCATGGAAACCATCTTCAATAAAAATGCAGACAGTGTTGTCATTGTCCAAAATGCAGTCCTGTCGCTGCACTCGAAAGTGTTTTGAATGCCTAGCTTTGTTATTGAATATCTGAAGCACATTCGGCCATGAGTTGTTTTGGGGAAATACTATTTTATTATCCGTGCTGGTACGAATACGATAGCAGACATTTAGGAACCAATTTAAGGAATATGAGAGGTGAGAATTTCAAAATAAACAAAATTCCATTACTTACATAGCCCCTTAAGGTGATGTGACCTCACCTACGTATACAATATAGGTAGTATCTGTCTTTGGAAAAAAAGGTAAAATAAACGCAGGTAGTGATAAATTGTAGACTTTGTTCATAGAATTCCACATGTTCTCCAGCCTGTGAGTAGTTTCCTATGGTGTATTGGGAGATACATTGGTCTCGTTTTCAAAGCCACAGTCAGATTAAGATAAGTCATCCAAGTGGTGGTTTATGAGATTTCATAATGAGAAATAAAGGAGAGACGGAACAGAGGCTTGCTTTCAGATAGAGGTACTCGATGGTATACTATCAGATACGATAGTATGACTTCCCCATAGTTTGTATTCTGGTGGCATGCTTAACTGGTAGAGTGCTAAATTATTTTTGGCCATCAAAATTTATTTACATATCTTTGCCTTGTTACAGATTATGGGAGAGAGTGGCTGTAGGCACTCTCCCATAAATTGTAACAAGACAATGCCTTACACACTAAATAATTTAACTTCAAAGATAATACAAAGTTCATCCTCTGAGTATGAAGCCTTCAATCTGCAGTATCCTCACCTCGGCATAAAGCCCCAAAATGGGCTTCCAGCACTCTACTAGTTAACACTCTATCAGTATCAACGATGTGGACAGTGGTAGCTCGCATGCACGCCAGTGGGAAAAATCTGTTGTGTCTGACGAGGTTTGGGGCCTCAGTGTGCCATGACCTGAGGGGAATCCAGAAAATGTAGATGTATTTATTTATTGGTGCTTAGCGCCACAACAGCAGCTGTGTTATGCCGTGGCGACAAACGGTCATGGGTGATAAATAGATTCCATTAGAAAGTGAAATATATGTTTAAATACATGAAAAACGAACATAAGCGTGACAGTGAAAAAATGACGAAAACAGTGATGAATAATGATACCAAAATTTGAATGCAGTTGTGTGAGTACACAGAGTTTGATATACCACTGATATTGTGTAAATCAACCAGATGACAAAATACTTTTTGTACATGGAGTGCAATTAAAAGAATAAAAACAAACAGCATTTATTAAAAATGTTGATTTCCTTGAGAAACGAGAGAATCTGGCGAGAATCGATGATGTAAAGTGGTTCTGCCAAAGAGAGTATATAATAATGTCGCAATCTGGTGTCATAAAAGTCAGTACAGTCAAGTGGAATGTACTAGACTGTCAAATGACATTAACAGGGAACACATTCTTGTGGCATTTTACCCTCTAAAAATGAATGTGTAAGTCGTGCCTTTTCTACAAAGGTCACAAGACGCATATTTATCACTGGCATTTGGTCGCAAGCCATGGCGCTTGTTATTTGGTCGGAAGCCATGGCGCTTGTTATTTGGCAGGAAGCCATGGCGCTTGGTATTTGCAGTTTCATTCCACTCTGCTTGCCACATAGATTTCATCTAATTACAAATGTGTGGTTTACAATCACTGAAAGGATTTTCAAATCAATCTTTTTCGACTGTTTCACTGTGCTGTCTTCACTGGTCTTACTGGCTATACCAATATGTCCAGGTAACCAGAAAAACACACGATCTGATATCGGTCAGACATGACAGTATTCAACTCCTCACGAAGTTCAAAAATGAGAGGGTTCTTCAAGTTGTGGTTGAGTAAAGCTAGCGAAGAGGAAAGAGAGTAGTGAAAGATAATCGACTTCCTTTCCGGCATATCCTAGTTATGTTCTAACGCTAGTTGCAATGCTTTTGCAATTATCAAAGAGGAGATCTGATGACCAGTAGCAACAGATGATCCACTGTCGTCGTCTTTAGATCCATCTGTATAGACCCTTTACAATGCGCTATATTTGGACTTTGTTACGGCATAGTTTTGTTTAAATTGTCAAGAGGAGGAATACGTGGTCCACGGTTCTCTTTTATCGAATCAGATTTGGGTGTGGCGGACTCCACGTGGGGTGTAATTCTAATTCCATATGGGGGAGAAAATTTAGATAAAGATTTGAGAATGGCTAATAGAGTTGATGGCTGAGAAGAGGGTTCATGTTAGTGTAAATAGGGCTACATTTCCCAATGTGGTCCTCGGACATCAATGAGACTCAAGTTTCGAATCAGTAGCAGGCAGATCAGTAGATGTGTATGCTGAAACAAAGTGGCCTGGGTGAGATAGGGAAGTCTGCTGTCAGGGTCGGTCGTTCAATCAGGATGCGAACATTGCCACTGAACATGCAAGAGAAGAAGAAAGATATCGTCCCATTGATGACAGCATCACAACCCTTTACCTAACGTGAAAAGGAGACGACACTTGAAAAAAAAATTCTTGAATAACTAATTTTTTTCATTTTTTGTCTCAAAAACATTGGTTATGATCCCTCATTGGAACGAGCTCGACGAGCTCGTTCCAATGAGGGGTCATAACCTATGTTTTTGAGACAAAAAAATGAAAAAAATAATGAAAATTAATTGACGATTTTTTAGAATAGCGCTGGCCGGTTTTTGCCGTTACGTTGGGTAAAGGGTTAAGTTGTATGAGAAATGTTGTGTAAAACATACACGTCTGTACAAAGCCGCCAGGGTAAGTGTTTGAAAGCCGCTTACCTCTTAGTCTATATTATGTACGATGCCTGCTCTGTTGTCATAGATCTGGGATAGCGGCGCAGCCAGTTACACCTCTAGGCGTGGGGCAGTCTATTAGAACTAGTGACAGTTGGTTCCCAACTACTGGGATCCTCAATACACCATAGCGCCTCCTAACACTGGATGTTTGTAAAGAGTACAGTTAAGGCTAAAAGTCCTGTAATGAAATGAGCATAAACAGCACGTCGATCTGCGCGTTGATCTACGCGTTGTGACAATAGTAAGGCTAACAAATTCTGTACATATGACCTGTGCACAAGCAATGTTTCAGCCAATGGACCTCCGGGTTTGCTATGAGTAACCAAGAGAACATGCCGGGCTGTGTGTGCCATTCGATATGTCAGTTACGCGTAATTCCTACTCGCAAGTAAGCCTAGATAAGCGCACAGCTCGTGACATGGCTTCTAGTTTTAACTGTACCATATGTTGAATGCGAGTGTTTTAACCTCGCTACACTTATTGTCTTATATCTGATTTCGTGTAATAACTAAATTTATCATATGACTCGTCCGTTTTGTTCACTTTAAAACAATTGATATTTTGTTTTCATATTAATCGGTGATAAATAAAGCCTTCCGTCAATTTCATTGGTCAATTTCAAAACTAGAAAATTTGATTGGCTGAATAAAATACAACTGGGCCACATTTTTATAATTAGCATAATTAGAGTTGGGAACTTTCATTGGTCAATTTCAAAACTGGACAATTTGATTGGCTAAACAAAATACAACTGGGTCACATTTGCATAATTTCAGTGGGGAGAATTTACGTTATCTGTCCTATTTAGGGTGGGTTATATTGTATTAATCTTTTACCTACAAGAAAAACGCCATTCATTTTTATTTTTTACATTTTTACTCTTTGGTTCCAAAACATAGGTTATGACCCCTCTTTGGAACGAGCTTGTTTTGGAAGCAAAAAATGAAATTTTATGGTTATAAGAGGATGTTTTTTCCATGTGCCGTCTGCAACTCAAGTTAGGTGATGGGTTAAAACGCCAACTTAAGTGGCTGATTTGTGCGTGTGTGTGTCATATGATAAATAGAATGTGAAATGAGTGTTTTTCTCATATAATATTTATGAAACTCGTCCGAATTTTCCGTTTGAGCTCGCCAGAGGCTTGCCAAAACGGAAAATTCTTAGACTCGTTTCATAAATATTATATGAGAAAACACTCATTCCATATCCTCTATATATAGTTAAGAGTGTAAGAAATGGAGATCATTATGAAAGTGAAGCCATCTGGCCAAGTTGACGAGATCAGATCGCCGGATCACACGAGCCGCCGAATGATATGTTTATTATATGTCTTTAAGGGGATTCACATTTCACACGATAAATCAATGTGAGGGTAAATAACGTTCCATTGTAGCTAGAATTACACGTAACAATCAACATTTGTAAAATTATGGGGACTTCCCAAAATAGCGTTTCAAAATTTTCAAAATTGACAGCATTCATTATTTCGTTCTTCTACATCAGAGAGAGTTCCACGCATTAAAATAGCAATAAAGTAAGAAAACAAACAAAGATACGTTATTGAGATTGATAGTTGATAGTACATATAAATTAAGTTTAGAACAATATTAGAAGATCACTTTATTCGATAGTGTTTATTTACACAAATGAAGCGTACCTAGAAACAATTAGTAAACTGGGTGGATTCGAATAACGTTCTCCAGTGCCGTTCTGGTTCTGAGACCAGCCAACTGACACGGAACCGTAAAACTACTCCGTGTGATCCGGCGATCATGATTCGATGGCTGGAAAACACGGCGTATCATTACTATGTTTTTAATAAAGGATGTTATCATGCACGGCATTCCATTTTGAGAAGGGTGAGCAGCTAGCGAATTAAATCAGTTATAGGCTTGACGAAAAATGAGATAAAATTTCGAGACTCTTTATCTCAGTAATACGCATCTCTATTAATATCTTACCCCCTACAAGTATCTGGGAATTTCATTGGTTCAAAGACGTCACGTGCAGACTGCATATAAAACCATATACTGCCTGTCAACATCAATATACGCTGACAGCTATGGGTAATCTCCCCTTTGTTCATTGATTATTCAAAATGGCGGCACCCGATAAACGCTTCAAGTTGAACGATTGAGTGTTGGAAGCACATATTTGGTCTGAAGTGCAGGTTAGGCAACTTAAACGGCTTCATATTCTGTGGATGCGTGTCATGTCATCTTCGAAATGAAACTGTTTGGTATGTATGGATTTGCCTTGTTACAATTTATGGGAGAGTGCCTGTAGGCACTCTACAATAAATTTTAACAAGGCCTTGACACGTGAACACATTGTGAGAATTCTCTCATTTAATTTTGATCGCTGTTGTTATTAGTTTTGTGCATCGATGCTGCAGTCGGTAAGATATATTCGTTACACAGTTTGTTGGTGGCCTAATATGATATATATGGTGTCAGTTAATTCCATATTGGACTCGAGCGTCGCTCGAGTCCAATATGGAATTAACTGACACCATATATATCATATTAGGCCACCAACAAACTGTGTAACTAATAATACGCTTCTGCAGTATAAAAAAGAAAGTGGCGAAGAAAACAATCAACAGAAAACAGCGCTTGAAAACAAGAAATAATTATTTTCCTTCTTTATTTTCCCTTCTGAGAATTATACAGCAATAACACATATATTTGGCAGATATAGCCATGATAAACTGTGTTGCTGCAAACTGCATCTTTAAAATTCCAATCTTTTTTCCAACCGATGATAATACAGTCCTGGTATCCGTTGTCCGGATCGTCAGTCGCCCACAGTATATATGGGAGAGGTTTTCCAGTCCAGGCGTAGAAGGTGTTGTTGTTATACAGATCCCTTCCATCTATCCACGCCGAGCCTGAGCAAGAAACAAACGAAATTTAAATAAAAATATCACTAAGCATTCAGAACGTGAACGTATCCAAGAGTGTAGCCAGAGTTGGTAATATTTTTTTTATGGATTATCGACTGCTGAGGGTCACCTGATACTGCCTCAGGCAAAAGTCCGAGATAACACAAGATGAATGTCCCATCTCGTTGGTGGAATGAGGGAAATAATTTGATATTTCAAGCCCATGACAATGCATCTGTTGGCCTAATACTCTTTTTAAGGAATTTAATTAAATAAGCAATGTTTTTTGACTGAAACATAAAATCCAGCCGGTTTTCTTATGTATTACAAGGAGACCTGAACCCATGTTTACTAAGTCCAGCCTTAGACCCAAAGGCCGTAATATAAGTTTTTAGTGTGGTTCGTGCTGTTAGACCTTAAGACCCTGATATATTATTAGTCACACAGTTTGTTGGTGGCCTAATATGGTATATATGGTGTCAGTTAATATCATATTGGACGAGAGCGAAGTTTGGCCTAATATGGTATATATGGTGTCAGTTAATATCATATTGAACGAGAGCGAAGCTTGAGTCGCATATGGAATTAACTGATACCATATATACCATATTAGGTCACCAATAAACTGTGTAACGAATATATCTTACCGACTGCTGCATCGATGCACATAACTAATAACAACAGTGATCAAAATTAAATGAGAGAATTCTCACAATGTGTTCACGTGTCATTGCCTTGTTACAATTTATGGGAGAGAGTGTCTACAAGCACTATCCCATAAATTGTATCAAGGCAAATCCATACATACCAAACAGTTTCATTTCGAAGGTAACATGAAACACATCTACACAATATGAAGCCATTTAAGTTGCCTAACCTGCACTTCAGACCAAATATGGGCTTCCAACACTCAATCTTTCAACTTGAAGCGTTTATCGGCTGCCGCCATTTTGAATAATCAAAGAACAAAGGGGAGATTACCCATAGCTGTCAGCGCATATTGATGTTGACAGGCAGTATATGGTTTTATATGCAGGGTGCATGTGACGTCTTTGAACCAATGAAATTCTCAGATACTTGTAGGAGGTAAGATATATAAGTGTTTGGCGCGGTACCTCCTGTGGTCTTTGGGGCCACATTTGGACTACTGTTTACCATGAGTGGTCTTTTTGAAATATTTCTTTTTCTGGGGGGGGGGGGGTCTCATATTATCTTAATTACCCCCCCCTCCCTCTCCCCCCGCTCCCACACACACATCCCCTCTGAGCTACACCCTACATTTTTTAACGCGCCTGTTCAACGAAATTCCCATCTACAGCAACACTAAACCATGCTGAAAATGAAAATTTGTTCCGCACGTTCTAAATTTCTACAAATCGTGTACCCCAAATCGATAGCTAAAAATCATCCCTTGAGTTCCAATGTGATCTATGTGCCACTGGGCACACAGAACGCATTAGAACTCAGGGGGACGAAATAGTAACACAGGTTCCCTCGCAATTTTGGTTGGCGATAAAATGTGTTCTTTTTGTTGATAGTCGTTAAATGAATTGCTGATTGTCCTTTCAATAATTGCTTTTATCGACGTGAAGGCGTGTAATAAAAGTAGAACGACACGCGTGTGCTGGGTAATCGATAAGGCACCTGTGTCATCGCGGAAGGATAAAACTCGAGGCCCGTGGCCCACACGCGCGTGTGCCGTTCTGTGTATATGTCAAACACTTGACGATTGTCTTGCTATCATTATGAAATATTTTTTTATTACCGACTATTTATTTTTACATGTCTGGTCGGGGAGGGGGTGGGGGGGGGGGGGGGGCAGGGAAACAATTACAGACACAACGCGGTATGTTTTGTTTTTCACAATTTCCCGGTGAAATAATAACTGGATGTTTCAGAGTGATTCAACTATTATTTGTAGAATTGCATACTTGAACGCCCGACTGGAACACAAGATGATATATGGCCGCCCTAACAGACAGTGGGACGGATGGACGCATTTAACCCATTCTTGTCGAAAGCCTATGCTGTGTTTATTCTAGAAAAGAACTTCACCAGTATTGATGTGCATATTTATGAAATCTTACATGCATGTTCATTATAACATTCTCTTCCAGACGCATGACAAGAGATGGCAAGGGATTGTGCTCACACATTCGGTCAATGACTTACGGCCATTTTATTTTTTCATTAAAAATAAAAATTCTGATTGTCCTACTCAGCTAGGATAATGCAACACCGGGCGATATGCCCTGGGGAGTATACGTCGTGTGGCTGCCTAGTTCCTGTTTTCTATAATGACCCATATTAATAGAAAGCATGAGTTACAAAGCTTGTCTGTTTGTGTGCACACTCAGTTCACCTGTAACTATGGCCAATATTTTTTTTAATCCCAGGATTCCAGAAAGAAGTTTGGCGTTCCAGCGAGCAACAATGCATTTCCGATGGATAACAATAATTTCCGATAGAAAGCGTTACGGGGGAGGGGCAAATTCAGCAGCTGAAAAAATACAATTTTTCAAAAAAATTCATCAAAACCATATCATGTGACCCCTCTTTGGAACGAGCTCGTCGAGCTCGTTCCAATGATGGGTCATATGATATGGTTTTGTTGAAATTTGTGAAAATTTGAAAAAAATAATATTTAAAATTATACATTTTGATATCGTCTGCGTTGAGTAAAGGGTTAACTGGAGTTTCCACGAGAAACATTTCTTGTGCTGATTCAAAGAAAATGAATGTTGTGATAATTTTAGATTCTACCTGATGAAGTGTTTTAACTGGTCCACTGGAACATTCCAGATGACTGAGTCTAATCACGGGCGATGGGCAAATTAATGGCAAGACGGGTTCCGGGAAACAATAACGTCGCATTATATAATTTAATGATGTCTTGACTGCTTGGGTCTTTTCTTCAAAATATTTCAAGTTCGTCTTGGGACATACACATAGTTTGTTATCGCTACTGGCACGTGAAGTTCGATTTGGACTTCACACACTGAGACATTTTGCGACAAGTTGATGAAGTGTTTCTTTGGGATATTTTAATACCAAAACAATTGTATATTCAGTTTCAAGAACAAGAGTCTTATCAGCAACGCTGTTGCATAGCGTTTCCCGAAGAGTTGCCCTGGAGCAGCCGATATCCAAAGTTCTGAGTCTTCAGTAATCGGTCAACGTATAATATTAAAAATAGTAGGGGATATTTGATAAAAGTGAGATATAGGAATAAATATATTTATATTTTCATCAAAAGGATGGTTGAGGCATTGCACTGTGACATCTGATGAATGATTTCAGCGATGGTTGCGTGTCTGACAAGCACACATGCCACGCACTGAACTGCAGAAGACATGGACGGTCAGTCAGGGAATTTACTACATTCAGTCCAAGAACTCAATACCTTGAAATCCTCCTTGGGTCGCGAGACAAGCGCGCATCCTAAGTGGCATACTCCTCACCAAACATCCAATATCAGCTTGACTGATGTTATTCCCTTCTTCCTGCGATGCAGCGGCGAGTTCCTGGATATTGGTAGGGGCCTGTTGGCGTTGTCGTAGGCGCCTGCCAAGCATATCCCCGACGTGCTCGATTGGTGGAAAGTATGGACTTAGTGCTGGCCAAGGCAGTGTAGTGTTGTTCTGCTCCTAGAGGAACTCTGCAGTGACACGAGCCATGTGCGCTTTTGCATTGTCATCTTGGAAGATGAATCGACGGCCGTGACGTCGCGCAAATGGCACCACATGAGCTGGTAACATGTTGTCACGATAGTACTGCCATATGACACGCCCTTTGATCGCATGTAATGTTGTTCTGCTTGTTCCGCCGCCGTCACACTCTATCTCGCCTGTCGTGGAAGTCGAGAGTGAACCACGATACATCTGAAAACATGACGTTGCTCCACCAACGATTGCCCCAGCGCTGTCGTGCTCCACACCAATTACGCCTTGCTGCGGTGTTACGTTCAGTCAAACGTGGAATTACTCGAGGTCGTCGAGCGTACAAATTCCAGCTGTGTAGGTGTTTCGGATATTCTGACCACTGACTCGCACAAATGTCGCTCGTTGCAGCTGTTGTCCAATTGTTGAGGCACTTTGATGGCGGTTACGTAATGCTTTGATTCAGATGAAATGATCCTGGTTAGCAATGTCGCACTTGACGTCTGTGATGAACATTGCCTGTTGGAGGTAGAGTGACCAAAACCTGCTAATCACCGATTGAGTAACGTTGAGAATCTGAGCCACTGCAGTCTATCTGTTGCCAGATTCCAAAATGCCAACGGCACGTAAACGTTTGTCAGGAGTCAGTCTTCACATACCCAAAAAGTTACGTTGCAACCATAAACATTGATGAACGAGTTTATACCAAGAAAAGAACGATGAGACCTCCGAAAAAAGCCCATCCAGTACAAATGAACATTTCAAAACGTAACCCACCGACATTTACGCGGCGCTCGTGCGGAAAACCTGCACGAAGTTTTCATGGGCTGGTGACATTCATGATCCGCACTAAACTTGGTAATCAATTGATGTGTCCAATCACGCGTATCCAATACCACTTTTCGAAAATGTCAACATCAGTTTGGAAATCCCCTACTTTTGAAAATAGTATATTTCAGAGTGATGCCTGCTGCAAGGAGTCACAGTTGTCTAATGTTGACAAAATAAAGGAATGGGCACGCTGGGTCGGCGTTTTATCTACTAAATGATCGCAGATGAAGATCATTCCTCTGAGGTCTAAATAGGAAGTGCGGCATATGTACTGATTGCTATAAAAACTGTTCTGCTGGGCGTCAGCGGGAAACGTTGCAAGTAAAACTGCACCTCCGCCACTAACATTGCGTCATGGAATTGAACGCGATAACTCCTCACAAACCACGGCGTGTGATGACGTGAAAGATGTTACCATGTCGTACTGTCTTACACGGAAATTAATAACTCTGCATCAACTTTCCAATCTCGGAATTTAGTTTTGTTAATAATAAATGAATACGTTGTAAATATACAATTTCTATTGCCACGAAAAATGAGAAAATAATCATCTTTTTTATTTTTCGCAGACATCAAATATATATTGTTCCAAAGCGACCGGTTGATATGCGTCGGAAAAACTTAAACCCTTAGAGAGAGATTTGTTTTGGTGAGATTTGTGTATTCACACAGCTTCCGCCCCCAACAGATCGGCGGGTGATACATTTCTCTATATGTGACCACTGAGCTTTCGTGCAATCTTGTTATATATGCACTGAGCTACAGGGTCGGATTTTTCGGTATAGAACAAGCTATTGCATTGTGATGCCAGCTGTAAACAATCGCAGTTGTTTCATGTTGACATGAAAAAGACAGAGTCACGTTGTACTGTTGGGGAAGTCGAGCTGTAGAGTTCGGAGTTTTGGTAGTTGGTCAAGCTACTACAGTGTGATGCAACCTGCTAGCAGTCGCAGCTGTCTAATGCTGACACGACAAGGAACAGACACGTGATGTTAGTGGTTATCAATGTTGTGGACTATTTGCGCACACAGTGATGGGTTAGAATCAATGTTGAGCCCAAACAGCTCATAAATCCTCTTGTTCTAATATTCGCATACACTACGAGGAGAGTGGATTGTAACTAAATCACCCGCGGCGTGGAGTTATTACCCAAGATATAACTTTCAAATTTGTACATATCGATTTAACCCGGAGGTCCATTGACTGGAACTTTGCTTGTGCTGGTTATGCTTTGCAACAAATTTGCCATTTTTGTTTGGGTGGAATCTACATTCTGTGGGTGATTTAGTGATAATGCACTCTCCACGTACTATAGGTGTGCTAAGTACGTCCCGCATCTCAAGTTCGAAAATTGGGCTGTTTCTTTGATTTCAGCCTCACTTTCGACATCATCGTCAATCAAATTTGCCGATCAGCGTCACACCTTCGAAATATTAGCAACATACGATGCTCCCTTAATAACCAGTCGTCGGAACACGTCGTTCATGCATTTGTAACAACTCGTCTTGACTACAGAACTTCTTTATTTTATGAATCTGGGCTATGTAACATTGACAATCTCCAGCGAGTACAGAACTGCCATGCCCGCCTCATTAAAAACAAGTGTAAAAGTATGCCATATCACTCCTATTCTTCTTTGCTTGGATGAGCTCCCAAATGAACATGGACTTGATTTTAAAGAGCTCTTTATTGATTTATAAATGCCTGAACGGATTGGTCCCTACTTATCTGGCAGACCTCGAGTCGAACTCCCGCGTTGTGTCCTTGAGTAAGGCACTTAGCTCCGGTTGTCCACATGGGGGCACGATGACGCCGTATACTGAGGCGTACTGCACGTCGATGGCGTGCATGTCTTCAACCAATCTAACCCTGCCTGTGCTGCAGTGCGGAGTTACGATGTTGGAAAGCTGGCAGCTGCTGGTCGTTGCTCGATGGATCTCTCCGGGTACTCCGGCTTCTGCCACCCGTAAAACTGTCACCGACATGATATGACATTGGTTGTTAATGTGTCGTTAAACCCTAATAAAAAAATCTGGCAGACCTGCTCGAATACTATCAAGCTTCTAGAGCACTTCTGTCATCCGGCACGCTGAGCTTGAACCAGGCTGAAGAACCTCCTCGTTATATTAAGCTGGATAATTCGGTTACCATTTTCAAATCGAAGATTTATTATTTATTTATTGGTGTTTAAGGCCACATACTTATGCACAATGGCTAAACGTGACAGTGGCAGTTTTGCGGGTGGAGGAAGCCGGAGTACCCGGGGGAACCACGTGCATCGACGAACTCTGTTCGGGCTCCGGTCAAGCAGGGTTACAGCGGTTGAAGACATCTGCACCATCGACGTGCAGTACGCCTTAGTACACGGCGTCATCATGCCCCCATGTAGGCAACCGTGGTAATGTGCCCTGCCCAAGGACACAACGCGGGTCGTCCCGGACGGTGATCCAACTCGGGACTTCTAGCATAGAAGTCCAACAGTCTACCACTGAGCCACCGAGCTCCCAAAACGAAGATTATTTTTTTTATTCCGCCGGGCTTGTATTGATTTTTTAAAATAATTTTCTGTATATCTCTCTTAGATTTGTTTCTTTGTAGTGTGTGTTTATGTGTATGTCAGCAATGCAGCCTTTGTTTCGCTTAGTTTCAGTGTATCTCTATTTATCTACTGCTAAGTTGATTTAATCAGATTTTCAAACCTGTCAGTTGAGTAATCGATATTGTGAGGCGTTGTAAGTTTAACCCTAACAACATGGTATGCATATATTGTTACGTAATGCAGAAGTTATCACTAAAGAAAAATAAAATGGAGTGGGGGATCAATTGAAAATTTAATCCTAAATCGAACACAACTTAATTGGTTTTGTTTATTTGTATATTTTTACCGCTTTAGTTAATTTCGATTTGCTCCAGACGGCTGTTACGTATTTTGATGTTTTGTACATTTTTTGTTTGAAAACTCACCTTTCCGCCCAACAGGTTTAATCGAGGATGTACATTTAATCCTTAACCTAACATGAAAAGCAGACGACACTTGCAAAAAAAAAAAAATCTTGAATATTTTTTTTTTAAATTTTTTGTCTCAAAAACATAGGTTATGATTCCTCGTTGGAACGAGCTAGAGGAGTTCGTTCCAACAAGGGCCCATGACGTATGTTTTTGAGACAAAAAATGACAAAATAAAGAAAATTAATTGGCAATTTGTTAGAATAGCACTGGCCGGTTTTGGCCATTACATTGGGTAAAGGGTTAACGACTCCAATTATTGTGAAACGTTATCCAATTATCCGATAACTATTTAAATAAATGTTTTGGATGGGCCTTTTATGTTGTCAATGTGTTGTCAATGTGTTTGTTGGCCACCCATGCAATATAAAACAAAACCTAGCAATATTACGTCATCATTAGACAACATGGAGTGAATATTGAAATTGAACTTACTTTCAATGGGATCTTGGAGGTGAGTTGAGATGGGTTGATGGGGTAGAAAAGAGGCAATAGCCTATAAGGCATGCATGTACACTCCAGCGCGAGCCAGCATCTTGATTTTGTGGAGGAATTGACAAACTTGATCATTTACCCTGACTTGAACCCTAACCAAATATTAAATTCATTGTGAATCCTGGTTTACCGGTACGGCAAGACTCTAGGCAGCCGTTGGACTGCTTAACCTATTACACAACGTAACGGCCAAACCCGACCAGCGTTATTCACAAAACATCGCCAATGAATTTTCATTATTTTTTCATTTTTTTTTTGTCTCAGAAATATAGGTTATGAACCTCATTGGTACGAGAGCGCCGAGCTCGTCCCAATGAGGGGTCATAACCTGTATTTTTGAGACAAGCAATTAAAAAAATTTGGTTATTCAAGAATTTTGTTTGCAAGTGTCGTCAGCGTTTCATGTTAGGTAAAGGGTTATATTTGTAGTGAAGCACCTAGCAGTTACTGATGCCAGCACCTTTATATACTGTTGTAGACTGGGATCTTTTTTACTTTAACAATCTGGTCGGCCGGTGGGGTAAAGTCTAATGTAGTTCGGTGCAAGTTTTAATCTGCTATCATACAGGGCAATGCTACGCTCGGCCGCGGTCGAGAGTTAATATCAAGCCCATTTTGAAGAAAATGGGTTTTCATTAGCGTGACTAGCGGGTATATCACTTCAAAGTCCAAGAATCCAGGGCACACTAGCATAGATGGGATTAATCAGGGTGGTGGGGATGCCATTCCACATGTTTGAGCCAGACTAGGCCTATTATGGATGTCTCACATTCTGGCCCCATTTAGACATGTCCCTCACATATCTGTAGAGAAACATATAACACGTGTTGTGAATTTGTTCGTTTGTCTAATTTACTTCATGTATCTACAGTTAAAACTAGAAGTCCCGTAACGAACTGTGCGCTTATCTAGGCTTAATTGTGGGTAGGAATTGCCCTCAATTGCCATATCCAAAGGCACTCAAAGCACGGAAGATTATCCTAGTTTCTCACGGCAAACACAGGCAATGTTTCTGCCAATGGTCCTCCGGGTTACCCGGAGGTCCATTGGCGGAAACATTGCTTGAGCACAGGCCATTTGTACATATTTTGATTCCCTTAGTATGGGCATAACGCGTAGATTAACTCGCAGATCGACGTGCTATTTGTGCGCTATTATTGACTCCTCAGTCCGCCTCAGTCAGATTTTTCTGTTCTAATTTTCATTTTGCTTCTTAATTTTTCTCTTCTTACTATATTACTGCACACAACTTAAGGCTGAAAACCAATAAGTCTTGTAATATAGAACACAAATTACTACAATTGTAGTATTATCGGAAGCGCAATAAACATTGGCCTCCCGTTGCGATGGATACACGCTATTACTGGAGAGAAATTTGTTGCGCCTATAAACTTGGGCAAGTCAAACATCTACTGTTGGCATTATCATGGACACGTTTTTGAAATACATGCATAATTGAAACGACCTTATTTCATTCCTTGAAAGCAAAGATGCAAACAGCAATGCTTTCATTTTGCAGTCAATATACTTTCTCTTAACAATAATATATGTTGTATCTCAACTGATATATTGTATTTGAAGCTGTGCGCCAAGGGTCATGTTTTCATGATTCGCTTCATGTTTTCTACTCCTTCCCAGAGTTGTTATCTGTATAGCTACTGGTTGATACTCAATAGTCGAGTTAAGGATTCGAGCTTAGCATACATATGCAACCATTTTCACAAAGAAATGGAGAGTAATCGTTTGACTGGAGTTGTTACGTGAAATAATTCATGAGAGGTGAGGGGCGTTGTACAAACACGAGTGCGCGAATGCGCACGAGTGTTTTACAATATAGTTATATAGTCCCTCGCCTCGGATGAATTATTTCACGTAACAACTCCAGTCGAGCGATTACTCTGTTTATTACTTTTCATTATTAACAATAATTATATTATTTAACCCTCTACCTAACGTAACGGCAAGCGCTATTCTCAAAAATCGCCAATCAATTTTCATTATTTTTTCATTTTTTGTCTCTAAAACATAGGTTATGACCCCCTCATTGGAACGAGCTCGTCGAGCTCGTTCCAATGTGGGGTCATTACCTATGTTTTTGAGACAAAAAAATGAAAATAATAGCTATTCAAAATTTGTTTTTGCAAGTGTCGTCTGCTTTTCAAATTAGGTAAAGTGTTAAAAAACAAAACAATGAAGTCCCCATTACATCAACGGCAAAGCGTCTTCGTCTGCGCGCACGGATACATGACACAATTGTTGATTGCATAATTCACTTGTGCAATTATCGTTTATGATCGAACTCGGAAATCCCAGTAAATCACACTTTGGAAAGTATGAAGAGCTCGTTTTTTAAATGAACTGCCTATAAAATCGTATTTGTCGAGGCCAAAGAGCATTCTCTTAATGTCTGCTAACAGCCCACTAAACTGAGATGGAGTAACCTCTACTGTTATCTAAGTTACTCATATCACGGGGTACACAGGAGGTTTATTTACTAACTTTTTGCCGTTAAAGTTGCTTTGTTCATTCAAGGTGCCTTGCTCATTTCACGACGTGGGTTTTGGGCTATGAGGTAGGGTTTTTTGGAACATACAAATTATTGTGATGAATTGGCGGTAAGATGGTTTGATGTCTGCGGCTCGTAGCTTATGTTCAACGACGACGCGAATATCAGTTCCGATCAGCAAACCTCACACCATGTTACCGTCAATTCCTCACAATCAGTTATAATGCTGCAGCCAGTGGTCCAACAGATACAAGCCGGAGATCCATTAACTAAAATTATTCTCTGACTTCCTTAGGCATTTTGACGTCAGTGTGCAGATGGTTAAGAAGGGTCGCATACAACTAATCTGGGTGGGCAGATGCCAGCGGTAGGCAGCGACTAGAACACAAAACACATAATATTACCTATGACATCATCAAATAATATTATATCCTACCCATATTGAGAATTTACTCTCCACGCACCATGGGAAGTCTAGAAAACACACAACCTAATACCTTAAACTTCTGGACTCTCAGATATTATTAACTTTGCAAACTGTAATTAATTTTCAATTAGGCAACTAGGAATCTAACCAATTCAACCATGTTTAACCCTTTACCTAACACGAAAAGCAGACGACACTTGCAAATAAAATTCTTGAAGCTCTATTTTTTATTTTCTGGGTCAAAAACATAGCTTATGACCCCTCATTGGAACAAGTTCGTTGAGTGAACGAAATATCGAGTGCAACAAGCTCGTTTACTGAACTAAATATCGAGTGCAACAGTCCATATTGTCCCGACTGCGGATCTATCTGAGTTCTAGTTTTTGTTTTTGCACCCGAATAACACAAATCAGAGTAATTATATATATGCATAAAATTCCCACTATACAGTAATTATGTCTGATTTTCTCATCCATTTTGGAGGGGCCCAGTGCTTTGTCCGCGCGTCTAGAATCTGTGATGCACGAACGGAGCAACTGACTCATTTCAATAAGATAGTTGTCAGCACCGAAGTTGTTACGAAACATTTCACCAACAACATTTTTCAAATTAACCCATTGCCCAGCGTAGGCTGTGAACAATTATAACTAAACAAGTTAATTATATTTGCTTTTGCGGCATAGCTTGTGACCCCTCGTCGAAGCGAGAGCCATAAGCTCGCTTCGACGGATTGTCCCTGGCAGCGCTTTGCAGGAGTGAAATTAAAAAAATAACACCATTTTAAAAGTAAGACTTTTAATATCGCTAGTAATTCCTTCCAGCACGCTGGGTGAGTGAGGTACAAAAAATATCATTCTAACCCATAACAGTTAGTAATAGAATCACTTTCTGAAACATCTCTCATAGTCTGTTTTCCCCGTGGGAACCCCGGGAAGTGAAACAGTGCTTGTTTACTGTGGTAAACAAGCTCTGTTTCACTGGTAAAATAGGACCCAGTCACTAATGCTTGGGGTGCGAGTCCTCTAAAATAGGCAACATGGGGTATAAACGATTGACTGACCTTGACTTTATCTCCATGTTGTAGTCATGATTAGCCATTGTGCAAAAGTATGTGACCTTAAACAACAATAAATAAATAAATAAATAGTCTGTTTGAAACCATACAGTGGATTTTGTGAATAGCGCTGGCCGGTTTTGGCTGATACGTTGGGTAAATGGTTAACAGAAATGATTGAGCTCTGCCACACAAGTTTGAATTGGTTGAATTCTTTCTTGCATTGTGGGAAAAGGTTGCTGCTTGAAATTTTAATATCAGTGTAAGAGGATTAAATGCGATCGCAATTGCGAGAGGATGTTACTGGACACCGAATCAGCTGCTCGTCGTTGCTCGGTGGTTCTCTCCGGGTACTCCGGCTTCCTCCACCCGTAAAGCTGTCACGGTCATGATTAGCCATTGTGCATAAGTATGTGACCTTAAACACCAATAAATAAATAAATAGTGGACACCGAATAAAAACAAAAGCATATAGTACTTATGATATCAACGCAGCCCCCGTTCTTGTGATGCAGTGTTGGTACATTTATCTGGGTCTCTTTATCACATATTGCAGTAACGTCATCGTGCCCAGATTTCCCAGGATAGTTCTGAAATAAATATTGCAAAAAAAGAACATAACCACCCAAACAACGATTATGATTGAGTATTTGATACTTGAAAAGGGAGATTTTCTTGTATCGCCCTTGTGCAGAAGGCGTACGAGTGCGGACGTCAAACTCGTCTGTACACAACCGTCACAATACTTGAATCTTTTGGCGCGACAGGCGACTAAAGTCGACAGACGGCAGACCGCGGAAAGGTACTGCAGTGGTAATTTTAGCCAACTGTGTGTGTCCATTTCTAAGTGTTTTTAACCCTTTACCCAACGCAGACGATATCAAAATTTATTATTTTAAATATCATTTCTTTCAAATTTTTCAACAAAGGTCAACAAAACCATATCATGTGACCCCTCGTTGGAACGAGCTCGACGAACTCGTTCCAACGAGGTGTCACATGATATAGTTTAGTTGGAATTTTTTGAAAAATAATATTTGTTTCAACTGCTGAAGTTGCATAATTCGAGGGCGGATGCGGCCGATTCGTTGGGTAAAGGATACGTATTCCTATGTTTCATGCACCATTTATGTCATATCCATGAACAACGATATCGTCCCTTGAAAGTATAAAGGTGCCATTTAAATATATACAGGAAATCATTTAAAAAACTGTCAATGAGATCATCAGAACATATATTAAAATAATAACTCTTTAGTCTAACAACCTATAATTTCTGTAAAATTCCTGATGAATATTAGGCGCTAGAATTCTGTTTCTCAGATTATTCCGCTCCAAAAAAGTTAAATAAAGACAACTCACGAGAAGAGATTCGTCCAGAAAACGTTACCAATACGTGACATACAGAGGACAAGTAAATTAACAGAAAGTTGTGATTTTTATTCATAATGATATCCTCGCTGAATACAGACGATTCAGAGACAAAACGGATGTCATGTTTTCGGTCTTCGTTAACACAAGTCGTGTTCTTAATAATAGACATTATTATCAATTCATTGGGTGCCATCTTCATGCTAATGCTAATTTACACCGCCTATAATGGAGATTGATAATCTTGAAACAACGATTGTAAAGCAAAGACGGTCGCTAAAGGCAATTTTTAGTCATTAGAGCCGGTTTGACAGGAATGGAAGTCCGTTGGAAAATTAGTCCCTCTGGACTATTATTCCGCGGAATTATAGTCCTAGGTCTAACATTTCTAGGAATAGTAGTCCTACTATTCCTAGAAATGTTAGACCTAGGACTATAATTCCGCGGAATAATAGTCCAGAGGGACTAACGTTCCTACGGACTTCCATTCCTGTCACACTGGCAGTCCGGCTAGCGCGTGCTGATGTTCTGTGCATGACGTCAATTCGTTTTCCTGAAAATCCGTTTACATTTTCATAATTATAAAGTGTTCTGCCTTAAATTGCCTAAAAATTGTGTTTTCACACTGATTCTTTTCGCGATTTAATATAAATCTAAACCGGTTGAAAATCGTTCTTATAATTTCTAAGTATCGATAATAATAACATGATTTTCCCAGGTGCCGTTTGGCTCCATTACTGGACATCCATCTGTGATTAGCAGCTCCACAACAAGTAGCGGCCCTCGGCTATCGCCTCGGATAGCTAATGGCTGATGGGCTGCTAATTACAGATGGCTATCCAGTAATGGAGCCCAGCGCCCTGGAAAGTCATGTCATTGTATACTGACTCAAAAAATAAAGTATAATAAACTTTGAGGAGCTTTATTTTAGTATTATCGACTTTAATCCCAAACAAATTATGGTAAATTCATATTTCGAGTCTAACTGCATGAATGTGCATAATTTCACGTTCATACTGTTGCCAGTGTCACGTCAGGACGTCGCAATTCAGAGGTGGGGTGAAATGAAAAGTTCACACATGCAGTGAATAGCGTGTATGTCCACCGTTTTCCTTTTGGATGGCAAGACATCGACAGCGCATGGACCTGATAAGTCTCTGGATAAATCTGGCGAAAGTGGTGTTCAGGGAAGAAGTTCGATGCTCTGCTCCTCAAGAATGTCACGACAGATACGCGTCATGTGACATCGGGCATTGTTTAGCTGGAAAAACTGCAATCCGACGTTAGCGATGAACAACGGGATAACAACAGCGCTAAGAATTCCGTCTCTGTATCGCTGTCCATTCAGATTACCATCGATGAAGATCGATTCCTGCCCAACCCATCACACTACCCCCACCGAGACGGTCGCATTCCCGCAGGCAAGCAATAGAAAACCGTTCTCCCTGTTTGCGATACACTCTTGCCGTACTATCATCGCGCCGTAGATAAAATCGTGATTCATCACTAAAAAGAACTGTGCTCCAACGCTGCTGAGTCCAGCGAACACGCCATTCTGACGGCAGGATGACGTTGGGCAAGGATTGGTCCGTGGTATGGACGCCTGCTTCGGATGCCGTGTTTAGCGAATCTGTTGCGGACAGTCTGTCCACCGATTCTATTGCTAGTTCTACCAGAAGTAATTGCTGCTGTCCTCGTTGCCGGAAGGAAGCGATCCCACAAGTGAGACGTCCTGATGTGTCGGTCTCGTGCAGGGGTCGCATCTCTTGGTCGACCTGAACGCGGTCGGTCGGCAGTAGATCCTGTTGTTCTATACCTTCCAATGAGACGGCAAATAGTGACCACAGTGACCCCGAACTGAGCACAGAGCTCATGTGGAGGTATCCCAGCCTCATGCATACTAATGGCACGCAGCCTCTGATTTTCGGTTAACCTTGGCATTTTTTAAAATGTCGGAAGACAAAAACTAGTGTGCTTTCTCAATATCACAGGCTCTCTGGCACAACATAACACAAAGACAATCGCCGATCACCCATTCAATTTGACATTCTCGGGTAACACGTGCTATTTTGAAATCCGTAGCAAAACTGTATACAGCAGAGTGGACAACAACAACATTTCATTAAACTCCTTGCACGACTTACTTTCCACAAACATGCGACATTAGACCTATTGTATTTCATATTTTATGCTATTTTTTCACATTTGTTTCTAATATACTTTCTTTTTTTGACTCAATATATAATTAATATTGTCATGCCACTCTATCGTAACGGACGTGTCTTCATGGAAAATTGGTGACTATTAAAATATTTTGATTGACGTTTCATTACCTGAACTAAAATGCATAGAGAAACTAACCCATTGACTCTATCATACATTCGCGCGATCAAACAAACAGGCAATGCGCCTTTTCAGCAGCATTTTGAACATGAAGTCAATTCTGATGACATGTTATATGGAAAGCCGCAAAACCAAGAACCAACTTCTCCGTCGCTTTGTCAAAAAGTCAAGTCTTAGTGTATGGGAAATTTTGTCAATCGTTCTTCCATTCACCAGAATTCCTAAACAAAAACTCGGCAGAAATGCCGGGTGATCTCTTGAGTAATCAGTGGGATTATTAGCAACTAAGAACACAGCTGTAATGTCAGAGGATTTCTCCAGCAAATAGTGTATTTTCGTGACGACAGACAAAACAGTTTAATACATTTCCCAATACGGATCAAATCCATGGACAAATTCCGATGTCATTCAAGAGTGAGACTCACTGTCTGTTGTAAATCAAAGCAAACTACCAGCAGTCATTCTGTAACGAAAAAGAGAAAATGTTGGACTGAACTGGGTGTGATTTTATGTGTATGTCCAGATCCACAGGATAATGAATTAACAAGAGTAGTGTAAAATTGGGCATTCTAGCACACTTCGCCCATAGGTAATGTCTTGCAATTTTCGAGATTTTTTTTTGAGAAAACATAACGGGTCACCTTTGATTTCTTTACCTCGAGACGACACGCAACATTTTCGAGTCAGAAATCGAATGGGAAATCGAATCGCCGAAAGTGATACTACAAGAATCTGTCCCGTCTTGTCGATCGAATCTCGGAGATTGAGCAAAATTAAAATCTTCGATCATTTTTTCACAAGTTTTCCCCAAGATGACAGTGATGACGATGAGGAGACCTCAAATCCGAGATGAAAAATCCTAAGTTGATGACAAAACTAAGCCAAGTATTAGTTTACTCGGCTTTTTAAGTGTTCCCTCGATCAATTTCATCGATTTCACCCAGATTTCTCGGATGTGAAATTAGAAATCCTGAGACAAAATGTCCAAATGTGTAATTTTTGTCGGTATTTTAAGTGATCCATCGACGGATTTCGTCGATTCGGCGGTGATCTTGTATGTGAAAGATTCCAAATCATCAAAATTGAAAAAAAAAACATCTAATTGTTCGTCTGTTCTTGTAGTGTTTTACGGTTCCAGAGGTCGATTCGGAAGAAAACTATCGGATGGCAGACAACCCCCCCCCCCCCTCCAATTCGATCGATTGAGGTTCTATCTCTCTGGTGGAGGAATATATATATATTATAGGTTTTTTCTGTCTACTATTTAATAGAAGGAAAAAATGAAAATAAAATTTAAAATAAAAAAAATTAAATATTTAAAAAACATGATATTTTAAAAAAAAAACAAAGATTCTAAGGAGAAAGCGGAATATGAAGATAGATCTGCGTGAGAAGTTTTTCAAAGATGTCTTCTTCAAGGAGTGTGCCCATCTCACAGATTTAAACATTCCTAGAGCGATGAGCGAGAGGTATCCGGGTTGCAATCCGGTGGGATCGATCGAGATGCACACCTGTTACACCACGGAGCACAAATACGCCATAATCCTGTGCTTTGCATCACTGTTGGAAAAGCTCAACGAGGACGAGGTAATAATGTGTTGGTAGACAATGATCAAGTGTCGATGGCAACCGCAACCTTTGGATTTTGAAATTGAACAGATTCAGAAAATTCTGAGAAATCTCTCTAATTACGATCAAGGAAATACTTTGGCATTTTTACTGGATCGAGAATATCCGACTCACTCAAATCTTGTGAAGAGAAATCAAATTCTGCTTTCTTTTAATTTAACCCTTCACCCAACGCGGACGATATCAACGTTTATCATTTTAAATATCATGTTTTTTAATTTTTCTAAAAAATTCAACAAAACCATATCATGTGACCCCTCGTTGGAACGAGCTCGTCGAGCTCGTTCCAACGAGGGGTGACATGATATGGTTTTGTTGAAATTGTTTGAAAAATAATATTTTTTCAATTGCTGAATTTGCATATTACAAGGAGGGATGCGGGCGATTCCTTGGGTAAAGGGTTAATGTTTTTGAACTTGAAGAAAAATAAAAAATGTTAAATTAGTTAAATTGCTTTCATATTATATATCGGAAATAAAACTAAATATATATTTAAAAAAAGATGTTTTAAAAAAGTGGATAGACTCATAGATGAAATGAAAACAAATTAAAAATAGAAGAACACCACGAATTTTTGTGTGTTTTACAAAACGTTTGCCCATCTCGTGAAAGAAATGTTGAGTGTTGAATGAAAGATGCTCTGGTTGCAAGTTCGGTTGGGACTATGGTCATATGCGTCAAGACACGGGACATGGAGACATGACCAGCATGTGTTTCATACCAGCATTAAATATGGTCATTAAGCACAACGTGATGAGAATTTGAATAGAGACGGTTTTGCGCATAGGAGAAACCGAGACCAACTGAATTAGAATGTTTGACTTTTCGATTGTAGACCGGGACAATCACGATATCATAAATCTCATTGCTGGTCGAAATTATCCTCGAGATTTGTGAAAGAGAGAATATCCCGGTTGGCAGCAAGTATTAGGACGAACTGTTGACGTTCCATTAGGTATTATAATTTCGGACGCACGCAGGTCTAAATAATAATTCTCACCTTGGGGTCGCCAACGTGAGAATTAGAATATTCAGATCTGCATTGGACCAAAATTCGAAGATGGTGAATGAAAAGATAGTCACATCACCTGTTGGAGTTATCGAGGACCTATGGGCCAAAAAGCCACGACACGCAAAGAAAGTCGCTGGTGATTTTTGGAGAAATGATGCCACAGCCAGGTCCGATGAAGGCTTCGTTCCCATTTCTGTTCTCCCCTTGTTTTCCGGTTACCGGGAACGTAAAATTTTAGTGTTGGGACCGTGAATACCCGGCCTCGAATAAAATCCTATAGTTTAGGCGATTATGCGATCACTTGTACGATTGAATAACTGCCTCTCAAATTGTTACAGAATTTGAGAGGCAGTTATTCAATCGTACGTGGGACGCTAGCTCTCTACCACGAGTAGCGGTCAGACCAGAATGGAGCGCAATGTTTGAGGTCCAAACTCCTCCTCCCCAAACAGAATTCTTCTTGCAAAGGCATAACCCGAGCTTTTGAATGATTTGAAAAAAAATAATAAAATGTTATTGAGATAGTAATATAACTAGCCCCGTAATTTGATAGTATAACTCAAAAACTATATACACAAGTTAATATAGATTACTAAGAGCGAAAAGTGTTGCCTGGAAGTTATAAGAATGTGGTGTGGAAGGACCAGTCATCTCTATATCTCTGGATTGATGGAACGTCTCCCCAAAACAAAGCAAAGCCATCTACCCTCTCCTCCCATGACTCATGGTAAATCAAATTGCCAGATGCTATCGTCGATGACGTGTGGTCACAGAGTAACAACTTTCTCATCATCAAACATAAAACGAAAGCCTTGCACAACGACTTCTCACACGGTGTCAGTTTTTAAATGTCAGTACTAGTTTTCTCCCAATAATAACTAAAATATATTGTAATCATTCATTTCCATTGCCCTGAGAAAACATGCCGAGCACCAAGAAATTGATTTTTCACAGACATTAAAATATATTCTTCAAAAGGCGATCGGACGTTGCGGGGAGTCTGACTATTTAATCCTTTCAGGAATTTGTTTGCTTAGCATTGTCTGCTTATAGTAACAGGTTTCCCTTCCCCGACCACCCACCCACCCAACCACCCAAGTGTGATAAATGATACACTTTATGTATGTCACGAATGGGTATTTAAGCAATCTAGTTGAAAAGTATCAGCTGCTTGGACGGCCTATGAGCTTGAATAGATCAAATGCTACTGGAACTTGTATATCGCATCTGATTTTTTTTAAAAATCTCTGACAGAACTCGAATGCACAACATAAGTATTTCTGAATAGGTACGCTGCTCGCATCAGAACAGTTCCACTAAAACGTATATACATATTATCACTTCGGACAGGCCTGTGTAAATAAAGGATACCATTGTCGGAGAAACAAGTCAATTAGCCTTTTTAATGTTAACATTGTTCATAACTGAAATCAGCAGGTTTGTTCGTTGAACCTTGAAACTTCTATTATTCATACACTGTGGCCAAATGATCCATTAACAATTCTATGTAGCCTCATTTCTGTGTTGTTTACTTTTGATAATATTAGCTTCAACAGAACGCCATTTTCCACCTCTGCATCCTGTGCTGGTTTGAACTGCACCATTACTATTGCATAGGTCAGGAGGGTTCCAAGCATCTACAAAACAAAACATTAAGAAACAGGAATTTCGAACGTTGCGTTCCAAACAGTTGGCTTCAGTTCTTTACGCCATATATAATTAAAGCATATAAAGCTCTATGGGACAGTTGCGAGTCGATAGCTGTGAGAGTTGATTGGATTTCTACCTTTGTGATCTTGAATATTTTCATCTCAGTAATTCATCAAAACAAAATGCGGTTCGCTTTGCTTTCTCGACCACTTGATATATTTTAACTGATTGACTCTAAGAAAATGCATTGAGCATTCAACGTCATAAAATTTGCTCAATTGAGACTTGATTTGATAGGATTTTGTATGGCATTAGCATTAGGAATGAAGACTTGTGACGGCCGTAGTGTTAATATATTGATGTTTTAAGGGGAATGCAATACCTATTGATTATTTATTTATTTATTTATTGGTGTTTAATGTCACAACCTATTGATTGGAATATCTATTGATAGCATACGAAGAAATATCTGTATATATTTGTGAATAAGGGACATTACATTACATTAACGGCAATCTGCGTGCAGACGCGTAAAGCCAACGACGAATGAGTACAAACAGCCCATAACAATGTTGAAACCCGCACTGGTGGTCTTAAAGCTTCATCAACCAATGAACTTCCGGGTTCGATCCAGAAAACCATCAGCTGAAATTGTGTTCATCATGATTTTCACGTCTTGGGATTAGAGTGTTCATCTGTCGATAATGCCCCCATTCCATACAGTACAGTCGCCGTGGACTGGTCAATTTTCACGCGTGGACAATATTTCCACGGACGCAATAATATTAGATTCCAAACAATAATTACAGGAATAATCATCAAAAATTTAATTAATGAAGCACCGGGTACAACCTGGTGCTTCATTAATTAAAATTTTGCTAATTATGATTTTTTTCTACATGGTAAACAGATGCCCACGTGTGGATTACGACCAATCCACGGCGACTGTACAGCATGTGCCATTGTGTAATTTACTCTCTACATACTGTGGAAGCCTGCTCGCTATAAAGTCTCATCTGTTTTTCACTCGACATAATATCACAGTTTCCCCTAAATAGTGTAAACAACACCCAATGCCTTGGTAATCACCACCTTTTTGGTATTAATGATAGGTGGTAATATTTCTATTTGCTTTAATTCGATAGATATGGGCAACCGCAGTTTATTGGATCGGTATTAATAAAACCACAAATCTTTGTACGAGTACGTCGGGTAGAGTATCCGATTTACTCCTAATTAGTTAAAGTTATTTTATTTTTCATTTGTCGATGATGCAGGAACATGTAATTATAAACATAGTACGGTTCGAACAAGTTTGATGATTATTTCTCTTACGACCTTGTTTGATTTTTTTTTTATATTTTCTGATTTTTTTCAAATTGTTTGTTTCTGGCTGAAAGGCTTTACAACCAGATTAGTGACCTTGACAAGTGTCGTCCTGTTCTTGTTAGTTATGTAGAAAACAGATGCATTTAATTTTGGGTTTTATGCGTGTTTGCCTATGTCAATTCTTACAGCAAATTTTAGAATTGCTTCCTTGTTTAACTTTGCATTCTACAACGGAAGAGAAAACACTCATGCTTGTCATCAAAACGAAGAAAACCTTTTTACTTACATTTTCTGCAGCGTATAATTTTGCTCCTTAATTCGCACGCCAAAGCCTGTGATCTCCTCAATTGATAATTTTCTACTACATTATTTCCTCTATCCAAGCCTTTCTCAACCTCAAGTTGGAGGATTTTCTTTTAATGGGACTTCGAGTGAAGTTGAATATGCTTATGATGCCGTGTTTTGTTGGCTTCCTAGGCACGTTGGTCAAACCGGTAGCACCAGGGCAGAGCGTGCGGCAAAATGGCTTACACACTTTTATAACTGAATTTAAAACTTGTCCTGTGATTTTAAATAACAAGTCAGTAATTATACCAAATCTAAATGGCACGCGGAATGGGATGGAGTAACAAATAAAAATAAGAGGCTCCACCGCCTCCGACCAATTATTACTGATAAATATCTATCTAGTAACATTCTGACACATATTGGTCATACAATACTGATACATTATTTTCTGTTAGAGGGTGATATGCAACCAAAATGTATTCCTAACCAAGTTGCGTTGAGAGTGAAACACATTCGTTTATATTGTACAAATTACAATTAAGTCCGTCAGCAGTATTCAAGTATGTGATTTGTTGGAGTCTTCTTATTTTATCGTACCGTCCGCACAAAATTCAGTCATTTCTCAAAGTAATCAGCATTTTTACTAAATTTTAAATTGATTTTTTCAACACAGATTATATTTATATTCCAATGAACAGGTTGATTTAAATTGTATTCTCAAAACGACTTGTCCCTAAATGCCGATATATTCTGTCTTTTGATTGGTCAGAATGCATTGGTCAAAAATCCATGGCAAAGGATGTACCCAACATCCAAGGCATATGAGAGAGTGCAAAACCCAGGGTATAAGCGCACGCTAAACATCGGGGGTATATGGTTTAAACGGAAGTTTTCCGCGTTTGCTCGCCTCGACACAAAAATCGAACCAACACACATGAAAATAGTCACAAATATCATGAGATTTCCGACAATTCGGTCATATTTTGTTGTTATATGCTAAATAGTCGAATAATTAAAATGAAACAACAATAAAATAAGAGCAAATAATTCGTACACTGAGTACCAACGTGTTCTATGTGCCAGTAGACATATAGAACACATTGGAACTCAGGGGTCGATATGTCATCAATATACAGTTTACTTGTTTCCCCGGGGGACGATATGTCATGAAGATACAGTTTGTTTCCTTAGCGACCCAAGGTATGTAACTTTATCTGTTGTCTTCTGCGTTTATAAAAACTAAACAATTAGCGGAGCGTGAGAAACGCGTCCCCAAATTTATTTTCACAATGTTTCTATTGTGTTTCAAACGGGGACAAAAACGTTATCTCCGTCAACAATCTGTCGTATATGGAGATTTAATGCCTGGATGTCTCATTTAAACACCTCGCCCATGGCTCGGTGTTTAAACGCCGACATCCAAGTATTAAATCTCCATATACCATACATTGTACATGTTGGCGGAGATAACTTATATTATTCCGTTTCTCATTATTGTCCTCTCTGCGTATTTCGCTTTCTTTTTGATGTTCATGTTTCATGCTTTAACAGCTGTTTTATCGCCATGATATTGTATTCGATACTGGTCTTTCGCTAAGATCAAATAAATAAATAAATAATCAATCAGTCTTCTTCATAAAAGATGATCTGATTTATCCTACCTAATTGTTTATCACCACGATATAGCTCTTGATGCTGATGTAATGCTAAGCATTAATGCATAAATAGTCAATGAATGACACTAAGTATTGATTGTATAATCAAAATAAAGAAATTATTCCGCCACACAGCTGCTGATAAAGAACTTGATGTGTTCGTATTTGGAAAACCCCCATTCACGGGTCGAAACAAAATATTGCATTGCATATCAAGGGAGATAATCCAGTCTTGGGTTTCTTGGTGGACTGAGGCACCGAATCCCAGTCTTCTTCTCATTAAAACAATGTAGATTATGGTCCCGTATTAAACGTGCCGTGAACGATATTTTCCGTAATCAGCCATTTGATGGTGAGTATGCGATGAAGCGATATCCTTTGCAGCTGTTTAGGTTCAATTGTCAAAACAAAATGCGCGAGGGTACCGCCCTAAATACACAGAACGACACAGGCGTGTGATTGGGTTAACGGATGTGGCACGAGTGCCAGCGGGGAAGGATAAAACGAGGGGCCGCAGGCATCGAGTTTTATCCTTCCGTGATGGAGAAGGGCCTCATCAATTAACCCACTCACGCACATGTGTCGTTCTCTGTTTATTACACGCCTTCACATCTATAAAAACAATTATTAGAAGGACACTCATCAAATCATTTGATAACTATCAACAAAAAGAACACATATTATCACCAACCAAATTTACGAGAGGAACCTGTGTTACTATGTCGTCCACTTAGTTTCAATGTGCTCTATGTGCCTACTGGCACATAGAACACATTGGAACTCCAGGAACGATTTTAAGCTATCACTAGCGATTCAAATTATAATTGCGTTGTACGATTTATAGAAAAATCCAGTGAAATTTCGCTTCTATTTAAAAGTATTTTAACTATTTCCGTTCCGCATATATATATATGTGCGGAACAGATTTTCATTTTCCGCATGGGTTAGTGTTGCTGGAGATGGGGATTACACAGAACGGGCGTGTAATAAAGGTATTTACATCATACCTCTGCTATTTGAAGGTAGATTTTCATTTTTGTCAACATTGTATTTGGGACCGTCAATGCTAAAATGACAACGGATTTTAACGCTGTGTGCAGCTGTGTTGAGAAATTTAATTTTCGGCCGGTCGGTCGGTCAGCTTGAACATCATGGTGCTAAATATTTTCTGACAATGTGAATACAAAAGTGACCATGCATAATTTCAGCCATGATTTCGGATTATGTCAACAAAAAGAGGTGTATCTAATGCAGCTGTTGAGGTATGGCTGACATGAAAGGCATAAGAGTGTATACACTGATGGTTGTTACGTCATATGTCTGGTAATTGGAGTCAGATTCTTTTCAGCTATGTGTTTAGGATCATTGTTTGCATAATATCACATGATTTCAACTTTTTGCAGAGAAATTTATTTTTTCGGAGTTTTCGTGAATATGAACGTCCAGCATTAAAGCTTTTACACAATGCGAATGCGAATCTGTCGGTCCATCACTGAAGTAATTATATATTTAGTTGCATGCGAAACATGATATCAGTATACAAAGCAGCTCGAGAGGCTGGGGCGCACGCAAAAAAAAAAAAATGGAGAGAGTTCACAAGACTGGATTTACGTCATATTTGAAGACAGGTTTTCACAATTTATTTCACATAACTTTCTGGACGAGGAGTTTGGAAAACATCCCTGCATTTGAAGTTCATGTTAATTTACAGTACGTGGAGTGTGTATTATCACTAAATCACCCACAGAGTGGAGGTTCCACCCAATCAATAATTGCAAATTTGTTGCAAGGCATAACCAGCACAAGCAACGTTTCAGCCAATGGACCTCCGGGTTAAACCCGGAGGTCCATTGGCTGAAACATTGCTTGTGTTTTTTATCGATATGTACACAATTTGAAAGTTATAGCTTGGGTGACAACTCCACTCCGCGGGTGATTTAGCTACATTCCACTCTCCACGTACTGTAAGTATGCTGTTCTTCGACCCTCGCTGGGAATTGAAGTCATAGTGTTATATATTTTCTCGCACTGTGAATACAAATGCGCCACTGGAAAACTTCATCTTTATTTGTTTGTATGTGAAACAAAGCCCTGTTTACTGCAGTTCAAAGAAAAGGGAGATGTTTCCAAGGCGACATTTACGTCATATCTTCGGCATATTATCATTGTTCGTCATTTTTTAGTTCGAGACCAGAAGCACTAAAACAATCTCTTATTTCAACTTCGTACAGTCAAATTTAATTTTGATTTTTTTCTCGATGGGAATTAATGTGATGGGGTTGGCCATTTTCTAGCAATATGAATACAAATGCACCGTCACATCACGTCAACTATTAGTGTTGCTGTATGTGGAATATTATAGCCGTGTGTGTAGCCTGTTTGGACTGCCCACAAACAGGATAGGGGTTAGTTACCTCTACGGTATTTACGGCATATCTCTGATTTTTGTGAAGTCAGATTTTCATTTTTATATTTTTGTTCGAGGATCTCGAGAACTCACATGATTTCAATTTCGTGCGGGAAAATTAAATTTGGGCGTTTTATTTTCCGACCGTGGTGGGAATTAACGTCATTGCGTTAAATACAGTACATGGAGAGTGTATTATTACTAAATCACCCGCAGAGTGGAGATTCCACCCAAGCAATAATTGCAAATTTGTTGCAAAACATAACCAGCACAAGCAAAGTTTCAGCCAATGGACCTCCGGGTTAAACCCGGAGGTCCATTGGCTGAAACATTGCCTGTGTTTTTTGTCGATATGTACACAATTTGAAAGTTATAGCTTGGGTGATAACTCCACTCCGCGGGTGATTTAGTTACAGTCCACTCTCCACGTACTGTGTTTCCGACAATGTGAATACAAATGCGACGCTGCACTACTTCAACAATTGATTTATGTGTATGTTGAACTATTATTACTGTTTGTGGGGAGGGTTTGTGACAACGTAAAATGGACTAGATACTTCGAAAGTGACGCTAAATCAATATTGTAAAATGTACAGGGTAACTAGAATTAAGAGACATCTGAAATACCTAACTTTCATAAAATCGTACGCATTTTAAATTTTACAGGCGTTGATCTCCAGGAACTCGCCAGCCTATTCGGTCACAAGTTTTTGGAATTTTCTGGAACGGCAGAACAGGTTTTATTATATGACTATGTAATTGAACCACTAAATATCACTACAGTTTGACGATCTTTTCCTGGTCCCCGGAAAATTCTCAGTGTGGAATCCCATTCCGTTTCACGGGAGTATGACGGACTATTTAAGGGTGCGTATGAATTCGCATAATTTTCTGTATTCATGCTCATCGGGGGATACCCCAGAAGTGTGCACCTATAACAAAAAAGAGTATACAAAAATAGTTTTTTTAAAAATACTTCCGTCTAATTTACCCCAAACAGATTGGGGAAATTGTTAATGCTAGCATTGGCTTGCGAGGTTGAACTATAATATAACTTTTTTATTGCTACGGTTAAGTGATCTGGGTCATGTCTCGTTGAGGTCAGATCGCAAGATCAAACTCGCTGCCTGTGGCAGCTCGTTTGATCCGGCGATCTGACCTCCTCAATTCGACGTGATACTACGACACAGATCACTTCACTGTAGCGACATGTATTGATGTGATTTTACTGAAATGTATATTACTATAACTCAACAAGGATAACATAAATGAATGGTCGGATGATAAAAATACCTTTAAAAAGTACATCGGACATTGTTTTGGATACAGGTGAAAAATAAAAGTAGCTACCCAAAATTATCGTCAGAATGTGTACAGTACAATTTGAATGTGTTCAATTGGAATGCAGCAGAAAGTGTACAAGCACGAAATAAAAGAAAACGATAAAATGCTGGCATTGAAAATAGGTTATTTCAGCGAAATGATGAAAATCCGTGGAAAACTCATAACATTTCATTGTGCTCATCAACATTTCATGAACGGTACAGACTAACTTGCCGCTGAGTATAGCGCATCGCCGCAAACATTCTGATAAGTTGCAGATCTCGTCTATTAGAGCTTTTAAAAGGCAGAGTTTGATGGCCGATAAAAAAACTCTTGTAATAAGCACATTTAAGTATACTTATAACTTGTTATGAAACTTAAATTATCAGATGAAAGATGCGCAACGGATCAACGACATAATGAATGCGGCGTAAATTTTGTCGCTGTAAAGGCCATTTTATACTGGAGGCGAACGCGACCGCGATTGCGACCGTGGTGGTCGCATGTGTTTTATCAACATCAATTCTAATGGAGTCGTTCATAGTAAGGGCGAACGCGAACGCGGCCCATTTTTGTTCGTGCGAAATTGCCCCAGGGCGAATTTTTGGGAATTGTTCGCTCAAACAATTCTATTCAGCCAATCAGATGGCGAGGTCAACGGGCGTACTGTAACCTATCTGGGGGATTGTTTATTAATACTGCGAATTTCCGCGCGAATCACTGCTTTCAGTATGAACGATAATTCGCGCGGAAAGTCGCGCGGAAATTCGCAGTGGTCGCGTTCGCGTTCGCCTCCAGTATAAAATGGCCTTTAACGCCTTTTTATTCTGGATATGAACGCGACTCCGCCCGCGGTGGTCGCATTTGTTTTATTAACACCAATTTTATTGGAGGCTTTCACACTAAGAGCGAACGCGGCCCATTTTTTGTTCGCGTGGAAAACCGCGGAGATTTCCCCCAGAGCGATTTTGGGGGAATTGTTCGCACGAACAATTATATTCAGCCAATCAGTTGGCGAGGTCAAAGGGCGAACTATGACCTCTCTGGGGGATTGTTTATTAACACTGCGAATTTTCGCACGAATCACTGCTTTCAGTATAAACGATAATTCGCGGAAATTTGCAGTGGTCGCCTTCGCGTTCGCCTCCAGTATAAAATGACCTTTACTGTTTATCAGGTTTGCTGCTTTGTCATTTATTAAAACGAACGTGATCTGTTATTCTTTACAATATTCAGCTCAAATAACACAGTAGGTGGCATGTCATTTAAGGTCTATGTATGTATTATTTGTAAGATCAACATCCTTTCCAACCATGTACAATTACAGGGTCATCCCGCTTTAAAGAACGAGCAAATTTACTCACCGCTAGGATGCTCGATTGGTCAAGTACAAACAATCCATATACGGTTATACCGATGGACTGTCCAGACAGTCGTGATATGAAGATAGATATCTACAAAAAAACGTAAAATAAATATAGCAAATGTTTCAAAGCAATCATGGAAAGATAGCGTAGACATTAACACATTGGAACGAATAATGCAAATAAAACTGAAATTTGGTTGTCGCTCATTTAAATCTAAATCATTTTATCGACCGCTGTCATCCTTTTACAGAAGACATTGCAATATTTCGGCACACACAGGACTGGGGGATAAATAAAAAAAAATATTGATTACGATAAGTAAAGAAAGCCTACCGTGGAAAAGAATGTTGTGTAAAAGGAATTATGATATTAATCCGCGATACCGACAGACAGCTCGAAATAAGGCATAATTACCTTTACAAGTTAATACTTTGTCGTAAACCACACAGAAAATCATATTATGTAAGTATTTCGGAATTTTCATGTCTTCCAATTACGTAAACAAAAGATGAGGATAAGAATCAGCCCAGTATACATTTTTTATAAATAATACGCATACATGTAAATATATGTATCAACAAAGCATTTATTTACACCATAACCAACTTGTTTCGCCGGTTTGCATTCAAAACTCTAACTTTTTTTATGTTGGGGGGGGGGGGGGGGAGGGCGTATGCTACATTTTTTTTTGAGTGAAAAATACACTAAGTACACATGCTCATTGGATCCATGGCTTGCGTAAGCTAAACCATTTAATAAAGTACAATGACTAAAAGACGTTTTAAGTCATTTCAGTAATTGACTTTAATTCATAAACTTAAAGATAGTATCACTGACAAAAGTCGAAGACGATATCTCAAATAACTTTTTTCCCAATATTCAACACACGATAATTTATTAATTGATTAAATATGGATTGTCGCCAAGTCTTCAGCACCACCCATACATACATGTATATTCATCTGTTAACCCTTACACAACGTAACGGCAAAAACGGCCAGCGCTATTCTCAAAAATCGGCAATCAATTTTCATTATTTTTTCATTTTTTGTCTCAAAAGCATAGGTTATGACCACTCGTGGGAACGAGCTCGTCGATCTCGTTCCAATGAGGGGTCATAACCTATGTCTTTGAGACAAAAAATGAAAAAAATTAGTCATTCAAGAATTTGTTTTGCAAGTATCGTCTGCTTTTCATGTTACAGTTAAAACTAGAAGTCCTGTCACGAATAGTGCGCTTATCTAGGCTTAATCGCGCGTTGGAATTGCGCGCAATTGCCATATCGAATGACATCCAAAGCACGGCAGGTTCTCCTGGTTACTCATAGCAAACACATGCAATGTTTCTGCCAATGGACATCCGGGTTACCCGGAGGTCCATTGGCTGAAACATTGCTTGTGCACAGGCCATATGTACATAATTTGATGGCTTTACTGGGGCCATAACGCGTACATTAACGCGCGTATCAACGTGCTATTTGTGCGCATTTCATGACAGGACTTCTAGTTTTAACTGTAGGTAAATGGCTAAGGGTAAAGCTAACAACGTATAATGGAGACCTTGGAATAATAATACAATTGACTAGGTGCAAAATGAGGAAGTGGGAAGGAAGAATGAAGGATATGTGGTTATGGGTGACACATAGTTGAAGGTTAGAATGTGTCTCGTAGAGTTTGGGCAGAATGAGGCACAGGATATTATCAAGCAGTCCCTTACTGGGTGTTATGAGGAGAGAAGAGGTGGGAATATTGTAGCATTGGGGAACAAAGGGGTAATCAATGCCTTTCCATCCGAGAAACGCGAGAGACGCGACAAGTCGACAGACTCGGGAGTATTTTATCGACCCCCCCCCCCCCCCAACATTCAAAATGTTGCTCTTTCTGAATAGTTGGACGTCCTAAGTGAGTCTGATGGGAGGTTAATAACAGAAATGAAGCCAATGAAACAACAATCTTTGTTCGTCATTGCCAGTTTGTGATAGCGCTTGAAATGAGCATGTTATTTGTATCCAATGGAAGAACGATGTTTTTACTTGATCCGTGTAGGTGTGTGCGTGTCCGTGTGGGATGTGATGTGGTGGTTCAAGAGTCGTCGCTTGCGGGAAAGGGATTGGGGTACAAATCCCCCAACCATGTTCGTGGGAAAAAAAATCAAGTAAAATTATTCGGTGTGGACCAACCCTAATCAACTGTTAAAATATCGTAAACGTACACAGTGATACTTGTTCATGCGTTTAACTGTGATTCGTCCACCCAGAATATTTGTGTTCCTATCTTCTAGACCATCGTAGATATCCCCTCAGGCTACCTGTCTTTTGACCTGCTACAGAAGTCAGAATTTAAACCAACCCTAAACTCTTTCCGAACTGCTCGGACACTTCGTGACGTACTGGCCGTGTATATCATTTCCCTGTTGATCCCCTCTCATGGAACCCCCTTGGGAAGCTCAAGGTAACTACCATTCAGATTCTCATGGCAAAGCGTACCAGTCTGTGCGTCGACAAATTTAGCAGATGCGAGAAAATTCCGTCTTTTCGGCCGTAGAATTTCTTTTCTCCTTGGAACCAAATCTTGTTTACTCTCTAAAATAAATTGGGCTCAAAATCTACCCGAATCAGTTACATTGAGCGAATATGAACCCATTCACTCAACGTAATTGATTTGGGTTGATTTTTAACCCAACTGAGTTTTTAATCTATCCCCGTACGTTTGACACTATTTACCTTCTCTTGCTACAACACAACTCGAGGCTTCGACAACTGTCTCAGATGCCAAACATTTGGTGTTTTTTCGGTACCAAAATTCATATACTGTTAGAGGTGTAGATAAATACATCAGAATCGAAGATGTTGCCCTTTTCAGGCCTGGAAATTCGAATTTCCACTACATCCGTGGTCGTTATTGCGCACTAGCTTGGGAGTCGACACATATCTAAAGATGAGACAATTTGGCATAACCTTTGTCCGGATAATCAAGTGTTCTGCCACGGAGCCGAACCATGGTCCACCTCGAGAGTTGAACACCATTGAAATTGTATCGTTATAACACATAGTTCGAAGCACGGTATGTGTCTCAGATGCAAGGACTGGACTTCTTTTCGGCCTGGAAAATTATAATTTTCTCAATCCGAGTGGAGCCATAGTTGGCCTTGTATTCTCAATGTAACTAACATTGGGCCTCTTTTATCGAATTTTATGACCCTGTCCTCTCCCGGGTCTCTTGACAAATACATAATTGTCAACTAAAAATCGGGTAAATTTAGCACCCCCCCCCCCCCCAATAACACTGCTTAGTGACGGCCCTGGGTGCGGGGCGGGCGTGTGTCTACTGAAGCTCATGGATATACGTATACGTATTGGATGATGAGTGTGTGTTGTCGAGCTTATAGAATTAGCTAGCGAGAATTTGGTAGGTGCTATTAGACGATTAACAATGAATTTTGAATCAACAAAATTTGAATAATCAGATTAACAGCCAATGCTGCGGAAGAATTACCGAGAAACTACTATGTGTAAGTGTGCATCTAATTTGTTACCTCTTGTATATCTTTTTCGGTTAACCTGCTCATATCCAATTGATGTAAAGTATTTAATGGTTCATGAATCTGTTAAAGAGGAAGAAAACAACACATTAGTTGATTTGCTTATACAGGAATAATACTATCATTGTGCATCATTTGTGATGTATTCGTAACTTCTGTAAATTCAAATCATTGTTTAGGAAAGAACAAAAGCGATTTCTGATTTGTTTTGGATGAAATATGTATATATATGAAACATAATACAAAAACTCGACAATATAATGAAAAAATCAGCACGATATAGATTCCAAGGAGATGTAGGTTTACCGTACCGACGCATCCTAGAAATACAGCTTATCGGAACTGTGAGTTTCCCATCAGATTCTTCACTCATCACGAGGTGAATGAAAAGATATCGTCTGAGTGCTAGAATGTCCTATGTCCCCTGTGGGACAGTATATTATTTCCCCTGTGGGACGGTATATTATGTCCTCTGTGGGACAGTATATTATTTCCCCTATGGGACGGTATATTATGTCCCCTATGGGACGGTATATTATTTCCCCTATGGGACGGTATATTATTTCCCCTGTGGGACGGTATAGTATGTCCTCTGTGGGACAGTATATTATTTCCCCGATGGGACGGTATATTATGTCCCCTGTGGGACGGTACATTATGTCCCCTGTGGGACGGTATATTATTTCCCCTGTGGGACGGGATATTATGTCCCCTATGGGGCGGTATATTATTTCCCCTGTGGGACGGTATATTATGTCCTCTGTGGGACAGTATATTATTTCCCCTATGGGACGGTATATTATTTCCCCTGTGGGACGGTATATTATGTCCCCTATGGGACGGTATATTATTTCCCCTGTGGGACGGTATATTATGTCCCCTATGGGACAGTATATTATTTCCCCTGTGGGACGGTATATTATGTCCTCTGTGGGACAGTATATTATTTTCCCTATGGGACGGTATATTATGTCCCCTATGGGACGGTATATTATTTCCCCTGTGGGACGGTGTATTATGTCCTCTGTGGGACAGTATATTATTTCCCCTATGGGACGGTATATTATGTCCCCTGTGGGACGGTTCATTATTTCCCCTATGAGACATAGGACATTCTAGCTCTCAGGTGACGATATGGCGCTGTCCGCTCCATAATCACCGCATTGACAAGAAAACATGAAATGAAAATAGGTAAAGGAAATCTCAGTTGCAGGCAGCGTAAATATTCCAAAACTAAATATACGCATCAGCAGAATTAGTAGAACTGTGTCGCGTAAATCATAAATCTACAGCCGTGGTGATTCTTCATTCTCAAGTATTCAGTTCACAAAAATATTTACCAATATTATAATGGCATTAACGATTCGATCAAATCATATATCAATTGTGAACCAGTTCTTGCGTTATTTCAAAGAAGATTAATGATTGTGGCAATTTTAGATTGCAACTGTCTGGAACAGTTCAGTTGAAATTTCCATATGATTGAATCTAAACTATATGCGATGGACTATATTCCAGCCATAACAGCATAGAATTTCTTACAGAACTAGACTGGTGGTCTGAGAGCTTGACACTGCCTGAAACCAAATACCGCCCCAATACCAAGGTAATAGCTTAAGAAAATACCGATACCGATGACGAATCTGAAATTTCAATTCTGCCGAATTCTAAGTATTACATGACTTTCAGCAGTTTTGGCCACGAATTTCTTTGGAAACGTTTTGCGGTACTGTATCAACGTGTTCTATTTCAATCTTAAACAGTGTTGGATGTATTTCCTTCAATATTGTGGGAGAATCGTATAAGTTAAAAGTGACGCACTCTCTAATGTCATTATTCCAAGCTGTGTTTTGTCCTCATTCTAACAACGACAATAATTATATTATCAGGGCCTAATTCTCATGTAATCTCCTTCTAGATAATATTATATAGATGGCGACTGTTCTTGAAGTACAGATAAACAGCTAATGGTTACAAGAGAAGATTATCCTTAGTGTTATGTCAAGTTCAGTCAGCACTGTTTTATTATATCGAATAAACATTTCATAACATCTACTTTCCAAGTTGCATCAGTGACAACGAACTTCTGAATGTGCATTTAAATCCGGTTGAGCTATCTTATCTTGCTGGCAATTCTCAAACAAACGGTCGCCTGAGTGCTAGAATGTTCTATGTCCCCTATGGGACATAGAACATTCTAGCACTCAGGCGACGAGACGTTGAATAGGTTCTTTATTAAATTTTCTCGTAATATTGTAAATCAATGATGATTAATAATGTTTCAAACTTGAGTGCTGCTCACAGTTAAAACTAGAAGTCCTGTCACGAAATGCGCACAAATAGCACGCCAATCGGCGCGTTAATCTGCGCGTTATGACCATAGTAAGGCTATCAAATTCTGTACATATGACCTGTGCACAAGCAGTGTTTCAGCCAATGGACCTCCGGGTAACCCGGAGGTCCATTGGCAGAAACATTGCCTGTGATTGCTATGAGTAACCAGGAGAACCTGCCGTGCTTTAGATGCCATTTGATGTGGCAATTGCGCGCGATTCCTACGCTCAATTAAGCCTAGATAAGCACACAGTTCGCGACAGGACTTCTAGTTTTAACTGTAGGTACAGATAGGAATACAATTTCCGTTTCATTTTTTTTCATTCTTTAAGTAAGACTGATTATTTTATTGTGTTGGCTGGAAGTTAAGTTGTGTATACATTGTGAGGGATTCCTGTTCTCACTCCCGTGCCATGAGGTACCCACCTGCACTCCCTTCCCCATACATTATTTGTATAGATAAATTACCGGCACATCTACCTCTATGCAGTTTCGCGTAGATGAATAAAAATATACGCAATGTGAGTTTTGACTATATCGATAGCTGAAAATCGTTCCATGAGTTCCAATGTGTTCTGTGTGCCAGTAGGCACATAGAACACATTGAAACATAGGGGACGAAATAGTAACACCGGTTCTTCTCGCAAATTTGGTTTGCGATAAAATATGTTGATCTTGTTGATAGTTGTCAAATGAATTGCTGAGTGTCCTTCTAATAATTGTTTTTCATAGACGTGGAGGCGTGTAAAAAACACAAAATGGCACACGTGTGTGAATGGGTTAATCACCCTGGCACTTGTGCCATTGTGGCATGATAAAGCTCGAGGTCGAACACTCGTGTCGTATCGATTAACCCATTCACACGCGTGTGTCGTTCTGTGTGCATTCTGGAACATTTTACAGACAGTCACAATTCCATTTGGCCAGCCCAGAATACCACAATGCATACTCCTGGAGATCCGCACTCCAGATGTCTCAACTCCATATAATTGTGTGACAGAGCTTTAACTATGCATACAACTAGTTTTGTAACAAAAAAACACTTGACAGTATCATAAAGTTCCACCAAATAAATATTAGGACTGAAAAGTGTGCCAGAATAGATTAAATATCACTGTGGGTAAACCAGAAATTGAAGGATTTCCTCAAGAAAGCCCGATGGACCATTGATCTTGGGTCATAATATTTGTCAAAAGTGAAAATGGTCTTTTGACCGATTCGTAACCAATAAGACACAGTTACCAGCGTTATTTAGAATCGAGCAATTAAAAACAAACAAACAAAAAAAAAACCCAAAATGTTAAAAAATTTAAACAGAATATATCATGTGGCCCCCTCGTTGGAACGAACCCATCGAACCCGTTCCAATGAGTGACCACATAATAAGGGTTTGTTGAATATTGTTGGAACAATTTTAAAAAGTTGATAATGAAAATAACAATTTTTTATATCCTGCGCGTTGGGTAAGGAGTAAGTGGTAGGAAATTCGAAAAATAAATTGTAAACATTCAGTCATTTTTAGTTACCTTTGATTCAGCAAAGCGGAAACTAAAATCACTCTTCAAATATTTGTTTTACTGGATTCAAATCCGATACATTATATGCTGTTTGTACTCACAATTAAAACATTTACTTCTAAAACAGTATTAATGGATTAAGTTTACACACGTGAAAGCAAAATGTCTAATTTTGTCTTGTAAAATCAATGTTGGGATGAAATGTAAATCTTTGTATAATTAAATTGTAAAACTACCATTTAACCAGTTCTTTAATTGGCTCATCTTTTTGGCCCTTTCCAAAAAATGCCGACACTGGAATTAATGGTGATTCCTTCGGTTGTTATTACAAAATATGGGTCGGGGTTATATTGCATTCCCTTTAAGGTACAAATTGACGAAATGGACAACATAATGGTATTAACTGATTAAGGGCTACATTATTTTTGACGGTTTGAATTTGTTCATCAAACTTTGTTTTATTACAAATTATTGAAGAGAGCACACAGGCACTCTTCAATAATTTGTGATCAAACAAATTTATATAACAAAATATTATTTGACAGAATATGAAACACAAACAATGAACATGTTGGTTTTTGCTCTGGTATCCTAATTTTTGTGAAAGCCTTGGCAGTAGTTTCTAGCATTCAATCAGTTAACCTTAATGGAAATTTTCCATGGGCGGTGCTTTTCAATAATGTATTCTTTGCTAGGAGGCCTATTGTGAAATTTCAGCACCCTCTGAATGAAGAATGAAAAGTTTCAACGCGCCAAAGGCGCACAAAGACCTTTAATTTAAAATCCCCTGCGACCCGAATAGTTTTATTTGCTTATGAATCCACGATAGTCAGATGGGAGGGGCAATAGTCTTCTTTGGCTTGAGTGTGCACAGTGGCAGTAGCGTATTGGAGTCAGACCCCCGAGAACGTTGAACTGAAGTCGACGAGGAATGTGCATAACTACAAGAATTCTGCTATACGTTTTACGTAGAAACGTGGGCATATCTATCAGGGCTGTCGCGATTATTCGATTAGTCGACTAACCGTCGACTATTGAAGTAGTCGACGTTTTTAATTTTTAGTCGATCGTCGTTCATTTTCAAGGTGGTACACGTCTACTACACGTCGGGGCTAAATTACATTGTTTTGTGAGGTGAATGATCAATGAAGGTGAATAACTTTAAATATCTAACCATAGTTAACATTCATATCCGGAAGACTGTACGACTCTCACTGACTGTGTTAGAAAGAACACTCAAAGTTACTCGAGAAGAATAGATTCTTCTGAATTTCTCCAGTCTTGTACACACGAATGCACCCATTGGAAAACCTGAAGCGCGGAAGTGACAAAATTATGACGAAAGTCTGAACGTCAGATCACTTCTGAAAGTTCGGAACTTCAGACTAAGATCCAATTTTAACAACTGACGAGGGAATGCATAGATCTCAATGTTCAAATATTTCGAGAAACTTATTGCAGAAAGGAAACATATGCAGGAACGTTCTTTGGTAAATTCATTTTAATTCATAGGCTTCAATCTAGTTCAAACTTGGACCCGCAGTCAGTAATATTATTTTTGGGGTTGGTACGTCCTACAGGACGTACCAATCCCAAAAATTATATTACGGACTGTGGGTCCAAGATTGGACTACATGTAGCTTCAGTCGGGACCGATTTGTTGTTCCCACAACCCCACTTCGTCTGAACACACTGGTGCCATTGTCATTTTCAGAGTTTTACGAACAGAAGAATGGTTTGCTAAAAAATCATGGGAAGCGACTATTAATCGACTAACCGTCGATTACTGGTCACGATTAGTCGATTACAAAAAATGATAGTCGCGACAGCCCTAATATCTATGGTAATACTGAAACTGCAATTTGATGGCTGTTTTAGAAAAGAAAAAATAAACCCAATTAGTCGCTGGTTTGGGATCAGCCCCAGCATATTATCAATAACGGTTATAACAAAGGAAAAAATCCATCAACATGTGTTTTTGAAAGCTGAGAGTCATCCATCAGCCCAAAAGGGAGAGTGGATGCGGAGCCTTGGCCATCTGGTCTGCCTTCGGGAGAACAAATGACGGGGTGATGGGGTGATGGGAGAAAAAAAAAAACAAACAAAAAATTCACAGAAGTAATAGGGATGCAGTTTTCGATAGGGATTGACCAGAAAAGGCTCGGAGGAGGGCGCTCCTCCTTCGGGTAGGGGAGTTTGAGGAGGTCATGGGGAGGGGTGAAGCAGGTGAAGGTGCAGTCATATTTTAAAAAAAAAATATAATGTTAATTGCTGTGACATAATCCCCCCAACAATTGAATGGAGATAACGGATAATTTTAATTTTTATGACGTAGTCCCCCTAACAATTCGATAAAGTAGGATCATTTAAATGGAATTTTAAATTTAAATGGCGTAACAAGCTGGTCTTAAATAATTTTCGCTAAAATATCTATGAAATCGATAATTAATTTTAAAACTTTTAAATGGTGTAACATGTATAAATATCAACAATTGGAAAGCTGTTGGTCTTCAATAATTTTCATTAAAGAATCTATAATTAAATTCAATGTTTAACAACTATTCTAACCTGTGCTCAAAATAACTTTTTTCTTTGCGAAGCAAAATGCTACACATTTCCAAAAATGAATAGCATTTTGTAAAAATTGCATAGCTATTTTTGTATACCAGAGTTATGTTATGCTGTTTTGTATTGAATTATTCAAAGTAGATAGAATAGCTTCCATCCATTTCTGTGCATTTCCAAATGATCTGCAACACGTGAAACATTTACTATGTTTTTTTTTAACTGAACTGCCTTTAGATGTTGCATGGACTTGGATATTTTCAATTGGCGTCTTGGTTGTTTAATAGAATTCTCAAAATGGAAGTTGTGATTTTTAATTTGATGGGCTTGAAGTTACTTTTAATGGACGTTTTATGCAAAATGCTGTAAAAACAGGAAAAATTTAAACCAATAGAATTCATCTTACATATGAAGTTGCTAATGATGCTTGATGGAGAGTTAATCTGAGTTATGCATGGAATATTCCACAATCAGAAGTAAAGCATCAGTGAACTGGTTTTCAAATTTGTTTGCAAATTTTCATTTACATGTTGCGATACAAGATAATCAACTGCAGCCTAATAGGCTGCAGTTGATTATCTTGTATCGCAAAATGCTATATATAATTGAACATTGTATAGCTTCTTGCAAGTTTTGTATAGCAAAAAGCGACGCGACACCGCTTATTTTGAGCCCTGTTTCTAACATGTTTTCTTGAAAAAGAAAAATGGCGCAGCAGTTCGTGAGAAATACATGAAAGTGGCATGATTTGAGAAAGCAACATTGTGAAGTGTCAGAATGCGTAATTGGGGGACATATTCTGCATTTGAACAATGGGTCACCTACACTCCTTGCTTTGATACATTTGAACATAAGGGAACTTTAAATGGTGGAGGCATGTCTTTTGTTTTCGCATTCATTTCAGTCTGTCACTTATCAAAACACTCTTAGGTATTTAACAGGAAATTAAACTAGTTCCACTACTTTTTTTTTAAATTAACAAAATCCAGCAATTGCTTTCCAGACCTGTTGTTTCTTTCAAAGGTGATGGCAATAATTGCTTGTTAAGCTCAAGTAAATTGTTAACGAGATAATAGAAGGACACGCCCTTTGTGGTTGTTCTTGTTGACGGTCACGCTCATCCAGTCAGATTGCAGTGAATCGTCACGTGTTCAATCGTCCACTGGGAAATTTCATTTTGTGTCTCCAATCTCAACAGTCGAGACTTTTGTTCAAGTGTAGAAACAATTTCATGTTGCGTTTGTGATCTTTTCGGCGGTGTCTGCGGATATATATCAAAATCTGAACGGCGAAGCGTTTACTTGTTTGTTTTGTGATAAAACATTGTCAACAGCGTTCAACAGAAATCGTCGGCAAAAGAGAATCTGTGGAGGAGCATTAATGCAAGCATAAAACTCGACCTACAAGCAGAAGCTCTCATCAATAGGAATAAACCCACGGTATGGTGATGGTGATGGTACAACGACCCTTTTAGGGTCCAACCAAATTAATCAAAAAGAGAATCTTAACACATACGTTTCAATGATCTAGCCTCATAAAGATATAGTTTCCAGACATCAAATCAAGAGTCCCCCACCCACACACACACACACACACCAATGAATCACTTCAGATATGACGATTAGAGAAAGACCCAGGAGATATTTATGATAAGTTATTGTGAAAAGGACTGTACCATGTCTGTAGCTGAAATAAAATGTGAACAGAAACCATTCAATATTCCTTATAGCTGGAATAAATTCATTTGGTTGAAAATATTTCATTAGTTGTTTATAATCTCTTTATTGGAGGATTGAACACGCACTTGGGTTCAGTGTACTTTCGCCTACAGTGCACATTCGCCAACAAAAATTATCAGGTAATAAGTGTAGGCGAAAGTACACTAACTAAGGTATAGGGATTAGTAGCTAATTACCTGCTCTACCCACAATAAAATCGACTGACCGTTTGGTGATTGAAAGAGAGAGAGAGAGAGAGAGAGAGAGAGAGAGAGAGAGAGAGGGGTTCCAATAATATTCATATTCATGGGTTTTATTGACAAATATCGATACAATTTATCCCTCTCTCTCACTCTTTCTCTTCCCCCCCTCTCTCTCTAGACTCAATAAAAACATACAAATATGAGTATTATTGGAACCGGCTCACTGAGCCGGTTCTAATAATGTTCATATTTGCAAGGTTTTATTGACAAATAACAAATCCGCATTGCATATGATGTTCTAAACTTGTTCTTACAAGAATCCATTAAGTTAACATCACAATTTTTAATGAATGGTCGGTCAGTCCACTTATTGAGGGTAGAGCAGGTAATTGGCTACTAATCTCTATACCTTAATTAGTGCACTTTCGCCTACACTTTTACCTGATAATTTTGTAGGCGAACGTACACTGTAGGCGAAAGTAGACGACACCCGCACTTGGAGCCTTATAAATGTCGTAACAGGGGCAGATGCTTTATTCAACTAGGGCTACGGAAAGCGTAGGCCACTGTCCCTGACCCATAGGCTTGTTCTAAGTAGCCTTAAAGGTATTATGAGATACAGTTAAAACTAAAAGTCCTGTCACGAATAGTGCGCTTATCTAGGCTAAATTGCGCGTTGGAATTGCGCGCAATTGCAATATCGAATGGCATCCAAAGCACGGCAGGTTCTCCTGGTTACTCATAGCAAACGCATGCAATGTTTCTGCCAATGGACCTCCGGGTTACCCGGAGGTCCATTGGCTGAAACATTGCTTGTGCACAGGCCATATGTACAGAATTTGATAGCTTTACTTGGGCTATAACGCGTGCATTAACGTGCATATCAACGGCCTATTTGTGCGCATTTCATGACAGTACTTCTAGTTTTAACTATAGAAAACAATTTCTAAGTAGAAAAAGCGTTATGAGGAAATGATGTAATATAGGATACCTTTGAGACAGGTTAGTTTACCTCACCCTCGCCACAGTCCATTAAATACACTATGTTTGAAGTATCAGATTTTCTTGAATGTGGATGAGAGGAAACATTTGTGAGGGAACTCTCTCTGTCTGTGAGCGACTCCTCGTTGTTTGTGAGGGGGTCCTCATTGTTTGTGAGGGACTCCTCATTGTTTGCATATGAGACGCTCCTCACTGTTTTTTTTGTTTTTTTTTTGGGGTGGGGGGGACAACTCAGTGTTTGTTGGGGACTCCTCACTGTTTATGAGGGACTCCTCACTATTTGTAATGGGGTCCGCACTGTTTGTGAAGGGGTCCTCATTGCTTGATGTTTTTTGAGGGACTCGTTTTTTTTCTAAAACAACCATCAAATTGTGATTTTTGTACTACAATAAAGATGCCGATGTTTCTAAATAGTAAACATAATGTTTGCAGTTATGCACAATTCCCTTTCCCCTTCCAGCTCGAGGTCCTGAACCCACTGCCCTACTTCCAATGCACACACTCAAACCAAATAACATGACTGACACTCGCTTTTGAGAATTCCCATCTATTCATAAATTATTCGTATCGCAATGGATTTCAAATCCCACACTCTGAGGGGGGGGGGGGGGGGTGGAGTAAGCAATGTAGGGTACTGAAGAACTGCTGATTTTCTCCACAAACCTTGTATAATGGAAATGGGACTAGACCTGCTATAATACATTTCTGGATAAACTTCAAAACGTTTACCATAGAATGGTAGTTATTTATTTATTGAGGTTTAATGACACTTTCGACAGCCATGGTCTCCTTTGAGCGTGTGTTGTGCTTTATAATACAGGGGGTCCTACGACAGATGATTGGTTGAAAGTGGGTGATTTATTGGGGGGGGGGGGGGGGGCGGGGGGTGACAGTTTGGTGTCTGCGAACTATGCCTTTATGCGGCTTGGTAATTCAAGCGTATTTGTTAAGATTATATTTGAATAATTTGGTTGGCCATTAAAAGGGCTGTTGCAAGTGCTACTTTGTTCATCACCATACCGTGGATATATTCCTTTTGGTGAGAGCTTCTGCTTCTCGGTCGCGTTTTATGCTCGCATTGATGCTTCTCCACAGAAACTCTTTTGCCGACTGGATGTTGTTCAAATTCGTGAAGATTTCTGTTAGACACTGTTGAAAATGTTTTATTACAATAACGACAAGTAAACGCTTCGCCATTCTGATTTTGATATATATCCACAGAGACTGCCGAAAAGGGGTTGTCACAAACGGAATATGAAATTGTCTCCAAATTTGAATAAACGTCTCGACTGTTGCGATCGGAAATATTAAATAAAATTTGACAAGTCGACGATGGAACATGTGACGATTTCCTGCAATATGATTGGCTGAGCCTGAAAAAGAGCAATCATCAAAGGGGCGTGACTTTCTATTGGTTCGTTCATAATTTATCATGGATATTTTCTACGATACATTTTCTTCATGAACAAGTCACAAGGGCAATTACCCTATTATTACCACCTTTCCTTTTTTACTTGGATTTAATAATTAAAAGCAAATATTGTCATCACCTTTGAGAGAAACAACAGGTTTGAAAAGAATTTACTGGATTTTGTCAAATTCTATAAGAAAAATGTAGAGGAACTTGTTTAACACAATTAGTGACAGACTGAAATGAATAAGAAAACCAAAAAATATGCTTCCGCCATTTAAATTTCGCTGATGTGTAAATGTATCAAATGAAAGGGGGTAGGTGACCCATTGTTCAAAAGCACAATAGGTCCACCGATCACGTGCTCTGGCACCATACACTGTTGCTTTATCAAAGCATGCCATATTCATGCATTTCTCACAAACTGCTGCGACATTTTGTTTTTTCAAGAAAACATGTCACAATAATTGTTAATAAATTTAAATGCTTTAAAATTAATTATAGATTATTTAATGAAAATTATTAAAGACCAACAGCTTTTCAATTGTTGGTATTTATAAATGTTACGCCATTTTAATGTTTTAAATTATTTATCCATTTCATTGATACTTTAACGAAAATAATTGAATACCAGCTAGTTACGGCATTTAAATTTAAAATTTCATTTAACTGATCAGACGTCAATCAATTGTTAGGGGGACTGCGCCATAGCACTAAATAATATCTGCCAACTCCTTTCAATTGCTGGGGGATTACGTCATAGCAATTAAAATTATTAAAACACATTTAATTTCTTAAAAATATGACCGCACCATAACCTCCATTGACTCTCCTACTCAGAGATGGAGCATACTCCTCCGAGCCTCCTCCGGTCAATCCTCATCGGAAGCCACATTCCTACTGCGCACAGACTTACACCCAAAAGCCCTTAAACGGGCTAGTTTATCTTTATTCGTATGGTTATTTAATTAACATTTTCACTGGTCCCAGCAGGTGAGCTTCTACAGCACGTGGAGAGTGTATTCTTTCTCAATCACCCGCAGAGTGGAGATTCCACCCGAGGAATAATTGCAAATTTGTTGCAATGCATAACCAGCACCAGCAAAGTTTCAGCGAATGGACCTCCGGGTTAAACCCGGAGGTCCATTGGCTGAAACATTGCTTGTGTGTTTTCTTTTGTCGATATGTACAAAATTTGAAAGTTATAGCTTGGGTGATAACTCCACTCAGCGGATGATTTAGTTACAATCCACTCTCCACGTACTGTATAAATCCTTGCTCGGTGTTTTGTTTCCTGTGTATGTTAACAAAAAGCTTGTTCCAATCCCCTCTTCGCTTCGTCTACTTTTCCCTGGTGTTATCTTGGTTTGAGTGGTTCAAGAACATTCTAGAGCGTTCCTTTAGAAAGTTTGTAGGTAAAGAGAGATGGTAATCGGCTATTGCATTTTGTGACTGCTGTGTGATTGTTGCTATTGATAGGGTGAGGGCTAGGTGTCTTCGTATCCAACTCCCCACACACATAGTTCCAATGCTGTCCTCACAGACTCAACCCTAAAGTTCTCAATACGTAGCGAGGTAATGCTCACTGACTTCACGCACTATAATTCTATTGTACAATTTCCCATCCCCTGATATTGCCTATATTAGTATTAGTGGCAGATATTCACTGTCGTTTGTCCTCCGTGTGTTAGTAGTGTTTACCTCGAATCGGCGATAACTGGCAATGATCTGGTAGTCACGAATATAATAACTTACTTAGCAGTCATCAACTTCCAAGGACAAATCTGAACAATCATCAATAAGTTATGTTTACATGAGGTAAAAATTTAACTTTTAGCAGTCCAAAAATCTTACTCCGTCGTCATAAATGGAATGTATTGGTTAAATTCACAACTGCGTGATGGAAAAAATATCTATATTTTTTTTTAATTCAAGAATATATCGCCCCATCAGTACAACAAAGCGCTATCTTCAATTTTAGCATTGCAGATGACGCATTGTTGCACTGAAGGGACGATATTTATAACATAGTTTGTCCATATATCCCGATAAATTATTTTTTTTGATTGGTCAGAATCCCTTGACCAAATAGCCATGACAAAGGGTGTGCACCCAACATCAGAGGTGTATGAGAGGGTGCAACATCCAGGGTATATGCGCACGCGAAACATTGGGGGTATATGGCGTAAATGAAAGCCTTTCGCTTCCGGTCGCCTCGATATAAAAATCGAACTGAAAAATCTGAAAATATTCACAAATTTTATCAAACTTCCGACAATTCGCTCATATTTTGCCTTTATAAATTAAATAGTCGAATAATTAAATTAAACAACTTGAGAAAAATAAAATCAGAGCAAATAACGTCCTCTGCGTTTCAATGTGTTCTATGTGCCAGTAGGCACATAGAACACTTTGGAATTCGGGGAAGAAATGTCAACAAACTATTGTTTACTCGTTTCCTTAACGACTCAAGGGATATAAATCTATCTCTTGTCTTCTGCGTTTATAAAACAAAACACTTTTTCACGAATTTGGTCCAAGTGATTGCGAAGAGTGAGAAAAATGCGTCCAGGAATTTATTTCCACTATGTTTGTATTGCGTTTCAAACGGGCAGAGAAAAAACAAAACGTTTTCTCCGCCAACATGTATGGTAAAAGTAGATTTAATACCTGGATGTCTCATTTAAACACCTCGTCTGCGCCTCGGTATTTTGAAAACCGACATCCAGGTATTAAATCTACATATACCATGCATGTTAGCGGAGATAACTTATACTATGAATTAGTAATATATTTATTGATATTTTATGTGTATAGGCGCGAAAATGTATGTAAAAACTTATCGCCATTCCAAAACAAATACCCAAAAACAAAAAAAAACAAAAAAAAAACAATTAGTTCTTAGGTTGTTTGCTTCAATAATTAAAATTTTGCTGATAATAATTTGTTATTACATGGTAAACGCACGCGTGGATATCACTGTTCACACGCGGATTACGACCAGTCCACGGCGGCTGTACTGCAAAAAAAAAAAACATTTATGAAGAACTAAACATTTTATTTTTTTGTCTAGAAAACAAGGTTTATGACCCATCATTGGATCAAGTTTGTTTCAATTAGGGACATAACCTATGAGTTAGAGGCAAAAGAAATGAAAAAAAGAATAGTAAAATTTGGTTGGCGACTTTTTATGAACAGCGTAGGGCAAATGTAGTCATTACGCTTAGTAAAAAGTTAAATCACACATTATGTGATCAAAATAATTCCTAATTCGTCACAATTGACTGAAACTTATGAACATCGTTCGCTAAAATCGATCTTAGCATCGGTAAACCTCGGCACAGGTCAACTTTCTCGGTTCAAAATGTTTATGTCCAATCGACACTCATTAGAGGTCTATGAACTCATTACCCACTTGCGTTACCCCTCCCAATTCGTCACAACTCCACCCCTAAAAATCCATAACCGAGGAGTATGATGTCACCGACGCCAAACGGACTAGATGAAGACAAGCATTGCATTTTATCCACATTGGTGGAGAATTGTCAACGTTTTCACGCTGTTGGTGACCGAGGGTCTGGGAACGTCAAAATTAAATTTCGTAAATCAGACGTACCCCGTCCCATTGTTGTGATAGCCCTACCAATAACTACGTAACTTAGCCCTATAAGAATATCAGAGACGGCAAAATGCCTAGTTGAGGGCGTGTATTGTGGATTTTTATCCACGCTGTCGGAAAAGTTTTAACGATATCACTTTAATGACAACCGAGGTCAGGAAAAAGGAGAATTGAATTTAATTGCATAAAGATGAAATCAAGGAATCTGTTGTTACTCATCATCCCGAATTACAAGTTGAAACAAATTTGAAAATTTCACTTTAGATACTTATGGGGCTCTGTCAAACAAAATATTATAAGTTATGGGGCTTTTAGTGGGTGGATATGGTGTGATATAAGGCTCAGCAAGATAAATATTAGGCTCCGCCCAATATTCATCTTGCTCAGCCTTATATCTCACACCATTGAAAGCCCCATGGCGTATTTATTAATGTTCTGTGTTCACTCTCAGGGAATTTCCCGGTTTTTTGTCAGGTGAAGGTCACGCTAGTAGCAGGCGCTGAAACAACGGAGTTTTCTTCTCAATAAACAGGAATTTGTATTAACAATTCACAACTTTAATTCAGAGTTAAGTACGGGAAAAATAAAACAACTGGAGCAAATGGATTAACAATTCTTTCAAGAAGGTAAGTGGGATCAGTTTCATTCATTATTTGTTGTTAATGGTAATATTAATGTCTCTATACGTGTCGTTTTAGTGGTTTATTTATTGTATTTATTTACATTTGTTTATTAAAATTCCTCAAAGACTGGAAGAAACGTATTATAGTTGTACGTTGCTCAACAGACACACACGCAAACTTATTTGTTGTTCGTTGAACACGCGAAATTAAGAAAAACATCGAAGCGAGCGTTGGATGTCAAAAACAAAATGTTGGAACTGACCGTATATAATCTCCATATACGGTAGGCTCGATGATACACAGTCTCATATACGGCCACTAGATATTGAAGCTGATTTGTAAATAACAATTACTAGCATACTAAAATATAATAAATGCCAATTTCATCTCTAGAATACAGGAAGGTGACACAATCCCTGTTAATTGAATACTCATGTTAATTGAATACTATCCATTGGGAAAGTGGCCATTCAATTAACATTGTTCAACTATACCGACAGGCGTTCCTACCACCCATTTCATGACAGCTGTCCCCAAAAGAACATAATATAGAACTATAATAATATCACAGACTGCAAAAGGAATACAGTTAAAACTGGAAGCCCTGTCATGAACTGTGCGCTTATCTGGGCTTAAGTGAACGCAGGAATTGCCACATCTAATGACATCCAAACCACAACGGGTTCTCCTGGTTCCTCTTAGCAACCACAGGCAATGTTTCTGCCAATGGACCTCCAGGTTACCCGGGGGTCCATTGTCTGAAACAGTTCTTGTGCACAGACCATATGTACAGAATTTGATAGCTTTAGTATGGTCATAACGCACAGATTAACGCACAGATAGACGTGCTATTTCTGCGCATTTCGTGACGGGACTTCTAGTTTTAACTATAGTCGGGTCGTACATTGTCCATTTTTGACCACATTCTCGAAAAACTGTTAAAGCTCTCACGTTAACGACGAGGGAGAATCCGAAAATTTGATAATTAAATTTAATTTCGAAAAACTTGAATATCAAGGGTTCTTTTAACACTCATCCTACCGAGTAGCGATGAAACATTTTGAAAACCCGACTTAAATTACATGAGATATGACCTTTATAGCGACAGGCGTTAGCCCCTCCCACTTGGTATCAGGCCTACTATAAACTACAAGACGTATAACTTTGTCCCTGTATCCGGATAAATTCTATATACTGATTGGTCAGAATTAATAGGACAAATAGCCATGGCAAAGGGCGATCCCGTAGGACATACAGCCACGGCAAAGGGCGATCCCAACATCCAAGGTATATAAGGGCGCACGAAGAATCGGTGATATATGGTTTAAATAAAAGCTTTTTAATTTCGCTCGCCTCGATATAAAAATGAAACCAAAAAACCTGAAAATAGCCACAAATATCATCATATTTCAGAAATTCGATCATATTTTGCCGTTATAAAGTAAATAGTCGAAAAAGTAAATCAAACAACTTGAGAAAATTAAAATAAGAGCAAACCTGTAAACAAAATACACCCTGATCTGCATTATCGATTTTTTTGTAGAGTTATTTAAGAAATAACTGTTGTTTTCTTTCGGTGTATGCGATATAAACCGAAATTTTTCAGCGCAAGCTTCATAACTTGCGTAGCGAGTTATGATTAAGCTTGTACTGAAAATTTGCGGTTTATATCGCATAAACCGAAACAAAACAACAGTTATTTCTTATAATTTAATCTGGCGTTAACAGAAAAATATAACGATGTGTGTTAGAACGAAAAACATGTAATTTTTGCAAAAATATAACAGGTTAGGTAAACACGGGAAAGTGTGTCACAAAAGGTCACGTCAGTCATATATCAATTCGACGTTCCATTGGTCCGTTTCAATCAATGCCCAGCAAAAAGCCATCAAGTTATTTTTTGTTGATTTGGTTTGTCGGCATTCATCATTGGCAACTGTTCAGCAGAAATACGAAAAACTATTTGGTTTTGATTGTTAAACAAAGATTGAAAGTTATCATTTGTCACCCCCCCCCCCCCCCTTAAATTGATAAACTCTGCAGGATCACCGATATAGACATTTCCATAACATTCCACAGCCACGATGAATTTAGATATTGAATTTGTGAAACTAATAGTATTGTTTGTTTACGTTTTGATTTTTGATCGCAGACGATGGTTATTTAGCAAGTCACGCAACAATATCATTAAAAACAATTGTTTAGTTTCTCTCAAAATTATGTTCGAATATAAGACCCTTTATTTATCTCCCTCTTCGGTGTTTCTATCAAATTATTTGTTCCCAAGAAATTATTTTCTCGCTCACTGAAGGCGATAGGAATACCGATCGATCAGTCGGCTGACACGTTGACAATAAGGTTGAGTGGGCGGGGCTTACCGATCACCGGGTCTTCATCTCGATATTCTAAATCGTAACGTGATTTGGTTTACACAATTTTGACGAATGTCACGCGGTATACTTTTAACCAATGACACGCGGAAACGGGGCCAAAAATTAAATTATTTTAGATTAAAATTGTAGTCGCTAGAGTACTCACGATTTTGGTCCAATTGATTATGTTTCAAACGGCTCGGTGTTTCGGAACGGACATCCAGGTATTAAATCTTCACATACGATAAATGTTGGCGAAGATAACTTATAATAGTAACATTACAGGCGGTTGAAGAAGCAGTTGATGGCGTGCAGAGTCGCATTTGTTTTATCCACATTGTCGGAACATACAGTTAAAACTAGAAGTCCTGTCATGAAATGCGCACAAATAGCACGTTGATATGCGTGTTAACGCACGCGTTATGGCCCAAGTAAAGCTATCAAATTATGTACATATGGCCTGTGCACAAGCAATGTTTCAGCCAATGGACCTCCGGGTAACCCGGAGGTCCATTGGCAGAAACATTGCACGTGTTTGCTATGAGTAACCAGGAGAACCTGTCGTGCTTCGGATGTCATTCGACATGGCAGTTTCGCGCAATTCCAACGCGCAATTAAACCTAGATAAGCGCACTATTCGTGGCAGGACTTCTAGTTTTAACTGTAGCTAACTAACGTCATGACGTTAATACTTATCGAGGGTATGAAAACCTCATAATTACATTTCACTACAAACAGCTGGAATTTGGAACATAATAGTGCACTTGATGCAGACACATTTTCCTCAATGTTCGGCGTTTCTGCGTTGGTCGTGCTTAGTTGAATGACATCGGGAAATTCGCTTTGTAATCTCAGACTGATTTAGGTTTAAAATGAAATCCGTCCCTTGCCATTGTCATATTTTCTTTACACAAAATATATACAAACCCGGTGATAGAAAATTAGTGGACAATTAAAATGTAGAATTGGTGGTGTGTGTGTGAGGAGTGGCGAATGCCATGTTTTGTATAGCTTTTCCCCCTTAGATACCATTGTACAGTGGTTTAAGTGCGAAATAATCTAATGACAAAGCTGTAAATTTCGCGATACTGCTTTTGTACAGGTCGTAACATCTGTCCTGATTCACGAGATACACTTTTGATTCCAGTGAACTCGCTCTACTATAACCAGTATTCAGATGTACACCCTTGTGAGTGCAACCTGTACACAATAAAAAAATATTTATTTATTTAGCGGAGTTTCGCATTGGTGAGTTCTTTGTCGTACCGGCACAGATGTTTCAGCGCACAGTGTTTTGATGATTCTGCTGAGAGACGTTGCATAATCCTGGAAGAGGTGAGTCGTGAAGTCTTGGCTTCTTACACGCGGAGCCATGTCTTCACCAAACACCAAATGACACTGCCGGGTCATAATCTTACCTTATTGAACAGGGGGCAAACATTAAGAACTGTTTTTCAGATTACTTACAGAATCTATCACATTAACCAGATCAACAATTTGCGAGAACAAAGTTGATTAAAATTGTTTGCCTTGCGAGAATCATTTGCGAGAATCGAATCTGATTCTCGTATTACTTCTACAGTTAAAACTAGAAGTCCTGTCACTAACAGTGCGCTTATTTAGGCTTAATTGCGCGTTGGAATTGCGCGCGATTGCCATATCGAATGGCATCCAAATCACGGAAGGTTCTCCTGGTTACTCATGGCAACACATGCCACTGAGTATGGTTTACCAAAAAGATAGGTTTTCAGTACCGATTTGAAAGCACTTGGCGCAGTCTGTCGCACTGAAATGGGTAGCTCATTGAAAAGCCTAGGTGCACTATGAGAGAAGGAGCGGCCACCATATGATACCAAGTTGCAGGTAGTCTCTTCAAGCAAGTCATGCATAGAAGACCTTAACGTGCGTTTAGGCTCATACGGAACCACTAGGTCGCTTATATAAGCCGGGGTCAGATCACAGCAGCGAGCCCTGTGTGCAAAAAGTAAGACCTTGAACTGAATCCGTGATGAAATAGGAAGCCAATGAAGATCTTTCAGGACTGGAGTTATGTGTTGGCGCCGCTTCGTCAGTGAGACAATACGGGCAGCTGTGTTCTGTATTTGTTGCAACCTTTGTATCTGCTTGCCTGGAAGCCCATACAACAATGAGTTGCAATAATCTAAGCGTGATGTGATAAATGCATGCACCAGGCACACTGCAGCCTTCTTCGTCAAAATTTTTCGAGAGCGACCCAGTTTACGGAGGTACCAGTTGGCAGACTGACATATTTTGGTAATATGATCAGCCATAGTTAGGTGTCTGTCGAAATAGACACCTAAATTCCGAACCTTAGTTGACGGATTAATCACTACATCACCAACCATGAGCCGTGGCAGAGTGTCTGGTGCGGGTCTGAATCTTGAGGAAAATACTATCAGCTCAGTTTTTTCGTCATTTAATTTAAGTTTGTTTTGTAGCATAAATGCTCTCACTTCCTTAATACAGTTTTCGAGACGCATAAACTGTGTGGCTGTATCTTCATAATCAATGGGGTTAAATTCTACATATAACTGGGAGTCGTCAGCGTAAAAGATGCACTCAATACCGTGTGAGCGAATAATGGCGCCCAGAGGCTGCATATAAAGGGTGAATAAAATTGGGCCGAGAACGGAACCCTGGGGTACCCCAAATTCAAGTGAGGCTATTTCAGATTTGTTGCCATCAACGGTAACACACTGGGTTCGGTTACTCAAATAAGATCGAAACCAATCTAGTGCTGATCCTTCTATTCCTAGCTGAGAAAGTCGTTCAAAAAGAATTTCATGGTCAATCGTGTCGAATGCGGCTGAAAGGTCAAGTAGCACCAACGCAACACCTTTTTTGTTGTCAATAGATTCCAAAACCGCATTTTGGACTGAGAGAAGGGCAGTCTCTGTTGAATAACCAGGTCTATATGCAGACTGCTTAGGGTCAAGTAAACAATTATCGTCCAAATGCGCACGCAGTTGTTGTGCAATGACTTTTTCTATAATCTTGGAGATAAAAGGAAGATTCGAGACCGAAAACATACCCTTTTACTCAGAAGAACAGCTGCCAATGTTATTATACTGATACAAAATATCATGACTCCAAAATAACCGAGGGCAGTTAAGGATTCCTCAGCGGATCCCGTTCCCAGTATATTGGTGTAAATTGTCAGACAAGTAATAGTTAGTGTTTCCACATACATTGAAGCAATGTAATGACGCATGAACGAATCAAACGCCCAAACAATACTAAGCAGTTCTTCAAGTCGAGATTTCGCCCGTCGTATATAACCACTTGTTTGGCTTTGGGTGTTTTTTGTAATATTAAGGTTATCGCCTATTGCTTTTATTTCAACGCACATGGTATACATAAACAAGCAATATGCGGCAATGGTGAGAAAGCTGTTAAGACATATGATGAGTGAAACCACGAACAGACACGCCATTTTAAAATTTTTGTTTTCCATGTCCTCAATTCCAAATACCTTCAACGACAGAAGACTGGAGATGGCAGGTAGATTTTTATTGGCCCTCGAGATGATTATTGTAAAAGCCGCGGTACTGCAAACTGTACAACCCAGACAAACTGGAAAGGCGAAGTTGAAAACTGTCTTTACTTTTCGTGTATTACAAACCAATCCATACTTATCTTCATAAGTCAGGAGACCATCGACGAACGGCTTGAATTCAGCAGAGAACGTCCAAAGTGATGTTACAACAGCATAGCTAAACAGTGTATTGAATACAGCATTAGTGACTGTTGAAAGAATTGCTGCAGAAAGGCCTCCATTTCGCTCATCGTATATTTCGTACAAGACACGCACGGCGTTTAAGCATAAAATCAAACACACACCGATGCAATAAAGTAGATGAGTAACGCCCCTGATAGTGAAACTTCTACGAGAGAGTCCATTTCTATGTACATTGTACAATAAATCATTATATATTCCACTTATTTTCATAAGAGTAACAATGCGGCGAAATGCTGGTCCAATGATTCTTATTCTTGGAGACTGTTGTTCAGCATCCTCTGACGCTGCGACCGATATAACCGTTGCTGGCATTTTATATAAGTTCACAGTTTATGTTTGCACGTTGAGGCAGAGCACCATCATGAAACACATCACTGATATGCTGTCTGTCGATATTTTCTCAGTCAATGGCTATTTGTAGACTCGGTTACGTGATCAGATGGGTCTTGATTGCGCGTTGCCTCATTCAATATCTGTACCTGAATTTTGTAAAGAAAACAAAATATATTTTATCGAATTGGAGTAATGCATACAATTCATGGCTAACTGTACTGTCCAAAAAGAGTTAAGCCCCTTCCCCGTCACCTCCCTATAATACCAGCGGGTATACAGTAAATGCGTAAATTCTTCTGAGAAAACCTACTATTTGCAGAAGGGGGAATATGCCTTATTAGTGAAGCAAGGCTTTCTAGAGCTTTCTTTTTATTGAATGAATAATAGGCACTGCCGACGTCATCAGAACTTTAAAAAACGTCACGTTGTTCAGTACCTGATGGAACAGACTCGAGTATATCTAACACACCTTAACTCTTTACCTAACATGAAAAGCAGACGACACTTGCAAACAAAATTCTTGAATAACTATTTTTTTCATTTTGTGTCTCAAAACATAGGTTATGCCCCCTCGCTGGAAAGAGCTCGACGAGCTCGTTCCTACGAGGGGTCATAACCTACGTTTTTGAGAAAAAATTGACAAAATAATGAAAATTATTGGCGATTTTGAAGAATAGCGCTGGTCGGTTTTGGCCGTTACGTTTGGTAAAAGGTTAATCGGCGTGGCATGCTGTGCATGACCTACCGAATTTCTCTCACTGGGATGTTGTCTCATTTCTTTATAAGCCCACGGCAGTGAAGTGGTCAATAGCCAGCAGATATTCACCAGTTTTTAGGATGTATGCCCGATCCGATAGAGGAATGCAGCACGTCACAATATAAGCTAGTCGTATACCCACAGGTATTATGGGCGAGGGTGCTTCACTTGTTTTGGACAGTATATTTCCATCACTAGAAATGAATTCTTGAAAAGTTATCCCCAGTCAATTTGATGAATTTATGAATGCATTTAATAAGAAGGATATGCAATTTAAAATGTTGATGTGTTGCACAACTGAATTCAACAGTGTACACATCACTTTATTATAAAATATATAAGAGACATATAATGTTTAAATACGAGAAATATTTTGTCGAGTTGGCGAATTAAGAAAATGTTTTGTCAGTGTAACACAAGAGTCATTACTTTCAAACTGCCCACCAGACAAAACGTCCCTCGTTTTGAAACAACTCCCGCTGATATAATAGATTAAATATATTTACCTAACACGAAACGCAGTCGACACTTGCAAATAAAGTTCTTGAAGCACCATTTTTTTTATTTTTTGCCTCAAAAACATAGCTTATAACCCCTCTTTGGAACGAGCTCGTTGAGCTCTTTCCAGCGAGGGGCCATAACCTATGTTTTGAGACACAGAATGAAAACAATAGTTATTCAAGGTCATAAGCTATGTTTTTGTGACAAAAAATGAAAAAAATAATAAAGATTGAATGGTGAATTTTGTGAATAGCGCTGGCCGGTTTTGGCCGTTACGTTGGGTAAAGGGTTAACCGAATACCTGTAATATTATGTTATGCATGAATACTTTTCCAACATCGTCAACGTTAACCCTTTACGTAAGTTAGCTGAAAGAAACGGCAAATGCCATTTCAAAAAAACGTCGCCATTCAAATTAAATTACTTTGAAATTCCCCCACCCCTGCCCAAGGAAAAAAAACATATCTGATTTACCCTTATTGGAACGAGAATGTTCCAACGAGGAAACATAAGCTATGTTGCTTTTTTGATAGAAATGAAAATAGATAGATAACCTGTGGTTTCTCATTTTAACGAGTCCAACGGGCTCGTTGTAATGATGAAACACAAGATATGTTTTTGAGACAGAAATGAAAGGACACAATTATTCCTACTATTTTTTCTTTGCAAGTGTCGTTTGGTTTTCGTGTCAGGAAAAGGGTTGCAACCATCATATGTTCATTCCTGAAGTGAGTTCAACAGATCAGACCGCATATCAGTTGGAGACCTCGTTACCTCACCAGTTCGCCTTTGTTTGGTTATTTTCAAAACTATTGCTTGCTTTAAAGGACGTTTTCATTCGTTTGTTTTTTTTTTGATTCGCCTATTCATATTTATGTTTTTATGAGTTAGGGCATATATTGTAAGAAAAATGAAAAAGCACTGCACAATCAACAGTTTCGTCACTCCCAAACGAGCATTATCAAGTTCAATGAAGCATAATCACCGAATACTATAAATGTCAAGATACATGTACAGTTAAAACTAGAAGTCCTGCCACGAAAAATGCGCTTTTCTAGGCTTAATAGTGCGTTGGAATTGCGCGCAATTGCCATATCGAATGGCATCCAAAGCAAGGCAGGTTCTCCTGGTTATTCATAGCAAACACATGCAATGTTTCTGCTAATGGACCTCCGTGTTACCCGGAGGCCCATTGGCTGAAACATTGCTTGTGCGCAGGCCATATGTACAAAATTTGATAGCTTTACTATAGCCATAACGCGAACATTAACGCGCAGATCAACGTGCTATTTGTGCGCATTTCATGACAGGACTTTTAGTTGTAACTGTATCTCCTGATGTTGAGTTAACGATTTACTGGAATCAACTCAAAACATTTAAAAGTTTGTCTCAAATGTTTTGTTAAACTGTTTTGTATTAACCGTAGGATGTTGCTATTAATTGTGGACTTTCGGCCCTCTGTGTGATATACATGGCATTTATAAAACATTGATCATGAGGCGATAGAATTATCAGCCATTTTAGATATGTACCTCTCATACGTCTTTGGAAAGATAGGATGAGAGACCTCCTTTCATTTTTTATTGTAAAAACACTCTTAATACGACCCTGTTCTGTAATACAATTTCCAAATCTTGATAGGACGTGAATAATAATATAATTTCCCCCCCCCCCCCCCCCAAATTTTATATTCTTCACATACATGGCATACCTCCTGATATAATCCTACTGGCCTACTGGGTTGTATAAAGCAGTGGTGTGTCTCAATATTTGGTGTCATGATTTTAAAACTACTACTGTTGCCGCGTGCAAAAATCCATTTGAAAAGTGATAATGGCATTTTCGATTCATTATTGGAATAGAATTGGAAAGGCAACGACTGGAAGTGGAAAAACGAAGATTCAAACGAAGTGCCCTTAGCTTTTGGAACATGAGAGATTTCCGTATAATTACGTCCGCGCCATCGTTACAATTTGAAATTATTTCGATCTGATTTTATCTCGATAAACCTGGCAGCTAAACAAGCTTAACGCTTATTATATGTTTCCTTTCCACGGTAGGTCATACAGATTGACAAAACAACGACGAGATATTATTTATATCTGTTCTAGTGGGCAGGGCTCAAAATAAGCGGTGTCGCGTCGCTCTTTGCTATGCAAAACTTGCAAAAAGCTACACAATGTTCAATTATGTATAGCATTTTGCGATACAAGATAATCAACTGCAGCCTATTAGGCTGCAGTTGATTATCTTGTATCTCAAAATGTAAATGAAAATTTGCAAACAAATTTGAAAACTAGTTCACTGATGCGTTACTTCTGATTGTGGAATATTCCATGCATAACTCAGATTAACTCTCCATCAAGCATCATTAGCAATTTCATATGTAAGATGAATTCTATTGGTTTAAATTCTTCCTGTTTTTTTACAACATTTTGCATAAAATGTCCATTAAAAATAACTTCAAGCCCATCAAATTAAAAATCCCAACTTCCATTTTGAGAATTCTATTAAACAACCAAGACGCCAATTGAAAATATCCAAGTCCATGCAACATCTAAAGGCAGTTCAGTTAAAAAAAAACATAGTAAATGTTTCATGTGTTGCAGATCATTTGGAAATGCCCAGAAATGGATGGAAACATTTTGAAATTATTTGTTTCGTTCATTAATGGAGTGTTTATTACTTGTTTAGTTTGATAGCGGCCGGCATATCAGCCATCGGTAACTTTATATCAGCCTTCGGCCTCAGGCTGATATGAAGTTACCTCAGACTGATATCTCGACCACTATGACACTAACTAGGTAATACCCCCTATTTACAAATTTGGATTCGCGTTTTGTTGTCCACACGCCCTATCCCCTGGCGTATCTGAGAAATTGCCTTCTGCACACTGCTGATCACACTTATTCAGAGTTCGTAATATACGTAATCGTTTAAGATATCGGTGGGATAATCGGTCGATAAGTCAGGTGCTCCTGGTTACATTCTTTGTTTATGATAGCACGATTTCAATACCTCGTGCATATTACATAACTTGTCGAAACTGAAGATCTACTGGGTTGTGCTGGACGACTAAAGCCTTCGTTGGACAACCAAAAGTTCGACTGAAATCTGAATCTGAAACTCCTTCGAATCTTTTTGGCAAATTGATCACAGAATGATCAAATCAGGATGGTCGTAGTGTTGGAATAAACTTCGATGATTTGGATGTGTTTTAGTCACTCTAGTCTTAACTTCAGCTGTATGGAATATCCATGTGCAGTAGAGATCAAAATCCACGCGTGGGCAATATTACCACACATGAGTAACCTGTACATCTCCGACAAAAATCAATGGAATCGTCCTCACGTTTTCAATGAACGAAGTATCGGGTACCACCAGATGCTGCTTTCATTGAATATTTGCAGAAAACTAGTGACTATTCATTGACAAAAATGCCCGTAGCCAAAATTGATTTTTACTATTCAATGATGATTGTACTGCGATGTTACAAATAATCAATAATATACGGCAATTTACGTCTGCCCCAAAACTGAACCCACTGATTCAGATTCTGTAATATCCGTCAACGTTTGAGATGCCGATGCATTTTATTAAATGTCGGAGACGTCAGATGCTCACTGATACATTTCTGTTTGTTGTACAATTTAATAGACCATGCAAACTATACAACTTAAACATCAACTAAAATTATGGCAATGTTGGACGACTAGAGCCCTCGTTGGCCAACCAATATTTCTACTGTAGTCTGAAATATATTTTAATTATTCTGACGAATTGAACACAGAATGTCCTAATATTTGACGGAGTGGTCGAGTAAACTTCTGTTATTTGAGTCTTCGTTTCGTAGCTCGAGTCTTAACCGTAACTGCGCAACATCAAACGGGGATCAAAAACATACATTTCCATCCCCGTGGTTTGTAATGCCTTCAGTAACATATGAGTGAATTTATCTGTTATGAAGACGATTTAACGCATAACAATTTCAATAGAGGGGGTACATTTCCAGTGATGGAGGTGTTAATCCTTTACCTTACATGAAAAGCAGACGTCCTGTACAAACAAAATTATTGAATAACTATTTTTTTTCATTTTTGTCTCAAACACATAGGTTATGACACCTCATTGGAACGAGCTCGACGAGCTCGTTCCAAAGAGGGGTCATACCCTATGTTTTCAAGACAAAAAAATGAAAAAAAATAATGAAAATTAATTCACAAGTTTTGAGAATAGCGCTGGCCGGTTTTGGCTGTTATGTTGGGTAAAGGGTTAATATTTTTGCGTATTTATTTATTAGAAAAGTTAGTTCGGAGATAGATTCCCAGTGATGGAGGTGTTAATATGCTTACGTATTTATTTATTAGTAAAGTTAGTTTGTACATCTATTTACATGGTCAAAGAAGAGAAGCAACTCCACAAAAATTCATGTACAAGCTTTGAAATGCATAGTGCTACTTGCTCAAGATTTCTGAAAATAAATGATCAAACAGGGAAACCGACTCCTCGAAATTCAACTCTAAGCATTAAAATGTGCTATTTGTCGTATATCAGGGTATGGATGTGGAGTGGGAGTGTTAAATTTTGTATAATAAAACGCGACCATCCACATTCATTTCTTCTATATATCAGCACGAAGTTTTTTTTTCCAATTGTCGTATGCATAAATGTTTGATTAAAGAAGACAGCACCATATTCCGAGTGCTATGCAAATTCAAAGTTACAATACAGACATTGGGAAATGAGTGCGGTGAACGACGCATGGAATCCGGCCTACGTGTAAGAACATAATGTTCCTAAGAACGCATCTGAGCGGTTTTTAAGCATCTAAGTGGCGTTGTATCGTGACTAAAATACTTCAACACAAAACGGTGTCAAGCAAAAATGTAAACGGGCCGCTGGAGGCCTATATTTTCTTTAAACATATCAGCCCCATTCGCTTAACTCAAGAACTCAAGAAGAATGGTTGTATAAATATAGAACACTTCTCTGATAGAGAACGATGGATAGGAATTAATGACTCTTTTGGAGTTTTTCAACAAAACTCCAACTCAGGTCGTCGCTTTCCGTGCCCCGAAATCGATCCTCGTTATTTCTGCCCTAGTATTCGACGGCAAGAGAAATAAATCGACAACAATTCAACAAGGATGGCAACCAATAATTTGGGCAGTAGGATTAATTAATTAATTAACCTCTCACTGAATACTAAATAGATAGGAACATTGATATTTTTATTAAAAAAATACCAGCCGTGTTGACCTAATTCAAGAAGAGTCGTGGTACGGGTGAGAGGTAAGACACCACGACCCTGTTGGCGTATTTCCTGTATTGATTACACAAACCCAGGGCGGATCGTTCATTCCGGTCACTCGTACTCTACTCTCATTGTGTTCTATCTTAGTATTTGACGAACAGAGGGCAGAAGGAGGCAACAAACTGATAGGGATGATCACTGAGATGTAAAATTAAATAATTGATGAACATACCCCTGAGTACAAAATAGATTAGTCCATTTTGCTGTAAATTATATTCTTTAAGACAATACCATTCAAGGGCTCGTTGCAGAAAAGGTAAATTGTTGTAAGCTTCTGACATTTAATTGTTTTTGTTGTTCACATTCTGTATTCTCTGTTTTTGTTCTGTGACAATGTTCTGCCACATTTGATAAAACTCGTAAACACTTCCCATGAAAAAAATAATAATAACTCTATTCAATCGCCAAACTTAACATCAGAACCACGCTTGCTTTTAAAATTGTGATTATTTTACACGCGTCGACAGAGATTAGTTGAGTGTTGGGTTTTCGTTAGGCAACGTCTGACTAAAAAGCTGGTGTCTTTAGCTCGCTAACTTGCTCTTTTATGAGCAGGTCGTGTTCTGATGGCGATAGTTTTACACACTTTCATAAACGCGTGTAACATCGCGAAAACCGAAAAAGCGCCTGAAAAAAGGAAACAAAAAGCGATCCAGATCAGCAATGTCTCCTCATATCATTTTCGATTGTTGCTGAGAATTTCGACCTATTCCCATTTTGCTCTATCGGATTCCTCCACATTTGAAATAGCAATAACTACTTTATAAAACAAAGACTGAACCGCAGCACAAAACCTGGAAACCATTATTCGTTAGTGAGTTGTTGACACCCAATGGTTGTTGCAATCATAGGCTGACAACATCGCGACTAAGAACTGCTCTGTGTATACGAGTATTACAGAACTGGCAATCAACGGAGTGCAAGAGGAAACAATTCTCTCGCAAAATGAAGCAACAGTACAAGGATAGTCGACCCGTGTGTTTGGTGCAGAAGACGTTTTGAATTGAAAACTGCTCAAAAAAGAATCTCAAAAACAAATAAATGCATCGACAGACTTTTCAGATATATCTTTTGCGCTGACAATTCTGTCAGCACAAGAGATATATCTGGAAAATCTGCACGAAACAGTAAACAATCATTATATATGTGCAGACATAATTTGTTAGGATTGTTTACTGTTTCGTATCGTGTTCATGTTTTCGGATGCCAATGGTGCCAATTGCACAGCGAACTTACTTTGGCATCAAAAATACAGTATTTGGCACAGCATTTATCACCAACATTTGGCTCAAAAAATATACATTTGGAGGGTAGCAAAAGCATTATCGATGTCTAACAACACATGTGAGACAAAATGTACACCTGTCTAGTGATTTCTTGACAACAGACACAATTGTGGCTCTCTATGGGTCTATGGGATTAACTATTTATCCATTTAATTATAAAAACATTTCTTTGTTACTTCATTTTTTTTTCTTGCTTAACCCTTTGAAAACGTAAGACCGATTTTTCGTCCAAGGCGTAATTTTGTCCAAGTTTTGTTTTATTATAAGAGGTCTGTACACGGGGAATTGATGATAAAATAATAACTGTAGTCTGCAGCCAGACGGCTGCAGACAACAGTTAATATTTTATCCTACCTGTATATTGATATTGGACTGACCGTCTCACTGTAAGTGTACACAAATGGGATACCATTCCAGGAAACCGTTTTTTTAGATTTTTTTTTTCGGTACAGTACAGTCGCCGTGGACTTGTCGTTATCCGCGCTTGGGCAGTGATGTCCTCGCATATGTTTACTAGATAATAAAAATCATCATCAGCAAAATTTTAATTAATGAAGCACAGGGTTGTACCCGGTGCTTCATAAATTAAATCTTTGATGATCATTCCTATAATCTGTGTTTGGAATCTAATATTATTACCCACCCGTGGAAAGTGACCAGTCCACGGTGGCCGTACTGTAGGTAGCAAATGCATTTTGGTTAATTATTTCAGTGCGTCGTTTTCCATAAAAGCTGTGTCTTCCAACACATGCGAGACAGATTTCACACCTGTTAAGTAATCTATTGACAACAGACATAATTATAAAAACATTTATTTGTTATTTATTCTTTTTTTTTGCTGAACCTTTTTAGAATCCTTCTGGAAGATACTACGTTTGCTACTGATTTATTTGAAGTCAAAAAGAATGAGTAAATAATATGCATGAAATTGTCCTCTCGTTTATATTTATCTACATTTTGTATCATTTTGATGTTTCTTGGCAGCGAAAATACTTAAAAAGCCAGGTAAAACTAAATTAAAATATCGCACTTTGAGTGCAACAAGGCACCGTTTGGATTGCTTTAGATTACAGATAACACTTACTTGCACTGAAAGGACGATACGTGGTTTATTTGTTGTCACTTACAGTCAGTTTCAATTTGGCACTAATTTGTTTCATTTGGCACCAAAAAAGTTCATTTGGCACCGAGCAAAAATTCCACTTTGCACAAACAATTTCCGCCCAGCGTGAACACTGGCTTCAAGTGAACAAAATGACCATCTGGAATTCGTCGAATATATAATAGCCTCCACATTTGCGTGTTAACCCTTTACCCAACGCAGACGAAATCAAGATTTATTATTTTAAATATAATTTTTTTAAATTTTTCAAAAAATTTCAACAAAACCATATCATATGACCCCATCATTGGAACAAGCTTAATGAATGAGCTCGTTCCAATGAGGGGTCACATGATATGGTTGTGTTGAAATATTTTTAAAAATTTAATTTTTTTCAACTGCTCAATTTGCATATTACGCGGGCGGATGCGAGCGATTCGTTAGGTAAAGGGTTAAAGTATTCTTAATGCATGTTTTCAAGTTATTTGATATGTTTTAGTAAGCAATAAGCTATTGATGAGAGCTATGAACAATAACATACCTCCTTGGTGAATAAGCAACTGCACTTTGAGATTATTTTGACAAAAATCCCTTAGCAGAGGATGTTTATATATTTATACCATGGTTATGAAAAGCCTATGACATAAATTTTAGCTTTACACACCAGTGCTCAAAATAACTTGTTTTCTTTGCGTAGCAAAATGCTACACATTTCCAAGAAAATGAATAGCATTTTGTAAAAATTCCGTAGCTAATTTTGTGTACCAGAGTTATGTTATGCTGTTTTGTATTGAATTCTTCTAAGTAGAGAGAATAGTTTCCATCCATTTCTGGGCATTTCCAAATGATCTGCAACACATGAAATGTTTACTATGTTTTTTTTTTAACTGAACTGCCTTTAAGGGTTGCATGGACTTGGACATTTTCAAATGGCGTCTTGGTAGTTTATTAATAGAGTTCTCAAAATGGAAGTTGGGATTTTTAATTTGATGGGCTTGAAGTTATTTTTAATGGACATTTTATGCAAAATGTTGTAAAAATGGGAAGAATTTAAACCAAGAACATTCATCTTACATATGAAGTTGCTAATGATGCTTGATGGAGAGTTACTCTGAGTTATGCCTGGAATGTTACACAATCAGAAGTAAAGCATCAGTGAACTAGTTTTCAATTTTGTTTGCAAATTTTCATTTTCGAGTACACTTTGCGATACAAGGTAATCAACTGCAGCCTAATAGGCTGCAGTAGATTATCTTGTATTGCAAAATGCTATACATAATTGAACATTGTGTAGCTTTTTGCAAGTTTTGCATAGCAAAAAGCGACGCGACACCGCTTATTTTGAGCCGTGTTACACACCAACCGTGGTGAACACGCTAGCAATGGGATTTCATTAGTTAAAGTTTACACCTACAGCAGAACTATATCCAAGCTGACCTGTGGTGACGTCAAACTGAATGCAAACTTTGTCTAAATTTACCACACGTCGCCCCGCGAAATGTGAAATGAAAACGGCCATTATTTATTTTTTTTTTTTTTTTTTTTTTTTTTTTTTTCCAATTGTTTATTTGGTGATATTTTGCAGAGGCCACGATTTTACAATCCTCCGTACAATCTCACGTGGCTAGGAGATGCAAGAGGGCATACAACATATTACATATTATGTTATCAAATTCAAATCTGTCACAGCGAAAGATGCTCTAACAACTGGAAAAAATGTGTATGTATGTGTAAGTATGTACAATAGGGTGTATTTGGGGGGGGGGGGGCGTGTTTGTGTGTGTGCATGTGTTTATGTAGGTGTATTTGAGTGTGTTGTGGTGGAAGTGGGGTGGGCTTAGTGGGTTAGATTGAGACTGATTCTATGAAAAAGACGATAGAGGGGGTAATTTGAGACGACTTGCTGAGACAATTCGTTATTTGTATATGCAGCCATATTTTGTCGATTAGCTCAGTTTTCACTCGTTTGAAGGCAGACATCCTAGTGACTGGATTCGGTGTTCCCGGGAACTTTGCGGATGAAGAGGAAATGAGCCTGACTCTAAGTAAGATGCAATGGTCTCAGGTCTTTAGTCCCCTCACAAAGTTTATTGCCCCCGAGTTGCAGCAAAGAGTGTCCAAAATCACACTTAAAGTAACTTACCACTCATTGCAGGCTACAAGCAAATATATATGTCCGAGGAACGGACTTTTGAGGTCGTAGGGATTACATCCGCGCCCTGTGCGTCTATACAGATTACATGGGACGTTATGATACATGACCTCTTCTAAAGTGTTATTACAGAGGTAATGTCGGAATAGGTAATTATTCGCAAGCAATATTGTCGAGTTTGTTCCATTTTTCAGAATATTCGCTGGCTAGGTTATTTTTTGTATATATGTATTCCTCTATTTCGTAAAATCCTTTTAGGCGGATTCTAAAGTTGGCGAGGCTAGGAGACATTTGTTGATATTTACAACAGTATATATGATGTTTAGCCAAAATGATGATACTATTGATTATGTCATTAGGGTCTTCTGTTCCGAGTAGTATATTTCTTTTAGTCAAACAGATAGATATGTCCCGTTCTTGTAAAAATATTTGGCATTCCTTCCAGAATTTTTTGATTATGTTGCAGGACCAGAAGATGTGGGAAATAGTTTCTTCTTCTGTTTTGCAGAAATTACATAGAGGGGAATGAGTATTGTTAAATTTAGCTATATATTTGTTTACTCCTAATATTCGATTGATAATTTTGTATTGAAAGTATTTTAATTTGTTATCCATAATACCACATTTGAATGGATTTTGGTATATTGTAGTCCAGTTTAGGTCTAATTCGATTTCTGATTCCCATTTCAATTTTGATTTACATTTAATGTTTTTTTGTGTATTTTGAAGCTTCAGCAATCTGTAACCTTTTTCTGATAAGATATTTTGATAAGGGGTGGGGATAATAGGTTGTTCGATTGATGCAATTGTTTCTTGGTCTAACTTAAACTCTTTCATTGCTTTTCTAATTCCCGTTATTACGCCAGAGTAACTTATAAAATCGGTGAAATTTCCATATCTATCTTTAAACATTTGATAAGACATGAGACTACCATCTGGATTAAACATATCTCTAATGCATCTGATTCCACGTTTATTCCAGGCTGGAATACTAATTATATTTTCCATGTTATTTAATCCACTGCTATAACCAAAGGAAGACTTAATAAAATCTGTTGCTGTTCGTTTGAATGTTACAATATACTGTTGCCATGATTGCAGGACATCAAGCCAAAAGGTATGACGCACAATGCGCTTTTTGAGCTTTTCAACAAATTTATGTTCCGCAAAATTTTCTCCGATTTGTGCAATATTAGCTATGGACTTGAAAAAAACCGTTGAGAAACTATTTTTTGTGAGGAGTCTTTTTATCACGAGACCTTCATAGTGTTTATATGTATCTCTAGATCTATCATTTTCAGGCCCCCCTCTGCATACCCCGATATGAGACGCTGCCTCTTTATTTTGTCTACACTACTTCCCCAAATAAAATTGAACAACAGGCTGTTTATTTCTTTTAAGAATTTTGGTGAGGGGTTGTGGATCGAAAGAAGTAAATGATTTAATTGGGGAACTAGAAAGGTTTTAATTACTGTTATTTTTCCCAGAGGTGTTATTTGACGTTTTTTCCAGAAATTTAGAATTGTTTTCATTTTATCCATTTTTTTACTATAGTTTTCTTCGACCGGGTCCTTATTTCTCATATTGAACTCTACACCGAGAAGCGTGAATTTAGAAGCGACTTCCACATCAGGATATCCAGAGGGGGCATGGGCTCTGCCTTTTATCGTTCCTATCCCTATCAATTTTGTTTTCTTCAGATTAATGTTTAGCCCTGAGATTGAGGCAAATTTATTTAAGACCATTAACGATGTTGCAGTTGATTTCTGAGAGCCATTTAGTAGTAGACACGTGTCATCTGCGTACTGGCTAAGTTTAAATTCTTTCCCCGAGTGGCATATACCTGTTATATCTTCATTTTGTTTGATTAGCATTGCGAGTATTTCAGCACCTAGAATAAATAAATATGGGGACAATGGGTCACCCTGCTTACAGCCACGCTGCAGGTGGACAGGCTCCGACATAAAACCAGACTGAAGCATAGTCGAGAATGTGTCGTTATAGATAGTTTTTATCCATTTTTTGAATGATTCACCGAAATTAAAAAACGTGAGTGTTTGTAGAATAAAATTCCATTCAATGGTATCAAACGCCTTTTCAAAATCTATTAACAGTAAACTGCCAGGATGATTTTCTGACTCTGTATAGTCTATAACACCTTTCACTATCCTAATGTTTTCGGCAATGCATCTACCTTTAATAAAACCTGTTTGGTCATCACTAATTAGTTTGGGTAGGAGAGGTTTGATTCGGTTAGCCAATGCGGTCGTGGTAATTTTATATGGGATGGTGAGGAGGGTGAGGGGTCGTTGGTTGGTTATTAAGGCTTTGTCTTTGTCCTTTTTGGGGATGCATTTTAATATGCCATGGCGCTGAGTGACTGAGAGATTTTCTACATCATACGCATAGTTTATTGAATCTAAAACGTAATGTCCAATGTCTATCCAAAAGAATTTAAAGAATTCAACCGTAGATCCATCGATCCCAGGGGCTTTATCGTTTTTCATTCTCTTTAAAGCATCAGTTAATTCTACTAAGTTCAGGTAGCCATCTGCGGTTAACGATTCAGCTTTGCTTAGGGTCGCCACCTTTGATTTGTCAATTATCTGGTCCAGATTAACGTCTTCTAGATTTGATGTCTTATAAAGATTTTGGTAAAATTTCTTCAGTTCACTTAATATTTCCTTTTGTTCCGTTAAATATGATCCATCTGATTGTTTAATCCTAAAGATTGTGTCATTTTGATAATTGCGTTTCTCAAGTCCACAGAAATATTTAGTTGTTTTTTCCCCATCTTCCACCCACCTAGCTCTTGATCTTAATAATGTGCCATTCAACCTATTTTCTTTAATTTTTTTGAGTTCTTCCGCTATCAATGTTATCGCCGAAACGAAGCGGAAAATGAAACGGAACCTTTTTCGTTTTAATATCATACTATTTCCAGTTATGGCTGCTTTATTAACATGAGACAATACATGTTTATTAATTTTTGGCATCTTATGAGGTAAACCAATTTAAAAAACGGAATAAATAATTGCCGTCCACCAAAGCGTGGACGAATGTTTTATTGGAAAAATTCAAGGCATCAGCGATCGTCTCAGTGCGCTAAGTTATTCCGTTTTTTAAATTGGTTTACCTCATAAGATGCCAAAAATTAATAAACATGTATTGTCTCATGTTAATAAAGCAGCCATAACTGGAAATAGTATGTTATTAAAACGAAAAAGGTTCCGTTTCATGTTCCGCTTCGTTTCGGCGATAACATTGATAGCGGAAGAACCGCCCACCGATTTTCATGTAAATAAAAACTGATTCGCACGTCTGTACGTCTGCTGTTCAGTATAGTCGAGAAAAAATAATAACGACTCTAAATATATCTGGTATATACCACTCATGGCATAAATAAAAAAAAATACCCCAAGTAGTTTGGTGTAACAAATGTTCCAAATGTTCACCACTCGTGAAGAAGTGGTGTTAACCGCGCACCGAATGCTTGCGATTAAAACAACATCACCATTCGTGGTGAACATTTGGTACACCAAGCTAGTATGGGTATATTCTATATTTTAATACCCCAAAACTACAATTGCCGGATATCTTCTTAACTCTGTATAGAGGAAGGAGTTTACAATGGGAGGGGCGACAATTTCCACATAAATTGTTACTGTGTATGACAATAATAAAAAAACACATTCTCTCAAACTGATTGACTGATTTTTGCCTGATTTTCTGACAAAATATGTTCAAAGGCCTTACCTGATGGAGTATCAGAATATATTATACCTCACGTGATTTTCTCTTCCTCTGATCAGCTGATAGGCACTTTGGTCTTTCCGATAGTTTTACCTGTCGAGGGTTCAAAAATTAATAGTGCATTGTTCGCATACACTCTACACATTTTAAAAATAGCCGCGGAATATTCTAGAGCATTTTTCGGATAGAACACAACCCGCCATTTAAAAAGTGTTTTTTGGAGTTCCATTTTGTCATTTCCACGTTCTAAAAAGACAATGCCAGTCTCGGGCAAAGTCCTGGAAAATAGGTACTATATTCAGGGTAGGAATCTGATAGAGTATCAAGATTCTTCCTCTGTGTTTTCGATATATATACATTATCATGACCATATGCATGACCTGTAATTTGTATCAGATTCTCGGTCGTGTTTACAATCGGATCACAACTCGCCCTGACGGGCTCGTTGCGATCCGATTGCATATTACGCAGCAGGATGCGGGCGATTCGTTAGGTAAAGGGTTAAAGTATCCTTAATGCATGTTTTCAAGTTATTTGATATGTTTTAGTAAGAAATTAGCTATTGATGAGAGCTATGAACAATAACATACCTCCTTGGTGAATAAGCAACTGCACTTTGAGATTATCTTGACAAAAATCCCTTAGCAGAGGATGTTAAAATATTTATACCATGGTTATGAAAAGCCTATGACATAAATTTTAGCTTTACACACCAGTGCTCAAAATAACTTTTTTTCTTTGCGTAGCAAAATGCTACACATTTCCAAAAAATGAATAGCATTTTGTAAAAAATTCCGTAGCTATTTTTGTATACCAGAGTTATGTTATGCTGTTTTGTATTGAATTCTTCTAAGTAGTGAGAATAGTTTCCATCCATTTCTGGGCATTTCCAAATGATCTGCAACACATGAAATGTTCACTATGTTTTTTTTAACTGAACTGCCTTTAAGGGTTGCATGGACTTGGACATTTTCAAATGGCGTCTTGGTAGTTTATTAAGAGAGTTCTCAAAATGGAAGTTGGGATTTTTAATTTGATGGGCTTGAAGTTATTTTTAATGGACATTTTATGCAAAATGTTGTAAAAATGGGAAGAATTTAAACCAAGAACATTCATCTTACATATGAAGTTGCTAATGATGCTTGATGGAGAGTTACTCTGAGTTATGCCTGGAATGTTACACAATCAGAAGTAAAGCATCAGTGAACTAGTTTTCAAATTTGTTTGCAAATTTTCATTTTCGAGTACATTTTGCGATACAAGGTAATCAACTGCAGCCTAATAGGCTGCAGTTGATTATCTTGTATTGCAAAATGCTATACATAATTGAACATTGTGTAGCTTTTTGCAAGTTTTGCATAGCAAAAAGCGACGCGACACCGCTTATTTTGAGCCGTGTTACACACCAACCGTGGTGAACACGCTAACAATGGGATTTCATTAGTTAAAGTTAACACCTACAGCAGAACTACATCCAAGCTGACCTGTGGTGAGGTGAAACTGAATGCAGACTTTGTCTAAATTTACCACACGTCGCCCCGCGAAATGTGAAATGAAAACGGCAATTATTTATTTATTTATTTTTTTTTTTTTTTTTTTTCCAATTGTTTATTTGGTGATATTTTGCAGAGGCCACAATTTTACAATCCTCCGTACAATCTCACGTGGCTAGGAGATGCAAGAGGGCATACAACATATTACATATTATGTTATCACATTCAAATCTGTCACAGCGAAAGATGCTCTAACAACTGGAAAAAATGTGTATGTATGTGTAAGTATGTACAATAGGATGTATTTGGGGGGGGGGGGGGACGTGTTTGTGTGTGTGCATGTGTTTATGTAGGTGTATTTGAGTGTGTTGTGGTGGAAGTGGGGTGGGCTTAGTGGGTTAGATTGAGACTGATTCTATGAAAAAGACGATAGAGGGGGTAATTTGAGACGACTTGCTGAGACAATTCGTTATTTGTATATGCAGCCATATTTTGTCGATTAGCTCAGTTTTCACTCGTTTGAAGGCAGACATCCTAGTGACTGGATTCGGTGTTCCCGGGAACTTTGCGGATGAAGAGGAAATGAGCCTGACTCTAAGTAAGATGCAATGGTCTCAGGTCTTTAGTCCCCTCACAAAGTTTATTGCCCCCGAGTTGCAGCAAAGAGTGTCCAAAATCACACTTAAAGTAACTTACCACTCATTGCAGGCTACAAGCAAATATATATGTCCGAGGAACGGACTTTTGAGGTCGTAGGGATTACATCCGCGCCCTGTGCGTCTATACAGATTACATGGGACGTTATGATACATGACCTCTTCTAAAGTGTTATTACAGAGGTAATGTCGGAATAGGTAATTATTCGCAAGCAATATTGTCGAGTTTGTTCCATTTTTCAGAATATTCGCTGGCTAGGTTATTTTTTGTATATATGTATTCCTCTATTTCGTAAAATCTTTTTAGGCGGATTCTAAAGTTGGCGAGGCTAGGAGACATTTGTTGATATTTACAACAGTATACATGATGTTTAGCCAAAATGATGATACTATTGATTATGTCATTAGGGTCTTCTGTTCCGAGTAGTATATTTCTTTTAGTCAAACAGATAGATATGTCCCGTTCTTGTAAAAATATTTGGCATTCCTTCCAGAATTTTTTGATCATGTTGCAGGACCAGAAGATATGGGAAATAGTTTCTTCTTCTGTTTTGCAGAAATTACATAGAGGGGAATGAGTATTGTTAAATTTAGCTATATATTTGTTTACTCCTAATATTCGATTGATAATTTTGTATTGAAAGTATTTTAATTTGTTATCCATAATACCACATTTGAATGGATTTTGGTATATTATAGTCCAGTTTAGGTCTGATTCGATTTCTGATTCCCATTTCAATTGTGATTTACATTTAATGTTTTTTTTGTGTATTTTGAAGCTTCAGCAATCTGTGACCTTTTTCTGATAAGATATTTTGATAAGGGGTGGGGATAATAGGTTGTTCGATTGATGCAATTGTTTCTTGGTCTAACTTAAACTCTTTCATTGCTTTTCTAATTCCCGTTATTACGCCAGAGTAACTTATAAAATCGGTGAAATTTCCATATCTATCTTTAAACATTTGATAAGACATGAGACTACCATCTGGATTAAAAATATCTCTAATGCATCTGATTCCACGTTTATTCCAGGCTGGAATACTAATTATATTTTCCATGTTATTTAATCCACTGCTATAACCAAAGGAAGACTTAATAAAATCTGTTGCTGTTCGTTTGAATGTTACAATATACTGTTGCCATGATTGCAGGACATCAAGCCAAAAGGTATGACGCACAATGCGCTTTTTGAGCTTTACAACAAATTTATGTTCCGCAAAATTTTCTCCGATTTGTGCAATATTAGCTATGGACTTGAAAAAAACCGTTGAGAAACTATTTTTTGTGAGGAGTCTTTTTATCCACGAGACCTTCATAGTGTTTATATGTATCTCTAGATCTATCATTTTCAGGCCCCCCTCTGCATACCCCGATATGAGACGCTGCCTCTTTATTTTGTCTACACTACTTCCCCAAATAAAATTGAACAACAGGCTGTTTATTTCTTTTAAGAATTTTGGTGAGGGGTTGTGGATCGAAAGAAGTAAATGATTTAATTGGGGAACTAGAAAGGTTTTAATTACTGTTATTTTTCCCAGAGGTGTTATTTGACGTTTTTTCCAGAAATTTAGAATTGTTTTCATTTTATCCATTTTTTTACTATAGTTTTCTTCGACCGGGTCCTTATTTGTCATATTGAACTCCACACCGAGAAGCGTGAATTTAGAAGCGACTTCCACATCAGGATATCCAGAGGGGGCATGGGCTCTGTCTTTTATCGTTCCTATCCCTATCAATTTTGTTTTCTTCAGATTAATGTTTAGCCCTGAGATTGAGGCAAATTTATTTAAGACCATTAACGATGTTGCAGTTGATTTCTGAGAGCCATTTAGTAGTAGACACGTGTCATCTGCGTACTGGCTAAGTTTAAATTCTTTCCCCGAGTGGCATATACCTGTTATATCTTCATTTTGTTTGATTAGCATTGCGAGTATTTCAGCACCTAGAATAAATAAATATGGGGACAATGGGTCACCCTGCTTACAGCCACGCTGCAGGTGGACAGGCTCCGACATAAAACCAGACTGAAGCACAGTCGAGAATGTGTCGTAAATGATAGTTTTTATCCATTTTTTGAATGATTCACCGAAATTAAAAAACGTGAGTGTTTGTAGAATAAAATTCCATTCAATGGTATCAAACGCTTTTTCAAAATCTATTAACAGTAAACTGCCAGGATGATTTTCTGACTCTGTATAGTCTATAACATCTTTCACTATCCTGATGTTTTCGGCAATGCATCTACCTTTAATAAAACCTGTTTGGTCATCACTAATTAGTTTGGGTAGGAGAGGTTTGATTCGGTTAGCCAATGCGGTCGTGGTAATTTTATATGGGATGGTGAGGAGGGTGAGGGGTCGTTGGTTGGTTATTAAGGCTTTGTCTTTGTCCTTTTTGGGGATGCATTTTAATATGCCATGGCGCTGAGTGACTGAGAGATTTTCTACATCATACGCATAGTTTATTGAATCTAAAACGTAATGTCCAATGTCTATCCAAAAGAATTTAAAGAATTCAACCGTAAATCCATCGATCCCAGGGGCTTTATCGTTTTTCATACTCTTTAAAGCATCAGTTAATTCTACTAAGTTCAGGTAGCCATCTGCGGTTAACGATTCAGCTTTGCTTAGGGTCGCCACCTTTGATTTGTCAATTATCTGGTCCAGATTAACGTCTTCTAGATTTGATGTCTTATAAAGATTTTGGTAAAAGTTCTTCAGTTCACTTAATATTTCCTTTTGTTCCGTTAAATATGATCCATCTGATTGTTTAATCCTAAAGATTGTGTCATTTTGATAATTGCGTTTCTCAAGTCCACAGAAATATTTAGTTGGTTTTTCCCCATCTTCCACCCACCTAGCTCTTGATCTTAATAATGTGCCATTCAACCTATTTTCTTTAATTTTTTTAAGTTGATTGTTAATTTCCTCTATCTAATTATTTACATTGTTATCTTGAGATGGGTATAGAGTTTCCAATTTTTCCAATTCATCTTCAAGTTTTTTTCCTCTTTAGCTTGGTTCTTTTTTATGTATGAAGCATGTGAGATAGTAAAACCACGTATCTCTAAAAGAAGAACTTCCAAAAATAATTGGGGATTTATATTGATTTCATCATTTAGGGTTGAATATTGTGTTTTTACTTCTTTAATTTTTTCCTTAACTCCTTGGGCATAGATTCGATCCTTTAGTAATTCCTTATTGAATTTCCAGTACCCCCTACCCCTTACGAAATTCGTAAATTTTATTTTAATATTGACTAAGCAGTGGTCGGATATTTCAGGGCATTTTGTATGTACTTGTTTTTCCTCAACGAATTGTATAAGATTATTTGAGATAATGAAAAAATCTAGACGGGAATACCTACGTCTGTTACTTGGCCACCATGTAAAAGAAGTTTTATTTCCATACAGATAACGCCAGGGGTCACACAGCTCTTGTTCGTTCATGTAATTAATTACAGATCGTTTTGAGTTAATGTTATATTCTCTCGAGTAATGTCTTGTGTCCAATTCATGCTTGAGGGTTAAGTTCCAATCACCACAGAGCAATAGCTGGTCGTTTCCGCAGATGGCTACCTGATCCCATATATGTTGATAAAAATTTGGGTTATCAGTGTTTGGGCCGTAGATACCGATAAGTGTTAATCTTTCTCCTTCCAGAGAGATATCTAGAATAATGCACTGGCCATCCCCAATATTGGTGGATCTGTGAACCTTATATTCAAAGTTGTTAGCAAACAAAAAACATATGCCTTTTTCAGTTGACGTATATGAATTAAAAAGACAATGGCCTCCCCACTCGTTAGATATTATGTTTTCAATTTCGCGAGTAAAGTGGGTCTCTTGCAAACATAATATGTGACACTGTTTTGATCTCAAATAGGAGAAAACCTTCCTACGTTTTCGAGCATCCGCCAAGCCCCGGGCGTTGTATGTACCTATTTTAAGACTCATACAGCAATTTGAGAGGGTATTTATATTTGTGTGTTGATGAAGTGGATGCATTTCCAGTCACTGGAGCTGCCTTTGTTTGGACAATCGGTGATCTGAGCGCCTTGCGACATTTCCTCCAGCGTAAAAAAACAACTGTGAAGTGGTATCCCCGATTGCCTACATGGGGGCACGATGACACTGTGTACTGAGGCGTACTGCACGTCGATGGTGCGCATGTCTTCAACCAATCTAACCCTGCCTGTGCTGCGGTGCAGAGTTCAGAGTTACGATGTTGGGGAGCTGACAGCTGCTCGTCGTTGCTCGGTGGTTCTCTCCGGGTACTCCGGCTTCCTCCACCCGTAAAACTGTCACGGTCACGATTAGCCATTGTGCATAAGTATGTGACCTCAAACACCAATAAATAAATAAATAATATGAAGTGGTATCTATTGCATACATACATAAAAAGTCTCAAGAAACGGGACGAAAATATATACACTGTAGGGGTTTGGGGTTTTCTTTAAAAAAATGTGTAGGAACTTCGAATATGGTAATACAGGGGTAGAATGTAGGTAGTCATTATTCCTTAAAAATTCTCTGCAAAATGTATTGCTTCAATGTGTATAATATTTTTTTTTTCAAAATTCTATTTAGATGGCGAATGGTGTTTATGGTGATCGATATTGATCCTTTTGCCGACACAAGTATTTGGGAGAAAAGATTTTATTTTTTCACCGTCCAGCAAAGTCATGGCTGATAGTGAGCAGCCATGTCCCAATTGGCCGATAAACTTCAAGGATAATAAATCGAAAATAGCGCCAATTCAATGCTCAAATATAGTTACAATACAACAAATGTTCCTTGCATCGATTGAGTCAGTTTAAAAATAATAATATTTTTAAGCCCAACCGTCAACCTAGGTCGTGGCTGCAGAGGACACGAATATTTTGAGCTCATTGCCAAATCACGACACGGGTACTGGGAGTAACCTTGACTAAATTTGGCAATAATTAACACGACTAATATGTGAGGGGAATTATTCAAAGAAAAGAAAATAATAATATTTATAAGAGTCCGCATCTACGGAAATAGTTTGCTGTCAAAAAAGATTTTTATGCATCTCTGATTACCGGGTATACATTGTTACGGTTACCAAATTCAAATCTCAGAGTCATAAGCATGTTTGTCAATGGTTAAAGGTTGAACAACTCGTTTAGAATGTGTAAGATGGTTTTAGTGTAGAGCAAGATATCTTGTAAAAGAAGGGCGATTTTACAAACAACAGGAAACTCTCATTTGATCATGCTTTTGAGTTGTTGGTTCCTGCGGCACAGGGAATAGTCCTAAAAAGAATGGATGAAGTAAAATTAGTGTCCTTTGAGCACATTATCAAACTAATCCATGGCTGCCGAGGAACAGCCAACACCCAACCTGACAATAAGCATGTAAGATAAAAATCTTTGGATATATTCCGATTAAGTGTTTATTATTTAAATTGTGAGCAAAAATAGTAACTAATAAATTGGGAGGTGGGGTGGGGGGGGGGGGGGGTCAGGGGGAAATAAATCGAATAGTAGTTGAGGAAAGTATTCATCATGTTAATTTTTCGCTTATCGGAGCTGGCCTCTTTATTTTTATTTTTTTTTTTTATTTTTATCTTTTTTTTTTTTTTTTTTTTTTGAGCTCATTTTCAAATTACGTCCTGACTCCTTTCAACAGCCACAACACAATTAGACAATAAGCTCAAAACATAACGAAACGATAAAAGTTTGAATAGTAAATTTACGAACAACGAGTAATTCTCAGTTGTTATGGTATTGATTTGTTGGGTCCTACTGCAGCACAGAGAATAGTCCTCACAGAGAATGGATCAATTGATAACTGGTATTTTATTTTTTTTTAAGCTCACCATCAAATCGAGCTATGGCTGCCGAATAGCAGCCAACACCCAGTTTGACAATACACCGAAAAGGTGGAAGTTCTTGGGATATCTTCGATTAAGTGGTTAAGCGTAGATTGATAACAAAAATGAAGGTTCTGAGATCCTTCGACAGTATAAGGTTTAGAAATAATACATTCGAGGGGAAAGGGGTGTTGGTACATGGAGAAATCAATAAATTGCTAATTGAGGAAAGTATTCATCGTGTTCATTTTTTGCTAATCTAAGGCTGGGCAACTTATTTATGTAATGGTAAGTATAAAGCTTAAGAAACATTGATACACTGAGGCCTGGTAGGTATGATGGATGAGCCAATTAAAACAGTATTTTTGAGCTCACTATCAAGCTGAGTCATGGCTGCTGAGTGCAGCCATAACTCAGTCCGACAGCAGACTCAAGAAATAAGTACATGGAAAACGTTGGTTAAAGTTCAGCATTTGAAATTGTAGTGAAGCGAGTATTTGGAACTAATAAAAGATAATATACTGAAAATAGTATTTGGGCTGATTTCCAAATTATGTCATGGGTCCTCTCGGCAGCCACGACCGAGTCCAACAATAAGCTCAAAAGCATAGAAAATCAAGTGAAATTTATAAAAATAAAAGATAAAAAAGTAATTTTACTGACAACGGCTAATAAGTCTCAATTGCTCATGTTATTGATTTTTGGGATCGAACAGGAAATAGTCCTCACAAAGAATTGATCAAGTAAAATTAGTATTTTTGGTCTCACCTCCAAATTTGAGCTACGGCTGCAAAGGGGCAGTCAACACCCAATTTGACAATAAACCAATGAGATGATAATTTTGGGGACATCTTCGTTTATTTCTTAGCTCCTTTGACAGTATAAACTTCGGAAATAATATATTCGAGGATTGGGGGGGAGGGGGGTGTTGGTTCGGGGAGAAATGAATAAATAGGTAACTGAAGGAATGTATTCATCGTGTTCGTGTTTCACTAATCAACGATTGGGCAACTTAGGCAACTTATTTGTGTAGTGGAGAGTAATAAGGGTTAAGAAACATTGTCCTTTTAAAAGGAGATTTTTGTGGACATCAGGAGGTTATTAGTCGGTCGAGGTATTGGATCGTTGACATTTCATTTCTATGCAGAAACCTTGTCCTTATGGTGTATGTGCCGAATGAAAAAAGTATCGCTGAGCAGATCACTGCCAAACTGAGTCACGGCTGTCGAGAAGCAGCCATAACTCAATCCGTCAGTACAAACTCAAGGAATAGGTGTGTGAAGAACGTTGGGTAAGGTTTGCCTTTGGAATAGTAGTGAATCAAGTATTTTAAATAATAATTGAAATAGTAATGAGAAAAAATGTTTGAGTTCTTTGCCAAATTAAGTCGTGTCTCCTGTCGACAGCCACGACCCAATTTGGCAACAAACTCAAAATATTATAGATCAAGGGAAATATGTAAAAATAGTAAAAATAGTAGTGACCAAATCTGGATCTGTGGAAACTACCTTTGAGATTATTTTTGTGCATTTTTGATTACAGAGTCTATGTTATCATAAATGTCAAATTTAACTCTTGATCCATTTTCGAGCTTCCCCCAGATATAACCATTTCTGTGGTAGGCAGATTGGATGTCTTTGTGTAAATATAGCCTGTTTATTAGTCCAGCATTCAAAGCTGTTGTGTCATCCGACAACTTCACACCTGTTTTCATATCATTATTTTTCATTGTTTTTGTAAGCAAGGACTTACGTTGCATTATTACGTGATCGCGCACCTCCTTCTTAACAAATTTCACTATCACCGGCCTCGGAGTGTCTTTTCGTTTTGAGGGAAGGCGGTGAATAGCCAGTATATCACTCTCGGACACATCAACATCACGGGAAGCACTGCGTAGCAATTCACAAAATATTTTTCCTAAGTTTTCGTTTTCGGTTTCCTGCATGCCCAACACTTTCAAGTTATATTTTCTAGAGTACTGTTCATTACGATTAGCTGTGCGCAGAGCCAGTGTTGATCTTTCTTCCGTTTCCTCCACTTTATCCCTAATACCACTACTCTCCTTCCTTGCACGATCGAGCTCCTCCCGAAGACTCTTATTCTCAAATTCCAAAGAATCTATTCTACCCTCAAACTCCCCCTTAAGTTGATTTATTTTAGCGTTCATCATACTCTCGAGCTCAATTTTGAGTACATTGATGTTCGAATCTATAGCCTCATTAACAATGCTACGTACATCTTCTGTCGTGGGTAGCGCACTGAGACGATCGCTGATGCCTTGAATTTTTCCACTAAAATCGCCGAAGTGATTCATGAGCTGAATAAGACATTCGTCCACGCTTTGGTGGACGGCAATTATTTATTCCGTTTTTTAAATTGGTTTACCTCCTAAGAAGCCAAAAATTAATAAACATGTATTGTCTCATGTTAATAAAGCAGCCATAACTGGAAATAGTATGTTATTAAAACGCAAAAGGTTCCGTTTCATTTTCCGCTTCGTTTCGGCGATAACATTGATAGCGGAAGAACCGCCCACCGATTTTCATGTAAATAAAAACTGATTCGCACGTCTGTACGTCTGCTGTTCAGTATAGTCGAGAAAAAATAATAACGACTCTAAATATATCTGGTATATACCACTCATGGCATAAATAAAAAAAATACCCCAAGTAGTTTGGTGTACAAAATGTTCCAAATGTTCACCACTCGTGATGAAGTGGTGTTAACCGCGCACCGAATGCTTGCGATTAAAACAACATCACCATTCGTGGTGAACATTTGGTACACCAAGCTACTATGGGTATATTCTATATTTTAATACCCCAAAACTACAATTGCCGGATATCTTCTTAACTCTGTATAGAGGAATGAGTTTACAATGGGAGGGGCGACAATTTCCACATAAATTGTTACTGTGTATGACAATAATAAAAAAAACACATTCTCTCAAACTTATTGACTAATTTTTGCCTGATTTTCTGACAAAATATGTTCAAAGGCCTTACCTGATGGAGTATCAGAATATATTATACCTCACGTGATTTTCTCTTCCTCTGATCAGCTGATAGGCACTTTGGTCTTTCCGATAGTTTTACCTGTCGAGGGTTCAAAAATTAATAGTGCATTGTTCGCATACACTCTACACATTTTAAAAATAACCGCGGAATATTCTAGAGCATTTTTCGGATAGAACAAAACCCGCCATTTAAAAAGTGTTTTTTGGAGTTCCATTTTGTCATTTCCACGTTCTAAAAAGACAATGCCAGTCTCGGGCAAAGTCCTGGAAAATAGGTACTATATTCAGGGTAGGAATCTGATAGAGTATCAAGATTCTTCCTCTGTTTTTTCGATATATATACATTATCATGACCATATGCATGTCCTGTAATTTGTATCAGATTCTCGGTCGTGTTTACAATCGGATCACAACTCGCCCTGACGGGCTCGTTGCGATCCGGTTGCATATTACGCGGGCGGATGCGGGCGATTCGTTAGGTAAAGGGTTAAAGTATCCTTGATGCATGTTTTCAAGTTATTTGATATGTTTTAGTAAGCAATTAGCTATTGATGAGAGCTATGAACAATAACATACCTCCTTGGTGAATAAGCAACTGCACTTTGAGATTATTTTGACAAAAATCCCTTAGCAGAGGATGTTTATATATTTATACCTTGGTTATGAAAAACCTATGACATAAATTTTAGCTTTACACACCAGTGCTCAAAATAACTTGTTTTCTTTGCGTAGCAAAATGCTACACATTTCCAAAAAATGAATAGCATTTTGTAAAAATTCCGTACCTATTTTTGTATACCAGAGTTATGTTATGCTGTTTTGTATTGAATTCTTCTAAGTAGAGAGAATAGTTTCCATCCATTTCTGGGCATTTCCAAATGATCTGCAACACATGAAATGTTTACTATATTTTTTTTAACTGAACTGCCTTTAACGGTTGCATGGACGTGGACATTTTCAAATGGCGTCTTGGTAGTTTATTAATAGAGTTCTCAAAATGGAGGTTGGGATTTTTAATTTGATGGGCTTGAAGTTATTTTTAATGGACATTTTATGCAAAATGTTGTAAAAATGGGAAGAATTTAAACCAAGAGCATTCATCTTACGTATGAAGTTGCTAATGATGCTTGATGGAGAGTTACTCTGAGTTATGCCTGGGATGTTACACAATCAGAAGTAAAGCATCAGTGAACTAGTTTTCAAACTTGTTTGCAAATTTTCATTTTCGAGTACACTTTGCGATACAAGGTAATCAACTGCAGCCTAATAGGCTGCAGTTGATTATATTGTATTGCAAAATGCTATACATAATTGAACATTGTGTAGCTTTTTGCAAGTTTTGCATAGCAAAAAGCGACGCGACACCGCTTATTTTGAGCCGTGTTACACACCAACCGTGGTGAACACGCTAGCATTGGGATTTCATTAGTTAAAGATTACTCCTACAGCAGAACTACATCCAAGCTGACCTGTGGTGACGTGAAACTGAATGCAAACTTTGTCTAAATTTACCACACGTCGCCCCGCGAAATGTGAAATGAAAACGGCAATTATTTATTCCGTTTTTTAAATTGGTTTACCTCATAAGATGCCAAAAATTAATAAACATGTATTGTCTCATGTTAATAAAGCAGCCATAACTCGAAATATTATGTTATTAAAACGAAAAAGGTTCCGTTTCATTTTCCGCTTCGTTTCGGCGATAACATTGATAGCGGAAGAACCGCCCACCGATTCTCATGTAAATAAAAACTGATTCGCACGTCTGTACGTCTGCTGTTCAGTATAGTCGAGAAAAAATAATAACGACTCTAAATATATCTGGTATATACCACTCATGGCATAAATAAAAAAAATACCCCAAGTAGTTTGGTGTACAAAATGTTCCAAATGTTCACCACTCGTGATGAAGTGGTGTTAACCGCGCACCGAATGCTTGCGATTAAAACAACATCACCATTCGTGGTGAACATTTGGTACACCAAGCTACTATGGGTATATTCTATATTTTAATACCCCAAAACTACAATTGCCGGATATCTTCTTAACTCTGTATAGAGGAATGAGTTTACAATGGGAGGGGCGACAATTTCCACATAAATTGTTACTGTGTATGACAATAATAAAAAAAACACATTCTCTCAAACTTATTGACTAATTTTTGCCTGATTTTCTGACAAAATATGTTCAAAGGTCTTACCTGTTGGAGTATCAGAATATATTATATCTCACGTGATTTTCTCTTCCTCTGATCAGCTGATAGGCACTTTGGTCTTTCCGATAGTTTTACCTGTCGAGGGTTCAAAAATTAAGAGTGCATTGTTCGCATACACTCTACACATTTTAAAAATAGCCGCGGAATATTCTAGAGCATTTTTCGGATAGAACACAACGCGCCATTTAAAAAGTGTTTTTTGGAGTTCCATTTCGTCATTTCCACGTTCTAAAAAGACAATGCCAGTCTCGGGCAAAGTCCTGAAAAATAGGTACTATATTCAGGGTAGGAATCTGATAGAGTATCAAGATTCTTCCTCTGTGTTTTCGATATATATACATTATCATGACCATATGCATGTCCTGTAATTTGTATCAGATTCTCGGTCGTGTTTACAATCGGATCACAACTCGCCCTGACGGGCTTGTTGCGATCCGATTGTAAACACGACCGAGAATCTGATACAAATTGCAGGACATGCATTTCGTTATGATAATACATTTATCGAACAATCCAGTTACATTGGGCCCGTTTCCCCCTTTTTGTCAGTTTAAATTCGGTTAGAATTGGTCAAAATTTTTAATTTCATATTTTAGTGCGTAATAACAATGTATATAATGATATTATTTGTCATAGCGCAGTGTTTACCGGAAGTTGAATCCATATGATACGGAATCAGAAAAAAAATCGTTTACAGTACGTGGAGAGTGTATTATCACTAAATCACCCGCAGAGTGAGGATTCCACCCAAGCAATAATTGCAAATTTGTTGCAAAGGCATAACCAGCACAATCAAAGTTTCAGCCAAGGGACCTCCGTGTTAAACCCGGAGGTCCATTGGATGAAACATTGCTTGTGTTTTTTGTCGATATGTACAAAATTTGAAAATTATAGCTTGGGTGATAACTCCACTCTGCGGGTGATTTATTTACAATCCACTCTCCACGTAATGTATATGATACGGAGTCGGAACACATTATGTGATACGTACCGTTTCTCGTGGTTTTCAAGCCAAAATCTATATGATTGTTAGATAAAATGTAATAAATATTGCACGGCGTGTCGTTGAAAGTGGTATGATAGTGGTCCTTGAGGAAAATTAACCCACTCACCCCCGACGAGTGAAATGCGTGACATACATACAGTACGTGGAGAGTGGATTGTAACTAAATCACCCGCGGAGTTGAGTTATCACCCAAGCTATAACTTTCAAATTGTGTACATATCGACAAAAAACACAAGCAATGTTTCAGCCAATGGACCTCCGGGTTCAACCCGGAGGTCCATTGGCTGAAACTTTGCTTGCGCTGGTTATGCTTTGCAACAAATATGCAATTGTTGCATGGGTGGAATATCCACTCTGCGGGTGATTTAGTGATAATACACTATCCACGTACTGTAGAATAATGAATATTATTCATTGTATTCAACTGATTTGATTTTATTGAAAACGTGTGCAAAAATGCAATGTGGAGGAAGAATCGATCAGGTACTATCAGGTACTATATACAATGGGCGTCTGGTTTTAACAAACTAGAAAAGCACAAACTTCCAAAATGTGTTCCCAGGCAAATATTAGGGATGGAATTGGAGTAAACGGCATTCTAGCTCTATTTTCTCGCTGGAAGACGCGCGCCTCTCCCTTTCTGACATAAAGCAGATGCCAAGTGGCCAAGGCATGGCGTCTACCACTTGATAAAAGCTGGCGATATCTCTCACCTGTGAGTTTTTGCGATTATATAATTAGGAAGTTGTATCCGATTCTAACCAGGAACTAGCCAAACGAGTCCAATAATAAACGTGTCGTTCGTTTCACTGCAACTAAATTTCCAGTACCTGTTTGAAACGTTTTTGTTCAGATTGGCTCCAATGTTCTCCTGTTTATGGCTACTGCAGCTGAACTGATGTGTTAACAACTTTGGTTGAAATTAAGAGATGTATTGAACTCTACCATGTATTACTTGCCAAGTGTTATCTTTAATGTACATTTATTATTGGCTGTACTTTGTCTAATCGATGCGCGTTTTCTGTTCATAAAACGTTGCGCCATTCACCATTGAAACTGATTATTATACATACCGGGGAAATGTTCGTTAAAAGCTGAAATATTGATTGAAACGGTTTAATAACATTACATAATAGGCTTGGGTAAAAGGATTCTGGTCTGTACTGTCATTTCTGTTATAACCCATTTTAGTATATGAGAACACGATTTCTATCCAGCAACTTTCAGATATGAACAAGTCTTTCCACTGTCAGGGCGCTATTATTGCATATTTGAGAAGGAGAGCCTAAAGTACTACCGCCGTAGATTGATCACTTCCCACGGGTGGGTAAAATTTCCACGGACGCAACAATATTAGATTCCAAACACTAATTATAGAAAAAATCATCAAAAATTCAATTAATGAAGCACCGGGTAGAACCCGGTGCTTCATTAATTAAAATTTTGCTGATGATGATTGTTATTACCTGGTAAACGCATGCGTGGACATCACTACGTGCGGGAGGGAGGGGGGGGGGGGGATATTTTTAAGCCGCATATATCCGGAAGATGTATTATATATTTTGAGTTGGGGAAAGATATGGAGGTGGCGTCCTTCTTGTGTGAACGTGGAGGAGGTATTTTTTTTTAAAAAAAATCTTTGGGATGGACTGGGCTTCGCCCGGAATGGTGTTTAAAAATAAGCCCCAAACGGCACTATTAGAAGATATTTTTAAGCTCGAAAGAATGTAACTTTTCACCAAGCTTGGCATGTCATCTATAATTCTCTCAGTTTACATGTCATGCCGATTGTAGAATTCAGGTTTATAGGGGGAGGGGCGTAGTGACTCCACTGTTGCAGATACATATTATTTTGGAGAGAAAGTGTGTATTTAATATTTGCAGCGTATTCTGGTCATTCCGACATCCAATGTAAATGCATTGTAGTTCTGGCCCTTGAATATTTGTGGTACACCTGATAGGCCCAGGTGGATCTGAACGTTTCGCTAAAACACGTATTTTCACCAATTTAATACACCACACTAAATTATTCATCTGATTGCATCTGAGGTCTGAATAATATATTTGATAACCTCCTCTGGTAGAGAGTGAACAATGAGGTCCCTTTCAAGGAAGACCCCCGCGGGCCATTGGATGAACTTACAAATATTTGGTTTCAAGAGAGAATGAAATTGATCGGTTTGCTGCTATCCCCTCCCCCACTAATTAAACTGGCTCTTTTTTATCCAAAACACCATCAAGCGGTCTAATAATGCCAAAAAAGAATGCAAGTGTGATTTAAAAAGTGTACGACTGACTAGTCAAATTAGGTATTGATATGTGTTCATATGCTAAAACAAGTAGGAATTAATGCTACCTAAAGAAGTAACCTAAACTGTTTCCCTGTAACTCTTTTCCAGCAATTCCAACAAAGGTAGAAAGGGTTAGTGCAAAATATGAAGATGACTAACCTTTAAGACTACATATTATTTCATGAAATTCGTTTGATGTATAACTGTTGGAAAGCTCTCGAATAGTTCTTTGCAATATATAAATCAATTACATGAGATGCAGCTGCTATTTGGCAAAATCAAAGAAAGCCATTTTTATCCCTTTATGGGTAGATCCTAGTTCCGGAAGAATTATCAAATGCTAACTGAGCAGAAATCGCGAAGCTCAAGTAATGCGGGTGAACGAAAAATCGGTGACCGTAAATTTCTATTGAGAATAATAGGCGAAAGAGATGATCTTTCGCCCAATTTGTACAGTCATGTTACTCAGGAGAATTCGCTCATTGAGAAACTTGAAGTGGGGCAAGAGAACTTTGAGAAGAAGTCTAACATGCATTGGTACCCCCTGCCCCCTCTCCCCCACCATATTTTACAACTAAAATTATTTTCTCAAACATGGAGACCTGTAGAGACACGGTTTTATCTCTCATAATACATGGCAATACACTACAACAGGTAGTGGATCCCTATCTGTCATCGCGGTCGATAATATTGTACAATATGCATGCAGGTATATCTATCCTTGCGGAGTCGACTGTGAACCCACATAAATTGGCTTTCCCTCTCCCTAATTTAAATGATTTCATTCAACTTACCGGATGTTTTGGCTGGAAAGCATTGTGGTCATGTGCAAATTGGCCACTGGAGGGTAAAACTCACTTTGTGTTTACTACAGGGCGCCACAGGACCCTGTCAGCCCCGTTCCTAGTTTGCTAGCACAAGTTGGATGGTGCATCGCTCTATGATCCATAAACGAAATGTGATGCCCCCTCCCCACTCCCCCACCATTCTGGCCAGCGCGCATCTCCCGCATCTCGGAACTGAACACACTGTCCAGTGAATAAACAACCCCTTATTACCCGTACTGTGCCACTCTTCCTCTTTCCTGCACTATGGGGCAAATGTATGCTTTTAACTCTTTCCCTTCTCTGTTTTTGTTTTATTGATAACTGCCCAACCTATCCTCCCAATGCCCACCTTCCTCGGGTCGCCATAACAGTATATCAGTTGTATCTTAGATTTGATATTGAGAGTATCTGGGTACGTTACAGCAAAACTGTCCAGGCATAGACTTACAGGATTCAGAATTTCTCACTGATGGGTGGGCGGGGGGCTGCTGGGGAGATTAGATATTTGGATTAGATTGCCTGGAATTATTTTTGAAAATACATATTCACAAAGGACCTTTAGTCATTTGTGTTAATCCAGAGGCGGCGGAACCAGGGGGCACAGGGGACACGTTCCCCTCCACTTTTCCACATACGTGTTGCGCGGTAACACAATGAGTTAAATGGGCGGACACAAACGTGTCAATATACAAACATACTTGTAATATATTATTTGCAAAAAATAAATAACATTTGCCTTTTGGCAAAAGAACCCCCACCTCTGGTCCGTTTCTTCTATTTCAGTTTTCTTCTAATTGAAGTAGAAGAAATGGACAGGACAGTGACCACATCACGGCATGCAAATCCAAACGAGTGCTTATTGTGTATCATGGTACATTTTCCTGTATGAGATTGTAACTTTTCTCCTATTGGGCCGAGCTGTAGTAGTCTTGAAAAGTTGTACCCCTCCACTTTTATCGAGCTTCCGCTGCCTGTGTGTAAATCAGACATAACCACAAATACACCGGTGATACGGGCGTGTGTCTGTTGATGGTTCCTTTATGTAAAGTTTACAAATCTCTGGTTGAACAATTAGTTTGCATTTTCAATCATTACATTGTCGAGCAAACTCTCTATGCTCAGTATATGGGTTAGGTTACGAACTCACGGGAACACTCCAATTTTATCAGAACTTTCTTTTGACACCAAACGTCAACGAAATATTGGAATAGGATACTCCCCATCGAACAACCACCTTCTCCACCTTGTTCCTATGGGGATGTACTTGTGGGTGGGGTGGACCTGTTTTTGTTTTTTTAATTTTTTCGACAAAATATTTAATTAAATTTCTACTGCTGTCATTTGAGTTTATTAATGCACAATCTTCTGAAACATCAATATATCAAAAGAAAAACACCAATTGATTGTTTTGCTCTGGAATCTGTTAAAAACTGGTATATTCGTTTTTTCTCTAATGTATTAATTATATTATTTTTTCAGTACAGTTTATGACCTCGGCGTAAGGGGAGTAATAATATATTTTTCTACTGATAAAAATTAAAAAAAAAATAAATTCTTATCCAATTCTATTCGAGATTACACTTCTCACAGTCACACTATGAAAATATATCCGCTCGTATGATGATGTGTGTGATCTGTGTTCCCTGATACTTTACTTTAACCCTTTACCTAACATGAAAATCAGACGGCACTTGCAAAAATAGATCTTGAATAACTAATTTTTTTCATTTTTGTCTCAAAAACATAGATTATGACCCCTCGATGGAACGAGCTCGTTCCAACGAGGGGTCATAACCTATGTTTTTGAGACAAAAAATAATGAAAGTTTAATTTGCGATTTTTGAGAATAGCGCTGGCCGGTTTTGGCCGTTACGTTAGGTAAAGGGTAAAAAAAAAACAACCTTGGTCCTGTAAACGTCAGTTGTTTGTCAATATTGGGTATTGGGTCTTGTTCTGATTATCAAGATCGATAACGTTGCACAAACGCATTTCATTGGGGATTTCACTGAAACATCAAACGGTCAAAGAGAATTATTGAGCTCTTTGACACCTCACTTTACACCCCATTTTGACCCATTGCTAATTGTCAGATTTTCCTGAAATAAACTTTGTTGAAAAGGCTGTTTACAGATGTGAAATTAACTCAAATTTGTTTTTTCGACCCCTAAGGTCCCTTTTCTCAGACCACGACCCATGCATAGGACGAGTCTGTTGGTCGATGACCCTATCTTCCACTTGCGCTAGGGAAACGATGGCAATCTCTAGATAGGTTACAAACGAGTGGATATTACCGACGTCTATAATCTGATCGTCGCAGATCGAGAATACGAAGGTAGTAAATAATTATGGAATCTGCTTGTGCTGGGTAAATCTAACGGTTATGAGGAAGAGGATTACAAAACTTTCGGCGATTTCCTGGTTCGGTCGAATGCTATGAGAGAAAAAAAAAACAAAGGTTCCAGAGAGATGAGACCGAATGCGAGCAGAAGATGAAAGCGGTAGAACGTGGTGAAACCCATATGGAATGCCAATAAAGCATTCGTCAAATCGGTCACCAGACAGGTAATGACAATCACGATCATTCTTAGTGATCCTAATGTGCTCCTGGGGAGATTGGATCCCTTGGTGGCGACCCGAGAAGCCGATAATACCGGAGTAAGAACCGAGTTGTTGAGCATTTGCGACGAATTGTTGCGAAAGAAGGTTTTGAATAGAGAAACGTATAAATTGATCATGGACGCGTTGAAAGAAGGGGAAATAAAATAATAGTAAATAGCAAACAAGAGAGGAAATAACAACAACAAAAAAACAATAATTATTAAAAAAAAAATAAGACGAAAGAAACAATATATGTTAGTGATAAAAAACATTGGATTTTTAAGATCTTACGTCTACGGCGGATCGTTTTTTTTCTGGATTCGATAATGGGAGCTCTGTCGCGAGCCATCACTGGTGATGTGGAGAAACAGCTCTCTTCAACTACCATAAGGGTTGGAAAGAAGACCGCAATGGGATGTGAGTAAAAAAGGCCGTGATGGAAGCAAGCACTAGAATCGCTTCGGAAGATGACAAGATAAGTGCCGAGTTATTTCAGAATTTAATAAGAATACCACAGTCAGAAGAGAGTCAAGCGAACATGAAACTTCGACATTTCAAGGTTTCTAGCGTTGTACCAATACAGGATCTCGCTAAGACGTTGAACTGCAGCGGATCGGGATTGAAAATGGTTTAAAGTTAGATAAAAATTAAAAACAAATTTATTATATATAATAAATAAATGAATACAAAAAAGTAGCAAGAAACCCATAACAAACTTTAATAAAACAAAACTTGAAAAAACACAACCAGAAAGGAAATCAAAGATTTATCGTGGAATGCACCAAAGACTGAGCGGTCGAATCACAAACTCTTTCCCCAAAGCATTATAGGACTGAAAGAAAATCGAATTGTGGAAAGTCGAATCTGTTGATGAACCTGTTGTTTCGACCTGGGTGGTTGGATTACAACAAATTATTCGTGTTAGGCAAGAGTCTTGTTTAACTCGAATAAGAATTTTGTGAAAAGGTCTGAGCGTAAACCTACCAATGGACGTTATAATGAAAATATTCGATCACCGAGACGATTTCGAAAAATTTGATCCATCGCTAGCAACGATCTTGCAAGAAACATCGAGAGAACTCGGAAATAATAAATCATCGAATGTGGAATGTCAATTGTATGAAATGCGAACGACGTGCCCGATCATCGCGACTAGAATTCGACCCGCGTAATTATGATGGAGAAACAGAACCGGTGCGGGTCTTACTACGTTCGAGGAGGATACAGTAATGTAGACTGTTTCTATCTGTCTCAAAATTACTTCAGATGACCGAGACAGACGATAAGACAGAACGCGGATTTGCTGTGCCTGTCTCGTCAGGATCTCAAGAATCTCAATCACATTTACGACGATCACGTGGCCAACGCCATGAACAAAAGAGAATTCAAGAAATTGTGTAACTTGGTGTGGAATAATGACCCTTATAAATTTTGTGGTCGTCGATTTGACGAGTAGCAGATACCATGAAAATATGGTAATGGATTCGATGATTTTTTTATATTCCGGACGATTGCAATTAATAAAAAAAATAATCATATTAAGAAGTGAAAAAAATAAAGAAAAACAAATAGAATAAAAAATACAAGTATTAAAATACAAAAACAATGTGAGAATATGAAATTAAATTATTAGAAAAGATAGCTGAGAACACGGAAAGAACAACTGATAATACGACTGAAAAATATTCTCTTTCGATAATGAGGAGCGACAAGACTCGAATCATGACAAAATTCAATCCGCCAATCGAATTGAAGAGAGATAAGTAGTACGAGATGGCACTGGTAAATCTGGAGACGTCGTCTTCGTTTCCTAATATCAAGGAGAAATATAATACGTTCAGATATTCGAACAGAAAGAACTGATTCACCATTCGCATTCCCAGAGGCAGTTACGACATAGTCGATCCGAACGAACTCATTAAGACTAGAATGCAGATGGTCACGACGGAACGGCCATCAACATAACTGCCGACGTCAACACTCTGCAAACGACACTAAACATGCGAGATGGTTACCAAGCGTATTTCATGGGAGATGATGTTGGGATTCAATCAAAACAGGTATGAAGGACATGCAACATCTGCATTTTGGTGAACGTGGACTTGATCTCTGGAAGTTACAGTTAAATCTAGAAGTCCTGTCACGAACTGTGCGCTTATCTAGGCTTAATTGCGCATAGAAATTGCGCGCAATTGCCATATCGAATGGCATCCACAGCGCGACAGATTCTCTTGGTTACTCAGAGCAAACACAGGCCACGTTTCTGCCAATGGACTTCCGGGTTACCCAGAGGTCCATTGGCTGAAACATTGCATGTCCACAGGTCATGTATGCAAAATGTGATTGCCTTACTATGGTCTTAATGCGCGTAGATTAACGCGCAGATCGACGTGCTATTTGTGCGCATTTCATCACAACACTTCTAGTTTTAACAGTATGTGAATGGTTGCACGCAGCCCGCGTTCTACTCTTTCTTTCCGGACGTTCTCCAGGCTGCAGGATCATAGAACAGCAACGAAATCTAGTCTTTTTGCCTGTGATAACTCATAATCTGCACAGTATTACTACTGAATAAACAGATCAAAATGGAGAGTCGTTAGATCTTCGAGTTCAACGTGCGCCCATGCGGTTTTACATAAGATAAATTTAAAAACAAAATCTGTTTCCTGTATATATTTTATTAAACAAAAAAAAAACAAACAGAAATATTTTTATAACATATTTTTTGCATAATAGGAAATTGAAAAGAATAGCAAATATCTTTCTTTTTTAATTCAAATCAATTATTGATATATAATGGGGAATAAAAACAAAAATAAATTAAATATTATTTTTACAAAATTAAATACAACAAATAATGACGAGATTCATAATACAAAACGTAAACATATACGAAGGTCAGAAAGACAAACTTTGTACAGCATTAGAAATTCAAGGCGAAGCTATGATATTGAAATTACGTCATCAAGGCTTGAACAATGGACGCGACAAAATCGCCTGGACCAAAACGCAAATTAAGAGAATAGCTAAAGTGCATATTAATCGAACAGAATTGACCATGAGACTGAGGCCTGCGCATTTGGGATATAATTTGAAAATGAAAGGTGGTTTCTTAGGATTGGTGGCGGGATTGGCCACCAAGGCAATACCCATTCTCACCAAAACTATTTTGCCGGCTTTGTGTATAGGAGGTCTATCGGGATTGGCCAGTTCAGGAGAGAAGCAAACAATGGGAAATAATGGGGAACAGATTGTTTCTGAGGAGAGGGTGATTTGTGTGTTGAATTGAAACGCATGGTAAACGATTGTATCTATAACGTGCGAAAGAAAAAAGAAGACAAATAACTTAGACACCATATTATATTTGTTATATATATATATAAAGTAAGAAGGAAGAAGGAAAAAAATAATAAAATAAGCAAAACGGAATTAAGTTCCTTTGGAAGATAGAGGTAATGCATTATCATATCGATCAAATCAATAAAATTCAACATTATTTAATGATGGAAAGACAGAGACGTCAATCGCTCAACAAGAAGTATGCACAAATGACCAAATAGGTTGATGGACTGGATCTAACTCTCATAACTGAATCCATGGGTTTGGGTACTGCTGGAATCGGTCTTCTACCGACTGTGGCTACTATTCCATCGATTGTGGCGGTAGAGGGTGATGCTCTTGCGACACGGTTCTTGAGCATGGTCGGAAAATTCGTGAGTAAAAAATTATCGTTGAAGGCCAAAAAAACACGAAAAGATCACAAACAATTGCATAAACGATATGATATCTGTTTTTATGAATGAAAAGGATAAATTCGATGTGTTGAAAGAAGGTACAAGAACAAAAAATGTCGTCATACATGTATTCTCAAAGATGAGATGAAGCGCAATCTCATAGAACAACTTAGAGAAGAAGCCAGGGAATCATTTCATAAACTCTTGGGGGGAAAAAAAAGATCCAGAAATACTGACAGATTTAAAATAAAAACGTGATATAAAATATACAAGAAAATAATGAAAACGAATTTAACAAAATAAAAAAATAAATTAAATTAACAAAACAAAATTGTATTGCCTAAATTTAAGAGATCAGCAGGTACGCATAACTTGCGGAAAATGCAAACTAAAAGGAGAAGGCAGATGCTTTGCAGCAACAGACTCATCAATAATCTTCTCTTCGAAATGCGTCTACCTGGACATCAATTTACAGGACCTCTGGACAAGATATTGAATAAAGATCTGACTCTGAAATCGTGGAGTAAGCCCATCAATGGAGTGGATCGATCAGCCTGCTGTTACGATCTCTGTTATCCGAAGCACCATGACACGAAGACTCGAAGCAATGTGGGTGACAAGAACATGTTGACAGATTTAAATAAAGTGTAGTCAATCCCGCGAAGAGAGAGAAATTCGAATGTTCTCTAGTTAGTAAGCTCATCGGCACGAAACTTCCATCTGGAATGGAAAATAAAAAAATGCAATTCACTAATGCATTAGCGAATGAAGTTCACAAGCCTATACAGTGCACAAATGTCTTAAGGGAAGAGTATTCATGAAACGATTGGATCAGGCATAGCCAGCTGACCTGGCGGACATGCAGCCACTGTGTGGACTCAATGGAGGCATGAAATATCTTTTGACGGTTATGTGTTTTCGAAATACGGATGGGCGAGAGCATTAAAAATAAACCGAGAACGAGTGTGGCCGAAGCTTTGGGAAATATCTTCACCACTTCTTCACCTGATAAATTGTGGAGGACAAAGGTCGAGAAATTCACAACACTCATGTCCGTCGATTCGTCGACATCTATGGCACAGAAAACGCGGAGAAGGTGAGCGTGGTCGAACGAGGGAATAGAATCATGAAGGAAACCTCCTCAGATTTTTCACTACTGATGTGATCAAGGAACACTTGAATGTCTCAGACGATATAGTTGACAAACTATAACAACACGCTCCACAGTTCCATCAATATAACACCCACTGAAGATAGCCATCCGCAAAACGAAAAGGAAGAATATGTGAATCTCTATCCATTAAAGATGGCGGTGTCGACAAAACAACAACCGTCATTTGTTTCGGGCAATAGGGTGAGCATATTTGACGAGTGGAAAAATCAGTTTGAAAAAGGATATACACCGAGATGGACGGAATAAATCACGGGAATGTTTTATCAACAGCAATTGCAAAAGACTGCATTTTTTAAAAAAAAGAGGACAGCAATTGTTTTATTTGCCACATAAATATAATTAAGGAAAACAAATAAAATTAGAGTGAAATAAAAAATGAGAAACAAAGAGACAAACGTATTCAAGACTTGAAGTACACGAATATTTACCCGTGGCGGGAACTAGTCTCAATAATGAAGGAGAGATAAGGCTCAATATCGAAATGCAAGATCGTTTTCTCCATCCCAGCGAAATTCAATTCCAGATTGACAGAAGGATGTTTGGTAGTGACTGCCCGGATGGTGACTTCATCACTTTAGCTCAAGAAAGCATGATGCATCTTTTCAAAAGCATATCATATAAACTCTCAGGTCAAGAGAAAGAAACCATGTTTCATCCCGGTTAGGGAACCACGATCTTAGGACATTTGAAATATCCTGACGATTTTTCCATATCTAAAGGTTTCAATCAACTGTGCATGAAAGACACCAGCTCACATGAGACGGTCGTCCATGTGCGTTTAGCCACGAAATTCAAACACATCTTTCGAGCAACTTTACCAAGAGGAACGTTCTCGTTTGGGATTCCCCTGAAACACCCTTTTTTTGTTAGCGGAAGATTACGACTAAATCATGTGCAGATTAAAATGCAATCTCACACTTGTTCATAAAAATGATACCGTTGTGAGAGCTACCACAACAGCAGCCGAAAAGGAGTATCTCAGTAAAGTGTTGTGGTCCATGCCACACGTGCTACCGAACGATGAGCGAACAATGAAACTCTTCAAGATCATTGAATCAAAAAACAGATTACCTCTTGGATTCAGAATGAAAGAGTGCGATGACATAAACGTTCCAATATCGACTCCGTTCAATTGGAGATTGTCGGTGAAATCTTCTTCAGAAAAACCACAACTCCGCATAGAGGGATATCGGATGGACATGATTGGATCTCAAAAAAATAATCCATCTCCGTTCGATCGATGCTAATTGAGAAACATGCAGGTGTTTCTCAATTTCATGAGATATCCGGTCATAGATTACAATGACTCATTTGAGAAGGAATGACTTTTTCTAGGATGTACAGCAATGCCGCAGACTTCAGATCGAAATATCATCATGTGGACGGATTTATAAGCAATCCGAATGTAATGCCCACTGAATACAAGACGCCATATCCCCTGTCCATGTTCAATGTCAGCAAACAGTGTGAGAAACTGAACAACACCGTTCTGGACATCATGGACATCATCATAGCGATGCAGGTTCGATCAGAATGTACCTAGACAAATATAAGCTTTCACAGTTGTCATATCTGACACAGTGTTGGAATTTCAATCGCATGGAAGTAAAATGTCTGTTATTCAATAACTGAAAAGGAAAGCATAAATGAACTTTAAAAAAAAACTTCCAAAAACATAAAAAAAACCTTTAAAAACTTAAAGAAAAACATAAAACTGGAAGTTTGAGAACTTTAGAATTATATAATAAAGTTCTCGAATTTTCTTAGTTTTTTCTTTCAAGTACTTCAGGTATGCAATTCGATTAAATGTTTATTCAGTTTTTTGTCCATTGAAATGGTCGCATTCGATCAACAGAGACACTATAGAAGAGGTAGCTCCGAAATTATTCGTCTTGAAATTAATTCTATCTCTTCAACTGTAAAAAGAGTTCCGAATGTGCTCGTATTGGCATCTTGATTCTCCATTTTCTCAACTTCATATCTACCATTTTCTATACCATTTACCACCACATTGACGACTGCTCTATTATTCAAGTCGATAGAAGTCATACTCATTCGAAGGATTCATCCTCCTATTGGCATCTGATATCCAATCTGAACATGTAACATTCCATTTCCTCCATTTCCAAAAGACCATTCCGATTTGGCAGAATCTAGTCCACTTCCGAATTCATGATTTTTCGAACGTAGTGATCTCTCAGATATTGAGTGAAATCTGTATTCGATTCATCAGCATAATTTTGCGTGATTGGACCACTTGAATCCTCAGGATCCGCCATGCTCACCAAGCATTTATCTTCCAAGTCTTGATCAGTGCTCATGTTTTTATCAAGGTAATTATCTCCCACACGCTTCTCAAAATCTGCAACTGCCTGATCTGCTTACTTTTGAGTTGCCGCATAGCTGAGATCTATCGGTTAGGAAATGTTATAAAGCTTACGGTTATTCAAGTTCAACAGTTTCTTTCGAGGTTTGAGTGTTCTCATGAAATGATTGTTGAAGTATGTAATAAAAATTCTGTCATCTCCTTCAACGTTGATCTTTCTTTTTTCACAATTTCATTCGCTCTTTCAAATTTATCAAATGCCATTTTTTTGCTTTCTAATTTATTTTTTTTTTATTTATTATTTTATCTCCTATTTATATGAATTGTTTCTCTCTCTCAATGTAAATAATTGAGGAAGGCATGAAAATGATGCTTTGAAGACCATCTCTTGAGAACGTAGAAACATAAGTGTCTACAAAACACTTGATCGCGAGGTTGCACATGTTCCGTAATGTAATAAATTTATGATTTCAAATAATACATCAATTCTTCAGGTGGTGAGATTCTGAAAATGTCAAAATAATAATTTCTTCTCGCATTCTTAAACCAAGCTACCCAATGAGTGCCGTCATGTGAGAAATCGTCTAGATCCACGAGTGCACATTCTTTGCCATCTTATGGTTTTCTTGGCAATGCACCTCTGGAAAGACACTACAAAATATTTTAGCTTCGATACTTTAATAGCATCCAACAGATCGATGTTAGATGGAGGTTTGTTAGGTAAGATGACATCTTCTACTGATGTGCTGGTATTTTCCATTATAATTTATTCATTTTTCTATTATTTTTATTTTTACTATTTGTTGTGATTTTTATTTCTCAAAATAAAATGAATTGTTTCATCATAAGTCTGTTTCTTTGGCATTCTTAATCATTTTTTCTTTTATTATTTCCATCAACATGTCGTTCATCTCTTCACATAGCCTATTCAATCTCAGGCAATCCAAAATAATTTTGTTTTCAAGTCCCCTTTTCATGCTTCTCTGTACGAAAAAATGGCAAAGGAACATTGAAAATATTTTATTTTTTGTTTCATCAAAACCAAATGTACAGTTTATTTTTGTTTCTCAATTATTTTTCTTTTTAAGAATTTATTGTTTTTCTTCTTTACTATTAATAATGTTCTAGATTTTCCCTGTGTCTTTATCAATTTGCAATGTCGTGTACTCATCCAATCCCGCTTGATTTTGAGGAATCACCGAGATTGTGAAAATGAGAGTGAGCTGACATGTTTATTCCATCTGTTTGCATGATTCTCTTATCATCATCAATCGATATTATGTTATTGATTATTTCTGGGTAGAGATGATGCTTGCTACTTTGAATCGGGTTCAATTTGTACACTTCTCGATTCTCGAACTGATATTTTTTATATGCTTCAAAAGTGATGTCAAATTGCACAACGTTTCTTTTGACACCTTTCTTAATCACCTTCCCATTTAAGTGATAATCATACAGTTTCGACTTTAAACCCAGGAATTCCGTGAGCTGTCTTCCTCTCGTCTCGGCATTGAATTTACCCACCACCTGGTAAACAACAGTTTGTCTTTCGATTCGTATTTCTACTTGATGTATTCGTAATTAAATCGATACATCAACTGTTTGGTGATGTGTAAGATGCACGTTCTCAAATAAGTCGACTTGTCGAATGTCACACACGACTGTTTCATTAGAACGGCCCCTAGATGCTTGCTGAAGATGGTTCGATGTTGATAGTTTGGTTTTAAAATGTATTTTCTAGTCTGACTGCCTGTCATCACGAGACGAATGCCAATCCAGTTTCTGATGTTTTCCATCGATCTTTGGTACACATACTTGTTTATAAATCTTTCTCGAATTCCGTCACAGCCTGTGTTCTCAAATTCGTGTTCAGATTTCCACAGTAGACAACATATTTACGAAAGTCATTTCAATTTGGAACCAGTTTTTTTTACTTTATTCATTTTCATTCGTTCGGGTGCTAAAGAATAATCGTTGTGTGGATCGTGTAACGTTTCTGGATATTCTAGATCTACCTTCAGAAGTCACTGATAATGTATCCAATTTTCCATCTCATCGCGATTGTTAACGAATTTGAATGTTTGCGTCAGTAATTGTTGACTCATGGCCCAACCATATAAGTTCTAAGCATATAGATATGTTATGTGTTTACTCGTTTCTCGCACATCAAATCCTTCTTCCATGTAGCAATTGTTCACTTTCGCATATCTGTGAGATATCATCGGCTCTCCACCACTCAAACGTAAGCAACATGTCCATGTCGAATAATAATTCCTAATGGATTTCAATCATCTTCAACAGTGCATTCCAGGCCAAATCGGGAACCGTGTGATGCCAAAACGTATCTACATCGTAATGTTTCCAACATACGTCTCGAAAATTTTCGAACATGTCTGCCAAGAGGATATCTATCGGTTTTCAGATACAGGTCGTGACAATCTCGTATGGATTTCATCTCAAATACTTTCCATACTTTTTGAGCGTGTTCATAATCGGCATTGGAAATGTCAGCATCATATAATTTGGAATAAACATGATCTTTAGAAGGTTGCGTCGACTCATCGAATGTATGCAAACCGTCCATGTAATGTCCATATAATCATAGGGATAGGCTCCTTTCCTCAATATGCTCCTCAATTGACCCTCATCTCGTATGTGTTCGGTCATGATCCGAATTTGTCTTTCCCAAAATTGCCGATTAGCTTCTTGAGAGGTGTGGACATTAATTTAAATCTATTTATGAAACGTATTTCTCACGTGATATCAACCGCTGACATTATGTTCGCCATCCATTTTTTCCCTCTTTTTGTCTACAACTATCCATTTCACGAAGGAAATGTATTGTCACACGTCCTTGGCGATGCAGTTTACATATCCTCCGTTGACTTTACCGAGATTCTTCACGAACAGATGACTGTCGTAACACGTCAGATTGTGAAATATCCCTTGGACGGAACTTGAAATATTGCTATTTTAAATAGCAATTTCTGTGTGCGGCACCTCAAAAGTTACCCACATAGTGATCGTGATCTCTCATTTTCTTGAATTCGTGGGCCAAAGTTTAAGTGAACAGTAGTCTACAGATATGACATTCGGTGGCTGTTTTATAATCTTTGGCCTGCTCGTCTGTGATGATCATCATCTTCACAGGAGTTTTAAATTGTTCGTATACTTTTTTGATTTGAGATTCCAAATCTTCCACGATTTTTTGAGTCGCGTCGTCATCGTCCGACTGTTTCGTGTTAGTGTACGGACTTGAAGAATGTCGTTCGTCGACAGAACATTTTTTTGTAGAAACAATATCGAGGCAGTGTGTGTTTCTGATATATTGTGGTGTACCTCTGACTATCGTCGGGCTGACACGAACTCATTTTCACTATGACACATTCGAAATCGGAGTACACCAAAAAGGCCATTCCCATTCTTCTGTTGTGGTGTATAAATTTAATGTAAGTGTGAAGTTTGGACATATCGACGGCAACAGAGTGATTTGAGTTGCAGTATTACTCGTGACAAACCAGTGATTCTTTCCGTTGAAGGAAGTTAGACAATTTAAACAGAAAAGTCTCTCTTCATGGCGTTTAGTAGTCCGTGCTGACAATAATCGACGCATGTCTAGATCCAACAGTAATGTTGATTATCGTTTTCCGAAATTAATAATCAATAAATGTTATTTTCTCGCAATTTTTCTGTGAACTTATACTTAGAGGAAATATGGGTTTTTGTTGTAATCGTCATATCCCAAAATGTTGACGGAAATCGTGGGATTTTGCTTTACAAAATGATCGATGTTGCGTAGCCGAGTCGAAGTATTCATTCTCGACCACTCTAAATTCATAGAAGTTTCCAGATACTTTGATACTGCATTTGTGTTCTATCTTACGAGAATGTGACAGCCAGTTTGAAGCAGTGACTGTCGTCTTTATTTGCCACATTTATTTGCCCCATTTATTACAGCTACTTTCTTTTATATACGAAGTCGTCCGCAGTGGATCGTACTTGTCGATATGAATTTTATTAAATCTCCATAGTCCATACATATTGACGGAGATTACGTTTTTGTCCCTTTTGAAACGCAATCGAAACATAGCGGAGAAACGTTTGTGGATGCGTTTCCCACGCTTCGTAATCAGTTGGACCAAATTCATGAATAACTGTTTTATTTTTACAAACACAGAAGACAACATATAGCGTTACATCCCTTGGGTCTCTAAGGAAACAAATAAACAGTATTTTGTTTATATATCGTCCCCGAGTTCCAATGTGCTATATGTGCCTACTTACACAAAGAACGCATTGGAAATGAGGGGACGATATTGGCTCTTATTTTATTTTTCTCAAGTTGTTTCGTTTAATTATTGGACTATTTAATTTATAACAGCAAAATGCGATCGAATTGTCGGAAATCTGATGACATTTGTGACTAGTTTCATGTTTTTGTGGTTCGATTTTTATATCGAGGCGAGCAAAAGCGGACGGCTTTTATTTAAACCATATACCCCCGATGTTTGCGCTGCGATGACACCCTAGATGTTGCACACTTTCATATACCTTGGACGTTGGGTGCAGCTTTTGCCATGGCTATTTGTCCAAGGCATTCTGACCAATCAAGAGACACATTTATCGGGATATAAGGACAATGGTGTTTAGCCCTTAGCCTTTACCGACTACGGTTATCGCGACGTTTTAACGTCACGTAGAATCAGGCTTTTGCGACGTTAAACGCAATCCTTAACAGTCGAAGTACGTAATATTACGCACCGCAATCTCACCGCACGGGAATTGTTGTACCTATATAACATTATGTATCGTAGTCGCAAAGGGTCAAGGTGTCAGTTAGTTTTGTAAGGATCATCACAATGTACCTTAACTTCCGTTTGCTGGTATATGAAATGAATTGTCTATTAAGATTCGATTCGAGATTCGATTGGATGTTGATATCAGAGACACGATTCGATTTGAAAAACATGTGTGATTCGTAGACCCTACCTTTCCACCCGTTTGAATGGTTGTTTTTCTCATTTCACCGCCCCTTCGCCACCTTCAAGCATCGATTCTATCAACTGATTTTTATTTTCGACCATACACCTTTCAAACACAACCGACGCGCTTTAGATCTCAATTCTGGCTCCGTTTTCTCACCAGTTTCAGCCTTTATATCTCTGATCAGTTGTGCTTTGGTTCGATAACTCGATGAATCTGTGATGCCGAGAATCTTAACTCACTTTTTCAATTGAGCAAGACTGCATGCTAATAATGAAAATACATGTTTTAAATATTAAAAATTGTTTAAATGCTTTGGTTCGATAACTCGATGGTTTGCGATGCCGAGATTATTTACATACTTCTTCAATTGAGCAAGACTGTGTGGAAATACATTTTTTTCAATTATTAAAAATTGTTTTAAATGTTAAAAATTAATTTTAACTATTATTTTTTTTAATTTCCTACACGTATGTATATATGTATACATAAATACATATACACCACCCAGCCCGAAAGTTCTCCAGGTCGATTACTAAAACACGCAAAGGCGACTGAGCCCTTGAGTTATTTGTGACATAATTTGCCCACGTTACGAAAATGTCTTCCATCAACAACATGTTTGCAAATGTTTTGCAGCCGGATATTCGCAAAGCAAGTTAATTGAAGACAAGGAGAGTAAAAGTATCCCAGGAATATCTACAAGACAAGAAACTGGAAACGGACATTAAACAGTTGAGTGCATCGGAGTTGAACACAGTTCTCGGAGTTTCATGCTTACGTAAGAAACATTATTTGTGAACATTTCAAGAAAAAGTCGTTTCAGTCACGTATCACACTTTAATTCGGTATAATAAAAATGATGATGACTGTGGTTGAGGGTAACATTGCGGATTGTCTCCCCTTGGAACTGTTATCACCCGAGACGAAGTCGATGGAGATATTGGTACCTCGAGGAGACAATGCGCAATGCCCCCCCCCCCCCCTCTCTCAACCCCAGTCATCAATTTTATAGTGCCGTATCGGCGCCCCCTTCCCCTCCACCTCACTAGTTATTACAGTCGTGACATTTACGTCCGGATTTGAGTGTTAGATTTCGATTCGCTCCTGCCACTAATCATGTACTTTCTTAGGAGAGGACATTTGACACTCGGGCTTTCAAACAAACCCATACAAACGGAAGGCAGTCTATGCCTCACGAATAAGACCATCTATTAATAAATGTCTAAGTATTCTTGACTTCATAAATATAATCCAGACTGACAAATCGTCAGTGGAAGATAGAACCTTGTGGTTCTCACACGACGAAATATTTAAATTGTATCATCAAGGGTTGCATTCGACGAAGGCATGCATTGATGTAGTTGGGATATTTGATCCGTCGCGACTTGAGCCATCACATCCGAACCATTCGGGTTTAACCCTCCCCCACCCACCCAACCTTAATCTGTTATTTTTACGACGTCCTTTATTTTGCATTGACAATAGACAATAAGTCTAAATGTGGCGAATTTAATGTAACAGATTGGTACTTTCATTCATATCCACAAAACGTGTAATGTGCTTCGTCTTAACTATTTGGTTTCACTTCGACAAGATCATGTGAATTAATCATTCGCGAAAATATGTAACCTCGAAATGGTTCCAAATATTAGTTTTTACAGTAATTACTAATTGTATGCATATAAACAGATGGCAATATCTTAACAGTGTTTCTATACGATTGTTGGATGCATATACAGCCAAAAATGTGTGTGGGGGTGGGGGGAGATATTACCAAGATAAACGCATTCAACGGGTTGCGTTCTCTAGGAAGACTAAACTTCTAAGCAACTTTTTCAAAGCAATTTTAAAGTGACAGGTTGGTGCCGTCTCTGGACGTAAGAGTTAAAAAATACTACTTGTACCAAACTTTACATCAGATTGAAACACCTAGTTAATGTTGAGAAACTGAATCATTGAAAAGTTCTTGAAGTCGTAATATTGGTCAAAAGCCTGGAGGAAAACCTTTGGGTGAAATGGCGAAACTGTTGGAACATCCGAAGATAAAAAAATCCATCAATTTTCTGCTTATAACACAATCAAACTATTGATACTGAATGTCATAACTGGTTGCAATATTATTGTCTGAATGACATGCAAAACACTCTCTGTCGTGCTCTGAATGCATCACCAGGGGACTGAAGGAAATTGACGCCCTGCATATGACAACTTAAAACCTCAATTTCAGCCATTTGTTACCTTAAATCTAACCGTACATCTTACTTTTCCCGGCACCCATTTTGATACCCACTGAGACCCCATTCACCGTGTAGTGCCAAATGAATTCGATTTTTAATACTCGAATTGCATTTACAAGCGCAGGCCTTAAAATTCAATCCACCACATGTAGCGGGAAAAAATATTCTCTTAATGGTTTTCACATAGTGGAAATGATAGCTCACTTATCTTAGAAATGATCCTTTCTGTGTTTGGAGGTTTAGAGAGATTAAATAGTTACGCATTACAAAATACTTACGATGGAATTCATCACTGTGAGTCATCGTTTAAGGTATGCAACGAATATCTTCTACAGTACGGTCGTGGTGGAAGGGAACGCAATGATGTTAGATTTCCAACAATAATTATATTCTACTCAAAGTTTGCTGAGCACCAAATATATCCAACTACCTGAATTGTTTTACTTCTTAGTTGAAATATTGTAATGAAAAGTGTATATACTTTTTATTTGATTATATATATATATCTTTAATGATTTAAGTACAGAAATTAAGATTTTGTTTGTGTTTGACATTATTTTTAGCTTTTGAATACGATAACCATGGAAAACAGATATTATTGTTAAAAGAGGAAACCTTTCAAATTTGCCAAAAAGTTGACGGAGCGAACTGGCATGGGTTCAGTATCGAGTATGAGACCCATTACTGTTAACTACAGCTTGACAACCCCTTCCTGTGCTCCCTATCAGGTTCCTGGTGGTCCTTTATGGGATTTTGTTCCATTCTTGGACAAGCATGGCACCAAGCACTGGACACTTCATGGCTGGACTGGATGGGCTGAACTTGCAAGCTGCAACTCATTCCAGACATGTTCGATTGGATTGAGGTCAGGGGATCTTGCGGGCCAGTCCATACGCTCAATACCCTCCCTCTGTCGGTACTCATCGACAGCATGGTCAACATGAGGACGGGCATTATCGTCCATCAGAATGAATCTATCACCCACTGCACCTGCATACAATCTGACGTGGACATTCAGGATCTCATCAATATACCGTTGTGCAGTCAATGTACCACGTTCAAGGACACAGAGCTCTGTACGTCCACCCCAGCTGATGCCGCCCCAGACCATGATTGACCCTCCAACCCCTCACATTCACAGCAGTTATCTTACTTGGGGAAAATATTACTCACCATGTTTCTGGACTGGAAACAATTATCGTACGTTCTCTTCAACCAAACAGGTCCGCAATATTGATTGTATTGCGAAAGTAATTGGCCTTGGAAACAAACGGCCTTGCTGGCCTATTCAACTGAAACATATATAGTTTATTTCAACAGATTGGTAATTGTAGCAGGGGGTAAACTTCTACTGTGATGGGGTGTGTTCCAACATAAGATCCTTTATATTTTAACTTGAGTCCAAGCATCAATAACTGGTTTATTGCTTGAAAAAACTGCAACCGATAAAATGTTTATACTGTCCTGTATTCTTTAATCTTTGATAACTGCCTTTGAAGATAAACCAACTTCCCCGAAAACAACTGTGCGAATCGATAGAACCTATACTCTGTTTATTTAGAACGATCTTTCCTTTTATTCTATCGATGATTGAAATACCCCGAGAGATGTGTCGTGATTGTTCGGGATACCAGCGAAGAGTGATGGGGTACGAAAAGAAGAGACTGCCAGTTGAAACAGATTCCAGTTCTACATAAACGATTATTGACAATTAAATGAAGTCTTAAAACGATATCTGACACGAAGAGAGGATATTACTTACTTCTTCTTATCTATTGTTAGTAAAAAATAAATAATAGTAACCCTTTGAAACTCTGGTGCTATATTCCGTGCAGTTCAATGGCAGCAATTAGACGAGTCCATATTCAATATTTGGCGTCCGTTGTGTTTATTTATTTCAGCTGGAGGGCATAGAAGATAGTTTGATATGTTTTATGCTATAATATCCATTGTCCTAATAGAGACATTTACCTCTGAATCCTTTGAACTCGCAAGACCGATTTTGCTGTACAAGGCATAATTTCGTCCCTCTCTTGTCTTATTATAAGATGTCTATACACGGGTCATTGCTGATAAAATAATAACTGCAATCTACAGCCGAACGGATGCAGACTGCAGTTATTATTTTATACTCACTGTATATTGATATTCAGGGACCGACCTGGGCACGCGCCAGTGCGTATTTGGTTCTGAAACACCAGGACCTGGCTCTTAAATCTCAGAAATAGGCTTCTCAGTTGGCGCGTAACTTCTCAAATCATATTTTGATATTCTTTCGATGGATAATCGAGAGAGACACTCTTATATATATGATTATCATTTATCATTGTTGTAGAGTGCTTGAGTTAATACTTCAAGTCTTAATTACCAAGCATTAATCTTCACTGTGGTTTCTGATCAAGTCTTGGCTGCCTAAATAGGCAGCCAAGACTTGATCAGAAACCACAGTGAAGATTAATGTTTGCTATAGTGTACTAAATGAAAATGATGAGAGCTATTACATACTTGCAGTGTGTGTTACAAACAGCAGTGTGACTCCGTAAATTGAAATCTGGCGCATGAATTGAAAAATAGGCTCCGAGGCTAGAGCGTATTTTAAATAGTCCTGATCGGTCCCTGGATATTGACTGACCCATCTACACAAAGACGACACCATTCCAGGAAAGGAGCTTAAAGGCCTGGCGATGTTCATACATTTTGCTACTTTAAAGATTCTGCCATTCCAAGTCTCGATTTGGTACATATCTTGCATTGATTCCACGAAAATCAGTGTTTTTGATAAAATTTTAAATTTAATCCTCTTGAATATTTAACTCGTCGGAAGATGAACTGTATTTTCGCATTCCTACCACCTTAAATATTCCACCAGAGTGAATCTAGATATAGGCGACGGTCTACGTAAGGGCAAGACTTGTTCCAGCGTCGAATTTTTTCACATAATTTGACTGACGGAGTGCTCGAATCCTTATTTGAATGATGTTTGAGACCGTGTACGGTGCATTGAACACAAACGCATTCGCATTTCTAATGGGATCGCCATCTGGGCTCGATCTGATCTAGACACATCTTGAAGTTTTTTTAAATAGAAATTACAACATCAAAAAAGCAAACGAAAATAGCGCACCCCAAATGTAAAATTTCCGTATTTCTGTTTCGATGGGTGAAATTCTAGTGTTGTAGCAGGACAGCCAACTGGGAATTCCGATAAGATCGCGACACAGTCGAAATTCCCTGTCCACATTCGAAATCAAAAAAGTGTATGGGATTACATTACTGTATAAACCGAAACAAAACATTTGGTCACATCAACAACTGCATTGGCCTTTTTAATTCTGCGACAATTAAAGGCGTAAACAATTCGTCCTCGCGTAATCCGATATATTCATAAAAATCATTTTGGGAGGTGGTGGCTGGTGGCTGTAGGTGAAGCATAAAACTAAGAATGTAAATAACAGCTACACTTTGAGTTGCTAGTATTTTAACCCTTTTACTTTTGTGATATCTTCCATGTCAGTTTAATGGCAGCAACTGGAAGAGTCCATATTCGTTATTTGGGGCAGACCAATAAATATTTTCAAAGTGCAGACATGATGCTGCCGGTTGAAACTATTGAATAGCCTACCCCACATATTCATTTAGCAGCCATCATACTTGAGGAAATTATGACCTATTAAGTTCTCGGCCTCCCGTATTCAAAGGGTTAAAACCGTCACCAAAAAACACACAGAGCGGGCAAAACACAACATGTATGCATAAGCTAGCTAGAAGTAATATGAGGAATGAAAAGGATATAAGTGCGTATCCACTGAATTGAGAACGATTAACGGTAGAACAGTTAGTTTTGGTCATAGTTTCTCTGCTCTCTCATTGTTTGGCTTAAACCCCCGTATTCAAAAATAAAACTTCTTTATATTGATGTGTAGAAATGATTCTATGTCATCATATTATTTCATTAACGGCAGAAACCGAAATCACTGAGCATGTGTTACTCCTGATAAATATACGTATATCCTTAGAGCCATAAAGATCATCAGATCGTAGCCTATACCAGATTTCCGTAAAAAGAGCGAATAAGAGTACTTGACCCTCACTGACACACACACACACACACACTCGACATCAGTCAAGTGCAGGTTAATTTCCTACTGGTGCCACTATCCATTCAGGCCGATGGATGAACAAGTGCATCCGAGGCTTCGTGTCTTGCTTGAAGGCAGAGGCTGCATAGACTCAATGAAAATAGGGGGCAGCAAGACTACCACCGTCAGGCCCGGTGGGAGAAAAGTTGTAAAAATGATCGTTAAAAATGCCAAGTCTTTGACGCGCTGGTGTGATGGGAGGTGCTCGACGCCTTTGGAGTGGGTTGGGGAGGGTGATCTGAGGAAAATACCATACCTTTCAAAAAGATGCCTGTGTCTTAGCATGTCACACCACGTTTAGAACCGTATATTAGCAATAAACGAATGCTGTCTGATCTCTCTTGTTGTTACACATCCTACAGTGGCTCGGCGTAGTAACGGTTTGATAAATGTATTCTACTCCAACTGTCTTCAATTTCGTAGGCTAGCCGTTGGGATGAAAGGTGGTTGGAATAAAAACACGGACCGAACAAACAGAACCACCCGAAGATGAAATGTTTTGATAAAAATATGAAACTATAATCTTGCTAATATTTGCAGACAATATAAGGCATAGGCAGACCTTAAAATTCGAACTAAGTTGCGAGAGTCAGCTTTGATTCCAAAGAACTCCTACACCGAGCATCAAGTTTCAGGTTTTAATTTAGAATTTGTGAGTGCTGTTATATCCTTCTCAGTTCATTATTGACTCTTCTTTTAATTGACTTCAATCATTGAGGTTGACTCAAGGTACATATCCTTGTCAATGAATTTCTTTCCTTTACAAAAGTTATTATTTTGGTGGGCTCGAATCTCTTGTCCTCGCAGTAAATCTATCGTATAATGTGCTAAGGGCTATGAGTTCGAACGTTGGCATTCGCACGCCCCTCACCTTCCTGTTATATAGGGCGCATGTCCCATTCAAGTGCCTATTCTGTCAGAACAACAGAGGGCCTTGGCCCGCCTTGGTTATCAAACATCGGTATTAGGCAGGGCTGTGCGATCTCCCCGACACTTTTCATTTTTTTGTATAGGTGATATTGACATTTATTTCGACCATACATGCCATCCGGTGATAGAATAAGTCATATATTGTTTGCTGATGATTTGCTTCTACTGTCGGGGAATTCGGAGGGCCTTCAAAAATGTCTTGATCGTTTACCCGACTACTCTTCTGTGAACATGCTCCCAGTTAAATTTGAAAAGAGAAGGGTAAAAAAGAACATTTCTCTCATTACAAGAAAGATGGGCTTGAAATCTGTGACGAATATACCTATCTCGGTTTGTTATTCCAGCGGAACGGAAGTGTCTGAAAACGAAAGCCTTCAATGCTGTGTACAAGCGGCAACATGATTTCTCAAAAACGGATGTCCCGCTAGTAAAGACGTTTCTCTATTTATACAATATGCTCGTAAAGCCTATTTTATTATATGGCTGTTAAGTATGGTCCCCAGAGATAAATTATGATAATAATACGCCCTGTGAAAGTGTCTTCTTGCAGTTCTGCAAAACAGTATTTGGTGTGAAATAAAAAGCTTCGAATCATGCCGCACGTGCTGAACTTGGGCAGTTGTCTTTGTTCATAGCCGCCGCGGTTCGTATGCTCATATATGTCATAAAGCTCCAGTCAGGGCCAAATATGAATAGTATTTTGATGCGTGCCTGCACTGAATCATTCAAGAACAAGTCGAAAGATTCATTACATACGAAAATAAATGTTCTTGTCCGCATGTGCAGTTTGGAAATAAATTCAGAGATATTCACTCTAGGAGACGTAAATGTTATCCCTTGAACACTTCGTGACAATCATCTCGACTTGTTCGCCAGCGACCATTTTGACGATGGAGGTCTTGGTAAAAGTAAACTCCACACGTTTAATTAAAATTGTTTAAAAAGGATTTTGATCTAGGACCATACCTTACGCACACCCATTCATTAAAAATAGATGTTTATTTACGCGTCTCCGTTATTAGCAATCACTCGCTGGCCATCGCGAAGGGAGGGCGCAGTCAGCCTCCTTCCCCGGTCGCTGATCGTGGATGCCCTTCTGTAGCTTAGGCATGATTGAAGATGAATTTCACTTATCTTACGTTATATCGTACACGCATTACTCATGCATTAGAGAAGAGTTATGGGAACACATCAACTCCTTAGATGATATATTTCTTCAAAAGAATGATTGGAAAAGTTTTTATACATAATGAAAAATAATAATCAAGATCTGGGTATTGTGATCTATACTGTCGGGCGCAAACTCTTCAATCAACGCAATGAAAGATAACCTTCCACTCTCACGCCATCCACTCCCACATATTGGACATGTATTGGGGAAATTTAGCTTTATTACTTAGTAGTCTAGGTACCCTTAACACGCTTTCATGTAACTAACTTTCCCCTTTTTTGTTATTGATATATCTTTGTCTTACTTTGCATATTGCCCTATCAGAGTGGATTTTTGCAAATAAAGTTTTTCTATCTGACCGAACAGTGGATTACCACGTAGGCATTGTTCAGACTGAACGTGGATGGAACCTGTGGTGTGATTTACAGTTAATGAATCGCAAAAGGACGGGAGAGTGTTCAAACAGTCGCGGTATGCAGGCCGCTTTGTTTGCGAAGATTCGTGTGTTCGAGCCACCGACCACGGCTGTACTTTTCTGTTACATTATTGGTAGAACTCAAGATACGTGCACATCATATGTGGACACCGGAGGTTACTGTAAAACTTGAACATTTAAAAACAACACGCTTTTACGTGAATGACAGTGCCGCCTGTCTTAAGTCTTGTAATTTACTGTCACACTAACTTATATTATTGACATTCAAATACCTGAATGCCGGTAGGCAGATTCTATAACTCTTCACACAACATAGCTAAAGCCCATTAGAGTCCGGGCAATTGTATCAACGGCAACGTCTGTCGTAACCACATTCGGTGTCTCGGGGGTTTAGAAGAAAACTGATGGATTTATTCATTATTTTGAGATAGAGTAATATTTCCAGCCTGCAGCCCTTAGGCTACACTTTGGAATTACTGATTTATCTTCACCACAAACTGATGGAGTATCCATTTGCTAATAAATTGTTAACTAAAGTATACTGTCCATGGTGTCAAATGATATTGTTGAAAACGTTTTGATAGTTTCTAAAAAAAGTTTTCGTTAACGCCTTTACAAGTTAGATCAAATAAAGTCCAGTGGAAATCGACCACAAACATCGTTAAAAATGTATCTCATGTCGACAATCTCATTGTGACAAATTAGACAATCTCACAAAGACACCGAATGTGGGGACAAAGTCGACAAACGTTGACCAACCGTTGATCGTTTGTATGTGTTTCTCATGACAAACACATTTAATATATATATGGCCTGTTGTCCGCTCAAATCAAGTAAAAGATGAGAACCTGTGTTTCAGCTATTTGTGAACAAATACCACGGAGAGTGGGGCGAAGGATGTCACGTCAGTTTTCGGTGCGAGGTTTACCTCTGTGCATTCTGCAAAGCATACACAAACGCGATTTTGAATTACCGACAGTAATCAATTTGGCAAAGGAGAGGCGTTATTATAAGTTATCTCCGTCAACATGTATGGTATATGGAGATTTAATACTGGATGTCGGTTTTTTAAACACCGAGCCGCAGACGAGGTATTTAACCCTTTCATACTTTTCTACGTGTTATGACGTACGAAATATTTTGTTTAATTTAACCCTTTGATACTTTTGTAAGAGTTATGACGTTCGAAATCAAACAGCACTTTGTTACTTTGAGGTCGTTTGTTTTAATATTTTTCGATTTTTTAAAGTTTTAACTTCAAATTCCTGTTTTCTCCAGAATAGTGCTCAGTGATAACCGTTGAGCCAACTGTTATCGGAGCTTAAAATACTAACATAATCCTGCTGTCAAGACTTCTCAACTGGTTGAGTGCTAGAAGCCACTATCAGAGCTTTCAAAAAATGAGGATTCCAGATCAAAAGCCAACACTTTCCTTGCTTATACTTCATACTGAGTGAAAGACAAATATATTTTGTTTATATAAATTTGTTTTATTACACATTATTGGAGAGGTGCCTGTAGGCACTCTCCAATAATCTGTAATAAAACAAGTTTTGAACGACAAATTCAAACCGCCAAAAATAATCTAGCCCTCAACCACATAATCACTAATGTGAAAAATATCTTGTTATTTGTACTTTCCAACGTTTGACGTCGCATTTTGAGAAACGTTGAAGAAACTGAATCCCCATTAACGTTTGAACGTCAGAATAATTAAAGTCTCAAAGGGTTAAATGGGATATCCAGGTATTAAATTTCCATATACCATACATGGTGACAGATATAACGTTTTTGTCTGGTTTGAAACACAATAGAAACATAGTGGGGAAAAAATTGTGGCCGCGTTTCTCACGCTCCGCAGTCACTTGGAACAAACTCAGAAGGCAACGGGTAGAGTTACATTCCTTGGGTCGTTAAGGAAACGAGTAAACGGTATTTTGTTGACATATTGTCCTCCGCGTTCCAATGTGCTCTATGTACCTACTGGTACATAGCATACATTGGAATTAAGGGTACGATATTTGCTCTTATTTTATTTTTCTCAAGCTATTTCGTTTAATTATTCAACTATTTAATTTATAACGGCAAAATATGATCGAATTGTCGGAAATCGGATGATATTTCTGACTATTTTCAGGTTTTTTGTTTCGATTTTTATATCAGGGCAAACAAATGCGAAAGGTTTTCATTTAAACCATATAGCCCATATGTTTCGCGTACTCTTATACTCTGGATGTTGCACACTCTCATATACCTTGGGTGTTGAGTGCACCCTTTGTCACGGCTGTTTGTCCAAACCATTCTGACCAATCAAAAGATAGAATTTGTCGGGATATAGGAACAAGGTATATAGTAGAAGCTGCTCGCTGATTCTTGTAAAAAATATTTGATCTTAAAATAAAAAAAACTATGACTATAGGTTTGAATTATTATAGATTTTTGTTGGAGATTTCTTGTCCTTTATGTCGTCTCTTCTTTAACCCTTTCAACCCATGAGTCCGCTTTCCGGCCTAAGAACATGGTACACGTAATACTTTCTATAAGTAGGATGGCTGCCCAGCGAATGTGTTGGGTAAACCAACCAATATTTTTACTTTGAAAATATTAATTGGTCTATCCTTAAATAACGACTATAACTCTTCCAATTGCTGCCATTGAAGTGTCATAGAAAATATAACCAGTATTCAAAGGGTTATCTACCAACTGTTGGTTTATGTAAAAAGGTAAAGCCACTAATCTCTATAAAACTGTATTACTGTGTCGTTGATTAGTGAGATTCAGAAACGTATCTCGTCGGCAGCCATCTCGGAGGGGGTGGGTGGCGGCAGTTGTTGTTACAAATAAACAAGGCTCAAGAACGAAATATTTTCTCGATGGTTTTCCGACGAACATTTTTAACCCTTTACCCAACGAATCGCCCGCATCCGCCCGCGTAGTATGCAAATTCAGCAGCTGAAAAAAATATTATTTTTCGAAAAATTTCAACAAAACCATATCATGTGACCCCTCTTTGGAACGAGCTCGTCGAGCTCGTTCCAAAGGTCACAAGATATGGTTTTGTTGAATTTTTTGGAAAAAAAATATAAAATGATATTTAAAACAGTAAATTTTGATATCGTCTGCGTTGGGTAAAGAGTTAAAAAACAAACATTGATGTCTGTAACAATGAATATGCTGATAATGGACACACTATCGCAGCAACACAAATAATCTGCAACATATTTTTGTTGCTATTGACAAGCAACAAGTATCGAGATTGGAAAGTTGATACCGCATGAGCAGTTTTCATGCTTGGGAAACATCATGATGTTTAATGGAGTGAAGGCAGTTACTCTGTTACTAAGGCATTGTGCAGTCGGGTAACGTTTCTGTGAAAAAAACAATGGATGTTGACGTGCCATCTGTGCCTGCAGATACGACCACTTCTGTGACGAAGAGCTAGCCAGCTCTCCCAAAAAACGTTCCCACTCCCCTATGTTGCCGATTCTAATGGAAAACACTCGCGAGATCACTGTTCGTGCTAAACTCATTAGCTCAGGGAGCTATGCTATAAAACTATCACAGCGCAACGGCTGTAGCGTCATTAAATGTATTTAATTGGGAGGAGCTTTCGCTTTTATTGACTTGAGACATGGGGTGGGGGGGGGGGGGGGGGTTGTGTTGCAAGGTTTTAGCAGTCCAGCAACCTTGCGATAAGTGGATAGAACATATCGATCTAGGAGGATAGGGAAAAGCGCATTGCCAAGCTGTTCAGTATTTATATATACAGTTAAAACTAGAAGTCCTGTCACGAAATGCGCACAAATAGCACGTTGATTTGCGCGTTAATATACGCGTTATGGCCATAGTAAAGCTATCAGATTCTGTACATGTGGCCTGTGCACAAGCAATGTTTCAGCCAATGGACCTCCGGGTAACCCGGAGGTCCATTGGCAGAAACATTGCATGTGTTTGCAGTGAGTAACCAGGAGAACCTGCCGTGATTTGGATGCCATTCGATATGGCAAGAGCGCGCAATTTCAACGCGCATTTAAGCCTAGATAAGCGCACTATTCGTGACAGGACTTCTGGTTTTAACTGTAACCATGTGCGGTGTTTTCCGACTAAAACCAAATGAACTAATCTAATTTGTCCTTTGGCAAGGCACTTAATCCTGATTGCCCGCGTGGGTGAACGGTGGCGCTGTGCACTAAGGCCTACTACACGTCGTTTGTGAACTTGTCGTCAACAAAAACTAACCCTGCTTGTGTAGAGTTAGTACGTTGGGGAGTCTGACAGTTGTTCTCCTTTCCTCAATGCTTCTCTCTGGGTACTCCGAATAGAACCACAAATAAACAGCTTTCATACAAGACCAGCTTGATACATGAGCAGCTGCGAGCAACTGTCAAACTCTCCAGCGTACTGTACCAACCCTGTACAAAAAGGGTTAGCATTGGTTGAAGAGAAGTGAACCATCGACGCGTAGTACGTCCCGGTGTAAATCGCCACAGTGTCCCTCATGGGCAATTGAGATAAAGTGCGTTACCCAATGAACCAACGCAGTTTCACCTGGTGGGGATCGAACCGTGTACTTTTCGGTTTTAAGCCCAGTGCCGTAACTACTGAGTCCAATGAAAAGGTTGTACGTGTGTGGGAGGGTGTGCGTATGTGTGTGGGCGTGAGTAGGTGATGAATGTTTGTTGCATAGATGTACACGTGTGACTTAGGGTGTGCAGGTGTGTGTATATGTGCAGTGCACGTGCGCATTAGAGGGAAAGGAAGATAGAGGGAGAGAGAGAGAGAGAGAAAGGGAGAGACAGACATAGAGACAAAGACAGACAGAAAGACAGAGAGAGAGAGAGAGAGAGAGAGAGAGGTATGTATCCTATTACTTGTAGTGGCACTTGCTTGATAGACCAGCGGCTTTCTGGAATGTGTATCGCCATCCTTGTTACTTAACTATGTGCCCAAAATCGGCTGAGTGGCCTAAGGTATATCAGTGATGGTCCACGAAGTGGATCGCCCAACCCTCCACAGCAGACTCGGAACGAGTCAGTTTCTACAAGTGGGTGAAAAAAGGGAATTGAGCACCCTGACAGAAAGCTGTTTGATGCCTTCACCTTACCAGTTACCCAACACGAGACAAAAAAACAGCCATTTTGGGATTTTTCCATAATATAGATTCATCCGCTAAATGAAGAAAACTTGACAGGCTGCCGAGGTGCAATATTTCTTTGAAGGTTTATGTATTCTGGGAAATAAAACATCATCAACAATTGCACATGTTCTACATGTTCAACACCTGCTAACTACACTAAACGCTGTAAGTTCTACAACACCCTGATCAAAAAGACACGCTTCACAAGTCCACATCCCACTTCTGTAGAAGCCCACATATAAGATCAATTAAGAAGCTTACCCGCCTGACCCTGGTCATCCAACCTTTGTGTAAGCATCCGAATACGGTAATGTTGTACAACTGAGGCAGAAGATGTAAAAGCATATCTGAAATAACATTGCCGCATCATCTATTGTTTCGTTTGCACCCATGAAGCTGATCTCGATGGAATATATGTATAATAGTTTGTGCAAGAGAAGATACATTTCTTTTTACAATTAGGACCCAATCTTTTGCTCTGATTGAATCCACCAATAAAAAGGAAACATGCTGATCGAAAACACTGGGAACTGAAAACTGTACTAAGTAAAATAGCTGTGTGTTTTAAATCCGTATATTACTCAAGGTAGTCACTACCTGGGATCATCTGATATGACTTAGGACTGGTAGTAACTTTACACTCAATACCGTTATCCTCCCCCTCCACACACACACACAACACGTGCCGACATTAGAGGTCCAAGCTGTGGTTGTGTTCATCCTATTGACTATAGATGCAGAATATAAGCAATACGAAGATCGTTCGAAGAGAACAAAATGCACGACAACAGGAGATATCTTGCATTCGCTTCGTCGTCTCAACGATCATATTTTTTCTTTATCTTTTTAAAATGTATTTTACGTAGATGTGTATATTGTGCTTAAACAAAACTTTCTGTACATTATGTTTTCTCTCCGACAAACACAGTTTTCGATATTTCAAACTGAGTGTCCCAAACTTAGAAATTTTCAAGCGGCGGAGGAATGATTTTAATTTTATTCGGACTTCAACAATACATCTGGAACTTTATTAAGCGCCCAGAGTTTTTGTTCGCCGTAGTGTTAATAGAAACTATCATTACTTTCATGCTTTCCTTCAGATTGCTAAAAGTGATTGTTTGCGGAAAGGATGACAAATGAAAGAAAACACAATGATAAAAATACGCAGTATGTTAATGGCGCTAATTACACATATGTGTCAATAATGTCTTTGATGGAAGAATGTTCTCTCCCAAGGAAATGTCGTTTGGGGTTGTTCAGACCTTGGTCGGTCCTTAACATCGTTGGTTTGTTAATGTTTTCGGACAAGTCTGCCGATGACAGAATGACTATAGCCAAGTTGCCTTCCAATAACTTTGAATAGCATGCCTGTTGCATATTGCCAACGATATGCCATCTTCGTGCCTCTGACAGTCTCCTCTTTACCCTGTCAACATTTATTGATAAAAGAAGTGAAAACTTTTCTTGTTTTATGTACAGATATTGCATATGATGATAGTGTTACGATCATGTTTCACTAGATGAAATGTGCTGCAAGACAATGCAATCATCAAAACGTAATAGTCAGTAACAGCAACTTCGCTGTCACGATACATTTCAGGGGGTGCTTAATTAAGTTCCAGGTGGAAACAAGGGGATCCACCGCGAGGAAAAAGGTACGTAGGCGCTCCACACATGTGAATTCTCATGCCATGTTTTCTCCCTGGTCATAACTAATTCACGGAATGGTCGAAAACGAGACCACTTTTACAATGCACCACTGTATCTTCGGGGAATGGGCGAATGTTTTCTGATAGGGGTGGGGGGGATTGGTAATAATGTAATCGGTCAGCCCTATAGATGTTGGTGGCCGAGTAAATAAGTTTCAAGGTCTCTCATGACATAAATGTCTGGATAGATACACAGTCTTGATTGTTCTCGATGTGCCCAATGACTCCAGGGCAACATCATTTGTGGGGTTGATTCTGTTCCGGCGTAACGTTCTTTCGGGTGGAAACGTCAAATCCATTTTTAGGAAAGAGACACAATCCACGCAGTCTAAAAATATTAAGTTCAATAGGAGTAAGGCAACCGAGTAGCTCCTTCGTAGATCATCCGACAAATCCAAGCCATCTGGCCAAGGAGAGGCGTCTGTATAAGTTGTAGAACTAGTTCGGTAAACCTGATACAATATTGGAGCTTGGAACATAAACTACGACTGTAGGTTGAATTAATACAGCTCTTCGCCAATGTGTCATCTCATCCTTGACTGCCCAATTTTCCTATGTACAATGAAATAAATCCACTCATAACTATGCAACTAAATTGCTGGAACGTTCTTTAATTCCACACTGAAAAGTGTCTCACAGGCACCCATCTGGGAGAGATGGGGTGGAGATTCAATTGTTGAAAAATAAATGTGTTGATGGTGTGCACATTTTCCGCGGCAATACAAACTAATTATTTTAGAGGACATATTTTAGTTATTATTGACAATCATGTCTCCAACTGATACATTGTTACTAGTTTTCGTTATTGGTAACCATAGTGATGTTTGATTGAGTGGAATTTGTGACTACGGTAACAACGTAACAGCCATCACGCCATTGAACATCATCGATTGGTTTGATTTATTGCGTCGATTGACTTTTCACCATCTCGAGGTGATGTGTGCAATTTGATTCGCGACAGTTTTTAGCTCCAGCAGTCCAGTTTGTAAAACATCAATTTAAGCCTTTGAACACCAGAGGCCGCTTTACAGGCCCATGTACGTGGTACGTCATCATTTTAAGTAGGATGCATGCTAAGTTAAGGATGGGGTAGACCAATCAATATTTTTTTTAACATATTGACTGTACTACCCCCAAATAATGAATATGGACCCTTCTACTTGCTGCATATGAACTGACTTGGTAGATACCACCAGGGTTCAAAGGGTTAAAAGGATCAACAGAAGTACATTTCCAAGTTGTTCAGTATTTATGTTGCAATATGTGGTACTTCCGTTGAAAACAAATGAACTATTCTAACCACAGGCAGATGAAGAAAATCGATACATTTACTTTTACACAACGCAATGTTCAGAAATAAAACATCAATTGAAACAGTGCCTAAATACGCAGTATGTGTGGCATGGATGTAACGTCAAAGATTATTTAGAAATATCATGTGTGATACAGAACAGCTAAGCGGTGAATAAAGTTGTAGTTATGGATCACAATGTAAGTCATTTTTAAATTTTAAAACTAAATAAAAGTTCGTAATGACATTCGCGATTCTTTGTGTTTTATCAAGGATAGATAAACGGTACAGTACAATCGCGATAGACTGGTCGTAATCAATACGTGGGCAGTGACGTCATGCCTGCATTAACCAGGTAATACAAATGATCATCAGCAAAAGTTTAATTAATAAAGCACCTGGTTATACCCGTGCTTCATTAATTAAACGTTTGATGATTATTTCTATAACTATGTTTGGAATCATATATTTTGCTTCTGTGGAAATATTACCCAGCCATGGAAAGTGACCAGACCACGGCAGCCGTACCGTACAAACATCGTGTTACACATCCGCATGCCCAAATAGCTCGAGCAAACTTTATCAATGATACAGTAAAAACTGTATTCGTTCATGACAGCTCATGGACCATCTATATTATTCTGTTTCATGTTCACCTTATATATGGAATGCATGCATGATACAATGTAAAATCAGTTAGTTGGTTTATAAAGACTCAAAAACGATCGTTGCGTATTATAAATAACAACAGATACAATTTTCACACGGACCAACATTTTATTAAGGACAAAATACTTATGGTCATAAGGCATGGGCTACCAGAGTGACTGCCCACTCCTACCCCCGTCGCCGGTAACTTTTGATCAACTCATTCGTCCGATAGCGCGATATCTCTGAAGCATTTTCCCATTTTCTGCCACATGGCGACTGGGGCGTTTGTAAATTACAGCATGCAATTTACGTTACCATAAACAAATCTTAAACAGTTTCTCCAATTTGAAATTTAAAAATAGTAACAAATTGTTCTCCAGAAAACAGCCAAACTGCTTTACTGTGTGAGATAAATTATTGGGAACTGCAATATATAAAAAAACACTATTTTATAAATTTTGCAGGTCGTTTTCTCTTAATTTACGTTGCCGTATCGACCCCTGAGTTCCAATGTGTTCTATGTGCCTATTGGCACATAGAACACATTGGAACTCAGGGGACGGCATGTTACTTCAAATGACAAAGAATATATTTTCGTTTATTTTTTTTTTCTAAACAGAAATTACTCCAAAATGACATCTTAATCAACCAATTGAAACATAAGCAATAAAATGAATGATATTTGACCTCACTTGAATTTGTTTTGCAGAGGGGGCCCCGGGTAGTAGAACAGTGTTTTGTTTTATTGGTAAAACTGAACCCGGCAACATATGCCTGGGATTGACACTCTCTAAAGTTGGCAGCACAGACATCGACAATATGATAAACTGGATTGTATGCCTATGTTGCGATCGACGAGATCGGTATATTGCCATAGCAGCTGGAAGTGGCATTAAACACAAATAAATATATAACTTCAGTAATATACGTTACTGATATAATTACATTTTGTTCAGGAAATGTACATGTACATAAACTGTAATTGTCATCGTACATAATAGCCGTAAATCATGCTATTGGATGTAGAAAAACAACATTAAAAGAAAGCAGGTACAGTAACACCATTTTTTACGGAACAGCCATCTTGCCGATGATTTATTTTTAATGAACAGGGGTATTCAGTTATCCTGGTTTTGGTATTTTATGTAGTTTAGCTCTGTCAGACAAGACGAATGCTTACAATAGAAGTACTGCAAACAAATAGTCGTGGGGACATGGGGAATTTGCTGGGTGTCGGAGTATTTTTTGATAAATTACATGGTTATTCTTTTATGCACAGGGGGCAATTAACAAGTACAATTTGTCCTAAAGTCGTGAGAAATAGTTTGGTTTTTGTAAGCTTTATGAGATTACCAAGGTTATTTAATCTAAAGATATCAAATTAGTATGAAATGTGGATAGAAAATGTTTGAGTGATCCACATTTTTCTCTCATTTACTTTACCGGACGTTAGTATAAGAAATGATTTACATACGTGTTTTATCACATTAAATACACACAACTGGACACGATAAAATAACACGATCAAATAAATGGGGCGTATATGTAAATAATCAGGGAATGAATGATGGTAAAATATAACTACTTGGCTAATTTACGTTACCTATGGTTCATGAAACGCATCAATAGACTATCAACTATTAATTTAGTATCAGTTCTGGTACGAATACGGTAGCAGACATCCAGGAACCATTGGTGTCTGCTGTCAACTCTGTGGCATATATTTCCCGTGTTTTATACACCACAACCTTCATTTTGATGTATAATTTGTTTATATTTAATTTTGGAATATCAGAGGTGGGAATGTCAAAGTATAATATTTCCCTTACTTATATAACATCTTAATTAAAATAATAACGTTTGATATCTTGTACATGTGTAAAGGGTGAACCAAGTAATCATTTACATGTCTATATCAAAATGGCACTGTTCTAGCTTTCACCAGAAGATTTAATATGAACCGTAAAAAAATGGGAAATACATCTTTTATCATATGACTCGTCCGTTTTGTTCACTTTAAAACATTTGATATTTTGTTTCCATATTGATCAGTGATAAATAAAACCTGCGGTCAATTTCATTGGTCAATTTCAAAACTAGACAATTTGATTGGCTGAACAAAATAACACTGGGCCACATTTTCATAATTTGCATAATTAGAGTTGGGAGCTTTCATTGGTCAATTTCAAAAATGGACAATTTGATTGGCTAAACAAAATACAACTGGATGACATAATTTCAGTAGGCAGAATTCACGTTATCTGTCCTATTTTGTGTTGGTTATATTGTATTCATCTTTTACCTACAAGAAAAACGTCATTCATTTTTTTTATATTTTCACTTTTTGCTTCCAAAACATAGGTTATGACCCCTCATTGGAACGATCTCGACAAGCTCGTTCCAAAGAGAGGTCATAACCTATGTTTTGGAAGCAAAAAATGAAAATGTTTAGTTATACGAGGATGTTTTTTTCCAAGTGCCGTCTGCAAGTTTGGTGATCGGTTAAAAAGTTATACTAAGTGGCTAATTTGTGCGTGTGTGTGTGTCATATGATAAATAGAATATGAAATGAGTGTTTTTCTCATATAATATTTATGAAACTCGCCGAAGTTTCCGTTTGGGCTCGCCAGAGGCTCGCCAAAACGGAAAATTCTTAGACTTGTTTCATAAATATTATATGAGAAAAACATTCATTCCATATCCTCCATGTATCAAATTTATTTTTTATAAAGACCTTACTAAATGGGTATTAGAAAAAAAAACAGTTAATTGACTAGTTGCTTCTTTTTATCACAACGTCGACAGTGTTACCAGGAAGTTATGATCTATTTATTTATTGGTGATTTACGTCACATCAGCATCCAAGGCTATATCGTGGCGAGAAAATTGTGGAAATTACAAATGTCTGTTATGAAATAGAATCAGTTGAATAAAATATGAAATAATTACAATAACATTTCAATGTGGTCTGAACAGTAATGAGTAAAAAAACAAGAAAAGCGTAGACTAATAAATTAACCTAATGATATTTAGACTTGTGAATTGGGGGTTAAAATGAGGAAAACAATTTTAAAAATGATTGAAAAGGTTGATTACTTTCAGAAATTAGAGAAGTTTATGATAAAATAAATCTCTTAGAGATCCGACTGTGAATTATTGCCCCTAACATGATTGAAATATGTACAATGTAAAAGAATGTGTTCCACTGACAACACCTTTTTGCAGGGAAAACATTCTGGCCGTATATTTCCCTCTGACAAAAAGGAATGCATAAGCCTTGTGTGGTCAATACGAAGTCGTGTCAGAATAACATAATCTTTTCTATAAAGGTCATTGGACGGGAAGCGAGCAAAACTGTTTGGTCGGAAGCGACAGAGCTTGTTATTTGTCGCCCCACCGCATTTCACCTGCCACACAGATTTCATGTAATTATTGATGTGGGTTTCAAATCACAAGAAGGGATATTAAAATCAGTAAGAGTTAAAGCCTGTTTTGCTGCACTGTCTGTTCTGGTGTCACCGGAGATACCTACATGTTCAGGTAACAAACAACACATGATATCATATTGGTCAGATATGAGAGTATTCAACTTCTCACGAAGTTCCAAAAAGAGAAGGTTCTTCAATTTGGGGTTGAGTAATGCAAGTAAAGAGGAAAGAGAGTCGAACAATATGACCCATTTCTCTTCCTGTACATTCTCGATATGTCCAAGAGCTAGTTGCAATGCTTTAACTTCAGCTCTGAAAATACAACTTTTATTGGGTACTCTGATTGAGCTGACCTGATCACCAGTAACATTAGCTGATGATACTTTTGTACCATCTTTAGATCCATCTGTAAATAACTTTGCATATGTACTATACTTTGATTTCATGCCAGCATACGTTTGGTTAAATTCTAACGAATTTGTCTCGGACTTTTTGGAAGAGGCGAGATCTAAAATAACAGTAGTTATTTTAGCTGCCAAGGAGGAATATGTGACTCACGGTTCGCTTTTATAGAATCAGACTCAAGTATGGCGGACTCCATATGGGGCTTAATCATATGGCCAAAGCAGGAATATGTTTCTGGTGTTGGTTAAAACCTTCAACGTTTTTTGGGTCGGAGACACAGTTCAAGCAAGGTTTGATGGATTAGCAAACAGTTTAGTAACATATTGAAGTGACAGATGTTCAAAAACAAAAAGCCACCTAAACTAATTCTAATCCCACTATTAATAATTGCATCAAGTGGTTTGAGATATGACCTTCTTGCAGAACCGTAAACTATACTACCATAATTTAATTTTGATCGAAAAAGTGATCTATACCGATGAATTGATGTTTTTGATCTGCACCCCAATCAGTGCTACTAACAACCTTTAGGAGATTGAGTGCACTCTTACATTTAATTTTAGTTGTTTGATGTGAAAAGTGAAATTCAGTTTGTTGTCAAACAACAAACCTAAGAATTTCACTTCTTTAACAGCAGTAAAGAAGTAAAGTAGTCGCCTCGACTACTGCAACTCTCTTCTGTTTGGCTCTAAAACATCTATTCTTGAAAAGCTACAACACATCCAAAACTGTGCTGCACGGGTCATAACCAGAACTCAAAGGTACTGCCATATAACACCAGTACCCTCTGGGTTACACTGGCTACCCGCTAAGCAAAGAATTAAATTTAAAACTGTCCTTTTGGTGTTCAAGTGCATTTCGGGATCTGCACCATCCTACCTGTCCGATCTGCTTACCAGCCACAAACCACCGAGGTTTCTGAGGTCATCAGGTAAACTCATTCTGGTTCAGCTCGTATCTAAATTTACTAGTGCTGGTGATAGGGCCTTTGCGGTTGCTGGCCCAAGCCTTTGGAATTTTCTTCCAATCGACATAAAAAATAGTAAATCACTTGAATCATTCAAGTCTGGAACTAAAACCTACCTTTTTCGAAAGGCATTTCCTTCAGTGGTCTTTTAATTTTGGTCATATACTGACCTTACCAGGTGCGTGGGTGTGACTGAGTCAGTGAGGATTGCCTCATTACTCGTCAAGTTACACTCACATACTTGTTTTGGAAGTTGTAGTTTGTTTTGTTTTTTTTTTTTTATTATGTTTTAATTCAACAGCCTTTTTCTTTTAGGTTCTGTCGCTTATCGCCACGATATAGCATTGGTTGCTGATGTGGCGTTGGGCAACAATAAATGATAATAGTGATCCATGTATCAATGTATCTGTGAGAGAATGTATGTGTATGTGTATGTGTGTATATGTATGTATGCAATTAGTGTACAGCCATTGAGCACCGTGTGTGGATTCTAGGCTTTACATTTCTTTGTTTCATGTAATTAGGATGTTAATATCCTTCAGACGTTGTCTTTAATTTTTTAAAATCATTTTCCAAATTTTAGTGATGGGATTGTTTTGGTTAATCTTAGAAACATAAGTTTCCCAAGAACTTTTCGTTTTTTTGTTTTATAAGTCGTCTTGTGCTTGCCCGATTTATCCAAATTATGTGTGGTTAGTAACTTGTTAAATTCCCGTTCGTTTTTTGTGCGATCAGTTATAGCCCGTCTAACTTTCATTATCAAACCATGGTTTGGTGAAATTTTTCGTATTTGCCGAGGTTTTAGGGATGACTGTGTTTGCAATGTCAAGCAATTCGTTTGTAAAATGTTCCATTTGGTCAGCACTATCTGGACATTTTTCACGTGTGAGGCTTTCAGAACAAGGCGATGAGAAAGTGTGCAAATCAGCCTTTTTTAAAGTTCCACTGGGGCACCCTCTCTTCATCCGCCGGAAATACACTCTCCAACACAATTGGAATGTGATCACTTCCGCACAAGTCTTTCTTGTCAACTAAAATCAAGGAGGATAGAAGGGCATGTAATTGTAAGACCAATTGATATGTACGAACCGGATGCGGAGTGCAGGTAAGGGTCTGGCCCATCATTGAACAAACACAAGTCATATTTTGCAATAATATAAGTTATTGTGATGAGTTGGCGGTAGCATGGGCTGAGGTTTGCAGCTCGGAGCTTATGTCCAACCGACACGCGAAGTTCATAGCATATGTCCAACCGAGACGCGAAGCGTTCGGGTTGAACATACGCTCCGAGCCGCAGACCTTAGCCCATGTTACCGTCAACTCATCACAATGACGTATATGTTCCAATAAGACACTACCTATAGCCGAAAACCTACACTGTGAAACACGAAAGGTTTATTTACTAAACCTGTGATCGTTAAAAGTTGCCTTCTGCAAGGCCACTTTTAATGATCACAGGTTCAGTAAATAAACCTCTCGTGTACCCACGCCGGCACTGGCTGAATAACCAATAAACCAGATGAACTCATTCCATCTTAGTTCAAATCGTAAATCGGTTTGTAATTTAAACAACACTTTATCCGGAACACCGTTTTCTGCACGTGTGAACAATCCAGAAAAATGAAGCGACTTGCTAGTCACTCATTTGATGAAGCAATTACGAACCGGGCGACGTCATTTGGCATATTTCGCGTTGTGATGTCAGACGGTAACATTTGCCACTGTAGCCGTAAATATAGAATATACTACGCCAGCTCTCGTCCAATCAGAGGGGGAGGATTTTAGTCTTATTGGAACATGGTCTTCTATTATTTTGCCCCTCGGGTCTTCTTTGTTTATCACACCAAAGAGGGCTATGCACCTTAAAATCACCCAACGGAATGTACGAAGTTGGGAGATGCTGAATCAGTTATTCAAGATCAGTCAGCTGAAGTGGTTTATTAGGCGATACATCAATTGAACATAAAGTGACTGTCTTGTCTAATGTCAGGGGAACCGCTACAGTCTGTAAATTTTATTTTAAAGGTACAGAACTGTGAAAAATGTTGTTTCTGACCAAGACAGACGTTCCCCGAACCTGAAGACCATTTCCAACTGCTCAAGCGTTGTTCGAAGTATGGTGCCTGGAAACAGAATGATCATGGGTCATGGGCCCCAGGGTTCTGCAGAGGTGTTTCCTGCAGGCAAAAAGCAGCAGGTTTATATTTTTGGCTTAAAAGACCCAGTTCATTAAATTTCGATCTAAACCTCGACAATTCCATTGTAATATATTGTGTTTGGTTGAACTATCCATACTTGGTTGGAGATTTAGATGGTGGACGAATGGGCGAAATAGCCCCTCTAGACTGAGTTTGTTGAAATGAGTTTGGACGTAATTGTTCGAATGTTTCCTCGATACACTCATTGACTTCCATATCTTCGAATGCTTCGAAACTGCTATGTGTAACAGAGTCTCGAAGGGCTTTGGGCTTTCGATTTGATACTTATTTTGTTTGTTCCATTTTCTTTTAGTTTTTTTCTGAAGCTTTCTCTGACTCTGACAAAGATTCTTGGGTTCTGATGTCGGCTTTGATTTTGTTCTGCCATCTTTCGGTTGTGAATTTGATTCTGTTACGCGTTCTTCTGGTATATTTTTTTTTCTTTTTTTCTGATACGTTTTTAGTGATTCTTCTGTTTGTGTTTGAATTGTTGGAGGTAATTGACTGCTGTGTTCTATTGTGAATGCATGTAGTAATGATGGCATCGTGCCCTCGAGCCATGTGTATTACGTCTAGCACTCCACCGACTTTGTTGGTAACTTTTTGTGACAATTTTGAAGCAAATGATGGTGTCAAGGTTGACTTGACAGGCATTCAGAACACGATATCTCTGGCCTCTTTGAAACTGAATTTTCTCTGACATTTTATTTTTTGCATAGTTTTCTTCTTTCTCCACACAGGGCAATCCCGTGTTGATGGCATGCGACAGCCCTGGCAGTTAGAACAGTTAAGAACATTGCTGGTACATTGCTCCTCATGGTGTTGACCGCATCTGTGGAGGGTATCTTGTCCTTACTGTGTCCAAACATTAGTCACTTGAAACATCGAAGTGGATTTGGTATAAACAAATCCACTTTGATGTTTAAATAACCAATTTTAATAGATGATGGTGGTGTATAAGAACTGAAAGTGAAAATATACGTATTAGTTGGGACCATCTTGCCTTCGTTACGTAGTGTTATGCGCCTAACAGCTAACACACCCTGTGCTTCCACTTCTTTCTAGATTTCAAGTTCATCGATTAGTGATAATTCACGGACTCGAATAACACCTCTACTCTGTTTGAGAGTTTTGTGAGCACATATATTTACCTCAATGTTAAAAATGTTTATCGTTATCAGCAGGGCCAATGACTGAACTTCCCTGCCAACTTCAATTAGTAGACCACGTGTTCTTAATTTTTATATACCCTTTTCAGATCCAGCAATGCTCTTAATTATTTTCTGAATGACAAAGGGGTTTAGATTATTGCTCGTTTTTTTCGGATCGGCTGAAAAGATATTTAGGAATCTTGGCCAGTCATTATTTGAATTTGGGGTGTCAGAGTCAGAGTTAATATCTCAATTAGCCATTTCATCCCGTCTTTTAATTGTTTGGTTTACAGTAGCCGTGTTTATTTTAGTTGCATGATTCACCATTCTCCCTCCGAGCCCAACTTGGGAGGTTACGTTGCGGATATCCAGCAAATAACACCAAAAGTAGATGGAAAGCACACTCCCCGAGCGTTCATGCTAATGCATACCGTCAGGTGATTGACTATTCGGGTGTTTGGGAAGTGGCAAGTCGCGGCGGTCATTCAACCAATCATTTTGCCAAACCTGTGCAACAACTACTACGGACAAATGATGCAGACAGTTCAGCAAAACCAAGTATATTAAAAAAAGTTAAAAATGAAAATAAGAGTCAGCATTCCGTATCAATGATAAAATTTAGTTGAAAGAAATGACTGATTGAAGGATCACTCAACCCGCCCCCCGCCCACCTCCCCGACTTGACACCCTGTAATTTTTTGGTTGGGGCTCCCGATTGGCCAGAATGGGCCATCCGACCATCCATCTACTCCCAAAGTTGAGACCAAGGCAGTGTGTTGGATATGATCTACAAAATGGAGACCAGATCGTCAAATCACCGAAGTTAAGCAACGTCGAGCACGGTTAGTCCTCGGATGGGTGACCCTCTGGACGATCGATTCGGACACCCGCGTTGTGTCCTTGGGTAAGGCACTTAAACCCGATTGCCCACATGTGGCACTATGACGCCGTGTACTAAGGCGTACTGCATGTCGATGGTGCGCATGTCTTCAACCAATCTAACCCTGTCTGTGCTGCAGTGCGGAGTTACGGTGTTGGGGAGCTGGCAGCTGCTCGTCGTTCCTCGGTGGTTCTCTCCGGGTACTCCAGCTTCCTCAACCCCTAAAACTGTCACGGTCATGATTAGCCATTGTGCATAAGTATGTGACCTTAAACGCCAATAAATAATAATAATAATAATAGTCTAACTTGCCTTGGTTGCGTCTGATTTATTAGGAAATGACCTGATCGGGTATCACATCAATAGATGACTCCCGCGTGGTATAAAAGCCGAATATTCGAAGTTTTAACACACACATCACAGGACATTAATTTATGTTGAACAATATTATGATAATTCAAAATAGGTATTCGAAGTTTCAAGTAATTATCATTCAAATTTTCGATGTTCTCATAAAAATCGAGAAAGGGCCTTTTTAATATGCAAAAATACTGTCATAAAAATCAAACATAACAGTTGACCCTCTCCATATTTCGTCAGCAATTTCTTCTTTTAATGTATTTATTCGTTTTTTATTTATTGTTTTTTAAGGTCACGTGTGCCTGTACAATGGCTAATCGTGACTGAAACATGAATATAAATTCAAGTCCAGCAATCGCGTATACCAATGTTGCCCAATTTAGAGGACTTCCACCCCAAGCAATGGTTACCGGGGTCTATTGTACCAATACAACAGGGCTTGTTTACGATTTTTGATCAACACGTCAGTAAACAAGCACTGCTCTACTTCCTGAAGTTCCCACGGTGAGTACAGCTACACAAACGATACCTTTGTGGAAGTTTGGAAAACAATAAAAAAAATTTAACAAAAACCCTGCCTGCACACATCCCCACCCCCTACCTGCCCCATGCTTATGAAATGCAACTGTCATACAAGCTGACACACTTAACCCTTTACCCAACGCAGTCGATATCCACATTTATTATTTCAAATATCATTTTTTCAAATTTTTCAAAATTCAACAAGACCATATCATGTGACCCCACGTTAGAACGAGCTCGTGAGCTCGTTCAAACGTGGGGTCACATGATATGGTTTTGTTGAATTTTTTGAAAAATAATATGTTTTCAACTGCTAAATTTGTATATTACGCGGGCGGATGCGGCCGATTCGTTGGGTAAAGGGTTAAACACTTATGCGAACCATGGTACCATGGAACCATGGTACTACACATCAAAGGCACATGTACTTACCTTATACAACCTCGTTTCATGACGTTTTCCTTCCTGTGTAATCTGACTCCAGGGAAACGTTTTCTCCCTCTGTTAAATAACCCTTCTCAGACTAGGAATGTCTTCAGTTGAGAACAACGCGGGAAGCATTGATGAGGAGGAAATACTATTAATGCGAACTTGATCACACATCCTCAGAACCTTTTGTGTCAAGTATGATGGCTGTGGGTTTTCGTTTTAAGACTAGCTAGAACAAATTATATAGAAACAAAGCATTCATGCAAGTAGGCTAGGGCCCTGCGAAGCTTCGGGACTCGATTCGATTTCGAATATAAAGTTGGTATTCGGTTCGATTCGAAATCGGCTTCTCGAATCGTTTCCATTCGAACTCATTTCACTGGAATATAGCTTTGTATGTCATATTCGTTGCCTCATAGTTGAGATTGTACACAAATAATGCTGAAAGTGGAGACAGAGTGTAATTTTTACTATATTAACATAAATAACATCTGCGCCTACAGTACGCGGAGAGTGTATTATCATTAAATCACCCGCGGAATGGAGCGTCCACCCGAGGAATAATTGCAAATTTGTTGCAAAGCATAACTAGCACAAGCAGAGTTTCGTCTAATGGACCTCCGGATTAAACCCGGAGGTCCATTGACTGAAACATTGCTTGTGTTTTTTGTCGATATGAGTAGCAGAGCAGACACAGATTATGGGAAATCAAGCAATCTGATTGGTTAGTTATAATTTAGATATATGAAACAACAAGAGTACTTGGAATAGGGTCAGAACAAACAAGAATAGACCAAAAATTGCAAAATATAGTAATGATAAGGTAAACTGTTCCAACTAATAGGCTCTTCTACGCTACTAGAGTATACTCCAGAATACACGAACATGGCCAGGTAGAGGAAAACTATTGCATATATAGATAGAAGCAGAGAATTCTGAAAGAATTCGAAATAGTAAAAGTTGGATAGATTTTGGTGATTTGGAGGGATTTTCGGGTTTTTTGTGGTAATTAGATTCACTCTTCTACAAAGGAACACACCCTTAAAACATACCCCGTCCTATTGCAGAAAAATTAGGTAACATAGCAACCACGTGCTACCATAGAAACCAAGATGGCGGCCTCCAGTATACAAAATGGACTACGGAAACACGTATCACCCTAACAACACGCGCTGCGCATGCGCACTCACACCACGTATCACAATGGAGATGACGTAACAACATGGCCGCTCACGCGGGTTACCATGACAACACAACATAGCGCCACTATGTCACGTGACATGACGTCACTTCCGGGGTCCCCCACCGGGGTCCCCAAACCATCTCTGAAACGTGCATACACTACTACTGATATGTACAAAATTTGAAAGTTATAGCTTGGGTGGGAACACCACACCGCGGGTGATTTAGTTGCAATCCACTCTCCACGTACTGTATGCTAATCCGAATATCACCAGTAACTACCACTGTTGGAAAAACAAGGTTTCCAAGCAATCTCGACAATGATGTTTTGCTAGCGGCTAGTCATGTGTAGTACATAGTACGGATACAGTACGTGGAACGTGGATTGTAAATAAATCACCCGCGGAGTGGAGTTATCATCCAAGCTATAAATTTCAAATCGTGTACATATCGACAAAAAACACAGGCAATGTTTCAGCCAATGGACCTCCGGGTTTAAACTTTGCTTGTGCTGGTTATGCTTTGCAACAAATTTGCAATTATTGCTTGGGTGGTATCTCAACTCTGCGGGTGATTTAGTGATAATACACTCTCCACATACTGTAGTTCACGCACTCGTTTCTGTTTTTGAATTGTAATATTTACTGGGTAGTATTCCAGTTGTATCATCAAGGCGTGTTTCGACCAAGGTATGCCTTGATGATGTAGTTGGAATATTGTATCAGTCGGGAGTTGAGCCGTCACAGGTTTACAGAAGCCCCCTTTCCCCAATCGGTCACCGTCTAGACACCCCTGATTCGATTCGAGGTTCGATTCGATTTCAAATAAGACATCTGATTCGATTCGAAAAGGAAAATTTATGACTCGCAGACATGCGCCTCCTATTTCCACACTGCTGCATATTCCATTTAATGAAATTTAACAACTACTTAAAATACTGATTGGCGCATTTTTTAACACTGCTGTAGGAAATGTGAACATCCGTGTGTTGATCCTGAGACCTTGACCCTTGCCCATTGATTAGGACTAAATGTGATGTGATACCGTCGTTTTAACAATTACCGAATATTATGTGGGCATAAAGATTAACAAACTGGAAACAGCAATATATATACCAACAGAACACACCGGGAGGGAGTACAGTATTCACCCAATTAACTCTGATTTTCTGATTGGCTAAAGTTGTTCAAAGTCCCAGCTGATGCACCTCCAATCTTTGTCAAATCGGAGGCAACTTTGCTGGAGTTGAGCGCGCGTATAAAATATTTTGTCTCTTTGCCAGACATGAAGAGCAGACTATACTAGCCAATGAAATATTGTATAACAAAATTCTGCACTTCTGCCTCAAAAATAACTTATGATTCCTCATTGGAACGAGCTCTACGAACAGAAAATGCTTTATGGATGACCCGTTTGTAAACGTTTACCCCGGTTTTGACAGCAACGTTAAGTAAATAAAGTATCAAACATATTTGCCGGTCAAAGTCTCTACTCCAGATCTTTTTGACTTTATTTTACTGTTGATGCAAAAGTGGAGGGGCACAACTTTTCAAAGCTTCCATAGTTAGGCCCAGTGGGAGAAAAGTTACAATCATATATTAGTAAATGTACAATGACTTACTAGAGTCTCTCATTTAAATGAGCATGCCGCGGTTTGTTCACTGAGCTTTCCATTCCTTCTACTCCACTCACCTTCCAACCCGAAGGCTAGCCTTCGGGTTGGAAGATGAGTGAAGTAAAAGAAACGGACCGAAGCGACCGAATGTGGGATTGTTTTTTTTTTTTTGCCAAATAATGCTTCGATTTGCAAATAATATATTATTGGAATACCTATATATTGACACGTTTGCATGCGCTCATTTTAAATCATTGCATAGCCGCGCAACATGTCTGTGGAAAAAGTGGAAGGGTATGTGTCCTGTATTCCCCCCACCCCCCGGGTTCCGCGGCCTCTGACCATAACGTTATATAAATAAAGTAAACGTATTTGCCCACCAAAGACTCTGCTTCAGATCTTTTTGACTTTATTTTACTGTTAATGCACTGTACATATTTTCAGAATTCTGCGAAAGTTACAACAGACAGTAAGGAGGAGGAAGTAACCATCAATTCGATACTGGGTCCCTTCAAGAAAACCCTAGCGTGGTTTGGAGTTTATAGTGAATCCATCTGGAAAATGCGACAAACGAACACCAATTCCATCACTTGTAGAAATGTGTTACATCTTATTTACTGTACAGTCCCAGTGATGTTCAATTGGCTTCAGGTAGTACGATGCGTTTATGAAATTAAAACACCGAACCAAAACGTAACAACCGCCAGTATGATGACAATATCAGCCAGTGCATTGACCACTTTTTCTTTCGCGTATGTATTGACAACCTGTCTCTGGACCGTGTCCGGAAAATTAGAACATTTTGGACATATAATGCATTTGTACGAGGATGATTACAGCTTTAATATCAACAGTAAACGCGTAAAATCTGTTACCAACAAAGCACTTATCTGCGTAGTCGCATACGCTTTCGTTATGGGCACGAGTCTCCCTGTTGCTATGAGCTATCTAAATGAAAACTCACCAACCATTGTAGGTTTGGTTTCTTGGCGGATAATTGATATAACACACAACACAGGTGTAGTAGAACTCGTTGTAAGTGGTGTGTACCTGACCACAGCATTAGCTCCGTTATATGTTATCTCTGTGCTCTACATCTTGGTAACGTATATACTGTACAAGGAGATCAAATATTTCAACTCTCAACTAACTAAAAGCAGTGGCAGCACCCTGTCCGATGTCGATATACGTAAGGCTAAAGCACAATTTGAGCGACTGGTTGACCTTATACGTGGATTCGATAACTGTATTTATCATTCGCCCCCGATCACTTATACCACGGGCGTAGCTACCATCTGTTTACTCATGTACGCGAACATCAAAGGTACTATGTTCCTTGAAGAATATATACTTTCGACAATGTTCCTGTTTGGAGTGTGTGGCCAACTTTTAATGATCACAGCGGCAGGAGTTTGCCTGAACGACAAGGTGAGTTTTAAATACTCGTATATGGATACACGCATGGAAATAATTCAGTACTTTGTTTAACTCTGTGATGAAGTTCTTCTCAAACAAGAATCTCTGCAGACGCAAATAAATGTATTCAGCTTTCAGATATGATTTTCTTTCCTAGAATTGCCCAATATCAATCTTAGCTGATGTGATATCAAACTCGGCTGATATGACGCCGAATTCGGTCGACATGAACCAAGCTATAGTTGATTCCCTTCATGCCATACTAGGCGCAGCCATTCTGTTTACAGCGAAATAGTTCACCGTTATTCGTCGCATACAATCAGTCAGTAAGATGGGCGTAAGCAGGCAAATTGGAGTAGGTTTTATGTGGTGAGAAATTAATGATGGCAATAAATAAGGCTTAGGTCGATAAAAAAAGTGAATTCAAAGTAAACTAAGACCCAAAGTCGTAAGTTCTTCGTCAAAGTGAGAGAAGAGATTGTTCAGCTATTCTAACGTCGCGACGTTCGAGAGCTCAGCTAGGAGCTTCGACCGTTGTGAAAAGAATGGGAAGCAATAACATTGTCAGAAAAGTGTAACAGATCTGAAAATGTTTGTACTCACTTGGTTTGGTTTATTAAATAAGGAGGTTATTACTTGGTAAGGTTCGACTCATGCTAAAAGTTTAAGTTACAGGACGTTCAGGTGGCGGATACGGTATCATATGAGGCGAGGTGAAAACAATATTGGACGAGGCGTCCTGTAACGTATTTATTATGCCAGCGAAAACAAAATAACAATCAAATTTGAACGCCGGCACATTTTCAAAACGTGCAAAACGCTATGAAAGTTGTAACAAACGTGCACAGTTGTCTCCCTGTTTGTGTATAATTTCCTTGACATCACAGACAACAGCGATAGACGCTTTTCTTCGTACTGTCACTTTGTCTTGAGTGTGCAGAAAATGTCCGAAACGTCCGATTTTATAGAATTCGAACAAAATAAATGTATCTCGCATCTTTTCCTTCATAGCTGTGATTCATTTCTTTACAATTTCGTTATAGTGCAGTCGCTATTTTTAAAAAATAGCGTTTGGCACTCGACGTGATGGTATTTACCAGAATATAGAGCCGGGATAAAACAATTTTTTATCTGTTATCGGTAGATCGAATTCAGTAGTATTTCTCACTTCAAATAATTAAATTTACATTTAGAAAATAAATTTCACAATACATTTATATTAAAACGAGAGAAAATGAGACATATAGACACGGAAGGACGTTTGGTTGAACTGCAATTTCTTCAATATGGATATAAAAGCACCGCGAGGTGAGGAATTTCCACGTCGAAACAAAATGGCGGTACTGACCTAATACGAGTTTCGTATTAGGTCACCTCGGGCTGCAGGTGACCCAATACGGCTCAGTACCGTCCCACTATTCGGGGGCTGTGATTGCCGAATTTCATTAGCTGGCATAATAAGAAGTTATCTTGGGACGAAACTAACCCAGTAAAAACTTTTGTTACTTTCCAAAGTGTGATTTACTGGGATTTCCGGGCTTGATTATAAACGATAACTTCACAAGTGAATTATGCAATCAACAATTTTGTCATGTTTCCATGAGTGAGTGAGTTTTTTTTTACCCCTTCCCCTAACTTGAAAAGCCAACGACACTTGCCAAAAAAATTATTCAATAACTACTTTTTTCATTTTTTGTCTCCAAACATGGGTTATGACCCCTCATTGGAACGGGCTCGACGAGCTCGTCCCAATGAGGGATCATAACCTATGTTTTGTCAAAATTGTGTTTATGTCAAAATTGTTAAACACTCGTGCGCATTCGCGCACTCGTGTTTGTACAACGTCACTCACCTCTCATGAATTATTTCACTTAACAAGTCCAGTCAAGCGATTACTTTCTATCTAATTGTAACATGAACAAAGCGTCATCATATCATGGGCATCATAACGAAGCCTATAATGAAAAATGTACAAATACGAATAAATACACTAATTATGAGATATACGATCGGTGAATTATGAAAATTTTAAAAGTTAAAAAACCTACCAGGTATGCATGGACCAAACACTATTATATTTTCCAATGTGTATGCACTTGGAAGATTCTCTGACAGATAACAAAGAAGCATCTGGTAAGAATGTAGGCTGAGAACAGATCTGAGATAAACGGACAAATACTATGTATGGCGGGAAGAAATGCGTAGTCGATTTAGTGGTCAGTCAACTAAAGGTCAGATTCTAGTTTAACGTTGTTACAAACCAACACAATTGCTCGTCATAAATGAACTCCATGGTTCGATCTCCAACAAGGCCATCTGCGGTTTGTCCAAGGCAAGGGACTTAATTCTGGAGGCCAACATGGGATAGGATGGTGCTATGTGTTTAGGCGTACTACATGTCAATGATAAATTTGCTTTAACCCTTTACCTAACCTGAAAAGCAGACGACACTTGCAAAAAAAATCTTGAATAACTAATTATTTTCATTTTTTGTCTCAAAAACATAGGTTATGACCCCTCGTTGGAACGAGCTCGTTCCAACGAGGGGTCATAACCTATGTTTTTGAGACAAAAAATGAAAAAATAATGACAATTAATTGGCGATTTTTGAGAATAGCGCTGGCCGGTTTTGGCCGTTACGTTAGGTAAAGCGTTAAACTAATGCCAATGCATATGCGGAGTAGTACACTGGGGTGTCTGGTGTTGATCGCATGTGCTCTGTTGATGTCTTCGGGTAGTCCGGCTTCCTACGGCCGTAAAACTGTCCGAAACGCGGCGATCCGAGCGGCAGTAAATGTCGTTAAACCCCAATAAAATATCACAAAATTGAATATTAATAATATGGGGACGCATGTGATACATTCGTTTTCCCGGGCCTTTGGTGACGAGAAATAAGAAAACAATCGATATGAACTGCATAAACATCCAGCGGAGTGAATTTCATGGTCCATATTTCTACCACGATAAATCTTTCAGTTAACTGTGTACGTGTAACTTGTGATACGTGGTTTCAGTGCGCATGCGGAGCTTGTTGTTGAGGTGACACGTGTTTCCCTTGCTCATTTTAGTTACTGGATGCCGCCATTTTCGTTTCTATGGTGGCACTTGGCTGCTATGTGACCCAAAAGCCTACATTAGGGTCTGTGCTGAGGCCGTTTTCGATTGAACAGGAGTAAATCTAATTACCCAAAGTTTAATTACCAGATAATTACGCTAAATCACCAAAAACACCCCAAATTACCGATATAGACTTGGTGAAGCCCCCATCTTGGCCTACTAACAGAAGCACGCATTGCTGAAGGGCCGTGGATGGGGTGTGTGTGTGGGGGGGGGGGGGGGGGTTCTACCCCACGCACTGGCACATTATTATCTGACACATGGGTTCCTAGGAATGAGTCCAAGCGTCAGTCGAGTAGTGGCAGGAACAGGCATTGCTCTAACGACTCGAATCTCATTGATAAATGAGCTATCTAGTAGTAACTAAAGCAGGCATCGCTCGGATGACCATAATCCCATCGGGCAAACGAGCCAAAGTGTAAAGTGATTACATAAGCAGATTCCAAAAGGGGATTCCAGTAGTGGGACTCCAAACTCCTATACGGCTCTAGGTAGTCTTACAGTTAAAACTAGAAGTCCTGTCATGAAATGCGCACAAATAGCACGTTGATATGCGCGTTAATGTACGCGTTATGGCCCAAGTAAAGCTATAAAATTATGTACATACGGCCTGCGCACAAGCAATGTTTCAGTCAATGAACCTCCGGGTAACCCGGAGGTCCATTGGCAGAAACATTGCTTGTGTTTGCTATGAGTAACCAGGAGAACCTGCCGTGCTGTGGAAGCCATTCGACATGGCAATTGCGCGCAATTCCAACGCGCAATTAAGCCTAGATAAGCGCACTATTCGTGACAGGACTTCTAGTTTTAACTGTACCATTGGTTTCCACCATATCTTCAACTATTTGTCCTATCACTGTATCCCATTTCACTGAATCGGTTAATCCCAAAGTAATACAATTCTATGAAAATCTCTTTTTTTAATCCCTTTTTCGTCGTATGTGCCCATGTGATGCTTGATGTTTTCTTTATAATCGCACGTGCCTATATGTTGTATGTATTGTACGCCAATGGTAATGGCACAAGGCTGCAAGTTTGGTAGAACACAATGATAGTGGTGAATACAATAGAGGCTGATCATAGGACAATTTATTTATTTATTTATTTATTGCGAGTTAACGACACCTTCGACAGACAGAATCACTTCGTGTCGGAAAGTTTTACGAGTGGAGGAAACCGGAGTACCCGGAGAAAGCCACCGAGCAACTATACAGTTAAAACTAGAAGTCCTGTCACGAATAGTGCGCTTATCTAGGCTTAATTGCGCGTTGGAATTGCGAGCAATTGCCATATCAAATTGCATCCAAAGCACGGCAGGTTATCCTGGTTACTCATAGCAAACACATGCAATGTTTCTGCCAATGGACCGTTGATTGAAACATTGCTTGTGCACAGGCCATATGTACAGAATCTGATAGCTTTACTTGGGCCATAACGCGTACATTGACGCGCATATCAACGTGCTATTTGTGCGCATTTCATGACAGGACTTCTGGTGTTCACTGTATGACTCCCCAACGTAATAACTCTACACAAGAACAGTTAGTCATGGTCGAAGACAAATGCAACATCAACGTGCAGTATGCGTCAATATTCGGAGCACAATACCCACGTGGACAATCGGGATTAAGTACCTTGCTCAAGGACACAACGTAGTTACCCTGGGGAGGATCGAACCGTTGTCTTATTGGTTTGAAGTTCAATGACGTAACCACTGAGCCACCTCCCTCACCTTCATAGGACAAATAGTTGAATAAATTGTGGAAGCAACTGGTAAGACCATCAGTAGCTGTATAGGAGAATCGAGTCCCACATATGGAATCCCACTTAGGGAATTCGTTTTATGGAATTTCCATAGAATCTCTTTTTTTAGAAAACGTCTGTGGTTATAGAATACATTTTTTGAGATGAGTATAAGTGTGGTATAAGTGTGTCACTCGTTCTAGCAATTGCTCGATAGCTCGTTTGATCGACGCCTGTTCCTGTCACTACTCGAGTGACTCTGACGTGCTGCCCTTATTAGTCCAAGATGAATGCTTCTCCAAGTCCGTTTCGATGATTTGGGGTGGGGTTTTTTTGGGGGGTGATTTGTGGTAATCGCCGGCTCTATTTTGGGGATAATGTTTACGTATTCTTTCAAACACAAAACAGACCCCTATTCTATTGTAGTCCTTCGGGCAACACAGCAACCATCTGCCACAATAAAAACCATTATGGCGGCCCCCAGTAAATAAAATGGACGACAAAAACACATGCAACCCTAACCACACGCACTGCGCATGCGCACTGACACCACATATCACTATGGGGTGACCTCACAACAGGGCTGGTAACGCAGGCTACTATGACAACCACACATGACATAACTGGGTCACTTCCGTTTCCGTGCCGACCCGGCCAATAAGGGACGATTCACCCCTCTCTTACTACTCATATGTAATGATTACGCAGAATAGTTCTACAAAATCATGTTGTTAATATATTGATGTTCTTGGGAGAGCGGTGGGTTAGTGGCTGCGCCATTGCGCATCAAATCGAAAGGTTCGTGGTTTGATCCTCGCCACTGGTAACTGCGTTCTGTCCTTGGCACTTAATCCCTGGTACGGGGTTGTTGCGCACTGAGTCGTACTGCACATCCGAGGTGCACTTGTCTTCAACCAATTCGGACCCTGCTTGTGTGGAGTGAGTAGGTTGGGGAGTTTCACGGTTGCTCGTCACTGCCCGGTGGTTCTCTCCAGGTACATCGGCTTCTTTCAGTTGTAACCCTATCCGACACGAGGTGACCATGGTTGTTGAAATGGCCGTTAACCCCCAATAAAAAGATTGATGTTCTCAATGTGAATTGAATACTTCTAGAACAGTGACAGGAAATAATACCTGAATGTCGTTGTCAGTAAATGCGCAACACATTACATCAAAAGTAGTCAGCGCGTAAATTTCCACAGACAATTAGTAATCAAACAGCCCATAACAACATCAAATTCCAAACAGAATTAGAGTGGTTGACTGATACCTTGAGGTGGTTTATGCAGATGTAGTTACATTTTTTGGTCATTACTGCTTACCACTTTTATAAGTCAAGAGTCTCTTCATATCTAATCATTAGCTGTTTTATTTGGGAAATGAAATTCATTTAAGGAATGATCGTTTCTTTTTGTCTATTTCTTGAGTTATGAACCCCAAAAAAACAAAGTCCAAACTGTGTAATGGGCCATTTACGCGATGTTTGGACTTTGTTTTTTGGGGTTCATAACTCAAGAAATAGACAAAAATAAACGATCATTCCTTATAATTAAACGTTCGCGACCCAAATAAATAAATAGTGTTAGTCGTCCTCAACTTCAGCGAACAAAGACTTAAAAACTAAAACCGGTAGACATATTATTTTTTCTGGCATAAAAGAGGGCGCATATTATTGAAATGCCGTCAGCAATTGACACAGTTTCCAAGTCAAATGCACTTATTTTAATTAATTTTTTTATTAACCAATGAATTACGTAATGCAAAGAAAACGTCATAAGCCACGCCTCCCTCAAATTTTATTCAACTGTTCACTTCACGTAAAAGTTACGTTCCGTGGTAGGTGGAAGTGGGCCATCAGTATAACATTGTATTTTGGTTTTGACCGTTTCCCGAGAACTGAAAAACACAGTTTGTAAAAGTGGAGTTAGATATAAAGCCAAATATTCTTCCTCAAATATAAAATCATTTTGATTTCCAAAAATTTCATTAAAATTAGCAATGTCAAAATTGCCGTATTCGTCGTGACCAGCCATTGTTTACAATCGATTTGGGTAAAACGATGAACGCAGACGATCACCCAGTGTACGTAAAAATTGAAATGTCAAATAAATACAGTTGTCAAGAAAAAGAAAAATTGATCCACCACGGTCATTTAAATATTTTATAAATAATTTCATGGTGATAAATTAGTAATATGAATTTATTTTTCTTTTTCACATTCAGAACGTGCCAGTGTTCTAACTTCTTTTGATTTAACACCATGCTGCAACTCCGAAGACTGGTATTTTAGGGTCGTGGCTGGGGGCGGACCTAATTGTGTTTTTTTCGGTTCATTGAGTTATGAAAAGAAAAAACAGAATCATGTGAGCGAATCGTTTTATCTGAAAACGCATGAACCGAAAAAAAGTTTAATTATTACTGCTTACCACCTGTATAAGTTAAGAGCCTCTTCACATCTAATCATTAGTTGTTTTATTTGAAAAATGAAATTCATTTTGTTGTAAAACAATAATCAGAGGAATTCCATTTCTGTAAATACTTGGTACTCCAGACTATTTTCAAATCGGTGTTAGGGCGCTTACCAAGATGAACTCAAATAGTTTTGCTCATGGAGAACCTAAAACTATTCTCTCCGGCCCTCATTTGAATTCTACTCAAGCACAGTGAAAGTTTGCTCTCAATTTAATTCGTATTTTTACTGCCACTTGAACCCAAAATCATCAACATAAAGGGAAGAATGCACAATATTCTCATTTGCTCCGATTAACTTTGATTCAAAAGAGTGTAGCAGATAAAATATCTTCCCGATGAGGCCCCTAATTGCTGCCCGAGTGGATCAAATAATGTTCCAATAAGACTAAAATCATCCTCCTCTGATTGGACGAGAGCTCGCTTAGTACATTTTATGTTTACGGCTCAAGTGGCAAATGCTACCGTATGACGTCTCAACGCGAAATATTTTAATTAACGTCGCCCGTTTCGTAATTGCTTCATCAACGGAGTGATTAGCAAGCTGCTTCATTTTTCTGAATGTTCCACGTGTGCAGCCGGCGGTGCTCCGGATGAAGTGTTGTTTAAATTACAAACCGATTTACGATTTGAACTAAGATGGAATGAGTTTATGTGGTTTATTAATTATTTATCAAGTGCTGTCGAGGTTTATTTACTAAATCTGTAAAAGGCAACTTTTAACGATCTCAGTTTTGGTAAATAAGCCTCTCGTGTACCCACGATGTAGATTTTAGGCTATGGGTAGTGTTTTATTGGAACATAAACATTATTGTGATGAGCTGATTAGTAACATGGTCTGGGGTTCGCGTCTCGGTTGAAATTAAGCTCCGAGCCGCATACCTCAGACCATGTTACCGTCAATTCATTACAATAATTTCTAATTTCTAATGTAGTCCCTACAGGATTTGGAATTGAATTCTATAAAAGTGGCACAAACCCTCGCAACCCATGTCTAAAGGATCTTTCAAGCTCCAATACATCCACGTTGTATCATATGCAGGCATGTCAAAGTACCGTCGGTACCAACATAACCGGTACCGGGACGGAACAGAGCCTGCCCCACCGAAACAGGTACAGGTGCCAGGACAAATCAACAATTGGCTGACATATCACAATAAGATGGGAGAAATTCGCATTTAAACCGACCCAGTTCCCAGTACCGCAAAGACAAACATGGCATCATACAATTATTCTCTGGCGACATCACTGTATGATTACTTTGATGTCGCCACAGAATAATTTATTTGAAGTAACCGATGACGGCGCTTTCATTGTCTTTGATGCCACGTTTGAAAAGTCAAAATGGTCGGTCTTATCGAGGTAGATATGCAGATAGAGCATGCACCTTTTGGGTGTTTTGATAAGTTTATTCACAAATAAGTTGAAAGTATGTCGTGCAAGTGTGCCATAAACGATTATAAATCTGTTTTTCCTCGTTCAATTAGGAATTTCCGCATAAAATGATTTTGTCCCTGTACCGGCGACACAAACGTTTCAGTGCCGGTACTGGTTGGAGCATAAGGGAACCGGCGGTACCGGTACAGGTACCGGTTGGCATGCTTGATCATGTGCCTTTTGCAGATCAAAGAAGATGGTATACGCATCGGAAAATTGGCGTAGAGCTGCACTGGAGTCTTCTCATGACACGGATCGTTGTTCAACAAATAAACCAGGGTAGTAGCATTACCACCTAAACGATAACTCAACATTTGCATGAAACCTTTGAAAACATGAAAACTATAAGCATTGTTTTAGCGGCGAGTTGCATTATATGAGGTTGTCATAATAGATCACGTGAGAGTTCATTTTGTGATCTTAATACTACATGTATAGTGATGTGTAGTGTCAGTGTACCAGACATGTTAACCGGTACCTGTACCGGTACTGTACAGCCGATCCCCTCATGCTATAACCGGAATCGGTACTAGTGCTATTGTCCGGTGGTACCTGGACCAAACTATTTTATGGGGAAATTCCTTATTGAACGAGGGTAAATTGGCTAATGATCGTGTGTGTCTCACTTGCAAGACAAACTTTCAACTTATTTGTGGATGAACATATATTATCAAAACACTCTAAAGGTGCATGTGTTCATTCTGCACCATGACCTCGATGAGGTAGAATATTTTGACTTTTCAAACGTGGCATTAAAGACAATGGAAGCGGCGTCATCGGCTACTTCAAAAAATTATTCTCTGGCGACATCAAAGAAATCATAAAGAACGATTTTCGGATAGCACACATGCGGACAGGGAATTTCGAACAGATCGCGATATCACTGTAACCTTTCCTGTGTTAACATCATGATATGGGGGAGGGAGGGGGGGCAAAATTGACAGTGATTTGACTTTTCGTCACGATTTCCGTGCTTTATGATTACTTTGATGTCGACACTGAATAAATGGCACGATGACATGTTTGCCTTGCGATATTGGGGACTGAGGCGGTACAAATTCGAATTTCTCCCATCGGACTGCAATATGTCAGCCAATTGTTAATTTTTCCATGTACCTATACCGGTTTCGGAGACTATTTCCCGTCGCGCTACAGGTTATGTTGGTACCGGCGATATTTTAACATGCCTGCAGTTGACACGCTGTGCGCGCGTTGTAAGCATGACACATGCTGACGCCGCCCATTGTGTTTACTGGAGGCCGATGTTTTAGTTGCTGTGTATCAAGTGCATGGCTTCTAACAGAGATGGGGTGTTTCTGTTTGTTCGATTGAATGAGGGCATATCTAATAATACGAACGATCCGACAACAACCTAAAATCACCAAAAACGACCCAAAATTACTGAAACGGACTTTATGTAGTTCGTGTTCTTTCAGAATCCTCTTAATAAAATTAACACCTAGAGTTATCGGTTCCACACCACATTTTTACACTTTTGTCACAGGGATAAAAGTCAAAACTGATGACATGTGTTGAAACTAATGCCATGTAAAGCCCGAAGCTCATTCCAATGAGGAGTCACATGACATGCTTTTTAATGCTTTCCATTTGAAATATTTTTCAAAACTGGGGAACAGTAACACTGTTTGATGTTCTGTGCGTTGGATATGGTTCAAAATGTATATGTCAGTTATTTTCAATCTGTCTTGCCATGTACAGAAAATTGCGAGTGTTTAAAGTTACGTTTGCATGATATAATTAGTACGTTTGTCAAACGTAACCAAAATACTTTAATTTTTGTGAGAATAATCTTCAAATCACGTGGCATGCATCATTTATTTTTGAAAAAAGACAAAGGACTATCAAGTTTTCCACCCCACCCCCTCCCCCATATAATGCTGTTAACGCAGAAAAGGTTACAATGCTATGGCAATCCGTTCGAAATTCCCTGTCCGCATTGCGATGACAGGTATAGAAAGGGTCCGTGGTGCTAATAGTAGTTTTTAACGTAGCTACAGAAAGGCGTATGACTGGTGAAACCCCAGAGGAAGGAAAAAGGAAGGAAAAAGAGGAACACTTAGCATTAGTTCAGTCGAGCGACTAATATAACGATATGCTCGAATAAGAGTAAAAACCTCGCCCTCTGTGTGGGTGAGAGTTGGCGTAATTTATGTTACGTTTACGGCCCCAGTATGGTCTGGCGTCACCACGCCAGATATTTGAAATGACGTAACCCGTTTCGTAATTGTTTCATCAATGGAGTGACTACCAAGCTGCTTCATTTTTCTGGATTGCTCACACGTGTAACAGACGGTGTTCCCGATAAAGTGTTGTTTAAATTGAAAACCGATTTACAAATGAACTTAGATGGGATGAGTTTATCTGGTTTATTGATTATTTATACATTCCTGCCGTTTATTTACTAAACCTGTGATTGTTGAAAGTTGCCTTGCTTAAGGCAACTTTTAACGATCACAAGATTAGTAAATAGCCATCTCGTGTTTAACAACGTACGTTTGGGCTATGAGTAGTGTCCTATTGGAACATATACATCATTGTGATAAGTTGACGGTCACGTGGTCTGAGGTTTGTGGCTCGGAGCGTATGTTCAATACCGATGATTCGCGTCTCGATTGAACATAAGCTGAAAGCCCGAAACTTCAGATTATGCTGCCGGCAGCTCATCTTAATAATTTATAATGGTAATATAACGATAAAATAAAAACATGCAAAACATTGATGTGTACACATTTGGTACGTTAGGTATTTACCAGTTAAGCGATTTAACAATAGTCATTTTATTCCGCTAGAATTGGATCGACGACTAATCCTTTTTATTATATCATTAATTTTATAGATACACGAACCTCTTGAAGTCCTACACAAGATGGATCTTAGTGGGATGTCCGAGAAAGCCATTCATGAGGTAAAATAACACCCGCAACATCTACATCACATAATTTACATACGAACATGCCATAATAAGCACGTAATGTCTACCTCACAAAACCGACTTGCTGTGAAAAAGCAAAAGAAAAAGCACATTTGTAGCCAATGGGCGTCCAGGTTTAACTAAATTGTTCATTGGCTTAAACTTTGATAAACATAATGCATCATCACTTACAGTCCAGGAGCCAATACTATAAAACTTTTACAATTGTATTTTCAAGAATTGTATTTTTCAGTTATGACTTCAAATGGGTTAAATGAATCATTTGAATTTAAGATGTGGCAACTTGCCAGTTGGAAAATTGCCATATCTTTTAAAATGCTAATGATTAATTTTAGTCATTTATATTAATAGGTGGACAATACAATTTAGAAAATATAGTTTTATAGTATTGGCTCCTGCTAAGAACTCTACTTTGCAATTGTTTCTTGATAATCCACGATCAACAGACTGTGGTACACAGTCCACGGACAGCAGACTAATTACCATGACTCCCATGGAGTGGAGTTTCCTACAAGACAGAATAAAATAGAACGCAACGAGGATGGAGTACGAAGGACCGAAATCAAGTACCTGATGGGTGAAGTTTTCCCTGTATTTCACGAACGCTGAAGGCGCTGGTGAAATACAGTAAAACTCCACCAAGGGTGGGTAATTCCTGTCCCACGTACTCTACCGATTGGAGATCGTATTTGTACCACGAATAAGATTGAGTTGGGCGAATTATGCTGAACAGTTTGAAGAAAAATATCCGCTTCAGCTGTCTGATAATTTCCGTGCTTGACAACGTTTTGTGTCGAGGCATTTCATTCATGCCACAAAAACTCACACCGAGTAACTATAAATAGGATGCGTTCTTTCATGATGTACTTATGCGAAATCCAGATTCCACATGTGGTGTAAATAGAACAATTCTCAATTTCTAAATTGTATTGCGTAACGCTAAATTCGCACAGCGGTCCTAGAACAAAGATGATAGGGCTTAGCATAATTACAAAAACGTCCGTAGAGTGGAGTTTTCCCCCAGAAAATAAATTGCCAGATAAAGAATGTGAATATTCTAATTTCACATAACATTGAAAAACCCATTTGTCAATAAAATTGAATGCTTTAGTAAGCGAATACATGTGAAAATGTGTGGCTTTTTGTGCATTTGTATTCGTATTGGTATTTATAAAATTGGAAAGTATTCTTATTTATATTGGAATGCATTTATAAGTTATTCACCCAACGCTGTAAACGTACCATAAACAAACTGCTGGAAGCACCACTATAAAGGCCGATTGACGTAGTTTGTTCAGTGTGTTTTCGTTTTTTTGTAGACAGATTATGAATTAGAGATCGTATTTTATGTTGTAGGTCTCCATTTTCATCTATCGATTATCTGCACACCCAATCGGTATCAGCGTGTATGGAATTTTTGTTATTGATAGATCCACAATCGTGATGGTAAGTACAAGTAATCAACTGATACACCCGTTACATGAAGGTTGGCACTTTTCCAACGATCCTCGACGTGACGTCTATTGGATGTCGTCTTCCGGCTATTCGTTGTTGTGTAATGGATAAAGCACCAGTTTTGTAGTGAAGGCGCTATCCTATTAACGAACGTTTATACCAATCTAATTTAGAACGTTTGACAGAAATAAAAATACATTTTTATGCCTTTTGTTTGCCCTGCACTCTGAAAAGGAAATAGATATGTCCATTGTTTGATTCAGTAGAAGTTATGGCAAAGATCATGAGCTTATATGTGTGACGACCTGACTATTCATCTTGTCTACATACTTACACATGTGCCAGTTGCCAGTCTCTCCGCCGGTAGCAGTTCTAATCGAGGATATGCCGTCCGTTTCCACTTCTGCGTTCTGTGTACAACCCAGTGCATCTCCGTGACGTCATACTACCGGTTCGAGGAGTCTTGCTTTGATTTGGTGGAGGAACGTCACGATTGTCGCTTCGGAAGTTATAGTTTATTTAACCCTTTACCAAACACAATATGTTTTAAAAATAATTTAAAGTTCACATTTTTCAAAACCAATTTTCACATTTTTTAAAAACAAATTCACATTTTTTTAATAAAACCACACTAATATGGATATCATTAGAACCAGCCCAACGAGCTGGTTCTGGTGATATCCATATTTGTATGGTTTTATTGAGAAAGCACAGAGATATTTTAGGCTATGGTAGGCTTATTCTGTTAATTTTTATGTCCGTTTTTGGCCGCTTTGTTAGGTAAAGGGTTAAAGCTACTTATTTTGTATTTAAGGGCAATTCAAAGTTTATTATGAAAGAGTAGTATGACGCCATGGTGGTGAAAAGGGCTATTACTTGATTATTGTATTTCTGTCGTTTTATTAACAAATAATTTCAGTTTAATTAGTGTCACCTATTTTCATGGGACTCTTGTGGAGCCCGAACCTAACTCAGAAGAAGTCCCTGGCCCCGGGTTAAAGGAGGGAGGCAACAGTGGTGTCAATAAGTGGGATTATGTGACATTTATGACAAAAAATTACGTTTTTTCCAACATATACACCAAGATTTAGTAGATTGCTCAAAGAAGCGAGCAGAAGTAGATATGGAGCCCAAAGAAGTGAGCAAGATGACTCGCCTCAGCGAACAAGGTGCTTAGTCAAGTGAGCAAGAACTAAAAGGTCATATGTTTGAACGATTTTTAGTTAGCGATCCAAGATGCTCATGTGGATTCAGTTATGAAGACTCCGAGCATTTTCTTCTAACTTGTCCAAACTTTATTTCACAGGGACAAATGCAATTTGAAAGCACTGATTATACAATATGTGGCACAGAAGTACTTTTATCTGGCAGCTCCATGCTGTCAGATATAGAAAATAGGAATATCTTCATAGCTACACAGGACTTTATTATAAAAACAGGACGATTTCACTGAAAACTCAGTGTTTAACAGATCTTCCAAGACTGTTGAGTTCAATTGCCCATTACAATTATTATTATTATAATTATTATTATTGTTATGGTAATAATTATTATTTTTCATTTTCCGCCATATTGATATTGTTTTTGTTCCCAAACATAGCTTGTTTAATATCACTTGCACATGAAATTATTGAAGTGATGTCCAAGATGTTCAGATTTACTACCAAACCTTGCGAGACGCCAGCAGAAACTATGACTCAACTCATATTTCCACACTTGTTCATGCACCATCGTTTGTAATTCAAAAAAGTATTCATATGTAATGGTAAAGTATTTATATAGGCTTATAGCCTGTTTACTGAACCATTTCAAGAGAATAAAATATTGTTTAAAAAAAGAACTAAACAGAGAACTCAAAGAAGAGAGCAGGCCTCATGTCAGGGTTGAAATGCCTCACTGCTCTCATCACAGTGAGCATACCCAGAACAAGTAATCAGGGGAGCAGATGTTGAGCATCACTCAAATCAAGAACTCAAGAAAATGAGCAACAGGGCTCATTGGGAAGAGCAACTGACTCGAAGCAGTGAGCACACATCAAATGAGAGACTCAGTTTAATGAGCAATGACTCTCATTCAAACGAGCAGTTTGCTCGGCCTCAAAATACAGACTCAAAGGCATACCTCGCAGGATTGAGCAATAGATCCTACTTAATCGGAAAATTAAGTTCACCTGAAAATTTTCAACTCGCGAAAACCAGCTTAGAAACTAAGTTTAGTGAGCACCCAGCTCATGGAAGCGAGCATGAGTCAAGACAAGCTCATGACCATAGGTGTTTGAGAACTCATGCTGTTAATATGTTGACAAACAGGAGTGATTAACGAGATGAAATCCAATATTTTGACACAAATCAGACAGACTTGATAGAGTATAATTCGGAGCCATCTTGGTTGGTTGATGGCATAACCATTCTCACAAAGGAGAGCCAACAAGGTTTTCGGTGGAGTGAATCACAGGATAGTGATATTAGTGAGCAGGACCATCCTATCTGTCCAGGCATAAATTTGTCAAATCAACCTGTACCTCAAGCCTCAAATGTATTAAGGCGAATGAGCGGAATTACCCATTCAACAAATGCCCAATCATCAGGATCAGAATTTTCCGACGATGAGATTAGGAAATTTCATGATGTGGGCAACCACCTACAACAGGTAGATATTCGAGTAGATAATATTCTCACTTTGTAGATTCGATGGGTTCCAAACCGACCAACGACAGATCATGTTTCAGTGATGAGTCTACTGCACCCACAATGAGCTACATGCAGATTTCCAGTTGTTCTGGCAACACCGATCTGACCTGGTCAGTTTGTTCAGAAGATAATCAAAGTTATGCAGGTTCTAATGTGAGAATGTCAATTGTTCCCACCACCCCCCCCCCCCCCCCCCCCCCAGTAGGGTCTGATCACTCTGGTGTCAATGATTTGTATGGAAAAGGCCCATATAATGCACATATCAATCCAGTGTTTGATGCTTATGGCAGCGATACTCGGATAGCTGTTGACTTAGTTGGATGTTCTGCTGACCAGCTGAATACTGTGAACCAAAAACAAGCAACAGCGAATAACCATGACACTAGGTGTGCTAGAACTTTGCTCCAAGGCAAGATTTATAGCTCTACACCTCACCAAAGGCCAGTGAATCAAAATGATGTGAGGGTGCGAAGCCCATGTGACAGGGCTCACCTGGAAACTGTTCATTCTAGATTGGGCACCAATAGTATTGCAGCTCATGCTTCATGGAGTTCTCCAACGCAGACCCAGAATTGGGTAAGGAGCTTAATTGGTGAAATGCAGAACTCTAATAAGTATCAATATAAATTGCCTGTCTATGCATGGACATTTTCTGTAAACAATGAAGTGCTCAACCCGGGGGACCAGAAGTTACTCCAACCAGAAACATTCTTATAGATCATGTGCTGATCTGTCACTGAGTAGAAACAGATGCACTGATATCTATTGGCATGTAGATTCCAGAATGCCAAATCCTCAACATGAGCGTGTACCTTGTGGAATGAGATGTGAACCTATGGCCATAACAACTACGGCCACATAGTCAATTGAGTCAACCCATTTCAGCTGTTTTACCAGAGAAGTTTTCTGGTTCTATGCCAATTATTGACTTTCAAATTCACTTTGAAAACTGTGCAGCTCTCCACAGATGGTCCGATGCTGAGATGGCAATGCACCCAATACATTGTATTGGAAGACCAGCTCAGCAGTTATGGACAAGCACTCCTCATCAGGATAGATCCAGCTATAATGAAATTATGTGTGTTTTGAGAACTCGTTTTCAGCCGCAATATCAAACACACACATATAGAACTCAACTGCGTGCTATTGAGAGAGAAGCCAAAGAGTTATATCTGAAATGTGACAGAGAATTCAACAACAGATAAGTCTTGCATACCAAACTGCACCTTTTGAGATGCAAAATAGTCTAGGAATTGATGTACTCTGTGATGTACTTAAGGTTAATCAGGATCTTGTGTGGAAGATCCGTGAAAGGGGAATGACAATGTTAAACTCAGCAGTGCTGCTTGCTTTGGAGTTTGAGGCTTTCAAGTTGTCCATGTTGCAAAGTGGAAAGGCTCCCACTGACTTTCAGCAGATGCCTTACCTTGACAATTTGTGATGCCAAGATGCTCACTTAACCAAGATAGTTGAGAATATGAACACAGTGACCAATACGTTTAAACAAGAGAGACCATGCAAGCGAAACAGACCTACCATCTGTTATAGGTGCAACACATCAGCTCATTTGGCTGAAAGTTATAAAGAGCATCCCCAGGATCGCAGGTACAAGAGGCCAGATAATACGCAGAGGCTGACACCTGATATGTCATGCAACATTGTGCCAAAGCCAAATGAGGCAAGCCTACATATTCTTGCAATAATCTGCACCCAACACAGTGTTTGCTGGGCACTGGGGCTGTTCTATCTTGTATTAGGTGAAGATTGTACAATCAGTTGGACAAGAAGGAAAGGCCAGACCTCAAGCCAGTCTCAAGAAACCGCTTAACAGCAAACCATCAAAAGTTGTCTGTTGTAGGCTCAGCGATATTCAAAATGATTATCTGTGGAACACTTTACACACAGGAGCTTGTAGTTGTTGATAATGTGTACATTATTGGTTTAGACTGCATGCATTTGAGTCAATGCAGTGTGAATGTTGCCAAAGAAGACATGACCATCAATGACAAGCCCCAAACTTCTGAATGGGATGGATATGAAGGTGTTTGTCGCATAAGTATAGCAGCAACTTGTAGCATACCCCCACAAACGGAACTAGTTGCGAAAGGTGTTCTGTAGTCATGCCATGATGGAGTGGCTATTGGAGATGTGGTATGGCGGAGCCTTTGGAATAAATACCAAGTTTTTCCAGCTAGAATACTAGTCACTCTGAAGAATGCTAAGAGATACGTGCCTGTGAGACTACCCAATCCAATGCAGAGGTCAGAGTTGTGTACAACAACACACTCCAGTTCACCCCAGTGGAAGTTATTCAGACTACTGACAAAGACAAAATGGATGGTGACAACCAGATGACTGAACATCTGCTATATTTATGGAGTGGATTATCTTCAAGACTGACAGATGATGAGTTAGTTGTTGCAAGTGACTGTTGCTTGAACGCAAATACTTATTTGCCAAGTTGGCCAATGACTTGGGTCATACTAAAGTGGTTGAGCATGAGATTCGAACAGGTGATGCTAAGCTTACAGATCAGATGCTGAGGACAGTACAATTCACTACAGAGAAGAATTGTGACAAGATGGTCGATGATATGTTGAGTCAGGGTATAGCTTCTTTATCTACAAGTCAACTGGCGACCCTTGTGGTGCTCATAAGGAAAAAGGATGGGAGCCTCCGTTTTTTTCGTCAACTATCAGCTTCTCAATAAAGTGACTGGAAAGGACACCTATCCTTTACCTAACATAGCAGAAGCTCTGTATATGTTGTCAACTGCTTCATGGTTCTCATCTGTGGATCTTATGTCAGGATACTGGCAATGTCCTGTGCGAGAAGCTGACAGACCAAAGACTTAATTTATCACACATCGTGGTGGAGTATATTACTTCAATGTTTTACCTTTCGGACTCTGCAATACCCTCGCCACGTTTGCAATGATGATGGAAACAGTGCTAGCAGGATTACCATCAAATGTGTGAACTATTATATCAGGTGTTTGACAGACTTGAAAATGCTGGGCTGACACTAAAGGCTAGTAAATGTTCTTTGTTCAGAAGAGAGGTCGAATTCCTAGGGCATATCGTGCCATCAGAAGGAGTCGCTACAGACCCTGTGAAAATCAAAGCCATAAAGGGTTGTAAGCCACCATGCAATGTAACAGAGTTCAGAAGCTTCCTATGGTTGTGCGGCTCTTACAGGAGGTTCAGTAAAGATTTTTCAAAGATCACATCCCCATTAACTAAACTCACCACAAAGAGTAAAACTTTCAAATGAACGGAAGCTTGTCTGGAAGCATTTCAGGTGCTGAAGAATGAATTAGTTGAAACACCAATTCTAGGCTACCCTGATCCGAGCAAAACATTCATTCTTGATTCTGATGCAAGTCTTGACAGAATTGAAGCTGTTTGCTCCCAGGGCCACGGTGAGACTGAAAGAGGCATTATTATGGCAGCGCGACAAAGAGAAATTATTGTGCTTCTTGGAGAGAACTCCTCGCCATTGTGACATTTGGTGAACATTTCCGGGCTTAATTGGCAAGAAGTTTACAATTAGGACTGACCATGCAACCATCAAGTGACTCATGGGATTCAAGAACCTAGAAGGGCAGATATTCAGATGGATTCAGAAGCTTGGAACATATGATTTCGATATACAGCACAGTGCTGGTAGAAAACACAACAATAAGGATGGGCTGTCATGAAAGCCGTGTGTCCAGTGTGGCCGAGAAGATGAACCTGACATCCCAAAAGTATGACTGATTGGTACTGATTTGAGCTCAATGAAATGGGCTGAGGCTGATGACTCTGATATTTCCGTTGTCAACGACTGGGTAGAACGAGGTGTACATCCTTCTTGGGATGCCGTGTCTCCAAAGACTCCACTGGTAAAGCATTTATGGGCAAAAGTCCATAGGCTGAAGATGAACAACGGCTCCTACTTGGGATGTCGTGTCTCCAAAGACTCCACTGGTAAAGCATTTCTAGGCAGAATTCCATAGGCTGAAATTGAACAACGGGCTCCTATGCCTAGATGATTGGAAGAGTTGTCATACTGGGTTGTAGTTCCAGGAAGCCAGATAGCAAAGATTATTGAGATGAGTCACAGTTCCCACACATCAGGACACCTCAGAATAACAAAGACCACTGAACGAATCAAAGTGTCTTATTACTGGCCCGGGATTAAACAAGGAGTCGGGGTCTTCATCAGATTATGCACTTATTGTGCATTCACCAAACTACAAAGAGACAGAGCTCAGTTAGAGACCCATGCTGCTAGTGCCCCATTAGAGAAATTATGTGTTAATACCATTGGGCCAATCAGACCAGCCACTACAACTGGGGATCAATATATCTTGATAATTATAGATTGCTTCACTAAATATGCTGATGCTTACCCTATGCAAACATGGAAGCAGCCACTGTAGCATAATTACTAGTTAGAGAACTCATTTTTAAGTATGACCCTCCCAGACAAATCCACTCACTTCAGGGCCAATTTGAGAGTAAAACGTTCCAAGAGGTTGTACTCTTGAATGTTGAGAGGAAACGGACCACAGCCTGTCAGCCACAGTGCAATGGCCAAGTAGAGCGTATGACCAGGCCTATCAAGGCAATGCTCACTTCATTCATAGAGAAGAAGGCACAGGGTCGGACTACTTATTACCTTTTTCATGAGTGCATGCATGAGTTCCCTGCAGGAGCCCACTGGAGTTACCCTAACTATATGATGTTTGGAAGGGAGGCCACCACTCCTGTTGACCATCAGTTTGGTACTCCTTGTCAAGAGGTGTACACATAATCCTATGAATGGATTAATTTTGCATATGAAAAATCCATTTTAAGGAGTTGGTGGTATGACGACCTCACTGTTCTTCTTGTCTACATACTTACCTGTGTGCCAGTCTCCCGCGTCTCCATGCCGTTAGCAGTTCTAGACGAGGATATGCCGTCCGTTTCCACTTCTGCGTTTTGTGTACAACCCTGTGCATTTCCGGGCGTCATACTACCGGTTCGAGGAGTCTGTGCTTTGAATTAGTGGAGGAAAGTCGCGTTTGTCACTTCGGAAGTTATAAACTTTATTTAAAGCTACTTATTTTGTATTAAAGGTAATTCGAGGCTTGTTATGAAAGAGTAGTATGACCCCCATGATTGTGCAAAGGGTTAACCACTGATTATTGTATTTTTGTCGTTTTATTAATAAATAATTGTCTGTTTAAACAGAACTGGTTCCATCTCAGGGACTAGCTTAGAACCAGTTTTGGTTCTAAAGAGAATATTTCTTTGTTGCAGTCTCTGTAACAGGTCCGTGAACACGCACTACCTCATCTATGATCTTGCTGCTAGCTGTTTGATTGAATGGTGGTGGGCATATCCATCTCAGCTCCCCGTGGAACAGTGGTGAACATATTGAACGTGGAAGTGCCCCGATACCTCCTGATGAAAAACACAAATCATTTTTGAAGAGATATTTTGTAACCCCGAGATGGGAAGAGCTGTATTGTTAATTATCGTTATATCGTATCGCGATCAACGCACGCATTACGCTTAACGGTTGCATCGAGCCACTATATACAGGGCGCAAACCATACCGTTCTTGAATCCTAACAGAAAGGGTTGGCTGGTTATGTTTTATCAACCTATTTCTAACATAATTTTCAACAAGAAACTCCACATATTCTATAAATGCGCTACGACATTACCTGGGCTCCATGATTCGAAAATATATATATCCTCACTCAAGATTCTCGACACGTGTTTTACTCTGGACTTAGATAGAATTTGGACTAGAACTGATAAAACGTATGTACAGTACGTGGATAGTGTATTATCGCTAAATCAAGGGCAGAGTGAAGATTCCACCCAAGCAATAATTGCAAATTTGTTGCAAAGCATAACCAGTACAAACACAGTTTCAGCCAATGGACCTCCGGGTTAAACCCGGAGGTCCATTGACTGAAACATAGCTTGTGTTTTTTGTCGATATGTACAAAATTTTAAAGTTATTGCTTGGGTGATAACTCCACTCCGTGGGTGATTTAGTTACAATCCACTCTCCACCTACTATAGAAACTCTGCAGAATTCAAAATTCTAACAGCGTTGGGGTGATTTTCCGATAAATGCAATTAAATTCGTGATCGAACAGGATTCAAGTCGACTTTTTCACCGTTTTAACCGGCGCACATAAATGTTTGTGTTAAAATAATCCATCGCGTAGTTTGCGAACAACACAACAACTAGCTGAAGAGGATAAGTCAAACTTTAGTCGTACAGCCCTCTAGCGGTGCCTCGGTGATTACGGAATTGGACTTCAAACCCAAAGATTCACGGTTGGACCCCCCCCCCCCCCCACACCCATCAGGAGAAACTGCCTTGTGCCCTTGGGTAGTTAAACCCGCCTGCTCACACATGGGCTCGGTGGCGCTATATACTAAGGCGTACTGCACGCCGATGGTGAACTTGTCTCCAATCAATGCTAACCCTGAATGTGCAAAGTTAGTATGTTGGGGAGTCTGACAGTAACTGTTGCTCTTTGGTTATTCTCTTCTGGTACTCAGGTTTCCTCCACCCGTGAATCTGGCCGACACACGGTGACCTAGGCAATTGAAAGTAGTGAAACCACAATAAATAAATAAATAAATAAATAAATAAATAAATAAATAAATAAATAAATAAATAAATAAATAAATAAATATCCTCCCCACAAATGCAATATTGATTCATCTGACTCAGTTTACTACTGTGTTTGGTGATCTCTCTCATTAAATTATGGTTGAATGTGTTAAGCCATCTTTTCTGAAGACTCAAGATTTTGAATTAAGACTTGACTCTGAGTTTCTATTTGAATTGATTGTTTTTTTCAACCTATCTGATTTGATCTGTATGAGTCCAAATTAAGACTAAAATTGGACTTGAGTTTGTTTCAATATGTGGGCCACTGAATTCCGCGACAGAGATAACTTGAACTCGTTTTTGTCTTTTACCAGGTATTTGGAACACTTGTGACGTATATGGTAGTTGTTGTACAGCTGTAAATTATCTAGCGATACCTCCCGCTATCAAGATGCCGAGAGAACGGGACTTGGAAGATGATCAACGTTTCCTTTTATTTGTTGTGAACTGATTACCAAGGCATCTTTATTGTTATCTATTAATATTCTTCAAATCTTTGTTAGTCGATGCTGTTGTTATATGTCCACATTACGGCGTTATTAAATAATAAGCTAATTTTCTAACTATTTGATATCGTAGTTAACGTAGATATTGAGTGATTAAAGATTCATTTATGAATTTGACAGCTTTGATATTATACAGAGCAAAGATAATCGTAATTTTAGTAGTAATTACCTGTAATTAACTCCATTTTGCAAACTAAGTGAAAGCAGTTTATAATTGGAGCTTTCCCACTTACATGCAATTGAAAGTGATTAATGATGTTTTAAAATGTAAGTAGATATCAAATTCTTTCATTAACATTTCGTTTACATTGACATTTTTCTACCATGTATTCTTCAGCTCAGTTACAGAACGTGGAGAGTGGATTGGAACTAAATCACACGTGGAGTGGAGTTATCACCCAAGCTATAACTTTCAAATTTTGTACATATCGACAAAAAACACAAGCAATGTTTCATCCAATGGACCTCCGGGTTTAACCCGGAGATCCATAGGACGGAACTTTGCTGTTGCTAGTTATGCTTTGCAACAAATTTACAATTATTCCTCGGGTGGAATATCCACTCTGCGGGTGATTTAGTAATAATACACTTTTCACGTACTGTAGCTCATTTTAACCAACACAGACGCATACGGTATTCAGTATTCATGTATACAGTACACAAGGTTTATTTTCAAATAAGTTAAATGAGCTTGAAATGTTGAGATACATTTTAGGTTAGTTAATCCTCAACTCCCCATACAGTCACAAACTGCGCCATTTGAAATTGCTCTGAAAAAGTTGTGCCAAGTGTATTCGTCCCCGGGAACTGTACTTGTAGGATGATTATATCTTAACAGTGTTTCATATTCCAATAAGACTAATATCCTCCTCCTCTGATTGGACGACAGCTCGCTTAGTATATTCTACGTTTACGGCTCAAGTGGCAAATTTTACCGTCTGACGTCACAACGCGACATATTCGCAATGACGTCATCTGTTTCGTAACTGCTTCATCAACGGAGTGACTAGCAAGCCGCTTCATTTTTTCTGGATGTTTCACGTGTGCAGCAGATGGTGTTCCGGGTGAAGTGTTGTTTAAATTACAAACCGATTTACGATTTGAACTAAGATGGAATGACTTTATCTGATTTATTGATAATTTATCCATTGCCGTCGTGGATACTCGAGAGGTTTATTTACTAAACCTGTGATAGTTAAAAGTTGCCTTGGCAAGGCAACTTTTAACGACCACAGGTTTAGTAAATACGCCTCTCGTGTTTTCCGAGGTAGGTTTTGGGCTATGGGTAGAGTCTTATTGGAACATATACGTTATTCGCGTCTCGGTTGAACATAAACTCCAAGCCGCAAACATCAGACCATGTTACCGTCAATCCATCACAATAACTTATAACGTTGTTGTGTCTGTCTACACAGGCAGCCAATAATGATGTAAACTCTGTTAAGTCGTCTGCTGCTAAATACATGTGCATACTGCAGTTATTAAGGTAAAATTAATCAAAGGCCTTGAGTGTCCATGTATCCACTAGCTATTTTGGAAAGTCACTCTAAGTTTTGGAATCTTTTGGGGCTCTTTAGAAAGAATCTTATTTATGAATTTCTCCTGAAAAAAACATATATTTTCAATTGGATGATTACTTTATCTTTGATGGTGGCTCTTCATGATCACTCTATTTGTTAATTTGTGATAATAGGTTTGTGAATCACACCTGCTAGTGAATGCAGATTTTAATTATTTGCCGTATTCTCAATTAATACACAGAAGAACACAATCGCGTGAATGGGTTAATCGATATGACACGAGTACAAGCGCGAAAATGGTAAAACGAGAGACCGCAGGCCTCGAGTTTTATCCGTCCGCGATGGCACAAGTGCCATGTTGTTTAATCCATTCACAGGGTTCTGTGTTTATTACACGCCTTCACGTCTGTAAAAGCAATTATTATAGGGATACTCTGCAATTCATTTGGCAACTATCAAAAAAAGAACACCTTTTACCGCCATTTTATTGCGAGGGAACCCGGATTACCATTTCATCTCCTGCGTTTCAATGTGTTCTATGTGCCTACTGGGGTGTCTACTGGCGTGCCTACTGGCACATAGAACACATTGGAACTCTGGGGACGACTTTTAGCTATCGCTGGCGATTGAAACTGCAATTGCAGTGCACGAGTTGTATAAAATTCCGATGAAATTTCACTTCTTTACAAAAATAGTCCGTCAACGCATTCCGTTCCACAAATGTGTGCGGAACGGATTTTTATTTTCCGCATGGTTTAGTGTTGCTGTAAGATGGGGATTTAATGTCGTCTATCGGAAAGTGAGTTGTCGTTCTTGGACTAACTATTACAGGTAGGTATTTGCGGTACTGTAAACATTACAATTCGGATTGATAGGGGATAGTCAAATTTCGCAAGAGGCGAACACCACGGAATACCTTGGGACCCCGACATCAACTCACCACAGTCGGGAATGGGCTGGTGGAGTGGGTTTACAATGTGTTCTCCCCTAAGAAAATGTGCTTGGCAAACAATGTGGCATCACAATCAACATCAGCTCGTACGCTGCACATCACACAAATCAACGACATGACCGTTGAAGTCTTTGTCGTTGTACAGTACGGCCACCGTGTGGGGGTCACTTTCAACGGAGAAAGTAGTATTCCACGGACGCAACAATATTAGATTCCAAACACTAATTACTAGAATAATCATCAAAAATTTAATTAATGCACAACCGGGTACAGCCAGGTGCTTCATTAATTAATGTTTTGCTTGTGATGATTTTTATTACCTGGTAAACGCATGCACCGACAATACTGCCCACGCGTGGATTACGATCAGTCCACGGCAACTGCACTGCAATTATGACACACAGTTACGCAGTGGACGTCTTTCATTAATATGATCGCAGTTTTGACAACATTATTTAACTGAATCACAATGTGCACAAACTAAAACTCAGAAATAAAGAATTTCGCATCTCAACCGGAGGTAAGTCTTATTATTCTCCATAGCGTAGAAAACGTTCATGGAACCAGGTGGAGATAACCTATTTATCGATAGAGCCAATAGAACAGGTGTGTTATTATTTATTTATTGGTGCTGAACGCCACGTCAGCAGCTAGGGCTCTATCGTGGCGACAAAACAGTGGTATATAAAAAAGTAATTATCAATAATGAAGTAAAAATTGAATAAAAATAAAAATAACCACATAAGACATGTCAAAGATAAAAATGATTAGAATAGCAATGAGTAATAATGAGATAAGTGAATACATTATAAATCAACCTGAGGAATTGAGACTTGATGAGTCGAGATTAAAAGAACAAAAACAATTTTTAAAATTTTGTGAAAAGGTTGATTACTTTCAGAAATGACACAATTTTGTGTGGGCTCGTATTATAAAATAGATCTCTAAGGGAACTTGCTGTGAAGTACTGCCCTCTAACAATATTAAAATCAGTGCAGTGTAAAAAAATGTGTTCCACTGACAACACCTGCTGACATGGAACACACTCTGGTCGCAAATTACCCTCTAACAGAAAGGAATGTGTTAGTCTTGTATGCCCAATATGACATCGTGTCACAATAACATGATCTTTTCTGCAAAGGTTACTGGATGGGTAGTAATCAGAAATAGTTGGTCGGAAGCGATGGAGCTTGTTATTAGTTGCCCCATCCCAATCCGCCTGTCACCCAGACTTGATGTAACTACTCATATGAGGCTTAATATCATTGAACGGGTTCTTAAAATCAGTGAGAGGCTTTGTTAAAGCCTGCTTTGCTGCACTATCTGCTCTGGTGTTACCAGCGATACCAACATGTCCAGGTAATTAGCAAAACACGACATTATATTGGTCAGACATAAGAGTTAACTTCTCACGAAGCTCCAAAATGAGAGGGTTCTTTTACCTGAGGTTGAGCAAAGCAAACAAAGAGGAAAGAGAGTCAGAAAAATAATCGACTTCTTCTCCTGTACATTCTCGATATGTTCAAGTGCGAGTTGTAAAGCTTTAACTTCAGCTGTGAAAATAAAACTTTGATTCGGTATTCTGATTGAAGTAACATGATCATCAGTGACAACAGCTGATGATAATTTGTCACCATCGTTTGATCCATCTGTATAGAACCTTGTATATGCACTATACTTTGACTTAATTTCAGCATATTTCTGCTTAAACTGCAGAGAAATTGTTTCAGACTTTTTAGTAGATGCTAGGTCCAAAATAACTGTTAGCTTTTTAAGATGCCAAGGTGGAGTTTGTGGCTCACGGTTCTCTTTTATTGTAACTGACTCAATTTTGGCGGACTCCATATGAGGTTTAATTCTAATTCCCAATGGAGGGATAAGTTTCTAATGACTGTTGAAAAATTCCATATTTTGAGGTTCTGAGACACAATTGTATGCGGGGTTGGACGGACTAGAAAGACGTTTTGAAACATATTGGAGTGAAGGTTTAATTCTGCGCTTCTTAAGAGAAGACTCCTCAGTTTCAACAAGCATTGAATCTACCTGTGATGTTCCAAAAGCACCAATGCTGATTCTTATGCCACTATTATGAATGACATCAAGAGGTTTTAAGTATGACTTTCTTGCAAAAAGCTATAATCTAATGTTTATCTGACAAGTGATCTATACAGATGAATCAATGCTTTTTGGTCTGCACCCCAATCAGTGCTACCAACTACCTTCAAGAGGTTCAGTGCCCTTTTACATTTTACCTTTAGTTGTTTTATGTGGGAAGTGAATTTCAGCTTGTTGTCAAACAACAAACCTAAGAATTTCATTTCCTCAACAACTTTAATAGGACTACCATCAATCTTTAACTCCGGATCGAGGTGATGTTTCCGAAGCTTATACAAATGAACACAACTTGTTTTCATCTTTGAAAATTTAAAACCGTTTCCTGTGGCCTATTTTTAATTCTGTTTAAGCACAGCTGAAAGTTCCCGCTCTATAGCAGTCATTTTCTTGCTGCTGTAGCAAATTAAAAAATCATCCACATACAACGAAGAATCTACCGTATTCTCAATTGCTTCGATGATACCATTAGTTTTCACCGAAAAAAGGGTACAGCTAAGATACTACCCTGCGGAACCCTCAATTCCTGTTCGTGCGGATCAGATAACGTTGATCCAACACGAACCTGACATTGGCGTCCTTTAAAAAGTTTTCAACAAAAAGGAGCATACTCCCTCTCAACCCCATGTTAAAAAGATCTTTTAAAATCCCATACGTCCACGTTGTATCATATGCCTTCTCCAGATCAAAGAAGATGGCGACCACGTGTTCTTTTCTGGCGACGGCATTTCTAATAAACGTTGAGTCTGACCAAATGATCCACAGTACCTCTCTGGTCTCTGAAACCACACTGAACATCCGCAAGCAGATTGTTCGATTCCAGAATCCAGACAAGTCGATCATTGATCATCCTCTCCATGCTTTTGCACAGACAACTGGTTAAAGCAATAGGCCTGCAATTGCTTGGGTTGCTGTGATATTTATCAGGCTTAGGAATAGGAATTATTGTTGCTTTACGCCAGAATGGTGGAAACTGGCCAGTCACCTAAATGCTATTAAAAATTGATAATAAAAGTTCTAGTGAAGATTGAGTCAGATGCTTTAAAATTTGGTAGTGATGTTCATCGGGACCAGTGGCCGTATCCGTTGCTCTATGTAAAGAGTTACGTAACCCTTCCATAGAGAAAGATTCATTGTAATCCTCTAGGTTGTTGGAGGAAACTTTGATCTTTTGTTTTTCTTGCTGCTTTTAATTTTGATAAATTCTGGATTACTATTTTCAGACGACGAATGTTTAGAAAATGTGGAGGCCAGAGTGTATGAAATTTCTGTTTTAGATGTAATTAAGCTGCTGTTCTCCTTCAGGTGTTGTACAGTTGATTTTGTTTCTGTTCCTTTAATCTTTTTAATCATTTTCCAAATTTTAGTGATGGGGTGTTTTGGTTAATCTTAGAAACATAAGATTTCCAAGAACTTTTCTTTTTTTTGTTTGTCTAAATTATATGTGGTTGGTGACTTGTTAACTTCCCTATCAGCTTTCTTACGATCCTTTATAGCCTTTTCACATTCATTATCAAACCATGGTTTGGTGAATCGTTTTGGATTTGCCGAGGTCTTAGGGATGACTGTGTTTGCAATGTCAAGCAGCTCGTTTGTAAAATGTTCTATTTAGTCATCACTATCCTGACATTTCTCCCGTGTGAGGCGTTCAGTATTTCACCAAACGTCTTGATGTTTACCAAAAAAACTAAACCTAATTGCAAGGTATCAGCTTTCCAATCTCGGCACTTGTTTTTTATCAATAATAGCTAAAATATATTCACTTTATGTTGCATCTAACAACGTGCACGCTATCAGCACATTCATTTTTTCGCGTATATGAAAGAATTCATTTAGAGCAACATCGGGCTACGCCAAATGTTGCGGCGTTTAAGACACAACCGCAGTTGACTGGTCACGTGCCACGGATGGGAAATATTTCCACGGCCGCAGTAATATTAGATTCCAAACACTAATTATAGGGATAAGCATCAACATTTTAATTAATGAAGCACCGGGTAAAACCCGGTGCTTCATTAATTAAAATTTTTCTGATGATGATTTTTATTACCTGATACACGCATGCGTGGGCATCACTACGCACGCGTGGAATGTGACTAGTTCACTGCGAATGTGCTGTATGTGATAAATATGCGTCCACCAAATTCAGTCATATAGAGATTTATGATATACACAATAACCTCACTATTAAAAGGGAAAAGGTTAACGTCACTGAAAATCTTCAATCTCCCCATCAAAGTGCTTCGCATCCAATCGTCACGAGGGCACGTAACCGAGACTACCTGTTTAAATGGACCATGCAAAGCATGGCGATGGATACATGGAGTTTAAATATTACACACTCAAAACGGCCAATTTTTCGCCCGCCATTACAAAAATAGACTCTAGCAACGATAAGAAACCTGAAATTCCCGAAGGTTTGATCAACACCTCCGACAGAGATTCGCCTACTCTGTGATCTCTGACCGGAAATGATTGGAAGAAAATTAAGACTTTATTCGAACTGTTAGATGATTAGCGAGTGCAATATGCTTATTTATCATAGAACTCGTCCGTTTTGTTCACTTTAAAACATTTGATATTTTGCTTTCATATTAATCAGTGATAAATAAAGCCTTCCTTCGACGTCATTGGTCAATTTCAAAAATAGACAATTTGATTGGATGAACAAAATACAACTGGGTCATATTTTCATAATTTTCATAATTGGGGTTGAAAGTTTTCATTGGTCAATTTCAAATATGGACAATTTGATTGGCTGAACAAAATACGACTGGGTCATATTTGCATAATTTGAGTAAAGAGAATTTACGTTATCTGTCCTATTTTGGTTGGATTATAATGCATTAACCCTTTACCTAACATAACGACCAATACCGGCCAGTGCTATGTACGAAACATTTTCAGTTTTTTTAAGAGCGCTCGTTCCAATGAGGGGTCATAACCTACGTTTTGGAAGCAAAAAATGAAAATGTTTAGTTATATGATGATGTTTTTTCCAACCCGCCCTCCAATTTTAAACACAAGTTTCAAAAGCGCAGCAAAAATACAACCATCCTCAGTCTAAATTGTAGAAGCCTCAATGCCAACAGGGACTCATTTTCCAATTTCCTATGTGATATTCAGCAATGTGAAAATATGTTTGAGGTTATATATTCAAAATACATGATTACTTCAGCTAGAAAATTGACGCCTACCACCCTATCGTCTACAAGGCTCGTCCCGGCATTGATGAGGGCAGAGGGGGGGGGGGGGGGATTTTTGTTTCTGAGAAAGTAACGTTTAAGGTGAGAACTGATATCTCAATTTTTAATCCTCACGTAAGTGAAACCGTTTTCGTTGAGATTAACCCAGGGCGCAAACAAATCCATACATTGTTGGCTGCATATATAGACTCAACTCTCCACCTTTGGCCGACATTGATATATTTATCTCCTCCATAACAGATATTCTCACTGAAATCAGCTCGGAACACAGCAATGTCTTTCTTATGGATGACTTTCATATTGATTTGCTTAACTTTAATAATCACACTAAATCCAGCTCATTTGTAGATAACATGTTCAGTGATAGCTTCATGCCAGTCATAACAAAACCAACGGGAATTTCTGAGCACTCGGCAACATTAATTGATAACATCTATTCTAACAACGTCGCGTCTAACTACCACGCGGGAATAATAATTACAGATATTTCAGATCACTTTGCTACATTTTATGTACAGGAAGGCAATCATGTGCCTGATCACACTTCACCCACATACAGAAGATCATACAAGAAAGAAAACGTGGATTAATTTAAGTATATTTTACAAAATAACTCCATCGATTCAGTTCACAATAGTACATGTACAGATGCAGCTTATAAGTCTTTCATGGATATTTATCTCAAAGCATTTGAAACTGCATTCCCCTTAAGAAGCGTGATATTACCAAAAAGGCTCATTAAACTCAAGCCATGGATGACATCTGGTCTCCTACAATCCTCATTTAATAAAAATAAACTGTACCTACTTAAACTGAAAAATCCCACTGAGTCCAAAATAAACAAATATAAAACATTCTCTTTAATCTTCAACCAAGTAAAGAGGCGAAGTAAGGCCCTATACTATAATGATATTATTGAAAGCAACAAATACGACTTGAAAAAGACATGGCAAATATTGCGGACTATAATCAAGAAATCAAAATCAGCGGGGACACTACCACCCATCTTATCTCACAACAACGAAAATTTTACTGACCCTAATGAAATTGCCACGAAACTCAATGATTACTTTGGTGAAATTGGTCAGACTATTAATGATCATGTTCCACTGTCGAGTAATACCTTCAGCGACTTCATGAATGGAAACCATTCCGATACCTTTTTCATTGCCCCAACAACCGAGCAAGAAATTATCTTGACAACTAGTAAGCTGGAGGGCAAAGCGAGTACCGATTGTTATGATTTACCAACAAGAATAATGAAGGAGTCCATATTTGAAATTGCTAAACCCCTGGTTCATATTTTTAATCTGTCATTTATGCAAGGTAAAGTGCCAGACAGAATGAAAATAGCCAAGGTAATACCGATTTTGAAAGGAGGAATTTGTCGGGAAATAGGAAACTATAGACCCATAAATATATTATGGGTGTTCTCCAAGGTTTTTGACAAATTAATGTCTCGGAGACTCTCTGATTTCCTGAACGATTTTAATATACTTTACGATCACCAGTACGGTTTCCGTAAAAATCATTCTACTAATCACCCAATTCTGCATCTACTACAGTATGTCGCTGAACGTAACGATAAACCAACCAAGGACTCGACCCTTGCGGTGTTTATAGATCTGTCCAAGGCATTTGATACCATCAGCCATGAGATATTATTAAAGAAATTGTAATTTTACGGTATAAGAGGAATATGCAATATGCAACTCTTGGTTTCAAAGCTACCTATTGGACAGGCAACAATTTGTGGAATATAATTCCCACCCATCTCCATCTCGAACAGTTACTTGCGGTGTTCCTCGGAGATATGTGTTGGGACCGACTCTCTTCCTACATTACGTTAACGATATGAGGTATTCCACTACTCTTAACTTATTATCATTTGCTGACGATACAACCCCGTCTACTGCAGGACAGGATTTGAAAGTTCTAGAGACCAAGGTGAATTCTGAGCTAACTAAAACTTTTAACTGGTGTTGCTGCAACAGGCTTCAGGTTAACGCTAACGAGTGCAAATACAGTGTGTTGCATCCACAAAACAACCCCCATAAAGCCGACTAGTTAAACATATTCCTCTATAACTCCAAACTCTCACCTGTTGGCAATTCTTTGAATGACACTGTGGTTATGTTCTTAGGAGTATACTTTGATGAACATATTAATTTCAAGTACCACATATCAACCATTGGCTCAAAAATGTCTAGCGCGATTTGCTGTTTGAACAAAGTAAAAAACATCCTGCATAAGAAAGCGCTGAAATCATTGTTTTGTGCACTTGTTCATAGTCACCACTATACGCAATACTAGCCAGGGGCCATGCTTCATCTCTCAGTAAAATTAATAATCTGCAGAAGCGCGCGATGCGAGTTATTAGTCGCAAACATTTTAACAGTCATACTGATCCCTTATTCAAAGAGAATAATATTTTGAAATTTAAGTATCTATACAAATTGAACATCTCCCTTTCTATGTACGACTGGAAAAATATGAATTTACCCGACTCATTCAAGACCTTTTTTCAATATTCATTCCACAACTGGAAGTCTAACAAGACAAGCTGGGCTGATACAAACACACAAAGCAAGAACCCAATTCTCTGCCAACCTGCCGAAACATAGTTTCCCAAAGATTTGGAATGAAATTAAAATGGACTTACGATCACTACCCACCAGATACACGTCTTTAAGAAACAACTGATTAGGAAATATATACATAGATATTCCTCAAATGTCACATGTACGTATCACATGTGCCCAGTTTGTAGGCCTACCATCTGAAAGATATTCATATCCCATTGTCGGTATAACATACAGTCTCCCGTGGAAACCCGAGGATGTATTACAGCGCTTGCCCCTACAACAAACAAGTCTGCTCTACTGGAAATGCAGGACCAGCTGACTAATGTTCGGGTTTAAAGTCTTCAGTTAACACAGCCTACACTATGTAGTGGTAACCTAACTGATTACCAGAAGACTTGATACCCCTTTTATTCTTCTCTGATTCTGTTGGAAAAATCATTTGTTATCTCATCCCAAAAGATCTCATATTTATTCCCTTAAACCCTTCAAATGTCTAAGCTAGGTCGTCTTAACAATCATACAATTGATCTGATGAGCCTTGGGTGGCGGCAACTGTGATCAACTTCCTTCTACTCCATTATAGTGTAGTTTCTTCATGTTTTCTAGGAGGCAGCAGGAAGACAGCCAATCGGCTATGCTATCTCCCAACAATGTACCTTTATGTTTTGTATTTATGATGTATTTTTTTATAAACATGTAATTGTTTTGGTATGTTGTTAAATAAATTATTCTATTCTATTCTATTCTATTCTATTCTATTATAATGTCACGAGATATTACATAGATATAATACAGGAAGTAATTGTGATAAATTTCACTCTCTCTTACAATTTGGAAATTATATTGCATGGCTAGTACTGAAAATGTTTAGTACGTTTACAGATGAAGGCTGTATACACATGCTCTCTTCACAAGGATTGACATGTGTACACTATTAAACGGACGAGTAATTCAATCAACTCTTGACAAATGTTTGCTTCCTGCAGTCCACTGCTATATAATATGTACGCCATGCATATCACAGAATGTGCCGAACTTTCACAATGTCTGGTAATATTCTTCTGCTCAGTAAAGGCAGTGCAACTCTTTGGAGAAGAAAGACAGCTTTTCCGGTCCGAAACTTGATCTGTCAAAATTTCATTACGTTGGGTGGCTGCTGAGTGAATGTGTGGGGTTGACCAATGAAATATTGTCAACGTGCAGCAAAACGTCTGGAAGTTGAAAATGCTAATTGGTATACCCCAAAATAATGAATATGGATTCCGATTGCTGCAATTGGCTTGATGTGGAATATACAGTACGGTGGCCGTGGACTGGTCACTTTCCACGGATGGGTATTATTTCCACGGGCGCAATAATATTAGATTCCAAACATTAATTATAGGAATAATCATCAAAATTTTGCTGATGATGATTTTTATCACCTGGTAAACGCAAACGTGGACATCACTGCCCACGCGTTGATCGCGACCAGTCCACGGTGACTGTACTGTACCACTAGTGTTCAAAACGGTTACAGAAGGATTCCGATCAAACATTTGATGAAGAAGTTGATTTCATTCCTGCAAAGTTTCCACATATCACGACGAGTTTTGTTCAGCGTGCGGGGTATTCAATGTTTCTGCTTCTTCTTTTTTCTTTCTAACTTTTGATTGAGTGTGGAGCACCTGACGAATATGAGGTGTGATTTCCATTTTTCTTTCAATTAATATTCGAACTCAAGAAATGCAACAAATAACTCGCCCCCTGACTACAACAAGGCTCTAACTGTCGCCGCCTTGTTGCGCTGGATGACAATTATGTTGTAAATAATAAAGCAGTGGGAAGCCGGTGATGTAACGATGACACAAACTGGCATGGGTTCTGATCTGATGAACGTAGTTCAGAAATAAAAATATGATTGTTTTACACCTTTCCTTGAAATGAATTGCAGACGACCCCTGAAAAGAAAAAAAAATAGAATAATCAAATACTTTCATTTTTATAGCAAAAAAACCCAGCTTATGGCCCTAACTGGAAAAACCCGTACCAATGAAGGGATCAAACGGTATGTTTTGGATGCAAAGTTTGAAAATAATAATAATCAAATGACGCCGAAGAGCGCTGGGCGGTTTACTGCTAGATACATGCAGGGGATCAACAGTGAAGTTGAAAAAGTATGGCTTAGCCCTTTGTATTCTGGTGGTATCTTCTATGTTAGTTGAATAGTTGCAATTGAAAAATACCACATTCGTTATTTGGCGGTAGATCAGTTAATACTTGCAACATACAGCCTTGGGGCTGCACGTTGAAAATATTGATTGGCCCACTCCACACATTCATTTAGCAGCCTCCCTACTTAATGAAATTATGATGTGTTCATGGGTCGGAAAAGCGGTCTTTCTGTTTCATAGTGTTAAGTACAGTATTCACTTCCTGGTACTTTCTAGTTAATGGGTAGTTTCTTTTTCAAAACACTGATATCGATATGAGGGTATATTTCATAAATAGTTTATTAGGCGGGTACAGTATGTGTTGAGTGGATTATAACTAAATCACCCACGGAGTGGAGTTGTCACCCAAGCTATAACTTTCAAATTCTGTACATATCGACAAAAAACACAAGCAATGTTTCAGCCAATGGACCTCCGGGTTCAACCCGGAGGTCCATTGACTGACACTTTGCATGTGCTGGTTATGCTTTGCAACAAATTTGCAATTATTGATTGGGTGGAATCTCCACTCTGCGGGTGATTTAGTGATAATACACTCTCCACGTACTGTACATGTCCAAAGGAAACACATTTTATCTGGTGGTCATATTTTACAACCTTCATGTTAAATTCAATAGAGCAGTATTGTGATCACAAAACTGTTATTTTCCATGATTGGATCGCGATCAGATTGCGATCAGATCGCGTCACGCTTATTCACCAGTGGGTCGCCATTTCATAATTACAATATTGCAAAATGAAAATGACATCTAAGATGAAATGTATGTTCTCGAGTTTCTTCAGTGCTAGGGGTGAAACGTGGAAATATAATTTTGACCGGATCGGGACCAGTCGCGCTTTGATCTAATTTCTCTCTCCGCTTTTATTTGTTACATTAGGGTATATTCAACAAATTAACTGGTAGAGTGCTAATGTCACATAAATTATAACAAGGCAAATATATACAGACTAAATAATGTCACTTCATAGATAACAGGATGAGAGGAAGACAGTAACAAGACCGTTTCATTCCCCACACTGTACATTTAACCCTTTACCCAACGCAGACGATTTCAAAATTTATTATTTTAAATATATTTTTTAAAATTTTTTCAAACAATTTCAACAAAACCATATCATGTGACCCCTCTTTGGAACGAGCTCGATGAGCTCGTTCCAAAGAGGGGTCACATGATATGGTTTTGTTAACATTTTTCGAAAAATAATATTTTTTCAGCAGCTGAATTGGCAAATTGCGCGGGCGGATGCGGGCGATTCGTTGGGTAAAGGGTTAAACATTTATCTATGAATAGGGCTGCACGGTATTTCGATAAACCGATGTATACCGGTATTCAAACCAATATCGATTGAGTACCGGTGTAATTCTAAAAATATCGGTTTATCGTCGTTATGTATTTACCCACAATTTAATTTTCAAGATGTCTTCAGTTTTTTAACTGTAGCTCAGAATGAATAATATTATCGCTTTACCCAATTAATCATCCGCATGTGCCCACGTAATATACAAACTCAGCAGTTGAAAAAACAATTTTCAAAAATTTCAACAAAACTATATCATGTGACCCCTCATAGGAACGAGCTGAACGATGAGGGGTCACATGACGTTGTTTTGTAGAAATTTTTGGAAACATTTGATTTAAAATAATAAATTTTGATATCATCTGCGTTGTGTAAAGGTTTTTCGAACCGCATCATTAAGGCATGCTGATTCGTTCCGTTGTGATGTCTCAAGTCTCGATTGTGGTACTTATGTTCAGATATCTGAACAGTTTCCTATACTGGTATTATGTTTTGAATATTGTGCAGCCCTATCTATGAAGTTGTAACTTAGTTTCTTTTCCACATCTTTACCTGTATTTGTATGCTGTGAACGGAACTGAATCTAAACTGAATCATGTTCTTAATGGGGTGGGGTGGCAGGTAAACATAATTTTTAAATTAGCTGACCTCGTTAATGTCCGTGTTAAAAAAAATATCAGACGAACAAAAACAAAAATATCAGTGTGCGCTGAACCCAGCATGTTCATACTGCTACAAATTTGGGCAGTATTATCTACATGGTTTCATTGCATACCTGAATTAACTCAGGGGCGAACACAGCAAAGCGTAATGGGATTTGGAATTTCCCAGCGCATTGTTTGGGACATCATAGACAATCAGACTGCAAATGTTGTGTGGTAATATATAATTTGATGCACTTTCGCCGTTTATGTCGCCATATAGCTAAAGTTTACTAAGGATTTTTCATTCAACTCAAAGCAATTTTGTTTGACGTTTTGTTTCTAGAAACTATAGAGCATTTAGAGAAAGCTTGCCACAAAGAGGTGGGGTTACATTTTTAATAGCAGCTATTACGTCTTATCTCTGGACGTTGGAATAGAATTTTGATTTTTGTCATTTTTTTATTTGGTATGGCAATAATGTGGGAAAATGTTTTATAATAACCTCCAAAATAAACCTCAGACTCCGAAATTAAAAAATAACATCGTATTTATTAGACGTCCATTAACTCTTTACCCAACGAATCGCACGCATCCGCCCGCGTAATATGCAAATTCAGCAGCTAAAAAAATATTATGTTTCGAAAAATTTCAACAAAACATATCATGTGACCCCTCATTGGAGCTCGTTTCAAAGAGGGGTCACATGATATGGTTTTGTTGAAATGGTTTGAAAAAAATTAACAAATTATATTTAAAATAATAAATTTTGAAATCGTCTGCATTGGGTAAAGGGTTAAACTTTAAACCCGTGTATTTAACGGAATCGCCGCTATGACATAAATGTTTCTGTATTCAACTGGATGGATGGATGGATGGATGGATGGATGGATTGGATGGATGGATGGATGGATGGATGGATGGATGGATGGATGGATGGATGGATAGATAGATAGATAGATAGATAGATAGATAGATAGATAGATAGATAGATAGATAGATAGATAGATAGATAGATAGATAGATAGATAGATAGATAATTTATTCGACAGTATACATATATAGATACATCAGCAGACTATACAGCAGGTATGTTACAAGCAATAATTAATAACTAAGCAATTCTGTACAGAAGAGGACAACTGGTATGCATACTGTCGGGGGATGTCATAGCCAGATTGGCTGTCTACCTGACATCCCCCAGGTAACAACATAGTTTCAGACTGCTTCTTATGATTGACGTCAGGATAGGAAATCTGTAATAAGTCATAAAATGTCTGAAATAAGCAAATGCAAAATTATTTTGCACAACGGGAATCGAAGGTTGATCAGATGGAAAGAGCGTCTCCCCTCTCCAACTGTTTGTTTCCCATTGAGGCCATGTAACTAACAGAAGTTCACTAAACCCTGTAGTTGATTACATCTGTGGTTCCCAATCTAAGATAAAATTGTGAAGGGAGTGAAGCTGAGAGACATGGAGAGAGAAGAGTTGTTTCGCGACGAGCTGGCCGAAACAGACATCTACCGCGTGCTGTAGGAAGATGGAACATACACACACATACACTCACATACACTTATGTGGATATACATACATACGCATGCATAAACATATCCGTGTATGTAAGCGTATATGAATGGGACAGTCAGGAGCAACACTCGGACAGTATGGGTTATTGCACTCAACATGGCTTGAGTAAGTAATGAATATTTTCGCAACGATAGCTTTTTTTAAACGTAGTTCGATTTTCCATGTTACGCAGACCTGGTTCCAAATCGTTCCAAAGTTTCGGAAAATAAAATTCTGGTAGGTGATCTAAAGACTTGGTTCTACTTCTGAGCTGCAGTAAGGCGGCTGTGTTTCTGGTTTGACGACGTTGGTTATTAGTGGTGAATAATGAATCAAGGGACTGGGGAAGGCGCCCGTTCTGCCAATCAAACAGGAAAAGTAGTACATGTATTCTGAACAAGTCTGTTACTTTTAATATTTTGTCTTTCAGGAAGAGGGGGTCCGTATGGGAGTTGTGACGGCTGTTATTGATGATTCTAATGGAGCGTTGTTGCATCAAAAAAAGTTTTGTAACTGCTTTTGAACTGCCCCAGGCCTGTATACCATAAACGAAATGACTGTGAATTAGGGAGTAATAAAGCATTTTCATTGAACTGTGGGTTAATTGTGTCTTGACCTTATTCAACGCGTAATTAGCACAAGCTATCTTTGAGCATAGTTGGGAAAAATGGGACTTAAAGGAGAGACGATCGTCTATGTTAAGACTCAAGAATTTAGTATATCTGTCACATTCATGTGTTCCTACTCTATATAAGTTTACGTTGTTTATGACAATGGGTCGATTAAGAAATAGTTTTTTTCCACAACTAGGACTGATTAAAATATACTTTGTTTTTTGGTGAATTTAAGAGCAGCTGGTTCGCTGAACACCAATCGAACATCTTTTCAAGTTCTTTGTTTACATATGATGTTAGACGGTTTACGTCAGCGTCCGGTGCGTATGCAGTTGTATCATTTGCAAAGACAAAAGATTAATTGTAGTAGCAGACCGGATATCATTAATGTATATTAAAAACAATATTGGACCGAGAATGGAGCCCTGAGGCACACCACACGTAGTATGTGAAGAGGTTGATTGTTCTGTATTATTCGTAACATACTGTGTTCGATTAGAAGGATAACTTTGGAACCATTTATTTCCAACACCTCTAATACCATCAAATTCAAGCTTTCGTATCAAAATATCGTGGTTTATCGAGTCGAAAACTTTTGAAAGATCAAGAAAGATTGCCATGGTGATACCCTTACTCGTTTTGTTAATTCAACTGCTATGTGTTTCAAAAGATGCATTATAGGATGTATTGTGGAGTGATTTTTTCTGAAACCGTATTGAATCGGATTTAAGATATTAAAAGTGTTTAAGAAATTTGTCAGCCTGTTATACATTATTTTGTCCATGACCTTAGAAAATACGGGCAGTATGCTTATAGGTCTATAATTGTCAAAATTTCTATCGTCACCTGTTTTGAATATCGGTATTGCTCGTGCAATTTTCATACTGTCTGGTACAACACCTTGCTCGAATGAAATGTTGATAATATGCGCCAGTGGTCTCACAACTAAATCAGTACTGTGCTTCAGTACTTGTGATGTGAAGTTGTTGTAGTCTTTGCTAGTTTTTGATTTCATTGCGGTGATGACACTACTGACTTCTAGATGGGTAGTGGGGCTAATATAAAAAATTATTTGGGTGATTGTTATTCATAAATTCATTATATGTCTTTGATACATGAGGTATTTTGGATCCTGTAATGTTTCCTATATTTACAAAGAGGTTGTTGAATTTTTGTGCAATTTCCCGTGGATCTTTAATTTCGATATTATCGTGGACAAGAGAAGACGGCAATTTAGCTTCCGTTGTATGTTTCTTTATGGCTTCATTTAGTATTTTCCAAGTTTTCCGTAGATCGTTTCGATTTTCTATTAAAATGTTTTTAAAGTACATAGCTTTACTTTGTTTTTTAATCCTATTAAAATTTTTGCAATAATTTTTGTAATTGGCTATGTTCTTTTGATTTGGATTTTGTAATTTTTTATTGTAAGATTTGGTTTTGTTATTTGAAGAAGTTATGAGGCCTTTAGTCATCCATGGCTGACGCTTGATAAACTTTTTGTTCAGATGCACTTCAGTACGTGGAAATGCTAATTCAAAAGCGTTTGAGTAAATGTCGATAAATCTTTCATAAGATGTATTTGGACAATTTATTTCAAGTACAGATTCCAAATCACTTTGTTCTAGTAGGCTTATGAAGTATACAATAGACTCATCATTTATTTTACGTTTAAGTATAGATGTTTGCCTCGGGGCCTTACTTTGATTATTTTCAATATTAAATGTGCCGAAATGGTCTGAGACATCTGTGATGATTATTCCGGACGACGTAGAAGCGGAGACATTATTGGTGAAAATGTGTCAATTAATGTGACCGAAAAAGGCCTTACACGTGTTAGTTTGGTTATATGTGGTAGAAAACCCTGCGAAAACATTAAATTGATATAGGCTTCTGTTTTGGCGTGAGAGTTCACCTTTAATAGATCAATATTAACATCACTCATTATGTACGAGGTTTTGTTTTCAAGATTTAGTTTATCATTTATTTCATTTAATTTTACCAGGAAGAGATCTATGTCCGCTTTAGGTTGAGTATTTGGCCTGTAAATAGCGCCTATGATTTTTGTTTTATTACAGAGTTTTACTTCTATGAACAGAGTTTCTATTATATGAGGTATGAAGACAGACAGATCATGCCGAATTTGAAACTGAATACCTAGTTTGACGGAAAATCCCACCCCGCCGCGTCCGTCTTCGTCGTCGTCTGGGCATGTGTTTTTTATAAGTGGACTGTAACCTTCAAGGTTTTAATTCATGTTGGACTGAATTTTGAATATTTCACTGAGTCCAATAATATCAAATGTGTTGTCAGCCGTTTGCATATTACTTAATAATTCAATTAAAGAGTCCCACTTAGCACTCAGACTCTGACAGTTTATGTGAAACAGGGAGAATGACCTGTCAGCTTGATGGGATTTGGAGCGGAATTGCTCACGTGAGTAATAAGTACATGTGTCAGTGATATTTTCAATTGGGAAATTGCTTACATCATTTGCATCAGTTAAACTATTATACAGATCTACAAAATCATAGTCTGCACTATTTGGAGCTCGTCCATGCAAATGCTACCCGCCATAGTGTAATTTCTGGATACCTAAGAATCCCGCATTAACAAAGGAAGGTTCAATTTGTTTTTGACATTCTAAAGATAAACGCACTAATAATGTTAAAGTTGATCGAAAAATTAGGTGCAATGAGGAGAAATAAGAGCATTGTTTGGGAAGAAGTTCTGTATTAGCCAGGGAGCAGTCTGAAACGATGTTGACGAATATGATAGGACACATCATTACGTAACTGCAAACGGATATATGGAATATCATACACAGGAGAATATAACCATCAGAGTATGCAATTGAGTTATGGATTAGTAGCAACAATAAATTTGTTCAATCGGGTTCAGCAGTTCAGAGATAGTCAAATACTTATATTGACAACAGTACTAGTCACCTCGAATTAGTTTGGATGTCACGTTCGATCCATAATTAACCCTTTGAGCACGAGGCGGAAGGGGGAGGGGGGGGGGTCAAGATACGTACAATTTCATTAAGTGGAATGACTGCTGTGTGGATGTGTGGGGAAGACCAATCAATATCCCCAACGTGCTGCCCAAACATCCGAACAGGCGTTGATTGTTTTGCCAACACCTGTGCGGATGCTTAGACATCAAATTGCAGTTATATATGACACTTCAAAGACAGGCGCGTGCGGGAAGGGGTCTATTTTATATTGGATAATGGTTATTATATTGAGCTCAGATAACAGTTTATAGTTATAACTGACAGTTCAAGCACTCAAAATACTGATGAGTTTGGGCGAGCTCGTGGAGATGCAATTAAATAAGTTAATGGGAAACGCAAATGTTAAGGGAGGTGGAAACACACAGATATAAAGGGGCGGGTCTTTCGACAGTGAATATCGGTAATGTCTAACCGTTTAGACCAACAAATGTAGAGGGCATTGAAGCAAGCTCGTGGAACTCACTTTGATGACATGAAAGTTTGTCAGCTTGAATGGTGAGGGAAGGAAAAGTAAGGGGGGAATACATTTCTTACATAAGTAAAAAAAAAACAATTGTCGCTGACAATTTGAACAGCATAAATACCAAGGTTAAGGCATTGAATAACAATTACATCTAGGAGTTCGAACGCAGTAATGAGGGGGGGGGGGGATGTATTTCACATTGAATAATGAAAATTACATCCTGCACCAGGAAACACTTACATCTGACAGGTCAACCACTCAGATTATAAATCACTGGTGGAGGTCATTTTGAAGAGGTGCTGTTACATGAGTTAGTTGATGCAAATGTGACGACGGGGGGGGGGGGGGGGGGGGGGTAAGAGAAGGTAATGTAATGGGAGGGGGTATATATTGATAAAAAAAATTGTACCTGACAGTTTTGAACAGCTCATGCATGAATTTTAAGGCATCGAATAACACAGTCGAAACTGAAGTGCAAGACGGGGGGGGGGGGGGGGGGGGGGGGGGTATATTTCGCTTTAAATAGTGACAATTACATCTGATAACAGTTATATCTGACTGTTTGACAAAATGGATGCATTGGGCGAGCCGGTCCAGCTCTCTTTCACGAAATGCTGTTAATTGAGTTTAGGTGAAGTGAATCGCAAATGTGGCGGGAGCTGGGTGATGCGAATCGCAAATGTAGAGGGGGTTGAATGGTAAGAGAAAAAAAATGGTAGGGAAGGGGGTATATTTCACATTAAATGAAAACAAACAATATTATCTGACAGTTTTGGACAGCTTATATATGAATGTTAAGGCACCAAATGACACAGTTACATCCAGTAGTTCTAAACTGAAGTGTAAGGTGGGGAGGGGGCTATTTCACATTGAATAGTGACAATTATATCTGGCATCAGATAACAGTTGTATCAGACAGTTCGACTACTCAGAATATGGATAGCTTCGGGCGAGCCGGTGGAGCTCATTTTGTAGAAATGTTGTTTACTTGAGTTCAGATGATGTAAATAACAAATGTCAGTGAATGTGAAGAAGACAAAGAATCCGAACAGCATTTGTGCCTGACCACTTAAATCGGCAAACACAGATGGCATTGGATCAAGCTCATGAAGCTCACTCCGATGACATGCAAGTTTGTCAGTTTGATTGGAAAGGAGAGGAATGTATAGGAAGGGGTCTTTGAACAATGACATTTGTTTATGGCTATTTTGTTAATTAGGCTTTTCCCTCTGGAAAAGACTATTGTCTTTCTACGGATTATTATTTTTTTTTTTTTTGGTGGGGGGGGGGGGGGGGTTGGGTTTTTTGGGGGGGGTTTTTTTTGTTTTTTTTTCCACACATTTTTGTCCGTACGATTCAGAAGCCATTTTCGAACCGATTTTCACACAATTTGGCACACGCATAGAGTTGCAAAACATCTAAAAATGTACCGAAGCGGAATTTTCGATTTAACCCTGATTTCGCCAGAATTGGCAAAAAACAAAATTGGGGTTTATCGGCACTTTCTCGAAACACGTCTTTAGGATTTTTTTTAAATATTCATAATTACTAGACCTGCCTATGGCACAACCTTTGATACACACGACATATTAGGCGATGCATATGGTAACCCTCCACAGGCTGCCAAACATCGAAATTTTGATGAAATGGGCCGGTTTCAGACCCCCACAGCACCCAAACGATACCCGAGGGGTAAACATAACTTCCTTTATCGGAAGTGAAATTCACCGAGGATCATTTTTGTAAGTAATAATGGTGTTCAGAAAACCAAGTGTTAACCCGTTTTGGGCTGGTTAAACAGCAATACCCCAAAAAAGCTCAAAACTTCATGTTTTCCGTGGATTTCTCTAAACGAGTCTTGAAGATTTTCAAGAAAAATTGGTCACTCTCAGGTCTTGGTGTGACATTACAAGTTGCATGGATAAAATATTCCGGTCAGCATTAGTTAACCCTCCCCGAGATGCTAAACGTAAAATTTGTGATAAAATTGGCTGTTTTTAGATACCAACAGCACCCAAACGATATACCACAGAGAAAGGGGCCTTCATTTATCGGACGCAAAATTGATCGGAAAATATTTTTGAAAATGGTAAGGGTATTCAAAATTTGACGTCTTAACCCATTTTGGGCTGGTTAAAGAGAGATACCCATTAAAATCTTAAAATACCCGTTTTCTGTAGATTTCTCTAACAACATCTTGTAGGTTTTCAATAAAAATCGGCTATTTGCAGATCTTGGAGTGACATTACAAGTCGCATGAACAAAATATTCCGGTCAGCATTAGTTAACCCTCCCCGGGTTGCTGAAGGTCAAAATTGCGACAAAATGGGCTGTTTTTGCACACCAACAGCACCCAAAGGGTACACCACAAAGAAAAGTGCCTTCTTTTATCGCGCGTACAATTTATACGGAAACATTTTTGTAAGTAGTAAGCGTATTCAAAAGTCGACGTCTTAACCCATTTTGGGGAGGCTAAAGAGAGATATCCCTTGAAAGCTTTAAATTCCCATTTTCTGTGAATTACCCTAACGGTAACTCGTAGGGTTTCAAGACAAATTGACTATTCGTAGGTCTTTATGTGACATTACAAGTTGCATGGACAAAATACTCCGGTGAGCGTTTTTTAACCATCTACAAGCTGCCAAGCATCGTAATGTTGTTAACATGGGACTGTTTTCAGACACGCACAACGTCTAATGTATACATGAGAGATAAACATAATCTCCCTTGTTTGAAGTGGAATTCACAGAGGACCATTTTTGTAAGTAATAAAGGTATTCAAGAAGCCAAGCGTTAACCCCTGTTGGGGCGGTTAACAGGGATACCCATCAAAAGCTTAAAAAATCGTTTTCCCTGGATTTCTACAAACATTTTGTGGGGTTTTCAAGAGAAAATGGCCGTTGATAGGTCTTGGTGTCATATGACCAGTTGCATGGATCAATTATTCTGGTAGGCATTTGTTAACCCTTCATGGGCTGCTAAATGCAGAAAAATTGAGGAAATAGTCTGTTTTTGGACACCAACAACATCAAATGGAAATGCCACAGAGAAACATAACTTCTTTTACCAGACGCAAAACTGATAGGGAAACATTGATATTGATATTAACCCATTCTACCATTAATGATGGGTTTTACCTAAACATTTTTTTATCAAACCCAAACCGAGTCATTTGAGACTACTATACTCACCTTTCTCATAACATCAATGAAGGAACTTCAGTGAGACAGTTAAAAACAATTCATCAGACACTGTGGGGTCAAGAAAAATCATGGAATCTAATCGGGAAAAGCCATGATTCTCCAGAATCATAAAGTCTAGTTGTTCTTGGATTCTGCATCATGGATAATAGAGTCAATATCTTCGAAAATATCGAATTTCAGGCGACGATCTTTGCGAAGTTTTCCCAAGATGTATCCATTTCTATGGTAGGCAAAGTCTACTCTAGCATGTCGGAATAGGGCGGTCATGAGTTCTGCATTGGCTTTAGTGATGTCGTCTTTTATTTTACGTTTTTTCTTCACTCTGTCTTTGATAGTATATTGGAAATTATTTTTGTTCCTCATAACCTTATCTCGGGTGTCAGATCTCAAAAATTTTACTATGCAGGGTCGAGGGCCATTGGCGTTTCGGGATGGCAAACGATGGGCTGCGAGGATGTCACTCGGTGTGATGGTTAAATCAGTTCCGCTATTGTTGAAGATACCACATATTTCTTCCGTGACATTCTCATTTTCTTTTTCCTGCAAGTCCAGAATTTTTATATTAATTTTCCCAGAATATTGTTCATTTCTGTTTAAAGTTTGTTGTATTTGTTTAGAATCAGATTTTAATTTATTTAATTCATGCTTTAGTTCAAGATTTTCTGTTTAGTAGTTTTCAACTTCGTCTCTAAGGAGAGAATTTTCCATCAAACTTTCTTCTACCTTATTTTCCAGAGATTGGATCTTTTCGTTAAAATTATTTTTAATTTCTTCTTTTAGATAACATAGTTGCTGTTTGACAAGAGGGTTAATGATATCACGGACATCATCTTTATTTTGAAGAGTACTAATCACATCAGCCATAGATTTCACCAGCCCCGCAAGTTCACGGAGATCCTGGAATACGGTTTCGTTGAAGGAGACACAGGTTTCGTTACCGAAGCTATCTTCTGGGCGATTTCGTTTACCGGCTTTGACATTCTGACTAGATACACCCTCCTTACGTGATAACGACCGCTCTTCTCCTCTTCCCTTACTTGGTTGCACAACACACCTTTTCCCAGACATGTAGCATTATACTTTTAAATACAAAAACCTCACAATACATCCATTGCTATAATCCCAACCAACAGACATAAGGAAAATAAAGTTTGAACTGCTGAATCAACAAAATAACTCAATAGAACTCTCTCCACTAAAACGTGACTGCGTCCATTGTAAGTAATTGGTAATCACTGGTTATGTGCAAGCCGGAACTGTTTCACCAGCACCGTTTATACTAGTTCCTTTCCCGTAGAATCATTAGTTGTGCTTTGAAAAATGTTAAAATAGAAACATTCCAAGCAAAATAAAGTAGGGTTACAAAAAATAGTTAACCTAAAATGAGATAATATTAAAACAAAAAATTATTCCATCCACAACATTTACCCAGCTCGGTGGCTATCTCGTCAACGGTTGCAGTTGTATCTGCGTGGGTTAACTTTATTTCGGTAAATCTTTGGATATCTTGACATGCTTCAAACTTCTTTTAAACAAGTTTATCCTAGCTGTTTTGCAAATCTGCCCAAATTTGTACTTATAGTTTCATTAACAGTAATAGCCGCCAGATGGTTAGGCGTGAATGGGCACCAATCGCAGAGAAACAGCGACACGAATTTCAACAAACACGCCCAACAGAAAAGATAACGAATGTAATTTAGACTGGTTCCCAAAGGGTTGTTTTGATTTTTTATCGATCCATGTGATCAGTACAGCTTCAAAACAAAACAAACGGACTCTTCACCTTTGGGTTTAAACATCGGTATTAAAGTTTGTTTCTTTAACCCTTTGCCAATGAATCGGCCGCATCCGCCCGCGTAATATGCAAATTCAGCAGTTGAAAAAAATATTATTTTTCAAAAAATTTTAACAAAACCATATCATGTGACCGTCAAGCTCGTTCCAACGAGGAGTCACATGGTATGGTTTTGTTTAATTTTTTTGAAAAATTTGAAAAAAATGTTATTTAAAATAATAAAGTTTGATATCGTCTGCGTTGGGTAGTGAATTCCAATGTGCAGGATGTGAAATAAATAGAGAACGCGATGTGGGGTTGATTCGGTGGGTGTTTTACATAACGGATTGGAATGGCGCAGACATATTTCGCGAGAGCCGTACCCACCATTTCAAAACATCGCGTTATGTCATTCAATACACATGCGGGTGTGGTTATATGTTTAGTAGCAGCAATTACGTCATATATCCGGACGTTGGAATTGATTTTAATTTTTGTCAACTTTTTATGTGGTATGGCAATAAAGTGTGAAAAAGTTTTAGCATAACCAGCGAAATAAACATCAGACTCCAAAAATAAAAAAATAGCACCGAATCGCCCGTATCCGCCCGCATAATATGCACATTCAGCAGCTGAAAAAATATTACTTTTCGAAAAATTTCAACAAAACCATATCATGTGACCCCTCTTTGGAAGGAGCTCATCGAGCTCGTTCCAAAGAGGGGTCACATGATATGGTTTTGTTGAAATCTTTTGAAAAAACTAAAAAAAAAATATATTTAAAATAATAAATTTTGAAATCGTCTGCGTTGGGTAAAGGGTTAAACTTTAAACCCGTATATTTAACGGAATCGCCGCTATGACATTAAAGTTTCTGTTTTCAACTGGTGATGCACAAGCCGGAACTTTTTTTCCCTGCACCGTTTATTCTAGTTCATTTCCCGTCGAGTCACTGGTAACGCTTCGAAAAGTATCCAGAATTCGTTACACAATTATCGATCGTCTTTCGCGTGGTGTGAAAATGAAAACATCCAACGGAAAATAAAATCGGTTAAAAAAATGAGCTAACTAAAAATCACATAATATTAAAACAAAAAAAACATCTTCTGACCACAGCATCAACCCAGTCTCGTGGCCGGCTTGTCTGTCGATTCCCTATATATAAATTGGTCAACTGTATTTCGGTAAATCTGCGGACATCATGACATGCTTCGAACTTCTTTTAAAACGTTTATCTCAGCTGTTCTGCAAATCTTCCCAAATTTGCACTTCCGTTTCTAGCATCAGTAATAGCTACCAAATGGTTAGGCTTTAATGGACACCAGCCGAAGAGAAACAGCAATACGAATTTCAACAAACACCCCCAAATAGAAAATATAACGAATGTAATTTAGACTGTTTCCAAAACAAGGTTGCTTTGATTTTTTACCGACCCATTTGAGCAGTTCAGCTTCAAATAAAAGCATTGGAAGAAAAAAAAGTTTAACAAATAAAAAAATCCATGCAGTTTCAATATGTTATTTTGACTTTGTTTAACGCCACTATCAGGTTCAAAGGCCGAAGGTACCTATAACGTAATCGCAAAACATTATTTCTGTCATTAGCTGCAATTCCAGTTTTATCTTACCACAGGTTTACCCGCCATTGTGGTATTTTGTGGAAAGAAACATCGGGTAAATGACGACCACTTCAACAATTTCGATGTCATTGTTTGATCGCGAAATTCAGATCGAAATAATTTGAAATTGCAGTGACAGTCTGGATCGCAATTATATGGAATTATATACGTGTTCCACAGTTAATAGGACATTGTTTGGTTCTATTTCTGCTTACTGTCGTTACCGTTCAGATTCTGCTTCAATACTGAATCAACTTAATAACTCTTATTTGGTGAAGAATAAATAATGATTATTAGTAGCACTCATCACAAGTGACATTCGTTTTGGGGTGATCGCAATTGTCGAACGAATGTTTTCTTTCTAACTTTTGATTGAGTGTGTAGCACCTGTCGAATATGAGGTATGATTTTCATTTTTCTTTCAATTTGTTCTAAATCACGAAATGCATACAATCGCCCCTTGAGTGCAACAGGGCTCTATCTGCCACCACCGTATTGCGAGGGAAGAACAAGATATGAAAAGACGACTAAAAAATATAATTAAATACATCACTTTTAGCAGACAATTATGTTGTACATTATGAAGCAGTGAGGAGCCGGTGATGTCGCAAACTGGCATGTTGATCATAGTTCAGAAATGAACATATGATTGTTTTAACCCTATTCCTGAAATGAATAGCAGGCGCCACCCGGAAAGAAAAAAAATAGAATAGTCAAATAGTTTAATTTCTATCGCGAAGAAAACAGCTTATAACCCCTAATTGGAAGAAACCCGTCCCAATAAAGGGGCCAAAGGGTATGTTTTGCATGCAAAGTTGAAAATAATAAATGTCGAATGACGCCTTTTACGAAGAGCGCTAGCCGGTTTACAGCAACGTTAGTTGAAAATACTAAATGTCGAATGACGCCCTTTTGCGAAGAGCGCTAGCCGGTTTACAGCAACGTTAGGTACATGTAGAAGGTCAACACTAAAGCTGTAAAACTATGGCTTAATTAACCCTTTGAACATTAGTGGTATCTTCCATGTTAGTTCAATGGAAGCAATTGGAAGATACCATATTCATCAGCTGGGGGCAGATCATATATCATTTTCATCATTCGCAACCTCCACTGAGACATGTATATGTAAGCAGATATTAAAATTCGTCTACATACACATAATGAAGTGAGTGGATTACCACTTAATCCCCGCGTATATATTCTCCACTCGAAAACCATTTAGAATTGTTCATAACGGGAGGGAAAACGCTTGCAAACTCACATCATATGGACCATAGGGTGCAACCCGATGGTCCATGTGATGAAAGCTTGCAAGTGCTTCTTGTGTCTTCCTCGGAAATTGTAAATAATCACGGAGTGAAAAATGTATCCCACAATGATTTAGTAGTAATCCATCCTCCACATACTATAGTCTCAATATTTTCTTTCTTTTTGATCGGTTCAGTTCGTGATTTCACTTCCAACCTCGCTAATGGAGCATAGATATTTGCATTTTAACAGCGCGATCGTTCTTGTTTATTTAAGACTACTTCAGTCTTCTGCCGCAAGGAGCGCACTGACAACCGAGCATTTTCTGTGCTAATTGTGACAGGACTTCTAGTTTCAACTGTAGATTATACCAGAAAATCTGTATTGTGTTTTGTAATTCTATCTTTAGTAACAATAATAATAACTCTTTGTCATGTGGCAATTCTCATATAACCATAAGAAGGCCTTGAGTAAACTGGGCCCCAAATGTTCGTCCCTCCCCGCCCTTCTGTCTCCCACCACTCTGAAACGAACGATTTTAATTCTATCCCATACTTCTTTCTTACCCATTTCACATATCAGCATATCGTCCCCTGAGTTACCATGTATTCTATGTGCCAGTAGGCACATAGAATACATGGTAACTCAGGGGACGAAATGCCACCCAATGGTACCGGTTCTATCAAATGTGTATTGAAATCAGATACGATGTAGAGATTCCTGTTGATTGATTTTTACCATCTTGTCAGCCGTTAATTTTACATAACAATTTGTCGCTGATAGCAATCTATCCTACCTGTGTATATTGTTTATCGTATATTCTAACGCTTTGGCTTACCAGTTATATCAAGCAGTCGATAACTTTTTTATTATCTTTTCAAATCTCAAAGTGTTTCGAGTCTCGTTTATACCTTCACAGGAAAATATATTTTTTACGGACTTGTGGGCATCAAACACTGCGGTAGATGCCCACCTCTATCTCCATTTTTAACGGCTTTAGCTCAGATTGTGTGAAACACACACTGTTATTCATTGCATGATGAAGCAAATGTTTCATAGTATAAATGATAAATGTAACGGTTTTAATAGAAAAGGGGTCATTTGTGAATCTGATTTGCAATTGTGTGTTATTTCTCGCATTAAACAATAATTGCGTCATTTATCGTACATATTACAGTACGTGGAGAGTGTATTATCACTAAATCACCCGCAGAGTGGAGGTCCCACCCAGGCAATAATTGCAAATGTGTTGCAAAGCATACCCAGTACAAGCAAAGTTTCAGCCAATGGACCTCCGGGTTAAACCCGGAGGTCCATTGGCTGAAACATTGCTTTTGTTTTTTGTCGATTTGTGCTCAATTTGAAAGTTATAGCTTGGGTGATGACTGCACTCCGCGGGTGAATTGGTTGCAATCCTCTCTCCACGTACTGTAAGTCTTATATCTCTCACTCGGAACTGGTCCGGAAACTCATCACGTTTTATCTATAAACAGAAGTAGTCATGACACTGCACATTCGACTGAAACAGGTCTGTTGTTGAAACACGTAAAACTTGTACCTCGTTGTTGTTTACGTTATATGTACGGTTACTGACGTGTGATTGGTACCCGGTTGTTGTTTATGTTATATATGCGGTTACTGACGTGTGATTTACAAAATGTTTCAAGTTTTGCATTTGAAACCACGAGTACTAAAATGTCCCAAGACTTCTACGTCGTACAGTGAAATTTAATTTTGACGTTTCCGCCCTCAATAGACATGTTTGTCATAGTATCAACAATTTCTGGCAATGTGGATAACAACTGACAATGCTTCAATTATTTCTCTAGCCGTCTGTGATATAACGTTAGTGTTACATTTTGGTGCTTGGTTGTCAGCAAATGTGAGGGGTGTTCCCCCGACGTTGTTTACGTCATACCTCCGTCGGTGTTTGAAGTCTGATTTTCAAAATATTTTCAACTTTGTGTTTCGCTAAAATGTCACAAGGTCAAAAGACCCGAAAGTAGTATTTAATTTTACGTCTTTTTTCACCTCCGTCAAATTTGATGTCATAGCGTCAAGTTTGTTCTGTCAATGAACATACATTGTGCCTCAACATCATTCCCCCATCTTTTGTGATGTGTGTTTACTGTTTATAGGAGTAGTTTGGCAGTGTGTCACGTATGGTTGTCATAAAATAGGAGAGGGTGCAAAAACATAAAGTGGCATTAAAACGTTGAACAGGACGTTAAATTAAACAAATCCCACTTCAGCAATTGTTTTGTTTTCTTTTTTTTGAGCTCTACAACTTACTAAAATTGTATAAAGGTCGGACAAACTTTGATTTTTCAGAAGTTAACGTCCTGATGTCACCCCAATGGCAGCCTCAGACGAATTGCTCGTCGTATGAACAGTGATGGCATTTTAGATATGTTTTTTCTACTGAATATATATCTAAAATGTCTTGTGTGAACGTTCAAAAACTGGAAGATATTGATTGTTGTCGAAGATCGCCTAATTGGCGTTGTTTTGAATGAAGGGTTAACTTTGAAATTGTACCTAATGCATTTATAGAGCCACGATGAAAGTAAAGCCCTGTGAAATTTCCTAGCTCTGCTGAGATATAGAGGATATGGAATGAGTGTTTTTCTCATATAATATTTATGAAACGAGTCTAAGAATTTTTCGTTTCGGCGAGCCTCTGGCGAGCCCAAACGGAAAATTCGGAAGAGTTTCATAAATATTATATGAGAAAAAAACACTCATTTCATATTTTATTTATCATATGACACACACACGCACAAATTAGCCACTTAGTATGATTTGTTAACCCATCACCTAACTTGAGTTGCAGGCGGCACATGGAAAAAACAACCTCGTATAACTAAAAATTTTCATTTTTTGCTTCCAAAACATGGGTTATGACCCCTCATTGGAACGAGCTCGTCGAGCTCGTTCCAATGAGGAGTCATAACCTATGTTTTGGAAGCAAAAAGTGAAAATATAAAACAAAATGAATGCCGTTTTTGTTGTAGGTAAAAGATTAATACAATATAACCCACCCTAAATAGGACAAATAACGTAAATTCTCCCTACTGAAATTATGCAAATGTGACCCAGTTGTATTTTGTTTCGTCAATCAAATTGTCCAGTTTTGAGATTGACCAATGAAAGCTCCCAACTCTAATTATGCAAATTATGAAAATGTGGCCCAGCTTTATTTTGTTCAACCAATCAAATTGTCTAGTTTTGAAATTGGCCAATGAAATTGATGGAAGGCTTTATTTATCACTGATTAATATGAAAACAAAATATCAAATGTTTTAAAGTGAACAAAATGGACGAGTCATATGATAAATGTGTGTTATTGATTCTGATCTGTGCATTACTGAATATGAAAGTTTTCAATGAGAAATGTGCAAAATAATCCTTAAATTTAAAGTGTCGTAATACGTCAATAAGAGCATTAAATCAGAGAAACCAAATAACAGTTATCTCCTATTTTTTTTTAGCTCTACAACATAATGCAAATTTTAAAAAAAATCGGACGCATTTGAATTTCTGTAACCTATGACGTCAACTCAGAGTTTGGCCATAAGAGTTGGAATTTTCCTGGAGCAGATGTTGTATTCGTTAGGGATGTTATTCCTAAAATTTGAAACACAGGGGCCTGATACCAGGGGGGGGGGGGATGGTTAGGAAAAAATTTGCAGACACCGATGACCCAACCCACCCACCCCATGTAATTTTTTTTCCAGTTTTACATTTTTTCCGGGGTTATCTGGACCACCCACCCCACTAAATACATGCCACTGCATCATCCTTCCCACCATACTGCACCATAGCCAATTTTATCATGCAGTATTGAGTGATTGACCTTGTATAGTAGGACAGGTCTTGAAAGAACATCCGTTTTATCAGACCAAAGTGGTCTCTTAAGGCAGATGGTCTCCCATAACAAATCAAGTATAGAGTAAAGCTGGTATGTCCAGGTATGTCCATATAAAACATGGTCTCCACAGACATCGGTCTCTTAAGGCATGTTCTAGTGTAATTTATTAACACTCTTGAATGTCATATCATTAACTTTTTACCTATAGTTATCTCCCCATGTGTTCAGACATGTTGTAGAAACCAACAATATATATGGTATTCGACAGAGTTCAGAGAGCTTTGTAAAATATCATACAAATTGTTGATTTTTTTTACTATATGCATGAACCAGAATGGACTGACATGAAGAGAGATAATTACGGATGAGAAAGTATACTTCAGTATCAAAGTGAAGGGTGTTGATATAGCAAAAAAAAATCTCTATGAGGCCAGGGACAACATACCATTTCGGCCAGACAAAAATGGTCTTTCAAGACAGGTGGTCTTGACAGACCACCTGTCTGAAAGACCCCTTTTGTCTGGCAAAATGTTGGTCTCCCAAGAGAGGTTCCACGGTATGTGTATGCAAAAAGGAATGAGTTTAGTCATTTATGCATTTGTTTATTTTTTTGACGAAGGTTTGGGTGGGGCATGGCTGGGTTGGGGGAGAGGATTTATTACTTATTTTAAGTCCAACCCTAGAAGGTCTGGTACATGATTTTGTTGACACCTGTGTTCTCAGATGTGTTTGAAATACATTGGCAGTTCAATCAGGTTCAATGTTTAGTAGTTTTTGTGTTACATACTTCCTACCATGTCAATAAGAGTCATTGGTGTTTTCGTAATAGGTCTGGATACATCGTTGTACAGAATTGTTCCTGCAGCTGAAATCTGTAACTGTTGCTGACTTCACATAATTGTCTTTGCTCCTCATCTAAGCCAGCCGATCTCACCAGGGTGAACATATTAGAAATTTAATCAAACGGAACACCCTCAAGATAACTTATCCTTAGAGTGCAGTGTTTGATAATTGCAATTAGTGATGCATTTTAACTTGCATTGTTCAATTTGTCATACATTGTATCACTATAAGCCGAACCATAGCTCAGCCGCAATAACAGTTTTATAATCGTTTATAACCCATGGTAGGTACACCCTGATAACTTGAGTGTGTTTTTATTGGCTCTTGAATGATACCTCACTGATTATGGTATACAAATTTGCCCAAAAGTGTCTGAGGAAAAAATTTGCAAGCATCGGAAATTTTGTTTTTGTCCTCCTTGACCACCACCCACCCCGGCATCAGTGTTTTGCAAATCCCACCCCCCCCCCCTCCCCCCGTGCTGATACAGGAGTTGAACATATTAAGAACAGAATATTAACCTGTAAACTGTTTTTCAAAACTTTGGCTCCTCTTCAATTCAATCAAGATTGTCATTAATAGTTGTGCCAAACTTCGTGAGTGCAGCTGTAAATCTGTAGAACTGGGAAACTAAATAAGAATAAAAAAACAAGACTGTGAAAAAAACTGATCACCAGGCCACGGATGCCCACGAACTACGGCCAAATGGTCTATAAGACTGGAATGAAAGGCTTCGTGTTGAATTTGGTGCTCACGAAAGTACATAAGGTATCGAATTTAATAAAATACATCTGAAATTTGCTGCCAAATATCAATATAGTCACTAATATGTTGGGACATTCTCTACAGAACCATACACATATGAATTTCACTTGAACTGGAATACAGTACAAATCGAAATGAAGTTGTAGGATAACCATTATAAACTATGTATATTTCTCTTCGGACGCGGATAATACCAGAAACTGATATTATGTCTGGAAAGCTCACACAGACAGCTTTCCAGAACATGTCAGGTTCTGTTTTTTTCAGTGCACAAGCAACAAAAGGCTTAGTTTATTGTAGTTACAGTACAGTCGCCGTGGACAGTCACTTTTCCACATGTCCACAGTGGTTGTGGAAAACCGTGGGCAAATTACCTTTCAACTGCCCACATAAATTTCTGTGGACAGAGATTTTTCTAGACCGTGGGCATGCTACCTACTTGCCCACAGAATTAATAACTGACACGGCAATTCCCGTGGCGTCCACATGATCTGACTTTTTATTACACTACTACAATATTCATGTTACGTAATTTTTCTACACGACAGCTAAGAAAAAAAATATGTTAACATCGGAAGGAGGTCAAAATATCAGACTAGTTTCTGTTCTCCCCTGTCACGACAAATTCCCGGGATAATTCCAACTGACGAAAATGCAGAAACTAAAAAGCTCGGACGGGATGGTTTCGCGCGCCGAAGTCGCGCAGGGACGGCTTGGGGCAAGTCCCTTTCGACCCTCGTTGACTGTTCGTTTTTTGTTGAATGTCAAGGCGTGGTAAAGGAGGAAAAGGAATGAGGGGGAGGCTGACCCCCGCATGGGCTTCTTCCGGCTCTTTTTCTTTGGAGGTGGTTGAGATGACAATGTGGAAGTCGATGATGTTGAGTTTAGTGATTGGATTCCGTCTAATGCATTTTTGGTGTTTGCCTGGGATTTTTCCCTGAACTCGCGGGTTTCGGAGATGGCTTGTTGTCCTATCTCAGTTGCTCGTTCTATTGCTCTCTTTATGTCTTCGGTGGTGGCTGCAGACTGAGGTGGCTGTTTTGCTGTGATCGACACACCCGGGCTATCCGGTAGAGAAGGAAGTGGGGAGTGAGGGGTGGGAGGTGCTGAAAACGCAACCTCCAGTTCCTCCTCAGTCTCACCAGACGTTCCTCATCCAACAGTACCGGCTCAGGAGCTGGCAGTTGGTTGGTTGGGTGTACTAGTGGGACTAGGAGGGGAACTGGCGACTGCCTCCAGAACCCCTATCCTCTCGCTCACCTCTTTCTTCCCCTTCCGGGAGGCCTCCAAGAGCCGTGCGTCCTGCGCTTGGTCAATGGACTCTTCTTCCTGTTCTTTCTCTTTCTCTCTTCAGTGCCTCCGTGCCCCTTCGGGTGAGGATCAGTGGGAGAGTGAATCCTCTCGTCAAATGGACTACCTCTCCCCGAAGGGGGTGGTGACTTGGTTGTCTATATTTCAAATTCCAGGCTCAAGTGGACTCTCTTACCTGTTTCCTGGACAGTCCAGATGACAGGGCAAAAGATGCCCAGAGCTGAGATGGTTCTGACGAGTCTTTCTGGTAATTCCAGTGTATCCATGATTGATTAATCAGGTGCTCACACTCCGAAGTCAGAGGTGCGAATGATGTGAATGTGATGATGTTGGCGAATGGCGATGTCCAATGACCAGAACTAAAAAGCTTGTGGACCATGTGATATTTATCTGCTCATCTGTTTGCCATTTGTTAACCCTTTACCTAACGGTAGGAGTAGACGACACTCGTGAAAACATTTTTACTGTAACTAAAAATTTTCATTTTTTGCTCCCAAAACATAGGTTATGACCCCTCGTTCGAACCAGCGTGACGCGCTCGTCCGAATGCGGGGTCATAACCTATGTTTTGGGAACAACAAGTCAAAATATAAAATAGATTGAATGGCGATTTTCGTGTATAGCGCTGGCCGGTTTTGGCCGTTACGTTAGGTAAAGGGTTAAATAAGAAAGGATGGATATTTCCACAAATTATGAATTTATCGTCACCAAGTAAGGCCTCTCCAGTTCCCCCTCACGACGTCATTTTTATATTCCGCTTCCGCAAAGTTCCGGTTCGTTTTCGCGACAGCTACTGGCTGTCTTCGAAATTCGAATCAAGAGTTGAGAGTATAATTTCAGAAAAACAACTTCTACCCCAAGCATTGGTTACTGGGCCATAATCCACCAGTAAAGCAGGGCTTGCTTACCACAATGAACAAGCACTGCTTCACTTCCCGGGATACCCACGGGGGTCGGTCCATTACAAGTGGGATAAACACCTCTCGAGTATTCGCTTACCAGTACCTTATGTTGGTTTTTAATCCTACCCCGTCGATATTAATTATAGTTAGCCCCAGTGGCCTGCGCCAGACAAGATAGATCCATTAGTCTCGTGAACACAAGTCGTTTGAAGTTTTTAATCCTTTCAAACGCTGCTGTATATAGTATACACATGCCACTAACTTCTGTAAAAGTACTTCAGAAGGATTATAGCAGGTCATAAATCATAAACACAAGAGCACCATTAATTGTCGATTAACATAAGTCAATCAAGTTAATTAATTTAAACATTGATGAATAACAAACAATCTTGCAGACAAATGATAACAACCAAGAGAAAAAAAATGTTTGGTTTATATTTTTTTATTCTTTCACTTTAACAATTAAAAATATACATGTACATTGTAATTTATCGATAGAGCCAGGTTAAAAAAAAACGAAATTAATTTGACGATGCATTTTTATTGCATGCTGAACTATCAGAATTACTCCGAAATTATCCACGAACAAGTGCGAATTTCATATTGCACTTTTCAGTGAATAATTCCAAAGTAATTTATCGATAGGGCCAGGTTAAAAAAAAACGAAATTAATTTGACGATGCATTTTTATTGTACGCTGAACAATCAGAATTACTCCGAAATTATCCACTAAAAATGGTGACTTTTATATTGCACTTTTCAGTGAATAATTCCAAAGCAATTTATCGATAGGGCCAGGTTAAAAAAAAACGAAATTAATTTGACGATGCATTTTTATTGTACGCTGAACAATCAGAAGTACTCCGAAATTATCCACTAAAAAGGGCGACTTTCATATTGCACTTTTTAGTGAATAATTCCAAAGTAATTTATCCAATGGGCCAGGTTAAAAAAAAACGAAATTAATTTGACGATGCATTTTTATTGTACGCTGAACTATCAAAACTACTCTGAAATTATCCACTAAAAAGTGCGAATTTCATATTGAACTTTTTAGTGAATAATTCCAAAAAAATGTATCGATAGGGCCAGGTTAAAAAAAAAAAACGAAATTAATTTGACGATGCATTTTTGTCGTACGCTGAACAATCAGAATTACTCCGAAATTATCCACTAAAAAGGGCGACTTTCATATTGCACTTTTTAGTGAATAATTCCGAAGTAATTTATCGATAGGGTCAGGTTAAAAAAAATGAAATTAATTTGACAATGCATTTTTATTGTATGTTGAAGTATCAGATAATATATCCCAAATGAAAACAGAAGAATTTTAAAAAATCTAAGTTAAATTTACCGCTTGACGGTACCCTCCATCAAACAATGTCGCGACGGAAGGACTGACGGACAAACGGATTGACAGGGGTATAAAAACGAAATTAATTTGACGATGCATTTGTATTGTACGCTGAACAATCAGAATTAAAAAAAGTTCAAGGCCAGGGGGTGCTGTCATGATTAGCCTCTTTCTGCATAAATAAATAAATAAATAAATAAATAAATAAATAAATAAATAAATAAATAAATGGGCCTGAGTACTCGGCGCTAATTTCACCGAGCTGATGTTCCTTTGTCAAAATATTTTCAGGCCGAAAATTCTAGAAGCTGAATGTTCCCCTTCCCGCCCGAGCTCAGAGTTGTCAACGAAAGCGAACGAATTGTTCAATAGTCGATCGAAAATCAGATTCGGTTTAACAGAAAGATCATATCAATACATAATTGCATATCAGCGATATTCGCAGGTGCAATCTTTTATTTTCGACTATTTTTTGCGTTTTGTACACATATTTTTCAAAGCACTCGTTCGCAATCGACATGGGTTTGTCATTGTTTTCACAGTATGGGTTGTGCTATTCACTTTTCAGATTGAGAAAATGTGACGTAATTTTAATAAGTTATCATTTTTTTTTCCTTTTTGTAAATACACAAATGACCATATACCCGTGCTTGCAAATTGAAATGATGAAGAAATAAATATTTTTAATCATAGTCATATTCTCTCAAGACGTGTTAAAAATTACTTCCAGTTACATTTCTGTGGGCAGACGTGTTTCGGATTAATTATGTGGACACTGCCGTCCGGCATTATCATCGTTCAGTAATCTTTTCCACAGAAGTCCACAGGCTTTTGCCCACAGAACTACATGCCCACAGAGTCCACAGAAATTGGTATCAAACGGATTTCTGTGGAAAATCAGTGGGCGCCCACTGTGGACATGTGGAAAAGTGACTGCCCGTGGCGACTGTACTGTATGTTACAACTTATTTCGACTTGTGTTGTAAGGTGCAACTTCTTTTGACAACGATATCTGAAAGGCTTTATTGGAAAATGGAGATACATTTTTCACCGATGAGTGGAATTTAGTTTATTTATTTATTTATTTTTTTTTTAAATACATTCTTGCAAAAAGTGTTAACTGACACAGATTATCTTTTAAACCATGAAACCTGCACACGGAGATTGTGAATGACAAAGGGGCGTAATCAGACGACAACTTTGTCAGACAAATATTTTTTTCCTTATCTTTTGTAAAACAATTAAAATATGAAGCCTGTTCAGAGAGAAGCAGTCATGACCTAATTTTACATTACATTCGGGATATAATAAAGAGTGGATAAATCGTCTATGGAAGGGTGAAGGACGTTTGTCATTTAAAGAGTATTCAACTTATTTGCAGGGCAAACTAACCCAACTCTGGGAAGTTTACCCTTCGGTGAGTTGCTGTTAATGTTTTTCAGCCAATTAAATGTTTTATTGGTGCTTAGCATATCATCACGTGACCATATAATGGGTATGCATCGGGGTCCTGTACTGCATGAAATTATGGCAACAAACCCCTAAGATGATGTTTGTTGTCTTTTGGGGGAACATTGAAGTGCATGTTTAGGTGACTGGCGAATTGACATCCATATTAACTTTCTAGCATGCTTTAAAAGCCTGACTTCTTTATATCACAAGAGACTTGTCTGTTGTGCAAATGCGTATTTGGTCAGACTCACACATACTCACAAATCTGTTTCTCAATCAGTTGCACACAAAAATCTCCATACTGCGTGTAGTAGATATAAGGTGAGACAGTAATTTCTAAATTGAGGAATCAGTAGTTTTAGGTTTTCCGTAGTTACAAAATGAATGACAGGGTGAGTCTCTTAGAGGAGAAGAGAGTCAAGGTACAAAAAAGTTTTTTTTTGGTATATGTAGTTTAGTAAATGCATTTCTCTGCAATATAGGTGGCATTTTTGTAGCAAAGTGTATGATTTCGGGGAAGCTGTTTTTGGTTTCATTCATTTCTGCAAAAAGACCATTTGTGCAAAGTCTAGCAATACAGAGAAGAGGTGGGGAATCAATCTTAAAAATCGGCAGAAAGGTCTTTAATATTGAACTGCCGGTTTATTTGCTGTACAATCTGTAGGTGCTTGGGGTTTTGGTTTGACAATGTTAAGCCAGTACCTACTAACACTGCTTTTTTTCAACAAGCACCAAAGAATTAAGATTGTACAGTCTCTGAGATAATTAAGTTTTCCCATTACCTTCACCTTGATCTTTGTCACTCGAGCTTGCTGTCGCTGCGCAACATACCTGTCATTAGTCTTCACCTTTGTGTGAAGTTTTTTTGAAATCCACATAAGCATTATAGAATTAAGACTCCGACAGACAAATACAGTCAGTGAGATAATTAAGTTTTCCCATTACTTTGACCTTGACCTTTGTCACTCGAGCTTGATGTTGCCGTGCAACATACCTTTCATTAGTCTTCACATTTGTGTGAAGTTTTTGTGAAATCCACCAAAGCATTATATAATTGGACTCCAGCAGATAAATACAGAGAGAATTAAGTTTTCCCAATACTTTGACCTTGACCTGTATCACTGGAGCATGGCATTGTTCTACAAAATACCCCTTCCATTGGTCTTTACCCTTGTGTAAAGTTTCCCGCAAAAAATATCAACTCAGATTTAAGATGCCTCCCTATCGGGGTCATAATATTAAGAAAGGCTTTCGATCAAAACAGGTCCTTCATGTGGGCAGGGCAATTAGCTTTATCTTCTGTAGTTCGGAGAGCAACTGTCTCCATAAAACTATAGTGGCAACAATGTGATAATGTGTTAATGGTACCCAATACAAACAATGCCCCAAAAGGTCTTCTCATTGGAACCGAAAAATAATCAATAAGGCGCGTTCGATAAGTTCAGGCGAACCTGGCAATTAACAAGCACAAACTTCCCCTGCAAACTGACATTGGCATGAAAAATGTGTTTGTAGCCATTTGTAAAATTAGATGATAAATTATGAGAATCAAGAGTTGGTTATATAGAGCATAATCGTTTGGCTAGACTGGTTACGTGAAATAATTCATTCGAGGCGAGGGACTATATTGTAAAACACTCGTGCGCATTCGCGCACTCGTGTTTGTACAACATCCCTCACCTCTCATGAATTATTTCACGTAACCAGTCCAGTCAAGCGATTACTCTCTATATAACCAACTGTTGATTCTAATAATCTATCATTTAATTTTACAACTGTGCAATTACTATGCCGCCTCCGTCTGGCTATTTACATAAATGATGATTCAAAGTAACAAAGTTCATATCTTGGAGCTTCATTGCGATGGTGGCATTCGGCTAAGTCTTGTGCGCAGCGCAGGTATACAGCGTGTGAAGAACCAGGAGACAACATGTCTCGATCACCCAGAAAACAGAGCTTAGTTTCACCAATTTCTCGAAGCAACACCTAATCACGCGACTAGCAATCAGCGGAAAACTTACAAAATCAAAAACTGAAGAACAGCTAATTCCCAAGTTCTGCAACATATTACAATTTAAAACAAAATCCGACATATTTTAATTTTTCCACCGATGCCCCTCTATGACATTACCTCAGAGTTCGGAGGATCTAGCAGTTGAGAAGTTCCAAGGACGGCAACACCTTTTTAAAAATATTTTTTGGCGGAGATTGTATTTCCAAAATTTCGAAGGTTTGAGTCTGAAAATAATAGGTATTGAAAGAAAACGTAAAATTGGCATCGCTTGCATCGGGTGAGTAAATTTGAAATGAAAAGTGTAGTTGAACAAAATGAAATAAGCAGAAAACATTGTATGGAGTTTCGTATCTGTATCGTTTGCCAAAACGGATGTACGTGAATTACGAAGATGTCGAAAATAGGCTAAATTTTGATGTAAAATAATAACGTCAATATTGCGGTAAATCAAAAAAAAAAATTAAAAAAAAACAGCGATCTCATATTGTTTTGAGATGTACAACGTACTAATTTTTTTTTTAAAATTCGACGTAGTTTTTTTTTGACACTATGACCCGTCTAGATGTGTTCATTCATAACGGTTTGGAACCTTTTTGAACGACACATTAAAATGTCACATTTTGAGATGCGTTTTTTTTATTGGAGATTACATTTCCAAATTTCACAATGATACGCTAAAATGATCGGAAAATTAAAATATTTAAAACACACTATTAGGATCCACCTCTTTCCAACGAAGAGTGGGTATTTCGAAAAAATGAAACTAGATGAATCAACCTCGGCTAACCGGAAATGTAAGTATCAAGGTTGTATCTTTAAGAGGAACAGAGCTGTGCGAATCACAATATCAGCGGTTTTAATGAGAAAATGATCAAATTTGAAGTGAGGTAAAAAGGGTATAGCGAAAAACTAAAACTGGCATCGGGTGCTTATATTTGATATCAAAAGTAAAATTCCACGATATTTAATAACCAGAAATCAGTGTGTGATGTTTGATAGCTGTGTCATTTATCAATACGGGACAACGTGAATCACAAGATAGCCTTTTTAATAAAAAGCGTTTAAAATGTCTTAACTGAGAGAATAATTCGCCCGACGGTATTAACGTCATATCCTGGCTATTTGAAACTCGATTTTCCAAACTGATCTCATTTGTATTTGGGACCATGAGTACTAAAGCCTCCTAAAACGTCAGCAGCGTGGAATGAAATTTTAATTGGGCGTTTTCCGCCTTCGTTAAATATTTACTTTATAGCGTCAACATTTTTCGGGCAATGCGGATAAAAATTGGCAATGCTCGCCTTAACTTATTCTACTTGAATTCTCTGCTATAAATGTAGTGCTATGTTTTGTATATTGGGATAAGGCTGTGAACAAACAGAAGGTACCTCTTACTCTGTTTATGCCATATTTCCGGCATCTGACGTCGGATTTACAAACTTTTTTAACTTAGTATTTGGAACCACGATTAGTGTTAGGTTCGATAATATCAACTTCTTGCCGTAGAATTTAATTTTTCAGTTTTTTTTAATCGTATGTGAGAATTTTGTTGTAGCGTTAACTGTGTCGGACAATGTAACAAGACCTCAATTCAACTATTTTTATAGAACTATGTAAAATATTGTTGCGGTATCTGCTGCAGTTTGTGCTGTATGTTTGTGTGTGGGGATGGGGGGGGGGGGGGTGGAGGGGGCACAAAATCGGACGATTTATCCTAACGTTGCTTACATCACATCTCGTGCATCTGACGTCGGATTTTCAAAATCTTTTCAACATTGATTTAGAACCACAAGTATTAAAATGTTTTTATCAGAGATGAGATTTACAAAAGTTGAAAGTGGTAGGTTTGATACAGGCGGTGATATTAAAGGTCAAGAAGAAAGTATGAATTGTGTATTGTTTTGGATAAAAGTCGAAAATAAAAAAATCGAGCTCTATTACATTCAAACCCGAATGACCTTTAATATTTATACGGCGCCACAACACAAAAGGCATAAAGATTATGTTAGGTGTTTCCTCGTCTCCTCGTATCGTTTCAGAAAAGGAATTGCAAAATAAGAGAACAAGAACAAAATGAAGGCGGATAGTTGTTGCTTAGAATGGCCGTCCTACTGGGCAATTTGATGAATCGATGTTCATCTCATAATGTGACGAACATCTTTATAATCTTCAGATCTCAAAATGAGTTGTTCATCATAAATGTAACACTTTAGGTAATTGCGTAGCAAACTTTCATTTGATGACTACGCATTTTTAAACATTAATAATCTGTTGAAACTCTTGGTAATACAGTTAAAGCGAGAAGTCCTGTCACGAACTGTGCGCTTATCTAGGCTTAATTGCAAGTAGGAATTGCGCGTAATTGCCATATAGAATTGTATCCAAAGCACAGCAGGTTATCCTGGTTACTCATAGCAAACACAGGCAATGTTTCTGCCAATGGACCTCCGGGGTACACGGAGGGCCATTGGCTGGAACATTGCTTGTGCACAGGCCATATGTACAGACTTTGATAGCCTCACCATGGCCATAACGCGTAGATTAACGAGAAGATCGACGTGCTATTTGTGCGCATTTCATGACAGGACTTCTAGTTTTAACTGTATACGGATCGTTAAATGTTTTGTTTTGTAGTACACATAATACCTTAACGAATTCAGTTGGAATCTTTCATAAGTAAAAATGTAAAAAAAATGTGGCCTGCCACGAAGAATAGGGTTGTTGATAAATATAACTACAAAACTGGGCCTAACTAGAAGGGCTACAGAAAAATCAAACAAATACGATCCAAACACCAATGATTTGGAGTCTATTGTTGCGTATGCCCTCCCTTTTAATTAATATTTGCTAGCCAAAATCTGAGATAGATGTGAAATTCTCATTAAAATATAACGAACATGCTTATATTATGTTCTTATTCACATCACGTTAACAATATTGAGAAGTTGTGGATACGAATGTTTATCTTGATGAGCTGTTGTAATAAGTAAAAAAAAATAAGAAGAATATTATTATCCCTATGGGTGAGGGTGCGAGGTGGGGAAATTTCAACCGAGGTCAAGATATTTGGGCCAGACACGAGGCTTGACGAGTACCTGGACCAAATATCTTGTCTAGAAGGTGAGATTTCCTCATCTCACATCTGCCCCAATCCGGGATATATTCCCCCCCACCAAATCAGTCTGGCGTCATCAAAAGTACATACCGATGACGTCATATTGTTAATTCCGCAGTGTATTCGCATAACTTTTCGATGGGAATTTCGTGCAACTCGATCCACTCTTAATGGCGTTCATCAAAAAATAATATAACAGAGTAAAGTGTCCTTTTGTTTTGCGGGCTATGTTTTTATTTCTATTTTCTTCAAAAAATGCCCGCCTGCTACTATTTCCGAAACGCCACACCATGTTTGTTTTCAGAAGAACGTGCGAAAATTGAATAGTTCTGCGCTCATTAAATATGCTAATAAGCCGGTCACGTGGGTCATGTGATATAGATATCTATGTCACATGGCCTTCTCACACGAGAAACGCATATCTTGTAGAGGAAGTGGGGGAGAATCTGTTAGTTCGGCACTAATTGCATGTCATCTCGCATACGCAGAATAACAACAGTGGGAGATGCAGGGACTGTTACAATCAACTGAAAGATAAAAAACACAGATTATTGTTGAAAAGTTATTGGTTACGTGGTGTTAGTATACAGAGATAACATTATACATACTGGAGAAGTTTCTCATTGATATTTAGTCTAAATAGTCTGGCCGTGTTTTACTAATTTATGAAAACTACGTTAACTGGTATGGGGACCCTATAACTATCATGCTGTACCAGAACCCTTAACCTCATACCTAAAACGGCTAACGGACAGCACGTGTCAAAATTCAAGAACAGAATACAAAAATGAAATCTTGAAACGTTTTTAAAAAGCCAGAAAACACAGAAAGTAATACTGCTCAGTAGTATTTCTCAAACAGCAATGTCATGTCACGGAACAAGAATAAGCAACAGGCAAATCCATGTGCTTACAATGACAGTCCCACTGGGTAATTTGTTGAACGAGCAGTCGCTGTGGATCACCTGTGCTAAGAGGGCTACCAGTCTTTACAAAGGCAACATTTAATAAGATAAGTCCTCCATATGTTCAGGAGTTTCTCGCGACGGTATGAAATATTTACCTAATTGAATGCCGACTTTTTGTAAAGTTGATTCCCTACAATGTGCTATTGAAGAACAAGATATTCCTCATCACCACTAACTGACAATTAACTTAGAGTGGTTGTATAAACAGTATTTATGATACCTTATTGAGGAAATCATTGGGTAATATAATTGTGTTCTGTGGTTATTGTTTACGCCTTTTGCCAGCAAACGTTAACCGTGAACTGGAAATAATGAGGCAATGTTTACTAGGTCATCGATCGCGTTTTATTTTGAGGCTGAATTCCCTTTGTTTCACAAGTGAAGGGGAATTGTTTGGTGCCAACATTTTAGCCTACGATGATTGGTCGGTGCCAAATCATAATTTTGATGCAATTATAGGGCCCTGCGAATCACCCAATTTCGCTTCTCACAAATCTCAAATCCAATCAGGGGCGTTTTGAATACGCCGACTGCGGAAAGGGTGTGCTGAAACCTGATTTGTTCCGACAGTGATGGCCCAAGTCCCGACTGATAAAATATTCCATCTACATCACCAAGACATGGTGATGCAGTTGGAATATTACACAGGAAGGATTCCGATTTAACCCTTTACCTAACATGAAAAGCAGACGACACTTGCAAAAAAAATTCTTGAATAACTAATTTTTTTCATTTTTTGTCTCAAAAACGAGCTCGTTCCAATGAGGGGTCATAACCTATGTTTTTGAGACAAACAATGAAAAGATAATGAAAATTAGTAGGCGATTTTTAAGAATAGCGCTGGCCGGTTTTGAACGTTACGTTGGGTAAAGGGTTAACAACAGAAATAGGTGCGAGAATCATTGGTACTATAGACAACACAAGGCTAGCAACTAGCAACAGCTCATCGTTGATATTGCCTGGAAAATTTAAAATTTCATTCAGCAGTGTTAGTGATTAGTGAGACTCGAATTAGCATGGCTGCTGGCATGGGCACATATCTTGCTTCTGATTAAATAACGAACACTGCACCCAGTCCTTTTTTAATATTATTTATGCACACTTTCCACCAGAACATTGCGTACAATGAGACGACACGACGGAAAAGATGACTGATGCTAATCTATATTCAAGTGAAAAGATTCGAATAGAAACGAATCTTGCAGCCGATTTTAGCCGAACTGAATCGCAACTTACGAGACGAATTTGCATCGAATCCCGAAGGTTCGCAGTGCCCTATACAATTGGCTAAATTGACCTCCGACAGAGTGAAAACTGGTAAATTATTGGACAACCGACATCTAGTTAAAAGAAACCGCAAATATTGATGCGTACGTATTTCCTAAAATTAATATTTGTTTGCTTAAAAGTAAGATAGATATGAAATTTCGCACAAACATTCTTGAATATGTTCCTGTTCACATCAATGTTACAATACTGAAAAGCGATGTATTCAAATGTTTATCTTGAGGAACTGTTGGACGAACGAATAAGCTCTCTAAGTTCAGCAATACTTCCATCTGGCTTAAGCTGCAGAACAACAATGCCATATGTAATAATTGTCCCGATCAACTGAAAGAAAACAATATAAAGTATAATTGTTCAAATGACGTTGCTTTCCAGGCATTGTAGTATACAGGCAGGACAAATCCACCAACAGTGTTTAATTTAAATAGCCCACTGGGCTTTCGCTTGTCAAACCGTATTTAATAACCAGTAGAGTGACTCAATAAATACCATGTCGCCATTCCATGCCAAGTACCTTAAAGTTAAAAGATATTTGCGTAAATAAACAATGCATTAGTGGCCGAAATAAAATAGCTTATATCATCTCCTTGGAATGAACTCAACGTTTCATTGAGGGTTCGTTCCAATGATGGGTCATAAGCTTTGATTTGAAAGCAAAATAAAAATTTAATGCAATCTCAATAGAGATGTTTGTGAAATAGCGTGGGCCGCAGTGAGATAAGGTTTAAAAGTGACTCATTTGAAACTCCAGGTATCATTTATAAACCACTTCTTCGAACAGAAATATTATTAATAATTTACAACGTCACAGCATCGGATTTGAAAGCCTACTGTGCAGCATAGTTAGAGACTGTTGCAAGCCAGTACAGTACGACCTACGTCGACTGGCCACGTTTCAATGTTTCCACCGGTGCAATAATATTAGGTTGCAACACTTGTAAAAGGAACAATCATCAAACATTTTATTAATGAAGCACCGGGTACAACCCTGTGCTTTAATAATTAAAATTTTGCTGCTGATCATTTTTATTACATAGCAAACGATCAGTCCATGGCAACTGCACTGTATTTCAGTTTTGGCCTGCATTTTATTTATAATGTTTACATAGCCCTATCTGCGGTAAATATAGAGTGTTATAGCCATGAGTAATCGTATAGAGAAGACTGTTCTAATGGGCGTAGCGAGCAACCAATGGTACTCAACGTAAGCTGGCATCATACGACAAAGCATGTACGTTGTCATTTTCTGCTGTTTGATCTAAGAACACCTGAATATAGGTGATGATGTGTTGATTTGCTACGAAAAACCAATAAATATACTAAACAGCTACAAACAATGTATATGGGCATTTTGTAAAAAAGTGGGATATATTATGTCCGGGAGCTTTTTGAGGCAATACTGCTCTGCATCCTTGACTCTATCGACTAACAAACTATCACCATCATGTTGCCACTTCAACGCATGCAGAAATTTGGAAACATTTTGCCTTTCAGTGATGCTGAAACTCATGGTGTCAACAAAATCTTGAAAAAATGGATGTCCAAAATGTATATTACATCTTTTGTGATGCGTGTCCTTCACAGTTATCAGTTTACTGCAATAAATCAAGCTAGTTAACAGTGAATGTGGGCCTGTACTGACAGATACCACTGAAAGAACAGCATGCATTTGATGTAAGTTGCAACAGCGGTCCAATATCTATTGTCCCAAGACGTCATGTCGCTTCTGTTACTATAAGGAAAAAACACAGAATATACTTTGAATGACCAAACAGAATAAGGAATTGAAATAGGCAGCTGATTTCAAACAGTAATAGCAGTAATGGGAAAAAGAGCGTCTGCTTCAAGTAAACATTTAAAAAGGAGATTTTTGGATACAAAATAGTTGAACTGGTGAGTACATATTTATTCATTCCCCACTGTTACCACTGTCACAGTCTCTGTAGTTAATTAATAGGCCACATTGGTTTGTTAAATTGCAGCCCCAGGCGACTGGTGCAAGTAATGATTTAAATAAGTAATATATTACAAAGCTTCATTTTAAAGTATCAGAGGTCGGCAAAAATGTCCCACCTGTTACCGTCCCTTCTGTTATCGACAAAATAGTAACAGTAGGTAACAAAATGGTAAAAGATGGGACACTGGGAGCCATATGTTTACAATCACACTTATGTTTGCATATTTTATAGTTTTGATCGCATAACCAAGAAAATGAAATGAGTATCTACATTAGCCCTAAGCGTGCAGCCTTGTTTTGATTTTCGAATTTAGAGTAGAGAATTCTAGGAAGTTAGTAACAGAATGGGACACATTGGTTACAGAGGGGACAACTTTCAATTGTAGATACATTTAGATAATACGAACTTTATGCTTGGAAAGACACATTTCACCAGTTATTGTAAACATGTTGAAAATTATATAGAGAAGCATATTACTCGCTCATGGCATTACATGCCATCGATAGTATGTGTGTTTTACATGACTGCATGTATTTCGAGGTGTTTCATCACATTAAGTGAATATTAGAAGACATATCCATACTATAACTCACCCGAATATATGATATACAATTCAATAAATTGAGTTTGTTATGAATAAGAGTACTACAAGAATACACAGTGGAAATGTGTCCAGTGGCAACTTCAATCTGCATGGTAACAGGAGGGACTTCCCAATATAAAGCTTAGTTAAAGGCAAAACCTACTTGTGGTTAGAACTTGTCGTACTCAACTACTATAGGTCTCGCTTTCAACTCCCTTCACAATTTTGTCTGGTTCATATTTTGTTCCATTTTAACCCAACAATCACAAATATATATATGTATTTGTGATTTGTGGGTTAAAATAGAGCAAAGTGCATTTAGCTCGAGAAGCAGAATGTCTTTTAGAAGACAACTATCGGAAATCGGTCTGTGTAACATAAGAGTCCACACAATCAAACAATTAATACACCCCATTGCATCTCGGGAGGGGGTGGGGGTTAACTACAAAAATTCACTGCAGCTAGAGAGCGACTTTTCAGCGTTTGAACTTTCTTCACTATGGTACCGGTGTTGATCATATCCACCTACCAACCATTTATAATTGTAGTTCACGGAAGCCACAAAGCACTGTCATCTAAAATATATATTTTGATTTCTTGATATCATCGTGGGAGATAACCGCAAATAATACAATCATATGAACCTGTGAAAAGAGTCTCTTTCAACTCCCTTCACGCTTTTGTCTGCTTCATATTTTGTTCTATTTTAACCCAGCAATCACAAATACATGAGTATTTGTAACTGGTGGATTAAAATAGAGCAAAATAGAAGACAACTAGCGGAAATCGGCCATTGCAAAATAAGAGTCCACAATATCAAACAATGAATACACCTCATTGCATCTCGGGAGGGGGTTAACGTCGTTCAGCCCATCAGACCATTCGGAATTCCATTAGGTTATGCTATTGATCTCTCCTGTTACTGGAATACTACTCTTGTTACTAGAAATCCCAACTGTATCTCTTCCCTAACTATTGGCATAGTCCTGTGCCCTGACTGAGTGGAGTGGGGAAATTAGCTTATCTTTAATATGCACTGTAAATTGGATCACAAGGGGGACTCCTTGGAGTGGGTGAACAAAATGTCTTTACTGTTTGGAATAAAAATGCCACTAATGTTACCATTTGCTTTTCTTCTGTTACCAATATGTCCATTCTGTTACAGCTCAGATAATTTGTCTTTACATGAACCACATAAGCATTTTGCTCGCCGTCTTTTCTCCATTCTTCAAAAGTGTTCCCATGTTTCGATATAATCATATTAACTTGCAGTATGTAAAATAATTTTCTCTTGAATCCCCACATTTTCTGTTGCAATGTGTACCCCATTTTCATCGTAACCAATACACTTCCATAGCCCGTCGACAATGTATGCAAAAGACTGTCAAACTGACTAAGAATTAACTCAAGAAGTTTGTTCATTGTGCACAATCCCGGTTCAAGCAATTATGTTCAACCATTCTGTTTTAGGGTTAATTAAAGTAGGTCGTAACAGCGTGGACATCAACCAGGGATCCCACGCTTCTGGGCCTGATATCTCCAAAATAGAGAGTGATCAAGGTTGCATTTTGTTTCTGATACTTCTGGAGTACGACCCCATTACCCTGACTCAGAAATCACACGTCTGAAGTTATTTTCAAATTTCAAATTTCTGTCGACCTAAATATCCCATTTTGTTGAAAAAATGCCCACATACCATAGTCTGTTCGGACAACTGTAAAATATATAATGCCCATGCGCCGTAGTCATTGTACCGTAAAGGTACGCCGTGATGACAAAAAAAAACAAACAACCATAAGTGTGAGTTTTGGCGGTATTAGTTCAACCGCGTTATAAATATGACACCTCCCTATACTACAGGAAGTCACAGGAAAGATATGCATGCTGACATTGCTCAGTTTAGGATGCTTATTGCTGTTGTTTTCGAATTATCGATAGGTTTGGGAACCATATCTACGTGGGGTCATTCCAAATCACCAGCCCAGTCGCACTTTTCTAATGTTTGACACGTTGATGATTCACGTGCCCTCAACAAATGTGAACTTGATCTGACAGTACTTGTCACTGTCCTATCTGACAATGGTGATTGAACATAGCAATTACTGCACCCCTCTTCACAAAATGACAACACCTCACCCCTATCTTTATGAGTTACTTCTCTTTTTAATTCATGACTTTTTTATCAAATAACAGTGGCATGTTGTAAATATGTATGTTGTTTGTAGCGGATGGAGGGAAACTCACAGAAATAACATGTTATTTATTTTTGTTTTGACATTGCTTATCTTTAAACCTTGAAACTCGACTCTGCTACAAAGTTAGCACACAAACATCGAGGTCTGAGGCCCAAGAAAGTTTTACTAGATATTAAAGTTACAAAACGAATGTTATTACAACATTCCTTTATGCAAATGAAAGTTACGTATTAGTGCTGGCATTCAGACTAACAGTGTCTAATGATAGTGACCTAGTGCGCATTCCGCACATACCACATGTATATCGCTGTATCCCGTCAGTAGAGTTCGTTTTAGCAGCGCCATTTCATCTTCTTTGCGTGTCCCTAAATGTCCGACCACAGACATAATATTTCAGTTCGAGAACGCGATCTTTGTCGTTTACTGGGTATGTAAATAATTTATTTGTAACATGCCCATTCGAGAATGATTTCTCTGTATCGGATTCCATGTCCGGTTTTTAAATATCAACACTAATTTCATTCTTCTTTCAACAGTAACTATTTTTTTCCAACAAAATTCTCAGACTACATTTCTGTACTGAAACCTGGATTTTAGGGGTACTGTTTTGAAGGCACGTAACAAAGTGAGAGAGAGAGGGAGAAAAAAAAGAGATAAGAAAAAAACAAAACAAAAAAGAACAATATCTATTTCCCCAACAAAACTCCCCTGACTACATTTCTGTACTGAAAACAGAGGTGTGGTGGTTTGAAGTAATGTATCAAAGTGAGAGAGAGAAAAAAAATAATATAATAAAAAAAAAAACAAATACAAAGACACTATAAATCACAACAAAGAAAAACCCAAAACAAACACAAAAAACGATAAAAATACGAAGTAATGGTTGAAGCATTTTACAGGTACATACATTTATCAACTTATCTCCTCCTTCTTTATGGAGTATTCAGTACAGAATTAGATTAGCAAAACCCAAATAAAACAGCTTAATAGTTTTAATTTTATTTTGACAGAGGGACTTGTTTCTGAGATTACATCCATTTCGATGTCATTTTTTCAAGTCGGATAACATTCAGTTATTTTGAACTGCAATGCCGGGGGCGAAGTGGATCAGTTATTACGGCATATAACTTCAAACCAGCATTTGACTTCAAACTGAAAGGTCTACGGTTCGACCCCGCCAGGGGTAATTGCGTTTTATCCGGCACTTAATCGTGATTTCCCGCATGGGGCACGGTGGCGCAATGAACGAAGGTGTACTGTACGTCGATTGTGCACTTGTCTTCAATCATTGCTAACCCTGCTTCTGCTGAGTTGGTGCGTCGATGTGTCTGACAGCCGTTCGCTGTTGCTCGGTGGTTCTCTCCGGGTACTCTGGCATCCTCCATCCGTAAAACTGCACTACACAACATGGCCCCGGTCGTCGAAAGTGTCGTTAAAACTCAATAAATAAACAAATAACTTCTGGTTTCGACGTTGAAGTAAATTGGCATTACATTCCCGCATTAAGTTAAGCAATGTCGAGCCCGGTTAGTACTTGGATTGGTGGCCGTCTGAGCGATTGATTCGGACTCCGGCGTTGTGTCCTTTGGCAAGGCATTTCATCCCGATTGTCCACATGGGGCACGATGACGCCGTGTACTAAGGCGTACTGCACGTCGATGGAGCGCATTTCTTCAACCAATCTAGCCCTGCCTGTGCTGCAGTGCGGAGTTATGATGTTGGGGAGCTGGCAGCTGCTCGTCGTTACTCGGTGGTTTTCTCCGGGTACTCCGGCTTCCTCCACACGTAAAACTGTAACCGGCACGACATAAAATTGGTTGTTAATCCCTAATAAATAAATAAATAATTTATGCATTGAATAAATATGTTTATATCATGTGTTTGACGTGCGCAACAATAACGTCATGTGTTAATTTTTTGGAAACCATCTTGGTCAAACAATTTTGCATAGACTTAATAGTATCGTGTGATATAGTTAACGTCAACGCTCAAAATGAGGTTATATTCCGCAGATTACAGAATTTATAGTGGATTATCGGAGGAAAATTAGTAAAAATCAAATCCTACGACCAATGGACTGTAAGAATAAATTATTAATAATTGTCGTTGAAGTGTGTTGTCCATTGACTATCAATAGCTACATCTTCTACCATAAAAAGTATATATAACAGTAAGCTGGGTTTGAACGTAACGTTTTTTCCATAACGATATATAAACATTCTTTAAAAAAATAACAAATTGGGGTATTCAGTGCACTTGATAACTTACCATCAGGATTGTTGACTTGTCAATCACAAATAGTCCATAAACACTAATACCAATGGGATCGCCCGATAACCTGGATATAAACAGCTGTATCTGTCAAAGATGAAATTGATATACCAGTTATATTTCTGTCGCATGATAGGATCCAGTAATTCGAAAGTTTGACTTTGAGTTTATTCCCGAAACGAATCGGGCAACAGATTCGTAGGTTCGCAAATCGATTTTTTTCGAATCGGTTTAATAATAACATTATTGACTTCCTGCTTTCACTGGCGGTTCAACTTTTAGAACTGGGTAGATAGATACATCGGTATAATCTACACTATGATAGGTTACATTCTCCATATCATTAGTTTGGTTATTCAGATACATCATTAACAATACATGTATCTGTCGGATTGGCCAGAAAGCTATAGATATATATGTATTAGAGTTTATTACTTGGGTTTTCATATCGGCTGAGATATCAGCCCGAAAAAACTTAACGTCAGCCCGAGATCAAAGGTTGAAGGCTGATGTGAAGTTTCCGAGGACGCATTTCTCACCTGACATGACACTACCTAAGTAATAGCCTCTTCATTTATAAGATCAAAACAAAAAAATTCAAAATATTCTCCGATTGGTTAGAGTTTTCTGACAATGTTATTCTTTCACATTCTCTTCAGAAAGATTCACGATTTATCTTTTCCTAAGTCAGCTATACGAACGTCCCCAGTGCGGAAGCTGCGACATTCGGGAAGCTGAACTATCTATTTCCCACTTCGACTAATTTCTGAATCTTGGCTTGTGTTGAATTGCCTGTACAACACTCTTCTTTTTATCTTCATCAACCTAGTCCTTACTTATTGCCATCATTGACTCCCGAGCTTACACAAACTAAGCTTCGAACTGCTCCATTATGCCGGGTAGCACAAACTGTTCTGTCTGTGATGAATAACAGTCAACAATTTCAGTGAAAACGAACCAATGCGTCTAGTAATGCATCAATGAGGACAACTCTAGTTGTAGTTTAATTCATATCGGACGATATCGCCGCCATATCAGCCGAGTTTGAAAACATGTCTGCTGAGTTTTATAATGTGAAATTATGGGAAAGAAAGTCATATATAAATTACGCCTGGTAATATTTGTTATAAACATTTAGATAACATTGCACTAATTTCTGTGCTTCCATACAGTGCAACCAACGTGGATTGGTCACGGGTGAGCGATATTTCCACAGACGTAATATTCTTAGATTTCAAACACTAAATAGGGAATAATCATCAAAAATATAATTAATGAAGCGCTGGGACATTATTTTGTTTTCTGTTGCCGATGTTTATTACCTGGTAAATACATGCGTGGACTGTACTGCCCACGCGTGAATTACGGCCTGTTCTCGACGACTAAACTGTAGGTGGTAAATATATGTCGCAGTCTTGGGGTTAAAGCTAGAAAAAAATCGTATTAAAAGAATAGCCAATTCTAAATTAAATTCAATTCACGAAATCACATTAAATGTGCTCAATGACCATGTAGTTACAGTTGAAAAGTTTAAAACACTTTTACGTGAACTAGAAAGTTATTAGCGATTGAAATCTGATTTAAGAACACTATCTCAGCAGAAATACACAATAACGAAGATATCTGATTAATTTGTTAAGACGTAAAAAAGAACCGCAAAAAGCATTTTTGCTAGAAATCTAGTTTTTTTAGTGTTAAAGTCTCGATTTGTAATTGGTACAAAACCAACAAATAAATAACTTGAACTCCATCCATTATAAAATAATAAAAAAATATAAGTGGTATTTTTAAGCTATTTTTAAACCATTAGAAGGGTTTAGGGTCATGTTAAAGATGTACAACATATATATAACTGAAATACAGTTAATGCTGCCATCAATGGATGTAGCTTGATAAAATGATCAAAATTATGTGGAGACAGTAAACAATAAGGACAAAGTTAAAGCCAAATGGCACATACGCTGAAACCGTGCTTTTGAACCGTACACATACTTCAAAATTGAAATACTGTTGTAGTGATAACTCCATTACTTGTACGTTTTAGACCCAACCAACTCTCGTTGTATTGTATATACTGAGAAATGCATAACCGGCTAAAGAGGTGTTCAAAATCTATGAAGTGGATTTAATTTGGTCGACTGTGATAAGAAATTCTTCATTTTTATTATCCACCCATTGTCGGAAATTTATGGTTATTATTGGTAAATGATTTATTGGGCATATCATGATATTGATTAATTTATCGGATTTATTGTTTTTATATTATCAAAATCCTAATAATACACATGACACATATGCACGCTAATTCATAAAAAAATAGTTTTATAAATGCAACTGCGTCAATTATTTATCATTTGATCTGAAACGTCAAGAAATTGCACCTACGAACTGATATCTTGAATACCTTTCATCCGCTTGTTAACTCAAAACATTGCTCATAACATTTTATTGCTCGGCTTATAATTAAGAATTGAATCATGACTGTTCGAAATACACGAGGTGATGAAACAAACTGACAGGGCTCAAAATAAGCGGAGTCGCGTCGCTTTTTGCTATGCAAAACTTGCAAAAAGCTATACAATGTTCAATTATGTATAGTATTTTGCGATACAGGATAATCAAACAAATTTGAAAACTAGTTCACTGATGCTTTACTTCTGATTGTGGAATATTCCATGCATAACTCAGATTTATTGGGCATATCATGATATTGATGAATTTATCGGATTTATTGTTTTTATATTATCAAAATCCTAATAATACACATGACACATGTGCACGCTAATTCATAAAAAATAGTTTTATAAATGCAACTGCGTCAATTATTTATCATTTGATCTGAAACGTCTAGAAATTGCACCTACGAACTGATATCTTCAATACCTTTCATCCGCTTGTTAACTCAAAACATTGCTCATAACATTTCATTGCTCGGCTAATAATTAAGGATTGAATTGTGACTGTTCGAAATACACGAGGTGATGAAACAAACTGGCATTGCTCAAAATAAGCGGTGTCGCGTCGCTTTTTTGCTATGCAAAACTTGCAAAAAGCTATACAATGTTCAATTATGTATAGCATTTTGCGATACAAGATAATCAACTGCAGCCTATTAGGCTGCAGTTGATTATCTTATATCGCAAAATGTAAATGAAAATTTGCAAACAAATTTGAAAACTAGTTCACTGATGCTTTACTTCTGATTGTGGAATATTCCATGCATAACTCAGATTCACTCTCCATCAAGCATCATTAGCAACTTCATATATAAGATGAGTTCTATTGGTTTAAATTCTTCCTGTTTTTACAACATAAAATGTCCATTAAAAATAACTTCAAGCCCATCAAATTAAAAATCCCAACTTCCATTTTGAGAATTATATTAAACAACCAAGACGCCAATTGAAAATATCCAAGTCCATGCAACATCTAAAGACAGTTCAGTTAAAAAAAAACATAGTAAATGTTTCATGTGTTGCAGATCATTTGGAAATGCCCAGAAATGGATGGAAACTATTCTATCTACTTAGAAGAATTCAATACAAAACTGCATAACATTACTCTGGTATACAAAATTAGCTATGCAATTTTTACAAAATGCTATTCATTTTTTGGAAATGTGTAGCATTTTGCTACGCAAAGAAAAAAAGTTATTTTGAGCACAGCCTAATACTGGAAACTGAACTGTCCAACATTCTTGAAAACTAGTTTTCTAAATGTCCCCTTCCCACCACCACCACGCATTAAATTAAGTAAATAAATCTCGGTTGTTTTATCCATTACATTTTTGGTTCAGAGTTGGATGAGCAGCTGCAAATTGAATCAAATAATTGAATGCTATTAATCTGAAAACTTGTATATGATTTTTAATGTTCATAAGCATGTCAGCGTTGTCAGGTTCATGTCTTTCACTGAACTGCAAAGTTTTGAAACATGTACATACATAATGATTCCTGAAACACTTTAAAAAGTATAATCAGTTTTTTTAGAATGTTTTCCTTTGTATTTGTGTGTTTGTGTGGGGTGGGTGTGAGGTGGGGTGGGGTGGGGTATGTTTGCCATAATATAATGTGTTATGTTAATGGGATGCGTTTTGAAGAGAGAACAAATAATTTATTTTTTCGTGGGGCGCCTTTGAATATTTTTCACTAAAATGGAATAAATCATTATCAATGAACAAAATTTGTCTCTTACCTGTCACTCCATCATTTGAGGGAATAAGTAAATGTTTCTCACTTTACTGTTCTTGCAATTAGACTGAGTGAGAACAGCATTGTAGATTGTGTCCATCGTATACCATAACATGGGCGGATAAAGGGGGGGGGGGGTGGGTGGATAGGGTAGATTTCCACCCCCTTTGATATTTCAAAGGGAAGACAACAGGCAATTTTTCAAAGTCAAATTCAACCTGTATTGAAATTATCTTTACACGAGGAGTTCTCGGGACTAGACACCATCGTATAAACGATTGGTACAATATATGGTCTGTAGTCTGTACCTCAATGAGTCAACATAAATGTCGATCCATCAACGAATATAGTCTGATACATGTTATTTGGATGAAATATTATCACCATAAGAATTCATGCGATGAATAATGACTGGCTAGTCATACACCGAGGGTGCTTGGAAATATAACGTTCACAAATTTCCTGTTTTGAAACAGGCAACTCAAACCCGTGCATTGCGGTAACGGCGAGGTCCGATAAACACTCCGTTGTCATGCTGCCACGTATGGATCCTCCAGACGCAGTACACAAGGAAATGCATCCAGAATGCGTCTCCCGCGATCAAAATTTCAAAAATTTTTCCGGGGGGAGGACACCCGGACCTCCCAAGACGAGAGGGAGAATACCCCCTTATCGAGCTCACCCCCAACTCGCGCTTGCGGCGCTCGGTTCGTGGCTCCGCCACTCAATTTTCCACCCCCCCCCCCCCTTTTTTCAATCCTGGATCCACCACTGTCTAACCATATCAACTTAAATTCATAGGGAAGGAAAGCACATCTTTTTCACTACTGAATTGCAAATATAAACTATAATTCTAACAAACCATGACATATTTACCACAATACACACAACACATCTTATATTTATGTTATATTAAGTTGAATGCTATTTTCAAACAAGGTCAAGTAGTTTTCAGGTATTACCTGTATAATTGTCTATAATTCATTTACTACTACTTTTTTCTATTACTTGTCAGTTTTATAGATTTCATGAAACAACATACTTGTTAACCCTTTATGTAACGAAAAAGCTGCATGCACCCTCATAATTTTAAATGAGGCTTAATGAGCAGTTGAAAAGACTTTATTAAAATATTCCAGCAAACCCGCATTTATTATTATGATGTGACTCCTTACTGGAAGGAGCTTATTCTATTGCGGGTTCACGTCATGTAGTTTTGTTGAAACTGTTTTGCTATTGAGATACAGTTACAACTAAAAGTCCTGTCCTGAAATGCGCACATATAGCACGTTGATATGCGCGTTTATCTACGCGTTATGACCATAGTAAGGCTATCAAATTGCGTACATGCGGCCTGTGCACAAGCAATGTTTCAGCCAATGGACCTCCGGGTAACCCGGAGGTCCATTGGCAGAAACATTACCTGTGTTTGCTATGAGTAACCAGGAGAACCTGCCGTGCTTTGGATGCCATTTGATAAGGCAATGGCGCGCAATTCCTGCGCGCACTTAAGTCTAGACAATCGCACATTTCATGACATGACTTCTAGTTTTAACTGTAAGAAAATGTATTTTCTGCTCACATTTTTAAAATTTGTCAAAATGTGTATGTTCTCTGATTCAAAGTTTGAACGAAGCGAGCGCTTGTACCCAGTTGTCTAATTCGTCAAAATAATTACATCGTCGATTCACGCGAACCATACGTTTCAGCAAATTGCATAGCGGAAAAGCTTAACTGATAAAAAAATACACCATAATAATTTAATAAATAATATTTATCATATGACTCGTCCGTTTTGTTCACTTTAAAACATTTGATATTTTGTTTTCATATTGATCAGTGATAAATAAAGCCTTCCGTCAATTTCATTGGTCAGTTTCAAAACTAGACAATTTGATTGGCTGAACAAAATACAACTGGGCCACATTTTCATAATTTGCATAATTAGAGTTCGGAGCTTTCATTGGTCAATTTCTAAATTGGACAATTTCGTTGGCTAAACAAAATACAACTGGGTCACATTTGCATAATTTCAGTAGGGAGAATTTACGCTATCTGTCCTATTTAGGGTAGGCAATATTGTATTAATCTTTCACCTACAAGAAAAACGCCATTCATTTTTTTTATATTTTCACGTTTTGCTTCCAAAACATAGGTTATGACCCCTCATTGGAACGAGCTCGGCGAGCTCGTTCCAATGAGGGGTCATAACCTATGTTTTGGAAGCAAAAAATGACAATTTTTAGTTATACGAGGATGTTTTTTCCAAGTGCCGTCTGCAATTCAAGTTAGGTGATGAGTTAAAAAGTCGTACTAAGTGGCTAATTTGTGCGTGTGTGGGTCATATGATAAATAGAATATGAAATGAGTGTTTTTCTCATATAATATTTATGAAACTCGTCCGAATGTTCCGTTTGGGCTAGCCAGAGGCTCGCCAAAACGGAAAATTCTTAGATTCGTTTCATAAATATTATATGAGAAAAACACTCATTCCATACCCTCTATTTATTGTCTAACCATTTCATTATTTGAACAGAAGCACTTCTGTTTGGGGTTATCACCGAAGAGAACTGATTCTGAGACCGCATTCAATCGCGGAACCAGAAAGCTGTTTGTGTTGACCACCGTCAATTTATAAGACATTAATGGAAATTACGAGGTTTAGAAATAGGGCTCGGAAAGCTGAATGTAGTGCGTAATATCAATGCGCGACGTTCGAATGTAACATGAGCAACTGGTGTTCTTGGGATAAATCACATGATCAACTGGTGTTCATGGAGAAATAACATCACCTGAGAATCCACTGCCAATACGGTGTTCATTGAAGAGCATTCCAGCTGTACTGTAAACATTTAGTGATGAATGTTAGATAAAACGTGCAAAATCCCACTAGCATCCCAACACCATCCAACTCCCATTACCATCACCATCAGGGAAGCATACATGGTACATGCATTGATTCCAGCCCCATGGACAAAAATATATTCTGTGGTCCCATTGAACACCCCTGTCGTATAATATCGCACAGAGTGACAAGATGAGGTCCTTGGTGTTTATCCACCGCAATATAGGTATAGTACGGACGGTCGCCGTGAACAGGTCGTAATCCACGCATGGGCAGTGATGTCCACGTATGCGTTTACCAGGTAATAAAAAAAAAACATAAGCAGAACAAAATTATTAATGAAGCACCGGATTGTACCTGGTGCTTCATTAATAAAATTGTTGATGATTATTCCTATAATTAGTGATTGGAATTTAATATTAGTGCGTCCGTGGAAATAGGGTCCACCTGTCAGGTATACCTTTTAGTCGAGAATTGCTATGCTTCAATAGATCACCAGATAGTTTTGGGAGACAAAACTTGGTCAAAAGTGAGAATAAACTTGTGAATGATAAGTTTTGTGAATGAAGAGATTTGGATATTTCCGTTACTTTATTAAACCTTTACTCAAACGCAGATGATATGAAAAATTATTATTTTAAATAGTACGGTTAAAACTAGAAGTCCTGTCATGAAATGCTCACAAATAGCACGATGATCTGCGTGTTAATGTACGCGCTATGGCCATAGTAAAGTTATTAAATTCTGTACATATGGCCGGTGCACAAACAATGTTTCAGCCAATGGACCTCCGGGTAACCCGGAGGTCCATTGGCAGAAACATTGCATGTGTTTGCTATGAGTAACTAGGAGAACCTGCCGTACTTTGGATGCCATTCGATATGGCAATTGCGCGCAATTCCAACGCACAATTAAGCCTAGATAAGCGCACTATTCGTGACATGACTTCTGATTTTAACTGTATTAGTTTCAACAAAGTCACATGATGCAACCCCTCTTTGTAACGAACGATATATCGTGGAGATAAGAGGTCACATTATGTGGATTTGTTGATTTTTTAAAAAAAAATTTCTTTTTCATCAGCTCATTGTGTAAGTGTTGTGGCTGATTCGTTAGATAAAATGTTAAAGTGCAGCCGTGACAAGAGATCAGAAGATAAATATGCGGTATGGAATAATGATATAATCAGAGTGAATTCTTGTACTCACCTTTGGAATTTTCGATGTAAGAGTTTTTGATTTTGTGGGAAGAATGTGGGAAACGAAAATATACGAGGAGTGGAGTGAAGTGCTGTGCAGCGTCCACCTACAGTTAAAACTAAAGGTCCTGTCATGAACTGTGCGCTTATCTATGCTTATATTGCGCGTAGTTGTCATATCGAATGGCATGCAAAGGAAGGCAGGTTCTACTGGTTACCCATAGCAAACACATGCAATGCTTCCGCCAATGGACCGAGTTTCTCGGAGGCCCATTGGCTGAAACATTGCTTGTGTGCAGACCATATGTATAGAATTTGATTGCCTTACTATGGTCATAACGCGAAGATTAACGCTCAGATTAACGTGCTATTTGTGCGCGTTTCATGACATGACTTCTAGTTTTAACTGTAAATAAACATTTATTTCAAATTCAGCGTAAGATCATAAGTAAAAGAAATGTTTGTGGATATAAATCCCGTTATCTGGAACTTCAGGTTGTACTCCTCCAATCCTTCACATAACCTAAATCAATCATATGTGGCAGACTCCACCACATGAGTGTCGTATCGACAATAAACTCTCGCTATATTGTATTTATACAGATTCAAGGTAATTAACGGAAAATCAAACAGTGTATCACTATTTCTGTTTCTCTTAAAATCACAGTATTAAAACTTATTATATGGTCACATAAAGCTTTGATCTTTTATAAAGTAATAACTCAATATATTTATTCAACATTGTTTCGTTTCAACTGGGATGACGCCGTTGAAAATAAATGCACGTGTAAATACCAATCGATTAAGATACAATGACTTTTCATGGTTTACAATATTTTACAACCATGAAATGAGAAAATATCACAGAAAACACGCAGGAAGTTACATCGATTTCTAAAGATAACTTCGCAAATAGAGTACTGCCATCACTGCAAGGAAACGGAAACGTTTAAAGTCACATTAAATTAATCAATATTCATTTAGTTCACCCAACCCCCGGTGGGTGTCATAATGTTCTATTACGGATGACATATCGTTGGTAGTCCGAGAGAAATAGCTGATGTTGAATTATGTGAGACAAGCCATTTAAAATGTAACAAACATTTAATCGTCTGAGCCAGGGGACGGGGGGGGGGGGGGGGGGGGGGTGGGTATCTTCCTTGTCAGTTTAATGGTAGCCATTGGAAGAGCCCATATTCATTATTTGTTTGTACTCCAATGTGCGTTGTAAATATTGATTGGTCTTCCTCACCCATTCACATACCAGCCATCCTGCCTAATGTAATTATGACGTATGATCTCCCTGGGCCATAAATGTCGATCCAAAGGGTAAACGATGCTCACCTCGGCCTCCTCCAAACACACACATATTCACGTTGTATAACCTTCTGTCGCAGTTGATCTGAGAATCAAGATATTTTGGTTTGCGTGGATCAGTTTTTTTCATTTTTCTGAATTCAGTCGATCAAACACATCTTGGACGTTTGACTTCCCATCTACACACACAACACTTGCATATTTAGCTTACGTGCCTACAGTACACTCGCCGTGGACTGGTCGTAATTCACACGTGGCAGTTATGTCCACGCATGCGTTTACCATGTAATACAAACCAGCATCAGGGACATTTCAATTAATGACGCACCGGTCACATTAATTAAATTTGTGATAATTATTCCTATAATTAGTGTTTGGAATCTAATATTATTGCGTTCCTGGAAATATTGCCACCCCGAGGTAAGTGGCCAGTCCACGGTGGCCGTGCGGTATGAATATCGATTTGGATTATTAAACACTTACAATTATGTAAATGCAAACCCTATTCACAAAACTTGAAATTCGAACATTTTATTTTTTTTTCAATTTCTGCATCCAAAATATAGCTTGGGATTCCTCAGTGCAATGAGCGACATGATCTCCTACACTATGCATTGGAGACAAAGCTCGAAGAGGAAAAGTTATTCTAGAATTTGTTTTGAAAGCATTGCCAGCTATTCATGTTCATTAAATAGAATCCACGTCCCATGCGCCGAGAAGATACCGTATTATCAACACAAATGCGACATCGAATATCGGGGTCGCGACCCGGTTCAAATAATCTGTCCGCTTACCTCCACAAAACACTGTGAACTTTCGCATGTGAAAAAGATGTGCTTCAACATTGAATCTGAGATGTTATTAGGCCATTCAATGTTAGTCTTTTTTGTAAGATGCAAATTTTAAGGGTACTTCCATTTCACGTGCATGTAACTTGGCACACCTATTGGCATTAAGTTTTTCTTTCAACTGTTTAATATCAACGCCTCTCTTTCAAATTTTGGATATTTCACCGTCAATAATAAGTCATGTCTAAACATTTGGTACCGAACTGGGAAATTCCCAACGGTTATGACTGAATTCAAGATTAACGTTATTGACGTTAACATCATGGAGATTGAGTGACATCGAATTATCAAGATATTCTAGAATGTTAAAGACTCATAAACCAATTAAAAGATAGCTGTTTTTTTGTTTTGTTTTTTTTTGTTTTTTTTTTTATTTATGAGCGTTTTTAGGATAATAGGGAAATCTACGACGCGCATAACCTGCTCATTACTGCGTCTACAGCTATGGGTCGTCGCAACCTTGTTCTCTATTTGGTGACCCACTATTTTAATATTTTTAAATTTCCTCTTGATCCAAAACAACGTAGCTTTTATTTTTTTTTTATTAATCATTTAAGATTATCTCTTCAGTCTCCCCCCCCCCCCCCCCCCCCCACACACACACACACCTGAAACACATCTTTAAAATTTGGGATATATCACTTCCAACAAAAGCAACCTGAATAATTGCCAACAGGTATGGCCGAATTCCGGATGACGTTATTGACGTTAACCACATGCAAGATAAACTGACGTCGGTGTCTCATGAAATTTTAGCATGCTGAAAAGTTTACAATATTTGGAGATAACCGTTTTTTTTGTTTTTTTTTCGATTTATCAGCATTTTTGTGTTTTTACGTCAGTTGAAGTTTTCGCACTTTTAGCTTTAAATGTGCGAAACGCCAATACGGCGACGTGCTTATCTTCCTCATTACTCCATCCGTATCTATGAAGTTTCAAAACATTATTGTCGTAATTCAGATCAAATGCATGCCATTATAATATTTTCATTTTTCCACCTCCACCCAGAACGACGTGACTTTTAATGTTTGTTCTTAATATCTTAATATCAGCTGCTGTATCAAGGTCCATTCTTTCAAATTGTAGATATATCATCGCCAACAGAAACCATATTTAACAGTTGGTACCTACAGTTAAAACTAGAAGTCCTGTCATGAAATGCGGCGCACAAATAGCACGTTGATATGCGCGTTAATGTGCGCGTTATGGCCCAATTAAAGCTATCATATTCAGCGCGTATAGCCTGTGCACAGGCAATGTTTCAGCCAATGGACCTCCGGGTAACCCGGAGGTCCATTGACAGAAACATTGCATGTGTTTGCTATGGGGTACCAGGAGAACCTGCCGTGCTTTGGATGCCATTCAATATGGCAATTCCAACGCACAATTAAGCCTAGATAAGCGCACTATTCGTGACAGGACTTCTAGTTTTAACTGTACGGGGAAATTCCAACGGTTATTGCCGAATTTCAGAAGGATGATATTGACCTGAAGTTCATGAAAAAATTAAATAACGTCGGATTTTCATTGAATTATACTATGTTTAGTGTGTTATAGAGATAAAAAATAGATATTTTGTCAGTTTTCCGATTTATCCCAAATGTTCGCGTTTTACATCTATGAATCTTTTAGTACTTTGTAGCCTTAAACCCCAAAGACGACAAAATGGCGACACGTATAAGTTCTCATTACTCAATATGAAACTATGAAACTTTGTAATCTTGTTCTAGATTTGAAAATCTAAGGCATGCCTTTTCAATAGATTCATATGTCTACCTTTATTCAAAAAATACGCGACATTCAACGCCATCAATTCATGTATGAATCACCCGCTTTTAAATTTTGGATATATCATCTCTCAACAACAAAAAAAAAACGTACGGTTCAGTCGCTGTGGACTGGTCGTAATCCACGCGTGGGCTATGATTTGCACGTATGCGTTTACCTGGTAACAAAAACACCGTCAGCAAAATTTTAATTGATGAGGCACCGGATTGTACCCGGTGTTTCATTAATTCATTTCGTTCATGATTATTCCCATAATTAGAGTTTGGAATCTTGATGTTAATGCGGCCGTGGAAATATTAACCACCCGTGGGAAGTGAGCCGTCCACAGCGGCTGTAATATATCTAAAACTTTGACACCGAACTGGAAAATTACCAGCGGTTATGGCCGAATTCACGGTGACGTATTGGTGTTAACGTAAAACAATCTTAAATTATATCGTATTCTTATGAACTTTTATTGTGGTGCAGAGCTAAAAAGTTTAGGAGATACCCATGTGGTTTTTTAGTTTTTTGATTTATCAGCATTTTTGACATATTTACGTCAATTGACGTTTTAGTAAGTATTTTGCTTATCATTCATTAGACTTCGTAATCACATAATCTTTACGTTTATTTTAAAAATTTCCGAAATTCCTGTAACCTGGGTGCACAGAAATAAACCTGTAATGACGTATGTCCTCTTAACAGAATACCATGATACAACATGCATTGTATTTAATAAGGCCCTGCAAGCGCGTCGAGGTTCGATTAATTATTTATTATTTATTTATTGGTGTTTAACGTCACATACTTATGCACAGTGGCTAATCGTGACCGTGGCAGTTTTACGGGTGGAGGACGTCGGAGTACCCGGAGAGACCCACCGAACATCGACGAGCAACTTTCAGCTCCTCAACATTCTAACTCTGCCCAAGCAGGGTTACAACAGTGTACGACAGGGGCACCATCGACGTGCATTACGCCTTAGTACACGGTGTCATCCTGCTCTCATGTAGGCAACTGGGATGAAGTGCCTTGCCCAAGGACACAACGCGGGTCGTCCCGGTCGGGAATCGAACACTGGACCCCTCTCATACGAGATTCGATTGAGCCGAAATTGTTATAATGGTTCAAACCGGTTCAGATCTCGCTGATTCAGAACTTTGCCAAATGTCGGAACGGTCCAAAAATCCAACCAAGTATCTCCTATTGAACTTTTCTTCTGCCATAATGTCTCTAGTACGGGGTGCCTGATTATACAGTACAGTTGACGGCCCGTAATCCACGCCAGGACAGTGATGTCCACCCATACATTTACCAGGTAATGAACATCACCATTAGCAAGATTGTAATTAATGAACCACCTGGTTGTACCCTGTGCTTCATTAATTAATTTTGTTTGATTATTCCTATAATTCGTGTTTGGAATCTAATATTATTGCGTCTGTGGAAATATTGCCCATCCGTGGAAAGTGATCACTCCACAGCGGCCGTTCTGTAAAGACAATTCCATTCCAATAAGCTAGAACATTATAAACTATTTCATATAGAATAACAATATTTAATTCAATAAATAAAGCGATGGCGAGTGGCAGTATTCCTCATCACTCATTGAAACACTCACCTGACAAATCGTAGAGTTTATTATTAATGAAGCACGTAATAGTTCATGATTCGATATTTATTTGATTTAGTATATTACCTACCACGAAATGAAAAAGATACTTGCTAAATAATTGAATAACTGTTGTTTTCATGTTTTGTCTAAAAACATAGCTTATGACCCTTCACTGGAACAGGCTCAAAAAATTTGAAAGTTGAGTGGTGATTTTTGTGAACAGCGCTAGTCGTTTTTTCCGTCACGTTGGGTAAGAGTTAAAAAATAATTTTTGATCAATACTCGGAACAGATAGCGCCTTGCGCTCTGATTCAGCTGGCGGGTTTCATGCATCAATTCCAAGTGAATACGAGCTGAATTATTCCTAAAGATGATCGCTGTCCACTCAAAAAACACTAGATTGTCTTTTCATTATATGTTTCTAGAACAAATTGATCATTTCCAGTGATAACATGACTCGTATTCACAAGGAAGAGACGTTTTGAAAGCTGCCATTTTGATTGATATCATGAAAGTGAACAGGTCTATATCTTCACAGTGGGGGATACGAATTGAGGGTTCAACCGATTACCAAAAGTGGCCACTGATCCAAGTACCGGTTATTTGAGCTCACAATCGGCGGATTACGATTTCAATACCCTGCATAACTAGACAAGTCGAGGCTCGAAAGAACTACTTTCAATTGAACATATTTTACAGTGTTTTCATAGTGACGCTTAAAATAGGGCTTGCTTACCGTAATCACTTACCAGACGCGATTGCGAGGACTGCACACTTGGGCGACACACGTGGCTCTCACACGTACCGCCCAAGTGCGCGCAACTGGTAATTGTACTGCAACCTGACTCAATGGAGTGCAACCTTCACATTTTCATTATGTACTGGCGATTTACACAAGAGAACATTGTGGTTGTTCTCAATTTTATATCGAATGGTACCATTAACATCATTTTACATCATCAATTGCAGAAGATAATAATAACGGTTTATAATTACATTGTTAATGTAGTTATACATTTCGGGTCCAAATACTCAATTACCAATGGTCAGCTAGATGAAAACGTCATGACGAAATGTAATTCATTTTCCAATGAATACATTTGGCCGAACTTTGACCCGCATTTACGGTAGAGCGCAGTTGACAGAATGTAATTCGGGCGTTGTTTGGGCTGGTTTATAACTTTTAACCTCTCTCAGTGATCAGTGATTATAGTTTACTGATATGTTAAATAACTTTATTTGAACATTCCAAGTTTCGTTGCGAACGACGGTAATTTGACAAATGTGGGTCAATGCCGAAAACCGGCGCCTAACTCAGAGTTGTGCGCTTTGTCTTTTGTGTGAGGGTGGTGTTTCGCCTCGTTCGTTCGTAATGTTTTATTTCGTCTTTCTGCTTTGTTGTTTGGTAAAGAGTAGTTTAAACAGTTACGGAATGTAATTATAAGAACTGAATTCAATTTTTATAATATTTATTGGAGTATGAACGTGTGGAAATGAGTACAAGTTATGTATGAATCCATTAAGGATTCATATAAAATTTGTACCCATTCCTACACGTTCATACTCCAATAAAGATTATCAAAATTGCATTCAATTCTTAAACGAATCATCACAAAAAGTTTGGCCACAATCGGATGAACGGATGTTGCAATAGCCATTAACGTTGTCATGCGATTGCCCACAACTGGCCGATTCTAGTGGCCGGTTCCTATCATCGGTTGAACACTTGAAACGAATCTTTCCGCATTTTATTCGATAATCTATGGTTTAGGGTATAATAAACTGTGTAACAACTGTTTAACACACAAACTGGATAGATATATTATGTGTCTTATGGATTAAAGGGGGTAAAATGATGCATTGTACAAATCAGTGTTATATACATACCTCCCGTGTTGCTTTCTCTGATAAGTTACTGACCTCCAAGGGATACAGATGATCCAACGGTTCATATATCTGAAATAAAAGCTGACAATTATGATGAAATAATCTCAGAAGCTATTTTTCTCAACGACTATTCAACAATTAAGCACTTGAACAGAGTTCAAATCACCTCTAGCTGAAAATTACATTTTTGCAGGAATTAAAATTAATTTTCTTTCGCATCATCGGGGAATGAATGTGGAGGGGCGGTGTTTAGTTGTACTGGAGCTTCATACAGAAAGTAAACTCGATCATCCAATATTTATTCCACGTACTGTACTGTAAAGAGTCACCGCATATTTATTTAATTCGGACGATGATGATTTGATAATGGCTGCAAATAGATTATAAAGGATCGCCAGAGACTGAACAGGAATTTAATAAGTCACCAAATATATGTAATTTAGACAGACTGCAAATAAATGCGACAAGAGAACTGAATCAACAAAAAAGTGTTCTTAGGAAACTCATGTTTCTAAACTTAACCATTAGATGACCATCAACAAAATTTGAAAATGATAAAAAACAGCATTAAAGGTACCGAAACGAAATCAAATGTACAAGAATAATAATATCACAAATATGAAATATTAAACAAACTGACTTTTTCTGAACATTTGTCGTTTGAAAATTGTAATCCAGAACTCGTTAAAACTGAACCACTCAGGAAAAACAAAAGAATCAAATTTACAGTACGTGGAGAGTGTATTATCACTAAATCACCCGCAGAGTGGAGATCCCACCCAAGCAATAATTGCAAATTTGTTGCAAAGCATAACAAGCACAGGAAAAGTTTCAACCAATGGCTGAACCATTGCTTATGTTTTTTGTCCATATGTACAAACTTTGGAAGTTATAGTCTGGGTGGTAACTCCACTCCGCGGGTGATTTAGTTACAATCCACTCTCCACGTACTGTAATTATGATAATTTAAAGGATTATAGGGAAATCTTCTCAATGAGCGTTCCGAAACGTTTTACATAAATTAAAAAATCATGTTACTGGATCCGATGAAATACTCTATTAAATTTTAAAACATCTATCACTTGGACTTTTATTATCAATTTTCTACGAAATATAGGTTAGCAAATCCAGGCGATTCAAAGTGAGGGCTTTGTCGAATTCCTTGTTGATCATATATCTTTCATTTCCAATTTGAGCGTAGGTAACCGTAAATGTCGTTGTCTGAGTTAATGCGATGATATCGGAGGGCTTGACTGTAAATACCAGATATCTTTGTATGTTGCGGATGGAAGCTGTTGGAATTTAAATAACAGAGGCGATCGGTAGGCTACTCATCGTCAGGCTGGTGAAGCCCTTGGTTTGCACAATACGGTGATCACCAGAGCCTGGGAAAAATTTCAGCAGTATGACATGCCGGGAAGACGGCATAGTGGTGGCAGAGATAGGGAAACATCTGCAGCTGAAGATCGGTTTTTGATCATTCAGGCCCGTAGGAAACGCATTGCCACAGCAACCCAGCTTCGCAGTGACCTTCTGAATGCATCTGGGGTAAATGTTTCGACGCATACTATCCGGGCAAGGTTGCAAGAAGGTTGTCTCCGATCGAGAAGATTATGTATTCGCATTCCACTGTCCCAGAACCACCGCCAGGCTCGAAATGAATGGGCCATGAACCACGTTGGATGGACCAGAGAAGATTGGCGACAGGTCCTTTTTACAGATCAGTCAAAGTACTGCCTAGGCCATACAGATAGGACTTCTAGGGTATGGAGAAGACCAGGAGAGCGATTCCATGCAGCCAACATTGCTGCGCATGACAGCTATGGTGGAGGGTCAATCATGTTCTGGGGCGGCATCAGCTGGGATGGACGTACATAGCTCTGTGTCCTTGAACGTGGTACATTGCCTGCGGAACGGTACATTAATGAGTTACTGGATGTCCACGTCAGATTGTATGCAGGTGCAGTGGGTGAAAGATTCATTATGATGGACGATAATGCCCGTCCTCATGTTGCCCATGCTGTCGGCGAGTACCGACAAAGGGTGGGGATGGAGCGTATGGACTGGCCAGCAATATCCCCTGACCTCAATCCAATCGAACATGTCTGGAATGAGTTGTAGCTTGGAATTTCCTGTCCAGCCTAGAAATGTCCAGGAGCTTGGTGCCATGCTGGTCCAAGAATGGAACAACATTCCACAAAGGACCACCAGGAACCTGACTAGGGCACGAGAAGGCGTTGTCAAGCTGTAATTAACAGTAATGGGTCTCATACTCGATATTGAACCCACACTAATTCGCTCCGTCAACTTTTTGGCATACTGAAAAATTTCTTCTTGTACCAATAATATCCATTTCCCTTAGTTATCGTATTCAAAAGCTAAAAAATAATGTCAAACACATATAAAATCTTAATTTATGAACTTAAATCATTAAAGATATAATTAAATGAAAAATATATGCAATTTTCATAACAATATTTTAACTAAAACGTAAAACGGGTAGTTGGATATACTTGGTGCTTAGCAAACTTTGAGTAGTATGTATGTTGGCGAGTAGAGAAGCCATGGGGGTGCCCATGTCTATTCCCTTCTTCTGTAAATACATCTTACCGTTGAACTGAACATAACTGTGTTTCAGGATGAATTCTGCAAGTTTAACCGTCGTATCAGAATCAACAACTGTAGGTCGACGGCTGGGTGAATTTAACGAATGTCGCAATGTTGCTATACCATCTTTGTGATCAGTATTTGTGTATAGAGCCTTAACATCAAGTGTCACAGATATAGACTGTTCAGTTATGTCAGCATCTGCAATTTTAGTAAGGAAATCTGTAGAGTCCTTTATATAGCTACCGGTAGATTGTGCTAGAGGCTTGAGCTCCTCGTTAACAAATTTAGAAATATTTACGCGTTCTTTCACTTGATCTGTATTCCCATCTCATTCTTACCATTTTATCACCGGAAGAAGACCGAGAATGTCGAAAGCTAAATTAATCATAGGTCGAAAAGGTGTTATTATTATTTGACTATATCAACTATCGATCTGTGCGGCTCACCAATCTATATATAAATATATGTTTATAAGAAATGCCTTTGCCAGGAGAGAGGATGTGGATGCCAGTTTCTTAGACCTGAAAAGGCATATGATACAACGTAGAAGTATGAAATTTTGAAAGATCTTTTTAACATGGGATTGAGGGGGCATATGCCTCTTTTCTAAACGTTTTTAAAGGACAGCCAATTTCAGGTTCGCGATGGGTCCAAATTAACTGATCCCCACGTACAAGAATTGGAGGTTCTGCCGGGTAGTGTTTTATTTTTTACTATTTTCTCTGCGAAATATCATCATTAACGCAATTGAGAATATGCTAAACTTTTCTTCGCAGGTTGATAATTCTTTACCTTGAGGCAAAAATGAGAATGCTGCCGAGCGTCAACTTCAGCTGTGCTTAAACAGAATTCAAAATGTGGCAAAGAAAATGTTTTTACGTTCTCAAAGACCAAAACAATTAAGTACTTTGTGTACATTTCTGTGAGATTCAGAAACATCATCTCCATCCGATGCTGAACATAGATGAGAGCACCATTATATTTGGTAAAGAAGCGAAATGCTTGTTTTTTTTATTTGATGATTATCCGAATTTCACTTCAAATATAAAAATCAAAACTAAAAGTGAGATTTAAAATGTACCTAGCCTCCTCAAGGAAGTTGGTAGCACCGATTGGGTGCTGGCCTAAAAACATTACTCCATCGATATGGATCACCTTTTAGATCAAAATTAGATTACTGCTTTGTGGTTTACGGTTCTGCGAGAAAATTATACCTCAAACCACTTGACGCAACTCATATCAGCAGTATTAGAACAAGCCTTGGTGCAAGTAGGACGTCGTCAATAGATTCAATGCCTGTTGAGACAGGGACGCACTCTTTTGAGACGCAAACGATTAAACTGCCTCTCCATTATGTTTCTAAACTGTTGGCTAACCCATAAAAAACTGCTAATAACTGTGTCTCCGAGACTGAAAATATATAGCTTTTTCACAAAATTAGAAACATAATCTATTGCGAATAGGAATTAAACCCCATATTAATTCCGTCACACGTGAATCCGATTCGATAAAAGAGAATTCTGAACCACAAATTCCGCCTTGCACCTTGGAAAACTTACTTTTGTTTTGGAACTTGCTTCTTTCAAAAAGTGCTAGACAAATTGTTTACATTTCAAACAGATATATACTCACCTTAAATATAAGTATAGTGCATATAAAACGATCATATCTCTACTATCGGAATACCAGATAAAGGTTGTATTTTCACAGCTGAAGTTAAAGCTTTGCTTCTGACGCTGCAACACATCGAGAATGTACAGGAATGGAATTCGACCGTATTTTCCTACTTTCGGTCCACTTTTCTAGATTTACCCAACCCCAGGTTGAAGAACCTTCTTACCGTTAAACGTCGTGAGAGTAGAATACCCTCATGCCTGACCCATATGATATCGCGTTTTGCTGGTAACGTGGATGTGTTGGTATCTACCGTAACACCAGGGCAGATGGTGCAGAGAAACAAGCTTTAAAGAAGCCTATCACTGATTTTAAAATTATCTTCATTGATTTTAAACCACATACCGGTATGTACATCAAATCTAAGATCATGTAATTCTGATGCGATTTCATATTGGTCATACAGGACTTTCATATTCATCTTTGTTAAAGGGTAATATGGTCCCTGTCATATTACATTGCACTGCTTTTAATTATGTCTGTGAACAGTATTTCTCTGTTAGGTCTGTAAATCTCAATTTACATAACGTGAAATATTCCGGAAATATTTTTTATTCAGCGTATATTTTCCAACCGAATTTGATCCTGGTACATTTTACAAAAATAATTCTTCGTTCGCATGCAAACACATTTTAATGGATTATTTTTCTTATTTACGATTTACGTCACACGTTACAGTCATGGATAACGCCTGCCTGTCGTAAAATATATGTCCTGAGGTATGCTATGGCCTATGCCTTGGCTTTGGGAGTGATTAGCGGAACAACGCGAATCACGTCTTGCTGGACTCATTTTCGCTCCGAATTGGTTTGAAGATATTGTCGGGAAGACTTCTAACAACAAGCATTGTGTTGCAAACTTGAGGGTGAAAAAGTCATCCTTTTTCCCACCTTTGTTTTGTGCCATCTCTGAAAGCCTCGAAATACTGTTCACAAGGCAGTATTTGTTCAGAATTGTTCCTCCATTATTTCGACGACTATTTACAGGGCAGATTCACTAGGAGTTTTGTACCTGGAATAATGCGATTTGTTCCACCCCACTAGGTGGATTATTTTTTTCCTGAATTTATTCCTGGAATAAATGGTAAAATTAATACATTCCAAGAATAAATGCGTTTATCATGACAATAATTGCACCCGGAATAATTTAGTTGTTCCCTGAACAAAATTTATTCCCGAACAGAAAGCGTTACGCAAATGGGATTTATCATTCGAGACCGCGCGAATTTGTATCGTTCCCCAAAGTAAATGACCTTTAAAAGTTATTTTAAAATTGTTTCATTTTCATTCGTTTAAACTGGACTTTTTTAAGTTTCACATCATTTGCTCGATTTATTAAGTTTTCACAATACTTGTATCATCACTTATTATTATTCAAACTACTTCTGTCTTTGACATTCCATTGAAATTATTTCCTATTTTTAATCATTCATTTTACAACGTAATTGACAATGACATGTTTTACTTTTTACAATTTCTCTCTACGATATAGCCTTAGAAGCTGGTGTGGAGATAACCATAAATAAATAAATAAATAAGTCGGACATGTTTTAAATCATGATAGGCACTTAGGAATTCAGTTTGATATTTCGATCACCGAAGATATTTAACTTTCAAGGCTGTATCTGTAATACTGGCATATAAATACTTTCTTTGCCGAATATCTTACCGATAACTCTCCAAACAATACGTCCTCTGGGTTCCAACGTGTACTATGTGCCTACTGGCACATAGAACACATTGAAACTCAGCGGACGAATAGACTGAGTTACTGGATAGTTTTTGCAAACATATAGAAAAGTCTCATGTTTTTTAATTGGAGACATGCCGTTATGCATCAGGGCGAATGTTGGCACCGTTTTTTATGTATCTGCAGAATAAAATGTGAACGAGAATGTGAACGAGACCACAGATCTGCTGGACAGATAGTACTTTTACTATCTGTACAGATAGTACTTGTGACGATTTAGTTTTAACAAGTAGAGTGTTATTTTTGGTTATCACAATTTGTTCATACAGGTCAGGTCTTTGGCTTGTTGAAAACTGTAAAATGAAAACCCTAAAAGACTTAATAATATCACTTCGAAGATATTACGAGACACAGTCATTGAATGTGAAGCCTTTATGTGGTAGTAGTACCTGCACTTCAGAATAAAACCCAAATATTGGCTTCCAGTTAAAGATAGTAAGCAGGCGATACATCAGTTGTGTAACTTATAAGACTGTACAATACAGTTCCTGTTGGGAATGCTTAGACTGATCAGCTGCTTCGTTACTTTGTGTATTGGTGACGGCATATTAATATCATCTATTTCTGCAAAAAAAAAACGTTTCAAAAATCCTTCACTTGAGAGAAACCGATAATTAATTTCACACTTCATCTTGAAAAACACTCGTCATGTCCTGACTGACCAGGAAATTTAGAACATATGCAATTTGTGACGATACTAAGATAAGTTGATATTGTTACTGTGCACAAAATGAGTAACTAAACAGAAGGAACGGTTAACATAACCGTAACACGTTAAACACACATACACTGCAAAAATATAGGTTATCTTTAGAACCAAAACTGGTTCTAATCTTGTCCCTGAGATGGAACCAGTTCTGTTTAAACAGTATTTATTTCAAATCAAATAAATTTATAAAGATTAACATTAAGTATTAACAGAATTAAACATAAATTGAGGGGGTTTCAGCCGCAAGTTTAGAGCTTATACGAAGTTGCCTCAAATCATTATTAAGCAAAGGAGATATGAACAGTTGGTATATCGAACCAGTTTTGGTTCTGTACAGAATCAAAACTGGTTCGATATGCCAACTGTTCATATCTCCTTTGTTTTAAAATGTTTGGTGAATGCTTTGAATAAGCTCCAAGTTTACTGCTGAATCTACTTCATTTCATGTAATATTCTGTTAAAATTGAATGCTAATCTTGGTAAATTTATTTGATTTGAAATAAATATTGTTTAAACAGAACTGGTTCCATCTCAGGGACAAGATTAGAACCAGTTTTGGTTCTAAAGAGAACCTATATTTTTTGCAGTGTACAGTTAAGCCGTAAGGGCGAACATACCTTTCTTTTCAGCAATACCGATCCGAAAATCATAAATGTTATTCTTGTCAACACGATGATCATGATTACTGAGGAGAGAACAAAATCCTCTGATGCAAGTTTTTCGTTGACTATTCCATAAAGCACGAAACAGGTAACTGAGATTCCTAACACGAAGTTAATTGGTGGTAAATGTAGTATGGTCTCATTAACCCTACACAAGAGTTGAACAAGAGCTTCAAATTGAACTCTAATATTACATATAGTTTCCGCAAATCCCTTATGACTCGTTTGTGGTAAATTGGAAACCCTAGCAGCAATACATGAGTAATTTCGGTGCATAATGGTGAGTATGACGGCGAAGAAAAATTCAGCTACAAAAAACTGAAACATGAGAGGAGCCGTCACAATTCCTACAACAACGGAGGCAATAAGACAACTTTCGTCAGATAATGTTTCCCACGTCATTAATTTCTTCATTAGTATTGTTCTTCCACGCCTCGATACATAAATAGATACGCCAAAAGATGCAGCCGATGTTACAGATATTATTGCAAGTGCCACCAATAACATTCGACTAATACGTCTCAGTCGAGTGCCTGAGTAGACGTCTTTAAATGTATTTTGAAAATCCTTCATTTCATAACAGAGTCGATCCATTGTGCGTGAAAAAGTCCACGTTGAACACCAAGAAAAATATGCGCATGAGAAGTAGAATGAAATATTGGCAAAGTTGAACATGAGTGCTTCGGAGATGCCATTCTGTAGTTCCACTTTCAATGACTGAATATACAGAGCTGTAAACACTGACCAACAGGAACATAACAGTATTGAATAGAGAAGAAGAATTGAAGATTTTTTCGATCTTTTTGTTGTTTTTTCCCAGGAGAACGACGACAGGAATGAGCTGTAATACCCACAAAGCTTAAAGGCTGTTCTAAAAAGAGTAAGTGTGTCATCCACGTCAGTGTGATTATCTGTGTCTTCACCTGTCCGCTCAGGGTTCACTTTTTTTCTCGACGTTGCCATGTTTCTGCTCACCATAAATTCCTATACAGAGTGCCAGTCGCAGCGTGTTAGGCATCCTTTTAGTCGCGTTTTGACTCTGCATATACCGCAATTAAATTGGACAAATATAATTCATCTGTCACACTGAGAAATCAATGAAAACTTTTAACTGAAAACACGTCGTGTTTAAAGCGTTATATGACACGACTAGCGGGCGACAGTTCCATGGAAATGTCTGGACTAATAAAAATAATAGTAATTTTTGCTTACAAATATAGGTTAAGAAGAATAAATGGAACGAGCCTGGTCCAACGAAGGCTCAAAAGCTATGTCTCGAAAGACAAATTTAAAGAAGAAAAAATGCCTTGTGATTTGAGTGTGGACAAGGAATTTGTTTTATTCAAGGCTAAATTGTACTTTATCCATTCTTTTTTTTAAATATTTTATGTGAAAAGTCTCTGGAAGACTGTAACGGGTATAAGCCCTCAAGCATTGCGCACCTGAGGAGTAAAGTTCTAAAAATCTAATTCACAGAAAGGTGGGTGGGCGGATATATTTATATCCAGTGAGAGGTCCAGTGATAATTTGAGGTTATTGCGTGGTTTGGCCCAGATATCAGTTCATGGTAAGATCATATCAGACTATTGTCGAAGGGGGCCGGCTGAAGTGAAGTTTTTGGGAGCTAATATGTGGGGCAATATGAATTAAACTAATCAAGTGAGAACCTCTTTATTTATTAAACTAAAACAAATAAGTACAAAACAATGTATCCAAAGTCCGGAGTTTCCTCTTTTTCTAGATCATCTATCGGAATGTCAAAACTACCCACTGAGTATGCCGCGACATTCAGACAGCCACATCCATGAATCTCCGCTTACGACTCTGAATATTCGTTTGCGTTGAATTTTCTGCCGAACTTTCTTCTTTCTTCTCTTGATTCATCCAAGTAGTGAGGGGTGCCACAATAGGTACAAACATTTAACACTGAATTCCCCATTCCCCAATGGTGCCACTATAGGTACAAAATTAACATAGGATTCTCCATAGGGTTCTGTACCTATAGTGGCATTTTTATACCTATAGTGGCAGTTTTAAAGGTAGGAAAAAGATTTTAAAATCTTTTTCCTACCTTCAAAAATGCCACTATAGGTACAAATATGCCACTATAGGTACAAAACCCTATGGAGAATCCTATGTTAATTTTGTACCTATAGTGGCAGTCCTGGGGTATGGGGAATTCAGTGTTAAATGCTTGTACCTATAGTGGCACCCCTCACTATTCACCCAATCTTATGGTTATCATTGTTTTCTCATCCTACACAAAACATCAACGTCAAACTACTCCATTGTGGCTGGTAACATCCATTTTCCCGACTGCGTTCGACGAACATCAGTGAACGATTTCGCTGTAAACAATTTGATTGCGCCTAGTACCAACGAATCAAGGGGAACAGTTCATATAGACCAAGAATGGCGTCTCATCAGCCTCAGCCGAAGTCGTATCTGCAGAGCTCAATAATGGGCAATTATAGGACAGAAAATCATATCCAATTAATAATTCATCATACAATTCTACAGTTTGTGCAAGTCCCTTCTTAACGAATCGTTGCATATTGTGTTTTCTTGTCATCGAATGCTTCAACTCAATGATCTATGCATAATACAGTACGTGGAGAGTGGATTGTAACTAAATCACCCGCGGAGTGGAGTCATCACCCAAACTATAACTTTCAAATTTTGTACATATCGACAAAAAACACAAGCAATGTTTCCGTCAATGGACCTCTGGATTAAACCCGGAGGTCCATTGGCTGAAACTTTGCTTGTGCTGGTTATGCTTTGCAACAAATTTGCAATTATTGGTTGCTTGGAATCTCCACTCTGCGGGTGTTTTAGTGATGATACACTTTCCACGTACTGTAGTTTAAACTGATGAAGAAACCGTCATTTTAATGTTGTATAACCAAGCTTGTAATTCCACACAAGACCGAAGCGTCATATCGAAAGTACGTTTATACTTATTTACTCCAATTAATTTTAACATCTATCGGCAAAAGTGGCAATATAATAAAGTTTTAATATTTATAATGGGAGATCGGTGGCTCAGTGGTAGACTGCTGGACTTCTGCGCTAGATGTCCCGAGTTCGATTCCCGTCCGGGATGACCCGAGTTGTATCCTTGGGCGAGGCACTTTATCCTGGTTGCCTACATGTGGACACAATGATGCGGTGTACTAAGGCGTACTGTACGTCGATAGTGCACATGCCCTCAACCACTGTAACCTGCGTTAGAATGTTGAGGAGCTGACAGTTGCTCGTCGATGCTCGGTGGTTCTCTCCGGGTACTTCGGCTTCCTCCACCCGTAAAACTGTTGCGGTCACGATTAGCCATTGTGCATAAGTATGCGACCTTAAACACCAATAAATAAATAAATATTCATAATAGCGTAATAATTTTCTCTTTCCAGAAGTGATTCAAATTACAAAAGTGATATTGTTTGTTATCCGGAGACGTTTAGGATGATGATTATAGAAGTGAGTCTCATCCGTGTGCCCAGGATTCCGTGGCGTGACCGTGCATCCTGATTTTCGATATCTTCGTGGTGAAAGGAGTACCTCCTACATTTTTAAATGTAGAAAGTTCAAACTCTTGAACACCCGTACCCGCATTTTGAAGATGGGCAGCATATATATTTAATATATATTTAAACACCTCGCCTGCGGCTCTGTGTTTAAAAAACGACATCCAGGTATTAAATCTCCATATACCATATTTGTTGACGGAGATAACTTATAATACAACGCACTCACTCGACTTAAGAATTTACACAACAGCGACAAAACCAATATTTATTTTTTTAAATATCATTTTTTTTTTAAATTTTTAAAAACTTGCGACAAAATCAAATCGTGTGGCACCTCGATCTCGTTCCAATTCGAGGGAGGGGGAGGTGACACATGATATGGTTTTGATGAAATGTTTTAAAAAATAATTGATTTCCAACGGCTCATTTTGTAAACTACCCGGGCGGATGTGCCGGTTTCGTTGAGAAGGGAGTTAACGAGGTCGAATTGATACGCTTACCGAACCTCATCATCGAGACTGAAAGCTGCAAATCGGGTCACTTTATTTTCATGATCCGCTGCCTTTCTATTAATGTACATACAATCTGCTTTACTTGACATGCCAACTTTATCGGTGATAAGATGTAGTTGAAATTGGGACTATATTTATTTTCGAGAATATTATTTTTTTTTATTAAATTGCCGTTTAACGTGCATCGAAATTGTAGCGCGAACCACGAATACACTCTATTGATATAGTGACGAATTAATAAAATAATAACATCACAAAATATGACAGGAATCACATTAACCCTTTATCTAACATGAAAAGCAGACGACACTTGCAAAACAAATTCCTGAATAACTAAGTGTTATCACTTTTTGTCGCAAAAAACATAGGTTAAGACCCCTCGTTGGAACGAGCTCGACGAACTCGTTCCAACGAGGGGTCATAACCTATGTTTTTGAGACAAAAAATGAAAAAATAATGAAAATTCATTGGCGATTTTTTAGAATAGCGCTGGCCGGTTTTGGCCGTTACAGGTCATATGAAATTATCTATTCGCAGAAAACAATCTGTTCAGGAAATAGAGTATACTGACGTGGTTGAATTCGGCTGACTTTACAACACAGCGGTCGGGTTCTGTTATCTACAGCTTCACAGTCTGAAACAGGAATGAGTGCGATACCGTGAGCAAGACATTATGGACAAAGAATACACCACATTAACAAAAGACATAGGAAGCGGATGCAAAGGATAAAAACTCTGAATTTGAACATTTTTCTTTTCAGCACAAGTCCAATACCTCAAAGAATCACCGCTGATTTTTGTTTTCGTACTTACATGACATTGAGGACCAGAGGTCACATTCTTCATAGACGTGCTACATTATAGCACAATAAGTTTATCATTTGAAACTATGAATATGTATGAATATACATGTAATTCTTGAAATATTTCTTTTCAAATTTCGACAAATTCTGTAATTAGTCGTTCAGTGAATTCCACTATCAAACTGTCCAGTATAGTTCTTCTGTTTGAGCCATCTTGGTATAAAATCTCCATATACAGTTAAAACTAGAAGTCCTGTCATGAAATGCGCACAAATAGCACGTTGATATGCGCGTTAATGTACGCGTTATAGCCTAAGTGAAGCTATCAAATTTTGTACATATGGCCTGTGTACAAGCAATGTTTCAGCCAATGGACCTCCGGGTAACCCGGAGGTCCATTGGCAGAAACATTGCATGTGTTTGCTATGAGTAACCAGGAGAACTTGCCGTGATTTCGATGCCAATCGATATGGCAAATGCGCGCAATTCCAACGCGCAATTAAGCCTAGATAAGCGCACTATTCGTGACAGGACTTCTGGTTTTAACTGTACCATACGTGTTGCCTATAATACAACTCACTCAACAATATGTTCAGTATATATCCAATTATTATCCCCTCCTTTGATCCTATTTAGATAACATCCTTACGTAATGAAATGGAGGAGGGCAACATTTGTGTCACAGTTACGAACTGATGACTTTTGCCTTAAAAAAAAAACTGGAAATCACCGATCATCGCATCTAACGTGTAATATGCTGAGCAGGGAGCACGGTGGCTCAACGAGCGGTTACGATATTGTCTTTCAAACTGAAAAGTCAACGGTTCGAACCCGATCCAGGTGTAACTGCGTTGTGAGCAAGGGGTAAAGGCAGTTCATCCCGACTAGCCGTGTGGAGGCACGGTGAAGCTGTGAAGTAAGGCGTACTGCACTTCGATGGTGTACTTGTCTTCAAACAATGCTGAGACTGCCTGTGCGGAGTAACGGAGAACGAATGTTATGGATTCAAATATTCACATATTAATATCATCTGTTTCTGAAAAAAAACTTCTACCCAGTGCTTCATTAACCCTTTACCCAACGTAACAGCCAAAACAGGCCAGCGCTATTCTCAAAAATCGAGAATTAATTTTTCATTTTGTTGTCGAAAAAACATAGGTTATGACCCCTCGTTGGAATGAGCTCGTTCGACGAGCTGGTTCCAACGAGGGGTCATAACCTATGTTTTTGCGATAAAAAATGAACAAAATCAGCTATTCAAGACTTTTTTTGCAAGTGCTGTCTGCTTTTCATGGTAGGTAAAGGGTTAATATATTACGTCCGTGGAAACACACGCAGTGGAAAGTGATTAGTCGACGGTGGACGTACTGTAAGTGTATTTACAATACGTCTGGCTTTCACAAATCAATGCGTTTCATTGAAAATTGAATTATTTATAACTTAGGGTCATCTAAAGCCTAGCTGATGCGATCAAGATAAACCAAAATCAGCCAGTCCAGAATTAATAGAGAAATGAGATGTTCTGTAATTAAAGGTACATATGGTATCCAGACGCTTCTCTGGTTCAGGCAACTAATAAGGATGTTTGCCATCCAATACCAAAGGAATTAAAGAAATGTTGTCACCTTGGATGATACATTCCAGCATCCTGGGATGGACATTGTCGCGTTATGTTAACGCCTAGTTTCTTTCATCCACTATTATTATTTCATTTGGATTTTTCATAGGACGTGTTTACATTGAATGCACAGTGCATTCATCATTGTATTCCTTAACATGTCAGTTAGATGCGTACTCTTTGAAATTTCATTTTATCATATGACTCGTCCGTTTTATTCACTTTAAAACATTTGATATTTTGTTTTCATATTAATCAGCGATAAATAAAGCCTTCCGTCAATTTCATTGGTCAATTTCAAAACTAGACAATTTGCTTGACTGAACAAAATACAACTGGGCCACATTTTTCATAATTTGCATAATTAGAGTTGGGAGCTTTCATTGGTCAATTTCAAAATTGGACAATTTGATTGGCTAAACAAAATACAACTGGGTGACATTTGCATAATTTCAGTAGGGAGAATGAACGTTATCTGTCCTATTTAGGGAGGGTTATATTGTATTAATCTTTTACCTACAAGAAAAACGCCATTCATTTTTTTTATATTTTCACTTTTTGCTTCCAAAACATAGGTTATGACGAGCATGGGAAATTTTTAGTTATACGAGGATGTTTTATCCAAGAGCCGTCTCCAACTCAGGTTAGGTGATGGATTCAAGAGTCATACAACTTTGTGCGTGTGTGTGTCATATGATAAATAGAATATGAAATGAGTGTTTTTCGCATGTAATATTTATGAAACTCGTCCGAATTTTCCGTTTGGGCTCGCCAGAGGCTCGCCATAACGGAAAATTCTTAGACGCGTTTCATAAATATTATATGAGAAAAACATTCATTCCATATCGTCTATTTATTTACCAAATTAATTTGATGTAATTATGGCAATCTTTAAACCATCAGAATGTACAGCTAATTCCCATTGCAAAAATGTAAAATGAAATAACTGGGTGTAGAATAAAAGTGAGCCAAAATAGTAAACCAGGGATTCGATTTGAACAAAGTTGAATCTGCCCCCTCCCTGCACCCTCTCCTAAAGATGTTGTATACCAAGTATGAATGCATTCCAATTGGTGGATCTGAAGAAAACATTCTTTAAAAAAATTGTTAAAGTTGAATTTGGGCTACCATACCATAGGGAGCCTAAACATTAGTGACCAAATTTGAACTTGAATCTGACCCCCCCCCCCCCCCCCACACCCTTCCTCTAGAAATATTGCATACCAAATATGTTAGCATTCTCTGACTGGTGAATTGAATCTGAAGAAGATTTTTAAAAATTTTCCCCCATATTGCACTAAGTTAAAATTTGGGCTTCCAGAGGAAGCTCAAATATTAACCTAGAGACTTGGTTTGAACAATCTTGAATCGGACCCCCCCCCCCCCCAAAAAAAAAAAAAAAAAAAAAAAAAAAAAAGAAACAAAATCATGTATACCAAAGATTAAAAGACTCTGACGAATGGTTCTGAAAAATATTTTTTTTAAAAATATTCCCCCTTTTGCCCGAAGTTAAAAATTACGGCTATGCAGGATTTGCATTTTGCAAAATGGTACTCTGAAATAAGTCCCTTAGATTTGAGGGTCGGGGCCCACTCTGGGACGATTTTTAAACATGCTCTAATAGTTTAGTTCTGTTTAAAATTGTTCTCAGTGCTGGAAAAACACTCTCACTGCTGATCTCAGAGCTTTAGTTGATCAGCCCCGAAAAAAATGCAAACCCTGCTATGTATTGATCCCAAATATGAAACAAGGGGCTTTTGTTTAACAAACTAGTATCTAACCTCCCCCTCCCATATAGATGTTGTATACCAAATATCAAAACATACTGCCTCTTTGTTCTGGAGAAAAGGTTTTTAAAAATGTTGGTATTGTTTCGATGTCCTCCCTACAGAACACACTGGCGTAACCAATGACAATTTTTTCACCATTCATTTCTACCAAATAACAGTTCTCTATCCCGTGTGGTTTGAGAAATATGGGCGTTTTAAAATATTTCTATTTCAAACTCACACGGGGACAGAAGAAGATTTTTGGCCCGAATCAAGTACTAACAACACAATAATACCACATACCAAATTTGGTTGCAATCAGGCCGGCCATTGGTTCAGAAAACATATTTTTTTTTGAGCGGGGACAAAAATCTTGCCCCTCCCATTATAAGGCCAAATATTGCTTCACGAACTTCAGTTGAACAAACTTGATTCAACACCTCAAAAGGAAGCTCCATACCATTGTATCCACTGTATCTTGAGAAGAAGATTTAAAAAAAAAAATTCCCTCACTCTATGTGGCTGGGCATGTTGAGTTGAACAAAATATGTAATGCCCTTTCGGGACCATCACTCACACAAACTTTCACTTGAAGATAAGCTAAAACACACTATGATCACACATCGCAGATGCAGGGGGTAGAGTATTTTCGTACCTGTAAGGCTTGCCATCATAAGAAAACCAAAATCCATTGATATTTGTTCAAGTTACAGTGCTGACAAGATGAAAACAGACAAAACATAACTAACTGAGGGCCATTTTGTCCGTACCATACCAGCTTTTAAACATTGTTAACGTCTTACATACCAAATACTGACCACATCCGTTGATATTTGATGAAGATGCCACGGTAACATGTCCATGACGTGACAAGAAGCAAAAAGTAACTAATTGAGGGCCATAACTCCACTCAGTATGGCTGAACCATACAACTTTTTCAACTCCTTCAAGATGTTATAATGTAGGTCTCACGTACCAAATATTGACCAAATCCACCGATATTCGTGTAAGTCACAGCACTAACGAGCACAAAACAGGAACAAAATAACTAAATTAAGGGATATAACTCTGCAAAGTATGGCAGAATTGTACCAGTTTTTTGAATCATTCAGGACATTGTTGAGAAACGACTCATTCAGGACATTGACAAAATCCATTGATATTTGTTGAAGTTATCACACTAAGGAACTGAAAATAGGCAAATAGCAACAAATCGAGGGCCATACCTCTGCTCACTAGAATCACTAAGTACCATTTGCTAACTGATTCAAGACATTGTTAAGAAAGTCGCACATACCAGTCTTGAATCAAATCTATTGCTATTTGTTCCAATTTATAGCGCTAAAATAAATATAAATAAATACAGGCAAACATTTACGAATTAAGGATGCTAACTCTATTTTGTGAAATTTACTGGATTCTTCTAGAATTTTGACATTGATTTCTGTTAAAAATTGGAGAGTACCCAGAGTATCACATGCCAATAACAAACTATTTGTGAAGGACTCTCCCATTCATGGAAAATGCTCCCAGTGATGGAAGTCACCACCATGCAGGGTTGTCGCTGCATTTTGAATTTTCAACTTTGTTCCTAGATACCTGAAGCATATTTGACCATGTGTTGTTCTTATGAAATATTATTTTATTATCAGTTCTGGTACAAATATGGTACTGATAGCACACTTTCTGGAACCGCTGGTGTCGACTGTGGGAGGCGCACACATAGTTTGGGGGTTCTACAGAATGTGGATCGTAACTAAATCACCCAAGGAGGATACTTATCACCCAAAGTATCACTTCAAAATTCTATACGGTACAGTCAGCGTAAACCGCTCGTAATCCACACGTGGACAGTGATGTCCACGCTTGCATTTACCAGATAATAAAAATCACCAGTACAAAAATAATTTAATTGGATTGTACCCTGTGCTTCATTAATTAAATGTTTGATGATTATTCCTATAACTGGTGTTTGCAATCTAATTTTATTGCGTCCATGGAAAAATTACCCACTCCGTGAAAAGTGACCAGCCCACATCAACTGTGCTATACATGTGTACAAAAAACATAAGCAATGTTTCAGACAATGGGCCTTCATGTTGAACTCGGAGGTCCACTGGCTGGAACTTTGCATGTGCTTGTTATCCTTCGAACAAATTTGCAATTATTGCTTGAGCCGTATCTAAACTCTGCAAGTGATTTAGTGATAAAACACTCTCCATGTACTGTATACACAATAATCCTCATTTTGCTGTATAATTTGTGTACATTTATTTGTAATTTATAGACTTGGGAATTTCATAGTACAGTGAAACCCTGTTAATTGAATAACCACTTTCACAATGGAAATTATTCAATTAACAGGGATATTCAATTCACAGGTATTGTGTCACTTTCCTGTAGTCTACAGATAAACTTGTGTTGGAAAGGTATATTCAATTAACGGGGATATTCCAGTTAAGAGATATCCAGTTAAGTGGGCTCCACTGTATTGTTTTATCCTTATTGTGCTTTACAGGTGATGGGCAATTTAGTTTGAAAGAAGGGGGTTCATGAAGATTCTGCCTCAGGAAGATTCAGCCCTCACACTTTTTCCTGGAATATCCGGTCTCCGACATGGTCCAATATTCTCACATTAGAGGACAAATCTTCACGAAAGAAATTTTCTATGCATTTTTCTATAGTTTTTTATAGTTAAGGATTTACAGTTAAAACTAGAAGTCCTGTCATGAAATGCGCACAAATAGCACGTTGAAATGCGCGTTAATGTATGCGTTATGGCCCAAGTAAAGCTATCAAATTATGTACATATGGCCTGTGCACAAGCACTGTTTCAGCCAATGGACCACCGGGAAACCCGGAGGTCCATTGGCAGAAACATTGCATGTGTTTGCTATGAGTTACCCGGAGAACCTGCCGTGCTTTGGATGCCATTCGATATGGCAATTGCGCGCAATTCCAACGCGCAATTAAGCCTAAATAAGCGCCTATTCGTGTCAGGACTTCTAGTTTTAAGTGTATGACTACTAATCATGACAGAATTGTTCAATATGAAACAAACCTTAATGCTCCTGAAACAAAAAAAAAAACTTTCTGAAAGGACATCCACTTACATCTGGTCAGCTGACAAAATAATTTAGCACGTATTTTATAGGTGTTTTGAATGTCTTTGTTTAAAGCTGAGTTTTGAACATTTGCTTATGTCGTTACACGATGTTCTCAACCCACTATTTTAATTATCAAATTTGACGAATCCAAGCCTTCTGAATGATGGCTTTCATTTTGTGGGAGGGGCGGGGGAGTTTGTTTTTGGTTACATGTATACAGCAAAAGCATATATCACAAAGAGGGCCTTTAAATACATTTATTTTGGGGACACCGTTTTGCCCTAATTTGGGGACTTTAAAACCACAAATAACAGTTTTATCCTGTTATGTTATATTATCATGCCTTTCTTTGTGTTTCTGTGGTCATATTGTGATGGAAGTTATTCTAAAATGCAGAATAGACACATGTAATTTATATCTTTTTTATGCCTTCGCACCTCTAGTTTGGGGACAGCTGTAAAGGTGTGGCATTGGGGTAATCTAAAGGCCTGCACAAACTAATAATGAAACTAGGTACTTGAGAAATGTTCAAGTGGTCATTGTACAACACTTTTCAGCTGGTACTATAAAGTTTTGAAGATTAAACTGTTATTGTTATTGATCTGAGGTCAAATAAAACACAGAGAATATGCAATGTTTATGTTCTACCAATCTGTAACAATTACATGTAATTCACAGTGCTTAATAAATTGCACCTTAACAATTACATGGAGGGTCTCACCGGCTGAATACACCCAACCCGTACTATGCATTTTGACCAAAACTAGCCGCTAAATTTTGACCTTTATTCCGATACTTGATCAAGCAAGAATGACAAACGACAATTTTCACTACCCAATAACGGTAATAAAATAATATTTGCAACCACACCTGCAGTTGTTTTTTTTTAGTTGTTAACTAACATACAATTCTGTGCTTCTTCACGAAAATTATTTTGTTACTACCTGTTAAAAATTGCTTCTAGGACATTTCAACACCCAATAAATCTTTTTATAAGAGCCCTCACATGTCATGCAATTACTTCCATTTTTAATGTCAATTTTCAGATTCTGCTCAGTTTTATTTCAGCATAGTTTAGTTTTCCAATATGTTTTTTCATATTTATTTATTTAAAATAAACTGAAGTTGAAATTGAAAAACAAACAAACAATTTGTGTTCTTTTACTTGTTTATTATTTTATCAATAATAACCACTCCTTTTCTGGAGAACGGTGTGGGCCAAATTGCCAGAATAAGGTTTGAGTTGGATTAGCGGCCGGTTTTAGGTCAAATTGCTTGGGAACAGTTTTGATTCATTTCTCACAGATGACAGTATATTATTAATTATTATAGAATACATCGAATGTGGATTACTGGTAATACTACCGATATATTTGCTCAATGTATATGAATATATTTCAATAATTATATATTTAGTGTATCTACAATATCTTAACAAATATATGTATTGGCAATATTGCTTTTCTTTCTGACAAATCTTCCCTTGGCAGAGTTTTCCCCTGGCCGAATCTTCCTTCTGTTCCCCCAAACAGATGGCATGCTATTTTCGATGGGGTTAAATATGTAACAAGGTCATAATTTTCTATTTTTTAGTATTCGAAACTATGAGGCGTTGTTCATAAATACAGATGGACACAGAAAAGTAACAAATTATTACTCTGTTTTTGATTTTTGACTGGACCGAAAGTAACCTATCACTGTCACCTATTTTCAAGCCAACTTTTCATCACTTTGACAACACCTTAAAATTTGGATAATTCAAAAACTGCTTTTCTATTAGATTTGATACTTCACGAGCTGCATGTTCATGCAAATCTGTATGAATCCGCACCTACATAATCAACATGATCCTCAGCTGTATCTGCGATTTTTCGATTAAGGCATTCATTCGCCTGATTACCCCATTCGACGAATTGGACAAGTTGCCACGAAATCAGGAGAGTTCGATCCTAAATAACGAGATTTTCACCTGGGCATACGGACAAAGCTCCAAACGGACAGAATTCGAGTGATGTGTAGGCATGTAAATATCACGCAAAGCTCAGGTGCGAGTAGGACTGCAAGAGAAAAAGAACGCATTAACATTTTGTTTCATTGTTGATATCGGGCCACAAATTCCCAGAGGGGATTAGTGCAATTACAAATCATGGGCAATTCGACACAGGAGGTAACGGGATTTTGTCTTTGAAATTTACTTTCCATTTCAAAAAATCGCTTTCACGGCATAGAGAATTCTGTTCTGGAACACATTTATCTGACTGGGTATGTGCAACCACTTGCGGCCTACGGCACGATTGGGTTCCTACTATACAGTTTTGAAGATTAAAATTATTTTTCCCCGGGAAATATTTTTCGATGTAAGTGGGATTCTAATCCCAATTTAAAGGTTCCAATACTTTGTTCAGATTTTAAAATACTCGGCAGGGAATTCCAAAGAGCTGGGCCTACAACCGAAAAGGCCCTCTCTCCAGCGGAGACAAGTTTAGAGGGTGGCTGGGCCAGATTGTTCAAGTCGGCTGAGCGTAGGATACGGCTTGGAGCAAAAGGCGATATAAGCTCCGCCAGGTATGGCGGTGCGATGTTCTTAATAAATTTAAAAGTGACAAATAGAATTTTATATTGCATTCTCTGGACAAGAAGCCAGGGGATGTCCCTAAGAAACGGAGTTATTCTGGAGAATTTGCGGTTACGAGTAACGACACTGGCAGCGCAATTTTGGACATGCTGCAGCTTATCAAGTAAAGAGTTTTACACCCAAGCAGCAGTGAATTACAATAATCAAGGCGACTCGAAACGAAGGCATTTTGCTTTTCACGTCAATAACTGGTCGTATCTTGCTGAAATTCCGTAGATGAAAAAAGGCCGCATGACAAACCTGCATGAAATGTTTGTCCGCGACAAGGTTCAACCAACAAGTACCCTAGGTTGCGAACAACAGTATTGGGCAAAATTTCATTTCCCTCGATTAACAGAGATGACTTGTCGAAGTGAGACAGTTGGTGGGGCAGTCCTATGTATATAACCTCAGTCTTATCAGCGTTCAATTTCAGATAATTACTGTTCATCCATTGACTGATGTCAGCAACACACTCTTCTAACCGTTTACGTGACATAGCACCCATATCTGACTTGAAATGTGCATACATCTGGGTATCGTCAGCATAGAAGTGGTATTGGGGACCTTGTTTACGGATGATGTCACCAAGAGGGAGAACGTGCGTCACGTAAAGCAGGGGCCCGAGTACAGATCCTTGAGGGACTCTCAGTATTTTAATGTAAGTTTGGATGATAATGAGCCATTTATTAAAAATACTCCGGGAACGATCATTGAGATAAGATTCAAACCAATCAAGAGCACCGCCCGGGATGCCTAATCTATGTTCTAGTCTGTGGGGAAGAGTGATAGTGCCGCAAGCAGGAATATTAGATGCTCATCCATGGACATCAGATGTCACCAAAAATCAATTTAACTAAGTAATGATCTAAATGCAAAGAAAAACGAATCAGTCTATTTTCTAAATTTAATAAATGTTTTGAAGAATGCGTTGTTGGGTTACATGCGGCTACTTCGGGAGTGAAATAGATCTTAACTCACTCACACCATGTTTTAAAACACTACACATTTCCGACATATACATCATTCGGAAAAGACAGATAACCAGTCCAAAATAAGTAACTAAAGTTCTCCAAATTTAAAAGGAAATCAAGTATATAGTGTTCTTATTACATAAAACCTTGGAAGCAGAATCTCACATTATATGGAAACCTAAAGTACCGTCACCGTGGAGTGGTCGTAATCCACGCATGGGAAATGATGCAGACGCATGCGTTCACCAGGTAATAACAATCACCATAAGCAAAATATATCTGGTGTTTTATTAATTAATTTGCAGATGATTATTCCTATATTTAGTGTTTTCAATCCAATATTGCATCCGTGGAAATACTGCCACCCCGTGGAAAGGGACCAGTCCACGACGGCCGCGCCGTACATGTATACTGCCCTGGGGAATAGTATTGTAATATAAGGTGAGCAACTAGAGTTTTAAATAAAATAAACTACGAACATGAACAAATACAATCGGGATAAATACCCCAATCCAGATACATCCCACCCCTATACCGCAAATCCTAGCTGCGAGCCTGATCCGAATAACAATCAACGCATTCCGTTTTTGTTTGCCGGACTAGAATCAAAGATCAAATAAATGCAGAGTGCAATAATTTTACCCCAAATACCATTTTCTCCCATCTGGACACCCCACAGGGGGCAATTTATGCTCACTCAGTTCTTATAACATGTATATCTTTTCTCGGGGGGGGGGGGGAATAAAAATAATGGACCCGTAGATCCATTGGCAGAAACATTGTCTGTGTTTTCTACGAGTAACCAGGAGAACCTGTCGTGCTTTGGATGCCATTCGATATGGCAATTGCGCGCAATTCCTACGAGCAATTAAGCCTAGATAAGCGCACAGTTCCTGACAGGACTTCTAGTTTTAACTGTAGTGTGTTGTCTTTGCGATGTCAAATAAGAAGGCAACCGCTCCTTTTTAACTGCTTCTGTGATCGTAGGTCAAACGTAAATTCCAAGTAAGTGGGGTTATGTTAAGTTTTGACCGATGACTTGATCGTCCAAAAATAGTCTATCAACGATTTCCGTTCGCCACATTTGAGCAGAATGGATTTTAATTTTCCGCATGGTTTACTGTTGCTGTAGATGGGGATTTCACAGGACATGCGTGTAATAAAGGGTTAATAAGAGGTAACAACAAAGATAGCCAATGTCCTTCAATACTGGGTGTTGATAAAATTTTGTCTATCCTCTTTGCTATCTCAATATTCGGCCGGCGCAGTCTTGTGTGAGACTCAAATGATACACTACTCAGACAACTCTGATTTTCAATGAATGAAGCACCGGGTACGAATAATAACACAAATGAGAACATTGGAGAACAGAAACAGTACTTGCGTGCCACTTCTAATCGTCTGGGCAAATGTTATGTAAGAGTAATCTATAGCTATGGTTGGGTCCATGGGTGATATTCCCGTAACGTGGGGCAGGAGATATTCCTCTTTCATCTTATGTGGATATGAGGGTTTCATGTCAGACGTCTACAGTACGGTCGTTCTGGAAAGATCAAAGTCCAAAGTCTGCGCGTGTACAATATTTCCACATTCGTTATTAGTGAATCTCTGGCATAAAACAATGGAATCACCTCCTCAAATTTTCAACGAAAGAAGCACCGGGTACAACCCGGTATAACCCGGCATAACCCGGTACAACCCGGTGCTTCTTTCATTGAATATTTGCTGAAAACTACTGATTATTGATTGAAAAAAGTGTTCGTGAGAAGAAGTGTCCACCTGTGGATTTTTACCATTCCACGGCGACTATACTATAACTCTGAATAACTTACGTGAATAGTGTGGAATTTTCTCTTTTCCATTTGTTTGGTCTTCTCGGTCGATACAGGGATATCTGTATGTTGAAAACATACTTGAAGCAAACATTGGCTGGATTCTCTCCTGTTCGATGAAACGCCTGACATGGGATGTCCACACGATGTCGCTTCAGTTAAAACTAGAAGTCCTGTCATGAAATGCGCACAAATAGCACGCTGATATGCGCGTTAATGTACGCGTTATGACCCAAGTAAAGCTATCAAATTCTTTACATATGGCCTGTGCACAAGCAATGTTTCAGCCAATGGACCTCCGGGTAACCCGGAGGTCCATTGGCAGAAACATTGCATGTGTTTGCTACGATTAACCAGGAGAACCCGCCGTGCTTTGGATGCCATTCGATATGTCAATTGCGCGCACTTACAACGTGCAATTAAGCCTAGATAAGCGCACTATTCGTGACAGGACTTCTAGTTTTAACTGTACTTATCTATAAATAATACTGTAACGGCAAAGCTTTGACCTGCACCCAAAGGACCATGCCAGTCAACACCTATCATGCCTCTCCAGCGATCAACCCACAGATAGATCAATTACTAAAATTTATAAACATTCCAACACCCAAATTCATTGTAACAGAATGCCAGTGGCTCAGACCCAGATGATTATAACAGATGACCGCTATCGTACATCCTCAGTGACTGCCCCATGAATATACTAGTTACCAAGCATATACTTAACTAAAACCAAGTTAAACGCGCATTATACTGGTGGGTGAAGGGATTTGGACAAAAGCAAAAATAAGCTTGAATATCAAAGTATTAAGGGAGGTAACTGGGACTGGGAATGGATTTGACTTGGAGGTGGAAACTTATGGGAAGAAAATAAGTAACTTCGGGACAAGCCTCCTCTTATATCTATGACTATTAAAACGCTTATATTAATGTTTTGAGACTTCAATTTTGGTTAGCATTCATTCTTGAAAAATAGGACACGGGCCCTGCATTCCAAAATCCAAGAATGACGGCCAAGCTAATATAAAATATGTATCCACATGCCAAATGACAAAATAAATCAATAGCACTCCTGTCAGGATTCCGACACCAGTAGGCTAAGCCTGCAGTTAAGTTAAATTTGGAGAAAATACGTTGAATTATAATTTATTATTTTAAGGAATTTGTCAATTTGACTTTTTTAATTTACATACTATGTGCATTCATGCACATTCACTCCACACAAGTCATAACAGGACAGCAGGAATTAAGACAAAACTTTACAAAAACACCACAGAACTGGACACATGAAAGTGATCATGAAATGAAGTGCTTGAAGACTAAGCACATGGCATGGATTGATTGATTGATTGATTGATTGGTGATGATTAGTGGAGAGTGAACCAAAGATGACCCAGTTGTAGGTATTTCATCTTCAGGACGATCTCCATCAACCCTGTAGTCGCTGAGTACGTTTTTATATATTATTTGCCAAACTTCACCCACACAGGTGCTCTCCATAGCAACACACACACAGTTTTGATAAACTGTAATTGTTTGCATTAAGGTACAAAATATTATCACTAAGTGACTAATTATTGACACACGCATTTAATAGACCATAGGGCCACCATACAATAATCTATAGTAAAAAATATTTTGGTGTGATGACAACGTCCCGCTGCACCAAGATGGAAAGATCTCTAAATGGGATCCTTCCATCAGGAAGCAGCACCTTGACCAACTGTGTGATAATTTACTGCATAGAGAAAAAACTTTTTTAGAAAGAAATGATTTCTTCCCTGCACCAAGTTAACCTTAATAAATAACTAAATAACTAAATAAATAATTTACCCATTATGTGGAAACAAGAATCTCAAATTCGTCACGTTTTGACATGAAATTTCAGAACAACCAGTGTTCACCTCTCTCTCGGAAGTGGAAAATTTATAAACCTGTTTATGTCATTCCACAGGTATCATATTTAGGGCAGTTAGCGATCCAAACTTTAACACTTTGGGGAATTAACTGGAGGAAACATTAAATTAAATCTTCCTCCCACAATCCATTCGTCTGAATAATATTATGCTTCACATGTACTATTTTTGTAATGGCTGTTTACAGTTATGTTTAAAGCACACTCGTTGAGTATTATTTGAGGGTGGGAGTAGAGAGGAACGTCGGAAGGCACACGAATCATCATTGTAAACAGTTGGGAACACTGAGTAATTTTACACTCACAAACCACTGACCAAACCGAACTTTGTAAATAAGGCCCATGAGTTTGTTCAAATCGTATGGGCGTAACCACCGTAACTTATTCCCAGATCCTTATTCGGCATCGTTATCAACCGAATTTAAAAATCATACATATATTGTGTAACAACACTGATAACTTCAGGCTTTATGGCGCAAAATTCAAGATTCAGGTCACGCCCGACCTTACAGAGAAGAATCTGAAGTTGGAAAATCGCTTAAATTCATCTCTACTTCATCGACATCCTAACCTCTTCAGATTCATAAATATAATAAAGAACATTGAAAAGGCAGAGAACATCAAAATTGCTCAAATGGACTTTGGTGCTGCTTCACCTCCCGGAAACAGGTTTACAGGGAAATTGACAACAGCCTGGACCGCCTTTAGGAACAACTAGGGCAGGGAACAAAGTCTTCAATGGAGTTCCTTGATGCAGCTGGAACACTGTTAAGAATGGAATGATTTGTTTGTAAATTAATATTCCTTTTGTACATTGTTTTGTCATTGTAATATTGTACCTTTGTTTATGATGTGTACCTCACATTTTTTCATTTTGTTACATTTTTTTTTTTATAAAACATGTTTTTTGTTTATTTACGTTAAGTTATCATGAAATATGATTATTTTATTTATCTACAATAAAATGAGTCTAAATATTTTCTTTGTTGTACTTCATATCTTTCATTTTATTGTCTTTTTTCTGTTTATTTAACACAAAAAAAAATATTTTTTTATGACTATTCATGTCTAGAAATCTTTTCTTGTTGTATTTCATAGTTTTTATTTTATTGTCATTTATTTCCTATTTATTTTCTTTGTTTCATAAAATACCATTTTTTGTTTATTTATTACAAAAGATATTATTTATTTGTGCGATTATTCATGTTATTGTCATGTTATTGTCATTTATTTCATAATTTTAATTTATTGTGCCTAGAACTCTTCTTATTGTACTTCATATTTTTTTTTTATTTTAATATCATTTATATTCTATTTATTTTCTGTTCATTTCTAAAACACACTGGTGAAGAAATAAATCACTAAAAGCAAATTAATTGTTTCTTTTCTGTCTGACTTATTGGAATATCCCACTTTATTCTAAAGGTGATAAGTAAGGGATTAGCTATTCAAACAACCCAATAATCTGTGATTATAAACTGTCTGACAACTGTGGTGTCTGACTAATGGGGGGATACCATCAGTTAAAATGGATTTGCAATCAGTCAAAATGGATTTTCAATTAGTTTTTAAAAGTAATTTTACAATTTTATAATAAGTAATTTTTACAACAATAAGTAGTTTTACAATACATTTACAGGTAATCATACAATAAACATATTCAAATGTTCAGTAACTGTCTAACGAAACGCAGTTTTTGTTGTTGTCGTTTTTCTGGACTTTCTCAAGTTATCATCTCAAGCTGAATGCACATCAAAAAAACGTGTATTTTCTCAATAACGGATCAAAAAGGTATTTTCAGATTGCTCGTTCACATAGCGTCAAAGTTGTGATCTTTGATTTTTTATAGCCCTTCTCTTTGGTTTCTGTATAAGTTTACTTCCGCTTGAAATTAAACGGTTTTCTCATCAGTGCTCACGCTGTCGGGTGCCAGCTTAATTAATTCCACTAAAAATTTTGATTTGCACCAAAATGTCTTCTTTGCCCAAAATGGCGGCATCAGAATAGTTTCATTTACTTGAGAAAGAAAGCCGTTGTGGTAGTGAAGATTTTGTCTAATCACTTCTTTTGTCAATTAGAAACATTGTTTGGTAAAACTTTCAACATTAATTGTCAATGAGTGGTATTAAGGCATTGTTTTTTCTTCACAAAAACATAGAATGTTATCAACTTTCCAAAATGCCGCATTTAATTAGATAAATACTCCAGACCATCGTGTGTGACTCGCGACCTACTAAACCCAGTGGATTAACAGTAATTATTTAGTTATTATTAAATTATTTTATTTTTTTATTAATTATTTTGTTATTAATTAGTTTGTTATTATCTTAGTGCAACAACTGGTATACGAACCGGCAGCAATCAGACTGACAATTAATTGAAGCAGTGGCATATAGATGTAACTTAGATGACCGTCCTTGGCGCCTATGGAAATTCTTTCGACCTCCGGTTATAGATATTCAATCGATAAGTGCTGACTTTTCCGTTTGAAAACGTCTAGATATTAACTCAATTTTTGGACCTACGTGGTGCAATCACAATACTATAGCTGTGATGAGTCTTCATTCATAATATTTAGTAAACAAACATGTACACTACCAATAGTAATGTCATAACAAATTCTGTAAAATAAAGACTTCATTAAGAAATGTTCTGTTTTGCGTTGATTTAACGAAACAGAATGTCTGTGGTAATAGTTAGATCTAGTCTGATAGAATATTGCAGTTGGCTGGAAAAGCGAACCAATCAGGTTCGCGTTTCCGCCCAAATGATATATTCCATCTGAGCGAATCTAAAAATGTATTTATTTATTTATTTGGTTTTAAAGACGCTTTAACAGCTAGGGTCATATCGCGTCGGTGACAGTTTTATGGCTGTAGGAAGCTTTAGTACCAGGAGAGAACCACCTGGCAACGACGAGCAACTGTCAGCTCCCCAACATCGTAACTCCACACTGCAGCACAGACAATGCTAGATTGAAGACATACGCACCATCGACGTGCAGTACCTAAGTACACGGCGTCATCGTTCTCCAATATGGGCAATCGGGATTAAGTGCCTTGCCCAAGGGCACAACATGGGAATCCGAATCGATCGCTTAGACGGTCACCCATCCAAGGACTAACCGGGCCCGACGTTGTTTAACTGCGGTGATCCGATGAGAGAATCTAAAAATAGGCGATGGTCTATGTAAAAGTTATTGTTCCACGCCATAGTTGGCTTATATTAGCATAAGCATGTGACTGGTAGCTTGAGATCTTGGTCAATTCCTACTAATAAAATGGACACATCTGTTTTCAATCTCCCATTAGGCACTGTGCCCACCATTTAAGTCTATTGAAGAGTAGTAGTCCAAAACTTGGGACGGGAGTCTTCCGGTGTCATTCTCTGGTAACTAATTATACAACATTCGCCAAATATGAAACATCTTGCGTTTCCATTTACAAAAAGCATAAAATATTAACAATTTCAACAAACTCTAAAACTTTTCGGGCATATCCGATCTCCATGAAAAGGTTTTAACATAATTCTACCGAGCTAGATCAGTTTGAATGTAAGTTTATATTTATTTATTTATTTATTTATTTATTTGTGTTTGACGTCACATCAGCTAATAAGGTTATATCGTGACAAGAAAGAAAGTAATTTTGTAATAGAATATTATTATTGTAGATCCATGAACCCCTGGATACATTTCACCAGATGGATTTGACCGACATGGGTGAAAAAGCCACACGAGAGGTAAGTCAAAAACAATAATGTTAGATCTCAAGCAGAAACGAATACTATAAAACTTTTATAAAATAAATCATTAGCATTTTAAAAGATATGGCAATTATAACTGGCAAATTTTCAGATCTTTGAAAATGCTAATGGGTCATTTTAACCCTTTAAAGTCATAACTGGATAATACAATTCTAGAAAAACAACTGTGAAGGTTTTTATGATCTTGGCTCCTGAATGGGAAAACGAATGTGTGGGTCTACACCATTAAAGCATCAACTTCTGTAAAACAACGGAAATCCCATGATATTTCAACTTTACTGTCACAAGTTTGGTCACCAGTATACACGCTGTCGAGTGCTAATGGTGATAGTTGCATCAAAATTTTATTTGGCATCTAAAATACAGCACTTGGCTCCAAACTGTAGCTCCAAAAAATAATGTTGGTAGGTCTCAAAATATTGTGGTCTGTTATTTCATTGCGTCATTTTCCATAAAATCGCCGTCTGTCGCCACAGGTGAAATAGAATTCACACCTCTCTAGCAATCTATAAAAAACAGGTTTACTGATGACCGGCTGTGTTATGTGTCAACTAAATTATAATAGTGTATCCTTTTAATCTGATTCTTATAAAAAAACATATCTTTGTTACTTAATCTTCTTTTATCTTGCTCAATCTTTTTTATAAGCCTTCTGGAAGATAATAAACTATTTGCTACTATAGTTAAGTAGGATTGAATAAACAGTGAATAAAGTGAGGAAAGAATAACAATGCAATTATTTAGTTAACGTTAATAATATCCTATTTATTTTATTTGTTTGCTGTTTTATTTATTATTGTCATTAAATGAAGTTTGAATGACTTATTAGCCTGTAAGCTTTTAATTACTTTCGCCACGATTTAGGGTACTAACCGTGAAGTACTTGTGACGACATTTCGTTCCCGCATTGACCTTTATTTCTAGTTCTCCGCCAAATCTGTGCCTTTTGCTATCGCACCTTTACCCAGTACAGTGCCCAATTTTGGTGTTTTTATTAAACTTTTAATTTAAACTTCATTATTTATGTTTAGTTACATACATTTTTGTAATATATTGATGTCGACCAGGTCAATTTTTAACGATTATGGCTGAATTTTCGGGTGACGTTATTGATATAGCTATCACCAAAAATTAAATGTCCGCCGGTTTTCATAACATGTTAGTATGTTGTACAATTCAAAGAATTAAGATATATATGTTTTTAGTTTTTCGATTTATGGTCGGTTTAACTTCACCTCAATTTTTAGGATTTTTTTTTTGTTATAAAAGCCGATTTTCTAACAAATATAGCTGTCCATTTATACACACAGCTATGAAATGGCACACTCTGATGTTAAGAGTGTCTGCATTCTATACAGTTTCAAATTTCAACCTTCACACAGATAACGTCATACTGATGTCGTTTTCATCAAAGTTTTATATTCACCATGCTATTGAACTCACCTTCTCAAAATTGGGGAAATATAGTCTCCAGCAAAAAGCATGTGTAAAAATGCAATCAGTTTTTAGCCGGCAAACAATTCGTATGGGGGATGTCGTTGCGTTGACGGTCGGATGTCAGCGACGCAAAAATTTAAGTTCGTCCGATTTATGTTGTCGATCTTAAAAGTAAAAACAAATAACCGTGCTTGGAATTTTTTATTTAACGTCATTTTCGACGTTTTAACGTCAAAAAGGATTTCTATGCCCAAACAACGTGCGTTACGCCTATAAGCATTACCATAGCACTTACATGCATCAAACTTCTCACGTTGGCGTGACAACAACTGTCCACGAATATTGCCAGGTTTTTCTATTACTGACGCAAAATGTTTTGAGTTAAAATGCTAAAAACGTAAAAAGGGTAAATGCACATTTTAGTGTATCAAGCGTACAACTATTAACTTAGAACTCACGGAGACCAAACTTCGTATGTCGGCGAAGTGGCGATAGCTTTGAAGCGCCACCAAGTGGTTAGATTACGCGAACCTTTCAGCTTGTACCACGCCTATGCCCACGCCATAGCTCTTGCAGGGACCAAGCTTCGCGTGTCGATGCGACTGTGATAGTACTGAAGACAAGACTTTGTGAAGTTTGTTTGCGATCAAGGCAAAATGTTTGAAGTTACAATACAAATAACGTCAGCAACGAGAATATACCGCTTTCAATTTGCGTCAAGCCTATTTCTAAACATAACGTCTATGTAGACCAAACTTCGCATGTGGACGCAGCAGTGCCAGCTCCGAAGCCTTGCTAATGTTTTATGGGTGTCTCCACAAACCTTGTGAACTTACAACGGAAATAGAGTCAAAATGATATATCCATTTCAACATGTGTCAAGCATATATTCATCATAGTAGAGATCAGACTTGTCAGCCAAAACGGCATTGTTTCACGCCTAGGCGTTGGCCGTACTTTGTTGAATGATTGCAAAGCCATCTAGTGTATATTTTTATCATTTGAGGGTTTGGGTTTTTTGCAACTTCAATATTTGAACACGCCAGGTAATAATAATGTAAAACAATTTACTTGAATGCAACAGCTTTACAAGAAAAAATAACCCAAATTTGAAGCCGTCACTCTATGTGAATGGTTCTCTTATAACAGAAGTAAACGTACACAAACATCTGAGACTAACGTTTCCACACTCGGGATCGTAGAGTAATCATATAGATGGTAGTGTCGTAAAGCGTATACTGTCGGGAAAATTAGCTCCCTCAAAGCGCTTGTCAACTTACTTGCATTTAGCGGCGGAATAGCCAACCGTACTTCTGTCCCAGCCCGAATAGCCACACTCCTGAATTCAGGAAATACATGCATTTTATATTAAAAGAGTTACTCATAACAACGGTTACTTATTAACATAGGTCCAAAACAATAATTAACCCCTTTTGGAGAACAGGACGTATTATCAAGCAGCTTGTACTATTAAAGAAGGTCAGTTGCTGATAACCAGCTTATGACCACATTCTAATATACTCGACTACAATACAAACACTAAAATTACTGCTTAATCAACCAAACAGTTAGCACCTGGGTTTCCATAATAATTTTTGAAAAACGCCTTGGAATTTTGTTCTTTTGAATTTCACTTCAAAACCAATCTATGGCAATAGCATTGATAAAGTCAGTCCAATGATAAATTGCCTCCGTAGTTTGAAATATAAATTGTACAGGTAAGCTTTGGAAACACTGTGAACTCATTTCAAACTCCCTCTTTTTGACTACGTCGATGTTATCTGGGATACATTCCAAAATATGCAGCATTCCTAGAAGTACAGGTCATGAGCGTATCTGTCGTGGAACTGGTTTTATTACACTCCAAGAGCGAAGAAAAAGCTATGGCTGGAAATGCGCCTCATTATACCAGAGCAATGATTCCGCCCCATGTGTCGGAATATACAAATTATTCACTTCGTTCATCATATAATTTACGTGAAATACAATGTCGGACTAAACTTTATTCTGGTTCCTTTTCGCCGTTTGCTGTGAGACTCTGGAATGACCTGAATATAAATATGAGAACCAGTGAATCTCTACAGGTGCTGAAAACATCCAGAGAATAAACGACCCAGTCATTCCAGGGAATTATCGTACGGGTGGGAGAAGAGGCCAGATATTGCACTGCTAATTAGATTAAGATGTAGCGATTCGAATGGTCACATGTATGAAAGATTTCTGCGCGATAAACCGAAATGTTCCTGTGAACACGAAAATGAGGATTCTGAGCGCCACTTTCTTGTCTGTCCAATCTGTAATACCGAAAAGAGAAATTATGTGTCAAAGTATAGGCTGCATTATTGAAGCTATTAGTATTATCTTATCAGGAAATGAAACATGAACGGACTCAGAAAAAACTCGCATTTTTAGAGCCATATATAACTATACTGAACAAACAAGGAGATTCCAATGAATGTCCGAATTATAGAATAAGTTACCTCATTCAAGTTATTATATCCCAATACCCTTCTGAAATGTCCTATCCAGACTCATGTCACAGGTTAGTATGACAGAAATTTCGATTGATAAGGGACTGTGTCTAGAACAAACTTCACAACTCTGTTCTTGTTTACGCACCATTATTGGTAACATAAGACTGCATATTTTATGTATCGGTCAGGTCTATATATAGGCAAATCGTACCCTGAGTTCCAATGTGTTATATGTGCCTACTGGCACATAAAACTCATTGGAACTCGGGGGGGGGGGGGGGGGGCGATATGCCTGTTTACTAAAACCTTTCATGACGAATAAAATATTGGTTATAAAAATACAAGGTGTCATCTGCAACGCCTTCGCAATTCAGATAACGCATTGTTGCACTCAAAGGAAGATGCCTGTTATTTTTTTCTCATTTACAATCAGCTTCCATTTAACCTTTTACCTAACATGGAACACAGACGACACTTGCATTAAAAAAATCTTGAATAATTATTTTTTTCATTTTTGTCTCAAAAACATAGGTTATGACCCCTTTTTGGAACAAGTTCGTCGATCACGTTCCAAAGAGGGGTCATAATCTATGTTTTTGAGACAAAAAATGAAAATTAATTGTCGCTTTTTGAGAATATTGATGGTCGGTTCTGGCTGTTACGTAGGGTAAAGGGTTAAGACTAAAAATTGTTGTTTGGCACAGAAAATTCATTTGGAATCAAAGAAAAATCCCACTTGGCACCACAAAATGTCAGACTAACGTCAACTAGTCACTCAACTAAAGAATTCCTTTTTGTGTACCACAACGATTGTAGAAAATGGATAATTCAACGATACAAGACCTGATGCAAATGTGGCCTTTAGTCTTAACAACAAATTCTGTCCCCTTTTCGCACAAAGTTTTTCAACTAGTTTAAAAAAAAATGCTGTCGACAAACTAAAATTCCTCTGCCTTTCTAGAAATAAAATACAATACTCAAAGAAGTCATGGAAAACACACTGAGACGAACAATTACAACGGGATTTTCGCAAACTATATTGATAATGTAGTTAGAACGGACCTCTAATTGAATGTTTCCGCCACAAAATTGGCGAGGAACAAAATTGTACACTTCTTTTAACATACAGGGAATCCAGACGTATGCGTTTTCATTGGACATGAATGATAATAATTTCATGTTTCATATCTTTTTTTTTTGGGGGGGGGGGGCGTTTGGAAGAGAGAGCGAGAGAGAGAGAGAGAGAGAGAGAGAGAGAGAGAGAGAGAGAGAGAATAAGGTATGCAACATCTTTAAGAGTGTATTCCATACTTCTCCCACAACGACAGAATTAAGGGGCCCATCACGACTCAATCACCTGGAGCTCGTGTTTCTGTTCTGGGTTCCCGTCATAGCAATCTTATTGGGAATAAGCATTAGGTGTGTGCTCAAAACTTTTACTCCTAAGATGCGAACGGAACTTCCAACGTTTCATTTGCTTCTTCGGCGCCTCTAAAGGAGTGGAACCGCAAGTTTGGCTATATATTTCTCCGGGGAAATTTGTTGAATGTGGAAACAAAACTGCAATGTTCTCAGTCGTAGAGTTTCATTATCCCCAACGGTAGCTTTGTGCATTGCACGCTTCCAACAAGCTACTTAAGTCTGCACTATATATATTTGTGAGAAGGCGATTCTAGTGACCGTGCACCCAAGATGGAAATGTTTCTTACGTCCCCGAATGCAAGAGAAAATATAGAATGAACGACACACACTAAAACTCAATGTGTTACTTCTTATTATCCACAGTTATCACAAAATAGTTTCGGTATAACAAAAGGATGAGTTCAAGGGCTTTGTACTTTATTGCTGAAATAATAAATAAATACAGTTTAGAGCCAATGAATCTACGTAAGTGCTCTCAGGCTTTACAAATAAAATAAAGAAAACATACGCTCTGTGAAATCTCGTAATTTGGGTCATAAATTAAATTAATTCAAAATGAACTGGTTCTGGGTATAATTTTTTGAAAAGATGTGTTTTAAAGCCAGTTTTGAATGATTTGTAAGTTTGCAATGACTGCAGGTGATCAGACAGGGTGTTCCAGAGAAAAGGCCCAGCAACTGAAAAGATCAGATCACCTGCCTTTACTTGGTCGCCTGGGTTATGGCAGAGTATATTCGCAGATGAGGATCTTAGAGATCTTGAGGGAACATAGCGCTGAACTAGATTGCTGAGGTGTGATGGTGCCAATCCATTAAGACATTTATAGAGGGTGATAAGAACTTTGAATGTGATGCGTTCTTCAATAGGGAGCCAATAAAGGTGGTAAAGAAGGGGTGTGATATGACATCCTCCTCCTTAAAATGACTCTCGCAGTTTTGAACAAGCAGGAGTGTCTGCAGCAGGGACTGTTTACAACCATACAGTAGAGAATTACAGTAGCCTAAGCGGCTGATGACAAATGCATGGATTGACTGTTTCGCGATCTCTTCGTCCACAACTCAGCGTATCCTGCTCATATTTTGTAAGTGGTAGTAGGATATCCGACACACCTGTGTGACATGACTGTCATCAGACAGGTGCTCATCCACGAAATATCCTAGAGAGAGATCGAACGACTACCAAATATAGGTTGTATTCGTGATACTTTTGCAAGCTGGCGGGGTAGACCTTGGTAGATAACCTCCGTTTTATCGGGATTCAGTTTCGGGAAATTTGACGTCATCCACGATTTTATATCATTCACACATCTTTCTAGTGCGTGGACCGCCCGTTCCTTATGCTATGCCTTGAAATGAATATAGAGCTGCGTGTCGTCCGCATAGAAATGGAAACTAAGTCCGTGCCTACGAATAAGTCCGTGAACCGAATATTCAAATATTCGTTCCTGGAATGCAGTGTTCAAATATAAACTTGACTTAGGAATATTCGTGCCCCAACTTTCTCCTGAACAAACATCAGTTACGACCATAACGCCTTGAAGCCAGCGGAATAGTATAGACGTGAGTTGATGGCAAATGTAACAACACCCCTTGCGGTAAAATTACCATCATGTTCTAGGTTATCTTAACTGAAGCAATGGGGGACTTTGTAAATTAATGTTGCTTCTGGAAAGCAAATAATTATATAAGTTGAGAATTGGACGACGAGGCTGTGTTAAGTTGCTGGTCCCACCCTGTTACAGTGCGGCCACTGTGGACCCGTCACTTTCCACGAGGTGAGCAGTAATTAGATTGCAAAAACGGGTTATAGGAATAATCATCAAAAATTTAATTAATGATGCACAGGGTACAACCATGTGCTTTATTAATTACAATTTTGCTGCTGACGATTATTTTGTTATCTGGTGAACGCATGCGTGGACATCAATGCCCATGGGTGGATTACGACCAGTCTAGTGCGACTTATTTTAGGCAGTACCGCACCAGTAATTGAGCTTACGACCTTTCCGGTCATGCTTGTTCTAAACTACTATTTATCTGACCAAACTTTCTTAACTTCTAATTGGATATTCCCGATATATTTTCATGTCGAGGGTACCAGAAATGCAGTCCTGTGCACTCTGCACTTTTTATCCTTGTACCTAACGAATCGACCACACCCGCCCGCGTAATATGCAAATTCAGCAGCTGAAAAAATATTTCCTAAAAAATGCAACAAAACCATATCATGTGACCCCTCTTTGGCACGAGCTCATTGAGCTCGTCCCAATGAGGTATAACATGATATGGTTTGGTTGACATCGCTGACAGGTACGATTTTGAAGTGTGACACACGACAAAATAAAACTTCTAAGTAGAAGATATGGAGATCGTGTCATATTTTCCCGACCTAGGAAGACACGTCACGGAAATTAGTTGCGTCATGTTTAGTTGTTATGGTAGCCCGCGTTTTGTATACTGGAGACGGCCAACTTGGTTTCTAGTTAGCACGTGGTTGCTATGTGATCCAAAAGCCTCTAATAGGAAGCGCCCCAAATCATCAAACCGGACTTGGCGAAGCCACGATTTAGGGCTTATAATAGTAACACGTTATACTATTAGGCGCGTTCCTTTGTATAATAGTAATTTTATTGGATCTGATTGCTGTAGAATCCTCGTTTATTTCGTAGAACTACCCACGTAGACCCGAGCACCTTTTAGTTCGCTCGGATTTCCCACTCAATCCTCGGTCTCTATCCGCTTATCTCAGGTAGGATTCCCCCAGAATCTTCCTTTGTTTCGCATAATATGAGCGTTCCTTTGTATACGAGTAAATCTAATGACCCAGCATCCTCGGTTAGATCAGTTTTAACTTGTTGGTTACCATCATTAGCTTTTCTGTCTGTGTCAGGATCGAATCAATGGGACCAAGACCACATCTGAAGTTCTTCATGATGCTGGAGCACAACATCCGTATCACAAAGCATGTTGATTATAGAAATAATAATGCTTTATGAAATATATTATATTACATTACATTTGAAAATATTCGAAAAACATGTCTCTAAAAATAAACAGCCTTGGGAAAATATATTGTTTAAATAAATATTTGAAACATTCTGTTGCCATCTTGCATTATTGTTGAATATCCCTGATAAGAAAGAGGGTGATTTGATGACCTTTGGACCTAAAAATTCAATTTACTTGTGTGTTTTCGTAGGGAATTCCCTAAAAAATATGTGCACCTTTACCGATGCTTCCCTTCGTTTCATTATTTCTCTCTTATTTGTTGCATGACCCCCTGTTTTAGGGTCAGAAAAAGGTTGTCTGAAGAGCTATACTTAACAAAGATATTTGAAATTGAATGCCAAAATTAAAGTTACGCGATCATATTTTTTTCGCCTGAACGTTATAATGGTGACCTATGGGAAAATATTAAATTCTGTGATACCTAATTGATTTCATCTAAGTTCCCAGTCAGGATATTTTCGTCTGGACTGGAGTCGGAAATATCGAGTTGCTGATGCTAGTAATCGTGTTGAACCTCCTAAGGCTATATTTACTACATGGACTTATGTCATGCACGCAGTCGGTAATACAAATGGGGTAGATAATACCCGATTCGGGATGTTGGTGGCCCAGCATGGCCAATTTGTCGTACCGGTACGGTCTGTGTTAACTAAAAAGGAAGTTACACCAAGGCCACTGCACGTATATTGTATTTTTATCTAACAATCATTTTGATTTTGGCCTGTAAAACACAAAAAACGGGTATGTATCACACAATGCGTTCAGATTCCGTATCATATAGACGACTCATTCTGATTCCGTATCATATAAGCCTAGACGACTCGTTCCCGGTAACTTGGGGGGGGGTGTGTGAGGGGGGGGGGGGGGGTTGTCAAAACAGACGCATGAATACGTTATATGTGCTTTTCAGTGATCGCGCCAGCTGATCGCTAACAAAACAAATCAAAATTCCTTACAGTTAGCGATAGAACAATTAACAGCCAATGACCACCCACGCCCTCACAATAAACACTGATTAAACGAAAGAAAACAAACCTTTACTAGTTAAAGGGTTGGAATGGACAAACTATTTAAAAATGAAGTGCCACTGAGAATGAATAATTTGACAACACAACTTTGAAAAAAAAATGGGGGTGCCGCGTTACTCATTGTTTGCTAGAGTGCACAACAATATAGTCCCATAAAAAAAACATTTCCTTTAAACTTTTTCTCTCCCAACATTATGTCCCGAAACTGTATTTATAATTTAAGCCTTAATCTTTTTATGTGGCAAAATTGTTAAATAAATGAATTAACTTGATAATGTGCATGTCCTGTGATTTGCATCAGATTCTCGGTGGAGTCCAAAAATGGGCAAAGCCGGATCGTTGAGTTCCCATTCTGGACACCACCTCAAATCTGATACAAATCACGGGACATGCACATTATCATGATTATCTGTATTTATAGAAGTAAACATGTTTATAAATGTCTTTATTTCATTTTCTTTTTTCCCCATTACGTTTTTTCCTAGTCAAAAATGATTCTTTCTTTCCTTTTCTTTTTTTCAGTTCCTTTCTTTCCGTTTGCCATGGCAAAGTCAGTCGAAAAAGTGACATACTCCTGAACGAAATTAAAGTAGCTTCGGACGCGGCAACTCCTTGAATTCTTCTTCTCTCATCAGGAGACCTGGTGAGAGAGGAAGAGTTGAAGGAGGTGCCGCATCCGAAACTACTTTCGGAAAAAAATCAAGGAGGAGAAACATTTATGAATTTGAGAACTTCGCGGTGATTCGAAAATTTCCGAAATAACGCGACGCGAATCGAATCATGGACACGATTTCGAATTAGAGCCCTATTTCCAATCCCGCCTTATCAAGACAGCAGACAGATGTGGTGTCATTGTAAGTGGGTTATTATTTGTTTTCCCCGTTGGAAAAGGCGAAAAGTTAATCAGTTCTTGTCTACTGTGGTACACAGCCTGTTTACTCACAAACTAGGACCCAGTAATCATTACGCGGTGTGTCGAAGCCCTCTAACATAGGCATAATCGATCGGCAGAACTCGACGTTTTATTACACACCCATTAAGCTTTAATTACTTGTATTAAATGGAATCGTCGCTATGACATAAATGTTTCTGTATTCAGCTGGTGATGTGCCTTTTCCTCCGCACCGTTTTGACTTTCTCGTCGAGTCATAAGTTACGCTTCGAAAGGTTTCCAAACTTCGTTATACAATTATCGATCGTCCGTCGCGTAGTGTGAAAATAAAAAGCTGGTTTGCAAATCCGCCCAAATATGTCGTTATAATTTTACTACTAGTAATAACCAACGAATGGTTATGCGTGAATGGGCATCAGCCAAAGAGAAAGGGCGATACAAATTTCAAGAAACACGCCCAATAAAAAAGATAACGAATGTGATTTAGACTGGCTCCCTAGAGATTGTTTTGATTCTTAATCGATCCATATGATCAGTACAGCTGCTAACAAAAATAACTGACTCCTCACCTTTGAGTTTAAACATCGGATTCATAAATTGTTTATTTAAATTAATTTTAATGCATCGGGATGTGTAATAAACACAGAACGCGATGTGTGATTGAATCGGTGGGTGTTTTACATATCTCGTTGGAATGGTGTACGGCTCTCGCTAAACATGACTACACCATTCCAACTCGTTACGTAAATCACCAACCGAATCAAACATACATTGCGTTCAGTCTACACTGCAAAACATATAAGTTCTCTTTAGAACCAAAACTGGTTCTAATCTTGTCCCTGAGATGGAACCAGTTCTGTGTAAACAGTATTTATTTCAAATTAAATAAATTTATAAAGATTAACATTAAATATTAACATAATTAAACATAAATTGAGGGGGTTTCAGCCGTAAGTTTAGAGCTTATACGAGGTTGTCTCAAATCATTATTAAGCTAAGGAGATATGAACAGTTGGCATATCAAACCAGTTTTGGTTCTATACAGAACCAAAACTGGTTCGATATGCCAACTGTTCATATCTCCTTTGTTTCAAAATGTTTGGCGACTGCGTTGAATAAGCACCAAGTTTACTGCTGAATCTACTTCAGTTCATGCAATATTCTGTTAAAATTGAATGCTAATCTAGGGAAATTTATTTGATTTGAAATAAATACTGTTCAAATGGAACTGGTTCCATCTCAGGGACAAGATTAGAGCCAGTTTTGGTTCTAAAGATAACCTATATTTTTTGCAGTGTATATATCCATGTTGCGGTAACGATTAACTATTGTGCGGAAATATGTGAACTTACGCGCCAATAAATAACAACAATAATATCCTTTGTTTACTGATGTTTTTCAGAAATCATTTGATACAAATCAATCTCACAGTACAAACAAAAGCGTTTTATTCAACACCTTTCTCAGGTTTTCATTTTTATATCGAGATTGTCATCAGTTCCGATCGAGTTAACAGTGCTTGGGTTGTTTTTATCGACAGATCGAGTGTCTTGATGGTATGTACAGCAATGAACAATTATCTTAATGGGTTTGATTTCGAAAGCTTTTATCACAGTATCAACGGTGTATATCCACACCCACACATATTGAATCCATTGTTTGTCAAATAATAAAACGCAGTGTTGTATACTAATGGACTAGAATGCCATGTCCTTCCAACTTCCTCTTAATGTCTTTTACTAATTTAAAATGTTCGCATCTAAAAGACGCAAGGATTTAAACAACATCACCTTTGACACATTCGCGCTAATACTCATGTCACTGTCTCCGAGTTTGAAGGGCGGTGGATATTGATTAATTTCGAATGGCAGCTGGAACATCTTTTACTGGCTTGGGCTGGTTTCTTGTGTTTGCGTGGAATCAAAACTGAATAATTGTTTTGCATTTGTATTTGTGTTACGGCTAAGCGAGCATTGCCTAAGGTCAAGAAAATCTCCCATTTGGGGTAGAATTGAATCTAGAATCGAATTGAATCATTCAGACGATACTGAATCGAATCAAATCTCGAGTTGAATCGCAACGCTTCTTAAGTTTTAAATATTTCACCATCTCACACCTGTAAATAATGTTAGTTCCCACCCATGTATTGTATGGAACGGCGATTCGCCTGAAAGGGCAAACAGTACGGTCGCCGTAGGCTGGTCGTAATCCACGCGTGGGCAATAAAGTCCACGCATGCGTTTACCAGGTAAAAAAAATCATCATCAACAAAATTTCAATTAATGAAGCACCGGGTTGTACCCAGTGCTTCCTTAATTAAATTGTTGATGATTATTCCTGTAATTCGTGTTTCGAATCTAATATTATTGCGTCCGACGATCCACCTGTGGAAAGTGGCCAGTTCACTACGGCTGTACCGTATCAATAAAAATGCGGAATATTCCAGAATGAAAGCAAAACAGTTCCTGAAGAATAACTTCTCTGAACCTTTCTTCTGTTTATCAGGTCTCCTGCAGAGCAGGCTTGGTGATAGAAGAAGAGAACAGATGAGACACTTGGTAGGATTTTGAGAATATCTCTTCCATTCGACAGTTTCAGAGTCGCTACGACTCGAATCTAATCAAGGCGTTTTCGAATCCGAGTCCCGAAACCGAACGTCCAAGACTCACAGATCCGTAATATTGCCGCGCCCTTTTCGTACCACTGACAAATTTACGTTTTTTTTCAATTATCCTGCGTTGAAGTAAAATTAGCCCTTGGTCAAGTTAACACTTTCGTGCTGATGTGCATAATTAGTATATTTATGCAAAAAATGCTGTAAAACAAAGGTGAGGTTGATAATGAGGTCCAGTAAAAAAATAATCTCTTGCTACATTGAAATCTTGAATGGCATAGTCCTATGGAAAATAATGTACAACGTTCATTGAGAGCTACAGTAATAATTTAATCCTAAGGCCCAATAGGGTCCAGCAGGGCTGTAGGATAGAACTAGGGTCCAGCAGGGCTGTAGGATAGACATAGGGTCCAGTAGGGCAGTAGGATAGAAATTATTGCTAATCTTTCTTACAGATATGTTGCATTATGTGTCTTTGCATGTTCCTATTTTTGAAACAATAAAGTTTTCGTAACGCGCTAGAAGAATTATTTTTGCAGCCTTGTGTTTTAGTCAAACAGATGTATTTATTTCATTTCTTGGTGAGAATGATACAGTTAAAACTAGAAGCCCTGTCATGAAATGCGCACAAATAGCACGTTGATCTGCGCGTTAATGTGCGCGTTATGGCCATAGTAAAGCTATCAAATTTTGTACATATGGCCTGTGCACAAGCAATGTTTCAGCCGATGGACCTCCGGGTAACCCGGAGGTCCATTGGCAGAAACATTGCATGTGTTTGCCATGAGTAACCAGGGGAATCTGCCGTGATTTGGATGCCATTCGATATGGCAATCGCGCGCAATTCCAACGCGCAATTAAGCCTAGATAAGAGCACTATTCGTGACAGGACTTCTAGTTTTAACTGTACATAGAGGCTGTCAACACTATTTTAGCGAAGGGGATTGTCTCATGAGTGTAGAGTTAAAAGTCTTAATTTTCCCGATCGCTTGCATGCACACCAATGAGATAATTTCCGATATTCACGAAAATAGCGTAGATTTTCTTTTTATTGTATGTCACGAAGCATTTTACAGCGTAATATTCAACTTAATGCGACTGCAGAAACGTACGTTTCCAAACAATAACAAAGATCAGCTTATCGTTATTTCAAGCCTGTACTAACCAAATCACTCAAAGGAAAGAAATAGTGCCACTTTTCCATGATAATTTAACCAATTAATTGTTCAACTCACAGATGAAATTTAATAATTATAATACTACAAGCGAGAATATTCAAATATTTTTCATTAATGTTTATTTTTAGAACATTTAAATGTCAATTTACAACAAGGAATTTGGAATTTCAGTGCGCTGACTCCCCCTCCCCCCCCCCAAAAAAAAACAACAACAACAACAAACTTCCTGGGCAAATCGATTAACAAGGTTTTTCGGAAAAGTTGCCCAGTTCGACGCTCACCATCACTCTCATAATCACTGTCTATACATCTAATTATTTTACTTTATTATTTTCTTTTTTATTGAACATCTAATTTTTCAATCATAGAATCACCAAAATGGTTGAAATGGCATGCACTTCTGATACTGCTGGTAAAAACAGCAAACTTTGTCAGTCTCCACTCAACTATTGCAGGTAACGATGACTCGTATATTTGGGCAAGTCACCCAAAAACAAAAAGTCATATATCACCAATACATCAAACATAGAGTTAATAAAAATGTGAAGAGTTTATGAAAATAAAACGTTTAACGTTCCATGAACACTGGTCTGATCCTGGCATTCTCTTTTTACGCTGAATTGTTTTGTGTTAAACGGTCCATGTATTCGTTTTCAGAATTTATGGTATCCGAATAATTTGATTCAGTTGCAAAGATTTCACATCACTGGTCGGCAAATAACTGTGTACACGAGAGCCAGATTATTTCATTTGATTTGATTCACACTTATAAATGACATCTGACTTCCTCGCAAGAACTTTGTCAGTTAATAAGATCGGATCATGGCTGCTTTGAAGCAACCATGACTAGATTTGATGAAAAATTCCTCTAAATGTAATTCAAGAAGCCATTGGACAAAACGTCTATTCAGTTTACAGAGCGCAAAATGGGCTAAATGTACGCAAATTACACTTATGTTACAAGAGATTCCCAGACCTGGGGCCAATACTATACAACTTTTACAAGTGTATTTTCTAGAATTGAATTTTCTAGTTATGACTTTAAATGGGTTGAAATGAACCATTAGCATTTTCAAAAATGTGGTAAATTGCCAGATGGGAAATTGTCATATCTTTTAAAATGCTAATAATTCATTTTAGTCAGTTATATTAATAGGTAGAAAATACAATTCTAGAAAAACACAATTGAAAAATTATTATTGTTTTGGCTCCTGGTCCGGAGTATCCGCCATCAACATGCAATGCGTTAAAGCAGTCACACAACACCCAACTACAAGATGGTCTTGGGCAACAGAAAATTCAAACGATACATCAACTCCACACGAGTTTTTTGACGTGCCAGTTTTGATTCCGTCTCCAGTCCGTTTATTATCTATCTGAATTCATCTCATTATTAACGATATTTATTTATCTATTTACAGGCGTCACTCCGTTCCCAATAAAGATATAGTCTAGAAACCTCGCTCGTTTATTCCCTGTTCTAGCCAACAGAGAATAAATATAAAATTTTGGTTTGAGGTACTATTTTTAATTAACCTTCACCAAACACGAAAGACAGACGACCCTTGCAAACAAATTGTTTGAATAATTGAAAATTTCAATTTTTCGTCTCCAAAACATAACTTATGACCTGTCATTGGAATGAGCTTGTAAGCTCTGTTTTGGAGACAAAAATAAAAAACAATGAAAAGTGTATGGCATTACGCGTATACTCCATATACAAAAAATTATCCCGATATCGACAGAGTGAGTTATGTATGATTATATAACAGCAGGTATTTACTGACTAATCAGTGTTGATTGGAAAAACACCTACATAATAAGTTCTCTTCTCTAAATCATTTTTCTGTGCCTGAAATTTTTTTTTTTTTTTTTCTTTGTGGGGGGGGGGGGGATTTTCTGTATCAAAAAATCCTTTAAATGTGAAAATCGGTCCAATAATTCACGTTTTGTGTTCTAATAAATTTTGAAAAAAAAATTCGAATTTTGACGATCCCGTGAAGCAGTGTGGCTCTTCCATCTATTGGATTTACATGACATAAAATAGTCTGAACTCGCTTAATCGAGGTCATTGTTGTTGAAAAAAAACTTCTGATTTGCACATCTTTCTTTTTGAACATACTGGCAATTTATCTGCTTTTCGCCCCGGATATAACATCATAATCCGCCCAAATGTTAAATTAAAACGCATTTTTTATTCTATCTGACAGCCGCTATTTAACCCCAGGCGCGGGCGAGATTATCTTCAAAACACGGATCAGATCCAATTCGGGTAAAACCGGTCCGGGTTTCTCTTATCTTTTTCCCGGAGCTTCTTTAAAACACGGTATCAAAATTCAACTCGGGGCCATTCCGATCGATGAAGTGTGCCCCCACGGGAACGAAATGACGCCACCCAGGAATATATTACTTGAGTTTATGGTCACGAGAACACCGTCGTGACATCTTATTCAACCCGGGGAATCGGTCATATCAGCGATGACTGATATAGGTGATAAAACGAGTTTCGGCTCCCATTCTTTTTTTTTTTGGGGGGGGGGGGGGGGGGGGGAGGGGGTGATTTTGAAAATATAGGACCAAAACGCATGCTCTATTCAATTCGGCCAAGAGAACTTCATGAACTGCAACTGCTGGGAACCACGGGATCATTCCGCTTGTCACTTAACCCAACGTGGACCCCACGGGTGACACTTACAAAATAAATTCTAGGATTACAACTACCAATTTCCAATTTTGTTTCTAAGCATAGCTTGTGGTCCCTCATTGGAACGACTCTTTATTTATTTGTTTATTTACCAGTAAAACAGCGAGAGATTGGCCCACCTGTAATAAAAATGTCACGCCCAAAAGTGCATCAAATGCGCTTTGCCGGCAAAAAATATATAGATTCTTTTTAAATGTCAATTTTGGCGTAGGCTTTGGGGATTAACAACAAACAAAAGAAATAATTTAACACCCCACTGAACACAAGTAATTAATTGAGCTTAATTGTATACTGGTATGTCATATCTTCAACACCTTTTCCAAGTCTAATTTACTTATTAATCTGTCAAACTGCCCAAGCATTTGACGCATCTATTGCAAACAAACCCATGCTGGCTGGGGAGAATTATTATTACCAAAACACCAACATACAGACGACAGCGTCTGGCCAAAATGTTATCAGTCTACCCAGTTTCCAGCCACGAAAATAAACATACTAATTCCAAGAAAAAACGTACCAAATGCTAGAATGATAAACCCGGTCATCCATTAGTCTCCACCGGCCTACAGGACCAGGTGGCACTTGCAAGATAAATTCTCTAATAACAACTAAAAATTTGATTTTTTTTGTAACAAAACAGAGCTTGGGATCCCTCAATGGAGCGTCTCAATATCCACTAGCTCGTTCCAATGAAGGGTCATAAGCTATGTTTTTGAAACAAAAACTTAAACATAATAAAATTTGAATGCAGATTTTTGCATAGCCTGAGTGCTGGCCAAATTCGGCCATTGGTGTTGGGTGTAGGGCTATAGTGAATTTCCATATTTTGTCTCACTCACATAGTTTATGGCACCTCATTGGAATGCCCCCCCCCCCCCCGCCCGTCAGTGAGGGCCACGAGCTGTAAAAAAAGGAAAATATATAAAATTTTAGGGGGGTATTTCTCCAGGCGCGGCGGATCAGATTTAAAAGTGGGGAGACCATACTGTCGATCGCTGACTCACAGGAAGCGTGAATACGCCAGGGTTACGTGGGGGGAGGGGGGAGTGTGTGTTATGGAGATGGGAAGTAAATGTGGGCAAAATCTACGTTTAAGGGGCAAATGCCTCCCCCCACCCGCCTGGCACCCAGTGACGCCACCAATGTTCCATGCTTTTTTTCCAGATATTGGAAGTTGACAAGAAAATCCCATTGTGTGTGTCTTAGTATCAATCCACTTCCTATACTGCACTATAAATTTGTTTACCGTAGGCCATGATTCGTCCGTCCCTTGCTTCTAAAATTTCATGATTCCGAAGACTGAACTTAATTTGAAAAATCCACCCGAGTTGTTACGAAAATGACCGGAAGGAGTAGATGGATTTATTTATTAATTCTGTTCTATTCTTAATTTAGTTCATCAAAAATAATTACTGAGGTAAACGTGAAGCAGCTTTTCTGCAATGAAAATAAATCATATGCCGGGTTCGTAATGATCCCGAGTCTGAAAAACAGGCGCCGCAGTTAGTAAAGACAGGATGTATCGCCGAGACTGTCACATTATTGTTCTAAAAAACATAACAACGCACAGAATACGTTTTATTTTAAAATACTTCCTCTATTTGGTAATTTTATTTAAAAATGTCTCGACGAACTGTTTCGAGAATGAAGGTGGACAAGATCATGTTCGATGGCGACAAACTTACCTTTAATTATACAGGGGCGAATCCAAATGACATATCGGCAAAACATTTTATTTTAATACGGAAACAAGTTCAATATCTCGGAAAATACTGGGCGAATTGTTTAAAATCGGACATTATTCCGGGGTGCAATGATCTGGAAAAGACAGATATGGTATCCTTATGTCATTATTTTATGAAATGCAGGTTTTACAAATTCGCTGACTGAAAACTAATATTGCTAATCAGGTTCAGACTCTGGAAGAAATTTCTGGTCGAACACTAATTGGTTATGTAATGCTTCTCTCCTAACCACACTTGGGTACCCCACTTTTCTACACAAAAAGTGGGGTACGCGAAGTGTGGTTTTATATGGAGTGTACACGTAATGGTGCTTTTTGTAAATAGCGCTGGTCGGTTTTTGCCGTTCCGTAGGGTAAAGGGTTAAACGGAAGGAGTGCTGAATGTTTTTCTTTAACAAAATTAACATTGTTGTTGTTTCCTTTTACATTAAAAATTTGGATATAATTCAAACATACTCTGTAACTAGACATGATAGTCTTTCTCGACGGTCAATGCATGTTTCGAAACATTTCCTACGCACATTGCGTACTGTTTGCTGGTGAAATAAAGAACCGCGCGATAAAATGTTTCGTATCTGTAGGAGATTTTGTTGAGAAAAATTGTAGCATATGCTCATTAGTTCGGTTGTATGATGCCCTTTATTAAGAATGGTAGTCTTGTATCCATGGATCAGCCAGCCATATTCTAGCACAACTGAATGGACAAAATCTGTTCGACAAAATCAAAACAGATGATTCGAACGTCGTTTTGAATTGCTTTCATTAACCGTACCCGATTGTTCAAACAAATATTATCACCTCTCTACTTAATACGTTTGTCCCAAACAGACGAAATTTGTCAAGATACCAAATGCGTTTATTGTTCATAATATTGTTTAACAACTAATGATTACATTGTTAATGTACTTATACGTTCTGGGTCCAAATACGCAATTCCCATTGGTCAGCTGGATGAAAACGTCATGACCAAATCTAATTCGTTTTCCAATGAATACATTTGGTCGAAGTTTGACCCGCATTTACGGTAGAGCGCAGTTGACAGAATGTAATTCGGGCGTTGTTTGGGCTGGTTTGTATTCAACACTGAGTCCACAACTCTGAATTTTTCTCCATGTATTTTGGCACAGGTGATAAAAACATCCCTGAATGCGAACTGAAAGACCGAACATTGTCCGTATGGAGTTGTGAATAGCTGTTTCATAATCACAGCTGATAGTCGATAGATTCGGATAAAGATCTAATGACTGACACTCATTCATTATTGCAGCAAACATTTCGTCGTAGCAAATTTGCTCTTTTGATGGAAGGAATGCATAAACACATGTGACTGTCGATCCATCCTTCTTTGCACGTATGACAAACAACTGTTGGAAAACTTTTGGGGCTGCACCAAACGTTCCATCCAGGAACCACTCATCTGAATCACACAAAAATGTAAGACTATCAATTGTACCAAAAACTAGCACTCTTTTGTTATTAGAGCCATCATCTTTGTAATTGTCATAGAAAAGAAAAGGAAGATTGTCGACACCACCAGTTTTTGTGTACTCTTCGGGGATGCATTGGAGGTCGGCGAGTTGTTTTGGCTCTTTGGGAGCTGTGCCCCTTTTGTACCTTCTAACAGCACGTTTCACAGTCTCTGTTGACCCGGCAGCTACTCGAACATCAACAGGGTACTCGGATAATTTGTCCTTCACTATTTGAACAGTCTTTCCACGATTGCAAGATACTGAATCTTTTATTGATTGGCGAGCTTTCAATGCTTCAATGGCTGTTTGATCTTGGGAATGATTATGCACGGTCGAAGTAATAACTTTCGTTTTATTCAAATCAGTCAACAAACTACCATTGCATTTTGTTGTTCTTCGGGAAGAACATTCCCAACGAATACTGTCCTTGTTTGTTCTTTTCAAAGTATATGAATATCCCTCTAAACACAACTTTTCACCACCACGTGTAGTACGTATAAACTCCATATTGAATGTGATATGCATTTGCCATCCATATTCCCTTTATATACAAAAAAGCAGCAAAGCAGCCGACTTTGTTTATCCAACAACTCCAACATGAGCGTCACTCATGACCACTGAATACATTTGATCAATTGTTTTCAAGTCAGTAAATACACTTATGATATTCACTGATTGTTTTCAAGTCATTAAAAACACTCATTGATATATTAACTGCTTGTTTTCATTGACAATTCATAGACAATCAATCACCACTGAATAATTTTGACTCATTGTTTTCGAGTCAGTGAAAACACTCATTGATATATTGGCTTTCGAGTCAGTGAAAACACTCATTGATATATTGGCCGCTTGTTTTCATAGACCTTGTTGACGGGAAAATACTGTACCCGGGAAAATGAGATCGGGGCAAATATCCGCCTAAGAAAAAAGAGATCGGGGCAAATATCCGCCTAAGAAAAAAGAGATCGGGGCAAATGTCCGCGGGGCAAATCTCCGTATCCCCATTTAGACGGAACCTGCGCTCAACTCAGAGTTGTGTGCTTTGTCTTTTGTGTGAGGGTGGTTTTTCGCCTCGTTCGTTCGTTCGTAGATGTTTTATTTCGTCTTCTGCTTTGTTGTTTGGTAAAAAGTAGTTTAAACAGTTACGGAATGTAATTATAGGAATTGAATGCAATTTTTATAACCTTTATTGGAGTATGAACGTGTGGGAATGGGTACAAATTATGTATGAATCCTTCGGGATTCATACATAATTTGTACCCATTCCCACACGTTCATACTCCAATAAAGGTTATAAAAATTGCATTTAATTCTTAAATATTTAATTCTTTTGTCCGCACACGCCATAGTTTCTTGAAAACTTGTAAATAATAGGTAGTCCGAATAAATGCTTCTTTATCCACAAATATACAACCCAGGAGACAGACCGATGTGACCATCGGGAAAAGTATTCATAATGTACTTCTTCTGATGGCTTATGTCGACATCATGTTTGAAGGCGTTGGTACAGGACTTATTAGAGGAGCGATGCCCCACCCCTCCCAAGCACACACAAAAAGTGTATCAACAAATTTGTGGGCTTGTCTAAAAATGTTTCGGGCCTGACTTTTTGGTAGATTTACGATAAATTTAAATGGATGGAGAAAATTGCCAGCTCCCAGTTAGAATCGGAAATACAGTTAAAACTAGAAGTCCTGTCATGAAATGCGCACAAATAGCACGTTGATATGCGCGTTAATGTGCGCGTTACGGCCCAATTAAGGCTATCAAATTCTGTACATATTGCCTGTGCACAAGCAATGTTTCAGCCAATGGACCTCCGGGTTACCCGGAGGTCCATTGGCAGAAACATTGCATGTGTTTGCTATGAGTAACCAAGAGAACCCGCCGTGCTTTGGATGTCATTCGATATGGCAATTGCGCGCAATTCCAACGCGCAGTTAAACCTAGATAAGCGCACTATTCGTGACAGGACTTCTAGTTTTAACTGTACTATGTCTTTTAAACGCAGTGGAAAAGCATTTTCCAAAAGTGTTTCATGTCGGGTAAGGATACGCACCACTGACTATGGGGTTCAATGCTAGGAAATATTAGATACAAATTAACAATGCAATTCATTGCTAATTCCTATGCGAATTGTTTCGATGTCTCCCAATCACTAAATATTGTTGTATTCATTAAGTGTGAGCCCCCTGTAGCAACCCCGAAAATAAAGCAGTGTTTGTTTACTACGGAAAAAACCTCTATTTACTGATAAAAGAGGAACCAGTCATCAATGCCTAGGGTGGCAGTTCTCTGAAATGGGCAACACGGGTATGAACGCTTAACTTTATAATCGTGATCAGGCCACGATGAAAAAATGAATAAATAGTGTGCGATTGGCTCTCTTCGCCTCGCCTATACTTTCACAAGGCATTCGTTTCATCTGAAGATCTTAAGTTGCAAACCTTGGTTAATGTTAAAGAATTGAATGACCTCAGTACTTCATTTTGTGCTTGCGTCTCTCTGTATTGCCTTTTTTCACTATTTATCAGGGAGACGTTTAGAAAAGCTGCCTGTATTGTTATACCGGAGGTCACTTAAAACAATGTTTATTTGCCGTTTAAACTAATGTAGCTTTAAAGGCTGAGTTTACAAAATGGGGATGTCGTCACTGAAAATACTGAGGAAAGGTATTCCTAACCCTCTAGGTAACGTATCTACAAACACAGCATTCTCCGTCGGAACTTCGGGAAGTTAAGCAGTGCTAGTTTACTGTGTTCAATGAACTCTGTTTACCTGTAAAATAGGTCGTGGAAACGAATACATGGGGAGAACGTCATCTGAAATGGGCAACATGGGTATAAATGATTGGATGAACTTGACTGTATATCCATGTTTCGGCCACGAATAGCCATTGCGCTGGAATATGTTACCTTAAGCACCAAAAAGTAAATAAATATAAAAATATGGTACATCAGGTGCAGAAATAGGTGACCTTAACGCCAATAAATAAATAAATCAATAAATAAATAAATAAATAAATAAATAAATATACACACAAAATTGTAATTTAATACTTTACCCAACGTAATCGGTTTCAAAATTCATTTACATTATTAGAAGTAAGGAATGACACTTGGGCGAACTGATTTAACACTGACAATTCCCATAGACATTTTTTCGCCAGAGTGCTATCCTTTCGTGTGTACTCTGGCGAACTGATTTAACGCTGAAAATTCCCATAGACATTTTTTCGCCAGAAATGTCTATGAGAATTTTCAGTGTTAAATCAGTTCGCTCAATGCGACACAGACCTGGATTTCCTCTGGCGAACAAAATTAATGTCTATGGGAATTTCAGTGTTAAATCAGGTTGCCCAATGTGACACAGACCTGGATTTTCTCAGGCGAACAAATGTCTATGGGAACTTCCAATGTTAAATCAGTTCGCCAGAGTGCTATATTTTCGTGTGCACACTGGTGAACTGATTTAACACTGAACATTTCCATAGACAGTTTTTCGCCGTTTTTCGGCCGATGGCACTCTGGTGAAAAAAATATCTATGGGTATTTTCAATGTTAAATCAGTTCGCCCAAGTACACACGATCGTGAGTTTTCTCTGACGAACAAATATCTATGGGAAATTCAGTCTTAAATTAGTTCGCCTAAGTGCCATGCCTTACTAATATTATTTTCAAATTTGTCCACAAATTTGAAGAAAACCTTATCCTGTGACCCCACCCCCCCCCCCCTCTCATTGGACGAGGTGTGTCAAATAAGGTCATCACATGACATGGCTTTGTGGAAATTTTCTTCTTCAACTGCACAGTTTCTAAATTACGTTGACGAATGCGGCGGTGTTCATTGGATAAATGATTAAAGTTGAATTTGTGAGTCATGATGGTCGTGCCAGGTGACTGTTCGAACTTGTATGAGATTACTTGCTGCGTTAAAGTTGCAATAAACCTTTAAACTCAAAATACCGTTTTCCAGTTCAAAGGTATGCCACGTCCGAAGTTCACCTATGTAATTGGTTGGTTATTGGATTTGTGTGTCAGACAAATGAATATTTCCAACGTGCAACCAGTAAGTGGCACGTTGCAAGTGTTAACTTGTCCATTCCCAAATAAGGATAATTGACTTTTTTGAGTGATGGAATTGAACTTACATCGAATATACCATCAGTGTTCAATGGGTCAAATTGAGAGAAAATTACTTTAGATATTGTACTGCACGTTACATTCAATAGGTGCCTCTATTTTCACCCGCAGGGTATTTTTACAGACGAATGTTATTTATTTGTATGTACAGTCGTTTTGTTTTCTGCAATTTGCAACAAACGTCCAAATCAGTCCAATCTGAGAGACCTGTTTGGAAAAATGTACAAGTTTTTATTATACACTAGCCTGTGAATTATAGCAAATTTTCATAAAAAATATTTTTCGATATCCATCGACTCGATGGATACAGATGAATGTCCACCAGTAGCTTCTTAGGTGACGTCTCGTTACGCTGCATCACGTCACTTTGGAGGAACGACCAGCTGATCTTTGCTATTCTTTTGAAACGTACTCATTTCGAGTCGAAATGGGCTAAATATTGTGCAATAAAATGTCTCGTAGAATGTAATAAAAAAGAAAATCTACTCTATTTTAGTCAGTATCTGGAATTATTTCATGAGTGTGGACCTAAAAGTGTTATTTTTCACGAACGCTTGCGCTAGTGAAAAATAATACTTTCAGCTCCACGCGATGATTTTTTGTTCAGTAGCTTACTAAATATGACGTTACTCTTCGGCGCATGACGTCGCCTTGAAAGAACGATCAACAGATCTTTGTTATTGTCTTGAAACATTTTGCAGTCGAATTGGGCTGAATACTGTGCCGTGAAATGACACATAGCATATGATAAAAAGAAAATCTTCGCTATTTTTGTGAATAATGGAAATTAATTCATTCGTGTGGGCCTGGAAATATTAATTTTCACCCGCGCATGCGCTCGTGAAAAATAAAATTTTTAGATCCACACTCATGAGATAATTCTCGATATTCACAAAAATAGCGTAGATATCATGTATATAACAATCGGGATTCATCTTTGATGCAAGAAACCGTCAAGATGATTACAGATTGAGTAATTTCCATCCACGCAAAATGTTGAAATCAGTTTACTCACTTTTCACCGAACTGTGTGGAGTGTAGCTTTCTTTTAACAATCACCATCCTTTCTTCGTAATATTCACAGACTTGAAAATACTCTGTTGAAAAGAGACGAGCGTCCTCTCTTGTCACCATGCTATGAATCACGCTCTATCCTGGGACGTGGCAGGAGGTTTTCGAATGATAGGTGTAGGGTAGTGAATTTCAAACAATGGGGAGGGAAATTCCCCTCCGATTCCTGCACCTAGTTGGAAATTCACTACCGAGAAAGATTTTGAAAATGAAGCCAATGAAATGAAATGAAAGGGGCATAAAATTGATTCTAGTAATCGAAGGGCCAACACATTTATGATAAAATTATTAAGTTATTATTATTTGGTATTCTTCTGGGAATTTAATATGTGCTAAACAAATGCGCAAGCTGAGAACTTTGAGCAATTCACACTGTCCTAACATTAAATCAGATCTTATGCAGGTATGACCAGTTTTCGATGTTTCATCATTTTGTAACTGTGAATGATGGAATTAATTCGGGATAACGATTTTACGTGATATGATTTTTTTCTTTTTATTACAACAAGTGTACGTACTATAGAAATATCGTACCGATTAACACCATACGCACTTAAGAAGTTCGATATTGCGTACACCGTAGTTGTAAATAGTAACAGTTAGCATTTTTGCCGATTTGAAACCGAATTGAAATTTTGGGAAGTAAAAGAACCATCAGCATCGACAAAGAAGCTCTGAAATCCAAAGAGATGGAATTTCCAACTACTCGTGAATTGCACTCCGAATTTCCAACTATAGGAAATTTTGGCCAGAATTGGGGGAAGGGGTGACAGACCCGCGGCCCCTCCCTGTCGCCACGTTCTTGACTGTCTCATGTCGCGACTTCAATACCACGCGAAGAAGCAATATATAAGCAGACGCGTAATCTGGTAATCCTTTAACCAACGTAATGGCCAAAACCGGCCAGCGCTTTTATCAAAAAATCCTTATTAATTTTCATTATTTTTTTTTTTCATTTTTGTCTCAAAAACGTAGGTTATGACCCTTCGTTGGAACGAGCGCGTCGAGCCCGTTCAAACGAGGGATGATAACCTATGTTTTTGAGACAAAAAAATGAAAAAAATAGTCATTCAATTCTTTTTTTGAAAGTGCCGTCTGCTTTTCATGTTAGGTAAAGGGTTAACAAGGACGTTGATAGAATTATTGGTAAAAAGGAATACAATGAGAAAAGTGATCACAAAAATGTGTTCTTTCGCTATCCGATCGCAAACCGATCGAGGTACAGTCTAAACAATACTTTTATTTTGAAAAATAAACTCTTAATTATTACATTCATTGACAATCATATACGAATAATAATAAAAAATACAATACAAATATTCAAAGTAAACACAATAAAAGAACAGGATTCGACATCAAGCTTTAAGCTTTTGTGGGACATAGGGGCGATATATACACAGTTTCATTACATGTCTCCGGCGGGATCAAAAAAAAAAAAAAAAAAAATTCTCATTAAGAGCAGTACAAGAAAAATAAAACAAAAGTTAAGAAAGAATGGAGAATATATACAGTTACGAATGTGGATGGGCGATTACCAAGACGATTTAAAGTGGAGACCAAGGGTTTGTGTCTAGGGTCGGCAGAGCAGACATTTCACACATTAGTGTTCATTTGTGCGCCCCATTCTTAGGTGGGGCGAGGATAGGCAAGGGCAATCACAGTGATAAAATCCGTACAACCCTTCATCCAAACATCGCAATGACAAGTATACCACCCGGTCCTGTAATCACAACCACTCGATTACTGATTAAGAGGGCGGTGTTGAAGTTTGGTGTGACCGCTGAGCACGGCAGCCCCAGGAATCTCATCCATAATCCCAGTGAACGGCCGACCCTCTAGTCCAAAAGCAAACTTGAAAATTATGTCATGATTTCGTATCAACAATTGCCGAGAGTCTCAGCAACAATCAACGCGAAACCTTGACACAATTTCGGAATATTATACAAAAAAGGATTTTCTTGCCAAGAATAGTGTTTCATCATGTTAGCTTGCTCTGGAGTCCAATACAGAATGGCCAGTAAAAAGCGTTTGCTCAGCGAAATACATTTTTGAATAACTTTGAAAGTGTTACTATTTGTTGTATTGGAGTAGTGTTCTGAACCAAATAATATTGTGTGGAGCTGTGGAGTCTTAGAGTTGCTCGCCGCTAGTCCTCTGGCTTCCTCCACATATAACCCTTTACCCAACTCAACGGTCAAAACCGGCCAGCGCTATTCACAAAAATAGGCAATTAATTTTAATTTTAATTTCATTTTTTGTCTCTAAAACATAGGTTATGATCCCTCATTGGAACGAGCACGATGAGCTCGTTCCAATTAAGGGTCATAACCTATGTTTTTAAGACAAATAATGAAAAAAAATAGTTATTCAAGAATTTTGTTTGCAAGTGTCGTCTGCTTATCAGGTTAGGTAAAGGGTTAAAACTCTTCGTCACGATGAGATCCTTGGCTTTTGAAAGTGTCTCTGAATTCAAGTACAACAAACAATACTTCCTATCCCTCCAGTATTGGCCTCAAACAATACTCCCTATCCGTCCAGTCTTATCCTCAAACAATATTCCCTATCCCTCCAGTCTCGTCCTCAAACAATACTCCCTATCTCTCCAGTCTTCCCCTCAAACAATACTCCCTATCCCTCCAGTCTCGTTCTCAAACAATACTCCCAACCCCTCCAGTCTTGTCCTCAAACAATACTCCCAATCCTCCCGGTCTTGTCCTCAAACAATACCCCATATACCTCCAGTATTGTCCTAAAAGAATACTCCCTATTCCTCCAGTCTTGTCCTCAAACAATACTCCCTATACCTCCGGTCTCGACCACAAACAATACTCCCTATTCCTCCAATCTTGTCCTCAAACAATACTCCCTATATCTCAAGTCTTGTCCTCAAACAATACTCCCTATCCCTCCAGTCTCGTCCTCAAACAATACTCCCTATCTCTCCAGTCTCGTCCTGAAGCATTACCCTCTATCCCTCCAGTCTCGTCCTCAAACAATACTCCATATCCCTCCAGTCTTGTCCTCAAACAATACTCCCTATCTCTCCAGTCTTGTCCTCAAACAATACACCCTATCCCTCCAGTCTTGTCCTCAAATAATACTCCCTATCCCTCCAGTCTCGTCCTCAAACAATACTACCTATCCCTCCAGTTTTGTCCTCAAACAATACTCCCTATCCCTCCATTCTTGTCCTCAAACAATACTCCCTAAACCTCCAGTCTCGTCCTGAAACAATACTCCCTATCCCTCCAGTCTTGTCCTCAAACAAAACTCCCTAAAACTCCAGTCTCGTCCTCAAACAATACTCCCTATCCCTCCAGTTTTGTCCTCAAACAATACTACCTGTCCCTCCAGTCTTGCCCTCAAACAATACTCCCTAAACCTCCAGTCTCGTCCTCAAACAATACTCCCCGTCCCTCCAGTCTTTCCCTCAAACAATACTCCCTATCCCTCCAGTCTTGTCCACAAACTGCAAGGATAACCGTTCAACGAATCGTTTCATATTTTCAGCTTGTGGGTAATTATATCTAAAACGGATTAGTAAATTAGTCTGATTGGGGAACGTCTTGATGACCTGTAGTTTTTTTATTTTCTCACGATACCAACAAATGTTTGTATGTATTTTTACGCTTGTCCTCAAACAATACTCCCTATCCCGCCAGCCTTGTCCTCAAACAATACTCCCTATTCCTCCAGTCTTGTCCTCAAAACAATACCCCCATCCCTCCAGTCTTTCCCTCAAACAATACTCCCTATCCCTCCAGTCTTGTCCTCAAAACAATACCCCCATCCCTCCAGTCTTTCCCTCAAACAATACTCCCTATCCCTCCAGTCTTGTCCTCAAAACAATACCCCCATCCCTCCAGTCTTTCCCTCAAACAATACTCCCTATCCCTCCAGTCTTGTCCTCAAAACAATACCCCCATCCCTCCAGTCTTTCCCTCAAACAATACTCCCTATCCCTCCAGTCTTGTCCTCAAAACAATACCCCCATCCCTCCAGTCTTTCCCTCAAACAATACTCCCTATCCCTCCAGTCTTGTCCTCAAAACAATACCCCCATCCCTCCAGTCTTTCTCTCAAACAATACTCCCTATCTCTCCTGTTTTGTCCTCAAAACAATACCCCCATCCCTCCAGTCTTTCCCCCAAACAATACTCCCTATCCCTCCTGTCTTGTCCCCAGAATAATACCCCCATCCCTCCAGTATTTCCCTCAAACAATACTCCCTATCCCTCCGGTTTTGTCCTCAAAACAATACCCCCATCCCTCCAGTCTTTCCCTCAAACAATACTCCCTATCCCTCCTGTCTTGTCCTCAAAACAATACCCCCATCCCTCCAGTCTTTCCCTCAAACAATACTCCCTATCCCTCCTGTCTTGTCCACAAACTGCAAGGATAACCATTCAACGAATCGTCTCATATTTTCAGCTTGTGAGTAATTATATATAAAACGGATTAGTAAATTAGTCTGATTGGGAAACGTCTTGATGACCTATAGCTTTTTGATTTTCTCATGATACCAACAAATGTTTGTCTTTATTCTTACGCTGTGTAATATTGTCTAATATTGAGTTTTGTACAAGTATTCCATTTTGTATACAACAAATAAAATATGGCCCAATAAATATTGTTCAAACTAAATGTCTGTCCCGGATTGTTTGTCATTTTGAAAGAAGAACCGTTCATTGCGTTCAACGAAACCTTTTCAATTTTTATGTATAGCCTTTTGTTGACAGTACATCAGGTGTGTTTACACTTCCCCTTCACTGAGACAATTGTCAAGAGTTCTCTCCTTTTACTTTTTCATATTGTCCAAAATCCAGACTCCGTTCTTGTTGTCACTCTGTAAGAAGAAAGGAACAACGATTTTATTTTCAAATTTCCCAAAACCTATTTCAGTGATGTATCTCGAATGTGTTAGTAAAGCAGTATCATTGAGTCATTCTTTTACTGTTACTCCTTTTTGGCAATGTTTCGTTTATGTTTTATAAACTGTCTACATGTCATCACTTTGTATGGGACACGGCACATCGCATTATTCTCAAGTGTCATGCATGGCCGTCAGGAGAGAATATCTCACACGGTTTGGCAATTAACCTTGCAGAGTTATTAACGTTTGTTTCTCTTCTCAAATCCCTAAGAAAATTAGTCATTTGTCGTAAAGTGACAGAGAAAACCGCTAATGAATCAACTCAGATTTTATATATATAGTTTTCCAATGCTTCAGTGCATTTTTATTTCGAATATGTTTTTTTTTTCTCTTTGCTATGATCCTACAACTATTACATGTGTCAGAGTAATGTAGATGGAACATCTAAGACAGTCCCTCAAACGAATCGCGACTTTATCGCGATCACGTCAAGCACATGTCAACTTTTCTGTCCGCAAATCTTTGGAATCTCGCCTGCCAATAAACAAAGGTGACAACATTTCGCCCTTGGTGCTGTTGTTTGTTTTTCTTGAATCTGTTTTGATATCGAATATTTCAACGCTGAGGTCACGATCCACCGATCCTCGTGTTGTGGTCAGATAGCAATCCTATCGTGTTTTCAATCATATAAAAATAGTAAAAAATACCCCTACACCAATAAAAAAAACAATATAAGAACACCTAGTTTTACTAGACAAATAGCTTAACCGGTTTTGTTACTATTTCAACTGATTTTGTGTCAAGATCTAAATATTATTAATTAATTTAATTATTTACTAGTGGTTACTGTCAATCGTCCATTCCTATACTGCCAACTTTCGAGAACTTTCAACACAGACGTAGTACCATGTTTCGTCCGGTAGGATAAATGTTTACAACAGATCCACAACAAATGTTCTAATACCAGCTGGTCTCTTTTTTGGTGCATGCTACTGTGTTATCATGGTTCGGTCTAATTCTTCTGCCTCAACCATCTTCCAACCCAAAGGCTAGCCTTCGTGTTAAAAGATGGTTGACGTAGAAGAAACAAATTGAAATGACCGCAGGTGGAATTCGTAAGCTAGATGTAAATACATTATTTTCTCTTGAAGATAATGTATTTCAGGAATACTTGTTTACTGACAAAGGTACATGATGAAACTTCAGAAGCTTTAATGAGATAGTGTGATATCAACGTAGCTGTATAAAAATGGACGAACAAGACCACCCCCCCCCCCCTCCCAAACAAAAATACAAAAACGACCAAAACAACTCTAAAGGCCCCAAGCGCAAAACGCTAATATTCATTTATTCGTTCTTTTCGCCACATCATAGCGTCAACACATCCATTGGTATTCTTATTATGACACACGTTCTTTTGTTATTGATGTGTGAGACAGTAAATAATGCAAGGCTATTATTTCGATTAGAATCACACGTAACACTTATACGATTGCTCAATTACATGTGTCTAGATGAGTATACCATTTTATAGAATCTAAACATGGTTCAGAGTAATTAGCTCAGGATCGTTTATTCTTGGTGCGCCAGACAGTAAATAACCCAGGATTATTCTATGGAATAGCACCACATATAATATACTTTTTAGTCGATAGCATAATTACATGTGTTGAGATGAATATACCACTTTAAAGTATGTAAAAGCTTTCCAGAGCAATTAGCACAAGCTCTTTTTATTATTGGTGCGTCGGACAGTAAATATTCCAGGACTATTCCATTGAATAACCCCAGGTGTACTATTTATACGATTATACAATTACATGTGTCGATATACGCATATCATTTTATAGCTATCCTGACGCAAAAAGTTGTTAAAAGTGTCAGAAAGAATTTAGCATTTTGAAAATTTTCGATTCATTAAAAACACAAATTAGCTCATGACTAACATTTTATCTCTGCACTTAACCCTTTACCTAACATGAAAAGCAGACGACACTTGCAAAAATGATTCTTGAATAACTAATTTTTTTCATTTTTTGTCTCAAAAACATAGGTTATGACCCCTCGTTGGAACGAGATCGACTAGCTCGTTCCAACGAGGGGTCATAACCTATGTTTTTGAGACAAAAAATGAAAATATTTTGAAAATTAATTGGCGATTTTTGAGAATAGCGCTGGCCGGTTTTGGCCGTTACGTTGGGTAAAGGGTTAATAGACCACTGCAGCAAAGTGTAGTCCCAAAGTATTTGCACACAAGAACAACGTTCACAAAAGGGGAAACTTGTTTTAAAAGGACCGTAGAAGAGGAAATACACAATTGAATAAATCGATCGACTTTTTTTTAGTAGACAGTATCATGTGACTGCTCATTGGAAGACACTCGAGCTCGGTGGTCTCGCCCCAGCGATAGATTGATCTTGCTGAAATCATCAAAAATAGTAAATATCGATATCGTGTGCGTTGCGTAAAGGGTTAATTATTATACTTTCAGGTCCGTGAAGCAGATTATCATTTGGAAGATAACGAGTTTCAATTTGAATGCCCTCTAGGTATGTCCTGCAATTTCAATTCCACACAGTTCTATTTGTCATCCGTGTATGAACTGTGATAAAACATATTGATGGTACAAACCGTTTGCTGGTGTGGGAGCACAAATTTATGTGAACCGCGACAATGATTATTGATTTGTCCCTCACTTTTGAAGCGTTTTTTTTTTTTCATTTATTGTTGCTGCTAATGTACCGACACGTACGAAGCGGTGAAGTCAAAGCAATTTAAAACATATGTACTTGAACAAAACAATCAGCCGCAGTTTTGATGGGATAATAGCTAACATTTTTAACGCAAAGGACAATTCAATAAGGACACAAAGTGTAATTTTCGTAAGAATGGACACGTGCCTTTGAATAAACAATAGATTCGAACACATCAAACAGTCTTTGTACTATACAGTTAAAACTATAAGTACTGCCATGTATTAGTAGCTTTTAGCAAGTAACTCCGCGCGTTCATCTGCGTGGTATGACGATAGTACTGCTATCCAATTATGTACATATGACCTATGCTCAAGCAGTGTTTCAGCGAATGGATCTCCGGGTTCATTGGCTGAAACATTGCCAATACTTCCTATTGATAACCAGGAGGATATGTCGTGCTTTGGATGCTATACTGTAGGGAATGTTTGTGCAAATTCTATGCGAAATGCTGTCAAGATAAGCGCAGAGTTCGCGACATAATTTCTTGTTTTAACTGTATGTTAAATACGGCTATCAGTTTCTGCTCTTTACAATTCCCGGTGGACCTGAAATATTTCCTCTTTAACACACTTCGTACATCAGATGGCATCATCAAACGTCACGCATAAACCAGTAAGACAGCTTCAACTTTCCAACCTGGACACTTGTTTTTTATCAACAATAACTAAATTTTTAATTTTTATTGCAACGAAAAATGTTCACATCATCAATCTCGGCATTTGTTGTTTGCCAGGATCTTACTTTATAAAAAATATATCCTATTTGAAGACAATACATCAAATTTGTACTAATAGCATGGCATACAGTTTGGTGTTTGAAAATTATATGCCATTAACACAAGACATAATCCTTAAGGGCCAAGAAATTTTTATATATTTTTGCTACATATTGACAGTCTACATCCTGTGACTTCGCTGCTGTGTTTGGCAAATCTTGGCTGCCTATATAGACGGTCAAGAGTTGCCTAAACACAACCAAGGTGCTTAGAATGTAACTTGTGAGTTAACCCAAAGACTGCATGTAGGGGCACCTGGTATGTTGCAAAGAATATGATCAAAGTCGAAATTAGGCCCCTAACTAAAATATGTTGTAAATATTCAATTTTCACAGATATCGTGAAATATTTCTCAGTTGCTTTCTAAATGAGGTCAAGCTACGCCGCATTACGTCGCATTGAAGGAACGATCAACTGATCTTTGTTATTGTTTTGAAACGTACGCATTTTTCGTCGATTTGGGCTGAATATTGTGCAACAAAATGTCTCGTAGCATATAATAGAAAAGAAAATATACTCTATTCTAGTCAGTGTCGAGAATTATCTTTGCAAATGGCGGACTTGTAACACTGAAGGGACGATATATAACATTTTCTCCGTCCATCTTTGTAAAGACAAAGGCGGGGCGAGTTGTTATCACCAGAATATTAAGGAGTGAAAATGCCCAAACTATTTTCGACAGTGAAAAATTCAAAGCGATAGCCTCGTCTTAATTGAATATCAATGCGGTCAATGAATTGCCCATCATCTCAGAAGCACGTGATAAATCCTTCAAATTGTAATTGCTGTTCGATGGTACGAAATAGACTAATCAGTACATATATAAATACTGGTTATGTATGGGAAGTAGAAAACATCAGTAAGACGGCCGTAGTATCGCAACAGTTGGGAAGTGGATTCGATTCGAGATTCGAATCTTTTTTTCGGTTTCGATTCGAGATGTAACTCGAGCGAAAAATCGTGTTTTGCCGGCCCAAACTTCTATGAATATTTATATGAGCTTACAGAAAATAATTTATCACCCAGTATTTTCAAAATATACGATAATTATTACCACATTAGTTAGGCTTTTCCCTCTGGAAAAGACTATTGTTTTTCTACGGGTTATTATTTTTTTTTTTTTTTTTTTTTTTTTCCACACATTCTGTCCGTACGAGTCAGAAGCCATTTTCGAACCGATTTTCACGAAAGTTTGCACACGTATAGAGGGGCACAAAATCTAAAAACGTACACAAGCGGAATTTTCGATTTAACCCTTATTTCGTCAGAATTGGCAAAAAACTTCCAAAATTGAGGTTTATCGGCACTTTCTCGAAACACGCCATGTAGATTTTTTCTTAAACCTTCATCATTGCTAGACCTGCCTGTGACACGACCTTTGATACACACGAAATATCAGGCGATGCAAATGGTAACCCTCCATAGGCTGCGAAACATCGAAATTTTGATGATATAGGCCGGCTTCAGGCCCCAACTGCACCCAAACAATACACGAGAGGTAAACATAGCTTCCTTTATTGGAAGTGGAATTCACCGAGGTTCATTTTTGTAAGTAATAAGGGTGTTCACAAAACCAAGCGTTAACCCGTTGTAGGCTGATTAAACAGCAATATCCCCATAAAGCTCAAAAATTCATGTTTTCCGTGGATTTCTCTAAATGAGTCTTTTAGATTTTCAAGAAAAAAATGTCACTCTCAGGCCTTGGCGTGAAAATAGAAGTTGCATGGACAAAATACTGCGGTGAGCATTTGTTAACCCTCCAAGGGCTGCTAAAAATCAAGATTGTGATTAAATGGGCTGTTTTTGGACGCCAACAGCACCCAACGGGTAGACCACAAAGAAAAGTGCCTTCTTTTATCGAGCGCACAATCTATACATAAATATGTTTGTAAGTAGTAAGGGTATTCAAAAGTCGAAGTCTTAACCCATTTTGGGCAGGCTAAATAGAGAGACCCCTATAATCTAAATTCCCATTTTATGTGGATTTCTCTAAATACATCCAGTAGGTTTTCAAGCAAAACTGACTACTCTCAGGTCTTTGTGCGGCATTACTGGTTGCATGGACAAAATATTCCGGTGAGCGTTTATTAACCTCTACAGCCTGCCAAGCATCGTAACTTTGTTGAAATGGGATGTTTTCAGACACGCACAGCAGCACCCAACGTGTACCTGAGAAATAAACATAATCTCCTTTGCTGGAAGTGGAATTTACCGAGGACCATTTTTGTAAGTAATAAGGGTATTCAAAAAACAAGCGTTAACCACTTTTGTGGTTGTTAATAGTGATACCCATCAAAAGCGTAACAATTTATGTTTTCCCTGGATTTCTTTACAAACATCTGGTAGGGTTTTCAAGAGAAAATGGCCATTGATAGGTCTTGGTGTCACATTACCAGTTGATTGGATAAATTATTCCGTTGGCATTTGTTAACCCTCTATGCGCTGCTAAATGTCAAAAATTTGAAAACAAATAGTCTGTTTTTGGACACCAACAACATCAGATGGGAATGCAACAGAGAAACATAACTTCTTTTACCGGACGCAAAACTGACAGGGGAACATTTTTGTAAGTAGTAAGTGTATTCAAAAATCGAGGTCTCAACCCATTTTTGACTAATTAAGGAGATATACCCCTTAAAAGCTTAAAATTCCAGTTTTCTGTGGATTTCTCAAAAAAACAAATTTCAAGAAAAATTGACCATTCGCCGGTCTTGGAGTGACATTACAAGTTGATTTGACAAAATATTTCGGTAAGCATTTGTTAAGCCTTCAGAGGCTGCCAAGCATAGACATTTGGTGCAAATGGGCTGTTCTTGTGCAACCATAACACAAGATGTGTACCTGCGAGATAAACATAAACCTCCTTCATTGGAAGTGGAATTCACCGACGATCATTTTTGTAAGTAATGAAGGTATTCACAAAACCAATCATTAACCCGTTTAGGGCTGGTTACAGAGCGATATCTCTCAAAAGGTTAAAAATTCATGTTATCCGGGGATTTCTCTGAAACATCTCGTAGATTTTCAAGAAAAACTGGCCATTCTCAGCTCTTAGTGTGACATTACAAGTTGCATGTACAAAATATTCCTGTAAGCACTTTTTAACCCTATGCAGTTCTCAAACATAAAAAAATGTTGATAAAATGGGCTGTGTTTGCGTACCCACAGCACCAGAAGTTGAGAGGAGTGATCAAAATAAGAGGAAATAGAATTCACTGAGAATTATTTTTGGAAGTAATAAGATTATTAAAAAAAACAACACTTAACCCGTTTTGGGCTGGATAAACAGTGATACCCATGGAAAGCTTAAAATTCATGTTCTCCCTGGATTTCTCTGAAAACATCTTGTAGATTTTAAAGAAAAATGGCCATTCGCAGTTCTTGGTGTGACATTACAAGTTACATGAATAACTATTCCTATTAGCACTTGTCAACCCTCTACAAGCTGCCAGACATCAATATATTGGATACATTTGAGATAAAATGGACCATTTTCAAACAGACACAGCACTCAGTGGGTATGTGTTAAACAAACATAACTCCTTTTGTCGGTCATTGACTTGTTGGACGACGATATTGACATTAACCCACTCCACCGTTAATGATGGTTTTTAACTAGACAATTTGTTTATCAAACTGAATCATCTGAGACTACTATACTCACATTCTCTTAACATCAATGAGGGATCTTCAGTGAGACAGTTAAAAACATTTCATCAGACACTGTGGGATCATGAAGAATCTTGGAATCTCATCGAGAAAAGCCATGATTCTCCAGAATCATAAAGTTTAGTTAGCGTTTACTATTTTTCTCGTCTAAATAAAATTTAGTAGTGCAGTAAAACTCCGTAATGCTCAACAGAATAGAGCGTGAAGTATCGGGCCGTTAATTCGCTAACACTGTTGGTAACAAGCCAACACGTCACGTGACTTTAACAAACGGGGATCAATAAATTCGTACTGTTTCAACTTCAGCTATCTTTCTCATTACGCCTCATTCCTTTACATGCTTTAGAAGTTTTTTTGGAACGACCTGGGTTTATGTTCACACGACCCAGTTGGTTTGGGTTAGCTTTTGGCCCAACTATACTCTTGAATCGGTTGGGTTGGGGTCCGACCCGGGTTAACTGGGTTGAGTAAATATGAACCGAACTGGGTTCATGTTCGCTCTCCTCAGTTTTTTTTTTATTTTACTATTGCACGTAACCCGAAGCAAACCATTTATTTTTTCACCAAAATATTGCAGTTGTAGATTTTTGTAACTTTTGTATCAGTAAACGTAAAACTATGGATGTTAACTGCTTACCTAACTAATCCCCCTTCACATTATTGGGAACGATACCAACTTATCTTGTCAAAAGAAACCTAAATTTGGTTTGCTGATGAAAAAACACTAACGGGAGAGGGTAATTGATAAAAGATGGGGAAAAGGCATTCCTAGAAAATGATTGATTGATTGGCTGGTTATTTATTTCACAGTATGCAGGAACATTTAGTATAGCCTATGCTAAGCTCCATAAAAAGTAATATACAAATTAATTTGGTTCATCATTTGAACAAGTTTAGGACTTGATCTAGTTTAAAGTTTGTAGAGTTTAGGACTTTGTGGTTGTCGTCTGGATAAATCTGTCTTCCTCCCAAATTCAGGGTGATGTATGTCATCTTCGTAATATTTTTACCAAATTTTCACAGATCAGTCGATTTCAAGTTTAATAGAGTGTTTGAAAGAATGCAGTGCTGCTTGTAATAACCTCCCTCAGAACGGGAAACCATGTCTTGAAATGCTGTCAATGAGAGCCCCCAGGAAGTAATTCAGAACTCTGTGCCATTTAGACAGGACAGAAGTTGGAAGGAAGAGGTACAAGGGCGAGCCTAGATCTGAGTGGAAATGCTACTGTCAGCAGTCCATGAAGTAGGGATTGTTGCAAACAACATTATTCTGGTAAGCTGCCATGAATATGTCTAATAATTTCTTCTTAACCCTTTCAGTACTGGTTGTATCGTCCATGTCAGTTCAATGACAGTAATTGGAAAAGTTCATATTCATTATTAGGGGGTAGACCAATTGCTATTTTCAAAGTGCAGCCTTAGGGCTGCGCGTCGAAAATATTGATTGGTCAACTCACACATCCACTTAAGAGCCACCCCTCTTAATGAAATTATGACGTATCAGGTTTCGGGCCTGTAAGGCGGCCTGTCGTGTTTAAAGGATTAAAAAATGATCTGTTAGTAATTATGCGTAAGTTGTGATCCAGGTCATTCCATAGGTTTGGGTATACAAACACTGGGAATAGGTCAAAGGATTTCGTTCGAGTGGGAAATATTTCTAATATGACAGTTTGCATTGTAGTTCGTGGTTATTGTTTGAAACGCCAACATTTACAACCCTTCTTGTGTAAAGCAGGGAATACAATCGTGGCAGTTGGTGTGATTTCATCTGTACTAAATTTAGACTTTTGCTTGCTCTCAAGAGAATTGCTGAACTTCTTTTTGAAATCATCCATGCCACTACGAACCTCGGACAAGATGTCAGGAGGCAGTGATGTAGAATGTTCAACTGAATATGCGGAATCTTGCATGCAGAATTATAGACATAGGTCTGTAGTCCCATTTTTAATCACAGGAATCTCATTTAATGGAAGATCTGTTAAGGTACAACTGCCTGAATTTAATTTTATATCCGCAATATCAAGCAGGAAGTCCACCAGCCATTGTATTTTGGTCCCAGCCATTGAAAAAAAAAACTGTAATGTTTTCAGAAGTTGGACCCGATCCCGTTGGCAAAGTAGGTTTGCTGGAAGACAGTTAGAGACAGTGCTTGATGGAATGCCTGCTTGGAATTGGCGATATAAAATATTATTTAGTTTATATTACTTTATAATCTCTCGGTCGTAACTCATACACTCGGTCGAGACCCCCCTCCAGTTTCCGTTTGCTATTTCCCTCGCCATTGTTACAAAAGATAGACCTGTAAGGAGGAGTAATGTGTACATCATAGATGGTGTAAGCACATGAATTCATGCTTAAAGAATCGGATGGCAGGGAGCAGACATCAACAATTCATAGAGCTGAATTAGAAAATTATGTGGCGTTTATTCTGAGAATTATACATATAAAATCGATACGCAACCGCTTTGTCGACCAGCCTGAAAGTGTGTTTCACAATAAACGTAAAATAAACTGCAGAGTGTCAGGAGATCAGTTGTGTGAAGAAGCCATAATTGTTAGAAATCACAAGGAAGAAAACATCATCTATTTTACAAAGAAATCACATACTGGTAGCAAATGATGTAACAGCTATGGATCCAAACGTAAGTTGCTTTTGAAAACTCTCTGGGTTCATGATTTGTCACTTCCAATTTTTTCTCTTAAGAGGAAATACAATTTACAATGCAACTTATTCAATTTGATATATCTTAACCTTTTACCCAACGCATAGTATACCAATAATAATTTTATTTAATTGCTTTTTAAATGCTTTCAAAAAAGGTGAACAAAATCATATGATATGCGACCTCTCATTGGAACGAGCTCGGTCCAATGGAGGGTCACATGATATGATTTTGTTGACACTTTTAAAAAAAATAATATTCAGCTGCTATATTTTAAAATTAAGCGGGCGGATGCGACCGATTCGTACGAGAAAGGGTGAATTGAATAAATATGTTTATATAACTTCCAAGCACAAAACAGTTTGTCATACGATCAGTACAAAATTGACCTGTTAATTGAATATAATTGATAAAACAAACAAACCTTGCAATGTGTGGAGAAATTACCCTGTCGATCACCGAACTCGCCTTGTCTATTGACCTATTTGCCTTCAGTTTATCCAATATAGCCCTTTATCATATGATTCGTCCAGTTTGTTCACTTTAAAACATTTGCTATTTTGTTTTCATATTAATCAGTGATAAATAAAGCCTTCCGTCAATTTCATTGGTCAATTTCAAAACTAGACAATTTGATTGGCTAAACAAAATACAACTGGGTCACATTTGCATAAGTTCAGTATGGAGAATTTACGTTATCTGTCCTATCTAGGGTCGGTTATATTGTATTAATCTTTTACCTACAAGAAAAACGCCATTCGTTTTTTTTTTATATATTTTCACTTTTTGCTTCCAAAACATACGTTATGACCCTCATTGGAACGAGCTCGTTCCAATGAGGGGGTCGTAACATATGTTTTGGAAGCAAAAAATGAACATTTTTAGTTATACGAGGATGTTTTTTCCAAGTGCCGTCTGCAACTCAAGTTAGGTGATGGGTTAAAAAGTTATACTAAGTGGCTAATTTGTGTGCGTGTGTGTGTGTCATGATAAATGGTATACGAAATGAGTGTGTTTCTCATATAATATTTATGAAAACTCGTCAGAATTTTTCGTTTGCGCTCGCCAGAGGCTCGCCAAAACGGAAAATTCTTAGACTCGTTTCATAAATATTATATGAGAAAAACACTCATTCCATATCCTCTATTTATTGTATGGAAGGCGCAGTTTGAGAAAGTATAGCATACTCAAATAATCGAGACGACTGGCCTGAGCGTCCCCTATATAATATCGAATGCATTCATTCTTTTTTCAGTTCAACATTTGTTTCACTGCCTGTCAGGTTACAGTATTATCTAATCAAAACTCTCATTCACTGTATAAAATATTGTGCCGATTACATATTGCATGTATTTCTGACTGACCGATTAATTCTAAAATCTCCTCCATTGCCAGCAAGAAATATTCTCTTGAGCAAAGATCACTTTTGAGCAAAAAAAAAAATCAAGCAAAAAGTGTATATAATGTATTAGCAGCACACTGTGAGCACAATTTGCGTTTGAGAGTATAAATTGCTAAGTATTTACAATACGGCCGTCGTGGATAGGTCACTTTTCACGGGAGGGCATTGTTTCCACGAACGCAATAATATTACATTCCAAACACTAATTATAGAAATAATCATCAACAATTCAATTAATGAAGCATCGGGTACAACTCAATGCTTCATTTATTAACATTTTGTTAATCATGATTTTTATTACCTGGTAAACGCACGCGTGGACATCATTGCCCACGCATGGATTACGACCAGTCCACGGTGACTATACTCTACTTATATAGAAGGCGAACAGGTTTTTTTTTATTTCGGATTTACCGATTGTCGTTAGCCATGTGACAGTGGCAGAAATGTATGGTAAATATTAAATGCAACTAAGAGATGTTACAGTCCTTCGATCCATGTGTATCACGAGTGGTTGCTTCAGTCTTGTATTTAACACCCCTTCCTTTACTGTGATGACATGTGAGGAATGATAACCGTGTTGTTGGCCGAGCTTGGGCGCTTTTTATAATGCAAATTGATTCATTATTTCAACGGCTACAGTTCATTTTATTATATGATAGTCTGTGAATTAACGCAAATTATCTAAAAGATATTTCTCGATATCCATCGACTCCATGGACATCGAGAAATATTTCTAAGCAGCTTTATAAATGACGTCAAGTTTCGGCAAATGGCGTCACCTTGAACGTCGCCTCGACGGAAAGATCAGCAGCTATTTGTTAGTGTATTGAATATGTTTGCAGTCTCGAATTGGGCTGAATACTGCGCAGTAAAATGTCACGTAGCATATAATAAAAAGAAAATCTACTCTGTTTTAGTGAATATCGTGTGAATTAACTCATTCGCGTGGACCTGAACGTATTATTTTCCACTCTCACAAGCGATCATGAAAAATAAAATATTCAGGTCCACACTCATGAGATAATTCAAGATATTCACTAAAATAGCGTAGATTTCCTCTACATATTTATTTCACGCGCCATGGATAACTATTCGTCAGGAGACGTTTCACCCAGATTTTCCATTCAGGATCCACCTGGCGATAATGGCTCGGAGCGATCGACAGTGGTGTAAAATGCAATTAAGTCTGCGTGTTTTATTTTGCATGTTCAAGCAATGCTTCGTTTTTTCACCATTTAGAAAAAAACATCGTTTCGGTAAATATTTTTGAAATAAGATGCACCCGTCGCATGTACAAAAATGATCTGACGGCAGGTGACTCGGCAAATATTGCGAGGCGTTTTTAGATTTTAATAGTAAACCGATCTCTCACCAATTATATTAGTATGCTTTTGTTCGCAATCGGTTTGCAGTATATCATGCACGTTTCTATGCGTTTGAATGAACTTCGAGAAGAGGTAATGACTTTGCTTCCAAACGTCACGATCTTACCTGTACCAAACAAGATGACGTCAAATGTATGTGTTTTTATATTTGTTTCCAGTCGCTATTTTGCTTTCGGAGGCCAACTTTTTCGCTTACTTGACGATTTTTTCCTTTTTATCTTGTGTTATTAAGATCTCGTTGCGGTTCAATGCGCTGATTTTGATACTTCCAAAAACACGTAACCCTTTCAACTCAGGCCCATTTTCTAGAGCTTCTACGTCTTCTGTTATATTTTGAAAATAAAGTAAAACTGTCGTAGGAACAGTGAATCTGCGGGATTTAATACCCATCGACAAGCTCCACCAATTGCAACAAATGCAATGTTTCTGCGGGCGTCTCCTTTACCTCTACAGAACAAGCAAAAATCCGAAAGTTTCAAAACTTTTTCGGAAAAGGTGTGATTGTTTGAAATTTGAAATGTAGATATATCTCATGATTCACAGGATTTCCATTGTTTTGATTTTGGATAGCATTCACACTTTTGGAGTTATCATCAATAGAATATTTTTAACCCTTTACCCAACGCAGGCAATATCAACATTTATTATTTTAAATATAATTTTATTAAAATTAAAAATTGTTCAAAACAATTCAACAAAACCATACCATGTGATCCCTCCTTGGAACGAGCTCTACGATCTCGTTTCAAGGAGCGGTCACATGCTATGGTTTTGTTGAAATAAGACTTAGTTGAGTACCTCTCTGGCATGCCACGTTTTCAAAACTGAAGTGTTTTGCATATGTGTTGTTCATATTTATATGTTGACTGCTTTAGAATGTCATGCCTTATAATTGGTTTGGATAACAAGTCAGAAACAGGCACAACCTGAGAATACTATTCTTTAAACTGCCTGCTGCAATGAAGTATTCCGCCACACCAACCCACCAGATATTATGTCTTTGGAACGTTGTCAAATACTACTTTACTACTAAATTGTTGCAAGTATCCTTGTTTGTGGTGAGGATATAATGTTTTGTGCTGTGCTATTGGAGGGTCCATACTAGCTCTTTCCAGCGGTGATTGAAATCGTCTCACTCTATTGACGACTTTCTATGACATGACAATTGCAATATTGTAATGCAACTTGTACAATTTGCCCAACGCAGAACACCCCCCCCCCCCCCCCCCCCCACCTCCCGTCCCTCCATCCCCAAATGAATTACTCCCAGGGCATATGTTGACCGATACTTATAACACGGGAGATAATAATTCTAATATTTGATTTTGAATAAGTGTTTTAATATTCATCCGCGGCAGTGAGTGAAGCTTAAGGCTACACCAGTTATTATACGCTTACAAAACAGTTTGTTTGATCCATATATCTTGTTTTTAGTCCGTGAAATAGTGTTATGTGAGATGCTACTGGAAGGGACCTAAGAGGTCTTTTTTCTGCAGCGTGCCACATGTTTGTCATTTCTGAAGTTCAAATTGGGGATCCCTGGTAGCTTTGTATGGCGCGTCAATTACAATGTTAGACTCGTTCGACCTGACGGTGAAGGGTGAAGTATTCCCCTCCATCTCCACCCACCCCAGATGAAACTGATTCTAAAGCACATGTTCATGTGGTGGCCTCCTTGCCAGATAATACATAACGGCAAAACCCGAATACGTTATACAATTATCTTAGTTTGTACTGGTGATGTGTTATTATGCGAAACATTATTGGAGAGGGTACCGTTAGCTCTTTCCAATGATGTGTCACGTGAATTCGTTCCAGCAGTTCAAATCGGATAGCTCAATTGACTTTTTTCCTTATGCATCACAACATGACCTCTTTATGAATTACTACATAACTAATAATGCGTTACACTAAGCTTGTGCTGTTTAAATTTGGTTGCAGGACGCAGTATTGGATGAGGCCCCGTGGGCCTTTTCCCGTGGTGTGTCGCATCTGTGTATCTCAAGTTCCATTACAGTGGAGCACACTTAACTGTATATCTCTTAACTGAATAAACCTGTTAAATGAATATAATTTCCGAACACAAAGTCATTCACCATACCTCCAGTATAAATTTGATCTGTTAATTGAATATCGGTTATAGAGAAAACTCCTGTTAATCAAATGCAAAATCTTGTAACTCCTCGATACATACACCTGGCTCTCCCCAGTTTTCGTTGGTTTATACACCTATTTGGCCACAGTACACCCAATACAGGCATATAATCTGTTATATCTTGTTTGACAAAGCTCATGGAGCTCTGTCGGTCAAGATATAATAGAATAAATGCTAAGTTTATCTCTAGAATACTTGAAAATAAAACAATCTCTGTTAGTTGAATAATCATGTTAATTGAATTACTTTCATCTGCAAAGTATCTATTCAATTGGCAGGGTTCCACTCTGCCACTTTAACATAAGTATACCGAATGAATAAAAATAGAAAATAGCCACCTCACGAGCCCAACGTTTATAACCATCTCATGAAAAAATACTGTATTAATTATTCTTTTACAACTTTATCTTAACCATTTCTTTTCTTTGTTTTTATTTCATGGCTTTCTCTTGTAAATATACTTCACCAACTGATACAAACTCAGCCGAAGATTTCCGGATTGTCTCCTCGCTTTCATTAATTTGGATAAAACCAGTTATTCACAAGGCGGCCTTGCGTGGAACCGGACTATTCAACCTCCAAAAAACGAATTCTTAATTCTAAATACATAATAGCATGTCTAACATAGTATCACATCGAGGCAGGATAGAACCGGTTCCACGTCTGACATAGTATCACATCGAATCAGGATAGGCCGGTTCCACGTTTGCCGTTAAGCTAGAAGTATCCGTTCGGCCCTACAGTTAAAACTAGAAGTCCTGTCACGAATAGTGCGCTTGTCTAGGCTTAGTTGCGCGTTGGAATTGCGCGCATTTGCCATATCGAGTGGCATCCAAAGCACGTCAGGTTATCCTGGTTACTCATAGCAAACACATGCAATGTTTCTGCCAATGGACCTCCGGGTTACCCGGAGGTCCATTGGCTGAAACATTGCTTGTGCACAGGCCATATGTACAGAATTTGATAACTTTACTATGAAATTGACGCGCACATTAACGCGCAGATCAACGTGCTATTTGTGCGCATTTCATGACAGGACTTCTAGTTTTAACTGTACATGTAGTGTCTGCAATGTGCGTTCTGTTCTATGTTGGTTTGAGAGTGGCAGGCTTGCCGCTTCCCTTTTACCATACTCTTATAACATGTTTTTTTTCGGATGTTATCCGACTCTTCAAAAAGCCCTCCATCTCCACGCCCATAGTATCAATTTGTCAAGCCAGTGGTATAAACAATTACACAATAAGGTAGATATAGTGTTCTCTAGAAAAAGCCCTAAACTTCAGAACTAACTTTGCACAATGCTAACTCCCGTTACTTGCTACCTTGCTCTTATCTGGGTTTTTGTTACGGTTATTCTCTCTGGTGATATAGATTCTATACCTGGACCCTCGGTGACCTCCAGCCCTACCAGTAATAATGTACCCCAGGATAGCTCAATATCAGTAATGTACCTCAACATCCAAAGATTACTACCTAAGCTTGATATTCTCAAGACGGATATGCCAAATTATGATATTTCTGTTTTCACCGAAACATGGTTACGTGATAGCATTGATGATACCGATTAATATGTTCCAGGCTTCCCAGAGGGTGGAAAGGGGGGGGGGGGGTAATTATCTGTGCAAAATGTAACCTATCTGTCAGGCCCAGAAATGACCTATCAATGCTCAATATAGAATGTATATGGGCCCACATTTCAAATCTAAAAACTAAGCTCTTACTCGAGGCATTCTTCCGTCCACCCAACCTTCTTGCAGCATTGTGGAATGATATTGAGCTGTCTATTGACAGGGCAACTGACACTAACTTTCAAATATAGTTGTAACGGGTGATTTTAATGAAGACCAACTCACTTACAATCCTAAAAATGTATACGAAATGCCGAGGTCATGTTCCCAAGGGCAGCAAATAGTATTACCTACGTATATTACTGAAAATTCTTCTTCCCTCAGAGACTTATTGCTCTGTACTGAAACAGCTCGATACACGAAGCCGGAGTGTCTGAACCAGTTTTCGCTGATCTTGTAAGGTACCACCTTGTGGTGTGCATAATCATACAAAGTGATACATCTCATCAAAACGAAAGAAACTCTAAAAAGAAGCAAACTCGTCAGATATGGGACTATACAAATGCAAACTATATAGGAATAACTGAGAAGTTGACTGCTGTTGATTGGCAAGTCTTTATTCACAATATATCTATTGAAGAGAGATGTGACATACTAGTAAATGAATAAAAATCTCTGGATAGTTAATATATACCCAATCGAGTAATCACACTCTGCCAAAGTGAACCGAAGTGGATGCACAATGAGATACGCTTGCTCATAAGACAACGTCGTCGTTTCCATGAAAAGTCAAAACGCAAAAATACACCCGATTACTGGACTGCCTACCAAAAAACGTAATGAAACAATCGCTGCTGATCGGAAAGCTAATGAGAACTATATTACCAAAACTCAAAATACGCTACTTAACCCCCAAACAAACTCGAAGGTATGGCGGACACCCTCAGTGGACTTATAATTCCTAATTCAAAATATAATATTCTAAACCAGTCATTCAGTACAATGGTGATACTTTACTATCTGATGCAGAAAAGGCTGAAGCATGTAATGATTACTTTATCTCACTTGCGAAAATAGATACCAGTCAGCATAACCTACCACGCCGTCCTTTGAATCGCACGAGGTCAACTTTAAATGCAATAAATCTTACTGAGGAAGGCATAAAACAGCATCGAACTCTCTCAAATGCAACAATGCAATAGATAATGACGGCATCAGTCCAAATACCCCGAAACATTGTAAACAAAGTTTAATTTATCCTTTAACAATACTATTTAATGAACACTTGCACCATTCATACTTCCCAAACGTTTCGACAGTATTCAATAGCAAAGCTGATATAACTAACTACCGTCCAATTTCTGTTCTTAGCTCTCTGAGTAAAGTTTTTAAAAAATGTGTCTTTGTCAAAGTCTTCAAATTTCTCAAGTCAAACAATCTGTTGTCTTCGTTTCACTCAGGGTTTACTCCGAGACTGCACCGTTTACCAACTGGCTGACATATATAAATCGATAGTTGTAGCTCTGGAAAACCAGAAAGAGATACGAATTCCATGTTGTGATATCAGCAAGGCTTTTGATGAGGTGTGGCATGAAGGTTTAATCTATAAACTGCAGAAAAATTGGCATAACAGGCTCTCTCCTAAATTGGTTTAAATCATATCTCAACGATAGACAACAAAGGGCAGTTATAGGTTCAAACTCCCCAAATTTGCACCATATAGAAACTGGTGACCCTGGGGTTCTATCCTGGGATCCATTGCTGTTTTTAATTTATATCAACGATATTGTCGAAGATTTTCACTCCGAATACGAATATTTGCTGATGACACATCACTCTCTATTGTAGTGGAAATCCAAGCCACTCACTTATCTCGGTTTAATTGCGGGCGGGTATGAATTGCGCATAATTGCCATATAGAATGGCATCGAATGCACAGCAGGTTCGCCTGGTTACTCATAACAAACACAGGCAATGTTTCTGCCAATGGACCTCCGGGTAACCCGGAGGTCCATGGGCTGAAACATTGCTTCGACACAGGCCATATGTACAGAATTTGATAGCATTACTACGGTCATAACGCGTAGAGTAACGCGCAAATCGACGTGCTATTTGTGCGCATTTCATGACAGAGCTTCTAGTTTTAACTGTAGAAAGGTGGTCCAACAATGGATCGTGATATTTAATCCATCCAAAAGAGTAACTATGACAGTCATTAGGAAAAATAATCCCCCACTCCAACCGATGCTGAGAATGTATCAGGAAGTCACTTCACATAAGCACCTTGGTCTTACTTTTATTAATCGTAGAGAGTGGAATGATCATATTAATAATACAACAGATAAAACTTGGAAACGCCTAAATATTTTGAAGAAATACAAATACAGTTTAGAGCGGAAAACACTTCAAACAATCTATTTTGTTTCCATCCTTGCTCTCTTGGATTACCTCTGTCAAGTGTGGGGTAACTGTATGGCTAAAGAAAGCAGAACACTCGAAAACATTCAATTGCAGGTGGCAACATTAGTATTAGTGGCCACAAAGAGTGCCTCGAGAAGATAGCTCGAAATTGAATGTGAATGGGAGTCTCTTGAATCTGTAACAAACATAAACTTATACAACTTCATCAAATAGTTTATGTGCAAACATCACCCTGCCTTTATAACCAGCCCCTTCGCCAGTATATAGACTACATAATTATAATCTAAGAAACGCTGTAAACTTAAACCTACTACCATCTCACTCGGTGTTACGTCACACGGCATTCCTCTACTCAACAGTCAGACTTTCAAATGAACTTCGAATTGATATTCGTCAGATTTATTTATTATTCATTTATTGGTGTTTAAGGTCACATACTTATGCACAATGGCTAATCGTGACCGTGACAGTTTTACGGGTGGAGGAAGCCGAAGTACCCGGAGAGAACCACCGAGCAACGACGAGCAGCTGTCAGCTCTCCAACATCGTAACTCTGAACTCTGCACCGCAGCACAGGCAGGGTTTGATTAGTTGAAGACATGCGCACCATCGACGTGCAGTACGCCTCAGTACACAGCGTCATCGTGCCCCCATGTAGGCAATCGGGGTGAAGTGTCTTGCCCAAGGACACAACGCGGTTGCCGCAGGTGGGATTCGAACCGAGGACCTCTCGGCTTGCAGCCTGCACATCTACCAACTGAGCCACCGCGCCCCCTATATTCGTCAGATACAACAACTCTTAGCGTCCATGGATCATCTTCCTAGTAACCAAAGAATGTCCCCATCCCATTTCAACTTTCAGTACAACCGGAAAGGTCAAATGATGCACTGCAAACATGAGACTTTGATGCAACAATCTCAGTCAATATTTGTCGGACGATCACATCTCAGTCACTCCACTTTGTACGTGCGGTGAAATAGAGACAACAGAGCATTACCTTAACATGGAAAATAAATATTTATACCATGATTACCGATTCTATTATATATGAAAATCTTGTGACATAAATTTTAGTTTTACACACCTACCGTGGAGAACACGCCAGCAGTGGGATTCCGGTAGTTACAATGTGCACCTACAGTGGAACTACATCCAAGTTGACATTTGGTGACGTCGATCTGAATGCCAACTCGTCTAAATTTATCGCATGTCACCTCGCGAAGAGTGAAATGAAAGTGGCAGTTATTTATTACGTGTTTTTAAATGAGTTTACCACATAAAATACCAAAAATTAACAAACATGCATTGTCTCAAGTTAATAAAGCATCCATAACACGAAATACTATGCTATTATGTTGTTAAAATGAAAAAGGTCCTCTTTCGTTTTCAGTTTCGTTTCGGCGATAAAACTGACAGCGAAAGTACCGCCCACCGATTCTCGTGTAAACAGAAACAAATTCGCACGTATTTACGGCTGCTGTTCCGGAAAATTGAGAAAAAATAATAGCGACTCTTAATAATCTGACGATCATGGTATAAATAAAATATACTCAAAGTAGCTTTGTGTACCAAATGTTCACCACTCGTGGTGAACATTTGGTACACCAAGCTACTATGGGTATATTCTATATATATTTTATGATAGCCCTAGATGCTGAAAGAGTAAACTCAGCTATCAAATCTGCGTTGAGGATATAATGACTCCATCATCTGCACCTTCACCACCGCGTCCGTAATCTGTAAATAGAAAAACAAATATTAGTGAATATAGTAGAACTTTGTACCTCTCAAATGTGTACCTGTACCCGAGCGAAATGTACCCTCAAACGCTTACCTGTACCCAAGGGGACCGCACCCTCAAATGATTTCCTGTCCTTAACTAATAATGGGCGGGTATAGCCCTAGGTGCTGAAAGTGTAAACAAGTAAAGTATTTAAATGTTGAATGAAAGGTACTCACCTATCAAATTTCCATTGAGCTTGTGGTGACTTCATCCTCGGCAATTATCCTCTTGGGATAGAAATAAGTCAGTCCTGTTTTGCTCTGGCTACATATCATCGTCTCCTGGTTGTTCATGAGGAATCTCCCGTTCACTCCGCTGCCGCTTTCTTTAGACTTAAACACCTGGAGATATTTCTCTTTATCCATTACTTTATATTTCTTACTGATGCCTTTATAGCTGGCTTTGTCCTTTTCTCCGAAGCAGTAATACGTTTTACTGCATAAGGCTATGATTCCCTGGCCTTCCCATTCCTTTTGAAATAATCCGGGCGGGTGTTTGTCATAGCTCTTTCTTTCTAAACATCAGGCTTGCGGGACTCATGTCTCCCTAGACTTTCTAGAACATACAAAGGCCTGTCTATGCGTGTCGCAAGCTTCCGCTGGGAATCATTTATGCGAATATTCGTCGAAGTCTAATTTCTTCTCGGGTTTTCCTACTCTTTGAAAGTCCGAATCGGAAATACCCACGTTGGAACTGTCCGTATCCATCTGACGATATACGTAGTTGTTCCTGTCCACATAAACGTCCACGAAATCATAGTAAAACTCGAGCATTTTCCATTTGGCTAGCTGGTAGACAAAGTACCCAGTGTGTAAATGCATGTTTAATCGAATCTGCTTGTTACACACATTTTCGTACAGGTCATCCTCCAATACGTTAAGTGCACGAAATGAGGGATTGTTTAGTTTCGTTGCGACTTTGTGTAATTTGCAGGACACGATATCATGCTGCTTCTCCTTGTTCAGGGTAACTTTCGTATATCCAGAATTCCCCATGGGCTTCATTGTTTCGGCAACAATGACCTTGTCAGGGTCCTTGTCTCCGTCCCTCCGAGCATCCAATACCAGACCGGCAAACTGCCTGAAGCTGGCTTTGGGCTGATATTTGATAATTTGGTATACCTTAGTTACCCTGAGTCTGTGTTGCAAATACCACTTGAGTTATGGGATTGCCAGTAAGATTTTCTCTCCTTTGTAACTTCCGATTAAACTTCTTCTAGGAATTGACATGACATTATTTTCTTCGGCGTAGCGTTTCATGTGTGGCCTAATGTCTTCTCTTGAAATGGATGGATTTTTGAATATAGGACATATTTCACTCATGTGCTCCCATAACTCCTCTGGGACGTGTATATCACCTTCTATGGGCCCGAAAAGTTATTCTAATAAACATCTGCTCAAGGACCTTTTCTTGTCATTTTTCCGTAAACGTTAATTTTAGGAGGCGCGGCTACAAGCGGCCCCAGTTCGGGGTCCGACTCTTTCATCTTCAGCCACTCGTACTCCCATATTTTTTTCCAGCTCATAGCAAAGTGTTTCCTTGATGTATTTTGAGTTCTCCATGGATTTATTATGCAGGCCATCAATAATATTGAAATTTGATTTACTTCAATCGTCTGACCATATTTATCCCTAGTCAGGGCACATCCGTGCCAGTTCCTGTCACGGTTTCCCGACTCCAACCTTCGACTGGCAAGCGACGCCTTTAATTCGTTTTTCCTGCCGATTGAATTAATGCTGGATTTTCAGGCGATCCCTCGCAGCTACGAACTGGTGTACTACCTGGTCGGCATGTCCTGTGTTATAGTGGCGTATGAGCTCCCAGCAGTCCTTCCACAACTTGTCACATTTCCGGCACTTGTAGGATTTGGAGTAACTGTTAATGTCCTTTATGGAATTTAAATGGTTCTGGAACAACTTTACGTAGATAGTGTCACTATAGCGACCAAATGTTCGCTGGACTAGAGTAGCTGATATTTCCTCCGGTTGTTGTCGGCCATCCTTTGAAGAATTCAGTTAATGCACATTAAGGTTCACTTTGAATAATTTCTCCATGTCTGGTAACTCTGACAATGTCACACCTTTGAAGTTTTCCATCGTCTCCGAATAAATACATTTTAAAATATTGCACGGCTTTTCGTTCACTCTTCGTAGTTAATGGGTTACCCCAAAACAAACAGCGAAATAAACATGAACTGTCCGAGTAATATGCGCCCTGATTACACTGTAAGGCAATAATGGACGGTTTGTTCAGAATATAGTCTAGAATGTTCAGTGGCGCGCCACCTGTGGGGTGGTCCACAATTGCATTGATGTAAAAAGTAATGTTTATAATACTTCCCACTGTCCACTACGTTGTAAGACGTCGTAATCTGGACTCTTCTGGGAAATCCAAGTCTTTCATTATTTCTAGAAATTGGCGGAAGTCATATTCGTTCGTTATTAAGGATGGTTCGTCCAGCGCACGAGCGTTATTTGCAAAAGGGTAAAAAAATCGTAACTCACAATTTTCCGCATTCCTCAGAACGAACCCAACACTCAAATTGATTTCAATCTCCTTTTGCTGCTCCCTGAATATCGCATCCGTTAATCCTGCACTCAGTGCACTGATGTCAGCACTCCGAAAATTGAATAAATCCTGAACAGCTCGATCCGTGATATGATGCGTGCGAAAGATACCCCAATTGTCTTTGTATATTTCCAGAATTTCAGGTAGTTCCTCTTCTAATAATGTCATGGTCAATATCGTGGATTCATGTTGTTTGTCGTGGTATTTTAGATGGTTTCACTGCTGTAGTGTTTGTAGATTTCCTCTTGGCAGGCTGGTGGGGAGTCGCCACGTGCCTATTGGAATTAACAATTCTTGAAATGTCCCTCCACACGTATTGCAAGTATAAGAGGACCGGCAGCTTTTATTGTGATGTGCCAAATTCTCTTTTCTGACATACGCCTTGTGACAATGCGTCCCCTGAGTTCCATAGTGTTCTGTGTTCCAGTAGGCACATAGAAAGCATTGGAACTCAAGAGACGAATGGTCACACTGATGCTGCTTCACAGGTCCTCCTCTGTCGACTGGATGTTGCTCAATTCGTGGTGCTTTCTGATGAAAGCTATCGGAAATGTCTGGCCGCAAAACCGACAAGTAAACTCTTCGCCATTCTGATACTGTTTCTCGGGTCTCTCCGTGTTATCTTTCTTCCAAAAGCCTAAGAGCACACTTGACAGATAAACGCACCAGTCTGCTGCTGATGGGTTGTTCTTTTGTGTTGTTTTCTTGCAGACGCCGTCGTAAAGGTCTTGTCGCAAAGGTTACATATAATTCTCTCGATTTTTTCACTTTGACATTATGTCTCGACTGTTGCAATTGCGAAGTCAAAATGCCTGGACCTGATATCGAATTTTCAAGACGACTTACCGCGCTCTGAACCCGAACAAGGGCAATGAGAAATGGGCGTGCTTTTCTGTTGGGTCGTTAACAGCAATGCGATTCGAACAACAGGACGTTTTGATAAGGAATTACCGTTTTAGCTTGTCAGAACAAGAAAACAATGCACATTGTTCTTATGTTCACACATTTCTGTAAACATTGGTTGACATTATTTGTATTGGTATAATAGAACTATTGACATTGTGGCGACTATTAATTTGAATGTTAGAACTTGCTTTTGTTTTTCGAGAAGTGATGATAAATTAATTTAAATACTTTGAATTTAATTGTAGATTCTTTAACGAAAATTATTGAAGACCAGTTTGTTATGCCATTCAAATGCTTTAAATTTTCATTTATCTGACCATACATCATAAATATTTATTTATAAATGTTACGCCATTTAAAATTAATTATCTGTTTGATAGAATCTTTAACGGAAAATAATGAAGACGAGCTTGTTATGCCATTTAAATTTAAAATTTCATTTAAGTCATCATACGTCATTCAATTGTTAAGGGGGCTACGCCATACCAATTAAAAATAAAAGAGGGGGAACGGTTACTGCATGATAAAAAATGTTTGCAATTAATTAAATTCAATTAATTAATAGCAATTCAATTTAAAAGAAGGGAGATGGGGTGGGGGTATTGCGTCATAGCAACTAAAATAATATATATTTTTTTAACTTTAATAAAGCTCCATACCGCTGAGGTACTGAGTACCTCTGGGGTATGGAGATAATCGGCATCGAAAACCGCATATTTTACTACTAAAGAATCTCAAATTTGTTGTTCTTGACGGGATTGAACGGTGGGCCTTCCGGGTCGAAGTCTAATGCCGTAACCACTTAGACACGGCGCTCCTAGTCCAAACATGCCACGGCATACCTTGTGTTAATGTTTTGGTTTGGTAGGAAGGGCGAACTCATACCAAAAAAAAATATAAAATACTATCTTTCAGTCCGTGATTGGGCTACCGTGCCCCAAATGAGGGGTGATAAGCTAAGCTTGTGAGACAAAAAATATTAAAATCTGAATGGTGTTTTTGTGAATAGCTCTGGACGATTTTGGCCAAAACGCTTGGTAAAGGGTTAATCCTTTACCCAACGTAACGGCCAAAACCGGCCAGCGCTACTCTCAAAAATCACCAATTAATTTTCATTATTTTTTCATTTTTTGTCTCAAAAACATAGGTTATGACCCCTCGTTGGAACGAGCTTGTCGAGCTCGTTCCAACGAGGGGTCATAACCTATGTTTTTGAGACAAAAAAAATGAAAAAAATTAGTTATTCAAGAATTATTTTTGCAAGTGTCGTCTGCTTTCTACGTTAGGTAAAGGGTTAAAACAGTAATTACAGAACAAAGACTCCACTTCTCCACTATTTCTTTCTTGTCCCTATAAATATTCTATGTATATTTTCAGAATTCTCCGAACGTTATCAGTGAAGGTAAGAATTCTCCGAACGTTATCACTGAAGGTAAGAATGATGTGACCATCACAGCGATATTGGGTCCCATCAAGAACCTTCTATCATGTTTTGGTGTATACAGCGAATTCATTTGGAAAATGCGACAAAAGGACACAAAATCGATCACATTCTGGAATGTATTACATCTTGCTTACTGTATAATATTAGTGATGTTCTTCTGGTTTGAGATAGTGCGATCTGCTTATGAAATTAAAAACCAGCAACAAAATGAAACGATTGCCAGTATGATGACCATGTCGGCCCAAACCGTGTCCACATTTGGTTTCTCGTATTTATTGACAACTTCTCTTTGGACCGTGTCAGGAAGCTTCGGTCTTCTTGGACATATCATGCAGTGGTACGATGATGATTACTGTTTGAACATCAACAGTAAAAAAGTAAAGTCTATTACCAACAAAGTACTTGGCTATGCAGTCACATACGCTTTAGTAGCAGGCACAGCTGCCCCAGTGGGTCTGAGATATCTGGACCGAAACTCACCGACAATTGTAGTGTTCCTTTCCTGGCGGATTCTTGGTATACCATACGATGCAGATGCAGGTGTGCCTGAGCTAGTTGCATGTGGTCTGCGCGTGACATTAACGTCAGCTACGATATATATTTTGTCGGTATTCAATGTCTTGGTAACCTATATTCTGTACAAGGAGATAAAACAATTTAATAAACAATTAATTAAAGCCAGTGACAACACCCTGTCGGAGTTCGATATACGCAAGTTTAAAGCAAAATTCGAGCGACTAGTTGGTCTAATACATGGATTTAATAACTGTATTTACCATTATCCCCCAACGGTTTTTGCGATGGGCGTAGCTGTGATCTGTTTCCTGATGTACGGGAACATCAAAGGAACTATGTTCCTTGAAGATTATATACTTTCGACATTGTTCTTGTTTGGAATGTCTTGCCAACTTGTAATGGTAACAGCGGCAGGGGTTTGCCTGAACGAAAAGGTAAGCTTAATACACATGTTTATAGGGAAACTCGCACGAAAATGTTTCAGTGTTATGGGTTATTAGATATGCTTCTCAGCAAATTGTAATGCGGTACAGAGGCGCCAGACACAGGGGTTGAAAATGCTACTTATTTGTATGTGGCTATATAATTTAGAAACGATCAGGAATTTTTCGTATCCCTGTTTGCACTGATGAAATATTCCAGCACAGTCGCCGTGGGCTGGTCGTAATCCAGGCTTGGGCAGCCATGTCCACGCATGCGTTTACAAGGTAACACAAATCATCAGCAGCAAGATTTTAATATGAATATATCCGGTGCTTCATTGATTAAATGTTTGATGATTGTTCCTAAAATTAGTGTTTGGAATCTAATATTATTGCACGTCTGTTCTATGAAATCCCCATCTGCAGCAACACTAAGCCGTGTGGAAAATGATGAAAATATGTTCCGCACATATTTGAGGAAAGGAAATCGATGACGGACTATTTTTATAAAGAAGCGATATTTCACTGGCATTATCAACAATTCGTACACGCAATTACTCTTTGAATCGCCAGTAGACACATGGAACAAAGGAACTCAGGGGAAGGAATAGCTACACTGTTTCCCCTCGCAAATTTGGTGGGAGATAAAATGTGTTCTTTTTGTTGATAGTTGTCAAATGAATTGCTGAGTGTTCCTCTAAAAGAGTACGGCCGCAGTGGACTTGTCACTTTCCACGGGTGGACAATATTTCCACGGACGCAATAATATTAGATGCCAAATAATAATTATCGAAATGATCAGCAAAAAATTAATTAATGAAGCACCGGGTACAACCCGGTGCTTCATTAATTAATATTTTACTGATGGTGAGTTTTATTACGACCAGTCCACGGCGACTGTACTGGAATTGGTTTGTATGAACGTGGAGGCGTGTAATAAACATAGAACGCCACGCGTGTGAGAATGTGTTAATCGATATGGCTCTTGAGCCATGGCGGATTGATAAAATTTCAGGTCTGCGGACTTTCGCACTTTCGTTTCGCGCTGGCACTCGTGCCTTATATATTAACCCATTCACACGCATGTGTCGTTATGTGTATTTATTATGTCCGTGGAAATATTGCCCACCCGTGGAAAGTACCAGTCAACGACGGCTGTACTGTACGTTACCCAACGCAACTGTACAAACGGCCTGTGGTATCTACAGAAATCGATATTAAACATTGCTCATTGTTTTTTTTTCGTTTTATGTCTGAAAACATAGCTGATGATTACTCTTTGGAAAGAGCTACTTGAGCTCGTTTCAATTATGGGACATAAGCTCCGTTTTGAGGCAAAAAATAAATCTGTTTAGTTGTTGTAGATGTTTCTTTGCAAGTGTCACCTTCTATTCTCGTTGAATACAGGATTAAAGCACAGCAAAGTATAGGTTGATGAAACTCAACGAATTTGTGCGTGTGTGTTCAGCCTTGTCGGGAGAGAAATTTAAAAGCTGAGACACAGAATTGCCATTTTCTTGTTTCGCGGGTTTTTATGTTTGGTGGGAGGGATGACATAGGTGTGTGTATGTGGATTGGAAAGGGGTGGTCATTAATTAGTACAGTTTATTTATTAGATATGATTTTCTTTCCCAGAATTTCCCATTATCAAATTCGGCCGATATGACTTCAACTTGTCTGATTTAATGCCGACCTTGACCGATATAAACCAAGCTAGATTTGTCTCCTTTGATGTGTTACTATGCGCAAACCGCTTTGTTTACAGTGAAATCGTTACTCGTCGAATGCAACCAATCGGTAAAACTGGTGTTACCAGGGGAAATGGTTCGTTTTTTTGTATGATGAAGAATTAACTATGGCGAATAGTAAGGATAACGTGGATGAAAAGATAAAAGGAGACAGTTGTACACAACATTCCAAGAAAACTAAGAGTCGTGCGTGGAGATTCGGCCAAGTGGGTGAAGAGAGAGTTCAGCTATCCATACATCGCGGCTTCTCAGTTGTGCAATCGATACGTTCAGATAGCTGAACTAGTAGAAGAGAAAACTTCGAACCTTATGAAAGGTATGAGACACAACAACACTGTCAGGAAACTGTAATAGATCTGAGTATAGATTTTTTTTGGCTAAACCCTTTACCCAACGCAGACGATTTCAAAATTGATTACTTTAAGTATCATTTTTTAAATGTTTTCCAAAAAAATCAACAAAACCATATCATGTGACGAGCTCGTCGATTTTGTTGAAATATTTCGAAAAATAATATTTTTTCAGCTGCTGAATTTGCATATTACGCGGGTGGATGCGGACGATTCGTTGGGTAAAGGGTTAATAATAAATAAAGGGGTTATTACTTAGGTACTTTCAAATCGGACGAGATATCAACCCTAGGTGATTTCAAATCAGCCTTTGACTTTCGGTCTCAGGCTGATATGTCGACCTATATGAAACTAACCACGTATTATCGAAACATCATACAGCTTCCTTTCGAATTACGCCACATACAATAATCGTGTGTCATAAGCGCGCAAATTCTAACATTAGGGGTGGAAGATAATTGAAATAGAAGAAATAGACTGACACGGAATGAGTTGAATTCATTGACCCAAGTCAGCTACAGGTGTCTGCGTTTGCAGTTACTACAGTACGTGGATAGTGTGTTATCATTAAATCAACCGCAGAGTGGAGATTCTATCCAAGTAATAATTGCAAATTTGTTGCAAAGCACAACCAGCACCAGCAATATTTCAGTCAATGGACCTCCGGGTTAAACCCGGAGGTCCATTGGCTGAAACAGTGCTTGTGTTTTTTGTCGTTATAAACAAAATTTGAAATGTTATATAGCGTGAGTGATAACTCCATTCCGCGAGTGATTTAATTACATTCCCCTCTCCACGAACTGTATATAATATGCAAACACGTTTTGAACGAGCCCAAACATTTCGGTGTAAATGACAAACAAAGCAATATTGAAAATAAATATGCCACGTGGAAGCTAATTCATTTAATGACAAATAAATGATCACTGTGGACAAATTCATTAAAGAATGTCCGTAGGGTCACCCGTTACAGTCTTTCGATTTTGAGCCGAGCTGTCGTTCTAATGAGCCATCGCGCCTGCAATTTTACCCTTTTGCGAGTGGACAACAGTGCGCCTCGGTTCCACCTTGCAAACCATTATCCCTTGTCTAATGAATTGGCTGCATCCATCGCATAATACACAAAATGTGCTGTAGAAAATAATTAAAAACATTTAACAAAATCGCATCGTATGAATGTTCATTGGAGCGAGCTCGACGAGCTCGTTCCACCGATTGGTCACAGGATTTGGTTTTATTTTTTTTAAGAATTTGAAGAAAAAAAAACAAATAACAGATTTTGATATATATAATTTTGATTGTCTGGAGAGGGTTATAATATGTTCGGTGGAAACAGGGCAAATAATACAAAGAACGCACGTAAATATGCCTTGAATTATGTAAGCTGTAACATTCCTAGACTTCAAACTTATCAAACTTCAGTTTTCGATAATTGGTACGTAAACGATATAATTCGACATACTTAAAATGCGAGTAAAGCTACTCACGGTGTTTTTGCTCATCCATTCCACGGAGAATCATCTAATTGACTTACGAGTACTACACTGAAGTTGCATTTCACTTATTATATCGAACCCAAATAAATTTGATTAATGCTGCGTAAAGCTTGTTGGAAAATCGAATAATATATTTGGAATCCCCAATTACTGCGCTCCAGTGGAGGGAACGGTGTGAAGAGGTTCGTTGGTGTTTTCTTGAAAACACATTCCCAATGCCGGGACTCAACAATAGTGCTTCATTTCAAATTGTAGCAAGATGTATACAGAGATCCTCCCATTTTCAGAATCAAAAGAATGTCTGTCACGTGCATGAGTGGTCTGTATCCAAAACCACCAACTACTTTTTACAAGAGTATGGGGACTGTCCGCCTCTGACTTGTAAACACGCTAGACATCACCTTTGCTTCGTTTGTAAATAATGTGTATGAATTTGATTCTGACCAATTTGATTCCACTCCTGAACAAGAACGTTACATCAAAATTTCTACCCATCCCTATAGCGATCAAACCAGCATATATACCAGTTTGCCATTTCCCGAGAATACTGGCTCTCTCATGAGCGGATAATATTTTACCACGGTAATTTTAAAGACACCTTTAGAGTGTATAAAAAATCCGCAATAAACAGATCTTACGATGAAATGAACAGAGACTTCATACAATTAAGAACTCAATGTTGACTTTTCGAAATTCACGAGCTGATGAAACAAATTGATCACATGGAAATTCCATGAACTGCTTTTTCGCTGTTCATGGTAAATTTGCGCGTGACCAATTTGTTTCACCACCTCGTGGATTTCGAACAGTCATGATTCAATTATTTTGTTTATTCCCTTCATAAAACATAATTATTTTAGGTCCGGGCAGGATATCGGGTTGGCTTATCTAAAAGGCTCCGCCTTCACTAACCATAAATCAGTCAAGTTCTATTCCTAAAAAAGAAATAAAAAATAACTTCTGATACAATATAGTGCCTAAAATACAACTCATACTCCAGTTGCACGTAAACAGATATTCCAGAATGTAAATATAGACTTTGAACAATCGAATGTATTGCGCAGTATCAATGTCTGATGCTCGAATGTTACATGATCAACTGGTATTTATGGGAAAATAACATCACCTGAGAATTCACTGCCAATAAGGTGTTCATTGAAGAAAATTTCATTTGTGGTGTAAACGTTGCATGATGATAGCCAGTTTGTGATTTTCAAAATACTACCACAGGCCTACTTATTGGCCGCTGTGGTGGTCAAGTGTCAGTGTAGAGATCAACTTTAAATTAAGATTCTCTTGTGAAACTACTGGGATATACATTTAAAACTAGAAGTCCTGTCACGAATAGTGCGCTTATCTAGGCTTAATTGCGCGTTGGAATTGCGCGCAGTTGCCATATCGAATGGCATCCAAAGCACGGCAGGTTCTCCTGGTTACTCATAGCAAACACATGCAATGTTTCTGCCAATGGACCTCCGGGTAACCCGGAGGTCCATTGGCTGAAACATTGCTTGTGCACAGGCGATATGCACAGAATTTGATAGCTTTACTTGAGCCATAACGCGCACATTAACGCGCATATCAACGTGCTATTTGTGCGCATTTCATGACAGGACTTCTAGTTTTAACTGCAGGTCTTACATTTCATAAAACGTTCGGCCAAGTATATTTTCGAAAAATTTGGATAAACTGGGATGGTTCAAAACATTGTGCGTAGTATATAGTACGGCCGCCGCGGACTGGTCACTTTCCAGGTGGTGAGGAGTATTCCCACGGGCGCAATAATGTTAGATTGTAAACACTAATTATAGGAATAATCACCAAGAAGTTTATGAATGAAACACCGGGTATATTTATTAATTACACTTTTCCTGAAGATGATTTTTATTATCTAGAAAATGCATGCGTGGACATCACACCCCACGTGTGTATTACGATCAGTCCATGACGACTGTACTATATTACAGTAGTACATGTATATTGATGTTCTGAAATGTTTAACCTCTGAGTGTGTGGAGAATACTCTCTCTCTGCCTCCCCTAACCATTTCCACCGACTTGCAACTTCATCTAACTTTTAACTCACAAACCACTGTTACCCAGTGGCGATAATGTGTCAGGTGATATTGTCGCGAAACAGTTCGAGCCTTTCATAGAAATTCTACATGTTAGTCGAAAGGAAAATCACCAGTCAGTGTTTTTACCAGAAAATAGCGTGTGGCTGGGGCTCCTGCATAATACAACCGCATGCTTGGTTACTATTTGATTACGTAACTACTTATAGAACATTACAAAAAATTACAATTCAAAACAAATTTAAAATCACATCTCCCCAGAGAGGATTTTGACAGTATGTAATCTGCTGTCCTTCACACCTTTCTCAGTCTTTATATTGCCTTGATAGCCACGAGATCATTGTTTATTTAACTGTACAACGTTTTAGAACACTTTGTGATTTTACGCTTTAGGAAATGTCCTTATTATTATTATTATTATTATTATTATTATTATTATTATTATTATTATTATTATTATTATTACAAGATTTTGTGAGTTTCTATACACGAAGGGAGACAGAGGGAGAGAAGGGCAGAGAGAAGAAAGAGAGAGAGAGAGAGAGAGAGAGAGCGAGAGGGAGACAGAAATTTCTCAAAAGTATAATTATAAAATATGGAACCACATTTCTTTCATTCCTTTCTGTCTGAGTAGCTGGAAGCATTCAAGCAGGCCAGCTGGAACAGGAAGCAGTACGAGCTCAGTACGAGCTCAGTACCTTTTTTCTGAGGATCGCAAAAGATGAACTGCCTCAGACAATTTCAGCCGAAATGGAAAGCAATTTTATTAGTCTGTAAATGAAATCTGAAACTGAAATGCTAGTTAACACTTTTCTCACCGCGTACGCTATCACAATTTAGTATTTTAACTATTTTAAAAAAAAATAATATTTTACAAAAAACTTCAACAAAATCAAATCATGTGTCCGCACCCCCCCCCCCCCCCCCTGCTAACTGGAACGAATTGGTTCCCTTGAGTGGGTCACATGGTGCTATGGTTTTGTTGAATGTTTTTGAAAAATAATGTTTCTTTTTTCAACCGCTAATTTTGTAAATTACATGGGAGGGTGGGGCAGATTCGTCAGGTAAAGTGCTAATCAATCTATCACAGTAGGGTGGGGCCGATTCGTCAGCTAAAGTGTTGATCAATCTATCACAGTCGGGTGGGGCCGATTCGTCAGGTAAAGTGTTAATCAATATATCACAGTTGGGTGGGGCCGATTCGTCAGGTAAAGTTTTAATCTATCTATCACAGTTGGGTGGGGCCGATTCGTCAGTTAAAGTGTTAATGAATCTATCACAGTTGGGTGGGGCCCATTCGTCTTTTAAAGTGTTAATCAATCTATCACAGTAGGGTGGGGCCGATTCGTCAGGCAAAGTGTTAATCAATCTATCACAGTAGGGTGGGGCCGATTCGTGAGGTAAAGTGTTGATCAATCTATCATAGTAGGGTGGGACTGATTCGTCAGATAAAGTGTTAATCAATCTATCACAGTTGGGTGGGGCCGATTCGTCAGGTAAAGTGTTGATCAATCTATCACAGTAGTGTGGGACTGATTCGTCAGATAAAGTGTTAATCAATATATCACAGTAGGGTGGGGCCGATTCGTCAGGTAAAGTGTTAATCAATCTATCACAGTAGGGTGGGGCCGATTCGTCAGGTAAAGTGTTAATCAATCTATCACAGTTGGGTGGGGCCGATTCGTCAGGTAAAGTGTTAATCAATCTATCACAGTAGTGTGGGACTGATTCATCCGATAAAGTCTTAATCAGTCTATCACAGTAGGGTGGGACCGATTCGTCAGATAAAGTGTTAATCAATCTATCACAGTAGTGTGGGACTGATTCGTTAGACAAAGTGTTAATCAATCTATCACAGTAGGGTGGGGCCGATTCGTCAGGTAAAGTGTTAATCAATCTATCACAGTTGGGTCGGGCCGATTGGTCAGGTAAAGTGTTGATCAATCTATCACAGTTGGGTGGGACTGATTCGTCAGATAAAATGTTAATCAGTCTATCAGAGTAGGGTGGGGGCCGATTCGTCAGATAAAGTGTTAATCAATCTATCACAGTTGGGTTGGGCCGATTCGTCAAGTAAAGTGTTAATCAATCTATCACAGTGTGCTGTGGCCGATTCGTCAGGTAAAGTGTCAATCAATCTATCACCGTTTGGTGGGCCCGATTCGTCAGGTAAAGTGTTAATCAATCTATCACAGTTGGGTGGGGCCGATTCCTCAGGTAAAATGTTAACCAATCTATCACAGTAGGGTGGGCCCGATTCGTCAGGTAAAGTGTTAATCAATCTATCACAGTAGGGTGGGGCCGATTCGTCAGATAAAGTGTTAATCAATTTATCACTATAGGATGGGGCCAATTCGTCAGGTAAAGTGTTTATCAATCTATCGCAGTAGCGTGGGGCCGATTCGTCAGATAAAGTGTTAATCAATCTATCACAGTAGGGTGGGGCCGATTCGTCAGATAAAGTGTTAATCAATGTATCGCAGTAGGGTGGGGCCGATTCATCAGGTAAAGTGTTGATCAATCTATCACAGCTGGGTGGGGCCGATTCGTCAGGTGAAGTGTTAATCAATCTATCACAGTTGGGTGGGGCCCATTCGTCAGGTAAAGTGTTAATCAATCTATCACAGTAGGGTTGGGCCGATTTGTCAGGTAAAGTGTTAATCAATTGTTCGTACCAGAACACGAACTCTTCAAACAGGCAGTGCCTCGATAAGCTGGTAAGGGAAATTTGGGAAACATTCAAACAATTCCATCAATGCAACATGGAGAAAGAAGTCTGCCATTGACAGGATCATTGTTCCACAAAATAATAAGATTAACATAAGGGGGACTTGGTAAATTCCCACAACAATACCAGAAGCAATAACTTGTAGAATAACTATTAGAAATGACGGAAGCATTTTTTTTACAATGTATATATTGATAATTCCCCCCCCCCCCCCCCCCCCCCCCTTGGCATCATTTCTTGGGAAGCTCTCACAGGAACTTCCCAAGATGACAAGACATATCAACTCAAGAGTTGGGATTATTAATTAGTTGTTCAAAGTTTTTAAAATAAATGAACATATGTATAATACATATTTTCATGTATTTTCAAAACTTCCATGTGCCACATATATGTATATCTTCAAGCCTTTGATGTGCTACACATAATGTCTCATCGAGTTGTTTCTTATATCTGGTGGACGATTTGGGTGAAATTATAGCAGACGATTCGTGTTCGCTGACAGATAAATGGGATCAAATAACTCAAATTATTAGTAGACTATTCGGCCTGTCAATATGTTGGTTTCCATGTCATGTGATCCCTTTTTTCAGACCTTCCACTCGGGCCAGCCAAAAGTTAAAAGTTGCATATCGCATATCCGGCTTGAAGGCCCTGCAAATATTTTGCCTAACCTCCCATTTTCTTGTGTATCCATGTCAAATTTACAGGAGTCAAATACGGGTCCCACAAAGTGGAATTTATGGCAGTTTTGAATAACCGGAGCTATCACTCCCCTGGGCCCCAATTATGGCAGACCTGTACACTAGTTCAGCTATCTGAACTTTGTAGCTGTTTCACTACTTAGTGGGCCATCCAAAGCATTCAGATGGCTGTACTAGCCTGTACACACACAGGACTGTAAATTTTCGAAGCGACCCTGCATGAGGCCAGATAAAATTGTTTCAACGACACATTGTGTTCAGACCAAAAACAAACATCAGCATTCTCCTCACCAACAATAATGCCTTTACCTTTGTTGGACCATGGAACTGTGAAAGAAATATATTTACTGACTGAATTACTAGTAACACTAATCCAATGTTGATTGGAAATTCAGTTACTGTGAGGCTGATGACTCGCCTGACTCTCAATATTACCTTCATGACTACAGTACAGTCGTGGTGGTTGGTACAAATCCATGCGGGGGAATGGATTGTCCATCTATACAAAACGATAAAATTCTGAGATACAACATACATGTAACAACCACAAGCAAAATTTCACTTAATGGAGCACCGGGGGGAACTTGCGTTGTATTTCAGAATTCTACCGCTGTGCTATCCGTGGCCACGCATGGATTTGTACCAATCCACGATGACTTTACTGTACCTTTCGAGCCCTTGCATGCTGGTGTACTGAATACTACTGATTTACTTGTTTCTTTCCACTTCTTCCGCTTTTGACTGAGTACATGTACATGTATGTTGTTTTACTTTCAGTTTGTTCATTCAAATCACAGCCTTTTGCCCTGTGCTATTCGCAACAATCACAATTCCGCTTAATTTATATTCTCATTTTTTGTTTCCAAAAATAGACTATGACCCATAATTGAAACAAGCTTGTCAAGCTCGTTCCATCGAGTGGTCATGAGCTATGTTTTTGAGACAAAAAATTGATTTCTTTTGGTTATTCACCAATTTTTTCTGAAGTGCCATCTTCTGTCTGCATTGGATAAAGAGTTAATTAAAATTTGCTTGTATACGAAGGCGAGATTACTTACATTTGTACTGTTTAAAAATTGATTACTTGTGCCGAACTGACCACATTTTGAAAGAGATTACACAAATAAAAAAAAATTGTGCAATGATTTGTGGGACCCAGCTTTGGGTTACGCAAAATTTTAATATCCGGCCTACTGTACATGATATTTTACAAGTCAAAATGTACCCAAACCAAAACCAACTTTTTCAAAATAAGTTCAAATAACGCACATCTTCATTGCAATTACCCCAGAAAGAGAAAAATAGGTCTGGGTTTCTGTATTCGTGTAGTTATATTTTGAGCTCTCAGACACACCCCTGCCTGAGTGAACACATGTGTCACAAATATATTTCACTTAATCCCCAACTTTTATACGCAATATATCCTATTCTTTTCCAAATACATGCAATTCTTAAAAAATGCTCAACATTCATTAGCAAATTTTCAGCTCCTAGGCCACCGGGCTCAGACTACCCGGTAGTCCACAAGTCGAGCTGCAAGTTTTTCTAGTATTTGTTCTTTGATAATATTGTAAAAAAAAATAAAAAAATAATCATAGGGACTGGGTAGATTTCATTGTGGTTTAGTGGTAGACTTGTTTGATATAAGCAATAGTTGTCACTCATCTGCATGTACGTTTATTAATTTAACCCTTTACCTGACGTAATGGCCGAAACCGGCCAGCGCTATATACGAAAATCGCCATTCATTTTTTTTATATTTTCATTTTGTGCTTCCAAAACATACGTGCAGCTATGACTCCTGATTGGAATTTCCACTGTTAAGTGATTTAGTCAAAAAGCACCCTCCCTGGACAATACGTGTAGAGTGGATATCACAAAAACACACACTGAGTGGAAATATCACCCATTGAATAATTTACAATTGTTGTCACTCATCTGCATGTACGTTTATTAATTTAACCCTTTACCTAACGTAATGAGCGAAACCGGCCAGCGCTTTATACGAAAATCGCCATTCATTTTTTTTTATATTTTCATTTTTTGCTTCCAAAACATACGTGTAGCTAGGACTCCTGATTGGAAGAGCGTGTCATACTCGTTCCAATGAGATATCATAACCTATTTTTTGGAAGCAAACATTGAAAATATTTGTTATATTAGAATTTTTTACGGCTGTCATCTGCAACTAGTGCTAGGTAAAAGGTTAATGTATATCTAAAACCTATCATCATATGTTGACTGAATGCAATTAAGCGCTACCAGACTAAAGGGAACATAAATGTAATTGCATTTTAACCCTTTACTTAACATAACAGCCAAATCTGGCCAGCACTATATACAAAAATGGGAATTCATTTTTGGCTTCCAAAACATAGCTTATTACCCCTCATTGGAACGAGCACGTTGCACTCGTTCCAGTGAGGGTCATAAGGTATGTTTTGGAAGCAAAAAATGAAAATTTTTGGTTATGCAAGAATTTTGTTTACGAGTGTCGTTTGCTACTATCGTTAGGTAAAGGGTTAATTCTTTTTTAAAATCATGATAGCATCATGTTGCAATTTATTACATCATGTGGTAAATATGAAGTTGTAACCCATGTTGAAAATTTCCACTGTTAAGTGATTTGGTCAAAAAGCACCCTCCCTGGACAATACGTGTAGAGTGGATATCACAAAAACACCCACTGAGTGGAAATATCACCCATTGAATAATTTACAATTGTTGTACATGTAGATTAAACTATTGTGATAAAAAATCGGCCTGTCAGATTGGGCTTTATTGGAATTAAGGGCCATCATTGGATTTGAACCACAGTAAACAAATGCTGAGAAATGGTACTATTTTATTCATGGACATTTTTGTTATTCTTTTCATTATTCAGAATATTTCCTCATCTGAGTCAATAATGGGCTTCCTGATTCTTTTAAATAATGTCTTGGTTGGCGAAACATGGTTGGCTGTCGCTGTTTGTGAGCAGATGTTGTATGTGAAATTGAATGTTCCACCCATTATACTTGCACCCGAAAATAGTCCACTTGCCAAATTTTCATGGCCACCTAATGTTGATTGTGGTTTGGATTTTGAGACTGTTGACGAAACATGTCGGCTGCGTTTACTCTCTCTTGCTATTTCAGACATTTCATTTGTCATTGTTGTAGTACTTGTATGTGGCCTTTTACCTGCAAGTAATTTACTTGATGGTTGTTGCAGTGTACCACACATTTCTTTTTGCTGTTCATAAGATGCACCAGCATAATTGTTCACACTGGCCACATTCTTGTGGCCGGATAGTTGCATTATTGTGGTGGGAGCAATGCCTGCATGTAGTAAATTGCTACACATAGTTTTGCGCACTGAATGATTTGTAATTTTACCTTGTAGTCCTGCTTTTTTCGCCATAGTTTTCATTATATTTCTTAGTTTGTTAATTCCCACTGGCTGTGATTTGAACCATAGGGCTTTATTGTTTGTTGTTGCATTAAAATTCACGGCAATACAAAAAGGTGCATCAGGTTGTTTCATTTTTTCAGGTCTATTATCTTTGAAAATTTTATATGCCTCAATGAGGCATCGCAGCTTATTTTGATTTCCGAATATCTTTGGATTAAATGCACGTGTGGTGCCATTACCATCTCTTGTTTCACACTGGCCACATTCTTGTGGCCGGATAGTTGCATTATTGTGGTGGGAGCAATGCCTGCATGTAGTAAATTGCTACACATAGTTTTGCGCACTGAATGATTTGTAATTTTACCTTGTAGTCCTGCTTTTTTCGCCATAGTTTTCATTATATTTCTTAGTTTGTTAATTCCCACTGGCTGTGATTTGAACCATAGGGCTTTATTGTTTGTTGTTGCATTAAAATTCACGGCAATATAAAAAGGTGCATCAGGTTGTTTCATTTTTTCAGGTCTATTATCTTTGAAAATTTTATATGCCTCAATGGGGCATCGCAGCTTATTTTGATTTCCGAATATCTTTGGATTAAATGCACGTGTGCTGCCATTACCATCTCTTGTTTTAGTAAGTCTTTCTGTAAACTCTAAGTACTCATGTCCTTCGCTATCAACTTTCTGTTCAATATCCCCCCAACGGAGCTGGTGATTTTCATCACACCCACGGAATCCCATCTGTTTGGTTATGCTAAACCACATAAAATTTAACAAAGCAGTTCCATTATCCAGTCCCAGCTCTCCCGATTGCCACAACTTCTCTTCCTCTTCACTTGTAATACAGTCAGATCTATTCTTCTTATTGCATTGTTGTTTCAGGTCTTTTCGTCGAGCTTTCACGACCTTTCTGCTCATGATAAAGTTATCGGATGTCATAATACTTTCCACGTAATTGTTGTTGCTTAAAAATCTGTCAATGCCACGATGAAAACTGGTCAAACTATCCGGTTCATATTCTGTGCCATCTTCTTTTTTTAAATTTAGCAAAAAACCTCCAAGGTACGCGTTTAACTCATTTGGCGGTATTGAGCATATGTCCCTTGTTTCAGATCTTGGTGGTGCCGCAACCCATCTTGTGAATTTTCGTATACAACTTTCGGTCTTTCTCTTTGTGTTTGCATTTATTTTGCTATTAATGTACTGTTTCAAATCTCTAATACAACAAGATATGACAGTTGTGGGCATTACAATTTCTGTACTAGTTTTATTATTGTTCATTGACTGGGGTTCACGTTCCACATTCACATACTCCCTTGTCATATTTAAGTCACCCTCTTCTCCCACCCCAGTATTGCATGTCTCATTATCAAAAACAATGTCATTATCAACATATGCATTGCCATTGTCTAGTTCAGAATCTGATTGTTCATGTAAATCATCCAAATACTGCTACCAAAACAACTCTTCCTCGGCCTCAAACTCTCTATAGGTAGTATCGTCATAAATGTCGTCGACAATCTCGTCATTTTCGCTATTAATGTCCCCAAACATATCATATTGAACAAAAAAAAATCCGTACATTGAAGTTTGCTAATTTGTACACAACTGTACGTCTGCTCATATATTATTTACATGCGGGTCCGTTTCGGCAATCATCAAAGATTGAGACCGACTTCACTCGATCAAATTTTATGCATTTTTTATTGAAAATTACATCGATTCTGCTAGGTCTTTGACACTTTTTAAGGCATACTTATGTAACATGTATTTATTTATTGGACTAATAAATATACAGGCTCTGAAATTGTATTTATTAATATCATTTTGACTCGAATCGTATCAGTACGAACGATTTAAATATCCCGGGTCAACCAAATCTATATGAGGCACTTGGAATTTCCAATGCCAATCCCGACACGGCGCATTCGACCAATGATTGACGTGATTTATTTAGACCGGTGCCTTCTCTGTTTACGTTGGAAACGAAATCGACGTGTTTTGTATCACCACATGTGCAATACAGGCTTTTTTATCATACGGGCCGAACAGTGTGAATCTACCGTTTTACATTAATAGGTGTGTGATAAATTTGTTTTCTATGCACTTACGCTAGAGCACAAAAAGTTCAAGCAACAAATATTTACAATGTAACCAGAAATATACTCAATTAAATCTTGTTTGAGAGAACCTACTGAATTGGTTAAAATCCTAGCTGAATAATGAGATAAAAGTGTACCTCTAAAGTTTGATTTATTTTTTTTTATTTATTAGGGTTTAACGACACTTTCGACAGTCAGGGTCACCTCGTATCGCACAGTTTTACTAGTGAAGGGAGCCAGAGTACCCGGAGAGAACCACTATGCATTGGCGAGCAACTGTCAGGATCCCAAACATACTAACTCCACGCAAGAAGGGTTAGCCTTGGTTGAAGGGAAGTGCACCATCGATGTGCAGAACGCCTTAGTACACAACGCCACCGTGCCCCCACGTGCTTCCACGTGGGCAATGGGGGTGAAATGTCTTGCCCAAGGACACCATTTATTAAACTACGTGATGAGCATATTTTTCCTACACGTGTTATTAAAAAGCTGTTTATGACCAGGGACATTGATATTCCCATATTAAACTAACCCATGCACCAGGCTCAGCAGGAGGGCATAAATGAATTACTTGAATATGTCGTAAAGAAGTTATTTATGCAGAGGCGTCGCGAAAATTACAGTTTGAAAAAGGGTGGAGGTGCAAATCAGATTTGTCCGGCTATGGCAGCTTAACTCCCGTCTGACTTATATTCCAAATACATTATCAATGCAAGTCTTCGTCGATGACATGCCCTGGTGATGTAAATGGAATATTAGACTGTCGAGATTATAGTTACAAAGACTTATATTGGTCTTGGTGGACCCCTCAAACAGGTTGACTCGGTTATTACAGGCCGCCATTTGTATGACCGACTGTGTGTGACACAGGTCCAAGTATTATATCTAGCCTTTTTAAGAATGGAGATGCTTGCGTGTAAGAGAGAATTGATACCTTAGAGTCCAATCATGACCTAAATGTCCACACTAAAAGAATTTTAGGGAGCGTCAATCTTTTCCTATCACCATTAGTTTTTGTTAAGGAAGTACACGATTACTAGGAAGAGAGAGAGTAAACATCATAGATCCCAAACCTGACGAAAATGCGCCGATTAAAAAACCTTAAGGGAGTGTGTTATTCTCCTCATACCACCCAACTCCACCAGCGATCGCCCTGGCATCATGTACTGTGTGGTTATCGCATCGGCATTCTGTTTCGCCATCGGACCATTAGAGGTTTGCGATCTGATGGACTAAGATTACATGAATAAACTGTCGCAAGAATATGACTGAATTACGGAAAACAAAAGAAAACAGTACTTAAGTTATATTGTGTTGGCGTTCTTGTTATATAAGTGATATTCTATAATGTTGTGGTCAGTGAAGTGGACAGAAAAATACATAGAATCTTTGAATGTATTATTACCCAGAAAGCTTCATAGGCGCGTCTCGTCGTATCCGCGATGTGTAGTGTTATCTGTAGAGAAAATGGGAATGACATTTTTGTAGCCACCTTACAAATTAGTTTGACCAGTTTTCTATTCACCATACTAATTTGTACTTACCACATTCTGGCAAGAACAGCCAGACGACATTTCGTTTGATAAAATGAAAATTGAATACCAGTTTGAAACTGCACCCAGAATAATTTATGATATGCGCTCCATAATATTAAACCCAGAACAGCCCCCCCCCCCCTCCCCACAAAAAAGAAGTTCAAACCAAATCAACGGATTGAAAATTCCCGTTAAAAAGCCCAAGTACGGTGACCACAGATATAGTGTCTTTCTTCATCCCACCCATACTTACATCAGTGAATGATTGTATGATAGTAGTATGTCGTGGCCGGGCGACCCAGATTTGAGGGCTCGGAAGTGACGTCATGTGTCGTGACCCAGTGCGTGGTGGGTGGCTGTCATGGTAGCCCATATTGGCGGCCATATAGTGGCATCATGACTATGTTGATAAATAGTGTCAATGCTTATACGCAGCGTTGTTGTTTGGGGTTACACGTGTTTCCGTCGTCCATTGTGTTTACTGGATGCCTCATCTTAATTTTTGTGATGGCACGTAATTACCTTGTAACTGGAAGTTCTCTAATATAGTTGTACCCCAGTTTTGTAGTTCTGGGTCATTCTGGAAGAGCGAATAACTTTTTAACTTGGAAAAGTTTTACATTCCAAACCTAGTCTGTCACTAGCTACTATCCCAACATCTCCACTGGCCATTCTGATCGAAGCATTCTTTCAAATCCTAGCTACTCTCGGCAATATGTGGTCATGTCTCGACCGCAAACAGTCAGATCGACATCTTTGCCTTAATTGCACTAACTTCCGGTTGTTAGGTACGAATTATATCTATTTTGTGATAAGTGTGGTTCCTAACATGTCGATTGATGTAAAGTGAAATGAAAGAATTGCTTCTTATAGTAAATGCTCTTAAGACTTTTTGACTCATCTCCGAAAAATGGGTTGTCGACGTCCAGTCGGTTGTAAAAAGAGAATGCCACAAAAACGTAGATGGGATCTTGTCAAATGAGTTAAAGAGGAATGAGAGCAATTGCTTCTTGTAATAAACTATCTTTCGAATTTCGACTCGTCTCGCATTTGGAGGATACTTGTGGCGTGGTGGTTTAACAATTGACGATGCATATTGGAGGATAACTTTGGGTGGTTATCTTTTGGAAGATAGTTGTCGTAGAAATCCGTGGTATTTTTCACCATTCATGCGGGTACACGAAGTATCAACCTGGATATGACGTCGCAATATGACAGCTCGCTTAGGTCAATCACACATGACGTCATTTGGCTCACGGGACATGACGTCACTTCCAGAGTTATCAAAATCTGGGTCGTTCGGTTCCTGACATACTACTCATGATGATTCCATAAATAATATATCGTCGGCTGAGTGCTAGAATGTTCTATGTCCCAGTGGGGACATAGAACATTCTATCACTCAGGCGACGATATTGCGAGAAGAAAAAAAGAATGGCGAGAAATAAATGAAAATAGCATCTTAGCTGCAGTGTTTTCGCCTATTTGTTCGAGAGATGTGATTCTACAGCATAGTCGCAAGGAAAGTTGGCAGATAGTTTTGACCGCTTCGGGACGCAATAGCAATCCGGTCGAATTTCTCGATCCGCTTTTGTAAATAACAGTACTGTGCTCTCCAGGGAGAGAGGTTTGAAGGAGTCATTCATGAGAAAGACGTGTGATGGGTGGGGAAGATGCGTAATGGGTAGGGAAGTAAACACGAACAAAAAAGGAAGGCTTGGTATAAAAATGTCACGGAGCTTAATTGAAAATATAGTATTTTAAGAACTTCAAAATTATGTGGCGTGTGACAGTTGTTTACGTTATCAATTTGTTATAGGTTGGGAAATTCGAACAAATTGCTTCTTATCTCTTAGCATATTTTTTTTTCCAACGACCCCCCCCCCTCCCAATCCTCACCCCAGAGAAAACGAGAAATTAGAAAGGAAGGCTTGGCATAAAAATGTAAAGGGGCGTAATTATATAATGAGTAGTAGAAGAATTTTCAAAATTATGTGACTTGTGCACAGTTGTTACATTATCAGTTTATTATAAGTTTGACAATTCGAACAAATTGTCTCTCATTCCTTAGTATTAGCCCAATGTCTAATCTATTTTATACTGCAATCATTTTACAGATACATGAACCTCTTCTACTACTACATCAGATGAACCTTAGCGGGATGTCAGAGAAAGCCATGCATGAGGTAAAATAAAACATTCAGCATTCATATCGTGAAATTCATAGAAGAAACTGCAGTATTTATTCCCGAGAAGAACATAATACACTTCCGTTTAAGCCATATCGCATGGCCCTTTATTGAAGGTCACTTTACTGAGGTGACTGACGAAAGCTATATTTTCGACGATGATAAATTGAACCAAAAGAAGTAAGGCCTGTAAGAAAACCACTGGTCATGTTCGTGCTGCGGATGCTGTATATAATCTCCGGAATTCCAAACATGTACTGACCAATAGAGTGCTAGCCTTCGTGTCAATAGACATAATTTGTTCACATGAATTGTGTTGTTACAGCCAATATTCCAGAATACCTGTATGTTTTGTTCAATACTCCGTGACAAAATAAAATATATTTTATTTGACTGAACATGAAGCACATTCATCGAAGGGAATTTTTAAAGTTCAATCACAAACCACGCAATATCAAAATTTGTTATTTTAATTATATTTTATTTGCATAATTTGAGAACAAAATCAACAAAACCGTATCATCACTCCTTAATGGGATGAGTTCCTTCCAATGAGGAGTGACATGATTTGGTTTTGTTGAAGTTAAAACAAAACTGAACTGCTTATTTTGTGTAAATCACCCGGCCAAGTGCTGTTGATTCGTTAGATAAATGATTAACGTCGCGATTAACCCTTTGAAGCCTCGTTTCCTGGAATAGTATTGCCTTTCTATACGCTTACAGTGAGATGGGTCAGTCCAATATCAATATTCCGGGAGGCTAAACTTATAACTGCAGTCTGCAGCCGGTTGGCTACAGACAGCAGTTATTATTTTATCAGCAATCCCCCATGTATAGACCATTTATAATAAGACAATAATGGGTTGAAATTATACCATGGACCAAAAAATCTCTCTTACGAGTTCAAAGGGGGAATTATAATTTTCTAGCACTCAACCAGTCAATTTGTACATGTCATTAGTGTTAGCAAAATAATAATTATAATAAAAAATGTATATGTGGTGTCCTAACAAAAAAAAAAAAAATAGTCCTGTTGTTTGAAAAGATTTGGTGGATAATTGTTAACGCCAAGTGGCTTACTATGTCGAGATTATCCCTTTCAACACTGGCACCTTGGAAGGTATCATTTCAGGCAATGCTGTCAACGGCGAAATGGGCGAAAACATCCTGGTTTATTGGGAGGTTCAGTAATAATTTAACCCAACAGCTCGACAACTGTTGGATTAAATTAATACACAGCCTCACGTCAGATGGTTTGCTCTATATATCGTCTGTTTCTCCCACTAACATTTTTTTTTCTTCACGCAAAAAATTATTCACACCAGGTTTAAAGGGATAAGTACAAAGAGTGTCGAAAGTACGGGCGAACTACGCATTATTTCAATTTAAAAAAAAACTATTCTGAATATACTTATTTCATGAACCCATCAATATTGGAATACAATAATTGCCTCATGTTCCAATTAGGCTAAACGTCTCGCCCTCTGATTTAGGGCTGTCGCGATTATTCGATTGGTCGACTAACCGTCGACTTTTGAAGTTGTCGACGTTTTTTTATTTTTAGTCGATCGTCGTTCACTTTCAAGGTGGTACACATCTACTACACGTCGGGGCTAAATTGCATTGTTTTGTGAGGTGAATGATCAATGACAGTGAATAACTTTAAATATCTAACCATAGTTAACATTCATATCCGGAAGACTGTACGACTGTCACTGACTGTGTAAGAAAGAACACTCACAGTTACTCGAGAAGAATAGATTCTTCTGAATTTCTCCAGTCTTGTACACACGAATGCACCCATTGGAAAACCCAAAGCGCGGAAGTGACAAAATTATGACGAAAGTCAGAACGTCAGATCACTTCTCAAAGTTCGGAACTTCAGACTAAGATCCAATTTTAACAACTGACGAGGGAATGCATAGATCTCAATGTTCAAAATTTCGAGAAACTTATTGCAGAAAGGAAACATATGCAGGAACGTTCTTTGGTAAATTCATTTTAATTCATCGGCTTCAATCTAGTTCAAACTTGGACCCGCAGTCAGTAATATTATTTTTGGGGTTGGTACGTCCTACAGGACGTACCAACCCCAAAAATTATATTACGGACTGTGGGTCCAAGATTGAACTACATGTAGCTTCAGTCGGGACCGATTTGTTGTTCCCACAACCCCACTTCGTCTGAACACACTGGTGCCATTGTCATTTTCAGAGTTTTACGAACAGAAGAATGATTTGCTAAAAAATCATGGGAAGCGACTATTAATCGACTAACCGTCGATTACTGGTCACGATTAGTCGATTACAAAAAATGATAGTCGCGACAGCCCTACTCTGATTGGACGCGCGCTGGCTAAGTTTTTCAATGTTTACGGCTCCAGTACCATATGATACCGTCTGGCGTCATCATACGAAATATTTGAAATGAGTTTGCCCATTTTGCAATTATTTCGTCAACGAAAGTGACTAGTAAACCGATTTGTTTTTGAAGATTTTTCACACCTGCAGCAGACAGTGTTCCGAATGAAGTATTATTTAAATTACAAATTCGATTACGATTTGAACTAAAGTTGAGTGATATCGACCTTTAATTTATTTATTGATTATGTATGCAGCGACGTCGTGGTGTGCACGAGAGATTTATTTACGAAAAATGCCATGTTCATTTCACGATGTGCTTTTTGGGTTATGGATAGAGAGTTATTTAAACGTATGCGTTATCGTTATCGTGATGAATTGACGGTAACCGCGTCTCAATTGGACACAAGTTGCGAAGCGCAGACCTCAGACCACGATACCATCAAATCATCACAATAACGTATACTGTAGACTGAAAGTTATAAAAGTCGTATTTTCCATCGGCGACCTTTATAATGTTCCTGTGAAAAAATATGATAGCATCACCAAACGTTTGGCTTTCAAATATCTTTGTCAGTTTTAGCCACATAATCTATTTCTGCCCAAAAACAAAGATACGCAACAAATTAGAGAGGAACATCGAGAGGCATGGACGTTTCCGTCACCTGAACATTTCTTTCGAGGAATTCTCAACAAGAACACACAAAAAGTCAACTGCATCTATTTTGCCCCAATGTTCATCAAATCATCCTCTCTAGTTCTCAGGAATATTCAGAAATAATACAAGATTACAGTCAAATGCTTCAACAGTTTATTGAAACAATATGTGTTTCCCAAGTCTACTTAGTTTCGAAGATGACATCATATGTTCAAGGCGGATAACTCTAATTAAAATATGAAGACTGTTTAACTCCTTGTGTCCATTGCATTCTCATTTTCATTATCATTCCATGTGTTGTAGGCTTACATTTTCATCTCTCGACTATCTGGACATCCGATCGGTATCAGCGTGTATGGACTTTTTGTTATTGACAAGTCTACAATCCTGATGGTAAGAACAACTGATATGCCTGTTTTATGAATGTTTGCTCCATTACAGCGATACTCGTCGTACAATTAAGCCTAGAATTCCTGTAACGAGCTGTGCGCTTATTCTGACATAATTTCCTGTTAGAAATTTCCCTAACAAATGACATCTTATGCACGACAGATTCCCCTGGATATCAGCAGAAAGCACAAGCAATGTTCAGTTAATGAACCTCCGAGTTCAACAGTCGAGCACATTCTCTTAGATTGAACTGATTATAATTAAATCAAATGGCGACATTATAATCTATAGTGGTTGAGAACTATTTTACACAATCACTTCTCACCAGATTCTCTCATTTCTCACAGAAATAAAGTTTTTTTAATAAGTTCTTAGTCTTTTTAACTGCATTTCATACACAGCACGTTTTTGACATCTGATTGATTTACACAGAACTCATTCAAATTTTAGTATAATCGGTCTCTATTGTATTCACAATTTCTTTCATTGATTTTGCATATTTTTAAACAAATTTTCCCCTTCCTGGTGATATAGAGATTATTACCATTATGTGGATATTCAAAATATGTATCCGAGTCGAGTTCCGGGTTCTAAGGGCAGATCACGACGAGTCGAAGACTCGTCGTTATCTACCCTTAGAACCCGGAGCGAAACTCGGATACATATATTGTACATCCACATAATGGTAATAATCATTTTATCTTACAAGATACTGGGGATAAGTCAAGAATGTTGACGAATATATAAGGAACTATGGGTGAACAAAAATAAAAAAAAATGGAACTCACGCGAAAGGAACGTGCTTGTATCCGACTCCCTGATACAAACATCTGTATCAGGGGGTCGGATACACGACAGTTGCGGAGTTAATACAGACAAAATACATATTGATTGTAAGATAAAACCTTTTATCATACACAACCGTTGTTCGACATGAAATAGCTCCAGCGGCGAATGTGGCGTTAATCAGCAAAACAAAATCAATAAATAATATAGAAGGTTTGTTATTGGAAAAGATAAACAAACCTTTACGCATGACGCCATAAACAGATATGGTGCCAAAACATCAAACTTAAAATTTAATTGCAGGAAGGTGAAAATCGGAGCAGCAGGTTGGATCCCAAACAAGGACTTGAAACAGTTTTAAAACGTCCGGATATATGACATAATTTCCTTCAAGTACCTTTCACCACCTCTTTGTTACACGCGTTCCGAAAGAAAACAAATGTTAATGATCCCGAGCCAAACTTATGCATGAAGTTTATGCAATGTTAGAAGAGGTGCAAGATATTCTTTTGATCTTAAAACGCAGCAAAATGTTTACGCTGGACGTTATGAACAGACAAGGTGCAGAAATTGAATTTAATTGCAGGAAGTCGGAAAGTGATTGTCTAAATAGCATGTGTCGTCCAAAAGAAGGAGTTGAACATTTGTTTTTTGAAAATTCGGCCACAACTTCCGGAGATATGGCACTGTTACCGCCAAGGACCTATTATCCCCCCCCCCTTTTTGATACACGTTCAGAATGAAAACTATTGATGATCTTCCGTCTAACGCTTGTACGTTTATACGGAGTTATACACAAAACGACACACGTATGTGAATGGGTTAATCGATATAACACGAGTGCCAGCCACAGGCCTCGAGTTTTATCCTTCAGCGATGAGATCGTTCTGTGTTTATTACACGCCTTCACGTCTAAAAAACAGTTATTAGAAGGGCACTCATCAATTCATTTGACAATTCGTCCCCTGAGTTCCAATGTTTTATACAGTTAAAACTAGAAGTCCTGTCAGGAAATGCGCACAAATAGCACGTTGATCTGCGCGTTAATGTACGCGTTATGGCCATCGTAAAGCTATCAAAATATGTACATATGGCCTGTGCACAAGCAATGTTCCAGCCAATGGACCTCCGGGTAACCCGGAGGTCCATTGGCAGAAACATTGCATGTGTTTGCTATGAGTAACCAGGAGAACCTGCCGTTATTTGGATGCCATTCGAGATGGCAATTGCGCGCAATTCCAACGCGCAAATAAGCCTAGATAACCGCACTATTCGTGACAGGACTTCTAGTTTTAACTGTATGTGCCAGTAGGAACTCAGCGGGCTAACTATCAACAAAAGAACACTTTTTATCGCCTACAAATTTGCGAGGGGAACCCGCGTTACTAATTTTAGCTATCGCTAGCGATTCAGTTTATAATTGAGGTACACATTTAGTAGAGTTGTCCAGTGAAATGTCGCTTCTGTTTAAAAATAGTCCGTCAAAGATTTCCGTTCGTCATGTATGTGCGGAACGGATTTTCATTTTCCACATGGTTTAGTGCTGCTTTGGGCAGAAATTTTGTAGAACAGGCGTGTAATCATATGTAATATTAGAAGGGTTGCAAGGTATTGTTTTGATTTTGTTTGCAAGCATTTGTGGTCAAAAACAAGAAGTTAAAAACATTTCAAAATTTCACAACAACTTTCGAAACATGAAGTCATTGCCGTCTCCTCCTCATTGTGATACGTACTTCGAAAAAACCCTGCAAATGCTGCTGAGCCAAATTTTGCATTGAGCATCTACAATGTCGTAAGGAGTGCAATAGTCTCTTTCGATTGGAAGAAATCGTCATAAAGCTTTTGCGATATGATATCATAAACAGACAAGTGACAGTGAAACGTGAGAAAACGCCAGAATGGAAAGTTTATCACACGGTACTAAAATTACTATGCCCTACAGTTTTTGACTTCGTGCAAACGAGATTGGAGAGGTTCGAAACATCAACTCCAAATACCGGAAATATGAAGTAATTACCATCAATGACTTCCCTTTCCCCGTTTTTTTGTGGAAAAGCAGAGTTAAAAAATCCATATATGAATGACATCTTGAGATTTGCGTGCAATCTCAAATAGCTTTTAAATGTGTTTCTTTCACAACACGGCTATAATCTAAGCTTTCACAGCTTTCGAAACCACAGTCTCGGAAGTTATTTCGTTGATTATCATTTTATCGTGTTGTGCTAAATGCTCGTTTCGCGTTAAACGCTCCCAACATGTTGTGCTAGATGCTTGTTTCGCGTTAAACGCTCCCAACGTGATCAATGCTCACGCAAGCCGAGTGTGTTGAGTCCTTAACTCTCACCTTGTTTTGTATCCCCGCAGAAAGTGTTTTCCAATTTTTGCTTTAACCATTTAACCAACACAGAAGATATCAACATTTATGATTTTATATTATTTTTTGTTTCAAATTTAAAAAAAACAAAAAAACAAAATTATTTCATGTCACCATTCATTGGGACGAGCTTGCGGAGCTCGTTCCTATGAGGGATCGCATGATATGGCTTTGTTGAAATAGTCTGAAAAATAAATGTAATACCTTTTGTTTTAATGTTGAGTATTTTATTAATTTTATTATGACATATATTGTATATTATTCTGGAGGAATCGGCAGATTCGTTAGATAAAGGGGTAACAGCATACTTTACAACATGATTTCCGGCATGAAATGCCACATTCTGACCTGCAAATGACCTGGGCGCCACATGTCGGAAAAGTTAAGACTCAGCCTCAAGATTCCGGACTTATGTTCAACTCTGAGATTCGCTGTTATTTTGACACAAACTATTATTTAAAAAAAAAACTCAAGTAAAGTTCCTTGATTTAAGTTGACTTGTGATTTTCGCATAAGTACGCTTAACGTCTTGCATTTAAAAATAATAAAATAAAAAAATCCAGCATCCAGGCATTGTTATGATGCGCTATTATGTACAATAATATTTGATCGTCCATTAAATTTAATAAATAAATAAATAATGAGTAAATAAATAATTAAATTAATAAAGAAATAACAATAAGTAAATACATAGATAAATAAAATAAAAGCAAACAAAACCAAAGAGAAACATAATTTACTTCATCCAGTAAATTTAAGTCTGTGTGAAAATGGTTAAAGCAACAGGAAAAAACAAAATAGAAATAGAATTTATGGAGGCTTATTTTTGGGAAGTAAAATATTTAAAAAAAATGAGAAATAGATTTTCGTTTACAGTGTTTAAAGATATTCATACAGGAATCAGTTCAATTTTTCCATGAAACCAGAAAAAAGCATATAATTGCAGGGCAATCAAAGGGTTCGATCAAGGAATCAGAAATGGACATTTTTGGCTTTGTCACTTTTTTTAATGATGTTTTGAGCAGCAATGTGAGTATGGAAAGGGTTATCATTATTCTCACATAACATGAAATAAAACCTTTGGAACCCACACTGAAGTTTTGAGAGGGTTAAAAGCATGTCTTTCCAATACTAAAAAAAAATAATAATTCCTTACACTGAAAAAGGCATTATACACCGCATAGAACTGAACTGAATAATTTAAACATTCGCTTGTAGAGCAACGGCTTCCTCTAAACTTGGTTTGAGGATGAAACTGACAGCAGATCAAAATGACAGATAACATATGATGTTTGACAGGTAATTCCACTTCCGTAATTTGAGATGACAACAACAAAACACATTCCATTAAAATATCGCCAAGTGTCCTTTCCATTTATGCTGTGCAGTGTACTGTGAATGAAATGGAATTGTTAATAAAATACATATCATTAATAAGTGTTACTGTGTGATCTACTTTCCTTCCCAAGCATAGACAATTTTTATTTTTTCCAACCAAATTTCTAACAATTGTAAAGTAAGAAGGAAACATGTTTTCACTTTTCTTTTTGAGATATATTCTCTTAATCATCCATAAAAGTCAAAGTTCTTACTTCAAAATTATATTTATCTGATAACCATAGAGTATAACAACCGTTGTATATACTTGAAGTATATACAACGGGTGTTGTATATAATTATAATTTATGCGAACGACCTCTGACCTCTTTCAAATCCATTTTCATTCATTCATTCATGAAACATCGTTATATCACAGGGCAGGTTTTAATTGTACGCTTATTGCACTTTGTCAAAATCCTCTGATGGTGTCATTTCTTATTTATTTTGCTTCAATAAAGGCAACCTAAAATTTTGCTTCAAAACATTGTAGAAATTACTTGAATGTTAATAGTAATTAGTATGCGGCGACTGCGAACTATTTATAGTCACGGCCTCGATCAAAAGTACTCGCGGAACTGTGCTAATTAAAAGTTCGTCTGCTCTACCTGAAAAAAAACACTTCGTAAAAATTGTAAACAAACGCAAAATTATTTGTTATATTGGGACTACAGCATAAAACACGGAAGAAAACTGGAACTATGTCAAAAAAAGAATAACTCTACTGAAACACCGTTTTGTGACTGTTAATAAAATAGTTGAAATTTATTTTGTTCCAGCGCAGTTACATGATGCAAGAAGTGCAATCGCACTTTACAATCGCCGTCATCGATTCTGTAATGTAAGGGACACAACTCTATGCGTCTTGTCCTATTTCTTTTGTCTCGTAGACTGGTTTTCTTTGGAGGCCCGTGGGAAGCATATATAAGTCGGGTAGACGCACGAGACGGGTGTCTGTTTGTTATCAGATTCGCCGAGAAAAAATAAACCATATTTCAACTCGTTGTATAACACAGATATAAAAACACACTATATGTTTATTGTCTATTTATTCAATTATTTATATACACAGATATTGTAGTATATATAAGATATATTGTATAGTAAAATATATATTGAATAATATATAGTATATTTCTATTGACAAAAAAAAGGAATTGATGAAAAAGAAATTCATGTGTTAATAAGTTACGGAAAGGGAGCTGACAAAAAGGTAATTTACAAAATCACTTAAACTCTTTTTTTTGTTATCTTTTTAACAGCTCTTGGGCACAATTCTCACATATATGGTCGTCGTCATGCAACTGTAAATTAACGAGACAAGTCACCACGATCAAGATGCTGAAGGAACATGAGAGAATGGGACTTCGAAGAAGGATATTGCGTTTTGTGGACTGATTCAATTTATATTCAAACATATTATAGTCGATGTTATGCGTTCTTGCAAGTTCATGTTACAACTAGATTGTATCGAAATCGGAAAGCGAATTTCCAGAAGTCATTCAGCGAAGCGCGGCTAACGACGGTTCGCATCGCATCGATAGGTCGATTTCAGTCGCCTTTTGGAGTACAAGAGCGCTCGTTAACCCTACTGTCGTGCTTTCCAACAGCTTTCAAGCTGTGAGAATCTAACATTTGAAATACAGTACCGTCCATTTTTGGTAGACTGGGGCCAAACTGCTGGGAGCAACCACCTCCGATTTTAAGCGTTTATTATATGAAATCTGTTGTCCACGGTCAAACCATTCAGGACTGCAGCATCCGTGCGCATGTCTGGTGGGAACATACGCGCACGCACTGATTGGTTTGTTTCCTATTCGACATGAATTGTGATTGGTGTTGCAAAAGCAATGGTATATCACTTCAATTATTCCTCTAGGAGTATGCAAAATAACACAGCGCTATATGTTCCAATGAGACAGAAATCACGACCGCCTGATTGGATAAGAGCTCGGGTAGTTTATTCTTTGTTAACGGTTCCAGTAGCATATGTTACCGTCTAACATCAGTTAAAACTTGTCTTGGACAAGGCAACTTTTAACGACCAGAAGTTAAGTAAATCAGTCTCTCATGTTTCACAATGTAGGCTTTGGGCTATGGGCTGTGTCTTATTGGAACATATACGTTATTGTGATGAATTGACGGTAACATGGTCTGAGGTTTGTGGTTCAGGGCGTAAGCTACTATCTTAATAACTTATTGTGCGTTGGAATTATTCTTGGGGCGGAGGTGCATATCAAATTGAGGGGTGAGGGTGTAACACCAACGCTGTTCACGTTATATCTCCGGTACCTGACGTCGGATTTTAATTGTTTTTAACTTTGTTACTGGGGCCACGAAGACTTTTAATACACAGAATTTCAGCTTCGCTCCGTGAAATCTAATTTCCCGGCCGTCGTTGAAAAGTTCGTCCGAGAGAAATGTGGGTCACCATTGTGGATCCAAATCACTTCAGGGAACGTGGTGGCTGAGTGGTTACGGCATTGGACCTGAGACCAAAAGGTTCACTGTTCAATTACCACCAGGTGGCAACTGCGCTGTGTCCTTGGGCAAGGCACTTAATTCCAATTGCCTACGTCGGGGCACGGTAGCGTTGTGTACTAATGTGTACTACACGTCGAGGGTGCACTTGTCTTCAACCAATGTTAACCTCGCTTGTGTGGACTTAGTACACTGGGGACCTGACTGTTGCACGATGATCCTTTCTTTCTCGGTGGTCCTTTCCGGGTACCCAGGCTCCATCCGCCCTTAAAACTGTCCGACACGAAGTGAATTGGTTGTCTTAAGTGTCCTTAAACCCCAATCAATAAATAGACATCCCTTCGACTATTTCTCTGGGTGGATGCAAAATATTAAGGTGTTGTGTGTTGTAGTTTCTGGGCCCGGGGTTCTCACAAACCCGACGTTGTTTACGTCATATATCCGGTATGCGGTATGTAACGTGTCTTTTTTAAATTTAAGTTTAGAATTTGGAACCATTAATACAATTTTGACCTTGAATTTGAACTTCGTGTCGTCAATTTAAATTTTGACATCTTCGGGCCGTCGGTGAGAATTTCGTCCTAGCGTTAAATGTTGTCACACAATGCAAGTTCAAAAGTTACAAAACATCAATCCAAGTATTCCTCTAGAATTATGTAAACTATTGCGTTGTGTCAGACGTAGAGTGGAGTTATAAAGGCACAAATCGTTCAGTCACTATTTTTAAATAGAAGCAAACTTTCACTGGACTTTTCTACAAATCGTGCAACGCAAGTATAATTTGAATCGCTAGCGAAAGCTAAAAATCGTTACCTGAAGTTTAGTGTGTTCTATGTACCACTAGGCACATAGAACACATTCGAACCCAGGAGACGAAACAGTAACATGTGTTCCTCTCGCAAACCTTTTGGCGATAAAATGTGTTCATTTTGTTGATAGTTGTTGAAATGAATTACTGGGTGTCCTTTAATAATTGTTTTTAGAGACAGGACGGCATGCAATAAACACAGAACAACACACGCGCCTAAATGTGTTAATCGATATCACTACTGGACACAGAATCCATTAAAACCACATTAAATTGCTATTAAAAACCCATGAACCCATAAAAAAACACCATTAAATTTTGTTTCAGATATTTTAATGGCACAAGGTAAACCCATTAAATAACCATTAAGACAAATTTTACCTCATTAAAATCCCATTAATTGTGAGTTAAATAACACCATTAGAGACCTATTATTTTTTAATTGGCATTACTTCTTGTAAACACCAACTTTAATAGGCATTAATTCCCATCGAACATATATTTAATGGTAATTTTAATGGTCATTTATTTGAGGGGGATTTAAAAAATGTCTGATTTGAAAAACAAATTTAAGTAATGCCAATTAAAGAGATGACTTGTGGTTTAATGGCCATTAGTTCAAAAAATAGTTTGTAAATTAAGAATAATGGCCATTATTTTTTTCTAATATTCCCCCAGCCAGTTTTGATGGCCATTAATTCTGTATGCACCGTTCTACAATTCAAATAGAAAGGCATTTCAACTGTTAAAACCCATTAAGTAAAATTGATTTATTCATTGGTCCATAAGGTCACTTTTCTGCAACTATAGCCAATTGTGAGAATAAGATTATTTATAAAAGTCAAGTTCAGGCAATTGTTGGCTGCTTATTTTTGAGGACTACCACTTTCATGATGACTGTAAGTCACCTATAATTAGCTTGGACACGAGCAAATTTGACAACAGGGCTCTGAATACCGACTGACTGTAATAAAAATGAAAGTGTCAATGACACTGTAGCTCAACTTGAATATGACAGGAATTAGTACTTGTTGTGACCAAGTCAACAATAGTGAATATGACAGGAATTAGTAGTTGCTGTGACCAAGTCAAAAATAATAACAGAATTACAAGGTGACCGCCATCTTGAATTTTGGACTGCAACCAAAAACACTCTTTCTCGACTCACAGTGATAACAAAGGTACCAAAGAAGTTTCATGAAGATCGGTTCATAAATACGACCTCTCGCCCAAGCCGTATTGACATGTGCCCTAATTGCATATAAGTAGCACCAAATAAATCACAGTTCTTCTAATTTGCATAATATATGCACGAGAAAAAAAGTAACATATGTGATGCATTCCATGTTCCCACCTGGTTTTCAGTGTAAAAAAACATTTTTTTTTGTTTTGGTCTTAAAATTGGCCAAAACGAATAAAAAAACAAAAATCAAATTTTCGGATTTTGGTCCAAAATTTTCAAAGTCCCACCCGGACCCCCAAATTTTTGGTGTAAAAAAAACAACATTTTTTTTTGTCTTAAAATTGTCCAAAACGAATAAAAAACCCAAAATCTCATTTTTGGATTTTGGTCCATAATTTTCCAAGTCAGACCCGGACCCCCAAATTTTTAGAGTAAAAAAAAATTTTTTTTTTTTTGCCTTAAAATTGACCAAAACGCATAAAAAACAAAAAACTAATTTTCGGATTTTGATTGCATCAAATTTTGTACAAAATTGCTGCCAGCGGCCATCTTGAATTTCAGACCGGACCCCAAAACACTCATTCTCGTCCCACGGTGATAACAAAGGTACCCAAGAAGTTTTGTGAAGATCGGTTCATAAATACGGCCTCTAGCCTGAGCCGTATTTGGATTTGCCCAAACAGTGCTGAAAGTAACACTAAATAAATCAAAGTTGGTCTAATTTGCATAATTTATGCACGAGAAAAAACCCTGTATTCCCAAGAGAAAATGTCACCAAAATTTCACTGAAATTTCAGTAAAATTTCAGTGAATTTTGGTGAAAAGGTGAAATTTTGGCGGTATTTCACAATTTTGATGAAATTCAGTGAAATTTCACAGACATTTCATGAAATGTTTTCAAAATTTCACTGGAATCTTTTTTTAAAATTTTAGTGAAATTTTGCCCTACACATTTCAGTAAAATTTCTGTAAAATTTTTTTTCAGATATTCATGAAATCTGAATGGATATAATTAATAAATAATTCTTACTAAAAATGCAGTGAATTTTGGTAAAAAGGTGACATTTTGGCAGTATTTCACAATTTTGATGAAATTCAGTGAAATTTCACAGAAATTTCATGAAATGTTTTCAAAATTTCACTGAAATCTTTTTTTTAAATTTTAGTGAAATTTTGCCCTCCACATTTCAGTAAAATTTCTGTAAAAATTTTATTCAGACATTCATTAAATCTGAATGGATATAATTAATAAATAATTCTTACTAAAAATGCAGTGTGTTATAAAACGAACTAGTCTGACATTTATCTATGTATGGCTGCAGGAGCAGGTCTGAAAATAAGCAGTCTGACATTTGCAGAATGAGGTCCCCAAAGGGTGAATTTGATTATGCTATCCCATACAATGGGCCAGTGTATCCTTTGGGTACCTCTTTCTGTTTAGATTTGAGACCCTGATTCAGATTGAGGTTCACAGTTGGTAAATTTAGTGATGCTACCCTGCTATGCAGGGTAGCATCACTACATTCACCCTCTGGGGACCTAATTTTGCAGATGACAGTCTGCTTATTTTCTGGCGTGTGCAGGAGTGAATAAAATTCCTCATCATAGACCAATTAGAAATGTGCTATGATTGGATTAATTAATTTTAATTGCATTTCCAGTGTAACATGATATTATTTGCGAACAGACTTTTTTCTTTTTGGGTTTGCGTAGGGAGCCCAAATATTAAGCACTCAATTTGAACAAACCTCTCCCCCCCCCCCCCCCCCACCCTCAAGATATTGTATACCAAATACGAAAGCATTAATTTTGAATGTTGGATCTGAAAAAGATTGTTAAAGATTATACCCCATATTTCCTAAGTTAAAATTCAACTCAAATATGAACCATGGAGCTTAATGTTATAACATAAATAATCTCATTATCGACCTGGACATGTATTTATACCTAATAATGTAACTCACCAAATATTTAATTTCTTTAATTGCAACTGAAGATATCTTCTAAAGACCTGCAATTTTGGTATATTCAAAGTCTACAAGGGTTATAGCTCTGGAAAAATTATTTGAATCAAAACTTCCTTTCAGTATGCACATGTACACATCATACTCGTACTGCACACCAATTGTCGTAAAAAAGCTAACGAAAAATGCAGGAGTTAAGTGGACAAGCATTTGTGACAGAAATTTTACTATTTCCAAGGGCCATAATGACCACACAAAATTTGTCGCATCAAACATTCTTGACCAAATTTCGTAAAAATCCAATAAGAATGTAGGAGAAGTTAAGTGGACAAGCCTTTGTGATGGAAATTTTGCTATTTCCAAGGTTTGTAACCACACAAAAATCATCGCATCGAAAACTCCTGACCACATGAAAAACTACACCTGAGACTGATACTTTAGACCAAGTTTCGTAAAACTCCAATAAAAAATGTTAGAGGAGTTAAGCCTTTGTGATGTAAATTTTGCTATCTCCAAGGATCGTAACCACACAAAAATCATCGCGTCGTCAATTCCTGACACATGCACATCTTCACTTGATACTGATACTTCAGACCAAGTTTCATAAAAATCCAACAAAAAATTGCAGGAGTTAAGCGGACAAGCCTTTGTGATGGCAATTGTGCTATTTCCAAGGGCCATAACCATGCAAAATTCATCGCATCAGAAATTCCTGACCACATGCACATCTACACTTGATAATAACACTTCAGACCAAGTTTCGTAAAAATCCATTGAAAAACGGACAGACAAGGGGCCTTAATCGCTCACCTGACAAAGTGGTTGAAAGAAGTATTTGGGGCCACATTCAGTTAGAGAGCCCAAATATTAAGCCAGCTAGGGACTCAAATTTAACAAACTTGAAAATGATCCTGCTTGAGATGTTAGAAACCAAACATGAAAGAATTGTAACTGGTGGATCTGAAGAGGAAAGTTTTTAAAGAAATGTCCTCACATTGCACTAAATTAAACTTTGGGCTCCAGTAGAGAGCCAAAATATGAATCCACACCCCAATTTGAACAAACTTGAATCTGACCAACCTAGAGATGTTGTAAACGAAATATGAAAGGATTCTGACTGGAGGATCTGAAGAAGAAGGCCCAGGGGGCCTTAGGGCACTCACTGACATGGTAGTCTAAATATCAAACCAATGACTTGATTTGAATAAGCTGCATACGCCCCTCCTAAGAAAAGCATATACCAACTAGATGAAGCGATTGTGCCCACACAATACACAGGATTTTCCTTCCATTTTCAGTTCCTGCACTTTTATGTCCCAAAATTGAGATAAACACATAAAAAACAGATTTTTTTTTATTTTTGTTCAGAAATTTTCGAAGTCCCAAACAAAATATGTTCAGACTAAAATTTTTTTTCTTTTTCTTAAAATTGACCAAAACGCATAAAAAACAAAAAAAAACTAATTTCCGGATTTTGGTCCAAAATTTCGAAGTCCCACCCGGACCCCAAACTTTCAGTGTAAAAAAAAAAAAAATTTTTTTTGTCTTAAAATTGACCAAAATGCATAAAAACAAAAAAACTAAATTCCAGATTTTGGTCCATAATTTTCTAAGTCCCACCCGGACCCCAAACTTTCAGTGTAAAAAAAAAATATTTTTTTTTGTCTTAAAATTGACCAAAATGCATAAAAACAAAAAAAAACTAATTTCCAGATTTTGGTCCATACCCGGACCCCAAATTTCAAGTACAAAAAAAAAAAAAAACAAAAAACTAATTTCCAGATTTTGGTCCAAAATTTGTAAGTCCGGACCGGGACCCCAAATTTTCAGCCTAAATATGAACCCAGGGATTTGGCTTGAACAAACTTGTATTTCACCTCCCTAAGCATGTTGCATACCAAATATCAAAAGATTCCAATTGGTAGATCTGAAGAAGAAGATTTTTAAAGAATATTCCTCATACTGCACTAATTTAAACATTTGGGCTCCCATAGAGAGCCCAAATATGGACCCAGGGAATTGATTTCAGTAAACATGTGACACAATCTTCCAAAGATGTTATATGTGAAATTTGAAAGCTTTTGGAGCAGTGGTTTGGGAGAAAAGTAGTCTTAAATGCTTTTCCCATTACCAACAGTGTTGAAAAATGCTGACTCAGCACTTTTTCAAAGTCCCCAAAAAGTACCCCATGATAAAACCCGATAGAAATTTTTTTACCATTCCATTCTGTTGGTCCTAAGGAAGCTTCACACCAAATAAGAATTCTCAGTGCCATGTTGTTTTGGAGATATGGGCGTTTTAATGTTTTTCTATTTTTAGCTCTTGCGGTTCCCACAGGGTGATGGGAAAAAAATTTGGGCATAAATTACTTATGACCCAATAAGCCCTCATATCAAATTTGGTTCAAATCTGCCTCTCTGTGTGGAAAATAGAAATTTTGGACTTGGCGAAAATTCTTGCCCCTCTCAGAACAAAGGCAAATATTGCCATTCAAACATCTCTTGAACAAACATGAGTCTACACCTCAAATGGAAGCTGCACACCAAATATCAAGTCTCTGCTACGGCTGGTTCATGAGAGGAAGATTTTTTTTAAATTTTGTGCAATTTAGCCCCACCCCCTCCTCAATATGAGCAGAAACCCAATTTGAAAAAAAACAACAAATGCCCCTATATAATCGCTACACATGTGAATTTTCATTGAACTGCAGCCAGTGGCTTGAGAGAAAGTGAGAAAATGACCCAAACACCACCTTCACGACGTACGACGAATGACGGACAAAAAGTGATTAGAAAATCTCACCCTGACTTTCAGTCAGGTGAGCTAAAAATTCCTTCATACTGGACTAAGTTAAAATTCAGGTCCCAATAGGTAGCCCAAATTAATAACCCAAGGGCCATTTCAACAACTCTGAGTCCGACTCCCCTCTTGATGTTGTATACCAAATATGAAAGGATTCTGACTGTTGGATCTGAAGAAGATTTTTAAAGAAATTTCCTCATATTTCACTAAGTTAAAATTTGGGCTCCTATAGGGAGCCCAAATATTAACCCAATGACTGGATTTGAACAAACTTGAATCTTACCCCTCCTAGAGATGTTATATACCAAATTATCAGAAAGTTTTCCTCATATTGCACTAAGTTAACATCTGGGCTCCAATAGGGAGCCCAAATATTAACCCAGGGTTCCGATTTGAACAAGCTTGAATCTCACCCCTCCAGAGATGTTGTATACCAAATATCAGAAGATTCTAATTGATGATTCTGGAGAAGAAGGTTTTTGAAGAAATTCCTTCATATTGCACTAAGTTAAAATTCAGACTCCAATAGAGAGCCCAAATATCAACCCAAGGACCAGGTTTGAACAAACTTGAATTTGACCTGCCTAGAGATGTATACCAAATATGAACACATTCTGACTGCATGGTCTAAAGAAGAAGATTTTTTAAAACAATTTCCTCATATTGTACTTAGTTCATATTTGGGGTCCCATAGGGAGCCCAAATATTTGCAAGTAACCAATTTGAACAAATCTGAAACTGACCTACCTCGAGATGTTGTATACCAAATACGAAAGGATTCTGATTAGTGAATGCGAAGAAGAAGATTTTTAAAGAAATTCCCTCATATTACACTAAGTTAAAATTCAGGCTGCCTTAGGGAGGCCAAAAATTAACTCAGGGACTCGATTTGAACAAACTAGAATCTGATCCCCCCCCCCCCCCTCTCCCCTAAGAATGTTGTATATCAAACATGAAAGGATTCTGACTGCTGATCTGAAGAAGATGATTTTTTTCAGAAATGTCCTCAAATTGCACCAAGTTAAACTTTGGGCTCCAATAGAGAGCCCAAATACTAACTCAGTGGGGCCCAATTTGAACAAACTGATTCTGACCCCCTAGAGATGTTGTATACCAAATATGAAAGGATTCTGACTGGTGGATCTAAAGGAGAAGATTTTTAAAGAAATTTCCTCATATTTCACAAAGTTAAAGTTTTTGCTCTTACAGTGAGCCCAAATATTAACCCAGGGACTGGATTTTAACAAACTTGAATCTTACCCCTCCTAGAGATGTTATTTTCCAAATATCAGAAGATTCTAATTGATGGTTCAGGAGAAGTTGATTTTTTAATTTTGGAAAACAATTTTTGGGTGCTGTCAGAATAATGCCCCTTGTGGACATGGCAACTTTATTTTTTGAACAACCTTGAATTGACATGTGATAAGGAACATGCGTACCAAATTTGGTTAAATTTGGTCCCGGGTTTACTGATGAGAAGTCGATAATGTAAAGTTCACACCAGACGGACGGACGGATGGACAGAAAGTGATCACTTAAGCTCCCCCCAACTTTCAGTCAGGGGAGCTTATAAGCTTGTATCTCCCCCCCCCCCCCGCCCCGTCGACGCCTATGCCACTCTTTGTAAAATGTGAATATAACAAAAGACTTGCCACCCCAAAAAACAGTGCCCATAGGGAATCGTCTTTTTAAGCCACACTTCCTACCAACTACATGTAAGATGGTGAATGCACGCCTGGGTGTAATGGGGGTGTGGTGGGGTGGAGTGGACCAGGGGCCTGGGCCCTACAACATTTTCGCACCCCCCCCCCCACAACTCCAGGAAATAGGCAAACGCAAGCATCGCATAACAGAGTGCCAGTAAACGAAAAAACACAATAATTCAGCTGTTTGCGTATTTGTGCCTCGCAACAGAAGTTTCTTGTTACCGGTACTCTTGTAAAACACGTTATGTGGCAGCACCGCCAATACGTGAAAGTCTCGAAGCAATCTGGTGCTTTTTCAAAGACTGATCCCTACGGACCACATTTCAACATGTGCATTCCAAGAACTCTTGATAATTTCGTTTGACGACACAGTGATTTATTTGAACCACTATGACTGACAAATAATGAGAAATACTAAAGGAAAATAGGCCACCGGAAAGTTACGTCACTTGCAGACTGCACGCGCTGTGTGACGAGTTCGAAAACAGAAAGACGACATTTTGCTTGTGAAAGTATATCAATCATTCAATGTATTTGCTTAAACCAAACAAAAAATAAACGTACTGTTATTCCTTCTGTATGGTATCGGCATATCACTGATTATTTACAAACGCACAGGTGCAAAAAAATCCCGATCTTCTTATTGTTAATTGCATCTCCCAAACGAACTTTGACTGGCGCGCGATTTTCGAAGTAAGTTCTTTTTCCACAATGTCAATGACAATGTGGTTAAAAGCCGTTTCGTCCCACAGGCAGTTCGTATAGAAATCGAAACCGGACTTTTTGTGCGAGATATGCTTGTTTTAATTCCAAGTTGAAATTTCTCATCCGGAATGGTTTTATTTTAATTATTGATACTGGTATGTTTGTTACTATTTATTTTAGTCAAATTATGTTAAATGAGATGGGGACTCGTAGTACGTACTCAACTCCGGGAAATTCATTTTCTGACAATGTGTCTCTTCACATTTTTCAAGAGATCTTTCCTCTTTTGATGAATCCTAGTCAAAACATCTGCAAACCAACACGTCCCCTAATGTTTTGGTCAAAACGTCCTCAAATAGTTGGTCAAAACGTCCCCCAGTACAGTAGTTGGTCAAAACGTCCCCTTGTTGTTTTTTGGCTGGGACCATTGAAATAACTTGCAATGTTATTTTAAAACAAATTTATTGTTTTACAAAACATTAATTATAAATAACCCTGCTTCTGTCAGGCCAATGTTTATGCATGTCACTCCTAACTTAGTGCGTGCCTTATGAACAGAAAATACTTATCAATACCTGGGAATGAAAATTCGAATCCCAGAGTTAATTCTGTGACATGGCTCCTTTCAAAAGTGTTGGGATACTGATTCAGATGCCAAAGGCAGACAAAAGTGCTGATGGGGTGGGACACAAGTTATGGTCATTTTTTTTTAAATCAGTTATAAATGGAGACTTCTGGCAGCTTTTGATATTAAAAAAATTACATTTTTTGCCGTGATTTTAATTTTTTAGCAGCAAAGCTGCAGCATGTTTCAAATTCTCAATAATAAGGCCTAAAAAAGATATATGTTTGTTTCCGCTAACGGAATGAAAAAAATTATGGTTGGTAGGTCGGAAAAACTTTTTTATTTTATTTTTTTTTTTTCTTCAGAATGCAGTTCCCTTAACTCAGTTTATAACTTTTTCAACTTAAAGTAGGCCTCTGTGTAGTGCTGTGTGGTTTTATGGTATACCGACTATAATCGGTAAAATTGTCAATACCGTCACCAATACTGACGAATTAAATCATAATCGGTACCTGAAAAAGTTGGTTTTATCCCGGTGAGGCGCTATACAAATTTCAACTTGCTTTAAATTAATGTCACGGTTTACAAGAAGTAATTTTACTTCACTGGTGTGGATTAATGTTGGTTTAAATTTGTGTCTGTTCCCTTTTCACCACCCCCCTCTGCCCTGGCAGACAATGAAATCTTTATTACTTTTCTACATCAACTGTTCAAGTGTTTTGTCTCAACAGTGACCATTATTACGCAAGTGATTGAATATTGTTTACATCTAACAGTGCTGGAAATCAACAAAATTCACGGGTGCAGTTTTACGCTCCCTTTAGTCCAAACATGGCCTGAAAGCCTGTATTTTAAATTTTGTTTGGTTCTGGGGAAGGGGGCAGGCCTGACCCATTTGTAAATAAGGCCTATTATCATCAATATATGGAATGCATTGTTTGGCATTTCTCCATAAATAATTACAAAATAATTCTAACATATGGCTTACACGTCCAGATATTAGCAGCACAACACTCTACCTTAGAGGCTGATGGTCGACTCCCAGCTTTTAATCTTCTTCTTTCTTTCTTCTTTCTTTCTATATTTTAGAATGTCTGTATGTATGTCTGTCTGTCCGCTATAGAGATGAATATGGGACCACCCCAAGTGTCCAAAATGGGTCTACTAGGAGTACTTTTTATGGCGGAGGTCTTCGTCAGGTTTAAAAAAGTGTGTGGTGTGGGGGGGGCACCAAATGTTAAGACCAAATTTTTTTTTGGCCGATATATGTCTTCAAAGGGGTCTACTAGGGGTAAGTTTTTATCAGGAATCTAATAGTGAGGTTTAAAAAAGTGTGCGGGGTGGGGGTGTAGAGGGGCACCAAAAGTTGAGACCAAAATTTGTTTTTACCGATATATGTCTTCAAAGGGGTCTACTAGGGGTAATGTTTTACCAGGAATATAATGGTGAGGTTTAAAAAAGTGCCGAGTGGGGATGCAGAGGGGAACCAACAGTTGTGACCAAAATGACCAAAATTATTTCTCACCGATATAGATCTTCAAAGGGGTCTACTAGGGCTAATTTTAATACGCTGCTCAGCTTGAGCAACGCCGGGTAACCCTGCTAGTAACACATATTGGTGTAATTTTTCCTTTTTTTAGCTCACCTGACTGAAAGTCAGGGTGAGCTTTTCTTATCATTCTTCGTCCGCCGTCCTGCGTGAAGGTGGTGTTTGAGCCTCTTTCTCCTAAACCTCTGGCCACATTTTAATTAAATTTCATGTAAGTAGTGGTTATATAGGGACATTTTGATTTTTATGCAAATTAGGTTTCAGCTCATATTGAGCAGAGGTGTGGGGAAAAAATGGCCAAATTTTTTGAAAATCTTCTTCTAATGAACCACCAGTAGCAGAGAATTGATATGTGGTATACAGAGTCCTTTTGAGGTTTAGAATCAAGTTTGTTCAAGAGAAGTTTGTCGGTCATTATTTGCCTTTGTTATGGGAGGGGCAAGAATTTTTGCCACTCCCAGAATTTCTGTTTTCCAAACCGAGAGGCAGATTTGAACCAAATTTGATATGAGGGCTTATTGGGTCATAAGTACTTAATTTATGCCCCATTTTTTTTCCCGTCGCCCCATGGGAACCGCAGGAGCTAAAAATAGAAAAAAATTAAAATGCCCATATCTTCAAAACTACACGCACAGAGAATTCTTATTTGGAGTGAAGCTTCCTTAAGACCAACAGAATGGAATGGACAAAACAAAAAAAATTGCTATCGGTTTTATCATGGGGTACTTTTTGGGGACTTTTGAAAAAGCGCTAAGTCAGCATTTTTTAACACTGTGGGTAATGGGAAAAACATGTAAGACTACTTTTCTCCCAAAAACACTGCTCCAAAAGCTTTCAAATTTCACATATAACATCTTTGGAAGATTGTTTCACATGTTTATTGAAATCAATTCCCTGGGTCCACATTTGGGCTCTCTATGGGAGCCCAAATGTTTAAATTAGTGCAGTATGAGGAATATTCTTTAAAAATCTTCTTCAGATCTACCAACAAGAATCTTTTGATATTTGGTATGCAGCATCCTTAAGGGGGGGGGGGGGGGAGAGATTCAAGTTTGTTCAAACCAAGCCCCTGGGTTCATATTTAGGCTGAAAATTTGGGGCCCCATTCTGGACTTTTGGAACCAAATTTGGAAATTTTTTTTTTTTTGTATTTTTTATGCGTTTCGGTCAATTTTAAGACAATTTTTTTTTTTTTTTACACTGAAAATTTGGGGTCCGGGTGTGAATTAGAAAATTTTGGGAAAAAATCCGGAATTTTTTTTTTTGTTTTTTATGTGTTTCAGTCAATTTTAAGACCAAAAAAAAAAAATTTTTTTTTTACACTGAAAATTTGGGGTCCGGGTGGGACTTAGAAAATTTTGGAAAAAAATCCGGAATTTTTTTTTTTTTGTTTTTTATGCGTTTGAGTCAATTTTAAGACAATTTTTTTTTTTTTTTTACACGGAAAATATGGATTACGGGTGGGACTTAGAAAATTTGGGACAAAAATCCGGAATTTTTTTTTTTGTTTTTTATGTGTTTCAGTTAATTTTAAGACAAAATTTTTTTTTTTTTTTTACACTGAAAATTTGGGGTCCGGCTGGGACTTGTAAAATTTTGTAAAAAAATCCGGAAATTAGTTTTTTTTGTTTTTTATGCGTTTTAAGAAGAAAAAAAAATTAGGCTGAAAGTATTTTGTTTGGGAAAAAAATCTATTTTTATGCGTTTATCTCAATTTTGGGACGTAAAAGTACAGGAACTGAAAATAGAAGGAAAATCCTGTATTGTGTGCAATGTGTGGGCACAATCGCTTCATCTAGATGGCATATATGCTTTTCTTAGGAGGGACGTATGCGGCTTATTCAAGTCATGTCCCTGGTTTGATATTTAGACTACCTTGTCAGGTGAGCGCCCTCAGGCCCCCAGGGGCCTCTTGTTTTATTAGCTCACCGAAGGGAGCTAAACTTATCACTTTCCATTGAACATTTTTCAAACAACTACTCCTCTGAAACCGCAAGGTCGATTCGCTCGAAACTTGGTATGGATGTTCATTACCATATGCCAATTTCAGTTTGTTCAAATGAAATGGGCACGCCCATTTGGGACTCCATAGGGGGCATAACTCTTATAGCACCCTATGTATATTAGAGAAATTACTAAAAAATCTTTTTTCCCAGCACAAGTGGGCAGAATCATTTGATATTTGGTATACAGCATTATGGGGTGGATCTGATTCAAGTTTGTTCAAATCGGCCCCCTGGATTCATATTTGGGCTCACTATAGAAGCATGAAATCGAACTTAGTGCATTTCAGGAAAATTTCATAAAAAATCTTCTCCAGATCCAGCAGGCAGAATCTTTTGATATTTGGTATGCAACATTGTGGGGTGGATCTGATTCAAGTTTGTTCAAATCGGCCCTCTGGGTTCATATTTGGGCTCAGTATAGGAGCCCGAAATTAAACTTAGTGCATTTCAAGCAAATTTCTTTAAAAATCTTCTTCTCAAGATCCAGCAGGCAGAATCTTTTGATATTGGGTATGCAGCATGCATAGGGGGTGGTATGCAAGTTTGTCCAAGCTAAGTCCCTGGGTTCATATTTGGGCTCACTGTGGGATCCCAAATTATAACTTAGTTCAAAATACCCATGGGTACCAACAGTTTAACTTAGTCTTATTGCAATATGAGGGAATTTCTTCAAATATCATCTTCACATTTGGGCTCACTTTCCTTTCATATTTGGCTTACACCATCTCTAGGGGAGTTAGATTCAAGTTTGTTCAAATCGGATCCCAGGGTTAATATTTTGGTTCCTTATGGTAGCCCAGATTTTAATGTAATTCAATATGAGGAAATTTCTTTAAAAATCTTCTTCAGATCCACCAGTCAGAATGCTTTCATATTTGGTATACAACATATATACTGGGGTGAGATTAAAGTTTGTTCAAATGGAGTGCCTGGATTAATATTTGGGCTCCCTATGGGTAGCTATGGTAGCTGAAGAAAATTTTTTATTAAGTACCTTCTAGAGGCGTGTAACTAAGATTAATCCACATATGTTGTATCAGATCTTGTATGAAGGAGCTCCATAGGGGAACTCCACTTTTTACGTTTTGATTAACTGAAGAAAAGGCTTGACGCTTGGACTATTTTAGTCACTCTTAAGAAGCTCAAGGGCTGACAATCGATCCTGTGGAGGCGCATCTAACCTATGTTTTAGAAGCAAAACATGAACATTTTTAGTTACACAAGAAATTTGTTACGAGTGTCGTGACTCGTCTGCTTCTAGCATAAGATAAAGGGTTAAACAACCAGGTGAACATGATTTATTTTTGGCAGTGTGAAATCATATACCACTTCTTAACTGTAGTGAGTGTAGACTACATAAACGTGCAGTTTCAATTTTAACAACTTTGGAACTATTGGAACCTTTTTGGCACTATGGCTCTAATTTCTTGCATGCTAACTTGATGAACAGTTGAAGCCACTTCAGAACAGTGCTTCCACTCTCATCAGAATTAGGGGCAAAATTTATGTACTGATTTGAGATTTGTCTGCATTTTAAAGGCACAATTTTCAAATTGGACAAGTAATTAATATAACTCAGTGACGTAATATCACAGCACCCATTTTGTCCAAAATAATCTCTTCTGTGTGTATCAGTGAGATATGTGTTATATATGGCAGGATCTTAAATATTTCAGCATTTTTTTTTAGACTTTGGCACATTGCTTTCATGGAGATATGTTACCCATTTTATTTTCTCGAAAGAAAGATGATATAAAATTTATGCCCATGTATAGTGTACTTTCAAAAAATGTTATTCTTGTTGAAATTTTCACTTTTTTCTTAACATGTGTTATTTATAGTTGTTCATTAAAGTTCAATCAAAGATTATTCTTTATTTTATGTTCTATATGTATTACAAGTTACATAAACATTATATTATCTCCTTATTTTTACAGTGATAAATTTTATCACAATATTAATGTTCACACACATGCCACTGATCATTTTGTTTGCCACCACAACAGGCATAGCATTGTTTACAAACATAGTTGTGTTCAGTTTACTGAAGAATGTCTGTATCTGCAATGCCTTATCTGCTGATGAACTGAAACAATATATTTATATACAAACAATATATTACAGACATGCAGAGATGCCTTGGTACACTTTGTGACCAGAACCATGGCCACTGTACTGGCTTTCACTTCCAATTATTGGAGCTTTGGTGATGGTGACTTACAATTGCAATACTTACACTGGATGATCAAGAATAAGAATTTAATAACAGGTCCGCTCAAGGATTAAAATCTATTGGCACTGTATCACCTTAATCTGATCCATTAAGACTATTCTTGTTTGGTTCTTCGCGACATCGGAAACTGTTTCTTCAATGACGTCTCACCAGATCAGCCTAGACTCTAACCCGGGACGCTACGGCCCAAATGCTCTGCCAACATACCGAATGCGCTAGTCGGGAACCCCTATAGCTACAGAGACCCAAGGGTTCCCGACTAGCGCATTTCGTATTAATATTATTATTTATTATTTATTTTTATTAATGGGCATTAGATTATAGCCATTAACGGCATATATTTAATGGCCATTACCACTCACTGTTTGCAAAGAATGTAATGGCCATGAATGCAATTACCTCCCATCAATTTAATGGGCATTATTAAGGCCTTAATTTTATAATACCCCATTAAATTTTAGGTAATGCCCATTAGATTGCAAAAATATATTAATGGCACCATTATTCTTTTATGATTTAATGGTGCACATGGCCATTAAATATGAACATGGTTATTTAATGGGCCTGGAAGAACCAAAATGATGACCATTAATGTTGATGCCATTACTTCAAATAATGCCCATTAATGTGTTTGATGGCCCTTACTTTAAGTTTAATGGTATTTCTTTAATGGCCATTAGAGTGCCATTTTTATGGCACCATTAAACATATTTTCCTCATTTTAATGTGATTTCTCATAGCATTTTAATGTGTTGAATAAATTTGTGTGGCAGATTGTGCCATTAAAACATAAAAGAATAAGAGGATTTTAATGGGGATTTAATGGGTTTTTTAATGGTTTTCTTAATGGCATTTTGACTGCATTTTAATGGTGGTGTATACAGTAGTGTATGGCGCTTGTGCCATCGCGGAAGCTTACAAGTCAAGGCCTGTGGCCTGTCGTTTTGTCCTTCCCCACTGGCACTCATGCCATATCGATTAACCCATTCACTCCCACGTGGTGTTCTGTTTTTTTTTTTTTGTCGTCAGATGGAAACTGATTGCATTTTCGATATGGTATTTATTTCGATGTTCATTGGAAAATTTCAAAAGTAAGCTTTCAATAACGTGGCATGTATTAAACGTTTATGAACAGACATCAAATTGACGCTGTTTTAGATAGAGGTCAAAATTGGACATTTTGAAAGCTGCATTTAATGGAGTCGCCATGGGAATAATAAAGTTAAATTTCATAGCTGTATATATTATTGACATGGAGCAGTCCATTTGACAGAATGAGCGTTTTATTGAAATGACAAAAAGGAGGTCTACATTTGAAATGACATAAAAAATTAATAAAAATATTAAATGAAAAAATCCAAAAACACATATTTTTTTTATTTTTCGAGCTCTACAACATACTAACATTTCACGAAAATTGGACGTGATTTAATATTTGTGTCGTTAATGTCAATTACGTCACCCGGAAATGTGGCGATAACCGGTAGGAATTTCCCATTGTTAGAAATAGTTTTTGTCAGAGATGGGATTTGCAAAAGTTAAAAGAAGAAGGCGTGATACAGGCGTTGATACAGAAAGATCAAGAAAAACAAACGCTTAATTCGCATATTGTTTTGGATAAAGGTGGAAAATAAAAGACAGGAAACCGTCATTGGACAGCGTCTCAGTCCGTTAATTAACCCTTTACCCAACGGAGACGATATCAAAATTTATTATTTTAAATATAATGTTTTTAAATTTTTCAAAAAATTTCAACAAAACCATATCATGTGATCCTTCATTGGAACGAGCTCAATGAGCTCGTTCCAATGAGGGGTCACATGATCTGGTTTTGTTGAAATATTTTGAAAAATTTAATTTTTTCAACTGCTCAATTTGCATATTACGCGGGCGGTTGCGGGCGATTCGTTAGGTAAAGGGTTAAAAATTGTGACAAATTTCGTGAGTGTAGGTTGAAAATTTTAGGCGTGATTTGTCTGGGGAAAAAAACGAAAAATAATAGTCTAACGATCGGTATAAGTTATTCCAACTTTGGTGGATGACGTAACTAGGACACTTAGAATCAGTAATTCTGTCCTCTAATCGAATCTCGGATCGAATCCAGTCAGATGTCGACATCGATATCGAATGACAATCCAATCGGAAAGAGATTGAAACAATTTTCGTTAAACTATTTTTTGTTATTGTACTAAATTATCTATTTTCTCTCCTCACCTTGGAGCCTACTAGTACCGCAGGTAGAATGAGTTCTCCAGCTCATCCTTGAAGCCTACTCGTACCGCAGGTAGCATGAGTTTCCCTGCTCATCATTGGAACCTACTAGTACCACATGTAGCATGAGTTCCCTGCACATCCTTGGAGCCTACTCATACCGAAGGTAGCATGAGTTTATCTGCACATCCTTGGAGCCTACTCGTACCGCAGGGAGTATGGGTTTCCCTGCACATCCTTGGAGCCTACTAGTATCACATGTAGTATGAGTTTACCTGCACATCCTTGGAGCCTATTAGTACTGCAGGTAGCATGAGTTTCCCTGCACATCCTCGAGGCCTACTAGTACGGCAAGTAGCATGAAATTCCCTGCACATCCTTGGAGCCTACTCACACCGAAGGTAGCATGAGTTTCCCTGCACATCATTGGAGCCTACTAGTACCGCAGGTAGCATGAGTTACCTGCACATGCTTGGAGCCTACTCATACCGAAGGTAGCGTGAGTTTATCTGCACATCCTTGGAGCCTACTCGTACCGCAGGTAGTATGAGTTTCCCTGCACATCCTTGGAGCCTACTAGTATCACATGTAGTATGAGTTTCCCTGCACATCCTTGGAGCCTATTAGTACTGCAGGTAGCATGAGTTTCCCTGCACATCCTTGGAGCCTACTAGTACCGCAGGTAGCATGAAATTCCCTGCACATCCTTGGAGCCTACTCATACCGAAGGTAGCATGAGTTTCCCTGCACATCCTTGGAGCCTACTAGTACCGCATGTAGCATGAAATTCCCTGCACATCCTTGGAGCCTACTCATACCGAAGGTAGCATGACTTTCCCTGCACATCCTTGGAGCCTACTAGTATCGCAGGTAGCATGATTTTCTCTGCACAGCCTTGGAGCCTACTCGTACCGCAGGTAGTATGAGTTTCCCTGCACATCCTTGGAGCCTACTAGTACCGTTAGATTCAAACATATGCCAATTCGATGGCTATCCTTGGAGCCTACCAGTACCGCCAGATTCAAACATATGCCAATTCGATGTCTATCCCGAATCAGGCCATTGATGTCGACATTGAACCGAATCGACAAAGATTCGCAATTAAAACTTTGGAGAATGTCGAGTTGCATTCCTAGCTAGACTACAGGATGGTGAGGCCCCACAAAGTAGATCTTCTGTTTCGCAGGCCATTTTTGTGAAATTGCGCGTGGGAGGGCGGTTTTGTATTTTATTTTTTATTTCTGTAATTGTATCTTTACCATCGAAAGTTCATGCTCGTTTGTTTTATGTTTTTGTTCTTGTAATATGCACCTACAGAAGAGCCTGGGTGGTGGTTTATTTCGTCCCTTGAGTGCAAGAAGGCTTTGAAATGCTCAAGCATTGCAGAGCCGTGTTGCACTCAAGGGACGAATTTATCAATTTTATGAACTTTCGTAAAATATCAGACATAAACCATTTGATTTTGATTTTTTAAGGTTGCATTAGTTATAAAGAGAGAGCATGCGGCAGACAACATGACCATGGGGAGTGTGGGGGGGGGGGGGGGGTGGGTGGGTGGGGGGCTGAGAAATAGATTGATTTATCTTTTTACGCCTAAAAGTAGATCTGGAACAACGGAAGATAGATTTCTGATTTTGATAGCTTCAAGATAATTAGACATAAATTGTGTTGCTCTTCAGAATCATCATTAATCTTATCGGGACTCTGGTTGTATTTTTGCGGACTCTTTATCATTCCCATCAAATTACATACACTATGTTTTTTCTCATTCCTGTAAGCCGATTTGCGTTCTATTTGTCCCTGTACTGTCTTTAGTATTCTTACTGTGTTATCTTTTTTATGAGTGCTTTTAACGGGAGAGAATTATGACTTGATATGATTATTATCAATGGAATATAAAATGTTACTGAAAATAATAAAGTTCATAGAGTAAATGTTTATGACATTGAATATTTGTTGGTAAGGCAGCAGCATGCAGGCGGAAAGAAAACATAAACTGGAAAAAGAAGAATGTCTCCACAAAAGTTAAATACCGTTCTCTAAATCAAAATGTTCACTCACAATACATTCAAAACTGTGACACTGCCAGAATTAGGACAGTAATACTACTTTAAAACGTTTTTTTTTTATAATATTTGGTGTAGTCAATAAGCCTGTAGCTAAGAAGCGTATCATCTTAAGCACTACTGACCTCGGCGAAATGAGCGAGGCTTTTCTTGTTTGTACTGGGGCTTAGGGAAGATTAAACAAAAACATGATGCATCGTGAGTTGAATGGGTTAGTCAGCAATTGGAATACAAAACATTGACCGAATAAAACAAAATCTCAAAATCATATTCAACTACAAGCCCAACTCGTATGATTCAATCACACTCACAATGCATTTATTTATTTATTTATTTATTTATTTATTTATTTATTTATTTATTTATTTATTTATTTATTTATTGAGGTAGTGACATCGGCCTTAGTACACAGTGCCAGTGTGCCAGAACGTGGTTAGTCAGTATTACGTGCCTTACCTAAGGAGACAACGCAGTTACCGCTGGTCAGGGTCGAAACATATACCTTTCGGTTTGATGTTCAATGGTTAAACCATTGAACAAGGTTCGCGCTCCTGACACACACTACATATATGTCCTCTCGCCTAACCGTCATCTTTAAACAGTTTTTGAAATACAACTAATGCAGAATGTCTTTACAACTTTTGCAATTTCTCCAAAGACCTTGGTTTGATCGGTTTTGTGAAAACGCATGGTCTCAGTTTACCACCAAACTGCATGCCCTGTTCAAAATGTCCACCCCGATTAACAAAGTACCATCACGCCCGTCCACTCAAACTGAGTCTAGCAAGCATGCAGCTCAACGGCCAAATAACTAGATGATTTGCAAACATCGACTGCCAAACCGTTCAAAGTTTATCCCGTAGACTGAGGGGGAACTATACCATCATCGCGTATTAGTATTCAGGTCTAATCAACTCCATGTCATGATCTCTTAATTGAGGGGCCCGCTTTTATACTTTATAGGCCGTATGCATTGTTAAAAACTGTTCTAATTCCAACCAATCATCACTCTAAAGCAACTTAAGACGCTTACATTACAAAGAACGCGCTGTGTTTGTAGTCTCTGTTAGACCAGGAAATGGACATCCGATAAACTGTAATGCTAGAAGTAAGCTAAGAACTTAACCATAAAGCTATATTATGTAACCTATTTGTGTGTCTGTCGAGGCTATCAAGCCACCGGTCACATTGTGTTAGGAATTCGACGCTTTTGTGGCTTGGAACCGTCTAGCCCTTGAATAAACCATCACCTTCGATTGGATTCACTCGCCTAGAATATTTCAGTTGGTCGGTAAAGCGAACCTACGGTCGCTTTTCCAACCAACTGTCACATTCTAAATGATTGAATCTAAAATTACTATAGACATTTATTTTGTAGGCAGAGCTAAAATATCGTTCAACTGAGACTTGATTTGAACGAATGTCTATGATATTACTATTGAGAATGGAGACTCACTACAGCAACGGTTTTATGATTACGTCACGTAGGTCCAGACTATTGTGTTAACGTCTTGATGTTTTCAGTTCGTGTTGGCTGAAATATCTGTAACTAGAGTACAAAATTAATAGGTGTATAAGTTTGTCAGTAAATGGACGCCACATTTCATCAACGGTATAGTTCGGGCACAAACACTACGAAAAATGGATAAACAAACAGATAAGAACAGTGTCGAATTCCTTGCATACTTAGACTGGTTTCTTAATAGCCCGATGCCTTTCATTTATAAAATTGGCGAGAGTCATATAGGGATTCGCATGCCATATACGACAAGTCGCCGCTTGGTTGGGCTTGTGCACAATTTCAGCAAAACAGTCAAGGTGAGACTTTAGTGTATTATTTGTTGAACATACACGACTATGTCAAGTAGACAGAGAGAAGTGATTAAAACGATATAAACTAGAATAGTCGAGTATTGTAATCGAAAAAACTTACAGAAACATCACATTGGTTATGTAATTACTGAAAACATATTTGATCATTTAGTTTGTAAGTTGGGGAGTCTGGCAATCGCTCGCCGTTGCTTGGTGGTTCTTTCTGGATACTCCAACTTCCTCTGCCCGTAAACCTGTCTGACACGAGGTGACCCTGGCTGTCAAATGTGTCGTTAAATCCCACCCAAACAAATAAATAAATAAAATTGACCATTTGGCAATCATCAACAGTCAACAATCACACGAGTAGCCATCAAATATGTTCTATTACAGGCCTGTTCTATGTAATCCCCATATTCAACAGCACTAAATAGCGGAAAATGAATTTCTGTTCCACACATTTGTGCGGAAAGGAAATCGTTGACGAACAGTTTTTAAATAGAAGCGAAATTTCACTGGAATTTTCTACAAATCGTGCATCGCAATTATAATTTGAATCACCAGCGATAGCTAGTAGGCACATAGAAATTATTGCAACTCAGGGGACGAAATAGGAACACAATTTCCCCTCGATAATTTGATTGGCGATAAAATGTCTTCTTTTTGTTGATAGTTGACAAATGAATTGCTCATTGTCCTTCTAATAATTGTTTTTATAGATTTGAAGGCGTGTAATAAACACAGAACGACACACGCGTGTGAATGGGTTCATAGATATGCCTCTTGTGCCATCGCGGAAGGATAAAACTAGAGGCCGCAGGCCTCGAGCTTATCTACCGCCCTGGCACTCGTGCCATATCCATTATTGGAATATTTGCTTCTTGCACATGTCCACCTTGACCTTGATAATTAGTAACGATTTTGTTTTTGATGGCCTTTAACCAAGCGCGTTGCCATTATTGCATTATACAGTATCGCCAATCAGCGGCCGGGAGTTAAGAGTTTTATTTCTGTGCAGGAGGAGGTTAAACGAAGGCAGTCTGTTGTAGATGCACACCGCTTCTGATAGACAACTTTGATAACGTATTATTGCATTATACAGTATCGCCAATCAGCGGCCTGGAGTCAGAGTTTTATTTCTTTTGTACAGGAGGAGGTTAAACGAAGGCAGTCTGTCGTAGATGTACACCGCTTCTGATAGATAACTAACAGTCCTTAGAAGAGGATAGGTTTCCTTAAATCATTTGTTGAATGACTGAAGTTTCTCGGCCACTAAATGATAAGAATCTTATAGCAGTCTCATAGGTCTATTTATATCTTCTGTGTTTTCATCAATCAGGCCTATATCCCAACGCAGATAATAACGCCAGTAATATAAGTATTACGAGACTCATTTAGGTAGCTGTTACTCCTTACCATTGATTATAAACATATTGGCATGTCGCCAACAAAAAGAAAGAACGTAACACAAACAAAAATAGTACTCAAGACGATCTTCATCAGGCCTATAGGTATGTGAAACAGTTATGAGCATTACGAATTCGCTAAAATGGACACACCAGACATCGTACGCTACAGATGAGAACGAATACCAAATAAGTTCCTCCCACAACCTTTGCCGATTTTCTTTCTTTCTTTTTTTTTCTCTCTCTTTTCTGTGATGTACTGTCAGAACCACTGGAACCAGTTCCAACTGATTAAATACTATTCCGCAACTATATTTATTTACAGAAATCCGCCTGAGGATTTGGTAACTCAGCTATAATGACCTCTTAGTACGAATATGTCTGGTTTCACAACATCTTCCAATCTTTCATTATTACAATTATTCTCGTTAACTGCTTGTCAAGAATTCATTTTAATGGTTCAGCATGAGAAAATACAAAGCTTGCCTGTGGTTGATAGTCTAATAATAATTATCCTGAAGCTGATAGTGGAGAAAATAAATATTTTGGGACAAAACCAATTTCAAAGAATATAATATTATATTACAGAACAAAAGTAAAATTATCGCAAGCGCTGGGATAACAGGTAAGAATTAGATTCAGATTGTCTTTATTGAAAATGAAAAATAAAAATAAACTCCTTGTCCGAAATTACTTAAAAGTCAACTGCTTCGAAATGAAGATGAAGGAAGGCACTTTTTTTTTTAAAGATGACCTCTAAGTACGAATATGTCTGCTGTCACAACTACTACCAACCCTGTATAATTGCAATTATTCTCGTTAACTTATTGTCAAGAATTCATTTGAATTGTTCGACATGAAGAAATAGGACGCTTTCCTATAGCCGGTAATCTAATAATAATTATCCTGTAGCTAATAGTCTAATAGTAATTGTCATATAGCCGATAATCTAATAATAATTATCCTGTAGCTGATAGTCTAATAATAATTATACTATAGCCGATAATCTAATACTAATTATCCTGTAGCTGGTATTCTCATAATAATGGTCCTATAGCAAATGAACTAGATTCAATTTAATTATCCTGTAGTCGGTAGTCTAATAATAATCATCATGTAGTTTATTAATAATTATCCTGTAGCCGATAATCGAATAATAATTATCTTGTAGCTGATAGTCTAATTATAATTATCCTGTATCTGATAGTCTAATTTAATTATCCTTTAGCTGATAGTCTAATATTACTTATCCTGTAGCCGATAATCTAATAATAATCATCATGTAGTTTATTAATAATTATCCTGTAGCCGATAATCTAATAATAATTATCTTGTAGCTGATAGTCTAATTATAATTATCCTGTATCTGATAGTCTAATTTAATTATCCTTTAGCTGATAGTCTAATATTATTTATCCTGTAGCCGATAATCTAATAATAATCATCATGTAGTTTATTAATAATTATCCTGTAGCCGATAATCTAATAATAATTATCTTGTAGCTGATAGTCTAATTATAATTATCCTGTAGCTGATAGTCTAATTTAATTATCCTGTAGCCGATAGTCTAATAATAATTATCCTTTAGCTGATAGTCTAATTTTACTTATCCTGTAGCTGATACTCTAATAATAAATCATTCTCTAGCTGATAGTCTGATAATAATTATTCTTTAGCTGATAGTCTTATTATAATTACCCTGTAGCTGATAGTCTAATTTAATTATCCTGTAGCTGATAGTCTAATGTAATTATCCTGTAGCCGATAGCCTAATAATAATTAGTTTTTAGCTGATAGTCTTATTATAGTTATCCTGTAGCTGATAGTCTAATTTAATTATTCTGTAGCTGATAGTCTAATTTAACTATCCTGTAGCCGATAGACTAATAACAATTATCCTTTAGCTGATAGTCTAATATTACTTATCCTGTAGCTGATAGTCTAATAATAACTATTCTTTAGCTGATAGTCTAATTATAATTATCCTGTAGCTGATAGTCTAATTTAATTATCCTGTAGCCGATAGTCTAATAATAATTATCCTTTAGCTGATAGTCTAATATTACTTATCCTGTAGCCGATAATCTAATAATAATCATCATGTAGTTTATTAATATTTATCCTGTAGCTGATAATCTAATAATAATTATCTTTTAGCTGATAGTCTAATAATAATTATGTTGCAGCCGATAGTTTAATAATAATTATTCTCTAGCTGATAGTCTAATAATAATTATTCTTTAGCTGATAGTCTAATAATAGTTATCCTCTAGGCGATAGTCTAATAATATTTATACTGTAGCCACTCGTATCTGAGAGTCTAATAATAATTATCTTGTAGCCGATAGTCTAATAATAATTATCCTGTAGCTGATAGTCTAATAATAGTTATCATCTAGGTGACAGTCTAATAATCATTATCCTGTAGGCAATAGTATCTGAAAGTCTAATAATCATTATCGTGTAGCCGATAGTCTAATAATAATTATCCTGTAGCTGATAGTTTAATAATAATATCCTCTAGGTGACAGTCTTATAAACATTATCCTGTAGCCAATGGTATTTGAGAGTCTAATAATAATTATCGTGTAGCCGATAGTCTAATAATGATTATCCTGTAGCTGATAGTCTAATAATAATCATCATGTAGCCGATAGTAGCCAATAGTCTAACAAAAATTATCCCGTAGCTGATAGGTTAATAATTATTATCCTGTATCCGATAGTCTAATAATAGTTATCTTGTAGCTAATAGTCTAATAAAAATTATCCTGTAGCTGATAGGCTAATAATAATTATCCTGTTACTGATAGTCTAATTCTAATTATCATGCAGCCGATAGTGGAAAAGATAGTCTTATTTAAAAGAATAAATAAGTTGGTGGAAAAAGGGAATCTACGGTTCGCTATTAGAACCAATTGGCATATTCTGGCGGATCGAATCTACAAATATCATGAACGCTGATTCCATTTTCTTAGAATCACCAAAACGAAATGTTTCTCAATCGGCACGATTTGACCGAATCGTTCATTTAATTTTGTATAGCAGACTAACCACAGCCGTAGTTTTATTAATTCGCCGAGTAGTTCCACTAATTGTGTCAATATCTTGGTGTATTTCCAGATGAAATGAATACTCTTTGATTGGGGTATCTATGAGTACTAAAGAATATCTGTAAAACTGTGTGAGTGAAAGGACAAACTCCGTGAAAAGTGGGAAAACAAACAGCCCATAACATTGTCGTATTCCTTTCAGAATTAGACGGATGTCCTGAGAGTTTGCATCTACACTTTTCTCAAATAAACTTGAGTTAATGGTACATTGTTTTACTCTGAGAGGGTAACAAGAGGCTATTTTCCTCCTATTTTCAAGAATAAACAGTAAAACAGAAATACGAAACATTTGACGTAGTTCGAACACTTTTTCTAATGTGACGGTTCACAAAATCGAACCTCAAATTCCAATATGTGTTTCTTGAAGCATTGCGTATCACCATTCAGGGAAATGATCACGGTGATCTCGTTATAATGAAGGGTATTACCCAAGAATCACGATTGCCGTTCAAATCGAATCTCCTATCAATTTAGGAAAAGGGTTCGAGATCAAATCGAATCTCGAATCGAATACACTTTCCAGTGTTTACGACACTTTGACTCACTTATCGGTGCTGTCTATCAGGGTTCAGTATCAATATGCTTCGTTGGATTATTTCGTACCATCGACTCGCAAGTAACAGTAGACGAACCAGTTATTTGTTTGGGCTTTAATATGAAAGGCAGGTACCCCAGGCAAAAGGTGTCATATTCTGTAGAGGTGATTCTGTTATCTTAGAAGTGAAATTACATAGTCTGTATGGGTTTGTCTTGTTACAGTTTATGGGAGAGTGCCTCTTGACACTCTCCCATAAATTGTAATAAAATAAAGACACTTGAACAAATTTTTATTGACCAAAAATAACTTAGCACTCTTCCAGTTAAAGGTTGGGTAATTTATTTCAATGACAACCGTGGGTATTCCGAGCAGACACTGCGTCGTTGACAAGTGCATGAACCCTATGTGCATACGAATTTTCACTAATATTAGAATTCTTTTGGACGAAGTTGTGACGTATCGACATTCCAATTACTCGAAGCTATCGCTTTTAGTGTACCTCTGCCAAAACAAGTTTCGGCATTTTCCGTTAATATTTCCGATAATATTCTAGTGTTAACTTAAACGGCAGGTATCTTAGCAAATGAACCAGATTCAAACGAGAATTGATCTGGTATCACAAAGGAGCACGAGGACAAAAAAAAAACATTTATTGTCTCTTGAAGGAAACATGATGCCATCTGCGAAGCTTTAGCACTGCAGATCGCACCTTGTTTCACACAAGAGGGATACATTGTACAATCAATACGAAAGGCTATCCCCTCAAAACTAAGATTATGCTATTCAATACCTTCCTTATGTGATAACAAGAGAAGTTCTGTCCGTTCCCATTTTTGATGTCGGCACAATCTCTCTCTCTCTCTCTCTCTCCTCTCTCTCTCTCTCTCTCTCTCTCTCTCTCTCTCTCTCTCTCTCTATCTCTCTCTCTCTCTCTGCGATATTTCGAATAATTTCCTATATTTCACAAGAATATGACAATATATAAAATAATAAAAAATCACCTTTGAATTGAGAATGACACCACCGGCCAGTGTAATTACGAACCTAATATTAGCTGCGTGATGAGTTCGTGGCCTAGAGGTGTCTCCACTACCATGCCATGGAGAAGAAAGTAGGTATTTGCAACAAAATTTGGATTAGCAGCGGCAACAAAATGACTCGAAATCTGATCCACAATATCGACTACCTGCACTAGAATTTCAAAGTGCTTTCTAGGCGTAATATGCAAATTGAGCAGTTGAAAAAAAATACTTTTTTTCAAAGTATTTCAACAAAACCATAGCATGTGACCCCTCATTGGAACGAGCTCATTGAGCTCGTTCCAATGAGGGGTCACATGATATGGTTTTGTTGATTTTTTTTTTTTAAATTTAAAAAAAAAATATGTTATTTAAAATAATAAATTTTGATTTCGTCTGCGTTGGGTAAAGGGTTAATCTGTAACCCCATAGCACGGTTTGGCAATGAATATGTCTGCGTCATGTTGATGAAGCGTTCAAAAACTTATTTTATTCCCGTCCACAACATATAAGACATTTGTAAGAAGGAAGATACACAAAACATCTGTTGACAACCAGTTACTGTGTAAGTGATATTCATAATTATTCTAAATGAGATATTTTGATCTATGGTAGAGTCCAAACCATAGACGAGATAACCGTTCTGAAAAAAAAAACACTGACGTGCATTCGTTACTTTTTTCCGTGTATGTTGAAACAATAATGCTCACCGAAAATAATAACATTCCGGACACAGCTTATACAACAAACACGAACACACGTCCAGCAACTGATCTATCATTGATTGTGACGGGATTCAAATGTTCACACTCTTTCCATTTTTTGTGACCAGTGTATCAAATTTCTGGAGAGGGTAAACAGCATCAGGGTGGCAATATTTCAGCTGGTCAGCTGATTTGTTACCCCGGCCCATGTTCCCATCATTACAGATGATATCCCCGACGTCTTTTGCATATCAACTACAGAATAAACATATCTGCAAATTAGATCACAGAAAATGAGAGATGAATGTTATTGAAAACCGTTTGTTTTCTAGATTGATCAGAATAACATTTATGAAACGAAGTGTATAGAAAACATCATTTTAGTGGTTGCTTCTAAATTTCAAATGCATCTTCTACACCAAAGGAACGGCTGGTCCGTGTGTATTTTCCATCATCCACTTGCTGGGGGAAATGTATTGTCGCTGTTATTTTATTTTCCACAATGCTCTATGATCTTGTTTCGCGTTTTCTTCTTTGGGTTACGCCAGATTTCTGAAAGCGTAGCACTTATGAATGTAATTTACTGATCTTTAGACAATGGTATTACTGAAACGACAGAGAGAAACGTTCCCACTCAGTCATCCCTTTCCCATCTCTTTAAGATGGTGATAAGACAAACAACGCGATAACACCTACATCGGTGACATTTGGTAGCGGGGAAGCTATGACGCTGTAACTGTATCCACAGCTTAACAGCTTTCCCTTCGTCAAACCTTATGGCCTTTACTTTTCAGGAAAACTTGTTACAAAGTATCAACTTTCCAATCCCGGCACTTGCTTTTCTTTAATAATTATTATATTTCTACAGCTTTTTCCTTTGTAAATAAAAACCATAACCTACTCTCACGACCTCAAAAGTGTTATTCAACTCCCACGGCGATATCCTACTCCCTGTCATGACGGACTACATTTACCATTGCAGTTTTTTCCGCCTCGAAATCCAGCGATAACACCCAATCCACTTCGACAAATATTCTTCTTGATATTCCAACTGACAGTAAACTATTATCTATGTACACATCCACACAAACTTATAAGAAGTTGAACATGACTACTCATTCATGGTGATTGATTGAAATATTTCTTTAAAATGTGTTGATTTCCTTCATAAGTTCATATCTCCCGTCACTTGAATTTCTATTTGAAAACGAGCGTAATTGCATCTCTTTCTGATGAAGTCATATTATCAGTTCATTCATTCATGTTTTTGTGTTAATGCGCCGATTTTTCTAACCGTGAAAACAAATTGAGCAACCTTTAGAAACTGCTCTTGGATGACGCAAGAGGGGTATTTGTGTTGCAGATATTATCAGAGAAATATAATAAACACAATAGTTCACTGCTTGGAGTAACGTACGATGTTTACTCTTTCGTGGGATGCAGGGACTATTTTCACTCGGCTAGCGCCTCGTGAAAATAACCTTCTGCGTCCCGCCCGAGAAAAAAACATCGTACGTTACTCCAAACTGTGAACTACTGTCTATTTATCAACTACAGATAACGAGATATGAATGCTGCTGCCAACCGTTTGCTTTCTGGATAGCCGGGAGTAACATTTTTGAAACGAAGTGTAAATGAAACTCCCTTTTAGCGCCTGCGTCTAATTTTCCATTGCATCCTCGACATCCGGGTGACGGGATGTCCGTGTATCTCTTTCATATTTCCTTTGGTGAGGGAATGTTTCTGTTATGTTATTATTCATCATAAATTATAGTGTTGCTTAACGTTTTCATCTGCGGGTTACGTCAGATTTGTGTGTATTTAATTTGATACACTTTAAAATCATTTGGGTTAAGAATTGACCTAAATTAACTGGGTTGAGTATATATGATTTGAGTTGATATTTAACTTATTTTATTGATTTACGTAGTGGGGTTTAACGCCACTTTCGACAGCCAGGGACACCTCTTGTCGGACTGTTTTACAGGTGGAGGAAGCCGGTGTACCAGGAGAGACCCACCGGGCAGCGGCGGGCAACTGTCAGGTTCCACAACATACCAATTCCACACAAGTAGGGTTAGCAATGGCTGAAGACAAGCGCTCCATCGATGTGCAGTACGCTTTATCACACAGCGCCACCGTGCCCCTCGCGTGGGTATGATGTGTCCTGCTCAAGTACACAGCGTGATTGCCGCATGTTTTATTCGAACCGAGGCCATATCGGCTTGTAGCCTGCACCTCTACCTACTGAGCCACCGCGCCCCAACTGATATTAGAGTGTAAGATTCGATATGTCGCAAATTAGAATGCATATATTTTGAGTTAACCCCTTACCTAATTCGACTAGAAGACGGCAATTGTACCCATCAGTGCTTGAGCAACTACAAACAATTATTTTTCCTCACATATATTGCTTAGAGTCAATTTTAAGAATTGGGTCGACAATATGCATTCAGACCAATGGTGTTCAGAATACACTCCCGATGAAGGAGTTGAGATGTCGTTTAGGACGCTTGGTGTCTGAAGAAGTGTTCCTGAACTAAGTAGATCACAAGTACTTTGCTTTACCCCACCCCTGACAAAATTGTTGATATATTCTCGAATTGTATTGGCTAAGAATGTCACGTAATTTACCGGCGGTAAATCCCGTTCATGGTTGGGGTCACATCAACACATTAGTGTTAGGCAAGATGTTCTGATAGCCGGAGACATAGCAATAAAAGAATATCAAAGTAAACTACGCAGAGAGGGACCCAGACAAACATGGTGAATTCACCCAGGCACATGATTAAAATGATTCAAATCTATATGCCGGGCATGAGGTGGCAACACATACGTCGAGCGTTTGCGAACGCAGATCGGAGGCAGTTGCGTTCGTAAAACGTGAGATGACTGCATGCGGTAGTGAATTCCGACAGCAAAATGCAAGCCGATGTTTGCGAACGCAGACCAGAGGTAGTTTACGTCCGTAAAATAATGAGCCGACTGTGTGCGCTGATGGATCTCGACAGCAAAACGTAAAACATAATGAGATTGTATCGAACGCTGACCAGACGCAGATTATGCCCTTAAAACGCGAGCTGATTGAGCGCGGTGGTGAACCATGACAGCAAAATATAAGCTGACCAGAGGTAGTTTACGTCCGTAAAAGAGCGAGCCGATTGTGTGCGGGGATAGATTCCGAGCCTGCGAACGCAGACTGGAGGCAAATTGCGTCAGTAAAACGCGAGCCAATTGTGTGCAGTGGTGAATTCCGACAACAAATCGAAAACCGTTCGTGCGCAAACGCAAACCTGGGGCAGATTATGAACGTAAACGCGAGGAAATTATGTGTGGTGGTGGATTCCGAAAGCAAAACGTAAGATGATCGGGCATGGATGAAGAACGCAGTCAGATTACGTCCGTAAAACTTGAGCTGATTGTGTCTTCCAGCTACAATCGGCTTGCGATTTACGGACATAATCATCAGTCTGCAGACATCTTAAGTTTGGCACACTAATTTGTCCCAAACTATGAAATGATACAGGAATGTCTGGAACAAGAATGTTTGTAGCAGGATTTAGTGGGTAAGATGCACCCAAGACAGTCATTAGAAATGTTGCGTAACATAAATATTATATATTACTGCTAAATTACTGTTGTCAGATATAGGGTCACCAACAGTTTTGCATAAACTTTTTTATTTCTCTACGAGATCCAAATGAAAAAACAAAACAAAATTAGATTAAACGTATTTTATTTGCAAACAGGAAAGCAAAGGTATTGGAGGACAAGTGCTCAGCACTTAGCTACGCCTCCTCTCCATTACATTAACAAATGTTATGATAGCAGCTGACAATGTACACAGATGATAAAGTTTTTTTTTACAAATTAAAGAGAGAAAAGGAAAAGAACAAAGGCATTAACGAACAAATGTGTAGTAGAAAGATAAGGCAAAAGCGAAGGGAAAAGGGCTCTAGTTAATGTAGATACATTACATAAATAATTGGCACAGAAAAGTTTCCACTACGCTTGGTTAAGTTGGTAAGTGTTGGGCTGGCTCAGGGGCGCATACACGCACTCACAGACTCACACGTGCACCCACACAAATATCACTCTCACACACATGTAGATCCACACACTTACACACTCACATACATCCAGATCTTCTTATATTCTGACTGCGGCTCAGACAGGTCAGCGGATAGAGAGCAAAGTGCAACAGCACAAATCGAGGCTGGTTAGACACCTTTTAAGTCAGGAAGGATCGCAATTGGTAGAAACACAAGTTATCCCTGACGATGTTTGGATAACTTTCGTGAGTGGGGAAACAGGACCACACCCACCTAGGTCGGTCGAGTTTCGTGAGCTGTACTAAGCTTAGTGTTCCTTAACCACATAGAGAAGTATCAACAATTATATATTTATAAGATAATTTAAAAACAGTTTGAATCGCGGATAAATTTTTGGACATTTTTTAACAAACATGTATTTTCATCAGTACTCCGGCTGGCAACGCCATACAACAATTGAGACGTATCTGTAATGTGGCACGGTCGAGTGCTCTCAAATAATTCATTTCTAATCACGTTAAACTTAGGACATGTCATAAAAAAGTAATAAGCGTCTTCAACGGTTTCCCCGCATGAACACGAGGATGTTTCCGATATATGATTCTTGAACGTGTGTGGATTGAGATCACTACATTCATTTCGAATCAAAACAAAATTAAACAGCACTGCGACATTTTAAAGCTAAAAATCAGACGTAGCGATGTTTGTCCAACTTTTGTTCCTTTGAATGTTCAGAAGGTGAAGTTCTGGTGCACCACGGCTAAAAGTGATATATCAAGTGCTAGATATAATACAAGAGAACTTGGTTGGGTATTTTTTTTTATTATTACTTTTCAAAGTGTGATTTACTGGGATTTCCGGGTTTCATTATAAACGATAATTTCCCAAGTGAATTATGCAATCAACAATTGGGTCATGTATCCGTACGCGCAAACGAAGACGGTTTGCCGTTGATGTAATGGGGACTTCATTGTTTTTTTGTTTTTTAAATCTTTAAACCCTTTACCTAACATGAAAAGCAGACGACACTTTCAAAAGAAAAAAAAATTCTAGAATAACTATTATTTTCATTTTTTGTCTCAAAAACATAGGTTATGACCCCTCATTGGAACGAGCTCGACGAGGTCGTTCAAATGAAGGGTCATAACCTATGTTTTAGAGACAGAAATGAAAAACATAATGAAATAATTGTCCATTTTTAAAATAGCACTGGCCCTTTTTGGCCGTTACTTTAGGTAAAGGGTTAAATAATATAATTATCGTTAATAATGAAGAGTAAAAAACAGAGTAATCGCTTGACTGGACTGGCTACTTGAAATAATTCATTCGAGGCGAGGGACTATATTGTAAAACCCTCGTGCGCATTCGCGCACTCGTGTTTGTACAACGTCCCACACCTCTCATGAATTAGTTCGCGTAACCACTCCAGTCAAGCGATTACCCTCTATATTCTTATACGAAATGTGTAACTCTTGAAAAGGAAATTATCTCCAGACCAATTGAAAATGTTCCGGGCTTCCCCTAGCACTGAACATTGTAACTTTTTTTCTGCACCTCGTGATTTACGCATTTGTACCATCTGCCCCAAGTGTCCGGGAATCTTCTAGCAAGCAGTTGTGTACCAGATATTTGTGTACATTTTTTTCTGCGCAATACGTATTACTGCAATAGAACGAATGGATATGCATATTAAAACAGCAGATGATGTCGTGAAGTTCACCTGCCTCCATTTTCTGGTACGAGCGACTTTTGTTGTATTACTGTTAACTTTTACCCATTTACTTATTTAGAGAGTGATGTCCCAAATTTTGTGTAGCATGAATATTATATATTACGTTTACCTGAACAGTCTGAAGGGAAAGTACGCTATTCTCTTTATATAGTGGAGGCCGTGCTCGTATGTGTGCTGTTCTTGGATATCAGAGAGACAAAAGAAGATACATGTACACCAGAAAGGAAAACTTGAGTAAATGAAATCAAATCCAGAACAAAGATGAAAAATAATATCAGATCAGTGAAAAAATAGAACAAAAGAGACTAAGTTAGATCCATTGAACGGAAACAAAATGAGATAGACATTTATGTAAGGTGGATAATATTTACTGTTTTAGAAAATTGGTTGTTATTATTAATAACACCAGCTACATATGACTCATGTTGATTAATAATCACAACGAGGGTAATTTTGGCGCGCTTTTGATTAGGGAGTAGTACTGGTGTTGATTAGCGCGGTTTTGATTGGGGATGTAGTGCTGGTGTTGATTGGTGGCGGTCGTACAATTCGAGTGTTATGATAATCCGAGTTGTAAATTTTCCTTAAACCTGTAATTTTGTCTGCAAATAAATATGATCAGGATGTTGAATACAAGCGTCCGTTAATGTGATTATAACATTTAATTCAGGCAAGACACATTACTTACCTTATTACATGCAATATGTTTGATGAATTGTACTACGAGGACTTTGATGACCTTATCGCTGATATGTCCAAATATAGCATCAGCTCGAGCACGCCCGCCACATGATATGTCAATCCCCGAATAAAACTGATTTATCACGTGCGTGCACCTCATAAGATATGTCTTCCAGCACTTACAATGTACCACCTCAGTGTGCCAGCACATGTTGACAGTGAATCACATTCTGTTGGAAAGAACGGTTTTAATTATTTAATTTAATGTTGCCAGACTACAACATTACAATGTAGTTTCTCTTAGAGATCAATTTTATAAAAGCACCTCTCAGAAGTGTCTGTCGTTTCTCTCGGAGATCACCGTTTTTAACTGGTTGAGTGCTAGAAGCCACTATCAGGGCCTTCAAAAAAATGATGGTAACAGAGCAAAAGCCAACATTTTGCTTTCTCCCGCTTCATATTGAGTCAAACGCAAATAATATTTTGTTTATATACCTTTGGGCACTCTTCAATAATTTGTAATAAAACAAATTTTGATAAACAAATTCAGACCACTAAAAATAATGTAGCCCTCAACCAGTTAAAATATTAAATTGTGTTTATTCTGTTAAACTAGATTTCGACTTCAAATATAAGCATAATCAATAGGCTGATTTACAATGTGTTTAGTAATTACTAATTACCATCAATACTTCGTATCTCTCCATATTTAAATGTAATTATTTCCTAATTTTAAGCAATTGTTTTGGTTATAAAAGATAATCACCTATTTGACACAAACCCTTTTTCTCGCGACGATATAGCCTTAGATATTGATGTGGTGTTTATCACAAAATAAATAAATAAATAATATTATAATTTATTAAATTTATTGGCATTGTGAATCAAACATATTTCATTGAAGTGTAGCTGTTGATGTGTATGTTTGTTGCAGTTAATTCGTGTTGTTAATTTTGCATGCAAAAACAGACAATTACTCAACTGTTTTTCGTGACAAGGCCAGTCTGATGGACTCAGAATACCACAAAGACAATTACACATTAAATAGAATATAACATATGGTCAACTGTGCTCAAAATAACTTTTTTTCTTTGCGTAGCAAAATGGTACACATTTCCAAAAAATGAATAGCATTTTGTAAAAATGTCATAGCTATTTTTGTGTACCAGAGTTATGTTATGCTGTTTTGTATTGAATTCTTCTAAGTAGATAGAGTAGTATCCGTCCATTTCTGGACATTTCCAAATGATCTGCAACACATGAAACATTTACTATGTATTTTTTAACTGAACTGCCTTTAGATGTTACATGGACTTGGATATTTTCAATTGGCGTCTTGGTTGTTTAATAGAATTCTCAAAATGGAAGTTGGGATTTTTAATTTGATGGGCTTGAAGTTATTTTTAATGGACATTTTATGCAAAATGTTGTAAACACAGGAAGAATTTAAACCAATAGAATTCATCTTACATATGAAGTTGCTAATGATGCTTGATGGAGAGTTAATCTTAGTTATGCATGGAATATTCCACAATCAGAAGTAAAGCACCAGCGAACTAGTTTTCAAATTTGTTTGCAAATTTTCATTTACATTTTACGATACAAGATAATCTACTGCAGCCTTGTATCGCAAATGCTATACATAATTGAACATTGTGTAGCTTTTTACAAGTTTTGCATAGCAAAAAGCGACGCGACACCGCTTATTTTGAGCCATGATGGTCAATGTATCATCGACGTCTTTTCAATGCTGTGTCCTGATCTATTTTAGAAGCTAAAAATGAAATGGTTTACTTATTCACAAACTGGTCGCAATTGTAATAACTGTACCATTCTTGTTAAATAAAAATGCTACATCAGTCAGTTTATACAGTTTCCAGTTTTGTCATTCTCGTACTTGATATCAGTTCGCGAAATCTATTTTTCCATGAACCTAATAAAAGTTTCGAACAACACATTTTTCCTATAATGTAAGTAGGATTTTGTCCAATTCAATCTTGACAAGATTGAATTAGATAAATTCCTAGTTGGATTGTGGAAGAAAAATGCAGATTGATTTTTTTTATTATTTTTTTGGCATCAGGATACAAGGGATGAAGATTTGAAGTCTTATTATTGATTATGTTCATCTGAGTTTTGAAGTGAAAATTTATTTATTTATTTATTGGTGTTTAAGGTCACATATTTCTGCACAATGGCTAACCATGACCGTGACAGCTTTATGGGTGGAGGAATCCGGTGTATCCGGAGAGAACCACCGAGCAACGGCGAGCAATTGTCAGCTCCCCAACATACTAACTCCACACAAGCAGGGTTAGCATTGGTTGAAGACAGGTGCACCATCGACATGCAGTACGCCTTAGTACACAACGCCACCGTGCCCCCACGCGGGCAATGGGGGTGAAGTGTCTTGCCCAAGGACACAACGCGGTTGCCGCAAGTGGAATTCGAACTGAGGACCTCTCGGCTTTCAGCCTGCACCTCTACCAACTGAGCCACCGCGCCCCCTTGAAGTGAAAAACGATGTCATTTAATATGACAGCAGATAACTGTACGTTAATAATCTGACCGTATCTATCTAATCTCAGTTGATTTGTGATCGCTGTGTACTCTTCGTCATGAAATCGAGTGTATTTAAAATGTTTTATTGACCGTGTTCTGTGCGATATTTTTCAGTTCGGCCAAAATGAACCAAAATTTCCCTCTTATTGTCTTGACTATCGATGTCCGGAGAGACAATGATAGACTAAAGCACGTCGTTTGAAGATAATTGGAATGAAACAAGTGTAGGGCAAATCTTTGGGAAAAGAATGCAGTCTCAAAATACTAATAGATTGAATGCGGTTAAACCGTTCCATTAAGTGATGATCAGTACTGACAATGGACTTCAATGAACTTGTTGTTAAGCTTTAATGGTTTTCGATTTTGATAATAAACTCCCATGGCGAAAGTTGAAATTAAAAGCCTTTGTGCAAGTTCCGTCTCCGTTTGAGCAACAGAGGCTGTTCGGTATTTACTTACCGAAGTACATTAAAAATCTAAAACAAAATCATGATAGCTGTTTATTTTTCATAACATAAGCCGGATACCTGCATCGAAGTCACCTGGAAATTAGTTTATAACAAGAAACCCAAAACATTTATTTGTTTTCGCATACAAATGGGATATCGATCTGGGCAAACGCAACTGAGAGTTTTTGTGCACCTTTGTTGTTGAATGATCTGACGTTTGACTTATATGACACACAACGCTATTAACACTGTAACAAGGGAATCGCTCCATTTTGATGCTGGAATTGATAAATTCAGGACAAAACATTGGATCCTTGGTAACCCTGCTCGGGTCATTACTTTTAAACAGTTGCACTAGGGATACGTGCACGTACGTCCACAATCGTTGGAGTTTAGCTTCTCCCAAGGGTATTTCAAGAAGCCAACACATTTCTCTTATGTTTTTGTTCCACCCGTGCTATGAAGTCCTGTGCGTTTTCTAGCATCTTGATATCCTCTGACGCGAGTCATTATTTAATAAGTATTTTCTCGAGTTTTAAACAAATATTAAGGAACGGCTTTTCCATATCAATTGAACAAAATATATCTGCAGAGCCATATGCTTGAAATGAGCGTACTAGACGGTATTTGAACCAAGTTTACCTTATTTAAAGGCCATATCTTGCTGGCGCTTTTCGAAAAAAATGCCATTACAATTTATTTTTCATTGTTTTCCTCAAAAACATAAGTTATGACATCTGATTGGAACGATCTCTTTCATTCCCTTTCGAATTCGGGAACAGTGAAGAGGAGACAAAAATGAATACATTGTGTTATTTAAGAAGTTCCGTTTTGCAACTATACACCTGGAACGTAATTAAGAACCCCCTGTTTTTTCCCAGTGGTGATAATATAAACTGTCTTTACTTTTATGCTATATTTCATATGGCCAAATATGATTGTTTTCGGAAAGAATGGTCTATTGACAAGTGAAAGTCAACACAATGATGAAAATATGCAATATTTTAATGGCGCAAATTACACATATCTCTCACTAATGTCCTTGATGAAAAAAAATGTTCTCTCGACAAGTATGGTACTGGAACGGTGCATGATGAAACAAAGCCGGCAATTAATGACAAAAATGTAACTTACTATCTGCTGAACACAATAGCAGTGTCTAATGTCAATAGCGAGTAAATCCGCCACGTGCCGGATGACAGCCTGAACCTTTCAACTAATGCTACCAGTGAACACTCTGATACGGTCCAGAGACAGCTGCTGCCATTCCACATGCTATACAGCTTCGAAATCGGCCAAATTATGTACAGGCGGATCCCTTGCTTACACATGACGTCCAAGAAAGTCCCAGATGTGTTCTCAGGGATTCAAATCGGGGCTCATTGCAGGCCAAGGTAGTGTTGTAATAGAGTTGTTCTGAAAGAATGTTCTCACTGCATGCGAACGATATGGCCTTGCAGTGTCGTCCATGAATACAGAGGGAGAAGCGAACGGGTGGTTGTCAAAATGAGGCACGACCTCCGGATGGAGAATGTGCCGGATATACTGATGACCATTGAGATTCCTGCGTAAAGTCACCATACCATGTTTTACAATCATGAGAGAGGTGCCCCCACATCATCACTGATCCTCCGTCATCAGGAACAGTAGGTCTGATATTCCCTGGAACCTAAGCAGTGTTTCTATGCCTCCACACTCGAATGCGACCATCTGTGACGTGAGGCAGGAACTTACTCTCGTCTGGTCTGACCAATGGACACTCATCCACATACTAAGATTGAATATTGTCGTGGAATACACAACTACAAACGTCGTCCTTTATGCTGATCGAGCAGAACTGGAAGCTTGATGACACCTTCTGGACCTCATACCCAGCGCTTGGAGACGGTTTCGGAGAGTTCTGTTGCGCAAACGCCTGTTGGAGCGCAAAATGCGTTATATTCTTGTAAAACTATTTCGCCCAGTTTGTGGCCACTTGGAAGTCAATTATGGGGTGTGGGGTGGGGATTGCTGCTTTAGATAAATACACAGTATTTAGAAAGTTCAACAGCGGTCATTTTATTTGTGTTGTGAATGCCTGGTCGATGGCTCAATCGAATATGCTTCATTTTTAAGAGCACACAACACAGGGACACCTAGTGTTTTGAGTAGATACTGACCATTATGAACGGGCAATCCTGTATTAAATGCTTGACTCTATGAGTTCCATAGTATTCTGACCTATAAGTTACAAGAAGTCTACGGGAAATGGTAAGATGGGACATCACATGTTAACATAAATATTAACACAATTTTTAACATAGATGTTCTATCTCCAAAATCATCACCCCCGTTGGCATCAAAAAGGTGATCAATTTTAATAATATTTCAGAATAGCGTATAATATTTACACCTAAAATGACATACAAAAATTCATTCAAATGCCCAAATTTTTGACCCTCGTTTTCTAAAAATGAAAACTGGCTCTTAGAACACTGTAATTCTCAGGAGACGATTGGGTATGGAGTTGAATGAGAAATTTATGGTTTGAATGCAAAAAGGTGTATGACTGGTTTTCCACCCAGGCATTTTAAGAGAAAGTGCAAGCATCCCAAACGGAATAAATTTCAGACAATGGACTGCTTTAATTCGAAGCGAGTGTTTGTTAAATTATTTTTATAAGCGGAAACGCCACTGCATAGGTGTTTTGAGTGATAATTAACCCTCTGATATTTTTTCAGATTCAGATTATTTATTTTTAACGATACAAGCATATAACGCAGAATTGTATCCAACATTGTTAAAACGTAGTACAAATTAATATACAGCGAGGAGATAGCGTAGCCAGATTGTCTGTCTTACTGTTATCTATTTATGAAAACACTGATTTCTAACAATCAAAATTTCACGAAGTAAATTTTTCCCATAATGCAACAAGGAATTAACCAATTCAATCATGTTTGACAGCGCTCGTGGGGCACCGTCAAACAAAATTGAATTGGTTAAATTATTAGTTGAATAATGAACACATATTCAGCCTCTCTCGAAGAAAAATAAAACTTTATGTATACTTGGAACTGAAAATGGTTTCGCATTCTGGATGACAATGTTTGTAGTGTGGACTTTTGAAATTTATAGTTTTACAATTTATGTTATTTTGAAGGGCCGCTATCACCCTGTCACTAGAGTAATTTTCAGCCTTTTTTATTCGAGCAAAATGGCGTCGCCTTGCTTCTATGTAGTAAGTGAGTAATACATCGGGGTTACAAGCAGAAACGAAATATCCACCTAACACAACGCGTGTTAGTTTGCAGGAATGCTAGCAACAATCCGTACTCCACCACAGCAGTGATCTGTATCCACTGCATTTTTCTAAACCAGCTAACATCCGTTCCTATTTTTATATACCCTAGTGGTATAGCTCGCACGTTTCAGGGACCATTTGGATGACCCCGGTGGATGACCCCGGAAATGACGTCATGTTACGTGACGTAGTGGCGCCATGTTGTGTTGTCATGGTAACCCGCGTGGGCGGCCATCTTATGACGTCATCCCCATAGTGGTACGTGGTGTGAGCGCGTGTTGTTAGTGTGATACGTGTTTCCGTCGTCCATTTTGTATACTGGGGGCCGCCATCTTGGTTTCTATGGTAGCACGTGATTGCCATGTTACGCAATTGTTCTGCAATAGGACGGGGTATGTTCAGAGGGTATGTTCCTTTGTAGAAGAGTAAATCTAATTACCACAAACAACCCGACAATCCTTCCAAATCACCAAAATCCACCCAAAATCACCGAAATTGACTTTATTTCCTCAATTGATCGGCTTATCACGTAGTGCTATAGCACTAAGGGGTACAAGGGGTGCATTCGACTGAAGTGTAGTAATTTTCTGGTTCGGATTTTCCCAGAATCTTCATTTAATTACCCAAATAAACACGTCAAGTTGTATTATTTCGAATTCTTTAAGAATCCTTTTTTTTGGATCCCATGACGTGTTATTTCCCTATAAAGAGTAGCACGTAATACCGAGGGGGTGTGCTCGTTTGAAGTGGAGTAATGTTCCCATTTTTTTGGATCCCATGACGTTTTATTTCCTTATTAAGAGTAGCACGTAGGGCTATAGGACAAATTTACCCAGAAATCCTCTGCTTCTACTTAGAACTATATTTTTATAAATTCCTACGCTCTATTTTTAGTAACATCCTTAACTGACCCCCTAACTAATTGTTAGGGTCTATATTTAGCAATTTCTTTTAATGACCCCCCTAACTACATGATTTTAAATAATAAAATTAATGAGGATCAAGATGTTTTTACACTAACCAATCAGAGCGAAGTTAATCCACCAATCAGAATTCTGGATTCCCATTGTGTTTCTTTCCCATTACTTTCTATACTAATTTTCTAAATTTCCCAACTTTAACCTATAATCCTATAGGAAACAAACACAAACACCCATCGAGAATGAAAATATCGATGAAAAAACGTTGTGACGTCGTGACGTTTTCAAAAACGTCCGTCACGTCGAAATAAATTCCGGAGAAGAATAACGTCGCCTCATTCTGTTTCGATCCTTCGAACTGAACACATCGCAAGAGAGTTTTCTATAGCAATTTTGCCTTTGCAAAAAACTTATGAAGATGGAGTCTGAAGCTGCTACTGCCGTTACCAGAACTGATGTCTACGCCTGTGAAGAGTGTGGAAAGACCTTTACGGACCGTCGGAACCGGAATCGTCATGTGCGTACCAAGCATGCCACCGGAGAGAAGAAGACCCACGATTGTACCAACTGCAACAAGAGTTATGCTTCCAAGCAGAATGGATCAACACCTGATGGAATGTTTGGAGACATATACATGTATGGAATGCGGCCAGGAGTTCAACCAACTACTCCATTTTAATCGACCCAAGAGCGTTGCCCACCGACCAGTTCCTGTACCATCTAAAAGAAAGACTGATGAACCGAAGAGAGGACCACCTAAATAACCACGGACCACGACGACCACCCATTATGATGTTGACCCAATAGAGTTTGAAAAGAATATGATGTCTGAAGAAGAGCCAGATGAGATATTGACCGTGTACGAAGATAACTGGAGTTCTATTAGACCTCGCCACATGATGAACAGAAGAGTCCAGGACCAATATAACTACCGGATCAACGATGTGAACCTGAAGATGATGACTGATGAATTGATGACTACCATATTTCTGCCACAACAGCTAAGATTTAAAATTAATCTGAGTTTTGGTTTTATCCTGCGACACAACGAAACGAATGAACTGAAGTATTACCATCCATCACAAAACAACACCCGGGTACTTGATGTTCCACAACTTGTATGCTGCCAAGAAGACTTTGAAGAATTCCTTGATGATGTCATGGAAGAAGATATCCTAGAATGGGCCAAATTAAAACGACCCAACACCAAATGGCTTGTGGAGAGAGTTACCAACGTCACATTTTATGTGAATAAGCTGAAAGACCACCCAATTGGAATGGCAGAAGATCTTCCTGACTACATTCTCCAGAACAAAGCAGTAAATGCTTTGGTGAAAGATAAACATCACCAGTTTACCTACGAAGACAACCTGTGCATGTTCCGCTGTTGAGCTTTATGGAGGGGTTCCACAACAGACAATTTGAATAATACAACAGATGCCATGTACAACAAGTATACAGAGAAGCCAAAGAATGAATTCCGTGGAGTAACTTTAGCCGAATTACCTGACTTGGAGCAATGTTTTGAAGTAAATATCCAAGTATATGAACTTGTCAAAAATGATGATGACCAAATTGTTGCCAAATTAGTACAGAGATCTCACAGAAAGTATGAAGATACCATGTATGTGAACGTTTACAAGAACCATTTTAGCTACATCATCGATATAGACCAATACTGCAAATCCTTTGAATGCCGCAAATGCGGCAAATTATGGAAATCTGCCCGATATCTTCGGCGTCACGAGAAAACCTGTACAGATGAAGTCAATTACCAGTATGTTGGCGGTGTATACCATCCATCCCAGTCCATATTTGATCTGTTAGAAGATGAAGGTATAGAAGTATCTGAAGAGAAGAAGTTTTATCCATACCGTGCAACGTTTGATTTTGAAAGTTACTTTGTCAAATCCAATCTACCTGCTGACAGTGATAAACTGATATGGGAAGCAGAACACCGACCATTGAGTGTGAGCATATGTAGTAATGTTCCAGAATACCAAGAACCGAAATGTTTTATTACAAATGGAAATTCTCAAGAACTTGTTGAAGAAATGATGACATACCTCACAGCTATCTCATCTCATTGCCACCAACTGATGCAGACCTACCATGCTTGGACCTTGTTTAAACTCAGACAGAAAATTGATGAAACGCTGGAAGCGGACGCCAGAGCTACTGGAGAAGATACATCCAAGATGCACCCTTTACAAAAGTTGGAGAAGAAATTTCAAGACTACCTGCAAGAGATGCCCGTCATCGGATTCAACTCTGGAAAATATGATATGAATGTAGTCAAGCGTGAACTGATGACATACCTGAAGAGACAGAATCCACTCAAGTTTGCAGTGAAGAAATCGAATAACTACATGTCCGTATCGACAGCATCTTTCAAGTTTGTTGATATTTGCAACTACCTCGCTCCAGGATTCAGCTATGACAAGTTTTTGAAAGCATTTGGCTGCTCTGTGACGAAGGGATTTTTACCATATGAATGGATCGACAGCTTGAACAAATTGGATCAAGACCACCTACCAGACCATGAAGCCTTCTACAGTTCTCTCAAGAAAGAAAATATATCCAATGAAGAATACCAGTACTGCCAGCATTTATGGAACGACCTGGAGATGACAACTTTCCGTGATTTTCTGATCTGGTATAATAACCGAGATGTAAAACCATTCCTAGAAGCAGTTGACAAGCAGTTTACTTTCTACCAAGAACGCCACATCGACATGTTTAAAGATGGCATCAGTGTTCCGGGCCTCACGTTGAAATACCTGTTCCAGATCATGAATGATGACACTTACTTCACATTATTTAACTAGAAAAACAAAGACCTGCATCACTTGGTGAAAGATAATATCGTTGGTGGACCTTCAATTATCTTCAACCGATACCACGAGAAAGATGTTACCCGAATCAGAGAAACAAAATATGGCAAAGAAGCAAAACCATGTGGAAGTATTATAGGCTTTGATGCGAACGCATTATATCTTTGGTGCCTAATGCAAGAGATGCCAAAGGGTTGGAGTATTAGACGTCGTGAAGAAAACCAGTTTAAACCAGAACATCCAATGAAGTATGGTAAAATGGCTGAACAATGGTTAGAGTTTTTATCCATGAGAGATGACATCCACATCAGACATCAGTTTAACGGAGCTGAAAAAATGATTGGTCGAAGACAGTTGCCTCTTGATGGTTGGTGCAAAGAGACACAGACTGTATACCAATTCCATGGCTGCTTCTGGCACGGACATACCTGCATGAAAGATAAGAATGGCCTTCCTATCATCCATAATGAAGTCAGAGATAAACCGATGAAAGAACTGCTACAAGACACCCGTACCAATGCAAAGTACATATTGAAATCTGGGAGTGTGAGTGGAGAGAGATGAAGAAGACCGATGCCACACTCAAAGCCTTCCTGAAAGAGAACTTTTCAGACAAAATAGATGGTGCGATGACAGAGGAAGAAATACTGAACAAAGTGAAGTCCGGTGAACTGTTTGGTTTAGTCGAATGTGATATACATGTACAGATCACCTGAAAGAGTACTTTGAAGAGATGACACCTATCTTCAAGAATACAGATATTTCCATAGATGATATTGGTGAACACATGAAGTCCTTTGCCGAGAAGAATGGAATGATGAAGAAACCCCGTAGAAGTTTGATCGGAAGCTATGGAGCGGAAAAAATGTTGTTTGCAACCCCTTTACTGCAGTGGTACCTCCAGCATGGTATTGAAGTTGATCACGTCTATCAAGTTATCCAATATAAACCAAGAAGATGTTTTGAAAAAATTGGAGATGAAGTATCTGAAGCAAGAAGACAAGGAGATGTTGAACCCGACACGTCGATCGTTGCCGACACCATGAAGCTGTTGGGAAATTCTGGATATGGCAAAACCGTCACCAACAAAAAGAAGCATCGACGTGTGCGCTATTGCGACGACGAAGAAGTTACCAAAGCTGTAAATGACATGTCCTTCAGAGCCTTGAATCCATTAGATGAAACATTATATGAAGTCGAACTCAACAAGAAGACCATCAAGTTGGATCTGCCACTTCACATCGGATTCTTTGTTTACCAGTATGCGAAACTCCGGATGCTTCAGTTCTATTATGCTGTCATCGATACTTTTATCAACCGCCAAGATTTCGAATATGCTGAAATGGACACAGATTCTGCATATATATGTACTTCGTCACCATCCATAGATGAATTAGTGAAACCAGAGAAGAGAGTAGAATTTTACAAAGAGAATCACAAGTGGTTTCCATCAGAGTGTTGTGATTTCCACAGAGATGATTATGTGAATACCAAATTAGAAGGCAAAGAATGGCTGTCACCCTCATGCTGCCAAGAAAGAAAACGTTTTGACAGGAAAACTCCAGGCTTGTTTAAGGTAGAATGGCAAGGAACCGGCATTGTTGGACTGTGTAGTAAAACATATTATTGTTTCGGAGCCACCAATAAATTCAGTTGTAAGGGAATCAGCAAACGCCACAATGATTTGACGAAAGACAGATATTTGCAAGTTTTGAAGACTCAACAAAGTGGATCTGGCATCAACCGAGGATTTGTGATGAATGACAACACTATGTATACCTACCAGCAGAGCAGAGATGGACTATCATATTTCTACCCAAAACAAAGAGTTTTAGAAGATGGAGTTAGTACCATACCACTAGAGATTTAAAGAAGAAACAATTGAGTGAGTGTCATATTTTTCTACAACCTGAACCAAGTCTAGCTTTTGCCTACAAAAAAGTTCTATTTAGTTGACCCAAAAAATTCCTAAAAAAAAACCGAAATGGTTTTTAGGTGGTCTACTCAATCATATTAGGCTCATCAAATTTTTAAAGTCCTTTATGGCATTCTCTAAAGTCCTTTATGGCAGTCCTCATAAAGTCATATATGGCATTCTCTAAAGTCCTTTATGGCAGTTTTTCTCTAAAGTCCTTTATGGCAGTCCTCATAAAGTCCTATATGGCATTCTCTAAAGTCCTTAATGGCAGTCCTCATAAAGTCCTATATGGCATTCTCTAAAGTCCTTTATGGCATTCTCTAAAGTCCTTTATGGCAGTCCTCATAAAGTCCTATATGGCATTATCTAAAGTCCTACATGGCAAGTTTTTTTCTCAAAGTAAAAAGTCCTATATGGCATTCTCTAAAGTCCTTTATGGCAGTCCTCATAAAGTCCTATATGGCAGTCTTCAAAAAAAAAAATTCTAAATGGCAAGTCTTACAAGGCAATACATTTTTTCTAGTGTAAAGATTTTTCAATTTTTTTTCATTTATTCTAATACAGAGAGATTTTTCATCATCATCATCATCATGTTCCTGATATACTTTAGTCTAACCCTATTGGAAGTGGAGGATACTTCTTTACTTTCATTCAAAACTTAGTTTTATTCAAAACTTTTTAGTTCAATTTATTTTTAAAAAATGTTGATTCATGGTATATTGTAGGTTACACCTATTGGAAGCAGATGATACTTCTTTATTCAAAATTTAGTTTCATTCAAAACTTTTTAGTTCCATTTATTTTAAAAAAATGTTGATTCATTGTATCTTTTAGGTTACACCTATTGGAACCAGATGATACTTCTTTACTTTTCAGTTTCATTCAAAACTTTTTAGTTTCATTCAAAACTTTTTAGTTCCATTTATTTTTAAAACATGTTGATTCATGGTATCTTTTAGGTTACACCTATTGGAACCAGATGATACTTTTTTACTTTTTAGTTTTATTTCATTCTTTTAAGTTGATTCCTGGTGTCTGTTAGGCTACCCCTATTGTATAAGCAAAGGAATAAATAATCATCATCATCATTACTAAGAAATTCTCTGTTGTGAATATTTAAAATAAATGAGAAATTTTCTATGATAGAAAAACTAAATTGCTAAGTTGGACATGTTGTTTTCGTTTTCTTTTTTGATGAACAAAAAAAAAAAAAATTCCCTCAAAGAGGATACGAACTGTAGGGGGTGGGAATGCACTCGAGCTATTTGACTTATCTCCATTGGACAGAGGTTTGTAGCTTGACCTGTCCCAAGCCAGTATAAAATGCAGAGAGCCATATCCTACAGTTTAAGGATCAAGATTGCAGTTTGATCGCCAAACTGACCAATCAGATCGAAGTTAATCAACCAATCAAATTTCTGTATTCTCAATGTGTTTCTTTCCCATTATTTTCTATACTAATTTTCTAAATTTTCCAACTTTAACCTATAATCCTATAGGAAACAAACACAAACCCCAACCAAGAATCAAAAACTCAATCAAAATTTGTTGAACTGGTGTGATGTTTTCAATCACATCCGTCAAAGATATATAAGATTAGGCAAGGCATGGACTTGGCATCATTCACGATCGAACCATTGACCAGAGAAGATGTTCCGAATTGGCACCAAGCAGACTTATGCTAACGTCATCCAGTACCAGGGTGAACTGAAGATTCATCTCAGAAGATACTTTGAGGGAAAAGACCAGAAACCTTATCCTACGAAGACTGGTATTGCTCTATATTTAGAAGAATGGAATGCCTTGAAATCCCAAATAGAAGAAGTAGATGCAGCCATCAAAACCCAACAAACAACTTTAACTGAAGACACTAAACCTACTAACCATGAAGACTTCATAAACCAAATCAAGAACTACCTTTGAAGAAGAAGAAGATCACAGTGAGAATAACCCAACCACGACCATTGATCGTTCATGAAATTGATAGTGAACTCAGGCAAGTTCGCTTGCAGCATGAACTTTGCTTGGCATATGCTCATTATGTCGAAGAGAACATTGATGCTGTAATGAAAGAAAAATGCTATGGATGTACAGTCGATCGCCCAAGTCAGATTCAGCATAATGTATGCCTAATGATGTCTGAAGAAGAGAAGATTATAACATATTTTAGTGACGCACTTGAAAGAGTTAACAAGAATGATGTTCATCTACTGTTGCACCATAATACTTCTGGAATGAAGCCACCACCAGTACAGAAAGAATATGAAGATATGTTCGAGAAACCTCTCACAAATGAACAGAGACGTTGTATTATGGATTTGGTGATTGAATTTATGACCATCAAGAAACCTGTTACAATTGGATTCTAATTGAAGATGTAAATAGATGTTGTAAATAGATGGTTTTTTTATAAAAAAAAAAGAAAAAGAAGAAAAAAAGTATAAAATGAAGAAACAAGAAAAAAGGAGGTAATGATGCTTAAGTTATTTGATGTTTATCTTCTTGACAAATATCAAACAAACTTAAACTGTCCCCAGCCAGTAAGTCAGAGGGCCACCAATTTTAAATATTTTTTGGATGACGGTTCATATTGACCACCTCTCCAAAAGGTATAAAAGGGGGAGTAGTCCCCACGTTCAGTGGGGGCCACCTCCCCAAAAGGTATAAAAGGGAAGTAGTACCCACATTGAACAACAAAGATGGATCCTCGTTGGAAGCATCCATTCACTTGTTTATTGTGTGGTCCCACGGGTAGTGGTAAATCATCCTTTGTAAATCGGGTTATTCAAAACATTCAAAATAATATATCACCTGTCCCAAGTCACATCATTTGGTGTTATAGTGAATGGCAACCATTATACAATACTTTACCCCAAGTAGAATTCGTAGAGGGTCTCCCTCAAGAATTAAAATCTGATAGTTTAGTCATATTGGATGATCTGATGCTCGATGCAGACGTTCGAGTGTCTAGATTATTTACTAAAGGTAGTCATCACCGTAACATTAGTGTGATCTACATTGTTCAAAATTTATTCGATAAAAATAAAGTCCATAGGATTGTAGCTCTCAATAGTCATTGCATGATCTTGTTTAAAAATCCTAGGGATCGTTCTCAGATCTCACACTTAGCAGCACAGATGTATCCTGGTCATTCCAAGTTTCTGAGAGAAGTTTTTGAAGATGCCACTTCGACACCATATGGTTACCTTTTAATAGATCTCAAACAAGATACTCCTGAACACATGAGATTAAGAAGTCAAATTTTTCCTGGGGAAACCCAATATGTGTACCTCCGAAAAGTATAAAAGGGGAGCAACAAGTCTGACTCGAGTCAGAAGCATGTCTTACCGTCTCAAGCGCAACATCGCTCTTCTCAAGGTTCTTATTAAATCAAAACCCGCACTCGTCAAATCCATACTAAAACATGCAGACAAAGAATTGATAACTTGCTTGTGTGACTGTGCCTCGAATATACTGAAGGGAGCAGTACCTCTGACTAAAGCTCAGAGAACCAAACTCGTTCGTCAGAAACAACTAGTGAGGGCAGTGGCAAACAAAGGTACCTCTGACAAAAAGAGGAGACAAATCTTGCAGAAAGGGGGATTCTTGGGGGCATTCCTACCTCCTGTACTATTGGGTGCTGTTAAAGGTATATTTTGATGATGGAATATGCAAAGAAGATGGCTTTGGTAGAACCAAGGTTATTGGAACGTCTACAAGAGAGTCCAAGACAACCGAATGAACTGGCTGTTTCATCACTGGATAGAGAAATGAGAGATATTCTCGATGCCCCTTTTCTTTCGGCTGATGAAAATATGACTCAATATAATCAAATTTTACAAAGATACTTGACATTTCAACAAAAGGTAATGGCTCCTCGACCAATTAAAGTCGAATTCAGGAAAGATAATAAGGACGAAGACATTCTCGATTCTGTGCCTATGGCAATGAATAGAAAGGGCAAGTTGTTGTTGAATCGTATTAGAAGTGACCCAAATATATCTTGGAATAAGAAGGGTGAATTAGTCTACAAAGATCAAACAGTCGTAGGGTCGAATGTAACAAATCTTCTAAACGATTTACTTAGAAGACGAAAATCTTTCCAACCAAAGGGATGGGAAATGTTGGCCGAAGCTTTGAGAGATAGTAACATACCCCAAGAATTAATTGGTCATAAAGAACGTTGGGATTTTATGAAACAGGCACCGATAAAGTCGGAACAAAACAACCAAAGAAAACAGAAACGCCAAAGTGGACCGAAAAAAAGGTATAAATAGAGTTGACACTTGAACAAGGCAGTCATGGAAGCATTGTACTATGATTCTGAAGTGCCTGGTAGTTTTGGTGGTGTAGACGCTCTTCGCAGAGCGTCCAAGAAAAAAAACAAACAAGTTGTAAAATGGTTAGAGACTCAAGACACATACACTCTTCACAAACCTGTTCGTCGTACATTTCCTAGAAGAAAAGTAATAGTTAGTAGTATAGATGCACAATGGCAAGCTGACTTGGTAGATGTTTCAAACATAAGTAAATTCAACAAAAACATAAAATTTTTGTTGACATGTATAGATGTGTTTAGTAAATATGCTTGGGTTATACCATTACAAAACAAACTTGGTGATTCCATCGTGAAAGCTTTTAGTAAAATTTTCAAACAAGGTCGTAAACCAGAAAAATTACAAACTGATCAAGGCAAAGAATTTCTAAACAGAAAATTTCAGAATTTTCTCAAAGATCACAAAGACGACTTTTTCACTACACAAAATGTGGAAACAAAATGTTCCATAGTAGAAAGATTCAATAGAACTTTGAAAACCAAAATGTGGAAATATTTTACCAAGAACAATACACTAACTATTCCACTTCAAAACTTGGTGAAATCATATAATCATTCTCATCATCGCAGTATAGGTATGGCCCCCATCGCCGGGAACTTTGAAAATCAAGAAGAGGTTTGGCAAAGGTTGTATGGACAACCCATAAAACACAAGACACCAAAGTACAAAGTAGGAGACAGAGTGAGAATCAATAAAGTTAAGAAAACTTTTGAAAAAGGTTATTTGCCCAATTGGACCGAAGAGTTATTCACAGTAGTAGCCATCAAGAAAGGACATCCAGTCACATACATGTTACAAGATGATAATGGAGAAATATTGAAAGGGTCATTCTACACTGAAGAGCTTCAGCGAGTTTCACATAAAACTATTTACAAAATCGAACACGTACTCAAGAAACGTGATCGAGGCAAGAAAAGGGAATTGTTCGTAAAATGGTTGGGATACCCAACTTCGTTCAATTCGTGGATCAAACAGAGTCAGCTCACCTATAAAAGAAAGTGAACCTCTGAAGTTTCTTCAAAATGGAAGAAGGATCGAACGGTTCTTGGCCTCTGTTTGGTAAACGTTTTAGTAAACATTTCACAAAGAATCATTTTGTATATCATCATCATTACCAGTGTCGTTAATCTCACTCTCGAAAACACAGGCAGCAAGTTGTGGACTGCTCTCTTGAGTAGTAGCATAGGATATTTGTTACCAAATCCAACCATTAAGAAAAAGTAATGTTTTATTTGACTCTACCAAGTAATAGTTCTATGAACGTGTTTCCAGAAAACACGTTGACTACGTACACCACTCAGTTATCACAACCAGTGAATGTCACGGGAGAATGGGAAGTAGGTCTGGCAGAGATTCAGTATCCAAATACTTTGTTCAATATTCGTAGAGAAGAAGCTTTCGTTACAGTGTTCTGGTCTTCGAAAAAGAATTACCGACTTACTCTCAAGGAAGGTCGTTATTCGGATCCCATTGATGTGATACGAGCTATCAATGGTGTTAAAGAATTACTCTTGCCTCGTCACGATAAGGTAGCTTTTTAACTGGATAGAGTGACTGGTAAAGTTCGTATCACGGTACGTGATGGAGTCGTGGTCACATTGGGCCCTACTCTTCAAAATATTTTGGGATTTAATGAGTGTGTTTTTAAATCTGGAACTTGCAATTCTTCCAGAGTTGCCGATGTCAACCAATGATTTTATTCACTCTATGTATATTGTGACTTGGTTCGTGACCAAGTCGTAGGAGATACAAGAATACCACTTCTTCGTATCGTACCCGTGCGTGGAAAATATGGGGATATCATCTCTAAAACATTTGAGAATGTGTATTATGTACCAGTAGAACGAAAAAAATTCAGTACCGTCCAGGTGTATATAAGGGGTGACACAGGAGCCATAGTACCATTCGAGTTCGGGAAAGTGACAGTGACACTTCATTTCAGAAATAGTAGATCTCTTCATTTCACATAAACATGACTTACTGTTGTAAGTCCAAATTTTACGAAGAATATTACACGAAACAAGCTGGGAACGGTCTTCCGGCTTTTTCTGGAGCTCAAATACAGAGAGGATATGGTTTGGGAAGTATATTGGGAGGACTGAAGAATATGGTGTTACCTTTATTGAAAACTACAGCCAGGACCGTGGGAAAACAGTTATTGAGAAAAGGATCAGCTTTTGCCGAAGATGTCATTGAAGGGAAAAATGTAAAAAAAGGCAGCAATCAAAAGGGTCAAAGAGGCTGGTGCAGGAGCTTGGAATGAAGTGGTTGGTGGTTCAAAACCACCCGGTAGGAAAAGTATAAAAAGGCCCGCACCACGCAAAACTAGCAAATCGACAAAAAGAAGAAGAACTGGTCAGACCCAAGACCATCTCGGTGCATGATGTCTCTCATTAATGAAAAATCTTGTGAGTGTGTCAACAGCGAACTCGACTTGTTTTCCATACCACCAACACAGACTAGTGTGGAACATGGGCAATGGGTAGAACACAGGCCTTTGGCGACTATAGGAAACAGTGTTCCAATAGAATTCCACATTGCAGGATTAGGAGATGATTATTTGAATTTGGCACAGACATACTTGTATGTTAAAGCAACGGTTGTAGATTCCAATGGGGCATCAATTGCACCCGATGACAAAGTGGGCCCAGTCAATTTATGGATGCATTCCTTATTTAATCAAATCGATATCAGCTTGAATGAAAAACTGGTATCTCCTTCCAACAACACTTATCGCTACAGAGCTTTCATAGAAACTTTGTTGAGTTATGGACCAGCTGCCAAGAAGTCACAACTGACCAATGCATTATGGTACAAGGATACGGCCGGACACATGGAAGATTTGACAGATGATAACAAGGGATTTCTTCTTCGAAAGAAATTTATAGAGAAAAGTAAAATCGTGGACATGACTGGAAGATTACATTTGGACATGTTTTTTCCAAACTCGTTACTTGCTGAATGGAGTTAATGTTCATGTTAAAATGAATAGAGCCAAAGATGCTTTCGCATTGATGGCCGATACCGCTACATACAAGATCAAAATTCTAGATGTATCCATGTTTGTACGCAAAGAGAGACTCCAATCATTCGTGAGAATGGCTCACGAGAAAGCACTAACAAAAGCAACTGCAAAATATCCTATCGATCGTGTAGAAACCAAGGTGTTTTCAGTGCCGAAAGGAAATCTGAGCATTACACAAGAAAACTTATTTTTAGGCCAACTACCTAAACGCATCGTAGTGGGATGTGTAGACAACGATGCTTTCAATGGAAACTTTTCAAAGAATCCATATCATTTCAAGAACTACAAAATCAATTACTTGGCATTGTACGTGGATGGGCAGCAGATTCCAGCCAAACCATTACAACCTAGATTCGAACAACAAGAAGTGGCGAGATGTTATGCAACTCTGTTCCAAGGAACTGGACAAATGTATGAGAATGAAGGAAACCACATCAGCCGAGAAGTGTACATAAATGGATACACCCTATTCGTATTCGACCTGACTCCAGATCTATCACATGGACAATACTTCGATCTGGTGAAGAGAGGAAACTTGAGACTAGAAGTCCATTTCGAAAACCCATTACCAACCACAATCAACGTACTGGTGTATGCAGAATTCCAGAACATCATAGAAGTGGATAAAAATGGACAAGTAATCTTCGATTATTCAACATGAACACGTTGCAGTTAGAGAATGCACTTCGATCAGATAGTTGTTTGAAGAGAATATGTTTGGGTGTATTTTCAAGAAACAAATTACCAAGAAGATTACCAGATCACAGACCAGTGGCTTTGATAGCCAACACGGATCCAGACCACAGAAAAGGAGAACATTGGGTGGCTCTCTTTGTGAGTCACCACAACGCAGAATACTTTGATTCCTATGGATTACCACCACAACACAGACCATTCGAGAATTTCCTGAAGAAGAATTCCAGATATTGGAAGTATAATACGAAACGCCTTCAAGGACCATTACCAGTGTGTGGACAATACTGTTTGTTTTACTTGAAACATCGCTGTCGCGGTGTACCGATGGAAACCATATCCAACATGTTTACCACTGATCTAATGGATAATGATCTGTTGGTTAATGACGTCATAGAGGAAACCAGCCACTAGATGTCGCTGCATTGAAGGAAAACTATAAAAAAAACTGGTGCACTTGGTGTTCAGCTCATTTGCGTTTCGACAGCCAAAGAAGAAGGATGTCTACTAATGTGACCGTCTTCAAACTTAACAACGATTTACAGATTCAACTGTTCAAGAACGACGTTGGGTTCCAGTTTACCACCAGAGATTGGGAACAAGTGACCAAAGCAGTGGATATTGCAAAGAAGAGAAGTCTTGAAATAGGAGAACCCAAACCAAAAAGAGAAAGAAAACCAAAGAAGAATGAAGATAAAAAGGATTGAAGAATGTTCACTATTCCATGTTTGATCAGGATGGCACTGAATGATTTTCAGTCAAGAAACCAAGAAACAAGAAATCCAAGAGACTTTGTAGAGAGAATGAGCGTTTCATTCGAAACGTATTTTCGTGATGTTCCGCCACCAGTACTGGAGCAGTTATTACGTGGAGAAGAGAAAATAAGAAAGACACCAGAACAAAGACCTCCAAAACACATCAAGTGTGCATTGGAGGAAAATCGTCTCAAGACATTTCAATTCATGTTACAAAGTGAAAGTGTGAAAACCCCGAATGAACTGACAAAAGCTGGATTCTTTTATTTGGTGACAGGAGACAGAACTCAATGTTTTCATTGTGGTATTATTGTTCGTTTCTGGGAAACAAAAGATGATGTTATAGAAGAACACAGAAAATATTCTCCAGACTGTCATTACATTCATAATTTACCACCTGAATTCATGGACGTTGAAAAAGAAGAAATGGCCATCGAAGAAGAAGAAATGGACACATCATTTCAAGAAGAAGATTCACGGAGGACAAAATGTAGTGTGTGTTTATTAGCTAAAGCCAATGTCGCTCCGCGACCATGTAACCATTTGTGCCTGTGCAAAGACTGCTGTAAACCACTCAGAAGATGTCCAATCTGCAGAAAGACTGTTTTTGAATATCTGACAATCTACATACCATAAAAAGATGTATTTTTGTTGTTGAATAAAAGAAATTTAAATTTATATTTAGTGTTATTATTTTGTTAACTTTCCATCGAAGTACAAAGAAAAATCAAAATGAGGGATAGTAAATTAGACCTCGTACGACACATCTGTTGGGTAGATCCTCATATGAGTATATGGTGGAACTTAGCTTCATGGCCTTCATGTACACATATGGGTCCTACTTGTAATTTAAATAATGGATTCTGGGTAAATTTGTCCTATAGCAATACGTGCTATTCTTAATAGGGAAATAACACGTCATGGGATCCAAAAAAGGGATTCTGAAAGAATTCGAAATAATACAACTTGACGGGTTTATTTGGGTAATTAAATGAGGATTCTGGGAAAATCCGAACCAGAAAATTACTCCACTTCAGTCGAATGCACTCCTTGTACCCCTTAGTACTATAGCACTACGTGCTAAGCCGATCAATTGGGGAAATAAACTCAATTTCGGTGATTTCGGGTGGATTTTGGTGATTTGGAAGGATTGTGGGGTTGTTTGTGGTAATTAGATTTACTCTTCTACAAAGGAACATACCCTCTGAACATACCCCATCCTATTGCAGAACAATTGCGTAACATAGCAATCACGTGCTACCATAGAAACCAAGATGGCGGCCCCAGTATACAAAATGGACGACGGAAACACGTATCACCCTAACAACACGCGCTGCGCATGCGCACTCACACACGTATCACTATGGGGATGACGTCACAAGATGGCCGCTCACGCGGGTTACCATGACAACTCAACATGATGCTACTACGTCACGTGACATGACGTCATTTCCGGGGTCATCCACCGGGATCATCCAAATGGCCCCTGAAACGTGCGAGCTATACTACTTATCCTTTCGAAGAAATATGCTCCATATTGAACACATCATGTTTTTTTGGACGACAGAAGTGGGGGCTGTATCGATAGATGAATGTTTTCTCCATCTAATTCTACAAAGTTTGGTCCAAATTCTCTTTACATTCAGCTACTTCGAGGTCATAAATGGGAAATTTGACATCACGATTGGACCTTATTGGACAACGATTTTGTACAAATTACTTATTCAAGACATAATCACTATAAATTATTTTATGAGCACTTATCCTAATATCTTATACACAACCCTGCAAACCTTCGCGCGAAATGTCTTTTGTGAAATAAGTGCAAAGCGCATATTTAACGTGATAATATACCTTGGACTTGGGTTGTTTAACAAGACCTATCCGTGTCTTGACCAACACACATCATTTCGGCAATATAGCGTGGCGTGTGCGTCCACAGTTGTAGTGAACTCCAGCTAGCAGTCACCCAAATATGTTTAGTGTAGAGTGTAGTTTGTCAGTTCAGTTCTGCATGCGAACTGGCAACTACAACGCAACAACTTCCGAGAGGTCGTGTTAGAATGAAGTGAAACTTTATAATAACTTATGTGAAAAGTGTGGAATTTTCTCTTTCCTATTTGTTTGGCATTGCCCGCCGTTACGGGATATCTGTTTGTTGAATACATGCTTGAACCTAAAATTGTCTCGATGCTCGGCTGGTCGATGAACAGTCTGAGAAGAGATGTCCACATGACGTCACTACTTCTCTAAAAATACTTAATACAGGAATCACAATGTGTGTGTGTGGAAAATCGAAATCTATGTAGCCCGAAACTTGTCGATAACGCTTCGTCAAAAAGATTACTAAGGTTTAGTGGAGCAATTTATGGTGTATGCTGCACAAACTATCCGCAACAGACTCGCTGAACACGGCATCCGAAGTAGGCGTCCATACCACGGACCAACCCTTACCCAACGTCATCGTACTGTCAGAATGGAATGGTTACGTCAGCGTGTTCGCTGGACTCTGCAGCGTTGAAACACAGTTCTTTCTACTGATGAATCACGATTTTGTCTACGGCGCGCTGATGGTAGGGAAAGAGTGTATCGTCGACGAGGAGAACGGTTTTATGATGCTTGCGCAAGGGAATGCGACGGTTTCAGCGGGGTTAGTGTAATGGTTTGGACAGGAATTTCCTTGCCCCATCGAACGTAGTTGATCTTCGTCGATGGTAATCTGAATGGACAGCGATATATGGACGAAAATCTTAACGCCTTTGATGTCCCGTTGTTCAACGCTAACGTCGGATTGCAGTTATTCCAGCATGAAAATGCCTGATGTCACGTGGTGCGTATCTATCGTGACTTTCGCGAGGAGCAGAGCATCGAACTTCTCCCCCCCCCCCCCCCCCCCCCCCCCCACTTTCGCCAGATTTGTCGCTAATCAAGCATCTTTGGGACCAACTGGACCGTCGAGTACGACTTCATGATCTTCAGACGTTAGGCGATTTACGTAATGTTCTAAGGCAGAAGTGGAACGCAATACCACAGGGCGACATTCAGACACTTATCAGGTCCATGCTCCGTCGATGTCTTGCCATCGAAGAGGCAAACGGTGGACATACATGCTAATGACTGCATGTGTGAACTTTTCATTATACCCCATGTCTGAATTACGACGTCCTGACGTGACGCTGACAACGGAGAGAACATGAAAAATTATGCAAATTCATACAGCCAGACTGGACATATGAATTTACAATAATTTGTGTGGGATTAAAGTCGATAATACTAAAACAACTGCTCATCGAAGTATATTATACGTAATGTTCTAAGACTTAGTTTATATGTATGGGAGTGTATGTGTGAGGTTTTGTATTACTCATTCAATTTGTTTCCAAGGGTGATATTTTAGGGACACAATTTTCAGACAAGAGGAACCAGAGTAGATTATTTGGCTTTGTAAATCAAAGTTGATATGGCATTTTAAGCAATATTCAGTATGTCTGGTAACTGATTATTAAATGACTTCGATTTTTTAGGTTTCACTGAGAATATATATCGTGGACGTTGATAATTAAATTAAATATTTCAGGTGAAATTCCAGAAATTCCAGAGAGACAAGAACACGTGAGATATAGATGTGTTCATGAGGTTCACATAAATTGTATTTCACTTGATATTTACGGTTTTTGTGGGAAAAAGAAACAAATTTCCGATAGTCTGGATAATGATCAGAAAAAAGAGTTTCACAGATGACTGATATATGATGATTAAACAGTGAAACATAACTTTGATATTCCATATAGCAAATGGTAATTTTTTGTTCACTTATAATTTCTTTTTTCATTGATTGTTATAGGATGAAACGATGGCACATCATGTACCAGGCAAGAGACGCATGCAGCGGATGTGATTTTAGCCATCGTTTTTAATATGCCTCAATATTTTACTTGTCTTAAATTACCAGGTCCGTAAGGTGGCAACTTACAGAGATGATTAGGACACTAGTTGTGTTTACAGGTTGCTCTTATGGCCAATCGTAGTTTGCTTTTGTAGATTTGAATGGTTAAACATTTTTGCGGTTTTTTAAGTCATGTGATAAAAATCATTGGCAGATTCGTCGGTGATTTCTACATGTAGATTGACTGTAGTTCTGAAATGTACGACAATTATAATTCGGTGATGATGTAATACATGGTTAACTTTACTTGCTGAGTTAGTTACGGTAAAGTCCGTCTTGACATTTGGGGTCGGATGCCCTGAGTATGGCCTGGTTGGGAGCGCGGTGGCTCAGTAGGTAGAGGTGCAGGCTGCAAGCCGAGAGGTCCTCGGTTCGAATCCCACCTGCGGCAACCGCGTTGTGTCCTTGGGCAAGACACTTCACCGCCATTGCCCGCGTGGGGGCACGATGACGTCGTGTACTAAGGCGTACTGCACGTCGATGGTGCGCATGTCTTCAACCAATCTAATCCTGTCTGTGCTTCAGTTTGGAGTTACGATGTTGGGGAGCTGGCAGCTGCTCGTCGTTGCTCGGTGGTTCTCTCCGGGTACTCCGGCTTCCTCCACCCGTAAAACTGTCGCGGTCATGATTAGCCACTGTGCATTAATATGTGACCTTAAACACCAATAAATATAAATAAATATGTTATTACCTGGTAAACGCATGCGTGAGCATTACTGAAACAAACAATCCTCGCATCATTATCTATAGAGCCTCCATTTAAAACTAGAAGTTCTGTCATGAAATGCGCATAACTAGCACGTCGATCTGCGCGTTAATCTACGCGTTATCACCATAGTATGGCTATCAAATTCTGTGCGTATGGCCTGTGCACAAGCAATGTTTCAGCAAATGAACTTCCGGGTAACCCTGAGGTCCATTGGCAGAAACATTACCTGTGTTTGCGATGAGTGACCAAGATAACCTACAGTGCTTTGGATGCCATTCGATATGGCAATTGCGCGCAATTTCTACGCGCAATTGAGCCTAGATAAGTGCACAATTCGTGATAGGACTTCTAGTTTTAACTGTATATCCCATTCAACTGATGAGTGTTAACGGGAACATCGAAGCGATACTGAAATAATGTGTAATAATTCCGTGATAACAAAATACGTACAACATACTTGTTAGAACCAAACTTAAACGTATGTATTTCTTACACAATTCGACGGAACAGGCAGCATATCAGCATTACTGTTCCCGTTGTCAAAACTTTCCATAAACAAGTTATAAACAAACTCAATCGTCAAAAAACGTTGACTAAATAATTGAATGGAGCGTTTAACAGACAAAGAAGGATCTGTGGACAACATCTTCAGTTTTATTATTAGTAAATTAAGTGGCTGGAAAATAATACTGACACAGAGTTTGAAATGTGTGTTCATTCTACAGGCACGCAGACACCACATGGGCACACTGATACACTGATACAGAACTCGCTCAAGTGGACTCATCCGACGAATTAAAGTCCACTATTATTACCATCACATGAAAGCATTTCCAGCAAAAATTGTACTCCGTGGTGAGTTAGTCTTTCTTGCACTTTCATAATACAGTGGATGCTAAATTACACCTTTGGAGTGAAGTGATTACCAGCGGGTGAACCCTTACACATTCGGCGATATCAATGTAAGGATGAACAAAGTTTCAACTAATGGCCGTCTTTAGAGCCAACTTTATCTTACGAATCGAGCGGATCAGCCAGCATAATATAGAAATTCAGCAAAATAATTTGTTTTGAAAACTGCAACGAAAACCATATGATTTGACCCTTCATAGGAACAAGATCGTCAAACCGTTCCATTGAGGGATTACATGATATGTATTTGTTGAAATATTTTGAAACATTTCAGAGAATGATATTAAAAATCCTATCGTCAGCGTTGGGTGAAGGATTAACGGAAGCTGGTAAATTACGCCTAGAAACCTCCCCCCAAAGTGTATGGTTTGGCGATTGCCCACTCCGCAGTTTAGTTGAAGCTCCATATACTGAATGTAGTGGGAATGTACATCGGGACAAAGTTATATTCTGTTATCTTCTAGATTACCTGGGGTATTATCAGATCATTCTAGAAATACACATTAGGTGCAAACTGACCTTTCGATAATAAATTCCCCGTTTACGTTTACCCGCTAGACACATCAGTTTCAGCGTGTTCTATCGTTCACAAAACCCTCGACTTGAACCTTTCAACAGTGAGTTTCTGAATGTTATTGCCTTATAAAATATTATTAGTGGTAAAGTTGGCGTATGTGTTTTTTTAAGTGTGTGTGTGTGTGTGTGTGTGTGCGTGAGGTGGGGGGGGGGGGGCGGTGGGGGTGTCTCTCTTGGATTATATAAGTATTACTGTTGGGCCCATTAGTTGAGTGTAGGGCCATACTATCATTTAAAGCAGAATGTTTTACGCAAATATTTATATGAAAGATTATGACGGATATACCCTGCTTTTTATACAAGGTTTAGGATTATGTAATAATTAACATTGCTGTCTTCTCAATTTGCAGATTCAAAGCTGTTAATCTGTATGTTGAGCGTATTTGTAGAAACAAACAAACAAACAAGTGTAGTCGACATATAGACCATTGCAAAAATTAAACATCAAATTGGTGATTCAAAGTTTAATTTGCCATTGTAAAATTAAAACATGAAATTGCTGATTTTAATTTTCACTCAACGATTCGATTCGTTCCGTCGAAATTATAATCAATATTTGCATATTTCGTCTTAGACATTCTGGCCCGCCACTGATCTGTCGCGGTTACAATGTGCAAGTCTCAATCGATGTTTACGCCTTTGTGTCCGTACAGGGCTCAGCTTTCGTATTTCATACTGAGTCGACTTTCAAGTTTCTTGAAATAAAAAATCATAAACTGAATTCTGACATGTCCATTTCGTGTCTAGTGTGGAACAGCAATTGGCATGCCTGGATGGTCTAGTGACTATTGATTATATTGGGAATTGAGAATAGCTATCTACGAAATGATCAAAATTGTAAGTACACTGCAAAAAAATAATGGTTTTCTTTAGAACCAAAACTGGTTCTAATCTTGCCCCTGAGATGGAACCAGTTTAGTTTAAACAGTATTTATTTCAAATCAAATAAATTTACCAAGATTAGCATTCAATTTTAACAGAATAATACATGAACTGAAGTAGATTCAGCAGTAAACTTGGAGCTTATACAACGCAGTCGCCAAACATTTTGAAACAAAGCGGATATAAATACCTGGTATATTGGTTCTGTACAGAACCAAAACTGGTTCGATATGCCAACTGTTCATATCTCCTTTGCTTAATAATGATTTGCGACAACCTCGTATAAGCTCTAAACTTACGACTGAACCCCCCCCCCCCCCTCAATTTATGTTTAATTCTGTTAATATTTAATGTTAATCTTTATAAATGTATTTGATTTGAAATAAATACTGTTTAAACCGACCTGGTTCCATCTCGGTAACAAGATTAGAACCAGTTTTGGTTCTAAAAAGAATCTATATCTTTTGCAGAGTAGAACGACGAAACAAACTTGTTGATAAAACTAAACTGAATTGAAGTTTGTAGAATATTCCCATAAGCGAAAATGTTCAATATCGCGGAGATAGGAACCCGTCTCAATCGCCGAATCGAATACAGGATGCGAAAATGAGGCCATGTTGGATCAAATATTATCAAAAGCCAACAGCACAGAAGTGAAGCTGCAAAGTACCATGAATGGAGCCCTAGGATAAACTGTAAGAACACGAGAATTTCATCTTTAATGAAACGAACTGATGAGTTGATTCAAGAAAATTAACAGGTCTGATCACGGTTTCCATTTATAGAAGTCTCATTTCGCCGACAGTGGTGTTCAGTGTCTTTATATGTGTTGTCCACAATGTATAAACGTTTTAGTAGAAGGCAATGGGATACAAGTATTCTTACTGCACTCTGTAGCTTATACGAAAATATCTATGTTCTGTAATTCCATCTTTAAGCCTTTACATAACACAGCCTTTTTAACAAATAAATTAAATTTCACATTTTTCGAAAAACATTGTCACAATTTTTCAATAAAACCTTACAAATATGACGAGCCGGTTCTAATGATATCCATATTTGCATGGTTTTATCTAGTCATTTGTAAGATATTTTAGGCTGTGGTAGACTTATTTTGGTCAATGTCCTGGCTGTTTATGGCCGCATGGTAGGTAAAGGTTTAATAATAATGAGAGGCTTTGTTGCATTACTCATGTACATGTAGGAAGGCCTTGATTAGACTGGGCGCCAGGTGTCGATCTCTCTCCGTCCTTCCCACATCTACCACCCGAACACGAATGGTTTTAATGGTATCCCATGCCTCTTTCTTATCCATGTCACAATATAAGTTATTTAACATAAACTCCGCAAACTTCAGACGATGTTTCCATCAGTTCATCACAATAATGTATACAGTACGTGGAGAGTGTATTATCACTAAATCACCCGCAGAGTGGAGATTCCACCCAAGAAATAAATACAAATTTGTTGCAAAGCATAACCAGCACAAGCAAAGTTTCAGCCAATGGACCTCCGGGTTTAACCCGCAGGTCCATTGGCTGAAACATTGCTTGTGTTTTTGTCGATATGTACACAATTTGAAAGTTATAGCTTGGGTTATAACTCCACTCCGCGGGTGATTTAGTTACAATCCACTCTCCACGTACTGTATGTTTCAATAAAACGCTATAGATAGCCCAAAATCCACATCGTGAAACGAACAAGGCAACTTGAATGAACAGGGTAACTCTAACGACAACAAATTTAGTAAATAACCCTTTCCTGTACCCCACGACGTCACTGGACAACAAAAAATCAATACTTAGATGAAGGTCGAGGTTATTCCACCTCAGTTCAAATAGAAAGCTGAAATATTTCAAACAAAACATCATTCGGAAGGTGTGCCGTGTTCATTTCTTATTTATGGAGATATTGAGATTGTGTAATGTGCACCCGCTAAACACTGAGGCATTTACTCGCTGCTGTGTGATGTTACTGGACGTGTTGAGATTGTAATCTGAGAATAATTCCGTGACTGATACAGCGTCCACGAATTCCGCTTCCACTGGTTCCGGCGAGGAAATGCGTACATTCAAGGTTTTCACTGGGCTCGTAGCATAAGCATGCCGTGTTCAGTTGGTTTAATGTGGGAGACTGGGATCAGTGCACGTTAAACACTCCCGGCGATTGTATCACCCATTGCCGTATTTTCTCTGTCGAAAACTATTTGATTCACGGGTGGCTGGTGGCTGACATTATTTAACCATTTACCCAACGCAGACGATATCAAAATTTATTATTTTAAATATAATTTTTTTATATTTTTCAAACATTTTCAACAAAACCATATCATGTGACCCCCCATTGCAACGAACTCAATGAGCTCGTTCCAATGACGGGTCACATGATATGGTTTTGTTGAAATATTTTAAATAATTTAATTTTTTCAACTCCTCAATTTGCATATTACGCGGGCGGATGCGCGCGATTCGTTAGGTAAAGGGTTAAGATGGATTAAAGTTCACTCGGCTTAAAATAGTTGCACCTGTGATTCGAATGCTGTGATTTGTATACCTTTTTAAAGTTTAATTTCGGCACTCAATATTGGCATGAACTTTCTTAGACTGTCGCGTCCAATTGTGGATAATTTGATTTTCATCTGTTTTCAACTTTGGGTTTGGACCATGAAAGCCAAAAAAAGCCACAAGGTCAAAGTAATCGAAAGTGGAATTTAATTATTTACGTTTTTTTCCACTTAAGTCACATTTGACTTCACGACCTCAAGTCTGTTGAGTCCGTGAGCATACATTGTGCCTCCACATCCTCCCATCTATCTCGTGTGATGTGTGTTTACTTTCATAGGAACATTTTGTGCAGTTTATGGCGTGGGGAAGTCACAAAATAGGAGGGTGTTATAAATATAAAGTGACGTAAAAACGTCGAAGATAACGTTATATTAAAAATTCCATAAGTATTTAACCCTTTACCCAACGTAGACGATATCAAAATTAATTATTTAAAAAAAATTTTTTTTTAATTTTTCAAAAAAATTCAACAAAACCATATCATGTGACCCCTCGTTGGAACGAGCTCGACGAGCTCGTTCCAACGAGGGGTCACATAATACGGTTTTGTTGAAATTGTTTGAGAAATAATATTTTTTCAACTGCTGAATTTGCATATTACGCGGGCGGATATGCGGGCGATTTGTTGTTAGGTAAAGGGTTAAATATCACAATTAGATAACAAAAATCCTACACCAGCTATCTATATTTGTTCATTCTTTGAGCTCAGAACATACTAAAATATTATATATTATTATGCCTCAAGATTGTAACATCGGCCGTGATTGGTTAATTTGACACCTTCTAAAAGTCATAGTACTGGAGTTTTGGGGCAAAACACGGGTACTATCGGAACGTTTTTCCCTGGAGACAAGAGAACGAAGAAAATGTAAGCGCCACTTCCATTGATCAGCGTCGAATTTCTCAACACCAAACGCTGGCTCCGTGTCCGTTTAGCTTTTTCAACACCGGTAGACACAAACTTACCAACAAATATATCACCTTCAGTGGGTGTGTTTTCAATTTTAACTGGAAACAATGCATTCAAAAGAATCAGAAATATTAAAAAACTCACTCACGTGTTGTTCTCCTCTTCAGTGAATCCTGAATATGAGTCTCAGTTATGACTTGTGTTTCACTTCGCTTAATTCTACCAACTGTTGTCCGAGAAACATGAATTTATATTCCATTAATTTAAATCACTTTTCACACAAGCATTAACAATGAATTGCATGATGCAGTTGTTAACATTGGCATTTGTTGATAAAGAAACTCCCAAAGCGACGGCACTTGTGACAAGTCATTTTCGAAGAGACGTCATTCGTTCGAAATGACGTCATGTTTTTGGATTCGACTACATTGTTGTTACAAGATCGATGGCTTGTTGCAGTTAACGCTTAACAATGAAAGTCATATTTTGTTCGGCATAATAAAATAATTAGAACGTTTCTTTTCATGTTCTATCGGTCGATAGTACCTGAGTTTGTGTGATTTCTGAAATAAAACCTGAAGCAGCGAAGTTTGTGTGATTTCTGAAATAAAACCTGAAGCAGCTTCGCTGCTTCAGGTTTTATTTCAGAAATCACACAAACTCAGGTACTATCGACCGATAGAACATGAAAAGGAACGTTCTAATATTATAAAATATTCGAATTTTGAATTTTCGGACGCTGAAAAGTAATGGCATTTTTAAATATGTGTTTTTATTGAATATATATCCAAATCGTATTGTGTGAGCGTTCAAGAAACGAGTAGATATGAAAGGCTGGTGAAACAAAAGGTCAATTTGACGTTGTTTTGAATGGAGGGTTAACTTTGAAATTGTAACAAATGCATTTAATAGAACAGTGATTTAAGTAAAGACCCGAGGAATTTCAGAGCAACTTGTATTATTTATGTTAAGCCGTGATTTATAGAAAATCCGTGTTTTCAATGAGAAATATGTAAAATAACCCTTAACTTTGAATTGATATAAAACGTCATTAATAGAATTAAATCGTATTAAACAAAAAGCAGTCATCTCCTAATTATTCAACTCCACAACATACTAAAATTTAGAAAACAAAATCGGACGCAATTGGGTTTTTTCAACGTGACCTCAGAGTTCGTCCATAAGGGTAGGGTATTTCCCAGGACGGCACCACATTTTAAGATCTTGTTTTTATTGTTGATGTCATGTCCAGAATTTGAAAAGACAGGAGTTTTATCAAAATATTAAGAAAAAATAACAAACTGTAAATTGTTTTTGATAAAAGACGAAAATCACAACGTTGGATCCGCAAAATTTCATTACAGGTTGTCATTAATATTTGTGCCATATTTTATGAGTGAAGCTTTAAAACTGCAGAAATGAGGAGCTGAATAAGAAAAAAAAAATTAAAAAAGCTCTCGATCCCAAAAAGTCATTCCAACATCCTTGGATGACTTCATTATTGGAAAAAAGGTTCAGAATAGAATGGAAATTATACCTTAGACGAAGAGCGGTTTACGGTTGGGGGCACGTGAGTGAAATGTGAAAGTTTTTGTATCAATGTTTTCAAATCAGACACTTTGAACACAGATGGGAAGTTTATCCCAAATAGGAGAGCGTTTCCGTCGCACCATTTTTCAATGGATATTCTATAACTTCTGCAATTCGGTGAGCTACAATCCGCACAGAAATTGCAGAACTTTGCGAAATTTCACACTTAGAGGATGGGTCGTCTTACTTTAGTAGAAACTGATCAGTGGCGCCCGCTCCTTTCAAATCGCGCCCAGAGTATACCTGCCATATCTTAGGTACGTCACTGCTACAATCGTTCAAGATACATAGTTGGGAAAAATAAGAACAAACCAATACAATGAATGACAATATATTATGGAAAGCATACCTTTTGAATTCACAATCATAGATTCCCAATAATTTCGCTAATTTCTTGAAGTGATGAATGTAAACTGTTTGTTGAACGAAATGGGAAATACATTATGATTTTGATAATTTACATCGATGAGATGAAACACACCATGGTATCAGTCATTTTATAACTGTGCATACGTTTATGCATTGTTTCTCATGTTGCTGTTCTGGGGAGCTCTCCTGCGCCCATAACCATTTCATTTCCTTTCATGGCATATTCTTATATGTTACACATTTTGAGGAACGAAATTTGATTTCACTGTGTGCTTTTCTTTCCACTTTTTTGATATATTGAAAACTTTCTTTTTAGAAACTTACTAAGCGATTCAATATCTGTGATTCATCCTAAGCTTCAGTTTCAGCCATTGTGTTTTCATTAAAATAGTTGACTGTTTACAACAATGGAATAAATTCCTTTTCCCACCCAATAGTCGAGTCTCTCATTTTGAATGTCGAAAACGACGTGTGATTGCTATGGATCACCTGTAGTGTGTTGTTGATCTGAAGACGGGTATGTGGTCGATTCAACTAGGGCACTTTGTTAATATAGTTTAGGCATGTCAGCCGGTACCTGTACCGGCACCGCCGGTTCCCTCGTGCTCCAACCGATACCGGTACTAACGCGTTTGTCAAGCCGGTACCGGAACAAAATTATTTTATGCAGAAATTCCGAGTTGAACGAGATTAAACGGACCGATAATCGTGTATGGCACACTTGCACGACATAACTTTAACTTATTTGTGAATGAACATATCAAAACACTCTACAGGGCCATGTTCTGTCTGTACCACGACCTCGAAGACCAACTATTTTGGCTTTTCAAACGTGGCATCAAAGACAATGAAAACGCCGTCATCACCTACTTCCAAACAATTATATATATTCTATAACTTCTGCAATTCGGTGAGCTACAATCGGCACAAAAATAGCAGAACTTATAAATTACCAAGAAGGCATGTTCGACGAGTTCTGTGGTAGCTGGTTCTTAACGCGCACAAACTTTCACAAAAGGCATGATTCTTTTGCAAACCAAAATGGACATTAACCATGTGTTTGAACCAGCGACGTATCTACAGAAAATGGCGTTTTTGACATACACATTTTAATAGAACGACGTTGTTGTTTCCATTTTAAAAGAATTGTCACCAAAATAAAGAATTACAACTAACGTGCGATCTCGCATTGGCGAGATCGCGCGTTAGTTATTGCTCAAAAAGGTGGAAATTCCGTTTAGACGTAATAAGCAGGACTGGAGTCGTAAAACTAGACAAGGCGGAAAAGCAACACAACCTCCTCACTGTACGAAGGAGTATAGTCTTATTGCCAGCTGGCACTGAGGCTGAACAGTGGTATAACGAGACATGTGATTTTATCATATGACTCGTCCGTTTTGTTCACTTTAAAACATTTGATATTTTGTTTTCATATTAATCATATTTTCATAATTTGCATAATTAGAGTTGGGAGCGTTCATTGGTCAATTTTAAAACTGGACAATTTGATTGGCTAAACAAAATACAACTGGATCACATTTGCATAATTTCAGTAGGGAGAATTTATGTTATCTGTCATATTTAGGGTGGGTTATATTGTATTAATTTTTTACCTACAAGAAAAACGCCATTCATTTTTTTTATATTTTCACTTGTTGCTTCCAAAATATAGGTTATGGACCCTCATTGGAACGAGCTCGTTCCAATGATGGGTCATGACCTATGTTTTGGAAGCAAACAATGAAATTGTTTAGTTATACGAGAATGTTTTTTCAAAGTGCCGTCTGTAATTCAAGTTAAGTGATGGGTTAAAAAGTCATACTAAGCGGCTAATTTGCGCGTGTGTGTGTCATATGATAAATAGAATATGAAATGAGTGTTTTTCTCATAAAATATTTATGACACTCGTTCGAATTTTCCGTTTGGGCTCGTCAGAGGCTCGCCAACAGGAAACATTCTTAGATACGTTTCATAAGTATTAGACTCGTTTCATAAGTATTATATGAGAAAAACACTCATTCCATATCCTCTATATATTGCACCCTGCACTGTATTTTTACCTAATAATTTATAAGTGGTGTAACAATCCGGTCACCCTAGTGCTTCTCATGCATGATAATCAAATACAGATCATCCAATACAAGGCGGGAAAGCAAAACAACCTCCTCAATGTACGCAGAAGAATAGTTTTATTGCCAGCTGGCACTGAGTTTGAACAGTGGTACAACGAGGTGTGTGATTATATTCCACCCAGCACTGTATTTTTTTACCTAATAATTTATATAAGTGGTGTAACAATCCGGCCATCATGGTGTTCTCAGCCATCATAATCAAAGACAGATGATGTATCTGGAGAATTTGTTTTTCTCTATTCGTTTCGAATCCTACCTGTGGCAACCACGTTGTGTCCTTGGGAAAGACACTTCACGCCCAGTGCACACGTTGGGGAACGGTGACATTGTGTACTAAGACGTACTCACGTCGATGGGGAACTTGCCTTCAAACAATACTTACCATGCTTGTGTGGCGTTAGTATGTTGGGGAGCCTGACAGTTGCTCGTCATTGCTCGGTGGTTCTCTCTGCGTACTCCAGCTTCCTCTACCCCTAAAACTATCCGACACGAGGTGACTCTGGCTGTCGAAAGTGTCGTTAAACCACAATAAATAAACAAATTTCACACTTAGAGGATGGGTCGTCTTACTTTAGTAGAAAATGATCAGTGGCGCCCCCTCCTTTCAAATCGCGCCCAGAGTATACCTGCCATATCTTAGGTACGTCACTGCTACAATCGTTCAATATACATAGTTGGAAAAAATAAGAACAAACCAGTACAATGAATGACAATATATTATGGAAAACAGACCGTTTGAATTCACAATCATAGATTCCCAATAATTTCGCTAATTTCTTGAAGTGATGAATGTAAACTGTTTGTTGAACGAAATGGGAAATACATTATGATTTTGATAATTTACATCGATGAGATGAAACACACCATGGTATCAGTCATTTTATAACTGTGCATACGTTTATGCATTGTTTCTCATGTTGCTGTTCTGGGGAGCTCTCCTGCGCCCATAACCATTTCATTTCCTTTCATGGCATATTCTTATATGTTACACATTTTGAGGAACGAAATTTGATTTCACTGTGTGCTTTTCTTTCCACTTTTTTGATATATTGAAAACTTTCTTTTTAGAAACTTACTAAGCGATTCAATATCTGTGATTCATCCTAAGCTTCAGTTTCAGCCATTGTGTTTTCATTAAAATAGTTGACTGTTTACAACAATGGAATAAATTCCTTTTCCCACCCAATAGTCGAGTCTCTCATTTTGAATGTCGAAAACGACGTGTGATTGCTATGGATCACCTGTAGTGTGTTGTTGATCTGAAGACGGGTATGTGGTCGATTCAACTGGGGCACTTTGTTAATATAGTTTAGGCATGTCAGCCGGTACCTGTACCGGCACCGCCGGTTCCCTCGTGCTCCAACCGATACCGGTACTAACGCGTTTGTCAAGCCGGTACCGGAACAAAATTATTTTATGCAGAAATTCCGAGTTGAACGAGATTAAACGGATCGATAATCGTGTATGGCACACTTGCACGACATAACTTTAACTTATTTGTGAATGAACATATCAAAACACTCTACAGGGCCATGTTCTGTCTGTACCACGACCTCGAAGACCAACTATTTTGGCTTTTCAAACGTGGCATCAAAGACAATGAAAACGCCGTCATCACCTACTTCCAAACAATTATTCTGTGGCGACATCAATGTAATCATACAGCCAGATCTTTGTGCTTTATGATTACTTTGATTCGCCGCAGAATAATTGGCACGATCACATCTTTGTCTTGCAATCTTGGTGACTGAACGGTTTCAATACGAATTTCTCCCATCTAATTGCGATATGTCACCCATTTGTCCCCGTACCGGTACAGGTGTCGGTGGAAGAGACACCGTCCGGTCCTGGTACCTGTAGATTCAAAACACTTTTTACAGGAATAGCCAACATTTAATCAATGAACAGCCGGGCACAACCCGGTGCTACAGCAATTAAAATTTTAGATGATTTTTATTACCTAGTAAACACATGGGTGGACATCACTGCCTACGTGTGGATTTCGACCAGTTCACGGCGACAGTTACCCATCTTGATTATTCGAAGTTAGCTTCTCCATATTCTCATTTAGACGGAAGATTTTGGATTTTATACATTTCTTTATTATCGACTTTATGAAGATGGTAACTCATTCTGCTGTTTACCATTGTTTTTTTTTCCATTCCTTCTATATAACAGAAATACAGTCGGAAAAAACCTTCAAATGCCATTTCAACGGATATCGGATATCGCGTTACGAATAGTTTGTACAATATATATTGCTTTGTTCGACAACATGGAGAATTTTCGTTTCTAGTTAGTCCCTTTTTCTGAGACAAATGTAGTGATTCCTTCAAAGGTAGAGCGCAGAGGGCGCCTCGAGCAATTTGGTTGATAATGGGTCAGAGCATTTGCAGGAATTTTGCCGAACGTGGTTATAGCATTTTGAGCTGCTGAAATTGTTTTCTAACCTTTACAATAGATATTTCAATAAATATATAATGAATGACCAAACTTAGAAGTGACGTAAAAACGTCAAAAATGGTGATAAATCATAAAACTGCAAGAAACACCTATTTTCTATTTTTTAGCTCTTCAACATACAAACATTTTAAAAAGAAAATTCGACGCTTTTCGCTTTTTGATCCGATGACCCTCTATGATATTACCTCAGGTTTCGGATCTAGTTCCTACGACGGCAACACATTTTATATATGTTTTTTGTGTAGATTATAACACAAAATTTCGAAACTTTGAGGGGGAAAATGACGTTAAAAATAAGGAATAGACAGAAATGTAAAATTGGCATCGCTGGCATCGGGTGTGTAAATTTGAAACGAAAAAATGCATTTGAACAAATTCAAATAAGCAGAAAATATAATGTGAAGTTTCTTATCTTGTCATTTTTAAATACGGAGCCACGTGAATCACAAGACAGCTTTCTAATTAAATATATCGAAAAAATAGGCTAAAATTTTGACTTACGTAAAAGGCCAATAATGCGGCAAATCAAGAAAAAGCAGCTATCTCATTGTTTTTTTTTATCTGTTCATGATACTAAAATTAAAAACGAAAATCCGGCACATTTTAATTTCTGACATTATAGCCACTTGGATGAGTTCGGCCGTAACGGTTGTGTACTTCTTGGGACGGCACATTGAAACTATCACATTTTGTTATATGTTTTTTTAACTGAAGGTTACATTACCCGTTTTTTAGAAAGATAGGCTAAAAACGAGCTAGACATTAAAATATTTTTGAAAATCCTTTTAAAATCTACCTCCTTCCAAGGAAGAGTGGAAATTATGAAAAGTGAAACTGGATGGGCCAACCTCAGATAAAGGGAACTGAATTTTCGAAGTTCTCAATCTATATCTTTCAGATAGAACAGAACGGGCCCGTGTCTGTCATAATAATAGCGTTTACAATGAGAAAATGTTCTAATTTGAAGTGACGCAAAAGGGTACAAAAAAACCCTCTAAAATAGAATTCAACAATATGAAATAACAAGAAATCAGCATGTCAAGTTTGATAGTTCGTCCCTTGAGTTACAATGTTTTCTATGTGCCAGTAGGTTGTCAGTAGGCTGCCAGTAGGCACATAGAAAACATTGGAACTCAAGGGACGAGTTGTCTAATTTATAAATATGATTCTGCGTGAATCACAAGATAGCGCCTTCAGTAAAAATGTTCAAACTGTCTTAAATGTTAAAATAATACGACTGATGGAATTAACGTCAAATTTCGGGTGTTTGAAGATCAATTTTCAAACCTTTTCTCATTTCTGTTCGGGACCAAAAGTACTAGCCTCTTAAAGTGTCAACTGCGTGGAGTGAAATTTAAATTGGACGTTTTCCGCCCGTTGATAAGCATTCACGTCATAGCGTCAACATTTTTCGGGTAATGTGGATTGGCAATGTGTCACTTCAGTTATTCCTCTAGACAATTCTGCTATAAATGTAGTAATGTGTTTTGTAGTTTAAGGTCGGGCTGTGAGCACATAAGACGTGTGTACCCCTGACGATGTTTATGTCATATCTCCGTATTTAGTGCCAGGATTACTATTATGGCCGACAACTTCTATTTCGTGCCGTGATAATTTAAGTTCAGGTTTCCAACAGTATGTGGGAATTTTCTTGGAGCGTTAAATATTTCCTGACAATCTGAACATCATTGCAACGAAACCTCACTGCAACCATTCCTCTAGGAATATGTAAAATATTGTCTGGGTATCTGTTGCAGCATATGCTGTATGTGTGAGGGGGCTCACAAAATCGGAGGATATATCCCGAAGTAGTTTACACCATGTCTTCGGTATCTGACGTCGGGTTTTTAAATTTTTTTCAATTTCGATTTAGGCCAACAGGTATTAAAATGTTTTGTCAGGGATGGGATTTACAAAAGTTGAAATTGTTTTGGATAAATTTCGAAAATCTATATTACATCAAACCTGGAATACAGTTAATATATGTTCCAAATGTGGTGGGTATACCTTAAAAATTTGACCTTGAATGTTTGAAGGAGAAAACAAAAAATGACTGACTCGCGCTATAAGGCATTTTTACTTAATTGTGTTTGACTTATTGAATGTTTCACAGATTGTCAACATTCTACCGGTTATTATAAATCATTATCATATCATCATAGTGAAGTTAAACAGAAGTACCACTTCTTTTGAAATGTATTTATGTAAGAAATTGGATATGTATATTTATCACAGGACTCGTCTGGTTTTTTTCACTTAAAACATTTGATATTTTGTTTTCATATTAATCAATCATAAATAAAGCCTTCCGTCAATTTCATTGGTCAATTCAAAACTAGACAATTTGATTGGCTGAACAGAATACAACTGGTCCGCATTTTCATAATTGCATAATTAGAGTTGGGAGCTTTGATTGATCATTTTCAAAACTGGACAATTGGATTGGCTAAACAAAATACAACTGGGTCACATTTGCATAATTTCAGTAGGGAGAATTTACGTTATCTGTCCTATTTAAGGTGGGTTATATTGCATTAATTTTTTACCTACAAGAAAAGCGCCATTCATTTTGTTTTTATATTTTCACTTTTTGCTTCCAAAACATAGGTTATGATCCCTCATTGGAACGAGCTCAACCAGCTCGTTCCAATGAGGGGTCATAACCTATGTTTTGGAAGCAATAAATGAAAATGTTTAGTTATACGAGGAAGTTTTTTCCAAGTGCCGTCTGCAATTCAAGTAAGGTGATCGGTTAAAAAGTCATACTAAGTGGCTAATTTGTGCGTGTGTGTGTGTCATATGATATATAAAATATGAAATTACTGTCTTTCTCATATAATATTGATGAAATTCGTCCGAATTGTCCGTATGGGCTCGCCAGAGGCTCGTCAAAACGGAAATTTCTTAGACTGGTTTCATAAATATTATATGAGAAAAACGCTCAATCCATATCCTCCATATAGTAATAATAAAAGTGGCCCTGGCAGCTGTGCTGTCTATTAATTACAAAAATATGTTATTTATTTGGGGCAGGTGGAGGCTTTTTGTTCATCTAGACAGGCATTTCACCGCACATCTCAACTTGACGGCTCCCTTCCTTTTTGATCAGTTGAAACTATTTGATCCAAATAATTCAGGTGTGGCCGAGGCGCCACAATATAACATGCGTAGTCTTTACGGATATCTGTGTCTATTCTCTGTCTACTCGATAATATTTCTGAAAGGGAACTGTTATATAACAGAACAAGAACAAACTGAAGGCGAACACCAAGTGACTACCATCTCTTTCCAAATTTGAAGAAGCACTTACGTGGTCAAAGTGACTACCATCTCTTTCCCACTTTGAAGAAACTCTTACGTACTCAAAGATTTCAAGATGATGAGGGGCTTACTGCTATTGTGGAGACTTGGCTACAGAATCAAGATATAGACCTCTGCAGACGCGACATAAACGACTGGAAGACCTGGAGTAACAAGTGTATTGAATTACAAGGGGAGTATGTTGAAAAATAAATATGTTCTGTACCGATATTCCAGCTTTATGTATGTTAGGCTCAAAACCTTTGGACTCCCCTCGTAGATATGCATTACTCGTCAAAATATCACAAACATTGTTTACATTATGTTTTTATTCACATCGCGTTAACAATATTGAAAGGTTGTGGATAAGAATGTTTATCTTGAAGAGATGTTGGATGTAAAGGGAATCTGTTAGTTCTGCACTAATTCCATCTCATCTCGCTTACTGACAACAACGGGATACGTACATGAATACCATCTCATCTTGCTTATTCTGAATAACAACAATGGGGTATGTAAGGATTGTTTTAAATCAATTGAAAGCCCCCCCCCCCCCCCCACTCAAAAAAAAAAAATAAAAAAAATAAAAAAACAACAAAACAAAAAATACAAAAACAGATCATTGTTGGGAATTTATTGTTTTGGTGGTGTTATTTTACGAGGCTAAAATTACACATACTGGAAAAATAAATTCGTGTTTAATCCAAATAGCCGGTTCGTTTTTTTTTTACTAATTTTTGATTGTTGTAAAATATTTGTACTGGTATGGGGCTCGATTACTATCAAGTCGTAACAGAACCCATAACTTCTTAACTAAAAGGGCTAAAGATGACACATCTCCAAAACATTTGAAAGCAGAACAAAAAGGAGCAGCTTAAAACTTTTGAAAAAGACCAAAAACACTAATGTGCTCAGCGAGTTCCTTCCATTGAGATATGCATTTTAGAAGAAAAAAATAAAAATAATCATATTTTTGTCGGTTTGGTCATGGTGTTAATTAAGAAAGTTGCGAACCATGTTCTCCCTATATTAAGGAAGAGGGTAACCTCGGGTGGGGGAGGTATGGGGAACTTGAATCCGCGACTGAGGTGGAGTTTTTCTTCTATTTCATTTGCGGCTAAAGTGTGTTTGAAATATAGAAAACACCAAAAAGGGTCAATGTCTACCCGAATGAAAATCATCAGCAAAATTTTAATTAATGCAGCACCGGGTTGTAAATGTTTAAGGATTACTTCTGTAATGTGTGTTTGAACCGAATATTATTGCGTCCGCGAAAATATTGCCCACCCGTGGAAAGTGACCAGTCCTGGGCGGTCGTACTGTAGGGTAGAACAAAGTGTTCACGCGGGTCGAAAACTGTGAGGTGCCAAATTTGTATTCCTTCTTGAAATGGTTAGTGACAAACAAAGTGTTCCGATGTCAAAACAGTGATTGGAAAGTACGGTTCTTTTCGCTGTCTGATTCAAATAAATTCATCGAGTTTGAAAAGAAATGACACTGCAGCTCGACTTGACAAACTTGAACTTCGTAAGTTATAAGTGAATTGGTAAAATTGAAGACCATTGCTTCCAATATTATTTGGTGAAGTTTCAACATAACAGCATTGTGTGTACATGGCTCAGAGCAATCTATGCATTTTAAATGTAAACTGTAGCGCTGGACAAATGGAGAATGTTGATACACAAATCAAGTAAGTTTAAAAGGTCATTGTAAACGGTAACTTGTTTTCGGAAATTGATGCTAATTGACAGTGCTTATCTAGACGTCTCGCCTCATAAGCATACCAAGTTTTTTGAATGACAATCAAAAGACCACATCTGAAGGCCAGCCCAAAAATGCAAATCAGTTTTCAAAGCGATCCGATCATAACTGTGTCATGTAGGGTGTGTCAACGGGGATATTGATGCCAAACTAAAGCAAGTTCAAAGGTCGCTGCCATCGGCAACGTTTTTTTTTGCAGAAATGGAAGAAAATCGATAGTTCCCATCAAGTGGCCTTCCAAACAAGCATACCGAGTTTTAAAGCGATCCGATCATGAATGTACCATGCAGGGTGTTCCAAATGCACATATTGATGCATAATTGCACTAAGTTTATCAAAGGTCATTGCCAACGGCAACTTTTTAACGGAAATGGAAGAAAATGGAAAGCCCACATCTAGAGGTCAATCCAAATAGGCATACCAAGGTTCAAGGTGATTCAGTAATAAATTTGTCCTGTAGGGCGTACCAAAGGAATACATTGATGCCTGACTAAACTAAGTTCAAAGGCCAATCGATAGCTCCCATCGATAGGTCAACCCCAAAAAGCATACCAGATTTCAAATGTGCCATGTAGGATGTGCCAAAGGGAAATATTGATGCTATCTAAACTAAGTTCAAAGGTCGTTGCCAACGGTAAGGCTTTTTTTACGGAAATGGACGAACATCGGTAGCTCACATCTAAGATCACTCCAAATATACATACCAAGTTTAAAGGCGATCCAATCATACATATGCCTTATAGGGTGTGCAAAAGGGAAATATTGATGCACGATTGCACTATGTTCAACAAAGGCCGTTGCCAACGGCAACTCGTTGTCGGTGGAAATGGACGAAAAGAGACAGTTTCTATCTATAGGTCATCCCAAACAGGCATATCAAGTTTCAAAGCTATCCGATCATAAATTTGCTCTGCAGGGAGTGCCAAGGGGCATGTTGGACGTGCCAAAGAAATATGTTGATGCCTGAATAACTAAGATCAACGGTTGTTTTGCCAATGGTAACATTTTTTCAACGTAAATGGAAGAAAATACAAAATCGATAGCTCCCATCTAGAGGTCACTCCTAACATGCAAACCAGGTTTCAAAGCGATCAGTTCATAAATAGTCTCTTTGGAGTATGCCAAAGGGAAATATTTATGCGTAACTAAACTAAGTTCAAAGGTCATTGCCAATGGCAACGTTTTTGGCGGAAATGGAAGAAAATCGAGAGCTTCCATCTATAGGTCATAGCATACCAAGTTTAAAAGGGATCCGATTATAGATATGCGCTGCGGGGTGTGCCAACGGGAAAGACGTATGCATAATTGCGCTAATTGCAGCAAAGGTTGTTCCCAACGGCAACTTATTTTTATCGAAAATGGATGAAATCGTCAGCTCCCACCGACAGGTATCCCCAAACATGCATTCCAAGTTTCAAAGTGACCCGATCATAAATTTGACGTATGGGGCGTGCCAAAGGAATACATTGCCGCCTGACCAAACTGAGTTCAACGGATGTTTCCAACGGCAAGATTTTTTGACGGAAATGAAAGAAAATCGACAGCTCTCATCTAGAGGTCACCCCAAACAGCATACCAAGTTTCAAAGCGATCCCTTCATAAATGTGCCATGCAGGGTGTGGCAAAGTGAAATATTGATGCATAGCTGCACACAATTCATCAAAGGTCGTTCCCAACGGCAACTTTTTTAACGGGAACGGAAGAAAATCGGTAGCTCCCATCTAATGGTCACACGAAAAATATACCAAGTTTCGATGCAATCCGATCATACATGTGCACTGCTGGGTGAGCCAAAGGAATATATAGTTACCTGACTAAACTAAGTGCAAAGATTTATTGCCAAAGGCAACGTTTTTTGATGGAAGTGTAAGAAACCGATAGCTCAAATCTAGAGGTCACTCCATAAAAGCATACCCGGTGTAAAAGGGATGCGATAATAAATGTTCCCTGTTGGGTTTTTTAAATGGGAATTACTGATGCCTAACTAAACTAAGTTCAAAGGTCGTTGCCAACGACAATGTTGTTTGAGGAAATGGAATAAAATCGGCTGCGTCCATCTAGAGGTCATCCCAAGCAAGCATACAGAGTTTCAAAGCGACCCGATTAAATGTGACCCGTGCGGTTTGCCATAGTGTGGATGTAATATGTGCGTACGGCAAGCGACAGCAACAGCTCAGCTTGACTTCGTCAAGTTGAGCTACCAATAAACAGGCTATTACTTCAAAAGTGAATGGAAAAAGCCCGACAGAACTCGAAATATCTGACGAAATCCTCAGCAGTAAAAAAGACTGTCAAGTAAGTTTTTGTCCATGCCTCTAAATATATTCATGGCGAGTCGTTATGTAGTCTACACGCCTGTTGTAGCACCTAGATTACAATACATTAATTAACTAATTAATATTAATCAACTGGGCTTAAAGGGCCACAAGCCTTTACAAAGGCAACATTTAATAAGATAAATCCTCCACATGTTCACGAGTTTCTCGCGACGGTATGAAATATTTACCTGATTAATTGAATGCCGACTTTGTAAAGTTGACACCCTACAATGTTGTTATTGAAGAAACAAAAAAATCGTCATCACCACAAATTGACAATTTACTTAGAATGTTTGTCTGAACAGTATTTCTGATACCTTATTGAGAAAATCACTGGGATTCAGAATTATGTTCAGTGGTTATTGTTTACGCCTTTTTTGAGATCTGGTGTTTTCCGTATACTGGAAGTAATAAGAAAATGTTTGTTTGGTCATCGATCGCATTTTTTTGTTTTTTTTTTTGTTTTTTTTTTTTTGGGGGGGGGGAAGTCTTTTTGTTTTACAAGTGAAAGGAATTTTTTGGTGCCAAAATTTTAGCCAACGAAGATTGTTCGATGCCAAATCAAATTTTAACTCTTTGAGACTTTAATTATCCTGACTTTCAAACGTCACTGGCAATTCAGTTCCGTCAACGTTTTTCCAAATCCGACGTCAAACGTCGGAAAGTACAAATAACAAAATATTTTTCACATTAGTGATTATCTGGTTGAGGGCTAGATTATGTTTGGTGGTCTGAATTTGTTATTCAAAACTTGTTTTGTTACAAATTATTGGAGAGTGCCCAGAAGCACTCTCCAATAATTTGTTATCAAACAAATTTATATAAACAAAATATTATTTGTGTTTGGCTGAATATAATCAAAGAAAATGTTGGCTTTTGCTCTGGTATCCTCATTTTTTGAAAGCCCTGATAGTGGCTTCTAGCACACAACCAGCTAGGAACTCTTGATAGCAGAATTATATTAGTATTTTAAGCTGCGATAACATTTGGCTCAACGATTGTCTTAATTGAGGTTAAAACTTCAAAAAATCGAATAATATAACAAAACACAAATGACCTCAAACTATCAACGCGCTTTTCTGATTTCGTACAAAAGTATCAACGCGCTGTTTGATTTCGTACGTCATAAGACGTGCATAAGTATCAACGCGCTGTTTGATTTCGTACGTCATAAGATGTACATAAGTATCAAAGGGTTAATGCAATTATAGGGCCCTGCGAATCACCCATTTTCACTTCGAACCAAATCTCGGTTCCAATCAGGGACGTTCTGAATGCGCCGACTGGGGAAAGTGTGTGCTGTAAACTTGATTTGTTCCGACAGTGACGGTCCAAGTCGCGAATGATAAAATATTCCAACAACTTCACCAAGACATGGTGAGGTAGTTGGAAAATTACACACTAGGGATTCTGGTTTAACAACAGAAACAGGTGTGAGAATCATTGGTATTATGGACTGCTCATCGTTAATATTGCCTGGAAACTCTAAATTGTCATTCAACTGTGGCAGTGGCTAGTGAGACTGGAATAAACATGGCTGGTGGTATGAGCACAGATGTTGTTTCTGTTTAGATAACGGAGACTGCACTCAGTCTTTTTACAATATTACAGTTAAAACTAGAAGTCCTGTCATGAAGAGTGCACAAATAGCACGTTGATCTGCGCGTTAATGCACGCGTTAAGGTCATAGTAAACCTACCAATATCTGTACATATGGCCTGTGCACAAGCAATGTTTCAGCCAATGAACCTCTGCATGTGTTTGCTATGAATAACCAGGAGAACCTGCCGTGATTTGGATGTCATTCGATATGACAATTGCGCGCAATTCCAACGCGCAATTAAGCCTAGATAAGCGCACTATTCGTGACAGGACTTCTAGTTTTAACTGTAGTTATGCACAATTTCCACCAGAACATTATGTATAGTGAGATGAAACAGATGACTGATGCTAACCTGTATTCAAGCGACAAGATTCGAAAGAAAATAAAACGTGCAACCGATTCCAATCAAACCATATAGCAACTTACGAATCGAATTCCATTGGCCTATGCAACCGGCTAAATTGACATCCGACAGCGTGAAAACTGGTAAATTATTGATTAACCGACAACCAGCTGAAAAAACGCAAATATTGATGCATACGTATTTCCCAAAATTAATATTTGTTTGTTTAAAAGTAAAATAGATATGCATTTCTCACAAGTAGTCTTTAATATGTTTTTGTTCACATCAAGGTTACAATATTGAAAAGCGATGTATAAAAATGTTTATCTTGAGGAACTGTTGGACGAACGAAAAAGATGCTCTCTAAGTTCTGCAATACTTCCATCTGGTTTCAACTGAAGAACAACAATGGCATATGTAAGAATTGTCCCGATTAACTGAAAGAAAACAATATAAAGTATAATTGTTCACATGACGTTGTTGCCAAGACCTTATATTATACACGCTGGACAAGTACACTAACAGTGTTTAATTTAAATAGCCGACTAGGCTTTCACTTGTCCAACAAAATTTAATATCAGGTATAGTGACTCAATAAATACCATGTTACCATTTTATATCATGTGCCGTAAAGCCAAAAGATTTGTGCGTAAATACAAAATGTATTAATGGCCGAAATAAAATAGATTATGACATTTCCGTGGATCGAACTCAACTTTTCAATGAAGGTTCGTCCCGATGATGGGTCATAAGATTTGATTTGGTAGCAAAATCAGAATTTAATACAATCTGAATAGAGATGTATGTGGGCAGCAGTGAGGTAAAGGTTTAAAAATGACTCACTGGAAACTCCAAGCATTATTAACAAACCACTTCTTCGAACAGAAATATTATTAACCCTTTACCCAAAGTAACGTTCAAAACCGGCCAGCGCTATTCTCAAAAATCGCCAATTAATTTTCATTTTTTGTCTCAAAAACATAGGTTATGACCCCTCGTTGAGCTCGTTCCAATGAGGGGTCATAACCTATGTTTTTGAGACAAAAAATTAAATAAATTAGTTATTCAATAATTTTTTGTTTGCAAGTGTCGTCTGCTTTTCATGTTAGGTAAAGGGTTAATAAATTACACGACATCGTCACGGTATTGGCTCTGAAAGTCTCTCCTGCAACATAGAGACGATTGACAGTACATTACGACCCACGGAGACTGTTCACTTTCCACAGGCGGGCAATATTTCCACGGGCGCAATAATATTAGATTCCAGACACTAATTACAGGAATAATCACCAAAACGTTTAGTAACGAAGCACCTGGTTATTAATTAAAATTTTGCTGCTGATTATTTTTATTACATATTAAACGTATGTGTGGACATCACTGTATTACGACCAGTCCACGTTGACTGTACTGTATTTAAGATTTTACCTGAATTTTATTTATAATGTTTAAAAACCCCCAGCTATGGAGCGTTATATCTGTGCCATTTCTGGTGGGCGTAGCGAGCACACAATGACGGTCAATGTGAGTTTGCATAATACGACAAAGCATGTGCGCTGAAATTTCCTGCTGTTTGATCTGCTGATTGTAGGTGATGATGTGTTGATTTGCTACGAACAACCAATAAATATACAAAACAGTTGCATAAAATGTATATATCATAGTATGTTCGGACAATTGTAAAATATATAATGCCTATGTGCTGTAGCCATTGTACCGTAAAGTTACACCGTGATGATAAAGAACAAATAACCATAAGGGTGAGTTTTGGTGGTATTAGTTCTATCGAGTTATAAATATGACACCTCGCGGTACTACAGGAAGTCTTAGGAAGGTTATATATGCTGACATTGTTCCCTTTAGGATGTTTTTGTTTTCGAATTTTCGATACGTTTTGCAACGATATGTACGTGTAGTCATTCAAAATCACTCACTCTAGTAGCTCATTGAAAATGTTTGAGACGTTGATCATCCGCGTGCGTACCCTCAATAAATGTGAACTTGACCTAACAGTAGTTGTCACAGTCGTATCTTATAATGGTGGTTGAACTTAGCAATAACTGCACCCCTCTTCACAGAATAAGAACACCCCGCCCCTAACATGATGTTCTCAGAAAGACAAATGGATTTCCATGCTACGTCTGGTTATTCCAGATATATTATTTTGTATAAACAAAAAAAACGAACCCATTGACCTATCTTTTTAATTCATGACTTCTTTATCAAATAACTATGACATTTTGTCCATTGGCTGAAACTTTGCTGGTGCTGATTGTGCTTTGCAACAAATTTGCAATTATTGCTAGGATGGAATCTCCACTCTGCGGGTGATTTAGTGACAATACATTCTCCACGTACTGTACCAGGATCGTCGTGGCTCAGTGGTTACGGCATAGCACTTCAAACTGAAAGGTCCACGGTTCGAGACCGCCGGGTGTAACTGCGTTGTGTCCTTGAGCAAAGCGCCTAACTCTAGCTGCCCACACGGGGACATTGTGGCGGTATGTACTAATGCCTCCTGTACGTCGATGATGCACTTGTCTTCAACCAGTGCTAGCCCTGTTTGTGCTGAGTTAGTACGTCGGGGAGTCTAACAGCTGCTCGCCATTGTTCGGAGGTTTTGTTTGTGTACTCCGGCTTCCTCCACCAGTAAAACTGTATGACACGACGTAACCTTGGTTGTTAAAAGTGTCGTTATAACCCAATAATTAAACAAATAGCTTTTGATTTTGACGATGAAGTAAATTAGTATTGGGGAGCGCGGTGGCTCAGTAGGTAGAGGTGCAGGCTGCAAACCGAGAGGTCCTCGGTTCGAATCCCACCTGCGGCAACCGCGTTGTGTCCTTGGGCAAGACACTTCATCTCCATTGCCCGCGTGGGGGCACGATGACGCCGCGTACTAAGGCGTACTGCACGTCGATGGTGCGCATGTCTCCAACCAATCTAACGCGAGTTACGATGTTGGGGAGCTGGCAGCTGCTCGTCGTTGCTCGGTGGTTCTCTCCGGGTACTCCGGCTTCCTCCACCCGTAAAACTGTCACGGTCATGATTAGCCATTGTGCATAAATATGTGACCTAAAACATCAATAAATAAATAAATAAATTAGTATTACATTTTCACATTGAATAAATGAATTAAAATCATGTGTTCAGTAACGTCATGTGCTATCTTGGGCAAGCAATGGTGCATAGACTTAATAGTGCACACCCACGCAGTGGCGTGTGTGCACATAGGTAATGGGTACGTGTCCATGATTTTATATTTTTTCTATATACCATGCAACAGAGTTTGGGGTGCCATCTGGCGGCGTGGCTCTCCCACTGGCAAAAAATCCAGAATCATTGTAACGGATACTTAATTGTTTTGGGCCTTTCAAAGGACATTGTGTAAAATATATTGTTGCAGAATGCTGGAAACTATGATAAATAATCAAGTAATGAAGTGACTTTTGAAGTTAGGTAGTTGTTGGCGAGTTAGGTATTATTTGAAACTTCGAAGTGCCAATGCCGTCCGTTGCCGGTTTCGTCAGATTTGAAGCCCAGTTTCAATTTTAATTGAGAACGTACACTTCACAAATTGTTGACAACGAATAAAAAATAAAACAAGTGATTTATTGACACTTTTAGTGGGCCTTTTTTCATTTGTGGGGAACTTAGCGCGGTTTCCTCAGAAACAGCCGGAGTTCGGATGAATTCAAGTTATGTTGAGTCAAGGTCTGGGGAAATCTTTGTTCTCAAAACACGGGCATGCAGTCTTGTTGTAGTAAAAATTTTACAGAAACAGACATGCACGTGAACAGCGATACCTATTCATTTATTTCCTAGATTTTTCTTCACAAGTTCACAGGATCCAGTCTATGAACTATTTTTACTAATGATATAATACAATGTCAGTTTAAGACTGTCAGAAATAAAGTGTAGCGTCCAGCTAATTTTGTGATCCGACGTGTTTTCCTGAAGACTAAATACCAGAATCACTCAGTACTCCAATTTAAATTCCATGCACACTTCCTCTGTGTTTTGGTAAACAATGTTTTAATTCCTGGATGCTTTAGGCATTGCAACCAGAATAGAACTGAATTCATCTTCACACCAGTCAATGTCGCCCTCCTCGTCTGACCAACATCTGAAGGTGGGGATTCTGATATTTAGTCTTGAGTGTGTTTCTCCAAAAATGGCAAAAAACTTTTAAAAAGCCTAAATACCAACCTCCCCAGAACTGACCACTAAATAATATTTGGCACTGCACTACAGAATCAATATTTGATGGTTTCAGACATTTTAATGGTGCTATGAGATAACATATGACCTGCACTGTCATGCTGCTGGAAAAAAAATTCAAAAAATCAATGTGTAATGTTTTATCAGAGACATACCATACCAATGACTAAAAGTACCTTAATTAAGAAATGTGAGGGATTTAAAAAAAAAAAAAATTGTTAAAATATTGCAAAATATTCATCAAACACAATGTGAAATATCTTAAGAAGCCAGAATGTGATTTAAAAACCTATCAGAAATGTGAAATTTAATATCATAAGAGGTTTGTTTTGTGTCAACATCAATTCATTTATGAATTATATCATAATTTGTGATGAAAGTAGGTATGCTGGGGGTCCAGGGAACACATTCAGGGCTATATTTTACCGCATCAATATGTAGAAGAAAATTTGACATAATTTATTTGGATAAAATGGCACTGTCTATTGATATTGGTGATGTATATAGCTGCAACACCAGTTTTTAAATCAAAATTGACATTCATTTTGTGTGGAGTGGAGGGGGGGGGGTGGGGGGAGGGTGGGGGTGGTGAACACCACTCTTTCTCTTGCAGTATGGTTAAATGAAACAGATTTTTCCCCAAACTATTGTCTGCAAATGCAGATTTTAGTTTTATTTTGGGATTGGGCTAGTTTTTAAAGAAAGCAGTGAATTCTCATGCAAAAATGACTCTTTTATCAAATGAAAGAGATAAAATGGATCTTTGGAAGGATTAGAATGTAGGTTAAAATCCCCCCCTACAAAAAATACCCCCAATCATTTTTAAACACTTAGCAAAAATTCCTCCCACAGTTTTTGAGTAGTACCACATTCTCTCACATTATTTTAAGAGCAGTACAAAAATCCCCCACCCGGCCTCTTACACCAAAAGATTAAAAGGCAGTCCAAAAGGATTTAAAAACTTGTGTATTTAATTTGTAAATTACATAAACACTCATCACTATTTACAAGAAAACATGCCTCAATAACTATTTATCAACACAGTTGTTTAGTTATTGGAGTTTAAGGACACTTTCAACAGCCAGTGTCACCTCGTGTCGGACAGTTTTATGGGTGGAGGAAACTAAAGTGCACTGAGAGAACCACCTGGCAACAGTGAGCAATTATCCAACGTGCTAACTCCACACATGCAAAGTTAGAATTGATTGAAGCGACAAGTGCTCGGCCTCAAGTGGTAAAAAGCTTTGGACATTTTTGTATGGCTTTAAATATACATGTACTTCTAAAAGATTAGGGAGGTGGGGGGGGGGGGGGGTTGTTCACCAGAAATTATGGAGGGAGGAATTTCTGTTTGCCTGAAAAAAACATGGTGGGGGGGATTTTTGCGCATTGTGTGAAAATGATTGGGGGGGGGGATTTTTGTCAGGGAAAAGTTTTGTAGGTTACCGTTCGAAAGGTTTGGGTTTGATTATAGGAAATAAGTACATGTACATTGTAAATGTACATTATTTTGGCTTCCAACACTGATTTAATTATATTTTTTTGGATATTACACATATTTCACCTTTAAATGTTCATTCGAGAACCACAGACTGAATAATACTGTTTTATTTTTGGAAAAGTTATATTTTTGTCACAGTCGGCAATAAAGGCCATATATTGCCAAAAATAATGCAGTTAAATGCATCTTGAGCAAGTGTGGCATCCAGAACTGAGAAGCACACTATAACCTCTGGCAAATGACAAATACATGTACACATGTAACCACCTTTTTTACCCTATTAACACATCTAATGAAACCATGCTTTCCCCTCATTCCAATTATATTCCAATCCTCTTCCAAATCACCATCCAATTGGGGGCGCGGTGGCTCAGTTGGTAGAGGTGCCGGCTGCAAGCCGAGAGGTCCTCGGTTCGAATCCCACCTGCGGCAACCGCGTTGTGCCCTTGGGCAAGACACTTCTCCCCGATTGCCTACATGGGGCCTACATGGGGGCACGATGACGCTGTGTACTGAGGCGTACTGCACGTCGATGGTGCGCATGTCTTCAACCAATCTAACCCTGCCTGTGCTGCGGTGCAGAGTTCAGAGTTACGATGTTGGAGAGCTGACAGCTGCTCGTCGTTGCTCGGTGGTTCTCTTCGGGTACTCCGGCTTCCTCCACCCGTAAAACTGTCACGGTCACGATTAGCCATTGTGCATAAGTATGTGACCTTAAACACCACTAAATAAATAAATAAATAAATCACCATCCAAACATTTAGCCAGAAAACCCATACTTTACTTGTATTCGCTGAACAAGCTCATTCCAATAAGGGTGTCACTTGTATTCGCCCATACTTCACTTGTATTCGCTGAACAAGCTCATTCCAATAAGGGGGACATAAGTTATGTTTTTGATGCCAAAAAATGCAAAAAAAAATTAATATTGAATGGCAATTTTGGTGAAGGGTGCTAGCCGGTTTTGGCCATTACATTGAGTGAATGATTAATAGAAGCTTTCTCCATTTTATGATGTTAAGCCTTTACCTCACATGAAAAGAAGATAGCACTTTTGAATAACTAATTTCTTTTCATTTTTTTTGCGTCAAAAACATAGTTATGACCCCTACTGGATTGAGCTGAACGAGTTCATTCCAATGAGGGGTCATAAGCTATGTTTTTGGTGCAAAAATAATGAACATTGAATGGCTGTTTTGGTGAATGGTGCTAGCCTGTTTTGGCCATTACATTGAGTGAGTGATTAAAAATGTTGAAAAACAATTTTTTCATTCACAGAGTATTTTGGAACATAAATTTGGGGAAAGGGGGTGGGGGTACAGTGGGAAAAGTAACAAAGTTGCAAATGTGAATGAATGGCTTCTGTGCACAGCTACCAATATAGTAGTCTGATACTAGTGCTGTTGGTCCCCATGTTATAGCACAAAACTGCATTGACAATTGTCCCTCTACCACCCATACTAAACCCTTCAGCTGATGAGAAAGTTAACAGCATGCACTCTCAGTTTCCTATGATTTGCTTTAGTACTGCAGCACTCAGGGTTCACTGAGTTTTTTTCTGTTTTGATAACCCTGTCCTGGCTCTTCTCGCTATATTTTTCATTGTATGTCAGTCAGTATTCCTATGTACATGTAGAATGTCACTTTCAAAATATGTGATTGCATGTCTGTCTGTCCATTATACCATTCCTATGTACATGTAGACTGTCTCTTTCAAGATATGTGATTGCATGTCTGTCTGTCCATCATGCAAAGTGTTGGTTTGTTTCCATTTGCACAGTTCTACATTTTCAATAACTGGCAATTGACCCCCTCCCCCACACACACACACCCATACACACACATACACAAATTTATTAAACATAAAAGAGCACTATATTCCTAAAGCAAATATCTGAGTCATCCTCACTGGATACTAGGCATGCATGTATTTTCCCTAATTTCACTCTTTTTATCAGAATGGGTGCCTGCGGGGATAAAATCCAAGGTTGTAAATGAGCCCTTGTGGGTACATGTACTTGTAGGACATGCACATCACTACAGAATCAATATTTGATGGTTTTAGGCATTTTAACAGTGCTATGCTATAACATAGGAGCAGTGCTCAGCTGGTCATGCTGTTGGAAAAAATCAGTGTTTAATGTTGTGTCAGTGCCATACCAATGACTCTAGGTGTCTTAACTGAGAAAGTGAGAGTTTTTACACAAGAATGGCAAAACATTCATCAAGCGCAATGTGAAATATCTTCAGAAGCCAGAATGTGATTTAGAAATTATCACAAATGAGAAATTTAATATCACAAGCGGTTTGTTATATGTCAACATCAATTAATTTGTGAATTTTATCCTAGTTTTTGATAAAAAGGGGCATACTAGGGGGACACCTTCAGGGCTATATTTTGCCACATCAGTATGTAGAAGAAAATTTGACATCAGTTGTTGGGACAAAATGGTACTGTCTATTGATATTGGTGAATTATATAGTTGCAACCCCAATTTTTGAATCAAAATTGACATTTATATGGTTTCATGGGGTTGGAACACCACTCTTTGTCTTGCTGTATGGTTAAAGGAGACAATGTTTTCCTCAAAGTATTACATGCTGATGCAGATTTTATTTCCATTTGGGGATTGGGTTAGTTTTTAAAAAAATCTACATGAATTCCTTTAGGTAACAGGGCAAAACAGAGTAGAAAAATGTATTGGAGGCAACAGCAGTTTTTAAGCCATTTGACAGTTTGGACAGTTTTCTTTAAAAGAACAGATTCCCCATGTTTTTAACTCAGTGGAAGCCAAAAGTTGAATTCTCATGCAGAAATGACTCTTTTGTCACATGAAAGAGGTAAAATGTATCTTTGATAGGATTGGGGTTGATTAAGGAAATACATAATTTGGCTTCCGAACCTGATTTATTTATTATTTTGAGAGATTATTTCACATTAAAAAATTCATTGGGGTAACACACACCTTACAATACTTTTTTATTGTTTTGAAAAGTATGTTTTTGTCATCATCAGCAATAAGGGCTATATATTGCAAGCAAATTCACATCTTGAGCAAGTGTAGCCTCCAGTGGCACACTACAGCCCCCAGCAAATGCCAAATAACAACCTATTTTACCCTACATGTACACATGTATTAACAAATGTAATTAAACCATGGTTCCCCATCATAGTATTAGGGGCAGAGGGGGAGTCCAATCTTCCAACCCCCTTCCAAATCACCATTCAAACCCACAGCCAGAAAACCCATATTGCACTTTTATTTACTGGCATTTAGATGTTTGCCTGAATTATACTGTTAACCCTTTACTTACATGTAACATGAAAAGCTGATTACCCTTGCCCACAAACTTATTGACTTAATAATTTTTTGTGTCACAAAATGACTTTTTACACCATTGGAATGATCCCTTTCCATTGAGGGGTCATAAGCTATGTGTTTGACACAAAAAAACGAGAAAATAATGAACATGGAATGGCAATACTTGTGAATAGCACCAGCAGCTTTTGACCGTTATATTTGGTAAAGGGTTAAAAAGTGTTAAAAAATAATTTCTCCATTGAAAGAGTATTTTAGAACACAAATTTGGGGGTGAGGTACAGTGGAAAAAATAACACAATAAAGTTGCAAATGTGAGTGAATGGCATTTGTGTACAGCTACCAGTAAAGTAGTCTAGTACTAAATTTTCCCTCTTATTTGATGCATGCCGCACTGTTTTGGGGTCGGAAAAAGTTCTCTGAAGGGTTATACTTGACAAAGATATTTGAATCCCAAATTTAAAGAGATACGATCAAATTTTGTTCAGATCGAGCGTTGTTGTCACGGTTCCCATGTTACAGCACAAAACTACAGTAACAGCTGTGAAATATTGTTCTCTCCTTGAATCAAGTCACCCCCCCCCCCCCCCCCTCCATACTGCAGCCCCAGTTGATGAGAAACAATAGGAAAGACTTACAGTATGTTTTGGAAACTAAAATCAATCTCATACTCTCTCAGTTTCCTATGATTTGCTTAGGTACTGCAGAACTCAGGGTCCATTAAGGTTTTTTTTTCTGTTTGACAATCTTGTCTTGGCTCTTCTAACAAAATTTTTCATTGTATGTCAGTTTTTATTTCTGTGTAGACTTTCAAAACACTAAAAAAACAATTTTTTTAAGCAAATATCTCATTCATCCTCCTTGGAGACATATTTTCCACAATTTCACACTTTTTATCAGAATGGGTATTTGTGGGAATTAAATCTAAGGTTGTGAAAGTGCCCTAATGGATACTAGCTGCTCAAGCACAGCATCACAGAATCAATATTGGATGTTTTTAGGCATTTTAACAGTGCTAAGAGATACCACATGAGCAGTACTGGTCATACTGTTGAAAAAAGCAGTGTTTTATGTTTTTGTCAGTTCCATACCAATGACTCTAGGTGCCTTAACTGGGAAAACTGGCTTTTTTAGCTCATCTTGACAAAATCAAGCTGAGCTAATCTCATCGCTCTCCATCCGTCATCCGTCAACAGGGTTCATACAAAAATTTGCTCTCAAAGTTCAAGGGTTTTTCAAGGGCTTCTTTTTTTTCAAGGGCTACATATACTATTCAGCTTGTTGTATAAGCTCTAAAAATCTAAGACTCATGTGACACGGATCTGACTTTGGAAGTCAGGAAGTTATTTATTTATTTATTTTTTTTTTTGTTTAAGGTCACATATTTCTGAACAATGGCTAATCATGACCATGACAGTTTTATGGGCGGAGGAAGCCGGAGTACCCGGAGAGAACCACCGAGCAACGGCGAGCAACTGTCAGCTCCCCAGCTCCCCATTTTACTGACTCCACACGAACAGGGTTAGCATTGGTTGAAGACAGTGCACCATCAACGTGCAGTACGCCTTAGTACACAGCGTCGCCGTGCCCCCACGTGGGTAATGAGAGGAAAACCCCCTATTATTTTGGACTCACTAGGTCAAAGGTCAAGGCCACAGTGACCCTGAACATAGTAAATCAAAACAATTGGTTTCCGGATGATAACTTGATAATGGTTCGACCCACGTTCATAACACTTCATAGGTAGGATGGCATCAGTGAGATGAAGAACCCTATTTATTTTGGACTTGCTAGGTGAAAGGTCAAGGTCACAGTGACCTTCAACATAGTAAATTGTAAACAATTGGTTTCCGGATGCTAACTTGACTACGGTTGAAGCCACATTCATGAAACTTCATAGGTAGGTTGGCCTAGGTGAGTGGAAGACACCCATTTATCTTGGCCTCGCTAGGTCAAAGGTCAAGGTCACAGTGACATTGAACATAATAAATCGTAAGCAATTGGTTTCCAGATGATAATTTGACATGTGACCCTTCACATAGTAAATTGTAAACAATTAGTTTCCGGATGATAAGATGATAATGATTAAACCCACTTTTGTACTGTCACAACTCGACATTGGATCGGCGATCCTATCGGAATTATTTTTGTTTTGTGGAGGGGGGTGTGCCCCCTGAACGCCCCTATGGCTGCGCCACCGTTCCCCACTTGAGCAATCGTGATTAAGTGCCTTGCCCAATGACACAACGCAGCTACCCCTGCTGGGGATCGAACCGTGTATCTCTCGGCTTGTTGATGTTAGTAGTAGATCATGTACACGATCGACCCACATTGGTCGGATCTCATGTGACGTCATAGACACATGGCCCAGTTACTTCATTTTTGGTTGTCATGGTAGCGTGCGTGAGCGCCATCTTGTGACAACAACCCCATAGTGATACGTGGTCCTAGTGTGCATGCGCAGCGCGTTTTGTTGAGGTGAGACGAGTGTACGTCGTCCATTTTGTATATCCGAGGCTGCCATCTTGGTTTCTATGGTAGCACATGTTTGCTATGTGACCCAAAACCTTCTAGTAGGAAAGGGGTGTGTTCGATTGAATAGGAGTAATTTTAATTACAGCAAACAACCCGACAATCCCTCTTAATAATCCAAAACTACCGAGACGGACTTAGAAAAAAAAAACACCTAGGATTTATAATAGTAGCACGTAGTGCTAAATGAATGATGAGAGGTCTCATGTGGATAAATTGAAGTAAACTAGAGTACATCGATTTACCACAAACATCCAGCCAATCTCTCTAAACCATCAAAACAACTTTATTTGGTACGGATTCCTCAATACTGGACTTAAAAGAGTAGCATACAGTGCTTTAAAGTGCGTTTCCTGGTATGAGTAATTGTATTTGTTCGAATACTTTGCAAAATTACCCAAATGAATCAAACAGTTCTTTTACTAGTGCGGATTTCCCACTAAATATTCGGTTTCTATCTGTTGTCCCCTAGAATTCTTATTTTTGCCCAACAATAGACACATTCCTTTGTATAAGATTAACTTTATTGTTTCGGATGTGCACCACAGTCTCGGTATTTTATCTATCCCGATATTTTCTGTGGTTTATCCTATTTCGTGGCCTGTTTTGCATTTTACTGGTCCCATTTCTGCCTGTCCCAGCAGACTATTTTGTCTTGGCCGTCTCTGTTTTTGCCTTTCCTGTGTATAACGAAGTCCTCTATGATCCTCAAACCCAAAATACAATCAAGCAGGGTTAGGTATTATTCGAACGACTCTTATCGAGCAAATAAGCTTTTGAGCAGTTACTGAAAAAGTCTCTACTCGAACGACTCAAATCCCATTGAGCAGATGAGTATCGAAAGAGCGATTTCTTTTACGGCTCTTAATGCTCATCGGGGTATAGGAGGATACCTATGACATGATGATGTAGTACTGTATATACCTGATGATAATTTAGCTCCTAGCATCGGCCCAGTTCTGGACCACTCCATGATCTTCATATCTCGAACACCACTATTACTGATTTTCCCAATATTGCCATCGTCCGTCCTATGATTAGCTTTTACAGTAGTCACCAAATCCCGCAGTCTTCTTCCACTCTTGCGGCCTTGTACCATTACTAGCACTGGTACAGGCTTGCTAACCATCTCAGATTGCTCGAACGACCAGAATCCCATCGAACAAGTGAGCCATAGAGTAATTGCCTGAACGAGTGACTCCACGTACGACTATTTTGCTCGTCTAGGTATTGAAGGATGGGAAGGATCTTGAGAACTAACAACGTGATATAATAACTTTAGTTATTGAAATTGACGTACAATCCCGCTTATAATATAGCCTTGGTTTTTGAAAGTGTTGTTAAACCCTAGTGAACCTATTTGCCATTGAATTATGATCTTTTGTCAGTTTAAAAAATGAAGGTTTGTTTTACTATAGCTTGTCTGAAGTTTGATCCTTCCGCAATCTTTCAAAATTTCTCGATTGCCATATTTGTCGCCACAGTAACATATGAACATACATGCGTGGTTCTGTGTTTATTACATGTCACTGTACAACACGTTTTGGCAAATTGTTATATTTCACATAACCGCTGCTATTTCTGCGATATATACCATTTCTTTCCTGAAAAATCATGCTTGGGGCCTGCAATATTTACCGAAATTAACAATATTGGGTGTGCGCCATTACGTGTCACGTATTTTCATATTAGTATCGTGTAATAAAGGCAATGTCAACGCTCAAAATGTTTTATTATATGTTATCTAAAAGACATTTCTCAATATCCATCGACTCGATGGACATCGATAAATATCTCTCAGTAGCTTCCTAAATGACGTCACGCATCGGCGCATGGCGTTGAACGTCGCCACGAAGGAACAATCAGCAGATCTATGTTATTGTCTTGAAACTGTTTACAGTCGAACTGGGCTGAATATTGCGCAGGAAAATGTCACGTAGCATATAATAAAAAAGAGAATCTACGCTATTTTAGTGAATATCGTGGATCATCTCATGAGCGTGGACCAGGTAGTTTCATTTTTAACGAGCGCTTGCACGAGTGAAAAATAATACTTTCAGGTCGCTACAACAGCGTAGATTTTTTAATGGATTTGACGAGGAAATTAGTAAAAATGAATCATACTGTCCAAAAGACTGTAAGAATAAATTATTAATAATTGTCGTTGAAGTGTGTTGTCCATTGCCTATCAACAGCTAAATCTTCAACCAGAAGAAAAATGTATGCAATAGTGAGCTGGGTTGGGGCGTAACATTTTTACATGCTTTCCATAACGAAAATATAAAAAAAAATCTTTAAAAAGAACAAAATGGGGTTCTCAGTGCACTTGATAACTTACCATCAGGATTGTTGACTTGTCAATCACAAATAATCCATAAACACTAATACCAAGGGGATCGCCCGATAATCTGGATATAAATAGTTGTATCTGTCAAAGATGAAATTGGTATATCAGTTATATTTCTATTGCATCTTAGGGTCCTGCAATTCGGAAGTTTGACTTGGAGTTTATTCCCGAAACGAATCGGGAATTAGCTAATACGTTCGCAAATCGATTTTTTCGTCCCAGATTAATAATAACATTCTTGAATTCCTGCATTCTCTGGAGGTACAACGTTTAGAACTAGGTAGAGAGATACACCGGACTGTGGCAGTTTCTTACAAAATGTGCCCCATTTCCTCTTGCTGTGGACAGTATCGCAAAACAATGCGTGTTTCGGCTGCATTCCATTAAAATATGCAGTTGCAAGGTGTCGAAAAACTGGAAATATATAGCCAGTTTCGTAACCAAACTTGCAACTAACATGCAGACATTGGTTTTCGATCTTAACTACAAAGTAAGGATCCTTGCCCCGCGTAACAGAAAATGCATACGTTTGGAGGGCGTCGTACCGCCACCCTTTCTGTTTACCATACAGAAGTAGTACGATGAGGTGGGCAATTTTGTAATCGATGTCACGTCGGGTAGCCATTCGTACATAAGGCGGGATGTAGATGCAAAGTTCATCCAAAAAGGAAAAACGCTGAGATTGATGGATGTGGGGGGCGGGGTGTTCCTATCGCCCTCTCAGTTTTTAGTAAGTAAACAGTAAGGTCACCAGGGACAGGCCACTTGCCACGGGTGCACAACATTTCCACGGATGTAGTATTATTAGATTCCAAACAGTAATCACATGACTAATCATCATTAATTACAAATTTTCTGCTGATGATTTTTATTACCTGGTAAATATCCGATGGAATACGTATTTGGTTACCAAATGTATTTTCCTACAAAGGACTGTTACATGCTGGATATTATTTAGGTGTTGGGCCTAAAATGCACTACGACCAGGGTTTAATCTGCACAATCTCGATATACTTAGCTTGGTTATTCAGATACATCATTAACAATACCTGTATCTGTCGAATTGGACAGAAAGATATAGATATGTATTAGAGGTTATTACTTGAGGTTTTATGTCGGCTGAGATATCAACCCGAGAAAACTTAACCTCAGCCCGAGATCAAAGGATGAAGGCTGATGTGAAGTTTCCGAGGGCTCATTTCTCGTCCAACACGAAACAACATAAGTAAAATAGCCTCTTTATTTTTTAAACCAAAATAAAAAATTCAAAATTTTCTCCGACTTGTTTGAGTTTTCTAACATTTTCATTCTTTCTCATTTTCTTCACAAAGTTTCACGATTTATCTTCTCCTAAGCCAGCTCTATGAACGTCCCCAGTGCGGAAGCCGCGACAGTCGGAAAGCTGAACTATCTCTTTCCTCTTTTCCTCTTCGACTAATTTCTGAATCTTGGCATGCTTTCAGTACAACTCTCTTCTTTTTCTTTTCATTCAGCTAGTCCTCACGTATTGCCATAATTGACTACTCAGTTAACACAAACTCAGCTTCGAACTGCTACATTATGCCTGGTGGCGTCAATTGTCCTGACTGCGACGAATAATGGTCAACGATATCTAGCGATATCGCTGCTATATCAGCCGAGATTGAAAACATGCCTGCTGAGTTTTATAATGAGGAATTCTGGGAAAGAACATCATATATAATAAATAATACCTGATTATATTTGTTATAAACCTTTAGATCACATTGCACTAATTTTAGTGCTTCTATACAGTGCAACCACAGTAGAGTGGTCACTTTCACGATTGAGCAATGTTTCCATGGACGCAATATTCTCAGATTCCAAACACTAAATATAGGAATAATCAACAACAGTTTAATCAATGAAGCGATAGGTACAACCCGGTGCTTCATTATTTTTTTTTTCTGATGTCGATTTGTATTGCCTGGTAAACGCATGTATGGACATCAGTGCCCATGCGTGAATTAGTACCTGTCCAAGACAACTAAACTACATGTAGTAGATTTATATGTCGCAGTCTTAGGATTAAAGCTAGAAAAAAAACAACAAAATAATATTAAAAGAATAGCCAATTCTAAATTAAATTCAATTCACGAAATCAACAAATGTGCTCACTGACCATATAGTTACAGTTGAACAGTTTAATGCAGATTTGCATGGCCACTTTCCAAGGGTGAGCAATATTTCCACGGACGCAATAATATTAGATATCAGACACTAAATATAGGAATAATCATCAAACATGTAATTAATGTAATTAATGAAGCGTCGGGTACAACTCGGTGTTTCATAAATAAATTTCTTCTGATGACGATTTTTATTGCTTGGTAAACGCATGTGTGGACACCACTGCCCACGCGTTAATTACGACCTGTCCACGGCGACTATACTGTGTGTGGTAGATTTATATGTCGCAGCCTCGGAGTTAAAGCTAGAAGAAAACCAAATAGAATTAAAAGAATACCAATTCTAAATTAAATTAAATTCACGAAATCATATGAAATATGCTCAATGACCATACAATTACAGTTGAAAAAGTCAGAACATATTTTTCTTCCAAGACTGCAGTTATATACATGTATAATGAATACAATAGGATACGGACAGTTGTTAGCATCTTCAGGAGGCGACATGTCCTATTTTGCCGTTTCCAGTCGCTTCCCAGAAAAAAAATAAAAAAGTGTTTAAAACAATTTTACATGAATTCGAAGCCTATTAGCGATCGAAATCGGATTTAAGAATAATACAGTTAAAACTAGAAGTCCTGTCATGAAATGCGCACAAATAGCACGTCGATCTGTGCGTTAATGTACGCGTTATGACCATAGTAAGGCTATCAAATTATGTACACATGGCCTGTGCACAAGCAATGTTTCAGCCAATGGACCTCCGGGTAACTCGGAGGTCCATTGGCAGAAACATTGCCTTTGTTTGCTATGAGTAACCCGGAGAACCTGCCGTGCTTTGGATGCCATTCGATATGGCAATTGCGCGCAATCCCTACACGCAATTAAGCCTAGATAAGCGCACAGTTCGTGACAGGACTTCTAGTTTTAACTGTATCTAAAACTCAACAACGAATATATCTGATAAATTTGTTAAGAAGTGGAACAAAGAAAGGCAAAAAGCATTTTTTGGCTGGAAAATCTAGTTATTTTAAGGTTAAAGTCTCGATTTGCTCTTGGCATAAATCCAGTAAATAAGTCAAATTTCAAACTTGAACTACATACATTATATAATAACAAGAAAATATAAGTGTTATTTTTGAAGCCATTTTAAACCATTAGAGGGCTTTAGGGCCATGTAAAAGAGGCCTCAATTTATATACCACTGAAATAGAGGCTAATGCTGCCATCAATAGCTGCAGCTTGATAATATGATAAGAATTATGTGGAAACAAAAAAAAAAAAAAAAAAAAAACAAGGACAAAGTGAATGCCAAATGGTGCATCCGCAGAAACCGTGCTTTAGAACCGAAGACATACTTAAAACAATCGAAATATTGTTGTAGTGATAACTCCACTGCGTGTATCTTTTAGACGCAACCATTCTCGCTTTACTGTATATATGGAGAAGTACATAGCTGCTGTACAAAATCTATGGAGTAGATTTAATTGGTTCGACTGGAGCACGAAATTCTTCATTATTTTTATCTACCCACTATGGGAAATTTATGGTTATTATTGATAATTGGTTTATAGGGTATATCAAGATATTAATTAATTTATCGGATCTGTTGGTATTGTATTATCAGCATTCTAATACGTGTGACACGTACAGTTAAAATTTGAAGTCTTGTCATGAAATGCGCACAACTAACGTTAATTTACGCGTTATGACCATAGTAAGGCTATCAAATTCTGTACATGTGGCCTGTGCGCAAGCCGGAGGTCCATTGGCAGAAACCTTGCCTGTGTTTGCTCTGAGTAACCAGGAGAACCTGCTGTGCCTTGAATGCCATTCGATATGGCACTTGCGCGCAATTCCTACGCAAAATTAAGCCTAGATAAGCGCACAGTTCGTGACAGGGCTTCTAGCTTTAACTGTATGCACCCTCATTCATGAAAAAAATAGTTTCACAAATGCAATTGTGTCAATAATTTATCATTTTATCTGAAATGTCCAGAAATGACATCTGTGAACAGCTGTATTGAATACCTAGCAATTTTCATTTGTTTGTTACCTCAAAACATTGCGCATAGTTCGGTTTTTAATTAGTGGTGTATGCTAGGCAGCCCATGCAAGATGTCCACTGACATTCTATCGTCATTCAACTCTCATTACCATCACTATCATTTACCAACGATTTGATGGAAGCATCCGTGATGTCCCAACACCATTCAACTCTCATTACAAGCACTATCATTTACCAACGTCCTGATGGAAGCATCCGTGATGTCCCAACACAATCCAACTCTCATTCCCATTACTATCATTTACCAACGATCTGGTGGAAACATACGTGATGTCCCAACACCATCCAACTCCCACTACCATCACTGTCATTTACCAACGGTCTGATGGAAGCATCCGTAATGCCCCAACACTATCCAACTCTCATTACCATCACTATCATTTATCAACGATCTGATGGAAGCATCCGTGATGTCCCAACACCATCTAACACTCATTACCATCACTATCATTTACCAACGATCTGATGTAAGCAACCGTGATATCTCAACACCATCCAACTCTCATTATCATCACTATCATTTACCAACGATCTGATGTAAGCATCCGTGATATCTTAACACCATCCAACTCTCATTACCATCACTATCATTTACCAACGATCTGATGGAAGCATCCGTGATATCTTAACACCATTCAACTCTCATTACCATCACTATCATTTACCAACGATCTGATGGAAGCATCCGTGATATCTTAACACCATCCAACTCTCATTACCATCACTATCATTTACCAACGATCTGATGGAAGCATCCGTGATATCTTAACACCATCCAACTCTCATTACCATCACTATCATTTACCAACGATCTGATGGAAGCATCCGTGATGTCCCAACACCATCTAACACTCATTACCATCACTATCATTTACCAACGATCTGATGGAAGCAACCGTGATGTCCCAACACCATCCAACTCTCATTTCCATCACTATCATTTACCAACGATCTGATGGAAGCATTATTGATGTCCCAACACCATCCAACTCTCATTATCATCACTATCATTTACCAACGATCTGCTGGAAGCATCCGTGATGTCCCAACACCATCTATATATCTTAACACCATCCAACTCTCATTACCATCACTATCATTTACCAACGATCTGATGGAAGCAACCGTGATATCTTAACAACATCCAACTCTCATTACCATCACTATCATTTACCAACGATCTGATGTAAGCAACCGTGATATCTCAACACCATCCAACTCCCATTACCATCACTATCATTTACCAACGATCTGATGTAAGCATCCGTGATATCTTAACACCATCCAACTCTCATTATCATCACTATCATTTACCAACGATCTGATGTAAGCATCCGTGATATCTTAACACCATCCAACTCTCATTACCAACACTATCATTTACCACGATCTGATGGAAGCATCCGTGATGTCCCAACACCATCTAACACTCATTACCATCACTATCATTTACCAACGATCTGATGTAAGCAACCGTGATATCTCAACACCATCCAACTCTCATTACCATCACTATCATTTACCAACGGTCTGATGAAAGCAACCGTGATATCTAAACACCATCCAACTCTCATTACCATCACTATCATTTACCAACGATATGATGGAAGCAACCGTGATGTCCCAACACCATCCAACTCTCATTTCCATCACTATCATTTACCAACGATCTGATGGAAGCATTCTTGATGTCCCAACACCATTCAACTCTCATTACCATCACTATCATTTACCAACGATCTGATGTAAGCAACCGTGATGTCCCAACACCATCCAACTCTCATTATCATCACTATCATTTACCAACGATCTGATGGAAGCATCCGTGATGTCCCAACACCATCTAACACTCATTACCATCACTATCATTTACCAACAATCTGATGTAAGCAACCGTGATATCTCAACACCATCCAACTCTCATTATCATCACTATCATTTACCAACGGTCTGTTGAAAGCAACCGTGATATCTAAACACCATCCAACTCTCATTATCATCACTATCATTTACCAACGATCTGATGGAAGCATCCGTGATATCTTAACACCATTCAACTCTCATTACCATCACTATCATTTACCAACGATCTGATGTAAGCAACCGTGATATCTCAACACCATCCAACTCTCATTATCATCACTATCATTTACCAACGATCTGATGTAAGCAACCGTGATATCTTAACACCATCCAACTCTCATTACCATCACTATCATTTACCAACGATCTGATGGAAGCATCCGTGATGTCCCAACACCATTCAACTCTCATTACCATCACTATCATTTACCAACGATCTGATGGAAGCATCCGTGATGTCCCAACACCATCTAACACTCTTTACCATCACTATCATTTACCAACGATCTGATGTAAGCAACCGTGATATCTCAACACCATCCAACTCTCATTATCATCACTATCATTTACCAACGGTCTGTTGAAAGCAACCGTGATATCTAAACACCATCCAACTCTCATTATCATCACTATCATTTACCAACGATCTGATGGAAGCATCCGTGATATCTTAACACCATTCAACTCTCATTACCATCACTATCATTTACCAACGATCTGATGTAAGCAACCGTGATATCTCAACACCATCCAACTCTCATTATCATCACTATCATTTACCAACGATCTGATGTAAGCAACCGTGATATCTTAACACCATCCAACTCTCATTACCATCACTATCATTTACCAACGATCTGATGGAAGCATCCGTGATGTCCCAACACCATTCAACTCTCATTACCATCACTATCATTTACCAACGATCTGATGGAAGCAACCGTGATGTCCCAACACCATCCAACTCTCATTTCCATCACTATCATTTACCAACGATCTGATGGAAGCATTCTTGATGTCCCAACACCATCCAACTCTCATTCCCATTACTATCATTTACCAACGATCTGGTGGAAGCAACCGTGATGTCCCAACACCATTCAACTCTCATTACAAGCACTATCATTTACCAACGTCCTGATGGAAGCATCCGTGATGTCCCAACACAATCCAACTCTCATTCCCATTACTATCATTTACCAACAATCTGGTGGAAACATACGTGATGTCCCAACACCATCCAACTCCCACTACCATCACTATCATTTACCAACGGTCTGATGGAAGCATCCGTAATGCCCCAACACTATCCAACTCTCTTTACCATCACTATCATTTATCAACGATCTGATGGAAGCATCCGTGATGTCCCAACACCATCTAACACTCATTACCATCACTATGTATGTTAGGCAGCCCATGCAAGATGTCCACTGACATTCTATCGTCATTCAACTCTCATTACCATCACTATCATTTACCAACGATTTGATGGAAGCATCCGTGATGTCCCAACACCATTCAACTCTCATTACAAGCACTATCATTTACCAACGTCCTGATGGAAGCATCCGTGATGTCCCAACACAATCCAACTCTCATTCCCATTACTATCATTTACCAACGATCTGGTGGAAACATACGTGATGTCCCAACACAATCCAACTCCCACTACCATCACTATCATTTACCAACGGTCTGATGGAAGCATCCGTAATGCCCCAACACTATCCAACTCTCATTACCATCACTATCATTTATCAACGATCTGATGGAAGCATCCGTGATGTCCCAACACCATCTAACACTCATTACCATCACTATCATTTACCAACGATCTGATGTAAGCAACCGTGATATCTCAACACCATCCAACTCTCATTATCATCACTATCATTTACCAACGATCTGATGTAAGCATCCGTGATATCTTAACACCATCCAACTCTCATTACCATCACTATCATTTACCAACGATCTGATGGAAGCATCCGTGATATCTTAACACCATTCAACTCTCATTACCATCACTATCATTTACCAACGATCTGATGGAAGCATCCGTGATATCTTAACACCATCCAACTCTCATTACCATCACTATCATTTACCAACGATCTGATGGAAGCATCCGTGATATCTTAACACCATCCAACTCTCATTACCATCACTATCATTTACCAACGATCTGATGGAAGCATCCGTGATGTCCCAACACCATCTAACACTCATTACCATCACTATCATTTACCAACGATCTGATGGAAGCAACCGTGATGTCCCAACACCATCCAACTCTCATTTCCATCACTATCATTTACCAACGATCTGATGGAAGCATTCTTGATGTCCCAACACCATTCAACTCTCATTACCATCACTATCATTTACCAACGATCTGATGTAAGCAACCGTGATATCTCAACACCATCCAACTCTCATTATCATCACTATCATTTACCAACGATCTGATGTAAGCAACCGTGATATCTTAACACCATCCAACTCTCATTACCATCACTATCATTTACCAACGATCTGATGTAAGCATCCGTGCTATCTCAACACCATCCAACTCTCATTACCATCACTATCATTTACCAACGATCTGATGTAAGCAACCGTGATATCTTAACACCATCCAACTCTCATTACCATCACTATCATTTACCAACGATCTGATGTAAGCAACCGTGATGTCCCAACACCATTCAACTCTCATTACCATCACTATCATTTACCAACGATCTGATGGAAGCATTCTTGATGTCCCAACACCATCCAACTCTCATTATCATCACTATCATTTACCAACGATCTGATGTAAGCAACCGTGATATCTTAACACCATTCAACTCTCATTACCATCACTAACATTTACCAACGATCTGATGTAAGCATCCGTGATATCTTAACACCATCCAACTCTCATTACCATCACTATCGTTTACCAACGATCTGATGGAAGCAACCGTGATATCTTAACACCATCCAACTCTCATTACCATCACTATCATTTACCAACGATCTGATGTAAGCAACCGTGATATCTCAACACCATCCAACTCCCATTACCATCACTATCATTTACCAACGATCTGATGTAAGCATCCGTGATATCTTAACACCATCCAACTCTCATTATCATCACTATCATTTACCAACGATCTGATGTAAGCATCCGTGATATCTTAAAACCATCCAACTCTCATTACCAACACTATCATTTACCACGATCTGGTGGAAGCAACCGTGATGTCCCAACACCACTCAACTCTCATTACAAGCACTATCATTTACCAACGTCCTGATGGAAGCATCCGTGATGTCCCAACACAATCCAACTCTCATTCCCATTACTATCATTTACCAACAATCTGGTGGAAACATACGTGATGTCCCAACACCATCCAACTCCCACTACCATCACTATCATTTACCAACGGTCTGATGGAAGCATCCGTAATGCCCCAACACTATCCAACTCTCTTTACCATCACTATCATTTATCAACGATCTGATGGAAGCATCCGTGATGTCCCAACACCATCTAACACTCATTACCATCACTATGTATGTTAGGCAGCCCATGCAAGATGTCCACTGACATTCTATCGTCATTCAACTCTCATTACCATCACTATCATTTACCAACGATTTGATGGAAGCATCCGTGATGTCCCAACACCATTCAACTCTCATTACAAGCACTATCATTTACCAACGTCCTGATGGAAGCATCCGTGATGTCCCAACACAATCCAACTCTCATTCCCATTACTATCATTTACCAACGATCTGGTGGAAACATACGTGATGTCCCAACACCATCCAACTCCCACTACCATCACTATCATTTACCAACGGTCTGATGGAAGCATCCGTAATGCCCCAACACTATCCAACTCTCATTACCATCACTATCATTTATCAACGATCTGATGGAAGCATCCGTGATGTCCCAACACCATCTAACACTCATTACCATCACTATCATTTACCAACGATCTGATGTAAGCAACCGTGATATCTCAACACCATCCAACTCTCATTATCATCACTAACATTTACCAACGATCTGATGTAAGCATCCGTGATATCTTAACACCATCCAACTCTCATTACCATCACTATCATTTACCAACGATCTGATGGAAGCATCCGTGATATCTTAACACCATTCAACTCTCATTACCATCACTATCATTTACCAACGATCTGATGGAAGCATCCGTGATATCTTAACACCATCCAACTCTCATTACCATCACTATCATTTACCAGCGATCTGATGGAAGCATCCGTGATATCTTAACACCATCCAACTCTCATTACCATCACTATCATTTACCAACGATCTGATGGAAGCATCCGTGATGTCCCAACACCATCTAACACTCATTACCATCACTATCATTTACCAACGATCTGATGGAAGCAACCGTGATGTCCCAACACCATCCAACTCTCATTTCCATCACTATCATTTACCAACGATCTGATGGAAGCATTCTTGATGTCCCAACACCATTCAACTCTCATTGCCATCACTATCATTTACCAACGATCTAATGTAAGCAACCGTGATATCTCAACACCATCCAACTCTCATTATCATCACTATCATTTACCAACGATCTGATGTAAGCAACCGTGATATCTTAACACCATCCAACTCTCATTACCATCACTATCATTTACCAACGATCTGATGTAAGCATCCGTGCTATCTCAACACCATCCAACTCTCATTACCATCACTATCATTTACCAACGATCTGATGTAAGCAACCGTGATATCTTAACACCATCCAACTCTCATTACCATCACTATCATTTACCAACGATCTGATGTAAGCAACCGTGATGTCACAACACCATTCAACTCTCATTACCCTCACTATCATTTACCAACGATCTGATGGAAGCATTCTTGATGTCCCAACACCATCCAACTCTCATTATCATCACTATCATTTCCCAACGATCTGATGTAAGCAACCGTGATATCTTAACACCATTCAACTCTCATTACCATCACTAACATTTACCAACGATCTGATGTAAGCATCCGTGATATCTTAACACCATCCAACTCTCATTACCATCACTATCATTTACCAACGATCTGATGGAAGCAACCGTGATATCTTAACACCATCCAACTCTCATTACCATCACTATCATTTACCAACGATCTGATGTAAGCAACCGTGATATCTCAACACCATCCAACTCCCATTACCATCACTATCATTTACCAACGATCTGATGTAAGCATCCGTGATATCTTAACACCATCCAACTCTCATTATCATCACTATCATTTACCAACGATCTGATGTAAGCATCCGTGATATCTTAACACCATCCAACTCTCATTACCAACACTATCATTTACCACGATCTGATGGAAGCATCCGTGATGTCCCAACACCATCTAACACTCATTACCATCACTATCATTTACCGACGATCTGATGTAAGCAACCGTGATATCTCAACACCATCCAACTCTCATTACCATCACTATCATTTACCAACGATATGATGGAAGCAACCGTGATGTCCCAACACCATCCAACTCTCATTTCCATCACTATCATTTCCCAACGATCTGATGGAAGCATTCTTGATGTCCCAACACCATTCAACTCTCATTACCATCACTATCATTTACCAACGATCTGATGTAAGCAACCGTGATGTCCCAACACCATCCAACTCTCATTATCATCACTATCATTTACCAACGATCTGATGGAAGCATCCGTGATGTCCCAACACCATCTAACACTCATTACCATCACTATCATTTACCAACGATCTGATGTAAGCAACCGTGATATCTCAACACCATCCAACTCTCATTACCACCACTATCATTTACCAACGGTCTGTTGAAAGCAACCGTGATATCTAAACACCATCCAACTCTCATTATCATCACTATCATTTACCAACGATCTGATGGAAGCATCCGTGATATCTTAACACCATTCAACTCTCATTACCATCACTATCATTTACCAACGATCTGATGTAAGCAACCGTGATATCTCAACACCATCCAACTCTCATTATCATCACTATCATTTACCAACGATCTGATGTAAGCAACCGTGATATCTTAACACCATCCAACTCTCATTACCATCACTATCATTTACCAACGATCTGATGGAAGCATCCGTGATGTCCCAACACCATTCAACTCTCATTACCATCACTATCATTTACCAACGATCTGATGGAAGCAACCGTGATGTCCCAACACCATCCAACTCTCATTTCCATCACTATCATTTACCAACGATCTGATGGAAGCATTCTTGATGTCCCAACACCATCCAACTCTCATTCCCATTACTATCATTTACCAACGATCTGGTGGAAGCAACCGTGATGTCCCAACACCATCCAACTCTCATTTCCATCACTATCATTTACCAACGATCTGATGGAAGCATTATTGATGTCCCAACACCATTCAACTCTCATTTCCATCACTATCATTTACCAACGATCTGATGGAAGCATTCTTGATGTCCCAACACCATCCAACTCTCATTCCCATTACTATCATTTACCAACGATCTGATGGAAGCATTCTTGATGTCCCAACACCATCCAACTCTCATTACCATCACTATCATTTACCAACGATCTGATGGAAGCAACCGTGATGTCCCAACACCATCCAACTCTCATTTCCATCACTATCATTTACCAACGATCTGATGGAAGCACTCTTGATGTCCCAACACCATTCAACTCTCATTTCCATCACTATCATTTACCAACGATCTGATGGAAGCATTCTTGATGTCCCAACACCATACAACTCTCATTCCCAATACTATCATTTACCAACGATCTGATGGAAGCATTCTTGATGTCCCAACACCATCCAACTCTCATTACCATCACTATCATTTACCAACGATCTGATGGAAGCATCCTTGATGTCCCAACACCATCTAACACTCATTACCATCACTATCATTTACCAACGATCTGATGGAAGCATCCGTGATATCTCAACACCATCCAACTCTCATTATCATCACTATCATTTACCAACGATCTGATGGAAGCAACCGTGATATCTTAACACCATCCAACTCTCATTACCTTCACTATCATTTACCAACGATCTGATGGAAGCAACCGTGATGTCCCAACACCATCCAACTCTCATTTCCATCACTATCATTTACCAACGATCTGATGTAAGCAACCGTGATGTCCCAACACCATCCAACTCTCATTATCATCACTATCATTTGCCAACGATTTGATGGAAGCATTCTTGATGTCCCAACACCATCCAACTCTCATTACCATCACTATCATTTACCAACGATCTGATGGAAGCAACCGTGATGTCCCAACACCATCCAACTCTCATTTCCATCACTATCATTTACCAACGATCTGATCTGATCTTTTCATCCACCTAGTCCTCACATGTTGCCGTAATTGACTACTCAGCTAACGTGAAGCATACGTGATGTCCAATTGACAAAATATCTTATGTTGTCCCATTTGACACCTCTGTCGTATCATATCTCGCATAATGTGGTCCTTGGTGTTTATACACAGCAATAAAAATAGAGTACAGTGCAGCATCCACACAAATGATCATTTATTTAATGCTCAGGCATCAATTCACGCTGAAAAATTAAGTCATATTCCCCTGTCGGTCGGCAAAACGAAATATCAAAATGATATTTAGAAATCGATATTTCATCGTAGGTTCGGATGACGAATCACATGTACTTTAAACGAGTCAGCACATCAGTAATGAATTCCAGAGTCCCAAATACAAACGAATTCGAATAATTGATAGTGACAGTGACTAAATCAATTCATTAAATCAGCGGTTTCAAAGTTTGACTTTCTCATTCACCTTCCAGCGAAACGCCGAAATCACTTTCAAATTTCTTCAGTTCAACTTCACACGTCTTCAGTGCATTGAGTTCAAAAAAAATAAAATGACGTGTCTTGTTATTGAAAATAAGAAAGTGGTGTTTTTTGTTATTGTTCTATTTCTTCGAAACACATTGCGATTATTTCAATTCACCAGCCTTGGTAAATCGTAAAGTTAGGAGAGAAATAAGACGGGACTACTTTTTGTGCGGATATTCACACATTCCAATGGTTGGAGTTTGGTTGTTGTAATTTTTGTATGAACGCCGGTTCGGCACATAAATTTTGCGCCTTAATGGCAAATAAAGGCCACAAATTGGAGAGTTTGTAGTCGTAGAGCATTAAATAAAAAGAAAATTCACGAAAATTTGATGAATACCGAAAATATCTCGTGCGTCGCTCGTGAAGATCCTCATATTTCTTTGTAGCCGCTCACGAGATATTTTCGGTATTCATCAAATTTTCGTGAATATCCTCTATTTATTTCAAATTCAGCGTAAGATAAGTAAATGATATATTTGTGTATATAAATACCGTTAACTGGAATGTCTGTTGTACTTCTCCAATCTTTTACAGAACCTAAATAAATCATTTGTTGCAATCCCCACCACATGAGTGTCATATCGACAATAAACCCTCGTTGTGTTGTATTTATATATATTCAAGGTAAGTAAGGAAATGTAGAACAGTGTATCTATTTTTTTCTATTTAATTCATTCAGTATTTTATTTCAGAAAAGCATAGTAATTTACATAAAGTTTAAGACAATGTGATGAATTACAAATTGACGAAAAGGGATTCAGCAGCAAGCACAAGCTTATTAATCTGTCTGATGCAGTCAGTATTTACATTAAACTTCCATGGCATAACTACTGATAAACAATATTTTAAGAGAAAAGAAATAAGTAACACGGTGTGAAGATGGAAGGTAGAGGGAAGGGGGGACGAACGATTTAGGACTTAGGCAGCTGTTTCTTAGGATGACGCGACACAAGGATGACGAACATTGCAGAAAGAACGACGTGTACATATACAAATCCTTATACATGATAGTGTAAGTTAAGAGGCAACACCGTCTAGTCAGGGAGATTTGTTTTGTGGTTTACGTATGGTTCAGTAGAATCTGTTTGCCATTGATATATAATGGTTCAGTCGAATCTTTTTGGCGTTGATATATAATCGTGTAGTGTTTGTTCGCATCCACATTGGACGCAGCATTTGGATTTAGAAGTATGTGTTTGGTAATTGTAAAGGGTAAAGTGGCTAATGTGTTCTGTCTAACACATAGGTAATTTGGACAGTGGAACAGGTAGGGGCTGATTGTTTCGTGGGCATCACGTGAACAGATACGGGAATCTGACAAGTGTTTTTTAAACAGATGGTCATTACGATTACCACAGCACAAGCGAAGTCAATTTCTCCAAGACTGCCAGAATACAGCGGTGATTATTGGGTATATATTATTGGGTATATATTCCTAGCATTAAAGCTTATTGCGTGTTACATACAGCTTTGATCTTTCATGAAGTAATAACTCAATATATTTAGTTAACATTGTTTCGACTGTGATGGCGCAGTTGAAAACAAATGCACACGTAAACAATAATCGATTCAGATGAAATGACTTTTCATGGTGTACGATATTTAACAACCATGAAATGAGATAATATAACAAAGAACATTCGTGACGTTACATCGATTTCTGAAGGTAACTTCGCAAATAGTGTACTATCATCACTGGAAGGAAACGGAAACGTTTGCAGTCTCATTAAATTACTCAGTATTCACATAGTTCACCCACCGCCCGGTCCGTGTAACAATTTTATATAACGGAAATGTGTTTGATAGTCCGAAAGAAATAGCTGATATTTGATTATAACACATGGAATGTGGAAATATATATCTAAAATGTATTGAGTATTCAGTCTTTGAACCATGGGGGTAACTGCCGTGTCAGTTCAATAGCAGAGATTGGAAGACCCCATATTCATTATTTGTTGGTAGACCAATTAATATTTTCAATGTGCATCCTTTGGGATGTACGCTGAAACTATTGATTGGTCTACCTCACACATTCTTTTAACAACCACCATACTAAATGCAATTATGACGTGCGGTGTGCATGGTCCGAAAATGTGGGTGCAAAGGGTAAACGGTGCCCACCACGGCCTCAACCAAACATACACAAAGGCACATTTTAAACCAGCAACGATCGTAGTTGATTTGAGAATCAAGAAACTTTGGTTTCGTCAATCAGTTTTTGCACTTTTCTTAATCAAGTTGACCATGAGCAACTTGGACGTTTGATCTCCCGCCCCAGCTCACACCGCCCGCCCGCCCGTAAGCCCGCCCGCCCGCCCGCCCGCCCGCCCGCCCGCCCGCCCGCCCGCCCGCCCGCCCGCACGCACGCACGCACGCACGCACGCACGCACGCACGCACGCACGCACGCACGCACGCACGCACGCACGCACGCACGCACGCACGCACGCACGCACACACACACACACAGATAAATTTAGCCTACAAAACAGTCGCCGTGTACTGGTCGTAATTCCTGCTTGGACAGTTATGTCCACACATGTATTTATCATATTACAGCAACCATCATCAAGGAAATTTCTATTAATGACGCACCGGGCACATTAATTAATTTTGTGATAATTATTCCTATAATTAGTGTTTGGAATCTAATATTATTGCATCCATGGAAATATCGCCATCCCATGGAACGTGACCAGTACTGTATGAATATCGATTTGGGTTATTAAACACTTTAAGGTATGTACACCCTATTAACAAAAAACTGAAATTCGAACATTTAATTTTTGCATCCAAAACAGAGCATGGAACTCATCAATGCAATGAGCGACATGATCTCGTTCCAGTGGGCGGGCCATACACTATGCACTGGAGACGAGGCCTGGAAGAAAAAACGTTATTCAACAATTTGTTTGTATCAGCTATTCATATTAATTAAATAGAATTAGCGCCCCATGCGACGATGAATGTACCGTATTATCAACACAAAATACGAACACCGAATACCTGGGTCGCGACCCGGTGGGACAGGAATAGAAGTCCGTAGGAAAATTAGTCCCTCTGGACTATTATTCCGCGGAATTATAGTCCTAGGTCTAACATTTCTAGGAATAGTAGTCCGCCGGACTACTATTCCTTAAAATGTTAGACCTAGGACTATAATTCCGCGGAATAATAGTCCAGAGGGACTAACGTTCCTACGGACTTCCATTCCTATTACACCGGTCCAAATAATACGTCTGCCTACCTCCAACACAATACTGGGAACTTTCCCCTGTGAAAAGGAAGTACTTGAGCATAGAATCTGAGATGTTATTAGGTCATTCAATGTTAGCCTTTTTTCTTTCTAAAATGCAATTTTAAGGTACTTCCATTTGGCGTACATGAAATATAGCATACTTATTGGCATTAGGTTTTTCTTTCAACTTTGAAATATCAACGCCCCTATCAAACCCCCATTATGAAATTTTGGATATCTCACCTTCAACAACATGTCTAAAATTAGGTACCGACCTGGGAAATTCCCAACGGTTATGACTGAATTTAAGAGTAACGTTATTACCGTCAACGTCATGGAAATTGAGTGACATCGAATTCTCGGGAAATTCTATAATGTTAAAGAGCTACAAAACAATTAGAAGACAGTTATTTTTAGTTTTTCGATGTTGAAGCGTTTTTAGATCCATAGCAAAAACTGCGATGCGCATAACCTCCTCATTACTCCATCGACAGCCATGGATCTTCGCAACCTTGTTATCTTATTGACGTTAACCTCACGCAAGATAATATTGCATCGGTTTCTCATGAAACTTAAGTATGCTGTATAGTTAAAAATATCTGGAGATAACCGTTTTGGGGGTTTTTCGATTTATCACCATTTTTGTATTTTTACGTCAGTTGAAGTGTTCGTACTTCGGGACCTGCATATCTTCCTCATTACTCCATTTATATCTATGAAATTTCGAAAACATTGTTTTCGTTGTTCAGATCAAATGCATGTCATTTTAATACTTTCAAATTTCCTTCTCCATCCAGAACAACATGACTTTTAATGTTTGTTCTTGATATCTTAATACCAAGTCCTATATCAAGGCCCACTCTTTCAAATCTTGGATGTATAATTACCAACAGAAACCATATTTAACTCTCTGCACACCGATGTCAAAATGACAAAGTTTTCAGCAGCAAATATTTCCCGTAATGCAGTTTGATATAAAACCAAATATACTTTGTTTGACAGAGCTCAGTGAGCTCTGTCAAACAAGATATAATTGGTTAAATTCATAGTTAAACAGTAGAGTGATTGGAGAAAATTTTGTTGCATCTGCTTTGTGCTAGGGGTTAAAATTTGGTACCGACATTCCAACGGTTATGGCCGAATTTCGATATTGACCCGAAGTTCATGAAAAATTAAAGGACGTCGTATTATCATGAAATTATAGTATGTTTAATATGGCGTGGGGACTAAAAATTAGGATATTGTTTTTCAGTTCTTCGATTTATCCAAATTTTCCCCGTTTTTACATCAGTTCAACTTTTAGTACTTTTTAGCTTTAAACCCCAAAGACGATATAACATGGCGACACGCATAAGTTCTCATTACTCCATATAAAACTATAAAATGTGTAATTGTGTTCTCGATTTGAAAACCTAGTACATGCCGTTTTAATATTTTCATATTTCCACCTTCATCCAAAATAACGCGATATTCAACGTCATTGCTGATTTGTTTTATATCAAGTCCTGTTTCAAGCACCCTCTTTTAAATTTTCGATATGTCACATCCCGACATCAAAAACGTACAGTACAGTCGCAGTGGACTGGTCGTAATCCACGCCTGTGCACTGATGTATACACGCATGTGATTACCCGATAAAAAAAATCATCATCGGCAAAAAATACAATTAACGAAGAACTGTGTTGCACCCGGTGTTTCATTAATTAATGTGTTGATGATTATTCCTATAATTAGTGTTTGGAATCCGCGGAAATATTGCCCACCCGTGGAAAGTCAACCATCCACAGCGGCTGGACTGTATCTAAAATTCTGATACCGAATTGAAAAATGTCCAGCAGTTATGGCCAGATTCACTGTGACGTATTAACGTTAACGTTAAGGAATTTTAAATGACATCGTATTCTTATGAACTTTTATGTTTTAGAGCTAAAATGATTTGGAAATACCCGTATTCCTTTAGTGTTTCGATTTATTAGCATCTTTGGCGTAGTTACGGCAATTGCCGTTTCAGTACTTTATAACTTTAAAACGTCAAAACGGCGATATGCATTATTTCCCCATTACTCCATCTGCATCCATGAAACATCGTAACCATTGTCTCGGGTTAGAGAGATCTATTGCTCGCCGTTTTAAGGATTTAAAGAAGAAGTTCAATTGTTGTTCTCTTTAATTTTGATTGTCATCGAATTGGACCTATGTGCTCCTCACTTCTCGCTGTGTTTTGTAGCGAGCAACAGCACGATTTCGCCGCGACTGCCCTGTACAAGATATATCGGATAAACAAAATAAACGTACAGTGTTTTCAAGTAAAAAAAAAATATTCTACGCATAGAATTAAGAATAATAGTAGTAGTAGTAGTAGTAGTAGTAGTAGTAGTGGCAGTAGTTGTAGCATAAGTATTAATATTATCTTTACTTTCACTCTTTCGAAGGTTTTTACATAGCGTGGTTCGTAGAGCAGCAACAGTCACCATCCAATGTTTCGACAGATGTTATTCCTTTTAGTTAACTGTCTAGATGGTGGTAACCTTTCTCGAAATATGTGCTGTCCCTAGTATACCTCTCTTTTGGAGGTGATGTGCCCTGATGGATTTTGAAACATTGTCTAGCCACTTGCGTAGATTTTTTTGGTGTTTGCGCCCGTGGCTCCGACAACTATTTGAATAACACTAGTCTTAAGATTCCGCATTCTGCTGTATTCAGTTCGCAAGCCTACATACTTTCTTTTTTGTTTCATCCTGCTCTATGTTATAATTGCTCGGGTTTGAGATATCAAGCAGAAATCAGGTATTACTTTTTCGACTTTTTCAGGATGAAGTCTGGTCTGTTGCACGGCTTACGTCTAGCATGGTGTAACGGTGTGCCCTATATTATGAGGCTATGATTCTTGGTGGTAACGTTCTGTGGTTGGTGATCATACCACTCGCGTCTTACATCTAAATTGTAGACTTTACATATACTATTATTTTTATTATTATTATTATTATTATTATTATTATTATTATTATTATTTATTATTATTATCACACTACGAAATCAACAACGCTCCGAAAACAAAGACCCCAGACAGCTACCAACACGCATGTTTAGCCACGCCAAAGCGAATATGATATGCAACAGCGAGGAGATGCATAACTTCTGTTCACCGTCCCCACTACCAGACAAAATGCTGGGTGCTGAACGTGGCTTCACCCTGCCTCGACAGACTAACACGATATTTACAATCACAGCCACAAACTATAATATATTTTTTCTTCCCATTGTTATTAATTACCTGGCATGCTGGGATAGTATGATACAATGCAATGGTGTCCATATTATCTTTAAATGTGAGGCGTGAATAGCTATCCAGCTTCCTGGGAACTTTCTAGTTCCGATGGTCATTTGCGACTTTCTAATCACAGTTTCTGGATCCGATTTTGTGCGTAGTTTGCAGTGTCAGTAAATCATTCTAGTCAGACGAGTACAATGTGTAATACATGTATACCTAACCCTTTGAACCCTAGTGGTACCTTCCATATCAGTTCAATGGCAGCAACGGGAAGAGTCCATATTCTTTATTTGGGGTGTAGACCAATTAATATTTTCAACGTGCAGCCTTGGGGCTGCACGTTGAAAATATTGATTGGTCAACACCACACCTTCACTCAAAAGTCAACCTACTTAATGAAATTATGAAGTATCAGGTTACGGGGCCAAAAAAGCTCCCTCTGGCGTCCAAATGGTTAAAACGGTTCATCCACACCAAACGTCTGAATATAGAACGATGGAAGTGGATTTCCAAATAGAACACCTGTGGAGTGATATTCAAACGAAGATTAAAACCAGACATCTATTGGCTGAACATTTTTGTTTTGTACTTCTGCATTGTCAAAGAACAGAAGCTAATGTTTGTATTCTCTACTGACATTTTACTGGTAGTCTACATTCCGCACTTGGAGTTGCATAGATGAGAGAGCATTTCTCTCTCCTCTTTTATAGTGGGATGCTTTTATTGATTTGTTTGGGAGCTCCAATAAGGAGCTGGGCAAGAATAAATCAACGACTAAAGAAAATCTTCTTTTTTTCATTCTATGTTTACCTTTTTCAGTCACTGCATACAGCGTTGGTGAGTTAATTTCAGACCCAGCGTCAAATACATTCCATTCACGGTTCCGTAGCCCTTCGATAGACTCCCGTTCACGATTTGCAATAGCGACGAGAGAGGGAGTATGAGAAGGGTAATGGGACATATGGCGGGACTTCCACAACAGTGCCTATCGGTATTCTAAAAGATTCCAGGGATGTTACATCCCGGGTGTAATATTTCAGAAATTTCCAAATATGGACTGCAAATGCCACCATTTCCTCGATACTCTGCGCGAAATGAATGTGTTGATATAGATAACGGATTAAACGTTTCCATTTTAGAGCATCAAATTCGTCTGTAGATGAGTGACGGCTTTTAGTTTTGGCCTCTGCGCAACATGTTTTAATTATCGTGGGTCAGGCTCAGGGCTAACATCAGCACTCTTACTGCCACTCACCAGGTTTGACGGAATAATATCAAATTTACAAGTTTTAGACAACGATGCCACGGAGTTAATTCTGAAATCACAATTCAGAGCAGATGTATACAGGTAAAGACATTTCATTTCAGAAAGATAGTGTGTACACATCTTAATTTTATTTTTGTTGTCTGTTTTTGATCTGAATAACTTGTATTTGGGAAATATTTATAAAAAGTCAATAGAAAAACATAGGAATATTCCGTTTTATTTATTTCAGACTCTAGTTTTCAATCAATTGCACTAGTGACCATTGTTGCTGATGTTTTGGGGATATTTATTTGTGTTTGTCATAAAAGACTCGATGGAATAGCTATCACACGTTTTTCCAGAGCGGTGTATTTCAGTATTTCATAATTCGATATTTATATCATTTACGCTATTGCCTACCCCCTGAAAGGGAAGACGATACTTGCAAAGGTCTTGAATGACACTTTTTTCATACATACCTCCCGTGTTGCTGACTCTGATAAGTTACTGACCTCCAAGGGATACAGATGATCCAACGGTTCATATATCTGTAATCGAAAATGAGAATTATGATGATAAAAATCTCAGAAGCTCTTTTTTCCTAATGAACTTTCTACAAATAACCACTTCAATACAGTTGAAATCACCTCTAGTTGAAAATTACTTTTTTTGCAGATAGGAATTAAAATCAATTTTCTTTCGCGTTGTCGGGGAATTGAGGTGGAGGGATGTGTTAAGTTGCGTGGAGTACGGGAACTTCATACAGAAAATTAACACAATCATTCCACTTTTATATTTCGACAAAGCGACAGATAACTCCTCTCAAGTGTTAAAATGCCATTCGGAGTGTTTGCTTGTAGTATGACGTACCATTACAGTACAATCGTAGTTGAAAGATCAAAATCCACACGTGGGCGATATTTCCACGCATGCGTTAACAGCGAATCTCCGACATAAAGCAATGGATTCGTCATTAACTTTACAGTGAATGGAGCACCTGGTACGATCATGTCCTTCATTCGTTGAATATGTGTTGCAAACTGTTGATTATTGTTTGACAAAAGTGTCCATGGGTAAAACTGCCCACGCGGCGATTTTGACCATTCCACGGTGGCTGTACTGTACTCGGTTATTAGGTAAAGATGGCAGCAATAGTTAAATATTTACCTGGATCATTGTAATGCTTTTCCTATGGCAGCAACGGGAAGAGTCCTATGGACGCTTCCCGTTGCTGCCATAGGAAAAGCATTACAATGATCCAGTTAAAAAACACATTTAGTGGAATGTCCACCTCGATAATAATTCTAATTCTTGGAGAAAGCCCGACAAGCGCAGACATATTCATTGGTCAAATCAGTAAACAGGGGCGGCCAGGGGCTGAAACTTGACTTGCACTGCTTTTGGTTTTTAAAACAAATTGAGTAATTATCTGCGTAGAATGTCTACGCTATGTTTATGATTGTAAATCTGAACGTAATGCATATATAAAGGTTTCTTGACCATTTCAACCCTGGTTCCTAAATGGGATTGTCGTATACAGTACTGATATAGTGAATGAGAGATTTCATTTTAAATATGTAGGGAGGTACACTGATAATTTAATCCAGCTGTTGGACTGTTGCATTAAATTAATACTGCACTTTTAACTATTAGCGTTCAATTTGATGTTTGCTAACAGGCCGAATTTGTTTTACCAAAATAGTGATGCACACGATTTACAGGGTTAGCTAAATCAAATGGGTTCGGCATTTTATTTTGGAATAGGATGTGAGCGGATTATTTCACACAACAGTCTAATAATACGACGGTGTAACGTGCTTGGACGCATTAGATATTGATGGTACACATGCCCCCCGCAAACATTTATGTTAAGGCTGAATACGTGGCTGATCGGTGGTTGTCGCCGATGTCTCTGACATTCAATATGCTTTTTTTCACTGGCTGTTGAAAGTGTCATTTACCGTTTAACCAATTTAACGACCACAATGGTCAGTGCTTTTCGCAAACGTGTAATTGAAATGTGATTTTTTTCAATTGGCGTATGATTACACGTCGGAATGAGTACAGCAGGCAGGTTCCAATGAGGGTCATTGAGCTATGTTTTTACGCAAAAAATGAAAGGTTTTAATTAACCCTTTACCCAACGTAACGGCCAAAACCGGCCAGCGCTATTCACAAAAATCGCCAATTAATTTTCATTATTTTTTCATTTTTTGTCTCAAAAACATAGGTTATGACCCCTCTTTGGAACAAGCTCGTCGAGCTCGTTCCAATGAGGGTCATGACCTACGTTTTTGAGACAAAAAATTAAAAAAAATAGTTATTCAAGATTTTTTTTGGCAGGTGTCGTCTGCTTTTCATATTAGGTAAAGGGTTAATGAAGAAAGGTTATGAAAGTATCGTCTTGGAGTAGTATTGAGATAGGAGTTCTGCGCAAACTACCAAATAAAAGGGAAATATAAAAATATAAAAAACCCTAAACAAATAAACGAAAACAGAAAAGAAATTCACAACAAACACACACTCTGTTGGTTCCTTGGAACACCAGGTAGCATTTTCGTATAAAGCAAAATAACCACTTTCTTCTTTTTTCGTATTCTTTGTCCTTCTTTCTTCATTTTGTTTCTTACTCCTCTTCTCTATGGGAAGGCAGAGAGACAGCCTATCTGGCAATGCTTTTTCATGCCAGTACACAGTTAAAACCAGAAGTCCTGTCCTGAAATGCGCACAAATAGCACATTGATCTGCGCGTTAATCTACGCGTTATGACCATAGTAAGGCTACCAAATTATGTACATATCGCCTGTGCATAAGCAATGTTTCAGTCAACGGACCTCCGGGTAACACGGAGGTCCATTGGCCGAAACGTTTGCTATGAGTAACCAGGAGAACCTGCCATGTTTTGGATGTCATTTGATATGGCAATTGCGCGCAATTCCTACGCACAATTTAGCCTAGATAAGCGCGCATTTCGTGACAGGACTTCTAGTTTTAACTGTACTTATTGTCTTGGATGATTGCATGCTTGTGTTTGTATAGTCTTATAAACGACAATAGTATAAATATATTTGTGCATTTGTAAATACTGTATTAATTTTCTTGTATATTGGTGAATAAACATATCATCATCATCACGAAAAGCTAGCCCGAAACAAATAAATAAGAAACTTCCAATGTTTTCAACGCAGCGCGGTCAAGTGTTTTCTCTACAAGTTCTCACCACAGGTTGCGGAGTCGAAACATTTTGTGGTGCATTACTCTATCAATCGATGTGACCTAATACCACATATTTCGACTTCTCATTTTGTGCCGAGCTTTCGTATTTACAAAAATGGATAAGTTCTTTTTTTTAAATAACAGCGTTTGCATCAACATGACGATTGCCAAAACGTGTTTTATCAAATTGAAAGGCTGTTTGCAAGCCTTCCAATTGCTTGCAATGCCGTTATTCTGAAATAAAAAAAGAAACAAAAACAAATCTCACCAGCGCTGTTTTACGACAAATACCCCTTTGAAAAGTGATATTGTTTTAAATGTTTCCTAAAGTGTTAGGTAGGTATTCCTGCTAGGTTGTAAATTAACCCTTAAATCAACACACACGATTATCATATCCAAACTTATTATTTTACCTAACACGAAAGGCAGACGACACTAAGTCTTGCAAATGAATTTTTTGAATAAATACCTTTTATCATTTGTGGCACCAAAAACATAGCTTATGCCTCTCATTGGAACGAGCTCAGCGAGCTCGACCCAAAAAGGTGTCATAAGCTATATTTTTTAGATAAACAAATGAAAAACTTAATGAAAACTGAATGGTGATTTTTGTGAATAACGCTGGTCTTTCTTTGCTGTTACGTTGGGTAATTATTGTTTTTTTTTCAAATTTTCAGAAATACAACAAAACCATGTCCCATGACCATTCACTGTAACGAGCTCGACATTGACGAGCTCGTTCCAATGAGTGATCACACCATATGGTGTTTTTGAAATGTCTTGAATTGTTTTACCCACTGGTTTATATGTAGATGGCGAAGACAGATACAGCCGATTCGTTAGGTAAAGGGTGAACGTATTTTCTCATCTTATACGGAGCTCTCGAGAACAATGATGGAACATATTCTTTCTTTAAACACACGCCTGTTCTTTGAAATCCCCATCTCCTGCAACAATAAAGCATGCGGGAATCCCCAATGTACAGCAACACTAAACCATGCGGAAACCCCCAGCTACAGCAACACTAAACCCACTAAAAAACACTAAAATCCATTCCGCACACAAGTGCGCGACGGAAATCGTTGATGGACTATTTTGAAATAGAAGGTAAATTTCACTGGACTTTTCTACAAATCGTGCGACGCAATTCCAATAGGAATCTCTAGCGATAACGGCCTATCGTCCCCCGAGTTGCATTCTATTCTGTGCGCCAGTAGGCACATGGAACACTTTAGAACTCAGGAGTCAAAGTAGTAACACGGGTTCCCCTCGCAAATTTGGTTGGCGATGAATGTTTTTGTTTTTTTGTTGATTGTTGTTAAATAAATTGCAGAGTGTCCTAATAATTGTTTTCATAGACGTGGAGGCGTGTAATAAACACTGAAGGACACGCGCGTGTGAATGGGCTAATCGATATGGCCCTTGTCTAAAGAAGAGCTTATTCAGAAAATAAAATGTGAGAAACAGGCTGGATGTAAAGAGGTTAGGGACATCGTAACAGATTTACAGAAGTCACCCAACAAAGCACGGCCAATGATGAGGTTAAGTCTGTCGGCCGTGTACGTACTGAGTCGCACAATAAAGCGTACCTCGCTGCTCGTTTTAATGTATTATGCCAAAAGAAGCACAACTTTAAAGTGACATCATGACGTCAAATGGCAACAAATCGAAAAAGAAATATATACTCATCTTTTAATTTTTTGAGCTTTTCAACATACTAAAATTTCAACAAAAACATCGACGAACGGTATATTTGACTATACAACCCTCTATGACCCTCAATGACGCCACTTCTGTGTCCGGGAATAACGGTTGTAGGTGGGGCACGACAATTTTAGATGCGTTTTGTTTTTGCTGAGCTTATATACCCGAACATTCGAGAGGTTAAGGCTCAAAATGAAGTTCAAAATAAAAGGTATAGATTAAAACGTATAATTGGCTTCGCTAACATCGGGTGGGTCAAATTGAAATGAAGAAACGAAGGTTAACAACTTAGCGCAATCACAAATAAGTTGTGGTAACTTTCATAAATGTGTCCTGTATTAATATGGCGCAATTAGTCTCAACATTGCAGGGTTTTTAATAAGGAATAGCCAAAATAGGCTAAACTTTGAAGTGACGTGAAAACGTCAAAATGGCATTAAACCGAAACACGAAGAAGCTATTTCTAATTTGTCGAGGTCTACAACGTACTAAAATTTCAGAAAAAAACTGACACGTTTTACTTTTTGACCTTATGACCCTCTATGACGTCACCTCAACATTTGGGTATAACGGCTGATAATTTCCTAGCACGGCACGACATTTTTATATATGTTTTTTGGCGGAGATTATATTCCCGAACATTCGAAGGATAAGGCTCAAAAAGAGGTTAAAAGTACGTACTGAGTCGCTCAATAAAGCTTAACTCGTCGTTCGTTTTAATGCAATATGCCAAAATAAGCTAAATATAGAAATGACGTCATGACGTCAAATGGCAACAAATCTAAAAAGGAAAATATACTCATCAGTTACTAAAATGGCGATTGTAGAAAATCTGTTTCAGATAGGATGGTGGAATTAATTTTTTGGTATTTCCTACACATATCTGCATATAATGACATATATTTTATTAGCCAACTCCTATGATGGCCGCCAAAATATGGCAAAATGACCGTAAATCAGCACAAATAGAGAAATTTCCATAAAATCTTCAATCTTTTTCTAAATTTTCTAAAGCAATATTTGGTATGTTTGGCATTTTGTTATCACACAAGTAAGACAGGACATTTATTATCATAGTTGCCCTAAGTGCCATTTGAAAAAATTCAAGATGGCCCCAAATCCAAGATGGCAGCCAAGGGGATGACCAATTTTGAGACATTACAATAAATACTGATTTCAGAAAACAATATTTGTGATAGAACGATGGAATCACATTTGTTCCATTAATACATATCAGCATATTTTGACACAAATTGTGTAACCCAAGACAAAATATGCCAAAATGACCGCAAAATTAGACAAAAATAGAGATTTTTCCTTAAAATCTTCAATTTTTTCTAAACTTTGCTTGGGATATTTGGCATTTCAATCTCACAATAGTAAGTCAGGACATTTACCATGATTTTTACCCTAAGTGCCATTTAAAATATCCAAGAAGGCTGTCAAATGCAACCAGCCACGAATAATGGACCACTGATTGGTTGAAATGCTGCTTCTGTCAGACAGTTACAATAGAACCACTCACATCACCAGACAATACCTCGTGTAAGCGACAGACTTCTCCTTATGGCAATATAGCAACAAGCATTAAATGATTCGATGACCTGGATGCATTACCAACACCGTTGGATCCTCGCAGACTAGACGGTGGTTGAGGATACACTGGTAGTCAACAGGGCGCTGTACCATAGGAGTTGTAGATTGATGTGTACAGACAGTAAATTAGAACGAACACGTAAGCATCGCCAACCGAACAGTTTTGATACAAACTCCCAAACACCAGCTAAAGTGAAGCGAGAAGTGAACAATATTCCGGATGGTGCATGCTTCATCTGCGAAAAGTAGGATGTTGGCAACCAACTCAGACAAGCCTTGACTTTGCAATTAGACCAGCGAATCAAAGCATGTGTTCAGAATATTGGAGATACAAAGTTGTTGACCAAGATTAGTAATACTGATTTTATTGCCTGTTAAATGAAGTATCATCCTTCGTGTGTGGCTGGTTTATGCAACAAGAAAAAGTCATTACTAGAAGCAAGTAACAATAAACGGAGGGAACATGAAGCCACCGCCTTGTCGGACCATTTAATGCATTTAAATGAGTGTAGAACCAAATCAAATTCCACTACATTCAAGCTGGCAATTCTAGTTGAGTTGATCGGTATAAGTCTAAGCTTGAGCACTTAGTTGGTGAGCAACAATATGTCCACTCTACTAGACTGAAGAAAACAAGTTGTTAGAACACATTCCATCATTAGAAGCTAATCAGAAAGGGAGAGATATGATATTAGTGTTTAAGGAAAATGTTGCTACTGCGATAGTTCAGTCTCATAGTGTTCTCACAAAAGCTGCAAAAATTATTCGCCAAGAAATGCTGCGACATTCTGCACAATTTCACAGTAAATTTGACGACGGATGCATTCATGCTTCCGTTCCAGAATCGTTGCTCAAATTTGTCTGCGAGTTAGAAAATGGAGTTGATAAATTGTCTGAACCTTCAAAATCAGATCTAAACATTGTGTAACTCTTACAGTTCAGCTGTCACTCTAGAGGGACACAAATTACAAGACAACACCCTCAACACAACAAGGATCGCGAAACACAATTTCCACTCGATGTTGGCATAAATATGTATGCCAAAACGCGGAAGAGGCAGATTACTGATTTATTATATGAAAATGGAATAAGTATTTCCCACGATCGCGTAATGGAAATATCTAATCAGTTGGGCGAAATGTTATTGACAAGTATCAGCAGGATGCCCTTGTTTGCCCACCAATACTCCTTAAAGGATTGTTCACAACATCAGCAATTGACAACTTAGATCATAACCCGTCAGCAACAACTTGTAAGTCGTCATTTCATGGAACAAGAATGTCTATGTTTCAACATCCTAATCCTGAAAATCCTGGTTTGAATCGCCAGGTTGAACATCATGTCAATAAAGCAACAAAAATGGCAAAGTTACCAGACTCATTCACCAGTGTGCCACCACTGAATGTATTCAATATCAAACCCAATCCACCTGTTTCTAATACATCTGAAGATATCGTTCCGACGAAACTCCCAGTACTATCGCGTAGTCTAGAAATGGATAGCAACTGAACTCGCCGATGTTATAGATGATGTGACATTTGTAACATGGTCGGCTTATAACGCTGTGCAGTTGAGATGCAAAAATGTTAACGTTGCTATTATATCGCTTATGCCACTTCTACGCGACACGGCACATTCATTGGCAACTCTCAAACACTGTATGAACTGTATTATACAAACTGTGAATGTACAGAACCCTGGGCAGCCCGCTGTAATAGCAGCTGACCAACCACTTTATGCAATGTGCAAGCAATACTCACGGTGAAGATAAGATAGTGATGATGTTTGGTGGCCTTCACATAGAACTTGATGCCCTGAAAATGATCGGAAATGTTCTTCGTAATAGTGGTTGGACTACTGCGCTGGTTGATGCTGGGGTAGCCACTGTTGGAACTGCTGACTGATTTCTAAAGGCCGCTAACATTCCGAAAACCAGAATGGCTCACCAAATCACAGCTTGTGCGTTGTTCCAGTTGATGAACTCAGCCTATACGATGCATGAAGGCGACGACGATTATAGTACACCCTTTAATGACTCGAAGAAAGCTAGATGTGAATCATGTACTCAATTCCAATTCTGGGATCTTGTGCTTAAGATTCAGCTTCTGCTGGTTTCCCTTGTGAAATCATTTCGGGAAGCCGACTTTACACTGTACACAGATCGTTTAGCTGATTTCATTCCGTATTTCTTCGCCAATGGCAATACTCATTTTGCACTGTGACTCCCTATTCATCTACTTGACATGCTTGCTCTTCATAATGGTCATCCCCAGGTCTCTATGGAATTTATGAATGGGAATTTTGTTACCAACAAAAGTGGAAGAGATTTCTCTTGTATGGCACTCGCTCAAGCACATGCACACAATAATGCTATCATTAAATGTGATGCAGGTGCTATTGGTATAACAGAGGATGAATCTGCTCTAACAAGGTGAGTGGTTGCTGGTCCAGAACTGTGTGAACTGATTCGAAAATATGAAGCAGTGTCCTCTCAATACACACAACCAACTTCGATCCCCACAAATCACCATGAGCAAGGAAAGTCATTTCAGGAAGACTTTGCAAGAAATGTGTTGAATTTCAAAAACGTTATTGAGGTAATGGGGAACCCTTTCATGGATGATTCGAATGAAATCACTGTCCTCGATAAAAAGGACGTTGTCAGTGCAGCTAATTCTAAGCATGTGTCCATTTTCAGGAGTGTTGGACAGACACAGTTTTATCAATTTATGAAGCGACTCACCGCCGACGAACCATCATTCTATGACCCAATTAAGAGAAACAAAATATCGCTTTTCAATTTTGCAAATGATCGACCAAGCTGCAAATCAAAATTAATGAAAGATGACTGTCGTTTGTTTTCAAAGTTATTTATTTCATCTCAAATCCGTCAATGTGATCACAGTGAGTTTTCTTTCGCATGAAAACCAAACGTTCCCTGCATCACTTAGTGATGGGGTGAGATCCACAGTGGACAAAAATGAAAGCTGATAGAAATTTTAGAGTCAACTGTGGAAAAAGTACCCAGTAACACACCAAAAGCTAAAATGTTAATTTTGGATGGATCTGCAATGGTGAATGGTACAAAATCACAGAAATCTAAACCATTTGAGAAATATGTTGATCAGGATTTTATTCCAAAACTGAAATCAGAGAGCTATTCATACAATACAGTCGACATTGTGTTTGACGAATATAAAATTGATAGCTTGAAATCTACAACTCGGTCCAAAAGAGGCTCAGGAAAGAGACGTCGTGTAACATCCACTGGATTCCCACCCACGGGCTGGCATAGTTTTTAGTGAAATAGTGAGAACAAAACTGAACTGTTTAGTTTCATAGCGGACAAAATTGCAAAAAAAACTGATAAAAAGCTTATGTATGTAACCAAGGGTCTAACTGTTTTGTGCAATCAGGACAAGAATGTTGCCTCCGAAATTCTCTTCTGCCATGCATTCAGTGGTTGTGACACTGTGTCAAGCTTCTTGGGTAAGGGAAATATATCAGCATGGGATGCATGGAATGTGTTTGCTGACATAACACCCGTCTTCAGCAAACTGGGTATGTTCCCGGCAGAGATTACTGACAGTGATATTGAAATGCTTTTTGTTTTGTGGTTATAATGTCCGATCATTCAAATTCTTCATGTAGAGGCAATAAGGCAAGGCTTGACATGTTTGCAAGGAGAGTGAAATCTTATGATAGTATTCCACCAACACGGTCAGCACTCCTACAACACACAACGCGATTAACTTACCAAGTAGGATATGTGTGGGGACAAACAACTGTTACGAATCCACTGTATCCAAGTCCTGCTGACTGGGGCTGGGTTCACACAGGTGCTAATTGGGAACCTGTGTGGACTGTTTTGGCACCAGTAGCAAAAAGTTGCAAGGAACTAACCAAGTTTCAATGCAGAAGAAGTTGCTGTGGTCGGTGTTTCAAGACCGGGCTGCCATGCACATCATTATGTGGCTGCATTTGTGACATATACCATTGTGGAAACTGCCCTCAAAATCTGCCACAGCAATCGTCAATGCTGTGGTATAAGACGTGGTCTTTTGCCACGGCTTGTAAGACGGCATTGCCGATTGCCGTGGGGAATTTCGAGGGTTGCTGGAAATAACTATAAATTTGCCTTTTGCACTTTGATTTTTGTCACAAAATGTTCTGGGAGAGAAACCAGTTCCATTTTGCTATTGTTTGTTTGTGTCATTTGAATTTATTTTCTCTGTGCAGAGTGCCACTGTAGCTTAAATATTGTCAATTTCATATCCGGACATATTTAAAAAAAATAATATTTAAAGAAAATTCGCAATTTATTTCAAATTTGGAGTCTATGTTGGCATATTTTGGCGGCCACCATAGGCGTTGGTTAATAAAATATGTGTCATTATATGCAGATATGTATAGGAAATACCAAGAGATTTATTCCATCATGTCGTATCAAACAGATTTTCTACAATCGGCGTTTTTGGCAATACATTAAAAATTCGGTCTCAATATCGGCGGCCATCTTGGATTTGGCGGCCATCTTGAATGTTTTCAATTGGCACATCGGGCAAAATGATTAGCACCTTGTTAAAAACTCACATGCCAAATTCCATGCTTGTATCACAAAATTCACGATTTTGCAATTAGCCGCTCTTCTAATAAAGTCACATTCTGGCTTCTAAAGACATTTCACATTGTGTGTTTAGTGAATAATTTGAAATATCTGTACAAAGTAAAAGCCAGTTTTCTCAGTTAAGGTACCTAGAGTCATTGGTGTGGTACTGAGAAAACACAAAGCACTATTTATTTCAAGGGTATGTCCGTTACTGTTCCTGTGGTATCTCGTAGCACTATTAAAATGCATAATACCATCAAATATTGATTATGTAGTGTTGTGCTTGTTCTGCAAGTACCCATAAGGGCACTTTCACAACCTTGGATTTTATCTCCGCAGGCGCCCATGACCCAGTTTGATAAAAGAATAAAATTGTGGAAAATACAATGTATGTTTCCAAGGAAAATGAAACAGATATTCGCTTCAAGAATACATTGCATTTTAATGTTTAATATATTTGTGTCTGTGTATGTAAAAGTGTGTGTGTGTGTGGGGGGGGGGGGGGGGGGGGCAGTGGGGACAATACTCAGCTGCTAGTTGCTGTAAATGTAGAACCAGGCAAACGAAAAGCAAAGAAAGAGTTTGTCTGATGGACGAACAGAAAGACATGCAGTCACACAGTTTGTAATAAATTCAATTTCAGTTTTCCTTTGAATGCCAAAAGAAACTAGAATTAGTAGAAATGAAATATTTCCTCTGATATCAGCGTGCGAATGTTGTCTAGAGGTCGGTTTGGGGGAGTTCTGGTATTTACTATTTAGGCTTTTAACCCTTTATCCAACGCAGATGATATCAAAATTTATTATTTTAAATAATATTTTGTTTCAAATTCGAATGTATTTAAATTGGGTACACCCCTGTTACTCACTGGTGCGAATGTTAGCACCGTTTTTACGTATCGGGCAGTATTATAGACAATGAGATTATAGTACATTCGCCGTGGTCTGAACGTATTCCGAGGGTGGCAGTGAGTCGACGCATGCGTTTACCAGATAATAAAATCATCCTCAGCAAAAGTTTACTTATTGAAGCACTGTTTCATTAATTACTTTTTTATGATTATTCTTGTAATTAGTGTTTGGAATCTTATATTATTGCTTATGCGGAAATGTTTGGCACTCCTGGAAAGTGACTAGTCCACGGAGTCTGTACAGGTAACTATATGAACGAGGAGACACACCTGCTGGATGGGTACTTGTAAAGATTTGTTTATGTGTATGGGCTTCCAGCACTCTATTAGATAAATAGAGATTATTACCATTATGTGGATGTACAAAATATGTATCCGAGTCGAGCTCAGGGTTATAAGGGCATATCACGACGAGTCGAAGACGGGTCGTGATCTACCCTTAAAACCTGGGGCGAGACTCGGATACATATTTTGTACATAATGGTAATAATCATTTTATCTTACAATATATTGGGGATAAGTCAAGAATGTAGACGAAAATATAACGAATTATTTATTCGTACGGATGAACAAAAAGAAAAGAAAAATGGAACTCACGCGAAAGGAACGTGCTTGTATCCGACCCCCTGATACAAACATCTGTATCAGGGGGTCGGATACACGACAGTTGCGGAGTTATTACAGGCAACATACATGTTGATTGTAAGATAAATATAGTAAACAGGTGATCCATCAGTTTTCTTGACTATTTATAACGCAGTTTCTGTAAGAAATCCTTAGAGTGATCAACCTTTTTGTTACTAGATGTATTGAGTGTCACATTTTAATACCTGTGTCTGTAAATACCTCAGTTTCGAAAATCATTCATTTGACAAAAACCGTTAGTTAATTATACACTGACATTTTAACAGAATATTTGAAACATATGATCTTTTTACGACAGATTGAGTTGATTCTGTTACAGTGCACACAATTAACAACTAAAAGACTAAAAATGTGCGTAGAACGTGAAACCACAAACTGTTAACTAGTAAGGGCGAACCTACCTTTCTTTTCAGCAACACCGCTCCAAAAATCATAAGTATTATTCTGGTCAACACGATGGTTATGGTTATTAAGCAGAGCACAAAATCTCCCGATGCAAGTCTTTCGTTGACTATTCCATAAAGCATGAAACAGGTAACTGAAATTCCCAACGCGAAGTTAATTGGCGGTAAATGTATTATTGTCTCATTAACCTTGCCCATAAGTTGAATAAGAGCTTCGAATTGAAATCTAATTTTGCATACAGTTTCCGCAAATCCCATATGTATTGTTGATGGCAAATTGGAAACGCCAGTAGCAATACATGAGTAATTTCGGTACATAATGGTGAGTATGACGGCGAACAACAATTCAGCTACAAAAAACTGAAAAGTTAGTGGAATCATCATAATTCCAACAACAACTGCAAAAAGCAAAACACCTTCGTCGGATAATATTTCCGGAATTGTTAATTTCCTCATTAGTATCATTCTTCCGCGCCTCGATGCATAAATACACACGCCAGCAAATGTAGCCGATATAACAGATAATATTGCAAGTACCACCAATAACATTCGACTAATACGTCTCAGTCGAGCGCCTGTGTAGACAACTTTAAATTTAGTTTGAAAATCCTTTATTTCATAACAGAGACGATCCATTGTGCGTGAAAAAGTCCACGTTGAACACCAAGAAAAGTATGCGCATGAGACGTAGAATGAAATATTAGCAAGACTAAACATGAGTGCTTCCGAGATGCCATTCCGTAGTTCCACATTCACTGACTGAATATATAGAACTGCAAACACTGTCCAACATGCACTTAACAGTATTGAATAGAGAAGGTGAAGGAAAGATTTTTTCGATCTTTTCGCTGGCCTTTTCCTGGAGAAAGATGACAGGAAAGGGCTGTAAAACCCACATAGCTTAAAGGACGTTATAAAAAGACGAAAAGTGTCATTGACGTCAGTGTGATTATCGGTGCCTTGAGCTGTCCGCTCAGGGTTAACTTTTTTTCTCGACGTAGCCATATTTCTCTTCACCATAAATGTCCATGCAGAGTGTCTGTCGCAGCGTAGTATTTATCCCGTTAGTCGCGGTTTTACTCTGCATATATCGCAAGTGATTTGGTGAAATATATTTCATCTATCGCACTGAGTAATCAATGAAAACTTGTATCTGCAAACACGTCATGTTTAACGTGTTATATGACACGAATAGCGTGCGACAGTTGAATGAAAATTTCTGGACTAAATAAAAGAATAGTGACCTTGAGAGTTTATATGGTATGCTGTTGAACAGATGCATCGTGTCATATTGAGTTAAAGTGAGTTATCGTCGGGTCAGCAGCTACAGTTAAAACTAGAAGTCATGTCATGAAATGTGCGCTTATCTAGGCTTAATTGCGCGTTGGAATTGCGCGCAATTGCCATATCGAATGGCATCCAAAGCACGGCAGGTTCTCCTGGTTACTCATAGCAAACACAGGCAATGTTTCTGCCAATGGACCTCCGGGTTACCCGGAGGTCCATTGGCTGAAACATTGCTTGTGCACAGGCCGCATGTACACAATTTGATAGCCTTACTATGGCCATAACGCGTAGATAAACGCGCATATCAACGTGCTATATGTGCGCATTTCAGGACAGGACTTTTAGTTGTAACTGTACCAAACGTCATTCTCTCTATCTGGATGTTACTGTCGCCGAGGTGAGGAAAGAGAGCTTGTCTCCTATTATATCTTCCGGTATGTCTAATACGCTTCTCAATTTTTAAGTTCACCCTAATTTTATTTTTGTCCTTACTGATATTTATGTGATAAATATAATAATTGTTGTCCTCTTTTTATTTAAAATGCAGTCTTTTGCAATTGCTGTTCATAGAACTTTCCTGAGATTTCGCCCGTCTGTGTGTATATCATTTTTTCCACTCATAGATGTTCACGCTATCGCCCGAAACAAATCGTTGCCTGAGGGCTAGAATTCCCTCTGTCCCAGAGGGGACATAGGACATTCTAGCACTCAGGCGACGAAATGACGGTTGTTTTGTCGTCGCCACCATCTTTAATGGATAGCGATTCTCGTAAACTTCCTTTTCGTTTTGCGGATCGTTATGTTCCACGGGTGTCATAGTGATGGAACTGTGGAGCGTGTTGTTATGGGTGTCAGCCAAATCGTCTATGACATTCACGTGTCTCTTAGTCACGTTAGTCGTGAAATATCTGAGGATTTTTTCCTTCATGGTTCTATTCAATCCTTCCACCAAGCTTACCTTCTCACCTGCCATGGATGTCAACAACTTGATGGGCGTGAACGTTACAAAACTCTAAACCTTTGTCCACCCACAATTTCTCAAGTTTTCGCGAAGAAGTGGTGAAGATATTTTCCAAAGCTTCGGCCGCATTCGTTCCCGATTTATTTTTCATTGCTCTCGTCCCTCCGTATTTCGAAAACAAATGACCGTCGATAGATATTTCACGCCGACTTTGAGTTTATACAGTGGTTGCATATCCACCAGATCGGCTGACCACACCTCATCCAATCCTTTGATGAATACACTTCACTTACAAATTCTGTGCACTATAGGCTTGTGAAAATCGTTCGCTAATGCATTCGTCAATTGACCTTTTTTATTTCACATTCCGAATCGAAGTTTCGTGCCGATGAGCTTACTAACTGGAGAACATTCGAATTTCTCTCTTATCGTGGGATTGACTATATTTTGTTTAAATATGTCAGCATGTTTCTTGTCGCACACATCGTTTCAAGTCTTCGTGTCAGGGTGCTTTGGGTAACGGAGATCGTAATTGCAGGCAGCTCGATCCACTCTGTTGATGGGTTTACTCCACGATTTCGGAGTCCGATCTTTATTCAGTATCTTGTTCAGATTCGTGCCAGGTCCCGTAAATTGATGCCCAGGTAGACACATTTCGAAGGGACGATTATTGGTGAGTCTGTTGCCGCGAAGCAACTACTGCCTACTATTTTTGGTTTGCACTTTTCGAAAGTTATGCGTATCTGCTGATCTCTTACATTTTAAGCAAACCATTTTTGTTTTACTGATTTTATTTATTTATTTTTTTTTATTTATTTAAATTCCATATCATTATTTTCTTTTTTATATAATATTTTTTTTTTTTTATTTTAAATCTGTCACTACTTCTGGATCTTTAATTTTTCCCAAGAGTTTACGAAAATATTCCTTGGCTACTTTTCTAAATTATTCTAAATCAGTTTCGGTTTCATCTCCTCTTTGAGAACCTGACGAGATTTTTTTCTTATATCTTCGTTCAGCACATCGAATTTATCCTTTTCCCCGAGATTGTAATGATACTCCCCATGCGGCATCTTTTCGTCCTTCAGAAAACGGATATCATATCGTTTATGCAATTGTTTGTCGCGTCGGCCAAACTGTTTGAACTTTTCGTGTTTTCTGGCCTTCAACGATAATCTTTTACTCACGAATTTTCCGACCATGTTAGAGTAGTATCCTCTATCGCCAAAATGGTCGGAATGGTAGCCAGAGTCGGTAGGAGACCGATTCCAGTGGTACCCAAACCATGGTTACGGTGATGGGTGTCAGATCCAGTCCATCAACCAATTTGGTCATTCGGGCATATTTCTTGTTGAGCGATTGACGTCTCTTTCTTTCCATCATTAAATAATTTTGAATTTTTGGATCTGATCGATAGAATACGCATTGCCTCTATCTTCCAAAGGAGCTTAATTCCGTTTTGCTTATTTTATTTATTGTTTTTTATTTTAGTTGTTTTCCTTCTTCGTTCTTATTTAATATATATATATATAATTATAATATTGTGTCTAAGTTATTTGTCTTCTATTTTCTTCGCACATTATAGATACAATCCTTTACCATGCGTTTCGATTTGACACACAACTCATCCCTCTATTCAGAAACAATCTGTTTCCCTTTATTTACTGCGCACCAGAACTGGCCAATCTCGGCAGGGCTCCTATACCCAAAACCGGCAAAACAAATTTGGTGAGAATGGGTAATGCCTTGTGGCCAATCCCGCCACCAATCCTAAGAAACCACATTTCATTTTCAAATTATATCTCATTTGCGCAGGACTCATTCCCATGGTCAATCATTATCGATTAATATACTTTGGCTCTTATCTTAATTTGCGTTTTGGTCCAGGCGACTTTGTCGCGTCCATTGTTCAAGCCTTGGTGACTTAATTTCAATCTCATAGCTTCGCCTCGATTTTCTAATGCTTTGCAAAGTTTGTCTTTCTGACTTTCGTATATGTTTCCGTTTTGTATTATATATCTCGTCATTATTTCTTTTATTTAATTTTGTGAAAAAAATGCTTAATTTTTTAATTGTTTTTTATTATATTTTATTATATATATATACATGTAACTTCGTCAAATTGCCGTCATGCTCGGAAGTTTACTTCCTTCTAAGCGGCTTTCATTTTTGACTAATTCTAATTCCGCTACGTTAAGTGCCGTACCAATGTGTATCGCGTCATGGGAACGTAAAATTTAGCGTCACACAGATCCTAATTGTTGAATGGGAATTATAAAATTGATCGAGATACGCGTACGTCTTACAGATCGATTTATTATTTGGCAAGTGGCCGCCTAGCTCCTGTTCACGAACCCGTCTATAAGATAGCCGATACATATCTTCCTTGGGTGGCAACAAGTGAAGATATGTTCCGCATTACACGTTGTTCACTGTTTTTAATTGTAAATTAAGGACAAACAATACCGTATCTGATCTTCCTTAGGTGGTAACAAGTGGAGATATATTCCGCGTTTTTGTGCGCAAATTTTGTTTTCAGCCTTAGAATTAGGAGCATTCAATCATTTATCTCAACCTCGCCCTGGTAACAGAGGCAGAAGCGAGTTCGCATGCAGTATTCATACATTCAACCATTCCTTGACCCGAATTGTTCAAACGCGTTGTTCTCCATATTCAAGTGTATTGCTTGTAAAATCCCCGTATCATATCTCCCTTGGGTGGCAAAGGTATGTTCCCCGTTTCATGTTGTTCCCCGTATCCGAGTCTATTACGCGCAAAATAACCGTATCATATCTTCCTTGGGTGGCAACAAGTAAAGATATGTTCCGCGCTTCACTTTGCTTTTTGTATTCAAGTGTAAATTATGCAAAAAATACCGTATAATATCTTAATTCACACAGATCCTAATTGTTGAATGAGAATTATAAAAAAATGTGACGATAAATTTTACGTTCCCATGACGCGATACATATTGGTACGGCACTTAACGTAACAGAATTAGAATTAGTCAAAAATGAAAGCCGCTTAGAAGGAAGTAAACTTCCGAGCATGGCGGCAATTTGACGAAGTTATATAAAATATTTGATGAAGTGTATATATACATGTATATATATAAAATTGGTTTGAATTAAAAAAAAGAAGAAATTTGTTATTTTTTTTGCAATTTCCGATTGTGCAAAGCAAAATTATGTTACAAAAATATTTCTGTTTGTTTTTGTTTTGTTGTTGTTCAATAAAATATATAGACGGAACATATTTTGTTTTTAAATTTATCTTATGTGAAATCGCATCGTCGCACGTTCAACTCTCCGTTGTGATCTGTTTATTCTATGATAAGACTGTGGAAAGTTATCACAGGCAGACAGACTAGATACTGTTGCCTTTGTATGGTCTTGTAGCCCGGAGAACGCCCGGAAAGAAAGAGTAGAACGTGGGCTGCGTGCCATCATTCACATAACTTCCAGAGATCAAGTCCACGTTCACCAAAATGCCGATGTCAGAGAGAATGACCACCACATTTTCTGATGTCACATGTTATTCATACCTATTTTCATTGAATCCCAAAATCTTTTCAAAAGAATTGTCTCCCGTGAAATCCACTCGATAACTCTCTCTCATACTTTATCGTATCGTTTGCAGAGTGTTGTCCTCGGCAGTTATGTTGATGGCAGTTTCGTCGAGGCCATCAATCTTCATTCTAGTCTGAATGTGTTCGTTCAGATCGACTATGTCAAAATTGCCATTGGGAATGCGAATAGTGAATCTGTTCCTTTCGAATATCTGAAAGTATTATTTTTTTCCGTGATGTTGGGAAACGAACAGCACATCACCAGCTTTACCAGTACCATCTCGTACTCCCTATCTCTCTTCAATTCGATTGGCGGATTGAATTTCGTCATGAATCGAGTCTTATCGCTCACCATTATCGAAAGAGAATCTTTTGCAGTCGTATTATCGGTTGTTCTTTCCGTGCTCTCGGCGATCTTTTCTTATAATTGAGTTTCGTAATATCACTTTTTTATATATTTTAATAATAGTATTTTTTCTTCTATTTTTTCTTTATTTTTTGGTCTTAATATGAATATTTTTTTTAATATTAATTACAATCGTCCGGAATATAAAAATCATCGAATCCGTTACTATATGTTCATGGTATTTACTACTCGTTAAATAGACGACCACAAAATTATAAGGATGATAATTCCACACCCATTTACAAACTTTCTTGAATTCTTTTTTGCTCGTTTCGTTGGTCACGTGATCGTCGTAAATGTGATCTAGATTCTTGAAATCCTGACGAGACAGGCAAACAAAAACTCGCGTTCTGTATTATGGTCTGTTTCGGTCATCTGAGGTAATTTTGAGACAGATAGAAACAATCTACATTACTGTATCGTCCTAGAACGCAGTAAGACTCGCACCGATTCTGTTTCTCCATGAGAATTACGCGGGCTGAATTCTAGTCGCGGGGATCGGGCACGTCGTTCGCATTTTTATAAAATTGACATTCCACATTCGATGAGTTATTATTTCCTAGTTCTCTCGACGTCTCGTGCAAAAACGTTGTGAGCGATGGATCACATTTTTCGAACTCGTCCCAGTGATGGAATATTCTCATTATAATGTCCTTCGGTAGGTTTACACTCAGAACTTTTCGCAATAATTCAAATTTGGGTTAGAAGAGACTCTTGCCCATCACGAATAATCTGAGGTATACAACCACCCGGTCACAACAACATCATCAACATATTCGCCTTTTCACAGTTGGATTTTCTCACTAACAGTCCTCTTATGCTTTGGTGAAAGAGTTTGTGATTCGATCGTTCAGTTTTTGGCGCATTCCACGATAAATCTTTGATTTCCATTCCGGTTGTGTTTTTTCAAGTTTTTTTTTTTTTACTAAGGTTTTTTATGTCTTTTTTAAACCGTTTTTTATTTATTTATTTATTATATAAAATAAATTTGTTTTTCATTTTTTTTTCCAACTTTAAATATTTTCAATCCTGATCCGCTGCAGTTGAACGTCTATTTGCGTAATTTTCAGGTTTCATTTTGCCGGCATCTACCATCATGTGTCTGACCATGCTGGCAGCAGTAACCATCGAAAGTTCACACTCCGAGCCGGTCTCTGTCTATCTCGGAAGGCCAAGTCGGAATGTGCTGATACTGGAGAGGAGGAGGTTGAGCGTATGCAGTAGACGATGATGAATGACGAGGTTGACCGGAAAGTCTGTAACTATTAGTCGGACCAGAATGTGTGTAACAGTAGTTCGGATCATAACGTTCGAAAATAGAAGGTCTGTAACCAGGTGCTCTACTTTCTCTTTAGAATTTCAATTATTCGACGAACTCATCTGTTTTTAATTTCTTCCTGAGTTTCTGTCAAGGGTTTGAATAACTTGGTCATCTCTCATTTCATCTCGATGTCGCCTATGTGTTTACCCATATTGCTCTCTCGAATATTCCACTTCTGTTTTTTTTTTGTGGCAATGGCGACGTCAATATTCCTCAATGTCACGTCGACTTAGAGATTTCTCAACTTCACGAATGTGGAAAAGAACAATCCGTCGCTTCTTACAATTATTCCAAATTTTCCAATTGGAAAAACATGGAGCAGACGATGATAATTGGAAAATTACACATCTGGCGGAAGGGTCCTGCGAATATTCGGGAGTCGATTCGATATCGATACCATACGTATGCTTCGAGATCGACCCCGAATCAGTCTCATGATTCGATTTTTTCGAATCTCTCGTACTAACTTCAATTTGTTACATTTCCAACAAAAATAGGATAAAACTGTCATTAGAAAATTCATTCATGTAGGCTCAATTCCTATTTATTTGAGTAATTGACAATGTTTAATTGTTAGGTAAGGTGTGAATTTGGCCTAGAACATTGTCCATAGTTTTGTTTTTTGGAGGCTTAACTTGTTACTATTCACGTTCTTAACTAAAACTGTGGACAATAGGCCTAGCTGTTTCCGCGACGGTGCTACAGAGAATATTTAGTTATTGGTGTTTAAGGTGTTCACTCCGTCGCGTAAGGGTCATCACAGTGTTCCGTAACTTCCGTTTGATGCAATATGAAATAACTTGTCTTTTAAGATTCGAGTCGGGATTCGATTCGATGTCGATATCAGAGACACGATTCGATTCGAGATTCGATTCGAAGAGAAATTTGTGATTCGCAGATCCCTATCTTGCCGCCTATTACAATTCTTCACACTTTCCCAACGGGTTACCACTGAGCAAAACGGCGATAACTGGACATATATGGGATGTCGAGGGCCTAACAGGAGTAAAATGAAAGAAGGAAAATCCTCTTCTCAACAACTCTCGAAAAAATCCTCATTGGAATAACACTGAACAAAAAGGCGATGATAGGGGAAAAAAAAATCATTTTTCGCAAATGTTTTCGGAGGGCGATCATCGCACTTTTACACATTCCTATGGAAAATTTGTATGGAAAATAGGTTTTTGAGATCGACTGTTCGAGCTCACCTCAAGTTTTAATTTGTTTTATTTTTATTTTCTAAAACCAATTTCCATTAGATTAACCTTAACTAAAATACGAGCTCAGGCAAAAATTTACTAAGATTTTTTTAGTTGAGCTCGAAAATGTCTCAAGCTAAATTTCCATAGGAGCTCGAAATGCATTACCCGGTGAGCTCAAATGTTAAATTGTACTCTACTCGCAGCAGATGACACTTTTTATTCGCCATTAGATCCATGTCTATAGCTGTTAGATGACCCATGTATGGACTATTTTGGCACATGCTTCCTTAAATTGGAAAGTGTTTGTCTGGGATTTTGTTAAAGAAGCAAGATAAAAAAACAACATTAGTTTTCAGGTGGCAAGCAGGAATATATTGTTCAAGGATGTCCGTTATCGAGTCTGACTCAAGTTCCGCGATAACGTCGACACTTTGTGACTTTTTTTACTGTAGTCATCGTGGATAGGTCGTAATAGACGCGTGGACAGTGATGCGTTTACCAGGTAATAAAAATCATCAGCAAAATTTTAATTCATGAAGTGCCTGCTTGTACCCGACCCTTCATCAATCATTTATGATTATTTCTATAATTATGTTTGGAATCTAATATTATTTCCAAATGAAACAAAATACTGCGTTTTGATTGGCTGAGAGGTACGGAGTAACTTGCAATCCACAGTGGCTTTTTTTTAAACCGTGGTTAACCACGGTGTAAAAACAAGAATATACAATAGCAGGCTATATATTTAAAAAAAACAGTACCCATTTTTAATTATTAATTCATACCTTCTGCGCGGTTATGTGAGAAGAAAAATAAAAATACAGGAAATTTAATATTTATGTGCAACAAAATATTACAGATATGGATGTCATTGGAACTGGCTCATTGAGCCAGTTCCAATGACATCCATATTTGTCTGGTTTTGTTTATTAAGAAACTAACAAAGGACAAATTTTCTGTCAGTTTTTGCCCACAATGTAGGTTAAAGTATTAAGGACACCAACATTCTTGGAAATAAATCCGTTATCCCTGTGTTTTTCAGGATGTATGGGAATTTACACCGGTTTGGGAACTCATACACCCTTCGGCTTCGCCTCGGGGTGTATGAGTTCCCAAACCGGTGTAAATTCCCATGCTCCCTTGAAAACACAAGGATAACTAATATTATTGCGTCCATTGAAATAGTATCCACCCGTGGAAAGTGAACAATGAACGGCGGCTGCATTTTAGGCTCTCGTGTTTGCAGCAATGGCGTCCTGACAGTGAAAAGACTTGTTCATAGCTGAAAGTTGCTGAATAGAAATTGTGCTCATACCAGGATCCATTCACCTGAGGCGATAATGTAACGTTATAAAACCCTTTCAATCAATATTTCAGCTTTTAACGAACAACTTTCCCCGGCTGTATAATAATCAGTTTCAATTGTGAACGGTGCAACGTTTTCTGAACAGGAAACGCGCATCCATTAGACGAAGTACAGCCGCAACCAGTAATACATGTACATTAAAGATAACACTTGGCAAGTGATACATGGCAGAGTTCAATACATCTCTTAATTCATCCAAAGTTGTTAACGCATCAGTTCAGCTGCAGTAGTCAAAAACAGGAGCGCGTTTGAGTCAGTATGCACAAAAAAGTTTCAAACAGATGCTGGGAATTTAGTTGTAGTGAAATGAATGACACGTTTATTATTGGACTTGTATGGCTAGTTCCTGGTTATAATCGAATACAACTTTCTAATTATATAATCATAAAACCCCGCAGGTGAGAGATATCGCCAGCTTTAGCAAGTGGTAGAAGCCATGCCCTGGTCACGTGACGTTTAAGTTATGCCACAAGGGGAGAGGCACACGTCTTCCATCGAAAAAAAAATTACTTTTATCTCTAATCCCAATCCCAATATTCGCATGGGAACACATTTAGGAATTTGGGTTTTTTCTAGTTTGTTAGCCCTTTCTTGAATAACTAAAGTTTTTCATTTTTTGTCTCAAAAACATAGGTTATGACCCATCGTTGGATGAGCTCGAGGGGTCATAACCTATGGTTTTGAGACAAAAAATGAAAAAATAATGAAAATTAATTGGCGATTTTTGAGAATAGCGCTGGCCGGTTTTGGTCGTTACGTTGGGTAAAGGGTTAAAACCAGACGCCCAATGTGTATGGTACCTGAGCGATTCTTCCTCCACATTTGTGTTTGTTTTCAATTTTGCATACGTTTTCAATAAATTCAAATAAATTGAATATAATGAATAGTATACTTTGCTTTATGTGTGTCACACGTGTCACTATGCTTTATTATCAAGTGTTACAGTGCTTGGAGTTGACAATGTCAAAATAAAGATCCTTGATGCAGAATAATCCACCCGTCGGAGGCGAGTGGGTTATTCGTCCCCAAGGACGACTATTATAGCATAGTCAACGACATGCCAGGTAATATTTATTATATTATATCGAACAAACAGAAGAAGAAGAATCTTGCTACTCCATCAGATTCATACCCTAAATACAGTGCCTATTTTCAAGGACATTGCCCGAGATGGGCATTGTCATTTTTGAACGTGGAAATAAAGAAATGGAACTCCGGGAAACCCTTTTTAAATGGCGCGTTTTGTTCTCTCAGTTGAATGCTCTAGAATTCGACTGCTATTTTTAAAATGTGTAAAGTGTATTCGAACAAAGAGCTTTTAATTTTATTTTAGAACCCTCGAGAGGTAAAACTGTCGGAAATCCTAAAGTGTCCATCCGACAATCAGAGGAAGAGAAAGTCACGTGACATATAATATATTCTGATATTCTACCAGATAAGACCTATGAACATATTGTATCAGAAATTCAGGCAAGATTTAGTCAATGAGTTTGAGAGAATGTTTTTTTTTTCTTTTCTTGTAATACACAGTAACAATTAATGTGGAAATAGTCGCCCCTCTCATTGTAAACTCCTTTTACTATTCAGAAATGCGATATTGGCAATGGTAGTTTTGGGTAATAAAATATATGCACCTGTGCTCAAAATAACTTTTTTTCTTTGCGTAGCAAAATACTACACATTTCCAAAAAATGAATAGCATTTCGTAAAAATTGCATAGCTATTTTTGTATACCAGAGTTATGTTATGCTGTTTTGTATTGAATTCTTCTAAGTAGATAGAATAATTTCCATTCATTTCTGGGCATTTCCAAAGGATCTGCAACACATGAAACATTTACTATGTTTTTTTTTTTAACTGAACTGCCTTAAGATGTTGCATGGACTTGAATATTTTCAATTGGCGTCTTGGTTGTTCTATAGAATTCTCAAAATGGAAGTTGGGATTTTTAATTTGATGGGCTTGAATTTATTTTTAATGGACATTTTATGCAAAATGTTGTAAAAACAGGAAGAATTTAAACCTATATGAATTAATCTTACATTTGAAGCTGCTAATGATGCTTGATGGAGAGTTAATCTGAGTTATGCATGGAATATTCCACAATCAGAAGTAAAGCATCAGTGAACTAGTTTTCAAATTTGTTAGCAAATTTTCATTTACATTTTGCGATACAAGATAATCAACTGCAGCATAATAGGCTGCAGTTGATTATCTTGCATCGCAAAATGCTATACATAATTGAACATTGTATAGCTTTTTGCAAGTTTTGCATAGCAAAAAGCGCCGCGACTCCGCTTATTTTGAGCCCTGAATTATGCACATCCTCTTCTAAAGGATTCTGTAAAAATGATATCAAAATGTATAGATGATATCTACGCTGTTTTAGTGAATATCAGGAATTATCTCATGAGTGTGGACCTGGGAGTTTTATTTTTCACGAGCGCTTTTTGTTATATGCTACGTGACATTTTACTACGCAATATTCAGCTCAATCCGACTGCAAACAGTTTCAAGACAATAACATAACGCTGCCGATCGTTCCTTCGAAGCGACGTTCAAGGCGACGACATGCGCCCGAACGTAACGTCATTTAGAAAGCTACCGACCAAATTCATCTTGTGGACATGAAAATATTATTTTTCACCAGCGCTAGCGCTCGGGAAAAATAAAACTTTCAGGTCTATATTCATTGATAATTCCAGTTATTGACTAAAATACAGTAGATTTTATTTTATTATATTCTACGAGACGTTTTATTGCCCAATTGTCAGCCCAATTCGACCCCAACTGCGTACGTTTCAAAATAATAACTAAGATCAGCTGAACATTCCTTCAAGGCGACGTGATGAGGCGTAGCGTGACGTCATTCAGGAAGCTACTGAGGGATATTCCTCGAGTCGATGGATATCGAGATATATCTTTTAGATAATTTGCGACAATTCACCGGCTTTCATATAATAAAGTTGAATACTCAACCAGGTGGTATTTCTAGATATTGTTCATAGTTCTCATCAATAACTAATTGTTTACTAAAATATACCAAGTGACTTGAAAACATGCATCACGGATACTTTAACACGCAAATGTGGCGGCTATTATATATTCAAGGAATTCCAGAAGGTAAGGGATGGGTCATTTTGGTTACTTGAAACCAGTGTACACGCTGTCCTGAAATTATTTGGTCCAAAGTGGAATTTGTGATCTGTGCCAAATGAATATTTTTGGAGACAAACGAAAAAAAAAATCAATACCAAATTGAAACTAACTGTAAATGAGAACAATTTTCCCACGTATCGTCATTTTAGTGCAAAGAATTGTTACAGGGCTTATAGGAACCCCAAGCGGGCCGTAGGCCCGCAAAGGGTTCCACATACCCAGTCAGATAAATGTGTTCCAGAACAGAATTCTCTATAGCCGTCAATGTGATTTTTGAAGTGGACAGTAAATTTCAGTGAAAAAAACACGTAACTTCCGGTGTCGAATTGCCCATGCAATTGCAATTGGCCTGTCCCCCTCTGGGAAGCAAATGTTTTTTGTTTCGCCTCAAAGCTTTGCGTGATACATTTGCCTACATATCTACACTTCAGGGGTAACCAGGCCTTCTCAACCGAGAACCGCGACAAATCAGCGGCCGGCCAAAGTGTTACTATTATTACTCGAGTTCTGTCCTTCTGGAGGGTTTGTCAATATGCTCAGCTGATGATCTCGTCATTTCAGATCGAACTCTCAGTCCTGATTTCGTTGCAGCTTGTCTTGTCTGCCAGTGATAACCTCAATCGAAAAAAACGTACATATAACCGATAAAATAACTGATAATTGTTGTTATATTGGTGCGATTGTATACAGATATGCATTGACACGTACCTCGTGAAATATCAAGATGAACAGAAACTCAGTTGTTGAATTATCCGAATGTTAAGGTGTTGTAAAAGTAAGGAAAAGTTTGCTTGAAAAAAGGGTATACGGACGTTTCGTCCGCAAGCCGAGTCGTCCGCTTGTCAAGGAAAATATTGTCTGCACATTTTCTACATTTCGAACAAGACACCCACCCCCTACTAACGTGTGACATTTCCCCCAGATTAAGCCCAATATTCTCACATATAAAGCCTCCTGATGTATTTAGGTTAAGAGTGTGATGTACAACATCATCTTTCAGGTTTGAAACACAAATGATGTCATATATTGGCTGATATATTGATATGTTTTTAAAAAATTGCACAAGTTGGAAATGCACATTTTTGGTGCACTCAAGAGACTCACCCACCCCCACATCACGTCTTGCAAATTTTTGCCCCCCCCCCCCCCCCCAGGCCCCCCTCCCCCTGGAATAATTGCAAAATTATAAGATTATGTTACGGAACTTAATATAACAAGTTTTGATGCATTTCTTAATATAATTATAACACGTTTTGATGCGTTTCTTAATATTATTAATTCCTATAATACATTTGCTAATTATTTTGTGATTATTCATTGTAAAGCGCCGGTGATGCTCTTCCAAGAATAATTGCAAAATTATAAGATTATGTTGCAGAATTTAATAAACCATAAATTTTGATGCGTTTCTTAATATAATTAATTCTTATAATACATTTGCTAATAATTTTGCTGTTATTCATTGTAAAGCGACGGTGCGCCTCCATGAATACAAGTTTGCAAAATTATAAGATTATGTTGCAGAACTTAATATAACAAATTTTGTTGCATTTCTTAATATAATTAATTCTTATAATACTTATGCTAATAATTTTGCAATTATTCACTGTCAGGTGCCGGTGGAGCTCTTCAATGAAAAATTGCAAAATTATAAGATTATGTTGTGGAACTTAATATAACGTACATATACTTTAAGAACTTTTACTGTAATAATATAATTTTTATTGGTAATCCATTGAATAAACAGTAATTAAAATTTATTAGATGGCTGGATAGTTTATTTTGTTCTGACATTTCTGTTTTCAGAATTTCGTACAGTATATGAAATTTAATGCAAGGAGGTACATTAAGATATATTACAATAGGTAATATACAATAAATTATACAATAAAATTATTATATAAATAAAAAATGATTCAAAATGCAACACTTGAATACTTTCCCCCAGCGATCGAGTTTCGGACGTGTTGGGTATAATTGTAGAGGACGACTTGGGTAAAATTGCAGCGGACGATTTGGTTAGCAGACGAAATGGGTGTAATTCGAAAAAGTGATACTGATATCTTGCTTTCAGTCCCGTTAGAAACCAAAACAAAGTAATAATGTGTTACTTTTTGGTGCATCTGTATTTCTGAACAGTGCTTTGTAGTTTCAAAAACTAAAAAATGGAAAATAATAACCCTTTTGGATATTTACCGCCATTGAAAATGGCATGTCATCTTTTTTCGGGAACTGGGGGAATCTTCAGCCTGGGGAGAACTAGGCCCAGGGAAGAATCATCCAAAAGAAAAGCAGTACACATCTGTTAGGATATTTTAGATACGCTACGATATTCGTTTTAACTCCTGAAAATAATTCTTAAAAAAAATATTAATAGATTGTTCGATATTTATTGAAAAAATATTAATATAATATATCGTCGAGCAATTATCTCTGCAGTAAATTCACATTCAATGTGTTCTGTATTAGGGCCTAATTAACGTCTCTCATCTGTTAGAATGATATCCAATCACTTCGGCTCCAAGTCATTTCGTTCTCTGGTCAATTCGACCTCCAGGTCATCTCTGTCCTAGTCACTTTGGTCCCTTGGTCATTTCGGCACCATTTTAAGTGTAGAGATCTATAAAGATCAGTGCATAGCATAGTTCATGTTTAGAAATAATGGGTAATTACCTTTATTAAGTAATGTTCAGTTATTTGTATTTACACAGTGTACAGAAAAGTTATACATGACATTAAAAATTATCCATTGTTCAATTTTACATACATTTAAGATGCTATCTGTATAAGTAAGAGAAATTATTTTACTTTTAAATTTTGCAAAGTACCGGAATATGCAGTCATTTATTCATATTGTTATGCACAATTCCTAGTCACCTTCCAGGTTGAGGTTCACAGGGTTTCTTTTTCTTTGTTTTCTGAAACATCCACCAAACTGCGATTTTGATACTACCATAAATGTGTCCACATTTTCTAAAACACAGAGCAGAATCCTTGTAGTTATGCACAATTCCTAGTCCCCTTCCAGTTCGATGTCCACGGGGGTCTGATTCCAGTGCCCCACTTCCAAGGCGTACACTCAAACCAAATCACATTACTTACCCTCGCTTCCGGCTCTCATAGATTCATAAGCAAATAAAATTATTCAGGTCACAAGTGATTTCAAATCCCACGTAGTCCATGTGCATCTTCGATATGCTGAAATTTTTCTTTTATTTATTCATCATGAAAGAAAATCTACTAGACAGATATCATGTATACCTGAATATCTAATTGAGAGATATATATGTTGAAAAAAAAATTAATAGAAAAATGTTAAAATTCAAACAATATTTGAAAATATTTAAAGAGGCCGAAATGACCTGGTATATTGGGGCTGAATTGACCTGAGGCTGTAATGACTGGGGCCAAAATGACTTGGGGCCAAAGTGACTGGAATTCGTGAGAAATGCATCCAAACTGTCTTCCAACAATTTGACCCAAACTGGATACTAATCTAACCCAAACCATCCTTTGGCAATTTGCCCCAAACTGTTCTCCAAAATAGGGACACATGATTCTTATTGATTTATTTATTGGGGTTTAATGTGTTTTTGCTGTACAGTGGAACCCTGTTAATTGAAGAGCCACTTTGCCAATAACATTATTCAATTAATAGGAGTATTCAATTAACAGGGATTGTGTCACTTTCCTGTATTCCAGAGATAAACTTAGCATTTATTCTATTATATTTTGTTTGACAGAGCTCCATGAGCTCTGTCAAACAAGATATAATAGATGAAATGCCTGTATTGAATGTACTGAGGCCAACTTGGTCTATAACCAAAGGAAAACTGGGAAGAGTCAGGGCAATTTCTCAACATGTTACAGGATTTTTTATTCAATTAACAGGAGATTATTCTATAACCTATATTCAATTACCAGGTCAAATTTGTACTGGAGGTAAATGGTTTTGTGTTGGAAAATTATATTCTATTAACAGGGATACAGTTAAAACTAGAAGTCCTAACATGAAATGCGCACACATAGCACGTCGATTTGCGCGTTAATCTACACGTTATGACCATAGTAAGGCTAACATATTCTGTACATATGGCCTGTGCACAAGCAATGTTTCAGCCAATGGACCTCCGGGTAACCCGGAGGTCCATTGGCAGAAACATTGCCTGTGTTTACTATGAGTAATCAGGAGAACCTGCCATGCTTTGGATGCCATTCGATATGGCAATTGCGCGCAATTCCTACGCGCAATTAAGCCTAGTTAAGCGCATAATTCGGGACAGGACTTCTAGTTTCAACTGTATACAATTAAGATATATCCAATTAAGTGGGCACAACTGTATAACCCCCCACCCCCCCCCCCCCCCACACACACACACACCCCAATCAAAACCATCATTCAAAGGTCTTGGATTCAGCAAATTTGATTTCTTTATTTATTGGGTTTAACAACAATTTTTACAGCCAGGGCCACCTAACAGTTTTACTGGGGAAGGAACCAAGCCAGAGCACCCAGAGAGAACTACCGAGCAACAATGACAAGCAACTGTCAGCTTCTCAACATTGTAACTCCAAGCAAGCAGGGTTAGCATTGATTGAAGACAAGTGCACCATCGATGTGCAGTATGCCTTATTTCAGTTGCCGCAATTGGGATTCGAGCTGAGAACCTCTCACAGCTTGTTTTGGGAAGGTTTTTTTTTGTTCCAGCTTCATTAAGGTTTGTTTCATATCGCACTTGTAATTTTGTCATAATTAGTAATCATAAATCCTTAACATAAAACAATAGAAAAAATGCATAGAATATTTAAAAAAAAAAAATTCTCTGAGGATTTGACCTCAAGAGGTGATGACATTCGACCACGACTGAGACCGAATATTCTAAGAAAAAGTATGAGGGCTGAATCTTCCTGTGACTGAATCTTCATGAACCCTTTTTTTCAAACTACATTGCCCATTACTTATAAAGCACCATAACTAAGGCAAAAACAATACTATGAAATTTCCAAGTCTGAAATTCTATAAATTCCAAATAAATTTACACAAATTATATAGCAAAATGAAGGATGTGGTGTATAGTATGTGTGCATCTCACACACTGACACACAGTCGCCATCAGACATCAGCGGATCCTGAAAGTGTGCTATCGGTACCATATTTGTACCATAATTGATAATAATAAAATAATATTTCATAAGAACAACAAACACAGGAATTCAAAATGCAGCCTCAAGGCAGCATGGTGGTGAATGCCAATGCTGTCCCATTGTCCTTGAAAAGGGGAGTCCTTTACAAAATAGGTTTTTGTTTTGTGATACTCTGGATACTACTTAGCTCAGCTTTGACAAAGTCATATTTAAGGTTGTGTCATAGCCTGTTGTCCGTCTGTTTGGGAAAACAATTCAATACGACTCGGGCTTCCGTCTGTTTGGGAACAACAATTCAGTACGGCTCAGGCTAGAGCCCGTATTTATGAACCAATCTTTACGAAACGTCTTGGGTACCTTTGTTATCACCGTGGGATGAGAACGAGTGTTTTTGGGTGCGGTCCAAAATGCAAGATGGCCTCCAGCAGCCATTTTGTACAGAAATTAGTGCAATCAGTTTTTTGTACAGACCTTCTGTATGAAAGTTCTGATTTGAACAAATTTTTGTATGAATGTTTAGTAACATGGAGTACATCACATATAATACAGGGTTTTTTTCTCGTGCTGAAATTATGCAAATTAGATGAACTTTAATTTATTCAGTGCTACTTACATGTATACCCAGTAAGTGCACATGCCAATACGGCTCGGGCTAGGCTGTATTTATGAACTGATCTTCGTGAAACTTCTTGGGTACCTTTGCTATCACCTTGGAATGAGAATGAGTGTTTTTGGATGCGGTCCAAAATTCAATATGGCTACCAGTGGCCATTTTGTACCGAAATTAGGTACAATCAGTTTTTTGTACAGAACTTCTATACAACTTGGGCTAGAGGCCGTAATTATGAATCGATCCTTACAAAATTTATTGGGTACCTTTGTTATCACCATGGGGTTAGAATGAGTGTTTTTGGGGGAAGTCCAGAATTCTAGATGGCCGCCGGCATCTATTTTGTACTGAAAATGAAATTACTACAATCAGTTTTTTGTACAGAACTTCTGTATGAAAGTTCTGATTTGAATAAATTTGTGTATGATTGTTTAGTAACATGGAATACATCACATAAAATACAGTTTTTTTTCTTGTACAGAAATTATGCAAATTAGACAATCTTTGATTTATTCAGTACTACTTATACACAGTAAGTACACATGTCAATACGGCTCGGGCTAGGGGCTGTATTTATGTACCGATCTTCACCAAGCTTCTTGGGTACCTTTGTTATCACCTAGTGACGAGAATGAGTGTTTTGGGGTGCGATCCAAAATTCAAGATGGCTGCCAGAGGCCATTTTGTACCAAAATTAGATACAATCAGTTTTTTGTACACAACTTCTATACGGCTCAGGCTAGAGCCCGTATTTATGAACCAATCTTTACGAAACGTCTTGGGTACCTTTGTTATCACCGTGGGATGAGAGCGAGTGTTTTTGGGTGCAGTTCGAAATTCAAGATGGCCACTAGCAGCCATTTTGTACCAAAATTAGTGCAATCAGTTTTTTGTACAGAACTTCTGTATAAAAGTTCTGATTTGAATAAATTTTTGTATGAATGTTTAGTAACATGGAATACATCACAAAGAATACTGTATAATGCAGGTTTTTTTCTCTTGCAGAAATTATGCAAATTAGATGACCTTTGATTTATTCAGTGCTTCTTATACACTGTAAGTGCACATGTCAATACGCTAAGGATGGAGGCTGTATTTATGAACCGATCTTCATGAAACTTCTTGGGTACCTTTGTTATCACCTTGGGGTGAGAACAAGTGTTTTTGGGTGCGGCCCGAAATTAAAGATGGCTGCCGGCTTTCACACTGTTGCTTACTGAGGTGAAGTCACTTTACCATTACCAAGCTACCTACTAAATACCAAAGGGAAGATTTTTCAGTGCACTCTTATTACTTCAGTGCCCATAATTCTCAAATATGGCATTAAAACCAATCACATACTTATACTGCTTAAATCTATTCACATAATCAGAATACACCATCAGGGGTGCATTAGCTCAGTAGGTAGAGGTGCAGACTGCAAGCAGAGAGATCCTCGGTTCGAATCCACCTGCGGCAACAGCTTTGTGTCCTTGGGCAAGACACTTCACCCCCACTACCCATGTGGGGGCAAGGTATGCTGTGTACTAAGGCATACTGCATGTTCTTGGTGCACCTGTCTTCGAACAAGGCTAACCCAGCTTGTGTAGTATGTTGGGGATCTCACAGTTGCTTGCCATTGCTCAGTGGTTCTCCTGGGGTACTCTAGTTTCCTCCATCCATAAAACTGCCATGGTCAAAATAAGCTGTTGTGCAGATAAATGTGACCTTAAACACCAATAAATTATTAATAAAAAGAACACACCACCTCATACCCTTTTAGACTCTCCAGTTTTCATTCACCTTGGTATCCCTCGGTTTGCCATGGTGTTTAGTATGCCCGCCAGAAAAGGAGTGATTTCTTTTTCTAAAAGAGCAAAACAAGAAACAGTAATTTTTAACAGGTAGTAACGAAATAATTTTCATGAAGCGCACAATTGTATCTTAGTTAATAGCTGAAAAATCGCAGGGTGATATTTGCAAATCTTATTTTATTACTGGCACCAGGTACTGGTAATGGAAATTGCTGTTTGTCATCAATACTTGATCAAGTTTCTGACAAAGCACATTATACTATTCTAGTATGTTAGCGACTGGACATAAGCGCACACTTTGATGTTGGTTTACCACTATATACTGGTGCTTAGCCAGGAAATCTAAGTTACATGTAGGGGCAAGAGTAATATCTAGTGGGAGTGGAGCCGGGTAATAAAGAATATGATGCACAGAATCACCTGAGCCACATAGCAGTGAGATAGGGGCGAGGACAAGAGGGTGTGTGACCCTCTCATCAGTGGAGGGGTCGGGTGCATCCACCCACCCAAAAAAAAATGAAATTCAAGACAGTAAAACACAATTACCTTGACTCTGTGTCCATTTGTGTCCATAATAAGTTGCGAACAAGCATAAATATCTAGATATTAAAATGTCTTTTGGGATGTTCATTATATGGGTTAACAGGAGAGAGGGGTGGAGGCATGAATGAAATTGGGGACCGAATATTCTCAGAAAAAGTATGAGGGCTGAATCTTCCTGTGACTGAATATTCATGAACCCCTTTTTTCAAACTAAATTGCCCATTACTTATAAAGCACCATAACTAAGGCAAAAACAATACTATGAAATTTACAAGTCTGAAATTCTATAAATTCCAAATAAATTTACACAAATTATATAGCAAAATGAAGGATGTGGTGTATAGGACCCCAAAAGTATGTGTGCACCTCACGCACTGACACACAGTCGACAACAGACATCAGCGGTTCCTGAAAGTGTGCTATCGGTATCATATTTGTACCATAACTGATAATAATAAAATAATATTTCATTAGAACAACAAACACAGGAATTCAAAATGCAGCCTCAAGGCAGCATGGTAGTGAATGCCAGCACTGCCCCATTGTCCTTGAAAGGACCTGGAGGAGTCCTTTCCAAATAGGTTTTTGTTTTGTGATACTCTGGATACTCTCCATTTTTAGCTCAACTTTGACAAAGTCAAATTTAAGGTTATGTCATGACCCATTGTCCATCTGTTCGGGAACAGCAATTCAATACGGCTCGGGCTAGAGGCTGTATTTATGAACCGATCTTTACGAAACTTCTTGAGTACCTTTGTTATCGCGTGGGACGAGAACGAGTGTTTTTGGGTGCGGTCCAAAATTCAAGATGGCCTCCAGCAGCCATTTTGTACAGAAATTAGTGCAATCAGCGTTTTTGTACAGAACTTCTGTATGAAAGGTCTGATTTGAATAAATTTTTGTATGAATGTTTAGTAACATGGAGTACATCACATATAATACAGGTTTTTTTCTCATTGTGAAATTATGCAAATTAGATGAACTTTAATTTATTCACTGCTACTTACATGTATACCCAGTAAGTGCACATGTCAATACGGCTCGGGCTAGGCTGTACAGTATTTATGAACTGATCTTCATGAAACTTCTTGGGTACCTTTGTTATCACCTTGGGATGAGAATGAGTGTTTTTGGGTGCAGTCCAAAATTCAATATGGCTACCAGTGGCCATTTTGTACTGAAATTAGGTACAATCAGTTTTTTGTACAGAACTTCTATACAACTTGGGCTAGAGGCCGTATTTATGAAGCGATCTTTACAAAATTTCTTGGGTACCTTTGTTATCACCATGATGTTAGAATGAGTGTTTTTGGGGGGAGTCCAAAATTCTAGATGGCCGCCGGCAGCTATTTTGTACTGAAATTACTGCAATCAGTTTTTTGTACGGAACTTCTGTATGAAAGTTCTGATTTGAATAAATTTTTGTATGATTGTTTAGTAACATGGAATACATCACATAAAATACAGGTTTTTTTCTTGTACAGAAATTATGCAAATTAGATGAACTTTGATTTATTCAGTGCTACTTATACACAGTAAGTACACATGTCAATACGGATTGGGCTAGGGGCTGTATTTATGAACGGATCTTCACCAAGCTTCTTGCATACCTTTGTTATCACCTAGGGACGAGAACGAGTGTTTTGGGGTGCGATTCAAAATTCAAGATGGCTGCCAGTGGCCATTTTGTACCAAAATTAGGTCCAATCAGTTTTGTTGTACACAACTTCTATACGGCTCAGGCTAGTGGCCGTATGTATGAACCGATCTTTACGAAACGTCTTGGGTACTTTTGTTATCACCGTGGGATGAGAGCGAGTGTTTTTGGGTGGAGTTCGAAATTCAAGATGGCCACTAGCAGCCAATTTGTACTAAAATTAGTGCGATCAGTTTTTTGTACAGAACTTCTGAATGAAAGTTCTGATTTGAATAAATTATTGTATGAATTTTTAGTAACATGGAATGCAGTTAAAACTAAAAGTCCTGTCCTGAAATGCGCACAAATAGCACGTCAATATGCGTGTTAATCTACGCGATATGACCATAGTAAGGCAATCAAATTCTGTAAATATGGCCCGTGCACAAGCAATGTTTCAGCCAATGGACCTCCGGGTAACTCGGAGGTCCATTGGCAGAAACATTGCCCGTGTTTGCTATAAGTAACCAGGAGAACTTGCCGTGCTTTGGATGCCATTCGATATGACAATTGCGCGCAATTAAGCCTAGATAAGCGCACAGTTCGTGACAGGACTTCTAGTTTTAACTGTACATCACAAAAAAATACTGTATAATACAGGTTTTTTTCTCTTGCAGAAATTATGCAAATTAGATGACCTTTAATTTATCAGTGCTACTTATACACTGTAAGTGCACATGTCAATATGCTAAGTCTGGAGGCTGTATTTATTAACCGATCTTCATGAAACTTCTTGGGTACCTTTGTTATCACCTTGGGATGAGAACGAGTGTTTTTTGGGTGTGGCGGCCCGATATTAAAGATGGCTGCCAGCTTTTACACTGTTGCTTACTGAGGTGAAGTCACTTTACCATTACCAAGCTACCTACTAAATACCAAAGGGAAGATTTTTCAGCGCACTCTTATTACTGCAACACCCATAATTCTCAAATTTGGCATTAAACCAATCACATACTAGTACTTCTTAAATCTATTTACATAACCAGAATACACCATCAGGGGTGCATTAGCTCAGTAGGTAGAGGTGCAGACTGCAAGCCGAGAGATCCTCGGTTCGAACCCCACCTGCAGCAACAGCTTTGTGTCCTTGGGCAAGACACTTCACCCCCACTACCCATGTGGGGGCAAGGTATGCTGTGTACTAAGGCATACTGCATGTTCTTGGTGCACCTGTCTTCGAACAAGGCTAACCGTGCTTGTGTAGTATGTTGGGGAGCTTACAGTTGCTTGCCATTGCTCAGTGGTTCTCCTGGGTACGCTAGTTTCCTCCATCCATAAAACTGCCATGGTCACAATAAGCTGTTGTGCAGATAAAGGTGACCTTAAACACCAATAAATAAATAATAAAAAGAACACACCACCTCATACCCGTTTCTCTCCTGTTTGCCTTCACCTTGGTATCCCTCGATTGCCTCGGTGTTTAGTATGCCCGCCAGAAAAGGAGTGATTTCTTTTTCTGAAAGAGCAAAACAAGAAACGGTAATTTTTAACAGGTAGTTACGAAATAATTGTCATGAAGCGCCCAATTTTATGTTAGTTAATAGCTGAAAAAAATGCAGGATGATATTTGCAAATCTTATTTTATTACTGGCACCAGGTACTGGTAATAAAAATTGTTGTTTGTCATTAATACTTGATCAAGTTTCTGACAAAGCTCATTATACTATTCCAATATGTTAGCTACTGTACATAAGCACACAATTTGATGTTAGTTTACCATTATACTGGTGCTAAGCCAGGATATCTAAGTTACATGCAGGGGCAAGAGTAATACATGTATCTAGTGGGAGTCATGAAGAATATGATGCACAGAATCACCTGAGCCACATAGCAGTGAGATAGGGGTGAGGACAAGAGGGTGTGTGACCCTCTCATCAGTGGAGGGGTCTGGTGCACCCCCCCCCCCCCCAAAAAAAATAAAAACAAAAAACAAAAAATCAAAAAAACAAAAAAACAACAAAATTTGAAATTCAAGACAGTAAAACACAATTACCTTGACTCTGTGCTGCTGTGTACTGGTCACTTTCTGTGGGTGGGCAATATTTCTGCGGATGCAATGATATTAGTTTTCAAACATTGTTTACAGCAATAATCATCAAAAATTTAATTAATGAACCACAGGATACAATTCGGTGCTTCATTAATTAAAATTTTATTGATGATGATTTTCTTTTACCTGGAAAAAACATGCATGGACATCATGCACTGCCCATGCAAGGATTATGACCAGCAACTGTACTGTATGTCTATGTCACTGCTATGAGCAGGGACTATTCTAAATGGGTGGGTGTGTTTACAAATATTCATATTTTTTAACACCTGATAACAAAGTAATATAAGTTTATAAACAACCACACAATTGACTTTTAATTACAATACTCCTAATTCCTATTAAACATATATGAATGTTTATTAATTTTGTGGAATTTTTACACTGTGTATGAAGCTAATTTGGGCCTGTATGTTTGTTAAAATTGCCCTTCCACTACGGAGGATTTTTTGAAATCAGTCTACACTGGATTGTGTGGTATTCCTTTGTGTAAGACAGTGTATTCATTGTAATAATATGCATGCATAAGTTCATGTTCATGGTTTGTTTTAGGCCTCATAATCTACAGAATAGCTTGGATGGATGTGTATTCCATCACTTGAGGGCAAGAAGGCTTTGCAATGCAACATGTATAGCATAAACCTTGTTGCACTCCAGGGACAAATTTATCAATTTTAATAACATGGGTAAAATGTCGGACATGAACCGTTTATTTTTTTTTTTTTTTTTAGCTCACTTCGACGAAGTCAAGCAGGGCTTATCTAATCACTCTCCATTCATTGGCCATCCATCTGTCATCCATCAACACCATGTTTTGGTCAATTCAAGTTAAAGTTTGTGTGAGTAATGGTACCAAATGGGTATTACATTTTTGTTTAACTCAACATGCCCAGCCCCATAGGGAGGGGGTGGGGTAAAATGCTCCCAAAATATTTTTAAAATCTTATGAACCAGTGGGTACAGTGACTTTATATTCGTTATGGAACTACCTTTTGAGGTGTAGAATCACGCTTGTTCAAACGTACTTTGTGAAGCAATATTTGGCTTTGTAATGGCAGTGTTTAGATTTTTGGTACCACCCAAAATTTATATTTTCCGAACCGATGGTCCGATTTGAATGAAATTCAGTATCGTGGTAATATTGGGTCATAAGTACTTACCTCATGCAAAAAAAAACCTGCATCCCCATGGGAACCCCAGGAGCAAAAAATAGAAATGTTTTCAAACTCCCATGTTTTCCAAACCACTTGGCACAGAGAACTGTTATGTGGTATGAAGCATCCTTAGAACCAGTAGAATTGAATGGTAAAAAAAATGCCCTCTGTTGTTGTTAGAGAGTTCTGCAGAGGGCATCAGAATAATGTTGGTGCAGCATTTTTGCAAACATTTTAGAAAATATTTTCTCAAGAACCAATGTTCAGAATCTTTTGATATTTGGTATACAGCATCCATAGAGGGGTCAGATACAAGTTTGTTAAAATGAAGCCCATTAGTTCATATTTGGACTCAATGCAGGAGCCCAAATTTTATGGGGATTTTTTTTTAAAAATCTTCTTCAGAACCACGAGTCAGAATTTTTTAATGTTTGGTACCCTCATTGTTATGATGGTCAGATTCAAGATTGTTCAAACCAAGTCCCTATTTTAATATTTGGGCTTCCTTTGGTAGCCCAAATTTAACTTAGGGCTGTATGGAGAAGTTTTTTTTAAAAACTTCTTCTTCAGATCCACCAGTCAGAATGCTTTCGTATTTGGTATACAACATCTCTAAGGGGGGAGGGGTGGGGGCGAGGGTGAGATTCAAGTTTGTTCAAATCGGGTCTGTAGGTTAAAGTTTGGGCTCACTATGGTAGCCCAAATTTTAACTTTGTGCAATATGAGGAAATTTCTTTAAAATTTTGTTCTTCAGATCCACCAGTCAGAATGCTTTCATATTTGGTATACAGCATCTCTAAGGAGATCAGATTCAACTTTGTTCAAATCAAGTGCCTGGGTTGATATTTGAGCTCCCTATGGGAGCTGGAATTGGCCAAGTAGCTGAAGAATTAGACATTTTTATTCAGTACCCTCAAGAGGTGAAGAGTAGGTTGTATCAAGGTGCTTGAGAGGGGAGCTCCACATTTTACATCATAATCAACTAAAGAAAAGGCATGATACTTGGACTGTTTTTGTCACTCCTGAGGGGCTCAAAGATTTGCAGTGTATCCTATGGAGATGGATTGCTTAATGTAGATTCATTCTTGGACTCTTATATCGTGTTCTGTTCTCTGTTTATATCGTGTTCTGTTCAAGGTGAGCGCTTCAGGCCCTGTGGGGCCTCTTGTTTATTTATTTATTTATTGGGTTTTAACAACACTTTCGAAAGCCAGCAGCTACAAGTTTCTTCTCTCCTTGAACCAAGCATCTCGCCCAACTGAAGCACGCATGGTCCACTGAGTTTTTAGCTCACCTGACTTTAAGTCTGGGTGAGGTGTAGTGATCACTTGCCGTCTGTCGTCCGTCGTGCGTGAACATGGTGTTTGCGTCTTCTCCTCCAAAACTGCTGAACTGATTAATCATTTAAGTGAAATGTGAGATGCTTGTTTGTTATGACATTGCATTTTGATTTTGCTTAAATCAAGTTGCCCTGCCCCCAGTAGGGCCATGCCCCTAAATTTTGCCTAAATCTTAAAAAAATCTTCTCGTGAACCAGGAGTAGCAGAGATTCGATATGTGGTGTGCTGCTTCCTTTTGAGGTGTAGACTCAGTTTTGTACAAGAGAAGTTTGTGGGTCTTTATTTGCCTTCATTATTGGAGGGCATGTATTTTTGCCCCGCCCATAATTTCTGTTTTTCGAACCAAGAGGCTGATTTGAACCAAATTTAATTTTTGGTTTTATTTGATCATAAGTAATTAATTTATGCCCCAAAATATTTTTCCCATCCCCCCATGGGAACCGCAGGAGCTAAAAATAGAACAAAATTCAAAACGCACATATCTCCAAACCTACATGGCACTGAGAATTCTTATTTGGTGTGAAGCTTCCTTGGGACCAACAGAATGGAATGGTCTAAGCAAATTTCTGTCAGGTCAATCACGGGGTACTTTTTCGTGACTTTGAAAAAATGCTTAGTCAGCGTTCTGTAACACTGTGGGTAATGAAGAAAGCATTTAAGACTCTTCTTCACCCAATTCTCTCCTCCAAAACCTTTCAGATTTCATATATACCATCTTTGCAAGATTTTTTTACACGTTTATTGAAATGAAATCCCTGGATCCATATTTGGCCTCTGTGGGAGTCCAAATGTTGAAATTAGTGCAGTATGAGGAATATTCTTTAAAAATCTTTTTCTTCAGACCCACCAATCAGACTCTTTTGATATTTGCTATGCACCATCATTAGGCGGGTGAGATTTAAGTTTCTTCAAGCCAAGCCTATATTTTGGATCACCAGGGTTTTGTAAATTGCGAGAACAGTGATTTCATTCCTCTGATGTTCTTGCAAATGCTTGTTAAGAAGATCCATATTTACCATTCCCCCAAAATTATAAGCATTTTTTCATCAGAAAAAATTTAATAAAATTAAATTAATTTTACAGCTGAAACGATTAAAGGGTTTTCGTGATTGATTAATCGCATGGGTTAACCTTGGTTAACCGATTAATCACTTGCCCCAATAGGTAGCTGAATAATTGCTGTACCGTTGACCATTTATATAATTAAAACTTTACTCAGCATAATGGACAAAACCGGGCAGCGCCATATACAAACATGTCCATTCAAATTTTATTATATTTTCAATTTTTGTCTCAAAACATAGCTTATCACCCCTCATTGGAACATGCTCATTGGACTTGTTCCAATAAGGGGGGGGGGGGGGGGGGGGGCATAAGCTATGTTTTTGAGACAAACATTGAAAATCTTTAGAATTTCTTGTGCAAGTATCGTCTGCTACCTGCATTTGGTGAAGGGTTGAGAATGACCGTTTTCAGCTACTGATACAGTATAATGATCATGCAAGTGAACAAGTATTTTGGCATGTAACTGGCATGCATTTCTCTGTCTCATGCAATTGATGTGAGCCAGTGTGACAATGTTTGCCTGTTTTGGAGCAAGTTTGTTCCATAGTTAACCCATACAGGGTATTTTTTGTTTTTAAAAATTTGATTAACAGTTTCCATCTTGGTTTCAAAAAGTGATGATAAATAGTGAATATAAGCTTACCCAATATGAAAGAAAAATGGTCAGCAATTGGACATTTTTGTATAGTATTTTGCGATGTGAATCCAGCCATCAAATATCCTGCCATATAGTACCGTACTTCAAAAGTAACGGTTAACCGATCAATTACTTTTTTTTATCAATCAAGATATTGATCATTGGTTAGTCGATTAATCGGTGTGAGCCAGTGTGAGATTCAAGTTTGTTTACGCCAAGTCCCTGGGTTCATATTTGGGTTCACTGTGGGAGATTCAAGTTTGTTTACGCCAAGTCCCTGGGTTCATATTTGGGCTCACTGTGGGAGCCTGAATTATAACTTAGTTCAAAATGAGGAATATTCTTCAAAAGTATTCTTCACATTCGGCAGTCAGAATGTTTTGATATATACAGTATCCTTAGGGAGGTGAGATATAAGTTTGTTAAAGCCAAGTCCCTGGGTTCATATTTGGTCTTCCTGTAGGAGCCCGAATTGTACCAAAATTTCTATTTTCCAAATTGAGAGGCTGATTTGAAGCAAATTTGATATGATGGGCTTATTGGGTCGTAAGTACCTAATTTATGCCAAAACATTTTCCTGTGGCCCTGTGAGAACTGCAGGATCTAAATATAGAAAAAATTTAAAACGCCCATATCTTCAAAACTACATGGCACTGAGAATTTTTGTTTTGTGTGACGCTCCTTACGAACAGCCGAAAAGAATGGTCAAAAAAAAATTGCCATCAGTTTTATCATAGGGAAGTTTTCCAGGACTTATGCGGAGTCATCATTTTAGTAATGGGAAAAACATTAAAGAATCTTCTTCTCCCATACCACTGCTCCAAAGGCTTTCATATTTTGCATATAACATCTTTGGAAAGATTTATTCACATGTTTGTTGAAATCAAATACCTGGGTCCATATTTGGACTCTCTATGATTAGATTAGTGCAATATGAGGGATATTTTTTTTAAAATCTTCTTCTGATCCACTCTTCAGAATATTTCGATATTTGGGATGCTGCATCCTTAGAGGGGTGAGATTCAAGTTTGTTTGAGCCAAGTCCCCGGGTTCATATTTGGTCTCCCTGTGGGAGTCCAAATTACAACTTAGTTCAATAAGAGAATATTCTGTAAAATCCAGTAGTCAGAATCTTTTGATATTATCAGAATCTTTTGATATTAGTATATAGAAGCATCCTTAGGGATGTGAGATTCAAATTTGTTCAAGCTAAGTCCTTGGGTTCATATTTGGGCTCTCTGTGGGAGCCTGAATTATAACGTAGTTCAGTATGAGGAATATTCTTTAAAAATCCTTTTTTTTAGAACCACCAGTCAGAATCTTTGGATATTTTGTATAAGCTTTTCTTATGAGGGGCAGATGCAACTAAATGTTCAAATAAATTCCCTGGGTTGATATTTAGGCTACCATGTCAGGTGGATGCCATCAGGCCCTCTGGGGGCTCGTGTTTGTTTTCTGTTTGACAACATTGCCCTGGCTCTTCTATCTATATTTTTCATTTTAAGTTAGTCACTACTTTTATTTAGGCTTCCCAAATTTGTTACTGCATGTCTGTCTGTCTGTCCTTCGGATGAAATGTTTCTTTGCTTTTCATTTGCCTGGGTCAACATTTTAAAAAATTTGCAGCTATCTTTCACCCTCCAACCCCCCCCCCCCCCACACACACACACACACACACACACACGAACACACACACACACTCACACACACACAAAAAAAATCTGGGCTGGCAAGTATTGAGTATTTTATCAAAAAAGTGGTACTCGAGTACTACGAGTACTGAGTACTTTGGACCCAGCCTATCATTAGTATATTAAACATCAAAGAGTATATTATATACTTGAAACAAATACAGTACAGTGGCAGTGTACTGCTCACTTTCCATGGATGGGCAATATTTCCACGGATACAAATTCATACAATAATATTTGATGCCAAACACTAACTATAGGTATAATCATCAAAAATTTAAATAATGAAGCACCAGGTACAAACCGATTCTTCATCAATTAAACTTTTGTAGATGATGATTTTTATTGACTGGTAAATGCATGAGTGGACATCACTGCCCACGCATGTATTACAACCCGTCCACGGCGACTGTACTGTAACTTGTCCTCTTTGTGAACATATTTTCTACAATTTCACTCCTTTTGACAGAATGCATGCCTGTGGGGATTAAAACCAAAATAGTGAAAGTGCACTTGTGGATATTTGCAGCACAAGCACAGCACTAATGAATCAATATTTGATGATTTTAGGAATTTTAACAGTGTCATGAGACACCACAATAGCAGGTATTGGTCATTCTGTTGGAAAAAAATCACTGTTTTATGACTCGAGGTGCTTTAACTGAGAAAACTTAGGCTTTCTCTTACAAAGATTGCAGAATATCAAACACAATGTGAAATGTGTTCAGAAGCAAGACTGTGATTAAAAAATAATGGAAAATTCATGTCACCATCAATTTATTTATAAATTAATAAAGTTTTTTAGCTCACCTGAGCAAAGCTCAGTGGGAGCTTTACTGATCACATTCTGTCCGCCGTCCGTCCGGCGTTAACTTTACATTATTCAAATGTTGGGTAAATGTTTATTACCTAATGCCAATTCAGATTTGTTCAAATGAAGTTGCCCCCTTCTCCTGGGTGGTGCCATGCCCCCAAGGGGCACCAAAATCTTCTCATCAACCAGCAGTAGCAGAGACTTGATATATGGTATGCAGCTTCCTTTTAAGGTGTAGACTTGGATTTCTTTAAGCGAAGTTTGATGGGCTATATTTGGCGTCGTTATTGGAGGGGCAAAATGTTTGGCCCCGCCCAAAATTTATATTTTCCGAACCGAGAGGCTGATTTGAATCAAATTTTATGTGAGGGCTTATTGGGTCATAAGTACCTAATTTATGCCAAATTTTCTTTTTCTGTAGCCCCATGGAAACCACAGGAGCTAAAAATCGAAAAAAGTAAAACGCCATATCTCCTGGGTTTATATTTGGGCTCAGTATAGGTGCCCGAATTCAAACTTAGTGCATTTCAGGCAAATTTCTTAAAAAATCTTCTTCACCAGATTCAGCTGGCAGAATCTTCTGATATTTGGTATGCAACATTGTGGGGTGGATCTGATTCAAGTTTGTTCAAATCAGCCCCCTGGATTCATATTTGGGCTCACTATAGAAGCCCGAATTCGAACTTAGTGCATTTCAGGCAAATTTCTTAAAAAATCTTCTTCTCCAGATCCAGCAGGCAGAATCTTTTGATATTTGATATGCAACATTGTGGGGTGGATCTGATTCAGGTTTGTTCAAATCAGCCCCCTGGGTTCATATTTGGACTCAGTATAGAAGCCCAAATTTGAACTTAGTGCATTTCAGGCAAATTTCTTTGAAAATCTTCTTCTCAAGATCCAGCAGCAGAATATTTTGATATTGGGTATGCAGCATGCTTATGGGGTGAGATTCAAGTTGTTCAAGCCAAGTCCCTGGGTTCATATTTGGGCTCACTGTGGTAACCCGAATTATAACTTAGTTCAAAATGAGGAATTTTCTTTAAAAATCTTCTTCAGATCCAGCAGTCGGAAAGTTTCGATATTTGGTATGCAGCATCCTCAGGGGGTGAGATTCAAGTTTGTTCAAGCTATGTCCCTAGGTCCATATTTGGGCTCACTGTGGGAGCCCGAATGATAACTTACATGTAGTTCAAAATGAGGAATTTTCTTTAAAAATCTTCTTCTTCAGCTCCACAGTCAGAATGTTTTAATATTTGGTATGCAGCATTCTTAGGGGGGTGAGATTCAAGTTTGTCCAAGCCATGTCCCTAGGTCCATATTTGGACTCACTGTGGGAGCTTGAATTGTAACTTAGTTCGAAATGAGGAATTTTCTTAAAAAATCTTCTTCAGATCCAGCAGATGAATGCTTTTGATATTTTTTATGCAGCATCCTTAGGAGGCAAGATTCATGTTTGTTCAAGTCATGTCCCTAGGTCCATGTTTGGGCTCACTGTGGAAGCTCAAATTGTAACTTAGTTCAAAATGAGGAATTTTCTTTAAAAATCTTCTTCTTCAGATCCAGCAGTTGGAATGTTTTGATATTTGGTGTGCGGCATCCTGAGGGGGGTGAGATTCAAGTTTGTTAAAGCCATGTCCCTAAGTCCATATTTGGGCTCACTGTGGGAGCTTGAATTGTAACTTAGTTCGAAATGAGGAATTTTTTTAAAAGATCTTCTTCAGGTCCAGCAGATGAATGCTTTTGATATTTTTTATGCAGCATCCTTAGGAGGCTAGATTCAAGTTTGTTCAAGCCATCTCCCTAGGTCCATGTTTGGGCTCACTGAGGGAGCTCGAATTGTAACTTAGTTCAAAATGAGGAATTTTCTTTAAAAATCTTCTTGTTCAGATCCAGCAGTTGAAATGTTTTGATATTTGGTGTGCGGCATCCTTGGGGGCGGGGGGGGGGGGGGGGAAGAGATTCAAGTTTGTTAAAGCCAAGTCCCTGGGTTCATATATGGGCTCTCTGTGGGAGCCCAAATTATAACTCTGTTCAATATGAGGAATATTCTTTAAAAATCATTTTTTTAGATCCACTTGTCAGAATCTTTGGATATTTGGTATAAGCTTTTCTTAGGAGGAGTAGATGCAACTTGCTGAAATCAATTCTCTGGGTTGATATTTAGGTTACCATGTACAGGTGGGCGCCCTCAGTCCCCCTGGGGTCTCTTGTTTTAGGAAAAAATGCATACTGAGAGCTTGGGGGTGCGGGGGTACATCCAGGGCTATAATTTACCTCATCACTAGGTAAAAGAATATTTGACATCATTTGTTGAGGAAAAATGGCACTTTCTATTGATATTAGTGGATTATATAGCCTCAGCCAGGGCTTATAATAATCTGAGAATCGATTCCCGTAGAGATCCGTGCAACAAAACCAGTGAGAAACCATGTAGCTTCTCGTAACATTGCTGCTAGGATTCACATGAAAAGAACTGAGTCAGTTTAACCCTTTACCTAACACAAAGGCAGCAAATTAACCAATACAACACTAACATGACCTGAAATATTGTGACACTGGCAATAAAATTTGTACAAATATGGCTGTCATTGGAACCGGCTCTCATCAGCCGGTTCTAGTAACATCCATAATTATTACACTTGATGAATATTGTTTATTTTTAGCTCACCTGACTGTCAGGGGGCGCTTAAATGATGACTTTCTGTCTGTCCACCATCAGTCCATCCTGTCCGGTGTGAACTTTACATTACTAACCTCTCCTCATAAACAACTGAGCCGAATTGAACCAAATTTGATATTCATGTTCCTTATCATATATGAATTCCAGTTTGTTCAAATAACGTTGCCACACCCACAGGGGGCCCCAAGCATTTCTTTGATAGCATGCATAAATTGTTTTCCAAAATTGGAAAAAAATCTTCTCCAGAACCATGTATAAGAATCTTTTGATACTTGGTATACAGCATCTCTAGGGGTCGGAGGGATAGGTTCAGGTTTGTTCAAATCAAGTCCCTGAGTTGATATTTGGGCTCCCTATGGGCACCCAATTATCAAAAGTGCAACATGAGGAAATTTCTTTGAAAACCTCCTTCAGATCCACCAGTCAGAATGCTTTCATATTTAGAATGCAATATTTCTAGTGGGGTGGGGGGCAGGGGGGCAGGGGGGAGGGTAGATTGAAGTTTGTTTGAATCGGGTCTCTGCGTTAATATTTGGTCTATCTATTGAAGCCCAAAGTTTAACTCAGTGCAGTATGAGGAAATTTCTTTAAAACTCGTTTTTTTTAGATCCACCAGTCAGAATTTTTCCGTATTTGGCTTACAGCATCTCTAAGGGGGTCAGATTCATGTTTGTTCAAGCCAAATCTATGGGTTAATATATGGGCTCATTATGGGAGTGCAAATTAACTCAAAGCAACATGAGAAAATTTCTTTAATAATCTTTTTCTTCAGACCCGCTAATTAGAATGCTTTAATATTTGGTGTACAACATCTCTGGGGAGGTCAGATGTAAATTTGTTCCAGTTTGGTTCCTGCCAGTCAGAACCCTTTCATATTTGGTATCGCAGGAAGGGGGGGGGGGGGGGCAGATTTGAGTTTATTCATTTCAGGTCTGTGGCTTAATATTTGGGCAGGGGTGGGTTAGGTTCGAGGTTGTTCATAAATGTTCAAATCCATTCCTTAGAGCTTTTCCATAAAATTTGCCTTTCAAAGTGCAGTGACACAACAACCCTTGGACGTTTGGCAGTACTTGTCAACAGCTGTCAGAATTGGAAGCAATCAGGAAGACCTATGCTAAACATGGACACATAAACATATAACATGGACAATAGAATTATGAATAATTTCATAACATAATGGAAGCAATCAGGAAGACCTATGCTAAACATGGACACATAAACATATAACATGGACAATAGAATTATGAATAATTTCATAACATTATTCCTATGTAGTGTCCATGAACCTTGACTAACTGAATCTGACCCAAAATACTTCTGTGAACCACCTCATCAGGTGAGCGATTAAGGGCCCAGGGGGAGGTGGGGGGGGGGGGGGGTAAAAATCAGTAGTTGGTGTTGTAAAAATTAAGAAAGCTGTATTGGGTAAAGGGTTAACATGTATTATCAGTATGCAACAGGGGTTCAATCATACTGACCTAATAGGCTCCTGGCCCATAGCAGGTCTGAATTCTCGGAACGATTTCCGCAAGAATCCAAATGAATTCTCCCAAATTTAGAGGAACTATAAGCCCTGCACAACCCCAATTTTGAAACAAAATTGACATATTGTTTCGTGGTGGTGGGGCCCTATTTATCTTGCTGTATGATTAAATAAAACAGATTTTGTGAAAAGGTTTTGTGTGCTGATGCAGATTTTAGTTTTATTTTGGGATTTGGGTAGTTTCAAAGAAAGCTGTGAATTCTTATCCCTCCCAACTTATTGGGTAATAGAGTAGAAATTCTGTCGGAGGCAATAACAGTTTTTAAGCCTATTTGACACAGATTGGACAGTTCCCTTCAAAATAACAAATTTCCCATGCTTTGGACTAGACAGAAGCCAAAAGTTGAATTCTATTGCAGAAATGACTCTTTCATCACATGAAAGAGGTAACTGTATCTTTGGTAGGGTTGGGTTTGCTCATAGGTATAACTATTGTAAATATTTTAATTAGATTTACATGCCTCGAAAAGTTGCGCTCGGAAATTATGTAATTCCCAAAACTAAGCAGTCTTGGGGATATATATTGTTTCAATAAACATTTGAAGAAGTCTACTGACATTTTGCATTACTGTTGAATGTTCCAGATGAATAAAGAGGATGATTTGAGGACTTTTAGAACCTAAAAATTTGTTTGACTATTGGTGTGTTTTGTTTGGGAATTCCCTGAGAAATATGAACATGTGACCAGCACTTCCCTTTCTGTTAGTTTTTCTTTTATTTGTTGCATGACCCCTGTTTAAAAATCATTAAAAGGTTGTCTGAAGGGCTATAGTTCACAAAAAATATTTGAATGCTAAATTTAAAATGATGCGACCATATTTTTTTCGCCTGAACGTTATAAAGGTCGTCTATGGGAAAATATTTAGTACTGTGAAACGTATTCTTGTTTGGCTGAAATTAAACCATTGCAGGAATTCGACTGAATAAACCAAAATGTTTTTGGAGTAATGGTTGCGGAATGAAATATTTCAATACGTTGGATACTTTGGGGTTCCTTCTTATACGCCTTGCGTATTGTCATATTATTTTGTCTAAATTTGTGAGAATCCATTTGGATTCTCATGAAAATGGTTGCGAGAATCCATACCTACTATGAGTGTCCCAGGATCCCATGACGCCACCATGGTTCAACCACTGTTGTATACGATAACATATGCTAACCTTTTACCCAACTCACCTTTTTAATTTTTTAAAACTAATTGTGATCATTTTTAAACAATAAATAATAAAATAATTAAATGAACAATATTTCCCAATAAAATCTTACAAATATGGCTGTCGTTGGAACCGGCTCAATGAGCCGGTTCCAATGACAACCATGTTTGTGCAATTTTATTGACAAAGTGTCAGGATATTTCAGGTCATGTTAGCCTTCTATTAGTTAATTTGTTGCCGCTGTGCTAGAAAAAGGGTTAAATTGACTCAATTATTTTCACGCCAATCCTAGCAGAGGTGCAGCGAGAATCTACATGGATTCTCGTCGGTTTTATTGCGAGAATCTTTGTGCGAATCGATTCTCGGATTCTCGTCGAAATATAAGCCCTGTGTTATCTGTAATGCTAAAGCATTGCAAATGGTGCCTTGTTGCACTCAAAGTACGATGATTTAATTTAGTATTACCTGGCTTTTTAAGTATTTTGGATGCCGAAAAACCTCAAAATGATACAAAAATATAGATAAAAATAAACGAAAGGGCTTTTATGAACGTTTACAAAACAATTTCATGCTTATTATTTACTTATTCTTTTTTTTAACTTCAAATAAATTAGTAGCAAAAGGAGGAGGAAGGAAGGATTCTAAAAAGGTTTAGCAAGAAAAATGAAACTTCAATAAGAAATAAATGTTTTATAAGAATCAGATTCAATGGATAAACTGTTAACCGTAAAGAGCCATAATTATGTCTGTTGTCAATAGATGACTTGACAGTTGTGAATTCTGTCTCGCATGTGTTGTTAGACATAGATTTTGTTGAAAACGACGCACTGAAATAATTAACCAGAATGCATTTGCTACCTACAGTACGGCCGCCGTGGACTGGTCACTTTCCACGGGTGGGTAATAATTCCGCGGACGCAATAATATTAGATTACAAACACAAATTATAGGAATAATCATCAAAAACTGAATTGATGAAGCACCGGGTACAACCCGGTGCTTCCTTCGTTAATTAAAATGTTGATGATGATTTTTATTACCTAGTAAACACATGCATGGACATCACTGCCCACGCGTGGATAACGACTAGTCCACGGCGACTGTACTGTACCAAAAAGGATTCTTAAAAAACGGTTTCCTGGAATGGTATCGCATTTGTGTACACTTACAGTGAAACGGGTAAGTCCAATATCAAAACACACGGAGGATAAAATCATAACTGCAGACTCTGCAGCCGTCTGGCTGCAGACTGCAGTTATTATTTTATCATCAATTCCCAGTGCACATACCTCTTATAATAAGACAAACATTGGACGAAATCATGCCTTGGACGAAATATCACCTTCCGTTTTCAAAGGGTTAAAAAAGATGAAGTCAGAAGGAAATGTTTTTTTTTTTTATATAAGAATCAAATAAAATGGATAAACTGTTAATCCCATAGACCCATAAAGAGCTATAATTATGTCTGTTATCAATAGATGACTTGACAGGTTCTGAATTCTGTCTCGCATGTGTTGTTAGACATCGAATTTATTGAAAACGACGCACTGAAATAATTAACCAGAATGCATTTGCTCCCTCGCAAGAAGGATTCTAAAGAAGTTAACCCTTTGAGGCCTGGTTTCCTGGAATGGTATCGCAATTGTGTACACTTACGCTGAGACGGTTCAATCCAATATCAATATACATCATAACTGCAGCCTGCAGCAAACTATAGTTATTATTTTACCATCAATTCCCCGGGTACAAACCTCTTATCATAAGACAACAATTGGACACAATTATACCTTAAACGAAAAATTGGTCTTACGTTTTTAAGAGGTTAAGCAAGAAAAAAAAGATGAAGTAAGAAAGAAATATTTTTTTTCCTAAAAAGCAGATTAAATGGATAATTTTTTAATCCTCTAGACCCATAAAGAGCCATAATTATATTTAATCCACAGCTACGTCACTTTTCCTTTGTTCTGTTGATGTTTTATCGTACAAATATATCGGCATAATGTACTGTAAAAGGTGATAAGCCCAGATATTTGTATCGTTTCAGATATTTGGCCGGTACAAATATCTGGACAACAGACCATTGTTTGTTGAGTTAAGTGAGATTGATTAACACAGAAAGACATTGTCGCGAGTGTTGCAAACATTGAAGAGAGGAAACTCTTCCAGTCCTGTTTATATCGCTTTATCGTTAATTTTCACACATTCAGAAAATATTTGATTCGCTCGGTTATGGGAGTGTGCGTTTGGTGGGGGGGGGGGGGGAGTGATTGTTTGCAACAGGTGTGTAAGAAGCATTGTGCACTCGGAGGAACGGCCATAGCAGGGAACTAGCACACTGATATTTGTTATTGGTGGCCTACGAACCTCCGCGTCTGACAAGGTGCCCAAAGCTATTTTTTTGAACTAAAACATTCTACTCTGAGAAAGAAAACGCATTGTTTGCTACTTTTCTGACCAATTCACCAAACAGGTGAAGATTGTTTCGAACCGGTGAAGAAACATGTTAACTCGTTACCCAACTTAACGCCAAACACCACACAGCGCTATATCCATTACATCTTCATTAAACTGTTATTATGTTTTGAAATGTTGTCTTAGAAATATAGATTATGGTCCATCATTCGAACGACCTTATTGAGCTCGTTCCAATGAGGGGCAAAAAGTTATATTTTTAAGACAAAATTTGAGAATTAGTTTAAACATCTTCTAACCGCGTTGGGTAAAGGGTTAATTATTTTGTGAATTGTTTGCACTTTTTAGATAAATCATACGAGGTATCTTTGATCATACTTTAGGAGTAAACAGCATGTGTACCCCATTTCTTCCACTACCCAAGAGCATTGTAAGCCCACCCCCTCCCACCCCTTCCACTCACAACCCTTAAATATTATTTTGGCATGGTATCTCTCTCTCTCTCTCTCTCCCTCTGTCTCTGTGTGTGTCTCTCTCTCTTTTGTCGATCGTTTTGTCGTTTGGCAATTGTTGAACTTGTATTTGCGAAAGTGTTAAATCGTCTATTTCATCGGTATGCCAAATTGTTTTGTTTTAAGCTTCTAAAGTACAATTGGGTCTATAGGTTATTCGTACTTTAGGATACTCACTTAATAATCTATTCAGTTCTCTTTAAATTACAACACTATCACTTTTTCTGGCTCAGTAGAAAAGATACGTCTTATCGCTTCAAATCCACTCAACAAGAGAACGGTTCGACCAATCTTCGCCAACTCATCGCTTATTATCGTACGTTCTCGGCGAACTCCGGATTCCTCACGATGCTTCCATCCGGTTGAAGGTGATCGGCCGTACCGTCAATGCAATTTCACAACACTCTTCCCCGTTCTAAATAATTTATAGCAATTTTGAAACTTCAATCCGGGAGAGTGTGTTGGTTAAAAAGTTGAGTCAAATTAATCTAGACTGCAGCAAATTCTGAAAATGGCCGCTGCTAACAGTCCAATTATTTAAGAAATATTCAGTATTAAAACTCAAGGTCTCTTGTCGGATAACCCTTCAAGAGAAAATTACTTGTACGTTAAGAAATTTGTACACTAATTTAAACAAGATCTCTCGTTAGATAAACTTTCAAGAGAAAATTACTTGTACATTAAGAAATTGGTACCCTAATTTAAACAAGATCTCTCGTTAGATAAACTTTCAAGAGAAAATTACTTGTACATTAAGAAATTGGTACCCTAATTTAAACAAGATCTCTCGTTAGATAAACTTTCAAGAGAAAATTACTTCACAGTGCACTTAGTATCTCCCCCATCAGATAGCCTTGTGAGAGAGTTCCCCGGTAGTATTTTACTGTATGTTGTACACCACTCTTGCATTCGCAGAAGTGGCTTCCAACAGATCTTTCGGGGACTCCCCTACTCTGACCAAAGCAACTTCATTGGCCACCTCTCCAATGACTTCAGGGGTAGTCCATTTCCTCCTACCCATGGGGAAGTAGGGTGCATCTGTTTCCAACAGCAGTCTTTCAACTGGAATGGCAGCCACAGCTCTTTTCATTTCCGGTGTAAAAACTTTACACAACCCTGTGATGCCAAAAAATGTATTGGGTCGGAACCTCAACCAGGTCTTAACGTCACTTTCCAACCCTGTAAAACAATGTAAATGAATCACCTGACTGCTGTGGGTAGCTTCGAGAACCTTGAATAGAGCGGTACTCAGCACATCGTGTGACATTAGATGGCCTTCAGCCCCACGAATGTGTAAAACCAAGGGCTTATTTTTGGGGGCCAACTCTAACAATTCCCCAAATACCCTATCCTGCTCTTCTATTTGGGCAGATCCTGCAACATATGAACGATCTAGTCCAATTTCCCCGAATGCTGCTACCTGGGGTGAATTTACCAATTCCTTCAGCTGCTGTCTCTTTTCTGTGGTAAGGCTGGGGTACTTTGAAGGGTGACACCCAACTGCCAGTGGCTGGGCCACCTGCTGTGGATCTGTTGGATAATCCTCAGGATCACAAATAACATTCACTGCAGCTTCTAACTTAATCTGGACTTGGGGTTTCACCTGCCCACGGGTCCTTTCCAACATACAATTTAAACTCATATTTGGTAAACCGAATTTATGTTGGATCCTATTAAAATGATAATGGGAATCAATAGCCGATGGTACCTCCCCCAAAGGCACTCTGGCTGTGATAACCAAGGAACCTTTGACTTTTTTTGATTTTCTTAAGGGGGCTACTTCAGGGTCCACTACCAACTGTCCCAGCACACCTTCCATAACGGTTGGGCGCTGTAGTTTTCGTTGAGGCCCTGCCTGAGACTCCACCCCTTGTGACTCCCAAGTACGTTTTTTCCCAGTACCTACTTTCAACTCCTCTTCCCCCTTAACATGTTTTACCTGAACTTTTGCACTTTGGGTCATCCTCTGTGCAACAGGAGTTTGGATTTTTTCTTGAACTTTTGCACTTTGGACCGTCCTCGGTGCAACAGGAGTTTTAATTTTTCTAATAGTGGTTGTTGCTTGGGGTTCTGATGTTCTTTGGATAGTCCTCTGAACACTTTTCTCCTTTTCAAGAGCTGACAAGATCCAGGCTGCAGCAGCCATTGGATCATCAGTCTCATGTGGATAGGTCAACCCAGCTGCCTCCACCTGAGCAGCTTGCCAAAGAGTTTTTTCTATCTTATTTTTTCTGCTCCTATCCACTAGCAATCTAACTTTCCAAAAAGGAGATCTAGACCTCATAAAAATTCCCTGACCTGCTATACTTGCTTGATTCAGTGCCATGCAAACTACCTTCCAGTGAAATAAACAGCCAATACAATTCAGCTGTGGTAGTTTTATACCTTCTTTAGGAAGAGGGATTCCTAAATCTTTAGCAATGGCCTCTATGGTCAGATAATACCCACTATCAGATGGTAGGGTAAGGGAAGCTAAACTATCTGTTGTGGCCTTATCTTTTTTTAAAAATTCTACGAGGTTCTCCAGAACCACTACATCAGGGATTACTTCCCTGGCCACCTTTGTCCATCCTAGGACATCTCTTGCCAACAGTACCATATCTTGAACCATTTTCTGCCTTAAAGGCTCAGGGGTGATGGTGTTATGTTCCACCCACCAAGATACAGGAAAATGATTTCCAATAAAGTGTCCATGTGTGTCTGTTTTAATGGCCTCTGAACAACTCTTCAATGGACACACTTTATCTTTTTTTGAATGATGACCTCCTTGGGTAGACCTCAGAGAATCAGTAATTGGACCACTTTTATCCTTTCTTTTTAAATGCTGACCTCCTTGGGTAGTCCTTGGAGAATCAGTAACTGGACTACTTCTGTCCTTTCTTTTAGCCCCAGGAGCCTCTGTCTGTCTTTCTGGTCTTGCGTAGATAGTCTTTGCAAGACTATGGGTATTGCTCCTTTTTACCTTGATCACGAACAAGAGCAGTCTTATTCGTGACCGGTAAGGCCACAGTTGGCACTGTAAACACTCCCCTGCTGTCCAGGATCTTATCCATGGATTTAATTTTTTCCTGTGCCTTAGTAGCACTAGGCATGCTACTCATTTGGATATTTCCACTAGGAAAATATCTGATGTCTCTTGTAACTGGAGTGTAAGATGGGGCTGTATGCTGTGGTCTTGATCTTATCTTAGGAAGAGGACCCATTTTTTCTCTAACCCAACCTTGGCAAACTAACTGATCCAAAGCCAAGGCAGTTGCATCTGTCATCCACAGCCTATTATTTTCCTTCTTGGCCATTTGGTACTGTTGTAATAAAATGTTTTTAATTTCTTCTAGGGACCAACCGGTTCCTAGAAGAAGGGCCATAAACCTGCTGGCAGGGCGGATTAAAATCCCCTCCTGAGTTTGTCTCAGCAGTTTCTCCCGCATTAACTTGATCTCTCTATCCTCTGATTGCGGGCCCGCCCCAGGTGCTATGGCGATACTTTCTGCCAATCCAATGAGATTTTCCTTTTGGGTGGCAGAAACACCAACTTCAACTTGGGGTTGGACAGTAGGTGATGGCCCCTGTCCCAGTAGGTGATGGCCCCTGTTAATTTCTTCTAGGGACCAACCGGTTCCTAGAAGAAGGGCCATAAACCTGCTGGCAGGGCGGATTAAAATCCCCTCCTGAGTTTGTCTCAGCAGTTTCTCCCGCATTAACTTGATCTCTCTATCCTCTGATTGCGGGCCCGCCCCAGGTGCTATGGCGATACTTTCTGCCAATCCAATGAGATTTTCCTTTTGGGTGGCAGAAACACCAACTTCAACTTGGGGTTGGACAGTAGGTGATGGCCCCTGTCCCACTGCCCCTGATACATTTGGATAAACCTCATGTATCTCACTTACAGTTTCAGACACATTTGGATCAACCTCGTGTGTCTGTGGCCCCTCCTCTATCTCCATTGCTTCCTCAAGCAGATATTCTTCATGTGTCGGCAATGGAAGAGGAGTTTGTAAAGCCTTTTCAAAAACAGACTGAACTGACACAGTTGGATCACCCTCCTGTGTCTCAGCTGAGGGAAAACTAATAATCGGATCTAAACATCCAGACACAGTTAGATCACCCTCCTGTGTCTCTGATAAAGTATAAGACTGCTCTGATACCTTTGGATCGCCCTTGGGTGACAGCAACCAATCTGCTTCTGTATCTTGACATAATAGATCCAATTCATATTCTGAGTCTGACATGATCTAAAATGAAAAGAAAATCAACAATTAGAACACTTGTATTCATCGATCGCAGCTCCTTGCTCAGCAGTAACTCCTACACATTTTCCATGAAACCATTCCAAACAGTGATCACATTGGATCATAAACTGACCACTGTAAGGTTTTCGACAAATGCAAAAATTCGAGGTAGATCTTACCACACTGACCACCCCTGTGTCTTTGAACACTCGAAGACACCTGGATAGCCAGGGAGGCAAAACTCTATCATGGCATTTTTTTAATCTGTCATGATTCACTACAATAGCTGAGCTTTTGAAAATAACTTTAAATAAATATGGTGTATACACCTCACCAATTATCCCTGGACCTTTCCAGAAAGGTGATAATTTCGTGCATTTCCCTTTTTTATTTGCGGTTTCTAACATATAAACTACATCACCAAGTTCATATGTTTTCTTATTCAGAGTGAGATCGTAATTTCTTTTCATTTTTTTCGTTTCTGACTTCAACTGATTACGTGCAACTTCATGAGCCCTTTTCATTTCAGCTTTCAAATTTTGAACATATTCAGGTATTTCTCCTTGTTTTTTATTCTCCTTGAAGTTAAACACCAGATCGCTTGGGTGATTAACCTCACGACCCAGCATCAACTTATTAGGCGTGAACCCAGTTAACCTGTGAACTGATGAACGCAGTGCCCCAGCCAATTGGGGAATAAATTTGTCCCAATCTTTTTGATTTTTATCAACAAAACATCGAACTGCGTTCATGAGGGTTCGATTTTGACGTTCCACTTGCCCATTAGCAGAAGGTCTGTACGGGGTAGTTCTGGTTTTATGTATTTGTAAAAGTTCACAAATTTCCTCAAATAACTTACTTTCAAAACAAGGACCTTGGTCCGTAAGAATTTGAAACGGGCAACCAAATCTTGAAAAGAACTCACTAACAGCTGCACAAGCCATAGTTTCAGCAGTTTGGTCAGGTAATGGGATACATTCAACCCATTTTGTAAATTGATCAGTCATCATCAAAATATATTTGTTTCCTTTTTGAGTTAAAGGCAAAGGGCCCAGGAAATCCAAGTGGACTCGCTCCATTGGATTACCTGCATGGAATATCGTCATATTCCATTTAGCTGTTCTGTTAGCCTTCTTGCCGACAGAGCACTGTGGACAAGATTCCACATATAATTTAATATCCTCACTCATTCCATACCAATAAAAATTCCTACATGCACGATACCTGGTACGAGTCTCGCCCTGATGTCCAGAAGCAGGTATATCATGTGCTAAGGTCAAAATTTCTGATGCACAATTTGAAGGGACCACTAAAACTTGATCTGAACAATGCTTTTTAACCTTATATAAAAGATTATCTTTCATCAAAAATCTCTTTCTATTCAGCCACATGTATTTAGTAGCCACACTACAAATGAAAAGTTCACCCTCAGTGGGTTCCTCACCAGTTTCCAACCAGGTGATAATAGGAGAAATATCAGGATCACTTCTCTGTGTCCTTTCCATTTCCCTAAGCGAACCAACAGCTGATAAACTCACAGCATCACTCCCAGTGGTAAGGCTCCTAAGCTGATGACCATTATTAATCAATTCAATATCGAATTGGGTATGGGTCCACCCTGTGTCTGGACAGATAGTACCGGTACAAGATATCGTGTCATCCCAACCCTCTCTGAAATCCCAGGGTATTCCTGCAATTTCAGACTGTGGTTGAGAATTGCTCATATTTTCAAAATTTACATGCTGTATCTCCGTATTCACTACAGCTATTGATGGATCTTCCGATTCTTCAAACTTACAAAAACCTTGAGTCAGTGGGACCACATAGTCCACCTCTTCTTCAAACTTGGCCCAATTTGCATGTAAACGGATGCAGTGCTTGCATCCGCCACATGGTAAAATTGAAAGATCACATCCTATCTTATATTCTGAACACACATTGTCTAAGGGAATTCTGGAGAAAGCGTCTGCGTTAACATGTAGTTTCCCAGGTCTATGTTGGACCACCATGTTATATTCGCTTAATTCCTCCATCCACCTAGCCACTTGGCCCTGTGGATCCTTAAAACTCATAAGCCACCTAAGGCTGTTATGATCTGTTCTGACAATGAAGGGTCGGCCTAAAAGGTAATGACGAAACTGTCTCGTGAATCTGACAACTGCCAGAAGTTCCTTTCTGGTAGTACAATATCTCATTTGTTGAGGGGTTAAGGCAAAGCTACCATAAGCAATAACTCGTTCAACACCATTTTGTACTTGCGACAGTTCTGCCCCTAATGCCCAATCACTGGCATCTGTGTCGAGAATAAAGGTGTCGGTATGGTTTGGAAGAGTGAGGAGTGGTGGGGAAACCAAGCAAGCCTTGAGGTTTTCAAATGCCTCTTGTTGCTCTTTACCCCAATGAAAAGGTTTCTTGCCAGTCAAATCATACAATGGTTTAGCAATCTTGGCAAAATCTTTAATAAACATTCTATGATAATTTACTAAACCACAGAAACTTTCTACCTGTCTGGTATTTTTCGGAACAGGCCAATTTTTAACAGTTTCCTTGGATTCATCGTTCAGCTCGATGCCATCTTTACTGACTATCCTTCCAAGGAATTCAATTTTGTGCTGACAAAACTCGCACTTTTTGGGTTTCAATTTGAGCGCATACTGACGAAATCTTTCAAATATGCTCTCCAGATTTTCCAGATGCTTTTCAAAAGAACATCCACCAACAACTACATCATCAAGATAACTAAGGGCGGCAGTCCAAGTTAGTCCCTGAAGAACTAAATTTATAACCCTTGACCAGGTATAAGGACTGCCCGAGAGACCGAAAGGCATCTTAACAAATTCCCAGCTACCATGCTTTGTACTGAATGCTGTCTTGCACCTATCCTCATTTTTAACATTAACCTGATGATAGGCGCTCATGCAATCATCTTTTCCATACCACAAATTTCCTGACAACCAATCGAGGCTCTCATCAATCCGGGGTAATGGATAAACCTCATTTTTGGTAATCGCATTAATTTTGCGGTAGTCAATACACCACCTCAGCGATTTATCCTTCTTGCGGACCAAAACTGGAGGTGATGCCCATTCACTCAAACTCGGTTGGATTACACCTGCTTCCAACAACTTCTGCAAATGGGATTCCTCCTCATCCACGAAACATAGTGGTGTACGTCTCATGGGCTGGCGGATCGGTGGATGGTCTCCTGTATCAATGGAATGCTCAATTTCTTTGAAATGACCCATATCAAACTCATTTTTAGCGAACACATCTCCATATTCGGTCAGAAGTGTTGCCAATTGAGTGGCTTGTTTCCGATTAAGGTTTTTAGCTGACCTCAAAAACAGATCTTTTAAATGATCAGGAACTTGCTTTACCACGTCCACTTTATTTATTTTATTAAAATTATGTGGAGCTTTAACTGTCGTTACGTCCGTTCGGGCAGTATTCACTCCAGACACATTAGTATTTCCAGAGTTTACATTTTCTATAATTGTTTCAGCCTCGTATGCATGCCCAATTAACTGATTTTTACTTAATTTAATGTTTCTAGTATTAACATTAATTAGGCATATTTTGGGTTCCGTTTCGCTTGAATGCACCGAACGCAGGCCAATTAAAGAAAGTGTTTCAATTGGTTCGGCCACATAATTAGCCAACGTTTCATTCAATTCACATTTTACTAAGATGGCTGAATTTGGTGGAACAATTGTGTCATGCAATAAGCTGATTCTAGCGATTCGTGTGGAGTCATTGACTTTGGAATAAGTCGGAATTGCAACATTTCCGATTTTTAAGAAATCTTTATTTATGTCCAGAATGGCTTTATGCTTGCGCAGAAAATCAATTCCAAGCAATACCTCATCTTCAATAGGCGCAACATAGACACACTCCCTAAATGTAAGTCCACCCATACATAGCGATAGGGGTCCTACATAACTTCCTGTCATCTGTCCATCTCTAGCGGCCGTATTAAAATGAACAGTCTTAATGATAGGAGGTGCCGGTGTTAAACGCTCAAAGAAGCGGTCTGACAAAACTGTCACATCAGCAGCTGTATCAACAACTGCGTGAGTTATTAAATTTTCTATTTTTAACTCCACATGAATTGCCGAAGGTGACTTAACACGACGTACGGTTAAATTGTCATCAGTTGTAGGAAATCTAAATGTGTTGAGGTCATTTAGTACATTTGGTGGGGGCAAAATCAGACCTCGCGATTCGGCCCCTTGTCTTTTGACGAACTTTCAAAGTGAACTTTTCTATCCCCACTACTGCCTCTATTCTTCGCTACCCTTGAAGGGCACTGAGATTTGTAGTGTCCCATTCCCTTACATAAATAGCATTGAACAGATTTGGTAGGGGATTGCGAAATTGGTTTTGTATCTTGTTTTTTTCCTATTGATCTTCCAGCAGCTGTTGGATCATTTGGAAATTTCATAGTTAATAATGAATTTAGTTTGTCAAGAATTTGCTGAAATTGTTTGTCATAACTTTCAGCTTTAGCTTCTAAGGCAAAAGTTCTCGACTCTAAATAACTAAGATCAGTTCCTGATTCATTTGTTTGTTGGGAATTCTCCTTCTGTGGAGATTTTTGCCAACCAGATGACTGATTATTTTTTCCACGGAACTTTGAACGTCCGCGTTTTGCATTAGAAAATTGTCTTACACGTGTGGGGCTCTCGTCGCTGTCGGAATGGCTCAAACTTTGACGAGACGAACCACCATGCATAGCTAACTGGTTATACTGATGCCATTTTATTAATTTTACAGCCTCTTCCAAATTAGGTGGTCGACAATTAATAACATGTTCGGCTGCTTTCACATCAGTACAGCCATGACAGAATTTAAATACTGCTTGCTGTGTAACAAATTTTGCTGGACAATTCCCAAATGCATGTGTAGCCAGAGATAAAACAGTTTCAGCCCAGTCTTCTATACTTTCATCTACTTTTTGATGAGCGTTTTGGAATTCTAATTGAGTGGTTTCTGGGGTACTATGATCTCCAAAACGAGCTGCTAGCTGTTTCAGCTGCTCATCAATCGTCATATTTAAATTACTTTCAGCCCATAATGAATAAACAACACTTGCCTTACCATTAAGGCACAAACATAAAATATCTTTTTGTTCTTCAGGAGTCCATCTTTCAACTAAAGAATATCGCCTAAATTTCGTTTCGAAGGCCTTCCATGACCCAGTGCCATCAAAATTTAGGCCTTTAGGCAAGTATAACCTATGATGATTTCCTCGGTCAGTGTGTTGGTCCTCCCATAGCGGTTGAACCTGAAAATTTAGATTTTGACCTTGGATTTGAGAAACTTGTGGTTGAGATACTGCCATGGGCTGTGGTTGGTAAACTGAAGAACTAGGGTAATTTTGTCCTACAAATGGATCATTAATATGAGATCCTGTTTGGGGATCTACTTGATAGTAAACTACATTTGAAGGATTTGGCTGCAATATTGGATTGGTTACAGTGGACTGATTAATGTAATTTTGTTGGCCTTGAACCTGAGAATTTAGACCTTGATTTGTCATTTGCACTGCTTGTCTATTCATGGGCTGTTGATTATAAACAGGCTGATTATTTGTTTGAACACCAGAATTGACATAATTAAATTGGTTCTGGTTAGGTGGTAACCACTGAGGTTTCACATTTGACACAATAGTTGGAGTTGGATTCTGACACACCCCTTTGTAATTAATGCCTGTAGTATTTGTCTGTGACCTGTTATGTATTACATTAGTTGGGTGATACCTCACTGAATTCACTAAATTTTGGGGTGGCGCCTGGTTTGCATATGCGCCCCCTTGTGAATTTACTAAATTCTGATTAGTTATTAATAAACCAGTAGGATTCGGTTGCACAAGATTACCTAATGCTCCCTGATGGTCCCTACTGGCTTCTGATGCCTGAGCCTGTTGATTAATTGAAGTTGAAAACTTTTGATTATTGTGCTGGATAATTCCTTTAGGTACTCCATAGGAATTACCAGTGGAAACAACTTGATTAGTACAAGATACCCCTTTTGATATTTGCATTTTATTTTGTAAGTTTCTAGAGAACTGGCTACTCTGATTCAACGTCATCTGTGTATTTGGTTGACAATTTGAATTTATGGCATTGGGCGGTCCAGATACTGTGTGTGGTACACTACTAGTACCCCTAATTACATTGGGTTTGGGTTGACCTTGCCCATAATTAGGATTACTTGCACTCACACTCAGGGTTGTCTGATGCACATCCCATGGACTAGCAATACACACATTAGTTAGTGCCGAAGTAGTATAAGTAACAGCACTTCCTCCCACAGCCGACTGCTGCCCAGCCAATGTATAATTGGGTAAGCATCTCATGCTGTGAGTGAAAGTCCCTGCCTCTCTAGATTGAATGTAAGTACTACTACTATTGTTCTGAGGCATGGATGTGGCATTATTTACTAATACCTGAAGTTGCGGACCAGATCGAACCATCTTACCTGTGCCTTTAATGCCTTGTTTTATTTCTGTAACACTAGCCATTTCTGGCTGTACAGAAACCTTTCTTCTCACATCAGGTTTTGTCTTGAGAACACTTCCCTGAGATAACAACTGCATCTCTGCTCTCCTCATTCTACTCAACAAAATTTCACTCTGCTGTTTACACTCTTGATACTCCCTCCGGAGTGCAAGTACAGCATCTTGGCTTGGAGTCTGATAGTCATCCTCCACCCCTGCCACATCTGACTGATATCTTGTTGGGTCCCTGTTTACAATACTGACATTCCGTGGCCCCTGATCAACCACATCAGTATTATCCAGGTTGAGCTGATCAATTGGATAGCCCTCATTATTCTTCTCAACCTGATTATTACCCTGATCAATTTGATCAGTCTGGTAATGTAAATATCCTTCAATATTTTCATTATTGAATATTCTACTGCAATTTATCACTTGGGTACTTTGCAACTGGTCCTGCAAATGTCCAAGTTCAGCCTGATCAGCCAGGCTATCCTGTCCTGGAGACATTTGCCCAGATGCTTGCCTACCCAGTAAACCTGGAGAAAGTGCATAAAATGAATCATGATCTACTGAGAGATTTGCCTGCAATACCTGATCTCCACAGTATGACTCATTTTCAGACGGTGGGGGAGTTAGTCCCTGGGGAGAAGCCTGTATAATATCATCATTGTCTGGGGGATAATTTATTAACTGTAAAATTCTATTATCCACCAATTGAGGATTCAGTGGTTGCGATAAATCAATAAATCGCCACTGCTCATTTGTTCCTCGAAAATGGGGTATATTTACAAGATCCTCCCTAGTTAATACTCCATACGTCATTCTGCATTTAATTATCTCCCTAGCAATGCTCTCTGTTACCTGAGGGATCTTCAGAAGTTCACTGAATGGTGCAGTGTTGACATTAATTCTACTAATACTAGCCATTTTTGTTATTGCTCTTAGATAATCTTGAAGCAAAAAAAAAAAATTCTAAGTAGACGTGTTGATAAACATTCAAATTATCTGAAATATATAAATTTCCAGCTTGAATTTCAATCAGATAAGCCCTATTAAAATTCAAACTGTCTGAAATCTACAAATTTCATTTTCCTACTAAATTAATTCTTAGGTATTTACCTACAATTTAGCACTGAAAATTAAATCTGAATGTCTACAATCAAAATGGCGGATTTGCCATTCGAACTAAATAGTCGATGATGTGAGCATGAAGTAACCCGAGTGGCTGGGTTCTTACAGGCCCGTCGCCAATTAAAGTACAATTGGGTCTATAGGTTATTCGTATTTTAGGATACTCACTTAATAATCTATTCAGTTCTCTTTAAATTACAACACTATCACTTTTTCTGGCTCAGTAGAAAAGATACGTCTTATCGCTTCAAATCCACTCAACAAGAGAACGGTTCGACCAATCTTCGCCAACTCATCGCTTATTATCGTACGTTCTCGGCGAACTCCGGATTCCTCACGATGCTTCCATCCGGTTGAAGGTGATCGGCCGTACCGTCAATGCAATTTCACAACACTTCTTCTTCTGCCTGACTCAATAAAAAATCTTCCCCGTCATCACCATTCCACATGATTCCACTCTTCAGATATCGAATATTTGTTAAAAATATGGGTTTAGAAATAGATACTTTAAAATTTGTGTGTACACAGTCGTTAACTCGCGAATATTATTAAATTTGCAATTGGGATATCACATTGCTCGCACGGATGACGATGTGATGCGTGTTCAGTTTATATCAATCGTACTGTCACACTTACACTTAACATATCTATTGTATATTCAGTGGACGTTTCAGATAAGTAACAATGAGATATATCCATTTAATTTTGGGGGGCGATAAGTAATTGTAAAACGCATTTTGACCATATTTTCACTTAAAATAAATTAAGCCAATTGTTTTTTGTTGACATTCCTTAATAGGAAAGGGCTGTGGATTAAAATAGATATACCACACTTTTTGTGATGTATGGCGAGATAATTGTACAGTTTGCAGGAGTCCTGTGCTATTGGACTCGACCTACGGCCTCTTCCAATACCACAGGACGCCTGCAGACTGTACAGTTATCTCGCCATACATCACAAAAAGTGTGGTATATCTCTTACCTGTTGTCAATAGATTACTTGACAGGTGTGAATTCTGTCTCGCATGTGTCGTTAGACATCGAGAATGATTTTTTCTACCAACCAAATGTATATTTTTGGTGCTAATTGTTGGTACCAAATGTTGTGCCAATTATTGCATTTTTGGTGTTAAAGTAATTTCGCTGTACAATTGGCACCATGTGTCCGAAAACATGAACACTGCACGAACCAGGAAACAATCCTGACCAATTATGTCAGCACAAGAGATATGCACAGAACGACACACGCCACTGAATGGGTTAATCCATATGACACGAGTCAATATCGATTAACCGATTCACACGCGTGTGTCGTTCTTCGTATTACATGCCTTTACGTCCATGAACACAAGTCTTAGAAGGACACTCAGCAATTGATTTGACAACTATCAACAAAAACAACACATTTTATGGCCAACCAAATTTGAGATGAGAACCTGTGTTACTATTTTGTCAGCTGAGTTCAAATGTGTTATATGTGCCTACTAGCACATAGAACACATTGGAACTCAGGTGGCTATGTTTAGCTATTTCTATCGATTCAAACTGTAACTGCGTTGTACGATTTGTAGAAAATTCCAGTGAAATTTCGCTTCTATTTAAAAATAGTCCGTTAACGATTTCCGTTCCGCACAAATGCACGGAACAGATTTTCATTTTCCGCATGGTATAGTGCTGCTGCAGATGTGGATTACACAGAACAGGCGTGTGAATATCTAAAAAGTCTGTCAATGAATTTATTTGATTTTGAGATTCTTTTTGGGCAGTTTTTAATTCAAACGTCTTCTGCACCAAAAAACGGGATCACTATCCTTCTACTGTTGTTTCATTTTGTGACAGAATTATTTCCCGAAGAACTCAGTTGATTGCAAATTATGTAATTAATAATACTGTACACAGAGCAGCACTTACAGTTACAACTAAAAGTCCTGTCCGGGAAATGCGCACATATAGCACGTTGACCTGCGCGGTAATCTGCGCGTTAATCTACGCGTTATAATCATAATAAGGCTATCAAATTGTGTATATGCGGCCTGTGCACAAGCAATGTTTCAGCCAATGGACCTCCGGGTAACCCGGAGGTCCATTGGCAGAAACATTGCCTGTGTTTGCTATGAGTAACCAGGAGAACCTGCCGTGCTTTGGGTGCCATTCGATATGGCAATTGCGCGCAATTCCTACGTGCAATTAAGCCTAAATAAACGCATATTTGCGTAACAGGACTTCTAGTTGTTTTAACTGTACTCGCGATGTTGTCGTCCAGTGGTTGCAACAGCTATTGGATGTCAACAACTCACTAACGAATAACGGTTTCCAGGTTTTATGTTGCTGTTCAGTCTGTTTTAAAAAGTAGTTACTGGAAATTCAAAAGTGGAAGAAGACGGTAGAGTGGAATGCGATTAGGTCTTAATTCTCATCAACCTTCAAAAATGATAGACGGACACATTACTAATCTGGATCGCTTTTTGTTTCCTTTTTTCAGTCGGTTCAGTCACGATGTTGTACGAGTTTATGAAATCTTCGTCGACGGGTTTAAAACTGTCGCCATGAGATCACGGCCTGCTCATAAAAGAGCAAGTTAGCGAGCTAAAGACACAACCTATGCAGACATGCATTGTCTAACGAAAACCCAACACTCAACTAATCTCTGTCGAAGCGATTAAAATAATCACAAGTTTAAAAACTAGCGTAGTTCTGATTCTAAATTTGGTGGTTAAATATAATTATTATTATCTTTTACTAATTGAAGTGTATACTTTTTATCGAAGGTGATAGAATATAGTCAAAGAACGGAAACAGGCAATGCAGAATGTGAGAAACAAAACAATTAAACGTCCAAAGCTTACAACAATTTAAGTCATTCTGCAATGAGGCCTTGAATGGTATTGTCCCTGTGTTTTGCGTTAAATCGTCTCCATAACAGAAATTAGATGTTCACGGGAATGGAAATGTATAGTTTCGTTCCGAGTTTAATGTTGTATCGTTAAGGTTTAGGCTCGACCTCCAGAAAGAAGGCCCAAATGATTGACGTTTACTCAACCACTTCGACAAATATTAGGTCATTAAGTGCTCCATTTGCTAGAATGATACCAGAGATTTCAAACATTAGTCGATTTATGTCGGAGATTCACTGTTAATGCATGCAGGGTAATATTACTCAGGGGCGGAATTTCACCACCTTTCCACGGCTACCGTAGTGTACACGTATATTACATATAATTTACGCTAACACTCGAGCAATTAAAAGAAATCCAAATCATCGAACTTTATTCAAACGCTATGACCAGGATGGGATTATTACGTGATGAATTCGACAAAAAGATTCGAAGAAATTTCAGATTCAAACTTTAGTCGAAATTGTGGTTGGCCAACGAGATCTATAGTCGTCCAGCATTGCTCAGTTCAATTTTAACTATTTATATAACATGCATTAGATATTTCTATCGTACTAACATGAACGGAAATACAGTTAAAACTAGAAGTCCTGTCACGAACTGTGCGCTTATCTAGGCTTAATTGCGCGTTGGAATTGGGCGCAATTGCCATATCGAATGGCATCCAAATCACGGCAGGTTTTCCTGGTTACTCAACGCAAACACATGCAATGTTTCTGCCAATGGACCTCCGGGTTACCCGGAGGTCCATTGGCTGAAACTTGCTTGTGCACAGGTCATATGTACAGATTTTGATAGCTTTACTATGGCTACAACGCGTACATTAACGCCCAGATCAACGTGCTATTTGTGCGCATTTCATGACAGGCCTTCTAGTTTTAACTGTATACCTTGGGACACACAGATTATCCACCATTTCTTCCATCGACATCCCAAACGACTACGAGTATGAGAACTACTCACGAAGAGAAACCAAGATAGGTCACATAGAGTTGTTTATCAGTATTTCTTTTTTAGTAGTTTTATTTCAGGAAAGTATATTATATATTTAGTTTGTATGTGTGTTGGGAAAGGATTATAAGGAAATAAGGAAGTTTAGGTGAAGAAGCAATCAAGGGTGAGCTTGGGCGGTTGAGGATCAAGGACAGGATAGACTTATTGAAACTAGCTAGGTTATCTTAATTATTTGGTAAATCTCCCCGACAGCCGATGGTGCAAAATAATGTTCCTGAAAATTTTCAACTCAAATATCAAGACAGGGTGGATGGTACAAGAGAGGGAACTAATAGAGAACTACTCATTGGAGATCTCCGACCTAGATGTTGGGGTAAACAAGGGTAAAATAATCGTCAGAGAAAGGGTCATGCAGGATGGTAACCGTAATTGGCGGGAGGGGGGTCAAATCAAATAGGTATTTGGGTGGCCTGTGTGATAAAGAGAAACCTGGTTTTGAAGAGTACCTTGATGGCACATTTGAGGGGTCATTGTTGTTCAAGATGAGGTCGCTGTCCCTGGAGCCGAGGGGAAATATTGAGAAAAACAGTGAAAAGGTGTGCTTACCACGAAACTGCTTGGAAACATGGATAATTAAAGCATCATGAAGCAACAAATTTAAAATTGTTCGGGCCAGGAATCCGAGTACACCGGCTTCCCCCACCCGTGAAACTGTCAGGGTCACGATTAGCCATTGTGCATTAGTATGTGACCTTAAATAAATAAATAAATAGAGGCAAAATCCCCACAAATCATACAAATATAGATAACAAGTTAAACAATAAATAAATAAACTCAAACGATATATTTTACGTTTATAGAATAATTTCCTGATTATTATTTATTCAATGTTTATTCACTTTGAATAAACTATTTTATACCATGTTTACCTATTGTACTATATCTGAAAAGCCTATGTCATAAATTTTGGCTTTACACACCAACCACGGTGAACAAGCCAGCAATGGGATTTCAGTAGTTAAGGTTTACACCTACAGTGGATCTGTATCAAAGTTGACCTCTGGTGACCTTGACCTTAATGCGAACTTGTTTAAATTTATCGCACGTCGCCTCACGAAGAGTGAAATGTAAGTGGCAAGTATTTATTACGTTTTTAAATGCGTTTACGCCATAGGACACCAAAACTTAACAAACATGCATTGTCTCATGTTAATAAAGCATCCATAACTCGAAATGGTATGTTATTATGCTATTAAAATGAAAAAGCGATGCTTAATAATCTGACGATTATGGTATAAATAAAATATACCCAAAGTAGCTTTGTGTACCAAATGTTCACCACTCGTGGTGAAGTGGGGTTAACCGCGCGCCGAAGACTCGCGGTTAACACCACTTCACCACTTGTGGTGAACATTTGGTACACCAAGCTACTATGGGTATATTAGTTTAAACAATATTTATTGAAAAATTTGTTACTTGTATACATTACATAGCAAATAATAAAAAAGGTACAACACAAAATGCACAATAATACACAAGATAACCAAGATGAACAAATAGATCGGTTACAATGTAAAGAAGGGATTCGATTTTGGTAGATATTGCAGAACATGGAATGGAGAGTGAGTTACTATAAAGAATCACCCACATACAGTTAAAACTAGAAGTCCTGTCACGAATAGTGCGCTTATCTAGGCTTAATTGCGCGTTGAAATTGCGCGCAATTGCCGTATCGAATGGCATCCAAAGCACGGCAGGTTCTCCTGGTTCCTCATAGCAAACACATGCAATGTTTCTGCCAATGGACCTCCGGGTTACCCGGCGGTCCATTGGCTGAAACATTGCTTGTGCAGAGGCCATATGTACAGAATGTGATAGCTTAACTTGGGCCATAACGCGTACATTAACGCGCATATCGACGTGCTATTTGTGCACATTTCATGACATGACTTTTAGTTTTAACTGTAGATATTTGGTATCGTACTAACATGAACGGAAATATACCTTGGAACACACAAATTATCCACCATTTCTTCCATCGACATCTCAAACAACTACGAGTATGAGAACTACTCACGAATAGAAGTCAAGATAGGTCAAACAGAGTTGTTTATCAGTATTTCTTTTTCATTAGTTTTATTTCAGGAAAGTATATTATATATTTAGTGTGTACGTGTGTTGGGAAAGGATTATAGGGGCGAAATAAGGAAGTTTAGGTGATAGGTTTCCCAAGTTTACATTTATTTACTTTAGTTGCATTTTTTCGTGTGTTTAATATATTTTTCTGATTTCGGTTATTAGGTCCTATAAATATTTGTAAGCATGAATGGTAAGTGCTCGACGGGTGTCCAGACGGAGGTGAATATGGGTATTACAAGGGGTTAGGAGGGGGTGAGTGGAAGGATGCAGGTGCAGGTGCAGGTGGGGGAGATTGAGGATACACAGGCGTGCAGGCAGTGTGATATGAGGTATGGTGGGCGTCGGCCAATAGATAGTAGTGGGGTGTGTGCCAACTGCAGGGATATTTTACATTTGTTAGAGAAGTGTGTTGGGTTCAAGCAGGAAATTGCGGAGCTGAAGGGGAGGTTGGAGAGGGCTGGTGTATCTGGAGTCACACCAATGAAGGTTACCTATGACGGAGAGGTGGAATGAGGATGGAAGGTAATTGTGGACTCAAGGAGGAAACAGGGAGGCAGAAAACGCGAGGGGGGATGGGGAAAGAAGTCTTGACGTGGGAGTGTAACCGAGAAAGGGAGATCTAGTAGGAAAATTCGGAAGGTGTCGCCAGGACAGGGCTGTGTAGATTCAGGCCAGAGTCGGCGTTAGGCTGCCAACGTTGCTAGGTGGTGTTTAGAGATCAGGTTCAGTGTGTTTGATTCCGATACCCCTGGGGAAGAGAGTGAGTGGGACATTGAGGTGGGAGAGGTGGCTGCTGATGTTGATAGGCCAGATGGGGTATGATGGACGGTGAAGAGAAAGAGGGGGCCGGAGGCATGCATACTGAGACAAGTTGCAAAAGATATAGGAACTGGGGGAAGAAGAAGAAAATTAGTTGTAACGGGGGTAGCAGTGTACATGGGATTGCCAATGTGGTTTGTGGTCCTAATAGTTCTAATCGAACAGTCTTGTGCTTTCCGGGGGCGAAGGTGGATGATCTGAGGGACCGGGTAGATGGTATTGTGGCAGGGTCAGGGTCGGAACCGGTAGTGGTGGTCCATGTGGGGATCAACAATATCAGGGAGAGAAGGTCAGTAAGTTTGGTGTATAGAGGTTTAGTCAGCAAACTGCTAAGCAGGAATACAAGAGTTGTTGTGCCCGGGGTCTTCCTGTCCTTGGAGGTGGGGACGAACGGAACTAAAGGAACTGGAGGACTACTGTGTTGTCCCGGGAATACCGTTTGTCGATCATTGGGACACGTTTTGGGGCAACGCGAGCATGTACGGGCGTGCCGGGCTGCATCTTAGCAGGATGGGAAAACGGGTATTACTGGGGGATACAATTTTACAGGTAGCGGAACTTTTTTGGAGAGGAGCGGGGTGGAAGGCCAGAGGCAAGTGTAACAAGAGTGGACACAGGAGGGGTGAACAAGAGCGAGGTTGACAGAATAAGTTTACCAAGGCTAGCGCCAGAAAACAATGAGACCAATAGGTAGAAGTCAATGAATCTCTGTACCCCGAAAGTGGGTTATAGCAACATCCAGGGACTCCACCGTAAAGTAAGTGAAATTGCGACATTGATCGCGGCAAAGGACTTTGACGTCATGGGCTTAAACGAGGCGTGGGTAAGACACCAGGAACGGGTAGACCAAGTAAGGGGGTGCGTGTGGATAGGTGTAGGGCGAACGGAAGGCCAGAAAATGGGGGGGGGGGGGTAGGCGTGCACATTAAAGAGGATTTAAAACCGTCGCTGATCAAAGACCTGGAAGATGTCAGCACCTCGGCTGAGGTATCGACAGAAATTGGATGGGTAAAGATCAGTCTAAGAAACAAAAGTATTGCCCCTGGGATTGCGTACTGTGCGGTGGTGGGAAGCAAACCCGAGTGGAATGATCGATATACTCAACACTAAGGTGCAATATTACAGAACTAGAAAACAAGGGGCTCGGTATAATTCTGATGGGTGACATTAATGGACACCTAGGTGACAAGGAAGAAGGCATAGAGGGTGGTGACGAGAAAGTCAACAGGAATGGAAGAAATCTAAAGTGTTGAACTTCACAAATGAGCTCGGTCTGAAGATTCTGAACAGGGACGCGAGGTGTAAGGGGAAATGGACCTGGAAGAGGAACGACCAAAAAATCAATAATCGACCTATATTCTCACAGATATTAATTTATGGAGGGAGGGTGATAGGGGTAGAAGTGGGTGATGAGGGTAAAATGGAGGTGGATAGTGATCACAATTTGATTACAGTCACGATCATGGGACAAATGCCTAGTAAAAAGCAAAGGAAGCTTCAAGGAGATTTGGGAACTCAATAGGGATACTGACTGGGCGAAGTTCGAAGAAAAATTGAAACCAAAACTTCCAACCGGACACAAGGGGGGGGGGGGGGAGGGAGCAGTGTCCAGAAGATGGCCGATGCCATAGTTGCGAGCCCTAGTGGGGGCAGGAAAAGAAGTGTGGGAAAGATTAAGGTGCCAACACGGGAACTTGGGTACAGAGTGAACGAAGAACTTGAAAAGGGCCATAAAGGGGAGAAAAGCTAAATGTGCTCTATACAGAAGAAATGGAAAATTTAAGGGGGCGGAAAGCAATGAGGCCACGGTAGCAAAGGAAGAGTACCAACAAGCCACGAAATAAAGTAAATAAGATTAAAGACGACAATCGGAGAGTGCGAAATAGCAGTCTTATTAGGACGATAAGATTGACAGGGGAGGGGAGGGGGGTCGAGTTCGAACGTTTTTTTGGAAATGGGTGAATAAATGTAACAAAGAAGTCATCCACAGAGTATTAAAGTGGATGGCAGAGTTACAGAGGATCAAGATCAAATCGCATTAGAGCTAGTCAAGCACTGGGAAACGGCAAAATTGATGAGCGATGGGACATGGGGAACCCACCGGAGTGTCCGAACCAAGTCGCGAAAATCTATCTGACTTCGTGTGCAGCGAAATTAAACAGAGGGGGTGCGAAAGGTGATTCTCAAAATTAAAAAATGGAAAGGCGGGAGGGGTGGACGCAATGTCCTAACGAGTTCAAAAAAAGGGGGGGGGGGGAGAGGAACTCTTGGAAAGCCTAACTGCCCTATTCAATTTAGCCATAGAAAAACAAGAGGTCATAAATGAGTGGAGAGAAAGCAAAGTGACATTTATTCACAAAATGGGGAAAGAGGTTTTGGATAATAATCGAGGGATCTCTTTCGGTAGCAACATTGGAAACGTTTTCTGTAAAGCCATGTATGGGAGAATAGAGAGGGGTGATTGAGAAGAAGAGTTTTTTTTGGGATGGATCCAAGATGGCTTCAGGAAGGGAAGGAGAGTCACTGACCACCTTTTCACGTTCTCCCAAATGATAGGAATCCGCGAAAGCAAAAAAGAGAAATATGTTTATGGCCTTTTTGGATTTTAAAAAGGCATACAGTAGAGTATGGAGGGAGGGCATGTGGTGCGAACTTGAGGCTCTGGGCTTGGGAGGCGAATTTGTTGGAATTATGAAAGCATTATATAAAGACGTACGGGAGTAAACTTAGCCTGGGTAACATAACAACAAAACGTGTGCCCATGGAGATATGCCTAAAACAGGGATGTATCCTTTCGCCAATTCTTTTTGCATTGTACATCAAAGGTTTAGGAGATGAACTCCTGCATAGCAACGGGGGGGGGGGGGGGGGGGATAGCAGTTGAGGACTTGAAGATCCCAGGGCTATGACGACATGGCGCTAGTGTCAGAAAGTGAAGAGGGGCTAGCGAAAATGCTGGGAATTGTTTGGAAATATGGTAGTAAATGGAGAATCGAACTTAATGAAAGCGAAGAGCAACGTTATACCCGTGGGCCGCAAAGAGGAACCCATTCGAAGGTGGAGAGTTGGGGGAGTGTTGTATTCCGGAAGGTAGCAGCAAACTTCTTAGTGTAGGAGAAGACAGGTGACTACGAGTATCTGGGGGTAAATATAAACGTCACAGGAAGAGGCATCTACCGAAACCACACAAATAAATTAATTCGAAAGGGGAGGCGAATCCTTAACCAAATGAAACTTATAGGGAGAAACAGTTACAATAATGTTTTCGCGGGGAAAACCATTCGGGAAATGGTGGATCTGCCAAGTATAACCCATGGTACGGAAGTGGTACCCCAAACCAGATGCTGTAAAGAGCTTGTAAATCACGCAGAACGATTCAGGCCGGTGGATAACGGGCTCGAGTAATGCCCGCAGCACTAGAAACAATCAGGGGCGAGCTTGGGTGGTTGAGGGTCAAGGACAGGATAGAATTATTGAAACTCGGTGTATCTTAATTATTTGGTAAATCTCCCCGACAGCCGATGGTGCAAAGGAATGTTCCTGAGAATTTTCAACTCAAATATCAAGACAGGGTGGATGGTACAAGTGAAGGAACTAATAGAGAATTACTCATTGGAGATCTCCGACCTAGACGTTGGGGTAAACAAGGGTAAAATAATCGTCAGAGAAAGGGTCATGGAGGATGGTAACCGTAATTGGCAGGAGGGGTCAAATCAAAGAGCTATTTGGGTGGCCTGTGTGATAAAGAGAAACCTGGTTTTGAAGAGTACCTTGATGGCATCTGTGAGGGGTCATTGTTGTTCAAGCTGAAGTCGCTGTCCCTGGAGCCGAGGGGAAAAATTGAGAATAACAGTGAAAAGGTGTGCTTTTAGGTGATAAAAAAGGTGTTACATTACCACGAAACTGCTTGGAAACATGGATAATTAAAGCATCATAAAGCAACAAATTTAAAATTGTTCGGGCCAGGAATCCGAGTACACCGGCTTCCTCCACCCGTGAAACTGTCAGGGTCACGATTAGCCATTGTGCATTAGTATGTGACCTTAAATAAATAAATAAATAAATAAATAAATTGTGGCAAAAAAAACCCCCCACAAATCATACGAATATAGATAACAAGTTAAACAATAAATAAATAAACTCAAACGAGGTATTTTACGTTTATAGAATAATTTCCTGATTATTATTTATTCAGTGTTTATTCACTTTGAATAAACTATTTTATACCATGTTTACGTATTACAATATATGAAAAGCCTATGTCATCAATTTTAGCTTTACACACCAACCATGGTGAACACGCCACCAATGGGATTTCAGTAGTTACATTTTACACCTACAGTGGAACTGCATCCAAGTTGACCCTTAGTGGCGTTGACCTGAATGCGAACTTGTTTAAATTTATCGCACGTCGCCTCGCGAAGAGTGAAATGTAAGTGGCAAGTATTTATTACGTTTTTAAATGCGTTTACGCCATAGGACACCAAAACTTAACAAACATGCATTGTCTCATGTTAATAAAGCATCCATAACTCGAAATGGTATGTTATTATGCTATTAAAATGAAGAAGGGATGCTTAATAATCTGACGATCATGGTAAAAATAAAATATACCCAAAGTAGCTTTGTGTACCAACTGTTCACCACTCGTGGTGAAGTGGGGTTAACCGCGAACCAAGCTACTATGGGTATATTCTATGTGTAACAAATAATTGATTGTCTTTCAGAAGCCTTATGGCCAGGATTGGGCAATTTGAGAAAGATTAAGTAACAACGAAATGTATTTTTTTAAGAATCAGATTAAAAGGATACACTGTTACCTCAATTGACCAACAACCAAGCCCTTAACTACCGAACAATATGGGAGGGTGGGGTGTCAACATTCTGCCCCACTGTCAGCGCATATTGCCCTGCATATATATCATAACACCGTACATATGATATGATATCAAGTGCACTGTAGGGCAGAGCACTCCACACGGGGAGATAAATGAATATATTATAAATAGAATTGTTGAATTTACAAGTATACCTTGGCCTACTTTTGCATTGGCAGCGGGGCATATGATATGAGATGGAAGTTGTACAATACCGTCATATATCAGGTGCACAGTGTGCTCTAGCTGTTCAGCTCTATTCTGTTAGGCAGGAAAACATTCTGGCAAATAATTCGTTGGCAGGGCTGTAGTTGCTTGGGCCGCGCACCGTGGTAACCGGGCAGAATCCCTACTCGGTGCCCTGCGAATATTAGGTCAGAATATTTTTGGGGGTGGTGTAACACCGCTACCCAGCCCCCCCCCCCCCCCCCTCCCAGGATTTACGTCTCTGCCGACAGCAAAGTCGGTCGTCATTAAACCTGTTTCCTCTGATAACCTGACAGTTGTGAAAATTCTCTCGCCTGTGTCGTCGGACAGTAGCGATTTGATGGAAAACGATGCTCTGAAATAATAAACCGCAAAGCATTTGAAACGTTCCTCAGTTATATTCTTGGTGCCAAATTTCGGTGCCAAATGTTGTTTTTTTTTGGTGCCAAATGACTTTTTTAATGCAATTCGCACAACTCGTATCCGGCAGCAGCGAGAACACTGACCGCACTGTGTTATCGTGCTGTCCGGAACCTGAAAGTTATCTGAGACTTCCTATGATTTATTTTCAGAAAGTATTTGTCGTGTGAACAATGTTTCGTAGTGACCAATTCTGCTGCAGCTGTTGAATGTGTCATCGCGAAAATTATAATAAATTGGTTCAGTTGAGATTAACCAAATCAAAATGGAGCGTCCCAGGCGAAACAGAGAACAAAAAATAGCATTTCGTGTGCACGAATTATGATTTCGTTAGCACATATTAGTATTTCCTAAGCACGAATTACTATTTCGAATGAATTAGTGATCCGTGCACATGAAACATTAATGCGTGCGCACGTATTAGAAACATTTTCAGTCCATCTCACTCGGGGGCTCCCCAGTTAAACAAATGGTTTGTTCACATTTATGTATTCTTAGAAATGTAATGAGCTGATATCTGGACAAAAATCACTTTATCAAAACTGCTCGGCGCCAATTTATTACTCACTGTCAGCTGGATAAAATCACGAGTTTAGCCAAGACGCAAGTTGCAGAATAAACTTTTAGTTGGGGTTTGAATTGTGAATTATGCCAACCGGTATAGAAATATAGCTACTGGTAACGAAATTTGCAAACGCACCCCTCCACGGATAGCCGTCGTCCTAAACGATATCCAACAGATACATCAATGTGTCTCGGCAAAATATTGTTACGAAAATGCATTTCCATGCAAAGGATATCTGGAAACTTTATTTGGAGTGAAATTATAACTGAGGATTTTCCATACTTGTTTTTAAATTGTATTCAATTAGTTCTGTGATCTGATAATGGATAGCATAGCGACAATCTTGTTCACTCATTATGTTTCAGGTACAGGCGTCTTATAAGAATCAGATAGATCAGGTAGGAATGAATGCCTGTCGTCTCTAGGATATGAAATAATGACACCGGTGCTGATATAACTAGTGTTCACGTTGTCGGGCGACAATGGTGCCAATTGCTCCAAGCATTGTGGTTTATTATTTGAGATTGACGTTTCGATAATATCGCTGTCTGATGACACAGGCGACACATAATTTATGCGTGTTGACTAGAATGTCCTATGTCCCCTGTGGGACATATAATATTCTAGCACACACGCGACGTTGTGAGAAAATTCGGCAATAAGCGCCCTATTAAATTGTAATAAAATTACCCAGTATACTTGTGATAACTCAAGGGCTATCAGATTATTGAGGAAGCCAGAAGTAATATGGATCTATCAATACAAATATTCAAGAGATTACCCCATGTTTTAATTGTAGAAAACGCAGTAAGGCCCAGACGTTTTGCACTGCAGACTCTAAGAAAACTTATCAGTTTACTGTAAACAAAGAGTAAACAAATCTGCATGTTGATAATTTATACTGTAATTGTTTGTAGATTTTTTTATAGACAATGGCTGCATTATCACTCTATCCAGTAACATTGTTTTCATAAGTACAAGTTTACATAAGACTCCGGTAAAGTGGGATCTGGGACGGCTGGTACAAACCTGGCATGTCACCCGGTACCTGTACCGGTACCGCCGATTCCCTCATGCTCCAACCGGCACCGGTACTAAATCTTTTGCCCCGTGTTACCGGGACAAAATTATTTTATGGGGAAATTCCTAACTGAACGAGGGTAAACAGGCTAATAATTGTGTATGGCTCACTTACACGACTTACTTTCAGCTTATTTGTGAATGAACATATCAAAAAACACTCTAAAGGTCATGTTCTGTCTGCACTACCACCTCGATAAGGCCGATCATTTTAACTTTCCAAACGCGGCATCAAAAAAAAAAATTAAAGCGTCGTCATAGGCTACTTCAAAGAAATTATTATGTGGTGACATCAGAGTAATCATAAAGCAAGATTTTCATACTTTTTGATTCCTTTGATGTCGCCTCGGAATAATTGGTACGATGCCATATTTGTCTTTTCGACCATGGGGACTGGGTCGGTTTAAATACGAATTTATCCCATCTGATGGTGATATCACCCAATTGTTAACTTGTTCCGGTACCGGTTTCGACGGGACAGGCTCTGCCCCGCCCCGGTGCGGGTTATGTTGGTACCTGCTGTACTTTGACATGTCTGGTGCAAACAGTCTTAACTTACCTTGCGCTAACAGGCGACTTTATGAATGGCATGGGGGATTAACTGGTGGCGCCATTCGTCCACTTCTCTTAGGTAAATGGTGCTTCAGGTGCCAAGATTTGATGGGACCATAATAATAAACCACACGTAGCCATGCCCTATATGATCACCGGCCAGGACGGACGTATTCGGCTGATCCGCGAACGTGACTGTGCCAAGTGAATTGTGTGTTGGTGATAAACTTATCGTCTGTTCTGTAATTTTTAACAGGGCTTAAGTCCTAATAACACTTTGTCGAATTAAAAGTTAAGACGCGTTTTCGGTGATATTATTCATGTGAAACTCAGGGTGCTTCAAGAACAGGAAGCTCTGGTGTACTGGTGAAGACGATATTGGCTATAAAGAAATGTTGCTATAGCTCTAAGATTTCCTTTTGGTAAAATAGTGGTGTAGACGATTTTGACTGTGAACAAATGTTGTCATAGCTTTGGTAAAATACTGGTGTAAACGATATTTACGCAAATGATGTTATAGCTCAGCTCATATTTGATAAGATTAGGTAAATAATAAATAATATAGAAACTGTAGTTACATTTTTGATATGTTGATTGAATGCCGCCCGTCCAATGGGACACGTCCCTTGAAAAGGAACCTGGACGTCGTCTACACAAAAGAACCAAATGACACATGATGTGTGTCACAACCCCGAGAGACCCAGTGACCTGACGATCACTGCCATTGCGCTACAATGCCTTGTTATCTAACGTATAATTATGCCTCTTCGTTGTGGACGAACTGAGTTAGCAATTTATCTTTTTAATCTGATCCTTATAAAAAACATTTCTCTATTATTTAATCTTTTTTCTTCTTGCTGTGCCTTTTTTCGAATCCTTCTGGAAAGTATATGCTACCAGTTAATTTGGAGTGAATAAACAATGAATAAATAATAATCTTGAAATTATTTTGTAAATTAAATTATTATATTAACAACATGTCTAGTGATCAATAAACAGTCTCATTTCTTGGTTTAGCAAACACATGAATTTCATCTTCTGTTTGTATCACAACCTCCATATTTGCACGCACGGGTATGGTTTTGCCTAACACCAAGGCGTATCTGACATAACACTACAGTTAAAACTAGAAGTCCTGTCATGAAATACGCACAAATAGCACGTTGATCTGCGCGTTAATGTACGCGTTATGGCCATAGTAAAACTATCAAATTCTGTACATATGGCCTGTGCACAAGCAATGTTTCAGCCATTGACCTCCGGGTAACTCGGAGGTCCATTGGCAGAAACATTGCATGTGTTTGCTATGAGTAACCAGGAGAACCTGCCGTGATTTGGATGTCATTCGATATGGCAATTCCGCGCAATGCCAACGTGCAATTAAGCCTAGATAATCGCACTATTCGTGAGAGGACCTCTAGTTTCAACTGTAATCGTGTTACCAAATACTTAGTTACAAAAGTTTGTAAATCCTACATGGGATGACGGGAATATGACGAAAACAGTGTAAGAGGTAGCCCCCCCCCCCCCCCCCCCCCCCCACACACACACTCCCGCCTCTGTTTTCTCGCAGCCTTACTCCCAACATATAAATCATAGCAGACAATTCTAGAGGAATAAGTAAAGGCGAGTATTACCAATTTTTATCCGCATTGCCCGAAAAATGTTGACGATATGACGTAAATATTTAACTGGGGCGGAAAATTTCAAATATAAATTTCACGCCACGCAGTTGACATTTTAGGTGGATTTTGTACGCACGGTCCCAAATGCAAAGGAGAAAGGTTTTGAAAATCGATTTTTAAATAGCCGGGATATGACGTTAAAACCATCGGGTGAATCATTATAACATTTAAGATATTTTGAACATTTTTTATGAAACACGCAATCTTGTGATTCACGTAGTCCCGTATTTTTAAATGACACAGCTACCAAACACCACGCACAGATTTCTGGTTATTAAATATAATTGCACTTTATTGTGTTGATTTCAAATATAAGCACCCGATGCCAGTTTTAGTTTTTTCCGATACCCTTTTTACGTCACTTCAAATTTGACCATTTTCTCATTAAAACGGCTAATATTGTGACACACATTTCACATCCTCTGAAAGATACAACCTTGATACTTCGAACATACATTTTCGGTTGTCCAAGGTTGATCCATACGGTTTCACTTTTTGTAATGTCCACTCTTCGTTTGAAGAAGGTGGCTCCTAAAAGTGTGTTTTAAAGATTTTAATTTTCAGCTGATTTTTTAGCGTATCATTCTAAAATTTTGGGAATGTAATCTCCAATAAAAACCACATCTCAAAATGTGATATTTTAATCTGTCGTCCAAAAAAGTTCCAAACTGTTGTGGCCGAACACATATCGGCGGGTTATAGTGTCAAAATTAAAAATGCGAAGACTTTTTTAAAAATTTTAGTATGTTGTTCTACTCAAAAATTATGAGATAGCTGGGTTTTTTCTTGTTTTTGTTTTTTGTTTTTATTTATTTATTTTTTTTGTTGGGGGGGGGGGGGGGGGAGGGTGTTTGTTTTATTTATTTATTTATTTTTTTTTTTGGGGGGGGAGCGTTCGATTCAACCACATATTCAGCCTTAAACTTTCGAAATTTTGGAAATATAATCCCCGCAAATTTATCATTTCTAAAAATGTGCTACCACCCTAGCAACTACTCAACAGCTAGATCCGAACTCTGAGGTAATGTGATCGGGTGAAAAATTAAAATGGGTTGGAATTTGTTTCAATTTTTAGTATGTTGCAGGGCTAAAAATTAGGAAATACCTGTTTTCAGCTTTTTGATTTAGCGCCAGTTTTGACATTTTCACTTCACGTCAAAGTTTGCTCATTCATTATATAGTTGTCGAAAAAACTAAGCTATTTAAGGGTTTGTAAAAGTTTTCAGGCGCTCAGAATGCTATGACCATGTTGGACAGATTTCCTAAAATAACACTGACAATTTTGGGACGTTGCACACGGACGTTTGACCTCAGTTTACTGTAAACGCACTGTACTATTATTTCGTTGTGAGATACTCTCGGCCTTCAAACGACAAGGGGCTACGTGGGGCACGTTATCCAGCGGCTTGGTGCGCTAAAAGGTAGCATACACCTTCTCCTCGCTGTTTGGCCCACTCGGTGATGGGCGTATTTCGTTGAATGGTTTTCTCGAAATTAGCTTGCGATTTCAAAATAATCTAGCAAATTACTTTACGATTCTTCTGAAGGAATAAATGATTTAGGTAATCTCTTACAGGGTGTCTAAATTGGCCCTCTTTACCTCACATTGTAAGATGCACTGTCAAACAGCAACCGCATTCTTATTTGACAGGAGTGCTTAATCCCGGGAACGGGAGTTTTCTGGTTTTCGTTTTAAAAGTCAGTCACGATATCGGGAATTTATCGGTTATCGTTTCTGAATATCAGTCCCGATACAAGGAAAATGCATAGGACAGAAGCGAGAATCAAAGGTTGCGTTCCGCAACCTCTAATTCCCGATTCTAGTCTATGAATTTCCCTGAATTAGTACCCATTTTCAGAACCGGTAACCGGTAAATTCCCGTTCACGAGATTAAACCATAGCTCCAACAGCAGTGCGGACTCGGAATAAATTCATATTTGTCATAATCTCATAAAGTATAACACAGAAAGAAAGATACTATGGTCTATGGATTTAACGGGTATCGTGATTGCCTTTCAGAGCTTGGAGTCGCAGAACTGTGAAATTCCTGTTCCCGGTATTAAGAATTAATTCTCAGATAGATTCCCGAGATTGTATCATAAGAAGAAGTTGTTATAAGAGATGAGAATTAAAAGTTTATGTAATTCAAAATATTACTATCCACCACTTACCCAAAACCAACAAGTCGAGATGATTCCATTTCAATGAAATCTTTCCAAATTCAATTTTACGAAGCGTCGATAAAAGCAATAGCAAATATTGGATAAACGAAATTAAATTTTAGGTTATATTAAAACAACCAGCCGGCAACAACGTTAGAATTATGTTAAACGGGAGAGAGAGGGAGGATTGGGGGGGGGGGGGGGGGGGGGGGGGTAGGGGGAGGGGGTGAGGGGCTGAGCAATTTCTATTGAGGTTGTTAAAGACAAACCGTCTTGGGATTTTTAAACCACATATATACAGTTAAAACTAGAAGTCCTGCCATGAACTGTGCGCTTATCTAGGCTTAATTGCGCGTAGGAATTGCGCGAAATTGCCAAATCGATTTGCATCCAAAGCACGACAGGTTCTCCTGGTTACTAATAGCAAACACAGGCAATGTTTCTGCCAATGGACCTCCGGGTTACCCGGAGGTCCATTGGCTGAAACATGCGTGTGCACAGACCATATGCACAGAATTTAATAGCCTTACTATGGTCATAACGCGTAGATTAACGCACAGATTGGCGTGCTATTTGTGCGCATTTCATGACAGGACTTCTAGTTTTAACTGTACATTACAAGGTTAAAATGCAGTGCTGGGGGCAACATAACCACATACCTCTTAGTACTAATGTTCAAACCGCGGTGTCAGCTGGCAGTAAGACCATTCTCCTATGCTCACTTGGAATATTTTGTTCCTGTTCCGTATTCTCTATTTTCAGTACGTTTTGCGTATCAGCGAAATTTTCGTACATATATAATCAACAACAAACGCGCGATCTCGCCGAAGCGGGGTCGCACGTAAGTTGTAGCAATTATTTCCGTGGAATTGTTTTTTTAAGATGGAAACAGCAGGCTGTTCTATTCAAATTTGTATGCCATATGCGCTATTTTCCGTAGATTCGCCGCTGCTACAAACACAATTTTCCGATTAATGTCCATTTTGGGTTGGATAAGAATCATGGCATTTGTCGAGAAAATTTGTGCTTGTTAAGTACCAGGTTCGCCTAAACTTATCGAACCCGCCTTCTTGATAATTTGTCAGTTCTAACGAGGAAACCTTTGTGGGCATTGTTCGCAGGTGGTACTATTGATTGTTATAACTGCAGCTTTTATGCAAAAAGCAGCTCTCCGGACTGTAGAAGGTAAGGCTAGTTGCCCTGCTCACTTGAGGTACCTATAGGATATGGTGGCACCTTAAATATGAGTTGGTATTTTTCTGTGAAACCGTACACAGTAGTAAAGACCAATTGAAGGTATTTTGCACAGCAACACCATGTTCGAGCGACACAGGTCAAGGCCAAGGTAATGGGAAAACTTAATTATCTCACAGACTGTATTTGTCTGTCAGAGTCATAATTCTATAATGCTTGGGTAGGGATTTCCCCCAAAAATCACACAAAGGTGAAGACCAATGAAAGGTCTGATGCAAAGCAACATCAAGCTCGAGTGACAAAGGTCAGGGTTTCAGAAATATGAAAACTTAACCCTTTACCCTACGAATCGGCCACATCCGCCCGAGTAATATGCAAATTCAGCAGCTGAAAAATATTATTTTTCAAACAATTTCAACAAAACCATATCATGTGACCCCTCTCTGGAACGAGGTCGACGAGCTCGTTCCAGTGAGGGGGCCATATGATATGGTTTTGTTGAAAGTTTTTGAAACGTTTTAAAACTGATATTTAAAATAAATGTTGATATCGTCTGCGTTGGGTAAAGGGTTAATTCATTCACAGACTTATGTGCCCATAGTCATAATTCTATAATTCTTCTTTAAAAAAGCTGTGTTGGTAGGCACATGGTTAACATTGTCAAAAAAACTCAAACAATTAAAGTGTGCACTGTCAAGAAACCAGCAGTTCATTATTAAAAACCTTTCTGTCGATTTTTAATTTTGATTCCTCATCTCTTCTCTTTATTGCTAGACTTTGCACAAATGGTCTTCCGCAGAAATGAATGAAACCAAAAACTGCTTCTCCGAAATCATACACATTGCTAGAAAAATGCCATCAATAATACAGATAAATAAATTTACTGAACTCCATGTACCAAACAACTCTTTTGTACCTTAACTCTATTATCCATTCAGAGACGCATCCTGTCATTCATTTTGCAACTACCGGAAACCTAAAACTACTAATTTCTCAATTTATAAATTACTGCTTCTCCTTATATCTACTACACGCATTATGGAGCTTTGTGTGTGCATCTGCAACTGATTGAGAAACAACCTTGTTAGTAGGTGTGAGTCTGAACAAATACACAATTACACAACAAACAAGTCTCTTGTGATATAAACAAGTCAAGCTTTTAAAACACCCTCGATGCACTTCATTTTTTCTCCAGAAAGACAGCAAACATCATCTCAGGAGTTAGCAGCCATAATTTCATGTAATATAGGACGAGGGTGGATACCCATTATATGGTCACAGGATGATATGGTGAGCACCAATACAGCATTTAATAGGCTGAGCAACACCAAAGGACAATCTTCCCAGAGTCAGGTCAGTTTGCCCTGTAAATAAATTGAATACGCTTTAAATGACAAGCTTCCTTAACCCTTCCATTATGATTTTTCCACTATTTATTATATCCTGATTGTAATGTCAAATTAGGTCATGGCTGCTTCTCGGCAGCAATGGTTTTATTTGACAATAAACTCAAGAACTGATATTCATTGATTTGTTATGAGCATTCATTATATTTTAATTGCTTTACAAAAGATAAGGAAAAAAATATTTATTTGGCTGACAAAGTGGTCTTCTGCTCGCACCCTTTCGTCATTCAAAATCCCTGTGTGCGGGGTTTCATTGTTTAAAAGTTAATATGTGTCAGTTTACAATTTATCCATGCATGCATTTAAAACCAAAATAAATAAATAAACTAAATTCCACTCCTGGGGGAAAACATTATCTCTATTTTCGAATAAAGCCATTCAGATGTCGTTGTCAAAAGAACTTGCACAACAGTGCAAGTCGAAATAAGTTGTAACATAATTGCAATAAACTAAGTATACTGCTGCTTGTGCACTGATAAGACCAGAATCTGACACTTTCTGGAAAGCTCTCACAGAGAGATTTCCAGAAATAATGTCAGTTTCTAGTATTATCAGCACTGGAAGAGAAATATACAGTGTTTATAGAGGTTATCCTACAACTTCATTTCGACTTGTACTGTGTCCCAATTGTAGTTGCATCCATACGTATATGGTTCTGTTAAGAAAGTCCCAGCATATTAGTCGCTTTGATGACATTTGACAGCGACGTTCAGATGTATTTTATTAAATTCGATACCTTATGTACTATAGTGAGCACCAAATTCAACACAAAACGATTCATTCCAGTATTATCGGAGATTTGGCCAAAGTTCGGGGGCAGCCGTGACCTGGTGGTCGCAGTTTTTTTCACAGTCTTGTTTTATTGTTTTTTTTTATTCGTATTTAGCTTCCCATTTCTACAGTTTTAAAGCTGCACTCACGACATTTGGCACAAATATTAATGACAATCTTAATTGGAAGGTAGAGGTACCAAAGGTTAGATTTTCGACCTTTATCAAAAACAGTTTATAGTGCCAGTCCTCATTTTGCCCATGCTGTCAAGGAATACCGACACAGGGAGGGGATTGAGCGTATGGACTGGCCAGCAAGATCCCCTGACCTCAATCCAATCGAACATGTCTGGAGTGAGTTGCAGCTTTCAAATTCATCCCGGACAGTTCAGCCAAGAGGTGTCCGGGAGCTTGGTGCCATGCCGGTCCAAGAATGGAACAACATCCCACAAAGGACCACAGGAACCTGACAGGGAGCATGAGAAGGAGTTGCCAAGCTGTAATTAACAGTAATGAGTCTCAAACTCGATACTGAACCCATACCAGTTCGCTCCGTCAACGTTTTGGCAAACTGAAAAATTTCCTCTTTTACCAATAATATCCATTTTCATGGTTATCGTATTCAAAAGCTAAAAAATAATGTCAAACACAAATAAAATCTTAATGTCTGTACTTAAATAATTAAAGATATAATTAAATAAAAAATACATACACTTTTCATTACAATATTTCATCTAAAACGCACAACAGGTAGTTGGATATACTTGATGCTTAGCAAACTTTGAGTAGTATATTATGTTGAAGAGCTGAAAAAATTAGGAGATAACTGTTTGGCGGTTCTTCGATTCCATGTTATTATTGACGTTTTACGACACTTCAAATTTGAGGGTTATTTTGCATTTCTGATAATGCACAGCTCAGTACAAGTAAAATACATAGCTCTGAAATTCCACAGGCCTTTACTTTCATCATGGCACTATAAACGCATTTAGAACAATTTCAAAGTTAACTCTTCATTCAAAACAGCGTCAATTATTCCATTTTTATCAATATCTACCAGTGTCTTGCACGCTCACACTAGAGATTTTGGACATTTATTCAGCAGAAAACATATATAAAAGTGCCATAACTTTCAGCCGACGAGCAGTTCGTCTGGGGCTGCTGTTGGGGTGACGTCAGAGCATCAAAGTCCGGAAAATCAAAGTTTGTCCGATTTATCTAAAATTTGAGTATGTTGTAGAGCTCAAAAAATAGAAAAAAAAATGCTGATGTGGGATGTTCAGCGTTTTAACATTCCTTTATGTTTTTACACCCTCTCTTATTTTGTGACAACCCTACGTCACAAACTGCGAACATATTCCTATAAACAGTAAACACGCATCACAAGAGATAGTTGGTAGGATGTTGAGGCACAATGTACGCTTACTGACGCAACAAACTTGACGTTGTGACGTCAAATGTTACGGCGGTGAAAGAAACGTAAAATTGAATTCCAATTTCGGGTGTTTTGACCTTGTGACACTTTAGCTGTCATTGTCCCAAACACAAAGTTGAAAACATTTTGAAAATCAGACCTCACACACAGACGGAGGTATGATGTAAACAACGTCGGGGGACCACCCCTCACATTTACTGACAACCAAGCGCCAAAACTATAAAATGTTGCACTAACTTCATATCACCGGGGGCTAGAGAAATAATTAAAGTCAATCATTGCCAGTTGTTATCCACATTGTCCAAAATTGTTGATGCTATGACAAACATGTCTATTGAGGGAGGAAAAGTCAAATTTTAATTTCGCTGTACGACGTAGAAATCTTGAGACATTTTAGTACTCGTGGTCTCAAATACAAAACTTGAAACATTTTGTAAATCACACGTCAGTAACCACACGTATGACGTAAAAAACACTGGCGTACCAGTCTTACGTGTTTCTATATACATTCTCTTTTCAACAATAGACATGTTTCAGTCGAAGGTGCAGTGTTATGAATACTTCTGTTTATAAATAAAAAAGTGACGAGTTTCCGGTCCAGTTTCGAGAGAAAGATATGAGATATAATATGTACTATAAACGACACAATTATTGTTCATTGCGAGACAAAACACACATTTGCAAATCAGATTCACAAATGGCACCTTTTTCTATTAGAAATGCGATTATGTGTCATTTAAACTATGAACCCTTTGCTTCATCATGCAGTGAATAATCGTATGTGCTTTATACAATCTGAGCTGAAGCCGTTAAAAAATGGAGATCGAAGTGGCCATCTACCACAGGGTTTGATGCCCAAAAAGGATATTTTCATGTGAAGGAAAAAAAGAAACTCAAAACTCGTTGAAATTTGAAAAGATAATAATAAAAAAGATTATCGACAACTTGATATAACTGGACAACCAACGCGTTAAAGTATACGATGAACTATAGACACAGGTAAGATAGATTGCTATCAGTTATAAACTGTTATGTAAAATTAACGGCTGACAAAAATCATTCAACAGGAATCTCTACATCGTATCTGATTTCAATAGACATTTGATAGAGCAGGTCCCATTGGATGGCATATGCTGATATGTCAAATGGGTAAGAAAGAAGTATAGGATAGTATTAAAAGCTTTCGTTTCTGACGATGGCAAAATCTATTAATTAACCCTTTACCTAACGTGAAAAGCAGACGACACTTGCAAAAAAAAATCTTGAATAACTATTTTTTTTCATTTTTTGTCTCAAAAACATAGGTTATGACCCCTCGTTGGAACGAGCTCGACGAGCTCGTTCCAACGAGGGGTCATAACCTATGTTTTTGAGACAAAAAAAAATGAACAAAATAGTGAAAATTAATGGGCGATTTTTGAGAATAGCGCTGGCCTGTTTTGGCCGTTACGTTGGGTAAAGGGTTAAAAGGAGACTCTACATCGCATCTGATTGCAATACACATTTGATAGAGCTGGTACCATTGGTTGGCATATGCTGATATGTGAAATGAATAAGAAAGAAGAATGGGATAGCATTTAAAACGTTCGTTTCTGAGTGGTGGGGGACAGAAGGGCGGAGAGGGACCAACATTTGGGGTCCAGTTTAATCAATGCCTTCTTATGTGTATATGAGAATCGTCACAAACCAGTTCATGACCAAAGAGTTAATATGTATCCCCTTCACCGAAGGGAGACGTTTTGCTTTACCCTGAATTCTTCTCCTTCTCGTTGTTGTTGTTGTTGTTGTTGTTCTCCTCCTCCTTCTTCTTCTTCTCCTTCTTCTTATTCTCATACAACATACAACCGTATCCGAGCCAGAACTTTTTTATCTTTTGACCTAGGTTTATGATATTTATCATGTGGGTGTATCACCATGAGACGATGTGTCGCGTACCATCAAGACCCACATACGACATTGACCTTCGACTTCAAGGTCAAATCCTTGATTTTTTGGTAAGTAAGCTTGTCCGGGCAAGAACCTATTTATCTTTTCATCTCGGCTTATCATAATTGGCATGTGGGCATATCACCATGCGACGATGTGTCGCGTGTCATCCTGACCCACATATGACATTGACCTTTGACTTCAAGGTCAAATTACTGATTTTTTGACAAGTAAGCCCTGTCCGGGCAAGAACTTATTTACCTTTCACCTTGGCTTGTGATATTAGGCATGTGGGTGTATGACCACGAGGCGATGTATCGCGTACTATCATGACCCACATACGACCTTGACCTTTCACCTGAAGGTTAAATTATTGATTTTTTTTTCTTTTGACCTAGGCTTATGATATTTGGCATGCGGGTGTATCACCATGAGACGACGTACCATCATGATGCACAAATGATACTAACCTTTGACCTCAAGGTCAATTATTGATTTTTCGCCCAGTAAGCTTGTCCGGGCAATGACTAATTTACCTTTTTCACCTTGGCATATGGTATTTGACATGCGAGTGTATCACCATACGACGATGTGTCGCGTACCTTCTTGGCCCATATATGACATTGACCTTTGACCTCAAGGTCAACTTACTGATTGTTTGGCAAATAAGCTTGTCCGGGCGGGATTGTTTTACCTTTTGACCTTGGTTTATGATATTAGGCATATGGGTGTATCACCATGAAACGGTCTATCACGTACCATCATGGTCTCTACATATGACCTTGATCTTTGACCTCAATGTCACATTATTGACTTTTCTTAACCTTTTGACCTAGGCATATGATTTTTGGCTTGAGAGTGTATCACCAAAAGACGACGTGTCGCTTGACCTTTGACCTCAAAGTCAATGTGCTTGATGGAGCTGGAGTACACTGACGTTCAGTGACTAATTGACCTACTCTAGCACAAACAAGGCTCAAACTCCTATCATATTGGTGACCTTTTACCGCATGTTATAATTATTAATTTTTTGGCAAGTAAGCCTGCTGGGGCAAGAACTTTTTGTTTATCTTTTCACCTAGGCTTATGATATTTGGCATGTGGGTGTATCAACATAATACAACATTGTATTGTGTATTGTTGTGATGACAGATGGCCTTGATCTTTGACATCAAGGTCAAATTATCGAATTGTTAAGCTAGGTTTATGATATTTGGCATATGAATGCAACAGCCAGGCTGATGTGTCACATTCTATCTCGAACTTCCATGATATTGACATTTGACCTTTAATTTGATCTTTGTTAGTCGTAAGTTGGAAGCATGGAACTTATCGAAGGGTGACATGTGTTTCAGTTCACTAAAACAGTTCACTATGTTTTTTATTGTTACTAAAGCTAGAATTACAGAACACAGATTTTCTGGTATAAGATACAGTTGAAACTAGAAGTCCTTCACAATTAGCACAGACAATGCTCGTTAGTTAGTGAGCTCCTTACCGCAGAAGAATGAAGTAGTCTGAAATAAACAAGAACGTTCGCGCTGTTCAATGCAAAATTGTATGCTCTATTAGGAAGGTCGGTAGTGAAATCACGAACTGAACCGATCAAACAGACGGAAAATATTAAGACTACAATATATGGAGGGTAGCTTACTACTAAATCGTTGCGGGATAGATTTTGCACTCAGTAATTATTTACAATTTCCGTGGACAAGACACAAGAAACACTTACAAGCTTCCATAACATGGACCATCAGGTTGCACCCGGTGGTCCATGTGATGAAATGTTATAAGCGTTTCTCGTGCTGTTATGAGCAATTATAAATACTTTTCGAGTGGAGAATACATAGCGATGCGGTTAGGTGGTAATCCACTCTCTTCATTATGTATATGTAGACGGATTTTAATATCTGTTTACATATATATGTCCCAGTAGAGTTTAGGACTGATGCACAGTACGTGGAGAGTGTATTGTCACTAAATCATATTTATTTGTTGCAAAGCATAACCAGCACAAGCAAAGTTTCAACCAATGGACCTCCGGGTTAAACCCGGAGGTCCATTGGCTGAAACATTGCTTGTGTTTTTGTCGATATTTATAACATTTTAAAGTTACAGCTTGGGTGATAACTCCACTCCGCGGGTGATTTACTTACAATTCACTCTTCACGTACTGAAAATGATATCTATTTACTAATATGGAATTGTTGGACATACTGTTTTTCTACATGAATTGAGTTACGGCTAATGGGTCATTTTGAGTGCACTTACTGATACTTCAAGATAATGCACAATACGGGGGCATAACGTCTAGTTTCAACTGTGCAGAACGAAGTTCGAACACTTGTATCCCCTTGCCATCTACTAAATATTTATACATTGTGGTTAAGCGTGTAAAGACATTGAACACCACCGTCGGCAAAATGACTCATCTATCAGTGACGACCGCGATCGAACATGTTAGTTTTAACATTTCCTTTAATCATCTCATCAGATTAGTTCATTAAAGCTGAACTTCTCTTGTTCATACAGGATGTCCTACTGATCCATTCATGATACTTTGTAGCTTCATTTCTGTGCTGTTTACTTTTGATAATATTTGATCCAACAGAGCCTCATTTTCGCATCCTGTAACCTGAGATGGTTTGAATTGCAACATTACTATTGCATAAGTCAGAATAGTACCAAGTGTCTGAAAAAAGACCAAAAACAAATTGAAATATAGTATGCTGCATTTACAATAGTTGTTACGTGTTATTCATTTCATAACCGATGCATGAGTTAAAAACAGGGATAGCGTTGATAGCGACAGCTGGATGTGACTTTTATAATTACTTTTATCACAGTATCACCGCCCACACACTCCACCTTATGTTCTACTGAACGCGAGGTAGGTGTAACCATTTTCTCCATTCCACAGAAGTGAGAGAAAAACTGCTTACAGCCATTGCGCTGCGACTACATGAATGTTAGAAACAAACTAGTCGCTGAGTATAACATATCACCGTATGCATTGTAATCCGCCGCATATCAAATCTGCCAGAGCTCCTGAAAAGAAGGGTTTGGTGGAATGCAAAACTGAGAGAGAACTCTAAAATAAGCATGTTTTAGTAGATTTACCACCTGGTAACAGGGGTGTAGCTGCAGGGGTAGGGGTGTGTGATAGCGTTCGGAGGGCACTGGGTCCCTAAACATTCCGCTGGCCCCACAAAACATGGGCCCAATTCAAGTTTCACACAACACAGAATCCTAAAATTGTCTCCAATATAGGGGCTACACACGCTACACATGCCTTATATTCGCTCTTAGACCACTATATTTTCTAACGTTTCGTTGGGGGTGTGGGGCTAGTACTACCTATGACCCTCCGTTCGTTACCCCCTCATCTCATCCCTATGTAGGGAAGTGGAATGAGGGAGATCCAAACGGATGGTCTTAATTAGGACTGGAGAAGACCCCGGGAAACCCTACACAACGACCTTTCTAATATCATCCTTGCCCCCCCCCCCCCAAAAAAAAAACAAAAAAAAAAACAACTTGTTAGGACACCCCCTATTATAGAATCCAGGCTACGAGCCTACCTATTACTGCATCTTCAAAAATTAGGCGGCCGAAGATCAGCTGTTCAGTGACGTGGAGAATTTGGGTTTATTTTATCGGTACTCTCAATTCGGTCATTCACCCAAATGATCATAACAAAAGTATTCTGTTGTCTATTAAAATTTTCTGATCAAATAACACAGGATGTACTTTGATATCTACATATTGCGTGTACATGGAATTATTCTATATCAGACCATGAGCAGGAATTATTTCACTTTAAAGTAAAAAAAAAAATTACTCACCGCTAGAATACTCGATTGGTCAAGAACAAACAATCCATATATTGTTATACCAATGGGCTGTCCAGATAGTCTTGACATGAAGATAGATATCTACAACAAACGCATTTTGTTAACGAAATAAATAAGTTTCTAAGAGAGCTATACATGACAACAAACAATGACGTATACTAATAACTATTTTAGAATGATGTTTCAAATAGAACTAAAATATGCCTGTCGCTTATCATACCAAAACCGCTTTATCGATCTTTGTCACTTTTGTGCAGCCATAATATCTCACCACGCATACACTCATGTACATATATATACCCCGAAAAGACAGATCTCCTTGGGAGTGTCTGCTTTGAATATTATTGGGGTTAATAACTAACGCCATAGATTTAATGCACTTGAGAAATGCAAAAAAACATACAGAAACGTTTTCTTCGAAAACTGCGAAGAATTTAAAGACAAAAAATTAATTTAAAAATGTGATGTCATTATATACAGATTTTACTGAAAAATGAAGATACAAAGTTTGAAAGCTAATAATTTTTATTTAAATTTATTAAACTTGGTGACGTCTTTTAGGGTCGACATAAATCACTAATTCGGTTTAATAAATAAATTTATAACATATACTCCATTATAATATTGCCCTCGAATATCAGTAAACACACTGTAGTTTAAAACAAATGCTTGACTCTCAGAGGTCACTGACAGGGAGTATATTCTGATCACATATCTCCCACAATAAACATTGTTGTAGTTCTGTATGCTAAAAATGACAAGCTGTCGAAAGAAGGCACTTCTTAGTACACAGGTTACTAGACTTATAGTTATTACTAATTTTTGGTGGAAAGTGTTGATGCTGACAATGTTTCGCCGTATCCACTCCCCGCTTGCGACACAGATTTGATGCACCAATAAACAACCACTATTTTCAGCTGTGTAAAGCGTTGCAAACAATTACGTGTGGATGCCTCAATATGTCAACTGATTCAATTCTCCAACTGGTGTTTTGAAGGCCAAACCCGTAAAAATTCAACATCATGGCCACTTTGTTTAAAACATCATATCGACGAAGGCGTATCCCCAATAGAACATGTATGTGTGTTTTATTTTATTATACAAACCAGTGTTCATAAACTACAAACAATGATTTTATTTTCAAATTTGGGAGCAAACTGGTGAACTGTAAAGATGAAATCATGTTTTTAAAAACAGAAATGTAGGTTACGGCGTATTATGTTTCTTCTATGGAAGGGAAATGTAACAAAAAATATGTAAATTGTAGAGTGTCAGTTCTTCTGTGATCCGTGTTGTTATACCAGGCCTGTGTGTATGTCAGTCCGCTTGTCTGTCAGGTCGCCAGGTCGCCTTTACATATCGGGCCCCTCCGTACCACTGCATATTAGTTTGTCTGATATGTATGTGCCTATGTGTACCTGTTTGTGTGGGCGTGTGCTTGTGTGTGGGTGCTTATTTGTGCCATAATAGAGGTGTGTTCGCCACATTCTATAACTACTGTTAAAACTAGAAGTCCTGTCACGAAATGCGCACAAATAGCACGTCGATCTGCGCGTTAATCCACGCGATATGACCATAGTAAGGATATCAAATCCTGTACATATGGCCTGTACACAAGCAATGTTTCAGCCAATGGACCTCCTGGTAACCCGGAGGTCCATTAGCAGAAACATTGCATGTGTTTGCTATGACTGACCATGAAAACCTGGCGTGCTTTGCATGCCATTCGATATGATAATTGCGCGCAATTCTTACGCGTAATTAAGCCTAGATAAGCGCACAGTTCGTGACAGGACTTCTAGTTTTAACTGAATAATCCTCTATGATCAGCCCACATGCTTGCATAGCTGAATTGCGTATCTCACTCCTTACTCCTAGAGTGCAGATCATATTCATTCCAGTGTAACTTGACTGGAAGTATTTCGTGTCATAACGGCAGTGTCATGTCATTTTTGTCACATTACTTAACAAGAATAACAATTACAGAACTTCTATTACTACTACTATTACTTGTGTTATTGCTAATATCAGACCACCTATTGCTACTACTACGTCCATAATGGAGGCATCCACTTTCTTGAGTTATTTACTGTCAACTTCATTTAAACGTTTTTTTTCTAACCAGTTTTAATTTGTGAGACGAATTCATTGAATCCTCTACATTGGCAAGTATCTGTGGTATATGCGTTAATTACATGCTTGGCTAACAACAGTTTTTAACATGTGAAATAAAAGGCAAAACAGTCACTTTGTAACAAACCTATTTTGGGGACATACTTTTTTAGCTCAACTGCACTGCTCTGGGGCCGTAGACCCATACGTGTAGTGGAACAGGGTTAGACGCACGCATGTCCTGCAATAATGATGGATATTAAGTGCTGTGATAAAATAGCTGACTAGAAGTTTGATCGGATGGCGACTGAGTCGCGATCCGATCGATATTGTCTGTTTGCTTTTAACTACACGGCAGTGCCGAATTTCACCCGTCGGTAAAGAAATGAGCGGCCATTCAACTTTTACTTTGTTGGGTATATATAGAATATACCCATAATAGCTTGGTGTACCAAATGTCCACCACGAGTGGTAAAGCGGTGTTAACCGCGAGCCTTTGGCGCGCGGTTAACACCACTTCACCACGAGTGGTGAACATTTGGTACACCAAGCTACTTTGGGTATATTTTATTTACACCATGATCGTTAGATTATTAAGAGTCACTATTATTTTTTCTCGATTTTATTGAGCAGCAGATACATACGTGAGAGTTTGTTTTTTGTTTACATGAGCATCAGTGGTCGGTACTTCCGCTGTCAGTTTTATCACCGAAACGAAATGAAAAAAGAAACTGAGCCTTTTTCGTTTTAATAACATAATAACATACTGTATTAACTTATCCATGCTTTATTAACATGAGACAATGCACGTTTGTTATGGCATCTTATGAGGTAAACCCATTTAAAAACGTAATAAATAATTGCCACTTTCATTTCACTCGTCGCGAGGTGACGTGCGATAAATTTAGACAAGATTGCATTCAGGTCGATGCCACCAAAGGTCAACGTAGATGTAGTTATACTGTAGGTGTAAATGTTTACTATTAAAATCCCATTGCTGACATGTTCACCACGGTTGGTGTGTAAAGCTAACATTTATGTCACAGGCTTTTCATATATAGTAGAATAGGTAATCATGGTATAATCTGATATATTATGCATCCAACCTGTGCTGTTAAGCAGGCATGACTAGAACTGATGAAAAGTCCATCCACAGTTAACTCAAGAAATCATTGTTGAAAATCTTCATTCAGTTTACTCGAGGGAAATATTTTATTAAATCTCCCAAAATTATCCCCATTTCAGGGTCCAGAGAAATCCTGTCCTTCTGGGATGCTATTTTGGTTTGTTTTCCTCATTCAGGTTTGATTTCGAAGTATTTGTATAGAACTTCGACCCACTGATGTATACGTGTGTCGTGATCGGATCGAGAAAAACACCTCTTTTGTGATCACAGTACCATATGTGCGCATGCTGGGTTGTGAAGGTCGGGGTGCTCAAGCTGACAAAAAGAGAACTGGCAGACATTTCCTACTGAAACATTTTTTCGTCGTTCAATGTGCAGCTGGAATGTTGTTTCTAAGCATATATATTGATCCTATTGAGTTTCAAACGTGACAAAACATACATCATTGATTTGACGAATGTTGAGTTTTGCTACTGGCAATAACTGACCGGTAATGAATAAAGATGTTCGTTCCTCTCTGGGCTCCAGCTTAGTCCTCACAAAATATTTCACGAAAGCCTTTCTTTTTTTCTTATAAGCCAGACAGGTCAAAAAGTTAAAGGGTATTTTAATCTAGAGTTCGTTAAACTGAATTCGTAGTTAACTGTGTTTGCAGTTTCGACATTCATGTTGCTGCATGTTAGAGTGAAAGGGATGATTGACTATCTTTTGCATTCTACATCAAATAAGTTCACACTAAATTACCAATGGGTTTGAAGTGTATTGATCAAAAAAAGCTTCTCGTTGTTTCCTATATTCATCATTTTTACCTAACGTGTCTGAATTTATGGTCGTCCAATTATTGGTTGGATTTCTAAATTGCCCACATAATGGCCAGTGTGATTAAAATGTTGTGCTACCCAACTGGAGCGGCAGCATATTGCCGACAATATCTTGTTTCTGACACGCATTCGAAATTGATTTTGAGGTTGACTAATATACCGTTTCCTACAGAGTTTACAGGTGATAAGGTAAGCCACATTGGATGAATCATGTTCTGATAATGATTTTTCGTCCGTTCAGAAGACAAGTCTTTTTATAAAGTATAAAGCTATGCAACCCACAACGAGGCTTTCTGTAATGAACCACTGTGGCACTACAATTGTTATGTCCAAATTGTAATGATTCCAAATCCTTAATTTCTCCAGGAGTGTCTATTTTTAAAAGTAAGAGACTTTAGGCCACGATAAAAGTGCATATAGTACCCCTAGATCTCTGGAGTCAAAGAAGCCTCATACAGTACGTGGAGAGTGTATTATAACTAAATCACCCGCAGAGTGGAGATTCCAACCAAGCAATAATTGCAAATTTGTTGCAAAGCATAAGCAGCACAAACACAGTTCCAGCCAATGGACCTTCGGGTTAAACCCGGGGGTCCGTTGGCTGAAACATTGCTTGTGTTTTTTTTTCGATGTGTACACAATTCGAAAGTCATAGCTTGGGTGATAACTCCACTCCGTGGGTGATTTAGTTACAATCCACTCTACACGTACTGTAGAAGTTCACCTTGTCACTAGGGTTGTAGTTATAAAAGACGACATTTGATTTGATGATTCCTTTATATGTATGTGGTGGATGAAATGATTTCGAATGTAACAATTAACCTTGAATCAGTTTGTTTAAAAAAACACTTTATAGACAAATAAAAAAGGTGTTTGTGGCTGATTGCCTATATAGACCATCACGTCGAGAAATTCAACCTACAATACGGCCACCGTAGACTGATCACTTTTCACGGGTAGGCAATATTTCCATGGAAGCAATGATATTAGCTTCCAAAAACAAATTATAGGAAAAATCATAATCAATTAAAGTTTTGTTGATCATGATTTTTATTACCTGGTAAACGCATGCGTGGACATTGCTGACCGCACGTGGATTTCAACCTGTCCACGTAGGTTATACTCTAAGCTTAACAGGTAGTAGCATTTAATCTGAAGTTTGGATAATTATTGTTTAACCCTTTAAGAATCGCCCGCATCTGTCCGCGTAATATGCAATTTCAGCAGCTGAAAAAAATATTATTTTTCGCAAAATGTCAACAAAACCATATCATGTGACCCCTTTATGGAACGGGCTCGTCGAGCTCGTTCCATAGAGGGGTCACATGATATGGTTTTGTTGAAAGTTTTTGAAAAAAATTAAGAAATGATATTTAAAATAAAATAATAAATTTTGATATCGTCTGCGTTTGTAAAGGGTAAATGTCCTAAAACATCATCCGAATCAACCTTGAAAGTTCCTGGTGGACAGCAGTGCCATCTTAATATCTTTGATATACGAGAATGTGCTTTGCACATTTGCTTAAGGCATGCTTCACCCATTCTGCTGTGTAAATATTTACACAATTAAGACTGAATATTTTGACTATTAGACAATCCATTAGTTGTGGTGCTGGATGTCTTGTTGTGCCTTTAGGGTGGCTATGCGAGTATTTGGAATGTATTAGTCATTATACAGTGAAATGTAGATGGATAGAGTAAGGTCACGTTGAATGCTGGCAAACAATACATGTACTAATAAACTAAAAAAAATGTTCATCTGAATTTATATTTACCTCGTGCATATCCTTTTCGGATAATCTGCTCAAATCCACTTGATGTAAAGAATTTAAAGGTTCATGAATCTGAATAAAGATAAAAACAAATTGGTCGATTTGTTTGCGACTATAATTCTTTCATTCTACAGCATTTGTATTGTTTTAGTAACTCCAGTAAATTGATATATGTATTGAAGAATAAAATAAATTCCCGTTTATGCCATAAATCATAGAAAGACGAATGAATAGAGTTGGAGAATATACTGATAAATCGGTTTGATAACTACCCCTTTGTGGTATATGCTTTCTACACGACAGCTACTCAATACTTCGAATTCCCCACCAGATATTTGTTCAAACTGACATTGCTACTGAGGGTGAACGAAAACAGATGACGGCGGTGGACATATAACCAAAATGTTAACAGGCAAACATGTAGTGGCTATAGGTGAAAAGGCAATTAGACCATCACATTAACCCTTTACCCAACGCAGACAATTTCAAACTTTATTATTTGAAATATCATTTTTTAATTTTTTTCAAAAAAATTCAACAAAGCCATATCAGGTGACCCCTCTTTGGAACGAGCTCGACGAGCTCGTTCCAAAGAGGGGTCACATGATATGGTTTTGTTGAAATTTTTCGAAAAATAATATTTTTTCAGCTGCTGAATTTGCATATTACGCGGGCGGATGAGGGCGATTCGTTGGGTAAAAGGTTAATATTTCCTGTACAAAGACGCGTCCGCATTTTAATTCGTCTCCAATTCAGCTCACTAGATGAAACCCACAGCTGACACCTAGTAGGCTGGAAAGTAGACTACATCCAATTTTCAAAACGGACAGTATAATTATGTAGGAAATGCGACTCTTTTATGGCGTGGCCCTTAAAGAGTCTATCGCCTTTCTCTATATTCACTCCTCTGGGATATTTCATTCGGTCGGAAAAACTAGTCTACGATCCGATTTAAAATAATCCAGACGAAGGAATCTAAAAGTACCATACACGTAAATTTTATTGGCTCAAACGCAAAAAATGTTGCTTGGTCGAATCGTTGATGAAACTGTCATTAGTAAGGAAGACTCGACGCATTTGTAGCCTTATAATTACGCCGCGTACCCCCACCTATTGTGTTAATATCTCGATGTTCTCAAGGAGGATGCAACACTTATTGACTGGATTATCGATAAATAGGTAGGAAATATTGCCTGTATGTTTTGTGAGTGAAAGAACATCATATTTCAACAACGACAGTCTGTGCGCCAACTCCACGGGTAGTGGGGAAAAAACACCATAATAGCGCCGATTTTCTTACAGAATTAGACTGGTGGTCTGAGATCTTGGACTACACCATAAGCACAAAATGAGTTCTCGGTGGCCTATAAATCTATCGAGGAATTAAACATGTTGAGTAGCATGCGATTCTTTATAATCCACTGAAAATAGTAGCGTTCCTGTAACTACAGCCAAAGACTGCCCGATACCGAATGAAGGCAGTTCCGATACCAAATTAATATCTTGTGAAACTACCGATATCTGTACTATTTGAAATGTTGATAATTCCGAGCTCTGAGAAGTACAGGTCGGTCGCCGTAGACTGGTCACTTTCCACTGGGTGGGCAGAATTTCCCCGAACTCAATACTATTACAGTACGTGAAGAGTGGATTGTAACTAAATCACCCGCGGCGTGGAGTTGTCACCCAAGCTATAACTTTCAAATTGTGTTCATATCGACAAAAAACACAAGCAATGTTTCAGCCAATGGACCTCCGGGTATAACCCGGAGGTCCATTGGCTGAAACTTTGCTTGCGATGGTTATGCTTTGCAACAAATTTGCAATTATTGCTTGGGTGGAATCTCCACTCTGCGGGTGATTTAGTGATAATACACTCTCCACGTACTGTATATTGCAGATATTATTTATGGGAATAATCATCAAACATTTAATTAATGGAGCACTGGGTACAACCCGGTTCACTTCATTAATAAAAAAAATGCTGATGGTGTTTTTATTGCCTGGTAAACGCAAGCGTGTACATTACTGCCCACGCGTGGATTTACGACCATTCCACGACAACTGTACTGTAGTGTCTTGTAACGTCTTCTACCTGGAATTCGTTTGGGTCTTTGAACAAGAGTTAATGGCTACTCTCTTGACGCGTCATATTTCGATCGTTAGTGGAGTATGGAGCATTCTCTTACATTTTGTTGGCGCATCATTTACAATAACAGAATAACAATACTTTACTCACCGATGTAATAATTCAGCTTTCAGGAAAATTTCGCCTTATTCCCTAATAACCGTTTAACTAAGACACACGATATCAACATTTGTTATTCTGAATATATTTTTTATCTTTTTTCAAAATATTTCCACAAACCCATATCACGTTACGTAAAGAACTCGTTCCAATGTAGTTCACATGTCATAGCTTGTTGAATTCTGCTGAGAAATATTTTTTTCAACAGCTCAATTTGTAAATGGCACGTTCGCATTTGACCGATTCGTTAGGCAAAGGTTAACAGCGTACAACTGTATATTATCAACAATTAATTCTCCAGTGATCTCACAAATGCTGTTATACAATGATGACTGACTTTCATAGGAACATTGCGGATTGTCCCCACCTCAAATAAACTTTTACAAAGGACGATAACAGAATCTCCTTTTTTGTTTGAATTAACATTTCACAATATCCTCATTCCTCATTTCATTTTTATCGCCGTACTTATCAATATGCATTTAAGTCAAGTTAAAATCATTTCTCTTGCAGACTGTCCTCAAACAGCAAGTGATACGATTTTATTCTTATAGCTCTTTCGTAATATTATAAATCAACGTTGATGAACAATTGATGAAACTTAAAGTAAAAAAGATCTGTCCTTAACAATAAACCTTGTTTGAACGTAACTAATTAAGGTCGATTCAATTATCTAGAAGTGTTGTGTATGTGCGGATTTGTCCGTTGAATTCTTCTGTGTGACAAGATGGTAGAATGGGAGACTGCGTCGTTTCAAGCTGTTCATCAGGCAACAGAGAACTGCACTCAAACCACCGCAGCACTCCTAGAGTTTCACCAAACAAATATAACTGAAAAGACAGTCTGACCTGTGTAGAAACCACTATGGGGGAAATCTGGCATTGGAGGGTTTCCCCATGGATGCCTGTTGGGGAAACTGTTCTGATGCTCTATTGGCCAAAAATTGAAACGGATTTTTTAGAGACTTAAATATGAAATTAGAAAAATGAATTGTAATAGTCTGTCCAGAGTAAAAACTGTTTTGTCTCAATATCACCAACACAACGTTTCAAATATTTTAAATAAAATCTTAGGAATACAATTAATGGTGATCCTAGTGGTAAACTTCAAGGGACATTCAATTTTGGAATTCAATTGATTAAATTATAAACGATTTTGTTAATTTTGTCATGTACTGTGGTTTAATAAGCATGTAGTTTTGTGAGGCGTAATGGGAACACTTTTCAAAGTGTGTTTGCCTGAGCCTTGTAAATTCAAGGATGGTCTAAATGTATCGACGTAAATATCATTTCAAGAACACCATGTCGTGAAGAGTGTGACGGAAGGTGCTAAGGGTGTGCGATTGTTTGACTTATTGATTGGTTTATTATGCAGAATGCATATAGGAAGTAGAGATGGTCGCTATTGAAATTTTAAGTTTCGTATCGGTTTCGGTACTTTTTGAGGGAAATACCTCGGTATTCTATCTGACTTGACTGAGAATTGTTGATAGTACCAGAGAGAAATCCACAGCAGAAAAACAGAATCAGTTGTTGTAGTAGTATTCTATCACAACGCTACAAATGTTACTGCCAGTGAACTCAACAGTGATATTCTTTTACGATCACAAATCATATCTGCAGTAATTTTGTGTCTTGCTCTAATCGCACCTTAATGTGTAAAGACCTATTTCAAGCTTTTGCGATCTCAGAGAATGTGCCTTGACAATGGCATCTTTACGAGGTCCAGCCGGCAATATACAAAACACCTGGGCAGTGATTTATAGTCAGGTATTGGCTGCTTTAACTGGCAGCCAAGATCTGACTAGAAATCACAGCTAAGCAGTTGGGCAAGTGCAGGTTGTAGCCTAGTGGGAATTCAGGATGGTTGCCCAGTCTATTGAGTGTTAACAAAACTTAAGATCAAATCGATCACTTCTTTTATGAAACTTTTCAACTCTTACCAAGCCTCAAGACTTATAAATAGTGAATGCAGGCAAATTTGAAAATTCATACGGTTTCGGTGTTCAACGGCTTGTTCGGTTCGGTTTTTCGGTATCCTCATGATATCGGTTCGGCTTTTCGGTATATTGCCCATCTATAATAGGAAGAGCATCAAAATAAAGTACATGCACACACTTATTAGTGTAGAATAATAATACATGACTGCGATATTTTTCTGCGATAATACAATGTGGGTAGTCGAAATGTTTTGATGGTCACAAAGAGTGATACAGTTTTCGAATAATGAACCTTCCCCTAGATTTTATTTTACTGACATTAATTATGATTATATGGTGGCATATATAAGTACTGGAATGTGAGATCCGGGATAGAATACAGGAGTTAAATTCGATCAACTATTATCGGCCGCCAAATGCAACTCAACAGCAAGAACATTAAATCTATTTCCTCAAATGATAAGGATCAAACACTACACGCATGATAACAAGAGCTGTTAAAACAGTATATATCTTCATACAGTTGAAACTAGAAGTCATGTCACTGTATATTGAAGTAATTGCGCGCTGAGGAAGTGCATGTTTGTCCCTATCCAACTGTGTAACCAAATTCCCGACTCTGTTCAATTATATACTAGTAAGTAGACATCATTAACAACATTCCAAACCTCTATTTGGGATACAGGTACATGTAATGACGGGAACTGATATTAAAATCAACTGTATATACACCAGTAGTGGATTACTGCTTTATCACAGCGCCATATATTTTCCACTCGAAAAGTATTTTTTTTTATTTTTCATAATAGCACAAGAAAACACTTGGGAACTTTCATCACTTGGACCACCGGGTTATACCCGGTGGTCCATGCGATGAAAATTTGCTTTTTTCGTGTTTTGTCCTTCGAAATTGAAAATAGTTACGGTAGAAAAATTCAAGCCACAGCGATTTGGTAGAAATCCACCCTTCAAGTACTGTAGAGGCAATATGCTTTTTTCTGTTTTATCGGTTCAATTCGTGACTTCACTACTGACCTCCCTAATGGCATATTATATTCTGCATTGAACAGCGCAAACGTTCTGGTGTATTTCAGTCAGGTTGCTTCATTCTTGTGCAGTAAGGAGTCTGCGCTAATTGTAACAGCACTTCTAGTTTCAACTGCATGTCTCAAAGTAATTACTTTATTACATTTTTTTTAAAATGGCATCTGTTTTCTGTTTTCTGTATTCTTGGTTTCGAATTTCGTAGCTCATTCAGGGCATCAGAATATGAGTTTGGTGGTAGTAGTTGAATTGTGTTCGCCAGAGATGTATATACCCTGAATGCGTGCGCTTGTCAGGTAACGGAGAACCCTTACGAAATTGTGTTCTGGGAGACAAAGGAATGCAAACTACTGGGCAAGTTATTATGAACCCAACCACGAGCAGGCATCAATAAATTTATTATAAGTAGGCCACTGACCTTCAAAATGTAATCCTTAAAAACGAGGATTCTGCGTGAGAATTGTACGTTTTATTCTTGACGACAGGCGTGTAGCAAGGTTCTACAATAAGATGTGCCCAAGCCAGTTTTGGGGGTGCCAAACATTAAATTCGGAATTGTTTGGGTAGTGTATGGTTGGGGTTGGACCTTCCCATAGTACCAATTGGGATCATTAATATAAGTGGGAGGAGGGTGTAAATACTGGGGTGTTTGTTAAAACTAGGCCTCCCACGATAAATCTGGCTAAATTCTGTGATCTAAGAGCGGATCAATTATAACGTGGAACTTTATATTATGGGGGGGGGGGGGGCAGTTGAGGTGGGGAGCAGCAAATATTTTAGGCCTAAGATAGTTGAAAATCTCTTTCTCGCCCCCCCCCCCCCCCATCCCCCAACACGCACACATAGTCCTGTCGGCTGTCGCATGGTCTCCTTTAATGACCAATACAAACTTGAATAAATAAGCTGATACATTTGTCCCTTGAGTGTAACAAGGCTTTGCAATGTTTTAGCATTGCAAATTCTTCTTACACTCAAGGGAGGAAGTACACGACCACCCATACTGTCTGTAGTATCTGTAGATTATGAGGCCTGAAACATAAAACAAACTAAGAACATTAACTTTTGATGGCAACGAAATAATTTCAAATAAAAAAAAAATTAAACGAAAAACTGTCTGCCTGCCCACTTGCCATTTTGCACAAAATGGCCAGAGAAACAGAGGATTTACTTTGTGGGGCAGACAGCAATCTATCGGGAATGAGACCAGTTTGTGATCACAGTGGAGTGTTGTCATTTTAAACAAGTGTATTGGAACAAACCTGAATTGAAACATACCTTCTTACTGAGAAGAACGGCTGGCAATGTTGTTATACTGATGCACAAAATCATGGTTCCAAGAGAGCCGGCAGCGGTTATGGTTTCTTCAGTTGACAATGCTTCTTGTGCATTTGTGTAGATTGTCAGACAAATACTAGTTACCGCCCCCGCAAACATTGATGCAATATAATGACGCATACACGAATCAAGCGCCCAAACAATATTAAGCAGGTCCTCAAGTTGAGATTTTGCCTGTCGCACATAACCTGTTGCATATATTTTATTTTTGTTTGTACTGTTCAGTTTATTAACTATTCCTTTTATCTCAGCGTATATTATATATATAAACAGGCAATATGCTGAAAGGGAGAGGAAGATTATAAAGCCAGTGGCGAGCACACTCGTGCACGCACACACCATTTTAATGTTCATTCTATCCATATCTTCAATTCCAAATATCTTGAGGGACAGATAGCTTTTGATTACAGGTAGGCTTTTATCAGCCCTCCCAATGATTGTAATTAAAAAAATGGTGCCGGAAACAGGACTCCCTAGCACAGCTGGGAGGGCAAATTTGAATATCTTCTTTACTTTTCGTGAATTAAAAACCCAGCCATACGTTTCCTCATAGGCGAGGAGCCCATCAATGAATGGTTTGAATTCTCTAGACAACGTCCAAAGTGATGTTACAGCAACATAACCAAACAAGGTATAGAGTACAGCATTATTGAGTGTTGAAACAAATGCTGTGGACAGGCTTTCGTTCCGTTTATCGAAAATATCATATAAGACACGTACAGCGTTAAACCAAATAATCAAACACATTGCAATACAATAAAGTAGATGACACACGCTCCTGACAGTGAAACTTCTACGTGATAATCCATTCCTACATACATCATACACGAATTCATTATAGATTCCACATATCTTCATCAGAAATACAATTTGACAACATGTAGGCTTCATGCTACTGAATCTGGGAGACGGTTGTTCAACATCCTCTACAACTCTGTCAGATATATCCTTAGACTGCATTTGATTTTGGTTTTGCATCACTCGTTTTCTTCTTATCTGGGTCAGTGCGCTATGTTTAGAGGTTATGGCGAGGTACCATTACGAAACTCATCATTAATATGCAGTACGAAGAAGGTATATTCTTAAACAATATCTACTATTTCTGTTGCATAATCCGGTTCAGATGAGCCTTCCTCGTGCTTCACCATCTAAATGTACCTACATTTTGTAAAAACAAAATAAAAATATGTTTAAATTATAGCAATTGATATAAATCGTATCTAACTATTTTCTGTCTGGTTTATTGTTTTATTGGTTTACTTTACGGTATATATAATACAGAAAAGTGTACATTAAACGTTTTTTTTTTTGCTGTGTCTTGCGGTTCGATTTTCCGTTTTGCTGCCAAAAAACCGTAACCGAGCAGTAAAAAAAAACACCACCTGGCTCCACTGTTTTATACCAACTGAATAAATATAAACAACTAACGCGCGATCTCTCCGAAACGAGTTGTTGATATTGCTTATTGGTTTACTTCACGGTATACATAATACAGAAAAATGTACATTAAACGCATTGAAAATAGTAATAAAAATAATAAATAAATAACAATTGCGTTTGTGAACAAATACAAAAATAATGTATACCGTGGGGAGATGGCATAGCCGGATTGGCTGTCTACCTGTCATCTCCCTGTTAGCTATACAGTATCAGCTTGTGTCAGACCAACAATATGAAATATAAACTAACAAATAGTTTTTTGCATGCACTATGTGTACTTATATATAACTAGTTATCCTGTCGACCTTTCCATGGATGCTTCTAATGTGGGCATTGTCTTTTGCATTATCAATGATTGTGATCTGAGAGGTATGCTGCCCATATCGGAAGCTGATGACAAGACCCAGAGTCAGAGAGCGAAAACTATTTCTTATTTTATTTATTTATTTATTTATTATTATTATTATTATTATTAGTTATTTATTTATTTATTATTATTTTTAGCCAGATCAGAATGTGTAAGTAAATTAAGGTTGTGGAAAAGCCAAATTCCCGAGCTATTAATACCATATAATTAGAAAGGACGAAAAGATAGACTAAGTACCTAAGCAATCTGCGCAATATGGGTTATTACAGTTTACATTAGCATCATACGATCTTAGCACTTTTTTTATCAACTCCTTTCTAAATGTGCCTCTAAGTGGGATATTGCGCAGTCATTCATCCAATCTATTCCAAATTTTCGGGTAAGCGAATGTTGGGAGGGGATCTAGAGATCTTGTTCGAGATCTTTCGTCAAGAAACATGCCATATTGTCTGGTGGATTTTCCACTTCTATTTTCCACAGCACTGAACAAGTTATCAAAAGACACGGGGAGTTTATTATTTCTCCAGTCAAATAGAAGCAGAGACGTACGGAGCACAACCAGATCGCTAACCTTTAAAATTTTGTCTTTTTGAAACAAAGGATCTGTGTGAGAGTTATATCGTGAAGTGTTTAACATTCTTATAGAGCGTTTTTGCATTAAAACAACTTATTTATACTTTTCGAGTTACCCCAAACATTGGATCCCATAAATCAAATAACCGTGCACTGAAGTATAATACAACGTTTTCATTGAAGCATATAGTTTTTACTTTGTTAAGAACATAGTTTGCACGAGCTTTTTTGCGCACAAATTAGAAATATGAGCCTTATATGAGAGATGCTCATCAATATACATGCCTAGAAATTTTAATGACGATTCGTTTTGATCAGACGCAACTCTATCTATTTTCTTTTTGTTTATAACTACATCACTGAGAAGTGGAACTGCTCTCTTATTGCTGGGGTTTATGATGACAAATTTGATTTTAACAGTATTGAGGAGGAGGTAATTAGCTGAACACCACCGATAAATCTTTTCGAGTTCAAAATTAATATAATTTACAAGAATATCTACATCTGGCCCCGACGAATACACAGTTGAGTCGTGCGCAAATGACACCAGATTTAGGGATGTAGCCTTACAAAGGTCTTTAACATACAGCAGGAACAAGGTTGGCCCTAAATTAGAGCCTTGTGGCACCCCGGAAGTAACTGGGATTGTGGATGACTCATTATCTCCGAACGCGACGTATTGTTGCCTATTGGACAAGTAACTCTTGAGCCATTCTAAGCTGACTCCACGAATGCCATATATTTCCAACTTTCTTAATAACAAACTGTGATTTATTGTATCGAAAGCCTTTGAGAGGTCAAGAAAGACAGCGAGTGTGTTATGTTTACTTCCTTTATTATTTTCCTCAGCAATATGACTCAGTAATTGGAGAACAGGATGAATTGTGGCATGATTTTTACGAAAACCGTATTGCTGAGGGGTTAGGATGTCAAATCTGTTTAAAAAATTTATAAGTCGATCAGGCATACTTTTCTCCAATACTTTAGAAAAAGTAGGCAAAATACTCACCGGCCGATAATTATTGACGTTATGTGGATCGCCAGATTTGTAGATCGGAATCACTTTAGCAATTTTCGTTTTGTCGGGGAAGACACCCTGTTCAAATGAGCTATTAGCAATGTGAGCAAGCGAGGGCGCTATTACGTGAATTATATATGTTTAACCAGGAAAGATGAGATGTTGTTGTGATCTCTGCTCTATTTGGCTTTCACGGATTTTACAGTATCAATCACTTCTTGTTCAGCAGTTGGATTCATGCAAAAAATTGTTAGTGTAGCTGCCAAACATGTTATCAGTGGAAGAATTATAAGATCTTTCTATCTGATTTCTCGTTTGGTTTCCTATATAAAATTCATGAGTAATATTAACTGGATCACCGATACGTTTATTCTCTGCGGTTGTATGAGCAGGCATTGACGAGTCATTTTTAGCCTTTTTTATTACATCATTTAGAATTGTCTATGTATTACGAAGATTATTTTGATTTTCATGTAATATTTGTTTATAATATAGCGCTTTGCTTTGTCTTTTAACTTTATTGAATATTTTACAGTACTTTCTGTAGTTACTTACATTCTGCTCACTTGGGGACTTTAATTTTCGGTGATAAAATTTCATCTTATTGTTTGAGGATACTAAAAGACCCCTGGACACCCAGGGCTGCCGTTTTACGAATTTACTATTCAGCCGAATTTGTTGCAAGGGGAATGCCTGTTCAAATACATTACAAAATAGATTCATAAAAGTATCATAAGCTATATTTGGACACGATGAATCAAAAACAGGTGTGAAGTCATACTCTGATAAAATATTAATAAAATCTTGAATGGTCCCCTGCTTGATTTTACGTCTTAATACGGAAACTGGGTTAACGGTCTTCCTGTGCTCCATTTCGATCAGAAATGTGCCAAAGTGATCAGACACGTCACTTATTATAATTCCGGAATTAATGTTGTTGGGTTATATGGTTTGAATAAATATGATCAATCAGTGTAGCTGAGTGCGTCGTTACCCTGGTAGGTCTGGTGATGAACGGTAAAAACCCTTGACTAAACATTAGATCTGAATAGCTAGATGTTTGCTGATGAGACTCCAACTTTAAGAGATCTACATTTATGTCTCCCACAATGTACAATGGTTTCTTTTCCCTGTTGAGTGAGTCTGTAATACAATTTAACTTAACTAGAATAGGTCCAAGTCAGCTTTAGGGAGCGTATTTGGTCTATAGATGACTCCAGTTTGTCGAGACGATTTGCCACATTTAATTTCAACAAAAAGGGAGTCTATAACATGCGGAATAAATATTGTCAAATCTTCTCGTACTTTGTAGCTAATATCATCTCTTATATAAAATCCCACCCCACCCCGGCCGTCGTCACCAACTCGGTCTTACGTTTTTTAAACGGTTATGCTAACCAGTTAAGTTGTATGACATATTGGGAGGCGGTTGAAATATTTCACTCAGGGCTATGATATCAAATTTGTTCTCCGATTTCTGAAGAGAGGATAAAAGGTCACTTAGGGAATCTCAATGAGCAGTCAGGCTTTGGACATTGATATGGAATAATAAAAATGTATGCCCAAAGTTTCCAATAGACGGCTGAAATTCATAAGGTAGGTGATATCTACATGTAGAATGGTCTTTAAAAGGCGAATCGTCAGCGTCATTTATGTCGGCACATGTGTTGTTACATAAAGTTACGAAGTCAAATTCCATACCACTCTGGATCTCGTCTAGAGTTATGTTACCCGCCATGATATTCGTCGAGGTCGACAGGACTAGTGTTGCTGCAAATATCAATTGATTTGTTTTTAAGTAATACAAAGGCTGCTAAACAAAGGTTTACAATGCTGTAAGAAAATATTCTTTGGAGATTACTGGTCATTTGGAGTATTTCTGATGGTCTGACACAATCGATTGAATGGATGGTAAAACGGGGAGTACATGTGTATATAGAAAATATAAATGTATATACAATTATGCACGCTAAGTGCTGCCTAAAATTTAACTCCATTTGTAAGGAGTTGCCCGGCGGTCGCGGCGAAAGGGTTATATTTTGCATGACATGTAGGGTACGAGTGTTCACTCATATAAACTTGCTCACCAAAGAGTGGTTATTGAGCGAATCTTTTATATAATATCTAGACTGGGAATTCTCACAGTTAACAATGGTGCATTGTGGGTAAATGTAGCCGTAAATAATTTCTGTTTAATGCTTAATCTTTACTTATTTAGATATTTATACAGGTGGGATTAGCGACGTAAACAATTCGAACTTTATGAAATTTGATGAACCAAGGGTCGTAACTCCTTCAGAGAATTGGATGGAACTAGTTTTAGAACTTGATTAAGAGGTCATAGCTAGTTTATCTGGAAACACAATTAAGATTATCTGTATCCATTGGTGTCTAAAGTCACACACCTATGCACAAAGGCCAATCGTGACCGCGACAGCCCCATGGATTGAGGTAGCTGGAACGCCCGGAGAGAACCACCGAGTACCGATGAACAACCGCCAGCCCCCAACACTCCAACTCTGCTCAAGCTCCGCTCAAGCAGGACCACCGCGGCTGAAGACATACGCACCATCGACGCGCAACACGCCCAGCACACGGCGCCACCATGCCCCCATGTAGGAGAAAGTGCCCCGCCCAAGGACACAACGCGGTTGTCCCGGACTGCGATGCATGTGACGTTACACCATGAACAAAACTCGGCTGTACGAACACAGCAGACACACGGACAGACAGACGCACTCACAGAACAGTGGTTATTATAAAGTTCTGCCCACCAGTTCAGAAAATAAACGTAAATGATATTAACGCAAGTCCCATATATTATTCGACAAACAAACGTAATCTATATAGAGAAGGGTGAACGTTTTCCTCAGACTGTTTGCATGTATTATATATTACTGGCTAATCATACCATTAATACAGGCTACAGTTGGCTTGCGAGACAATCTTACCTCGTGTTTCATGCGACAGGGCAGCAATCATACTACCACTTTGCTTGTATTCACACTAATCCCGTTGTTTTCTACGAAACAATATTTATCCTTTGGATTTGCATAGTTTGGCATACTTAAATTATTGACTGTGTTCGTTGTGTAAATATTAAATCCATGTAAGTTTAATGTATATCTGTATGAGTAAAGGTGTGTGTGTGAGGGTGTGTGTGTGTGAGGGTGGGTTTGTCTTACCAACTTGACGAGGTAACTAGACAAAAGAGTTTGCGTGTTTTGCCTTACCGAGGTACAAAAGACAAAAGAAACCCTTTACCTCGGTTGTTTTCCCAGAACTGTACCGGCAAAACGAGGTAGAAACCGTTAGTCCACACAAAAGACAAACAATGGGGTACCTCGGTATGTAGGGAAGACAAGACTGTGTGTGTGTGTGTGTGTGTGTGTGGTTAGCAATTTTCTATTTCGGAATGAGTTTCAAACAGCTATCTTACACTTCATTTACTGAATATACAATAATGTGACCAAAATAGCGGAGAAAAAAATTAGATCGGAGCGCGACTTGGTCACGATCCGGTCGAAATTAACTTTCCGCGTTTCAGCCCCTAGCACTGAAGAATTTTGGCGATAAGAACGAAACGGCAGAACAATAAATCTTAAATGCTATTTTTGTTTGTTTATCATCGTTCGATCCTAATTTAGCAATATTATATTTATGAAATCTCGACCAACTGGTGAATAAGAGTGTCGTGATCCGATCGCAATCCAATCGTCAGTAATAACAGTTTTGTAGCCACTGTATCGCAACGCTGAATTTAATATGAAGTATATAAGATATAACTACCAGATAAAATATTTTCCTCTTTGTCGTGTTATTTATTTATTGGGGTTTAAGGTCACATACTTATGCACAATGGCTAATCATGACCGTGACAGTTTGACGAGTGGAGGAAGGCGTAGTACCCGGAGGAACCCACCGAACAACGAGTAGCAACTGTCAGCTCCTCAGCATTCTAACTCTGTTCAAGCTCCGCTCAAGCAGGGTTACAGCGGTTGAAGACATGTGCACCATCGACATGCAGTACGCCGTAGTACACGGCGTCATCGTGCCCCTATGGAGGCAGACGGGATAAAGTGCTTTGCGGAAGGACACAACGCGGGTCGTCCCGAACGGAGATCGAACTCAGGACCTCGAGGATAGAAGTCCAACAGTCTCCCACTGAGCCACCGCGCCGCCTCTTTGACATGTACTCCAATAAAGTATTTATGAAATATAACCCCACATCGTTTGTAGAGTTCTGAAATAGAAACTACCTAGCAACTAGAAAGTACCAGGAAGTGAAAAGTGCACTGATTACTTTGAACCCGAAAGACCGCTCTTTCGGCCCAGGAACACGATATTGTCATAATTGCATAAAGTAGACCGATAACTAAGCGAATGTGTGGAGTAGACCAATCAATATTTTCAACATGGAGCCTCGAGGCGGCACGTTGAAAGTATTAATTTATATACCCCCAAATAATGCATATGGTAGCTTCCACTTGATGCCATTGAACTAACATGGAAGATACCATCAATGTTCAAAGGGTTACTTGAGCTAAAGTTTTATAGCTTCATTGTTGATCCTCTACATGTACCTAACGTTGCTATTAACCGGCTAGCGCTCTTCGTACAGTTAAAACTAGAAGTCCTGTCATGAAACGCGCACAAATAGCACGTTGATTTGCGCGTTAATGTGCGCGTTAATCTCATAGTAAAGTTATCAAATTCTGTACATATGGCCTGTTCACAAGCAATGTTTCAGCCAATGGACCTCCGGGTAACCCGGAGGTCCATTGGCAGAAACATTGCATGTGTTTGCTATGAGTAACCAGGATAACCTGACGTGCTTTGGATGCCATTCGATATGGCAATTGTGCGCAATTCCAACGCGCAATTAAGCCTAGACAAGCGCACTACTCGTGACAGGACTTCTAGTTTTAACTGTAAAAGGCGTCATTCGACATGTATTATTTTCAATCAATTTTGCATCCAAAACATACCATTTGGCCCCTCTATTGGGACGGGTTTCTTCCAGTTAGTGGTCATAAGCTGTTTTCTTCGCGAACTATTTGATTATTTTTGTTTTTGTTTTTTTCTTTCCAAGTGCATCTGATATTCATGTCAGGAATAGGGCTGGCACAATCATATGTTCACTTCTGAACTATGTTCAACAGATCAGACCGCATGTCAGTCTTTGGCATCTTGACATCACCAGCTCCCCACTGCTTCATTATTTACAACATAATTGTCTGCTTGAACTGATGTATTCAATTATATTATTTAATCGTCTCGCCATACTTCGTTCATCCCTCGCTATACGGAGCCGACAGATAGGGCCTTGTTGCAGTCAAGTGACGATTTTATGCATTTCGTGATTCAGAACATAAATTGAAAGAAAAATGAAAACCGCACTTAACATTCGACAGGTGCTCACCACTCAATCAAACGTTAGAACGAAAAAGGAAGCAGAAACATTGAATACCTCACATGCCAAAACAAAGCTCGTCGTGTTATGTGGACAATTTACAGGAATGAATTCAACTTCTTCAAAAGTTTGATCGGAATGCTTGTGTAACCCTTTGACCGCGGGTGGTATATTCCACATCAGTTCAATTGCAGCAATCGGAAGTGCCCATGGTAATTATTTTGGCGTGCGCTAATTAATATTTTTAACTTGCAGTCTTTGTGCTGCACGCTGAAAATATTTCATTTGTCAAACACACAGATTCAATCAGCAGCCACTCAACGTCATGCAATTATGACATATCATGTTCTTGGGTCGGAAAAGCGGTCTTTCGTTTTCAAAGGTTTACACTCTCAGCCGTAGAATGTTACGAGAAATTGTGGAAGGCCGGCACCCTCTTTGTTATGTATGGCACATTTATTATATAGCAATGGACTAAAGGAAGATAACATTTATCAATAGTCGATTGAATTACCCACCCGAGTAATAGTGTACAAATACTACATCCTTGTGACGAGAGTCTGACTGTCAGCAGCCTTCATCTGTAAACGTAAAAAAAAATATTCCTAGTACTAGCCATGCAATATAATCTCCAAATCTTAAGAGAGAGAGAGAGAGTTAAAGTTATCACAATCACTTTCTATAACTTCTCTTCTCACACAAAACATAACTCGTGACATTATTATTTATTGTGATGAATTGAGAGCAACATGGTCTAAGGTTTGCGATTCCGAGCATGTTCAACCGAGACGTTTTATTCGCGTATCGGTTAAACATAAGCTCCGAGCCGCAACCCCCAGACCATGTTACCGCCAATACATCACAATAAGTTATATGTTCCTATAAATACCCCACACCCATAGTCCAAAAAATACTGAACTAAGCAACCTTTAACGATAACAAAGTTAGAAAAATAAAGTTCTCGTGTATTTCAAGACAATAGACCAGATAAAGGATGAGGTCACTCATTCTAAGTTCAAATCATAAACTGATTTGTTATTTAGCCGTTTACCCAACGTAACGGCCAAAACACCGCTAGCGCTATTTTCAAAAATCACCAATTAATGTTCATTATTTGTTCATTTTTTGTCTCAAAAACATAGGTCATGACCCCTCGTTGCAACGAGCTCGTTCCAACAGGGGTCATAACCTATGTGTTTGAGACAAAAAATGAAAAAAAAATAGTTATTGGATAATTTGTTTTGCAAGTGTGGTCTGCTTTTCATGTTAGGTAAAGGGGTAAATAACAATTCCTTCGCAACATCACCGTTTGGAAAATCTACAAAAATGAAACGGTTTCCAAGTCACCTCGTTGATGGAATAATTGTGAAACGGGCAACCTCGTATCAATCAGGAATATAGAATTGGCTGATTCGGGTTACTCTGTTGCAGATAATTTGAGAGTTGTTTATTTCATTTTATTTTATTTTTTATTTTTATCAAAAGTATGTTTGAGAATTACAAAAATAGTTATTCCAATGAGCCATTGTGGCCTAGATTTGACTGGGTTGTATTGTTTACCACTGAATTTTGCAATCATAAGAAAACTGTTCTTTTTCCTGCCCATGAAAAAACACCCCTGCCTTCCCCCTTTTCTACCCTTAGATCCCTAGATATAGTTAGAGTAAACTGCTGAATCGCGAGGGGGGCTACGTAGACCAAACGGCCCAATCGGATTCACTAATTCACATGCGGCTTGGTTCTGTGGCTGGTTCGACCTTTATCCGGTGGATTGGCGGTCAGATGAATGTTATTTTTCCTCTAGATAAAACATACCTCCCTCCTTCCCCTCCCATTGCTCCTCTACCCCTAGAATCAGGTGTTGTAAATTTATAAAACACGAGAGTGCCTTTGTGTATCAAACTGTCAAATCAGATACATGTGTTGCCTTTCTCTTATACCGATCGAAGCGACTATGTGTACTCAAGATCCACTAAATTTGTAGAAATACGTATATATTTTAAAGTTATGATATCTGAAATTCTCACTCCCATTATTGCTAATATCTCATGACAAGTCCATTGAATATTCCTGTTAAATTTGCAAAATGCACTTGCACATACACTGACGTTTGTTCGGAGACACGGCTTACTTACCATTCATTAGACTTGATGAAGCTTTATTTGGGCTTCGGGGCGCTGTGTTTTCCATTCCTGGCAAAACCTACATGTACGATTTATATTAACGGACGCCATGGATGTTGATATGAACACATATCGTGCCAGAATTAGAAAAGATAGCGCCACAGGTCACTTTACACGTGAAACACGCATGGGTTCCACATGGCCTGCCATTGGAATGATCCTTAGTTTATTGGGACACTTGTGTGTTGTTGTATTGATATTCTGTTTTATTAATTGTTGGGGAAGATATTGAGCTGAACGCAGGGGACACGGGTAGCAACATATTATCAATGTCAGAGGAATAAGAAACAATAGGGAAGTGATACAGGCGGAGCTCGGTCAACATGATGTCATTGCTGTTAATGAATTTCTTCTTAATTCGAATGTTCGCTCTGAAGGTTTCCGAATAGAAGGATATCCGTATCCTCCTATTCGTAAGGACCGTGAAGATAGCCGAGGCAGCGGAATATTAGTTTACCCTAAATATGGGGTTAATTTACAACCGAAAGAGTAATTTGGAACTTCCTGGATTGGAAGCGATCTGGACTGAAATAAGAAGTAAAAACCATAAGTTTCTATTTGGTATTTTCTACCGCCCACCCCCGGCACGCGTGTCATACTGGGACGTCATCGATGAATTGATATCATCAGCTAGAAATGACCTCTCTATGAGATGTGTTATTGTCGGCGGCTTCAACGCAGGTCGTCTACCGCCAACCCACCCAAAAATTAGAAGACTTGAAACTGTACACAACCTTGTCCGGGTTGTTAAGCAACCAACTCGAATCAGTGAGAGCTCAAGCACTCTAATAGATCTAGTGCTCGCCCCGAACCTGATCTCCAGTATCGAAGTAACTCCCTCTTTTTATAGCGATCATCATGCCACTGGTATTAAACTGAAATCTACAAATCCTAATCTTCCCTCTTATAAAAGATTTGTTTGGGATTACAAAAATATGGATGCATATGGTCTGTCACAATCACTTTTGAAATTTAACTGGAATTCATTTTTCGAATCCGGCTCATTTGACGATATAACAGAAAAAATAACAGTCCATGTTATGGAAACTGCGAGATCATTTACTCCTAATAGATCGATCTTAATTCGCCCAAATGACAAACCCTGGATGATATCCTTTGTAAGAAGACAAATGCGCATAAGTAATAGGGCAAACAAAAAAGGCGAAAAGAACAAATTGGACTGAAGACTGGAAAAATGTCAGGCCAATTCGAAATTATACTATAAATTGTGTTAGGGATGAGATAAAAGTTTTGATATTAATTTAGAAGAGTCTATATCAATAAGAAAACCATGGGTGACATTTGCATAATTTCAGTAGGGAGAATTTACGTTATCTGTCCTTTTTAAGGTGGGCTATATTATATTAATCTTTTACCTACAAGAAAAACGCCATTCATTTTTTTTTTATATTTTCACTTTTTGCTTCCAAAACATAGGTTATAACCCCTCATTGGAACGAGCTCGACGAGCTCGTTCCAATGAGTGGTCATAACCTATGTTTTGGAAGCAAAAAATGAAAAATTTTAGTTGTACGAGGATGTTTTTTCCAAGTGCCGTCTGCAACTCAAGTCAGGTGATCGGTTAAAAAGTCATACTAAGTGGCTAATTTGTGCGCGTGTGTGTCATATGATAAATAGAATATGAAATGAGTGTTTTTCTCATATAATATTTATGAAACTCGTCCGAATTTTCCGTTTCATGGAAAAGGTTAAAAAATTTCACCAATCAGCAGTCTATGAGGGCAGCCTTTCCCCCGTCGCTCGAGGGTGATGAAATTATAAACGACCCAGAAGATATCACGGCTATCTTCAACAATTATTTTACAAGTCAGTGGAGTACTATAGTAGAAAGAGAATTACCTTACATTTGTAAGCATGGTGGTTCAGTAGAGGCTATAGAAACCGACGAGGTGGAGGTGGAATTATTGTTATCAAAATTAGATACGACAAAGGCTTGTGGTAAGTAAGCAATGCAATATTGAAACAATTCTCGAGGCAGCTATCCTTTCCGCTCTCCAAATTATTTAACATGTCTTTGTCAACTACGGTCTTTCCCAAATACTGGAAACATGCAATAGTTAAACCAATCCATGAAATATTATCACAAAACGATAAAGAAAATTACCGACCCATGTCGCTGACTAGTTGAGTTAGTAAGGTACTAGAAAAGATTGTTTTCAATCGCGTATTTAGATTTCTTGTTGATAATAACCGCCTTACTGACCTTCAAGCTGGCGTTAGACCGGGAGATAGTACGGTATTTCAATTAATCACTATAGATAATTATATAAAATCTGCACTGGATAAAGGTTCAGAAGTCCGCTTTGTCTTTTGTGACATACACGTTTGATATAGTTTGGTGATCTGCTACACAAACGTGGTACTACTGGGGTAAGGCGTGGACTAATGTGGTCTGAAAGCTATTTGACTGATCGTACACAAGCAGTTGTCATTAACGGAAAGAGCTCCACAAAAAAGTAATACTTGCAGGAGTTCCACAGGGATCTGTTTTAGGGCCTCTTCTTTTCAATATATACATAAATGATATCGTCCATGATATCCATTCAAATATATGCAGACGACACGTCCCTATTTATTATTGTAGAGGATAAAAATGAGGCTGCAAATACACTGAACTGTGACATGGAACGAATTGGTTTATGGGCAGATACTTGGAAAGTGATGTTTAATCCTAGCAAGACAGTAACCCCCAACCTTACAAGAAAGATTAACCCAGATTCGAAGCCGCAACTCTACTTAAATGATTCTCTTATAACCAAAGTTAACGTACACAAACATCTAGGACTAATGTTTCAAAACTCGGGGTCTTGGGGTAATCACGTAGATTGTATTATTGATAAAGTCAGTCCAATGATAAACTGCCTCCGTAGCTTAAAATATAAATTGTCCAGCTCAGCTTTGGAAACTCTGTATACTCAATTCATATTCCCACCTTTTGACTACGCCGATGTTATTTGGGATAACTGTCCAAAAGGTAAACTAGATGAAATCGAAGCTTTACAACTAGACGCCCTTCGAACAATATGTGGTATGCCCAGGGGCACAAGTTGCGAGCGTATATATCGCAAAACTGGTTTTATTACATTACAAGAGCGCAGAGAAAGAAACAAAATAGTTACTCTGTTTAACATTATGTCTGGTAATGCGCCTCATTATCTCACGGCAATGATTCTGCTCCAAGTGTTGGAATATATCAATCACCCACTTCGTTCATCAAACAACTTACGTGAAATATAATGTCGGATTAAACTTTTTTTATGACTCTTTCTTCCGTCTGCTGTAAGACTCTGGAATGAAATAGATATAAATATGAGAAGCTGTGAATCAGTACAGGTACTGAAAAACATTCTCAGAAGAAACGACCCAATCATTCCAAAGTATTATAATGATGGCGGGAAGAAGAGGCCAGATATTGCACGGGAAATTAAGATTAAGATGTAGCGACTTAAATGGTAACATGTATGAACGATTTCCGCGCGATGACCCGAAATGCTCTTGAAATCACGAATACAAGGACTCTGCACACTACCTTCGTTTTTGTACAATCTATAATAGCCAAAGAGAAATCATGTTTCAAAGTATAGGTTACACCATTGATCAAATTTGACATTATCTTATCCGGAAATGAAACGAAAACAGAATAAGAAAATATTCGGATATTTGGAGCCGTGCATAACTATACCGAACAAACGATGAGATTCCAATAATTACCCGAGAAGTAGAATACCTTATCTCAATCGGTCATTACATCCCATTATCAGATTGAAGGGTTCTATCAAGACTCATGCTACATGTTAGTTGGACAGAAACAATGATTGAAGGGTTACTGTTTCTAGAACAAACTTCACAATTCTGCACTTGTTTACGCACCGTTGTTGTTAAAATAAAAATGTATATTTTATGTATCGGTGAGGATTTTACATAGGCTTATGCCTGTTACTAAACCATTTCATGACGAATAAAATATTGTTTATAAAAGAAATTTAAAACAAAATCAAATATTTCGAATGGTGACGTTAAACGGCAAGATATTCTACTTGATACGTAAACATAGAAGAAATTCTCGTCCAGTCAAAGGACGGAGATTTTAGTCCTCAGTGTTAATCCTCCACATGTACCTAACTGTAAACCCTCCAGCGCTCTTAGGCGTCATTCGACGTCTATTATTATTTTCAATTTTTCATCCTAAACCTAGCCTTTGGCCCCTTCATTGGGACGCATGTTTACATAAGGGGTCATAAGATGTTTTTTTGCAACAGTAAGGAAAGTATTTGATTATTCTATTTTGTTGCGTTTTTTTTTTTTCAGGTGTCGTCTGCTATTCATGTCAGGAATAGGGGTAAAACAATCATATGTTCATTTCTGAACTACGTCCAACAGATCAGACCGCATGTCAGTTTGATAGATCGTTACAACACCGGATCATCACTTCTTCATTATTTAAAACATATTTGTCAACCAGCGCAATACGGCGGCGGCAGATAAAGCCTTGTTGCATTCAAGTGATGAGTTAGTTGCATTTCTCGAGGTAGAACATAAATTGAAAAAAAGAATGAAAATCGCACTTCAGATTCGTCAGGTGCTCCACACTCAACCAAACGTTACAACAAAAAAGGAAGCAGAAACATTGAATACCTCGCACGCCAAATAGAGCTATGCGTGTTGGGTGGAAAATTTACAGGAATGAATTCAACTTCTTCAAACGTTTGATCGTAATTCTTGTGTAACTTTTTGAACACTGGTGGTATATTCCATATAAGTTCAATTACATCAGTTGGAAGAGTCCATATTCCTTATTTTTAGGAATATCAATTCATATTTTCAACTTGCAGTCTTTATGTTGCATGCTGCAGATATTTCATCGGTCGATCCCACACATCACAGCCGCTCAGCATAATGAAATTATAACATATCATGTTCCTGGCCGGAAAAGTGGTCTTTCGTGTCTAAAGAGTTACGCTTTCTTATATCAGCCGCAGAATGTTACGAGAAATTGTGGAAGATCGGCGTATTCTGTGATAAGCTGGCATATTTATTATATTGCAATTGACTTCCAGAAGCAAACATTTATCAGGAGCCGATTGAATTACTCGCGTATAATAGTGTACAAATGCTACATCCTTGTGAAGAGAGTCTGAGTGTGCAGCCTTCATCTGTAAACGTAAAAAATGTTCTTAGTACTAGCGATGCAATATAATTTCCAAATCTTAAGAGAGAGTGAAATTTATCACAATTACTTCCTATAACTATTCTTCGCATACATAACATGCATGTAGCTCGTGACATTATAATATATTGGGATGAGTTGACGGCAAACTTTTTTGAGGTTTACGGTCGGTGCATGTGTTCAACCGAGACGTTTTTCGCCATTTTACCATGAGTTTATCATAATAACGTTTATGTTTGTATACGACTCTACACATAGCTAAAAACAAAACTGTGAAAAGGACTTGGCAACTTTTAACGACAATAAATTCAGTAAATAAACTGTTTGCGTACTTCACGGCGTCACTTGACAAATAAGCATTTACCAGATAGAGGTCAAAGTCACTCCATCTTAGTTCAAACAATGAACTGATTTGTAATTTAAATAACAGTTCATTCGGAACATCGTCTGTTGTACGTTTGAAAAATCTACAAAAAATGAAGTGGCTTGCAAGTCACACCGTTGATCGAATTCTGCGAAACGGTCAACTTCATATCAAGTATTTCGCACGGTGACGTCAAACGCCACTTCGGAAGTAAACATAGAAGAATCTCTCGTCCAGTCAAAGGGCGATAATTTAATCTGATTGAAACATTGTTTTATTTGGTTATATATGAATACATACTGTGGTTTCTCTCATTAGATACTTTCAGGATTTAAAGCCACGCTTATGGTCCCTTGTTTAAACCTATTTTTAAAGCGATAATCTAATGTATAGGCGCTCTGATAAATTAAAGTAATTTTTTTATAAGGAAAAAGGTAATTTCATATTCCGGAGAATCATCTCAAATACACGTGACTCGATGTAAAAATATTCTTTCTAAAACCGATAAATTAATTTACCTTTTTTCACATGTGTTGTTCTTACTTCCTAGTTCATAGTATTCCAGGGACTCTGCATATAAGGAAATGTTGGAAAGTATGAAAAAGTCATCCCAACAAAAACTATTCCCATTGATTCTATGTCTAATTTACTTCCTTGACATATAAAAGAAGATATAAATGTTGGTGCCGCGGGGTACATTTTCGTTCCTTATGGAACATTGTTTTAATGTCCCGGGTATGTTCCATAACTCGCAAAATGTGAATAGCAACTGGCAGCCACGAACGACTTGGAATATATACAGCGTACTACAGTTAAAACTAGTCCTGTCACGAACTGTGCGCTTATCTAGGTTTAATTGCGCGTAGGAATTGCGCGCAATTGCCATATCGAATGGCACCCAAAGCACGGCAGGTTCTCCTGATTACTTATAGCAAACAAAGGCAATGTGTCTGCCAATGGACCTCCGGGTTACCCGGAGGTCCATTGGCTGAAGCATTGCTTGTGCACAGGCCATATGTACATAATTTGATAGCCTTACTATGGTCATAACGCGTAGATTAACGCGCAAGTGGACGTGCTGTTTATGCGCATTTCATGACAGGACTTCTAGTTTTAACTGTACACTCACTAATCTTCAAACATTTCGAATAAAGTCTTTGTTTTCTTCCATTCATTTTGGGTCAGAGAAAACAAAATAGGCTAATCTTTGTCGGAGGAGTTGTTGAAACTCCGGAAATTTAAAGGTTTCTTATCGTTGCTAGAGTCTATTTTCATAATGACGAGCAAAACATCAGCCGCTTTGAATATTTAAAATGTAAACTCCAGAAGGAAACACATATTTCTATCGCCATACTTTGCATGGTCCACTTAAACAGGTGGTTACGGTTACGTGTGAAGTTGACGGTTGGACGCGAAGCAATTTGATGGGGAGGGTGAAGGTGTTCAGTGGCGTTAACATTTTACTTTTTAATGGTGAAGTTATGGTGTACACCATAATCTCAAAATGACTGAACTGCTGAGATGTTCATTTATCACATTGAGTACAATCACAGTGGACTGGTCATATTCCCAGTGCTCAAAATAACCTTTTTTCTTTGCGTAGCAAAATGCTACACATTTCCTAAAAATGAATAGCATTTTGTAAAAATTGCATAGCTTTTTTGTATACCAGAGTTATGTTATGCTGTTTTGTATTGAATTCTTCTAAGTAGATAGAATAGTTTCCATCCATTTCTGGGCATTTCCAAATGATCTGCAACACATGAAACATTTACTATGTTTTTTGTTAACTGAACTGCCTTTAGATGTTGCATGGACTTGGATATTTTCAATTGGCGTCTTGGTTGTTTAATAGAATTCTCAAAATGGAAGTTGGGAAGTTGGGATTTTTAATTTGATGGGCTTGAAGTTATTTTTAATGGACATTTTATGCAAAATGTTGTATAAACAGGAAGAATTTAAACCAATAGAATTCATCTTGCATATGAAGTTGCTAATGATGCTTGATGGAGAGTTAATCTGAGTTATGCATGGAATATTCCATAATCAGAAGTAAAGCATTAGTGAACTAGTTTTCAAATTTGTTTGTAAATTTTCATTTACATTTTGCGATACAAGATAATCAACTGCAGCCTAATAGGCTGCAGTTGATTATCTTGCATCGCAAAATGCTATACATAATTGAACATTGTATAGCTTTTTGCAAGTTTTGCATAGCAAAAAGCGACGCGACACCGCTTATTTTGAGCCCATGCATATTCCACGCGTGTGCAGTGATGTCCTCGGATGCATTTACCAGGTAATAAAAATCAACGTCAGCAAAATTTTAATTAATGAAGAACAGGGCTTTAAATTTAAATAATTAGTGTTTAGAATCTAATATTATTGCGTCCGTGGAAATATTACCGATCCGTGGTAAGCGACCAGTCTACTGATAATAATGACACTTTGGATGATTTGTCGAGGTTCTCGGATGAGAAGGCATTGGTTACCCCTGTACTCCCAACTGCCTCCCTATTCCCTCGCCTTTTCTCTCCTCCCAACACTCGGCGAACTGCTTGATGACATTCCTTGCCCAATTCTTCCCAATCTCTCCGATTAGCATATTAACCATCCTATTTGAGTCTCTCACTAACCACATGTCCTTCATTCTCCCATCCCACTTCCCCACTATACTCCCAGTAAATCTTATTCTTTTAGAATGGTGTTTTGGGCATTCTAGAAGAAAGTGTTCCACGGTCTCCAGTACGCCCAAGTTACACATCTGACACTCCTTTTCACTGTTTTCCCAACTTCCCCTCCTCAGCTCCAGAGACAGCGACCTCAGCTTGAATAACAGTGACCCCCCAAAAGGCCATCACGGTACTCTTAAAAAACAGGCTTATCTTTATCACGCAGGCCACCCAAAGTTCTCTTTGGTTTGACCCTCTCTCGCCAATTAAGGTAACCATCCTCCATGACACGTTATCTGACGATTTTGTACCCTGGTTTGCTCCAACGTCTAGGTCCGAGATCTCAAATGAATAGTTCTCTATTAGTTCCCTCACTTGGACCATACACCCTATCTTGATATTTGAGTTGAGAATTATCAGGAACATTACTTTACACCATCGGCTGTCGGGGAGATTTACCAAATAATTAAGATAACCGAGTTTCAATAAGTCTGTCCTGTCCTTGATCTTCATCCACCCAAACTCAACACTGATTGTTTCTAGTGCCGCGGCATTTCTCGACCCCGTTATCCATCGGCCTGCATCGTACTGCAGGATTTCCAAGCACTTTACAGCCGTCTGGTGTATATAACAGTGTTTCAACCGACGCTATACTGGGGTGCCCTATGTTGCTCTAAATGAACAATGCTCAGCTACCCGAAAACTGAAGGTTTCTATTGCACGCCGTTTCAGAGAATCCTTTGGTATCTGGGAAAAATGAATGTGTTGATAGCGTGAACATTTTTCGATACAATATAAACTGAATAATTACAACATATTTTAGCTGCTATTGATAAAAAAACAAATGCCGAGATGGTAAAGTTGATACCGTGCATTCGTTTTTTGGTAAACACCTCAGACGTTTGATGGAGTGGAAACTCTTACACTTTGACTACAGTCACAAAGTAACGGCGCTCACGTCATCAAACGACAGCCTATGGGAGAGGTTGCAGTGTTGATTGACTTGATACCATGTTATAGGATCGGGGACAGGATGGGTAACCAAGTTTTTCGCTGATGCCTGAGCTAACCAGTTGTACAGGGATAAAAGGTGTGTATCTATTTATTGATAAGTTGTGGGAATAAGTTAAATTATTGCATCAACTCCTCTAAATTACATTATACATGCTGAAATGCACTATATGTCCTTTGTATGGGAGTATGGATGTGGGATGGATTGTTAAATTCACGAATAAATGTTTCTCACTCCATCCAATGCAAAACGTCAATTCATATTCAAACCCCTCACTTTCCACGTGTGGACAATATTTCCACGTACGCAATAAATTTAGATTGTACATGCTAATTAAATGAATAATCGTCACAAACTTAATTAATGAATCACCGGGTACAGCCCAGTGCTTCATTAATTAACATTTGGCTGATGATGATATTTGTACAGTTAAAACTATAAGCCCTGTCATGAAATGCGCACAAATAGAACGTTGATATGCGCGTTAATGTACGCGTTATGGCCCAAGTAAAGCTATCAAATTCTATACATATGGCATGTGCACAAGCAATATTTCATCCAATGGACCTCCGGGTAACCCGTAGGTCCATTGGCAGAAACATTGCATGTGTTTGCTCTGAGTAACCAGGAGAACCTGCCGTGCTTTGGATGCCATTCGATATGGCAATTGCGCGCAATTTCAACGCGCAATTAAGCATAGATAAGCGCACTATTCATGACAGGACTTCTAGTTTTAACTGTAAGCTGGTAAACCCAAATATAGACATGACGACCCACGCATGGATTACGACCAGTCCACGACGTCTGTAATGAATGTAATTTATCTCAATCCTTATGTTTTGAGTAAAGCGAAAGGTGATATATTATGAAAAGACAACAGTTCGAAAAGAGTAATGTGTAGTGATTTGGTCTGTAGGATTAAATAATTACTGCACCTCCGTTTAATACAAAACGGTTTCGTCCATTTTCCTGTAAATAGTTTTTGTTGATCGATCTCATCCAGAAGCTCAGTGCTGAAAGGGTTAAAAGGGACAACAAGACGCTAATTTGAACAAGAAATATATCAGATGTTGTTTGAATGTGAAAGAGCATGTTAAATTCCACTATATGCAAAGGATTGGGAGCGGGAAGCAACAAAAAGTTATTTAATCTACGATTAAAAAAACTTGCATGCAGACCTATGTACAAAATATACGACATGGTAAAGATATAAACGAATTTGCCCAGAGATAAGAGTTGTGAACAGAAACGCGAAGTTTTAATTTCCGATACAATTGGATATAATTAAATACCTCTGCTGCATTCTGAAAACGTGATCGCCACGAACAACATTTTTTGTGAAGTATTATTATTTCAAACAAAGAGCAGTTATGCTTCCATAAAATCTGCAGAACAAGTATTTACAACCGCAAACCTAGATAGTTTTCATGGACACTGATGCTATAAATAAAAACAAGCATGTACCAATTTTACATTTGTTTTTCTATAAGACCTTATTTCGACGAAAATGGAAAATTGCCCTGTGCCGGAAATTTCCGTGAGTGGATGGGAAGGAAGATCGAGATGAAAACAAATGATATAGTTTTTCAATAGACCCAGTAAATCCTCGACCTTACCCCTTTGAACTCTAGTGGTAACTACCATGCCAGTTCAATGATAGCAATTAGAAGAGTTCATATTCATTAGTTGGGGTAGACCAATCAGTATTTTCAACGTGCAGCCACAAGGCTGTACGTTGAAAATACTGATTGGTCTACCCCACAGTATTTACCGAACAGCCATCCCATATAATGACGTTATGACGCATCATGTTCCTGGCCGGAAAAGGGCCGCTGGGGTTCAAAGGGTTAAGGTAATGTATTTAACCCTTTACCTAACATGAAAAGCAGACGACACTTGCAAAAAAAAATTTTGAATAATTATTTTTTTTCATTTTTTTGTCTCGACGAGCTCGTTCCAACGAGGGGTCATAACCTATGTTTTTGAGACAAAAAATGAAAATATTTTGAAAATTAATTGGCGATTTTTGAGAATAGCGCTGGCCGGTTTTGGCCGTTACGTTGGGTAAAGGGTTAATCAATGCGAGTGCCTTCATAGGAATGATATATGATACAGACGGGTACTTCTGTCGAAATGGTCCACATATTTCATTTTTCAAATTCGCGGTTCAGTTCATTGTCTCCTTCGCTTGTCGTGAGATTCGATCATTTAATTGTTTTATTTTTATTTTTAACCCTTTACCCAACGCAGACGATATCAAAATTTATTATTAAATATCATTTTTTCAAATGTTTCAAAAAATTTCAACAAAACCATATCATGTGACCCCTCGTTGGAACAGTGTTCAATTGCTTTTGACAAAACACGAAATACTGCAAAAAATAAAATAATAAATGAATTCAATCAACCCTACTGCAAATAATAAATAATTGAATACAATCAACCTTTGGCGCGCGGCTAACACAACTTCACCACGAGTGGTGAACATTTTTCACACCAAGCTACTTTGGGTATATTTTATTTATACCATGATCGTCAGATTATTAAGAGTCGCTATTATTTTTTCTCGAGTTTACTGAGCACCAGACGTACATACGTGCGAATCTATTTTTGTTTACACTAGCATCGGCGGGCGGTACTTATACTGTCAATTTTATCGCCGGGACGAAATGGAAAATGAAACGGGGTCTTTAACATTTTAATAGCATAATAACATGCCATTTCGATCTATGGCTGCTTTATTAACATGAGACAATGTATGTTTTTTTTTAAGTTTTGGTGTCTTATGGGGTAAACTCATTTAAAAACGTAATATATAATTGTCGCTTTCATTATTCTTCGTGAGGCGACGTGCGATAAATTTAGACAAGTTGCATTCAGGTCGACGTCACCAAAGGTCAGCTTGGATGTAGTTCCACTGTAGGTGTAAATTTTAACTACTGAAAGCCCATTGCTGGCGTCTTCACCACGGTTGGTTTGTAAAACGAAAATTTATGTCATAGGCTTTTCATATATAGTGAAATAGGTAATCATAGTATATATTTTTTTAAATTTTATATTGGAAAGTAAACGTGTGGAATGATGGAAGCAAATAACCAATTGGAGGGGGATGCTGAAATATCCCAGAAAGCATGCATTATGCATCTGGTTTAAACAATAATTTTAAAAATCGGCTCAAGACGTAGAGTGGGGATTGGATTGGGGACAAAAGTCTTCTGGCGCCATTCGTTCTCTGAAAGAATTATTTCCTCTCCATTTAAAACATATCTCTGTCACCAGGCAACTGAGTAGCACACAAAACTACCAATCATCGCTTCCGGGGCGTGGGTATCGGGTCGGTCCAGGAGGACTTTTCCATAAATAGTTGAGCGAGAGTGTGCTTGCGTGTGTGCATAAGAGAGAGAGAGAGAGAGGGGTGGAGATAGAGTGAGAGCGGGAGAGAGAGGACATGATTCAACATTCTCATTGCTAGCCTGCCATTGCAATCTTATTGGGAATTAGCAGGAGGGGTGCACAGTCTATTTGCGCTTAAAATCTGACCAAAGATTACTACGTGTGAGTTGTCTCTTCTACCTATTTTCAGGTCAAACAAAATGTATTATCAAAATTCTCACGCATCTCCACATTGAGAAAAAATAATATTTCCGGTTCCGTATTCAACACATTTCTTACATATGGAGTCGAAAATGTGCATTTGTTTCAATGTATAGGAGCGTGAGTCCCAAAAATAGCTTTATGTATTGCATTCTAACCATTCTTTTAACTCACATGGGCCGCCGCAGATGCATGGATGCCCTGGTATCTCCCAACCCATTCACGTTAGAAATGCTTATACAAAAGGTTTAATAAATTCCCGGTCTTCTATAGTAACTGGACCAGTTACCGGGAACCGGAAAATGTCGCGGATAATATCAGGTAAATTTCCGGGAGTTACAAGATGTAATTATTGCCGTTAAAATGAACATACTTTACTGGCAATCTGCCAACTCCATACAGAAAAGTTATTTTATTACTTTCCAAAGTGTGATTTTCTGGGATTTCCGGGTTTTATTATAAATGATAACTTCACAAGTGAATTATGTAATCAACAATTGGGTCATGTATCCGAAGACGTTTTATCGTTGGTGTAAAGGGGACTTCATTGTTGTTTTTCTTAACCCTTCACCTAACATGAAAAGCCAACGACACTTGCAAAACAAATTCTTGAATAACTATTTTTTTTATTTTTTTATCTCAAAAACATAGGTTATGACCACTCATTGGAACGAGCTCGACTGGCTGAGAATAGCGCTGGTCGGTTTTGACCGTTACGTTAGGTAAAGGGTTAAATAATATAATTATCGTTAATAATGAAAAGTAATAAACAAAGTAATCGCTTGACTGGACTGGTTACGTGAAATAATTCATTCGAGGCAAGGGACTATATTGTATTATTGTATTATTCGCGCACTCGTGTTTGTACAACGCCCCTCACCTCTCATGAGTTATTTCACGTAACAGGTCCAGTCAGGCGATTACTCTTTATTTCCTAAGGGAAGGGTGAAAACCCAAACCCGCTTCCAACTCGTCTTCATTGTTAGAATCGCCAGTTTTATCACCAATTCCGCCTGGCGTTAACTCCATCTTCACTGCCGTCACCAATCGTGCTTGAAGCGGATGAGACTGGTGAGGGGAGTGCAGAAGGAGTTGATGTTGAAGGAGGTAGTGCGATACTAATGATTCTGAAAACGAAGACGGGTTTGAACTTTGAAGCGAGTGAAGATGCTGATGAAGACAGGAGTCCTCCCGAGCTGATTGAGAAATACAGTGATTTGTTTAACCCTTTACCCAACGTAACGGCAAAAACCGGACAAGGCTATTCTCAAAAATCGCAAAATTAATTTTCATTATTTTTTTCATTTTTTGTCTCAAAAACATAGGTTAGGGCCACTTGTTGGAACGAGCTCGACGAGCTCGTTCCAACGAGGGGTCATAACCTATGTTTTTGAGACAAAAAATGAAACAAATAGTTATTCAAGAATTTTTTTGGCAAGTGTCGTCTGCTTTCCGTGTTAGGTAAAGGGTTAAAATATTCTTCCGGAAGCAGGGTTGTAAAACAAGCTGGCGCAGAAGGGCTTACGAAATGTTACAACGTTGTGTTGGACAGTTGTTCTATTCTGAAAACTTCAGTTCAACACAAACAGTGCCATGCGTGATTTCCGGTTCCGTGATATAGATTTCTCCGGTATCGTGACCGGATTTCGGAACTGGAAACACGGGAATTCGCGTTCTGGTAATTAAAACCTTCTTCTACATCCTTGATCGCTTCTGCAACCCGTTAGAAGCTTTACATCAGAACATGGATTGATGTCCAAACAGAAACAAGCAAAATAAACCAGTAATGAAGATGTCGAATATTTCCCTACTGATAACTTCACAGTATCCGTTTGCAGCTGCGTAGCAATGTACGTGGGGAATGCCCCCAAATCCCCACTGTTCCCCTAAAAATTATGAATTATACGATTTCCTTAGGGCATTACTAATAAGGATCCATGCCTATCCACCTATCAGTTTAAAACGTTTGTGTACTAACTGACTGGAAACCGTTACTATGTTCGACCACCGCCGCTGAGCTTTGTCATTCCCAGAGGTGCTGTAATTATGGGATCCATTGACCACTAAGAAATATTACTTTAGAAATGTTATCTTTAATGAAAATGTATTATTGTAATTACTTCGTCTAATGGATGCAAGTCTCCAGATTAGAAAATATTGTGCTGTTCCCCAATAAATCTAATCACTATACACCTGTGGGACATACATCAGATTTAAAAACGGAAACGTTGATTGAAACGTTTCTAGAATACAGGAAACACCATGTTATGGCTTTAGGTTACATGGTATTCTGTATGCATTAACACTAACATTGCTTTACACAAGTTTGAATAAATGAGTTACGACATTTTATATTCTATCCAATAGCTTATTTCCATGAACAGGTTTTCCATCTTCTTTTAGCCTCATTGTTGTACAAATGTGAACCTAAAAGAAAGTCCCATACTGCTGGAGTGGAGTACAAGCATGTAAGCCCGATTGATCGTTCCCGTCGCAGCATTTCTAACGTTTCTGACTTCTGCAAACTTGACCCTATCACATGAGAGCTGGACATAACGTGTCGTGATAACTTCCATACATAAAATCCACCGCCATGCATAACCGGGGATATTGCCGATATTGTGGCTGTAGTCTGTCTCCTTTGCCTGCCAAGGTGATGTGAAAACATTTGTGTAAATATCGCATATCAACGGTGTTAAGGTTTAATCGACAGAATGTTAAAACCTTAGAGTTGGGCTTTATTGTGATGTGCAGGCACCACGACGTTAAGGTTCGTAAATCTAAATTTCAATATTTTAGGTAATAATATCCCAATAAACAAGTACAAACATAAAAACAAAATTTTATAAATATAAAACTTGAATGATATATTGTTTGTGGAGAGAATAGCCTGACTGGCGCTTTTCTTGCCATCCCCAAAACAAAAATTTAGGGGATAACTATGTTGTGTTTGATTGTTTCGGTCCGCTTATAAACGATGGTTTTACTGTCGCAAATTGAGTTTTGTCGGCGATGCGTTAGCGGAGCCGGTAAAACGGATATTTGCGACGGTAAATCCATCGTTTATGACCCCAAACAATTAAATAAAACATACAATTGAAACTAGAAGTCTTGTCACGAAATGTGCGCTTATCTAGGCTTAATAGCTCGTTGGAATTGCGCGCTGTTGCCATATCGAATGGCATCCAAAGCCCGACTGGTTCTCCTGGTTACTCATAACAAGCACAAGCAATGTTTCTGCCAATGGACCTTCGGGTTACCCGGAGGTCCATTGGCTGAAACATTACTTGTACACAGGCCATATGTACAGAATTTGATAGCATTATTATGGTCATAACGCGTGGATTAACGCGCAAATTAATGTGCTATTTGTGCGCATTTCATGACAGGACTTCTAGTTTTAACTGTAGTTATCCCCATTCTAATATAATCCGACTGAAAACGGAGATAGTATTTGATCTCCCAACTATAAAACAACGCCTTGTCGAAGACAACAATTTAAATCTAAAAATATAGTGTTTGTGACGTCATTTTGGGAGTTCCGAACCAAATCACGAAATATATTTTACGCTGCCACTATAAAAATAGTTCCATACGTTTTAGTCATTTTATCACCAATAACAAATTATATTTGTACTGACAACATTTATCATGTTTAACTGTTTGTGACAATCTGAAAACAAAATCGCCGGCTGCTTTCTTTCCATGTTCAAAGTTTAGAGTTCACCTTGTGATGTTTCATCCTGGCCCTGAGTCGGAAAGCACTCGAGGATGAAGTTAAACATTATGAGATTTTTTATTGGAAGCCCTTGTTTAACTGTAATAATCACCTATGGTTACAGAACAATTGTTCATTTCAAACTGTTTCTGGGAAGTGATGGCTTGTGGAATTTTGCTATTGGTATTGACATAATTGTTGCAGAACGAATAATTCACCTCTGTCGGCGGTGAACGCGTTTCTGCAGCTGTACATGTTGGTGCCGCGAACGCAGAAGACAAATTTGAAAATGAAAGCACCGCTTGCACTTGAAGTCGATGCTATAACATCGCTAGCGGATCGGTCAGAAATATTTGGCCCTGAACAATTAAAATTATTATGGTCAGTTGTCAGAATTTTTGTTTTCTATTTCGCACATAGCGTCCATAAATGCTTCATCGTACGAAAAATTGCTATTTATAAATTATATTAGAATATCACTGACTGGTTCCACGCGGTTGTCGTTAAGCCTGTCGGAATCAGTTTTTTTCAACTCTCATTTCGTTACTCAGCAGTCTCTGCCAAACCTCTTCCACGTTGATATTAAACTTTCCAACTTCATCCATATTAATTACAGTTAACCCTTTACCTAACATGAAAAGCAGACGACACTTGCAAAAAGAATTCTTGAATAACTAATTTTTTTCAAAATGTTAATTAACCCTTTACCCAACGTTACGGCCAAAACCGTCAGCGCTATTCTCAAAAATCGCCAATTAATTTTCAAAATATTTTCATTTTTTGTCTCAAAAACATAGGTTATGACCCCTCGTTGGAACGAGCTGAGCTCAGCTCGTTCCAACGAGGGGTCATAACCTATGTTTTTGAGACAAAAAATGAAAATATTTTGAAAATTAATTGGCGATTTTTGAGAATAGCGCTGGCCGGTTTTGGCAGTTACGTTGGGTAAAGGGTTAATTACAAGAAAGATAGGAAACGATTTTTTACAGTAAGTCAACGCGTTCACAGCGTTTGTTTACCTTGGATACGGTAGTCAATGACTCTAAGTGGAACGAAAATAGAACGCCCACGAATACATCTTGACTTTCCTGAAATAGTCTTTGAAAACACAAAATTCCCGACAGGTTACGCCCATTTTACTGTCGCAAATTTTATTGATTAACTAATCAAATTTCGAGATTTATAGTAATTGTATTAGAATAAAAATTAAACTTGGTTGGAGTAGACAATTATTAATATCATAATATTTACCTGATCTTTATGCCAGTCTTTAGTTTTCTGTAGATGAGATACATGTGGCTTACACTGGCAGAAAAAAGAGACACAAGTTTTTTTCTATGGTGAATATTTCAAATGTGTTATGGATGACTATTTCTTTGTTTGAATTTTGACGTTATTCCTTCATGACTGATAAAATCTGGACGAGTTTTGTTGTATTAACTCGGACGGCTTTTGCATGGATAACGTTCAAACGTGGCTACCTACGCCATTTCTTGCTCAAAATCAATACGGGTGTGCCCACCCCGGCTTCAATCGCTGCTCTAACTCTCCTATCCACTGACTCCAGAAAGTTGTTTATGGTCCATTGTGGGATGTTATTCCACGCCTGAAGAAGGGCCTGCCTGAGCTAGTCGACTTTGAGTGGGACGTTGACGCGCTTCCTGACCCTTCTGTCCAGGTGAATCTACAGAAACCCGATCGGGGTTAAATCTGGACTATAGGGTGGTCAATCGAGAACTGGGAATTGTCTTGGTTGAGGAAGTCACGACAAAACATAGCAACGGGCGGCCTCGCAATATCTTGCCTCAGCGTAAGGTTACCCGCATAGATAAATGGAAGAACGCCGGGCATGATGACCTGATCCCGATATCTTACGGTTGTAAGATTGTCCTGAATGACCACGAGAGGTGTTTTCAAGCCATGAAGAATCCTCATCCCAAACCATAACATTCTCTCTGCCAAATCTGCCGTTCTCCTCAAAACACGTGTCAGAATATTGCTCATCTCGACGCTTATATCAACGTTGTCGACCAACTGACCTGTAAAGCGTGAACCGATACTCGTCAGTGACTAACGCCCGTCTCCGGCGGATCAATTGAAACAGAATTTATGCATGTGCCCGTGCACACTGCAAAGGACGTTGACGTCGTCTGTGTGTAAGTTGCGGACCAATGTAGGGACGCCATGGCCTTTAATTGAACTCCCAACTTTTCCTGGGCACACGCTGCTAGCATGAGTGCTTACAACCTGATTCATCGCCGTCGACTGAAATCGGTTATGGATGTGTGATAGACGTATGCCTCTATCTTGACGTGACTACGTAACGCGCGGAAGTCCACACCTGGGACTGTCAGCTAATTTTTCTGTGACTCTGAGACGCACAACTACATGAGCTATCGTAGAATCGCGGACCCCTAATTGCTGGACGACGAGACGTTGCGACTGGCCCTGCATAATTAGAGCAATAACCCTATCCCTATCAACTTCGGACATTCGCGGCATTTAGCTTTTTCAGTCCAGTTGAAATGAAATGTTACACAATCGATGTTCTGTACAAACCTTCCATTTGGTATGGTTTTCAAACAAGCCCATGGCACGTGGGAGTGTCCCGGGTGCACGCTTTGTCGAAAAATCTTTTGAAAGCATGCAGCATCGCACGTGATCATGATTGACTGAATATTAACCAAAGACTCTTTAGACGGTACACTGGGGTAGCTATGTGTCAAATTGTACTACACTTGGTCTACGGATAAAACAATTATATTACCCAAAATAAACTTGCGTTTCGTTTTTCCGCCAGTTTTGTTTATTTCCCGGCGTAGCGGTCGAGGTATAAAGGCCATTTACCAACGAGCCTGGTGGCCCGGATGTCTTAAACTCGCGGTAAATCGGTCGTTGTGTGTGTAAGAGGTCGACGGATCGAACCCCGGCTCCCGCACTTATCCCTTCTGTTACACCGGCGAGGAGAAAGGTGAGTAATTGGGGTTTCCACCAGAATTGTTCACAATGCAAATGACGCTAAGTCATAAGAAGTATGTACTTTACAGAATCCCATAACAGCGAATTTATTCATAGACCAATGTTTATTGGTCTTCAAGGCCGTCCTCTACTTCAACCCTTTATACCTTAGAGACTGCTTTTCCAGTCCTGGAACATGCTTGTTACATGGCTACACAGTTAAAGTGTGGGTTAGCCAGTCAATATTTTAATATTAATTGTTCTACCACTCCCCCCCCCTCCCCCCAGATGATAGATATGGACTCTTCCAATTTCTTCAGTTGAACTGACACGGAAGATACTACTAGGGTTCAAAGGACTATGGCCTATACCATGACTCCAGTATTGGTGATGTTTTAGCTGCCATTAGATTAATTCTCCCCAGACGTTAATCACCGAGCCATGATTCACTAGTCAAGCTACAATGTTTACCACTGTTTTATTTCACTGGGTTTCTGTGAGGGAGTTGAAGGGTGTGTCTGCATTTTGAGCGCATGCGGTACAAACATGTGACATAGGAAAGTCATATCCGAACAAGCTGTTTTTTTTTTAAGAGACGCCGAGGGGATGTGGTTCAGAGGTCAGCCTGAATTCCATTCCAAATCTCGGGAAAGCTATGTTTGGGGCATTCGGCGGAGAACTGGGTTGGGTACTTTTGTATCTGTATCATCCCAGCTTGTCTAGTAAGAATTGGAATGAATATTGAAGAAAGCCCTCATGGCCGGTGTGACAGGAATGGAAGTCCGTAGGAAAATTAGTCCCTCGGGACTATTATTCCGCGGAATTATAGTCCTACAGTTAAAACTAGAAATCCTGTCATGAAATGCGCACAAATAGCACGTTGATATGCGCGTTAATGTACGCGTTATGGCCCAAGTAAAGCTATCAAATTCTGTACATATGGCCTGTGCACAAGCAATGTTTCAGCCAATGGACCTCCGGGCAACCCGGAGGTCCATTGGCAGAAACATTGCATGTGTTTGCTGTGAGTAACCAGGAGAACCTGCCGTGATTTGGATGCCATTCGATATGGCAATTGCGCGCAATTCCAACGCGCAATTAAGCCTAGACAAGCGCACTATTCGTGACAGGACTTCTAGTTCTAACTGTAGGTCTAACATTTCTAGGAATAGTAATCCGCCGTATTCTTAGAAATGTTAGACCTAGGACTATAATTCCGCGGAATAATAGTCCAGAGGGACTAACGTTCCTACGGACTTCCATTCCTGTCACACCGGTCTAAGTTGTGTTCAGAAAAAAACGATGACGCCTTGTTCTGGGTTTTGAAGGTCATGGTGGACGGAATTCTGGTAGGTGAAGACAATTCTCAATTACTGTTTGACCCTATCTGACATAGCACCCAGATTTCATGTCGGACAGACCTCTTGGTTCAATATAACGTGAGTCCTACAGATCAAAGTGATTATGGCGATGATAAATTTACTGAACTGAACTAAACTAAATAAACCGTTTATTTGAATGAAATGTTCGTCGTTACTTTTTATGTTGATTTTAATTTAATTTTTTAATTTAAATTTTCTCACGCCGCGCACTATAAGATACGGAAAAGGAGTTTGAAATGACAGCTTACTTGCCTCTGGGGTCCTCCTCGTCGAATTGTTATGTATTGTATCCTCGATCATAAAATGCTACGGTGTTACTTTTTACTCATTAACTGTTCATGGTGGATTGAGGTGGTTAATATAACCTTTAAAATCAAACTGAATAACTTACCCAAATTAGTTTACAAATCTCTTAAAATCAAAATCATTATATAATTAAGAAGTTTTTTTCTATATCAGATTAACTCAGTATACGCCAGTCACAAAATATATGACAAATGATTTATACAATTGACGAGAAGGTACATCCTAACATCAACCATCGTGCAATAATAGTAATCCCAGCATTACACTAATAGTCTCAAAACATCAAATTTCTAAGAAATTACCATTTCTCTTGGGGGAACAATTTCGACTAAAAATTCACCTCCACAGATTACGAGATAAAGAAGAAAAGAGATGCATTACAGTCGCCGTAATCCAGACGTGGGCAATGATGTCCACGCAGGTGTCTACTAGCTAATAAAAAACATCAGCAAAATGTTAATTAACCCTTTACCCAACGTTACGGCCAAAACCGTCAGCGCTATTCTCAAAAATCGCCAATTAATTTTCAAAATATTTTCATTTTTTGTCTCAAAAACATAGGTTATGACCCCTCGTTGGAACGAGCTCGTCGAGCTCGTTCCAACGAGTGGTCATAACCTATGTTTTTGAGACAAAAAATGAAAAAAAATTAGTTATTCAAGATTTTTTATTGCATGTGTCGTCTGCTTTTCATGTTAGGTAAAGGGTTAATGAAGCGCCGGGTAGAATTTTGTACGATTATTCCTATAATTCGTGTTTGGAATCTAATATTATTACGTCTGTGGAAATATTGCCGATCCGTGGAAAGTGATCACTCCACGGAGGCCGTACTGAAAATACACTTTCATTCCAATAAGCTTGAAAATTATGAACTATTTTACATGGAATAACAATCTAATTAAATAAATAAAGCAATGGAGAGTGCCAATATCCCTCATCAATTGTTGAAACACTCACCTGAAAAATCATAGAATTTAATTCCAACAAAAATGTTCATGACATCTCGGACAAAGGCTAAATTCCAATATACGTTTTAGAGCTACAGTTATCCCAGTTTTAAAACCTGATGACGATCATTACGACCCACACAATTGTAGATCAATTAGCCATCATATATATTCATGCAACGTCATGGGGATGTGTTTATCGATCGGCTCTTCTGGGTTCTAGAAGCAAATTATCTTTTAAATAATGTCCATTGTGATGTCAGAAATCAAAACAGCCTTTCAGATCATTTAGTTAAGCTGGAATCATACGTCTGAAAAGTTTTTTTTGCCAGTAGAAAATATGTGGTCACCAACTTTTTTTCATCTGGCCAAAACATATGATTTTGCAGTCAGCGCAAAGGTTTTAAAAGACGTGTCAATATGGGGTTAAGAGATGGTGAACCAGCAGTGACCAGCATTTCAATACAGTCGCCGTGGAGAGGTCGTAATCCAATATTGGGAAGTGATGTCCACGCATGCATTTGCTAAGTAATAAAAATCATCATCAACAAAATTTTAATTATTGAAGCATCGGGTTGTTTGAAAACTATTCGCAACCAAACAACCGCGTTGTCTTTAGGAACCTCCGAACGTATTTAATGTTGTTGTTGATTTTGATTTAACGACACATTAGCAGCCAGGGTCAAATAGAGTTGGACAAAATGGATCTAATAGATGTTCCTGTTGGAATACATATGGACCTTGAATCCTCTCTTAAAAATGTTGAATAAGATTTTCACATCTGTTCGTTAGGGAACTACACTGCAAAAAATGTAGGTTCTCCTTAGAACTAAAACTGGTTCTAATCTTGTCCCTGAGATGGAACCAGCTCTGTTTAAACAGTATTTATTTCAAATCAAATAAATTTACCAAGATTAGCATTCAATTTTAACATAATATTACATCAACTGAAGTAGATTCAGCACTAAACTTGGAGCTTATTCAACGCAGTGGCCAAACATTTTGAAACAAAGGTGATATGAACAGTTGGCATATCGAACCAGTTTTGGTTCCTAAAAAGAACCCAAACTGGTTCGATATGCCAAATGTTCTTATATCCTTTGCTTAATAATGATTTGAGACAACCTCGTATAAGCTCTAAACTTACGGCTGAAACCCCCTCAATTTATGTTTAATTCTGTTAATATTTAATGTTAATCTTTATAAATGTATTTGATTTGAAATAAATACTGTTTAAACAGAAATGGTCCCATCTCAGGGACATGATTAGAACCAGTTTTGGTTCTAAAGAGAACCTATATTTTTTGCAGTGTACATGTAAATCCTTCCAATAATGCATTAAACAGTAAGTAATTCTATTACAGGATCCGCGTCATTTCAGTTGTATTCATTGTCAATCCTTTCAGGCCGAGAGATCGCTTTCCCCGAAACATGACACGTCATTACTTCATTAAGTAGGATGGCTGCTACGTGAATGTGTGGGTTAGACCAATTAATATGTTTAACGTGCAGCTCTAAATAATAAACATATACTCTTCCAATTGATGCCATTGATATCAAATAGAAATTACCACCAGGGTTCAAAGGGTGCAGTTAAAACTAGAAGTCCTGTCACGAACTGTGCGCTTATCTAGGCTTAATTGTGCGCAAGAATTGCGCGCAATTGCCATATCGAATGGCATCCGAAGGACGGCTGGGTCTCCTGGTTAATCTACTAAACACAGGCAATGTTTCTGCCAATGGACCTCCGGGTTACCCGGAGGTCCATTGGCTGAAACATTGCTTGTGCGCAGGCCATATGTGTAGAATTTGATCGCCTTACTATGGTCATAAAACGTAAATTAACGCGCAGATCGACGTGCTATTTGTGCGCATTTCATGACAGGACTTCTAGTTTTAACTGCAGGTAGGGCCAAGGGAGTCAAGATTTTTGCGAATCGAACCGGATAATTGATCCGAACAGAATCAAGTATCGAATCGAATCCACTTTCCAATTGTTCCGATACCACAACTGTCCTACCAGTTATATTTATCTACCATGTACACTCAATGCCAGCATACACACTGGTTGGACTGTTTTCTACCATCGGATTTTTCTCGAAGATATTGATTTTAGTGTATCACTATCAAACCGATTTTGACATTTTCTATTCTTAGTCTTCTAGTGGTGACACTTCAATCTAGTTACCATAGCAAAGGGACTATATTCAGAAGAAAATTGATCAGATATCGCCAAGGTGAACGAATATAAAAATATATCTTCACGTAAGTGAATCAAGGCCCATCTGTAGCGCTTAAGCTTTGCTCTTGGCGCGTTGTTCAACTCAATGGGTGACCGATGTATAAACTAGACGTACATTACAATGGCCGTGGACGGGTCATAATCCAGGCATGGACAATAATGTTCATGCATGCATTTACCTGGTAATAAAAATCATCAGAAGAAAACATTTTATTTAATGAAGCACCGGGTTGTACCCGTACTTCCCTATAATTAGTGTTCAGTATCTAATATATATAGCGTCCATGGACCCCCCCACCCCCGTGCAAAGTGACCAGTCCACAGAAGCCAAACTGTAACATGATCTTCATTATTGCTTCAAATGACATTTTCATGAATTTTCCAACTAATTTCCTGTTATCTGGTTAAGTTGCACACGGTCAATGTTTCGACCCGATGGGAATATTCGTTAAATATGTAATCAAATATTGAGAACCTTTTCAATATCCATGCTAAAGCACCATCTAACATCAAGTATTCTACAGGTATCACGAAACTAAATATTTTCCCATAGGTGGCCACTATAACGTCCAGGCAAAAACAAATATTATTGCATAACTTTAATTTTGGCATTCAAATATCTTTGTCAATTATAGACCTTCAGACAACTTTCTGTGACCCCAAAACACGGGGTCATGCACCAAATAAGAGAGAAAATTTGACAGCAAGGGAAGTACCGGTCACGAACACATATTTTTCAGGAATTCTCCACAAAAACACACCAAACGTAAATTGTAATTTTTAGGTCCAAAAGTCATCAAATTAGCCTCTTTTTATGTCCTGAATATTCATCAATAATGCAAGATGTCAATAAAATGCTTCAAATGTTTATTGAAGCAATTTATTTTCGCAAGGCTGTTTATTTTAGAGATTGCATAACTTATGATTGGGACATTTCAAGGCGGGTATTTTTAATTCAAATATTTAGTTCAGTGATACCATTAGAATTTTTCTTATTTGGTGTTGGGACAATAAATATGGATAGTTACGTTTTTTCTTCTTCGAACTGTTCAAATAAATTTAAAAAATGTTCACTGACTGTAATATCCCAGCAGGCAGCTTCAAACCTTATATCCACAGAATGTCATATCCATGCGGAGTGGCGTGGGAGTACTAGAATGAGCTCAACTCATCCCGACTCTCATTAACCGTTAGGTCCCCATACAGCCAAGAACATGCGTTTTTATGTTGCTCTGAAAGGTTGTCCCCAGTGTAGTCTTCATTGCGAACTCGACCGGTAGGAATCATTTTTCTTGGCAGTGTTTTTACACCATTGGTGGCTGTTGGTACAGTTCGCGTCGTTGGAATAGGCTGCCCGACCACCTTAAGGCACCACAGAAGCTGGAAAGCTTCAAAAAGGCACTAATACGCCACCTGTTCGCACGAGTGTTCTCTGTGCGTTATTGAAGCATTCTCCCCGTGTTCCATATAACACATTTGTTCAATTATAACAAAGTAATCTAAAACGTGAGAGCTCATATTTTTGCGGATTCATGGTTCTATGCTGTATTTATATAAAAACAACCCTGGGTATCGCCTAGTTTTCCTCTACAACACACAAACATTTCAAAAACAATCCGAGACAATATAATTGTTTACCTTAAAACTCATCTTTTCATGTGATGTTTCCTACTCAATCATATTACTGCAGCCTAGGCACCCAAGTGTGAAGTGTATGAGGGCTTCTGTACGTTTGTAAACCCTTCAAACACTTTTAATGAATACGTAAAGAATGGTAAATCTCTGAAGTGACGTAAAAATGTCAATAATGACTATAAATTAAAACACAGTGGTAATGTATTGTGCTTACAGCTTACCAAAATTTACAAACATCCGATGCATTTTAATTTTTTAGCTTATGACCCCGCCGCACCCCCCCCCCCCACCCCCCCCCCCCCCACCCCATGACGTCACCTGAAATTTCGGGACTAACGGTTGGGAGTTTGCTAGGACTACAACGCAGTTTCAGATATCTTTTATGGAGATTATAATTTTTCAAAACCTAATATTTCAAGTGAGGTAGAAAACAAAACGTATAGAAATGGTTAAATTGGCATCGCTCGCTTCAATGGCCTAAATTTAAAAGAAATAAGAACACTTAAAGGTGCGCATCTTCAAAACAATGGCGATAAATGGTAAATGAATGTATGGAGTCTCATAACCAAGGCGGACCTACTGGACCTCCTACAAAAGTAACGTTTTGGAGAACGTAAAAATACAGTTAAAAATAGAAGTCCTGTCACGAATAGTGCGCATATCTAGGCTTAATTGTGCGTTGGAATTGCGCGCAATTGCCATATCGAATAGCATCCAAAGCACGGCAGGTTCTCCTGGTTACTCATAGAAAACGAATGCAATGTTTCTGCCAATGGACCCCCGGGTTACCCGGAGGTCCATTGGCTGAAACATTGCTTGTGCACAGGCCATATGCACAGAATTTGATAGCTTTACTTGGGCCATAACGCGCACATTAACGCGCATATCAACGTGCTATTTGTGCGCATTTCATGACAGGACTTCTAGTTTTAACAGTAGTCGAAATTTAAAAGTGACATCGACCCCCCCCCCCTCCTCCACACCTCCCTTATGACGTCAGTAAAAAGTAAAAAGTGAATTCCATAAGGAGTTGAAAAAAAAATATAGAAAACACGTAAAATTGGCATCCCTGGTCTTAATTGGAAATAACAACACATTAACCAATGCCCATAAATGGGTATGTCAGGTTTCATAACTGTATACTCTCCTTAGACGGGTCTACTGGACCCACAAATGCGGTGCTTTTAATAAAGAATATAAAAAGGCTAGATTTCAAAGTGACGAAAAAACGTCAAATTGGTATAAAATCGAAAAACAAACAAATACGCTTTTCCTATTTTTTAGCTCTACAACACACCAACATCTGATAAAATCGGACACATTTTATTCTTTGTGACGCCGACCCGCCGTATGATATCATTAAACATTACGGGTTGGAATATCTAGGATGGCAAAACACTTTTCGATATGTTTTCTGTTTTCTTTTCTGGAGAGTACATACCCAAATTTCACCAGATTGAGGCTCAAAAAACAGTTGAAAATAAAAAAAAATCTCCTTTGAAATTTAAAACTGTTCATCTAAAATACAGCTCGTCTCAGGAATGCTATCTGTTTTAAACTAAAAAAAAAACGAACAAACAAAACATTAGTTCCGCTATGGCAAATATTAGTTTATTTTGTTACAAGCATATCATATGGAATAGGAAATGCGGTTTAGACTTAGTTGAAATCGGGGAAATCTACAAAGGTATGGTTTCAAGTCATCGGTAACACAGTGTGTTGCAGTTTATTGAGAATACAATATCGATACCATTTCCTCAATTACAGTTAAAACTAGAAGTCCTGTCACGAATAGTGCGCTTATCTAGGCTTAATTGCGCGTTGGAATTGCGCGCAATTGCCATATTGAATGAGATCCAAAGCACGACAGGGTCTCCTGGTTACTCATAGCAAACACACGCAATGTTTCTGCCAATGGACCTCCGGGTTACCCGGAGGTCCATTGGCTGAAACATTGCTTGTGCACAGGCCATTATGTAAAGAATTTGATAGCTTTACTTGGGTCATAACGCGTACATTAACGCGGATATCAGCGTGCTATTTGTGCGCATTTCATGACAGGACTTCTAGTTTTAGCTGTATGTTGTCCTCACGTCTTTGACTGGTTAATGTGTCGTTGAAGGACAAAAGTTCACAGGCCAGTCATGAAAAGCAAGTTTTACCACCTCTCCTTCTGCACGAAACCATGCTATACTTGATCAAATTAATGTGTTTCATTAAGTTATTCTTACTCTATCCTAAACAAATTCTACATTCTCAACTGGATAATGGTAGAGTGTTTAGTCGTGTGGCGTCATCGCGTAGTCATTGTGAAACTTTCCAATTTTTCAACTTCAATTGCTTGTAAAAAAATAAAAATAAATAAATAAAAATTGTTGATGGCAACAAAGCAACACGTTTGTTAATATAATATCCATAAACAAGTGGGTCTACAAGGAATTCTATAATTGTATGTGTTTACTTTTCCCGAGAGAGGTTTAACCTCGACGAGTCGACATTTTCTCGCATTTTAATGCTTTTCGGACCCGCGCTTTTTGCAAACAACGGATTTACCTCTCTCGTGCTCATGACGATTGCCGCTGGAGGATACGTCATATACAATAAAATGAGGAACACAGTGGGATTTCTGAGACTTTGCTCTTTATCATAGGGTACCGTACTTTTCGGATCGTCATTTTCTTACCATTTTTCTGACGCAATAAAGTTTTTGGAACGATTTTTCCACGTCCAAAAAAATATTTATCAAGAAATACAGTACCTGGAAATGATATTTCGAATACGTTCTTTCAATTTATGAAGGTTTTAAAGTGAGGCACTCAAGCATCACCAGCGGAAACTCCGCCAAAAATTGTTGCTACTTTCGGAGTGACCCACTTTTGCATCACGCGGAGGTTGTTCTGTACTAATTTCGACAGGGAATGGCCCTTTGAAATACCGTTTGACGTCTTCGAGTTGTGATTGCAAGAGAAAATTATCAACCTGCCCGCAGTTCGGATACACGTTTTTCTTTGAATATAAAATTATTCAGAAAATAGTTCATGAGTTTGATTCATTTTAAAGATATATTTTTAAGAAAGGGATGAGGCAGACCTGAAGGTGAAACTGTTGTCGTTTTTGGTCAGTCCGATCAAACAACACGCAGTCTTCCAGCGTTTTCTCAATTTCAATTTTCGGGCAACCAGCTGAACAGGCCAGCAAATTAAAACGTCGAAGCAAAAGTTATTAATTGCATAAATTTGATCCCAGGCAGTTTTACAACCACTGATATACTGAATTCATTTTTAATCTGGTCCCACACCTGTTTACATGAAGTTTAACAAACAGTCGGTATCTGGACAACTTGTGATGGAATCCAAATGTACTATTCAAAATTGCAGAAAAGACCACATAAAATTAAGCAAAATAACGTTCTAATGCACTTGCAAATACAACCATAGATTTGGGTTCGGAGTGGGGGGTGTGGGAGGCTGCACCCCAAACCTTTTTCAACCCACATGGAACCGACGGTTGTGCCCCCCCCGCCCCCCCCCCCCAAAGATTCAACCATATGTAGGCCTTTTTGCAAAATACAACCAGTGATATGGTTATTATGGAGGCGGTGTGGGTATTTGACTGTGCTCAAAATAACTTTTTTTCTTTGCGTAGCAAAATGCTACACATTTCCAAAAAATGAATAGCATTTTGTAAAAATTGCATAGCTATTTTTGTATACCAGAGTTATGCTATGCTGTTTTGTATTGAATTCTTCTAAGTAGATATAATAGTTTCCATCCATTTCTGGGCATTTCCAAATGATCTGCAACACATGAAACATTTACTATGTTTTTTTTTAACTGAACTGCCTTTAGATGTTGCATGGACTTGGATATTTTCAATTGGCGTCTTGGTTGTTTAATAGAATTCTCAAAATGGAAGTTGGGATTTTTAATTTGATGGGCTTGAAGTTATTTTTAATGGGCACTTTATGCAAAATGTTGTAAAACAGGAAGAATTTAAACCAAGATAATTCATCTTACATATGAAGTTGCTAATGATGCTTGATGGAGAGTTAATCTGAGTTATGCATGGAATATTCCACAATCAGAAGTAAAGCATCAGTGAACTAGTTTTCAAATTTGTTTGCAAATTTTCATTTACATTTTGCGATACAAGATAATCAACTGCAGCGTAATAGGCTGCAGTTGATTATCTTGTATCGCAAAATGCTATACATAATTGAACATTGTATAGCTTTTTGCAAGTTTTGCATAGCAACAAGCGACGCGACACCGCTTATTTTGAGCTCTGGTATTTGATGCCCCATCCAAATCCTATCACAGATTCCTGAGTATGGAAGTTCTGAAACTTAAAAGTGGTAAAACTCGGAAATTGTCACTAAAAAAAATTGGAAAACAATCTTTTCTCGCTGATAAGAATTCATCATGGTTTGAACATAGTCAAACACAAAAAGAAAAGATGCAGTCAGAAATTCATACTTCCAAGACCATGAGAAATGTTTGAAAGGGGGAGTAGCATTCATCTTGCTGTTCATCCAGTTGTTAATTCTAATTACTGAAAGTACTGTAAGAGAACCTCTTGGTGGATGGGGAGGGGGGGGGGAGGGTATATCGGGTAAACTGGAATTTCGCAAGACCATAAAAATATAGGGGGTAGTGTCAGGTAAGTAGATTTTTGTTAAATAGTAATTACTATGAACACTAATTGGAAAATACTGGCTGTGGTGTTGGTGGGTGGGGGACTGAAATTTTTCAGGACCATAACAAATATATTTGAAAAGAATGTTATGATGGGCAACAGGACTTTCACCAAATTGTAATTATTGATGCCATAAGTAGAATATTCTAGGGCTGTGGTGGGGCTGGATTTTTCCAGTGGCTTCTGTCTGAATCCTCCTGACAAGGTCCCCGAGTGAAATCACAGAACAGAAGTCTGAGTTTATTCAATTATTGCAGGTACTATTTTTCAAGGAAGTATAAGAAATTTAAATTTTTCAGCTCATAGACCTCTTGCACCCCAGCAGTTTTGCAGTGTAACTTTTCTTATTTTCTGTTCTCAAAAAGTGTGCATAATTGTTGTAAATGTTTTGTGGTTTAATGGTGATCCACTCTATCCGGGCCGTATCACTCTCCAACTCCATGCTTCTCTAATTCCTTACCGGTTAGTCTCAAAACTTGAAGATGAACAAGCCTTCAGCTTGTCAGGATATTTTGGTAGGTCACAGTGAAATTGGTGGTGGGGGAGGACGAGGTTGATAAAGTTGGTGACTGTTGAGGATGATCTTTATCCCATATTCTAATTCTATATATGTTTCATTCACTGACCATTGTCAACATGTTTCTTTACTGTGAATTATGTGAGAGGAGGTATACTCCTGCTATCCAAATAATAGTATGTTGATGATTAGTAGTAGAGGGTGGAAGATTTAGTAAAATGAAATGATAATATGGGTTCGAATAATAGTACAGGGTGGAATATGTTTGCCTATACTGAAGTTTCAAACTTCAAAATAAAAAATATATACACTTTTCATTACAATATTTCAACTAAAACGTAAAACAGGTATATATTTTTTATTTAATTATATCTTTAATGGTTTAAGAACATAAATTAAGATTTTGTGTTTGACATTATTTTTTAGCTTTTGAATACGATAACCATGGAAAATGGATATTATTTGTAAAAAAGAAATTTTTCAATTTACAAAAAAGATGACGGAGCGAACTGGTATGGGTTCAATATCGAGTATGAGACCCATTACTGTTAATTACAGCTTGACAACGCCTTCTCATGCTATGCTCCCAATCAGATTCCTGATGGTCCTTTGTGGGATTGTGGTTCCATTCATGGACCATCATGGCACCAAGCTCCTGGGCACTTGTTGGCTTGACTGGACGGGCTGAAATTGCAGCTGCAACTCATTCCAGACATGTTCGATTGGATTGAGGTCAGGGGATCTTGTTGGCCAGTCTATACGCTCAATCTCCTCCTCCTGTTGGTACTCCCGGATAGCATGGGCAACATAAAGACGGGCATTATCGTCCATCAGAATGAATCTATCACCCACTGCACCTGCATACAACCTGACGTGAGCATCCAGGATCTCATCAATATACCGCTGTGCAGTCAGTGTACAGCTCAGTACTTCCATCCCAGCTGATGCCGTCCCATACCATTACTGACCCTCTACCATAGCGGTCATGTCCAGCATTGTGGGCTGCCTTGTATCGCTCTCCTGGACGTCTCCACCCCCTAGAACGCCTACATGTGGGGTTTAGGCAAGACCTTGACTCATCTGTAAAAGGACAGATCTCCAATCTTCTCTGGTCCATCCGACGCGGTCCATGGCCCATTCACATCGCGCCTGGCGGTGATTCTGGGACAGCGGAATGCGAATACATGGTCTTCTCGATCGGAGACCACCTTCGTGCAACCTTCCCCAGTTGCTGTGGCAAAGCGGTTCCTACGGGCCTGATTGATCAAAAAACGGTCTTCAGCTGCAGATGTTGTCCTGTCTCAGCCACCACCATGCCGTCTTACTGGTGTGCCATACTGCTGAAATCTTGCCCAGGCTCTGGTGATCAACGTATGGTGCACACCAAGGGCTTCACCAACCTGACGATGGGTAGCCTCTCGCTCCACCATCCCTACATCCCGCCACATTTCTGCTTCAGACAAATATATTCTTACATTTGCATTTGCCATATTCAATCATTAAATCACAAGGGTTTGTATTGAAATAGAGATTGAATACCATACACATGGCATGTACATGTAGACAGTACACGAAAACATCAAGAAAATCAACGGGTACATGCTTTCCATGACTGTCACGAAAAGAGAGCTAATGTAAACACTGGGGACCATCTCGGTACATTCCTCAATCATATCTACCAAAAATATCGCAAATATGTCACAAGCAAATTTCACAATGATGTGTCAAATATTTGGTGCTTAGCAAACTTTGAGTGGTATATATTAGATAAATAGTGGCGATTATCGACCCCGAGGCTGCCTATCGCCACAACATGACTTTACCGATCATCGAAAAAAAGCCATTTATTATATGCTAGCGTGTGAATTATCGCAAATTGTCTAAAAGATATTTCTCGATATCCACCGACTCGATGGATATCGAGGAATATTCCTCAGGGCTTCATAAATGACGTCACGCTCCGCCGCATCACGTCGCCTTGAAGGAACGATCAGCTGATCTCTGTTATTGTATAGAAACGTACGCATTTGTGGGCGAATTGGACTGAATATTGTGCAATAAAATGTCTCGTAGCGTATAATGAAAAAAGAAAATCTGTTTTAGTCAATATCTAGAATTTTCTCATGAGTGTGAACCTGAAAGCCTTCGAGAAAAACTAAACTTTCAGGTCCACAATAATGGAATGATTCCTGACATCCACTGCCTTGGAGGGCAATATAGACCATACATATAACACAACCTGACCACACTGGTCGGCGAAATATAGTTAAAGTTTGATTAAATGGCCGTGCCTCAAAGATAGGGCAATATAGATCACACAAATAAAACTTATCATCTCCATCGCCATACCACGATTCGTGTGTGTATTCAACGTTAAGCGAAACAACACATAAATTGAGAAATGTGCTAGGTGCACCGCACGGGGAATCCGACCTACGTAAATGACGTCATGTAAGAACATATTTCATTTGCCGTAATGCATCTGGGTGACGTTATGACTTGAATGAAATGCTTCGGCTCATAATGGTGTCAAGCAAGTGTGTAAACAGACCACCGAAAGTAATACTTTTTCTTTAACAAATCGTCGCCTGAGTGCTAGAATGTCCTATGTCCCCTGTGGGACATAGGACATTCTAGCTCTCAGGCGACGGAATATCTAAAACGCCATTCAAGTTGAATCATGGTATAAATACAGAACACCCCTCGAGTAGAGTACGGGGGGGGGGGGGGGGGCACGAATTAAGAACTCTTTTTGGAAGTTTTTACTGTACTTTACGCGCGTTCAGAAGAAACCAGACAGTATTCCATTCCAACACAAGCACAGTTTTGAAAATATACGTAATTCAAGACTGTCGAATAAAAAGTACGTTTAGAAATAAACTACAATCATGTTACGAAGAAGAGTGTGACTATATCAGTCCTGTCACGCATCGAAAACGTCTTATTTTCAGCTGTTGTGACGATTAACTGGTTGTAGCGTTCGGCATCTTCTGATGAAATTACACTGCATGACTTCGCAATTGCACTTGAATAATCGTCTATGTGGGTATCGGAAACGAACAGCGCGACAGCTCTTACAGAAAACATTTACAGTGTCACCGCTTTACTCTAATTAATGTTGTTACACGCTAACCACGCCGAGCGCTGCATGCGTTTCGATAAAGCTAAACATTTATGCTTCTCACAAGTGGATGTGGGCATACTGTGATGTGTTTATTCTGAGGCATGCCGTCGAACAAAGACTAAACGTTCATTAAACTGAATCCAAAGTGCAAAGTAAAATATGCAATCACTCAATATAATTTGGACGCATTGACCTCCGTTGCTCCCAAATTATAGTCATTATTTTGTTTTTGTTTCAATTTGTTCCTCGGTCTCGTCTTACAGTACGGCCGCCGTGGACTGGTAACTTTCCACGGGTGGGCAACATTTCACAGACACAATAATATTAGATATTCTGAACACTAATTATAGGAATAATCATCAAAAATTTAGTTAATGAAGCACCGGGTACAATCCGGTGCTTCATTAACTAAAATTTTGCTGATGATGATGATTATTTTAAACTTTGCCGCTGATGATTTTTTTAGGCATGCGTGGACATCACTGCCCTCGCGTGGATTACGACTAGTCCACGGCGACTGTACTGTAGTTAATGCTTTCTCAGTTTCACAGCGTGGCACAAACCTGGGGTATGGAACGGTCTTGGAATTACAAACCGGGGACAAAAACTAACTACTGTTTAGTATCTCCTTTTACATCCTGCGCATCAACTCAAGTGTGGCACAACATTGAAAGTACCTTTAACACCATATTATTACATACCCTTCAAGTCCTATATCCAGTAATAACAACTGATACCACTGGTAACCAAGTCAGATTCGAACATGGATTACGATTTCACAATTCGGAGAAAGTTGATGAGGCCTTATCAGGGACAGATCAGGACTATTTAAAATACGCTCTAGCCTCGGAGCCTATTTTTTTCAATTCATGCGCCAGATTTCAATGTACGGAGTCACACTGCTGTTTGTAACACACACTGCAAGTATGTAATAGCTCTCATCATTTTCATTTAGTACACTATAGCAAACATTAATCTTCACTGTGGTTTCTGATCAAGTCTTCGCTGCCTATTTAGGCAGCCAAGACTTGATCAGAAACCACAGTGAAGATTAATGCTTGGTAATTAAGACTGGAAGTATTAACTTAAGCACTCTACAACAATGCTAAATGATAATCATATATATAATACATGTAAGAGTGTCTCTCTCGATTATCCATCTAAAGAATATCAAAATATGATCTGAGAAGATACGCGCCAACTGAGAAGCCTATTTCTGAGATTTAAGAGCCAGGTCCCGATGTTTCAGAACCAAATACGCACTGGCGCATGCCCAGGTCGGTCCCTGCCTTATTGGTTTGGACTGCGACATTATTTGCTCTAATAAATAAAGAGTATCTGTTCATTAGCGTGGTTATTATGTCCCCAGTGGACACCACAATGTGTGCCTGACACGGGGTATTTATTGACCAAATTTTCACTACTTTTGACCACTTTACCGAATCATTGGCACTGATTGTGTTTAAATCAGTCTGTCTATCTGCAACATAATTACAAACAATTACAAATTTGAAGATGCCCCCAATTACGACATATTTTTGAATGAATTGCTTGACAGTCGGTGACAGTCGATCACTTTTAAAGGTCGACACACCGAAATAAACTTCAATATTTTGTTTACAATTCCTGTCCTTGACTCGAGACAAAACCATGATCGTAACGACTTAAAACTTTCACCTAAACCTCAGTTGCAGCGGCATACTACAAAATTCATAAAGTTGATAGTTTCTCAGTGAATTTGTGTGTTAGAACAATCAATATTTTCAACGTACAGACCCCAACGCAGCACGTTTAAAATATTCATAGTCTTCCCACAAGTAACGAATATAGGCTCTTCAAATTAATGACACTGAACTAACGTGGAAGATAACATCAGGGTTATAGGGGTTTAACATGGCGATACTAGAAAGGTTGATTATCAAAACAGCTCTACTGTACGCTACAGAACCATTGACGGACGTTAAATCGGTTATTTCAAATACGGTCAGAGGTGGGAAGTTAGGAATTCTCCAATTCATAAGGTGACGCGAACTGTTTATGGGAGTGGGACGGATGACAGAGCATTTGGGACTCCGAACATACAAATCGGCGAAGGCGGTGTGCACTGTAGCTACAAAAATAACCCTAGTATGGACGGAAAACGAATACTTATCCAACTATATACCAAGTATAGGGTGGCATATATTGTTGGCGTGATACCTACAAAACAAACAGCTGTAAAATAAAAAGGAAACTTTGCAGAACGCTGCAGTCAGATGAATAATAGGCAGATAACTGGATCGGAGCAATGCCGCAGCAGTTTAAGCGGTCGTTATGGTGTGTTGTTGTTAATAATCAAATACATGACAGATTTCGTAAACCCGAGTCACCTTAACTCTATGGTAAATCTTCCAAAGAGTCGATGGATTAAACTGACGTTTCCAAATACTCCAGAATCAAGAGAAGATTGATGAAGAAAGAAGTGAAGTTGTTGGGAGGCTACTCAAAAAGGATGTTTGTGCTTAGAGAGGGGTGGAAAATAAGGTGTGTTTTAAAAAGGTAATAAGGGGTGCAAAATATGTAATCTGGGAGTACTTGAGTCCACTTTTAATTAGAATTATTCTAACTTAAAACGAAGATGATATGATTTCCTGGTAGAGTAATGAGGACGTTGGACTGGGCTGTGGATGTTGTGTGACAATTGGTTGACACACGAGAGAGAGTTACTATGCTTTTTGCGGAATCTGGGAAGAAGGAAGTAAGCTTATCAGCAATCAATTAATATGTGCTTGGTGGAGGAGAGATGGGCGACAAATGTAACATGAAGTAATAAGGGATGTCTCACCTGATATCCGCGATGAATAGTCGGATGGTCGAATTTCTATTATTAAGACCCAAAACCATAATGCAACATGGTGAAACCAACAAAGATTGGAGGGAATTCTGTGCGTGTGTGAGTTCTTCAATACCACACTCTCTTACGTTTTTTCCAGTGTTCAACCTTTCAATTATTTTAATAAAATGTTTTGAAATAAGCGCGTGGGCGTTCAGTGCTAAATCAGTACAACCTCAAGACAATGACAGAAAAATGGCTGGTATTTCTCCTGGCCTTTCCATCTTGTATAATATACTATTCAAAACAAAGTAGGCAGTATCCAAACTAATGTTGGTATTTTCGGAAAATGGTGTTGGATACGCGTGATTGGATACATCAATATGTTACCAAGCTTAGTGTGGATCATGAATGTCACCGGCGCACGAAAACTTCGTGCAGGTTTTTCGCACGAGCGCCGCGTTAATGTCTGCAGGGTGAGTTTTTGAAATTTTCATTGTACTGGGCCGGCGTTTTCGGAGGTCGCTTGTACCGAGCGACAGATGTGTCATTCAGTGGTCAGACTATCCGAAATCGCCTACACAGCTGGAATTTGTACGCATGCGAAACGGGGTGTGGCGGTGGCGGAACGAACGATACCATGGTGTAACCGTTAGGCATCACGATCGTTTTGGTGGTGGATCGGTTATAGAGTGGGGAGGCATAGCTATGACAAACAGAACAGCATTACATGCCATCCAAGGGCGTATCAAAGGGCAGTTCTACCGCGATAACATGTTAGCCGCTCATGGGGTATCATTTGCGCGACGTCGCGGCCGTCGATGCATTTTCCAAGCTGACATTGCAAGAGCACTCAGGGACCGTATCGCTACAGTGTTCCTCCAGAAGCAGAAGATCACTACACTGCCTTGGCCAGCACTCTGTCCAGACATTTCACCAATCGAGCACTTCCGGCATATGCTTGTCAGGCGCCTACGACAACGTCAACAGCCCCCTACCAATGTCCAGGAATTCGAAGCTACACTGTAAGAAGGATGTAATAATAGTCAAGCTGATATTGGATGTTTGGTGAGGAGTGTGCACCGTCGAATCTGCGCTTGTATCGCGAACCGAGGAGAATTTACAAGGTATTGAGGTCTTGAAACGAAAGTGGTAAATTCTCTGACTGACCGTCCATGTTTTCTGCAGCTCAGTGCGTGGAGTGTGTGCTTGTCAGACACCGAAATCATTCACCAGATGTCACAGTGCCATGCCTCAACTGTCTTCTTGATGAAAATATAAATATATTTCTTCATATCGGCCGTGACATTAGCCCAAGATAATATCATATTAGTCTGATATATATTTCACTTTTATCAAATATCCCCTACTTTTTTAACCCTTTACCTAACATGAAAAGCAGACGACACTTGCAAAAAAAAAATTCTTCAATGAATATTTTTTTTAATTTTTTGTCTCAAAAACATAGGTTATGACCACCCATCAGTTGAACGAGCTCGACGAGATCGTTCCAATGAGGGGTCATAACCTATGTTTTGAGACAAAAAATGAAAAAAATAATGAAAATTAATTGGCGATTTTTTAGAATAGCGCTGGCCGGTTTTGGCCATTACGTTGGGTAAATGGTTAATAGTATATATCTGCGTCTATATTTCTGTTTATTGCTTCGTTTTCATTGCAGTTATGCGTTTTCGTCTCCAAAAATAGCATTTGAACGATGTGTTGTGGATTGTTAGTTTTGCTTACCGATAGTTGCCAAAATGTTCTTTTGTCGGACAAACATTTTAGCGGAACACATCTCGCCGCCAGTCTGAAAAACGTCCGAATGAATTGCTTTCTGACCATGAACACAAGAGAAAAAAAACTCTTGGCAGATAAGCCTCTAAAAGATTTGAAATGAAACATAAATATTTGTGTCGTAGATTCAATCACCGCCCCTAATTTATTGAATCAAGTAAGCAGGGCGAAGATCAATCGATGACGATCTGTATCCTCTAACATGTGTTTATCATATTAGTACTTATGGATCGCATTGTTTTCAAATACATTAAGTGTATTGTGACGCTGCATCATGTTCCCATATAGAGTTACGGTGAATGAACTTCACATATTCCAACCCCAGACGTTTAACGGTATCATATGGTTGTGGAGCTCTCGAATGTCATGGATGTGACATTTGACTTTAGACGGCGACATTATGATATATCTATGAGAGAAACTATTTTACAATATCCTTCACACCAGATTATCTCGTTTTTTTTCGACAAGTTTCAGTTCTTTTTATTATTTTAACTGCATCTCATATACAAACAGTATTTTGTCATCTGGTTGATTTCCACATTATTCACTCCAATTTTGGTATCACTATTCAATACTGTCTTCGCATTTTATATCACTACCATGCAAACATTCGTTTGTCTTTATTTTAAACAAATATTTCCCCATTAAATCTTTTTATTTAGCATTACCATTTGTCACCACAATATAGCATCCGCTGCTGATGTGGCTTTAAGCACCACTAAATAAATAGATGGGAGTGAACTTGGTGAATACCTCTGCACATCAATGGGTTACCAGGGCATATATTTCGACGAGAATCCGAGAATCGATTCGCACAAAGATTCTCGCAATAAAACTGACGACAATCCCTGTAGATTCTCGCTGCACCTCTCCTAGGATTCGCGTGAAAAGAATTGAGTCAATTTAACCCTTTATCTAACACAGCGGAAACAAATTAACTAATAGAAGGCTAACAAGACCTGAAATATCCTGACACTTTGTCAATAAAATTGCACAAATATGACTGTCATTGGAACCGGCTCATTGAGCCGGTTCCAACGACAGCGATATTTGTAAGATTTTATTGGTAAATATTGTTCATTTAATTATTTTATCATTTATTTATTATTTATTGTTTACAAATTATCACAATTAGTTTTAAAAATTAAAAAGGTGTGTTGGGTAAAAGGTTAGCATGTGTTATCAGTATACAACAGTGGTTGAACCATGGTGGCGTCATGGGATCCTGGGACACTCATAGTAGGTATGGATTCTCGCAACCATTTTCATGAGAATCCAAATGGATTCTCACAAATTTAAACGAAATATAAGCCCTGGTTACCATTATGCCTGATATTTACCCGCCTTCTGTCATTACGAACGACAGATTATAGAGCAGCACTATACCCTCATAGGCTGGTATTTTAGCCACAATTTGCATGCTTTGGAACCCTTTACCTTATGCAAACGCCATAACCACAGGCGCAATTCACAAAAATAGCTATTCGAAATTGCATTTTTTCAATGCGTGTTCTGAATGTATGTTCACATGAGGGGTCATAAGCTACTTTTTAGATGAGCAATGAATATGTTCAGTTGTTATATATTTGTTTTGTCGCAAACGTCACCTGCTAGTCGTGTGAGATAAGAGCGAATAATAGGGTAGAAACATAACGCCCATATTGGCATAATCTTCTGTTAATGGAGTGGAGAAATCCTCTGTTCCGATGCACTTCTCCAAGCCTGTCCGTTTCATTTTCCTTCTCAACTTGCTTCAAGCAATTCATGTCAAGTCACGTGGTTATATTTGTTTCTTCAATAACATTTTTGTACTTTAATATTGATACATGTCGACAACAAAACTCGCCTAAGACTGTTCACTGTTTAATACATTACGCACATATACTTGTTTGCCTTGGAATTACCCCAATTTGGGATTAAAGGTCTATCAACGAATCATTATAGTTCTCAGATAAAGGCTGCTCTGTCTTGCCCTATAATGACTCATGTGACTTCATAAGAACAATATATAATGTTGTTAATATCTCTTCAAAAGACCACAACGTTCTGCCTTAAGAACATCCTAGCTATCATTACACTTTTTCCAGATTACAAAATAGTCTGAGTCAAAATATCCACGCACTGCTTTCCGATTTTTGGTAATTATCCATTCGTCGTACAGTTCAATGATTTTATTAAAGATTTCAGTTCATCCATACTTCCGTCGGGTTTCAGTTGAACAACGAAAATAGCATATGTTAGAATAGTGCCCAGTAACTAAAAAGAAAAAAATGTACAAAGATATATTAAATACGGAGAAGATTGAGAGCCGATAGAAAACAGGAATTCATTTTTCTCTAAAAAGAAACATTTATTTATTTATTTATTTATTTATTTATTTATTTATTTATTTATTTATTTATTGACGATGATTTGTGTTTGGTTACAACCTGTGAGTAGTATTCATTCAGTGACGCAAATGGAAGCTCCACTTTCCTTATTAGTCTATAGATTGTGGGAGTTTTCGTGTGTTAATTTTATCCCCTAATTTACTTTTCATTTCAGTGGAGGAGTACCATCTGTGCAAACAGAATGTTTTGGGTGGAATTCTTGTAACCCGGCATTTTTTTAGAAAACGGCATGGATATAAGCGCTACCAGCAAAACTTTTGAAACTAAAATTTAGAGGTAGGGGATACTGAAGCTACTGTAATTCCATAACTGTTAGTCATCCAATCACATGACCAATCATAAACAAGATAATTAAGTGTTCTAACCGAAAATATATGTCCGGACCAGAAAATATGATCTGTGAGGTTACCAGAGGTAAAAAGGTCAAGAAAATAGTGTTTCGTTGACAATTTCACGTCTCCTTAATATCTCATATCAGAATTTCTTCAGAGCATTCTTATCTCTATCACTTATTTATTGAATGATTCTAAATTCAATGGTATATTGGTTATTATTCTCGCTCAATTCAAAAGATCTCTGGATGTTAAACGAAAAATAAAATATTTATTTAACACATCTATCGAATAAATATGCACGAGAGAAATTTGGGGGCTCTATAAATCTCGTCACCAGTGATATTTTATTAGTGTGCACGAGCAGCAAATGTTGTCATGGTGATACGTGCTTCTGTCGTCCACCTTAGTGTGCATGGTATCAGGGGGTTGTCATAGGATATGAGGGTATTTATAAAGTGGCACCGTGGTCTAAGGGAATGTTGGATCGCGCTGGATTTAATGTAGGAAAATTCTTAGTCTCCATGGTGATATGTGGTTACTAAGGGCCGAAAGCTTTCTATTAAGTAGTTGTGTGCTATAGGAATGCCTTTGAGCCTGTTGGCGTGATATGATGGTATAATGTGTATGGCTTGTACGTCTTTCGGACTTGCATAACAGTCTTATGAGAGGCCCTGTACTCTTCTACGCCGTCCTACTGATATGGATAGCTAGTATGTTGGTAGGCATATTCGCTTCGTTGGTATGATGGTGTGGTAAGGACTGTCTCTACCTACTCAGGTTAGCTATAAGCCGTCCATGTTACAAACTGTCACAAAACTATCGGTTGCAACGTCCTCTGTGCGAAACCACCCAAATCCAATAATATTTTTCCCCAAGCCATACATATGGTCCACACCTTTTTATATACATCACCACACTTTTCATCCGATTACCACCTTTGCGGTGCAGTACCTCGTTAGCGGTTTAAAAAACAGCAGATTGTTACGCATACAAGCTGGAAAAGTGGTAAGTACACGCATTTCAACAAGCCAACTAGTGTTGCAAACTCTTTCAGGGTAGGTATTTAATCACCAATACTTTCATCCAAGAAATAGTTTCGTCAGAGAAATAAAAAAACCCTATTTTTTGATGTATTTTAAAGTGGAAATATGGAAATAAAAATTCCAGTTGTTGGGTTTGAACTGCGAATTATATTTAAAATATGCTATTGTTAGTCCTTGGAGCAGCATCCGTATAGAGAATTATCTTATTTTAGCCAAATGTGTAAGTTACGTTTGTGAGCCTTTTCTGAAAACATGTTTAAACGGAATTTATCGAGGGTGGTAATAGATTTTTATGAATACCTTATTTGCGGTGTAAGTTACCATATTTTGCGGTTTAGACAACACCGCAAATCAGGTATTCTAAAAGCTCAACACCCTCGTCGCAGCTGCCAAATAAGGCGAATGCAGGACTTTTTATGAAGATGAAGCTGATCTAACCTCAAAGACAAAAGTCTGAAGCAACAATGGAGCGAGGGTTTGACCTTCTATGTCCTTGATATTCACGGAGAGAACAAATTCTGTCGAAAATTTCCGAAAGAATGAGGATGAACGCTAATGTATGTTCAATAACAGAGCTCAATTACTTCATAAAATACGCCGACACTATGTACAAGAATGCAATAACATTCCAAAGATCGCCAGATTAAAAATATGTTAGTGATATACGCAAGTTAATAGCAGTTATACCATATTTTATGACACCTACCTTCAGGTTATGAACCACTAAATACGTGAACACGTGACTTGAAGCATTTGACATCCAAAATTGTGAGTAGGATTAAATAGGGTTGACCAGCTGATTGGTTACATATATTTTGACTTTGAAACCATTAATTCAAATTTTGATTCGTCCACTTTAGAAAGGATTAATAAGTTTGTAATTTGGTGCCGGAATGTGTGAGAATCTCTCAAAAACATGAGGCATGGAAAAGGTCATTCAGTGCAAGACAATACGGTAGTTGAGAAAATTCGAAATTTAAACAGAAATTTCATGTGGCAACATATATTTTTTCAGTTTAATTTTTTTCAAGAGATGATATACTTTGTAGATGTATAGGTATTTTTTTCAAAACGACTTGGTGCGTTGTACAGAGAGTAAAAGGTTAACACTATGGTCAATGGGATTTATTTAGTGGTTCATAACCTGAAGGAGTATTTCCTTGTAACTGTTGTTGAGGGTTATTTCAAGATATTTCTTTGTTTTCGGATATCCCGGTCTTGTTAATTTTTCAATTCAAGCACTTTGGGTTTGTAATACGGTTGAAAGTTTTGGGAAAAAGCTATTTTGGAGGCGTGGAATGCCCCATTTTCACGACACAGTGCCTGTTTTGCATTCCTAGCATGCATAAAATGCTTGCTAAATAAACAGGTGATCTGAGATGGGAGGAAAGATTGTTTGGCTGGTTAGTTGTTGAATTTCTAGTTGTTCGGGGCAACTGCAAGGTAGAACACCTGAATTAATGGTGACAAACACAACCATTTCTGCAGAATGAATTTGTTTAACCCTATACCGGTTGCAGTTTAAATAAACTGTATTGCTACCGTGAAACACAATTAATACAATTTGAAATATTTTTTTTCACATCCACCTAAGCCCCCATCCCACATATAATTATTGCAAGTCTCTTTTCTTTCATTTTGACATTTTAACCCCCCCTCTATCCATATAAATGTGCTAACAATGTGATTTTTAACTTGCCAAGGCTTCAGAAACAGCACAGAATGGATACTATTCTTGTTTTGGGCTCCTCAGTTATTGAATCAAATGTGAAATGACCTGTTTCATCCTATGAAATGAATTAAATGTTGTGTTAATGGGGTATACAGAAGGTTTTCACTCCATGTGAGCAGTTTATGCATAGATTTACTTGATTTGTTCATGATATCACAGCTGAATTTCCTTTCAATTTGATAGGAACTGAAAGTGGATTACCTCCCTTTGATTGGTGGACAACTGGAAACTTATTCCAGTTATTTCTGAGCAAACACCCTCCGCCTTGAAGTGTTTTGAATACCAGATTCCAATTGCTATTCTAGAAGGGTTTTCTTGATTTGAAAAATCATGACACCGTAGGTAACTTGAGTTGTTTTCAGTTTTTGCAATGGCGGCATTCACACTGTATAAAATTATTTCCTCTTTTCGCCCAAGATTCAGTAGCAATGTTTTAGTAAATTCTAGCTGGGTCCACGATAAGTACGGTGTTCCTTACAAAGAGCGAATTCCCCAAAATATAAAAACATATGCGTGAAAATTGAATTTTGCATCTTGTCCTTGTGACTGGTTTCACAATCATTATTTTTTTGCCAAGTAGTCTCACTATGATTTGCTTTCTGTTAATGTTATGCTGTAGCAGTCAATATGACATATTATATCATAAATCAGTAAATAAAGATGCCTAACCACTCCTTAGATTAATGTTTCAGGTATATTCCAGTAAAAATATGTTGTTGAATCTTTCTGGAATCAGCACCTTTGTTGATTCTAAGAGGGTTCAACAACTATTTTTCTTTGAAAAGGTGAAACAAGTGGAGATAGGCTGGGGTGGGAAAAGGGTTAACAATAACTAGACTGGGTCAATAGTTCTCATTTTCAGTGGGTGGAAAGTGCTATGCCACTGTATGTATTTATATGGCCCCTAAAACATATCTGGAGTCATAAGTAAGATTTTATTATTCTGCCCCCCCCCCCCCCCCCCCAAATTTGTTTCTGCTAATTTTGAATTCAGTTCCTGGCATCCATGAGTATAATACAAGGAGTGGTGTGCTTGACTTCCTTCAAATTTCCTGTAGTGTCAATAAAATATTTCATTTGGACAGGGTACATATGGAGCGTTTTATGTCTTTGCAACACATTATCGGGGGAATTTTCCACCCGGAGACCATTCTGCCAGTGATAAGAAAAAATAAATCTGTGATTTATTGATTTCTAAGATGCTTCTTATCTCTGTAAGTTAGACATCTGGAAACAGTATAAACTTCTGTCACTAAAACTATCATGGAAGGTCTCATAGGTATTAGGGGTTGGCTTTTTCACTGAATTGATTGGTAGGGTGTGGTTCAAATAGCAACCCTTGCTTGTTCCTTTGTTTCTGCTTTCCACTCAAATTATATGGTTATTTTGAGTCAAGGTGTCTTTCTCTCACATGGTGTTTTGCCCTGCAAATATGTGCTATATACAAACATTTGAGGAAGGAAAAGTACATTTTTCATCTTTATTTTAGGAAGAATGAAGGGGTTAAAATATTTTTGCACTCAGTGTATTCTGAGGAAGATTGGGCCTTGAGGTACACATGCGGCTGATCTATTAATGTGTTGAATCAAAATGATGTCAGCTTGAAGAATATTTTTTCAATGATTTTTTTACTCTGATTAATTATAATAAGTGAAATGGTGAAAATGTGTCAGAATTGTTTTTTTACTCAAAAAACAGGATGGGTTAAATGAAATGCTGTGAGGTCAGAGAAAAAAACAGCGATATTAAAAAAAAATGTTTTGAATGAATTTGGTAGTATTTTATTTTGAAATTAAATCCCAAATTACAGATATTGTAATCAACTTTGGTATCTCTTTAGGTTATGAACCACTAAATAAGTGAACACGTGACTTGAAGCACTTGACATCCAAAGTTGTGAGTAGGATTGAATAGGGCTGATCAGCTGATTGGTTAAATATATTTTGACTTTGAAACCATTAATTCAAATTTTGATTCGTCCACTTTAGAAAGGATTAATAAGGTTTGTTTGTAATTTGGTGCCGGAATGTGTGAGAATCTCTCAAAAACATGAGGGATGGAAAAAAAAAGCGTGAAGGTCATTCAGTGCAAGAGCATAAGGCAGTTGTGAAAATTCGAAATTTAAACTGAAATTTCATGTGGCAAAATATATTTTTTTCCTGTTTAATTTTTTCAAGAGCTGATGTACTTTGTAGATGTATAGATATTGTTTTACAAAACAACTTGGTGTGTTGTACAGAGAGTGATAGGTTAACACTATGGTCAATGGGATTTATGTAGTGGTTCCTAACCTTCAACCGTTTCTGTCTTTTTTTTTTAAACCGCAAACGAGGTACTGCACCGCAAATGTGGTAATCGAATGACCAGCGTGATCACACTTGATGTATCATTTAGAAAACAACTTCCGATATGGCAGATTTCTTTTAACATCTACGTATACTAACTAACACCAGGTGGGAACATTTGAGGGATAGCTTCATTGCATGTGCGATGATTTTGTGAATCCTAATATATTTTTCTCTCAGTTAATTGATTCAATAATAGCGGTTGCTTGTCATGTAATCTCTGATATACACCATCCAAATACAAAAGTCAGATCTGCAGTCGTATGTTACGCGTATTGTAGGGATACAGAAAGGAAAATATTTAACACATACCATGAGTATTGTCGACTTATCGATTGTAAATAGTCCGTAAACGCTGATTCCCATGGCCTGTCCGGATATCCTAGCTATAAAAATAGAAACCTGAAAAGATATGCACAAATTTATACATATCGTACAATAGTCATTTAGTTTGCTTAACAGTTCGGTCTCGTTATTTTAAGGCGCCATACGAAATGCTTGGTTGTAAATAATTATGCGTTATGTGTGGCTGTCAGACAGCCTCAGATCACGAATGACTATTTACAACCAAGAATTATTTGTTGGAACACCATCCTATGATTTATTTCTGAAGCGAATTATTTACAGTTAAAACTAGAAGTCCTGTCGTGAAATGCGCACAAATAGCACGTTGATATGCGCGTTAATGTACGCGTTATGGCCCAAGTAAAGCTATCAAATTCTGTACATATGGCATGTGCACAAGCAATGTTTCAGCCAATGGACCTCCGGGTCGTGCTTTGGATGCCATTCGATATGGCAATTGCGCGCAATTCCAACGCGCAATTAATCCAAGATAAGCGCTTCTAGTTTTAACTGTAAGACGTTGCACACCGTCGTAAGACCACCAGAAAAGTAACAAACTAACACATCACAGATAAACCGAATGTGTTGTGTAAATGATAAATGACTCAGTCTGTGTGCCTGGGGTGAACTTACTGGTTTGTTATCAATTGATGTCTGTTTTGTCAACAACTATCCTAAAGTGTTGAACATAGTTCTCAAATCTGGACTTCGATTAATTATTCTCAAGCAGTCAGTTAATAAGCCCTTTAAAAGTAGATTGCGCGAAGCAAGAGCGTATTCAAAACAAACTGTATACTGTGAATCACTAGATGTTCATTGTTTTGTGATGAATATAAGGACTGGCCTGAGGTAGCAGAAATCGCGCTCCCGTGGGATATATTGACGAGCAAATTGCTTCCCGGGTTTATTTTTTCTTTGTTTGGTTCCCAAACATCTTCCAAGTGTCAATTAAGTTGTGTATATTCCCATTGAAAATATTCAAGCCAATAAATGCCAATAAACAGATGTTGAAACCGTATTACATACTCCTCTACACCAGTATGGACCGATCGAGCATGAAGTAAAGTTCTGTATGGATTTCAATACTGGGATAGAGAGGTTGTGAAAATTCAAACAATTAGTGTCGTGAGAACAGAGACAATCGTATGCAAAACTGAGTTAATATTATTATAGACAACGTAAAAATAATAAATAGTGTTGTGTGACTAATTCGACTTGTGACACTAGTCATATTTATTTATTTATTGATTTATTTATTTATTTATTTATTTATTTATATTTAACGACTCTTTCAACAGTCACGGCACCTTGTGTTGGCCAGATTTAGGGGTGGATGAAGTCGTAGTACCAGGAAAGAACCATCTACACTTGACGAGCAGCTTTAATACTGTCTAACGTACTAACTCTGCACAAGCCTTGTTAGCATTGGTTGAATGCAAGTGAACCAACCAGTGGCGGACATTCGTATTAGTATACAGCACCATCATACCCCTACATGGGAAATCGGGGTTAGGTGTTTCGCCGAGGGACACAACGCAGTTATCGTTGGCCGATGGCCGATATCGAACCGTGGACTTTGCGGTATGAAGTCCAATGACTTGACCACTGAGCCACCGTGCTTCCAAGAATAGTTATATAGCGTCAGGGATGATTTATTTGCATATGACAAAATGAGACTTAAAACACACTGTAGGATTTATTTTATGCTGTGAGATTTTGAGGGTGATGTTGGATATCTATTAGTTTCAATTCTAGTTTAGGTTTACGATTAGGATCAGTAATTGAAGGGATTAGAGTTCCATAAATTTTCCGAAGCTACCTTAGGTGGAAGCTGGTGTGGCAAAGTACAACATATTTCAATTGTCTAAGTATTTGATGTGGTTTTCTTGAGTTGTTGATCCCTGGTCATTCAATAAAGTGACTACCCACAAGTACTCGGCCCAGGCGGTGAAATCGAAAGAAAAATGATATTTGATAGCATTTTTGAATCGATGCTGACGTGCCCCCATAATGGTACGTAAATAAATATTAGTAAGGTACACAACTCGCTTTTCGAAAACGATAGCACCCATTTTCGTTATACCCCCCCCCCCCCCCTCAAATTTGATTCACATAACGTATCCAGCAGGTCCCGGTGTCAGTGGAAAGGGGAATTAATAAGCTTGATAGTGGCGTATTACACGACCGTTGGGTGATCTTGGGTTGTTCATGATAACTGGGAGAAGTCGCAGAAAAGGCCGAAAAACATTTAGTCGGACAAGATACTGTTCAGTAGTCAGTGGGTAACGAGCGACAATTATCCGAATTATTATAAATAATTCGAGGTCTCATTGTCTGTGGAGGGAATATTCAAATATTAACAGTATACATTTATCCATTTTCAATCTTGGGTTGACATTGTTCTCATTTCTGGAGTTCTCGAATTATTTATAATAAATCAGAGAATTGTCGCTCGTAACCCACTTTCCACTGAAGAGTATCTTGTCCGACCAAATGTTTTATCGGCCTTTCCTGCGGCTTCTCCCAGTTATCAGGAATAACTCAAGAACACCCAACGGTCGTGTAATACACCACTGTAACGCTTATTCATTCCCCTTTCTACTGACACTGGGTACTGCTGGATTCGTTATGTGAATCAAATTTAAGGGGGGGGGGGGGGGGGGGGGTATAACGAAGAAGAGTGCTATATCGTTTTCGAAAAGCGAGTTGTGTACCTTGTTGATATTTATATTCCATCCACGTCAGCATCGATTTGAAAATGATATCAAATATCATTTTTCTTAAAATTTCACAGCTTGTATTTGTGATGTGTCAACCTCTCTAATGTGAACAGTAAATGTAAAGATGTACAACTTGAGATCTGTGATATATTATATACATATAGTCATGAGAGACAAGCATTATCTTTTATCAGCTGCTCGGCTTTGAATTTACCACCGTCAAAAAATACAAACGATATCAGTTGAAATTACATAACAGAAAATTGAGTGAATAAATTGTATGGAACAAGAACTACGAAGCCCCATGCCTGATACTGAAAAAGGATCAGTGGCGGCGCCAGAAATTTTTTTGTGGGTGGCAACTAGGGGGGCAGACTCCTATGAAGGGGGGCAAATACGTAAAGGATCATATGATTCATATCATTACTTTGTTATGAGGTAGTCCAAAACTTGGACCCAAAGTCCGTAATATACTTTTTTGGTTTGGTACGTCCTGTGGACGTACCAAACCAAAAAATTATATTACGGACTTTAGGTCCAAGTTTCGACTAAATGTAATGGTAATTAGCGGTTCTCCTTTCAAAAAATCCTGGGTCCGCGTCTGGTGGGTCTGTGCGTGAGAGAGAGAGAGAGAGAGAAATAATTGAACAGTGCAAGGGAGATAATGCCCGTCTGTCATAATGCGAAATCCATGAATTTTTTTAGACAAGGGATATGGATAGACATGCCTTAGTTGGCACATAACTTAATTATAACTTATAAGTATCTGCATCCGAGTCTTTAAATCTCTACTGCCTGGATGTGTTCATCAGCTAGCCTGAGGCTTTGGGCTAAGTGTGTATGGGAATAAAAAACTAGAAAAACTGTGAGCACTACTCACTAAATGATACCACCCACTCCCACCAAGAAACATTTTACAACAGTAAAAGTGTGTTTAATGTAGAGAGCACAAACACCGACACCAAAGTTTGAAGGTTTCATTGAAATCCATTCACCAGTTTAAAAGAGGTTGTGGATAGCAAATGTAAACACCCCACCACACAAGCTTGAATTGACAAAGCCCATTTTTAAATATGAGAAACCCTAAATATGAAAATATCTGAAAACGAACAGGAGGTGCACATCTTCAATATATGTAAAAGAATGTCTGAAAGTTTCAATGTACAGAATGTCAATTGAATTTGACAAAGTTCATTTTTCAATATAGGAAATTGTAAAAAAAGAAAATATCTGAAAAGAAAATAGGAGGTGCACATCTTCAATGTATGTAAAAGAATGTCTGAGAGTATCAATGAAATCCGTTCACTGGTTTAAGAGGAGTTGCGGATAGCAAATGTGTACCCCCAAAGCGTCACGGACGTACGGACGTACGGAAGTACGGAAGTACGTAAGTACGGAAGTACGGACACCACGAATGCTATATACCGCCCACTTTTCAAGTGGGTGATATAAAAAGAGAGGTGTGTGTGTGTGTGTGTGAGAGAGAGTGACTGAATGTGTTTGTGTGTGAGGGTGGATGGAAATGCATGCGAGATGGTTGGGGGGGCAACTGGGGGTGGGGGTGGGGGTGGGGGGCAAAACCTTCGTTTGGGGGAAAATGCTACCCCCCCTCCCCCACCCCGTAGCGCCGCCACTGAAAAGGATATTCTAAAATATCCGCCATATTATGAATAAACTACAATTGTTTCATACGGCCGTCGTGGACTGGTTTCTTTCCACGGGTGGGCAATATTTTTACGGACACAACCCGGTGATTCATTAATTAACATTTTGTTGTTGATGAATTTTAGTTACCTGGTAAAGGCACGCGTCGACATCACTGAGCGCGCGGGGATTACGACCAGTCCACAGCGCCTGTTCTCTATGGTTGTTCCATTTGAGAGATCTATCGGTGGTGGACAAACTAAATGTATTAATGGCTATGTATGACAAGGGAGTAAAATACACCTCAAACACAGGCCTGGCATTCTGAAAAATGCAGGAGGGCAAAAAATCGCTCTCCTCAATCAGCTTAGGAGAGCAATTAGCTTTACACAACGTTTTAAGTATCCAATTGAACGAACTCATTGAAACTGAAACCAACAGACTACATCAGTGATTTTATTAACTTTACTAAGGTAAAGCGAAATCTCTTAGACATCTAGATGTCTCACTCAACAACCGAACACACACTTGACAAGACCTGTGTGTGTACCCAGACCTGTTGTCCAAGAAAGTCATACGCCTACAACTACCACCTTCAACCCACCAAGGGGGTTGAAGGTGGTAGTGGTAGGCGTATGACTTTCTTGGACAACAGGTCTGCTTGAATCTACAGTCACATCCTGGTGCAAGTGCTTCAAGTGACAGGATAGTAGTAATGGTAGTATATTATAGTGTCAATATTCCTTGAATAATTACCCCTCAAACTGTGATGTCAGTTGTTGAACTTGAAACTGACAGAGAAAAACAAATATTGCTGTGACCCATTTTGCTTCAAATGATTGCAGCTGTGTTTGGGTATGGTTGCAGCCATTACCTTTTACCACTAAACCACTTTGAAAATGAAATTACGTGATGTTATGTGACTTCGAAGTTAAATTACATTTGTGCTTTACAACAAAAATTTAATGTGAGCATAATACATGTAATCTCAATCATCCCAGACCAAAATATTTAGGAGGGCAATTTTTCGCTCTCCTTAATTCTTTCAGGAGGACAGTAAGGAGAGCTAAAAAATCGCTCTCCTGAAATTGCCAAGCCTGCAAACAAGGTTTGTATAGGACTTGATGACCTGTCAATACTTCCCGATACAATATTTGCAATCCTATTTATTTCTAGTCTACAGAAAAGGACGCGTTCAGAATTTATTTTCAGCTTATTTGCCTGCTGGGTTAACTTTATCCTTTTGCCTAGCGCGATTAGAAGATGACAATTGCAAAAATACTGTTGGATAACTACAAAACTACAAATTTCTGGAGTAAACAAGTGGAACAATAAAAGGTGAATAGCGATGGTCGGTGTTTTGGACATTGCCTTACTGTGATCACTGAAGTCGACTCTTTCTATATAGGATCGCGCTCCGATCGCGATATCATTACGCTAGTAGCTCGAGATTTTTGAAACATAATTTTGCGAAATTCAATGCCCTCACATTTTCTTTTCAACAAGTGGGATTCTACAGTGTTGCAGCAAGATAAGTGGACTGAAAATTTCGACCGGATTGAGACACGATCGAATTCTTTCTGTTCACTCTTGTGACCACAGTAATGGACATTATTCAATGGGGTAACTCACTCCAGTGAGCAACCAAATATACAATGTTCCACAAAAAGTGTCTGTAAATAACCATCGATTCACACATCATAATCAATGCTGTAAGTATAGATGTCAAAATCCTAATCACGTGATATTATCTTTGGCGGCTCCCCCAAAATGAGAAGTGGAGGAAGTCCAACAGGCGTCGAGCTCCCGGGGAGGCGCACCAAATTTTGAAAACAAAATTGTTAAAAACAGTTTTGTCCTCAAATATTTGGCGACCGTTAAGTCAAATATTTCCGACAAGCCTGTACATTTTCTGAAACAACTTTTGATGGTGAGGGGGATATTGACTTTTCGACTCACCCACACCCGTATGTACATGTCATGAAATCGTTTAAAGAAATAGATTGAACGTATGCTCCTTTATGGGTTAGAATGTCTACATCCGATTGTATCTTAAATACAGACTTGTTCAAGTTATCTCGCACCGATAATGCAAACACTCACCTCTTGAACATCTCTTTCAGATAGCTTAGTTAAATCAATATTGTGTAGATGATCCAAAGGTTCATGTATCTGAAAAAAATAATGGCAAATTAGTAACAAATATTTAGCGAGGACTGTTTGAAGCGAAGTACTTGAACTCATTTTTTTCTAAACACGAATAACAAGGTCTTGGGGAAGGACAATGCAGAATATTTGCAAAAGAGCAGCTGAGAAGCAAAGTAAGCCGATTGATTAAAAACATAAATAAATATAGAAAAAGCTGAGAAAACCAATTTCCATCTCTATGATGTATTACTGAACTCAGCATTCTAATACGAGTAATATAAATTTATGCCGCAAGTTGGCCTTTGATCTCTTTTCAACCTGAATGCTGAAACGTCAGTGAAATACGTCGAAACTCAAACCACTCCCACAGCTATGGATGTCGTCAAGTCATTCAACGCGGTAACTCCGCCCACTTCCGCGACGAGGATTACGTGAATGTTGTTCCGCCACTGAGTGACAGTTTTCACTTCATCAAACGTCATCGCGTTTTTATCTAGCACTAATAATACTAATAATACTTTATCAACTTTCTAACCGGAATAGTCAACAATAACTAAAATATGTTGTAAATATTCAATTTGGATTGCCACAATATTTGTGAACGCCTTTTTTCACAAACATCAAAGTATCTTCTCTAATACACTTCACGCCCATTGCCCACGTGGGAGCACGGTGGCATTGTGTACTAAGGCGTACTGTACGCCGATGGTGCACCTGTCTTCAACCAATGCTAACCCTGCTTATGTGGAGTCAGTATGTTGAGGAGCTGACAGTTGCCCGCCGTTGCTCGGTGGTTCTCTCGGGTACTCCGGCTTCCTCCACCCATAAAACTGTCGCGGTCATGATTAGCCATTGCGCAGAAATATGTGACCTTAAACACCAATAAATAATAATATAAATTTTCTCTAATAAGTGATCGGCGACTGCAAGGTGTCGACAATATGGAAATCGACAATACAGTCGTCGTGGATTAGTTGCAATCCGCGCATGCTCAGTGTTGTCAACGCAGGCGTTTTCAAGGTAATAAAGTAATTATCACCAGCAAAATTTTAATTAACGAACATCGAGTTGTACCCGGAGCTACATTAATTAAATTTGTGATGATTATTCCCATAATTAGTGTTTATAATATAATATTATTGCGACTGTGGAAATACTGCTCACCCTGAGGAAAGTGATCAGTCCACGGCGGCCGTACTGTACTTTAGCCCATCCGCCACGGCGGCCGTACTGTTCTTCCCCCCCCCCCCCCCCCACAAAGATAGCGGTTGTCGGGACACTTGTGTATATGTGACCAAAGAGCGTTTCAGCAGGTTCGTGAAAAAAAATTAATAGCACATTGATTTGCTTTTTTTAGAATAAATGACACAAATTTGGAGATTATTTTCTCTTGTATTGAAGACTTTTGCACATGTGTGGAATTGGTGTTAGACAAGGAAATAAAGTAACCAAGATACACTAAAACGGCAGGCCAGTTAGAGAATATCTCTTGATAAAATAGGATTGTGAATTTTATAATCACTTCGAAAAGGTATTTCGGATAAAGTGATTTATTTATTTATTGTTGTTTAAGGTCGCATACTTCTACACAGTGGATAATCATTACCACGACAATTTGCTGGAGTACCCGAAGAGAACCACCGAGCAGCGGCGAGCAACTGTCATCTCTCCAGCATACTAACTCCACACAAGCAGGGTTAGCATTGTTTGAAGACAGGTGCACCATTGACGTACAGTACGCCTTAGTACACAGCGTCACCGTGCCCCCACGGCCACAATGCGGTTGAAACAGATGGGATTCGAACTGAGGACCTCTCGGCTTGCAGCCTGCACATCTACCTACTGAGCCACCCCCCACTGAGTATTTTTCATCAAATCAAGTCATGGGTGGTGTGAAGCAGCCAAGATTAGTTTTGGTGAGAAAATTAATTTAATAAACTCAAGATGTCATTGATAAAAATTGTCATTCAATTTAAATTGTGTGTGTGTGTGTGGGTGGGGGGGGGGGGGGGGTATATTTAATATGCCCAGTTTATACTTACCAGTGGATATTGAACCGGTCTTCGCACAGTTTGTTTAATGGCGACTCATTTCTATGTACAGAATAGCACTGGGTGCGAAACAATTGCCGATTTTCGGGAATATCTCGATATATTGCCACCAGACATTTCGATTTAGTTATATGGGAAAGAAATATATACACCGCCGAGTTTGAAGTCCATCGGGTCCGAAGAGACTGAACAGATAGGACACATCATGACAAACAGAATAACTCAAATGATAGTAAGATTTCAATGGACTGTTGAAACAATGCAGGGAATGTTTGAAGTCTGGAAACAAACATAAAAACAACTGCATGAGTTGGGAATTACTACTGATTATAATGAAGGAATCAATCACAGCTTCATATCACAATGGAACTGTTCTAACTTTTACCTTTACCAGGGGATTTAAGATTGTTGCACTCGCTGAAACCGTTGCCCCATTTTCTCAATACCCATGACACGCAAGTATAAAAAAAAATATAATGGTATTTAGTTTAAAAAATATTTATTTCCAGTTCTCAAATAAATACAATTATATCAGTTATAATACAGTTAAAACTAGAAGTCCTGTCACGAATAGTGCGCTTATCTAGGCTTAATTGCGCGTTGGAATTGCGCACAATTGCCATATCGAATGGCATCCAAAGCACGGCAGGTTCTCCTGGTTACTCATAGCAAATACATGCAATGTTTCTGCCAATGGACCTCCGGGTTACCCGGAGGTCCATTGGCTGAAACATTGCTTGTGGACAGGCCATATGTACATAGTTTGATAGCTTTACTTGGGCCATAACGCGTACATTAATGCGCATATCAACGTGCTATTTGTGCGCATTTCATGACAGGACTTTTAGTTTTAACTGTAAGTGTGGATCCTACAGTAAGCTATAAGCTTATACGAGGTTGTTTCCATCAGTAGAACACTTGAACATAATACTGTCGAGAAGACAGGTACACATATAATCAAGATTACCATCCCAACCCTACAATGGTGAATTATTCATTACACTTTCAAGGTATAGTTATGATTTGATAGTAGGTTTGGTAAAGGGGGAAATAAGAGATAATTGCATATGTTGTTGAATAAATGATGAAGATAAGAATAAAATGGGAAGAAATGGTAGACAAGGGTTTCTGTTGAAGTGGGTTGTAATAACTGCATGCTGCTGAACAACTTCCGTTCGGTAATTTGTTTCAGTTGAGCGATCTGGATAATTGTCGGTTTTTACGATAGTTTTTCTAAGGTAAGTATCTTTCAGTAATGTTTATCAAGAAATATTGACTGCTGACTCAGGACACAAACATAACAATAAGAATGTCAGGATCAGACAATAGTATTCAAGTTAGCTCGTGTATTTATGTTGGAGAGAAGTGCCACGAATTTCAAAAAACTAAATGTACTTTTCTACCATTTGCAGTGTAGTCAAGAAGTACAATCCAACCAATACATGTCCAAAGGTCACATAGTATAACTCCTATCCGGTCAGGTAGAGTTAGGTATTCTGTGATAGACCAAAACTAACAGCCATTTGTATGTAAAGTATTAGGAATGGAGTAGTTCAGAAAACCAGCTAGTATTTTACCGGATAACTACAGCACGTGGAGAGCGAATTGCAACCAAACCAACCGCAGAGCGGATCTATCATCCAATGTGTCACTTCAAGTTCTGTACATTACGACATGCAGCACAAGCAGTAGTCCGGCCAACGGGACTCCGGGTTCAGCCCGGAGGTCCTTCGGACGGAGCCTTGCCTGCTCTATACCGTGCTTTGCAACAGATTTGCAATTTTTGCTTGGGCGGAATTTCCACTCCACGGGCGATCCATCCACAGTACACCCTCCACGCACTCATGTAATGTAAGTATAGTGAAGACAGCTATTTGAAAATACAGTAACGTGACGTCCTCTGCTCTCGTGACTTTTTGGGAATGAAGCAACCCGTGTTAACACCATGGTAGGAGTGGCCATGGGGAAGATGGATTTGGGTCAAAAACACAGTGAGGTACCATCATTTCGATTGATACTGAATTTTCGGTAACTCGATCTCGAGGGGTAAGGGTGTTGAGTGTCCATATTTACAAAAGCAGTACATCCTCCGAACTGTTATGGTTATTCGGACATTAAGTGAAGCGCTCTGCTTTAAGAATAAACTGGTACACCGCTTCAAATATAATTCGATTATCGCGACCACTATAGAACTCAGATCCGTACAGCAAGGTATTACGGTCAAACATGAAAGGAAGTAAGCACAGTATATCACTTCTTATTCGATTATAGTTTGGACATTTTAGACGAAAGTGTTCAGTTGTCTCGCGTTCACCGCATATGCAGTTTGGCGAGGTGGCCAGGTGGTTCACAAAAAGGTGCACATTAAGATGACTGCACCGTAATCGTAGTCTGCAGTGATATACCTGCGCGTTGCGGGATCTCGTATTGTAAAATAATGGTGGATGGTCAGTGGACGTTCTGATTTAGATAGTTTTTGAAATCTGAAATTAGGCTATTTTCTCTGATGTTGACAGGGATATCATTCCATAGTTTGGTTGTTGATGGAATAAATTGTAGTTGATAATTTTTGGTTCGACAGAGAGGGACACGGCGATTTTGAGCATGACATAAATCACGTATTTGATTCACTGATATTGGTGGGGGGATTCTGTTGGAAATATAAGACTGTACAAGATTATGATACGTTTTAAAATATTGTATTAGCTTATGTTTTTCTCGCCTTGATTGCAGTGATTCCCAACCAGTTCCTTCATATAATAAGATTCTGCTGGCACTCAGTGTTGCACCAATAATAATTCGGGCAGCTTCAATTTGAATATTTTCAAGATTCTGTGAGTCATTTTCTGTACAATTGTCCCAAATTCTATCCGCATTTTCAAGTAGGGGCATCACGAAAGCAAAATAAAAAATACATTTTCTCAAGTGTTTTACGCTCCAGTCGAGACCAGGCTTTTGCGCAGATATGTTCTATGTGGTTATTCCAGGTACAATTAGAGTTGAGGATTACACCTAAATGCTTAAGTTCTTTGACTTCTTTAATGGAGATATTCGTCACTACAAGGGGAGTGTAATCAACCAGGGCCCTCTTACGTGATATGATCATGCTTTCGATTTGTCCAGGGTTGAATTATACTAACCATGAATGAGCCCACTGTTCTATTGTGGCTAAATCGTTATTCAAAATACAGGATGCCTAGGGAGGATCTTCAACAACTAAGTAAAGAGTGGTATCATCTGCGAGCAAGCGTATGCTGCTTGTTGGGCCTACAGTTATGTCGTTAATATATCTCATGAACAGACGGTTACCAAGAATGGAACCCTGTGGAATGCCAGAAACACCTTCTTTCCAGGAAGATGAATTAGAATTTACTACAACTCTTTGAAGGCGATCACTGAGATAGGACTTGTAGAAAGTAAGGAGCTCTCCTGTAATACCTACTTTATTCAATTTATAGATCAGTCCTTTATGCCAGACCTTGTCAAAGGCTTTACTGACATCACGAAATACAACCCGCACATCTTTCACTTCATCAAGTGCGCAGCTGAACGCATCATAGATGCCGGTAAGTTGGAGAACTGTGGAGTCACTCGCAGTAAATCCCGACTGGAAGGGACTTAAGATTTTGTTTTCGTCTATGCAGCACCAATCTTTTTTGAAGACACATCTTTCAAAAACTTTTCCTAAGCAACTGATCAGGGATATTGGGCGGTAATTTGACAATATGTTGGGTGGATCTTTTTCCAGGACGGGGTAGTATTTGCTTTTTTCCAGTGAGCGGGAAAGTACGATTGTCCAAGCAAAATATTAAATAACTTGGTGAGGGGTGCGATAAAGGAAGGGCAATATTTCAGTAGCCGTGGGCTTATTCGATCAGACCCGATGCCGTCGAGATGCTGATAGACATCAAAGAGTCGCGCACATCCCTTGGACTTAACTGTATATTGCTGAGCGTCGAGCGTTCGGGGAATATCGCACGAGGAAGACACGCGCGAGTATCATCAACAGATGAGATTTCACAAAAGAAGTAGTTGAACGCTTCAGCTTTGTCCGCATTCAATGATAATATTTTGTTGGTATTTATAGTATTTGAATGCTAAAATCTCAGCGAAACGATATTTCCAGATACACAGCTTTGAACAACTAGAGGAGGTATGGAAGATCGGAATATTTCTTGATTTGAGACAGGAAAGATAATTTATGGCACCAGACGGTAGAGCACATTTCAAAAGTGGCTATCATTGTCCTACCCAGGACATAAATGTTTCGGTAACTGGTGGTTAAGCTATGTTTTGGTTTTGTTGTCTATTTATTTTGAAAGCGAACAATGCGGAACTAAGATATGTTCATGCCTCTTTTCACTTTCTATCAAAATAAAATGTGTTATTGATTTTGGAGAAAGGCTAATGTACTGTACAACAATCTGCATACTGCTGGCAGATTTCGCTTGCAATCGAAATTCCTACTATCATTTGCGTTCCTTTATCGTGATGTGCGTACTCTCCTCACAGTCTTCGGGTCTGACCGACTTCAAACTCGGTGGTGTATATACCCGATACAATCCACATGTTTTTTGGCAATATTCCAAACAATCGACAATTGCGTCGTAACCTGTGCTGTTCTGTATACAGACATGAGCGCCCATTAGACAAACAGTGCGAAGCGTGGGTTCACATCCACTAGTACAGTACAGCCACCGCGGACAGGCTGTAATCCGTGTGTGGGCTGTGATGTCCTCGCATGCGTTACCAGGTAATATAGGTCATCAGCAGGAACATTTTAATTATTGAAGCACCGGATTGTAACCGGAGTTTCATTAATTACATTGTTGATGGTTATTCCTATAATTAGTGCTTGGAATCTAATATTATTGCGTCCTTGGAAATATTGCCCACCCCTGGAATGTGGCTAATTCACGGCGGTTGTACTGTAAGAATAATTTTGGGCATATTTAATATAATTCCCCATTGTGAATTGAATGGATCTTTTTACCAATGATATCTTGAGTTTATGATTTGGATTTTTCATCAAAACAAGTCATGGCTGCTTAAGAGCAGCCATGACTAGATTTTATAAAAAATACTCAGAGGGTTAACACTTTCGCTGCCGAAAGCGACGATTTTCACCTATTTTATGCTTATCATCTGTACATTCTGGTATGAACAATGATTCCATTTAGGCCTTCATTTGGATATCGAAGGTTTATTCATCGTTCCCCAGCATCAACAAAATTAAAAAATACATTAGACATCCAGTCACTTGTGCTCAGAATAAAAATATCAAAATTATGTCTTTTCCACAAAATTGTCGATGGCGATGTCGCTACTGATATTCCTGTCTACCTTCAAAACGCAAATGTGATAAAGTAACAAGAAATGGCAATAGTTAGACCAACTGCAACAACGGTCGAGTTCAAACTGGCGTTGACTATTTGGGCAGTTTACCTTTCCTAGCATTGCCATTCTTTAGAACAATATCTCGTTATATTGGTCAAGTAACATATTGACATCTTTAGTCTGGGTGAAAGCCAGCTGCCACCAAAACCATACCTGCAAACTGTGTTTTTAATTGTTTTGTTTGTAACGAACTTTCCCTGTACAATTATGCGTTTCCCTCCTGGAGTTTCCTCTCATCTCTACACAGAAGCGAGCTGGCCAAAATACGCGAAGTAGGGGTATACCAGAAGCATAGGAAAGAATAACTTTAAAGCCAACAGGTAAGTACCTCGCCCTATAGGGTACTCGTATTAATGAAAATAGATTGAACATCGGGTCCATGAACTTGTCCATACGTATTCATAAAATACTCTTGGTTGCCATTTGAAGAACTTGCTCAACCTTTCAAAAACAAGAAACATGTGCATCTTCTTGTACTTGCTTTTAAGCCAAAATTGTCGGTAGACGGTATGTATCTGTGCTCAAAATAACTTTTTTTCTTTGCGTAGCAAAATGCTACACATTTCCAAAAAATGAATAGCATTTTTGTATACCAGAGTTATGTTATGCTGTTTTGTATTGAATTCTTCTAAGTAGATAGAATAGTTTCCATCCATTTCCAGGCATTTCCAAATGATCTGCAACACATGAAACATTTACTATGTTTTTTTTTTAACTGGACTGCCTTCAGATGTTGCATGGACTTGGATATTTTCAATTGGCGTCTTGGTTGTTTAATAGAATTCCCAAAATGGAAGTTGGGATTTTTAATTTGATGGGCTTGAAGTTATTTTTAATGGACATTTTATGCAAAATGTTGTAAAAACAGGAAGAATTTAAACCAATAAAATTCATCTTACATATGAAGTTGCTAATGATGCTTGATGGAGAATTAATCTGAGTTATGCATGGAATATTCCACAATCAGACGTAAAGCTTCAGTGAACTAGTTTTCAAATTTGTTTGCAAATTTTCATTTACATTTTGCGATACAAGATAATCAACTGCAGCCTAATAGGCTGCAGTTGATTATCTTGTATCGCAAAATGCTATACATAATTGAACATTGTGTAGCTTTTTGCAAATTTTGCATAGCAAAAAGCGACGCGACACCGCTTATTTTGAGCCCTGGTATGTACAGTACGGCCTCCGTGGACTTGTTAATTTTCACGGGTGGGCAATATGACCAAGAGCACAATAATATTAGATTCTAACTAAACACTTATTATAGGAACAATCGCCAAATATTTAATATTACCCGATGTTTCATTAATTAAAATTTTGATGATGACGAGTTGTATTACCTGGTAAACGTTTGTGTGGACGTCACGCCCCTCGAGTGGATTGCAGCCCGTCCACGGCGACTGTTCTGTAGTATCGTGACATCAGAGTAGTGGATTTGATTCGAGATTCGATCAGTGGCGTAGCGGAAAATCTTGTGGACCCCCGCGAGATAGAGACGGGGGCCCTTTCATAATGGTGGTTGCCTTTAAAACGGGGAGCAAATTTAGTGTTGTTACCGTGCACAGCATACAGGATTTCACGTAGTACATACGCCATAAATTAAAGGCAGGTATAGCCTATAGGATCGATCCTAAAAGTACGACTCTGTAGATTTTTTCATTTCATGTTTTAAGTTTCACCCCCACCATCCAACGATACACACACGCACGCCCAACATGTGTGACTTGAGAGGCACCATGTATGTTTTTTGTTCATTTCTCACCCCTATCAGTTACAATGATGTAGCGTTCACGTAACCCTTTACCTAACCTGAAAAGCAGAAAGCACTTGCAAAAATAATTCTTGAATAACTAATTGTTTTCATTTTTTGTCTCAAAAACATTGGTTATGTCCCCTCGTTGGAACGAGCTAGACGAGCTCGTTCCAACGAGGGGTCATAATCTATGTTTTTGAGACAAAAAATGAAAAAAATAATGAAAATTAATTGGCGATTTTTGAGAATAGCGCTGGCCGGTTTTGACCGTTACGTTAGGTAAAGGGTTAAGAGAATAGTACATAGACTATAAAGAGTACGTCGTGTGGAAGTGAGAGTTTGAAATTATGTGAATTTGGTACTCAGTCTCGCTCTCTCTCTCCATTTCCCTCTTTCTTCCAGCGTCGGGACTTCCTTCAAGACGGGGCCCCCTTTCTAGCCCCCCCCCCCCCGTAATGCGGGCCCTACGAGCCCATCCCCAACGCCACTGGTTTCAAACAATTTGCCTGATTCGACTCAAGCGCCCTTGTTTACTCACAAAGAGGACATACGCACAAATATCTATTATTCATTTATTATTTATTTTTTTTATTTTTTATTATTTGTTCATTTATTTATTTATTTATCCATTGGGGATTAACGACACTTCCGACAGCCACAGTTGCCTCGTCTCGGACAGTTTTACGGATGGAGGAAGCCGGAGTACCCGGAGAGAACCACCGAACAACGACGAGAAACTGTCAAACTCACCAGCGTACTTACTCCACAGAAGCAGGGTTAGCATTTATTGAAGACAAATGCATCATCGACATGCAGTGCGCCTTAGTACACAGCGCCACAGTGCCCTCACGTGGACAATAGGCGGGAAGCGGATTACCCATGGACACAACGCAGTTACCCCTGGCGGGGATCAAACCGTGGACCTTTCGGTTTGAAGTTCAATGTTGTAATCACTGAGCCACCGCGCTCCAGACTGTGTTGGTTAAAACTCCCATACATATATTGTGTCTTGTTCAAGCTATAAACAGTAGAACCAATAAATACGTAATTCACCTTGAAAATATTCGAATATCAACACAATTTCTTGATCTTCCCGAAGTCATCATAATGCTGCAGCTGTGGTGCTGTTGGTGTGTGTCCTTTCAAAATATTTAGTTAACAAACATGTCCAAGAGTAATTTTAATATTATCTCAGATTCTATAAAATCAAGTCTTGAATTAGAAACATTTCTTGCGTTGGTTAACAAAAATAAATTTTGTGATATGTTTAGATATGATCGGGTTGAATATTTCAGTTTATAGAAAATTAGATCTACTCATGTTTTTCCGACCAACTGAAATATTATGTCCCATTGAAATAAAAATAACAGATGGGCTATTTTAGGGCTAGGGTCGTTTCAGACAATGACGATGTCAAAGTTGATTAAGAAATGGACTGTTTGTTTGAGAGAGGATATCCGTTATTAATCTTAATACATTTATGGCAAGACCCGTGCATCCAAAAATATGTCATTCTGTTGGTCTATTTCTCCCCTCGAGCCAAACCATGTTTTGTCCAGTATGTCTATGATATTTGTGCCCTCCTCACTTTTATATAATTCACATCACCAGAATGCACACACATGTACATAAAAATAAGCACAGTGTTCACAAAACGAACAATAACTAGTTAGTGATAATAGATAATAAATTAATGTCACGTCGAAATAAAGATTTATAATCTTAAAGCCACACTGCCCCCTGCCCCATCCTGCAAACGCACACAAGTGTTTCCCACAAGCAGATGAATGGTCTTCAGTCGGGTTGTGTAGAATCGAGTGCAATGTGGACCTTGCTACATCGAACATTACTTATACAGAACACGTATTATTACAAACCATCGAACGCCGATCTGAACTCATTGGAGCAATCGTTTATCGACCTGAAGTTTATTTTTAGAGATTGTAACATTTCGAGGCGGGTAACTCAAACTCAAATATTTAGTTCAGTGATACATTTAACACACTGTTCAATCACGATTTTGCTAAAGCATATGCAGCGTACAAAATTATTTTTGATCTTTAAACCTTGTTCACGTGGCTTTGCCTTGTTACAATTTCTGAATATATCCTATGTTGTAACAAGGGAAATATACGTATAGACAAAATAATTCCAATTGATAAATAATAGGAATCACATCTACTGAATATGAAACCTTCAGGTTGCGGTACTTGCATTTCGGAATGAAGACCACAATTCAGCTTCCAACACTTGACAATAGAAAATGGGATTTCAATGATACGTTTACGCCTAAATATTCGTCGCCTGAATGCCAGAATGTCCTATGTCCCCTATGCGGCATAGGACATTCTAGCACTCTGGCGACGTAATGTCGTCATCGAGCATCTCTCGCATCAGTGGAAGAAACGTAGAGGTATTTTTATTCAGCTAAGGAAATACCTGTATTCACTGTTTCATAATTATATTTGTTTATATCCTTTGTTGTAAATCATAGTGTATGCAACTATAGTATTTTTATTAATAAATATTGTTTAAACTAGACTCCCAGCGTACTTACTCCCCACATGTAGGGTCTGTATTGATTAAAGACAAGTGCACCATCAACGTGCAGTACGCCTTAGTACACAGCGGAACTGTGCCCCAAATGGACGCTCGGGATTAAGTGCCTTGTTAAAAGACACAAAGCTGTTACTCATGGCGGGGATCGAAGCGCCGACCTTTCGGTTTGAAGTTAAATGCCTTAACCACTGACCATCATGCTCCTTGATGACCATGTTATTCAAATGACATTTAACTGATATAAGACGTCCGTCGTTCAAGGATCAATAGTTGTTTTGAATATCTAAGCTTTGTTCTGTGAGAAACAACAATAAGCTACATTTACGTATCACAGCAGTTTTATTTGTTCAGTAATGGTGTTTTCTCCAGGAAAACCACTTTCTGTTAGTACGATATAGTGAACATAAATCAGCCTAAAACCTTTGATCTAACTGTAATATTGGTGTTAATCACGAACATAGAATGGAATCTTTATTAGTTAGTTATTCGGTGCTAACGATTTAATTTAGCACACAACAGTGTGTAAAAATATATTCATTGTCTGATAACTATACAGAAACTATTATAGGATAAAAACTGCAATGGGGAATTTGAAATGCACAGCTGGTGGGATAAGAGATTCATTGAAGGCATTCGTTTATGACGTAGTTGGAGTACCATTCAGTCAGAAAGAAAATAAAATTCAAGACTCCTTAGATATTTATTTAATAAATATAATATACATGTAGAAGTCGTGATCCAACTACTTAATTAACACATACCTTGCCGGCACTATAAATTAAGCTGTGTTCTCACTATAGATTTTTATTGTAAGATTTTTCCAGGATTTTTATCGTACGATTTTCCAGTAAAGGACAAAGTTGGTGTGATGGACAAAAATCTATCGTGAGAACACGCAAAACAGATGACTTTCTTTCGACCTTTGACTGATACGATTTTTTGAGAAACAATCAAACGTGCTTGATTTCAACTTTTATCGAACGACTCCTTCGATTTGTCAATGGGATTGCAGCTGACCAGCCTCCAGAGAAAAATCGTACGACAAAGGTCTTTGGTGAGAACAGCCTTCAGAGTTTTGACGTTCGACAAAATCGATCGACGAAAGACGTTTGATAAAAAAGACGTACGATGGCAATCTACAGTGAGAACACAGCTTTATCCTGATTCTAACAGCCTGATTCATGTGCTATAGTCAGCCGTTTGTATGACATTGCTCTGTGTGTGTGGCACAAGTCAATTATCAAATTTAGTATGATAAAAAGGTACAGGAAAAATACTTTCAAGAGAAAATCGATATATTAGATTACAATCCTGATAAAAAGAGTCCCGACTATAAAAAGTATCGGGGAGGGGGGCACACTTCTCTCACTCCCCCCCCCCCCACCCTCCACCTAATAGCAGGGCTTATATTTCGTCTAAATTTGTGAGAATCCATTTGGATTCTCGTGAAAATGGTTGCGAGAATCCATACCTACTATGAGTGTCCCGGAGTCCCATGACACCACCATGGTTCAACCACTGTTGTATACTGATAACACATGCTAGCCTTTTACCCCACACGCCTTTTTAATTTTTAAAACTAATTGTGATAATTTTTAAACAATAAATAATAAATAAATGATAAAATAATTAAATGAACAATATTTACCAATAAAATATTACAAATATGGCTGTCGTTGGAACCGGCTCAATGAGCCGGTTCCAATGACAGCTATATTTGTGCAATTTTATTGACAAAGTGTCAGGATATTTGAGGTCATGTTAGCCTTCTATTAGTTAATTTGTTGCCGTTGTGTTAGATAAAGGGTTAAATTGACTCAATTTTTTTCACGCGAATCCTAGCAGAGGTGCAGCGAGAATCTACATGGATTCTCGTCGGTTTTATTGCGAGAATCTTTGTGCGAATCGATTATCGGATTCTCGTCGAAATATAAGCCCTGAATAGCTTCCCTGAACGTGGAATGTGGACCTTGAATTCGTTCTAAAAAGTAGCGATTTAGTTGAACTTGAACAGCTGGAAGGATTATTTTGTTTATGTACCACCCCTTCCCCTCCGCCCAAATACTGACGTACATTTTCTCGACAATATCATATATCTGGTTCATTTTGATGTGTTATGTTTACAAATTGTCTTCGATAAACTATATTAAGATAAAGTGAAAACGCCAAGACAAAATACAAATCTGCGTTGTGGTAACAAGAGCATGTGCGATCATTCGTTTCAGAAGGAGAACGTTTAGCCTGAAAAACATCGCGGTATTACACATGTCGAGGCCACCGTTTTTTGATAACAGTATTTCAACGATAAATACATCGCCAGCTCGACGAAATAAATCAGGCTTTGTCATTGTTGCCATGATGATATTAATATGAAAATACGTTACACGTAATGGTGCACACCCAATATTGTTAATTTCGGTAAATATTGCAGGCCCCAAGCAAGATTTTGCAGGAAAGATATGGTGTATATCGCAGAAATAGTAGCGGTTATGTGAAATATAACAATTTGCCAAAACGTGTTGTACAGCGACATGCAAAAACACAGAACCACACATGTATGGTCATATGTTAATGTGGCGACAAATATGGCAATCGAGAAATTTTGAAAGATTGCGGAAGGATAAAACTTGAGACAAGCTATAGTAAAACAAACCTTCATTTGTTTTGTAAACTGACAAAAGATCATAATTCAATGGCAAATTGGTTCATTAGGGGTTTAACAACACTTCCAAAAACCAAGGCTATATTATGAGCGGGATTGTATATCAATTTCAATAACTAAGGTTATTATATCACGTTGTTAGTCCCCAAGATCCTTCCCATCCATCAATACCTAGACGAGCAAAAGAGTCGTACGTGGAGTCACTCGTCCAGGCAATTACTCTATGGCTCATTTGTTCGATGGGATTCTGGTCGTTCGAACAATCTGAGATGGTTATCAAGCCTGTGCTAGTGCTAGTAATGGTACAAGGCTGCAAGAGTGGAAGAAAACTACAGGATTTGGTGACTACCGTAAAAGCTAATCATAGGACAGAGAATGGCAATATTGGGGAAAATCAGTAATAGTGGTGTTGGAGATATGAAGATCACGGAGAGGTCTAGAACTGGGAAGATGCTAGGAGCTAAATTATCATCAGGTATATATAGTACTACACCATCATGCCATAGGTGTCCTCCTATACCCCGATGAGCATTAAGAGTCGTAATTAAATCGATCTTTCGATACTCATTTGCTCAATGGGATTTGAGTCGTTCGAGCAATGATTTTTTCAGTAACTGCTGAAAAGCTTATTTGCTCGATAAGATTCGAGTCGTTCGAATAATACCTACCTCTGCTTGATTGTATTTTGGGTTTGTGGATCATAGAGATCTTCGTTATACACAGGAAAGGCAAAAACAGAGACGGCCAAGACAAAATAGACTGTTGGGACAGACAGAAATGGGACCAGTAAAAGGCAAAACAGGCCAGGAAATAGGATAAACCACAGAATATATCGGGATAGATAAAATACGGAGACTATGGAGCACATCCGAAACAACAAAGTTACTCTTATACAGAGGAATGCGTCTATTGTTGGGCAAAAAGAATTCTCGGGGACAACAGACAGAAACCGAATATTTGGTGGGAAATCCGCACTAGTAAAAGAACTGTTGGGTTTACTTGGGTAATTTTACAAAGTATTCGAACAAATACAATTACTCATACCAGAAAACGCACCTTAAAGCACTGTATGCTACCCTTTTAAGCCCAAAATTGAGAAACCCGTGCCAAATAAAGTTGTTTTGATGGTTCAGAGGGATTGTCAGGATGTTTGTGGTAATTCGATATATTCTAGTACACTCGAATTTATCCACATGAAACATCTCATCATTCATTTAGCACTACGTGCTACAATTATAAGCCCTAGATTGAGGTTTGCTAAATCCGTCTCGGTAGTTTTGGATTATTTAGAGGAATTGTCGGGTTGTTTGTTGTAATTAAATTTAATCCTGTTCAATCGAACACACCCTTCGAACACACCCCTTTCCTATTAGTAGGTTTTGGGTCACATAGCAACCATGTGCTACCATAGAAACCAAGATGGCGGTCTCAGATATACAAAATGGACGCTGCGCATGCACACTAGGACCACGTATCACGATGGGAGTGTTGTCACAAGATGGCGCTCACGCGGGCTACCATGACAACCAAAAATGAAGTAACTGGGCCATGTGCCTATGACGTCACATGAGATCCGGCCAATGTGGGTCGATCGGGTACATGATCTACTACTAACACCAAGCCGAGAGATCCACGGTTAGATCCCCAGCAGGGGTAACTGCGTTGTGTCATTGGACAAGGCACTTAATCACGATTGCCCAAGTGGGGGCACGGTGGCGCAGCCATGGGGGCGTTCTGGGGGCACATCCGCCCCCCCCCTCCCAAAAAAAAATAATAATTTCTATAGGATCACCGATCCAATGTCGAGTTGTGACAGCACAAAAGTGGTTTTAATCATTATCAACTTGTCCGGAAACCAGTTGGTTACAATTTTCTATGTGAAGGGTCACTGTGACCTTGACCTTAGACCTACTGATTCCAAAATAAATAGGGCTTTTTCTTGCAATAATGCCAACCTACCTATGAAGTTTCGTGAACGTCGGTGGAACCATTGTCAAATTTTCATCTGGAAACCAATTGTTTACGATTTATTATGTTCAAGGTCACTGTGATCTTGACCTTTGACCTAGCGAGTCCAAGATAAATAGGGGTCTTCCACTCACCCATGCCAACCTACCTATGAAGTTTCATGAATGTGGGGTCACCCGTAGTCAAGTTAGCATCCGGAAACCAATTGTTTACGATTTACTATGTTGAAGGTCACTGTGATCTTGACCTTGCGCCTGGCGAGTCGAAAATAAACAGGCTTCTTCCTCTCATTGATGCCAACCTACCTATGAAGTTTCATGAACGTGGGTCGAACCATTGTCAAGTTATCATCCGGAAACCAATTCTTTTGATTTACTATGTTAAGGGTCACTGTGACCTTGGCCTTTGACCTTGAGCGCCCGAAATAAATAGGCTTCTTCCTCTCATGAAAGCCAATCTACGTATGAAGTTTCATGAATGTGAGTTCAACCATAGACAAGTTATCATCCGGAAACCAATTGTTTACATTTATTATGTTCATGGGCACTGTGACCTTGACCTTTGACCAAGCAAGTCCAAAAAATAGGGTTCTTCCACTCACCGGTGCCAACCTACCTATGGAGTTTCATGAACGTGGGTCGAACCATTATCAAGTTATCGTCCGGAAACCATTTGTTTACGCCCGCCCGCCATTCACTAAGCTGTAAGTCGAGCTTGACTTCGTCAAAACTTGACTAAACAAGAGGCCAGGCTTTAATCGCTCACCTGCCAAAGTAGTTCAAAGAAGTATTTGGGGTCACATTCAGTTATGCATGGTTCATCAACACTACACTACAAAGGAATGAAGTCATGAAAGGCAAATTTTATGGAAAAACACTAAGGAATGGATTTGAACAAACCTGAACCTAACATGTTCCCCATGCCACCCCCACCCCTGCCCATAGAGAGCCCAAATAATAAGCCAGGGACTCAAATTGAACAAACTTGAACCTGATCCCCCTTGAGATGTTACATACCAAATATGAAAGAATTCTGACCGTTGGATATGAAGAAGGAGGTTTTTAAAGAAATGTCATCACATTGCATTACGTTAAACTTTGGGCTCAAACAGGGAGCCAAAATATTTACCCAGGTAACCAATTTGAACAAACCTGAAACTGATCCACCTCAAGATGTTGTATACCAAATATGAAAGGATTGTGACTGGTGAATCTGAAGAAATTTTTTTTTGTTATAGAAATCACCTCATATTGCAATAAGTTAAAATTCAGGATCCCATAGGCAGCCCAAATATGGACCCAGGGTCTCGATTTGAACAAACTAGAATCTGAACCCCCCCCCCCCCATAGATGTTGTATACCAAACATGAAATGATTCTGACAGGTGGATCTGAAGAAGATTTTAAAGAAATTCCCCCAAATTGTACAAAGTTACACTTTGGGCTCCAATAGAGAGCCCAAATACTAACTGAGGGACCCGATTTGTACAAACTTGAATCTGACCCCCCCTAGAGATGTTGTATACCAAATATGAAAGCATTCATACCAAATATGAAAGATTTTTAAAGAAATTTCCTCATATTTCAATAAGTTAAAATTCCGGCTCCTACAGGGAGCCCAATTATTAACCCATGGACGTGATTTGAACAAACTTGAATCTGACTGACCCCCCCCCCCCCCCCCCCCCGAGATGTTATATACCAAATATCAAAAGATTACGAAAAAAAAAGTTTCTTCTTTCAAAAATAAATTACGTGATACGAACTTTAGCTCAGTAATTGAATCTACATGTCCTAATGAATCTTTCAACATATTCTTAAATATGTTCATGGAAAATTTTGAAAATTCGTTTCCTATAGAAAATAACAATGTACCCAAAACGTATGTTAAAAAGCAGCCATGGATGACTAGCGGTATCCTAAAATCTTCTATAAACAAAAACAAACTACATGTAAATAAACTAAAGCGCCCAACAAACACTAACATCGATAACTACAAGCAATACTGCAGAGTATACAACGCAGTTAAAAAACGCGCAAAGGCCCAATACTATACAGATATCTTGAACGAAAATAAGTACAATTTAAAAAAAAGTTGGAAAATCCTTCGTTGTGCCCTCAACAAATCTGTCTGCAAAGAACAATTGCCAACTGAATTCCTTATTGATGGTAGAAAAATCTCTGAACCTGACTCAATTGCCCATCATTTTAATAATTTTTTCGCAACAATTGGACAAAAAATAAACGATAACATCCCTCCCACTAACATAGAATTCGACACTTATATTCGGCATAACTCAAGCGATAACTTCTTTATCACACCGACCACTAAAGAAGAAATTATCGCCATTACAAATAATCTAAAAGGAAAACAAAGCACGGACTGCTACAGCATTTCTACAAAAATACTAAAAGAAACTATTAATGAAATCGCGGAACCCTTGACTCACGTCTTCAACTTATCATTCACGCGAGGCCTCTTCCCTAATAAAATGAAAATGGCAAAAGTTATACCTATCTTTAAATCTGGAGAACCGTGTTCGTTAAATAACTATAGACCAATAAGTATATTGCCAGCGTTTTCTAAAATATTAGAAAAATTAATGTATAGACGACTTTATTCTTATCTATCCACATTCGAAATCTTATATGAACACCAATATGGCTTCAGACCCAAACACTCAACCTTCCACCCAATGTTGCATTTCCTACACGAAGTAGCCGACAGTAATGACCTATCTCCAAATCATAACACTATCGCACTTTTTCTAGATTTCTCAAAGGCCTTTGATACCATTAACCACAGTATTCTTTTGAAAAAACTCGAAGCATATGGTATCAGAGGTATAACTAATGACTGGTTTCGAAGTTATCTTCGTGATCGTAGGCAGTTCGTTCAATATAAAGATTCATCTTCAGATAGTGAAGTACTTACTTGTGGAGTGCCTCAGGGATCGGTTTTAGGGCCCATACTTTTTTTGATCTATATTAATGATATTAGAAATTCAACCTCCTCGAACGTTCTGTCATTTGCAGACGACACGACTATGTACAAATCCGATGGAAACATTGACACGTTATTTAACACTCTAAATGTCGAAATCTCAAAAGTAAGTGAATGGTGCAAGGCAAATAAATTATCCCTAAATGCCCAAAAAAACAAGTACATAATCATTTACCCACCTCATACAAAGTATGTCCAAACCCAGTGTCGCCTTCCGCCTTCTCCTTAATAACTCAGAATTAACCCAGATATCAAACAGATCGGACACGAAGACAATAAAATTCTTAGGAGTATGTTTTGATGAAAATCTCAAATTCGACAGCCATGTTTCATATATAGCATCGAAGATTTCCGGAGCGATATACACAATAAATAGGGCAAAAAGAATTCTCCCTCATCAAGCCCTTAAAACACTCTACTTCACTTTGGTTCAGAGTCACTTGCTGTATGCAATTCAAGTCTGGGGTCATGCAACAGCCACAAAAAAAGCTCTTTACATTACAAAAGAGAGCTCTGCGTGTAATAAATATAAAAAAATACAATTCCCACACGAACCCCTTTTTCCTTAAAGATGAAATTCTCAAGTTTGATGATCTTTACAGGCTACACACTTTACTGTTCATTCGTGATTGGCACTCTGGAAACTTGCCAAAAAGTTTTGAAAATTTCCTCCAAATCTATAATCACCCAACCGGAATGCTAACCAGACATAGTGGACAATTAAAGAGAAATACACCTCGAACATGCTTCTCTGCAAATTTACCAAAACACTCATTCCCTAAACTATGGAATGACCTAAGCAATGACATTCAATCTGAACCGAGTCGCTCTATATTCAAACGCTCCATAATGTTACACGCCTTGGGAACTTATAATACACCCCCGACATGTTTCAATCCACAGTGTCCCGATTGTAACACTAGAGTCGGTGATCTCTTGCGTGACTAGGCCATTACTAACAGCAGCAGCTCAGATAAACATAGTAAGATAAGAACACGGTGTAGACCTCCTTTAAGGCGTGACCAGATCTGTAATGCTTTCCTTGTCTGAATCTCCCCCAAACATTTAATAAAGAATATCGGTCTTTGTTATGTATTGCATCTTTTGAAAAGAAATTGAAACTTATTTACCACCTGTACTGCCTCATCCTCGCACTTCCAATTAGGAGATGGCAGGAAGACAGCCATTGGGCTATGCCGTCTCCTTACAATATGCATGTTTTTTTACAACTTGTCACTGTTCTAGTTACACAACATTCTTTTTTTTTTTTTGGAAAACATCTAAATACATTTATATTTGTAACTACACTATATGTACATGTATATTGTGAATAAAAATATTGTATTGTATTGTATTGTTCAGAAATACAAAGGGACGTCATCAGACTAGGAGTAATTCATTAGACCCTGGAATCTAAAAATAGCCGGGCCGCCAATGGCAATTTATACCATTGTCGCCCGCGGCGCGGCACCGTCGAATGACGTCACTGAAATGATGGAGTTTTAACGGGCCCCCAAACTTATGTTAATCGACTAGTAACTTATAGATTGAGTGGTAATAATATTATTTGATAAGAAATTGCTGCCAGTTTTAAAAAGCATAAACCGGCTATTTGTCTTTATTTTGTGTGATATCATTAGGCATACTTATTTAATTCTATTTATTTAGTTTCCTCTTTTTAGTCAATTTTTTCAAAAAAAAACCCTTGACTACTGGTATGGCGAGGGCCGGTCGCCGGGCAGGCGGCCCTTTTTGCTAAAAAAAACTTATTTCTGGACGGATTTTGATATTTGCTATGTGGCTTGAAATGCATGTGCAACACCCGATGACGCAAAGTTGTGTTTCTAAAATTGGGGTTGCAGCTATATCATTCACCAATACAGACATTGCCATTTTAAGTGCCATTTATCCTAACAACTGATGTCAAATTTTCTTCCACATACTCATGTGGTAAAAAATAGCCCTCAATGAATGTGACCCCCACCCCCATACCCTTTTTCATCCAAAACTATGGTATAATTCATAAATTAATTGATGTTGACACAAAACAAAAAACATCTTGCAACAAAACTATCACAAATGGGAAATTTATACTGGTGTGGTAAAATTTGAAAAAAAAAATAGCCCTCAATGAATGTACCCCCCCCCCCCCCTCACAGTATACCCCTCTTCATCAAAAACATGATATAATTCATAAATTAATTAATGTTGACACAAAGCAAACAACTTGAGACATTAAATATCCTACTTGTGATAGTTTTTAAATCACATTCAGGCTTCTGAAGACATTTTGTTTGGTGAATCATTTGCAATTTATGTTAAAAAAAGCCAGTTTTCTCAGTTAAGGCACCTAGAGTCATTGGTATGGTACTGATAAAACATAAAACACTGCTTTTTCAACAGTATGACCAGTACTGCTCATGCGGTATCTCATAGCACTGTTAAAATGCCAAAAAGCATCCAATATTGATTATGTGGTGCTGTGCTTGAGCAGCAAGTATCCATTTGGGCACTTTCACAACCTTGGATTTACTCTCCCACAAACACCCATTCTGATGAAAAGAGTGAAATTGTGGAAAATATGTCTCTAAGGAGGATGAATGAGATATTTGCTTAAAAAATTTGTTTTTTTAGTGCTTAATATATTTATCTGCGAATGGGGGGGGGGGGGGGGGTAGAGTGTGAAAAATAGTCAGCTACCAGTTACTGAAAATGTACAACCAGGCAAATGCCAAGCAAAGAAACACTTTGTCTGCTGGACAGACAGACAGACAGACATGCAGTCACACAAATTTAAAGTCTACACAGAAATAAAAACTGACATACAATGGAATTTTGTTAGAAGAGCCAGGACAAGATTGTCAAATGGAAAAAAAACCCTCAATGGACCCTGAGTGCTGCAGTACCAAAGCAAATCATAGGACACTGAGAGTGTATGAGATTTTCTTTAGTTTCCAAAAAACATACTGTACAGTCTTTCCAATTGTTTCTCATCAAATGAGGCTTCAGTTTGGGTGGGTGGGTGGGTGGGTGGGTGGTTGGGCACTTGATTCATGGAGAGAACAATATTTCACAGTTGTTACTGTACTTTTGTGCTGTAACATGGGAACCAAGAGAACAATGCTCGAGCTAAAGAAAACTTGATGGCATCACTTTAATTTTGGGACTCAAATATCTTTGTCAAGTATAACCCTTCAGAGAACTTTTTCCGACCCCAAAACAAGGGGTTGTGCATCAAATAAGAGGGAAAATTTAGTACTAGACTACTTTATTAGTACTAGACTACTTTATTGGTGGCTGTGCACAAATGCCATTCATTCACATTTGCAACTTTACTGTGTTATTTTTTCCACTGTTCCCAACCCCCAAATTAGTGTTCCAAAATAATCTTTCAATGAAGAAATTATTTTCTAACAATTTTTTAACCCTTTACCAAATATAACGGTCAAAAGCTGCTGGTGCTATTCACAAGTATTGCCATTCCATGTTCATTATTTTCTTCTTTTTGTGTCAAAAACATAGCTTATGACCCCTCATTGGAATGAGGTCATTCCAATGGTGTAAAAAAGTCATGTCTTTGACACAAAAAATTAGTAAGTCAATAAGTTTGTGGGCAAGGGTAATCAGCTTTTCATGTCAAGCAAAGGGTTAACAGCATAATTCAGACAAACATCTAAATACCAGTAAATAAAAGTGCAATATGGGTTTTCTGGCTGTGGGTTTGAATGGTGATTGGAAGGGGGTTGGAAGATTGGAATCCCCCCTCCGCCCCTAGTACTATGATGGGGAACCATGGTTTAATTACATTTGTTAATACATGTGTACATGTAGGGTAAAATAGGTTGTTATTTGGCATTTGCTGGAGGCTGTAGTGTGCCCCTGGAGGCAACACTTGCTCAAGATGTGAATTTGCTTGCAATATATAGCCCTTATTGCTGACGATGACAAAAACATACTTTTCAAAAGTGTGTGGTACCCAAATTAATTTTTAAATGTGAAATAATCTCTCAAAATAATAATTAAATCAGGTTCGGAATCCAAATTATGTATTTCCTTAATCAACCCCAATCCTATCAAAGATACATTTTACCACTTTCATGTGACAAAAGAGTCATTTCTGCATGAGAATTCAACTTTTGGATTCCACTGAGTTAAAAACATGGGAAATTTGTTATTTTAAAGAAAACTGTGTCAAATGGCTTAAAAACTGCTGTTGCCTCCAATACATTTTTCGACTCTGTTACCTAATGAGTAAGCTGAGAGGTGAGGAATTCATGTAGCTTTTTTTGAAACCTAAACTAATCCCAAAATAAAACTAAAATCTGCATCAGCATGCAATACTTTGAGGAAAAATTTGTCTCATTTAACCATACAGCAAGACAAAGAGTGGTGTTCCAACCCCACGAAACAATATGAATGTCAATTGTAATTCAAAAATTGGGGTTGTAGCTATTTAATTCACCAATATCAATAGACAGTACCATTTCTATTTTGAAAGTGTCAGTCTACATGTACATAGGAATACTGACTGACATACAATGAAAAATATAGCGAGAAGAGCCAGGACAGGACTGTCAAACAGAAAAAAAAACTAAGTGGACCTGAGTGCTGCAGGCTGAGGGGTTCAGTATGGGTGGTAGAGGGACAATTGTTAATGTAGTTTTGTGCTATAACATGGGGAACCTGACAACACTAGTATCAGACTACTATATTGGTAGCTGTGCACAAAAGCCATTCATTCACATTTGCAGCTTTGTTACTTTTCCCACTGTACCCCCCCCCCCCCGCCCCCAGCCCCCTTTTCCAAAATTTATCTTCCTAAATACTCTGTGAATGAAGAAATTGTGTTTTTTAACATATTTACTCACTCACTCATTGTAATGGCCAAAACAGGCTAACACCATTCACCAAAATTGCCATTCAATGTTAATTATTTTTGCATTTTTTTTTGCGTCAAAAACATATCTTATGACCCCTCATTGGAATGAGCTCATTCAGCTCTATCCAGTTGGAGGAGGGAGTTCATAGCTATGTTTTTGGCACAAAAAATTAAAAGAAATTAGTTATTCAAAAGTCGTATCTTTTCTTGTAAGCTAAAGGGTTATCATAATATGGAGAAAACTTCTATTATAGAAGTGAAAACAAGTGAAATAAGGGTTTTCTGGCTAAGTGGTATGGATGGTGATTTGGGAGAGGATTGGAATATAATTGGAATCCCCTCTATCACAAGTACTATGAGGGGAAACCATGGTTTAATTAAATGTGCTAATAGGGTAAAATAGGTGGTTACATGTGTATTTGGCATTTGTCTTAGGCTATAGTGTGCTTCTCAGTTCTGGATGTCACACTTGCCCAAGATGCATTAAACTGCATTATTTTTGGCAATATATGGCCTTTATTGCTGACTGTGACAAAAATATAACTTTTCAAAAAATAAAACAGTATTATTCGGTCTGTGGTTCTCGAATGAACATTTAAATGTGAAATATGTGTAATATCAAAAAAAATATAATTAAATCAGTGTTGGAAGACAAAATACATGTACATTTACATGTATGCATTTCCTATAATCAACCCTAAACCTTCCAAAGGGTAACCTACAAAACTTTTCCCTAACAAAAATCCCCCCCAATCATTTTCACACAATGCACAACCCCCCCCCCCCTCCCCATGTTTTTTCAGGTGAACAGAAATTCCTCCCTCCACAATTTCTGATGAACAAAAAAATCCCCCCCCCCCCTAATTTGTTAGAAGTATATTTAAAGCCATACAAAAATGCCCAAAGCTTTTTACCACTCGAAGCCGAGCACTTGTCGCTTCAATCAATGCTAACCTTGCTTGTGTGGAGTTAGCACTGTTGCCCAGTGGTTCTCTCTGTGCACTTTAGCTTCCCCCACCCATAAAACTGTCCAACATGAGGTGACACTGGCTGTTGAAAGTGTCCTTAAACTTCAATAAATAAATAAATAATTGTCTTGATAAATAGTTATTGAGGCATGTTTTCTTGTAAACAGTGATGAGTGTTTATGTAATTTACAAATTAAATACATAAGTTTTTAAATCCTCTTGGACTGCCTTTTAACCTTTTAGGAGGATTTTTGTACTGCTCTTAAAACTGCTCTTAAAATAATGTGGGAGATTGTGGTACTACCTTCAAAAATTGAGAGGGGGAGGTGATTTTAACCTACAATTCTAATCCTTCCAAAGATACATTTTACCTATTTCATTTGATAAAAGAGTCATTTCTGCATGAGAATTCACTGCTTTCTTTGAAAACTATCCCAACCCCAAAATAAAACTAAAATCTGCATCAGCAGACAATAGTTTGGGGAAAAATCTGTCTCATTTAACCATACTGCAAGAGAAAGAGTGGTGCTCAACAACCCCCCCCCCCCCCCCACTCCCCCACCACACAAAACAAAATGAATGTCAATTTTGTTTTAAAAACTGTGGTTGCAGCAAAATAAATCACCAATATCAATACACTGTGCCATTTTATCCTTACAAATGATGTCAAATTTTCTTCTACATATTGATGTGGTAAAATATAGCCCTGAATGTGTCCCCTAGACCCCCAGCATACCCACTTTCATGATGATATAATTCATAAATTAATTGATGTTGACACAAAACAAACCTCTTATGATATTAAATTGCCCATTTGTGATAGTTTTTAGATCACATTCTGGGTTCTTAAGATATTTCACATTGTGTTTGATGAATATTTTGCAATTTTTGTAAAAAATTGTTTTTTATTAAAATCCCTCAGATTTCTTAATTGAGGCACCAAGAGTCATTGGTATGTCTCTGACAAAACATTAAACATTGATTTTCTCCAACAGCTTGACAGTACAGCTCATGTGGTATCGCATAGCACCATTAAAATGCCTAAAACCATCAAATATTGATTCTGTAGTGTCGTGCTTATGCTGCAAGTACCCATAAAGGCACTCTTACAACCTTGGATTTAATCCCTACAGACACTCATGACCCATTTTGATAAAAGGAATAAAATTAAGGAAAATACAATGTACATGTATGTTTTCCAGAGAGGACGAATCAGATATTTGCTTCAAAAAGAGAGTGATCTTTAATGTTTAATATATTTGTGTATGTGTATAAGGTGGAGGGGGTTACAGTGTGAATAGTCAGAAGCCAGTTACTGAAAATGTACATGTACAACCGGGAAAATGAAAAGCAAAGAATCGCTGTCTGTGATGGATGATTCTTGGACTACTTGCACCCTGGACGTTTCATACCACAATTGGGGGGTACGAATTGTCTTGACAATGTGGAACACATTAATTGTCTAGACAAAATCTACGAATCGTCCCAGTAAAAGGTATGAATTGTCTCCTTTTTGGTACAAGTTGTCTCAAGTAAGTAAACATATGCATGAAACAACCAATCAAAACAAGATTTATGCATAGAAATGAAACTTCACTGGGTGAACCATCACTTAACAGCTCAAGTGAAAAAGTGATCTCTAGTATTATCAACTTCGGGTTCGAACATGGTAAAAGAAAATTTATAGTAAATAGTAATGGATGTAGTTTTACAGTTAAAACACTATTTTTTAATGAAGCCACAATAATTCTTTAAATTGATGAAGATCTAACAATAAATAATTTCATGACACCCCAAATAATAAGTTAAAGAGTGTGCTGCCTTAATAATTTAATTAATTTAATTCTGAGCTCCCTCAATAGAGCATTCTCTTTTTGGCGTTTTTAATTCTGAGCTCCCTCAATAGAGCATTTTCTTTTTACTTTTGTGACGTTGAATCTTTTAAGTGTCTACTTGCTTTTTACTTTAACTTTAAGTCATGAAATTTGATATTCTGTGTCTTTTTAAAATAAAAGAAATGACCATGTATATTTTTTCAGAGGGGGTTAATGAAGCAGGGTAAAAATTTGCAGAAGAGGATAAATTTGTCCAGAGGGGGTACAAACTGTTGGATACTGCCCAGAGGAGGGGTACGAATCGTCCAGAAGGAGGTACAAATTGTCCTGGGAAAGGTACGAATTGTCCAGCTAAAGGTACCAATTGCCAGATGTACGAATCGTCCAGGCTATGAGTTGTCCAACTCACTGATGGATGGATGGATGGATGGACAGACAGAATTTATGCAATCACACATTTTGTAATAAATTCAATTTCAGTTTCCTTTTGAATGCTAAAACAAACTAGAATTAGTAGAAATGAAATATTTTCTCTGGAATCATTATCAGTGTGCAAATGTTATTTAAATTAGAGGTCGGTTCTGGGGAGGTTGGTATTTAGGCTTTTTTGTCATTTGTGGAGAAACATACTAAATATCAGAATCCCCACCTACAGATGTTGGTCAGGCGAGGTGGGTGACATTGACTTGAAGATGAATTCAGTTCTATTCTGGTTGCAAAGCCTAAAGTATCCAGGAATTAAAACATTTTTTACCAAAACACCGAGGAAGTGTAATTTAAATGGGAGTTCTGAGTGGTTCTGGTATTTAGCCTTTAGGAGAACACGTCGGATCACAAAATTGGCTGGCCGCTACACTTAATTCTGGCAGTCTTAAACTGACATTGTATTGTATCACTGGTAAAAATAGTTCATAGACTGGAGCCAGTGAACTTGTGAAGAAAAATCTAGGAAATAAATGAATATCGCTGTTCGCGTGCATGTCTGTTTCTGTAAACTTTACAACAAGACTGCATGCCCCTGTTTTGAGAACAAAGATTCCCCCAGACCGTGCGTCAACATAACTTGACTTCATCCGAACACCGGCTGTTTCTAAGGAAATCGCGCTAAGTTCCGCACAAATGAAAAAGGCCCACTAAAAGTATCAATAAATTACTTGTTTTATTTTTTTATTCGTTGTCAACAATTTGTGAAGTGTACGTTCTCAATTAAAACTGAAACTGGGCTTTGAATCTGACGAAACCTGCAACGGACGACATTGGCACTTCGAACTTTCAAACAATATTTAACTCGCCAACAACTACCTAACTTCGAAAGTCACTTCATTACTTAATTATTTCTCATAGTTTCCAACATTTTGCAACAATATATTTTACATAATGTCCTTTGAGAAGCCAAAAACAATTAAATATCCGTTACAATGATTCTGGATTTTTTGCCAGTGGGAGAGCCACGCCGCCAGATGGCACCCCGAACTCTGTTGCATGGTATATTGAAAAATTATAAAATCATGGATACGCACCTGGGTTACCTATGTGCGCCCACGCCACTGCGTGGGTGTGCACTATTATTATATATTTTTATACAAGCCTACTATGCGTAAAAACAAAGAAGCACACAAGTGAAATACTTCCATAGTTTCAGTGGTTATAGTATAAGAAGAACAATGAAGGGGATTGCGTTGTTCACAGCGCAAGTACGCAGAACCATAATAATGATATAATAATAATAATTAATTGGCCTCTGGCTCATTTGTCGCGGTCCTCTAACGAGGAGATTTACATAAACTCAGCTCCCGCCGGGCTATTCCCTTTTCACCCTCTCTCCTAATCTCCCAGCATTTAGTCAAAATGTGTTTCACATTTCCTATTTTCGGTGCTCCCTCGATCGCCTTAACTATAAAATTACCCTTTCCCGGATGGCATTCCCCATCCACTTATCATTCATATTTTCGTCTCATTTTACATTAGTATTCTTATGAGGCTTGTTCTACTGGGCAAATATTTGGGACATTCTAAAATGAAATGTTCCAGGGTCCCTGTTATTCCTAAATCACACATTTGGCAAACCCTCTCCTCGCCGTTTCCGATTCTCCTCCTCAACTCCAGTGACTTCGATCTCACTTTGAACAACAAAGACCCCCCCCCCCCCCCGAAGAAACATCTAGGTACTCCTTAAAAGAAAGTCATGACGCCATGATCCACATTCAGACAAAATCGGTTCATTGACGCTGAAAAATTGTAAAAACTGACGGCGTTATAAAACTATACCCAAGCCCTTTATTGTGCGTTGACGATTCGAAAAGGAGGATATTGTGAGATAAATTGGTTATTTCCAATCATTTGGGTTTCTGAGATGGTGTATTGACTTTTCGACTACGCCTCTGTTCATATATTGACTCACTTCAACCGAATTGCCGATATATGCATAGAGGCGAAGTCTCAACTTCAAAAACAATAATTTATATTTCTTTCTTCCCAGATAACTTGTACAGTACGTGGAGAGTGGATTGCAACCAATTCACCCGCGGAGTGCAGTCATCACCCAAGCTATAACTTTCAAATTGTGCACAAACCGACAAAAAACAAAAGCAATGTTTCAGCCAATGGACCTCCGGGTTTAACCCGGAGGTCCATTGGCTGAAACTTTGCTTGTACTGGGTATGCTTTGCAACACATTTGCAATTATTACTCGGGTGGGATCTCCACTCTGCGGTTGATTTAGTAATAATACACTCTCCGCGTACTGTATTTCTCTATTGATTTGTGTGATACCTGCCGACAATCCAGGCGTGTAGGGCGCACTGTCGGTAATGTTTGTTTGTTTTTATTGCTGTTTAAAAACACCTTCAGCAACCAATGACATACTACAGTGTCAGACAGAAAGAGGAAGTCGTGTGTAACCAGAGAGAACTACCGAGCAGCTGCAAGCAACTGTCAGACTCTGCAATGTACTAACCCTTGGCACGCAGAGTTGTCAGTGGTTGAACGCAGGTCACCATCGACGTGTAGTAGGCTTTGCTACTCAGCGCCACCGCTCTTCCACGTCGGCAATCAGGATAAATCGTCTTGCCCAAGGATATAGAACAGTTGGTGCGGGTCAGAATCGAATCGTCGAACTCTTGGTTTAAATTCCGACGCTCTAAAACCAATGAGTCACCGTTCGATATCACTGACGTTTTTACTAAGATGACGCCAGTTACTACATCATGATGAACCGTGTACAATAGATTAGTTTTTTGTATATCGTCAGTGAGTGCTTTAAGAACGAAGCCTCATCACACTCCGAGCGATCTTTCCAACAACTAATCAGATGATAGAGTTTCAAGTATGACATAAATTTTAATAAACTTCCTCGCACACAGGCGTACATAGAGGTCCTTCGTATATGGCTAAAGTGGGCGTGACAGTAAAACAGTTAATACAATCATTTATGAGTAAATGTAGTCCTCTAATTGTGTTATGTAAAGAGAGGTGATGAAAATAATACACGGCGGGGAAATAATACGCAATTTTTAATATATTTGAAAACAAATCATACCTGGTTTGTCAAAACTATCCCACACATTGTCACAAAGAACATCTGCAGGATGGCCATTGTTAGAAAAAACAGCACAGCTAATAAATCCGTATATGGAAGATTGTCTACAAGAATACCATATAGTGTGAGACATAGAACTGTTATACCATTGGGATACGCTACTCCGACAAAATGGTTGAGACATGCGTCAAACTTGTTCACAATGTTGAAGAGATGTTCAAATCGCTGTCTGGTCGTTTGAAGTTTTTGGGGACCTTCTTGTGAAGAACTACAAATTTCTGTACAAACGCCAACATTGCGCGTTACGTCTTTGAGTTCTCTGGCGAGGATGCGAGTAGTTACATGAAGAAGCAAAGCACTGGTACATTGCTGAAATGCCGAAATCGAGCTTGCGAAAGCTATTAGACATAGGCTTGAAGTTTCGGATAGCCAAGAGTCTTTACCAGTGAAAAGAACAATAGAGCGAAACAAATCCGAATATTGTGTAAGAGCAAATATCATTCCGATAAATGCGGACATCACAACTATCAGGATGATATATAATAACACGGCACGAATACGAACAGTATTCAATGACAAGACTTTCAAGCAATTTCCAAAGCTTTGCTCATAACGAGCTAATTCATTCACCATTGCTTCAAACTTTGGGGCGGTGAAACAAAGATTTAAGACCGAATTGTAAAATGTTGTCACGAAACATGCTGCTGCTGCGTACGAAACCATCAGCGTTGTTGATACTCCAATTGAGCGTTCTCGCTGTAGTACGAAAATCAGCCGAATGATATTGAGTAACACTACAATGTTCACCCCAGAATAGATCAGTGTGTGGCAGACATTTACAACATTCCAAATTCTTGAAGAGTTTTGTCTGTTATATCCGGATAAAGTGTTGTATAATCCCGAGAGCTTCATACACTTTCTGAGTACGCCATATATCTCGGAGAATAATTTCGGGTGTTCATCGGTCTCTCGGCCCATGCTGTTTCGCAGTTTGTGTTTGCCGCTTTCTACAAAAAAGATAGGCTGTTAGTAACTCATCCACTCGTGTGCATACTTCCAGGAAACGGTGTTTTGGAGTTGTAAAATTGTCAAGACACAGTTCCACAGCATTACAGTGCGTCCACGTGGACTGGCCACTTTCCACGTGGCAGGCAGTATATCTACGGAGGCACAAATATTAGATTGCAAACACTATGTATAGGAATACTTATCCAAAATTTAATTACTGAAGCACCGGGTACAAAGTTTGCTGATTATGATTCTTTATAACCTGGTAAACGAATGCGTCGACACCACAGCTCACGCCGTAATTACGACCAATCGACGGTGACAGTACTGTACCTCATATTATCTGTCAAGAGATGTAGGGTACTTCCATACCGGCATATACTGCCTGTCAACATCAATATACGCTGACAGCTATGGGTAATCTCCCCTTTATTCATTGACTATTCAAAATGGCGGAAGCCGATAAACGTTTCAAGTTGAACGATTGAGTGTTGGAAGCCCATATTTGGTCTGAAGTGCAGGTGAGGCAACTTAAAAAAGGCTTCATATTCTGTGGATGTGTGTCATGTTACCTTCGAAATGAAACTGTTTGATATGTATGAATTTGCCTTGTTACAATTTATGGGAGAGTGTAGGCACTCTCCCATAAATTGTAACAAGGCAAAGACACGTGAACACATTGTGAGAATTCGCTCATTTAATTTCGATCTCTGTTGTTATTAGTTCTGTGCATCGATGCAGCAGTCGGTAAGATATATCCGTTCGCTCTCGTCCAATACGAAATTAACTGACACCATATATACCATATTAGGCCACCAACAAACTGTGTAACTAATATTATCTGCCAAGAGACGTAGAGTACTTCCATGCCAGCATGTTATATTTGACAAAGCCAGTTTGTTCCGTAAAGTAACCTCTCGTGTAAGAGAGGTTCTAAGCATTGTATGTTCTCTTTGCAAGGGACACTCGGACGTGCGACAAATGAAGGCACGATGGGTGTGAAGACACCTCGTCGCAAAACTGGATTTCCACTTGAGGGACTATATCTCATTTGTGATTTGAAAATTTTGATAAAATGGGTCGGCCTCGTTCATCTGTATATACCGTACTCTTTCTGACTTAGACACAGACACTATGATGTATGGGAGTAAGTTGTGTTACAACATAAATATCCCTGTTTACATGTAGTCTACATGGTTGTAGGGAGCTACGTTTGTAGCTTCGGTTGTATTTACACAATCAGGGAGACTGTGAGAAACGTATACAGCTGCCAAAGCCTGTTTTCAGAATTTTAATGTTACGTTTGCAATTACCAACTGTGAATTACCAGTTTATCGCGGTATTCAACCTGTATTCGACAGTAAAAAAATATAGTTAGTTTGTAACATTATGTGTATTAATCACATTATATATTTATAACTTATTGGTGTTTAACGTGTCAGTATCCAAGGTTATACAGTGGAGATAAAAGGGTACGTACTACAAATGAGGTCATTTTCTTCCGTGAAATAAAACGATTTAATGAAATTTTCGAAGAACACGAGGAATAAATAATTAATCAAAACAATAATGAGAAAACGCGACCAGTTCTTTAACCCCTTACCTAACATGAAAAGCAGACGACACTTGCAAAGAAAATTCTTGAATAACTAATTTTGTTTTCATTTTTTGTCTCAAAGACATAGGTTATGACCCCTCATTGGAACGAGCTCAACGAGCTCGTTCCCATGAGGAGTCATACCCTATGTTTTTGAGACAAAAAATGAAAAAAATAATGAAAATTAATTGGCGATTTTTGAGAATAGTGCTGGGAGGTTTTGACCGTTACGTTGAGTAAAGGGTTAGCGAATAGTGCTGAAAGTAAATCGCTGAATACATACGAACAGTTGAGAGTTTAAAGGAATAAGTACAAACTAAAATTTATTTAAAAGGTTGATGTCTTTGAGAGACGGCAAACTGTCATGAGAGTTGTGTTGTAAAATAGGTCTCAAAGAGACATAGCATTCACAAACTGCCGCCTGATTAGTTTAAAATCTGTAAAATGCAAACTACTGCGCTCTGGTGTCAACACTTGACGACAAGGAGCACACTCTGGTCGAATATTACTCTCTAACAAAAAAGAGTGAATCTCGCATGATTTGTTTGACATTGTGTAAAATTAACAGAAAATTTTCTTCAGGGAGATTATTGGGCAAATGGGACTGTCACTTAGTATTTGCTTTGAAAGACTTTGCACACAGGACACGAGTCCAGAGCTACACATAACGCGATTACTTGATATTTTTTTTACTTCTTTAGGAACTTCAACTTAATTAGGGCCTGTAGTCGAACAATGGCAGCAAATAATTAAACTTAATGTGATGTCCAAGATGAAATATACAAGCATCGGATATAGGTTTGACGTAAACATCGGGATTCGAAATTATAAAACAGTGCAGTACGACTGCTGTGGACTGGTCATTTTCCACGTGGTTGGCAATATTTCCACGCAAGCAATAATATTAGATCGCACTAATTATAGGAATAATCATCAACAATTTTATTAATGACCCGGTGCTTCGTTAATTAAAATGTTGCTAATGATGATTTGTTATTACCTGGTAAACGCATGCGTGGACATCACTGCCCAGGCATAGATTATGACCAGTCCACGGCGAGTGTACTGTACGTAGAGCGTGGATTACTACAAAAAACATTCATGGAATGAAGATTCCACCCATGCAATAATCCAGTTCCTGTGATAACGCATAAGAAGGTGCGTTTTTCTTTTCGACCAACTGGAATATTCCACGCGTCTAAATTCACCAACTAATATATTCCAGACCATTGAATTTGAACATAGACGGTGAACTATTTAAGAGCTAGACTGACTCTAGGCCATAACAGCGTAGAACTCCTCACACAATTTGACAGGCTCAAGAGCTTGGGTTAAATTGTACACTATTAGGACTAATCCAAAGTTGCATTCGTTGGTCGTGCAGCACAGGATACTACAACGCTATTCATGGAGTAAATGGGTGTACGAACATAATATCTATGGGACTGAGCCTCTCAGCTGTGGAATATAATATGAAGATAATTTGTGACTCCACATTATAAGTGATTTGGTGCACATCCCCTGGTTTGCATGCCATCATCTAACTGTCACCTGGCCAAAGCATATTCTTTTTTATTTTTCTGAAAAATACTTCGAGGTTTCATAACATTTTATCTTGTATGTGTAACTCGATACGTTAATCGAGTCTTAAAATTAGTTTATCCGCGATGCAGATACAATAGTTTAAGTCATAAACGAATTCAATATAATTTCCATTTTAGTTTAATCAATATTTATCAGAAAAATAAATTTAACATGCATACTTACGTCATAGTATACTACATGAAAGCATAGAATTAAATAAATGTTAATAAAAATCGTAAGTCATACAAAGAATGTTTAACATATAATAATAACACTTCGGCCAGCCGCAGATTTGTCGCGGTTCTCGGATGAGAAGGCCTTGCTTACCCCTGTACTCCCAACTGCCTCCCTATTCCCATGCTTCTCCTCTCCTCCCAACACTCGAAGACGAACTGATTGATGATATCCCTTGCCTCATTCTTCCCAATCTCTCCGATTAGCATATTGACCCTCTCCTTTGAGTCTCCCCCTAACCACATGTCCTTCATTCTCCCATCCCTCTTCCCCATTATACTCCCAGTGAATCTTATTCTTTTAGACTGGTACTTTGGGCATTCTAGAAGAAAGTGTTCCAGGGTCTGTACCATGCCCAAATTACACATCTGGCACTCCCTTTCAATGTCTTTCCCAATTTTTTCCCTCAGCTCCAGGGATCGCGACCTCATCTTGAACAACAGTGACCCCCCAAAGGTGCCATCAAGGTACTCTTCAAAACCAGGCTTCTCTTTATCACGTAGGCCACCCAAAGACCTCTTTGATTTAACCCCCTCTCGCCAATTACGGTTACAATCCTATATGACACTTTTTCTGACGATTTTTTTACCCTTGTTTGCCCCAACTTCCAGGTCCGAGATATCCAACGAGTAGTTCTCCACTAGCTCCCTCACTTGGACCATCCACCCCGTCTTGATATTTGAGTTGAAAATTCTCACGAACATTATTTTACACCATCGGCTGTCGGGGAGATTTTCAAATAATTAAGATAACCGAGTTTCAACAGGTCTATCCTGTCCTTGATCCTCATCCACTCAAGCTCACCCCTGATTGCTTCTAGCGCTGCGGCATTAATCGACCCCGTTATCCATCGGCCTGCATCGTTCTGCTGGATTTCCAAGCTCTTAACGGCCGTCTGGTTTAGGGCTACCACTTCCGTAACAGGGACCGGCATATTGAACTATTTTTACTCCCCTGAATGCGCATGCGAGTAAACAGTGGTAAAGATGACAATCTAAATTACTGTAGCGACCTAGGGGAGAAAAATGGAAAAACATTCATTTGCCACAAATTTCATTTTTGTTTGGACATAATGGACGGACATGTGAACAAATATTTTATAACATACTTTTTAAAATGGTATCAAATACGCTTTGTTAAAATTGCTTTGTTTTTTATGGTTCCATTTTTGTTTAAAACCTCCACTTTTTATCCCAGTACATCAACTTATTAATTTGATAGAAAAGACTGAGGGGGAGGAAGTAACTTCAAAGTCCTAAACATGTACTAAATCCTTATCAGAAAATTTGGACGGATATGGATTGGATGAAAGCAAAATTAATTTTCTTTGTTCTATAAACATATTTTGGATATGTTATTGTGTTAATGATTCCATTTAACTTTGAAAAGTGGTCTTTTTTTCTCTATTTATTACCTTGTGACAAATAATACCTCTCCTCCATGGAGACAATTACATGAGAGACAAGACTTTATGATTCTGGAGAATCAAGTCTTTTCCAGATGAGATTCCATGATTTGTTATGACCCCAGAGTGCCTGATCAATTGTTTTTAACTGTCTCACTGGAGTTACTTTATTGATGTTATGCGAAAGGTGGGTATAGTAGTCTCAAATGACTCAGTTTGATAAAAAAAATGTTTAGGTTAAAACCACCATTAATGGTGGGGAGGGGTAATATCCATATCGTCGTCCGACAAGTGAGCGCACATACATAGGTGTTCATGTGTGTACACACACACACACAGAGCCAAAATATCTTTTTGAACTGCGGTATATTCATTTTGCATTCCGTACAGTCGCCGTGGAATGATCGTAATCCACGCGTGGGCAGTGATGTCCACGTTTTCCAGGGTTGTACTCGGTGCTTCATTAATTGAATTTATGATGATTATTCCTATAATTGTATTTGGAGTCTGATATTATTGCATCCGTGGAAATATTGCCCACCGGTCGAAAGTGACCAGTTCACGGCGGCCGTACTGCAAAGTAACAATCATTTATTAGTCATTTCAAGTTTCGTCCAGTTTGTTCTAAAACCTGACTGCTTTTGCTGCTTAGTTTAATAGTTCTTGATAGTAACCACAATGTATATTTATGTAAAACGGATAATCTTTGGAATACCAATTTATACGATGAGTCGCGCTCCTAGAACGGAAATATTCTACCTGTCATGACTCCACTGGAATCCAGTATTGTGTCGCTCCTAGTACGGAAATATCCCACTTCTGACGACTCGACTGCAATCCAGTATTGTGTCGCTCCTAGTACGGATATATCCCACTTGTGAGGACTCGCCTGAAATCCAGTATTGTGTCGCTCCTTGTACGGAGATATCCCACTTGTGACGAATGGACTGGAATCCAGTATTGTGTCGCTCCTAGTACGGAGATATCCCACTTGTGACGACTCGACTGGAATTCAGCTTTGGCTCTCGCTCCTAGTAGGAAATATCCTACTTGTGACGACTCGACTGGAATCCATTATTGTGTCGCTCCCGGTACGGACATATCTCACTTGTGACGATTCGACTGGAATCCAGTATTGTGTCGCTCCTAGTACGAAGATATCACACTTGTGGCGACTCGACTGGAATCCAGTATCGTGTCGCTCCTAGTACGGAGATATCCCACTTGTGACGACTCGACTGGAATCCAGTATTGCGTCTCGCTCCTAGTACGGAGATATCTCACTTTTGTCGACTCGACTGGAATCCAGTATCGTGTCGCTCCTAGTACGGAGATATCCCACTTGTGACGACTCGACTGGAATCCAGTATTGCGCCTCGCTCCTAGTACGGAGATATCTCACTTTTGTCGACTCGACTGGAATCCAGTATCGTGTCGCTCCTAGTACGGAGATATCCCACTTGTCACGACTCGACTGGAATCCAGTATTGTGTCGCTCCTAGTACGGAAATGGGCCGTGAGCTGCGAAAAGGGACATTAGGGGTCAAAAATTCGAAATTGAGTGAGTGTTACATCTGTACTCTCCTGAAATCGAGGGTTCCAACAAAGTTTACTTTAGGTTCATCTGACATTTATAAATGGGTCAACGTGACGTGTAAAGTGGGATGTCCAACAGCCCCATTACTTGAATCGACCGTTTGACGTTTCAACGTAATACTTATACGATGCATATGTGCAACTTTTTCTCTCGAAAATGTGAACGTTTAGCGAACAGTAACAAGTTATTTCTTTTTCGAAAAAATGCAATATTTAAGAGTGAAGGAAGATAAACTACCATTACACTGTTTTCGGCTACGTTCCATGCATCGGCAAATTTCCAATAATGGCAATATGGGCCAAAGTGCACGATGTCGCAAAGGCATCAGAGCACGGATGACATTTTTTTCTCGAGAGAACTAACACCGAATCTCCAACCAACGGTAGTGCATACTCACTCTCACAGCCGTCCGCCAGCGTGATATATTATGCCTATAACATATCCTGTCCCACTTAATGACGACTTCAAGAAAACAATTCTTAGAGATTTATTCATGGATGGATTCACATACTACACTACTGCATTAAAATTCACCCTGATAATTTTGTGGTAAAATTTTATTATTCTCTATGCAGTACCAGTGACTCTTGAGTCTTCCATTTGCACAGCTCTGCATAGAACATTATCTAAATGTACCACCCTAGCATACTATACATACATTCGTTCGTATATTTTGCTACCCCCAATCAAAAATCCTGGCTACCCCAGTGAGTATTTAACCCCCCACCCCCCCGCCCTCATGCACATGTGCATAGGCCTATTCTCGGACCACTGTACAAAAAAAACAGGCTGGGTTTTTTTTTTTTTTTTTTGCTAAATATTAATGTGTTGCCCATTAATTTTAAATTGTTATTTCCTCTTATTTTTTGTCCCCTAACAAGCTTTGGATTAATTGATATTCACTAGACAAAGACATGATTTCCGAGTGTCATTTATGCAAAGCACGTATTTCGGTTTGGGATTTAAACACCAAAGTGCTTACACAATCCCGTACTCAATTTCTAAGCGCCTCTGAAGTGCAAGGATTACGTACAAAAATGTTTTCTCTCGTCAGTTTGTGTCCAATTTCGGAACGTGTTAAGATGTTCAGTTGCTCCAAAACACAACTTAATGTGGAATTTCTAAACGCATTTAGTTGTGGTGAAGCGTAACTCTAAAATGCGTCTCGATTTTAAACATAACATTGAAACACGTTTGGGTCTGAACATGTAGGCCCTACGCCACAGCAGAACTTCAAATAAAAACAGAAACAACAACAACAACAACAAAAACCGTTCCAACGTTAAAAATCATTTTATCCCAGGCACATAAAATTTGTAAATTGTAACTGGTTTTCAGAAGGTATAACTGCATCATGACGAATTCATGTTAGAACAACTGACGGAAACAAAGATGATTTTGAAACCTGAGTTCTCGGCAACTTTCTTTTCGATGCCACACAGTGATTTAAAAATAGAAACACTTGTTGATGTAAACAATTCAGTGAGTGCGAAACGTCATTTAAACAGGTCAAACCAAACAGAGTGACGCGAAAAAATCAGTCGTTTCACGTCTGCTGACAGCCCATCGAACTCTCTTGGAAAACAATGAAATCGGCGGGTTTTGTCAATATATCTTTTGTGTGTGTTAATTTTCATCAGAAAATGCTGTGTGCCTCGAAGTTTTATGACATTAATGTCACCGATTAATAGGAAACATGTAAAGTCATAAGGAAACAACCAAACAATTGGGTACGCCCGAAGCTGGTTTGCTACACAGTAGACAACACGTCTTCTTGAAAGTCAAGAACGCGTGTTGCACTGTCGCCTCAGCTATTTCGTTGGCAAAGAACTGTTCAATTCATTAGAATTCAAGAGAATGTTTTGAGAGTCTGATTCTATCTCTAACATAAAACATTTATTTAGGTATGGTAATCAGTTTTAATTTATTAAATACATTAAATCAGTGCGTTCCTCGTATGTTAAGGAAAAAAATAAAAAGCCGCGTGTATTTATAAAACTTATTTGATCACGCCCACAATTTTAACGTCGTTCGTTTTTGACGTCTTTCCCTGTTTTCATTGGATATCCTGTAAGGTCCCTTTCCGCAGTTCACGGCCCAAATATGTCACCTGTGACGACTCGACTGGAATCCAGTATTGTGTCGCTCCTATTACGGATATATCCCACTTGTAGCGACTCGACTGGAATCCAGTATTGTGTTGCTCCTAGTACGGAGATATCCCACTTGTGACGACTCGACTGGAATCCAGTATTGTGTCTCGCTCCTAGTACGGATATATCCCACTTGTGACGACTGGACTGGAAATCTGTATTGTGTCGCTACCAGTACGGAGATATCCCACTTGTGACGACTCGTCTGGAATCCAGTATTGTGTCGCTCCTAGTATGAAGATATCCCACTTGTGACGACTCGACTGGAATCCAGGATCCTGTCGCTCCTAGTACGGATATATCCTACTTGTGAAAACTCGAATGAATCTAGTATTGTGTTTGAAATGTAACAAAAGACTAAGTCAAAGTTCAAAATTGCAATCCCGTTAGAAAACTGGAAGTGACCGCCAGCTTGGTTACAAGGAGTGAGAGAATCCGCAGTAAGAGTGTCTTTCTAGCCCACCCCACCCGGAGAATAAAAGAACAATTCGAGTATATTAAAAGTATGGAACGCGTAATGTCCTCAAATATTGAAAATGTGTTGCGGACTCTGTATTCGAAGCTACTTCAGCTCACATGGAGACTTCAGCTGGCACGTATAAAACCCGCCCAACATTAAGGTGGAGGAAACCATAAATGGAATTCAGAAAACTGAAACCCCAATTTCAAATTTGTGTAGACATGAGATGTTTGGAACAGTTTATTTCATAGAAACAACATGAGAATGCCACTACTATCAGTAACGAAGAAAATAATACAACTCTGTAATTCACTTTCTAGAATGGAAAATATAGACAATAGGTCACTGCTCGGATTGGAGTACGGTTTTTATCCTCGTGTGGGGCGAACGGGGGATTATTTCATGATGCGTTAGCCGAAATAATCTACTTTAATACAAATATACTACTTGTGGGTACTCGACTGAAATCCAGTATTGTGAGAATAAATTGTGTTTTATATGTAACAAAAGACTTAATCGAAATTCAAAATTTCAATCCCTGTAGAAAATTGTAAGTGACCTATAACCCGTTTAGGTAATCAAATAGGTGAGTCAGATTCAAATGTCTGTTAGAAACCCATACAGTTAAAAGTAGAAGTCCTGTCACCAATAGTGCGCTTACCTAGGCTTAATTGCGCGTTGGAATTGCGCGCAATTGCCATATCAAATGACATCCAAAGCACGGCAGGTTCTCCTGGTTACTCATAGCAAACACATGCAATGTTTCTGCCAATGGACCTCCGGGTTACCCGGAGGTCCATTGGCTGAAACATTGCTTGTGCGCAGGCCATATGTACATAATTTTATAGCTTTACTTGGGCTATAACGCGTACATTAACGCGCATATCAACGTGCTATTTGTGCGCATTTCATGACAGGACTTTTAGTTTTAACTGTATACGGCACAATAACGTGAAAGTGACTTACTCAAATTCCTGTTATATCCATTATCGCTGTTGTATCACGGAACTGGAGAAAGCACATGTACTGTTCCTAACGTGTAAGTATGCGAGTGTGTATTTTCAGTTGCATACTGTGGAGCGAAATTTCCATCACGTCAATAATTCTCTATTGTGTGAAGGCTCACCGGAAGCGCAAGCACATTTTCTGCCATTTTACCAAGAGGTTAGTTTGCGGAAACATTGCCTGTTATTTTTACAATTTTTATTCCAAGAACTTTGTATCTCACATTCAGGGTGGAAAACGTCACTCGTGTGTATTCTAATGGCATTCAACTCTCCGCACGCTGTATGGGAAAATACAAAAAAAATGACAAACCTTTCTCGTTAAGCATTGTATTGAAAACAACAACTTCTGATGTTCACAAAAAGAAACGCGCTTTTAAAGTAAAACTCCACTCACTACATCCCATGTGGAGATAAATCTATTCGCCTCGAATGGAGTCGTGATCTCTGGAATTATTGTTCGTAATGAAGTAATCGTACTATCAATTACAGTTTAATCAATGAATACGAGAAAAAAAATCAATTAAAGGTTGACATGTGTTCTTTAGGTATTTATAGTGATAAATCTCCAGATTATTTTCTTCAGGCGGTTTTAGAGATAAGGTTCGTTTCCCAGTAACTTCAGAATACAGTGGTGTTGACAGTTTAATGGTCGTGTCAAACATATGTAAATACGGCGTACAAACAATCTAACGAGGCCAGTTTGATTTCCCATGCTCTGTTTTTTATATGCTCAATTGGAAAATCCGATGTTTATCCCTATAGCTTAAAGCAGGTCCAATATGGTGGCGCACGAGATATAATTTTCAAGTAGTTTATCGAGGAAATCTGGTGCAGAAAGACTAGAGATGCATCATGTGCCAGACCTTTAGAAACTCGTGGATCCAACAAACCACTGGTAACTTATCCACCCATAGGCCGTCGGATGCAACATAATGGTCTATGAACTGAGAGGTTGTTAGTTCATGAGGCCCCACAAAGCATATATTCTGTTCCTCGGGCCTTTTTGCAAAATTGCTCGTGCGCAGGCGGTCTTTTATTTCAAATTTTATTTTTGTAATTATTTCTTTGCCATCAAACGCTCATGCTTTTGGTTTATTTTATGTTTTAAGCCTCATAATTTACAAAATAGCATGGTTGGTCGTGTATTTGAGTGCAAGAAGGCTTTTTGGTGCTAAAGCATTGCAAAGCCTTGTTCCAGTTGAGGGAAAATTGGTCAATTTTATTAACTTAAACCATTTGATTTTTTGATTTTTTTAAGTTTACACCGATTATAAAAAAGGGCATGCGGGAGCCAAAAGGACCACGCGAAAGGTCCTGAGAAACATATTTTTAACTTTTGTATGCCTTAACAAATCATAATGTTTTAGGCGAACAATTCTTCTGTTCACATAATGCTTACTTAAAGTTCGTATGCCTGAAACATGTTTTTTGTTTGCTCGTAAACTTTGAATGGGGATGATCTGTAACTGACAGTCCTATGCGATTTATCCAAAGCAGTCAGAACCACGACAGGTCCGAAGAAAAAATCTAAACCAATTTCGCCATGGTATGGCGAGAGTTAACATTTTATGACAGTGTTTCTGGGTCGTAGACTGTCGGTACAAACTTGACACATAACTCATTATACTTTGATAACCCTTTACCTTACGAATCGGCCGCATCTTCCCGAGCAATTTACAAATTAAGCAGGTCAAAAAGTTGCAACAAAACCATATCATGTGACTCCCTCATTGGAACGATGTCGTCTATCTCCTTCTAATAAGCGATCGTATGATTTCTTTTACTATAGACTTTGAAAAACATTCTATAAAATATTAAAAATAGCATTTTTGATGGCGTGTGCGTTGGATAAAGGTTTAAAATTGTCAATGTTTTTATCAAATTAGAAACTTTTTCAGAGAAGCTGGTGGTATTCAAGCGAACAGCAATTTTTCGGACGGACAGAAAAATCTTCCGACAGGGTTGGTCATGGAGGAGAGCGAACTGCCCCATGGCTTTCACACTGGATGTGAGCCTGGGTGGACGACCACAGAGTACGCTTGGAGAACCGAGTCCTTCTCGTAAAATACTCCCTTTGTTTGTTCAACAAAATGCACTGTATGCGCTCTAAAATTAGTTGGATTAAAAATTAACCCAAATTAACTGGGTTGAGTGAATGTGAATCCAATTGGGTTCAGTTGGTCAGTACTCTACTTGCTCATGTTTGTATCTACAATAAAAATGTAACTGACGTTAATATGTATTTGTCTTTACTTTTGTAGCCTCCTCATACATCCCCATTTGCTGTTTGCCCCTGAAGTTCTTCCATGGGATGGTCTCTGTTATATTTTTATTTTCGCCAGTATTATTTGTCCACGGTCTTCACGGGAAGTTGATGTGTATGATGTGTTGAAAATATATAAGTTTGTAGTCTATCAGCTCATATCTTTAGAGTATTGAATACCATCCAACTTATATATTGAATAAATATTTGAAACCAAGGGAGCTCCGTGGCTCAGTGGTTACAGCATAGGACTTCAATGTGAAAGGTCGACAATTCGATCCCCGCCAGAGCTACAGTTAAAACTAGAAGTCCTGTCATGAAATGCGCACAAATAGCACGTCGATCTGCGCGATAATCTACGCATTGTGACCATAGAAAGGCTATCAAATTGTGTACGTATGGTCTGTGCACAAGCAATGTTTCAGCCAATGGACCTCCGGTAACCCGGAACTCTATTGGCAGAAACATTGCTTGTGTTTGTTATGAGTAACCAGAAGAACCCGTCGTGCTTTGGATGTCATTAATATGGCAGTTGCGCGCAATTCCAACGCGCAATTAAGACTATGTAAGCGCACATTTCGTGACAGGTGACAGCTCTTCTAGTTTTAATTGTAACTGCATTGTGACCTTGAGCAAGGTACTTAATTTCCTTTGCCCTCGTTGGGGCACGGCGGTGTTGTGTACTAAGGCGTACTGCACGTCAATGGTGCACTTATCTTCAACCAATTCTAAATCTCCTTGTGCGGAGTCAGTATGCTGGGGAGTCTGGCAGTCGCTTGCCGCTGCTCGGTGTATTTTTCTGGGTACTTCGGCTTTCTTTACCTCTAAAACTGTCCGGCACGATGTGACTATGGCTTCGAAGGTATCGCTAACCCTCAATACAGAATCAATACAAACATTACGCAACATTATATGGGGCGTCTTATTCGCATTGATTTATATTAGTTTCCAGTGGAAATACAGTAACAGGTCCAGGCAGGGGTCGGGGGGTTACAACAGGGGTCAGATGTGGGTAGAACTTTGAACCTGCTGAGTATTTTCTTGATTTATTTCTTGAAATCCAGTCATGGCTGCTGTGAAGATTTAATGAAAGAACAAAACAAATTACGCACAACCCTCATTCCTGGTGTAATTGGTTCACTTTACAGTAATGCATTGTAATGAAGTGAAGCCATATTATGCCCTCCCTTTTGGCAAGAGAATTCGTGTCCTGGTGGGAATATCTGCCAGCAGCATGCAATGACATAATTCCCTAACAGTCCGAAAATCAAATGTATAGTATTAGCAGGAAACAAATTCATTAAAGATACCTAAGTACACCACAGTAAATCATTATATTGTCTCACACAACACCATGGCAAAACATTGTTTAACATGGTGTTAGGGAAAATAACATTTTATTCCATGCCACTTCTTTGTGTATAAAAAAGGTGTTGCACTGTTTTTTAACACAAATTATTGAAATAGGCGAGACTAACATTACACGTCGGACGCTATGAGCGGGATGCACGCAGAGCGATGAAGCAGTATCTAAACAAGTTTGCCATGGTGGACACAAGCATTATAGCTTAACATAGACTACCATGAGAATTCATAACAATAGATGCAGCTTTATTCTTTATGAACCAGAGAGTAGAGGCGATCGTCACCCTCCGCATCAATCTGCATCTGCTACCGAGAGATAATGAGTATGATGAGATCTTCAGTTTCAGTAAGACCCGTTCAACAGAATCTGATGTACAATTCAGAAATCCCCAAACCGGCGATATACATTAGGTGTGCATTGAAAATGGTCACACTGTGAGAATTCATGTCAGATAGATTAACTATATTTCTTTGGTAGATTTCACAAATTAGTATTCTTCCGCCAATATTGATTCATGCAGTGAGATATTTTTCAATAAAAATAATTTTCGTATAGCTCTCAGATTTTCCTGCTGTTCAGATTTCCAGATACGAATCTGTGTCTGTTGTTCAAAGACTTTTGATGCATCAGCCAATTCCATTATACTCGTCATTTTCTTATAGCATGAATTCCCCAGTGATGGGTTCACGAGACCCAGGCAAGCTTTCTATGCCCCCCAAATCGATCGTGAAAATGTGAAACACTGTTTTGCGAACAGAATTTGCCTTGCACGTTTTTTATGCAGAAAACTCAATCAATAACGTCAGAACTGTTTTCTACACTTTGCGCTGTGGTAAGCTTCTAAATTCTGTTCGAGGGGCTAATATTTTACAAGGCTGGCAGATCAATCAGTTATGTGTTCCCAATCAGCTGCGCATACAAGTAATTCTTTCAGAGTTTTCGTCTCTTGGGAATTAACAAACCCAAAACTGTTTACTCTCTTTTCATTACAGTTACAGTACGTGGAGAGTGTATTATCACTAAATCACCCGCAGAGTGGAGATTCCACCCAAGCAATAATTGAAAATTTGTTGCAAAACATAATCAACAAAAGCAAAGTTTCAGCCAATGGACCTCCGCGTTAAACCCGGAGGTCCATTGGCTGAAACATTGTTTGTGCTTTGTGTCGAAATGTACACAATTTGAAAGTTGAAGCTTGGGTGATAACTCCACTCAGCGGGTGATTTAGTGCTAATCCACTCTCCACGTACTGTATGTGAACACAAAAGTGGCTTTTCGCCTAATCCAGGGACAACGAACTAAAATTGTATCTTAAATTCTATGTTCTCGCGTTTCTTTTCTAATCGGAGAGAAGCAACAGTCTTTTCGGGATACAAAAAGGATGAAAATTCCCTTCTCCGGTTTTGTAATCACAAAACTGAAGTTGTACTGTTCAAAATCGGAGAACTGTTGATCTGTAATTTGCTGACACGATATGGCGACCCAATCGCGATCAGATTGAAATTTCCTATCCGGTTTTATAATCACAGTACTGTATTTGTATAGTTCATAGTCTGGAATTGTTGGCCATTTGATTTGTCGACATGATATTGCGACCCAGTCGTGATCCGAATAAAATTCCTGTCCTATTTAGTAAGTGCAGTACCGTAGTTGTGCTGTTCACAATGTGAGAATTGTTGACCTGTAATTTGCCGAAACGAAATAGCGACCCAGTTGCGATCCGATTAAAACTCCCTGTCGGTTTTGTAATGGCAGTACTGTTGTTATACAGGTCAAAAATACTGAGAATTGTTTACCTGTAATTTGCCAACAGGATATAACACTGGATGTTGAAAGTGTTGTTAAACCTCAAAAATAAAACTGTAATTTGCAGATTTAGTTAAAAAAATGGAATGGAATGGAATGTACAAAATTGCAAAATGAATAAAAAAAGATTAGATTTGACCATGTCCCATCAATAACGTCTATACCTAGAGAATATTTAACACATTGTCCCGCCCGCGGTTATCCTCTCCGCCTCATTGCTTCTCCACAATTTCAGTGGCCGTTTGCTTCTGGAAAATGTTTACGGTGACAGAAAAAATGTTCGTTCTTACGGTCTGAGTACGATATACATGAGGTGACTTCTAAATGATTTTAGTATTAACAGTAGTATCAAAACACACCATTCACGTTGGCGATTACAAGTTGATGAGGACGCTCATTGGCGCACCTAAGGCATGGGACACACCCTGGGCGTTACGTGAAGAGTGTGCCACTGAGGAGTTTTCTGTTATAGTCAGCCAAGCCATCCTCGAATAGTGAAAACAAGAATTTTCTTCACGTTTGATCAGTTTATAAATCAAACCTATTTCGATACGTTATGTAAGCTTTACTAACACCGCAGTAAACATTCTTACCTCTTTACCTGAATCTAAGGTACAGCTAAATTCCTCGTGTGTATCCAATAGTTGGAGTACTGTCGAATTCTGTGAATTGAAACCTAATTGGAAGGAAGAGAGTATGTTGTTCTTCTCTAAAAACTGCCACAATTGCTTAAAATCACACCTTTCGAAATATCTTTGATAAAATCAGTATTGATATCGGATGATAATTGGACACAGGTTGGGAGGAGCATTTTTTCAGCTCTGGGTCTACATTAACCCCTTTCCATTGCAATGTCAAGAGAGCATTTCGGAGTAAAATGTCAAACGCATCAGTAAGTGGTTTCCTCAATAAATCTTCGCAATCCTTCAAAAGGCGTGGGATCAACAGGTCGGTGACCGATGGCTAGGACATTTTTAAGATTTGTGAGATTCACCTATTTCATTTTCCATTGACACATGTTGCTAAGGTATGGTCATTCACGAGAGTGCAGAAATGGATGTCTTGTGTTATTATCAGAAGGGTACCAATTCTACAAATGTAATTATTGAATGTTGGGCATTCAAGGGAGGGTAGAAATGGATGTCGTGTATACGTATCATCTAGTGTGATTATACTACAAAAGTAGCCATTGAAAATTTCTGCTTTTTTCTGCATAACTTGAAGTAAGTCTATCTTCGTAAAACAAGTCTGTGATTTTGCACTTCAGGCTGTTCCAAACTTAGTCTTTTCAATTAAAGCTTTTCAAAAAGACTGAACCAATGAAGTAAAACGGCCGATGGTATTTATGTGATATTTCCGGTAATTGAAGTCGGATTTTTAAAATCAGCTCAGCTTTGTATTTCGAATAATAAATAATACATGAACTAAGATAAACTAAAATATCCGCTGATGTCAACTTTATCCATCGAAATTCATTTTTGGGACATTTATAAGCGTTTATACATCATAATGGCTGTATCTGTCGGAGTGTCGAGTGCAATAAGAGCAAATCACTATATAGTCGCCGTGAAGTAGTCGTAATCCACGCGTGGGCAGTTATGTCCACGCATTCGTTTGCCTTTAAATTAACATCCCCATCAGCAACATTTTAATTAATGAAGCTCCGGGTTGTACCCGGCGCTTCTCTCATTTAAGTGTTGATGATTATTCACATAATTCGTGTTTGGAATCTAATGTTATTGCGTCCGTGAAAATATTGCCCACCGTGGAAAGTGACCAGTTGACGGCAACAGTACTGTGCCAATATGCACACCGTCGGCTATCGCTGTATCTATGTACCAAATGTCGTGCATCTATTTTTTACAGTTTTATCCGTGGGCGTGACACTAAATTGCACATGTCAAATAACCCAGTTTGGCGTTAGCAACATCAAAAATAGCGGTAAATCGAAACAAAACCCCGAAGTACAGTACCTGGAGAGTGTATTATCACTAAATCACTAGCAGAGTGGAGATTCCACCCAAGCAATAATTGAAAATTTGTTGCAAAGCATAACCAGCAAAGCAAAGTTTCAGCCAATGGACTTCCGGGTTAAACCCGGAGATCCATTGGCTGAAACATTGCCTGTGTTTTTTTTTTCGATATGTATACAATTTGAAAGTTATAGCTTGGGTGATAACTCCACACCGCGGGTGATTTAGTTACAATCCACTCTCCACGTACTGTAGCTGTGTGCTATTTTTTCAGAGCTCAACAACATACCGAAATTTCATTCAAATATGAGAAAAGTTAATGTTTGTAACCTTGACGTCATGCGCAACTGCAGCGGCGGTTCCAGAATTTTTTCTTTGAAAATTGATTGCATTTTGGGGAAATGGATTTATATGAGATTACATTTCCAGAATATCAAACACATAAACCTCGGAATATGTATGTGAAAATGAAACCCCCACTTCCTGGAATGGTGCCGCCTTTGTGTTCACTTACAGTGAGATGGGTCAATCCATCATCAATAGAGATAAAATCATAACTTTAGCCTGTAGCCGTCCGACTGCAGACTGCAGTTATTATTTTATCATCAATGCCCCGTGTATAAAACTCTTATAATAAGAAAAAAATGGGACGAATTATACTTTGGATCGAAATATCAGTCTCGCGAGTTCAGCGGGTTAAAAATGGCGTGTTTACACCAACACATCACAATTACAAGGAATAGGCGACGAAATTATACCGTTGACTAGGGCGTCAATTTAGCAAATGGTGTCCTGGGTTTCATAGCAAAAGCTTAAACTGGACGGAAGTTATCTGTGTCACAAATTTGGCGCTTTCAGGCGAAAAGTGAACAAACTTACGGAAACCTCAAGTAACGTATAAAAGTCGAAAAATTGAAAAAAAACATTGGGGTTATCAACTTTGTTGAGCTCCACAAACTCTCAGAAAAATCCGAGCAATTTTATTATTTTAGAAGCTGGCCGCCTATGCTTTCACAACTGATGACTTCTGATCGATTGAGAGTTTGCCGGACGTTACTTCATTTTGGAAATTCGATTTTTCCGAAGATTGTATTTCCATAATTTCTCAAGGATACAGATAAAATAAGTCTAAACTTAAAATTCTTAGAAAAAAGAACTTAAAATGTGGCTCATTCCACCCACGTGTCGAAATTCGACTAACAGTTCTTTTGATTTCGCCATTGTTCAGAAGTATGTGAAGTTTGATGGCTCTGCTTCGAAGGGAAGTATTCCAAATATCGTCGAGACAAAAGTCTAAAAATAAAAACAAGCTAACGTCTACAAAAAATAATTTCAACTCATTGAAATCTTGTGTACAGGTTACTTGGGTTCGGGATTGATTGTACAATTCAGAGACGATGGATAAGGCTTGATATGTATTCAGTGATGACTTTGATCAGGACGCTAAAAAGGATCAATTTAGTTTTACTGTAATTACAAACCGGTTTAAAATATTATTACCACTTCACCTAATGAATCTAGAGCATCCTCCAGAGTAATTTCAAATTTAACAGTCGAAAAAATCTATTTTTCAACAAGTTTCAACAAGACAATATCATGTGATCCCTCACTGGAACGAGCTCATCGAGCTCGTTCCAGTGAGGGTGTCACATGATATGGTTTTGTTGATTTTTGTTAAATTAGAAAACAAAAATCAAAATAATAAATTTTGATCTTCAATGTGTTGTTTAAAGGGTTAATGAAAATTAGAATCACACCACCCGAGAACATGTTACACAAAGTGTAGGTTTACTTTTAAAATCCATTCAACTGTAGAATCATCTTTGGATGACCTAAAGGTGTGAGCAGAGCCAGTTTCCAAACAAAATGTCAATCTAAGTCACGGAATGTGACGTGTTATATAATATAATGAAAATGAAATGATCCCAGTAAGAAGCAATTCACTGGTAAGGCAATCGTCTGTGTTCCATCCCTGTTACATGTACAGTTCGACAGTTCACTGATTTGTCTCTGCAATTCCGCCATTGTCCCGTCCGGCTTCAGTTGGATTACGAAAATGCCATACAGTACCTGGAGAGTGTATTATCACTAAATCAACCGCAGAGTGGAGATTCCACCCGAGGAATAATTGCAAATTTGTTGTAAAGCATAACAAGCACCAGCAAAGTTTTAGCCAATGGACCTCCGGGTTAAACCCGGAGGTCCATTAGCTGAAACATTGCTTGTGTTTTTTGTAGATATGTACAAAATTTGAAAGTTATAGCTTGGGTGATAACTCCACTCCGCGGGTGATTTAGTTACAATCCACTCTCCACGCACTGTACGCTAGAATTGTTCCAGTTATCTGCAAAACAGATGTTAAAATATGTTTGTATTAGAACCACTACGTTTATGAACCTAATGTTGTATCAGAGTCGAGCTCCTGTTTCTGATACCATATCTAGACAAGTTGATAATTTTCCCTACTGCTGTTGTGTTGATAGATGTCATGTTAATGAGCAAAATATTGTCTGTTAACGTCGCGCTCTTCTTCCCTCGTGATGCGATCATAATTTGTGTCGATGACGATTCGAAATATTAGTTTCGAAACAAGCTCGAGATTCTGATACGCACAGAAGACTCATTACTGACATCTGCACAGTGAAACATTTCAAAATTCCATTGCAGACTCCATAAAACTCAGGTCCTTTACACCGAAACTCTATGCGACTGCGTTTAACTTCTCCACAATTCATAGATAAAGTTAAAGGTACAGTTAAAACTAGAAGTCCTGTCATGAAATGCGCACAAATAGCACGTTGATCTGCGCGTTAATGTACGCGTTATGGCCATAGTAAAGCAATCAAATTCTGTACATATGGCATGTGCACAAGCAATGCATCAGCCAATGGACCTCCGGGTAACCCGGAGGTACATTGGCAGAAACATTGCATGTGTTTACTATGAGTAACCAGGGGAACCTGCCGTACTTTGAATGCCATTTGATATGGCAACTGCGCGCAATTCCAACGCGGAATTAAGCCTAGATAAGTGCTCTATTAGTGACAGGACTTCTAGTTTTAACTGTATCGCTGCAGTAAATATTGGAATTCGAGTTACCCACTTTGAAATGTTGCATTCTTTTAAAAATAAGCAACCTCGGGAAAATATATTGTTCCAATAAACATTTGAAACATTCTTATGTCATCTTGCATTATTCTTGAATATTCGAGATGTATAAAGAGGGGGAATTGATGACATTTGGACCTACAGTTAAAACTAGAAGTCCTGTCATGAAATGCGCACAAACAGCACGTTGATATGCGCGTTAATGTACGCGTTATAGCCCAAGTAAAGCTATCAAATTCTGTACATATGGCCTGTGCACAAGCAATGTTTCAGCCAATGGACCTCCGGGTAACCCGGAGGTCCATTGGCAGAAACATTGCATGTGTTTGCTATGAGTATCCAAGAGAACATGCCGTGCTTTGGATGTCATTCGGTATGGGAATTGCGCGCAATTCCAGCGCGCAATTAAGCCTAGATAAGCGCACTATTCGTGACAGGACTTCTAGTTTTAACTGTAAAAAGTACAAATGACTTCTGGTGTGGTTTTGTTCGAAATTCCCTGAAAAATACGTGCACGTGAACGGTACTTCCCTTCCGGTCAGGTTTTCGCTCTTATTTGTTGTATGACCCCCTGTTTTCTGGTCAGAAACAAGATCTTGGAAGGGCTATTCTTGAGAAAGATATTTGAATTCCAAAATTAAAGTGATGCGATCATAATTTGTTTCGCTTGAACGTTATAATGGTCGCCTGTGGGAAAATATTTACTGTTGTGATACATACAACGAGCATGTGTTCTACATTCGGATTCGAAAACACCTTAATGCGTGTTGTCAAGCCATTCACTGAAGTTGAAATGTCTTATTGTAATCGCTAGCCCTTTCTCAGTCACGGTTTGGTGTACTTCCCGTAAAACAGTCTAGAGGAAATTTGGTACAATCATAGCCCTTTATGTCTTGTTCTCATAAAAGGCTGCGACTTTTATTTCGTTCCGTTACGCATTTTAGGAGTTTTTCTTAAACTTTTAAATATCAACTCGAGTATTAAACTTTTGGATCATGCAGTTTATGAAATATATTCCCCAACAAAAACCACGTCAAATATGTGGTACTGAATTGGAAATTCTAACCTGATATGGCCTAAAACTGGGGTGACGTTAATCACGTCATTTTGATGTTTTTGAATTGCACCACCCCTCTGATCAGGCCCCATCCTCAAACTAAAATACATAGCCCAAAATGTAAATAACAGTCGGCAAAAGGAATACTACTGGGAATCTGTTGGGCACTGTTTTCAACACTATCCGAAAATGGTTAAAGCTATGACGTTCATGCCTATCGAGGAAACCGTTAAAATGAGATTTCCCAACATGAAGTTGAAGTCGAAGGCAATTGTAGTGTTTGTGGTTCCAAATCCAAAGTTGGAAATGTTTTTAAAAACCCGACAACATATACTGGAGATATGAAGTAAACGACGTCTGTGTACACCCTTCTAGCATTTTCTAACAAGCCTATCCCCTCAATTCACAGTACCGCCACCGTGGATTGGTCACTTTTAACCGGTGGGCAATATTTCCATGGACGCAATAATATTAGATTCCAAACACCTATCACAGGAATAATCATCAAAAAATTATTTAATGAATCATCGGGCACAACCCTGTGTTTCATTAATTAACATTTTGCGGCTGATGATCTTTATTACCTGATAAACGCTTGCGTGGATATCACTGTCCACGCGTGGATGACGACTAGTCCACTGCGACTGTACTGTACACAACATAGCACCAATTTATATCAGAGGCGACTAAAAAAATAATCGAATGCGAGCATTCCCAATTTGAATCTACACTGCCTGAATTTTTTTTGGCATTATGAAGTAAATAATTCCTATCTACGGTCGGAGAACGTCAAAATTAAATTTCTCTTCAAGATGTCGCAATCTTAAGACTCTTTAGTACCCGTTGTCTAAACAACAAAGACACTTTTGGTAAATGGGATGTTAGATACCGAAAATATGGTGTAGACAACATCCGGGAACATCTTGGGTTTTGTCCCTACATTCTCTTTATTATCTCTTTTTAACATTTGCTTTTCGGAATTTTGGAAATATCATTACACTACACATCAGACTTGGCCACTAAAACTGCGTTTGACGCCAAAACTGGGTTGTCGCCAAGACGCCGTTGACCATGCTTCGTTGAATGACTTTTGGAAATTTGCTATGCGATGTCAAAACAACAATGTTCAACTTGAAAACTGCTTCAAGTCCAGAAACATAATTATATTTCTGAATGGTGTTTTTTTCATCTCACACACAGAGACTTGTTCCATATGCGTTTACAGAAATACCGTCTCTATGAAACTTTTCTTGTAAGTTGTAAAACAGTAACATACACAAATCGTAATTGAGCACGAGCTTATATACTGCAATTACAGTAAGCATAAAATGCATCACCTTCCTCGATAAAAATACAAATATAAGAGTTTTTTTATGTTTGGTACATATTTATTTCAAGACAAAAGTCGATAGGTTACAGGTGCAAAGAACTCAGGCCAAACCTTGAGATGCAGAATTCGTCGCATTCAAAACCATAGCGTAGAGATCAGGAAAAAGTCAATGGCTGATTCAGACTCGGCACATGACCCTCTAAAATTGTCCCCAAAAATGCATGCATGTAGACAAAATATATTTTGGTGATATTTTCAACAAGCTGCGAAATCACATTTTAACCTCAGCATTTATTTCTAAAAATTAATTTAGACCAAATACCTCCTGCCAGATCGCATTTAACCTTTCACCCAATGTACTAGATGTAATTTGTTTTTATTTGTATTTAATTTTTTTCAAAACATTTCCATCAAAACTATATCATGATCCCCTCATCGGAACGAGATCGGTTCAAAAAAGGTGTCACAAGATATAGTGTTGTTGCAACGTTTTGAAAGAAATACAACTGCTCATTTTGTAAATTACGGGAGCGGATGCAGCCAGTTTGTTGGGTATAGGGGTCAGAAAATCACCGTAACTGCAACAGACAGTCACATATAACAGAATTCAATTGTAAACTATGGATCGACTCACACTACCATGAAATACCTTGCTAATAGCCCGGTCTCCCAGACAATTGGAGGGTGGCAATATTATGGTGTCACAAGCTACATTTTAACCCGAGACACGCTGAATCCTACAGCTAATGAGCGACATTAACGGTCTTGGAGACTTTGACAATTTAAATCCCCCACCCCACACACACACCCAGGCACACCTTTAATCACAGTTCCTAGATCAGCTCACGAGGACGTCTCGTGGCCGATTTAATATTGTATGCAAATCAATCAACTGTGTACGCTTTACCAACTGTAGTGGCCTCAGGAGAAATAAATTAATCACAGATCCCAGTTTGATTAAAATACCAATGAACCTTATTATCAGCTTTGCGTATCATGTTTGTTTCGAAAACAAGATCACAACTTTGCATGATGCATATTCTATACTGACCCGAATATGATGGGTGTTTGGCAAATGCTTAAGGGAAATAGTTTTTCCCTCCTCTTTCCCCACTCTGTTCCTCAACGACATCTTATATATGCAGGTATGTCCATAGATAATATAATTCCACAACAATTTATGAATGTTCCCTAAGCCTCATAACAGGTATCCAATTGTGTCGTCTACTCGTAGAAAGTTGCTTCTTGGAATGTTAATATATACTACTCAAAGTTTGCTAAGCACCAAATATTTGACACATCATTGTGAAATTCGCTTATGCCATATTTGCAATAATTTTGGTGGATAAAAAATATTTTTGATGGCTAAGTGCTTCAATATCGAGACCCATTAATGTTAATTACAGCTTAACAAGGCCTTCTCATGCTCCCAATCACGTTCATGGTGGTCCTTTGTGGGATGTTGTTCCATTTTTGGATCAGAATGGAACCAAGCTCCTGGACACTTCTTGGCTGGACTGGACGGGCTGAAATTGCAAGCTGCAACTCATTCCAGACACGTTCGATTGGATTGAGGTCAGGGGATCTTGCTCGCCAGTCCATACGCTCAATCCCTTCTCTCTCTCTCTCTCTCTGTCGGTACTCCCCGACAGCATGTGCAATATGACGACGAGCATTATCGTCTATCAGAATGAATCTATCGCCCACTGCACCTGCATACAATCTGACGTGGACATCCAGGATCTCACCAATATGCCGCTGTGCAGTCAATGTACCACGTTCAAGGACACAGAGCTCTGTACGTCCAACTCTGCTGATGCCGCCCCAGACCATGAATGACCTCCACCATAGCGGTCATGCTCAGAAATGTTGGCTGCATGGAATCGCTCTCCTGGTCTCATCCATACCTAGAACGCCTTTCTGTGTGGTCTAGGCAGTACCTTGACTCATCTGTAAAAAGGACAGATCGTCAAACTTCTCTGGTCCATCCAACGTGATCCATGGCCCATTCATATCGTGCCTGTCGGTGGTTCTGGAACAGTGGAATGCGAATACATGGTCTTCTCGATCGGAGACCACCTTCGTGTAACCTTGCCCGGATAGTCTGCGTCGCAAGATTTACCCCTGATGCATTCTGAAGGTCACTGCGAAGCTGGGTTGCCGTATTAGAGGTTCCTACGGGCCTGAATGATCAAAAACCGGTCTTCAGCTGTAGATGTTGCTAAGTGTCTGCCACCACCATGCCATACTGCTGAAATCTTGCCCAGGCTCTGGTGATCAACATATGGTGCACAACAAGGGCTTCACCAACCTGACGATGGGTAGCCCCTTGCTCCTTCATCCCTACAGCCCGCCACAATTCTGCTTCAGACAAATGTCTTCTTACGTTTGCATTTGCCATATTCAATCATTAAATCACAAGGCTTTGTGTTGAAATAAAGATCGAATACCCTACGCAGGAGATAGTACACGAAAACATCCTGAAAATCAAGGGGTACATGCTTCCCATGACTGTCATAAAACGTCTGCCTGCCAAGAGAGCTAATGTAAACACTGCGGGGCCATCTCAATACATTCCTCAATCATATCCACCAAAAATATCGCTAATATGTCACAAGAAAATTTCACAATGATGTGTCAAATATTTTGTGCTTAGCAAACTTTGAGTAGTATATTTCTTCACATATCTGACATTTATCAAATATCCCCTACGTTTTTTGAATAGTAGATTACAAAAGATTGCAATGTACATCTGCAGAAATATACGCTAGGATGGCCTTTTTCCTGACGCCTGCCTTGTGTGATACATTGTCTCCCTTGACCTTCTCCGACGAAGGAAGATATTACCAGCTACTGAAATAAAACCTCCTCTGAAACCTTCGTTGCACCACATATACTGATCCGTGTATCAATACAGCACCGACTCTCTGTCCTTCTGTCTCTCTCTTCTGTATGGCCTTTTTTCTCTATCTCTCCCTCTGTGTCTCTCTGTCTGTCTGTCTCTCCCTCTCTCTTTCTATCTGGTTCTGTCTGTGTCCACGTGTGTGTGTCTATATGAACAGATAAAGTATGATATCACCCCATCTTGTATACTCGCTCTCTCTCTCTCTCTCTCTCTCTCTCTCTCTCTCTCTCTCTCTTTCTGTAGTTGGGGGTAGATAAATCGTGACATCATCTTATTTTGTATATTTAGGAGGTATAGTGGTGTGTGTTCATTGAGAATGATGTACTCTCCAGTTATTGAAGAAATAAAGAAACGCCATCACCCTCTATGAGTATAGCATTATTACCTTTAATAACAAAGAACGCACGGACATACTCTCTCGGCCTGGAGCACTCACACACATCGTGTTTCTATGAATTTCGATTTTTTTGTCCCATATAACTTCAATTTGTTGTCGCAAGTGTTTTTTTTATTGGTGAGCGTTGTTATGTGTTCTTAAAGTTTAGGATATTAAAACTGCTGTGATTGACATACACAGCAGTTCGGTTTCTAAATGTGACTTGTCGAAATAATTTTGTTCATATTATTTATCAATTTGACATTTTGTATTCAATTTAAAATGTTTGTATCGGAAGCTTAACACTTTGAACCATAAAAGCCGCTTTTTGTCCAAGCACCTGATACCTCATAACTTCACCAAGTAGGATGTGCCTGGACGCTGCACGTTGAACATATTGAATTATTAATAGGTAATAAGTATCGACTGTTCTAATTGCTGTCACTGAACTGACTTTGAAGGCACCATCATTGTTCAAAGTGTTAACACTGACAGGAAGCGCTTTGTATTTTTCGCAAAATTAATCGAATAAAGTGCACAGAATGGTACGAGTAATGTTATGAGCTGTTAAAAACTATATAAAACAGATTTTAACCTGCAAGGTAACTTCAAATCTGTTTTTTCTTATAAAGTCTAGTTATGGCTGCCATTAAGCAACCATGAATCGGCCAGGAAAGAAGCCATGACTTGATTTGATGAAAATAAATAGGAATTTAACTTAAAAGCAAAACGGTGATTCAATTTACAGAAGAAAATTTGATTATTATTAAACGACTACTGCATTCTTGGGGCACGATATTTGCTGTACTGGGTTAGAATATCCCTTAGTATCTTGCAAAGAGTTCACACAGTACGGGATCTCCATCACAGAATAGTATAAATAACAAATTGCTCATCTTACCATGAGGATAGTTATTTATCTATGACAAAGAAGCTATAACAACTTATACCAATTGGTTTTACAGATCGTAACATGAACATTTGTTCCTGAAAATGAAACAAAACCTGGATCAACCTGTATAATATGAAAATACGTGACACGTAATGGTGCACACCCAATATTCTTAATTTCGGAATTTTTGGTAAATATTGCAGGCCCTAAGCAAGATTTTTCAGGAAAGAGATGTTATATATCGCAGAAATAGCAGCGGTTATGTGAAATATAACAATTTGCCAAAACGTGTTGTAGAGCGACATGCAAATAAACACAGAACCACACATGTATGTTCATATGTTAATGTGGCGACAAATATGGCAATCGGGAAACTTTGAAAGAATGCGGAAGGATCAAACTTGAGACAAGCTATAGTAAAACAAACCTTCATTTTTTAAACTGACAAAATATCATAATTCAATGGCAAATTGGTTCATTAGAGTTTAACAACACTTTCAAAAAACAAGACTACATTATGAGCTGGATTGTACGTCAATTTCAATAACTAAGGTTATTATATCACGTTATTAGTTCCCAAGATCCTTCCCATCCTTCAATACCTAGACGGGCAAGAGTTGTACGTGGAGTCACTCGTTCGGGCAATTACTCTATGGTTCATTTGTTCGATTCTGGTCGTTCGAGCAATCTGAGATGGTTAGCAAGCCTGTACTAGTGCTAGTAATGGTACAAGGCTGCAAGAGTGGAAGAAGACTACAGGTTTTGGTGACTACTGTAAAAGCTAATCAAAGGACAGAGGATGGCAATATTGGGAAAATCAGTAATAGTGGTATTGGAGATATGAAGATCATGGAAAGGTCTAGAACTGAGCAGATGCTTGGAGCTAAATTATCATCGGGTTTATATAGTACTATGTCATCATGTCATAGGTATCTTCCTATACCCCGATGGGCATTAAGAGTCGTAAAAGAAATTGCTCTTTCGATACTCATTTGCTCAATGGGATTTGAGTCGTTCGGGCAATGACGTTTTCAGTAATTGCTCAAAAGCTTATTCGCTCGATAAGATTCGAGTCGTTCGAATAATACCTATCCCTGCGTGATTGTATTTTGGGTTTGAGGATGATAGAGGACTTCGTTATACACAGGGAAGGCAAAAACAGAGACGCCCAAGACAAAATAGACTGTTGGGATAGGCAGAAATGGGGCCAGTAAAAGGCAAAACAGGCCAGAAAATAGAAGGATAAACCACAGAATATATCGGGATAGATAAAATACCGAGAATATGGTGCACATTCGAAACAATAAAGTTACTCTTATAGACTTATACAAAGGAATGCGTCTATTGTTGGGCAAAAAGAAGAATTTTAGGGAACAACAGATAGAAACCGAATATTTAGTGCGAAATCCGCACTAGTAAAAGAACTGTTGGATTTATTTGGGTAATTTTACAAAGTATTCGAACAAATACAATTACTCATACCAGGAAACGAACCCCAACTTAAAGCACTGCATGCTACTCTTTTAAGCCCAAAATTGAGGAATCCGTGCCAAATAAAGTTGTTTTGATGGTTTAGAGGATTTGTCTGGATGTTCGTGGTAATAAATTGATTTACTACTAACATCAAGCCGAGAGATACACGGTTCGATCCCCAGCAGGGGTAACTGCGTTGTGTCATTGGGCAAGGCACTTAATCACGATTTCCCAAGTGGGGCACAGTGGCGCAGCCATGGGGCGTTCTGGGGGCACAAACAAAAATAATTCCGATAGGATCACCAATCCAATGTCGAGTTGTGACAGTACAAAAAGTGGGTTTAATCATTATCAACTTATAGTCCGGAAACCAATTGTTTACAATTTACTATGTGAAGTGTCACTATGACCTTGACCTTAGACCTACTGATTCCAAAATAAATAGGGCTCCTTCTTGCAACAATGATAACCTACCTATGAAGTTTCATGACTTTGGGTGGAACCATTGTCAAATTATCATCTGGAAACCAATTTTTTACGATTTATTACGTTGAAGGTCAATGTGACCTTGACCTCTGACCTAGCGAGTCGAAGATAAATAGGGTTCTTCCACTCACTTAGGCCAACCTACCTGGATGTGGGTTCAAGCGTAGTCAAGTTATCATCCAGAAACCAATTGTTTACGATTTACTATGTAGAAAGTCACTGTGACCTTGATCTTTCACCTAGCGAGTCAAAATAAATACGCTTCTTCCTCTCACCGATGCCAACCATCCTATGAAGTTTCATGAATGTGAGTTTAATCATAGACAAGTTATCATTCGGAAACCAATTGTTTACAATTTACTATGTTCATAGTCACTGTGACCTTGACCTTTGACCAAGCGTGTCCAATAAATAGGGTTCTTCCACTCACCGATGCCAACCTACCTATGGAATTTCATGAACGTGGGACGAACCATTATCAAGTTATCATCCGGAAACCAATTGTTTACACCCGTCCGCCATTCACCAAACTATAAGACGAGCCTGACTTCGTCACAACTTGACTAAACAAGAGGCCCCAAGTGGCCTTAATCGCTCACCTGCCAACGTGGTTCAAAGAAGTATTTGGAGTCACATTCAGTTATACATGGTTCATCAACACTACAAAGAAATGAAGGCATGAGAGGCAAATTTTATGGAAAAACACTAAGGAATCGATTTGAACAAACCTGAACCTAACATGCTCCCCATGCCACCCCCACCCCTGCCCGGCCCCGTAGAGAGCTCAACTAATAAGCCAGGGACTCAAAGGTAACAAACTTGAACCTGATCCCCCTTGAGATGTTATATACCAAATATGAAACAATTCTGACCAGTGGAGCTGAAGAAGGAGGTTTTTAAAGAAATGTCCTCACATTGCATTAAGTTAATCTTTGGGCTCCAATAGAGAGCCCAAATACTAGCTGAGGCACCCAATTTGTACAAACTTGAATCTGACCCTCTTAGAGATGTTGTATACCAAATACGAAAGCATTCATACCAAATATGAAAATTTTTAAAGAAATTTCCTCATATTTCACTAAGTTAAAATCCGGGCTCCTACTGGGAGCCCGATTATTAACCCATGGACTCGATTTGAATGAACTTGAATCTGACTGACACCTCCCCCCTCCCACCCCTAGAGATGTTTTTTACCAAATATCAAAATATTCTAAATGATGGTTCTGGAGTAGATTTTTGTAATTTAAAAAAAATTGTATGGGTCCTATCAGAGCAATGCCCCTTGTGGTGCCCATTGTGGGCGCGGCAAGGTTATTTGTATAAACTTGAATTGACATATGATAAGGAACATGCACACCAAATTTGGTTCAACCTGCTCTAGTAGTTTGGGAGGAGAAGTCGATAATGTAAAGTTCACGATGGACGACGACGGACGGCAAGTGATAAGTTAAGCTCCCTTCGGTGAGCTAAAAATCATCCAACCCCCCCCCCCCCTCCTCCCCTCCAAGTTAACCCATGTAGGGAACATTAGGCAAGAAATTATTTTATTATGGAGATATTTATACTTGCAGGATGTATAGGGGGCGGGGGGGGGGGGGGGGTGCGTAATAGCAGATTTATGTGTGATATCCGACCTATCTCAATTTAATGACACCAATGTTGTCAGTTATTTGCCCGACTCGAGAAAAAAACGTCGCCGGTGTTCCGTCGCCGGATTTACGAAATAACGTTGCCGTTATTTGGTAATTTATCCGTTTCTTCTGGTCCGGGTTCGCTATTTAAAATTGATGAATTTGACAGGAAAACGAAGGAATCGTGAACAAAAGTAAGACGGTAATATTATTTGATAAGCAATTGCTGCCACTTTAAAAAGCATATTTGTCTTTATTTTGTGTGATATCATTAGGCATACTTATTTATTTTTATTCATTTAGTTTCCTATTTTTAGTCGAATGTTTCAACAACAAAAAAACCTTGACTATTGGTATGGCAAGGGCCGGTCGCCGGGCAGGCGGCCCTTTTTGCTAAAAAACTTTGTTATTTCTGGACGGGTTTTGATATTTGGTATGTAGCTTGATGTGCACGTGCAACACCCAATGACGCAAAATGGGGCGTGTCTTCGCTTTTGCTCAAGAGTTATGGCCCATGATAGCGCGATATTTCAACAACAGAGGGTCGTGCATCAAATAAGAGGAAAAATTTAGTACTAGACGACTTTATTAGTACTAGACTACTTTATTGGTAGCTGTGCACAAATGACATTCATTCACATTTTCAACTTTACTGTGTTATTTTTTCCACTATACCCCACCCCCAAATTTGTGTTCCAAAATACTCTTTCAATGAAGAAATTATTTTCTAGCATTTTTTAACCCTTTACCAAATATAACGGTCAAAAGTTGCTGGTGCAATTCACAAGTGTTGTCATCCCATGTTCATTGTTTTCTCGTTTTTTGTGTCAAAAAAGATAGCTTATGACCCCTCATTGGAATGGGGGCATTCCAATGGTGTAAAAAGTCATGTTTTTGACACAAAAAATTTGTGAGTCAATAAGTTTGTGGGCAAGGGTAATCAGCTTTTCATGTTAAGTAAAGGGTTAACAGCATAATTCAGACAAACATCTCAATACCAGTAAATGAAAGTGCTATATGGGCTTTCTGGCTGTGGGCTTGAATGGTGACTTGAAAGGGGGTTTAAAGATTGGACCCCCCCCCCCCCCCCGCCCCTAGTATTATGACTAGGAACCATGGTTTAATTACATTTGTTAACACATGTGTACATGTAGGGTAAAATTGGTTGTTATTTGGCATTTGCTGGAGGCTGTAGTGTGCCCCTGGAGGCTACACTTGCTCAAGATGTGAATTTGCTTGCAATATATAGCCCTTACTGACAAAAACACATTTTTCAAAACAATAAAAAGTACTGTAAGGTGTGTGGTACCCCAATGAATTTTTAAATGTGAAATAATCTCTCAAAATAATAATTAAATCAGGTTCGGAAGCCAAATTATGTATTTCCTTAATCAACCCCAATCCTATCAATGATAAATTTTACCTCTTTCATATGACAAAAGGGTCATTTCTGCATGAGAATTCAACTTTTGGCTTCCACTGAGTTAAAAACATGGGAAATTTGTTGTTTTAAAGAAAACTGTCCAAACTGTGTCAAATGGCTTAAAAACTGCTGTTGCCTCCAGTACATTTTTTTACTCTGTTACCTCATGAGTAAGCTGAGAGGTAAGAAATTCATGTAGCTTTTCTTTGAAAACTAACCTAATCCCAAAATAAAACTAAAATTTGCATCAGCATGCAATACTTTGAGGGAAAATTTGTCTCATTTAATCATATAGCAAGACAAAGAGTGGTGTTCCAACCCCACGAAACAGAATGTCAATTTTGATTCAAAAATTGGGGTTGCAGCTATATAATTGACCAATATCAATAGACAATACCATCTTATCCTAACAACTGATGTCAAATTTTCTTCGACATGTACGTATAGATGTGGCAAAATATAGCCTTGAAGGTGTCCCCCTAGTATGCCCCTTTTTATCAAAAACTAGGATAAAATTCATAAATTAATTGATGTTGTTGACACATAACAAACCTCTTGTAATATTAAATTCCCCATTTGTGATAGTTTTTAAATCAAATTCTGGCTTCTGAAGATATGTCACAATGCATTTGATGAATATTTTGCCATTCTTGTGAAAAAAGCCTCACTTTCTCAGTTAAGGGACCTAGAGTCATTGGTATGGAACTGACAAAACATTAAACACTGATTTTTTCCAACAGTATGACCATCTGAGCACTGCTCCTATGGTATCTCATAGCACTGTTGCCTAAAACCATCAAATATTGATTCTGTAGTGACGTGCGTGTCCCGCAAGCACATGTTCCCACAAGGGCTCGTTTACAACCTTTGATTTAATCCCTACAGGCACCCATTCTGATAAAAATAGTGAAATTAGAGAAAATACATGCATGCATAGTACCCAGTGGGGATGACTCAGATATTTGCTTCAGGAATGTAGTGCTCTTTAACGTTTAATATATTTGTGTATGTGTGTGTATGGGAGGGGGGGGGGGGGTCAATTGCCAGTTGTTGAAAATGTAGAACTGTGCAAATGAAAAACAAACCAACACTTTGTATGATGGACAGACAAACATGCAATCACAAATCTTGAAAGTGACAGGCTACATGTACAGAGGAATGGTATGATGGATGGACAGACATGCAATCACATATTTTGAAAGTGACAGTCTGCATGTACATAGGAATACTGACTGACATACAATGAAAAATATGGTGAGAAGAGCCAGGACAGGGTTGTCAAATAGAAAAAAAACTCAATGGACCCCGAGTGCTGCAGTACTAAAGCAAATCATAGGAAACTGAGAGTGTATGCTGTTAACTTTCTCATCAGCTGAGGGGTTCAGTATGAGTGGTAGAGGCACAATTCTCAATGTAGTTTTGTGCTATAACATGGGGACCCTGACAACACTAGTATCAGACTACTATATTGGTATGTGCACAAAAGCCATTCATTCACATTTGCAACTTTGCTACTTTTCCCACTGTACCCCCACCCCCTTTCCCCAAATTTATGTTCCAAAATACTCTGTGAATGAACAAATTGTTTTTTAACATTTTTAATCACTCACTCATTGTAATGGCCAAAACAGGCTTAGTAGCACCATTCACCAAAACTGCCATTCAATGTTCATTATTTTTGCATCAAAAACATTGCTTATGACCCCTCATTGGAATGAGCTCATTCCAATGGAGGGGGTGGGGGTCATAGCTATGATTTTGACGCAAACAATAAAAAGAAATTAGTTATTCAAAAGTGCTGTCTTCTTTTCATGTAAGGTAAAGGGTTAACATCATAATATGGAGAAAGCTTCTATTAATCATTCAGGCAATGAAATGGCCAAAACCGGCTAGCACCATTCACCAAAATTGCCAGTCAATGTTAATTATTTTTGCATTTTTGGCATCAAAAACATTGCTTATGACCCTTCATTGGAATGAGCTCGTTCAGCTCATTCCATTGAAGGGGAGTCATAGCTATGTTTTTGACCCAAAAATGAAAAGAAATTAGTTATTCAAAAGTGGTACCTTCTTTTTATGTACAGGGTAAAGGGTTAACATCATAATATCATAACATCATAATATGGAGAAAGTTTCTGTTAATCATTCACTCAGAGTAATGGCCAAAACCGGCTAGCACCATTCACCAAAATTGCCATTCAATGTTAATTATTTTTGCATTTTTGGCATCAAAAACATAGCTTATGACCCCCTCATTGGAATGAGCTTGTTCAGCTCATTCCATTGAAGGGGAGTCATAGCTATGTTTTTGACCCAAAAATGAAAAGAAATTAGTTATTCAAAAGTGGTATCTTCTTTTCATGTTCATGTTAGGTAAAGGGTTATAATATGGAGAAAACTTCTATTATACCAGTGAATACAAGTGAAATTGGGGTTTTCTGGCCAAGTGTTTGGATGGTGATTTGGGAGAGGATTGGGATATAATTGGAATCCCCTCTATAACAAGTACTATGAGGGGAAACCATGGTTTAATTAAATGTGTTAATAGGTAAAATAGGTGGTTACATGTGTATTTGGTATTTGCCAGAGGTTATAGTGTACTACTCAGTTCTGGATTCCACACCTGCTCAAGATGCATTTAACTGCATTATTTTTGGCAATATATGGCCTTTATTACTGACTGTGGCAAAAATAAAACTTTTCAAAAAATAAAACAGTATTATTCAGTCTGTGTTTCTTGAATGAACATTTAAATGTGAAATGCGTGTAATATCCAAAAAATAATAATTAAATCAGTGTTGGAAGCCAAAATACATGTACATTTACATGTATGCATTTCCTATATTCAACCCCAAACCTTCCAAAGGGTAACGTACAAAACTTTTCCCTGACAACCCCCCCCCCACCTCCACCAAATTATTTTCCACACAATGCGCAACCCCCCCCCCCCCTAATACCAAAATACCCCTCCCCCCACTAATTTGTTATTTGTTAGAAGTATATTTAAAGCCATACAAAAATGTCCAAAACTTTTTACCGCTCGAGGCCGAGCACTTCCTTAAACTCCAATAAATAAATAAATAACTGTCTTGATAAATAGTTACTGAGGCATGTTTTCTTGTAAATGAGTGTTTATGTAATTTACAAATTAAATGCATAAGTTTTTAAATCCCTGCCTTTTAACCTTTTGGTGTGAAAGGCCGGGAGGGGGATTTTTGTACTGCTCTTAAAATAATGTGGGACATTGTGGTACTACCCTCAAAAACTGTAGGGGGGAGGGGAGATTTTGCTAGGTGTGTAAAAATGATTGGGAGGGATTTTAACCTACATTCTAATCCTTCCAAAGATACATTTTACCTCTTTCATTTGATAAAAGAGTCATTTCTGCTTGAGAATTCACTGCTTTCTTTGAAAACTACCCCAATCCCAAAATAAAACTAAAATCTGCATCAGCAGACAATAGTTTGGTGAAAAATCTGTCTCATTCCACTCCACACAAAACAAAATGAATATCAATTTTGTTTTAAAAACTGGTGTTGCAGCTATATAATTCACCAACATCAATAGATAGTGCCATTTTATCCTAACAAATGATATCAAATTTTCTTCTGCATATTGATGTGGTAAAATATAGCCCTGAATGTGTCCCCTAGACCCCCAGCATACCCACTGTCATCCAAAACTATGACATAATTCATAAATTAATTGATGTTAACACAAAACAAACCTCTTATGATATTAAATTTCCCATTTGTGATAGTTTTTAAATCACATTCTGGCTTGTGAAGATATTTCACAATGTGTTTGTAAAAAAGTTTTTTTTTTTTTAAATCCCTCAGATTTCTTAAGGCACCTAGAGTCATTGGTATGTCTCTGACAAAACATTACACATTGATTTTTTTCCAACAGCATGACCGTGCAGCTCATGTGGCACCATTAAAATGCCTAAAACCATCACATATTGCTTCTGTAGTGCAGTGCTTATGCTGCAAATACCCATAAAGGCACTTTTACAACCTTGGATTTAATCCCTACAGACACTCATGACATATTTTGATAAAAAGAGTAAAATTAAGAAAAATACAATGTACATGTATGTTTTCCAGAGAGGATGAATCAGATATTCAAAAAGATACTGCTCTTTAATGTTTAATATATTTGTGTATGCGTGTGTGTGTAAGGTGGAGGGGGTTACAATGTGCAAAATAGTCAGAAGTCAGTTACTGAAAATGTACATGTACAACCGGGCAAATGAAAAGCAACGAATCGCTGCCTGTGATGGACGGTTCTTGGACAACTTGCACCCTGGATGATTCATACCACAATTAGGGGGTACGAATTGTCTTGACAATAAGGTACAATTTGTCTCGGCAAAAACGTACAAATTGTCTTGACAATAAGGTACAAGTTGTCTAGACAAAAGGTACAAATTGTCCCAGTAAAAGTTATGAATTGTCTCCTTTTTGGTACAAGTTGTCTCAAGTAAGTGTACTAAACTGTTTCATGTATTAACCAAGCCAGAAAATAAGCAGCCTGTCATCTGCAAAATGAGTCCCCAGAGGGTGAATTTAATGATGGTGCCCTGCACAGCAGGGTAGCATCACTAAATTTACCCTCTGTGAACCTCAATATGAATCAGGGTCTCAAAACTAAACAGAAAGAGGTGCCCAGAGGATAAATTGGCCCACTTTTTGGGATAGCATCATCAAATTCATCATCTCGGAACCTCATTCTGTGAATGTCAGACTGCTTATTTTCAGGCCTGGTATTAACTATTTAATTGCTTTTGACTCATGTTTTGGCTGAGTGAAACGAAAATGAAAAGTCGACGGAGTGATAGTAATACAAAAACTTCGATGGGTGAGCCATCGCTTAACAGCATAAGGGAAAAAGCGATCTCTAGTATTATCAACTTCGGGTCTGTACGTGATAAAAGAAAATTTATAGTAGATAGTAATGGATGTAGTTTTACAGTTAAAACACTATTTTTTTAATGAAGCCACAATAATTCTTTAAATTGGTTAAGATCTAACAATAAATAATTTTATGATGCCCCAAATAATAAGGTAAAGAGCGTGCCGCCTTAGTAATTTAATTCTGAGCTCCCTCAATGGAGCATTTTCTTTTTGCCGTTGTGACGTTGAATCTTTTAAGTGTCTACTTGCTTTTTATTTAAGTCATGAAATTTGATATTCTATGCCTTTTTAAAATAATAGAAATGACATCGCCTTTTTTTATCCTTTCTCCAAGTTTATAATCCTCTCCCAACCCCATTTCCATGTATATTTTTTTCAGAAGGGTTAATTAAGCAGGGTATGAATTTGCAGAAATGGATACAAATTGTCCAGAGTTGGTACAAACTCTCAGATACTGCCCAGAGGAGGGGTACAAATTGTCCTGGGAAAAGGCACGAATTGTCCAGGCATCGGGGGTACAAATTGTCCTGCAAAAGGTACCAATTGCCAGAGATACGAATCGTCCAGGCTATGAGTCATCCAACTCATTGATGGATGGATGGATGGATGGACAGACACAAATGCAGTCATTTATTTTGTAATAAATTAAATTTCAGTTTCCTTTTGAATGTGAAAACAAACTAGAATTAGTAGAAATGAAATATTTTCTCTGGAATCAGTGTGCAAATGTTATTTAGAAGTCGGTTCTGGGGAGGTTGGTATTTAGCCTTTTTAAACGTTTTTTGCCATTTCTGGAGAAACATACATATCAGATTCCCCACCTCCATGTCAGACGAGGAGAGCGACGACATTGATTAGTTTGAGGATGAATTCAGTTCTATTCTCGTTGCAAAGCCTAAAGCATCCAGGAATTAAAACATTGTTTACCAAAACACAGAGGAAGTGTAATTCAAATGGGAGTTGTGAGTGGTTCTGGTATTTAGCCTTTAGGAGAACACGTCGGATCACAAAATTGGCTGGCCGCGACACTGTAATTCTGACAGTCTTAAACTCACATTGTATTGTATCACTGGTAAAAATAGTTCACAGACTGGAGCCAGTGAACTTGTGAAGAAACAATCTTGGAAATAAACGAATATCGCTGTTCGCGTGCATGTCTGTTTCTGTAATTTGTAAAATTTTAGTACAAGTACAAGACTGCATGCCCGTGTTTTGAGAACAAAGATTTCCCCAGACCGTACGTCAACATAACTTGAATTCATCCGAACTCCGGCTGTTTCTAAGGAAATCGGGCTAAGTTTCCCACAAATGAAAAAGGCCCACTAAAAGTGCCAATAAATCACTTGTTTTATTTTTTAATTCGTTGTCAACAATTTGTGAAGTGTACGTTCTCAATTTAAAATTGAAACTGGGCTTTTGAATCTGACGAAACTGGCAACGGACGACATTGGCACTTCGAACTTTCAAACAATACCTAACTCGCCAACAACCACCTTACTTCAAAAGTCACTTCATTGCTTAATTATTTCTCATAGTTTCCAGTATTCTGCGACAATATATTTTACATAATGTCCTTTGAAAAGCCAAAAACAATTAAATATTCGTTACAATGATTCTGGATTTTTTGCCAGTGGGAGAGCCACGCCGTCAGATGGCACCCCAAACTCTGTTGCATGGTATATAGAAAAATTATAAAATCATGGATACGTGCCTGGGTTACCTATGTGCGCCCACGCCACTGCGTGGGTGTGCACTATTATAGTTTTCATCGAACTCTTTGAATACTTCTTGATTATCCCCTCAACATGGGTGAATATATTCTGAGTCTGAATAGTATTATGTAATTCAAAAGCCAGTCGGGGTGATTTATTATGCAATAGGAACTTATCAAAGGTATAAATACACAGAACGACACACACGCGATATGGCACTTGCATCGCTTCAGGATAAAACGAGAGGCTTCTTTCTTTCCTCTATTTTTATCTTTCTGCTCTGGCATTCGTGCCATGTCGAGTAACCCGTTCACATGCGTGTGGCGTTCGTTGTTTATTACACCGATTCACGTCTATAAAAGCAATTATTAGGAAACACTCAGCAATCCATTTGATAGCTCGTCTCCTTAGTTCCAATGTGTTTTGTTTGCCGCTGGGCACCTAGAACACAGGGGAACTCAGGGATGAACTGTCAACAAAAATAACATATTTTATGGACAACCACATTTGCAAGGGGAGCCCGTGTTAAGACGTTTAGATATCGCTAGCGATTCAAATTGTAATTGCAGTGCACGATTTGTAGAAAATTTCAGTGAAATTTCGCTTCTTCATAAAAATAGTGTGTCAATGATTTCCGTTCGGCAGATGTGTGCGGAACGGATTTTCCTTTTTCGCATGGTTTAGTGTTGCTGCAGATGGGAATTCCATAGAAGAGGCGTGTAATAATAAGAAGAAATGAACACGAGAAGCAGAATATTTTACATTTTCAACGTGTTCAAGAGCTAATTGGGTAAAGGCCAAGAATAGAGGACCGCGCGTTTTTTAAGAAAATAAAACATATTTCACAACTTTTTGAGTTTCTTATCATTCTAAGACATGTTTTACACAAAATTAGCCCAAAACACCAATACCCACTCTCAAAAATCATCACTTGTAATCCTTTTCTCTGAGACGGGTTTTTGAAACAAAATGAATTGATGATTGCGTTCTGAAATGGAGCTGCGGATGTTTCGTTGTGATGTCACATGGGAGGAATCATTACCTTTTTTGCATCCTAGGATCAGTTTAGGATGGGTACGGGTTAGCTAACCCGTACCCATCCTAAACTGACCCTAATGCATTGGTCGCCGTATTCTAATCATTGCCTTCTTTGCGTACTAGGGTCAGTATAGGATGGGTACGGGTTAGCTAACCCATATCCATCCCAAACTGACCCTAATTCGTTCTCCCATTGTAATTACACCCTCGTATACTCCGATCAAGTGGAGTATACACGATAGTGGAAAAAAAACAAAGAATCGCGTACCTGTTTACTGCAGGTTTTGTTGTTGAAATTGTTTGGAGAATAAAGTTAACGGAGTATAAAAAGGGTTAAAACTGATGATATTTGTCGGTAGGTATCGGCGATTTGGGCTAATTTTGTGTAAAACATGTCATAGAATGATCTGAATCTTCAAAAGAGTTGTAAAAAAATGTTTTATCTTCTTAAAAAACGCGCAGTCCTCTATTCTTGGCCTTTACCGCTAATTGCAAAGCTTTAACCTCAGCTGTGAAAATATAACTGTTATTTTGGTACTCAGATACAGACGACGTGATCTCTCACAACAACATCCGGTGATACTCTTTCACCGTCTATTGATACATCGGTATAGATCCCTTGATGTCAACTATACCTAGATTTATTTTCGGCATATTTTTGTTTAAAATGTAGAGACTGTGTATCAGCTGTTTTGCTGAAGAAGCAAGGTCCAAAATAACAGTAGGTGTACTAAGATGTCAGGGAGGAATATGTGGTTCTCGGTTCTCTTTTATCGATTTCATACCGTATTTACAGTATATCAAGCCAGCTAATTTTCTTTGATGTTGAAAGGTGTTGACAGCCATATCTGCCAGTTTATCAGTATTTAGTAATTTATTGCCTGTATTACTTTTAAACATTCAACTAATGACGCATCAGACCTTAGTTTTTTCACCTTCTTAACAATGCCAGCGATACCTTTGATGGCTTTCTCCAGCACAAATAGGTTAATGTTGGTTGCCTTTTGACTCATCAGCGGCACCAGCTGCATATACAATGATCAATTTCGCCAACCTTTTTATTTTGAAATGTCATAATCCGAGTCCAAGTCACAATCTGTAAAAAAATCGACCAAATTTCTGTTTTCACTGGTTTTGTTTTGTGTATCAAACATTTTTCAGTATTGAGTAATTCATCATTTCATGACTCGTACACTTACGCGAGCCTAACCTAGAGGGTTATGTTGCGAATATCCAGCAAACAGCCCCGAGAGTATATGGAAGCGTACTCGACCAGGGTGATGATAAAGTACACAGCTGACCGATCGACCCGTCGAGTTCGGGTGGTGCCAGGTCTTTAGAGGTTGGTCATTCAACCAGCTATTTTATGTTACTAATGTAATGAAAAGTGCCACCGATAACCAATGCAGAGAGGGCAATAAAACAGAACATTTTCAAAAAAGCCCGAAATACAATAAAAACAGCATATGTTAGCACTGACAAACTGAGTTAAAAGAAACAACATATTGAATCACCACCCAATGCTCCCCGACGTGACACTCTTTTTGGAGGCTCCCGATTGGTCAGATCTGCACATGGCGATCATATTCATTTTTCGCATACAGTATGTGGAGAGTGTATTATCACTATATCACACTCAGAGTGGAGATTCCACCCGGGCAATAATTGCAAAATTGTTGCAAAGCACAACCAGCACCAGCAAAGTTTCAGCCAATGGACCTCCGGGTCAAACCCGGAGATCCATTGACTGAAACATTGCTTCTGTTTTGTCGATATGTAGAAAATTTGAAAGTTATAGTTAGGGTGATAACTCCACTCCGCTGGTGATTTAGTTACAATCCACTCTCCACGTACTGTACATCAAATTATATTCTTCAAAAAGCGATTGGAGACTGCGTCTTGTAGGAATTTTTTTTTTAAATTCCAGAAATTTATGTTGTTGATTATTGTTTATTTATAACAACTTCAGCTGCATATCCTAAAATGGCCAACGACACAGTAAGCACTACATTCTTACTTCTTTACCGAATTCTACATTTGTAGTGAAAGCAAAAACAAAACAAAAAAAAAATACAGAAATTTTAATCAACTTGGCACTGATGCTCCTTTCCAGAGCATTGTGTAATTCATCTGCTGATTTTGACACTGTCCCCATTAGCGTCATTACAGAAGAGGATGCGAAAGTGCCACCTGCATGATATTATCAAGGATATTCAGAATGTTTTCGATCGGTTAAGGTACACGCTAGTAAGTTCACGATGATCAATAATTGTCACTGGTCTATCACAGTAAAATGTAGCTTCTGATTACCAAATGTTAATGCCTTTCCAAACTGCGAGCGCAACGCACCCACATCTTGAAACAAACAATCGGCATAAAATAGAAACAAATAACATGTGCAGATGTTTATTCCGATTTATATTGTAAGGATTAGACAGAACGGAAGTGTGAGGCAAAGTGTCTACATTTAATTTAGCAGTCATTTGGCACTTTTTAGGAGGGGGAGAATGTGGTGAACATCAAATACAAAGACTCAGTCGGTAGAGCACGAGACTCAGTCTCAGGGTCGTGCGTTCGAGCCCTGCGTTGGGCGACATTATCGCGGGTACTTCTGGAAGTCAAGTTTATTCCTCGCAATAAACGTGGACTGTTCACTGATCAAACATGTTGGAAATAGATGATAACACCTCCTTTCTGATGATATATACATAATTTTATTTACATATCACATCTTCTTTCCCTCCATTTTATTTAATAATTAAAGTACACATATAGATTATGTCGTAGTACACTATATATTTATAAACCCTGAAAAATATAATTAAAATGACATGAGTACCTATAAATAATCAGATTATGGAGGCTAACCCTTTTAAAAGGTAAAGTAAGCGATTCATGTTGACTGTCGAACGATCGGTGTTTAAAAATGATCGTTCCGCAAGCAGAGCAACAACTAATAAGCGAAATATAGATAATTTAAATGATCTTTCTATTTGGAAATGACTTAGGTTCAAATAATTTAAATTGTCAAACAAACAGCAACATCCTCCAAAACAGGTACTTTTGTCAACTCTGAATTTCAAACCGAGATTCCCCAAGACAATAGAATTTCCCGCCAGAACTACAAGCCAACAACCGACAGACAGTGAACATGAAGCGAATAACCCTTCAACTAACAGGACGCATTAAGCCGACGCCCACAAGATAGCTGCACCTGCAATAAATAATCGTTAGTAGATCTGGCCTGTAAAATAAAAAGTTGAATCCATCATAAAAATGCAATTTGCTCTCGACCACATTATATCTCTGACGTGGAGGGAGTATTACAGCCACTGGATATCTTGTAATGCAGCATCCGTTCGTCGCAAAGGATAAAGTGGCAATAAGTTAATATTAGTCCTGGATGATAGGGACGAATTTGATGTTGAGGAACCTATACAAGTTTCAAATAATACACAATTGATCTTGCCTTGATGATATAGCCTTTGCGTAACTCGTTCGTCTTTCTGATCTGAAAATCATCAAACAATCCACGCACGTCAGTCCAGCATTAAATCTACAAGAGATGAAACTCTGGAGCGGTAGATATTAGGGCCGTCACGTGAAATAAATGTTCTCTATCGGCCTGAATGCTGTCACATTCGAAACGTCTATTTTTGGTAAATTGTTGATAACGCCTCGGTCGACATAAGTTTTTTTAGGTTCAAATCACATCATATTCACCACCACAAAAGTCCATAACTGTACAATATTTAACAAAGCTTGCGAGCTTGAAATCGCGAAGACAACACTTATTGTTTTTAAATGATAAACAATATTCATGCTTGTACTTACAAATCATCGCTTTGATTTCGAACTGGGACGAGCGTGTCGAGATACTTCCTATGGGAGATCTATACAATTATTTGTTGGGCATTAACGACCCTTTGGATAGCAAACATCACCTCATGTCGGACAGTTTTAGGAGTAGGTAAAGGTGAAGTACTCTGAGAGAATCATCGAAAAGTGACGAGCATAAAGTACGCTCAAGCGGGGTTAGCACTGGTTGAAGACAAGTGAACCATCGCCGAGCAGTACTCCTAAGTACACAGTGTGCCCCCAACCTCCCATGTGGACCAGCTGTATTATGTGCCTTGCCAAAGGACACAACGTCGTGCTCGAACTATGGACCTTTCGATTTGAAGTTCCATGCTCTAACAACTACGTTACCGTGCTCTCGGTCTTTCCCTTATCTGGAAGGAAACGCTTTACAAATAATGAAATTGGAATGGCAGTGTCTCTGCAAATCTTTGGACAGATATAACCGTTACGTTAGATAAAGTGTCAATAAACAGAATTGCATGACAACCATGTGATGGAACAATTTCCATCTTACGAACCACAACAATTGCACTTCGACAACAAAAGAAACAAACCAGTTTAATGATTTGTTGATTATTGGGATTTTGCGACCCTTCGTCGCCTTAGAATTACAATGTTCTAAACAGTGATATTTTTCATTCTTCGAAAAAACGAGAGTAAAAGATTTGGGCATACAGCATTTGTGCATCCTTTGGCGGAGAGTAATGACATTATGTATGTCATTTTATGTGTAAATATTCTACCCTATATTGAAATAGTATTAAGATTGATCACGATTTTTTATGCCAAACGAGGATGGTGATTTTGGAGATAGACCACTGTATGCAAAGTATGTTGAACATTGCTTTGAAACATACTGTTTCTGTACATACAACATTTTTCTCGAACACTTGGAGCATGGTGTGTAGAAAGTTAAAGTGTGACACACCAAACGACTTATGAAGTCATGTTAAATTCTAATAACTTAAAGTACATATATAATAAATCGCATAAACTTTATTCGAAAAGAAAAAATATTGCTATAGCTTAGAGCGTTTAACACAAGGTTTTCATTAAAGTAATGGATATTAAACATTTACTCTTCCACTTTTTAACAATTGGTCATTCCGTGTTTTGCATTCACCAGGCATCCCGGTGGCATCTGGGAAATATTTCAAGTGTTTAAAAGTACAGGTAAAATACCCTTTTCCGGTTTAATGATCATACTATAACCTTAATTACATTATACCACGTGTGGGGTAATATAATTGAGGTTATGGGCTGATTTATCTAGCTTGTGGTAAATACATTCTCTTCCCCAAATATTCAACTATTAACTGAATTGACACATTGTGAATTAAAGACAATCACGCTTTAACCTCAATTATATTATCGCATCTCTACGATAATATAATTGATATTATAATATGGATATACGTGGCCTGTATAAAATGCCTCGCCAGTCATAAAAGGAACATAGTGAACGATACATGCTATATTAGTTTTTCTGTTCAAAATCTCTGCCAATCCTATCAGTAAACGAAAAACAAAAAATGGAAACGATAACGCTGCCATACACTGAACATATTATTTGACATATTAGAAGTATTTATGACTTGCTTTGGTACTCAGTAGCGAGACAGAAATACTATTGCCAATACAATACTTTTTCCACGACAGGCTGCAAACACAGCGTTTTGGTTTTAAGCAAACAATATTTTAAAGATAAAAAATTGATTGTAAATTAGTAATCCTATATGTTATATAGTTCTCACTGTGCAAAAAATGTAACACGATGGTTTACCATTTAGCAATCAATATTGTTCTATTTATTAAATTTATTTAATTTTATTTTTTTAAATGCCATTAAAATTGAAGTTTATTTTTTCCATATTTGATATTTTAAAAACAATACATTGTTGTGTGAGGTACACGTGACTTAGATTAACTAATATTTTCTATTTTAACTTATTCAGCTGTGGAAGCTCTCGTGAATATTGACATAAATTGTGACCAACTATTTGGTAAAGAGCCTTTAAACAAAATTTGATCCACATTTAAAATCCGGGCGATTTAAAAAACCAAAATCGACCAAGTTTCCTAAAACTTAGTTGATTTAGGTTGTTTTAATCATACTTCTTTTCATTCTAGTACCTAAAATATCTATAAATCTAACAGCAATTTAACAACGCTCAACCAAAGTATCTGTTGGTATCGACACCGGTCTATAAAAAGACTACTAGCATCTGCAGTGGAAAAAATATAACTTTTAAATGGTATTACTCTACCATGAAACAACACAGTATTTTAACAGTAATTCAAAATATACAAAGGGATAATTTGCCGTTTCTATCGAAATGTTAGCGAAAAATCCAATATTTCCTTTGTTCAAAACTACATTATTAATTATGAATCATGTTATTGAACTTTTTTCTCCAAAACTAATTCAACCGTTTAAACGAATTACTTCCAAATGTTTTTGTATTTAGAGAATCAGTAGGCAGCAAAATCCCTGGTTAACGATAATCTTAATTAACAACAATTATGCAGTTTTGTTAATTCTGGGAGATAAATCTTAACAAAATCCTCTAAATTTTATTCACGTTGTTTAACCCTTTACCCAATGCAGACGATATCAAAATTTATTTTATTAAATATCATTTTTTCAAAAAATTTCAACAAAACCATATCATGTGACCCTTCGTTGGAACGAGCTCGTTCCAATGAGGGGTCACATGATATAATTTTATTTGTTTAAAAGCCATTAAAATTGAAGTTTATCTTTTCCATATTTGATATTTTAAAAACAATACATTGTTGTGTGAGGTTCACGTGACTTAGATTAACTAATATTTTCTATTTTAACTTCTTCAGCTGTGGAAGCTCTCGTGAATATTGACATAAATTGTGACCAACTATTTGGTAAAGAGCCTTTAAACAAAATTTGATCCACATTTAAAATCCGGGCGATTTAAAAAACAAAAACCAAAATCGACCAAGTTTCCTAAAACTTAGTTGATTTAGGTTGTTTTAACCATACTTCTTTTCATTTTAGTACCTAAAATATCTATAAATCTAACAGCAATTTAACAAACGCTCAACCAAAGTATCTGTTGGTATCGACACCGGTCTATAAAAAGACTACTAGCATCTGCAGTGGAAAAAATATAACTTTTAAATGGTATTACTCTACCATGAAACAACACAGTATTTTAACAGTAATTCAAAATATACAAAGGGATAATTTGCCGTTTCTATCGAAATGTTAGCGAAAAATCCAATATTTCCTTTGTTCAAAACTACATTATTAATTATAAATCATGTTATTGAACTTTTTTCTCCAAAACTAATTCAACCGTTTAAACGAATTACTTCCAAATGTTTTTGTATTTAGAGAATCAGTAGGCAGCAAAATCCCTGGTTAACGATAATCTTAATTAACAACAATTATGCAGTTTTGTTAATTCTGGGAGATAAAGCTTAACAAAATCCTCTAAATTTTATTCACGTTGTTTAACCCTTTACCCAATGCAGACGATATCAAAATTTATTTTATTAAATATCATTTTTTCAAATTTTTCAAAACATTTCAACAAAACCATATCATGTGACCCTTCGTTGGAACGAGCTCGTTCCAATGAGGGGTCACATGATATGGATTTGTTGAAATCTTTTAAAAAAATAATATTTTTTCAACTGCAAAATTTGAATATTACACGGGAGGATGCGGCCGATTCGTTGGGTAAAGGGTTAAATCTTAGATACGATTGATTGGACAGCCAGAATAAAGACAGCAGTGACAAAGTGTCCCTTTAACTTGAAAATGACATGCAATCTCCGGTGTCATTTCTTGGATGGCTCAAAAAATTGATACCTGGGCATGGTCCTGTTTCATATGGCTTCGATGCAGGTATCCGGATTATGTTATGGAAAACAAAATGTATCATGTTTATTTTGAGTTTTTAATGTACTTCGGTGTGGTAAGTAAATATCGAACAGCCAATGTTGCTCAAAAAGAAATGGAAATTGCATCAACGCTTTTAATTTCAACTTTCGCCATGGGGTTTATTATCAAAATCGAAATCCATTAACGCTCAACAACAAAATGTCTGAAGTCATTTGTTAGTACTCATCATCAATAAATAACCTCCTAGATTATGGAGATTGTATTCCTTTCTCAACGATTGGACCAACGTTTGTTTCATTCCTGTTATCTTCAAACGATGTACTTTAATCTATCTTTGAATCACCGGACAACGACAATCAAGAAAATAAGAGGTCATTTATGGTTCATATTGGCGGTACTGAAAAAGCCTGCTCCAAACACGGTCAATAAAACATTTTATTATATGCTAGCATGTGAATTTTATCGCACATTATCTAAAATATATTTCTCGATATCTATCGACTCGATAGGTATCGAGAAATATTCCTCAGTAACTTCCTAAATTAAATCACGCTTCCGCGCAAGACGTCGCCTTGAAGGAGCCATCAACTGATTTTTGTTATTATTTTGAAACGAATGCATCTGAGGTCGAACATGGCTGAATATTGTGCAATAAAATGTCTTGTAGCATATAATAAAAAAGAAAATCTACTCTAATTTAGTCAGTGTCGGGAATTATTTAATGAGTGCGGACCTGAAAGTTTTACTTTTCGCGAGCGCTTGCGCATAAAAAAATAATACTTTCAGGTCCACGCGATGAATTTTTTCGATAGGTTTCTAAATGACGTTTCGCTTCGGCGCATGATGTCACCTTGAGCGTCGACTTGAAGGAAATATCAGCAGCTTTTTGTTATTATTTTGAAACTGTTTGCAGTCGAATTGGGTTGACTATGGCGCATTACAATGTCACGTAGCATATAATAAAAAAGAAAATTTAATTAATTGAATTTCGTGTGGACCTCCACACTCATGAGATGATTCCCGATATTCACTAAAACAGCGCAGATATCTTCTATTTAAATACAACAGATTTCATGGTGAATAGTACACAGCGATTACAAATCAATGAGAGTAGACAGATACAGACAGATCTGCTGTCATATTATATGATAATGTATTTCACTTCAAACCTTGACCCTCTGTATTCTGATTTCCATATTAACACCTTTTATTTTAAAAATGTCAAATGTTCTAAAACATCGAACCTTGTTCATGTTACAGTACAGTTAAAACTAGAAGTCCTGTCACGAATAGTGCGCTTATCTACGCTTAATTGCGCGTTGGAATTGCGCGCAATTACCATATTGAATGAGATCCAAAGCACGGCAGGGTCTCCTGGTTACTCATAGCAAACACATGCAATGTTTCTGCCAATGGACCTCCGGGTTACCCGGAGGTCCATTGGCTGAAACATTGCTTGTGCACAGGCCATATGTACAGAATTTGATAGATTTACTTGGGCCATAACGCGTGCATTAACGCGCATATCAACGTGCTATTTGTGCGCGTTTCATGACAGGACTTCTAGTTTTAACTGTAGGTTGAATATGGATACAACTATGATAAGCTTTCCATGAAAATCAAAATGAAATCGTACCCTCTTGATTACAAATATTCCTTCCTGTCAGCTGGACCTTGAAGGTCAAGGCTGTAAATAGCTTCTCAAGCTTTGTCAGCACTTTACATGTTACATTTGACGATCAGTGAGTCCCAGCTATTTATTTAATGCTCAGGCATCAATTCACGCTGAAAAATTAAGTCATATTCCCCTGTCGGTCGGCAAAACGAAATATCAAAATGATATTTAGAAATCGATATTTCATCGTAGGTTCGGATGACGAATCACATGTACTTTAAACGAGTCAGCACATCAGTAATGAATTCCAGAGTCCCAAATACAAACGAATTCGAATAATTGATAGTGACAGTGACTAAATCAATTCATTAAATCAGCGGTTTCAAAGTTTGACTTTCTCATTCACCTTCCAGCGAAAAGCCGAAATCACTTTCAAATTTCTTCAGTTCAACTTCACACGTCTTCAGTGCATTGAGTTCAAAAAAAATAAAATGACGTGTCTTGTTATTGAAAATAAGAAAGTGGTGTTTTTTGTTATTGTTGTATTTCTTCTAAACACATTGCGATTATTTCAATTCGCCAGACTTGGTAAATCGTAAAGTTAGGGGAGAAATAAGACGGGACTACTTTTTGTGCGGATATTCACACATTCCAATGGTTGGAGTTTGGTTGTTGTAATTTTTGTATGGACGCCGGTTCGGCACATAAATTTTGCGCCTTAATGGCAAATAAAGGCCACAAATTGGAGAGTTTGTAGTCGTAGAGCATTAAATAAAAAGAAAATTCACGAAAATTTGATGAATACCGAAAATATCTCGTTCGTGGCTACAAGAAATATGAGGATCTTCACTCGCGACTGCGTCGCTCGTGAAGATCCTCATATTTCTTTGTAGCCACTCACGAGATATTTTCGGTATTCATCAAATTTTCGTGAATATCCTCTATATATTAGGTAAACGTCCTCAGCTCGTAACTGGGACACAAATGTAGCCCTCCTCCATTTTATTATTTGGGGACGTTATCTAAATATAATCAAGGAAGGTGATGATAATTGAAATGATACTGCACATGGCTGCTGACCAACATGAAAGTTACGTACCTTAATGAGGGGATTGTTGATTAAAGGGGATCTGGTATAAGTTAACGTCTGATGTATAGTGTTGCTGGAGACACTTTATGGATGGTTATGTAAACACAAATACACGATATATGAGTGTTGATGTTAACTTTCCAGCTTTTCAATACTGTAATCTTGATGTGAACAAGAAAATATTAAATAATGATTGTGAGATATGCACATCTATCTTACTTTTAAGCAAACAAATATCCATTTTGGGAAACAGGTACGCATCAATATTTGCGCGTTTTTCAACTAGCTGTCTGTTGACCAACACAGCAACATGAAGCGCGAGTGACAAAACTCAACGTCTCTGAAATGTGAAACTTAACCCTTTACCCAACGAATCGGCCACATCTACCATCGTAATATGCAAGTTCAGAAGCTGAAAACAATATTTTTCAAAACAATGTCAAGAAACCCATTCCAATTGACCCCTCTTTGGAAAGAGCTCGTCGAGCTCGTTCCAATGGGAGTCACGTTATATGTATTTCTTGAAATGTTTTGAAAAGTTTTAAGAGTGATAGTTAAAAGAACAAATTTTGATCTTGTCTGCGTTAGGTAAAGAGTTAATTCATTCACAGACTTATATGCCCACAGTCATAATTATATCATGTTTGTTTAAAAAAGCTGTGTTGGTAGGTAAAGAGTTAACATTGTCAAAAAAATCCCAAACAACTAAAGTGTGTACAGAAAAGAAACCATCAGTTCAATATTAAAAACCTTTCTGAAGATTTAAATTTTGATTCCTCGTCTCTTCTCTTTTTTGCTAGACTTTGCACAAATGGTTTTGCGCAGAAATTAATTAAACCGAAAAGAGCTTCCCTGAAATCATTCACATTGCTACAAAAACGCCACCGATAGTGAAGAGAAATAAATTTACTAAGCTACATGTACCAAAAAACGTTCTTGTACCTTAACTCTATTTTCCTTTCAGAGACTCATCTGGTCATTCATTTTGCAATTTTGCAACTACGTAACACGTAAAACTACTGATTTCTAAATTTGGAAATAACTGCTTCTCCTAATACCTACTACACGCAATATGGAGTTCTGTAGCGGCAACTGATATTGAGAAGCAGCTCTGTGAGTGTGTGAGCGTGACCAAATACACATTTGACAAGTCTCTTGTGTTGTAAACAAGTCACGCTATTAAAACGCCATAAGATAATATGAATGATATTACGACAGTTACCTGAAGATGCACCTCATTGTTCCCCAGAAAGACAGCAAACATCATCTTAGGGGTTTGCTATCATGCAATACAGGACGAGGGCGTATACCCATTATATGGTCACATGATGATATGCTGAGCACCAATAAAACATTTAATTGGCTGAAAAACATTAATACCCACACACCAAAGAATAACATTCTCAAAGTCAGGTCAGTTAGCCCTGCAAATGAGTTGAATACTCTTTAGAAGACACATTTGCATAACCCTTCCATACATGATTTCTCCACACTTTATTATATCCTGAGTGTAATATCAAATTAGATCATGGCTGCTTCTCAACAGCAATGATTTTAGTTGACAATAAACTCAAACACTAATATTCATTGTTTTGTTATGAACATACTTCATATTTTAATGGTTTTGCAAAAGATAAGGAAAAAATATTTATTTGGTTGACAAAGATGTCGTCTGCTTACACTCTTTCGTCATTTACAATCCATGAGTGTAGGTTTCATGGGTTAAAAGTTTATCCGTGTCAGCTAACACTTTATCCAAGAATGAATTTAAAAAAAAAAACAAATAAATAAATAAACTAAATACCACTCATGGGGGAAATTTACCTTCATTTTCCAATAAAGCCATTCAGATATCGTTGTCAAAAGAACTTTCACATTACAGTACAAGTCGAAATAAGTTGTAACATAATTGCAATAAACTAAACATATTGCTGCTTGTGCACTGTAAGACCAGAATCTGACATTTTCTTTGAGAGTTTTCCAGAAATAATGTCCGTTTCTGGTATTATCAGCGTAGGAAGAGAAATATACATAGTTTATTGCGGTTAAACTACAACTCCATTTCGACTTGTGTTGTTTGCCAATTCAAGTGGCATCCACATGTGTATGGTTCTGTTGATATTAGCATATTAGCTGTGTTCAGATGTATTTTATTAAATTTGATACCTTATGTACTATAGTGAGCACCAGATTCAACACAAACCGATTCATTCCAGTAATATCGGCCACTTGGCCATAGTTCTTTGGGCATCCGTGATCTGGTGGTCACATTATTTTTCACAGTCTTGTTTTTTATTCGTATTTAGCTTCCCATTTCTACAGTGTTAAAGCTGAACTCACGACAGTTGGCACAAATATTAATGACAATCTTAATTGAAATGTGGAGGTACCAAAGGTTAGATCTTCGACCTTTATCAAAAACAATTTATAGTGTAATATTTTTTTTTTTTTAAATATTTTTATATCAACTCCTGTATCAGGCCCCAGTGTTTCACATTTTGGGAATAACATCCCCAACGAACACAACATCTAAAAATGTGGTGCCGTGCAGGAAAATTCTAACTCTTGAGGCCGAACTCTGAGGTGACGTCACAGGTTACAAAAAATCAAATGCGTCTGATTTGTTTTAAAATTGTGTTATGTTGTAGAGCAGAAACATTTAGGAGATAACTGTTTGGCGGTTCTTCGATTTCATGTTAATATGACAATACGCAAGGCGTAAGAAGGAACCCCAAAGTATCCAACATATTGAAATATTTTTTTCCGCAACCATTACTCCAAAAACATTTTGGTTTATTCAGTCGATTTCCTGCAATTGTTTAATTTAAGCCAAACATGAATACGTTTCACAGTACTAAATATTTTCCCATAAACGACAATTATAACGTTCAGGAGAAAAAATATGGTCGCATCATTTTAAATTTAACATTCAAATATTTTTTGTCAAGTATAGCCCTTCAGACAACCTTTTTCTGATTTTTAAACATGGGTCATGCAACAAATAAAAGAAAAACTAACAGAAAGGGAAGTGCTGGTCACATGTTCATATTTCTCAGGGAATTCCCAAACAAAACACACCAATAGTCAAACAAATTTTTAGGTTCTAAAAGTCCTCAAATCATCCTGTTTGTTCATCTGGAACATTCAACAGCAATGCAAAATGTCAGTAGACTTCTTCAAATGTTTATTGAAACAATATATTTTCCCAAGACTGCTTAGTTTTGGGAATTACATAATTTCCGAGCGCAACTTTTAGAGGCAGGTAAATCTAATTAAAATATTTACAACAGTTATACCTATGAGCAAACCCAACCCTACCAAAGATACATTTACCTCTTTCATGTGATGAAAGAGTCATTTCTGCAATATAATTCAACTTTTGGCTTCTGTCTGGTAAAAAACATGGGAAATTTGTTCTTTTGAAGAGAACTGTCCAATCTGTGTCAAATAGGCTTAAAAACTGTTATTGCCTCCGACAGAATTTCTACTCTGTTACCTAATAAGTTAGGAGAGATAAGAATTCACAGCTTTCTTTGAAACTACCCAAATCCCAAAATAAAACTAAAATCTGCATCAGCACACAAAACCTTTTCACAAAATCTGTTTTCATTAATCATTCAGCAAGATAAATAGTGTCCCACCACCATGAAACAATATGTCAATTTTGTTTCAAAATTGGGGTTGTGCAGGGCTTATAGTTCCTCTAAATTTGGGAGAATCCATTTGCATTCTTGCGGAAATAGTTCCGAGAATTCAGACCTGCTATGGGCCAGGATCCTATTAGGTCAGTATGATTGAACCCCTGTTGCATACTGATAATACATGTTAACCCTTTACCCAATGCAGCTTTTCAATTTTTACAACACCAACTACTGATTTTTACTCCCACCCCACCCCCTCCCCCCAGGGGCCTTAATCGCTCACCCGAAAAGGTGGTTCAGAGAAGTATTTTGGGTTAGATTCAGTTAGTCAAGGTTCATGGACACTACATAGGAATAATGTTATGAAATTATTCATAATTCTAGTGTCCATGTCAGATGATTATTAGCATAGGTCTTCCTGATTGCTTCCAATTCTGACAGCTGTAGACAAGTACTGCCAAACTTCCAAGGGTTGTTGTGTCACTGCAGCTTGAAAGGCAAATTTTATGGAAAAGCTCTAAGGAATGGGTTTGGACATTTGTGAACAACCTCGAACCTAACCCACCCCTGCCCAAATACTAAGCCACAGACCTGAAATGGACAAACTCAAATCTGCACCCCCCCCCTCCCATTCCTGCGATACCAAATATGAAAGGGTTCTGTCTGGCAGGAACCAAACTGGAACAAATTTACATCTGACCTCCCCAGAGATGTTGTACACCAATTATTAAAGCATTAAACTAGTGGGTCTGAAGAAAAAGATTTTTAAAGAAATTTTCTCATGTTGCTTTGAGTTAATTTGCACTCCCATAATGAGCCCAAATATTAACCCATAGATTTGGCTTGAACAAACATGAATCTGACCCCCTTAGAGATGTTGTAAGCCAAATATGAAAGGATTCTGACAGGTGGATCTGAAAAAATAGAGTTTTAAAGAAATTTCCTCATACTGCACTAAGTTAAACTTTGGGCTTCAATAGATAGACCAAATATTAAGCCAGAGACCCGATTCAAACAAACTTCAATCTACCCCCCCCCCCCTCCCCCACTAGAGATGTTGCATTCCAAATATGAAAGCATTCTGACTGGTGGATCTGAAGAAGGTTTTCAAAGAAATTTCCTCATGTTGCACTGTTGATATTTGGGTGCCCATAGGGAGCCCAAATATTAACTCAGGGGCTCGATTTGAACAAACCTGAACCCATCCCACCTCCCCCACCACTAGAGATGCTTTATACCAAGTATCAAAATATTCTTATACATGGTTCTGGAGAAGATTTTTTTCAATTTTGGAAAACAATTTATGCGTGCTATCAGAGAAATGCTTGGGACCCCCTGTGGGTGTGGCAACGTTATTTGAACAAACTGGAATTCATATATAAGGAACATGAATATCAAATTTGGTTCAATTCGGCTCAGTTGTTTATGAGGAGAGGTTGATAATGTAAAGTTCATGCCGGACAGCACGGACGGATGGTCGACTGACAGAAAGTCATCATTTAAGCGCCCCCTGACTTACAGTCAGGTGAGCTAAAAATAAACAATATTCATCAAGCGTAATAATTATGGATGTTACTGGAACCGGCTGATGAGAGCTGGTTCCAATGACAGCCATATTTGTACAAATTTTATTGCCAGGTCATGTTAGTGTTGTATTGGTTAATTTGCTGCCTTTGTGTTAGGTAAAGGGTTAAACTGACTCAGTTCTTTTCATGTGAATCCTAGCTGCAATGTTACGAGAAGCTACATGGTTTCTAACTGGTTTTGTTGCACGGATCTCTACGGGAATCGATTCTCAGATTCGTATAAGCCCTGGCTGAGGCTATATAATTCACCAATATCAATAGAAAGTGCCATTTCATCTCAACAAACTGATGTCAAATATTCTTTTACCTAGTGATGGGATAAATTATAGCCCTGGATGTGCCCCCCAAACCTCCCTGTATGCAGTTTTTCTTAAAACAAGAGGCCCCAGGGGGCCTGAGGGTGCCCACATGACATGGTAGCCTAAATATCAACCCAGAGAATTGATTTCAACAAGTTGCATCTACTCCTCCTAAGAAAAGCTGATACCAAATATCCAAAGATTCTGACAAGTGGATCTAAAAAAATGATTTTTAAAGAATATTCCTCATACTGAACTGAGTTATAATTCTGGGCTCCCACAGGGAGCCCATATATGAACCCAGGGACTTGGCTTTAACAAACTTGAATCTCACCCCCTTAAGGATGCCGCACACCAAATATCAAAACATTCTGACTGCTGAATCTGAAGAAGAAGATTTTTAAAGAAAATTCCTCATTTTGAACTAAGTTACAATTTGAGCTCCCACAGTGAGCCCAAACATGGACCTAGGGACATGGCTTGAACAAACTTGAATCTTGCCTCCTAAGGATGCTGCATAAAAAATATCAAAAGCATTCATCTGCTGGATCTGAAGAAGATTTTTTAAGAAAATTCCTCATTTCGAACTAAGTTACAATTCAAGCTCCCACAGTGAGCCCAAATATGGACCTAGGGACATAACTTGAACAAACTTGAATCTCACCCCCCTAAGGATGCTGCATACCAAATATCAAAACATTCTGACCGTTGGATCTGAAGAAGATTTTTAAAGAAAATTCGTCATTTTGAACTAAGTTATAATTCGGGTTACCACAGTGAGCCCAAATATGAACCCGGGGACTTGGCTTGAACAACTTGAATCTCACCCCCCTAAGCATGCTGCATACCCAATATCAAAAGATTCTGCTGCTGGATCTTGAGAAGAAGATTTTCAAAGACATTTGCCTGAAATGCACTAAGTTCAAATTTGGGCTCCTATACTGAGCCCAAATATGAACCCAGTGGGCCGATTTGAACAAACTTGAATCAGATCCACCCCACAATGTTGCATATCAAATATCAAAAGATTCTGCCTGTTGGATCTGGAGAAGAAGATTTTTAAAGAAATTTGCCTGAAATGCTTCTATAGTGAGCCCAAATATGAATCCAGGGGGCCGATTTGAACAAATTTGAATCAGATCCACCCTACAATGTTGCATACCAAATATCAAAAGATTCTGCCAACTGAATCTGGTGAAGAAGATTTTTTAAGAAATTTGCCTGAAATGCACTAAGTTTGAATTCGGGCTCCTATACTGAGCCCAAATATAAACCCAGGGGGCGGATTTGAACAAACTCGAATCAGATCCACCCTACAATGTTGCATACCAAATATCAAAAGATTCTGCCTGCTGAATCTAGAGAAGAAGATTTTTTAATGTTTTTCCCATTGCCTACAGTGTTAAAAAGTGTTTTCAAAGTCCCGAAACTGTACCCTATGATAAAACCGATAGCAATATTTTTCGACCAATCCTTTCTGTTGGTCCTAAGGAAGCCTCACACCAAATAAAAATTCTCAGTGCCATGCAGTTTTGGAGATATGGCGTTTTACTTTTTTTCTATTTTTAGCTCCTGTGGTTCCCACGGGGCTACAGAAAAAGAAAATTCGGCATAAATTAGGTACTTATGACCCAATAAGCCCTCACATAAAATTTGATTCAAACCAGCCTCTCGGTTCGGAAAATAGAAATTTTTGGCGGGCCAACAATTTTGTCCCTCCCATAACAACGCCAAATTTAGCCCATCAAACTTCTCTTAAAGAAATCCAAGTCTACACCTTAAAAGGAAGCTGCATACCATATATCAAGTCTCTGCTACTACTGGTTGATGAGAAGAAGATTTTGGTGCCCCTTGGGGGCATGGCACCACCCAGGAGAAGGGGGCAACTTCATTTGAACAAATCTGAATTGGCATTAGGTAATAAACATTTACCCAACATTTGAATAATGTAAAGTTAACACCGGAAGGACGGCGGACAGAATGTGATCAGTAAAGCTGCCACTGAGCTTCGCTCAGGTGAGCTAAAAAACTATATTAATTTTTTAATAAATTGATGGTGACATGAATTTCCCATTATTTTTTAATCACATTCTTTCTTCTGAACACATTTCCCATTGTGTTTGATATTTTGCAATCTCTGCAAGAAAAAGCCTAAGTTTTCTCAGTTAAGGCACCTCAAGTCATAAAACAGTGAATTTTTCCAACAGAATGATCAGTACCTGCTACTGTGGTGTCTCATGACACTGTTAAAATTCCAAAAATCACCAAATTTTGATTCATTAGTGCTGTGCTGTGCTTGTGCTGCAAATATCCACAAGTGCACTTTCACTATTTTGGTTTTAATCCCCACAGGCATGCATTCTGTCAAAGGGAGTGAAATTGTAGAAAATATGTTCACAAAGAGGACAAGTTGCAGTCGCTGTGGACAGGTTGTAATACACGCGTGGACAGTGATGTCCACTCGTGCGTTTACCAGTCAATAAAAATCATCATCTATAAAATTTTAATTGAAGCACGGGGTTGTACCTGGTGCTTCATTATTTATTAAATTTATGATGATTATACCTATAGTTAGTGTTTGGCATCAAATATTATTGTATCCGTGGAAATATTGCCCATCCATGGAAAGTGAGCAGTACACAGCCACTGTACTGTATTTGTTTCAAGTATATAATATACTCTTTGATGTTTAATATATTTGTGATAGGCTGGGTCCAAAGTACTCAGTACTTGTAGTACTCGAGTACCACTTTTTTGATAAAATACTCAATACTTGCCAGCCCAGATTTGTGTGTGTGTGTGTGGGGGGGGGGGGGGGGGGCAAAAAAACATTTCATCTGAAGGACAGACAGACATGCAGTAACAAATTTGGGAAGCCTACATAAAAGTAGTGACTAACTTAAAATGAAAAATATAGATAGAAGAGCCAGGGCAATGTTGTCAAACAAAAAACAAACAAGAGCCCCCAGAGGGCCTGATGGCATTCACCTGACATGGTAGCCTAAATATCAACCCAGGGAATTTATTTGAACATTTAGTTGCATCTGCCCCTTATAAGAAAAGCTTATACAAAATATCAAAAGATTCTGACCGGTGGATCTCAAAAAAAAAAAGGATTTTTAAAGAATATTCCTCATACTGAACTAAGTTATAATTCAGGCTCCCACAGAGAGCCCAAATATGAACCCAAGGACTTGGCTTGAACAAATTTGAATCTCACATCCCTGCGGATGCTACTATATTCCAATATCAAAAGATTCTGACTACTGGATTTTAAAGAATATTCCTCTTATTGAACTAAGTTGTAATTTGGATTCCCACAGGGAGCCCAAATTTGAACCTGGGGACTTGGCTCGAACAAACTTGAATCTCTCCCCTCTAAGGATGCAGCATCCCAAATATCAAAATATTCTGAAGAGGATCAAAAGAAGATTTTTAAAAAATATTCCTCATATTGCACTAATCTAATCATAGAGAGTCCAAATATGGACCCAGGGATTTGATTTCAACAAACATGTGAATAAATCTTCCAAAGATGTTATATGCAAAATATGAAAGCCTTTGGAGCAGTGGTATGGGAGAAGAAGATTCTTTAATGTTTTTCCCATTACTAAAATGATGACTCCGCATAAGTCCTGGAAAACTTCCCTATGATAAAACTGATGGCAATTTTTTTTTTACCATTCTTTTCGGCTGTTCGTAAGGAAGCTTCACACAAAATAAAAATTCTCAGTGCCGTGTAGTTTTTAAGACATGGACGTTTTAATTTTTTTCTATATTTAGATCCTGCAGTTCCCACAAGGGCAACCGGAAAATGTTTTGGCATAAATTTGGTACTTACATGTACAACCCAATAAGCCCATCATATCAAATTTGCTTCAAATCAGCCTCTCAATTTGGAAAATAGAAATTTTGGTACAATTCGGGCTCCTACAGGAAGCCCAAATATGAACCCTGGGACTTGGCTTTAACAAACTTATATCTCACCTCCCTAAGGATACTGTATATATCAAAATATTCTGACTGCTGAATGTGAAGAATACTTTTGAAGAATATTCCTCATTTTGAACTAAGTTATAATTCAGGCTCCCACAGTGAGCCCAAATATGGACCCAGGGACTTGGCGTAAACAAATTTGAATCCCCCCCACCCCTCCCCCTGTAAGGATGCTGCACACCAAACATCAAAACAGTCCGACTACTGGATCTGAAAAAGTCTTTTAAAGCAAATTCCTCATTTTGAACTAAATTATAATTCAGGCTCCCACAGTGAGTCAGGGTTTCACAAATATATTTTTGTGGGATCCATTTCCAACATGTGTCTTAATCACATGAATTATGCTTATTTATCTTCAAATACATAGATTGTTAGATTGTTGAACCACCACATCAAAGGCTATTGCAGTAATCATGTTTATAGAAATTAATTAGATCTGATACGGTTAACCGATTAATCGACTAACCAATGATCAATATCTTGAATGATAAAAAAAAATAGGCCGATGAAATCGTCAGATGTGTACCCATACGCGCAACTAGTAGAAAGCTGTATGACGGAGGGCCACCACGGATGCCGACATTATGTACACCATACAAGGTATGGGTACATATAGAAATGGATTGGAGGAGTGTCTAATTTGACGGATAAAGGGTTAATATCTCCGGATCAAATTATCAGATTTACATAAAAAAAAACTATACAGCACAGCACACCAGTAACCTGAATAAATATATAAAGTAACATGACAATCGGATTGATCTTTTTGGAGTTATCTCATGCCAAAGGGATTGGAGGAATTTTCAATTTGAAGGATAAAGGGTTAATATCTCAGGATTAAATTATCAGATTTACACCAAAAACTATACAGCTCAGCACATCAGTAACCTGAACAAAAATTTAAAGTAACTTGACAATCCAAGCAATATTTTTCAAGTTATCGAATGCCAAAGGGATTGGAGGAATTTTCAATTTGAAGGATAAAGGGTTAATATCTTGGGATCAAATTATCAGATTAACACTAAAAACTATACAGCTCGGTACATCAGTAACCTGAACACAAATATAAAGTAACTTGACAATCCAAGCAATATTTTTCAAGTTATTGAATGCCAAAGGGATTGGAGGAATTTTCAATTTGAAGGATAAAGGGTTAATATCTCAGGATTAAATTATCAGATTTACACCAAAAACTATACACCTCGACACATCAGTAACCTGAACAAAAATATAAAGTAACTTGACAATCCAAGCAATATTTTTCAAGTTATCGAATGCCAAAGGGATTGGAGGAATTTTCAATTTGAAAGATAAAGGGTTAATATCTCAGGATTAAATTATCAGATTTACACCAAAAACTATACAGCTCGGCACATCAGTAACCTGAATAAAAATGTAAAGTAACCTGACAATCCAAGCAATATTTTTCAAGTTATCGAATGCCAAAGGGATTGGAGGAATTTTCAATTTGAAGGATAAAGGGTTAATATCTTGGGATCAAATTATCAGATTAACACCAAAAACTATACAGCTCAGCACATCAGTAACCTGAACACAATTGAAAAGTAACTTGACAATCCAAGCAATATTTTTCAAGTTATCAAATCCCAAAGAATTGGAGGAATTTTCAATTTGAAGGATAAAGGGTTAATATCTCAGGATTAAAATAACAGATTAACACTAAAAACTAGACAGCTCGGTACATCAGTAACCTGAACACAAATATAAAGTAACTTGACAATCCAAGCAATATTTTTCAAGTTATCGAATGCCAAAGGGATTGGAGGAATTTTCAATTTGAAGGATAGTAACTAGACAATCCAAGCAATAATTTTCAAGTTATCGAATGCCAAAGGGATTGGAGGAATTTCCAATTTGAAGGATAAAGGGTTAATATCTCAGGATCAAATTATCCGATTTACACCAAAAACTATACAGCTCGGCACATCAGTAACCTGAACACAAATATAAAGTAACTTGACAATCCAAGCAATATTTTTCAAGTTATCGAATGCCAAAGAAATGGATACGGACGCCGGATGGACAGACGGACGGACATTCTAATAAATGGGTACTTAGGTGACTATTTTTACGGGACTACAATAAAATGCATGTCCATTATACTAAAACAAGTGATTTGGGGAAAAATTTTTGGGGTGGTAGCAAACCCTGACCCTACCCTTTACTGACCCTAACCCTACACCCCCACCCTCTATTCTAAACCCCACCCTAGACTAATGAAAATGGCTATTTTTTTAGGGTACATTATCATAAAATGCATGTCCATTCTATTAAAACAACTTTTTGGGAAAAAATTTTTTGGGGTAGTAGCAAACCCTAACCTTTACTGACCCTAACCCCACCCCACCCCAACTCTAAACCCCACCCTAGAAAATTGGGATTTACTTGTGGGACTAGCCACCTAAATCGCGGTAGTCACCTAACCCCCGTTTATACCGAAAATTAGCCCCCCTAAGTAGTCATTTATGAGTGCGGATGAACGGACAGACGGACGGACGGACAAAGGATGGACGAATGACGGATGGTCACCCCGGATGCCGGCATTCTGTGTACCATACATAGTACGGGTACACATAAAAAGTAATTGATCAGTTAACCGTTACTTTTGAAGTACGGTACTATATGGCAGGGTATTTGATGGCTGGATTCACATCGCAAAATGCTACACAAAAATGTCCAATTGCTAACCATTTTTCTTTCATATTGGGTAAGCTAAAATTCACTATTTATCATCACTTTTTGAAACCAAGATGGAAACTGCTAATCAAATTTTTAAAAACAAAAAATACCCTGTATGGGTTAACTATGGAACAAACTTGCTCCAAAACAGGCAAGCATTGTTACACTGGCTCACATCAATTGCATGAGACAGAGAAATGCATGCCAGTTACGTGCCAAAATACTTGTTCACTTGCATGATGATTATACTGTATCAGCTAAAAACGGTCATTCTCAACCCTTCACCAAATGCAGGTAGAAGACGATACTTGCACAAGAAATTCTTGAATTACTAAAGATTTTCAATGTTTGTCTCAAAAACATAGCTTATGACCCCCCCCCCCCCCCCCTTATTGGAACAAGCTCAATGAGCTTGTTCCAATGAGGGGTCATAAAATATGTTTTAAGACAAAAATTGAAAATATAAAATTTGAATGGACATGTTTGTATATGGCGCTGCCCGGTTTTGTCCATTATGCTGAGTAAAGTTTTAATTATATAAATGGTCAATGGTACAGCAATTATTCAGCTACCTATTGGGGCAAGTGATTAATCAGTTAACCAAGGTTAACCCATGCGATTAATCAATCACGAAAACCCTTTAATCGTTTCAGCTCTAAAATTAATTTAATTTTATTAAATTTTATCTGATGAAAAAATGCTTATATTTTGGGGGGAATGGTAAATATGGATCTTCTTAACAAGCATTTGCAAGAACATCACAGGAATGAAATCACCGTTCTCGCAATTTGCGAAACACTGGTGAGCAAAAATGTAGGCTTGGCTTGAAGAAACTTAAATCTCACCCGCCTAATGATGGTGCATAGCAAATATCAAAAGATTCTGATTGGTGGGTCTGAAGAAAAAGATTTTTAAAGAATATTCTTCATACTGCACTAATTTCAACATTTGGACTCCCATAGAGAGCCCAAATATGGACCCAGGGATCTGATTTCAATAAACGTGTAAAAAAATCTTCCAAAGATGGTATATGTGAAATTTGAAAGGTTTTGGAAAATGAATTGGGTGAAGAAGAGTCTTAAATGCTTTCTCCATTACCCACAGTGTTACAGAATGCTGACTAAGCATTTTTTCAAAGTCCCGAAAAAGTACTCCATGACAGACCTGACAGAAATTTGCTTATACCATTCCATTCTGTTGGTCCCAAGGAAGCTTCACACCAAATAAGAATTCTCAGTGCCATGTAGTTTTGGAGATATGTGCGTTTTGAATTTTGTTCTATTTTTAGCTCCTGCGGTTCCCATGGGGGGATGGGAAAATATTTTGGGGCATAAATTAATTACTTATGATCAAATAAACCCACAAATTAAATTTGGTTCAAATCAGCCTCTTGGTTCGAAAAACAGAAATTTTGGGCGGGGCGAAAATACTTGCCCTCCAATAATGAAGGCAAATAAAGACCCACAAACTTCTCTTGAACACAACTGAGTCTACACCTCAAAAGGAAGCAGCACACCACATATCAAATCTCTGCTACTCCTGGTTCACGAGAAGATTTTTTAAGATTTAGGCAAAATTTTTGGGCATGGCCCTACTGAGGGCCAGGGCAACTTGATTTAAACAAAATCAAAATGCAATGTCATGACAAACAAGCATCTCAAATTTCACCTAATGATTAATCGGTTCAGCAGTTTTGGAGAAGACGCAAGCACCAAGTTCACGGACGACGGACGGCGAGTGATCAATACACCTCACCCTGACTGAAAGTCAGGTGAGCTAAAAACTCAGTGGACCATGAGTGCTGCAGTTGGGCGAGATGCTTGGTTCAAGGAGAGAAGAAACTTGTAGCTGCTGGCTTTCGAAAGTGTTGTTAAAACCCAATAAATAAATAAACAAGAGGCCCCACAGGGCCTGAAGCGCTCACCTTGAACAGAACATGATAAAAACAGAGAACAGAACACGATATAAGAGTCCAAGAATGAATCTACATTAAGCAATCCATCTCCATAGGATACACTGCATATCTTTGAGCCCCTCAGGAGTGACAAAAACAGTCCAAGCATCATGCCTTTTCTTTAGTTGATCATGATGTAAAATGTGGAGCTCCCCTCTCAATCCCCTTGATACAACCTATGTAGATTACTCTTCACCTCTAGAGGGTACTGAATAAAAATTGTCTAATTCTTCAGCTACTGGCCAATTCTGGCTCCTATAGGGAGCTCAAATATCAACCCAGGCACTCGATTTGAACAATGTTGAATCTGATCTCCTTAGAGATGCTGTATACCAAATATGAAAGCATTCTGACTGGTGGATCTGAAGAACAAAATTTTAAAGAAATTTCCTCATACATGTATTGCACTGAGTTCAAATTTGGGCTACCATAGCGAGCCCAAAATGTGAATCTCCCCCCCCCCCTCCCCCCTTAGAGATGTTGTATACCAATACGAAAGCATTCTGACTGGTGGATCTGGAGAAAAAGATTTTTACAAAAACTTCCCCATATAGCCCTAACTTAAAATTTGGACTACCAAAGGAAGCCCAAATATTAACATATGGACTTGGTTTGAACAATCTTGAATCTGACCATCATAACAATGAGGGTACCAAACCTAAAAAAAATTCTGACTCATGGTTCTGAAGAAGATTTTTAAAGAAAATTCTCCATAAAATTTGGGCTCCTGCATTGAGTCCAATTATGAATGAATGGGCTTCATTTTAACAAACTTGTATCTGACCCCTCTATGGATGCTGTACACCAAATATCAAAAGATTCTGAACACTGGTTCTTGAGAAAAGATTTTCTAAAATGTTTGCAAAAATGCTGCGCCAACATTATTCTGATGCCCTCTGCAGAACTCTCATAGAACAACAGAGGGCATTTTTTTACCATTCAATTCTGCTGGTCCTAAGGATGCTTCATACCATAACAGTTCTCTGTTCCATGTGGTTTGGGAAACATGGGAGTTTGAAAACATTTCTATTTTTCACTCCTGGGGTTCCCATGGGGATGCTGGGTTTTTTTTGCATGAGGCAAGTATTTATGACCCAATATTACCACATACTGAATTTCATTCAAATCGGACCATCGGTTCGGAAAATGGAAATTTTGGGTAGTACCAAAAATCTAACCACTGCCATTATAAAGCCAAACAATGCTTCACAAAGTACGTTTGAACACACGTGATTCTACATCTCAAAAGGCAGTTCCATAACGAATATCAAGTCACTGTACCCACTGGTTCATAAGATTTTAAAAATATTTTGGGAGCATTTTACCCCACCCCGTCCCTATGGGGCTGGGCATGTATTACAAAAATGTAATACCCCTTTGGTACCATTACTCACTCAAACTTTAACTTGAATTGACCAAAACATGGTGTTGATGGATGACAGACGGATGGACAATGGACGGAGAGTGATTAGATATGCCCTGCTTGACTTTGTCGAAGTGAGTTAAAAAAAAAAAATTAAATGGTTCATGTCCGATATTTTACCCACGTTATTAAAATTGATAAATTTGTCACTGGAGTGCAACAAGGTTTATGCTATATATAGCATTGCAAAGCCTTGCACTCAAGCGATGGAATACTCCGAATACACCGCCACCCATGCTATTATGTAGATTATCAGGCCTAAAACAAACCAAAAACATGAACTTATGCATGAATATTATTACAATGAATACGCTGTCTTACACATAGGAATACCACACAATCCAGTGTAGACTGATTTCAAAAAGTCCTCCGTAGTGGAAGGGCAATTTTAACAAACATACAGGCCCAAATACGCTCCATACACAGTGTAAAAATTCCACAAAATTAATAAACATTCCTATATGTTTAATAGGAATTAGGAGTATTGTAATTAAAAGTCAATTGTGTGGTTGTTTATAAACTTATATTACTTTGTTATCAGGTGTTAAAAAATATTAATATTTGTAAACACACCCACCCATTTAGATTAGTCCCTGCTCATAGCAGTGACACAGACATACAGTACAGTTGCTGATCATAATCCTTGCATGGGCAGTGCATGATGTCCATGCATGTTTTTTCCAGGTAATAGAAAATCATCATCAATAAAATTTTAATTAATGAAGCACTGAAGTGTATCCTGTGGTTCATTAATTAAATTTTTGCTGATTATTGCTGTAAACAATGTTTGAAAACTAATATCATTGCATCCGCAGAAATATTGCCCATCCACGGAAAGTGACCAGTCCAAGACAGCACAGAGTCAAGGTAATTGTGTTTTACTGTCTTTAATTTCAAATTTTGTTTGTTTTTTTTTTTTTGGGGGGGGGGGGGGGGGGGGTGCACCAGACCCCCTCCACTGATGAGAGGGACACACACCCTCTTGTCTTCACTCCTATCTCACTGCTATGTGGCTCAGGTGATTCTGTGCATCATATTCTTTATGACTCCCACTAGATACATGTATTACTCTTGCCCCTACATGTAACTTAGATATCCTGGCTAAGCACCAGTATAATGGTAAACTAACATCAAATTGTGTGCTTATGTACATGTACAGTAGCTAACATATTGGAATAGTATAATGTGCTTTGTCAGAAACTTGATCAAGTATTGATGACAAACAACAATTTATCTTATCTTATCCTGGTGCCAGTAATAAATAGTGCAAAAAATTCCACAACTTTTTACAATGTTTATTACTGGCACCAGGTTTTTTCAGCTATTAGCTAACATAAAATTGTGCGCTTCATGAAAATTATTTTGTTACTACCTGTTAAAAATTACTGTTTCTTGTTTTGCTCTTTTAGAAAAAGAAATCACTCCTTTTCTGGGAGGCAGACTAAACACCGAGGTGAACTGAGGGATACCAAGGAGAATGAAAACAGGAGAGAAACGGGTATGAGGTGGTGTGTTCTTTTTATTATTTATTTATTGGTGTTTAAAGTCACATTTATCTGCACAACAGCTTATTGTGACCATGGCAGTTTATGGATGGAGGAAACTAGAGTACCCCAGGAGAACCACTGAGCATACTACACAAGCACGGTTAGCCTTGTTCGAAGACAGGTGCACCAAGAACATGCAGTATGCCTTAGTACACAGCATATCTTGCCCCCACATGGGTAGTGGGGGTGAAGTGTCTTGCCCAAGGACACAAAGCTGATGCCGCAGGTGGGATTCGAACCGAGGATCTCTCAGCTTGCAGTCTGCACCTCTACCAACTGAGCTAATGCACCCCTGATGGTGTATTCTGATTATGTAAATAGATTTAAGCAGTACTAGCTAGTATGTGATTGGTTTTAATGCCATATTTGAGAATTATGGGTGCTGAAGTTATAAGAGTGCGCTGAAAAATCTTCCCTTTGGTATTTAGTAGGTAGCTTGGTAATGGTAAAGTGACTTCCCCTCAGTAAGCAACAGTGTGAAAGCTGGCAGCCATCTTTAATATCGGGCCGAACCTAAAAACACTCGTTCTCATCCCAAGGTGACAACAAAGGTACCCAAGAAGTTTCATGAAGATCGGTTCATAAATAATGTACAGCCTCCAGCTTTAGCATATTGACATGTGCACTTACAGTGTATATGTAGCACTGAATAAATCAAAGTTCATCTAATTTGCATAATTTCTGTACAAGAAAAAAACCTGTATTTTATGTAATGTATTCCATGTTACTAAACAATCATACACAAATTTATTCAAATCAGAACTTTCATACAGAAGTTCTGTACAAAAAATTGATTGCAGTAATTTCAGTACAAAATAGTTGCCGGCGGCCATCTAGAATTTTGGACCCCTCCCCAAAAACACTCATTCTCACCCCATGGTGATAACAAAGGTACCCAAGAAATTTCGTAAAGATTGATTCATAAATATGACCTCTAGCCCAAGTTGTATAGAAGTTCTGTACAAAAAACTGATTGTACCTAATTTCAGTACAAAATGGCCACTGGTAGCCATCTTGAATTTTGGACTGCACCCAAAAACACTCATTCTCATCCCAAGGTGATAACAAAGGTACCCTAGAAGTTTCATGAACATCAGTTCATAAATACAGCCTAGCCCAAGCCGCATTGACATGTGCACTTACTGGGTATACATGTAAGTAGCACTGAATAAATTAAAGTTCATCTAATTTGCATAATTTCAGCACGAGAAAAAAAACGGTATTATATGTGATGTACTCCATGTTACTAAACATTCATAGAAAAAATTATTCAAATCAGAACTTTCATACAGAAGTTCTGTACAAAAATGGCGATTGCACTAATTTCTGTACAAAATGGCTGCTGGAGGCCATCTTGAATTTTGGACCGCACCCAAAAACACTTGTTCTCGCCCCACGTGATAACAAAGGTACTCAAGAAGTTTAGTAAAGATCGGTTCACCAATACACCCTCTAGCCCGAACCGTATTGAATTGTTGTTCCCGAACAGGCGGACAATGGGCCATGACATAACCTTAAATTTGACTTTGTCAAAGTTGAGCTAAAAATGGGGAGTATCCAGAGTATCACAAAACAAAAACCTATTTGTAAAGGACTCCCCCTTTCAAGGACAATGGGACAGCGTTGGCATTCACCACCATGCTGCCTTGAGGCTGCATTTTGAATTCCTGTGGTTGTTGTTCTTATGAAATATTATTTTATTATTATCAGTTATGGTACAAATACGGTACCGAGAGCACACTTTCAGGAACCGCTGATGTCTAATGGCGACTGTGTGTCAGTGCGTGAGGTGCACACATACTTTTGGGGTTCTATACACCACATCCTTCATTTTGCAATATAATTTGTGTAAATTTATTTGGAATTTATAGAATTTCAGACTTGTAAATTTCATAGTATTGTTTTTGTCTTAGTTATGGTGCTTTATAAGTAATGGGCAATTTAGTTTGAAAAAAAAGGGGTTCATGAAGATTCAGCCCTCATACTTTTTCAGAGAATATTCGGTCCCCAATTTCATTCATGCCGCCACCCCTCTCTCCTATTAACCCATATAATGAACATCCCAAAAGACATTTTAATATCTAGATATTTATGCTTGTTCGCAACTTATTATGGACAGAAATGGACACAGATACAAGGTAATTGTGTTTTACTGTCTTGAATTTTTTTTTTTTTTTGGGGGGGAGAGGTGCACCCGACCCCTCCACTGATGAGAGGGTCACACACCCTCTTGTCCTCACCCCTATCTCACTGCTATGTGGCTCAGGTGATTCTGTGCATCATATTCTTTATTACCCCGCCACACTCCCACTAGATATTACTCTTGCCCCTACATGTAACTAAGATATCCTGGCTAAGCACCAGTATAATGGTAAACCAACATCAAATTGTGTGCTTATGTCCAGTAGCTGACATATTGGAATAGTATAATGTGCTTTGTCAGAAACTTGATCAAGTATTGATGACAAACAACAATTTTCATTACCAGTACCTGGTGCCAGTAATAAAATAAGATTTGCAAATATCACCCTGCGTTTTATCAGCTATTAACTAACATAAAATTGTGCGCTTCATGAAAATTATTTCGTTACTACCTGTTAAAAATTACTTCTTGTTTTGCTCTTTTAGAAAAAGAAATCACTCCTTTTCTGGCAGGCATACTAAACACCGAGGCAAACCGAGGAATACCAAGGTGAATAAAAACAGGAGAGAAACGGGTATGAGGTGGTGTGTACTTTTTATTTATTTATTGGTGTTTAAGGTCACATTTATCTGCACAACAGCTTATTGAGACCATGGCAGTTTTATGGATGGAGGAAACTAGAGTACCCCAGGAGAACCACTAAGCAATGGCAAGCAACTGTGAGCTCCCCAACATACTACACAAGCAGGGTTAGCCTTGTTCGAAGACAGGTGCACCAAGAACATGCAGTATGCCTTAGTACACAGCATACCTTGCCCCCACATGGGTAGTGGGGGTGAAGTGTCTTGCCCAAGGACACAAAGCTGTTGCCGCAGGTGGGATTCGAACCGAGGATCTCTCGGCTTGCAGTCTGCACCTCTACCTACTGAGCTAATGCATCCCTGATGGTGTATTCTGAGTATGTAAATAGATTTAAGCAGTACTAGTATGTGATTGGTTTTAATGCCATATTTGAGAATTATGGGTGCTGAAGTAATAAGAGTGCGCTGAAAAATCTTCCCTTTGGTATTTAGTAGGTAGCTTGGTAATGGTAAAGTGACTTCACCTCAGTAAGCAACAGTGTGAAAGCTGGCAGCCATCTTTAATATCGGGCCGCACCCAAAAACACTTGTTCTCATCCCAAGGTGATAACAAAGGTACCCAAGAAGTTTCATGAAGATTGGTTCATAAATACAGCCTCCAGCCTTAGCATATTGACATGTGCACTTACAGTGTATAAGTAGCACTGAATAAATCAAAGGTCATCTAATTTGCATAATTTCTGCAAGAGAAAAAAACCTGTATTATACCGTATTTTTTGTGATGTATTCCATGTTACTAAACATTCAATCAAAAATTTATTCAAATCAGAACTTTCATGCAGAAGTTCTGTACAAAAAACTGATTGCACTAACTTTGGTACAAAATGGTTGCTAGTGGCCACCTTGAATTTCGAACTGCACCCAAAAACACTCGCTCTCATCCCACGGTGATAACAAAGGTACCCAAGACGTTTCGTAAAGATCGGTTCATAAATACGGCCTCTAGCCTGAGCCGTATAGAAGTTGTGTACAAAAAACTGATTGTACCTAATTTTGGTACAAAATGGCCACTGGCAGCCATCTTGAATTTTGGATCGCACCCCAAAACACTCGTTCTCGTCCCTAGGTGATAAAAAAGGTACCCAAGAAGCTTGGTGAAGATCGGTTCATAAATACAGCCCCTAGCCTGAGCCGTATTGACATGTGAACTTACTGAGTATAAGTAGCACTGAATAAATCAATGTTCGTCTAATTTGCATAATTTCTGTACAAGAAAAAATCCTGTATTTTTGTGATGTATTCCATGTTACTAAACAATCATACACAAATTTATTCAAATCAGAACTTTCATACAGAAGTTCTGTACAAAAAAACTGATTGCAGTAATCTCAGTACAAAATAGCTGCCGGCGGCCATCGAGAATTTTGGACTCCCCCCAAAAACACTCATTCTAACCCCATGGTGATAACAAAGGTACCCAAGAAATTTTGTAAAATCGGTACATAAATACGGCCTCTAGACCAAGTTGTATAGAAGTTCTGTACAAAAAACTGATTGTACCTAATTTCAGTACAAAATGGCCTCTGGTAGCCATCTTGAATTTTGGGCTGCACCCAAAAACACTCATTCTCATCCCAAGGTGAAAACAAAGATACTCAAGAGGATTCATGAAGATCAGTTCATAAATACAGCCTAGCCGAGCTGTATTGACATGTGCACTCTCTGGGTATACATGTAAGTAGCACTGAATAAATTAAAGTTCATCTAATTTCCATAATTTCAGCATGAGAAAAAACCCTTTATTATATGTGATGTACTCCATGTTACTAAACATTCATACAAAAATTTATTCAAATCAGAACTTTCATACATAAGTTCTGAACAAAAAACTGATTGCACTAATTTCTGTACAAAATGGCTGCTGAAGGCCATCTTGCATTTTGGACCGCCCCCAAAAACACTCGTCCCATGGTGATAACAAAGGTACCCAAGAAGTTTCGTAAAGATCGGTTCATAAATAAATCCTCTAGCCCGAGCCGTATTGAATTGTTGTTCCCAAACAGACGGACAATGGGCTATGACATAACCTTAAATATGACTATGTCAAAGCTGAGCTAAAAATGGGGAGTATCCAGAGTATCACAAAACAAAAACCTATTTGTAAAGGACTCCCCCTCTCAAGGACAGTCAGACAGCATTGGCATTCACCACCATGCTGCCCTGAGGCTGCATTTTGAATTCCTGTGTTTGTTGTTCTTATGAAATATTATTTTATTATTATCAGTTATGGTACAAATATGGTACCGATAGCACACTTTCAGGAACCGTTGATGTCTGATAGCGACTGTGTGTCAGTGTGTGAGGTGCACACATACTTTTGGGGTTCTATACACCACATCCTTTATTTTGCTATATAATTTGTGTAAATTTATTTGCAATTTATAGAATTTCAGACTTGGAAATTTCATAGTATTGTTTTTGCCTTAGTTATGGTGCTTTATAAGTAATGGGCAATTAAGTTTGAAAAAAGGGGTTCATGAAGATTCAGTCACAGAAAGATTCAGCCCTCATACTTTTTCTGAGAATATTCGGTCTCAGTCGTGGTCGCATGTCATCACCTCTGCGGTCAAATCCTCACAGAATTTTTTTTTTTAAATATTCTATGCATTTTTTCTATTGTTTTATTTTAAGGATTTATGATTACTAATTATGACAAAATTACAAGTGGGATATGAGACAAATGAAGCTGGAACTAAAAAAAAAATAGGGATCTGCGAATCACAAATTTCTTTTCGAATTGAATCTCGAATCGAATCATGTCTGTGATATCGACATCGAATTGAATCCCAAATCGAATCTTAAAAGACAAGTTATTTCATATTGCATCAAACGGAAGTTACGGAACACTGTGATAACCCTTATGCGACGGAGTGAACACCTTAAACACCAATAACTAAATATTCTCTGTAGCACCGTCGCTGAAACAGCTAGGCCTATTGTCCATAGTTTTAGTTTTTGAAGGCCTAACTTGTTACTATTCACGTTCTTAAGAACGTGAATAGTAACAAGTTAAGCCTTCAAAAACCAAAACTATGGATAATGTTCTGGGCCAAATTCACACCTTATCTAACAATTAAACATTGTCAATTACTCAAAGAAATAGGAATTGAGCCTACATGAATGAATTTTCTAATGACAGTTTTATCCTATTTTTGTTGGAAATGTAACAAATTGAAGTTAGTATGAGAGATTCGAAAAAATCGAATCCTGAGACTGATTCGGGATCGATCTCGAAGCATACGTATGGTATCGATATCGAATCGAATCTCGAATATTCGCAGGACCCTAAAAAAAAGCCTTCCCAAAACAAGCTGAGAGGTTCTCAGCTCGAATCCCAATTGTGGCAACTGAAATAAGGTGTACTGCACATCGATGATGCACTTGTCTTCAACCAATGCTAACCCTGCTTGCTTGGAGTAACAATGTTGAGAAGCCTGACAGTTGCTTGTCACTGTTGCTCAGTGGGTCTCTCCGGGTGCTCTGGCTGGGTTCCTTCCCCATTAAAACTGTTAGGTGGCCCTGGCTGTAAAAACTGTTGTTAAACCCAATAAATAAAGAAATCAAATTTGCTGAATCCAAGACCTTTGAATGATGGTTTTGATTGGGGTATGTGTGGGGGGCAAGGGGGGGGGGGGGGGGGTGGTTATACAGTGGTGCCCACTTAATTGGATATATCTTAATTGCATATCCCTGTTAATAGAATGTAATTTCCCAACACAAAACCATTTACCATGCCTCCAGTACAAATTTGACCTGGTAATTGAATATAGGTTATAGAGTAATCTCCTGTTAATTGAATAAAAAATCTTGTAACATGTTGAGAAATTGCCCTGACTCTTCCCAGCTTTCCTTTGTTATAGACCAATTTGGCCTCAGTACATTCAATACAGGCATTTAATATATTATATCTTGTTTGACAGAGCTCATGGAGCTCTGTCAAACAAAATATAATAGAATAAATGCTAAGTTTATCTCTGGAATACAGGAAAGTGACACAATCCCTGTTAATTGAATACTCCTGCTAACTGAATAATGTTATTGGCAAAGTGGCTCTTCAATTAACAGGGTTCCACTGTACAGCAAACTGAGCAAAAATAAATATCACAAACTAATAATGAAACTATGTACTTGTGAAATGTTCATGTGGCCATTCTACAACATGTTTTAGCTGGTACTATACAGTTTTGAAGGTTAAAGGGCTCAGTAGTTAGAGGTGTAGGCTGCAAGCCAAAGGGTCCTCTATCAAATCCCACCTGCGGCAACCACTTTGTTTCCTTGGGCAATACACTTCATTCCCATTGCCCACGTAGTGCCATTGCGTACCAAGGCATACTGCATGTCAATCGTACACTTGTCTTCAACCAATGCTAACCCAGCTTGTGTGCTGTTTGTATGTTAGATGTTTGTAATTGCTCAATGGTTCTCTCTGGCTTTTCCCATCTGTAAAACTGTCCGACATGAAGTGACCCTGGCTATCAAAGTGTCATTAAACCCCAATAAATAAATCAATAAGAATCATGTGTCCCTATTCTGGAGAACAGTTCGGGGCAAATTGCCAAAGGATGGTTTGGGTTAGATTAGTATCCAGTTTGGGTGAAATTGTTGGAGGACAGTTTGGATGCAATTCTCATGAATTCCAGTCACTTTGGCCCCAAGTCATTTCGGTCCCAGTCATTACGGCCGCAGGTCAATTCAGCCCCAATATACCAGGTCATTTCGGCCTCTTTAAATATTTTCAAATATTGTTTGAATTTTAACATTTTTCTATTTAATTTTTTTTCAACATTTATATCTCTCAATTAGATATTCAGGTATACATATGATATATGTCTAGTAGATTTTCTTTCATGATGAATAAATAAAAGAAAAGTTTCAGCACGTCGAAGGTGCACATGGACTATGTGGGATTTGAAATCCCTTGCGACCTGAATAATTGTATTTGCTTATGAATCTACGACAGCCGGAAGCGAGGGTCAGTAATGTTATTTGGTTTGAGTGTATGCCTTGGAAGTGGGGTACTGGGGTCAGCCCCTCGTGGACAGCGAACTGGAAGGGGACTAGGAATTGCGCATAACTACAAGGATTCTGCTCTGCATTTTAGAAAATGTGGACATATTTATGGTAGTATCAAAATCGCAGTTTGGTGGTTGTTTCAGAAAAAAGAAAAGAAAAAGAAACCCTGTGAACCTCAAACTGGAAGGTGACTAGGAATTGTGCATAACAATATGAATGAATGACTGCATATACTTTGCAAAATTTTAAAGTAAAATAATTTCTCTTACTTATACAGATAGCATCTTACATGTAAATGTATGTAAAATTGAACACATGGATAATTTTTAATTTTGTGTATAACTTTTCTGTACACTGTGTAAATACAAATAACTGAACATTACTTAATAAAGGTAATTACCCATTATTTCTAAACATGAACTATGCACTGATCTTTATACATGTAGATCTCTACACTTAAAATGGTGCCGAAATGACCAAGGGACCGAAGTGACTAGGGCAGAGATGACTTTGAGGTCGAATTGACCAGAGGATGAAATGACTTGGAGCCGAAGTGATTGGATACCATTCTAACAGATGAGAGACCTTAATAAAAGGCTTAATTATTACAAAACACATTGAATGTGAATTTACTGCAGAGATAATTGTTCGACGATATACATTGTATTAATATTTTTCAATAAATATTGAACAATCTATTAATATTTTTTTTAAGAATTATTTTCAGGAGTTAAAACGAATATCGTAGCGTATCTAAAATATCCTAACAGATGTGTACTGCTTTTCTTTTGGACGAATCTTCCTTGGGCCTAGTTCTCCCCAGGCCGAAGATTCCCCCAGTTCCCGAAAAAAGATGACATGCCATTTCCAATGGCGGTAAATATCCAAAAGGGTTATTATTTTCCATTCTTTAGTGTTTGAAACTACGAAGCACTGTTCAGAAATACAGATGCACCAAAAAGTAACACATTATTACTTTGTTTTGGTTTCTAACGGGACTGAAAGCAACCTGTCAGTATCACTTTTTCGAATTACACCCATTTCTTCTGCTAACCAAATCGTCCGCCGCAATTGTAACCAAGTCGTCCTCTACAATTATACCCAACACGTCCGAAACTCGTTGGCTGGGGGAAAGTATTCATGTATTGTATTTTGAATCATTTTTTATTTATTTATATAATAATTTTATTGTATACTTTATTGTATATTACCTATTGTAATATATCTTAATGTACCTCCATTGTAATATATCTTAATGTACCTCCTTGCATTAAATTTCATATACGTGTGAAATTCTGAAAACAGAAATGTCAGAACAAAATAAACTATCCAGCCATTAAATAAATTTTAATTACTGTTTATTCAATGGATTACCTATAATAATTATATTATTACAGTAAAAGTTCTTAAAGTATATGTACGTTATATTAAGTTCCACAACATAATCTTATAATTTTGCAATTTTTCATTGAAGAGCTCCACCGGTACCTTACAGTGAATGACTGCAAAATTATTAGTAGAAGTATTATAAGAATTAATTATATTAAGAAATGCAACAAAATTTGTTATATTAAGTTCTGCAACATAATCTTATAATTTTGCAATTATTCATCGAGGCGCACCGTCGCTTTACAATAATAGCAAAATTATTAGCAAATGTATTATAAGAATTAATTATATTAAGAAACGCATCAAAATTTATGGTTTATTAAATTCTGCAACATAATCTTATAATTTTGCAATTATTCTTGGAAGAGCACCGGCACTTTACAATGAATAATCACAAAATTATTAGCAAATGTATTATAGGAATTAACAATATTAAGAAACGCATCAAAACGTGTTATAATTATATTAAGAAATGCATCAAAACTTGTTATATTAAGTTCTGTAACATAATCTTATAATTTTGCAATTATTTCAGGGGGAGGGGGATCCTGGGGGCACCAAAAATTTGCAAGACGTGATGTGGGGGTGGGTGAGTCTCTTGAGTGCACCAAAAATGTGCATTTCCAACTTGTGCAATTTTTTGCATTTTTTAAAAACATATCATTATATCAGCCAATATACGACATCATTTGTGTTTCAAACCTTAAAGATGATGTACATCACACTCTTAACATAAATACAACATCAGGAGGCTTTATATGTTGGGGAAATGTCACACGTTAGTAGGGGGTGGGTGTCTTGTTCGAAATGTAAAAAATGTACAGACAATATCTTCCTTGACATTATGACAAGCGGACGACTCGGCTTGGGGACGAAACGACCGTATACCCTTTTTTCAAGCAAACTTTTCCTTTACAACACCTTCACATTTGGTTAATTCAAAAACTGAGTTTCTGTTCATCTTGATATTTCACGAGATACATGTCAATGCATGTATGTATACAATAGCACCAACATAACAACATTTATCCGTTATAAACTTATATTATCGGTTATATGTACGTTTTTTTTTCGATTGAGGTTGTCACTGGCAGACAAGCTGCAACGAAATCAGGACTGAGAGTTCGATCTGAAATGACGAGATCATCAGCTGAGCATATTGACAAACCTCCAGAAGGACAGAACTCGAGTAATAATAATAACACTTTGGCCGGCCGCTGATTTGTCGCGGTTCTCGGGTGAGAAGGCCTGACAACCCCTGAAGTGTAGATATGTCGGCCAATGTATCACGCAAAGCTTTGAGGCGAATAAAGTTGCAACAGAGTACATTTGATTCCTAGAGGGGGGCAGGCCAATTGCAATTGTATGGGCAATTCGACAGCGGAAGTTACGTAGTTTTTTCACTGAAATTTACTGTCCACTTCAAAAATCACATTGACGGCTATAGAGAATTCTGTTCTGGAACACATTTATCTGACTGGGTATGTGGAACCCTTTGCGGGCCTACGGCCCGCTTGGGGTTCCTATTATTGACGTTTTACGACACTTTATATTTGTGGGTTATTTTGTATAGTTCTGATAATGCACAGCTCAGTATAAATAATACACACGGCTCTGAAATTTCGCAGGCCTTTACTTTCATCATGTCACTATACATGCATTTGGTGCAATTTCAAAGTTAACCCTTCATTCAAAACAAGGTCAGTTATTCGATTTTCATCCATATCTACCAGTGTCTTGAACGCTCACACTAGAAGTTGTGGATATATATTCAGTAGAAAACATTTAAAAGTGCCATAACTTTTCAGCCGACGAGCAATTCGTCTGGGGGTGCCTTTGGGGTGACGTCAAAGCATCAACGTCCGAAAAATCAAAGTTTGCACGATTTATATAAAATGTGAGTATGTTGTAGGGCTAAAAAAATAAAAAGAAACGCTGATGTGCGATTTGTTTAATTTAACGTCATGTGCTACGTTTTAAAGTCACTTCATGTTTTTATACCCTCGATTAGTTTGTGACAACCCTACGTCACAAACTGCGAAAATATTCCTATAAACAGTAAACACACATCACAAGAGATAGTTGGAAGGATATTGAGGCACAATGTATGCTCATTGATGCAACCAACATTTCGCTATCGCGTCAAATGTTACCGGGGTGATTCCTATTCCAATTTCGGGTGCTTTGACCTTGTGACATTTTAGCTGTCCTGTCCCAAACACAAAGTTGAAAACAATTTTTGAAATCAGACGTCACACACCTGAGATATGACGTAAACAACGCCGGGAAACACCTCGCCGCTTTGCTGACACCCAAGCACCAAAACATTAAAATGTAGCACTCACTTTATATCACAGGCGGCTAGAGAAATAATCGAAACATTGCCAGCTGTTATCCACATTGCCCGAAACTGTTGACGCTATGACAAATATGTCTATTGAGGGCGGAAACGTCAACCTTAAATTTCACTCTACCAAGTAGAAATATTGGGACCTTTTAGTACTCGTGGTCTCAAATACAAAACTTAAAACATTTTGTAAATCACAGGTCTGTAATCGCACGTATGACGTAAATAACACTGGCGTACCTGCCTTACGTGTTTCTATATACATTCTCTTTTCAACAATAGACTTGCTTTAGTGTCACGAATACTTCTATTTATAAATAAAACGTGATGAGTTTCCGCTCCAGTTCCGAGAGAAAAATATGAGATTTAATATGTACCTTAAACGACACAATTATTGTTCATTGCGAGAAAAAACACACAATTGCAAATCAGATTCACAAATTCCCCTTTTCTATTAGAAACTATGAAAAATTTGCTTCAACATACAATGAATAATCATATGTGTTTCACACAATCTGAGCTGAAGCCATTAAAATGGAGATCGAGGTGGCCATCTACCACAGGGATACCCATAAGTCCGTAAATAAGATATTTTCCTGTGAAGGTATAAAAGAAACTCAAAACCTTTTGAGAGGTCAAAAGATAATAACAAAAATTATCGACTACTTGATATAACTGTTCAACCAACGCGTTAAAATATACGATAACCTATTTACACAGGTAGGATAGATTACCATCAGCGATAAACTGTTATGTAAAATTAACGGCTGACAGGATGGTAAAAATCTATTAAAAGGAAACTCTACATCGCATCTGATTGCAATACACATTTGATAGATCTGGTACCATTGGTTGGCATATGCTGATGTGTGAAATGGGTAAGAAAGAAGTATGAGGTAGCATTAAAAATGTCCGTTTGTGAGTGGTGGCGGACAGAAGGGGGAAGAGGGACCAACATTTGGGGTTCTGTTTAATCAAGGCCTTCTTATGTGTATACGAGAATCGCCGCAAACCAGCTCATAACCGAAGAATTATTATGTCTCCCCTTCACCGAAGGGAGACATTATATGTTATTATGTCTGTTGACAGGGGACATGGTCTCCCGTTCCGTGCATGAAATTTATATTCAACCCAGGCGTCAGCCGAGGTTGAATATATGTTTCATGCACGGAATGTGAGACCATGTCCTCTGTCAACAAACAGGATAACGTATATGTCCCATTCTTACACAATAAAAATTTAATTGGAAAAAAAAAATATTTTATTTACAAAGCAGACGTTTTTCGGTAATGTGTTAACTTTTCTCATAACAGACTGGAGTGATTTCCCTTTAGTCAATGTTTACGTACGCAATCAACGGGACGAGATGCTCTCGATTCGTTTCAGTTTATGTTACTTACAGTAAATTAATGAAAAGAGACCTTATAATCTAATTGGTTTCATAAATAATTACCCACGTTTACAAAACTAATCTTTTTGTACGTAATAACGTGTATTTTCCTTCAGTTAAATGTATTTGTCTCAGTTGATTTCAAGTGCAAAAAGACATTGCGATGAACCGTTGCTCATGGCAACGAGACGCTTTCTTTGACAGTGGACATAAAGGTCGCTGACAGTAGACATATGCGCGTACACGGCGACATAAAATAAAATCATCGAGGCATTGACCAATCGGGACATATTGTTTTACCCTGAATTCTACTCCTCCTTGTTGTTGTTGTTGCTTTTGTTGTTGTTGTTGTTGTTGTTGTTGTTGTTGTTCTTCTTCTTCTTCTTTTACTTCTTCTTCTTCTTCTTGTTATACAACCGTGTCCGGGCCAGAACTTTTTTATCTTTTGACCTAGGCTTATGGTATTTAGCATGTCACGTCACCGTGGGACAAGGTGTCGCGTACCATCATAACCCACATAGGACCTTGACCTTTGACAATTACCTATTTTTTGCAAGTAAGCTTCTCCTGGCCAAAACGTCCTTACCTTTTACCCTCGGCTTATGATATTTAGCATGTGGGTGTATCGCGATGAGACAATGTGTCGCGTGCCATCATGACCCACATTCGACATTGATCTTTGACCTCAAGGTCAAATTACTGATTTTTTGGCAAGTAAGTTTGTGCGGGCAAGAACTTATTTACCTTTTCACCTTGGCTTATAATTTTAGGCATGTGGGTGTATCACTATAAGACGCTGCATAGTGTACCTTCATGATCGATATATGACATTGACCTTTGACCCCAAGATTAAATTACTGATTTTTTGCCAGGTAAGATTGTCCGGGCCAGAACTTTTTTACCTTTCCACCTCGGTTTATGATATTAAGCATGTGGGTGTTTCACCATGATACGATGTGTCACGTGCCCTCATGATCCACATATGACCTTGACCTTTGACCTCAAGGGCACATTATTGATTTTTTTAATCTCTTGACCTAGGCATATGATTTTTGGCATGTGAGTGCATCACCAAAAGACGATGGGTCACGTACCATCGTGACGTACACCTTTATCCCCAAGGATAACTTGCTTGATGGAGCTGAGGTAGACTGATCTTCTGTGAGTAATTGGCATACTCTATCACATACACGGCTCAAACACGTACCATAGAGGTGACCTTTCACCTCATGGTAAAATTATTGAATTTTTGGCAAGTAAGCTTGTTGGGGCAAGCTATCTTTTCACCTAGGCTTATGATATTTGGCATGTGTGTGTACCAACATAAGATGACATTGTATCATGTACTGATGTGATGACAGATGACCTTTATCTTCGCCATCAATGTCAAATTAATGAATTGTCCAGCTAGCTTTATATTTGGCATATGAATGCAAAAGCCAGGCCGATGTGTCACATTCTATCTGGAACTTCTTGACATTTGACCTTTAGTTTGATCTTTGTTAGTCGTAAGTTGGAAGCATGGAACTTATCGAAGGGGAGACATGTGTTTTAGTTCACTAAAACAGTTCCCTCTGTTTTTTATTGTTACTAAAGCTAGAATTATAGAGCACAGATCTTCTGGTATAAGCTACAGTTGAACTAGAAGTCCTGTCACAATTAGCACAGAAATACTCGTTAGTTAGTGTGCTCCTTACTGCAGAAGAATGAAGTAGTCTGAAATAAACAGGAATGTTCGGGCTGTTCAATGCAAATTGTATGCTCTATTAGCAAGGTCGGTAGAGAAATCACGAACTGAACCGATCAAACAGACGGAAAATATTAAGACTACAATATATGGAGGGAAGATTATAACTAAATCGATGAGGGATAGATTTTTCACTCAGTCATTATTTACAATTTCCGCGGACAAGACACAACAAGCACTTACAAGCTTTTATCACATGGGCCAACAGATTGCACCCGGTGTTCCATGTGATGAAATTTTGCTAGCGTTTCTCCCCCTGTTATTAACAATTATAAATGTTTTTCGAATGGAGAATATATAGCGAAGCGATTAAAGGATTAAGTGCTAATCCACTCTCTTCATTATATATATGTAGACGAATTTTAATACCTATTTGCATATACATGTCTCAGTAGAGTTTAGAAATGATGTCAATTAAGTCTATTTACTAGAATTGAATTGTTGAGCATACTGTTTTTCTACATGAATTGGGTTACGCTAATAGGTCATTTTCAGTGCACTTACTCAACACGCTAATACTTCAAGATAATACACAATACAGTAGCATAACGTCCAGTATCAACTGTACAGAACGGCGCTCGAACACTTGTATCCCCTCGCCATCTACTAAAATGTTTATATATTGTGGTCAAGCGAGTAAAGGCATTAAACACCACTGGGCTGTTAACCATTTCTGTTGAACCGTTAATACACTGCAAAGCCCTTCAAAATCATGTTATTGTTATATTCATTTCATAATCGAAGCATGAGTTAACTAATAATTAGAGCGTTTGTAGGGATAGCTCGGTATGACTTTCATAATCACTTTTTATCGCATTACACCCATCAGATATCAGCAAACATCATCTTAGGGGTTTGCTACCATAATTTCATGCAATACTGGACGATGATGCATACCCATTAAATGATCACAAGATGATATGCTGAAAAAAAATAAAACATTTATTTTGCTGAAAAGCATTAATATCTACATACCAAAGGATAAAATTCCCAGAGTCAGGCCAGTTAGCCCTGTAAATGAGTTGAATACTCTTTAGAAGACAAATTTCCATAACCCTTCCATAGATGATTTCTCCACACTTTATTATATCCTGAGTGTAATGTGAAATTAGGTCAGCAGCAATGATTTTAGTTGACAATAAACTCAAAAACTAATATTCATTGTTTTGTTATGAACATATATCATATTTTAATTGTTTTACAAAAGATAAGGAAAAAATGTTTATTTGGCTGACAAAGATGTCGTCTGCTTACACTCTTTCGTCATTTACAATCCCTGTGTGCAGGTTTCATGGGATAAAAGTTTATCTGTGTCAGCTAACACTTTATCCAAGAATGAATTAAAGAAATAAGTTGTAACATAATTGCAACCAGAATCTGACATTTTCAGGAACGCTCTCTGTGAGTGCTTTCCAGAAATAATGTCAGTTTCTGGTATTATCAACAAAGGAAGAGAAATATACATAGTTTATAGTGGTTATCCTACAACTTCATTTCGATTTGTACTGTATACCAATTCAAATGGCATCCATATGTGCATGGCTCTTTTGAGAAAATTCCAGTATATTGGTTGCTGTATTAACATTTGGCAGCTATGGTCATATGTATTTTATTAAATTCGATACCTTATGTACTATATAGTAAGCACCAGATTCAACACAAAACGCTTCATTCCAGTAACATAGGCCATAGTTTTTTTGTGCATCCGTGATCTGGTGGTCTCAGTATTTTTCACAGTCTTGTTTTTTAGTCGTATTTAGCTTCCCATTTCTACAATTTTAAAGCTTCACTCACGACATTTGACACAACAATTAATGATAATCTTGCCTGCAATGTAGAGGAGTCAAAGGTTTGATTTCCGACCTTTATCAAAAAAAATTAAAGCTTAATATTTGTTCTTAATAACAACTCCTGTATTAGGCTCCTGTGTTTCAAATTTTGGAAATAACATCCCTAATAAAAACGACATTTAAAAATGTAATGCCGTCCAGGGAAATTTCAACTTTTATGGACGAATTCTGAGGTGACGTCATAGGTTAAAACAATTCAAATGCGTCCGATTTTTTAAAAGAAAATTTATAACGTTGTAGAGCTAAAAACATTAGGAGATAATTTTTTTCGGTTCTTTGATTCAATGCTGTTATTGACGTTTCACGACACTTTATGTTGCACAGCTCAGTAGACATTCCACAGGCCTTTACTTTGCTTAAGGCACTCTTAACGGCCAAAACCGGCCAGCGCTATTCTCAAAAATTGCCTATTAATTTTCATTATTTTTTTCATTTTATGTCTCAAAAACATAGGTTATGACCCCTCATTGGAACGAGCTCGTTGAGCTCGTTCCAATGAGGGGTCATAACCTATGTTTTTGAGACAAAAAATGAAAAAAATGAGTTATTCGAGAATTTTTTTTGCATGTGTCGTCTGCTTTTCATGTTAGGTAAAGGGTTAATGCATTTGGTTCAATTTCAAAGTTAACCCTTCATTCAAAACAACGCCTGTTAGTCGATTTGCATCACCCATCAAAATTTACCAGGTTCTTGAACGCTCACACTAGAAATTTTAGATATATATTCAGAAGAAAAACATATCCAAAATTTCCATAACATTTCAGCCGACTAGCAATTCGTCTGGGGCTGCCGTTGGGATGACGTCGGGGCGTCAACGTCCGAAAGATCAAAGTTTATCCGATTTATATACAATTTTAGTATGTTGTAGAGTTCAAAAAATAAAAAAAATAGACGATGTGGGATTTGTTTAAATTAAACTCATGTTCAACGTTTTAACGTAACTTTATGTTTTTACACCCTCTCTTATTTTGTGACAACCCTACGTCACAAACTGCGAATATATTCCTATAAACAGTAAACACACATTACAAAAGATAGTTGGAAGGATGTGGAGGCACAACGTGTGCTCATTGATGCAACAAACTTAACGCTATGACGTCAAATGTGACGGAGGAGAAAGAAACGTAAAAATAATTCGAATTACGGCTGCTTTGACCTTGTTACATTTTCGCTGTCATAGTCCCAAACACAAACCTGAGAACAATTTAAAAATCAGACGTCAATCCCGGCGATATGACTTAAACAACGTCGGGGGAACACCCCTCCCATTTACTGACACCCAAGCACCAAAACTATAAAATTTAGCACTAACTTTGTATCACAGGCAGCTAGAGAAATAACTGAAGTCAAGCATTGCAGTTGTTATTCACGCTGCCCGAAATTGTTGACGCTTTGACAAACATGTCTATTCAGGGCGGAAACGTCAAAATTAAATTTCACTGCACGAAGTAGAAATCTTGGGACCTTTTAGTACTCGTGGTCTCAAATACAAAACTTAAAACATTTTGTAAATCACACGTCAGTAATCGCACATATAACGTAAACAACAAGGGGTACCAGTCTTATGTGTTTCTACAGTACGTGGAGAGTGGATTGTAACTGAATCACCCGCGGAGTGGAGTTATTACCGAAGCTATAACTTGCAAATTTTGTATATATCGAACAAAAACAAAAGCAATGTTTCAGCCAATGGACCTCCGGGTTTAACCCGGAGGTCCACTGGCTGAAACTCTGCTTGTGCTGGTTATGCTTTGCCCGAAATTTGCAATTATTTCTTGGGTGGAATCTCCACTCTGCGGGTGATTTAGTGATAATAGACTCTCCACGTACTGTATATACATTCTCTTTTCAAAAATAGACCTGTTTCACTCGAATGTGCAGTGTCATGAATACGTCTATTTATAGATAAAACGTGACGAGTTTCCGGTCCAGTTCCGAGCGAAAAATATTAGATTTAATATGTACGATAAATGAGACAATTATTGTTCATTGTGAGAAATAACACACAATTCCAAATCAGATTCACAAATGACCCCTGTTCTTTTAAAAATGTGATTTTCATCATTTAAATTATGAAACATTTGCTTCATAATGCAGTGAATAATCGTATGTGTTTCACACAACCTGAGCTGAAGCCGTTAAAAGTGGAGATCAAGGTGACCATCTCCCACAGGATTTGATTCCCATCAGTCCGTAAAAAAGATATTTTCCTAAAAAAAAGTCAAAACACATTGAGATTTTAAAAGGTAATAAAAAAGGTTATGGACTACTTGATATAACTGGCCTCCCAAACGCGTCAGAATATACGATAACCTGTATACACATGTAGGATAGATTACTATCAGCAATAAACTTTTATGTAGAATTAACGGCTGACAAGAAGACAAAAATCATTCAACAGGAATCTTTACATCGTATCTGATTTCAATACACATTTGATAGAGAAGGTACAATTGGGTGGCATGTGCTGATATGTGAAATGGGTAAGACAGAAGTATAGGATGGCATTAAAAGCTTTCGTCTCTGAGTGGTGGGGGCAAAAGGGCAAGGAGGGACCAACATTTGGGTCCCAGTTTAATGAAGGCCTTCTTATGTGTGCATGAGAATCGCCACAAATCAGCTCATGACCGAAGAGTTATTATTATTGTTAATAAAGCTAGAATTACCGAACACAATACAGATCCTCTTGTATAAGCTACAGTTGAAACTATAAGTGCTGTCGCAATTAGCACAGAAATGCTCGTTAGTTAGTGCGCTCCTTACTGCAGAAGAAAGAAGTAGTCTTAAATAAACACGAACGTTTGCGCTGTGGAATGCAAAATCGTATGCTCTATTAGCGAGGTCGTAGGTGGAATCACGAACTGAACCGATCCAACGGAAAGAAAATATTGAGACTACAGTATGTGGAGAATGGATTTCAACTTGCGGGATAAACACGGGGGTCTATTGGCTGAAACATTGCTTGTGTTTTTGTCGATATGTACAACATTTTAAAGTTACAGCTTGGGTGATACTCCACTCCGGGGGTGATTTAGTTACAATTCACTCTCCACGTACTGTAAATGATATATATTTACTAGTATGGAATTGTTGGGCATACTGTTTTTCTACATGAATTGCGTTACGCTAATGGGTCAATTTGAGTGCACTTACTCAACGCGTTAATACTTCAAGATAGCGCACAATACAGCGGCATGACTTCTAGTTTCAACTGTACAGAACGAAGCTGCAATACTTGTATCCCCTTGCCGTCTAATAAAAGGTTTATACATTGTGGACAAGAATGTAAAGACACTGAACACCACTGTCAGCGAAACGAGTCATCAATCAGTGAAGACCGTGATCGAACATTTTAATTTTAACATTTTCTTGAATCGCCTCATCAAATCAGTTCGTTAAAGCTGAACATCTCTTGTTCATACAAGATGTCCTAGTGATCCATTCATGATCCTCTGTAGCTTCATTTCTGTGCTGTTTACTTTTGATAATATTTGATCCAACAGAGCCTCATTTTCGCATCCTGTAACTTGAGATGGTTTGAATTGCAACATCACTATTGCATACGTCAAAATGGTACCAAGTGTCTGAAAAACAGACCAAAACAAATTGAAATTTATAATGCTGCATTTAAAATAGTTGTTACGTGTTATTCATTTCATAATCGAAGCATGGGTTAATGAGAACGTTGATAGCGATAGCTAGGTGTGATTTTCATAATCACTTTTATCACATTATACCCATCAAATATTTCGTTGTGGAGACTACTGAGACAGCACGTCTAAAACGATAATGATGTCTAGTCGACGTCGTAACGTTGTGAGTCAGTATGTTTCTGAAGTGGAATTGAATTAATGTTTGTTTTCATTCGTTGTTTACCCAATACAAATTGCAGATGACATATGCAAACAGCATTCCCTGAATGACTAAATATTTTTATTTTTCGAAAATCATATCGTTTGTCCATTTATTGAATCGAGCTCGTTCATTAAAATCGACCTGAACCTCGGTAAACCTCGTCTCAGATCGATTTTAATGAATTCGGTATAGAAAATGCATGTGTAATTGCGACTTATTAGCGACCCTCGATATCCCTGAAAGACAAGACCGACATTTACTCAACAAAACTCAAAACCCTGAAGTTGCTTTCCACGTGTAGCACACCCACAGACTCAATCTTAAGTTCTACTGAACTCGAGGTAGTGTAACCATTTTCTCGATTCCTCAGAAGTGCGAGAATAACTTTTTACAGCCACTGCTCTGCGACTACCTGAATATTAGAAACAAACTAGTCGCTAAGTATAACAGATCAAAGTATAACATATGTATTGTAATCCGTCACACATCAAATCTGCCAGAGATCTTGAAAAGAGGGGTTTAGAGGAATGCAAAACTGAGAGAGAACTCTAAAATAAGCATGCTTTAGCATATTTTCCACCTGGTAACATGGATGTAGCTGCGGGGGTAGGGTGTGTGGTGGTTTTCTGGGAACATTGGGCCCCTAAACCTTCCGCTGGCCCCACAGAACATGGGCCAAAGTTTCAAACCACACAGGACCCCAAAACGATCTCCAATATAGGGGCTACACACGTTACACACGCTACAAATGCCTCATAACATTATGTTTCCGACAGTTCGTCGGGGCGTAGGGGATAGTACAACTAGGACCTTCCGTTCGGTACCCCCTTTTCGCACCCCTTATAGTGAAGTGGAACGATGGAGTTCAGAACTGATGGTAGTAGTAAGAACTAGAGAAGACCCCCGAACACTATACAACGGCTTTTCAAATATCATATTTACACCCCCCCCCCTCCCCACACACACACACAAACTCTGGTTAGGTCACCCCCTATTACAGAATCCAGGTTACGCGCCTGCCTATTAATGCATCTTAAAAAATTCGACGGCCGAGGATCAGCTGTTCTGTGACGTAGATAATTTGGGTTTATTTTATCGGTACGCTCAATTCGGCCATTCACTCAAATGATCATAACAAAAGTATTCTGTTATCTATTAAAATCTTCTGATCAATTTACACAGGATATGCTTTGAAATCTACATATTGCGTGTACATGGGATAATTCTATAGCAGACCATGAGCAGGAATTATTTCACTTTAAAGTAAAAAAGAAGTTACTCACCGCTAGAATACTCGACTGGTCAAGAACAAACAATCCATATATTGTTATACCAATGGGCTGTCCAGATAGTCTTGACATGAAGATAGATATCTACAACAAACACATTTTGTTAACGAAATAAATAAGTTTCTAAGAGAGCTATCTATGACATCAAACAATGACGTATACTAATAACTATTTTAGAATGATGTTTTAAGTAGAACTAAAATATGCCTGTCGCTTATCACACCTAAACGGCTTTATCGATCGTTGTCATTTTTTTTTTGCAGTCTTAATATCTCACCACACATACACACATGCACATATATATACCCCGAAATAACATATCTCCTTGGGAGTGTCTGTTTTGAATATTATTGGGGTTAACAACTAGCACCATAGATTTAAGGCACCCGAGAACAGAACAATTAAGATAAGCAGTTTGAATGCTAACATTTTTTTTTAAATTTATGAAACACGGTGACTTCTTTTAGGAACAATAAAAATACTTCATGAAATTTCGTTTCATGAAATACATTTCTAACATACACTCCATTATAATATTGCCCTCGAATATCAGTAAACTCACTGTAGTTTAAAAACATTTGCTCGACTGTCAGAGGTCGTTGACAGGGAGTATATTTTGTACATGTATCTCGTACAATAAAAATTCTAGGATTATGTCGCCGCATCCACTCGCCGCCTGCGACACAACTTTGATGTACCAACAAACAACCACTATTTTCAGCCTTGTAAAGCTTTGCGAGCAATTACGTATGGGGGGGGGGGGGGTCAACTGATTCAATTCTCCAACTAACGTTTCGAAGGCCAAAACGGATAAAAAGTTCAACATTAAGACCACTTTTTTTAGAACACCATATAGATGAAGGCGTATCCCAAAAGAACATGTATGTGTGTTTCATTTCACAATACAAGTCAGCGTTCATAAAGTACTAACAATGACCATATTTTCATATTTGGGAGCAACTGGTGAACTGTAAAGATGAAATCATATTTATAAAAATAGAAATGTAGGTTACGGCGCATTATTTTCGTTCTATGGAAGAGCAATGTAACAAAAATTATGTAAATGTAGAGTGTCAGTTCGTTCTTTTGTGACCCGTGTAGTCATACCAGGACTGTGCGTCGGTAAGTCCGTTTGTCTGTCAGATCGTCAGATCTCCTTTACATATCGGGACCCTCCGTACCTCTGCATATCACTTTGTCTGGTGTGTGTGTACCTGTTTGTGTGCGTGTGGGTGTGTTTATTTGTGTCATATTTGAGTTTTATTCGTCAATCACTGCAATTATATTTTTTTATGATCAGCCCACAGACGTGCATAGCTGAATTGTATATCTCACGCCTTACTCCTCCACTGCCACTCATATTCATTCCAGTGAAACTTAACTGGCAGTATTTCGAATTATAACGACAGGGTCATGTCATTTTTGACATTACTTTAAAAGAACAACAGATACAGAACGTGCATTACTACTAGTATCACTTGCATTGTTTCTGATATCCGATCTCCTATTGCTACTACTGCGTGCATAATAGAGACATCCATTTTCTCGGGTTATTTTCTGTCATCTTCACTTTAATCAGTTTTAATTTGTGAGACGAATTCATTGAAGACTCTACATTGGCAACAAGCCAGAAAATAAGCAGACTGACATCTGCAAAATGAAGTCCCCAGAGGGTTAATTTAGTGATGCTACCCTGCACAGCAGGGTAGCATCACTAAATTTACCCTCTGTGAACCTCAATCTGAATCGGAGTCTCAAAACTAAACAGAATGAGGTACCCAGAGAATAAATTGGCCCACTGTATGGGATAGCATGATCAAATTCACCCTCTGGGGATCTCATTCTGCAAATGTCAGAAGGCTTATTTTCAGGCCTGATTAGCAAGTGTCTATGGTATATGTGTTAAGGAAGATGAGAAAGTGAAATGAAGATTTGAAGAAACTAAATGCAAAAATCGACCAAAATGGGTAAGTGTTTCCTGTAGTTGTTTTATTGTTTTACTTTATTTATTATCATTTTTTGTGTTTGCAAGTTACTTTCATGCACAGGACATCAAAAGCACAAATTGTCACTGTGTACCTTGACTCTGGAAAAGAGTTTGGATTTCCAATGCAGGAGTGGATAAATTCATAGCAGTATTTCTGTTTAGTCGGATTTGAGGACGCGTGACCAGTGAATTGGTAGAACATTTTATGTTTATTTTCTATTTTTCAAACGGAATGAGCATTGCCTAAATGTCAGCAAAACATTTCCGCATTTCGTCGTTATCGTATTTTAATAATTAGGAATAGTTTTATTCTCGTGTACAACAATGTATTTTCTGTTTCCCATCTACCATGGTTAACAACTTTCCAACAAAAGTGGATGCGTTTGACATGCACATCGGCCTGCTAAACGGTAGGAAACATTAACGTTGATTGTTTGTTCTAATGTAAGATCAAACGTTGTCGTGGAAATGAGTTTGTTGTCCCTGTACGTACAGGCCGCGTTTTTAATGCTATTAGTGATGCCATCGTGTGTATTGTCAAAATTGATGGAAGCGAATTAGTAACGCACCATCCGTATTAATTACGTAGATTCCTAGCAAAAACAAAATAGAGATCAATTATTTTGCAGAGAGTATACAAACAACTCCTGGTCATTAATGTGGCCATAACGGCAACAGTGGACTGGTCACTTTCCACGAGTGGCCCAACAGGTAAAGAGTGAACACAAAAATCTGGTATGTAAACAGAACACGCGTATTTGTATTTCAAACCAAATGATCTAGGTGTTAGCATTGACTTCAGTTTTGAGCTTTTAACCTTCAGTCTGAAGGATTGTGTTTGTAATTGAATAATTCAGGCGTCCATGCTTAATTTTCTGCAGTGATTTACCACCGTTAAAGATAAAAGGACGATGACAGAAAAATGCAGATAAGGGTAAATATAACAAGAGTACACCGGATAAAGAAATGCCCTGCAAATCGATACGCGAAAGACAACGGTGGAGGGGCGAGAGAAACCATTTTAAAATGCCCAGTTTAAAAAAAGAAAGGTATAAGAATAAGTGTACTCCGCATAATAATGACCGCAATAATGACAGCGACGTTAACGTTAACTCTTGACCGGCTAAACTATTTTTCATCAAATCTAGTCATGGTTACAAAAAAAAAAAAAAAACATGACAAGATTTGATGAAAAATTCATGAAAAATCGACATAATAGACCATTGGTTAAAAAGTTTATACAGGGGAATATTTGGTTAACTATCCTCAAATTTAAGTTCTTTCAATAGCAATAAATTTCCTATCTGGGCAAAAATATCCTCCAGGAGCATGCAAGGAGTTAACCCTTTACCCAACAAATCGCCCGCATCCGCCCGCGTAATATGCAAATTCAGCAGCTAAAAAAATATTATTTCTCGAAAAAATTCAACAAAAACATTTCATGTGACACCTCTTTGGAACGAGCTCGTCGAGCTCGTTGCAAAGAGGGGTCACACGATATGGTTTTGTTGACTTTTTTTTAAAAAAATTAAAAAAAATGATATTTAAAATAATACATTTTAAAATCATCTGCGTTGGGTAAGGGGTTAAACCCAATCAGATAGTCAGTCTGGCGCTCAGAGACTTATCATGATTAGTTATTGTCACACCGCAGGTGACTGAGGAAATCAACCAGGGGGTTGCTTGTTTGCACACAATTTAGAATTTGAAAATAAAGGGCGATAACTAAAAACAAAATTCACAAGATTCCAACATTTGGCTATGTGTGGATATTGTCCTTCACTGGATAACAACAAGAATGCCTATTTTCTAATTTTCTGGGAGCTGCAGGAACAAGTAGCGACGCTAATTGCATTGCGAACAATGCCTCCAGGGTTCGACCATTTACAACGAGTTTCCTTCAGGCGTCAAGTGCCTATGGAACCTATACTGTACCAAGTCCACAGATTGAAAATCTGTGAACTAGTGGTGTACATGGCTCATAACAATGTCTCTATGTGATTGGAGCCAAAGAGAACTCTTGAAGCAGGAGGTCGATCACCGGAAGTTAAAATGAAGCGGCTGCAGAAAGTTAACTCAAGAAATCACTGTTGAAAATCTTCATTCAATTTACTGGAGGGAAATATTTCATTAAATCTGCCCAAATTATCCTCATTTCAAGGTCAAGAGAAATCCTGTCCTGGTCTGAGATGCTATTTTGGTTTGTTTTCCTCATTCGGGTTTGCTTTCGAAGTATTTTTATAGGACCTCGAACCACTGATGTATACGTATGTTGTGATCGGATCGAGAAAAACACCTCTTTTGTGATCACGGTACTATATGTTGGGTTGTGAAGGTAGGTGTGTTTAAGCTGACAAAAAGAGAGCTGGAAGACATTTCCTGCTGAAACATTTTTCATCGTACAATATGCAGCCAGAATATTGTTTCTAAGCATACATATTGAACCTAATGAGTCTCAAACGTGACAAAAAATACAACATTGATTTGAAAAATGTTGAGTTTTGGTACTGGCGAAACAGATAACTGGCCGGCAATAAATAATATTTCTCGATGGGCTCCAGCTAGTCCTCACAAGTATTTTAAGCAAGCATTTCTTTTTTCTTATAAGCGATAACAGGTCGAAAAGTTAAAGGGTATTTTAATTTAGAGTTGGTTAAACTGAATTCGTAGTTTACTATTTTTGCTGTTTCGACATTCATTTTGTTGCATGTTAAAGTGAAGGGGGTGATTGACCATCTTTCGCATTCTACATCCAATACGTTCATAGTAAATAGCCATTGGGTTTGAAGTGTATTGATCCAAAAAAGCTTCTCGTCGTTTCCTAAATTCCTCCGTTTTATCTAACGTGTCTTTCATTGGTGGTTGTTCAGTTATTGTTTGGATTTCAAAATCGCCCACATAATGGCCAGTGTGATTAAAAATATGTGCTACTGGAGCGACAGCATAATGCCATCACTATCTTATCTGTGGTACGCATTCGAAATGGATTTTGAGGTTGACCAATATACTGTTTCCTACGGCGTTTATTGGTGATAACGCAAGCCACATTGGATGAATACGGTTCTGATAATGATTTTTCGTCCGTTCAGAGGACAATTCTTTTTATAATTAACCACCGTGGCACTACATTTGTGCAACTGTTTGTTATGTCCAATTTTCAATGGTTCCAAGTCCTTAATTTCTTGTTGAGTGTCTATTGTTTAAACGTATGAGATATTTGGACACGATAAAAACGCAAAGAGTGTCCGTAGATCTCTGGGCCAAACATGACTTATGGAAGTTCACCTTATCACTAGGGTTGCAGGTAAAATAGACGACTTGAGATTTGATGATTCCTTTATATGTACGATGTGGATGAAATGATTTCGAATCTAACAATTGGCCTTGAATCAGTTGGTTTTAAAAACACTTTATAGTGAAATTGACCGAGTGTTTGGGTTTGTTTGCCTTTATAGACCGCCAAATCGAGAAATTCAACCTACTGTTCGCCCGTAGTGGACTGGACACATTCCGCGGGGAGACAATATTTCCACGGACGCAATAATTTAGATTCCAAACACTAATTATAGAAAAAAATCATAAAAAATTTAGTGAAGCACCGGGTACTAACGTTTTGCTGATCACGAATTTCATTATCTGTTAACCGTATGCGCGGACATTGCTGCCCGTGCGTGGATTACAACCTGTAAACAGCGATTGTACTGCAATCTTAACAGGTAATAGCTTTTAATTTGAAGTTTGGATCATTATTATTTAGTTGTTCTAAAACATCAAAGAAATCTACTTTGAATGTTCCTCACGGATAAAAGTGCTATCTTAATATTCTTAATATTTTTGATATACCAGAAGGTGCTTTACACATTTGCTTAACCCTTTACCCAACGCAGACGATATCAAAATTTATTATTTTAAATTTCGTTTTTTTCGAATCTTTAAAAAAATTTCAACAAAACCATATCATGTGACCCCTCGTTGGAACGAGCTCGATGAGCTCGTTCCCACGAGGGGTCACATGATATGGTTTTGTTGAAATTTGTTGAAAAATAATATTTTGTCAACTGCTGAATTTGCATATTACGCGGGCGGATGTGGGCGATTCGTTGGGTAAAGGGTTAAGGCATTTTTTCCCATTCTGCTGTGTAAATACTTACAAAATTAGGACTGAATCTTTTGCCCATTAGACAACCCATTGGTTGTGGTGTTGAATGTCTGGTTGCGCCCTTAGGGTGGATATGCGAGTATTTGGAATGTTTTAGTCATTATACAGTGATCTGTGGATCGATAGTGTAAGGTCAAGTTGAATGCTGGTAAACAATACTAAGAAACTAAAAAAAGTGTTCATCAAATTTTATACTTACCTCGTGCATATCCTTTTCGGATAATCTGCTCAAATCCATTTGATGTAAAGAATTTAAAGGTTCATGAATCTGAATAAAGATAACAACAAATTAGGTGATTGTTTGCAACAATAATTCCTTCATTCTACAGCATTTGTATTGTTTTAGTAACTCCAGTAAATTCATGCATTTCTTGAAAAATAAAATTAATTCCCGTTTATGTCATACATCATAGAAAAAGTAATGAATAGAGTTGGAGAATATACCGATAAATCGGTTTGATAACAACCCCTTTATGGTACGTTCTTTCTACATGGCAGATAATGACCCCTTTATGGTACATGCACGTGCTTTCAACATGACAGGCAATGGCCCCTTTATGGTACCTGCTTTCTGCATGATAGATAACGACCCCCCTTTATGGTACGTGCTTTCTACGTGACAGATAACGACCCCTTTACGGTAGTGCTTTCTACATGGCAGATAACAAACTCTTAATGGTACGTGTTTTCTACATCACAGATAACGACCCCTTTGGGGTACGTTCTTTCTACATGACAAATAACGACCCCGCTGTGTTACGTGCTTTCTACATGACACATGACGACCCCTTTGTGGTAAGTGCTTTCTACAAAACACATAACGACCCCATTGGGGGTATGCATTCTACACGACAGATAACGACCCCTTTGTTTTACGTGCTTTCTACATGTCACCAACTCAATGCTTCGAATTCCTCACCAGAGTTTTTATTCAAACTCACATTTCGACCACGGGTGAACGAAAAAAGACCACAGCGGTGGCGCTATAACCAAAATATTAACAGGCAAACATGTTGTGGCTATAAATGAAAGGACAATTTGACCATCATGGAAATATTTCCTGTATAAAGACGCGTCCACATTTTAATTCGTCTCCAACGCAGCTCATTAGATTATACTCACAGTCGAGACCTAGTGGGCTGCAAAGTAGACTACATGCCATTTTCCAAACCAACTGTATAATTGTGTAAGGAAAGCGACTCTGTTATGGCTTGGGGCCAGTCTGGCCCTTAAAGAGTCCATCGCCTAGGTTTATATTCACTCGTCTTGGATATTTCATTTGGCAGGAAAAACTAACCTACGATCCGCTTTTCCAACCAATTAACATAGTCCAGACGAAGGAATCTAAAAGTATCATCAACGTAAATTTTCTTGGCTTAAACGCACGAAATGATGCTCAGTCGAAACTTGAAGGAATCGTTAATTTAATTGCCATTAGGAACGAAGACTCATCACAGTTGTAGCCTTGTAATTGCGCCGCGTAGTTTCTCCTAATGTATTAATATTCGATGTTCTCAAGGAGAGTGAAACACTTATTAATTGCGATATCCATAACTACAGTTAAAACTAGACGTCCTGTCATGAAATGCACACAGATAGCACGTTGATCTGCGTGTTAATGTGCGCGTTATGACTATAGTAAAGCTATCAACTTCTGTACATATGGCCTGTGCACAAGCAATGTTTCAGCCAATGGACCTCCGGGTAACCCGGAGGTCCATTGGCAGAAACATTGCATGTGGTTGCCGTGAGTAACTAGGAGAACCTGTCGTGATTTGGATGCCATTCGATCTGGCAGATGCGCGCAATTCCAACGCGCAATTAAGCCTAGATAAGAGCACTATTCGTGACAGGATTTCTAGTTTTAACTGTATGTAGGAAATAGTGCCTGAATGTGTTGTGAGTGAAGGAACATCACATTCAACAACGGCAGTCTGCGTGCAGACTCCACGAGAAGTGGGGAAACAAACAGCATTATAGCGTCGAATTTCTTACAGAATTAGATATGTGGCCTGAGATCTTGGATCACACTATCAGGACAAAACGAGTACCTGGTGGCCAATAAATCTATCGAGGAATTATTCATATTGAGTAATATGCGATTCTTAAGAATAGACTGAAAATAGTGGCGTTCCAGTCGCCACAGTCAACGACTGCCCGATGCAGAATGAAGACAGTTCTGATACCAAATTAATACCTTATGAAACTACTAAATTCTATACGATATATAAAATGTTCATAATTCCGAGTTCTAGGAAGTACATTATGGGCGCCGTGGAGTGGTCATTTCTACTGGGTGGGCAGTCTTTCTCAGGACGTAATAATATTATATTGAAAATAATAATTATAGGAATAATCCTAAACAATTTAATTAATGAAGCACCGGGTAGAAAATTTAAAATTTTGCTGATGATGTTTTTTTATTACCTGGTAAACGCATGCGTGGACATCACTGCCCGCGCGTGGATTACGACCAGTCCACCACGACTATACTGTAGTGTCTTGCCACGTCTTCGACCTGGAAGCTGGTTGTGTCTTTGAACTAGACTTACTAGAGCTACTCTCTTGACACGTCATATTTCGATCGATGGCGGAGTTTGGAGTATTCCCTTACATTTTGTTGGAGCATCATTTACAAAAACAGAATAATAATTTACTCCCCGATGTCATAATTCAGCTTTCAGGAGAATTTTTCGTTATCCCCTAGTACCCCTTTAACCAAGACACACATTATCAAAATTTGTTATTTTGAATATATTTTTTTAGCTATGTTTCAAAATATTTCAACAAAACCATATCACGTTACTTACAAAGCTCGTTCCAATGTGGTTCACATGACATGGCTTGTTGAATTCTACTGAGAAATATTTTTTTTAACTTCTCAATTTGTAAATTGCACGTGCGCATGTGACCGATTCGTTAGGCAAAGGTTAACAACGTATAACAGTATATTAGCAACAATTATGTCCCCTGTGATCTCACAAATAATATCTCAAAAAGGTGACTGACTTTCTTAGGAACATTGCGGATTGTCCCCACCTCAAATACACTTTTACAAAGGAAGATAACAGAAAGTCCTTTTTATATGAATGAACATTTCACAATATACACATTCCTAATTTATTTTTTCGTTGCACTTAGGCGACCTTTTGTCGCCATACTTATGAATATTCATTTAAATCAAGTTGAAATCACTTCTCTTGTAGGCTATCCTTAAACAGAAAGTGATAAGATTTTATTAGTGTAGCTCTTTCGCAATATTATAAATCAATATTGATCAACAAGTGATGAAACTTAAACTAAAAAAGATTTATCTTTAACAATAAACCTTGTTTGAACATAACTAATTATGATCGATTCAATTACCTAGAAGTGTTGCATATCTGCAGATATGTCCGTTGAATTCTTCTGTCAAACAAACCTGTAGAATGGGAGGCTATGTCCTTTCAAGCTGTTCACCACGCAACACATCCCCGCGCTCCTAGTGTTTCACCAGACAAATATAACAGAAAAGTCAAGCTAAACTGCATAAAAACCACTATGGTGGAAATCTGACATTGGAGTATTTCCTCTTGAATGCCCTTTGGGGAAACTGTTCTAATGTTATAATATTTGTCAGAAATTGAAACGGATGTTTTAGAGAGTTAAAAAAGAAATTAGAAACATGAAATGAAAATATTCTGTCCAGGGTTATAATCATCAATACAACGTTTTAAATATTTTAATGGTATAAGTTTCGGTATTTTTAGAGGGAAATACCTCGGTATCCTGTGCTCAAAATAACTTTTTTTCTTTGCGTAGCAAAATGCTACACATTTCCAAAAAATGAACAGCATTTTGTAAAAATTGCATAGCTATTTTTGTATACCAGAGTTATGTTATGCTGTTTTGTATTGAATTCTTCTAAGTAGATAGAATAGTTTCCATCCATTTCTGGGCATTTCCAGATGATCTGCAACACATGAAACATTTACTATGATTTTTTTAACTGAACTGCCTTTAGATGTTGCATGGACTTGGATATTTTCAATTGGCGTCTTGGTTGTATAATCGAATTCTCAAAATGGAAGTTGGGATTTATAATTTGATGGGCTTGAAGTTATTTTTAATGGACATTTTATGCAAAATGTTATAAAAAAAGGAAGAATTTAAACCAATAGAATTCATCTTACTTATGAAGTTGCTAATGATGCTTGATGGAGAGTTAATCTGAGTTATGCATGGAATATTCCACAATCAGAAGTAAAGCATCAGTGAACTAGTTTTCAAATTCGTTTGCAAATTTTCATTTACATTTTGCGATACAAGATAATAGGCTGCAGTTGATTATCTTGTATCGCAAAATGCTATACATAATTGAACATTGCATAGCAAAAACCGACGCGACACCGCTTATTTTGAGCCCTGTCGGTATCAGTTCGGTATTCGGTATCTGACTTGAGTGAGACTTGCTGATAGTACCAGAGAAAAATCCGCAGCAGGAAAACAGAATCAGTCGTTGTATTAGTGTTCTACCACAACGCTGTAATTGTCACCGACAATGAGTTCAACAGTGGTATTCTTTTATGATCACAAATTATATCTACAGTAATTTTGTGACTTGTTCTAAACACACCTTATTTCAGGCCTTTGCTGTCTCAGAGAATATGCCCTGGGCATGCCATATTTAGGAGGTCCCGCTGACAATAGACAAAACACCAGTGCAGTGATTTCTAGTCAGATATTGCTACCTTAACTGGTAGCCACGACCTGACTAGAAATCACTGCTAAACAGTTGGGCATGTGGGGTGTAGTCTAGTAAGAATTCAGGATAGTTGTCAAATCTGTTGGGGGTTAACAACACTTAAAAGTAAATCAGTAACTTCTTTTATGAAACTGAGCCATTTCAACTCTTACAAAGCCTCGACAGGGTCTTATAAATAATGAATGTAGGCAAATTTGAAAATGCAGGCGGTTTCCGTTTTCAACGATTGGGTCGGTTCCGCTTTTCGGTGCCCCCATGATATCGGTATCGGTTCGGTATTGCCCATCTCTAATAGGAAGTGCAACAAAATAAACTACATGCACTTAACAGTGTAGAATAATAATAAATGACTGTGATATGTTTCTGTGATAATACAATGTAGGTAGTCGAAATGTGTTGATGGCCACAACAAGTGATACAGTTTTCGAATACTCAACCTTCCCCAAGATACTATTTTACTAGCATTAATTATGGTCGCTACGTGTGGTGGAATATATAAGTACTGGTATGTGAGACCCGGGGTAGAATACAACAGTTTATATCGATCAACTATTATCGGTCGCCATAGGCAACTCAACAGCAAGCGGCCAAGCATATTAAATCTATTTCCTCACATGATAAGGATCAAACACTACATGCATGGCAATAAGAGTTGTTACAAGAGTGTATATCTTCATACAGTTGAAACGACACTGCAAAAAATATATGTTGTCTTTAGAACCAAAACTGGTTCTAATCTTGTCCCTGAGATGGAACTGGTTCTGTTTAAACAGGATTTATTTCAAATCAAATGAATTAACCAAGATTTGCATTCAATCTTAACAGAATATTGCATGAACTGAAGTAGATTCAGCAGTAAACTTGGAGCTTATTCAACGCAGTCGCCGAACATTTTGAAACAAAGGAGATATGAACAGTTGGCATATCGAACCAGTTTGGGTTCTGTATAGAACCAAAACTGGTTCGATATGCCAACTGTTCATATCTCCTTTGCTTAATAATGATTTGAGACAACCTCATATAAGCTCTAAACTTATTGCTGAAAACCCCTCAATTTATGTTTAATTCTGTTAATATTTAAGGTTAAACTTTATAAATTTATTTGAATTGAAATAAATACTGTTTAAACAGAACTGGTTCCATCTCAGGGACAAGATTAGAACCAGTTTTGGTTCTAAAGATAACCTATATTTTTGCAGTGAAGAAGTCCTGTCATTGTTTCATGCACTGTTTTGAAGTAATTGCACTTTTGAGTAAGTGCACGTTTGTCCATATGCAACTGCGTGACCACACTCCGGTAGAGCGGCGGCGTGTATGATTCTGTTCAATTATATACTAGTAATTAGACCATGACGAGCTAAAATAGCCTTTGTTCCACTCTTCGTCTAAACTGCACAGACAGGGAACACCGTGGTCTTAATAGATGTACCGTTATGTTACGGTTTATAAATGACAACAAAAGAAAAAACATTCACAGTTTGCTGGGCTATTGTTATGAAACGAAGTAACCAGCGAAGTGACAAGGAAAGGCCACTCAAAATTAATTGTTACTTTCTTTATTGAACTGATCACATATTAACATTTTCGTCTGCTGTGGATACCACTTGGGGTTTCTCAATTCAAATTTGCACCTTTATTTTTTTGTCACCTTTCACAATCACAATTGAGTTAATTGAAGGTGGGAGATGGATAACCATGCAGTTTTCGTTTTCATCCCCTTTTTGCAAAGTCGAGACATGTGTAGTGGATTGTTCTGAACTGAGTGGCTCAGCTTTTGTCTCTGATGGTGGATGGGGTGGATTTACACATTTACTTATCGCCTCTTTCATTTCTTTCATCTGTACACCGCCCAGTCCCTCCACACGTTCAAGCACCAAATGTTCTGTTTGTGGGTTTTCTTAGGCACGGTTTGTAGAATACTTTCTTTCAATTGCGTGTCACTAATTGGCTCCGAATAACGGGGGTTTAACGAGGAATTAGAGTCATTTGGGTTTTTTTCAACTCCAGAAAAAAAAGTCGCAACATAAATCTTCGACCGAAATGTTTGAGATTTCACTGTGGAAAATTTCAAAATTACCTCTATTGTCATCATTCAAATTTTCCGATTCCGATTCCATTGTCTGTTGAGAAATATCCGTATAAAATTCACAAAACTGACAAAATTTTGTTCGACGTGGCCTAAGTTAGATAGACGATGATAATCCGAGTCTTAAGAAAATAGACCGTCATTTGTAGTGTGGAGTGAGATTGATTGCAACTCACGATCCTCGCGCTTCGCGTTCGGAATCGTGAGTTGCAATCAATCTCACTTCACACTACAAATGACGGTCTATTTTCTTAAGACTCGGATTATCATCGTCTATCTACTACATAGAGATCATTAACAGCATTCCCGGCCGCTATTGGAATACATGTACATGTAATGACGGGAACTGATATTAAACTTCATCCACATTTACAGTAATTGGATTACTACTGAATCACAGCGCCATGTATTATCCACGCGAAAAGTATTTTTTTATTTTTTTTTTAATAGCAAAAGAAACACTTGGAAACTTTCGTCACTTGAACCACCGGGTTACACCCAATGGTCCATGTGGTGAATGTTCGCAAGAGGTTTTTTTGTGTTTTGTCCTCAAAAATTGTAAATAATTGCTATGTGAAGAATTCATCTCACAACGATTTGGTGGAAATTCACCTTCCAAACACTGTAGAGGCAATATTGTTTGCTGTTCTCTTTCACTTATGACGTCGCTAATGACACATTATATTTTGCATTGTGTAGCGCAAACGTTCTGGCGTATTTCAGTTAGACTACTTCATTCTTCTGCAGTAAGGAGTCTGCGCTAATTGTGACAGGACTTCTAGTTTCAACTGTATGGCTCAATTTAATTATTTTATTATTTTTTTTAAATGGCATTGTTTTTTTTTATTTTCGAATTCCGTAGCCCATTCAGGAGTTTAGAATATGAGTTTGGTAGTAGTAGTTGAATTGTATTTTGCCAGAAATTTATATACCTGAGTACTCGCGCTTGTCAGATAATGGAGAACCCGTAGCCAATTGTGTTCTGGGAGAAAAGTGAGTTCCACCTGCAGGGCAAGTTATTATAAACCCAGCCACGAGAAGCATCAATAAATTATCATAATTAGGTCACTGACCATCAAAATGTAATCCTTAAAACGAGGAATCCCTTGAGAATTGTATTTATTCTTGACGACAGGCGTGTAGCAAGGGTTCTACAATAAGTTGTGCCCGCGCCAGTTTTGGGGGTGCCAAACATTAAATTCGAAATTGTTTGGGTGGTGTGTCGGGGGGGGGTCGCCCCTTAGTCCCGACCATAGAAGTGGGAGAAGGGGGTAACGCCCGGGATCCTAGTTAAAACTAGGCCTCCCACGAGAAATATTGCTAAATTCGGTTCTCTAAGAGGAATTTATAGCTTGCGTACAGTTAAAACTAGAAGTCAAGTCATGAAATGCGCACAAATAGCACGTTGATATGCGCGTTAATGTACGCGTTATAGCCCAAGTGAAGCTATCAAATTCTGTACATATGGTCTGTGCACAAGCAATGTTTCAGCCAATGGACCTCCGGGTAACCCGGAGGTCCATTGGCAGAAACATTGCATGTGTTTGCTATGAGTAACCAAGAGAACCTGCCGTGCTTTGGACGCCATTCGATATGGCAATTGCGCGCAATTCCAACGCGCAATTAAGCCTAGATAAGCGCACTATTCGTGACAGGACTTCTAGTTTTAACTGTAGCCTTATATTGGAGATCATTTTGGTGCTTTATGTTATGTGAAAATTGAATTGGGGCAATGTTTTTTTTTGGGGGGGGGGGGAGGGGGCAACAAACATTTTATTTTAGGTCTAAGAAAGTAGTAAATCTGTTTCACGGAACCTCCCGCATAGTCCCTTTGGCTGCCACATGCTCTCGTTTATCAACCAATGCGAAATTGAATAAATAAATGCGTCCATTGAGTGCAACAAGGCTTTGAAAATCCGTCTTGCATTCAAGAGCCGAAATACACCACCACCCATGCTGTTCTGTAGACTATGAGGACTAAAGCATAAAACAAACCAAGAACATGAACTTGTGATGGCAACGAAATAATTTCAAAATAAAATGAAATAAAATAAAAAACCGCCCGCTCACTTGCAATTTTGCAAACAAATGGGTAGAGAAACAGAATATCTACTTTGTGGGGCCTCATTGTTTCGCAGTATATTTTTTTATGAAATTCTGACCAACTGGTGTGTGTTGCGTATCGCGAGCAAATCGCAATCTATTGAGTACAAGTCCATTTTGGTGATCACAGTGGAGTGTTGTCAATTTAAGCAAGTTTACTGGAACAAACCTAAATTAAACCATACCTTTCTATTGAGGAGAACAGCTTGCAGTGTTGTTATATTGATACACATTATCATGGTCCCAAGATAGCCGGACACAGTTATGGTTTCCGCAGTTGACAGTGCGTCTTGTGCATTTGTGTAGATTGTCAGACAAATACTAGTTACTGACCCCGCAAACACTGATGCAATATAATGACGCATACACGAATCAAGCGCCGAAACAATATTAAGCAGTTCCTCAAGTTGAGATTTTGCCTGTCGCACATAACCTGTTTCACATCTTTTAGCCTTGTTTGTATTGTTTAGTTTGGTACCTATTCCCTTTATCTCTGCGTATATTATATATATAAACAAGCAATATGCTGAGAGGGAGAGGAAGATTATGAAGCCCGTGACGAGCGATGCCATGCACACACACATCATTTTAACGTTTATTCTTTCCATATCTTCAATTCCAAATATCTTGAGCGACAGAAAGCTTTTGATAACAGGTAGACTTTTATCACCCTTCCCGATGATTATAATTAAGATAATGGCACCGGAAACGGAACTCATCAGCACAGCTGGGAGGGCGAATTTGAATATCTTCTTTACTTTTCGCGAATTAAAAACCCAGCCATACATTTCCTCATAGGTCAGGAGACCATCGACGAATGGTTTGAATTCTATAGACAACGTCCAAAGTGATGTTACAGCAACATAACCAAACAAGATATAGAGTACAGCATTATTGAGTGTTGAAACAAATACTGTAGACAGGCTTTCATTTTGTTTATCGCATATATCATATAAGACACGTACAGCGTTAAACCAAATCATCAAACACATTGCAATACAATAAAGTAGATGGCACACGCTCCTGATAGTGAAACTTCTACGTGATAATCCATTCCTACATACATTATACACGAATTCATTATAGATTCCACATATCTTCATCAGAGTTACAATTTGATAACATGTAGGCTGCATGCTACTGATTCTTGGAGACGGTTGTTCAACATCCTCTACAACTCCGTCAGATATATCCTTAGCCTGCATATCTTCTTGCTTTTGCATCACTAGTTTTCTTCTTATCTGGGTCAGTGCGCTATGTTTAGAGGTTATGGCGAGGTATCATTACGAAACTCATCATTAATATGCAGTACGAAGAAGGTATATTCTTAACACTTTACCCAACGCAGACGATATCAAAATTTATTGTTTTAAATATAAGTTTTTTAAATTTTTCAAACCATTTCAACAAAACCATATCTTGTGACCCCTCGTTGGAACGAGCTCGACGAGCTCGTTCCAACGAGGGGTCACATGATATGGTTTTGTTGAATTTTTTGGAAAAATAATATTTTTTCAACTGCTGAATTTGCATATTACGCGGGCGGTTGCGACCGAGTCGTTGGGTAAAGGGTTAAACAATATCTACTGGTTATTTCTGTTGCATCAGATGAGTCCTCCTCGTGCTTCACCAACTAAATGTACCTGCATTTTGTAAAAACAAAAAAAAAAAAAAAAAAATTAAATTATAGCAATTGATATAAATCATGGCTAACTATTTTCTATCTGGCTAACAATTTTCTGTTTCGGAATGAGTTTCAAAAAGTTATCGCACCCTTCATTTGCTGAAGAAACAATAATGTGATCTCAAAGCGGAGAACAAATTTAGATCGGACCGCGACTAGGTCACGATCCGGCCGAATTTATCTTTCCAAGTATCAAACGCTAGCACTGATGAATTCCGGAGATAAGAACGAAACGCGAGAACATTGAATCTTACATGGTATTTTCATTTGCATTTCATCGTTCGATTCCTAATTTCGCAATATTGTATTTATGAAATCGCAACCCACTGGTGGATAAGTGTGTCGTGATCCGATCGCGATTTAATCGTGAAAAATAAGAGTTTTGTGACCGCTGCATTGCACCCCTGAATTTAATATGAAGTATATAAAATATGACCACCAGATACAATATTTCCTCTTGGACATGTATTCGTCCAATAAGTATTTATGAAATTGTCCCCTACATTGACTGCAGTGCTCTGAAAAAGAAACTATCCATCAGCTGGAGAGTACCAGGAAGTGAAAACTGTACTTAACAGTTTCAAACCGAAAGACCGCTCACCCGGACCATAAACACGTCATAAATTTCAATAAGTTGGGTGGCTGCTAAATAAATGTGTGGAGTGGGCCAATCAATATTTTCAACGTGCAGCCCCATGGCTGTGTGTTGCAAGTATTAATTGATCTACCGACAAATAATGAATGTGGTCCTTTCCCAATTGCAACGATTCAACTAACATAGAATATACCACCAGGTCGAAAGGGTTACGCCATGCCTTATACATCTTCAGTGTTAATCCCCTACATGTACTTAACTGTAAACCACCCAGCGTACTTCGGTCTCATTTAACTATTATTATTACGTAAAAGGCGTCATTCGACATTTATTATTTTTAGTTTTGCCCCTTCATTGGTACGAGTTTTTTTTCCAATTAGGGGTCGTAAGCTGCTTTTTTGGTATAGAAATATATAATATATAATATACTCATTGTAGCTTGGCGTACCAAATGTTCACCACTCGGGGTGAAGTGGTGTTAACCGCGAGCCTTTGGCGCGCGGTTAGCACCACTTCACCACGAGTGGTGAACATTTGGTACACCAAGCTACTATGGGTATATTTTGTTTATACCATGTCGTCAGATTAATAAGAGTCGCTATTATTTTTTTCTCGATTTTACTAAGCACCAGACGTACTTACGTGCGAATTTGTTTTTGTTTACACGAGCAACGGTGGGCGGTACTTCCGCTGTCAGTTTTATCACTGAAACGAAATAGAAAAAGAAACAGGGACTTTTTCACCTTAGTAACATAATAACATACTATTTCGAGTTATGGATGCTATATTAACATGAGAGAATGCATGTTTGTTAATTTTTGGTATCTTCTGGGGTAAACTAATTTAAAAACGTAATAAATAATTGCCACTTTCATTTCACTCTTCGCGAGGCGACGTGCGATAAATTTAGACAAGTTTACATCCACTTCGACGTCGCCAACGCTCAACTTGAACGTAGTTCCACTGTAGGTGTAAATTTTAACCATTGGAATCCCACTGCTGGCACGTTCATCATGGTTGGTGTATAAAGCTAAAAATTATGTCATAGACTTTTCATATATAGTAGAATAGGTAATCATGGTATAAATGAAAGTATTTCATTATTCTATCTTTTTCTTTTCGTGGATCTTAACTACGTTCAACAGATCAGACCGCATGCCAGTTTGTGACATTGTTACATCACCGGCTCCCCACTGCTTCATTATTTACAACATAAGTGTCATCCCGCGCAATAAGGCGGCGGCAGATAGAGCCTTGTTGCAGTCAAGGGACAAATTATTTGCATTTCTTGAGTTAGAACATAAATTGAAAGAAAAATGAAAATCGCACCTCACATTCGTCAGGTGCTCGGCACTCAATCAACAGTTAGAAAGAAAAAGGAAGCAGAACAATCGGATACCTCGCACGTCAAACAAAGCTTGTCGTGTTATGTGGAAACCTTACAGGAATGAACTCAACTTCTTCTTCTTCAAAAAAAGTTTGATCGAAATACTTGTGTAACCCTTTGAACACTGGCCGTTTTTTTCATATCAGTTAAATTACACCAATCGGAATCCATATTAAAATGCAAATTGAGTATACCAATTAGCATTTTCAGCTTGCAGTCTTTTTGCTGAACGTTGAATTTATTTCATGGGTCTGCCCCACACATTCACCCAGCAGCCTCCTAATGTAATGAAATTATGGCATATCATGTTCCGGGGCCGGAAAAGCGGTCTTTCGTCTCCAAAGAGTTATACTGTATTTTTCTGAGCCGGAGAATGTTAAGAGAAATTGTGGAAGGTCGGCGCACTCTGTGATATACATACCATTTTTATTATATAGCAATGGACTACATGAAGCAAACATTTATCAAGTATCGATTGAATTACGCGTCCGTATAGTAGTGTACAAATGCCACATCAGGTTGAAGCCATTTTTTTAAGAGAGAGTGAAATTTATCTCAATTACTTTCTGTAACTATTCTTCGCACGCATAACATATCTCGAAACATCATAATGCATTGGGATGCGTTGACGGCAACATTTCCTTAGGTTTTCGGCCGGTGCATGTGTTCAACCGAGATGCTATTTCGCCATGTCACCATCAGTTCAAATAACACATATGCTTCTATATGGCCCTACCCACAGCTAAAAACGACACTGTGAAAAGGACTTAGCAACTTTTTAACGATAATAAATTTAGTAAATAAACGACGTCACTTGACAAATCATCAATAGACCGGATAAAGGTCGAGGTGACTCCATCATAGTTCAAATCATGAACGGATCTGTAATATGCATAGCAATTCATTCTCAACATCTTCTGCGGTACGTTTGAAAAAACCCACAAAAATGAAATGGATTGCAAGTCACTCCGGTGATTGAATACTGTGAAACAGACAGCCTCACATCAAATATTTCACACGGAGACATCAAACGGTAAGATATGCTACTTGAGAAGTAAACATTGAAGAAACTCTCGTCCAGTCAAAGGTCGAGAATTTTAATGTTATTGAAACATTTTTCTATTTGGTTATATATGAATACATGCTGTGGTTTCTCTCATAATATAATTTCAGGATTTAAAGCCACGTATACAACCGCTTGTATAAACCGATTTTTGAAGCGATAATCTCATGTATAGGCGATCTGATAAACTAACGTAATTTCAATATGGAAGACGTAATTTCATTTTCCGGGAGTCATCTCAAATACAAGTGACTCGATGCTTAAATATTTTTTTTTGTAAAACCGATAGATTAATTTACATTTTTTTCACATGTGTTGTTCTTACTTCCTAGTCCATAGTGTACCGGGGACTCTGTACATAAGGATATGTTGGAAATTATAAAATAGTCATCCCAACAAACGCTATTCCAACTGATTCTATGTCTGTAAATTACTTCCTTGATGTATAAAACATGGTACATTTTCGTTCATTACGGTTAATTTTTTTTTGAATAGCTCGTGCACGTTACATAACTCGCCAAATGTGAATAGCAACTGGCAACTATGAACGACTTGAAATATATAAAGCATATTACAATCGCTAATCAGCTAACATTTTGAATAAATGTTTCTTCCAATCATTTTCGCTCAGATCTTAAAGAACATGCGAATCTTTGTCTGACGGGTTGATCAAAACTTCGGGGATTTGAGGTTTCTTATCGTTTCTAGGGTCAATGTTTGTAATGGCGGGCGAAAAACTGGCTGCTTGAAGTGTGTAAAATATTAACACCATGTTTCCATCACCATGCTTTGCATGGTCCATTTAAACAGGTAGTTACGGTTACGTGCACTGGTGACGATTGGATGCGAAGCAGTTTGATGGAGAGAGTTAAGATTTCCAGTGACGTTAACCTTTTACTTTTTAATTGTGAAGTTTCTGTGAATTGTTGGGACGCTCATTGATTGCGTACAGTACAATCGCAGTGAACTGGCCATATTCCACGCGTGCGCAGTGATGTCCACGCATGCGTTTATCAGATAATAAAATCGTCATCAGCAAAATTCTAATTAATGAAGCACCGGATTTTACCCGGTGCTCCATTAATTAAAATGTTGGATGATTAACCCTATAATTAGTGTTTGAAATCTAATATTACTGCGTTCATGGAAATATTTCTCACCCGTTAAACTTGACAAGTCCACGGCGGCTCTTCTTTTGAAAAAGTGTCTCAAACGCCGCAAAATTGGGGGTAGTCCGATGATGCTCTAAAGGAATAATGCTCAACTAGAAAACAAATATATCGAATATTTCGATTGCACAATTTTTAGAGAATCCTTTGATATCCGCGAAAAATGAGTGTGCTGGTAGCGCGCACAATGTTCGATGCAATATGAATTGAATATATTTTAGCTATTATTAATAAAAAAAAAACAAGTGCCGAGATTGAAAGTTGATACCGCACAAATAGCATGTCGATCTGCGCGTAATCTACGCGTTATGACCATAGTAAGGCTATCAAACGCTGTACATATGGCCTGTGCATAAGCAATGTTTCAACCAATGGACCTCCGGGTAACCGGGAGGTCCATTGGCAGACACACTGTCTGTGTTTGCTATGAGTAACGAGGAGGACCTGCCGTGTTTTGGGTGCCATTCGATCTGGCAGTTGCGCGCAATTCCTACGTGCGATTAAGCCTAGATAAGCGCACAGTTCATGACAGGACTTCTAGTTTTAACGGTAAGCAACCAGTCCACGGCGGCCGAACTATAGAATAGTGTCTCAACCGACGTCATACCGGGGAGGGGTGCCCGAAGTTGCTCTAAATGAACAATGCCTAGCAACAAGAAAACAAATCTATAGAAGATTTCTATTGCACGACTTTTCAGAGAATCCTTTAATGTCCGCGAAAAATGAATGTGCTGATAGCGTGCACATTGTTCGAAGCAACATAAATTGAATATATTTTAGCTATTGTTAATAAAAAAAAAGTGCCGAGATTGTAAAGTTAATACCGCGTAACTAGGTTTCGTTTTTGGGGTAAACACCAAGACGTCAAAGCGCTTACAGTGTGGCTATAGTCACAGTGTAACAGCGCTCACGTCATCAAACGTCCACCTATGGGAGAACTTACAACGTTGATTAACTTGATGTCATTTTAGTGGAGGATCGGGGAGAGATTGAGTTGCGAATTTTTCGCTGACGTGTCAGCAAACCAGTTGCACATGGATCATTGGTGTTCGCCTATTTACCGATACATTATGAAATTAAGAAATTAAACTAGGTAAACAATTCCACTAAATTGCATTGCAAGCATTGAAATGCATTATGTATTCTTATAAGAGTATGAATGTGGGATGGGTTGTTACGTTTAGTATAACGTGTTCCAACTCCATCGAAAACAACAACACGTCAAAGATACAGTTCGGCCGCTATGGACTGCTCACTTTCCACGGGGTGGGCAGTATTTCCACGGCTGCAGTAAAATTAAATTGCAAACACTAAGTAAAGAGAAAATCATCAACAATTTATTTAACGAAGCACCGGGTACAACCCGGTGTTTCATTAATTAAAATTCTTTTGATTAGGATTTGTATAATCTGTTAAACCCATGCGTAGATATCACCGCCCACGCGTGAATTACGACCAGTCCATGACAACTGTACTGCATATAATTCGTTTCAATCTTTCTGTTTTGAGTAAAGAAAATAGTGGTATTTGCCAAAAGAAATGCATGAATAACTATTTTTTTCATTTTTTGTCTCAAAACATATGTTATGACCCCTCAATAAGGGATCATAACCTATGTTTTTGAGACAAAAATGAAAAAAAATAATGCAAATTAATTGGCGATTTTTGAGAATGGCGCTGACCGGTTTTTGCCGTTAAAGGGTTAAAATCTGGTTTATAGATTTTTTTTTAAAATGTGCACAAGACGAGGAGTGGAGTCTGGGGTTGGGGAACAAAAGTATATCTAGTGCTATTTGTTCGCTGAAAGATTTTTTCCTCTCCGCTTAAAACATACCTCTGTCACCACGCCACTGCACAGCACTCAAAACTATCAATCATCCAGTGTTTCTCACCCAACTTTTCTGAAAATATTTGAGCGAGAATGTACGCGTCTGTGTATGTAAGAGAGAGGAGGGGAGAGAGAAAGAGAGATAGAGTGAGGGGGAGGGGGAATTTGATTCAACATTTTCTTTACCAGCCGGCCTTTGCAATCTTATTGGGAATTGGCTGGATGGGGTATACGGAGTCTTTGCGCTTAAAAACTGACCAAAAATTCATACGTTTGATTTGTCTCCACTACAGACTTTCAAGTCAAGCAAAATGCATTTCCAGATCTCTACAACGAGAAAAACTGTCGGTTCTGTATTTAACAAATTTGTCTCATAGCTGAACAAATGTGATCTGAAGCGAAGGTTCCATACTACTGGAGAAAGTACGATTGGTCGTGCCCGTCGCAATATGTCCGATGTTTTTTTGGCTTCTGCTAACTTGACACTTAGCGGAGACCTGGGTTCTGTCCATTTGTAGCCGTATCAGCCCAGCTTGCCTTTTTAAGAATTTCCTCGATGGAATGAATATTGAAGAAAGTCCCCACAGCCGGTCGAAGAAGTGGTCAGAAAGCAGGATGACGCCTTGATCGGGGTTTTGAAGGTCATGGTGGACGGAATCCTGGTAGGTGAGGACAATCCTAATTTATTGTTTGACACTGTCTGATATTGCACCCTGATTTCATGTCAGACACACCTCTTGGTTCCATAAACCGGGAGACTTACAAATCAGAGTGATTATGTCGAAGAGAAGTTTACTGAACTGAGCTGAATAAACCGTTTTTTCTTTGTTTTGAAATGAAATCCCACATGTTCGTCGTTACTTTTCACATTGATTTTCATTTAATTTTTTAATTTAAATTGTTTTCTCGCCGCACACTATAACCAAAATACGGACAGGGAGATTTAAATGACTGCTTACTTGCCTCTGGGAGCCTCCTTGGAGAAGTGTTATGGATTGTGTCCTCCGGTCATCAAATGCTACGTCTTTACTTTTTACTCATTAATTGTGCATGGTTAAGGTGGTCAATAGAACGTTTAAAATCTAACTGAATAACGTACTCCAAATTAGTTCACAAATCTCTTAAAAACAAAAGTTAGTACATAGTTTTTCTTTTCTATATCAGATTAACTCAGAATACTACGTCAGTCACAAATATATGACAAATGATTTATACAATTGACGAGAAGATAGACCCTAACATTAAACATCATACAATAATAGTAATCCCAACATAACACTGATAGCCTCTAAACTTAAAATTTCTAATTAATTAGCATTTCTCTTCGGGGAACAATTTTCGACTAAAAATTCACATGCACAGATTACAAGAAAATGAACAAAAGATATATAGTACAGTTGACGTAATTCAAACGCGGACAGTTATCTCCACGCATGCGTGTACCAGCTAATAAAAACCATCACCAGCAACATTTTAATTTACCCTTTGAGTTTTTTGTACGCCTTTTGACGTACGAAATCAAACAGCTCGTTGATACTTTGTGGTCATTTCTTTTATTATTCTTTTTCGACTTTTTTTTAAGTTTTAACGTCAATTCCTATTTTATCTCCAATGGAACGCAGTGATAACCGTTGAGTCAGATGCTATCGCACATTAAAATACTGATATAATCCTGCTGTCACGACTTATTAACTGATTGAGTGCAAGAAGCCACTATCAGGGCTTTCAAAAATGAGGATACCAGAGCAAACGCCAGCACTTCCCTTGCTCATATTTCATATTCAGTCAAAAAAAAAAAAAAAATTTGTTTATATAAATTTGTTTTATTACAAATTATTGGAGAGTGCCTGTGGGCACTCTCCAATAATTTGTAATAAACAAATTTTGAATAACAAATTCAGACCACCAAAAATATCTAACCCTCAACCAGATATAGAGGATCTGTAATGAGTTTCTCTTTGATATAAGATTTATGAAATGAGTGTAGACAATTTTATTTTAGCGAGCCTCTGGCGAGCTAAAATAAAATTGTCGAAACGAGTTTCATAAATTTTATGTCAAAGAGAAACGAATTTCAGATTTTTTTTATCACACGACACACACAAACGAACTTGAACCGATTTATTTTTAACGAGTCTGTGTTCTCGTACATGGAAAAAGAAAATTAACCTACTTTCGCCATGTTGACTGAATGCGTTCAATACTTCCGCTTTACAAAATAGTTCTCAAAACAAACGGTCTTATTGACATTTAATAAACAGACTGCAACAAAACCCTCATTAGTAATTCAATTGTCAACAATAAGAGAAGCAAATCCAAAGAAGGGATTTGCAATTTCTATATTTTATAAACTTTAATCCGAGTCGCTGCCGGACACAATGATGCGCCTACGTTTCTGAGCGGGTTGGGCTGATGATGTTTCTGGGTTATGAATGTGTATTTCAAAGTGCCCACCATAAATGTTGCCTGTGAACATATTCTGTAGTCTACCCACAAATTGTGTGTTTCGATCAATGGAATTTGTGTTAGAAATTGACTGGTTTTGATAAACTACATCTGTGCCCATGGATTTAGGATATTGAGGCCTATTTTCAGTTTGAAGATTGGAGTTGGATAGCACACGAGGAATTTGTTTGTGTTGTTGTTCATTGATATGGCTGTAATTGTTAATTGACTGTATATTCTTGTGTCCTGTGATTTGCATAATCTGGTGAGCAGGGATGTTATTTTCACTAAGTTTCTGAACAAGATGTTTGCGAGCACTGTGATTTGTAAGTTTCTTTTCCGGTGATAGACCAGCTGCTTTTGCCATGCGCTTCATGATGGAGGTAAGTTTATTTATTCCAATCGGCTGTCTTTTAAACCACTGATCACCGACATTCATAATATCTTGTTTAGTATGTGTTGCTATATAAAAAGGGTCACTTTCGTCACTGTAACCAGAGGGCCTTAAAAGAGAGTACTTTTTTATAAATATTCACAGGAGACCTTTCTGGTAAATCAAAGTTACACTACATTCTGGGTGGCACACTTCGAACATCTCTCACATTGTCACCAGGGCGAGTTTCTGTTTGTCTTTCTATAAACTGTAAATATTCCTGGCCATTTGGGTCCTTGTGCAAACTAACATCCCCCCAACACATTTTACGGTGCTCATCTGAGCCCCGTAAACCAAAATGAATAGTGTTTAAAAACCACAAGGAGTTTATTATAGATTCGGGTGTCGAAGAACCCAGTTGACCGCTTTGCCACAAAATGTCAATTTCATTGTCACTTATTGGCTCCGCCTTCTTTTCCCGATTGCACAAGCCACTTCGTTTCAGTTGTCGTTGTTTGGCCTTCAATATGTCTCTCACTTTCACAAATTCTACACTGCTAACTATTGTGTGGCCATAATTAAAACGTTTTAAATTTCTGTCAATACTGGAAATAAATCCACGCAACGAGCTTGGTTCATATTCAGAGCCGTCAGATTTTCTGACTGACAGGATAAATTTGCATAAAATAACACACAGTTCACTGGGCGGTATGTTGTGAATTTCACGATGCTCATTTATATTATTGCTTTGAAGAAAATTTCTTTCTAACTTCATATCATAAAAGGCCTTGCTTAAAGTGTTTTTATTTGTTTCTTTTTCAACAAATCCATCTATATCTGCACCGCTGATATTAACAAAACGACGCTGTTGAGTAGCGTCCGTTTGCTTATTAACGCCAACAGTTTCTTGGCAATCTAGCGTCTGGTAGCGTTCACCGTGTAATGGGCTCAAACGTTCTGCCGAGAGAGTCACTTCAAAGTCGATACCTATTATTTTCACAGTGTATAACAAGCCTTTTTGTGGAATCAATGATCTTAACAATTTCCCCTTCTCCTTTTCCATCCATTTTCACAATTTCCTTCACTCGATAGTTAAGTACACGCGACATGTTTTGTTTGTAAACAATGGAGTGGTACAATATGAATATTAATTAGGTGATGAGGCTTAAAATTCAGCCAATGAAAATCCTTGCAGGTCATATTACACGTGTTCTCATTTTGAAGAATATCAGATGGACTTTTTCATTGAACTTTACAATAGTCATGTGATAAAATCACTAATGTGAAAATTCAAAAATATCTTGTTATTTGAACTTTCCGACGTTTGACGTCGCATTTTGAAAAACGTTGACGAAACTGAATTCCCAGTGACGTTTGAACGTCAGGATAATTAAAGTCGCGAAGGGTTAATGAAGCACCGGGTTCTGTGCGACAGTGGAAATATTGCCCATCCGTGGAAAGTGATCAGTCCACGGCGGCCGTGCTGTAAATACAATTTCATCCCAATGAGCTGGAAAGTTATAAACTATTTTAGATGGAGTAACAATCTAATTCAATAAATAAAACAATGGAGGGTGGCAATATCCCTTCTCACTGATTGAAACACTCACCTATAAAATCGTAGAATTTATTTCCAACAAAAATGTTGATGACATCTCTGGCAAAGGCTATATTCCAATATAATTTTTAGTGCGGTTTTAAAACCCAATAACGATAATTACGATCCACACAATTGAAGATCAATTACCCTTCAACTATATTCCTGCAACGCCATGGAGGTGTGATTATCGATCAGCTTGTTTGTGTTCTTGAAGCAAATTAATTATCATCTGAATGACGTGCGTTGTGATGTCAGAAATCAAAAGAACCCTTCAGATCATTTAGTTAAGCTGGAATCATATGCCTGAAATGCTTAATTGCGAGAAGAAAATATGAGGTCACCATCTTTTTTAATGATCTGGCTAAAACATATGATTTTAAGCCAGAGCATAGGTTTTAAAGGCCGTTTTAATATGGGGTTAAGAGATCGTGCGCCCAAATTACAGTACAGTCGCCGTGGAGAGGTCGTAATCCAAGCGTGGGCAGTGATGTTCACGCATGCGTTTACCAAGTAATAAAAACTATCAACAGCATAATTTTAATTAATGAAGCACCGGGTTGATTGAAATCTGTTCACAATCAAACAACTACATTGTCTTTAGGAACTTTCAAACGTATTTAATGTTGTTGTTGATTTTGATATAAGAACACCTTAGCAGGCAGGGGCAAATTGAGTTCGACAAAACATATCTAATCGATTTTCCTGTTGGGTTCATATGGACCGTGAATCCTCTCTCGGAATGTGGAATAAGATTATCACATCTGTTCTCTTGAGAACTAGATGTAAAATCTGCAAATACTGCATTAAACAGTATGTAATTCACTTACCGGATCCGCGTCATTTCTGTTGCATTCATTGTTCACCCTATGAACTCGAGAGGTCGCTTTTCCGACAGAGGAATATGATACGTCCTTATTCCATTAAGTAGGGTGGCTGCTACGTGAATGTGTGAGATAGACCAATAAATATTTTTAACGTGCAGTTCCAAGACAGTTCGAATCAAGATTTTTTGGATTCGAATCGAACAAATTGTCCTAACAGAATTAAATATCGAATCGAGTCTACTTACCAATTCTTACGATACCACAACTCTCCTACAGCGATATCTATCTCTCATGTGCAATCAATATAAGCATACGTACTGGTTAGATTGTTTTCTACCATCGGATTTTTCTAACGTTTTGGCACGCACATTTCTCGAAGCTATCGATTTGAATGTATCACTACTAAACCGATTTTTGACATTTTCTATCCTAAATCTCTAGTGGTGGCGCTTCAATTTAGTTATCATAGCAAAGGGTCAGTATTCGGGCGAAAACTGACCAGATATAACCAAGGTGGACCGGGATAAAAACATACATCGTCACTTGAGTGAAACAAGGTCCATCTGTAATGCTTAGCTCTCGCACATGGCACATTGTGCAACTCAATGGGTGATTGATGTACAAACTTGATTCAGAGTACAATTGTCGTGGACTGGTCGTAATCCAAGAGTGGACATTTATGTCCACGCGCACGTTTACTGGGTAATAAAATCATCAGCAGCAAAAGTTTAATTAATGACGCACCGGGTTGTACCCGGTGCTTCAATAATTAAAATTGTTGATGATTATTTCCAATAATTTGTGTTCAGTATCTAATATACATTGCGTCCGTGGAAATATTGCCCATCCATGGACAGTGACCAGTCTACTGAGGCCGTACTGTAACACGATCTTCATAGTCGCTTCAAATGACATTTTCTGGAATTTTCCGACTAATTTTCTGTTATCTAGTTAGCCTGTGCACGGTCATTATTTCGGCCCGATGGGGAAATTTGTTAAATAAGTAATCACATATTGTGCACTTTTTCAATGTAGAGGTGCCTTCAATTCCTAAGCATTTAAAGAGATTACAAATTTACTGACTATTCGATTAGGAATATACTAATCGATTATGCAGTGAACGATCGGTAGTCGACTAATCGCATGTTTCTGACAGCTTTAGACTTTAGTGCAGAAGCCAAAACTTAGTGTACTGGTGAAATTGGTGAAATAGAAATCGAGAATTATCAGGAAGGAAAGTCTATTATGTTTACAGACTCCCATTCCTGTACCCAGGTTCTACTCATACCCATGCTAAAGAACCATCCAATATCAAGTATTCACTAGAAGTTTACTTATTTGCTGTTGGAACAATAAATATGGCTAGTTACTTTTTTTCTTCTTCGAACTGTTTAAATAAATTTAAATAAATTTATCACTGACTGTAACATCTTAGCCGGTAGCCTCAAACCACACATCCACAGAATGTCACATCCATATTGCCAGCAGAGGGGCGCAGGAGTATTACAATGGGTTCAAAGCATTCCGATTTATTATTAACCATTAGGTACGCATACAGCCAAGAACAGACGTTTTTATATTGCTCTAAAAGATTGTCCTCACCGGGAGGAAGCATTTTTCTTGGTAGTATTTTTACAGCATTTTTGGCTACCGATGCAGTCCCGTCCCTTGGTATAGTCTGCCCGACCACCTTAAGCCTGGGAAGCTTCAAAAAGGCATTAAAAACCCACCTCTTCACACGAGTTTTTTCCGTGCGTTGGTAGTGTATTCTTCCCGTGTTCCATATAACCATTTGCTATATACTAACAAAGCATTGTAAAGCCTGAGAGAGCATATTTTTGCAGATTCATGACTCTACACTGTATTGAAAAAAAACATGTATCTCCTATTTTTCCTCTACAACACACTAAACTTTCAAAAACAATCCGAGACAATATATAGAGGATATGGAATAAGTGTTTTTCTCATATATTTATCATATGACACACACACGCACAAATTAGCCACTTAGTATGACTTTTTAACCCATCACCTAACTTGAATTGCAGACGGCACTTGGAAAAAACATCCTCGAATAACTAAATATTTTCATTTTCTGCTTCCAAAACATACGTTATGACCCCTCATCGGAACGAGCTCGTTATGGTTTGGAAGCAAAAAGTGAAAATATAAAAAAAAAATGAATGGCGTTTTTCTTGACATTTTTCACTAAACACCCACCTTTGTGATTCCAGTAGCTCTGCAAATGTGACCCAGTTGTATTTTGTTTAGCCAATCAAATTGTCTAGTTTTGAAATTGACTAATGAAATTGACGGAAGGCTTTATTTATCACTGATTAATATGAAAACAAAATATCAAATGTTTCAAAGTGAACAAAACGGACGAGTCATGTGATAAAATTGTTTACCTTATAAACCTCGACTATGATGTCACGCGAGAGTTCGGTCATAACGGTTGGGAACTTCTCAGGACTACACCACAATTTTAGACATGATGCTTGTGGTGATAACAGTTGAAACTAGAAGTCTTGTCACAATTAGCGCAGGAAATGCTCGTTAGTTAGTGCGCTCCTTACTGCAGAAGAATGACGTAGTCTGAAATACACAATAGCGCTTATGCTGCGCAATGCAAAATGTGATGTACTATTAGCGAGGTCGGTAGCGACATCACGCAATGAACCAATCAAACAGAACGAAAATATTGAGACTACAGTATGTGGAGATTGGATTACTACTAAATCGTTGTGGTATGGATTTTTCACTTAGTAATTATTTACAATTTCTGAAGACAAAACACAAGAAAAACTTTAAAACTTCCATCCCGGTGGTCCATGTGATGGAAGTTTGCAAGTGATTCTTGTACTGCTATGAACAATTATAAATACTTTTCGGGTGGAGAATATATGGCGCTCCGATTAAGTAGTTATCCACTCTCTTCATTCTGTTCCTGTTGTCAAATTTTTATATCTATTTACATCATTACATATATCGTGGATATGGAATGAGTGTTTTTCTCGTATAATATTTATGAAACGAGTCAAAGAATTTTCCGTTTTGGCAAGCCTCTTTTGAGCCCAAACGGAAAATTCGGACGAGTTTCATAAATATTATATGAGAAAAACACTCATTTCATATTCTATTTATCATATGACACACACACGCACAAATTAGCCACTTAGTATGACTTTTTAACCCATCACCTAACTTGAGTTGCAGACGGCACTTGGAAAAAACATCCTCGTATAACTAAACATTTTCATTTGTTGCTTCCAAAACATAGGTTATGACCCCTCATTGGAACGAGCTCGTCGAGCTCATTCCAATGAGGGGTCATAACCTATGTTTTGGAAGCAAAAATTGAAAATATAAAATAAAAATGAATGGCATTTTTCTTGTAGGTAAAATATTAATACAATATAACCCACCCTAAATAGGATAGGTAACGTAAATTCTCCCTACTGAAATTATGCAAACGTCACCCAGTTGTATTTTGTTTAGCCAATCAAATTGTCCAGTTTTGGAATTGACCAATGAAAGCTCCCAACTCTAATTATGCAAATTGTGAAAATGTGGCCCAGTTGTATTTTGTTCACCCAATCAAATTGCCTAGTTTTGGAATTGACCAATGCAATTGACGGAAGTCTTTATTTATCACTGATTAATATGAAAACAAAATATCAAATGTTTTAAGGTGAACAAAACGGACGAGTTATATGATAAACATGTTTCCCAGTAGAGGCAAAGACTGCTGTTAATGATCTGTATTTGCTAGTATCGAATCGTGGGGCACGCTATTTTTGTACAGGAATTGCGTTACGCTAATACTGCAGTTTGAGTTTGACCAGGACAAAAAAGTGTTCTAACCCAGTTCATAATTACTTCAAAATAGTGCACAATACAGTGACAGGACTTCTAATTTCAACTGTATATTCTGAAACTTTCGAAATGTTTGAGCTAAAAATTACGATGAAATTAAAAGATCAAGGAAAGAAATAAATGTGTATCGATGACATTGGGAGGGGGAGGGGGGAGGTATAAAATCAAAAGAGGCCTATAATTATGGTCGTTATCTATAAGAAGTCAAATTTTATGAGTGTGGATGAAAGAAAAGTACCATTAATTGTCACCAGGAAAGAAAAAAAGAACAACAAATATAAAAAGTCTTAACCCCCTGCACACTGATGTCAAAATATCTAAATTTCAGGCAGAAAAAAAAATTCCATCATGCAACTAGAAATTTAACCAATTCAATCTCGTTTGACAGAGCACATTGAGCTCTGTCAAACGAGATTGAATTGGTTAAATTTCTAGATGCATTATGGGAAAAAACAGCTTCCTGAAGTCTTGGTATTTTGACATCAGAGTGAAGGGGGTTAAGATCGTTTAAAGTCATTTCGACTTAGTCGAATGACTTGACAAGAATAGTTTGAAATCGAAAAGTCACTCAACATCACACGAGTCATCACACATCAACGACGAATTGTCCAACATCGAAGAGGCAGTATCTATCAGATGTTAACGTACCAGGCTCCTCGATTACGTCTCATGCGCTGTTCCCAACCGCTTAAAAACAGCACACATCTTCAACTGGAATAACAATTCCGTCTGTTGTGTGTAATCTATGGTAAAATGGCTAGATGGGCCTATTCCAAGTTTTGAGCGCTTTCTCTGGGATCTCTGCCGCACATGGCCATTACATTCCAGTAAACGCGTCTATGCCTAGTTGGAACACCCACAAAATTTCTCGTTTCTCCTCTCCAATGTTCTTATATGTTCCATGTAGGAACATGAACCTCATCTTTATGTATGAATATTTCCTACTCAATCATATTACTCCAGTCTTGGCGCTCAAATGTGAAGTGTGTGCGGATGTTTCAATACATTTGTTAACCCTTCAGAAACTTTATAATGAATATGTAAAGAATTGTATGTCTTTGAAGTGACGTAAAAATGTCAATAATGGCTATAAATCGAAAAACTAAAACACTTTACATGTAAAACTAGAAGTCCTGTCATGTAATTCGCACAAATAGCACGTCGGTCTGCGCGTTAATCTACACGTAATGACCATAGTAAGGTTATCAAATTCTATACATATGGCGTGTGCACAAGCACTGTTTCTGCCAATGGACCTCCGGGTAACCCGGAGGTCCATTGGCAGAAACACTGCCTGTGTTTTCTATGAGTAACCAGGAGAACCTGCCGAGCGTTGGATGCCATTCGATATGGCAATTGCGCGCAATTCCTACGCACAATTAAGTCTAGATAAACGCACAGTTCGTGACAAGACTTTTAGTTTTAACTGTACAGCATACCCAAATTTACAAACACACGATTAATTTTATTGTTTTAACTTATGACCCCCCCCCCCCCATGACGTCACCTGAAGCTTCGGGCATAACGGGTAGGAGTTTGCTAGAGCCACAATGCAGTTTTAGATATATTTTGTGGAGATTAGAACTTTCGAAAACCTGATAATCCAAATGAGGTGGAAAAGAAAAATTGAAGAAAAAAATGGTTAATTTGGCATTGCTCGCTTTATATGGTCTAAATTTGAAAAACGAAAACTTGAAGGTAGGTGCACATCTTCAAAAATGTGGCGATCAATGGTAAATGGATGTATGAAGTCTCATAACCAACGCGGAGCAGCTGGACCTCCTACAAAAATAGTGTTTGGAAGAATGTAAAAATAAGAAAAACTAGTTTTAAATAGAAAATCAAGAAAAAAACACATATCTTCTAATGTTTTGAGCTCTACAAAACATTACAATTTCAAAACTCCTTTAATATTTTTACCCCCTTTATGACGTCAGTAAAACGTTCTGCATTGCATGGTTTGGAATTTTGTAAGAAGTTGACCAAAAATATTTTAAAAAAACGTGAAATTGGCAAGAGATGTACACCGACAAATGGTCATAAATGGGCATGTGAAATTTCGTAAGAAGTTGACAAAAATATTCTAAAAAAACGTGAAATTGGCAAGAGATGCACACCGACAAATGGCCATAAATGGGCATGTGAAATTTCATAACTGTATTATTTCCTTGAACGGGGCTACTGGACCCGCAAAGACGGTGTTTTTAATGAAAAATGTAAAAAGGGATAGATTTCAAAGTGATGACAAAACGTCAAACTGACATAAACTCGAAAAACAAACAAATATGCTTTTCCTATTTTTTTTAGCTCTACAGCCCACAAAAAACTTTATAAAATCGTACATACTTTATTTTTTTTACCCCGACCCACCCTATGACATCATTCTTACTGCTTACTTACTTCCGGATTCCATCCACCCAGCGTCGGACAACCTCAGTCATCTTGAGTGTGCTGTACATTATTTACATCAGGATAAAACTTAAAACATCCCATCATCAGAGATGCATAGAGCTCATTTTCATCTTGTTCATCAATTTTTGATAGTCGTCAGTGTCGCCACCATCATTCATATTGGTGCCATTACCTAGAATGATTGCAACTCTTTCCTTTGAAGATAATCTTTCAAAATCAGTACTGGAGATAGTGTGACGAACGCTAGTGCTTTCCTCGTGTTTATACAGACACTTTAAATACTTACCTTCTTTTATACCTATATATCTGCCTGCAGATGAGCACCTGTCTCTGTTTTATACCCATTATTCATTCCATTTCCAATTACATGTTTTGTGACGTTGTCCCATTGCGCATGTCTGTCGGTTAGGTCCGGGTTCTAGGGGGAGTTTACGTCTTGTCGTTGTCGAGTGAACACCGGGATTCAGATCTGAGAATTCAAGTCTAAATGGGAGGTGAAATAGGGAATTTACAATAATAAGATTGCTTCAGAAGTTGCCCTCGGACGTGCGTAACGGGACTCATATGAGTTTTATTGATGTTTGACTTGTAATTTCCAATAAAACTAGAATTTATATAATGTCTCCAGTCTTCCAGGTACCCATTTAGGTACTTAATAGTGCCCCCACGCGTCCAGGGACGCCGGAACACTCTACGGTAGGGGATGGAACGTTGCAATAGTGTTGTATAGATCATTGATTGTCTGTAGGTACCGGAGATAGTGTTGTATAGATCCTTGATGGTCTGTAGGTACGGGAGATAGTGTTATATAGATCCTTGATGGTCTGTAGGTACGGCAGATAGTGTTGTATAGATAATTGATGGTTTGTAGGTACCAGAGATAGTGTTGTATAGATCCTTGATGGTCTGTAGGTACGGGAGATAGTGTTGTATAGATCCTTGATGGTCTGTAAGTACCGGAGATAATGTTGTATAGATCCTTGATGGTATGTAGGTACCGGAGATAGTGTTGTATAGATCCTTGATGGTCTGTAGGTACCGGAGATAATGTTGTATAAATCATTGATGGTCTGTAGGTACCGGAGATAATGCTGTATAGATCATTGATGGTCTGTAGGTACGGGATATAGTGTTGTATATATCCTTGATGGTCTGTAGGTACGGGGGATAGTGTTGTATAGATCCTTGATGGTCTGTAGGTACGGAGATAGTGTTGTATAGATCCTTGATGGTCTGTAGGTACGGGCGATAGTGTTGTATAGATCCTTGATGGTCTGTAGGTACGGGCGATAGTGTTGTATAGATCCTTGATGGTCTGTAGGTACGGGAGATAGTGTTGTATAAATCCTTGTTGGTCTGTAGGTACGGAAGATAGAGTTGTATAAATCCTTGATGGTCTGTAGGTACGGAAGATAGTGTTGTATAAATCCTTGGTGGTCTGTAGGTACGGGAGATAGTATTGTGTAGATCCTTGACGGTTTGTAGGTACCGGAGATAGTGTTGTATAGATCCTTGATGGCCTGTAGGTACGGGAGATAGTGTTGTATAGATCCTTGTTGGTCTGTAGGTACGGGAGATAGTGTTGTATAAATCCTTGATGGTCTGTAGGTACGGGAGATAGTATTGTATAGATCCTTGATGGTCTGTAGATACCGGAGATAGTGTTGTATAGATCTTTGATGGTCTGTAGGCACAGGATATAGTGATGTATAGATCCTTGATGGTCTGTAGGTACCGGAGATAGTGTTGTATAGATCCTTGATGGTCTGTAGGTACGGGCGATAGTGTTGTATAGATCCTTGATGGTCTGTAGGTACGGGAGATAGTGTTGTATAAATCCTTGATGGTTCTGTAGGTACCGGAGATAGTGTTGTATAGATCCTTGATGGCCTGTAGGTACGGGAGATAGTGTTGTATAGATCATTGTTGGTCTGTAGGTACGGGAGATAGTGTTGTATAAATCCTTGATGGTCTGTAGGTACGGGAGATAGTATTGTATAGATCCTTGATGGTTTGTAGGTACCGGGATAGTGTTGTATAGATCCTTGATGGTTTGCAGGTACCGGAGATAATGTTGTATAGATCCTTTATGGTCTGTAGGTAACTTCCTCTCACATCTTCCAGTATTTCGCATTCCAGTAGTAGATGTTCTATAGTTTCTCTTTATATTCCAACATTGACAAATCCCATCAGATTCTGGTATTTTAAACTTTTCTTTATGTGTTTCCAGGATATATGTATGTAATCATCTTCAATTAAATTGCAAGTTTTGTTGCAATATCGACAGAGACATTCAGTCCACTAAAAACGTCATTACTCTTTCCTGGGGTGTAACTCTTGGGATTTAAAAGAGTCAATGTGCTGTATGTACAATTCACAGCTGTTATACGTTCTTTCCAGTGAAAGTTAACGGACTTTTTGATGATTTTTTTCCATGCGTCTTTAGGCCTTGTCGATAGGCCAACTTTTTCTCAATAGATGTGTCGTCGAGCCTTGTTAGATTATAAAAGAATGAGAGGGGCTTCAGGTCAATCTGTGCTTGTATGGGAAGAAGGCCAGACAAAATATACACAGCAGGATCCGCAACATTTGGTGGCAGTGATATTAACTGCTAAATAAATTGCGTCTGATAAGCTCCCAAAATGTTAATATGCTTCTCATCTGGAAGTAGGATTTCACAACCATATGTTAAGGTGGGTAGTACGTTTGTTCTGTAAATGTGTAGACATGTTTCTTGGTTTAACCCATTCTCTCCATGATACCCGATTGCCATCAAACTATATGCTGTTCTCCTGGGTTTTTTAACATTGTTCATCAGTGTTTCCTTCACTGTCCCTGTGGCAGTTGTTGATCGAAGTATGCCAAGATGAGTTGCTACATCAACATTGGGCATCTGTGTTCCAGTCATTAAAAATTTAGCTTTGCGGGTTGAAATTTCTAGAACGGCAAAACATTTTTAGATATGTTTTCTGCTTTTTTTTTTCTCTGGAGAGTATATACCCAAATTGCGCGAGGCTGAAGCTAAAAAAGCAGTTGAAAATAAAGGTATTGAAATAAAAATGTAAAATTATTATCAAGTGTCTAATTGTAAAATGGAAACACAAAGTCGCACAATCTACAAATGGCAGTAAATGTGCTTGTGCAGTTTGAGAATAATATTCCTTCCTAAGAGAGAGCTACTGGAATCACAAAGGTGGGTGTTTAGTGAAAAATGTCAAAACTTGAAGTGAGGTAAAAACATCAAAAATGACATTAAATTGAAAAACGTATCACTAGAATAGCCCGTAATGTAATTTTCGTGACGCTGATATGAATAACGTTACCCGAAAATTCTACTGTAACCGCTGAGAATTTCCCAGATCAATATCACATTTTTAGATATGTCATTTTGTTGGAGATGATATATATATCATTTGAAAAGGAAGGTTTGATACAGGCGTCGATATAGTCTATCCACACCCCCCCCCCCCCAAAAAAAAACAAAAAAACAAAAAACAAACTGAATTCTGAATTGACACCGTTGCTACACCTCATATGGTGATTGGATCAGCATTACTGGAGTGCAGGCCATTCAAAAATTGGATTTGGTTGTTTTATTGGGTTTGCACAAATTCTGGTGGCATGTTTAGGTATTTTGTCCCTAGAAAACATGCGATATCAGGGAGTTATAAATTGCATTTTTTCCCCACAATTTGAGGATAAGACAGCCGTATAACCATTTATTCCTCTTGTTACTCCATGCACTGCCTGCTGTTATACAGCAATGTATCCGTGGATTCCACTGAATGTCAACAGAGATTACAAAAACAATGAAAATTCCTAGAAGTTCTACTTTCCTTGTTAAATAATCAATCAACTGTTCTAAGGTGTGTGGGATATTAATAACTGTCATTCATGTCTCCGTTTATATGACCAACGTGTTTTTGTAGGGGTGATTGTCAGAAGAAAATGGCACATATATCTTTCTTTATATACACTTAATGTTAGTCATTTGCTGAGCAAAATTTTTGAATCTACCCACCACTACACATACAAATATCCTTTGAAATTTAAAATTCTTCATCTAAAGTACAGCTCATCTCTGGAATGATATGTGTTTTAAGCTAAAAAACCTAGTTCCACCATGGCAAATATTAGTTAATATTGTTACAAGCATATCATATGGAATAGGTAATGCGGTTCAGACTTGAGTTGTTATTGTGGAAATCTACAAAGGGCTGGTTGGTAACACAATGTGTTGCATTTTAATGTGAAAACAATATGGATACCACATCCTCTATTACTTGTTGTCCTCACGTCTTTGACTGGATAATGTGTCGTTGAAAGACAAAACTTCACAGGCCTGTCTTGAAAGTTTTATCACCCCTCCTCCACGAAACGATGCTGTACTTTTTTTCATTAAGTTGTTCTTACTCTGTCCTAAACAAATTCTACATTCTCAACTGAGGACACTGGGCCATGATTGAAAATAATACCTACCACTTAAGCATTTTTCATATTCACCTTCACTGTCCACTGGAAGTCCACCATATTGTTCTAGGTCACACTGGCAGGAGGACCATGCAGTTGCGCATGGAACCGACGTTATAACACATAACACGGGCAGTTCTTAAGACACATTGTTTTGTTAACAATTAATAAAATGAAAGATGTGAACATAAAATACATATACTCACAACTCATAGTATACGAACTAAGTACAATCAAAGATGGCGGGTTTCTATAGGGTTCTGGGATCTTTAGCGATTCTTAGCTAAACGTGACAAAGTCAAGGTAGGCTATTGCATTTATGGTCTGTTAGTCTATCCACATTTTGTTCAGCGCCGTCTGCAGTCCACAGTTATTTTTCGACCATAAACAAATATTATATCCATGTTCAAGCTTAGATCGCAGTGCAATGACCACCACAACATTCGTTAACGAATGCTATCGGACCTATGTTGAAACGGTTTGCTGTTCCAGACAGAGGGTTTGGGTTTTTCATAACAAAATCCACAATTTGACCAGCACGGGCTACAAACAATCATTCTTTCAGATCATCACTTTTACGGCTTACGTATCTTAATGAGAACGGCCTATTATGATCACAGTCCACAGCCTACAATAACTGCTACAAAAGCCATCTTGGATTTCTTCACCACAGGCGATAGGTCCCATTTATATATCTATTCCTTTGACAGGACAAATACATATGATAAGTAGATGATAATGTTTTCATTTTGGTAAAGGCTGGCCATCCATGAAAGCCATCTTGGATTTCTTCAGAACACTGTTCAGAATTTGTTCAAGTGAGAGCCCTCTGTTCTCTTCTGGTCATCACCAAATTTTAATTTCCATGTTCCGGTCCATATCCAGATCAGAACGTCCTCTTTGTGGTCAATGTCATATCCCCGTAAACCACCATAGCAGACATGTTGGATTGTTTTCTGCACAGCATACATCTTATATTTATCTATCAGTGTTTTTAAATTTTGTCAGGGTGGCTTGCTATGAGCAGACGAAAACGTTCTACCTTGGCAATGGCTTGCTGTCTACGATGTCCGCCGCCATTTCGAATTTCTCAAACACCCCCTGTCTCGCCCTTCAGCGTACATTTTCTTGAAATCCGACTGACGGACTTTGTGTGATGAGCATGTGAGAATGTATTAGCCATGAACGGCTGGATACAACGGGCGACATGACAGCAATCTTGGAGATGGTCAGCAAGCCCTACTGTTTGCATGCATGCATCACTTTTATTGAAATAATCAAGGAAAGATGACAAAATAAGTTGAGTAAACGAGAATGCCATGGTTCAGTCATGTTCGACCAACCTCATTGACAACCGTGGCAGTCATCTTACACTTTTTAAAAAAAAATCCAGCACAGTTGCATTATGTGTTTTAGTCTTTGGCCATTGCTAGATGACTTAGTATGGTGTAATGAGTAGATGATACGGCCATATTTACGCCACATCTGGCTGCATCGAATGACATTTTTGTTCGGACAGATAACGACAAGTGAATACTTACCACACAGTTTATACTTAAACACAACAAAAGGTAGATAATTACAGCACTTATCCCACAAATGCAACATAACGTCGAGGTAACCAGCAGAGTAATTGACACTTCAATTATATTCATTGTCGGGTCGTTCCCTGTAATTATATATATTCCCATTCAATCGAACATACTCTCCAAAAACACGACACTACATTAATGGAGTTCGAGTCTCATGGTGCCATCATAGAATTCAACACGGCGACCTCCAATACACACAAAATACAACAGAAACAAGCGTCACCCTAACGACAAACCGCGTTTCAAAACAATAATGATGATGCAACATGGCCGCTCAGGAGGGCTACCATAACAATTCACGTAACACCAGTAATGTTATGTGAAATCAGTTGCGGAGTCTTCGTCGATATCCTCAATTGTGAGGTGAAGGGATATATGCCATACTGTTAGATATGCTGGATTCCATTTGTCTGTTCAAAACAGACCAACCAACCACTTATAAAGTGTTGCGATAACAGACCTATATTATGTGTGACGCAGCGATTCTCGTGACCCAAGCAGCACTATATTGAAGTGTGCTGGGATGGGCGACATTGCACATTGTTATGTGCTATATTAAACTCAAACGGCGTATATGTACATGTATATAGACCATGTATTGTGACGATATCATTGACCAACTGCTGGAAGAGCAAGCAGGCGCAGTTCCGAGGGAACAACAGGGAGGCAAGACGGTCGTGGATCCTGGTGTTCCTATTCCTGAAACTTTCGAAGGAAAAACAGGTCGATGGGGCCAAACGCGAAAGGCTAGCTGCATTAGCTTCCGTTGGACAGGCTAAGCAGTATATAGGGAAAAACCTCAAAATTGACCAGGTGGACGCCATGGACGACGAGGAAATCGATACACTCTATGCCCGATATGAGGCACGTCTCGGCGAAGCAATGACAAAAACTCTGGGGCGGCTACACTTCAGCTCTATACAAGGTCGGCCAGCATGTTTTTTCCCATACCTCCAGAGAACTAGCCAAAGTTGGTTGCTGATCTTGAGGCAGATCCATTTGTCGGGCACACGCTAAGCAGTACCACATTCGAGCTATATCATCGCTATGACATGTACTTAGCACCGCTAACCATGATGCTAACCACTGCTAAACACTGTCAATTTGGACATACCTGCCCTTTAACAAATCAAGACGATGCCAGAGCCAAATCTGCCGATAGTTATTGTTACAGAAACAGGTGAAGAGAGTGATAGCTGCTCCAACCACTGAGTCGTCGGTTGTTCCTGTTGTTTCCGTTCCGAAGGAACAACGGGAGCGACAGAAAGACCATAAAAAGTGACCGCCGGACGGGCAGGAGCTGCCGCCCGGAATGCAAAACAACAAAAAGTTTGGACCGGTTGCACGAAGAGAAGGCAAATCTCTATAGAATGGTCGTAAACAACGCCGTAGCAGCCCAAGCGACTGGTAGACACGTTCAGAGGGATGATCCAACGGAACATGAACAACATGGACAGCAGCAAGGGGTCTCGAGTTCAACGTATCATGAACATAAATCATGTGACTGGTCCCCATAGATTGTCGGGGCTGTTGGGTTGGCTACCTTGGCATTATGGTTCCAGATGTTCCTTCGGAAAAGAAACAACAATAAGTCGGCGGCCAATCTAATGGCACCGCCTGTTGATCCAGCAAACCACAGCGCGGCACCTCCGACTGCTCATTTAAAGGTATCCTTGACCCATTCTATTTGGAGTAGTAGGTTATACACATACAAACAATGTCTTCAGCCGATGGAAAGATACTGGTCAATCTACATATCACAGCGCCCTGACCTCTGCCCCCATCAATAGGGAATGCACGCTTTGGTAAGATAGCAATGAAGGGAGCCACCCATAAACTTTACTTCACCTGCTATGATGTCGAGATGGTAGTCCTTGACGTCTGGCTGGCGACGGCAACCAATGAAATGCTAATTAAACAAGAACTCATTCCAGCAGATATTATGAAATGACAGGATGGTCTCGATCGCAATGCTAGTTGGGGCCGCCTTGTTAACGCAGTGGCCTTCACTGGCAGCAACTACCTCTTCTCCAAGTTTCGGGATAACGATGCTGGTGAGGAACATGTGCGTCATGACAAGAGCTGCAGGCCGCCCAGGCAGCATGGTAATGTAAGCGAACAGAACACCTCTAATGGATCAATGAAGAACAATGTCGCCAAGGCCATGCCTGTGCACTTTCCGGGATGTCGATGCTGCGATCCGCTAGTATGCCCAGGTAACTGGGAACAGTTTAAACATTCTTGGCCCAGAACCGCAACTACAGGACTTCTACACATCATCACCCGGGCAAAGGGACCGTGAGATCGCCTTCATCATACTAGGGCTGGGTGTGGTCGAGCTTGTCAGCTACAAACTCGCCCAGTGATTCGCTACGCGTGTAAAAAAAACTTTTTTTTTTCTTATTTTTTATTTATTTTTTTTTTTTCGTTAGGGTGACGGGTTGGTCTGTTCCATCGGAATGGAAGTCCACCTAGATATGATGTAAAGTAATCCTAAAAAAACATGAGAGTTGCACATAAACTACAGACCCGCAGGTGCGGTGGGCTCTAGTCTCAGCCGTTCCTTCGGAACAACAGGTCCCCGTCTCTTCATGGTGAGTTGTTGGCGTATCAACAACATCGTCTCGTTTTTTTTAGTACTGTGGGCTCTCTCGGCGAGATGCCTTGCGGATATCTAACCGGAGTTGGTTGAATTTCTCTTCTTCGGCGAGTACGTGACTGAATTCCGATGACCGAAAGTTTTGCCTCCGCTAAGGTGGCGATGGTGTTGTGCTTTTTTGCCTTCTTTCTCAGCCTTCGACTTACAAACTTCCCGAAGACACCAGCCAATCCACAGGCCCCTGCTGCAGCCTCTAGTGCTATAACCACAGGAGCATCCCAGTTCCACCGACGCCGATCCATACGCCGGTCGCGGGTAGAAATGTTCCGATGCCATCTGCAATATTGACCTCTCGAGAACGCCTGCAATCTCGTTCGGCAATGAGACGGGCTCTTACATCTCCGATCTCCTGGATGCGCAAATGATCCGTATCCCTAGTATTGAGTTCTGGATACAAACCAATTCTTATTGGTATTATACATCATTTTCTAATACCTTTAAATCGTCGTCCGTCAGTGTCCGTCTGGTAAACCACAGGCGTTTGGGCTTAGCTGGGCCAAGATATAGGGTATTGAATGTGTCGTTTGGAAAACTAGCATCTGTGACCTTGTACTTGATACCACTTAACGAGAGCACCACATCTTTGCCACGGATAATGATGACAAGTTCTTTGCCATTATGACGCGGAAGGATGGTATACCCAGGACTATCTGTATAATTGTGTTGGTACCCTGGCCAGGAGTAAGACGATCAAACTCCCAAAAGAGCTTCATCCTTCGCCATAGATAGCACCTTTCGGGATATAAGAAGCCAACACACGGCCAATGTTTTGGAGTTTACTGTGCAAGTGGCCAGTGGGATATGAGGTTGGATGACCCTGAAGTCAAGTTCCCAATCACCGCGAACCGGGTGCCTATGCAAAGACCATTGACTGGAGTCATTCTGGATAAGTTCGTAGCTCCTCCACGAGGTTGAACCTTCCAGGTTCAAACCACGCAGCTCGGTAAATGTAGCTTGTTGCGACTGTTTCTAGGGAACGAGAGCAGCAACAGGAAGCTCTTTTCTCTTGTATAACCCAACGGAGAGCTGAAATACATACAATTTGTCCGCCATCTCTGGTTTTCCAAAGCCCTGCATGTCCCCGAGATCAGCCAGCCCAAGGGTCGTACAAGGCAATCCATTATGTGCTCCTGGTCCTCAGCTAGTCACCATGACTTTACACTTGTTGTAGCTGTTGCTGTTGTTCCGTAGGTATATTTCGAATATGTAATGTTACAGATAGGTGCTACAATCCAATAGGGCCACCTATGCTATCTAAAACGTGGACTGTAACATTGCCTTTTTGGCCTGAGACAAGCCTTTTGTATTGCAAATGAGAGAAAGCTACTATTATGCCACTGGCACATTTTTCATTTGCTACAGGTACTGTTCGGAGTAGTGTACAGGGTAGCTCGTTGTAAATATTGTCCGTGATGCCTGACAGTTGAACGTAGAGCTCACGGTGGGCCGCAAGTTCAGGTAACTCACACCCATTAGTTTTGTGAAGATCCAGTACAGCCCCAACTTGACTAAACACCTCATCATTTGGCTCGCATACATTGTAGTAGCTATCTGTGAGTTTTTTCCTCCCCTCAATTGGGTCATTTTTCTCATTCACGACGCGAATAATATTGTTGTGCAGCCTTGAACTAATGTTGTACCAAAGAGGGTAGCAGGTTACTTCAGCAAGGGTACACTCAAATTGCTCTTCGACAGGGAGCGCCCTTGGTAGACCCGCGGTTTGAACGTCGGATAGTGTCACGTACATAATTGTATATTACCATTATACCCAAGAATGGACAGCAAGCTTGCAAGAAATTTGGCTTCAATCTACTACAGACCCAAGGGGTAAGCGAAGGGACTCACGGCCATCAAAAACCTTGCTTCCACGACCAAAGTGTCTGAAGATTTGGCTGGGTCATGGCATAAGAAGCAGGACATCTGGCAGATATACCTTCCAGCTGTGCGAAGCACACCACTTACCACGACCCAAATTCGACGTGGGACGCCGAATGAGGCCCACCAGGCCGCCCTGCTCTTTCTGCCACACGACCGGATGGCCCGCAAAACCTACAAGTATTCGCTCACAGTCGTTGTTGTAGCCTCCCGCTATAACGAGGCAGTGCCCCTGGCCACAAAATTGGCCAAAGAGTTCGCGGCCGCTCTAGAAAAGATATACAAGCGTGGTCCACTGCTGTGGCCCAAGCTCCTTCAGGTCGATCCCGGGCGCGAGTTCACTGGCGCGGTCAATCAGCTGCTGACGAAGCACGGGACATAAGCCCGGCGTGGCCTTGTGGATGTCAATCGAAACTAGGGAATTGGGGAGCGGTTCAACCGTACCCTGGCAAAGCGACTATTCGGGCACCAATATGACCAGGAGATGAGGTTACCGTCAGGTGGTGAGAGGTCAAGTGAATGGGTCGCTCGGCTACCCGCCGTTGTTGCGGCGCTGAATGGTGAGGTGACTCGCTTAACTAAAAAGAGGTCATCTGACGCCGTCAAGTCCAAGTTTGTGACACAAAAACCCTCCTCTGTGATTTTTGGTCGCCCTGTTGACCTCAAGGAGCAGAAGCCCTCCAATGTGGGTGTTCGCTACCTCTACCAGGCAGGCGAGCTGGAGGGGGGCACCGTCAAGCAACTGACCTGTGTAGTCCCTTCAAATGTAACGGCTTGAACGCTCGGTCACCAAGCCCGGCGAACCTGTCCCCTACTATTTGTTGAATGGACCAGCTCGTGGCTTTTTGGTCCTCCTTGAGCCGCAGGATGTAGTTGAGTTTGAGATTAAACCCCGGGAGATCTTTGACCTGGTCCTGGCGCTTTTGGATGACAAGCTTCCTCGATATGTTTTTTTCGTCTAGTGGACAGGTCACCCATTCGAACTGCTGCATACACTGCATGCGGGAAACAGAGAGGTAGGCGAGGTTGGACCATTGTAGGACGTTGTCTATGATCCAAACCTTCTGTGGATCGTGGATAGTGAGACCCTGGCTTGAGTGGACTGTGAGGGCATATCCAAGGCGCCAATCATCGGTCTTGATAGCCTGTTTAGCGGCCTCAATGGCGACTTTAACGATGTCATTGAGGACGAGCTCTTCTTCGCTGTCTGTGCCCGGGATGGGAACCATAATGTTCTGTTTCCGGAGTGGTATAGCAGTGGAACGGGGGTGTCTGGAAAGTACTCCTTGCGTCTTTCGAGCAACAGCTCTTGTGCACGGTCTCGAACCTTCTGCCGGCTAGGATAATCAGGTCACCTGGCCTCCATTGCTCCATGAAGTGCTCCCGTCCGAGGCAGCTGGGGTGAGCCTTCCGCATCTCCTGACTGGACCTTATCAGCCTGGGGGCGGATGTGCCTTATCGGGGCCTGGAGCGCATCATTTTTTGCCCGGTGGCCTGCCTTGACCTATTCCTAATAATCCACTGTTTGACGTAACCAGTCATGGGGCATCTCACTTGCGATTGGTGGTCGCTGGCCTTGAGCAACACAGCAGATAACCCGGATCCCACGCTGTTCCGGGGCACAGTGCAGACCTTATCCCAGATGATGACACGGAGGATGAACTTCTAGCCCATTCGGTCTGGCTCCACCGAAGAACCTATTGTAGGTCTGGCCTTGACTCCCCTACCTCGCATATCTTTAGCTAGACGGTGAGTTGGGATAAAGACAAGTGGGTCTCGCACCCTGAAGATCTCGATCGCGCTTGTTGTCTTGCCGCAACCACCTTAAACGTTGAGGTAACTCAGCCGATGGTGGGCCAGTGGGTCATTATACTTCGGGGCAGTACTGGGAGGGAGGACTTTCGTGGCAATACAATACTCTGGCTTTGGGGGGTAGACGGCGTGTTCCTCTGGCATGCATAGGTGCTCACCCTTGTTGCGTCACTGAGCTGGCAGGACATTACACTTTTCGGGAGGCTGTAGGGTGGGTTCGCCATGATAGAGGCAGAACCTTATGCAATAGCCCCATGGTGAACTTCTGGCAGTACATAGGCTTGGACACCGTTGAGTATGTAGAGTATTGTTTTCTTGCATTGTATATATGCTGTCTGTTGCCACCCGAACCGCCTCTTTTTGACGAAGCGCTGTAACATACTGAGTTTGAGAAGGTTAATATGGGCGTATGCTAACATAGACGTCCTTAGGTGGGCGTACTGGGGCTGGCTGTCATCATAGTAAGCTGGACACATGACCTAGGGGGCACAATTCTGTTGCTCCGACGAACGAGAGTGTCACTTTGGCGAGTATCTCTCACAGGATAATCTAGTTCACCGCGATCCGTGACCAGGCGTTGAGTCAATCGTTTATCATCGGCTTTTGCGTCTTGGGGGAACTTCCCGATGATGCTGCAGCCCTGATCTCTATGTTCGGGAAGCCATACCACATTCTTCTTTCCGAAAGCGATGATGGCTTCTCCTACCTCTAGTTCGGTTGGGTTGCCGGAATCCACGAGATATGAGAGGAGGACCACTGGAGTATAGCCCTGCTCTTCGAAATGCCTCCCGGACCATGCAGGGATGACAGGGTGGACACTTGGGTCGAAAGGCCACTTACGTATTTGGGGGAAACCGGTGCCTATGTCTTAGGGCAAAACACCATTGATTGCGACACGGGTCATGTTGGCCTTTGGATGACCGAAACGTTCGAAGTAGGGCTGAGCCTCACCCAGACCTTAGAAGCTTGAGGGATAGGATGCCTTCATGTCAATGCTTTTGATATCATTAACGTGATACCGTTCTGCGTTCCAGAGACCACTGTGGCCATGTTCGACACGAGCCTTTTGGATGTCATACAGGAAAGAAGCAGGGGTCGGCTTCCAGTCATTTATTTCCTTTGCGACGATGCTGACTGCGTGGTTCATTCCGAAGACCCTGTCAGCAAGAGACTCATCTCCCAGATTGCGCAGACTGCCTGTAGGTGCGGACATCTTGTAGGACGAACTGGCCGACGTTGAGCTGTCTATCCTGGTCACCTCCAGACAGCGATTGGCTCATTTTGGGTGGTCTGTCTGATGGCTTCCCAGACGTCGCCCCCGTATATGTGGACCTGTCTGAAATGGTGGGAGATGCAGGTCTTCGGACCAGGTGTGGCCATTATGCCAGATGAGCTCTACTTTCTCTCTCACACCATTTCCTCCAAACTGATACTTGCCACTGTTGAAGATATGCTCACCAGCTATGTCTTCCACGATAATCGCTCGTTTGAGGGTTTTCTCGAGCTCGGCCACATCGTCGACCGTTGCACCAGCGGCGTTGACTCTCTCTTTCCACTTCTGTATTTTCTGGCGCCTGGTCGGGGTTAGGCCCTGTTCCCTGAGAGTGTCATCAAAGTGCTCATCCACGCCATGGGCGACGCAGTTGAGATCGCCGTCACGTATTGTATCCCAGTTGGCTGGGTTGGGTCTCTGAGAGGGTAGAGTCCGTAAACGACCGCGGTGACAGGGTAGGCATTCTGGTAGAATATTTGGTCGATCCCCGTGAGTGGGCCTGGTTTGGTGTTTTGAGTGATTTCTACAACACCCTGGCCTTTCTTCCTTTTCTGCTTTAACAGGGTCAATTTGTCTTCGACTACCCAGTCTCCTTTGTCATACTCGCGCAAGAACTTCATTTTCAGGACGAACGCGCCCTCTGGAAGGGCTGCAAGGAGCCGTGTCGCCCTCACGTCTGTCATGCGGGCATCCAGGGCAATGCGGCCAGCCTTCGCTTCAATACCATCTGTAATCTCAATGTCACCAATGTTAGGCGGGTCCTCTGATTCTACCCTCCAAGTAGAGAAGACCACGACGGCGCCATCAATTTCAAACTCGTATTTGGCGTCCTTCAGGATCTCAACCCACGGCTCAACATCTGGGGGCCTTACGGGGAGAGAGACCCGATCATCTAGGTCGACATTGTCCCTCTGTAACCGGTCTGGCATTTCTCTCCCAACAGTTGATTGATGTACTTGTCCATACTTGCCATGCTGAATAACTTTGACTGTTGCCACCACACCTCTAAATGGAACTTCCGATGGCCGCCAGACGGGTAAATTCCTTTGCCGCGGCCCTCTGCTCTCGGTGCAGTAATTACATCTTATAACCACACCTTGGGCAGAGCGATAATTGGTTCGTTACGCCCTTGCCACAAACACAGCAAGGTTTTGTACACGATCCATTTCGCAGTTTGACCATAGGTACCCCACAATATTCCCCCATACAACGCCGGCCACAGAGCTCCGTAGAGATCAAAGTAAGCCACTGACATGTGTTTTTACCAATCCGCATTGTGCACCTGATTGGGTATATCCATTATCACGGATATGTCTAATACGCTTCATCACAGAAGAAAGTTTATGTCTATTTAAGACCCCGGGACGCCTAGATGGGTGGGCCGTCCCATTATGGCTCTCTGGGGTGGCCCATTCTTTATCTACGCCGGTTTGATGTTGGGGTAGAAAGTGAATCTACGCTGATGTCCAAGTGGAATGGCATCTCGGTCGGCGAGGGTGGGGCCCGGTGAGGGTGGACGCCATCTGGTGCTGAAGGGCTCAGTGAGGCTAATGGGCCTGCCCAATACCCTCACCGGAACCACATGGTCCCGGGGCTCGGTGAGTATGCTGGGCCGCCCAGGGGTCCTCCAAGTTGGTGCATTCGCCCCCACTCCAACTGATATAAGACGTCCCTTGTTGAGTCAAAGAACAAGAGTTGCTTTGAATATCTATGCGTTGTTCTGCGAGAAACAACAATAAGCTACATTTACAAATCACAGTAGTTTTATTTAATAATAATTCTTTATTTCAGACATAGTGGTCCACAGAACACACAAAAAGAACATAAACACAAAAAGAACATAAAAAAGTAATGGTGTTTTCTCCAGGAAACCCACTTTCTGTTAGTACAACATAGTGAACATAAATCAGCCTAAAACCTTTGATCTTTCTGTAATATTGGCGTTAATCACGAACATAGAATAAAAGCTCACGGTTTAATTTAGCACACAACAGTGTGTAAAAATATCTTCATTTTTTGATCACAACACAGAAACTATTGTAGAATGCAAATTGCCGCGGCGAGTTTTAAATGCATCACTGGTGGGAGAACAGATTCATTGAAGACGTGGAGGATTATTTAGTCGGAAAGAAAATAAAATTCAAGACTTCTTGGAAATTTATTAATGAATAAGTATAATATACATGTAGTAGTCGTGACCAAATTGCTTCATTAATACCTTGTCGGCACTATAAATTAACACGTAACTTGCAAAGTTGGTGCGATCGACAACAATCTACAATCTATACTGAGACCACGCAAGACTGATGACTTTCTTTCGATTTTTGTCGAAACAATCATACGTGTTTGATTTCAGCTTTTATCGAAAGACGTCTTTGATTTGTAGAAGGGATTACGGCTGACCAGCCTCCAGAGAAAAAGCGTACGACAAAACTTCCAACTCTCCTACCACAGGTCGAAATGTAAATAAGCTGTTAACAATTTTAAGAGAGCGCTGTCGCTTGCAACTGCGGAGCTGTGCATAATCCAAATTTAACCTTTTCAATTAAAGCTGTCCAAACAAAAATACCGAATCAGTGAAGTAACACGCTCGGTGGAATTTATGTGTGTGATATCTCCGGTATTTGAAGTCGGATTTTCAAAATCATTTCAGCTTTTTTATTTGTAATCATAAATAATACTTGAACAAAAATGTCAGTTTTTGTCAACTTTGTCCATTTTTTTGAGTCATTTTAAGTGTTTTATGCGTCATTATGGCTGTAACTGCTGGAGCGTCGAGTGTCGCGAGATCAAATTACCAATATGCATACCTTCTGTTGTAGCTGCATCTTTTTACTAAATTTGGTGCCTCCATCTTCTACAGTTACATGTACGGCTGCAGGCGTGACACTAACTCGCAAATGTCAAATAACTGAGTTGGCGTAAGAAACGTAGAAAATCCGAAATTTACAACATACTAAAATTTCGTTCAATATGAGAAAGATAATTTTTGCAACCTGATGGCATATAAGTCAGTGCAACACCGGTTCTGGACCTTTTTACCGTCGGAGGAAAACTGATTGCATGTTTGGATATAGATTTATTGGAGATTACATTTCCAAAATATCAAACACATAAAACATTTGAATATGCCGGAGGAAATGAAATGTTTAACCCACTGAACCCTCATTTCCAGGAAAGGTATTGCCTTTGTGTACATGTACACTTACATTGAAATGGGTCAGTCCAACGTCAAGATACAGGATGGATAATATAATAACTGCAATATGCAGTTACTTTATCATCAATGTCTCTTGTATAGCCCTTTTATAATAAGAGAAACATGGGACAAAAGTTTTCCTTGCACAGAAATATCGGTCTTCTGCATTCAACGGATTCAACACTTCACAATGACAAAGTAATTGGTAACGGAATTATACCGTTTTCTGGGGCAGAAATGTAGCAAATGGTGTCCTGAGTTTCATAGCAAAAGCTTAAGTAGGTCGGAAGTTATTAGTGTCACACATTTGGAGTTTTCAGGTGAAAAGTGTACAAACTTACGAAAACCTAAAGTAACGTGTAAAAGTCCGAATGCGGTGTTAAATCGAAAAAATGAAAAACGCATTGGGGTTATCAACTTTGTTGAGCTCTACAAACTTTCCGAAAAAATCCGAGCAATTTTACTATTTTAGACCCTGACCGCCAATGACTTCACAGACGACAGCTTTTGATCGATTGAGAGTTTGCCGGACGTAGCACATTTTGGGAATTCGATCTTTCCGAAGATTGTATTTCCGAAATTTCGCAAGGAAACGGATAAAATGAGTCTAAAATGAAAATTCTTGGTAAAAAAACTCAAAATTCGGCTCATTAAAACCATGAGTCGAAATTCGACAAACAAACACTTCTCTGGATTTCGCTATTCTTCAGAAGTAAGTGAAATTTGAAGGCTCTGCTTTGAAGGGAAGTATTCCAAATATCGTCCGAACAAAAATCTAAATAAAAATTCAAAATAAAACAGGCTAACGGTTATAAAAAATAATTTCATCTCTTTGAATTACACGCAGCTGTTTAATATTTTGTGTACGGATTTCTTTGGTACGGGTTTCATAGTACAATTCAGAGTGGATGGAAAGGGCTTGAAATGTATTCAGTGACGAGCTTGCTACGAACGCTATATAAGGATCAAATTAGTTTTATTTTAATATCACACCGGATGAAAATATTGTTAATCCTTCACCTAACGAATCGAGCGCATCCTTCGGCGTAATTTCAAATTTAACAGTCGAAACAATCTATTTTTCAAAAAGTTTCACCAAGACCATATCATGTGACCCCTCACTGGAACGAGCTCATCTAGCTCGTTCCAATGAGGATGTCGCATGATATGGTTTTATTAATTTTGTTTTTAAATTAGAAATCAGTAATTCAATAAATATTGTTTAAACTAAAAAATAATTTTTGATTTCCCGTGTGTTGAGTAAAGGATAAATGAAAATTAAATTCACTCCACCAAGAACATGTTACACAAAGTGTAGGTTTATTTATAAAATTCATTCAACGGTGGAATCATCTTTCCATGACCTCAAGGTGTGTGCAGGACTTGTTCCAATCGAAATGTCGATCTGAGTCACGGAGTATGATGTGCTTTGTTTTACAAAGAAAAGGAGATGATTCCAGTAAGAAACAATTCACTGGTAAACTAATCGTTTATGTTACAAGTACAGTTCGACAGTTCACTGATTTGTCTCTGTAATTCCGCCATTGTCCCGTCCGGCTTCAGTTGGAGTACGAAAATACCATACGTCAGAATTGTTCCAATTATCTGCAAAACAGATGTTAAAATACATTTATATTATTACCACCACTGCGTTTATGTACCTAATGTTGTATCAGAATCGAGTTGCTGTTTCTAATGCCATATCTCTACAAGTTGATGATTTATCTTACAAACAAGAGACTGATACTACAGTTAAAACTGGAAGTCCTGTCTTGAAATGCGCACAGATAGCACGTCGTTAATCTACGCGTTATGACCATAGTAAGGCTATCAAACTATGTACATATGGCCTGTGCACAAGCAATGTTTCAGCTAATGGACCTCCGGGTAACCCGGAGGTCCATTGGCAGAAACATTACATGTGTTTGCTATGAGTATCCAGGAGAACCTGCCGTGCTTTGGATGCCATTCAATATGGCAATTGCGCACAATTCCAACGCGCAATTAAGCCTAGATAAGCGCACTATTCGTGGCAGGACTTCTAGTTTTAACTGTACGGTGATATCCCTCAAACACAAAGTTATACACTAATTTTTCTCGTACACTAGTTATGGATATTTCAATCAATAACAACTGAAAACATCAAGATTTAATATAAAAGGCGGAAGTACGTGACGTAATAATAAAATTGTGACTGTAATTAGTCTTCATTCCCAATGATAATGTCATAAAAGTCGGACAAATCAAGTCTAAATTGAACAACATTTTATCGATATGCGCGTTAATCTACGCGTTATGACCAGTTAGGCTATCAAATTCTGTACATATGGCCTACGCACAAGCAATGTTTCAGCCAATGGACCTCCGGGTAACCCGGAGGTCCATTGGCAGAAACATTGCCTGTGTTTACTATGAGTAATCAGGAGAATTGCCATGCTTTGGATGCCATTCGATATGGCAATTGCGCGTAATGCCTACGCGCCCTTAAACCTAGATAAGCACATAGTTCGTGACAGGACTTCTAGTTTTAACTGTACAGTTCTGTAGATAGATTTCACATTGATGTACAAAATATTCTCTATTAACGTCGCGCCCTCGTTCTCTCGTCCATATAGATGACGATTCCAAATATTACTTTCGGAACAAGATCGAGATTCTGATACGTACAGATACATCATTACTGACATCATCACTGTCACAAATTTCAAAATTCCTTTGCAGACTCAATAAAAATCAGGTCCTTTAGATCGAAACTGTATGCGACGACTGCCTTAAACTTCTCTGCACTTCACAGATAAAGTTATAGCGAGCATGTGTTCAACTTTCGGATTCGAAAACATTTTACTGCGTCTTATAACGTCATTCAATTTGTTGAAATGTCTTATTGCAATCGTCAGCCCTTTCTCAGCCCCGGCTAGGGATACTTCCCGTGAACCTGTCCTGAAGAATGTTTGTACAATCATAGACTTTCATGTCTTGTTCTCATAAAAGCCTGCGATTTTTATTTCACTCCTTCACGCAAAACAGCGCCCATTCTTAAATGTTTAATATCAGTTCGAGTAGTAAACGTTCGCTCATTCAGTTTAGGAAATATATTCTCCAACAAAACCCACGTCTAAAGTGTGGTACTGAGTGGGAAATTCTGAACTGATATGGCCTAATGTTTAGCTGATGTTATTTACATCATTTTGATGTTTTTCAATTGCACCACCGCTCTGTTGCGGCACCATCATCAATCTGCAATACATAGCACTAAATTTAAGTCACAGTCGGCAAAAAGAATTATGAATTATTGAGTGTGTGTTGTCCATTGTTTTCACCATTGTCCGAAAATGGTTACAGCTCTGGCGTCAATGCCTATCGAGGACTGGAACATATCAAAATGAGATTTATCAATACGAAGTTGAAGTCCTAGGCAATTATAATGTTTGTGGTTGCAAATACAAAGTTGGAAATTTTTTTGATAATCATACAAATGTCGGAGATATGAAGTAAACAACGTCGGTGTACACCTTACTATCGTAAGCTAACAATCCCACCCCTGTCTACTGCCACCGGGGATTGTTCACTTTCCACCGATGGGCAATATTTCCCGAACGCAAAAATATTAGATCCCAAACACCAATCACATGAATAATCATCACGGTGCTTTATGACTTAAAATTTGGCTGCTGATGATTTTATTAAACACATGCGTGGATATCACTGCCTACGCGTGGATGCCGAGAAGTCCACTGCGTCTGTCCTGTACACAGTTAATATCAGAGGCGGCTGAAGAAATAATCGAAGGCGAGCATTCCAAATTTGCCTGAAAATTGTTGGCATTGTGATGCAAATAATTCCCATAGAGGGTCGGGAAACGTCAAAATTGAATTTCCCTGCACGACGTCGAAATCTTAACCCTTTACCCAACGTAACGGCCAAAACCGGCCAGCGCTATTCTCAAAAATCGCCAATTAATTTTCAAAATATTTTTATTTTTTGTCTCAAAAACATAGGTTATGACCCCTCGTTTGAACGAGCTCGACGAGCTCGTTCCAACGAGGGGTCATAACCTATGTTTTTGAGACAAAAAATGAAAAAATTTAGTTATTCAAGAATTTTTTTTGCAAGTGTCGTCTGCTTTTCATGTTAGGTAAAGGGTTAAGACGCTTTAGTACCCATTGTCTCAACTACAAAGTTGAACACATGTTGTAAATAGGACGCTAGATACCGAAAATATGGCGTAAATAACAGCTGGGATTTTGTTCTTACGTTCTCTTTACAATCTGTTTTTGACATTTGCTTTTCGAAATTTAGGAAATATCATTACAATGCACATCAGACCTGACCACCTGAACGGCGTTTGTCGCCAAAACGGCGTTGCCGCCAAGACGCCGTTGACCATGCTTCGTTGAATGACTTTTGGAAATTCGATATGCGATGTCAACACCATCACTGTTCAACTTGAAAACTTCTACTGATTCAAATCCCGAAACATTATTACATTTCTGAAGAGTTATTTGTTTTTATCTCATATACAGAGACTTTCAAAAATGCGGTTTCTATGAAACTTTTGCATGCAAGTTGTAATGATATGTAAACAATAACATACACACATCGTAACTGAGCACGAGCTTGTATACTGCAGTTACAATAAGCATAAAATGCATCACCTTCCTCGATAAAAATACAAATATATGAGTTGTTTTGAAGTTTGATACATATTTATTGCAAGAAAAAAGTCGATAGGTTACAGGTGCAAAGAACTCAGGTCAAACCTTGAGATGAAGAATTCGTCACATTCAAAACCATAGCGCAGAGATCAGGAAAAAGTCAAAGGCTTATTCATACGGCAGACTCGGCGCATGGCCCTTCAAACATTGGCTCTGAAAGCGTATACGTGTGGAAACAACAAATATTTTGGTGATATTTTCAACTAACTGCTTAATCACATTTAATCTTAGTATTTATTTCTAAAAATTAAGTTAGAACAGATTCCTCCAGCTACATCACATTTAACCCTTCACCGAATATACCAGATGTTAATTTTATTTATTTATGTTTAGATTTTTCAAAAACTTTCCATAAGAACTATATCATGTAACCCCTCATTGCAACGAGCTCGTTCCAAAAAGGTGTCACAAGATATGGTGTTGTTGCAGCGTTTTGATTACAAATGATAATTTTATAAATTACGCGGGTTGGGTGCAGCCAATTCGTAAGGTTCAGGAATATGAAAATCACCGTACTGCAACAGACAGCAACATATAAGTGAAGTCAGTTGTGCTTTATGTATCGTCTCGAACTGCCATGGAATACCATGCTAACAGCTCGGTGACCCAGGCATTTTTGGGGGTGGGGTGGGGGGGGGGGGGCAACATTATGGTGTTACAGGCTACATTTTAACCAGAGACACGCTGCCGAATCCTCCAGCATATGAGCGCCATTAAAGATCTTGGACACCTAGACGATTTAAATCTCCCTCACACCTTCAATCACAATTCTCAGATCAGCCAACCAGAACGTCTCGTGACCGATTTAATATTGTGTTCATGCAAATCAATCAACTGTGTGCGCTTTACCAACTGTAGGGGCCTCAGGAGTAATAAATTAATCCTAGATCCCAGTTTGATTAAAATATCAATGAATCGTATTGTCAGTTATGTCGTTTCAAGGTTGTTTCGAAATAAGATCACAACTTTGCATGACACATATTCTATGCTGACCCGAATCTGATAGGTGTTTGGCAAATGCTCAAGGGAAATAGTTTTGCCCTCCCCATTCACCCCTCTGTTCCTCAACGATATCTTATATATGCAGGTAGGTCCATTAATAATATAATTCTACAACAATTTATGAATGTTCTCTTAACCTCATCACAGGTATCCAATTATGTCATCTACTCACAGAAATTTTGCTTCTTGGCATGTGAATATTTATAGATACTGGGCTGTCTTTCTCTGAATAAACAGATAAATCATGATATCACCCCATCTTGTATACTCGTCCTAGCTCTCTCTCTCTCTCTCTCTCTCTCTCTCTCTCCCTCCCTTTCTCTCTCTCTCTCTCTCACTCTTTCTCTCTCTTTCTCTCTCTCTCTCTCTCTCTCTCTCTCTCTCTCTCTCGCACGCTCTGTATGTACGGAGGGGTAGATAAATCGTGATATCATCTTCATTTGTGTATTTAGGATGTGTTGTGGTGGATGTTCATTGAGAGTGGTGTACTCTCCAGTTATGGAAGAAATAAAGAAACACCATCACCATCTTTGAGCCGAACAATACTACCTTTCATAAAAAATCAAGACATGAGCATACTCTCTCGTCCTGAAGCATTCACATAGATCGTGTTTTTTATGGATTTCGATCTTCTTGTCCCATTTTTTCTTCATTTATTGTCGCAAGTGTTTTTTTTTAATGGAGAGCGTTGTTATTTGTACTTAGCTTTAAGCATTTTTAATCTTCTGCCATTGACAGCACAGCAGTTCGTTTTCTGAAGGTTGATTGTCAAAATAATTTTGTTCATATTATTTATCAGTTCGACATTTTGTATTCAATTTAAAATGCTAGTGTCGGAAGCTTAACCCTTTGAACCATAAAAGCCGATTGTTACGGCCAGGCACATGAACCCTCATAATTTCACCAAGTATGCTGACTCATCGATGCATGTGTGGGGTGACGAAACAATATTTTCAACGGACAGCTCAAAGGCTGCACGTTGATCAAATTGAATTGTCTACCCCCGGTAATGAATATCGACTGTTCTAATTGTTGTCATTGAACTGACTTTACTGTCATCATGGTTAACACCAACATGAAGTGCTTTGTATTTTTCGCAAAATTAATGGAATTAAGTGTGCAAAAAGTTATGAGTAAGGCTATGAGCTATTGAAGACTATATAAAACGACTCTAAATCTACAAGGTAACTTCAAATCTGTTTTTTTAATAACGTCTAGTTATGGCTGCCAAGAAGCAACCGTGAAGCAGCCGTGAAACAGTTATGACTTGATTTGATGAAAGGTAATAGGAATTTAACTTAAAAGCAAAACGGCGATTCAGTTTTCACAAGGAAATTTGATTACAAATTCTAAAAGTCTACCTCATTCTTGCCGCACGATATGGGCGAGAATATCCCTTTTAAACCTTTACGCAACGAATCGCCCGCATCCGCCCACGTTATATCCAAATTCAGCAGTTGAAAAAATATTATTTTTCAAAAAATTTCAACAAAACCATATCATGTGACCCCTCGTTGGAACGAGCTCGTCGATAGTTAAAATAATAAATTTTGGTATCGTCTGCGTTGGGTAAAGGGGATAAGGTTGCAAAGAGTTCATACAATACAGGATCTTCATCACACAATAGTACAAATAACCAATTACTTATCTTACCATGAGTATAGTTGATTTATCTATGACAAAGAAGCCATAACAACTTATACCGATCGGTTTTCCAGCAAGTCGTGACATGAACATTTGTACCTGAAGATAAAACAAAAAACTGGATCAACCAGTAGTTTATAGTTTACATAGAACTCTTTGGATATCTCTTGGTTATCCTCTCAACACTAGTGAATAATTTCAACAGCTATTTGGGTTGATTTCGCGTGCAATAGGAACTTTTGAAAGGTAAAAATACACAGAACAACACACACCCGATATAGCGCTTGTGCCATCGCTGAGGGATAAAACGAGTGGCCGCAGGCCTCTCGTTTTATAGTTCCGCGCTGTCACTCGTGCCATATCGACTAACCCGTTCACACGTGTGTCGTTTGGTGTTTATTACACCCATTTATATCTATAAAGGCAACAATAAGAGGCACACTCAGCAATTCATTTGACAGTTCGTCCCCTGAATTCCAATGAGTTCTACGTGCCAGTAAGCACACAGAACAAAATGGAACTCAGGGGACGAACTATCAACAAAAAGAGCACATTTTATCGCCAACCAAATTTGCGAAGGGGAACCCGTGTTACTGTGTTTAGCTATCGATGGCGATTCATATTGCAATTGCAGTGCACGGTTTGCAGAAAATTCCAGTGGAATTTCGCTTCTTTATAAAAATAGTCCGTCAATGACTTCCGGTCGACACATGTGTGCGGAACGGACTTACTTTTCCGCATGTTTTGTGTTGCTGTTGATGGGAATTTCAGAGAACAGGCGTGTAAAATAAGAGGTACTGAATGCTGGAGGCAGAATATTATCCCATACATTTTTCAACGTGTTCAAACGCTAATTGCAAAGCTTTAACGTCGGCTGTGAAAATATAACTTTTATTTTGGTATTTAGATAGAGGTGATGTGATCTCCAGCAACAACAGCCGATGATACTTTGTCACCGTCTAGGGATTCATCGGTATAGAACCCTTTATGTCAACTATACTTAGTTTTATTTTCGGCAAATTTTTGTTTAAACTGCAGAGAATGAGTATCATATGTTTTTTGAAGAAGCAAGGTCAAAAATAACGGTAGGTATTTTAAGATTCCAGGGAGGAATATGTGGTTCACGGTTCTCTTTTATCGAAATCATTTCGTATTTCCAGTCTATCAAGCCAGTTAATTTCCTTCGATGTCCAAAGGTTTTCACAGCCATATCTGCCAGTTTATCAGTAGTGTATTATCAGTATTTCTTTTAAACATTCAACTAATGGTGCATCGGGTCTTAGTTTTTTCACTTTCTTAACAATGCTAGCGATTCCTTTGGTGGCTTTCTCCAACACAAATTGGTTAATGTTTATTGCCTTTTGGCTCATCAGCGGAGCCAGCTGCATGTTTAATAATAATGTACAGCCAACGTTTTTTTTATTTTGGAATGTCATAATCCGAGTCAAAGTCACAATCTGTAGAAAAAGATCGACCACATTTCTGTTGTAGAAGTCATTTTTCAATTTCGATTAATTCATCACACCCTTACTCGAGCCTAACCAAGAGGATTATGTTGCGAATGTCCAGCAAACAGCCGCGAGAGTATATGGAAAGCATACTCGACCAGGTTGATGCACAAGCGCACCACTGACCGATTGACCCGTCGAGTTCGGGCTGTTCCAGGTCTTTAGAAGTTGGTAATTCAACCAGCTATTTTGAATTACTAGTGTAATGAAAAGTGCCACTGATAATCAATGCAGAGAGGGCAATAAAACAGAACATTTTCAAAAAGCTCGAAATGCATTAAAAATCAACATATGTTAGCAATGACAAAACTGAGTTAAAAGAAACAACAGATTGAATGATCGCCCAATGCCCCCGACGTGACATCCTTTTCGGCGGCTCCCGATTGACCAGACCGGACCCATCTGACCACCCGTCTGCGTTCGAAATGTTCGATAAAGCAATGCATTGTACAGATATCTCCAAAGTGGAGACTGCCCTAACCGGGGCACTGTTTGTACTTACCTGACAGGATCCCTTCCCCGTGGGCATTCGGAAGACACCTAACCGGAGAACAGGGTGCCTGTCGGTTGTAATAACGGGATAGTAACATATTGGCCCGTGGCTGCCTATTTAGACATCTCGAAGCAAATTTATTCAATGAAGCAGGTCCCTCCTCAATCAGCCACCTGAGGACCTGCCTAGTAGGGGGATGGCCAATCAGTGCTATAACTCTTTCCCATCCAGGGAATTGGATGACGTGAGCGTTGTTATGCTACAGAGTAACAGCTTTCACTTCATCTTACGTTGTAGCGTTTACCATTTACGAAAATTAACACTGTATCAATTTTCCAATCTAAGCACTCTTTTGTCAATAATAAATAAAATATCGTCTCCTGAGTTCTAATGTGTTCTATGTGCCAGTTGGTTGTCAGTAGGCTGTCAGTAGGCTGCTTGTAGGCTGCCTGTAGGATGACAGCTGGCTGTCAGTAGGCTGTTAGTAGGCTGCCAGTAGGCTGTCAGTAGGCTGTCAATAGGTTGCCAGTAGGCTGTCAGTAGGCTGCCAGGAGGCTGTCAGTAGGCTGCCAGTAGGCTGTCAGTAGGCTGTCAGTAGGCTGCCAGGAGGCACATCAAACACATTGGAACTCTGGATACGATATGTTGTAAATATTCAATGAGGAAGTAAGCACTGCGTTCTTACTTCTTTACCGAATGCTACATGTATAGAGAAGACAAAAAAAAAATCCCAAATTTCAAAGAAAGTTAAATTAACTTGGTACTAATGCTCCTCTCCAGAGCATTGTGTAATTCATCTGCTGACTTTGGCAGTTTCCCCATTAGCGTCATTAGAGAAGAGGATGCGAAGTCACCACCCGCTTGATTTTATCAAGGATATTTTGAATGTTTTCGATTGATTAAGGTACACGAGTAGGTATAAAAGGCGGATTCTGGACCACTTGGTACCACTTGGTACATGTACCGTACGCGTACATGGTGCGTTTACCATCATGGGATTCAGTGTTAAATCGCGTGCACGTATACCAATCTATCGTTGGTGAACGCGAGCAAAAAACGCTTTCCGGATTCTGGACCAGCATCAAAAAACGCTTTGCGGATTCTGGACTAGTGGTCCAGAATCCGCTATTGTTTTTGAGGAGGCTCACATAAGATTGAATTCGATAAATTCTATCATAATAGACACTCATGTTTTTGTTTCGGTGTGAATGAAAAGTTTTCGTTCAAAAGAGTCGACTATAAAATTGAATCTGTCATAGTAGACATTCATGTTTTGTTTCGGTGTGAATGAAAGGTTTTCGTTCAATGGATCGTTTTAATAATAGACAATAAAAGCGCGTTTCCACTCAATCAGGTTTAAGAGGTAAATTCATTTTTTTTAATATATTCGTGATAATGTTCGAAGATATGAATGAACCCTTTTGACGGATGTAATTATTCTCAAACGCGTTAAATCAGAAACTGGTTTCTTATGCGCTAAAACTTTCAAACTTTTCAAAGTTATCCAGTTCGTCACAGAGTGAATAATCTGTGATGCGATTTTTAACGTGTTCAGAGGCAAAACGCACTTATAGAGGTTTTATCATGTACAATGTTTTTCCTCAACTGTGTTTAAGTTATTATATTAAAGACAGAAGATTTTTATTTACTTGAAAACATAAAAATAATTATACATTTAATTTTGAAAATAATAAATAACTCACATTTGCATACTCAAAGGAAATATTAATAATTTAAAAACGAAAAAAATGTTTTTACAGATGGATGCTAAACGTAGAGATCAGCTTTTAAACGAATATGAACGTGCCAAGAACAGCATTCAATCGGCTGACAGAAGCAGAGGTCTTGGAGAGATGGAACTGAGATGCGAAGCCACACAAATATTTAAACCCATGACGGATGTTCAGGAACGAAGCAGGAAGGAGATAGTTGAAGAATTGAGACCCATAAACAGAGAGTTCTTTGAGAATGGGTTCGCTGCCCGGTAGTTTTACAAAACAGTATTCCTTTCAATCTACACCGGATTACGTTCCCATGAGAATCGAAACCGACGTGAGCGAGAGCGACGATACAGCTTCGACTATCACCACTGATAGCGTCGCGTCGTTCGAGGATGGTGGTAAGAGAGATCTGTTGTATGAAATTTAAAAGGATTCGGACGGTAGAACTTTTGTGTGCGACACAGAAGTGGAAATGGATGATGATAATTTAATCGTCGGTTCGAATAAGTATAAAATAACTGATGGACTGCGCAAATTGCCCCTTTTCGACAAGCCTAGTGATTACACGGAACAGGTTTTCGACGACATTCTGGTTCAGACCCACGTCATGAAGAGAAATAACGATGTCAGAGAGACGAGACCCAAAGCCAACAGAGGTTACAAGTGGACGAAAGTGGTGAAACCCATATGGGATATGAATAAGAAGTTCGTCGAATCGGCGACTGGCAAAGGGGTGAAAATCACTTTTCTTCCGAGCGATTCTGACGCTCTGTATCAGAGATTGAGTTTGTTGATGGCAAGTAAACGTGCTGGTAACACAGGATTAGATAATGAGATAGTTAGTATATGCGCCGAATTGTTAAGACAGAAGGTTTTGAATAAAAACCATTATAAAAGGCTGATGAACGAATTGAAGGATTGATGTATATAATAAGTAGAGAGAAACAAACAAACAAAATATATAAAATAAAACAGTAAATTTTACACTAGAATAATAAAAGTATTTAAACAACAAACCATTTACCAGTGAAAACCAAATATATATTATAAAATAAAAATATGTTGGTGATAAAGAACAGGGGATACGTCAGAACTTACGTTCAAGGCGGTTCTGGCATCGTCGATATTCTATAATGCGAGCGTTCACGAGTGATGCAGGTAGAAAAACTCGCATCGACCGCGTTTGAGGTCGGTAAGAAAATGGCTTTGGATGCTGGTAAGAAAGCCGCTTCCGAAGCCAGTGGTAGGATAGCTTCTGTGGCTGGCAAGAGGGCAGCCGACGCGTTGATCGACAAGTTGATCAGTCCACCGGCGAAGCGAGCTACGCCGAAAAGTTGGAAACATTTTAAGGATGTTGTGGTACCCATACAAGATTTAGCCAAAATGACGAGTGGATCTGGATTGAAGAGAACTCGCGATGGTGTAATATAAATAAATAATAATAATAAAAAGCTGAGTTTGAAAAAAACATAAAAAATTGTGTTTGAAAAAATCTAAAATAACGAAAAAAAAATAAACAAAGATGAACATTAAAGATATGTCTTGGAACGACGCCGCGACTAAGAGGTCGAATAATGAGTTCTTTCCCAAAAGCATAAGAGGCTTGATAGTGGGAAAATCGAATTGTGGAAAGACCAATCTGTTGATGAATCTGTTGTCGCGACCCGACTGGTTGGATTACGACAGATTGTTTGTGTTTGGCAAGAGCTTGTTTCAACCCGAATACAGATTGCTTCGAGAGTGCATGGATCATAGATTGCCTAAGGACGTCATAGCCAGAATCTTTGACAGTAGGGAGGAATTCGACAAAAGTGAAGCTTCCCTTTCGACCATTTTGGACGGTGCGGCGATGGAATTGATGAAGAGAAATGCATCTTCGAACGTCGAGTGTCGATTTTATGAGAACGCTAGCGAAGTTCCGGATCCTAGAGAATTGAAATCGGAAGATAAGAATCTCTTGATTTTCGACGATCTGCTTTTGAAGAGACAGAACCGATGCGAAACGTATTACGTTAGGGGTCGTCACAGCAATGTGGACTGTTTCTACCTGTCGCAGAATTATTTTCGATTGCCCAGACAGACGATAAGGGAGAACGCTAATTTTCTATGTCTCTTTCGTCAAGATCTCAAGAATCTCAATCAAATCTACAGCGATCACGTCGCAAACGACATGAGCGCGGCGGAATTCAGGAGATTCTGCAAGAGGGTTTGGGATGGAGGACTTTACAATTTCGTCGTGATCGATTTGACTAGCGAATTTAATCGCGGAAAATATCGGTGCGGATTCAACAAGTTTTATGTTTCTGATGATAATAAGATAGAGGGTGAAATTAAAAATTAGAAAATAATAAATCTTCAAATAATTTTTTTGGAAAAAAATGAAAAAAAATAAAATTAAATATAATGTTCGAACAAGGAGAATTGTCAGAACGCATAGTCGAGAATACGGCTGCAAAACAATCCATTCAAATCGTGGTGAGTGGCGATTCGACTCGATTCGCGACGAAATTCGAACCTTCCATCGAATTGAATAGAGAGAAAAAGATACGAGATGGCGTTGGTATATCTGGAGACTTATTATTCCTTTCCCAACGTCACCGAAAAGAATAACTCATTTAAGTATTCCGACGGAGTGGATTGGTTGGAGATTCGAATTCCCAAAGGAAGTTACGACATAGATGATTTGAACAATTACATTCAAACGCGAATGAAGACGGATGGAAAGGGAAGCAACAAGATCAGACTCGCTCCCAACCTTAATACCTTACATACGATGTTGGATTTGGAAGATAATTTTCGAGTGGATTTCAACACGGACGATTCTATAGGCAAGATGCTGGGATTCGATCGAAAGATGTATCGAGGCCACGCAGCATCTGAAAATACGGTTGACATTCCCGCAGTCAATAGCATTCTGGTGGACGTGGATGTGATTGCTGGAAGCTACGTGAATGGTAGCGCTCAACCGACGATCTATTCCTTCTTTCCAAACGTGTCGCCGGGTTATAAGATCGTGGAACGACCTCGAAATTTAGTTTATCTACCAGTGATTTTAGACACATTGTATAGTCTCAAAACCACGTTGACGGATCAAAATGGTGAACTGTTAGATCTTCGCGGAGAGAGGGTGGCGATACGATTTCACATAAGAGAAATATAAAAGCAAAAAAAAAAAAATATTGTGTGTATATGTATAAATAAGAAAATAAAATAACGCAATATTAATTTACAAGAAATATTTAATATATATATAATTATCATTAAAACAAAAAAACAATTGAACAAAATATATTTTAAAAAAAGAATTATGACACAATACGTGGTTAAAAACGTGAACATATCTGCAGGACAGAGGAAGAAACATCAGAGAGCGTTAACAACTCGAGGCGAGGCGGTGAGATTCAAATTCACTCATGAAGATCTGACGAGTGGCGGTCAGGATTCGATCGCCTGGACCAGAAGTCAAATCAAAAGGATGGAGAAAGCGATTCCTGATGGAAGAGGGTTGACGGTGAGATTGAGTCCCGCTCAATTGAGATACAATTTGAGAATGAAAGGCAGTTTCCTACCGCTATTGGCAGGAATCGCTGCAAAAGCATTACCCTTTGCCGCAAAAGCACTGCCCTTTCTCGGAAAGACTCTCGGCGTGGGAGCTCTCTCGGGACTCGCGAGTTCGGCAGTTGAGAAATTAATGGGTGGCAGCGGACTGTTTTTGAAGAAGGGAGGAGCCGTGTGTCGCGTCCACGTAGACGACGGCGGTAAAGGATTGTATCTAGAACCCGTTAGAGATGACAACTCTTTGGGTGGAAACGGTCTGTATCTAAAGAGTGGACAAAACGTTGAGCGACTCGGCAAGGGTTTGTTGTTTGGTGAGAATTTGCCATTTAAAAATATACCGATTTTGAGTATGTTATTATAATGTAAAAAATTATATAATTATATAAAATATAAATTATAGAAAGTATAAAAAATAATATAAAATGGATAAAAAGGTGGAAAAACAATTAGACGATAATGATGAATATCGCGAGATAGAGTGTGAAAAAGATGTGGAAAAACGATTAGATGCTAATGATGGATATCTTAGGAAAGAACTGACAAAAGAGTTAAATAAAGCTTGGGATAGATGGCTGATTTTTAAAAGAATGAGATGTTTTCCACAGTCACCACTACCTTCTGAAGAGAATGGTAATGATGCGAGTGTTACCGAGAGATGCACAACATTCGTTCATAATTATGATTCGGATAAACAAATGTGTTCTTATAAAAAAAATGTAACATATCACAAAAAAAAGAAAAGGAGAATCGACGCTGAAATTTGAGAAAAAAGGAAACGTTATTATAATATATGGGCGATAGTGTAGAAGGAAAACAAAAACAAAATAAAAAAACAAAAAAAAAGTAATGAGATCTAGAGATGATCAACCTCTCTAGATCTCATTACTTTTTTCCTTTTTTCTTTGCTAAAAATCAATCTCTCTATTGTTTATATTTCCAAGTCCGTTATTAGCATGTTGACGCTCGTGTCTTCTCCTTTTTCAAAAATGTGTTGAATGTTTATCTTTACTTTTTTGAGTTTTTTTACATCGGTGAACGCGATCTCACCACCCGATTTGTCTACGAGTTCGAGTGAGATTGTTGGATATATGTAACTTCCATAGGACAACGACAAATCGTCCTTGTCAAATTCTCTATCTTTGGCGATGATGATTTTCTGTAGATCGCTTTGGTACTTGTAAAACAAATCGAGCATGGCTTCGTCCAGTTTCAAAGGCATGTTATATTTGTCCTGTTTGTGCTCTAAGCCCTTCGTCTCGACCTCGTTCAATTCGATGGAATCGTGTCGTTGTAATCCGTAGATTTTAAAACCAAATTTCTTACACGTTTCGACTCGTTTCAATTTCAATTCGCATCTCTTAGGTGTTGTTGTCATGATCGATTATTTGTTTTTTTGTTTTATGAATTATTGCAAATAATATATATTTTTAAATTTTGTATTTAAATAATAATTTGTTAAAAAAGTTTTTTTTTTTTTACTCTTTATATATATATAAAAAGTGTTTTTAATTTTTAATTTTCTTTAATGTAAAAATGTTTTTTTTGTAAAAGTTTTTTCTCTTTATATATAAATAAAAAGTTTAAATTTAACGTCTTTTTTTCTCAGATTAATTCAGTTTTTTTCACATTAAGGAACATAAAAAGACTGATTAATTTCATCAAAAAAAAATTTTTTTTTGGAAGGAATTAAAACATATATATATAAAAACAATTTTAAAACTTTTTAACAAATTATTATTAAATACAAAATTCAAAAAAAAAAATTCTTACAAATGGAGCAAACAAATAAAAAAATGGAAAATTTAAATAAGAAAACTGTACCTCAGTTAAACGAGATTTGTAAAATATTAAAAATTCCACATTTCAGAAATCATAGAACCAAATCAAAAAAAATTGAAGTCATACAGGAATATTATTTGCGAAAGAAAAAAATCGAAAGATCAGAAATGGATAAACTTAAACAGTCAAAAAATGCATCGGTTGTGAAACATAAGAAGACGACTAAACGAAAAGCCATTGAAGAACTTCAAGTTTCAAAAGAAAAGAAAAAAAAACTAAAATGAAAACGAGTGATGTACTTCAGATTCTAGACAAACGAGATCTATCGAGCGAAATTCGACAAGCAATCAACGAAGGGAAAGGAGAAGAATATGTAGCATGACTCATCATGGAAATATTCCAATCAAATCCTTAGAACAGGAGAGTGTGATCAAAGGCGTTTTTAAAACTTTTGATGTGGTTCCCTCGTTCAAGAAAATCGATCCGAAATTGTTTATGGAACGGGTGAAGAAAAAAGTATTGGATTTGTTTCATGAACACATGAACGTGGGACGAAAAATTAAGATGATACTCCGTTTCATGATGAATAAAATCAATGTGAAGTCCGGTGAGAGCATCGTGAAAAATGCATATTTCAGATCTAACATCGAACCGATATTTCGAGGTTCAGATTTACCGGACGTTTTCGAAAAGATGAAAGACAAGATGTTGACGTCTCTCGTGAATTATCAACATGAAGGTAATAATTGGACCTTTGATGAGGTGTTGAAACTCGAAATTCATATAACTGAAAACGATTCGTTGAAAGGGTCTTCCTACGTGGAATTACCATATTTCTTAGCTAAAAAACACTCCGTGGTCAACGTGAGAAATAAAGATGATCAGTGTTTTAAATGAGCAGTCACCTCTGCTTTATACCCTGTCAAAATGCACTCCGATAGAGTTTCTTGTTACGAGGAGACTTCTAAAAATCTCGATTGGACTGGAGTGACTTTTCCAATGCAGTTAAAACACATCAAACGTTTTGAGGCTCAAAATCCCACCATAGTGGTGAACGTCTTGGGATACGACGATGAAAAACGAACGATCTATCCCCTCAGACAGACTTAGTATTTCGAAAGAGAAAAGACGATTATTTTATTATTGATTTCGAATGGTGACAATTGTCATTATTGTTGGGTTAAAAATCTGAGCCGATTACTGTTGAGACAAAATAATAAACATAAAGGAAAGATATGTTTATGTTGCAACTGCATGAACATGTTTCAGAGTGAAAAATTGTTAGCGAAACATCAGGAATATTGCAACGAAAATCAAGGTGTTGCCATCGAAATGCCCAAACCCAACACCATCATGAAGTTTGAAAATCACAATAGAAGGTTAAAAGTACCATTCGTCGTGTACGCCGATTTTGAATGCTTCACCATGAAAATGAGTTCCTGCCAACCCGATGCTCTTCGAAGTTACGTCAAAAGATATCAAAAACACACGCCTTCGGGTTATTGCATTTACGTGAAATGCGCTTTCGACTCGCAACATGACATGGGTCCCTTCATCTACATGAAACTGTGTGAAGACGACGATGTGGCTCAAAGGTTCGTGGAAGAGTTAGAATCGAAAATTCAAATGTTATATGATAAATTCAAAACACCAACAAAAATGATCATCATGCGAGAGCAGCAGGACAAAAATAACAAAGCCACCAAATGTCACATATGCAGACAATCGTTCGACGAGAATTCAGAGGAAAATAAGAAGGTCAGAGACCACGATCATTACACGGATTTGTATCGCAGTCCGGCTCACAGCAAGTGTAATTTAAAATATCAAGATACCATTTTCTATCCGGTGATATTTCACAATCTCTCGGGTTACGACAGTCATCTGTTCGTGAAAAATCTCGGCACCTCCCACGAAGAATTAAATTGCATCGCGAACAACGAAGAAAGATACATTTCCTTCACGAAATGGAAGCTCATAGAGAAGAAAAGAGTAATCGACGGAGAGACGTTGGAAGAAAAAACGAAATTCATTCGTAGAGGCATACGTTTCTTCAACAGTTTTAAATTCATGTCACCCGTTCTGGAAAAATTAGTCGATAACATGAGCAAGGATAAATTTAAAATCACGAGCGAACATTTTGGAGAACGAGTAGATGTCATGTTGAGAAAAGGAGTCTATCCTTACGATTACATGAGCGATCTAAAGAGATTCGACGACACCGTACTACCTTCGAAAGAAGATTTTTATTCGAAATTATACGAATCTGACATTTCCAACGAGAATTACGAACACGCCAAAAACGTGTGGAAATCATTCGATATGAAAACCATGAGAGATTATCACGATCTCTATCTGAAGACTAACGTTCTGCTCTTGGCAGACGTGTTCGAAAATTTTCGAGACGTCTGTTGTCGAAATTACGATCTGGATCCGGCTTAGTATATCACCGCACCTGATCTGGCGTGGGACACTCTGTTGAAGACCACTGAAGTCCAATTGGAATTATTATCCGACGTGGGCATGTTGCTCATGTTCGAAAGGGCTACGAGAGGTGGCATCTCGATGATCTCCCACAGATATTCTGAAGCTAACAATCCCTACATGAAAGAAGGTTTCGATTCGAAATGGTCAAATAAATATTGGGACGCTAATAATCTGTATGGTTGGGCTATGAGTCATCCTTTACCGATTGGAAATTTCCGAATGGGTAACGGAACCAGAAGAGATGCAAAATTGGAGAGACAATCCTTGCATTTTAGAAGTCGATTTGAACTATCCGGAAGTATTACATGATCTACACAACGATTATCCGCTGGCTCCTGAACGAATGGAACTGAACGAAGGAGACGAGGAAAATCTCATTCCCAATTTATATAACAAACGTAACTACATCATCTACAGTGAGAATTTGAAACAATACGTCAATTACGGGTTGAAATTAGTCGACATACATCGCATCATTCGATTCAACGAAGAGCCTTGGATGAAAAAATACATCGATCTCAACACGAATCTCAGAATTCGAGCTGAGAACGATTTCGAAAAAGATTTCTTCAAACTCATGAACATCTGTGTGTACGATAAATCAATGGAAAACATCAGGAAGAGAACTGACATTTGACTCGTCATGTCTGAGAAAAGAGCTAAAAAATTAGTGGCGAAACCCAGTTACAAACACCGAACCATAGTTGACGAAAATCTAGTGGCCATTCATATGCAAAACACGCACCTGAAGTTCGACAGTTTAGTTTACGAGATAGAGATGAAAGATGTCTACCGAGATATATCTCCAGACGTGACCGTGTGGTTCGACACGAGCAATTATCCCGCCGATCACCCGTCCAACATTCAATTGAACGACAACAAGAAGGTGTTAGGTAAATTTAAGGACAAGAGCGGTGGTAAACAAATCCTCGAATTTGTGGGCTTGAGACCTAAACAGTATGCTCATCGTCTAGAAGATGAAGAGATCAAGAAGTGCAAAGGAGTTAAAGCGTGCGTGGTGAAGAAAAACATCTCTTTCCAAGAGTATAAAGATTGTCTGTTAGGAACTGGTCCGGTGTATAAGACTATGAAATCGATTCGAAGCGAAAATCACGACTTGTATACCGAAATAGTCAACAAGATTTTGCTGACGGCTGATGACGATAAGAGATTTGTGTTAGACAATAAAATAAGCACTTTAGCACTCGGACATTGGACTTTGGATCTAATTTTAGATGATAGGATTTCAGATATGATTGTGGATGATAAGATTCCAGATATGATTAAGGATGATAGGATTCCAGAAAATCAACAGGAATTAAATGGATTCCAGATTATGGAAGTCGATGAATTAGACGGATTAAAGATTATGGAAGTCGATAGAGTTAGTTTAAAAAGAAAAATAAAAAAATAAAAAAAATAACGTCATTCTAGTGAATTATAATAAAATAAATAAATTTAAAAAGAAATATACACATTTATGAATAAGAAAATAGAGATATCCATAGAAGGTGTCATCTTACCTAATGAACCCCTATCCAACATCGATCTGTCAAATGCGGCGAAGGATTTGAAAATCAAAGATTTTCTAGGCGTGTTTTCCAGAGATGCCTTGCAGAAGAGAAGACCTCGACAATCGGAATGCAGAATTTTAAATCTAAATGATTTATCGGGTGAAGGCACTCACTGGGTGGCGTGGTTCAAGAATGGGAAGAAGAAGAATTATTATTTTGACAGCTACGGAATCTCATTGCCGAAAGAAATAAAGAACTATTTCAACAAATAGATGGTCTGTTACAACACAAAACGAGTGCAATCGCCAGATCAAGTGTTTTGCGGTCACCTGTGTCTCTACATTCTCAACAGATGGTCTGAAGGAGATCGGTTTCAAGACATTCTCAATGATTTACATTAGAGAGAGATTTTTTTTATAGTATATATAAAGGTAAAAAATTATTTAAAAAATTTTAATCGAATAAAAAAGAAAAATAAAATTAAGTGAAATAATTCATTTTTAATAAACTGCGCTTGAAATATATTTTAAAACAAAAATCTAAAAACAACATGCCAGGCGATAAATTTGGTAGAAGTGATCACGAAAGTCAACCCAAAAAGAAGAGGAAGACGCTCGAAGTCGGTGATGGTTACGACGTTGCCAACTTGGACGAATGTTACGTTCGGAGATACAAACCTCGAGAGGAACCTTTGAACATGAACGATAAGAACCTCTACAATCTTCCCGAGCCAATAGATCTCGCAGATGATGCGACTAAAAAATACGTCGACAGGGGGAACGCGGATTTCGAATGAATCAAGCTAGATAATTATGTGGATAAAGCCATGACCGACGATCTCGATCTGAAATCTAAAAATTTGGTGAACGTCGCGAATCCCATAGATCCCACCGATGCCGCAACCAAGAAATACGTGGATGACTCTCACGTGAGATTCAGTGAACACTTGAGAAATAGATACGTCCAGAAAACGATGCACTCGGAATTGAACGCCAATTCTAACAAGATAACGAACGTGGCCACTCCCACGAATCCCAAGGACGTGGCGACCAAACACTACGTAGATCTGGAAGAGAGAAAGTCTGACAGACGAGAAATGAAATCGGATCTGAATGCGTGATTCAACAAGATATTAAATCTGTCGAAGGTCAACGACACGGATGCGGACTCAACCACGGTCAACAAGGGCTACGTCGATTCTGCCGTGATACGATCACAAGAATACATAGAATCGCAACTGGACGATCTCTACCTGGACAAACAATCTGGCGGAACCATGGAGGGTGGTATCAACATGAACGGTGAGAATTTATTCAGTCTCGATCACGATCCCGAATTCGATTCCAGCACAGTCAGCAGGAAGTACGTGGATGACAACTCTGTCTGGAGAAAGGGCGACATCATGGAAGGTAAATTAGACATGGGTGGACACGTGCTCACAAATCTACTGGATCCCATGAACATGACGGATGCCTGCACCCTGATTCCGGTGGTTGAAAGAATCAAATACGCTAGACAATTGATCACCGTGTGGGCTGAGGAGGCCGGCACGTTAGAGGAGGGGAAAACCGAATGGTCTTTCGGAAACGGAGGTAGCGGATCGAAACAGGGTCAGGTGGGATATCCCATGCCATTAGGAGGTGAAATCATTCGAATGAGTCTGGCTTCCTCGGATTTGAATAACAGAGTGGTCGTTAATCTCGTGGTGAATGGAGTAGAGAGCGATAAGAAATACAGCGTCGAAAAGACTGAGAATCAACATGCGAATGTTAGCATGTTCGGCACGCCTCTCAACGTGAACGCCGGAGACAGGATTAATTTCGTTATGAAAACCAATAATCCCGAAGCCGCCAGTTCCGTGGTGAGTTTACTGATCGAACTAGATCCTTTGAACAAACAGTGAACGCGTGGAAATAATTAATTAAAAAAAATAATGTGTGATTATTAAAAACAAAAAGAAAGTAACGAGATTTTGAAAGATGTTCAATCTCTCTAGATCTCATTACTTTTATTTTTTTATTTTTTTTTTTTTTGCTTTTAATAATTACTCATTACTTTTTTTATTTTTTTACTTTTTCACACACGTCTCTCATCGAATGGTCGACATCTTATTTCCATCCGATTCGAATTGTAATTCTCTGTCCGTCAGGACCGGGGTGAAGGCTTTGGTTTTTCGCAGCACGTTCCTATCGAATTGCATCTTGATCTGAATGTCTAAGACGCTACTCTTGATCCGTTCACTCTGTTTACTGACGTCGAATACGAACATGGGATACATCGACTTGTATTCGCCGGTAGATATATTAGGGTTGTTCATTAATTTGTCTAGACTGTGATACTTCTTTCTAAAACCAGCAGCGTCGCTTTACAGTCTGCAGAAATCATTCTTGTCGAATGACACATTGTAATCGATTGCTGGATATCTCGTGACGTTCAGAAACACTTGCATGTTTCTCAAATTGCAGTGATCGAACTGCGATGCATTCTTTCTTGAGACCCATCCTTATCGGTCTGAAACGCAACCATGATGAAACGCGGTCTCTCAGAAGCAGATTTCATCGTCAATCTCCAGTCGAAGTGATTTGTAGAATGCTAGCCGTGTCGCACTGTCTCATTCTAAATCCCACAGGTTATTTACTCTTGGATTCTATGATCTTGTAGAGATGCGCTTTTTCCACGATCGAAGGCTCCACGTACGGAACGAACCACGATATCTTGTGTAGAGTTATCTTACCCGCATCGGTCGCGGGGAGTCTCACTATTGCGTCGTCGTTTCCTTTTCGAATCAACGTCAGATTGTGTTTGAATCCGTACATGATCTTGTTGTAATCCGTGAATCCGAAGATGTGTTTCAAAGGTATCCTGAACGAAAACGTTCCTTTAGGTCTGGACGTTTTGACGACGTAGTCGAATACCGCTGCGGCGCCGGCGTTAGCAGGGCCGACGGTGTCTTTCACCCACAATTGATTAAGTCCTCTAGATTTCGAAAAATCATCCGGATATGTCAAGAGTCCGAACATCATGGTGGCCTGACCAGGATGAAATGCAGATTCTATCTCTTGTCTGGATAGCATGTATTTTATATTACTGAATAGATGCATGATGCCATTATTGGCTAGAGTAACCGTGTCGTCGTCGGCGTAGTCGCTCCCATCTTCCTTGGTGAGACGTCCCTGCACCACTATGTAACTTTCGCTAGGATGTACAAATAGATCTTGAGTTTCTATGTTGATTCTGATCTCTCCCGCATTGTTCAAACTCGATCCGGTGACCGGTTCGTATTCGTGAACCTAATATTCTTGAATACTTGCATCTTTCACTATGCTTTGTGCTATATCTAGTACATTTGCCATTTTTGAAGGGTTTTTGTTTTTTTGTTTATTAATTAGCTTGCATTTTTTTCATCTAAAAATAGTTTTAATTATTTTTTATTATTATTTTTCTCTCCTATATATATATGTGTGTAAACAAGAAAATGTTAAAGAGAGTGAAATAAAACAAAATTGGTTTCTTTATCAAAACGTCGTCTTCTGCAATTGTTGTTCGTAAAACTTTCCGATAATCTCTTCTCCATCCAAAGCTTCGATTTCGTAAGTCACCGGATCGGTGTGAAATATTTTGATTATCATGAAGATTTCTGAGGTCCATCGAGGAGTATAACCCTTTGCGAAGTGCTTCTTATAAGCGTAGATTCTCACTCGATCACCGACTGCAAATTTCGGCGTTCTAGACTTCTTCCTGATCTTAGATCTCTCAGGATATAGATTCGCGAAGACCCGTTTTCGTTTCGAGGATCGCTAGCTTCCACGGGAGTCATCTTGATCGATCTGTGTCATGCGTTGTTGTAATCTTTGACCAGACCGTTCAGGGCGTCTATGTATTTCTTGGTCGAATTCGCCGTGAAGTATCTATTCATCTTTCCCTTCATCGTTTGATTCCAACTTTCCACCACGCTGGCTTTCTCTTCGTTTTCGATCGAGTAGAGGTCGACCAATCGACGAACGTGCTTGTTGTAGAATTCCTTTCTCTTGTCCACCCACAATTTATTCGGTTTTCGAGAAGATGAGTCGAACACGCTCTTCAGAGCCTCGGCGATGCAAGGTCCCGATTTATTCTTCAAAGCTCTGATCCAACAGTATTTGGAAAACACGTCGATGACCGTCAATAGATATTTGACACCCTCGTTCCACCTCGAAAACGATCTCATGTCGACCAAGTCGGCAGACCAAATATCATTCAAACCCTTCACGAACACCCTTCTATTTCGAAATTTACGCACGATGGGTTTGTGTAACTCCTCAGCCAATTCGCTCGTCAATAATCGTTTCTTCTTCTTTTCAGATGCGCTTTTTTTTAACGCCCCATCTGAATCGACGTTTGGCACCGATCAAATTGCCGACCAGCGAACGTTCTATCTTCTCTCTCCTGGTCGGATTTGATATACCTCTCAATTTCGCCAACATGTTTGTATCGCAGACATCGTTGCGAGTCTTGGTGTCGGGATGTCCGGCATAGATCGTGATCATACGTGGCAGCGTCCACCCTTTTCACAGGTTTGCTCCAAGATTTAGGAGTTAGATCGGCGTTGAGTCTCATGTTCAATTTCGTTCCAGGTCCCGTGAAACTGTGACCAGGCAGATGCATTTCGAAAGGTAGATTATTGATCATTTTATTCACGATGCCTTTACCTTTGCTCGCATTCTTTTTTTTTTTTTTTGACGAATCGAGTCTTGATAGAACCACCCACGTCGCAAATTCTGCGGAGCATCTGTCTGTCGTTTATCGTTCGTACGTCTTGAGAATTACTCGTCTCGATAACTCTCTTACACTTTACGCAATACATTTTTTGAGAGTTATTTAAATTAATTTCGTTTTTATTTTATATATAAATTTAATATTTCTTTTTTAAAAATTCTGTTCTTATTATATATATTTTGTTTTTCAATCGCTGCTCTTGAGTTCTATCATCTTACTGAATTGCTCCCTGGCCTCTTTCCTCCCCCTTTCCACGAGAGAATCCTTCATCTCTTCCTTGATGATCTGACGAGTCTTGATTCTCACGGCTTCTTTCATGGCTTCATATTTCGTTTTCTCACCCAATATCGTGACGTAGTCTCTGTCCGATATCCTACCATCTTTCAACGCCATTGAGATCATTTCGGATATCGTGTCGATCTTGGAGTCGGCCAAGACGCGAATCTTGTCGTGTTTCCTCGCCTTCAGATATAATTTCCTACTCAAAAAGTTTCCGAGCGTGCTAAACAATCCAGCGGCGAGAGCCACTCCTTCTATCGTTAACACGATCGGAATACCGACCACAGTCGACAACAATCTGATGCCGGCCGCGTGTAAACCCATGGACATCGTGATGAGTGTCGTGTCAATCGCTTTGACGAATTTCACGAAATGCGAATACTTCTTCTTGAGAGAATGACGAGAATCTCTCTTTTGAGTTAGATACGAATGGATTATACTGATTTGATCGATGCGATACCTCTCTCCTCTTTCTTTATCTTCTAGGACGGTGCCGTCGGCAAAACGCCGTTCGGCTTCTCATCCTCGTCGTCATCTAACGTAGGATACAATTTATTTCTCGTTCTCATTTTTTGTGTTTTTTCTTTCTTCCTAATATTAGATAAAAAATTTATGTGTGTATTTATTTTTATTTTCTATTCTCCCTTATTTATATCAACGAGAAAACTTAGACGGATGCTTCATTGAACAATAATTTCATGATGCATCCCTTGTCTTCTAAAGTCAGACTTCTACGCGCCAATTTCAGTTCTTCCGAAACTGTGGGCTTGTCTCGATCCTTACAGAAGAGTAATCTCTTCCAAAACGTGATCACTTCGTCGATTTGAACGCGTTCGAACGCCGGTTCGAAATACTTGACGACCATATCTTCCCTTTCCATCGTCAGACACGAATGATTCTCATGATCGAAGTCTAGGTGATCCCGACATCCGACGCATCGTTCCAACGAGAGGCGACATAGTTGTTCGTTCACGCAGAATGCGTAGGCTCTCATCAGCATTTTTAAAAGAAACCTTGATCTAATAGTCTGGGAAGCGTTCATGATTTACGTATTTTGTATTATCTATTCGATTTGATATATTTATTTTTTTTAAATAACTATTTATTTATATTTTTTTTCTCTCCTATATATATCAATCACTTTTTATTTCCTTACCATTTTTATTTGAATGAAACAAATTCTACAAAGTGTTTTATTAAGATTTGTTTCACAAAATTCGCAGTGACAAAACGTAAACAAACGATTTTCCCATCGATTTCTAATTTTCTAAAACTCAATTTTGTTTTCAATGTCATCCGTTTGAAACGAAAACCTTTCATTCACACCGAAACAATACATGAATGTCTATTATAACAGATTAAATTTTATAGTCGACTCTTTTGAACGAAAACCTTTCATTCACACCGAAACAAAAACATGAGTGTCTATTATGATAGAATTTATCGAATTCAGTCTTATAGTCGACTCTATTGTGAGCCTCCTCAAAAACAATAGCGGATTCTGGACCACTAGTCCAGAATCCGCAAACCGTTTTTTGATGCTGGTCCAGAATCCGCAAAGCGTTTTTTGCTCGTGTTCACCAACGATAGATTGAAGGTCTAATCCACGATGGGAACGTCGACAAAAATTTTTAAGAAAATTTTTATGTACAATTTCGTACATTTTTTCACTTTTTGAGCGACGTGTCGAATGTACGCGTTCGCCAACGGGTGTTTGAACGTTAAAAGTGCGATCTGTTAGCCTCAAAAACAATAGCGGATTCTCGACCACCATGAAAAAACGACATTTTTTATACGTGCACGCGATTTAACACTGAATCCTATGACGGTAAACGCACCATGTACGTGTACGGTACATGTACCAGGTGGTCCAGAATCCGCCTTTTATACCTACTTACACGCGAGTAAGTTCACCATGATTAATAATTGTCACTGGTATATCAGAGTAAAAATATGACTTCTGGGGTTACCAAATGTTTATGTTTTGAAACAATAAATCGATATAAAATAGAAAGAAATAACATGTCCAGATGTTTATTCTAATCTACCTTGTAAGGATTATACAAAAGTGTGGGGCAAAGAGTCTATATCAATTTAGCAGCTATTTGGCACTTTATATCTCTGACGTAGAGGGAGAACTACAGCAACGGGTTATCTTGTAACGAAGCAACAGTAAGCAACGTTCGTCGCACAGGATAAAGTGGCAATAAGTTAATATTAGTCCTGGATGATAGGGACGTATTTGATGTTGAGTAACACTCCAATCCTATCCAGGTTTCGAATGGTACACAATTATGTATTATGTATTGGTGTTTAAGGTCATATATGTTTTGCACAATGGCTAATCATGACCACAATACGAGTATCAAGTCAAGACCAGGGGTGATTGTTAATAAGCCATGTTGCCCATTTTAGAGAGGGGTTGCACCTCCCAAGCATTGGTGACTGGGACATATTTTACCAGTAAACAGAGCATGTTAACCGCAGTGAACAGGCATTGCTTCACATCCCGGGGTTCACGCGGGGAGAATAGTGCACAACTGATCTTGTCTAAACCATACAGCCTTTGCATAACCCGTTGGTCTTTCTGACCTGAAAATCATCAAACAATCCACGCACTTCAGTCCCAGCATTAACTATACAGGAGATGGAGCGCCGTAACGGTAGATAGTCGGGCTGTTACATGAAATAAAATGTATCCGCTGGCCGGAAGGCTGTCACATTCAAAACTTTTATTTTTGGTAAATTGTTGATACAAACCTTTTAGAGTGGCAATCATGTTTGCTTTATACATTTTTCTACTGCTGAAATATGCTATCCACATACTGGAAGGTCCAACATATACCTTTATAACAGAGGTCAAGATAACTGCTTGTTGTGGGCTCGATAAATTATTTTACAAGGACGCTTGAATATTCTGTGCTGGTTGTGTTTTTTTAGTCTAGAATGGCTGAGGTCAGTAGGCAATTGTCGTGAGGAATGAAGCTCTGTAAATATGAATACTATCAAAGAAACGATGTTGACCTTTACCTAAATCTGATGAAGCTCTCAGGTCATCAGTCCATTTCTCATTCCTGTAAGGATTTCGACGCTGTTCACTAATTTTTCGCGCAGTTTGCACACAATATACTGTACAGTCGCCGTGGACTGGTCATACACCACGCTGGACAGTAATCTCTACGCATGCGTTTACCAGGTATTAAAAATTCATCAGCAACAAAATTCTAATTAATGAAGCACCGGGTGTTTAAGTAAATGTTTAAATATTATGCCTGCAACTGGTGTTTGTAATCTTATAGTATTGCGTCCTTGGAAATACCACGTGAGAAGTGACTTGTCCACGGCGGCTGTACTGTACCGTTGATGTGGCGTGATGTCCCTTTACTCACAAATATATAGACATTCTTCCGTGCCCTAGTTATATATATATTCCAATCAATAAGTGGTGAAATCGCCTTGCAGATATCAAGATAGTGAAACTGCGCTGCGTAATCATAAAACTACGGTCGCTAAGAGTCAATGCATAATTATTATACACTTTAGAAACAACCACATTTCTGTTGGTTGGATCTTAGGCACTTGACGGGTACTCAACAATCCATGCACACCGGTTTTCCTGTGAATAGTAACTTTCTAAATACAGCTTTTGGAAGTCCATCCTCTACTTTTATGTCAATCAACGTGCAAGCGTAGTCAACCAGAGATCCGTCTCATTTTTATATTATTCTACAGATCATAACCATTTAACTGTTAAATAAAAGTATTTTTGGTTGATATAATTGAACTTTTAATTGACAGATAGAAGACTGTTTGGTTTATGGACTGTTGTGGTGGTAAACATGATGTGATATGAAGATGGAAAGCCTATAGTGACTTTGCCTCTTCACACCAGCTAACACCTCGGTCAATGTACGTTTTTAAGATCACCATAAAAGTCCATAACTGTATAGTACTTAACAAACCAAAACAACCAAACATCGCCGATGGCATTGGGGAAGTAACTGAAGTTCTGTCAAATCAATTCTCGATTGATAAACGTTTCTGGCGTTGATTCAACGTAAATGAATGTTTACGATATGTTTTAGATTGATGGGAAAGGAGCACGAAAGATTCGCTTTTCCGACCACTCAAATATTTCAGACGATGGAATTTGAACATCCAAGTTTGTGATGGGCTATATAATAGCTAGAATGGTTCCAGCAAGCTATACCAGCGACGGATTTATTACTGAATTTAACTGTTGGGTACGATCTTGAAATCAAGACTACACTTATTATTCTTAACTGGTAGACTGCTGGAAGTCATATTTGTGCTTCATTCTGAAGTACAGGTACCACAGTTTGAAGGCTCATATTCAGTGCATGTACTTTGTATTATCATCGAAGTGATATTATTTAGTCTGTGAGGGTTTGCCCTCTTACAATTGTATGGGAGAGTGCCCATAGACACTCTCCCATAAGTTATAGAGTGCCCATAGGCACTCTCCCATAAATTATAACAGGGCAAAGACATGTGTACAAGATTTGATAGCCAGAAATAAATAGAACACATTAGAACTCAGAAGACAGTGAACCATCGACGAGCAGTATGGTTTAGAACACAGCGCCGCTGTTCCCCCCCCCCCCTTCCCCATCCCCCACGTGGACCATCGGTATTATGTGCCTGGCCAAAGGACACGACGTCGTGATCGAAATGTGGACCTTTCGATTTGAAATTCCATGCTCTAACAACTGCGCCACCGCACTCTTGATCTTTCACCTCTCTAGAAGGAAACCTTTTACAAATAATGAAACGGGAATGACAGTGTCTATGCAAATCACTGGGCAGGTATATCCGTTAAGTTATATAATGTGTGAATAAACATAATTACATGACAGCCATGTGATGTAATAATTTCCATCCTACGAACCACGATAATTGCACTTCGACAGCAAAAGAAGCAATAGAGCACAAAACATGTATTCGCTCTATTTGTTCAATTTGTTGTGTATTGGTATTTAGCGACCCTTCGTCGCCTGAGAATTACGGTGTTCTAAGTGTCATTTTTAATTTTTCGAGAAAACGAGAGTCACAGATTTGGGCATCTGACATTTGTACATCCTTTGGCGTAGAATAATGGAATTTTGTCTATTGTCATTTTATGTGTAAATATTCTACGCTAATCTGAAATAGTATTAAGATTGATCACGTTTTTTTATGCCAAATGGGGATGATGATTTTGTGGAGAGAACATCTGTATACAAAGTGTGTTGTGGTTTGTTCAGAAACATGCGTTTCTGGACCTAGAACATTTTTCTCAAACACTCGGAGCATGGAGTGTAGAAAACTAAATTGTTACACACCAAACGACTTATGCAGCCATTTTAGAGACGATGACACTGCCACACACCGAACATATTACTTGACATATTATAACAGAAGTATTTGTGACGTGCTTTGGTACTCAATAGCTAGACAGAAACATTATTGTAGTCAATACAATGTTGTATCCACGAGGAGCTGCAAACACAGCGTTATGGTTTTTTATCATATGACTCGTCCATTTTGTTCACTTTAAAACATTTGATATTTTGTTTTCATATTAATCAGTGATAAATAAAGCCTTCCGTCAATTTCATTGGTCAATTTCAAAACCATTCAATTTGATTGGCTGAACAAAATACAACTGGGCCACATTTTCATAATTTGCGTAATTAGAGTTGGGAGCTTCCATTGGTCAATTTCAAAACTGGACAATTTGATTGGTTAAACAAAATACAACCGGGTCACATTTGCATAATTTCAGTATGGAGAATTTACGTTATCTGTCCTATTTAGGGTGAGTAAAATTATATTAATTTTTTACCTACAAGAAAAACGCCATTCATTTTGTTTTATATTTTCACTTTTTGCTTCCAAAACATAGGTTATGACCCCTCGTTGGAACGAGTTCGACGAGCTCGTTCCAATGAGGGGTCATAACCTATGTTTTGGAAGCAAAAATGAAAAAAAAATAGTTAAACGAGGATGTTTTTTCCAAGTGTCGTCTGCAACTCAAGTTAGGTGATGGGTTAAAAAGTCATACTAAGTGGCTAATTTGTGCGTGTGTGTGTCAGTGTGTCATATGATAAATAGAATATGAAATGAGTGTTTTTCTCATATAATATTTGTGGAACTCGTCCGAATTATCCGTTTGGGCTCGCCAGAGGGTCGCCAAAATGGAAATTCGTAGACTCGTTTCATAAATATTATATAAGAAAAACACTCATTCCATATCCTCTATGTATTAAAGACAAAAAATTGATTATAAATCAGTAATCCAATATGTTATATAGTTCTCACTGTGTGAAAAAGGTAACACGATGGTTTACCAATTAGCAATCAATATTGTTCTATTTATTAAATTTATTTAATTTTAATTTTTTTAAATGCCATTAAAATTGAAGTTTATCTTTTCCATATTTGATATTTTAAAATCAATACATTGTTGTGCGAGGTACACGTGACTTAGATTGACAAAATTTATGGTTTTAACTTCTCTAGATGTGGAAGTTGTCTTGGCTGTTGACATAAATTGTGACCTTATATTTGGGAAAGAGCCTTTAAATAAAATTTGTCCCACACTTAAAATCCGGTTGATTTAAAAATAAACCAAAATCGACCAGGTTTTGTAAAACTTAGTTGATTTTGGGTTGTTTTTAATTATACTTCTTTTCACTTTAGTACTTAAAAAATCAATAAATCCAACAGCAATTTAATAAACACTCAACCAAAGTTTATCTTGGTGTAGAGACAATCGGTGTATAAACAGAATACTAGCAGTGGCAACATATAACTTCTACAGTACGTGGAGAGTGTATTATCACTAAATCACCCGCAGAGTGGAGATTCCACCCGAGGAATAATTGCAAATTTGTTGCAAAGCATAACCAGCACCAGCAAAGTTTCAGCCAATGGACCTCCGGGTTAAACCCGGATGTCCATTGGCTGAAACATTGCTTGTGTTTTTCGTCGATATGTACAACATTTGAAAGTTATAGCTTGGGTGATAACTCCACTCCGCAGGTGATTTAGTTACAATCCACTCTCCACGTACTGTATATGGTATTACTCTACCATGAAACAACACAATATTTTAACAGTAATTGAAAATATATAAAGGGATAATTTGCCGTTCTGTCGAAATATTGGCGAAGAATCCAATACTTCCTTTGTTCAAAATTTCCTTATTAATATTAAAAATTATTTTATTAAACTGTGTTCCCCAAAAATAATGAAACCGTTTAAACGAATTACCCCCTTCCCCCCAACCGTTTTTTTTTTGTCGTATTAGAGAATCAATGGGCAGCAAAATCACCGGTTGGCGAGATAAACTAAATTACAAATTATGCCATTTTGTTAATTCTGGGAGATAAAGCTTAACAAAATCTTTTAAACTTTATATAGGTCGTTTAAATCCCAGATACGATTGATTTGACCACGAAAATTTAGACAGCACTGACAAAGTGTCCCTTCAACATGAAAATGACATGCAATCCTAGCCGTTGAGCTCGTTCTAATGAGAGGTCACATGATATAGTCCTGTTGAAATCTTTGGGGAAAATCTAATATTGTTTTGTAGAATTCTTTTTTTTTGAGTTTAAGGGCAGACTTATTTTGGATAGTCAAGGGTGTTACGGATCACTTTGTGCATTTATATTACCTGTACAATGATACTAGACGTCAGGCCTATTGTAGGCAGTGTTACGGATCACTTTGTGTATTTATATTACCTGTACAATGATGCTATATGTCAGCTTACTGAGTTACGTCGCTGATTCAAATGGATAAGGAAGGGTCAATTTAGGTTAAATTGAATCAAAGTCTAGCAACATACATTTACGTTTTGAAGCGCAACAGCAATATAACTGCTATTTGTACTTTTAAGGCGATGTAATTGTATTAAACATCCCAATGGGGTTCTCGGAAAGCTTTATTTCGATTGCCATTCGCCATTCAAAAGTAGCAAAATCGTGATATAGTTTTAGAAATGAAATGTTCTATCTTCATTTTGCCGGAAAAAGATTTAGTGTATTAAAAACAATTATGCATTTGGAACTGCACATACTTTCAAATTAAATTCTTTACCGATGACTGCAACAATAGCAACAAAATATCAAACAATAATGAAAGGAAAAAATGGATATAACGAGTTTTAAAACATTTTAATGCACCTATCTTAGTGGCATGACGTCTTGCAAATCTGACTGGGTTACACTCAAACACCTGTCATTAAACCGTTGACTCCATTGGACAAGGGACACATAACAGTTTTTTACTAACTAGTACCTCCTTTTTGAGAGAGAACAAAAATAGTGGTTATACTTTAGCTTTAAAGATTCAAGTGCGACCAAATTTTGTTTTAAAAAGTGCAGGGAGGGTATATGTATCAAGTGCAACCCTTATCTCAATTTTTACAAAAATGAACGAAGAACACTAATTCTCAGGTGACGACTTTCAATGGCAAGAGTAGTTAAAATGATGTCGGATAATTTGAGACGAGCGCGAAGTTTCTGAGAGAAAAATGAGGGGCATAAGGTATAACCCGGAGGTCCATTGGCTGAAACTTTGCTTGTGCTTGTTATGCCTTGACACAAAATTAGCAAGTATTGCATGGTTGGAATCTCCACTCTGCGGGTGATTTACTGATAATACACTCTCCACGTACTGTATAACATCATATACAGAAGAAAATGCCTAAAAAATAATATGTACTAACCCTAAACAGAAGGTCTGTTGCATTTTTTAAAAATATGTACATGTCAGATATTAAACTGTAGTCAATACTCGGAATTGTTCTGTTCTTTTCCTTCTTTTTTCACCGTTTACATTGATACATATTTAACTCGTACCTAACAAAATACGCCAACGCTGTAAAAAGGTTCGGTGATAATATTTTGGAACTGATAAATATTCTATAATTAACAAATAATTTATTCTGAGATAATTCTGAAAGAGGTAAATCAGTGATTGCAAGTACAGGACAGTCGCCGTGGACTGGTCGTAACCCATGCTTGGGTTGAATCCAATGCTTCATTAATTAAATTTTTGATGATTATTCAGAAAATTAGTGTTTGGAATCTAACATTATTCCGTCCGTGGAAATACTGCCTACCCATGGAAAGTGATCAGTCCACGGCGGTCGCACGTTAAAAAGCAGCAGTTTGAGTTGGTTTTAGAAACGAACGACAATGTCGTCTTCAAGTTGTGTTAGACAGACGGTGTGATATCACCCCGAGGGAATTGTTACAATGACAGTGAATATGTATAGCGGTGAAGCTCCCAACAGTAATTTCATACCCATGATTGCCCATTGCCTTGAAGGACTGTAGAATCTACCTCTGGACTTTAAGCACCCTGTTAAGGTGTAATTGAAGATTCGTTTTTTACTCTTAAGTACTTCCATGACCAGCTGAGTGAGATAAACCTTTTGTTACTGTATCAAACTATAAGAGCTCTCATTTGCTGTAGCGTCATATTTTCACGGATGATTTGTTAACAATTTGTTCCTTTAACTTTGGTGTCAAATCCAAATTTTGCAGTTACGAAGCCACCTCGCCTTGATCCAGCCATAATATATTAAAAAAAAATGATGAGTCATATCTTTTGGAAAATGCTGAGTCATAGCTTGTGAAACAATTAAGAAGGCGTGTTTGTTTATTGTTTATTGGTGTTTTAAGGTCACATACTTATGCACAATGGCTAATCGTGACCGTGACAGTTTTACGGGTAGAGGAAGCCGGAGTACCCGGAGAGAACCACCGAGCAACGACGAGCAGCTGTCAGCTCTCCAACATAGTAACTCTGAACTCTGCACCGCAGCACAGGCAGGGTTAGATTGGTTGAAGACATGCGCACCATCGACGTGCAGTACGCCTCAGTACACAGCGTCATCGTGCCCCCATGTAGGCAATCGGGGTGAAGTGTCTTGCCCAAGGACACAACGCGGTTGCCGCAGGTGGGATTCGAACCGAGGACCTCTCGGCTTGCAGCCTGCACCTCTACCAACTGAGCCACCGCGCCCCCGAAAAGGCGTGTTTTGTGAATCTCATCTGCTACACATATTCAGTAGTCATTATGTTGGTTCTTTTATTTCATTCGTTATAGTACAAATCTAAAACGAATAAAGAGCATCTGGCGTTTCGCCATCAATGTGTTATCCTATATTAAAATTTGTGTTAACATTTATGTTAGCATATGATTTCCCATCTACCATGGCGGGTGTGTAGAGGCAAAGTTACTATAGGATTTCCCATAGACGTATAGATAGATCTTTATTTTGCAGTATACTAGTACATTGATTACAAAATAACATTACAACAAACATGAACATAAGCTAGTATACGGCATGGAAATGGCATAGCCTACAAGGCTGTCTTCCTGCCATTCCCGTAAAAAGAAAGATATCAAGTTTCTTTGGCATCAGTGTATCAAAGTGCTTTCCCAAAGACGGGGTTGTCTGATCTTTTATTTATAATTCAGGGGGGCTAGAATGTATTTGAGAATTAAGGGATGGGGGTAGGAGGATGAGATGTCAGAAGATTACAGCTGGCGGATTACACAGTCGGGACACGTTGGGTTGTCACATTTGGAGTTAGGACGCGAATAATTATTCAAGGCTTTATCAGTTAAGGACTTTTTAAATCGGGGTCTATTTAATTGCTGGATTTGTGGGTCTATACGTTTCCAGGTTCTTGGGAAGGAGTGTAATGGCGGCACAGCAGAGAACTGTGTTCTTGGTTTGCGGGTATCTAATTTACCGGTTTGCCTTGTATTCATTCCTGAGGGGTTTCTATATACTTGAAAGGTATCATCGAATGACATAGGGATTGTATTGTAATTTGTAGATCCATACACTATGAAACTCATAGAGTCAAGCATTTAACATAGGATTTCCCGTTGATAATGTTCAGAAACCACGCAAAGCACTAGGTGTTCCTGTGCTATGTGTTCTTCAAAAACATAGGTATATTCGATAGAGCCATCGACCAAGCATTCACAACACAAATAAAATGACCGTTGTTGATCCTTTTTAGGTGTTGTGTATTTATCTAAAGCAACAACAACGCCCGCCCATAATTTTCTACAAAGTATGTACAGTTCGTGGAGAGTGTATTATCACTAAATCACCCGCAGAGTGGAGATTCCACCCGAGGAATAATTGCAAATTTGTTGCAAAGCATAACCAGCACCAGCAAAGTTTCAGCCAATGGACCCCCGGGTTAAACCCGGAGGTCCATTAGCTGAAACATTGCTTGTGTTTTTTGTCGATATGTACAACATTTGAAAGTTATAGCTTGCGTGATAACTCCACTCTGCAGGTGAGTTAGTTACAATCCACTCTCCACGTACTGTACAAAGCATCTACAACGGGGCGACATAGTTTTACAACAAGATTATAACGCCGTGGAAAAAGATTTTCGGTTTCGTTCACGATAATTTTACGTGCGTCAGTCGTCACGCTACCGTAAACCGACTTTTTCTAACTCGAACTGTTTCTCAATAATTTTCAGCAGAGCGTGCAATAAGTAGGCCACGGGTTGCACGTTAAAACTTTATATTTCACCTGATAGTTACTTGTGAAATAATTAAGGTAACGATTCAAAAACATATATATTATTCTAACTGTATGCGTTGCCTATTCTAAAATAAATGCACGTTTTAATTGTACATTAATGCAAAAGTAATTGTGCCGAAAGCGATATACAGTTCAGTTTAAAAGCAATCAGCTGGTAGCCAACGAACCACTTTCAGAGATGAAATTAGTCGTCCGCGAAACAATATAATTCTCTCATCTATTCATTGACAGCAACACGGAAACGTTAATGGATATTAATTTAATAGAACAACTAACAATAACTTTTCACCATGACATTGTAAACATTTGTCACTTCCGGAACATTTTAGCGAGTTTATTGCCTGTTCATTGATACTAATTCCCCGGTGATTCGCCAGTGGTACCTTGAGTGAAAAACAAAATAACGCAGATGAAAGTAATATGTCTACGTTTTCGCTATTTCCTTATATTTTAATAGTAGCATATAATAAATAAAACTATAACTCAGGTCACTCACCTCTTGTACTGCTTTCTCGGACAGCTTGCTTAAGTCAATACGATACATGCTGTTCAGAGGATCGTGGATCTGAATAGAAATAAAACAACCAATAGAAATTTACGATGGCAAATACCGAAGAGTGGTGTGGATAACAAGAACTGTATAGACATTCAATAATGTCCTGATATTAACCTCTGTCAGTTTGTTACTTGATCTATCTTCTATCCTATTATCCCAGCTTCAACAACAAATTGATTTACATCAAATGATCACCCGTGGTTCCAAGGAAACAATACTTAGACTTGCAGTAACATAAACTGTCTCCTTCAGGAGTGGTTTGTCTAGCTTTAGAGTTTCCATTGATCCGGGATAACACCTGTCTCAAACATATAGTTTTGTGATCATGACAGAGTCTCTCTTTCTAGACCAATTCATTGTCATGACGCGACAAAATTACTGTGGTGGATTAAGATATCAGGAAAAGGGATACTGAAAAAAGAAAAAAACGAAACAATCAAGATCTGAGATTCTGTGTCCTTGCATTTCTTTCTTAACCAGTAAGACGTTGCAGTGTTGTGAGGGCAAGAGTGGACAAAGGTTTCCGGCCGGATCGCGACCCGGTCGTTATATCCGCTCAAATGTATATGTCAGCGTCTACATTCAGCAGCCAGAGTACTCGTCCCCTGACGTCCAATGTGTTCTATGTGCCTACTAGCACATGGGACACATTGGAACTCAATGGACGTACTGTACTTGATGAATTCATTTCCAGGTATTTTTATTTCTTTTTTAATTAAATACCATTTAATTGGAGATGATCCTGGTTCACAAAACGATGGTCCCCACTAAGTCTCCAATAATCACGACTAATCCTTAGTTGTAGTCTGTGATAGCCCCAACTATCCGTATGCGCGTATTTGCTGCATGTGTTGTGTGTATCCATTGTGTACCAACACACAGGCGCAACCTGGCACTTCATACCGGAAAGAAGGGCTCTTCTCACGGACGTGCATTGAAGGCATGTGGTTATTTCATGGTCTTCAGAGTCTCATCAGAGAAAACTAAACTTGAATCTCCACTGGTCCCATTCACTGGTCCTCTAATACCCAGATGATAACGCGGGGGACAAGAGACATAGCCAGAGAGAAGGGATCACTTCTATTCTGGCCTTGGTAGTGGTTTGGGGGTGGGGGTACTTGGGGGTGGTTCTTTGAGCAAAATGAGGTTCAGACAAAACGTCTGCAGAAGTCATTACTGGACAAGGCGGGTGGGGGGATTTTAAGCTGTAAACGCAATGGAATACTAACTATACACTACCCTAACGGACAGCTCCCATACAGTCAATTTCACTGCAAAAAAACACCCGAAATACACGTTTACAGGCTCGCAGTAGGCCAAAATTCAAGATATGTCTGGTGAAAACTATTCAAGAGTCTTCTTATTAAATAGAAAACACCCTTTTACCATGTGGCATTAGTTCGGCGCTGTGTTCTACCGTAGATGGAGGCGTTTTACACGGATGTCGGTTCGTTTTCTGTATTCCAAGTTACTGTCGATTGGGTTTTATTTTTGTTTTGTGTACCAACGTACTTCCATTGAAACGAATATACACGCACAACAACCCTCCAACAAAAACAACAACAATTTAGCTTTTCTCCAAGAAAATATTCAAGTACAGAGGAAAATGGCAGCTGAGTCACAAATAAAGCAAGCAGAGAGAATGGTTAAGATAAGCAAAATTGTTCTGTCTACGGTCAAAGTTGACGACAATGTCACCATTCCAATTCCAGATGTGGATCGAGGTTGGACTGATCCTCGAAACCTCATAGTCGTTGTAACTGACATTAATGATAATGAAATGTACTTGAAAGAAGTGATGGCTGGACAGTTGAATACTAAGTATTCTCGTAATCAGTTTGATGTTTGTGCTATTCCATAGTATTCTTTAAGTGATATGTCTTCTGTCAATGTTCCTAGGGGGGATTGATCATCCCCTACTAGGCGGGTCTTCAGGTGGCGGATAGAGGACGGCCTGCTCAATTGGGCAGGTTTGCTAATTTCTAATTGTCAGGTTTGCTCAATTGAGCTGGTTCGCTGTGAAATACACAAATACGCAGACCCGGACCAAAATGATCAATCCTGCTAATACCATCTGGCAGGCACCTTACTCTTCCGTGAGGTGCGTTCCGAAGCCCCAGAAGAAGGAATACTGGCGGTTGAGGACTCGTGGCCCCGGTTAGGGCAGTCTCCAAGGATGGGGATCAGGTCGTAAACTCTGTTTGACCCTGGTCTCCATTTTTTCAGATAATGTCCAACACACTGCTTTGGCCCCAATTTCGGGAGTAGACGGATGGTCGGATGGCCCGTTCTGACCACTCGGGAGCCCCCAACCCCAAAAATATCGGGTGTCACGTCGGGGGGGGGGGGGGGGGTATGCACTGGGTGGTCATTTAATCGATCATTTCTTTTAGTTTTGTTTTATCATTACTACCCAAACTGATTTTTAATGATTTTTATATCTTTTTGACATCTTCCATTTTGTTGGACTGTCTGCGTTGGTTGTCAGAAGTAGTTTTTGTTGTACTGATTTTTACTGAAATGATTGGTGGATGAATGGCCGCCACGGCCTGGCACTTCCCATAGACACTCAACGGGTCAATCCTCAAGCGGTATGCATTAGCATCAACGTTGGGGAGTATGCTTTCCATGTACTCTTGGTGTTGTTTGCTGGATACCCGCAACGTAACCCCCTAAGTTGGGCTCAGAGTAAGGGTGGGAGTCATGGAATGATGAATATCTTTAAAAATAAATATGGATTCTTCCAAAAACAAAAAAACAGAAACGTGATAGAGAATTTTCGTCAGGCTCTGATTCTGACTCAGAACAAGATATTAAGAAACCTAAAAACTGGCCAAAATTCATAATTATTTATGCGGCTGATGAGAACAAGAAGGCTTCCAACATCAATCCATTTATGTTGGAAAAGGCTATCAAAGGTATCGGTTGCACTGTTACAGATGTTAAAAAGCTTAGATCTGCCGCTTTACCTGTGGATTGTAAAAAGGAATCACAGACACTCAATTTATTAAATACTACAAAACTGGCAGACATGGATGTTAATACAAATCTATCTAAGTTGGTTATATGAACATCAGAGTTGAATTGTATATTCCAAATGCACTCCGATGCTTAAGTTGTCAAAAATATGGTCATAGTCAAACCAATTACAGAGGACAAACGATATGCTTCAGACGTGGCCAGCAACATCAAGAGCCATGTAATATCCCAATCAAGAGTGTGAACTGTCAGGGCAATCATATGTCATCTTCAAAGGATTGCCCTGTATGGAAAAAAGGAAAAACGATACAAAAAATTAAATGTGAAAAAACGTCAGTTTCACAGAGGCTAGAGAAATTGTGACATCAATGCCTGGCATGAATGCATCAATTCCATCATATGCAACATTAATAAATAAGACAATATCAACAAAATCTGCAGAATGCCAGACACAATACACGTGGCTCAAAGGCACAATACCATCTTTACAGCAGGCCTTCACTATAGAACACAGTAATCCACCAGAAGTTAAGTGAACTCAGACATCGCCAGTCACACAAACAACTACAGAAGAACATTTCAAAACAAATCAGAAGAAAAAACAAGAGAAACCTGAATCAGAAGAGAAGACAGCGACAGAAGCAAAATCAGAACAGAAAAATAACCAAAATAAACCGAAATCAAAACCAAAACCCCAACCTCTAAGTCAGAATCAAAGAAGAAACCAAGAAAAAGCAAACACAAATTAGAAAAAACAAAACAGTTCTCAGACACCAAAGGCTCTTCAAGACCCTGTGACCCGAAACAGGTTTGAAAGCCTTAAAGACATGGAAGTCGGTGAATGCATTGATAAGACGTTCGAGCTCTTACGCTCGAACCCTTCTCAGAGTATGTATCCAAAGAAAAAATCACCGAAGATACATACTGGGGCTATATCGCCCATACGCCCACCATCCCAATCTCCAACCAAATATGGATAACACACAGAAAAATAATACAATCCAGTGGAATTGTTGAGGTTTTAGAGCTAATTTTAATGAACTGGATCTTCTTAGCCAAAAATACAAACTTGCTGCTTTTTGCCTGCAGAAAACACTTTTAAAGAAACCCGAGGCTCTAGGTCATTCGGCGTTTAAGCATTATACTTCATATAATACTTGGGCAGATGAAACTGATCTTCAGATTCGTGGAACGTCCGACATTATTCACAGTTCTGTATCTTTGCAATCAAATTTACAGGCTGTAGCAGTACGCCTAACTTTAGACAAGACAATTACATTATGTTCTATAGACGTTTCACCAAGTAAAACCATACGACTGAATGATCTTGAGCTGTTGGTCCAACAGCTCCCAACACCATACATTTTGTTGGGTGATTTTAACACACATAGCCCCCTTTGGGGTAATCCCTGCAGTCAAGAAGATGCAAAAGGTAAAACTGCAGAAGAATTTATTACAAAATATGACTTGTGTTTGTTTAATGATGGAACAGACACTTATCTATACCCCGCATCTGGTTCGTATACATTGATTGATCTTTCAATTGCATGCCCTCCTATATTCCTCGATTTTTCGTGGAAGGTAGAAGATGACTTGTGCAGGAGTGACCACTTTCCAATTGTGTTGGAGAGTATAGTTACGGCGGACGACGAAAGAGTGCCCCAGTGGAACTTTAAAAATGCTGATTGGGACACTTTTTACTCGCTTTGTTCTGAATGCCTCACACGGGAGAAATTTCAAGATAGTGCTAACCAAATAGAACATTTTACAAATGAGCTGCTTGACATTGCAAACACAGTCATTCCTAAAACCTCGGCAAATCCAAAACGTTTCACCAAACCATGGTTTGCAGATGGATGTAAAAAGGCAATAAAGGATCGTAAGAAAGCTGAAAGGGAAATTAACAAGTCACCAACTACATATAATTTAGACAAACTTCGTATAAATCTGGCAAAAACATTATGGCATATAAAACAAAAATAAAAGGTTCTTGGGAATCTAACTTTTCCAAGATTTACCAAAATACCCCTATCACTAAAATTTGAAAAATGATTAAAAAGATTAAAGGAAAAGAAACAAAATCAACTGTACAACACCTGAAGGAAAACAACACCCTAATTACATCTAAAACAGAAATTTCAAACACTTTGGCCTCCACATTTTCGAAACATTCGTCGTCTAAAAATTGTAATCCATAATTTATCAAAATTAAAAAACAGCAAGAAAAACAAAAGATCAAATTTAACTCCAACAATCTAGAGGATTACAATGAACCTTTCTCTGTGGAAGAGTTGTGAAACTCTTTGCATAGAGCAAAGGATACTGCCACTGGTCCCGATGACATACATTACAAACTTTTAAAGCATCTGCCACAAACATCACAGGAAATTTTAATATCAATTTTTAATGGCATTTGGGTGACTGGCCAGTTTCCACCATCCTGGCGTAAAGCAACTATAATTCATATTCCTAAGTCTGATAAAGATCACAGCAACCCAAGCAATTACAGGCCTATTGCCTTATCCTGTTGCCTGTGTAAACCCATGAAGAGGATGATCAATGACCGACTTGTCTGGTTTCTGGAATCGAACAATCTGCTTGCGGATGTTCAGTGTGATTTCAGAAGCCAGAGAAGTACTGTGGATCATTTGGTCAGACTTGAAACGTTTATTAGAAATGCCTTCGCCAGAAGAGAACATGTGGTCGCCATCTTCTTTGATCTGGGGAAGGCATATGATACAACGTGGACGTATGGGATTTTAAAAGATCTGTTTAACATGGGGTTGAGAGGGCGTATGACCCTTTTTATTCAAAACTGTTTAAAGGATCGCCAATTTCAGGTTCGTGTTGGGTCAACGTTATCTGATCTTCACCAGCAGGAATTGGGAGGTACTCAGGGTAGTATTATGTCCGTTACCCTGTTTTCTATAAAAAGTAGTAGTATCATCGATGCAATTGAGAATATGGTAGATTCTTCATTGTATGTTGATGATGTGTTAATCTGCAATAGCAGCAAAAAAGTGAAAGCCATAGAGCGCAAACTTCATCTGTGTTAAAACAGAATCCAGAAATGTGCTACAGAAAACGGTTTGAAGTTTTCAAAGATCAAAACTAATTGTGTTCATTTTTGTAAGCTCCGGAAGCATCATCTTGATAAAGAGTTGAAAATGGATGGAAACACCATTAAAGATTAAAGGAAGTGAAATTATTGGGTTTGTTGTTTGACAGCAAACTGAATTTCACTTCCCACATAAAACAACTAAAAGTTAAATGTAAAATAGCACTGAACCTACTGAAGGTCGTTAGTAGCACTGATTGGGGTGCTGACCAAAAAACTTTGCTCCATCTGTATAGATCACTTGTTCGATCAAAATTAGATTACGGTTGTATAGTTTACAAGGAAGTCATACCTAAAACCGCTTGATGCCATTCACAATAGTGGTATTAGAATTAGTCTAGGGGCTTTTCGAACTTCCCCAATAGACTCGGTGTTTGTTGAAGCAGAGGAGCCTTCTCTTGAGAAGCACAGAATTAAATTGTCTCTTCAATATGTGTCTAAATTTTTGGCCAATCCTTCAAATCCTGCTTATAATTGTATTTCAGAACCTCAAAATGTTGACTTTTTTAACCGACATCAGAAACATATTCTTCCATGGGGAATTAGAGTTAAACCCCAAATGGAGTCTGCAAAACATCATTCTGAATCTATAAAAGAAAACCGTAAATCACACATTCCTCCTTGGCATCTTAAAACACCTACAGTTATTTTGGACCTTGCTTCTGCCAAAAAATGTGATACCAATTCCTTGCAATTCAAACAAAAATATGCCGAAATAAATTCCAAGTATAGTACATATACAAGGATTTATACCGATGGATCTAAAGACAGTGACAAAGTATCATCAGCTGCTGTTACTGGTGATCATATCACCTCAATCAGAATACCGAATCAGAGTTCTATTTTCACAGCTGAAGTTAAAGCTTTACAACTCGCGCTTGAACACATCGAGAAGGTTCAGGAAAAGAGGTCGATTATTTTTTTCCGACTCTCTTTCCTCTTTACTTGCTTTACTCAACCCCAGTTGAAGAACCCTCGTTTTGGAGCTTCGTGAGAAGTTAACAACTCGCATGTCTGACCAATATGATATCGTGTTTTGCTGGTTACCCGCACATGTAGGTATCGCTGGTAACACCAGATCAGACAGTGCAGTAAAACGGGCTTTAACCAAGCCTCTCACTGATTTTAAGATTCCGTTCAGTGATTTCAAGCCTCATATCAGTTGTTACATCAAATGTATGTGGCAGGCGGATTGGGATGGGACAATTAATAACAAGCTCCATCGCTTCCGACCAACTATTTTTGATCACTACCCATCCAGTAACCTCTGTAGAAAAGATCATGTTATTGTGACACGATGTCATATTGGTCATACAAGACTAACACATTCCTTTCTGTTAGAGGGTGATTTGCGACCAGAGTGTGTTCCATGTCAGCAGGTGTTGTCAGTGGAACACATTCTTTTACATTGCACTGATTTTAATCTTGTTAGAGGGCAGTACTTTACAGCTGGATCCCGCAGAGATCTATTTTATAATACGAGCCCACACAAAATTGTGTCATTTCTGAAAATAATCAACCTTTTTACAAAATTTTAATTTTTTTTTATTCTTTTAATCTTGACTCATCAAGTCTCAATTCCCCAGTTTGACTTATAATGTATTCACTTATCTCATTATTACTCATTGATTTTCTAATCATTTTTATCTTTGACATGTCTTTTGTTTTTATTTTTATTTTTATTCAATTTTTACTTCACTATTGATAACGACTTTTTATATACCACAGTTTTCTCGCCACGATATAGCCCTAGCTGCTGATGTGGCGTTAAGCACCAATAAGGAAATAAATAATTATGTCAATTTTATTTCTCTCAGGACTGCAGTCCAACAGGAGTCAAATTGTAGTGGCCAATGTTTCATTAAATGTAATTGTTCCGGAAGCGAAAGGTGCCAAACTAACAGGTGAACGTTGTTCAAGGCAAAACTGATGTGTAACTCTAGATTATAAGTTACAGAGGGTTTAGTTGGCAGATACAGTGTCATATACGGCGAAGAGAAAACAATATTAGGTGAGGCGAATATTGTTTTCTCTGAGCCGTATATGGCACTGTATGTGCCAACTAAACGCCCTGTAACGTATTTATTATGCAAGGCATGCTAAAATGTCATTGGGGAAGTTAACTCAACGAATAGTTAAATGATGCGCACTTCTCTAAAAACGTAAACAAAGCAGACGATGTTTACATTAGCAACAAGGGGAGCATTTTTTCTTCCGCATTCTAATAAATCACTCGTGACTTGTTCTATAACCGCCAATGCTTTGGGCTGGTTTGGCATTTTATTATAACAGTTTCACTCAGTCGAATGCAATGTTTATACGACGGGGCTATTTTATATGGTGGGTCTTCTGTACGACTGCGCTGCAGCATGTACGTACCTGCAAATCAAAAGCTGAGGCGTGTGGATATAATGATAGTTTAACAAAATGGCCGACGGTCACCTAATATTAAATTAATATTGGGTGCTTTTCAGCCACCCTGAACCCAATTTTCATTTGATTGGATAAACAAATTTACTAGCATAATAAGTCATTCATCTTTGGACTACAAAAAAACAAAAAAAAAACTGATCTGGTATTGTAAAATTTCATTAATATTACTTATGTTCTGGTTTTTGTAACATTTATTTTACTTGTTTTGTTCATAATAAACATATGTCAACGAAATAAGTCTTTCTTGTTTATTACCCTGTTCAAATATTCATTTCAGTAAATCAGTAACGAATTCCGTAAATATGTATAATTCCTAACAATTTCAGTAATTATACGTAATTACCGACGGAATCAGTAATTATACATAATGACTAAACATTTCAGGAATTCCGCATATTTACTGATTATACATATTTACTATAACAGATATAACGTCAAGTGTTGTCAATCGTTTTTTCCCTTGTTGCTCATTTTAGAGGACGAGCACCCCAAGCATTAGTGTCTGTATCCTATTTTATCACCGAAACAGAGCTTGTTTACCACAGTAAATAAGGACTGCTTCACTGCCTGAGGTTCCCACAGACAAAATTAGGTTACTTGGCATATAAAATGTAAATGAGGTTACTGGCAAATATGAAACTTCTAAAAATTAAGCACTTGAAATACAAGTCTACTATCCTTTGCCTATTAAAGGCTTCTGTTTCATCGGGGAAAAGGACATGAAATATTGCCCTTATTTCAATGTTTATGAAGTACCGTTAGAGGTCATCAATCTTAACCTAGCTCCACGTGTTGGTTACGCGATGCATTGATAACCGGGTCATATTTTATCAGTAAACCAAGGGGGGAGTCTACAGTACTAATATCACAACAGTGGCCCCTTTGGAGATCAGTTCGCGACGCAATTACTCCACTCGGTCGACATTTTCTCAGTAAAATCTTGTGAATTCAAGAAGAACAAACAAAACTAACTTATATTCACTGTGCTCTCAATTGTTTTTCGACTGGTGAGATTTTACAGTGTTGCAGAGAAGAAAGCAGACATACAATGTCGATCTGATTGCGACACAATCGCGACCAGATCGAAATTTTATGGTCGCCTTTGTGATTACAATACTGTGATTCAGCATTAATTACAAAACACCCGATTGTACTGCAGAACAACTTAATTTAGTTGCAGAAAGGAAATTCTTAAATAACAAAATGTATTCATTTTTTTCTCCACACCACAGGTAATGTTCCAGAAGTCGGAATGGATTGAAAGACCTCGTAGGTTATGAGATGTCATAACCTGTGTTTGTGAGACAAACAATTAAAAAATAATAGATTGTTATGGCTTTTTTTCTGTAATACCCCATCCAGATATGGCCTTTAAAGTAAGGTTGATATGGTTCAGATAACGATTGATTCGCTCGTTTTAAGCATGTGCCTCCGCAAATACATTTCATTCAGTTGATACGGAAAAGGCCGATCCTTGGTGTTGAGTTAAAACTGAAAAACAAATTATTAAATAATGACTCGCACCAGAGGATATCAAGCTTCTACAAAACGCATAGAACTGCAACGCATTGGTAGAAAAATACATAAGAGAGTGTGTTGACTTCTAGAAATACCCAAGGGAGAGTCTTAACTTCAAGGATTGTGGTCGTACGTGCATGTATCCCAAGTGCAGCTGTTTAAAAGTAATGACCAGATCAGGGTTACCAAGGGCTCAAAAGTTTGCCCTGAATGTATCAATCTCAGTATTAGAATGGGGCGATACACTTGTGTCAGTGTTAATAGTGTTATGTGTCGTATAAGTAAAACGTTAGATCATTTAGAAAAATAAATGTGCATTGAAACGTTTAGGTACGTTTGCCAATATCGATATCCCATTTGTACGCCAAAACAACTAAGTGTTTTTTCTTGATGGGTGTTCTTGTTTTTCGTGATGGGTGTTCGATATAATATAAGGATTAGTGCATGTCTTGTCGTTGACTACATCCATATAGTGCCCAGTGAGGTGGTGTAGTTCCCGCCGCAAAGCGGAGGGAACTACACCACCTCACTGGGCACTATATGGGCGTAGTCAACTCCAAGCCATGAACTATTCCTTAATTATTTTAAGGTACATGGTTTGTGTAATTATGATGTACTTCATCATGTAATGTATAGATGCAGGCCCCTTTATATTTGGATTCAAGATACCAGGTTACCCATGACACATACCAACAGTGAGTGTTTTGTTTTGTTTTTCTTTTGTTTTACAATCATTTTCATTTGACTTCGATGCTGGTATCTGGATTATGTTATGAAAAAACAAAACGGATCATGTTTTTGTTAGTTTTTAGTGTTAGTCGGTACGGTAAGTAAATATTGAGCAGCCTCTGGTTCTCAAACGGAGATGGAACTTGCACAAAAGCTTTTAATTTCAACTGTCGCCATGGGAGTTTATTATAAAAATCGAAAGCCATTAAAGCTTAACAACAAAATCCATGAAGTCATTTGTTATCATCAATTACCGAAACGGTTTAACTGCATTAAAACCACTAGATTATCGAAATTGTATTCCTTTCCCAACGATTGGATCAATTCAATATTTATTTATTTCACAGCATACATATATTTATTTATTTATTTATTTATTTATTTATTGATGTTTAAGGTCACATATTTAGGCACAATGGCTAATCATGACCGTGACAGTTTTACGGGTGGAGGAAGCCGGAGTACCCGGAGAGAACCACCGAGCAACGACGAGCAGCTGCCAGCTCCCCAACATCGTAATTCCGCACTGCAACACAGGCAGGGTTAGATTGGTTGAAGAGATGCGTACCATCGACGTGCAGTACGCCTTAGTACACGGCGTCATCGTGCCCCTAAGCGGGCAATGGAGATGACGTGTCATGCCCAAGGACACAACGCGGTTGCCGCAGGTGGGATTCGAACCGAGGACCTCTCGGCTTGCAACCTGCACCTCTACCTACTGAGCCACCGCGATCCCTCACAGCATACATATACAAAGGAAAGAAACAAGGTTACAAGAAACAAAGGTAGATGTACAAATGTATAGTGTGGGGAATGGCATAGCCTTATGACTGTCTTCCTGTCATCGCCCAGACAATAAAAATAAAGACTAAACAGCAAAATGGCAAATGGCAAATGATGGACTCAAGTAAGGTAAATCTCGACAGCAGGAAGTACATTGTTTTTATGTTAATATTGTATTGATATGTATTGATTATTAGTTCGATGTGGATCAAACTTCCAGATGTTCTGACTGTGGTTACTAAGGTCTGTGGATTGAGGATTAACCGTGTTTTAACCGTGTTTTAATCATATTTCTGAATGGATGAAGTAAATAAATGTCCGTTGTTAAACCAATATAATAATCGTACGCTAAAGGAGTGAAATAAATGAACATAAGTGACAGTACAGTCCTGGTTATCAGCTTGCTTGGGAGAAAAGACGAGCATATGATAACGACACCGAGAGTCGTAACTAGCAGAGGCAGTCGGGGCATCTTGGGTTTGAACAGCAAAAATTGGCGATATATGCATTCAGATATTGTTTAGTTAATATCTTTTTAAAGCCATATTTCAGAGGTGCACACACGTGAGAAAACACATCAACGATAAGGTCATCAAAATCCACGTAGTGCAATTCATCAAACATATTGCTTGTAACAAGGAAAGTACTGTGTCTTATCTGACTTAAATGTCTATCTCATTTTCTCCGTTTTCTGGAGCAAACTCAGACTCTGGTATTCTGTTTTTGTCTAATACTATTTGTAATCTTGGTTTTGGGTTTGATTTGCTTTGCACATTTTGTTTATCTGTTCTGACGCACAGTACATGGAGAGTGTATTATCACTAAATCACCCGCAAAGTGGAGATTCCACCCAAGCAATAATTGCAAATTTGTTGAAAAACATAACAAGCACAAGCAAAGTTTCAGCCAATGGTCCTTCGGGTTAAACCCGGAGGTCCATTAGCTGAAACATTGCTTGTGTTTTTAGTCAATATAAACAAAATTTGAAAGTTATAGTTTGGTTGATAACTCCACTCCACGGGTGATTTAGTCACAATCCACTCTCCACGTACTGTATATGTATCTTATTCTGTATCTTAAAAAAGTTTTGATTCTGAATTATTTTTAACATCTTCTTTCGTTTTAATTTTGTTTTCGTCAACTTTTGCTTTGGATACTCCTTTTTTCCTTCATATTTGAGATGATAACGCTTTCTTCTCCGGCTGATTTTGTTGAGGGCGGATTAATTTGGTTTGACAATATCTAGACTGAGCTCTCAAACACACAAGTCTAATTCTGTAAGGACTGTGACGTTGCCTCCCCCCCCCCCCCCCACACTCTCCATGCAAGATATGTGTGTTCAATTTGAGAAAGCCATATGGGATAGAGATCTATCTCATATGACCAACGTGACCGACTTATTAGCATATTTAGTAAGCTTCAGTAAACAAAGAACACATGTCACGTTTCGTAAATATTACATCGACTGAGTGCTAGAATGTTCTATGTCTAGCACTCAGGCGACTATTAGCAGACGAACGTTTGTCGAAGAATACAGAAATGGAAGCAAAGACCGCATAACCAAAAGATTCTTGACTCTTTGATATGAAGTTTGGCTGAACGCTGTTACAAGTGGAGAGAATTGCACGAAATTCCCGACGAAAAATGATGCGAATACATTTAGAATTCATAAAATCACGTTATCGGAATGTGCCAATGTTCATTTCGCTACAAATCTTCCATCCGTCTTGCCGGCGTTGGAAATTAATTTCGTGGTATACATGTTTAAAATACATAATATTTGTGCGCCCTTTTCGAGAGGCAGTTCAGTTATTTTCAGAAATGGACAACAAAAAAGTTCGATATAGCTGCGCTTGCCCCTGAATTACTTTTGATGACATCGGGGTGTTTTTGTAGGGTCGGGGGGGGGGGGAGGATTATCCCTGATCGGGTGGTTGTGAGATGGGGAAATCTCATCCCCGGGTCAAGAATTTTGGGTCAGACACTCAGCAAACCATCGGGGATAGTGATAATCTCATGGACCCAGTCTAGCTGTTAACTAGCCTATCGTCTCTATTTCGATTCACCCCTCTGCAATATTTCAGTTGGTCAGAAAAACTACCATGGAGATTGACTTTGTTTGACTCAATGCAAGGAATGTTTTTTAGTCGGAACGTGATTCGACGGACGTTTTTGAGAACATTACAATTGAAATGAATTAAAATTAAAATTCGCCATTTGAACAACTGTCCAATGTTGTCATTTGGATGGGTGACCGTCTGATCGATCAATCCGGACTCCTGCGTTATATTCTTGGGCAAGGCACTTAAGCCTGATTGTCCACATAGGTGCACGATGACGCCGTGAGTAGTAGGGGAGGGATGAAACGGCACTTGTGACATCTTGTGACGTCATCCCCATAGTGATACGTGGTGTTAGTGCGCATACGCAGCGCGTGTTAGGGTGATACGTGTTTCCGTCGTCCATTTTGTATACTGGAAGCCGCTATCTTGATTTCTATGGTAGCACGTGGTTGCTATGTTACCCAAAGGCCTATAACAAGACAGGCGTATGTTCGGAGGGTGTGTTCGATTGAACAGGAGTAATTTCCCGATTCGTAGAATTAACCCGACAAGTTTTACTGTTTCGAATTCTTTCAGAATTCTCTGCTTCTAACTTCATATGCAATAGCTTTCGTCTACCTGACCATGTTCCTTTGCCCTGGGGTATACTCCAGTAGCGTAGAAGAGCCTATCAGTTGAAACAGTTTACCTTATCATTACTATATTTAGCTTTCCTAGTTTATTCTTGTTAGTTCTGACACTATTCCGAGTACTCTTGGTGTTTCATTTATCTAGATCATTTATATATATTATAACTAGCCAATCAGATTGCTTCATCCCCCATAATCTCTATGCAGAGTTATCTCCACTTATTACAAGGAAGTGCTATCCGATTCTCATCACCTCTATATCCAATGGCCATATCCCACCGAATCCCTTTTTGTGAAACGTCTCTGGTTATGGAATCCCTCTTTTCGTCGTATAAGGCCACGAGGGCTATCTAAAAGCCCTCAATGAGGCCTCATTTACTATGCCTCATAGCCTCATTTTATTTTGAGGGCATGAGGGCCATGCCAAAACCCTCAACGCGGCCTCATTTACTATCCCTCATACCCTCAATGAATTCTGAGGTTATGAGGGCCATGAGAAAACCCTCAATGAGGTCTATTGCCTCTTAGCCTAATCTCGGTATTCGAGAATACCTGACATGGTATTATTGGAGGATACCTTTATAGAATACTTTCTGTACACCCGGGTACTTCATGCTTCACCCGGGTACTTCTGTTGGGAAAGGTATAAAAAGGGTGTTGGTATGAAAATAAACTAATTTGTGTCTTGACCGTCGTCGAGTGAAGACATGTTACCGATTCGTTGCTGATAATGTTCCAAGTTATTTTCGAGATCGGGTAATGCTAGAAGACATGAAAAGAACATCATCGGCTCCACTGTACTAAGTTACTTACCCGATCATTCAGTGCTCGTAGGCATGAAGGACATAACTTCCAAGTAGAACAGAAGAGGAGAGATGTACTGGAGATTTAATAACTGACCAGAATAACGCACTTTTAGAATGTTTACAGGATGCTGACAAAGAGGACATCGATGCCGTTCTACGCGCTGCTGATGAAAGTTTGATTACCTGTTTATGTAAATGTGCTACCGACATCATCGAAGATAAGATACCACTGAATTTGGCTGAATTTGATGACCTGTGAATATACGAACATCTATTGAAGTTGCTAAAAGATGATGGAATTTCTACTGACATAAAAAGATGCATATTACGAAAGATTTGCTTTCTCGCGGCGCTTATCAACCCAGACCTAGCTCTGAAAAGGGTATAAAAGGGGTGTTGGTATGAAAATAAACTAATTTTGTTCAACGACCACGAAAGATTGAAGTCATGAAAGACCATTGCTGCAGATATTGTGAAAAGACCTTTTTCCAGATCAGACAACATTCACAGACACGAAAATGCTCGCTGCCCTATGAGGAAATCAGAAAATCGAACAACACTGCAATACTAGAGATAAATTTAGTTGCACTCCGAACCCTATCTGATGCGGATCGATATGAAGCCAAGACTATGTTGAAGACGGCCAGTGATGATTTGATACAATGTATATGTGATTGTGCCTCGAATATCTTGAAGGGGGCAGAACCTATAACCAAATCTGAGAGAGCTAAGCTGATTCCATACAAACACCAGATTAGGATAATTGCCTTACCGAAAAGAGAACTATCTTATAGGAAAAGAAGGCGGATCATACAGAAAAAAGAATTTTTAGGAAAGTTAATCAAACCCATCATCAATGTTCTGTCCGATATCCTATAAAAGGATCGTGCCCGTAGGAAACTTGTTATTTGTAATCTGACCTTCGAGAAGAGCCGACACAATGCAATCCAGTTGTGCACCAAACATTGGTCAAGCGATTCGGACACAGATGGATCGTCGGAACTATCAAAATATATGAAATATGAAGAAGAGGATGGAGAGGAAGAAGAAGAATTTTGTGTGATAGGAACTATCGTCCAAAGTGCCCATGACAAATACCAAGACGATTGTGACAACCTCATGAACAATATATCGAGGATGGAATGGATAGAGAAGATCCAGTGGAAACAGAATATAGAGCACATCAAAAGAGTGTCAGAAAAGCCATTAGTGAGAAATACATTAATACCCGTGTATACATTAGACATTTTCGCAGCGACTCAATTCACAAGAAAATTCAAGAAACAGCCAAACGTCTTGGTGAAGAAGAGGATTTTGACTTTGAAGAATCCCAGAAATATGCCTTGGAAAAGCGAAGATTTCTGTTCGACAACCTTATGATAAACTACTCTTTGAGAGTAGATGATGATGAAAAAGAAGAAGACGACGATTAGAAAAAAAGTATAAAAGGAATGTTAGTATAAAAATAAACTCATTTCCATTTTGAACGTCGAAAAGTGAAGATGTCTGTGTCACCAACAGTGCTCAGATTCAAAGGTGGCTTACATATACAGATCTTCAAGAATGATGCTGGATTAAAGCTAAGTTATCAAGAACTGGCTCACGTGAATCTTGTGGTAAATGCAGCCAAGAGAAAAAATCTAGACATGGATGCTGGTGGAAAGAAACAAAGATGTGTGGATACTAGCCGATCATTAACCACCAAAGTTGCTACTACAACCAAGAGAATACAGACAGAAGAACTGACTGGTGCTTCCAATACAAACAAGAACGACTTTTCTACTCAAATTATGAAACAACACGAAGAAAATGGAGCGATGCCAGCTCCCAAAAAGAAAGATGTTTTTACTAAGAAGCCTGAAGTTTCTACTGAAACTAAGAAAGATTTAAAGAGGAACCAAACCACGAATGATGCTTCCATCCAAACCACAAATGAAGAAGCCTGAAGTTTCTTCTGCGAATGAAGTTTCAACTGAGAATGAAGATTTAACCAAACCAAGAAAGATGTTTCCACTCAAACCACAAATGAAGTTTCTACCGAAGCTAAGAATGATGTTCAGTAGACTGAAGTTACTACTATGAAACAGCTAGAGAAATAGGAACCCAAAAATGCCAGCCAGGAAATTAAAGCAACCAACAAATCCAGGTTATCAAATGAGAGAATGTGTTTTGTCAAGAACCTAGCCCCAACCACACAAGAAGATGAAACGGTTAGCCCATGCAAGAAGAACTACAAAGACAAATGCCTTGAGACACTGAATTGTATACTTGAATAAAAATGAATATATATTGGTTCTTTGTTTTTTATCTACTACCCCAACAGAAGTACCCGGATGTAGCATGAGGTACCCGGATGTAAAGTTTCCCCCAATAATACAATGTCAGGTATCTAAAATACTCAGATGAGGCTAAGAGGGAATAGACCTCATTGGGGGATTTGTCCATGGCCCTCATAACCTCAACATTCAAGGAGAGTATGAGGGATAGTAAAAAAGGCCTCATCGAGGGCCTTTGCATAGCCCTAATGACCCCATACGACTAAAAAGGGATTCCACAGCCACAGACATTTTAAAGAAAATGGGATTCCATGGGATATGGTTGTTAAATACCGTTATGAGGGTAAGATGGGTAGTAAATGAGGAATCACTGAGGGATTTTTTCCATATTCCTCATGACCTCAAAAGAAAATGAGGTTATGAGGGATAAAAAATGGGGCCTCATTAAAGGCTTTCACATAGCCCTCATGGCCTCATACGACTAAAAAAGGATTCTCCAGAAAGTATCCTCGATAGGTGTCCTCAAATAATACAATACCAGGCCATAGGTATTCTCAAATACTGAAATGAGGCTATGCGGGATAGTCAGTGGGGCCTCAGTGAGGGCTTGTTCATGGCCCTCATGCCCTCAAAATAAAATGAGGCATAGTAAATGAGGCCTCATTGAGAGCTTTTAAATAGCCCTCATGGCATCATACGACAAAAAAAGGATTCCATAACCAGAGACGTTTCACAAAAAGGGATTCTGTGGGATATGGCCATTGGATATAGAGGTGATGAGAATCGGATAAGACTTCATTGTAATAAGGGGAGATAACTCTGCATAGAGATTATGGGGATGAAGCAATCTTATTGGTTAGTTATAATCTATATAAATGATCTAGATAAATGAAACACCAAGAGTACTCGGAAATAGGGTCATAACTAACAAGAATAAACCAGAAAAGCTAAATATAGTAATAATAAGTTAAACTGATCCAATTGATAGGCTCTTCTACGATACTTCTACGATACTGGAGTATACTCCAAGGCAAAGGAACATGGTCAGGTAGACCTAACCTTTTGCATATATAGTTAGAAGCAGAGAGTTCTGAAAGAATTCGGAACAGTAAAATTTGTTTGGTTTATTTGGGTAATTCTGCGAATTGGGAAATTACTCCTGTTTAATCGAACACACCCTCCGAACATAACCCTGTCTTGTTATAGGCCTTTGGGAAACATAGCAACCACGTTCCACCGTGGACACCAAGATGGTTGCCTCCAGTATACAAAATGGACGACGGAGACACATATCACCCTAACAACACGCGCTGCGCATGCGCACTAACACCACGTATCACTATGGGGATGACGTCACGCGGGTTACCATGACAATCAAACATGGCGCCACCGGGTCACGTGACTATGACGTCACTTCCGGGATTCTGTCAATGGGGCCGTTTCATCCCTACCCCTACTACTGTCGTGTACTACGGCGTACTGCACGTCGATGGTGCGCATGTCTTCAACCAATCTAACACTGCCTGTGTTGCAGTGCGAAGTTACTATGTTGGGGACCAGGCAGCTGCACGTCGTTGCTCCGTGGTTCTCTCCGGGTACCCCGGCTTCCTCCACCCGTAAAACTGTCACCGACGATATGACATTGACTGTTAATGTGTCGTTAAACCCTAATAAATAAATAAATAAATAAATAAATAAATAAATAAATAAATAAATAAATAAATAAATAAATGAATAAATAAGTTATTACTTGGCTGTTTTTTTACTAGGCGATATATCAACACGAGATAACTTCACATCGGTCTTTGACCTTGGGTCGCAGGTTGATATGAAGTTACTTCGGGCTGATATATAGGACGAGATACATCTAACTATGCCATTACCTCATAGCAGCAGGTTTAATCATGTGATACTACGTTGCAAATCAGCAAAAATATCTTTTTTTCTCAATTATCTCCCGTACTGTCGTGTAACGATGGATATTTTGAAGAGGTTGCGGTCGATTGATCTACGTGACTGTGTATATTTTTACCAGGCGGTTTACATTGGACTATTTAGTTGACAATACGGTCAGTATATTAATCCTAGACTCTTGGTACCATCGAACAGCAAGAACGTGTAAATGAACCTATCACTTGCGTTGAGTAATTTATTCAAACTAACCTAGTGGTGTTCCGGGTAGAAATTCCGCCTGGATCTGTGCTTGGACACGATGCTCAATATACCTTCATTGGATTGGGTTCTGACCCATTGACAAAAGCGGATGGTGGTTACTCGAAGCTATCGCTTTGAATTAATCACAACCGCAAAGCTTTTTGATCTTTACTGTTCTTAACTCCCTACATGTTTTGGCGGATATTCCTGACCAGGACAGGATTTCTCTTGCCCCCGAAATAAGTATAATTTGGGCTTATTTAGTACAATTTTCTCTCTGTAATTTGAATGTATATTTTCACCAATGATTTCGTGAGTAAAATTTTCATCAAATCGAATCACAGCTGGTGTACGAGCTTAATACGTTTCTTCCTTAAAAGGGTATAACCTATGTTTTTTTTAACAAAAATGAAAGTAAATTTTATTCCGAAAAAATTGTTTGCAAGTCTTCACTATAATAATCATGTTAAGTAACAGGTTAATGCCAAAATAGAGGTCGTGTTCATCTTCAATACTGAACACATACCCTTATTTTCTTAAGGGTAGTTACAATTTCTCTCTCACTAACATTTCACACACTTTCCTAAATTTCATGACAACATATTTAATTTACCTTTGAATTGAGCATGACGCCACCGGCCAGTATGAGTACGGTCCTGGTGATGTTTGACATCAGATAAAATAAAAGTGTGATGGTAAATTCATCTTGGGATGTGGCCATGACCATTCCATAGAGAAGAAAGCAAATCGTAGCATTACCACTTGGAAGAGTAGCAGTAACAAAATGATTTAAACACTGGTCAGCAACGTCGACCAACTGCACAAGATCTTCAAATTGTTTTCTAATCATGTTAACTTTCAACTCCAAGACTTTGTCTGACAATGAACGTGACTTGGTTATGCTGGTGAAGTGTTCTGAAACTGATTTTATTTCCGTCCACAGAAAATAACAAGTGGTGAGATAAAAGATGAACAAAATCATCTGCTGACTTCCAATTAACATGAAAGTGATGCCCTTGATTATACTCACTAGTATAAAGTTACCCGTAGTACAGTCTGGACCATACACACTACAAACACTCTGAAAAGCTACTGACGTGCGTTCAATATTTTGTTTCTCCTTGTACATTGAAACAACAATGGACACAGATAATAAAAACATTCCTATTACAACTAGTACAACAAACACTCGCACACGTCTAGCAACTGATCTACCATCGACTATGACGGAATACATTTGTTCATACTCTTTCCATTTTGTGACCAAAATATCCAGTTTTCTCGAAAGTGTTACCAGCATCATTGTTGCAATAGATAGATATACTTTATTCAACAATATATCACTGAATAACAAAACATAAGACACAACTATACAAAATTAAACACAACATGATATATTGTTAGGAGACAACATAGCAAATTTAGCTGTCTTCCTGTTGTCTCCTTGGTATGGTCGTACAAATTCAATAGTCATGCAGTAGACATCGTTAAAACATAATCACCACCGCCTTCAGTATAGGGTGTAGAGAGTTATAGCGAGGGCCACCGGCTGTCACATAAAATGATATCATATGAGACATCAGTGGCCGTTTAGGATGAGATAACAGTTGACAAGTATATACCTGCCTTGGGGTGTGGGAGACAAACAAAGGGAGAGAGATATTTGCCTGGTGAGTTGGATCCTAGATTTGCCTGGTGAGTTGGATCCTAGAATTTGCCTGGTGAGTTGGATCCTAGAATTTGCCTGGTGAGTTGGATCCTAGATATAACAACTGGGCAGCTGATATGATACACCAGCCCATGTAACCATCATTGCAGTCGTTATCCCCGTCTTTTGTTGCTGATCAACTGCATAATAAACATATCTGACAAATTCTTCCCAGAGTATCAGACAACTGATTACAGATAATGAGAGATGAATGATATTGAAACGCGTTTGCTTTCTAGGCAGATCAGTATAACACTTATGAAATGAAATGCATATGAGGCTCCATTTTAGTGCTTGCTTCAAAATTTCAAATGAACTTTCAGCACCCGAGCGATGGCTGGTCCGTTCGAATCTTTCATTATCCACTTGCCGATGGGAATCTGTTTCTTCTTTTATCTTGTTGTGCATCATTCAGGCTCGCGTTGCTCTTTGATTCACATGGAGAATTCAAAAGGTATCCTCTTGTATGTATGCTGCAATAGTATATCACCACAAGAGTCGCAAGAGCAGTTACTCTTAATATCAAATGACATCATGGCTCGTTAGCGAATTTTAAGAAATCACCATCCACCTTTGTCGAGACCTCTATCTTTTAACTACTGAATGACTGCACCCCCTTTTTGTTAGGTAGGGCGGCGAGTCGTTAGTGGAAGACGACTGTCTTCGACTCATGGTAGTACAGTTAAAACTAGAAGTCCTGTCACAAACTGTGCGCTTATCTAGCTTTTATTGCGCGAAGGACACCTATGATACGGGGTAATAATGTAAGTCAGATAGCACTGCGGTGGATTCTAGACGTTAACATTGCATTGTTAATATTACAAGCACACAAGCACATCTTGGCACATCCAACTTTTGTCCATGTGCTGCATGTTGTAATATGAGTACTAGAGCGCAAACCCATCCGAGAAGTCAGTATAGGTAGATCAGCGTATAGATACGTTATATTAAAGTTAGAACAGGCACAGAAATGATGGAAATAGGTTCTGGAATACGCCGTCAAAAATTAGATTTTGGGGACGGGGGAGGTGGGAGTTCGAGTGAATCCTGTTGAATCGAACGCAACCTTAGAACATAACACCGTCCTATTATAAACCGCACAGGGCCGTAACAACCACGTTGCAACAAAGATGGCGACAGCGTCGAGCCCATTTCGTAGATTTGGGTTTGATTCTTGGTGGTTGAGAGTAGTTCTCGGTTTTTTGGGGGGTAAGTAGATATACTATCCCACCTAATCGAGTGCATCATTCGGACCTAAGTGTTAGTATTATAAAGTGCTAGTATTAAAGTAAACTCTGGGAGCATCCGAATTAAATGTCGCTTTGGATGTTTTTGTTAGATTTCGGATACATTTACGTAATTAGGTTCACCTCAGTTGAATTGTGTGACATCCCTACCAAATAATTTTTGAGTCGGAGCATTTCCGTCCAGAATTGGTCAGCAAGATATCACTTCTGTGTTACTAATTACTTCTTTAAAAGATTGCATTTGATTAGATGAAGGTATGCCTTGATGATTTTGTTGTAATATTAGTCCGTGGGGACAGTCGGGAAAAATAAGGTTTACACCCTCCCCCAGTCGGTCGTCTTCCCGACGCACCCGAGAGTCTATCCTTCATTTGGACATCAGTGTACAGTACTGACCTTGAGGACGAACATATGTGTACGTATCATTACTCTCAATTCTTTCCACACTGCGCGCAAGAATCGGCGTGAAGAAAAAAAATGGCGATCGACCAGCAGACAACATAACAAAGCTGAAAGCAAATATGTAATGATACAGGACTGTAGGATTAACACATTAAAGAGCCTTCCCATAAAGTAAAATAGATTCGCCAGTCCATAGAGGTTAGTATTGTATAAGAACGGATTCATTTAGAGACTCATGCTTTGATGTTTAATCCTTTTAAACAACGTGTCCATGACTGGAGTCGCCACACAGAACACTGGCTTATTTCAGTCAAATTCCAAAATGCCTTGTGACAGAAAAAGATTGAAGTTTGTTTCTGTGATTAAACATCTCTAGCGTTTCGGTCGGCTAGGATCAAGCCACGAGTCACACCCAGTAGTCAATGTTGGCATCTGTTCTAGGGCGCCAGATGGGTTTATAGAGCATGATGCTGTTGTCTAGTCTGGCGTGACTGCCTGTATGTAGCTGCTCTGGGGTCAACGTTGTGGAAGTGTGCGCGAGTGTGGCATGATTTTGCTATGCGATTTTTATGAGTCGTTATAGGCACCCATGTTGGCATCTCTGGGTTTTTTTTTTTTTTGCTGTTGTTGTTTTTTTGTGGGGGGGGGGGGGGGGGGGGTAACTCTTAGGACATCTTTACTACGTAAAATTCTTTTACTGGGAGAAACACTAAGTACCTCGCGCCTCTCAAACACACTCTACACGGACCTATTAGACTCCCAGATAGGACATAAAGCACATCGTTTAAATCCCATTATTTAGACAATGTTAGTACATCATCCTTGTCATTCGACAAATCAAGAATTCTTCACAATTTAATGTTATTTTACGGTGTTTTGTTCTCCAAAGTGACCTGAAACGCTGCGGCGATTCGTGAAAGTGGGAGAGTATGGATGCATCAGAACACTCGCGCTTAACCCTTTGAACCCACGTCAATTCAACTGAAGCAATTGGAATGGTCCATATTTATTAACTGGGGTAGACAAATTAATATTTTCAACGTGCAGCCTTTGGGCTGCATGTTGAACATAATGATTAGTTTACCCCCAAACTTTAACTTAGCAGCCATCCAACTTAATGAAAGTATGACGTATCGTGTTCTTGGTCCTGAAAATGAACCTCTCGGTTTCAAAATGTTAACGAATACAATTCAAATCTATTATTCCTCCTTCACAGGCTGCAAAAGGAGACAAAGCAAAAGCACATCGCATTGAAGATCCATGTTGATAAAAAGCGCATCTCAACACTGAATAAACTCGTCGTCCTCAATATCCATGCTAATTCCTACTATGTATCACACCTTTATAGTACCTTCTATTGATTACGTCCTTTCATGGGGTTTGCACAAACAACAAGCACGTTACAGATGATAAAGGTACACAGACAAAAGTGAAGAAAACGAATGAGATGAAGATCATATTGACTTCCCACCCAACAGGAAATAAGAGAAAGCCATTGGTAGATACACTATTCTAATCTATTATAATCATTATATGTACTAATGCAATGATAATCCGCTGTCTAAATAACCGACAATACAACGCAAAAGCTATTAAAACCGCAACACATTTGATTGACAGCCAAGTTATTGATTCACTGTATTGGACAAAGCGATTCTCAACTTACATGTATGTGTAAATTAGTTGCAGGGTCTTTACAAAATGGGTTGTAATCTGGTCGCATTTTCTCCCAGTTTCCTGTTCACACGAGGATAGAAGCTCATCTGTCGAAAATATTACGAGACGCAATTGAAGTTTTTTTTTTTTCACATCGAACGGACTTGATTCAAAATATTTTTTATCAAAATTCCACCCACTAGTATAAATGTGAAGCGATGAGATCGCGATTTGATTGTGAATTACGTCGGGGTATTGTAAATGTTTTTTATCCCATAATTGGCCGTTTATTTGAACAATAAAGACCTTGGATATTTTTTTGCTTTATTCACCTACTAGGGTGATAAATTTTCCTCATAGGTTTAACACTGAAATAATGTTTTTCCCTAGTAGCGACGGACTTGTTGACCTCTAGCCGCTACCACATTTGTCTAGCATAATTAGCGGTTCGCATTTGATTTCTTTAAATCTTTTTGAAGGTATTACACAATGCCAGGAGAAAACATCACCCACTGCTCATATAATAAAGTATTTTTGCAAGTTTCGCACAAGTTTGTAGGGGAATTATTTTGAGACAGAAATGTATTACTGCGCCTTGTTTATTTTTTCCAATTTTGCTGGTCGATCGAGTTGGACCAATGTGCTCCTCACTTCTCGCTGTGTTTTGTAGCGAATCATAGCACGATTTTGCTGCGTCTACCCTGTAGAAGATTTATGGGATAAACAAAATAAACGTAATGTGTTTTCAAGTAAAAAAAAATATTCTACTCGTAGAATTAAGTTTCATTCTTAATCCTACTCGTAGAATAATTTTTTTACTTGAAAACATAGTGCTGAATTATTTTTAGTTATCAAAATTTGTTTACAAATCTTCGCCTTGTTACAGTTTCTTGGAGTGTGCCTGCAGGCAGACCCCCCCCCCCCCCCACCCCCATCACCTGTTCCGCCTGCAGGCACTCTCCCATAAATAATGACAAGGAAAATATACAATGTATACAGATCAAAAAATATAGATTCAAAGTTAATATGATGGACACCCAAAGAGTTTGAAGTCTCTGAGTTGCAGTGCCTACAATTTAGAGTGAAGCCTAAATATGGGCTTCCAGCACTCAACCACTTTATATGGAAGTATTTGAAATCAGTTCTGATAAACCCGTGGACGCATTGATCAGAGGGCACAGAGGCATGTGTCCTCCAACCTTTTTCCACAAATATCTGAATGAGAGACAGAGTGAGGGAGGCCGAGAGAGAGAGAAAGAGAGAGAGAGAGACAGACAGACAGACAGAGAGACACACACACAGAGAGAGAGAGAGAGAGAGAGAAATATTGAGTTCAGGGTAACATTATTTTGACTACCATTTCTATATTTTTGAGAATTATCGGACATCAGAATGCACAGAATCCTTACGCTTAAGATTTGACTGGAGATTCCCTTGTTTGATTTGCATCTAGTACGGTCTTTGAAGTCCATAAAATGCACACACTTTTCTCTCGTTATTTAACAAATAGTTTCGGCCGATGGGGGACTCGTTGTTGCATATGGAGTCAAAAATGTGCATGTTCCTCAGGGTACAAAAGCGCGAGTATCAAACGTTACTTCGTATTCCTACATGATACTCAGAGACATCGGCCACCACTGACATTTATCACACGCCTATTAATATGAAACAAGGGATTTCCACTGTCCTGTCTGGATGATAAAAAGAAAGTTGCATCGCACATGTGGTGATACAAAACACGTTCGATTTCGTTTCCAACGTAAACAGAGAAGGAATCCGTCTAAATAAATCACGTCAATCATTGGTCCAGTGCACCGGAGTCAAGATTGCTTGGAAATTCCAAGTTCCCCATTTAGATTTATTTACCCGGGGTATTTAAGCTATCCGATTCGCGACAAAAATTTACGAAATAAAAAAAGAATTCTGACTTCTTGTTTCTTAACAGATACTTTCCACAACAGGCCATATAATGATGGAGTATGCTAAACGTATTAGTTATTTAAATTTTTGTTGTTGTAGTATTCTCCGCACTGTAGTTAATATTTGAAGTTCGATCATCGTGACCGTGACACTGATGTCAATTGGTTTAATTAAAAAAAACATCTAATAAGGGTTGGTACTCCGCAAACTAACAGTGATGTCTTGTTGGCAATGAAGGAAGCGCTGCAAATGTTCAGTTGGAAGTGATTTCAGTCCACGTTTCGTGTAAACTGGTCGTGCCGTGGGATGCGTGTGGTAAATACAGAACTGCACACGCGTTTGAATGGGTGAAGAATTATCATACTCAATTGCTTTGACAGGATATCATTCAGACTTTCTTCGGCGCCCGAGATATACACATGTATTTATTCCCCCGCTTTAGCATGGGTATATACTGAGTATCATGTACGTTCGTCCGTGAGTGTATCCCTTCGTCCATCCCGAACCTTTAGCCAGAGGAGGACTCAAACTTCCCACTGGATACTTTAGATATTTTGAATCGTGTATAGCCGTGGTGCGAACTTTCGCATATCGTTACGCAATGTTGGTGCACTATATTTTTCGGGAGTTATGGCCCATTTTCACCCAGATTGTGGGACAGGTCCGTAGCTAACGTACAGTACGTGGAGAGTGTATTATCACTAAATCACCCGCAAAGTGGAGTTTCCACCCAAACAATTATTGCAAATTTATTGCAAAGCATAACAAGCACAAGCAAAGTGTCAGCCAATGGACCTCCGGTTAAACCCGGTGATCCATTGGCTGAAACACTGATTGTGTTTTTAGTCGATATATACAAAATTTGAAAGTTATAGTGTGGGTGATAACTCCACTCCGCGGGTGATTTAGTTACAATCTACTCTCCACGTACTGTATATCCGCAACTAGTTTTACACATTCCAGAAGATACTTTGATATTTTGTTTGTTGAATAACCGTGATATGAACTTGCGCATATCGTTACGCCACGTTGTAGCCCATTAGTTGTCAAGTGGCATTGCCCTCTTTCGCTAGATTTATTGCACAAGACCGCCTCGAACCTTTACCTGCAACGAATCTTGCACTTTCCATCGGATAGTTTTGATATGTAGTGTGATGAATAACCGTGATATTAACCTGCACATACCGCTCGGCTATGTTGCTGCACCCTATTTTCCAGGGAGTATTGCCTGTTTTCACTTCTATTATTGGACATGTCTATTATAACAAGTTCAAAGTTTTAGTCTGATTGATTTGATAGTTTGTATACTGTACATCCATTCTTGGAACATTCATGTATTGTTGTTCCCCTTTGCAGATCTTGTAACTTTGGAAAGGATTCGAAAACAATTACTTGTTAAATACATTATGAAAAAACGCTGACTGAAAGTGACTTATTCTTATCGCAATATTCACACCTACTTGATCAAACAATACGGAGAAGAAAGCAACTAACCTGTTGAGCGTTTTCAATATAGCCCTCCTCATCTTTAACCAGCTGCAAAAAAAAACTAATCAATACTTAGAATCTCTGTTCAGTGCAGGATTCACGCCCTTAATAACCAAACCAATGAGAGTAGCCAGCCCTTCCGCAACTGTAATGGGCCACATATTCTGCAATAAACTAAACCCTAATCTCTCTGGAATAATAATTGCAGATGTGAGCGGTCACTTCCCTATATTTTTCATCGAAAATGACGAAACTAGCCACCCCAACAACAATACATGGCAACCTAATAGAATGTTCAACACAGGGAATATCAACTTATTTAAACAGCTGCTATCTGAATCCGACTTCAGCAATGCATGCCAATTTATTTATTTATTGATGTTTAAGGACACATATTTATGCACAATGGCTAACCATGACCGTGACAGTTTTACGGGTGGAGGAAGCCGGAGTACCCGGAGAGAACCACCGAGCAACCAAGAGCCGCTGCCAGCTCCCCAACATCGAAACTCCGCACTGCAGCACAGGCAGGGTTAGATTGGTTGAAGACATGCATACCATCGACGTGCAGTACGCCTTAGTACACGGCGTCATCGTGCCCCATGCGGGCAATCGAGATGAAGTGTCTTGCCCAAGGACACAACGCGGTTGCCGCAGGTGGGATTCGAACCGAGGACTTCTCGGTTTCCAGGTAGTCAGTAGTCCTCACACTGGTTCCCATTAGTCCCCAAAGCCTGGTCCTCACTGGTCCCCAAAAGTTGGCCTTTGCTTGTCCTCGAATACTCGTATGTGCGTATGTGCTGCATGTTTTGAGAGCACATTGTGCATTTGCACACAGGCATATATTGGCATATTTTGCATGTGCTACATGTGCTATTTGCACATTGTGTACAATCACATCTCAAGGTAGTTTGGGGAGGATTTAGATGAGCGGAGGAATAAGCCAAGATCTTGGTTGCAAACGGTAACACTGTTGGTAGCAGAAACTTTAGTACTGAATTAAGAAACGGTGGTTAGACAAGATTTCTGAGACTGGTCCCCAAACATTGATACCCACTAGTTCTCAAAGCCTGGTCTCCAATTGTCCCCAAACACTGGTCCACAAGCACAGGTTCTCAATCACTGGTCCCCACTGGGTCTCAAATACCCGTATGTGCGCATGTGTTGCATGTTTGGTGCGCACATTGTGCACTTGCACACAGGCACGTCTTGGCACATTTTGCATGTGCTGATGTGTTGCGTGCGTTGATAGACTCGCAACAGAGGTAAAGCGAGGATTTTGACCCGGAATAACAAAATTCGAGCCTTCATAAAACAAAATGATGATTTACCAAGTTCATTTCGAAAAAAAAAATACTTTCCTGTCATTTACGGTCATTCTCGGGCTCATTTGTGTAATTATCTAGGGAAGTCGTTCCAGAAAATACTCCCAGTCAATGGAACATACCCGTTACAGGCCTCTTGGCCCTGTTGTGGACCTTTCAGGCTCATAGCGACCACGTGCCACTATAGAAACAAAGATGGCGGCCCCTTCATACAAAATGGACGACGGAAACACGTATCACCATAACAACACGAGCTGCGCATGCGCACTCACATCACCCATCACCATGACAATGACGTCGCAACATGGCCGCCCGCATGGGTTACCATGACAACCACGTGATACACATAATACATTGCGGTATGACGTCACTTCCTAGGTTCACCAGCCTAGGTCCCCCAAATGAAGGACGAAATAACCCTCTCCTACTACTGACACTATTGGGTATGAAATACTCGTCAAGAAACTGGAACACTATGCCATTAAAGGCATAGCCAATTCTTAGTTTCAGAACTATCTCTCTGAGAGATCCCAATATGTGCAACTCAGGAATGAATCTTCGGATTTACTAAATGTTACCACGAGTGTACGACAGGGCTCTGTACATGGTCCCATTCTGTGTGTGCTATTTATCAACGGTATCTGTGAGTCCACTGACATGAATATTCTATCCTTTGCGGATGGCAGGGAAGCCTGCACTTCAGGAAACGACCTCAACCTCCGAACAGAGACTGCAAACAATGAATTATTGAAAATTGATGACTGGTGTTTTGTAAACAAGTTGTTACTAAATGCTAATAAAACAGAAGCCATACTTATTCAACCCCCCCCCCCCCCCAAAAAAAATGGCAACTACAATTACAACAACATACGGACACAAATTTCATTAAATGCCTTAATCTTTATACTAGCGGGCAATAATCGTAGGAACAAATCCATAAAATGCCTAGAACTTAACGAGGACAAGAATATTAAATTTAATCATCATGTATCCACACTCTGTACGAAACTATCCAAGGCAATTTATCCTAAATGGAGCAAAACAATAATTATCGCTCGGGACATTACGTATACTCTATGATATGCCATTTCAAAGCTACTTAACTGATGGGATTAAAATATGGGGTAACACATTAGCTACTGAACAAGTCTGAATCTTCAAAAAAGGCTCTGCGCATCATAGCGAACAAAACGTTAAACTCGCACACGGACCCTCTTTTGAGACGTTTGAAAATTATTAGATTTAACGATTTGTACTAGTATCACATACGACTTGTCTAAACACTACTTCTCCATCAGTTTTGATAATATATTCGAAGTGTATATAAGCAATGTGGGAACTTAAACACATATAAACCTCGAACTCAGTTATCAGCCGCTCTTCTATATACTTATTTTCCTAAACTGTGGAACAAACAAGAAACAACGATTAGAACTCTCACTCGCACGCCATTTAGAAACCATTAATCATTCAATTTCTAAACACCTATACAGTTAAATCTAGAAGTCCTGTCACGAATAGTGCGCTTATCTAGGCTTAATTGCGCGTTGGAATTGCGCGCAATTGCCATATCGAATGGCATCCAAAGCATGGCAGGTTCTGCTTGTTACTCATAGAAAACACATGCAATGTTTCTGCCAATGGACCTCCGGGTTACCCGGAGGTCCATTGGCTGACACATTGCTTGTGCACAGGCCATATGTACAGAATTTTATAGCTTTACTTGGGCTATAACGCGTGCATTAACGCGCATATCAACGTGCTATTTGTGCGCATTTCGTGACAGGACTTCTAGTTTTAACTGTAGCGACAATATTAGCTGTCCCAATCCAAGATACCCCGACTGTCTCACCTCGTAAGGACTCTCGGCTTGTTATCTCCTTCTTTTCTTCGCACGAGCTCATGAACAGCTTGCCCTACCATTTACGGTTTTCCTATTATACATCACCCAAATTACCCTACGGTCATTAGTACTGCTTTACTTTAATAGAAAAATAGTTGTTTCATCTACTCGGAAATTTAGTTAATCAACAGGTCAAACCATCTAGAGTTAGAACATTGGGAGTTTGATCCACGATAAGGAAACAATACTCAATCCCTATCAATATAATGCTAACACAAACGCAACAACTACCTGCTGTCGTGATTTATTTTCTTCAAGTCTAATGTTTGCCAATTGTCATTCTATTTTATTCAATATTGTGATTGTCTGGGGGAGGTGGTGGCAGGGAGACAGTAACAAGACTACATCATTCCCCACAGTGTACATTTATATATCTATCTATGAACTTGTTTCATTTTCTCATTTTTTACCTGTATTTGTATGCTGTGAAATAAACTGAATCTGAATTTAGCCCTCTGCCATGGACGGAGATGCAGGATAGACGTAGACATTTCGTCGGCTTAGTGATAGAATGTTCTATGTCCCAAAGGGGCATAGAACATTCTAGCACTCAGGCGACGATTTGTCATTTTGGACAATAAAAATGTTAGCTAAGATAAGAATTATGAGCAGGAGTGCATTTTGACATGCAACTTTTCTTCCACCTTTGAACAAAAAAATACCGAGCGCCAGGCACTTAATATGCAGTATTTTGACACTAAATACCACACCAGGAGAATCTCCTGTTTTTCACTCCCATACGAAAATGTATCAAATATATCAATTTTATTAGGGGGTGTTAAAAAAGATCTCCACCTCTCTGCCTGGAGTAAAAGTACTTCTCAAAAATTTGAAAAAAAGAGTATTCACGTGGAGAGAATTTAAGATCAAGGATTATTCATGTAAATCGAAAAATATCAGAGACATTAATTTTCTTGACAGCGATAAATGTTGTTCAATTTAGACTTGATTTGTCCGACGTTTTATGACATTGTCATTGGGAATGCAGACAAATTACAGTCACAATGTTATGATTACGTCACGTACTTCCACCTTTTATATTAAATCTTGATGTTTTCAGTTGTTATTGATTGAAATATCCATAACAAGTGTACGAAAAAAAAATAGTGTATAACTTTGTGTTTGAAGGATATTACCGTACCGTTAAAACTAGAAGTCCTGTCACGAATAGTGCGCTTATCTAGGCTTAATTGCGCGTTGGAATTGCGCGCAATTGCCATAGCGAATGGCATCCAAAGCACGGCAGGTTCTCCTGGTTACTCATAGCAAACACATGCAATGTTTCTTCCAATGGACCTCCGGGTTACCCGGAGGTCCATTGGCTGAAACATTGCTTGTGCACAGGCCATATGTAAAGAATTTGATAGCTTTACTTGGGTCATAACGCGTACATTAACGCGCATATCAGCGTGCTATTTGTGCGCATTTCATGACAGGACTTCTAGTTTTAACTGTAGCTGAAACATTGCTTGTGTGCAGGCAATATCTGCAGAATTTGATAGCCTTACTCTGGACTTAACGTGTATATTATCGCGCAGATCGACGTGCTAGTTGTGAGCATTTCATGACAAGACTTCTAGTTTTAGCTGTATAACTGTCGTATTTTTGCTATCTATCTTAGACTATGTCATCTCCAGACAGTCGACAGCAAAGAAAATGTTCGAAAATACAACCAAAAACTCAAAGCGGTTGGTATCTGTTTCAATCGATAACCTTGATGTGTTACGATTATTTTTCCAATCACTCAGCAATTAAATGGGTTTAAGTTGATATACGTTTCTTTTAATCTGAGACTAAATAGTCGTATTCTTTCTATTTCACATCGTCACCATTTGGTTTACTTGGGTTTCGATTCTCGTGTTGTAGGGATGAACGTCACAAGGTGTCAGTTTCAATGTTGAAGCGAAGGGCGTGCATGGAAGACTTCCATGCACGCCCATTCCCACAATACAACACTGAAATTTACACCTCACGATGTTACCTGCGCCATTGGTTGAAACGACGTGAATATCATGGAAGCATTGTCAAAGAATGCACATAAGTGGTGGTAATTGGTCGTTCGTGGCTCGGTGGTAGACTGTTGGACTTCTATGCCTGAGGTCCCGAGTTCGATCCCCGGCCGGGGCGACCCGCGTTGTGTCCTTGTGCAAGGCACTTTATCCCGGTTGCCTACATGGGGGCTCGATGACGCCGTGTACCAAGGCGTATGGCACGTCGATGGTACACATGTCTTCAACCGCTGTAACTCTGCTTGGGCGGAGCTTAAACAGAGTTAAAAAGTTGAGGAGCTGACAGTTGCTCGTCGATGCTCGGTGGTTCTCCCTGGGTATCCCGGTTTCCTCCACTCGTAAAAAAAACTGTCATGGTAACGATTAGCCATCGTGCATAAGTATGTAACCTTAAACACCAGTAAATAAAAATAAATAAATAAATAAATAAATAACATTGGTCGTACCGGATGTTTTCAAAACTTGCTGTGGTTCGAATTTTTCCGAATAATCGATATGGTCTCGAACGGAATCGAATCGGGAAAAAATGTGTTCGCTGGGACCTATTCACGATATATCCGCCTCACAAAATAGTACATGAACACTGTTGTCTTTGATTTATATTGCAGCGATAAATGAAACTCTGTGGTGTTCTGAGATTACGTCACATTGCTCTTCGTTTATTGAACTTGCATGTTCCTACTCCGATTTTCACCTTCCGGCAAGTCATACTTCTTTCTGCACATGTGCGAGTCTACATGATTAACGCTGCATTGATTCCAAGTAGCATTTCCAGTGTCGCTCTCACCCATTACAGTGTAAACCATGTCGAAACCTTAAACAATAAGATTGCCAATAAGTTATGTAAATACATTTCCTGTCATCAGCTGTAGGGACACGTACAGTACGTGGAGAGTGTATTATCACTAAATCACCCGCAGCGTGGAGATTCAACCCGAGCAATAATTGCAAATTTGTTGCAAAGCATCACCAGCACCAGCAATGTTTCAGCCAATGGACCCCGGGTGAAACCCGGAGGTCCATTGGGTGAAACATTGCTTGTGTTTTTTGTCGATATATACGAAATTTGAAAGTTATAGCTTGGGTGATACCTCCACTCCGCGGGTGATTTAGTCACAATCCACTCTCCACGTACTGTAATCGATTAACACGTTTGCACTCAATGCCCAAACATGCAGACCACAGTCACACGCGTTGACGTTAATTGTTCGTAGAACATATTAAAGTAAACAAAGCAGATGAAACTTGCGCTTCAGATAAAACTAATCGTGTTGCATTCTAAGACAAAGACCTCGCCTTCTGCGGTTGCTGAAACGATTGAGACGCACGTTGGTGTATAGAATTGAAACGTGAGTGAACACGAGACCGTGGTTATGCCAGATTCTGTGCGCGGAGACTGAATAGGGTTGAAATCATTTACATTCTTAACGTTTCTCAAACATTACCGCATCGGTTTCCTAGACAAATGTGAAGAAGTTGACGACTTCTCAGTGTAATAGAATAATTCACGAGACATCGTTGCAGGTAACAAACACCAGCCTGCACAACCAATTAAGTCGAACACTTTCATAAATGGAGAAAATAATAAACGAGCGTACACTGCAAAAAAATATAGGTTCTCTTTAGAACCAAAACTGGTTCTAATCTTGTCCCTGAGGTGGAACCAGCACTGTTTAAACAGTATTTTTTCAAATCAAATAAATTTACCAAGATTAGCATTCAATTTTAAGAGAATATTACATGAAATGAAGTAGATTCAGCACTAAACTTGGAGCTTATTCAACGCAGTCGCCAAACATTTTGAAACAAAGGAGATATGAACAGTTGGCATATCGAACCATTTTGTTTCTGTATAGAACCAAAACTGGTTTGATATGCCAATTGTTCATATCTCCTTTGCTTAATGATGATTTGAGACAACCTCGTATAAGCTCTAAACTTACGGCTGAAACCCCCTCAATTTATGTTTAATTCTGTTAATATTTAATGTTAATCTTTACAAATTTATTTGATTTGAAATAAATACTGTTTAAACAGAACTGGTTCCATCCCAGGGACAAGATTAGAACCAGTTTCGGTTCTAAAGAGAACCTATATTTTTTGCAGTGTAAAATAATAACAGTGTGGAGTGTAAGCAGTCTAATTACATCGTCTTAAGCTTCCGATCACATTCTGTAAGGAATTCGTTGATGTTATACCATGAAACCAGTCTACACTTAAAATAGTCCATCGCCCGTGCTTAGTATTCACTCGGCTGATACATTTCAGTTGATCGGAAAAGCGAACCGTTGGTTCTCTACTGCGATCAAATGAAATACTTTGGAAGACCGAATCTAAAAATACCGTGGACATTGGGAGAGCGGTGGCTTAGTGGAACGGCATTGACCTCCAAACCGAAAGGTCCACGGCACGATCCCCACCAGAGGTAACTGCGTTGTTCGCTTGGGCAAGGCACTTCTTCCGGATTGCCCACGTGGGGGCAAGGAGTCGCTGTGCACTAAGACGTACTGCAGGTTGATGGTGCACTTGTCTTCAACTAATGCTAACCCTGTTTGTGTGGAGTTAGTACGTTGGGGAGTCTGACAGTTGCTCGTCTTTGCTCGATGGTTCTCTCCGGGTACTCCGGCTTCCTCCACCCGTAACACTTTCCAAAATGAGGTGACCATGGCTGTCGAAAGTGTTGATAAACCGCAATAAATAATTAAATAACCATGAACATTGATTTCATTTTCCTTTGAATAACTGAACAAAACGTTCCTCAGTCGACTTGATTTGACCGAATCTTTCATGACATGTTGAATATCGTTACGCAGATTTACCCCAGTTGTAGTTGTATTATTACGCCGCGAAGTGCCACTAATTGTGCAAATATATTGGTGTACTTCAAGATGGATTAAATACTCTTTGACTGGAATATCAATAATGTGTGGACTAAAGAATGTTTGTAAAACCTTGTGAGTGATGGGACATCGCTTTTCATCAATGGTATTCTGCGTGCAAACTCCGTGGAAAGTAGGAAAACAAACAACCCTTTAACAGTGTCGAATTCCTATCAGGAGCCCATATCGTCTATTGAGTTGAACAAGGCGCCATCTGTCATGCTTTATTTTCATTCAAGGGGCGATATATTGTGCAAACTAAAAGAAAGGTCACTTCGATATCGCTTTAAATGACATCTTTGGGAATTTCTCGACTAAATCGGTGTTATAAAGTCAGGCATATACGGCCATTCTAGTTCCTCAAAAAACGGTGTTACGAGCTGTCACCTCCAGAAAGGCAACAACAAAGAAATGTAAGACATCCAAAACCCTTAGGGATTCTAATTTATTTTCAAGAAATCTTACTGGCTCCGAACTGAATCGAATCAGTGAATACATTCGAACCGAACCTAATCTCGAACGTTCGCTGGACCCAAGGTATTAAGCTACGTTTTTAGACAAAACAAAATACGATTACATTATTCAATAACTTTGTTTTGTGCTAGCAACAGAAATTATGTTAATTCACACATTTGTTCTCTCTCTCTCTCTCTGCGATAGTTCACATACAGTACGTGGAGAGTGGATTGGAACAAAATCACCCGCGGAGTGGAGTTATCACCCAAACAAAAACTTTCAAATTTTGTCCATACGGACAAAAAACACAAATGTTTCAGCCAATGGACCTCCGGGTTCAACCCGGAGGTCCATTGGCTGGAACTTTTCTTGTACTCATTATTCTTTGCAACACATTTGCAATTATTGCTTGAGTGGAATGGCCACTCTGTGGGTAATTTGGTGATAATACACTCTACACGTACTGTTACGTCCTATATTTTACAAGAACTGATAATATATAAAATAATACAAATATTACCCTTGAATTGAGTATGACACCACCGGCCAATACAATTACGAGCCCAATGTTACTTGACGCGATATACGCAAACAGCGTGATGAGTTCATGCCCTACAAGTGTCTCCATGTCCATAGAGAAGAAAGCAGGTAATTACAACAGAATTTGGAATAGAAGCTGCAACAAAATGACTCGAACTTTGATCCACAATATCCACTTGTTGCACTAGAACTTCAAACTGCTTTCTAGACATGTTAATCTGTAACTCCATAGCACGGTTTGACATTGAATATGTCTGCGTCTTGTTGATGAAGCGTTCAGAAACTAATTTTATTTCCGTCCACAGAATATTACAAACGGTAAAAAGGAAGATACACAAAAAACATCTGTTGACAACCAATTACTATGTAACGGATACCCATAATTATGCTAAATGGAATATACTGATCTATGGTAGAGTCTAAACCGTACACGAGATAACCGTTCTGAAAAAAACCACTCACGTGCGTTCATTACTTTGTTCGTATACGTTGAAACAGTTATGGTAACAGAAAACAGTAACATTCCTGATGCAACTAATACAACAGAAACCGGCACACGTCTAGCAACGAATCTACCATCGACTGTGACGGAATACAATTTTTCATACTCTTTCCACGTTGTGAGCAACGTATCAAAATTTCTCGAAAGGGTAAAGATCATCAATGTGGCAATATACAGTACGTGGAGAGTGGATTGTAACTAAATCACCCGCGGAGTGGCGTTATCACCCAAGCTATAACTTTCAAATGTTGTACATATCGACAAAAAACACAAGCAAGGTTTCAGCCAATGGACCTCCGGGTTCAACACGGAGGTCCATTGGCTGAAACTTTGCTGGTGCTGGTTATGCTTTGATACAAATTTGCAATTATTCCTCGGATGGAACCTCCTCTCTGTAGGTGATTTAGTGACAATACACTCTCCTCGTACTGTAGCAGCTGATCAGCTGATTTGTTACCCCAGCCCATGTTCCCTTCATTACACGTGATATCCCCGACGTTTAATTTTATGCATATCAACTCCAGAGTGAACTAGGATGGAGTGACCGTGATCTGTATTTGATTTATTGTTTATTGGCAAATTCTTCCCACAGTACGAGACAACTGATTACAGATAATGAGAAATGAATGTTATTGTAAACCGTTTGCTTTCTAGTTAGTTCAGAATAACATTTATGAAATGAAGTGTACAGGCAACTCCATTTTAGTGCTTGTTTCCAAATTCCAAATGCACCTTCAACACCCAGACGACGACTGGTCAGTGTGTATTATTCTTCATCCTCTCGCTGAGGGAAATTTGTTGTTTCTGTTATGTTATCATCCACAATAAAATACGATCTTGTTTCACGATTTCTTCATTGAGGTATATCAGGTTTCTGAAGGTGTAGCACTTATGAACGCAATATACTGATCTCTATGCTGTTGTATTGCTGAAGCCTCTCACTACTCAGTCTTCCCTCTCCTACCATTCAAAGATGGCGTCGTGTCAAGCAACGTGGCAACTCCTCCATCGATGACGTTTGGTGACGGGGGGGGGGGGGGGGGGGGGAGGATGTAGTCACAGCGTAACAGCTTTCACTTTGTGCAACGTCATGGTGTTTACCTTTCACGAGAAAGTCTTAGAAGTTATCAACTTTCCAACTTTAGCACTTTTTATCACAATAATAATTAAATACGGATAATGAGAGATGAATGCTGTTGTAAACCGCTTGCTTTCCGGATAGATGAGAATAACATTTATTATACGCCTGTTCTATGAAATCCCCATCTGCAACAACACTAAACCGTGCGGAAAATAAAAATCTGTTCCGCACATATCCAATTTTTTTATGCCTATTACATAGGGTTAAAACTAGAAGTCCTGTCATGAAATGCGCACGAATAGCACGTTGATCTGCGCGTTAATGTACGCGTTAGGGCCATAGTAAACCTATCAAATTATGTACATATGGCCTGTGCACAAGCAATGTTTCAGCCAATGGACCTCCGGGTAACCCGGAGGACCATTGGCAGAAACAGTGCATGTGTTTCCTGCGAGTAACCAGGAGAACCTGCCGTGCTTTGGATGCCATTCGATATGGCAATTGTGCGCAATTCCAGCGCGCAATTAAGCCTAGATAAGCGCACTATTCGTGACAGGACTTATTGGTTTAACTGTATGTTTCTCTAACATTAACAGTCTATCTAGTCCCAACTATCACCTGTTCCCAAGTCCAACTCTTGGTGCTTGGTTTCCCATAACCTGCAAACAGAGTTATCTCCCTTGTGTACAACGAAAGCCTATATGATACCTAAAGCCAAGAATCTATCGAGCAGTTACTAGGGCACAGGCGATAGTTGGGACTCTATAGACTGTTAATGTTAGAGAAACATATGTAATAGGCATAAATAATTTGATTCTAGGAAACAGTACTCCTATTAAATCGAACTTGCCCCCGAGTGGTCCCTCAGTACTATAGCGCTACCAAGATGGCGGCCTCCAGTATACAAAATGGCCGACGGAAACACGTACCACCCTAACAACACGCGCTGCGCTTGCGAACTAACACCACGTATTACTATGGGGATGACCTCATAAGATGGCCGCTGACGCGGGCTGCCATGACAACAAATCATGAGGTAAGTAGGTCATGTGACTATGACCTCACTCCCTAGGTTCCCCACTAAGTCTCCCAATGAGGCACGATCTCCACATCTCCTACTACTGATATCGACATAGGCTGTTTTTCTCTCTCTTTCATTGAATCATTCACCGTAACGGACACGTGACGTTTTGATTCTAGGGAACTGGATAGTCACATGTAGGATAACCGCAAGCAAACTTTTTATTATTCTCTACTAATTCCATTGCGTGTTATCGATTTGGGGAGGCGTCCTTAGAGAACATCCCAACAAGTAATTCCCCGTAATCCTTTCATCTGTTTACTGGTTGATTGCCAGAAGCCACTATCAGGGCCTTCAAAAAAGTAGGGTACTGGATAAAAAAGGAAATGTTTTCCTTGCTGGTGTTTTATAATTAGTCAAACGCAAATAACATTCTGTTTATATAGGTTTTTTCTGTTACACATTACTAGCGAGTGCCTGTGGGCACTCTCCAATTATTTGTAATAAAACAAATTTTGAATAAATAATACGGACCAAAAATAATCTAGCCCTCAACCAGTTAAAGAACATAGCGAATGAAATGTACCCTTGCAGTTATCAAAAGTCCGTCTGATACGGGTACTGTAGAGTATAAAATATTGTAACAGGATGGGTGTCGAATATCTTGTGTCGAGATTGCATTCATCATGTTGATTTACTTCTCGGGATGTTTCATTAAATAACATATTAATCCCATATTGATCAATAATAAACAGAGTTAATGGTACAATACTTATTTCGCATAAAGGGAAGCATTTTAGTCTCACTCCGTTTAGCATATTGTGTGTGATTAACAACTCGATGCATTAAAACATTTCCGAATTAAATTAATCGTTGCCTGTGTTTGCAGAACAATTTATTGCTGAATGCCGTGAAAGAAAATTGCTGCCTGCAACGTCGTGACAGAAAGACTTGATGTGTGAGCCACATCGATCTTTAACTGGAGAACCGGGTGGGCTTACTGAGAGGTTCATGAAAGAGGTAATTGTTCCGTTCAGATAGAGCACAATTGTGCTTGGTGTTGTCACCCAAGTGTATGTCGATTAACCTTCCTCAATTGCGTGGTTTAATCAACTACAGCAGCAAGTTATGTGTTGGGATGTTGGTGAGCCTATTTCATATATTTATTTATTTACTGGTGTTTAAGGTCACATACTTATGCACAATGTCTAATCATGACCGTGACAGTTTTACGGGTGGAGAAAGCCGGAGTACCAGGAGAGAACCACCGAGCAACGACGAGCAGCTACCAGCTCCCCAACATCGTAACTCCGTATTGCAGTCCATGCAGGGTTAGATTGGTTGAAGACATGCGCACCATCGACGTGCAGTACGCCTTAGTACACGGCGTCATCGTGTCTCGATGTGAACAGTCGGGGTGAAGTGCATTGCCCAAGGACTCAACGCAGGAGTCCGAATCGATCGCTCAGACGGTCACCCATCCAAGGACTAGCCGGGCTAGATGTTGCATAACTTCGGTTATCTGACGAGAACCGGTTACCGCAACGCCACCGCGCCACCGCGCCACCACGCCAACGCGCCCCCACCTATTCCACAACGCCTAAATTTCATGTATTTCTAGGCGTTGTGAACACAGTGTACAGTATCGAGGCCATAAAAAGTGGTCTAAAAGTGGTCCCTTTGCGAACAGATCGCAGTTTTATCGCAACACCCTAACGCATTTAGATTTCCGAAATACGTGTAGGTTAATACCACCAGTTGGGTTTCTGATATGGTGTATTTAAGTCGAGACCTCGTCTCTGGGCATATATCGACGAGTCCGTTAGGACTCGTTGATATACGACCCAGAAGCGAGATCTAGACTTCATTGAGTACACCATCTCGGAAACCCACTTGGTGATAACCAATTAATCTTACACTATTCCTCATTTTCGTGACTTGTTCGCATATATTTTGACAATCAGCTTGTTTGAATTGACCATTTATGAATGAAAATCATGACGTCATGGCATTACGTTTTTGCACTATGCGTGATGTAATCCCCATTCATTATTATACTTTTGCAATAGCGGCTGAAGTTTAGAGCAGTGCTTCATCTGTGTGTTTGTTTGCTTCATTTTTCAGTTTTAACGCATGATAGACCTACATATAAATATCATCACGGAAATAAATGCTCAAGACTAATGTATTTCGTTGAGTTGGTGAGTTATTTATCACTTAATTACAAATATCAAAAAGGTGGCCTCGACATGTGTAATCCGTTTTAGATAAGTCCAGGTCGAAAAACATTCTCTTTCTAAATTGCATGATCGTTTGTGCGGTAGCTACCGTCGACACAGATTTGTATTTTGACTATACGTTTTCATACTCTGAAATTAAGACCGCATCGCGAACAAGAAAAGAAATCAGCAACTATGCTTCATCGCTCTGGCTTTTCGTATTCAAGAATTGCGATTCTACATTATGGTGTGAGGAAAAGAGATTAGAATATTTCGACTGAGTCGCGAAATTTAGAATAAGAACACAAATATGCTGAGCGTTGGTAATTGTAGTATATTAGAACCACCAATGAGTAATCTTGAGTAGTAACTACTTCCCCTGAGTTCCAATGTGTTCTATGTGCCAACTGTCACATAGAACACATTGGAACTCAGGGGGTGAAAGTCAGCGAAAAAGCAATACAAGTGAAGATGTCTGAACAATGTACCACTGAATCAACTCAGTTCCGCCTTACCTACCATCAGATTTCGGAAGTGTGTATTCACTACTCGTTATCCGTGTTTGGCAACTGGTCCATGGAAATTGATATGAATTCTGAAATTATAGCTCTCCATGTATACGGGTTTTCGAATTCTTTCTGAATATTGTTCACAATACTCAATATTATGCGCACATTCTGCGTATTAGCTAACTAAATATGTGACATTGAACACCAATAAATAATAAATAATTAACTAACTACATAAAATAACCTTGTATGATTGGGTGGAAAAGATAGATCTGTCTCAGTGAAGTCTCTCACAAGGGTGACGCGTAGCTCCCCCGTAGCCAGTCCTAAGCTCGTGTTTACAAAAGAGGTCAGTTGGTCGCCAAACCTGGCAGTCTTTTATAATTTCCATATCTATTTTCCTCGTTGTACTCGATAACATATTTTAAAACATATAGATATTGGATTATTTTAAAGTCTGTTGCGCTACCTGTTGGATAACATTTTTTCTCTTGTGCAATGATATATCTAGTCTTATGCGGCCAGTGTATGCTCTATGCTGGTTAGGCTCAGAGTAAGGGTGTGACGCATGATCAGAAGAATCACAAACACAACGCATTATGACATCCAAACATACTATAAATCTACTGTATGATGCCCACTTCCTGTTCTCTGATTCTGATGGTGACTTAGTTGACACAGATCATACGGGAACTAGTTGTTTTTAATTTTTTCTCTACACCGCATTTTTCCAAAAGTTTTCCTGCCATCGGTCTGATTTACGTGGTGTTCGTTCAGCTTTTGGTATCATTATTCACAACTGTCCTCGCTATTTATTTCAATGTCGCGATCATGTAAAAACTAAAGTGTTAAAAACTACACTTGAAGTGCTGTATTTAAAACTTACTAAGTGCTGAACTAGCACTTTGTTCAAATGTATATATCCCAGAACTTGACAGGTGTTAATATCATACCACTTGACAAGTGTAATGTCGCGAAACTTAAGAGGAAAATAAGCAGATGACGCGGATCAGACTCGAACTCTCGAGCCTGATCGGCGTCATCTGTGTTGTGTCCTTTTAATTATGTACCCACCAAGCGCAAATCAAATTATGGACGATTCTGGAAGAACCACCAATGCTAAACACATGGGAATTGCCATCCATTCAAGTTTCAGATGTCTGACGATTGTAATGTCTAAGTGCTTAAAGCATTGCACTTTGAGTGTTAAAATCAAACCCTAAGAGTTAGAATGGGTTTAACACCTTGAAAGTGCCAGTTTTAACACTTTAGTTTTTAGTGTGTACGTTTTTCATGTTTTGCTCATATAGTTTATTTTATGAAAGAATAGTTTTACACTACATCACGTTTTATCGCCACGATACAGCATTGGTTGTTGATGTGTTGCTAAACACCAATAAATAAATAACATACAAGAACATGAAAAGGCGACGCCAATCAACTTTGTTCCTGGGAATAACTGGCACTGTACATAATGTGAAAAAAACGCAGATCTAATTGAATGTGCCAGAGATATTCAATATTTCAACCGTTTTAAAATTAAAAAAAAAACTAGTTGACATTAAGGTACAGGCAAGATCTCATAAAACTCTCATTTACAGCCGAGGTATTGTAAGAACAAGGAAACTTATCGATATTGGCGACATAGAAATAGTCAATGATATTAAACCCCCCAAAAATGGAAGGTGTTAAAATAATACAAATAAGGAAACATGGAACAGATATCAAAACAACTGCTTACATTTTCAATTCTAATACGACAGAGTCACCAGAAAGTTCACAGATCGGATCGGGTCATTTTAATGCATGTTGGAATGTAATATTTTGTCATAACATATGGTAGAAACAGGTCTCAATGATGCCATTCAGACACTGTTTGTCTCAGGTACCCCGAGAAATCCACCGCGGAAACAAAGCAATGTTATGGATGACCGGATTTCTATTGCCTGAGACACCCCTGTAATTGTTCTCGAACAACACTCCTCTTGACTGGACATGGTGCAACAGAACGACACACGTGTGTGAATGGGTTAATCGATATGACACGAGTGCCAGCGCGTTAGGATAGAAGGAACAACCACAGACCTCGATTTTTATCGTTCCGCGATGGCACATAACCCATTCACACGAGTGTGTCGTTCTGTGTTGATTACACGCCTTCACGTCTACAAAAAAAAAACAATATTAGAGGGCACTTATCAATTCATTAGCAACTATCAACAAAAAAAACCTCATTTTATCGAAAACCACATTTGTGACGGGAAACCATGATGCTATTTCGTCCCCTGGGTTCCAACGTGTTCTATGTGCCTACTGGCACATAGAACACATTGGAAATCGGGGTTGATTTGTAGCTATCGCTAGCGATTCAAACTGTAATTGCGGCGCACGATTTGTAGAAAATTACAGTGAAATTTCGAATGTATTTAAAAATAGTCTGTCAACGATTTCCGTTCCGCACATACGTGAGGAACAGATTTTTTATTTTTAGCATGGTTCAGTGCTACTGCAGATGGGGATTGCATAGAGCATGCGTGTATTAAATACAGCTATGATCACATTAAAAATAAATGGTAGCTACAGTCATCATGATTCATTATGGAAATATTAGAATATCGAGCAATATTTCTTCTTCAAAGCAACTGGATTCTGGGACATTTAAATAGCATTTATGAGTACACCTTAACCATGCGTCTTGCCAAATCAAGTTTATCCAGAAAACACTACTGATGTCATAACAAAGTGTTTCTCGAATTTAGCCATGTTTACCATAATGGTACTTGGGCTGAGGCAATACGGTCATAGAAAACATTATTAAGTGAAATTGTCCATCATACTTTATGTACAGTATCTGCCTTCCATGTCAGTGCGGAAAGTCCTCCGCTATGAAGTATTTCTGTATTCAACTGGTGATGTACAAAGCGGAACTTTTTCCCTACACCGTTTATACTAGCTCATTTCCCGTCGAGTCATTAGTTACGCTTCGAAAAGTTTCCAAATTTTGTTATACAATTATCGATCGTCTGTCGCGAAGAGTGAAAATGAAAATATCCAAAGCAAAATGAAGTCGGTTCACAAAAAAATTAGTTAATCAAAAATGAGATAATATTAAAAAGCAATCATTTCCAGTCACAACATTAACCCAGTCCGGTGGCCATCATCACTGTTCAACAATTTGTTTTTTTACGGGCTTCAATGCTGCGTTCAAGTTTCCGGTCCGTTTTACATTAACACCACTCGTCACCTAACATTTAACTGAAGGAATGTCGAAAGAGCAAAAATACTAAAAAACGAATTCAATTTAACCAACTCTAAATTAAAAGAACCTTTAACTCTTTGATCTGTAATCGCTTACAAGAAAAACAAAAGCTTGCTGAACATCCTCGTGCAGACTAACTGGGGCCCATCAATGATTAGCACCAATTATTGCCAGCCAGTTTAGCCAGTTCCGAAGCTCAACACTAATTTAAATCAAATTTGTGTATTTTTTTTTTCTTTGGTCACCTTTGAAACCCATCAAGGTTCAATTTTTATATATATATATTTCTAAGAAAACAATATTTCGGCTGCACTCTACAAGAAAGAAAAAGTTTCAATGAGAAATGTCTGTGCCAGTGCATATTTTGTGAAACTTAAACAAAAACTCTGTCTCTTTTCTCTTTATCCCCTTACACAGCCAGTAGATGAACATATCTAGTAATGATTTACAAGCGCCAAAGCAAAAACTTATGAGCCATGTCTGTCAATGTACCGTGTTTCTAAATTATGGGTTATTCGTTTTTTCGCACTATGAAGCACAATAGGGGTGCAAGTGGATCAATGGGTTGGATCATCTGACATGTGTAAGCTACGCAATCGAACTCTCGTTTCGTCATTTTTGGTGTCCCAAATAAGAGAGTGGAAATTCACTCCAAAGGCCACAGAAGGCTCATTTGACAGTACAGTTCAATAATTATTGTTTTCTGAGAGGAGAATACCCCCTCCCCCCCCCACACACCCCTAAAAAAAACCTTCTGACAAACCTCCTATGATTGCCTCGTGCCTGAGAAACTTGCGCACATGTCTACGGTATTCGAATGTTATAATCCTAAAAAAATCCATTTGCGGATGTTTCTCCATTCAAGGGAACTTGTTGTATACTTGCTGCCCCCCACCCCTACTTTACTCTCTCTGAAATTTGTCGATAAATCTCCGATTTCTAGACTGAGAAAGACGAAAAGAGTTATCTCAAACGTCAGTCATACTTACCTTTAATTAACCCTTTACCCAACGTAACGGCCAAAACCGGCCAGCGCTATTCTCAAAAATCGCCAATTAATTTTCAAAATATTTTCATTTTTTGTCTCAAAAACATAGGTTATGACCCCTCGTTGGAACGAGCTCGTCGAGCTCGTTCCAACGAGGGGTCATAACCTATGTTTTTGAGACAAAAAATGAAAAAAATTAGTTATTCAAGATTTTTTTTTGCAAGTGTCGTCTGCTTTTCATGTTGGGTAAAGGGTTAAATTCAGAATTACTCCACCCATTATAATAAAAATGAGCTTAGAGTTACATATCACCATGTACACCATCCGCGCAGTAAATTCGTCATAATAACTCGTTGACATAACTAAGCCATACAGAATGAAACAAATGACTGCCACAACACCAAGCAAATTAGCTGCAACAAAGTGATTTACGATTTGGTCAGTTTCTTCGACAAGATTAACAGGGCATTCGAACTGTTTTCTGGTATCTATTAAACTGATTAACATTTGTTTTTGGGACAGTGTTGATGATCTGGCAGCTTTGTTGAATCCGTCCGACACCAATTTTGTCTCTACCCAAAGTACATGACATGTTGTCAAATAGAACAGACACAAAAAACTTTGTTCACAACTCAGTAGCATGAAATTTAAACCAATAAGTATAATTATTGGTACTGAAGACTTACCAGATGCATGCATTCCATATGCAATAAATTCTTTTTCTACAGATACCTGTCTTGCAGTTCTATAAATGTGTGTTAAGTATGCAGTGAGGCTTGAAAACAAAACGGCACACATGACCACCACAGCTGTATATATTCGAATTTGTTTTACAAAGGATGTCATGTCGATAGATACTGTATAAACTTGCTCGTAATTTTTCATTTTCTTAACAAAAGAGTCAAATGTTCTTGGGAGCTTTATAAGCATTACGTTGGCTGAGTGCTAGAATGTTCTATGTCCCATAGGGGACATAGAACATTCTAGCACTCAGGCGACGATTAGCGTAGCATTGTGACAAGTGATCAGATGGTTTATCAGTCCAGCATATAATTCCATTACTTTAGTGGATATACAATGGTTTGTATGCAGCTCAGCTACTGTATACACATATCGGGTAAGTTGTTCCCATACAATGAGGCAACTGAATACAGACAAGAACATGTGGATGGCAGCACCAATACGTTCGAGCTTCGACGAGGAGCCTGAGAGACAACTAGCGAATGGTGTAAATAGAAATGTCCATTTGAGCGACGATTTTATCAGATTATATACCTGATCGATACTGTTGACACCTTGATTCAAATATCGTCCGTCCTGAACTCCTCGTGTTGTAGGCTTGTGCGTTTCTTTTTGGTGGGCATCCATGCCACTTATTTCTGCTCAAACTTCTGATTGGTATACCTTACACATAGAAAATATGCCAAACTAAATTACCGAATTATTCATCAGACAGTTGCATCTAAGTACTTAATTCTACGAACTGCATCTTAGAAGAAATCAGCGACAACTTGTCTTTTTTCAAATTTCTCGGATGTCATAGAATCAAGAAAGGACGCTGGTTTTGTTTACATTGGCATGTCGGGGGTTCGAACCCACACCGATACAGTTTCCTTCGGCACCATCCGCCTAGCGAAACTATGCTGAACCACGCACACCACTCGGCCAACGACTGTCCCAAAAAAGATTGTCGGTGGCCGAGTGGTGTGCGTGGTTCAGTATAGTTTCGCTAGGCGGTTGGTGCCGAAGGAAACTCTCTCGGCGTGGGTTCGAACCCCCTCCATGCCAATGTAAATTACCGAACATTCATAATACTATTATTAATACAATTCAGCTCGAAATGGTGGCACTTCCACTAAATAGACATTTCTGGGTTTATTGTTTCAGAATAAACGGAGTATTACTTCACATATAAAAGCATATTTTGAGGCCACTCACTGGAACGAACTAGCAGCGATCTTTCCGGCGAGAGGGGATTTTATTCAGTAGTGCAACATGTATACAATGAAAAACAAAAATATGCATAGGGGTAACATTATTCACGACTACATGGTTGCACCACAGGGAGATGGGATAGCCACTAGAGGATGTCTTCCCGTCATTCTCGTTTAAAAAATGAACAAGAAAAAAGATAAAAAACACGGAGGAAAGAATGAAAGAAGAGGAGCAGACATGTTCTCCAATAAGATGGCATTTTAGAGCCCAACTGCAAATAATATGTTGTGCTGGTTCTTTCCGTCATATGAGAAATCTACTGACATGTGATGAAGATCCAGTTCAATAAAAAGGTAGCGACGAGATAGACAGAGCTACGACCTATAGTCGGAGCATACTGAATTGTCACAGTTGACATGTGGTGAGTATAAGCTAAGGAAGTGTTCAGGTTAGACTTTTTGAATAGTGATCTTGGATAATTTTGGAAGGATGGTTCAATATTATTCCACGTCCTAGGGAAAGTGTGTATGGGAAGGTTAGCAGAAAACGGAGTCCTCGGTTAATCTGTGCGCAATTTATCTGACTGTCAGGTGTCCGTACCGGAGGAATTTTAGTACATCTTAATGGTACTCTCAAACCTTGCAGGCAACATTTCTTTATGCCAATCATGCAAAACAGCTGAACGTGAAGTTTATACAAGTCTGCGAATTTTACAATGCGTTGGTTTCTAAAAAGTAGGTCGGGGTGTGCATTCAACTTTTTGTTGGATATGATCCGTGTGGGTGTCTTTTGCATTTTTGTGGAGAGCGAGTACTCCCAAATTTGAATACCACAAAGCATATGATTGCGGATTGAAGAGTAGTATAACGTTCTCAAGAGCTTTTGTGGCAGAATCCTTTTCACTCTATGTATGACATAAATAGCCCTAGAAAATATAGAACAGGCAACCGAAAGATAGTGCCTGAAGTTCAGATTTGCATCCACAAAAATTCTTAAGAATCTGACATTTTTTTCTTCTTGGTTGTTTGCAATATGGGAGATGGTTGAATTGGTAAGCACAATTCTCCTACTTCCAATAGAGTAAGTATCACTCTGTGGGTGTAAAATGATAAACTTTGTTTGACTTTCGCTGAGGACGCGTTTATTCGACACATACCAATTGTGTACCTTGTTGAGTTCTTCCTTAGCTAATTCTATAATTGCTTCTAAGTTATTGCCAGCTGTGTAGGCAGTAGAGTATTCGGTATACGATAACATTTTCGTCGACGAGGAATTTATAATATCGTTGATATAAATAATAAAAAGAAGCGGACCAAGTATAGACTCCTGTGGAACACCAGTAGATATGTCCAGAAAACCTGAACAAAATGGCTGTCCTTAGTGTGGAGAGAGACACACTCCATGTAGGCTAAAGGTCCCTTCGTAGTAATCGAGAAGAGCGAGGCTACGAATTTGCCGCTACGAAGGTCACTCCACACACCTGTGCCATTGGGCCGAGGAGGGACGTTAATATAAGTTGACTAACGTGTTCGCCAATCCTTGTAAAATAATAAAATTAAATAAAAAATAAAAAACTGAACAGTCAGTTTGGAATGACACTGCTTGACATCTCTCTGTGAGATTATTTTTAAAACAGGTATTCGCATACCCTCGAATTCCGTAGACTTCTAACTTTTTAAGCAAAATCGAATGATTTATGGTATTAATTACTTTGGAAAAGTCGAGATAAAGAGCTAGTGTACAGTGTCTTGTTTGGCTACTCGTTCGTTTCGCCGACACTATTGACAATATGTGGTACCGGATGTATTGTTCAGTGTGCCTTTCTAAAACCAAACTGATGTTATCCTCAAGAGTACATTGATTTTTCTAATATTTTGGAGAACGTTGGTGAGATGCTATTGGGTCTATAGTTGTTGAATAGTTGTTGACTAACAGATTTGAAGACGGGTATTATTTTAGCTATTTTCATTTTCGCCCACACATTATGTGGATGGACAGATAGATAGGTGGATAGATAGATAGATGGATGGATGGATGGATGGATGGATGGACGTGCGAGAAAACGGGAGTTGTGGGCTTAATTGTTTGCTGAAAAATTGATCATTTTAGAACGTTTTAAAACGTTCGGACAACCGCTCAAAACCCGTTTGTTCGGATTTTTTTTTTTTTTTTTTTTGGGGGGGGGGGGGGGAATAGACATGATTAGACCCCCAAGATAAACCTGAAGAGGAGATATCGCTAACCCCAGGAGTTAATTGACCATAGACCTTAACATAAACCCCGACAAATCGCTACAAATCGATTCTTCCCTCATAGGTGTCTCATATTTTAGACATTAACCTCATAATATTTGTACGTAAGCTCATAATCTGGAAAAAAGTTTGTAATGCCTGTCCGGGAAAAAAAACTCAATAAGTCACTCTTTATTGCCCGGAATAACGGACGCGGACGGACGGGACTGGCGGGCGGACGTGACGGGCGGACGGACGGATGGACGGATACATAGATAGATAATTGCAAAAACACCAAAAGCAAGGCAGATCACATGTTACACAACTAACAGTACAGAACAATAATAATTGGTTATTTACATGTTAAATTCAGTGTTTATACAATGTGTCACACCATTAAGTAGCCATAGCATATCTTCCACTCTTAAATAATTGAATGATCATATTACAGAAGATATTACATAATGGTGGAATTTCATTCTTCATAGGGAAAATTAATTTCTCCCAACTGTCCATGTTGATGAAAAGCGGGTATTCTATACCTATTTTGCCCAATGAATCAGTTCGGAGCCATTCATATTCCTTACACGCCATGACAAAATGATATTCAGTTTGAATATCCCCACATTACATAAACGACACAGAATTTCTTTTACAGGCAAGGGTGGTTGGCTGTGCCTCCCTTTTTCTATCCTCGGGCACTTTCTATAGGTCTGAAATTTGTTTTTTCCGACTTTTTTTCTCGTCTTTAAATATAACCGTAATGGAGGTATTAAAATGTTTACTTTGAAAGCGTTTGTGGATTGTGCTCGAATTCAGAACACTTTGACTTAGTACATGTCTCGGGGGGGGGGGGGGGGGGGGTATGTAAAAATAAGTGGCTAAATGCAGTATTATTCAATTATTTGATTGAAAACTTTTTGATCAATATCGATGACAGTTTTAAATAAAGTCGGCAAGATCAGGCAGCCTTGTCTGACGCCGATTGTTGATATCACTGTGGGGGACTTATCCCGTGTTTGGTTCTTGTTTGATGATGACTAGACACACATAATGAATGTAGCACTCGTAACATATTACTATGAATGTCCAATTTTAGTTTTTTTAAATAATATATTCCTATCCACTGTATCAAAGGCTTTCTTAAAAACTACACAAAACGGCGTATAGATGTCTTTTTGCCTTTTTGTATTTATTTAACGTTTTTTCCAAAATCTTAGCACTGTCGATTGTGCTACGGCCCTGACGAAAACCAAACTGGTTATCACTGATTATGAAATTATCCTCGAAAAAGGCGTTAATTCTTTCATTTAAAATTTATTAAATAATTTGCCTAGGGCTTTTATTACGGCTATAGCTCTATAGTTATTTGGATCATATCTGTCTCCTTTTTTTATATATGGTTGTTAAAATGGAAATACTCCAAGTAAGAGGATAATGACTAAACTCAAACACATGTTTGAACACTCTAACAATGTGATCAATCATATAAGGGGTAACTGTTTTTAGTAATTCATTTGATATGCAGTCACACCCTAGGGCCTTTCTTGTCTTCAATCGTTTAAAGGAATTCATTATCCCTAGAGCCGTAAGAGGCCCATTATTTAGTAGATATTTAATATTTTGATTGCTTTCTCCTCGTGTTATCACTGGCGAAATTTATCCATGCCCCGGGTCTACAGAGAAATCAACTGAAAAATTCCCACAGTTCTGTCAGCAACCAGGTAGTCAACAGTACTCTTAGTCCCACGCATTGTGTTAATTGTCTGCCAGCAGGCTTTCGGATCTGATGATGACACACTTTCAAATGTATCGCACATGTTTTAAAATACAACTTAGTTTTTCTCTTTATTGCTCCGTTATACTCTTTCTTAGTTGTAAAATAGTTCAGTATCACTGACTTATTGTAAGGTGATCTCTGAAGAGATTTGGCAACATTGTCCATAACATGTTTCGGGTTTCTGCATTCGTGCTCAAACCAGGGCCTTTAGATCTCTTGTTAACTTTAATCACAGGTATTAATGGTGTTAATGGTGTACAGTATATCGCTAAAATCTATCTCAGTAGCAGCCGCGCCACTTCTGTTGCGAGTGTAGGGTTGCGTGAGGAATTGTTGTTTTTTATAGTTTATTTCATTGCTGTTGAGTGTTTGGATAGCTTTCCATTGACTGTCTGATGCCCACTTAAGGGAAACATTAGACTTAGTATACTTATATTTCAAATTCACTTCGGAGATGCCGAAATCACGTCTATAGTTGAGAAGCATTGCCAATTGAGAGTGATTCGAGTATTCATTTGGCGCCCTCACACAAAAGTAATCTACATCAGATAAATACATACCGGGTATCATTGTGTAATCCACAACACTTGCCCCGTTATAATGGTAGCTGGTAAAATTCCCCATGGAACCCCCAGGTGTTCTTCCGTAGTCAGTTCGAAGTTTAGTGGTTTGACAGGATATAAGTTGTCTTCCGTAAGTATTCATTTTATTGTTTTATCTATACTGTGAAGAGTTTGACAGTTGTCAATTGTGTAAAAATCGGGAAGTGGGATGTGGGTGTCATTATCCTCTGCAATATAATCCGAAAATCCCCCATACGGGCGTTTGTTTCTCCGACATCTTCAACCAACACGTTTTCGCTGTAGTTTTTCAATTCGATCTCCATGTTACAGTTGACTTTCAATAGGATGAGTTATTTGGCGGTACGTACATTGACATACAAATCACTGGAGCTTCTAGGTTAAACATTGCCCCGTCAAACTGTGCCCACAACGATAGGTCATCGATCGAAAAAGATCGCCTAAAGAACGATTTATACCGGTCTAGATAGTCTAAATATTTTCATTTGAAAATATTTCAACAACACCCGACTCCACTTCCCGGGCGATTGCGGCGACGAAAAACACAAAAAAGTAGATGGGATGGGGTGGGGGGGGGGGGGGGTGGCTGGGAGGGAGGGGGTGGTGGTTATATAATTTAAAAACATAATAATACATTTTTCCAGTACACTAACATATAAACATTTTCGGTTGAGCAAAATAAGTGAATCTGTGCATCCAATGTTATAAGATTAGTTACTTGTGGCGGTAATTAGCACTGAAGCTCTTTGAATCGATATACATTAAGACATTTGTTAATTGCTGACGTAAGAATGTTCGCTGTCGTTAAGCATCTGTTTGTCATGGGCATTGACCATGAGAACCTTTGTTCTACGTGTTCGCTTTATAATTAGGACTGGGTGATGGACTTCGTGAATCCCCCGAGGGTTTGTTGGAGGGGTGGGAGGATGATCATCACATGTGATTTCCTTTACCATTTTTGAGGACATATTGTCAAGATCTCTACTCGGTTTTGGGCTTAGTTTTTTCATGCACTGAATTAATTCGCGGGAAGTCGTTGGCACGATAAAGAATGATTCAACATTGTGTCCTTCAATGTAAACCGGAAAGACGACAGGAAGGGGGCAATGCCTCGGCAAGTTTTTGCCAATGTTAACGAATTTGAGTTAAATTTGGCAGCTATTACGGCGGTTATTTCAACATCATCATCGACAAATGTCAACGGGGAGGTAAGTGAAGGGTGGGATTTATTAACTAGTTTTTTCCCCCACGTTTTTTCATACTTTGTTTGGTTTTGCGTAGTTTTGTGTGATAATAAACTTATTTTGCGAGTTAGTTTTAATCTGTTGTGAATGGTGTAGTGCGTTTTGTATTTCAGTTTGTTTTGCATTGTTGTTTTTTTTTTTTAATTGTTTTACATACAGTTTGTTTCTTTTCCAATGAAGACTTTAAAAGACCCGATGTTAGTCACGGTTCGCGCATTACAAATTTGGGGGGACCTTTGATAAGTTTTTTTCTGGAAATGGTGGTCAAAGGCTGCACGTACAATGTCGAGTAGAGCATTGCAGGCTTCATTCGGACACGATGCATTCATTGCGTTAGAGAAGTTATTTGCTGACAAAAGGGATTTGAAATGGTTAATGTTTTCCTGTTTGGAGTTTGTACGGTGTGAATATGTCTTTTGGCTGACTAGTCAACATGCAATGTTGCAAAATGGTCGCTTACATCAGTGATAATTATTCCAGTTGTTTGTGGAAATGTTCCACATCAAGTGTCAATGTGTAAGCCATGATCATGAGTACGGAAGATGGCCACACTACACAGAAAGAAACCAAACAATTTATCAAGCCTGTTTAATCTGATACTTTTCAAGGCGAGTTGTGAGTTGTTGTCAAGATTGTGAGATATAGTGATCATTAAAAAAAGGAACACTTTTTAGAAAATCATGATCAGGTTTCCTTCTAATATTCAACAAGCTAAGTTGGTCTGGATAACTTTTTAGAATGCATTTTGTTATGGGCATCATTAAAAATGGCATACATGAGTGGGTGTAGTAAAAGAATGTATCACACATATAGAGGATATGGAATGAGCGTTTTTCTCATATAATATTTATGAAACGAGTGTAAGAATTTTCCGTTTTGGCGAGCCTCTGGCGAGCCCAATAGGCAAATTCGGACGAGTTTCATAAATATTATATGAGAGAAACACTCATTTCATATTCTATTTATCATATGACACACACACGCACAAATTGGCCACTTAGTATGACTTTTTAACCCATCATCTAACTTGAGTTGCAGACGGCACTTGGAAAAAACATCCTCGTACAACTAAAAATTTTAATTTTTTGCTTTCGTTGAGCTCGTTCCAATGAGGGGTCCTAACCTATGTTTTGGAAGCAAAAAGTGAAAATATTAACAAAAAATGAATGGCGTTTCTCTTGTAGGTAAATAGAGTTGGGAGCTCTCATTGGTCAATTTCAAAACTGGACAATTTGATTGGCTAAACAAAATACAACTGGGTCACATTTGCATAATTTCAGTAGGGATAATTTACGTTATCTGTCCTATTTAGGGTGGGTTATATTGAATTATGCAAATTATGAAAATGTGGCCCAGTTGTATTTTGTTTAGCCAATCAAATTGTCTAGTTTTGAAATTGACCAATGAAATTTACGGAAGGCTTTATTTATCACTGATTAATATGAAAACAAAATATCAAATGTTTTAATGTGAACAAAACGGACGAGTCATATGATAAAAAAATAATATCAGTGTAGTAATGCACATTTCTGCACAAAAATACAGACATCACATTCAAAATACACAAAATATAGCCAGGTAGGTATATGAATATGTGGGAATCCCTAAAAGTTCAGTAAAGTAAATAATAAATTACGGCACCAGGTATTATCACGTGATAGAGTCTACCATCACATGGAGAAACATTTTATCAGAAAGTGTTTGTTCAAAATTGTTCAAAAACAATTGCCGTGTTAGGGATTAGATATAGTGAGAGTGCAAATTAACGCTTTCCAACAAACTTCAACAAAGAGAGTTTATTTCAACAATTGTTCCCCTACTTTTTCACATGCGACAGCATCCACCAGTACTAGGAGCAGCTGCTCAGAACAAAACAAAGTAGTCTGTTCATGAACCATTGCTGTGTCAGTGTTCATTTGAATGCGCTAATTAACACTCCCCAAGAAACCTCAACAAAGCGATTTGGACGCGCTAATTATTACCCCCACCCCCCCCCCCCCCTCTATCGATGACACTGCCGATGATAGTGGCCAACGATGCCAATGTTAACATTAGAGGGTCACATGGTATGTTTTTTTTTTATTATATCGTCCCCTGAGTTGCATGTGTTCTATGTGCCAACTGGCACATAGAACACATTGGAACTCAGGGGACGATACGACTACCTCAAATAGCCCGTCAAAACCATTAAAGTTTGTCCACCAAAACCATGTCTCCGGAAAACAACAGTGTCAAGATTTCCAGATCGTTATCATGCCTACCTCAAACGAGGCGCACGTGAACGGACTATTTCTACCAGTAAATTATAAATAAATCGGCAAATACCTCGTAATGCGTTCGTTCGATCTTGAGGCGTTTATTAATACCGCAAGAGAAAACACTGCTTTTCTATGACCATAAGAAAAAATAATTTCGACTCTTAATAATCTGAAGATCATGGTATAGATAAAATATACCAAAAGTAGCTTGGTGTACCAAATGTTCACCACGAGTGGTGACTTGGAGTTAACGGCGAGCCTTCGGCGCACGGTTAACACCACTTCATCACGAGTGGTGAACATTTGAAACACCAAGCTACTTTGGGTATATTGTATCTATACCATGATCTTCAGATTATTAAGAGTCGCTATTATTTTTTCTCGATTTTACTGAACAGCAGTCGTACAAACGTGCGAAGTTGTTTTTGTTTAGAAGAGCATCGGTGGTCGGTAGTTCCGCTGTCAATTTTATCACCGAAACGAAACAAAACAATACACGGGGCCTTTTTCCTTTTAATAACATAATAACATACTATTTCGAGTTATGGATGTTTTATTAACATGAGACAATGCATGTTTGCTAATTTGTGGTGTCTTATGGGGTAAACTCATTTAAAAAAAAACGAATTAAATAATTGCTACTTTCATTTCACTATTCTCGAGGCGACGTGCAATAAATTTAGACAAGTTCGCATTCAGGTCGGCTTGGATGCAGTTCCTCTGTAGGTGTAAATTTTAACTATTGAAATCCCATTACTGTCGTGTTCACCACAGTTGGTGCGATAATCTAAAACGTATGCCATAGGCTTTTCATATATAGTAGAATAGGTATCTACGGTATAAATTTAGTACATCGCCCATAGGTTAAATGCTTCAAGGCGCCGGGGACCATTATCTAGAAAAGCGCAGAAGTATTTCACTTATCATTACAGTGTGACAGCAAACTACCTGCTAGCCCATCACACGCCACTTAAAACAATGTATTGAATTCACAAAATGTTTACCAGAAAATCAGAAGCATTTTCCACCATTGCAAATGATAATTCAACCTTACATTGAGTCCTCCACATTGGAGCCATATTCGATAAGAGCGATTTGTGGACGACACATTCCTCCTTGGCTTTTGAGAAAATCTAACGTTATTCAATAAATAAAGTCTGCGTATAGGGGCAAAAAAGAATCCATACAGATGGATCTTAAGATGCGAAGAAGGTATCATTGGCTGTTGTTAGTGATGATCAGATCAATGTTCCCTGAATTTAAAAAGTATAAGTGCCATTTTCATAGGTGAAGGCAAAGCCTTACAGTTTTCCCTCGAACATATACATGTAGAGAATGGACAACACATTTTTTCTTCTGATTTCTTTTTCACTTTGCAAGCTTCACTCAATCCCACCTTGAAGAACAATCTGATATTGGATCTTTTTTATATCTTACCAGTATGATGTCGAGTTTGTTGATGGCTACCTGATCGTGTTGGTATCCCGGGTAGCACCAGGGCAGACCGTGCAGAACAAACAAGCGTATCACTATTTTAGGATGCCATTCAGTAATTAAATCCACAAACGGTACTTACATCTAATCTACGAAGCAGGCAGAGTGTTATAGGGCAACAAATAACAATTATTATCATTGTAACCTTTGTGGAAAAAAACTCCCGCACTCCTGACACGGGGTCATGTCGGTCGTACCAAGCTTACACTTTTTGGGGGAAGGGGGACATGCGACCACAATTGCAGTCATTGTTCCTTGAAAACTGGACACATTCTCTTATATTGTACTGATGTTAATGATATCGGACAGCGAAATTATATTGTACTTTCAAGGATAAATAAGAAATCAACTTTTTGGTTAGTTTTAATTATTTTCATTTTTACAACTATATATCTGATCATTACAACTTTCCGATCAACTAGCTGATGTACTCAATATTCACTAAACTGTTTTTATCATTACTTACTACTCTCTCCACTGTCGTTATAATGTTCAAATAGTTTACTTCATAAAAGATCTATTTTACCCAACATATATTTATTTATTTATTGGTGTTTAAGGTCACATATTTCTGCACAAGGGCTAATCATGACCTCGACAGTTTTACGGGTGGAAGAAGCCGGAGTAGCCGGGGAGAACCACCGAGCAACGCGAACAACTGTCAGCTCCCCAACATACTAACTCCACACAAGCAGGGTGAGCATTGGTTGAAGACAGTGCTCCATCGACGTGCACTACGCCTTTGTACACAACATCACCGTGCCCCCACGTGGGCAATGGGGGTGAAGTGTTACCAAACATAAGGTATCAGCGTCATGATATAGCCTTGGATGCTGACATATTAAGCAAAAATAAATTTAAAAAAAATAAATAAATAATTAAATAAATAAATAGTGCATCCATTAAAATTTGCAGAAATTCTGTAGGATATCAATGCCTTGATAAAGAAATACAGTACTTCAGAAAGAAGATACTGGCAACCGCTGAAGAAAATCCGTCGTCTTTTTCCGTCACTTATAACATCTCAGCTTGATATTAATCCGTTGTACGGGTCATATCGTTTTCGTAACGTAGTATTATACTGAGTCAAAAAGGAAAGTATAGTACACTTTCAGGAGCAATATTTTTAGAGTTTAATCGCAAACAAATTATTGTAAATTCATATTTCGAGTCTTGCTGTATGAATTTGCATAATTGCATTTTCTTACCGTTGCCAGCGTCACGCCAGGACGTCTCAGTTCAGACATCGAGTGACACGAAAAGTTCACGCAGGCAGTCGATGGCGTGTATGTCCACCGTTTGCCTCTTGGGTGACAAGACATCGGCGGCGCATGGACCTGATAAGTCTCTGGATGTAACCCGTGGTATTGCGTTCTGCCCCTGCCTTAGAACATTACGAAAATCGCCTAACGTCTGAAGATCATTAAATCGTACCCGACGGTCCAGCTTGTCCCAAAGATGCTCGATTGGCGACAAATCTGGCGAAAGTGGGGGCCAGGGAAGAAGTTCGATGCTCTGCTCCTCAAGAAAATCACGACAGCTACGCGCCACGTGACATCGGGCATTGCCTTGCTGGAATAAATGCAATCCGACGTTAGCGTTGAACAACTGGACAACAACAGCGTTATGAATTTCGTCCCTATATCGCTGTCCATTCAGATTATCATCCATGAAGATCACCTGCGTTCGACGGTGTAATGAAAGTCCTTCCCAAACCATTGCACTACCCCCGCCGAAACGGTCGCATTCCCGCACGCAAGCATCAGAAACCCGTTCTCCTCGTCGGCGATACACTCTTACCCTACCATCATTGCACCGTAGACAAATCACTAAAAAGAACTGTGTTCCAACGCTGCTGAGTCCAGCGAACAAGCAGACGTACCCATTCCATTCTGACGGTACGATAACTTTGGGTAAGGATTGGTCCGTTATACGGACGGCTATTTCGGATGATGTGTTCAGCGAGTCTGTTGCGGACAGTTTGTGCACTGATTCTATTGTTAGTTTTACCAGGAGTGATTAATTGCTGCTGTCCTCGTCGTCAGAAGGAAGCGATCCCACAAGTGAGACGTCCTGATGTATCGGTCTTGTGCAGTGGTCGTAACTCTTGGTCGACCTGAACGTGGTCGTTCGGCAGTAGATCCAGTGGATCATCTCTACCTTCCAATGAGACGGTAAGTAGTGGCCACAGTGACTCCGAACTCAACAGCGAGCTCATCTGGTGGTTTCCCAGCCTCATCCATACCAAAGGAACGCAACCTCTGATTTTCGGTTAACCTTGGCATTTTTAAAAATGTCGGAAGACAAAAAGTAGCGTGTTTTTTCAATAACCCAGCACAACATAACATAAGTAAAATCGTCGATCACCCCTTCAATTTGGCATTCTCGTGTAACACGAGCTATTTTGAAATCCGTAATAAAATTGTATATGGTCGGGTGGACAACAACAACATGTCATTGAACTCTTTGCACGAATTTTTGTCCACAAAAATGCAACATTAGAACTATTATATTCCATCCTTTATGCCATTTTCCCCATTTGTTTCTATTATACTTCTTTTTTGTATGTATATGCATGTTCGCCGTCATTTCAGTGAACTTGTGGAGTAGACAAATCTGCATTTTAACGTGCAGTCTTGTAGGTAAACATAAATTAGTCTACTCTTTTCTATTTCGGTGAGGTCTTCTAATTAATGGCATTGGATTCACATAGAATATACCACCAAGGTTCAAAGGGCCAATCTTAAAGAAGCTTTCGTAGATGCGTAAATATGGACGACGGAGGGCCATATGTCAGAAAGTTAAAGTTCTGTAATTTTTTTTTTCCTTTTTTTGTGTTTGAATCTCATGAGCACCGCACTAACATGTAAACTGTAATTACTGACAAGTGACAATCAAAGTCAAATAGACATGACATATCCGAGTATCACCTGTTTTGGGCTCTGTAACAAAAATACTACGAAGATGACACTTACTAAAAAACTCGACTACTAAAACTAAAAATGTTCATATTTTTCCTCCACAACAGTTTGTAACCAGAATTCAAACGAGCTCAATGAACATGTTCTAATGTGTGTCGTTAGGTACGTTTTAGAGGCAAAATTGAAAAATTAGTGAAATTTTGTGTCGCTTCTTGTGATGTGCGGTAGTCGATATTACTTGACGTGAAATGGAATGAAGTCCTTCATTAAATCGTAGAGTGCTAATGATTTTTAGAAAAAAACGTTTGTAAGATAAGTATTTTTTTCTCGAAAATACTACACTACTAGAAACGAAGTCTCAGTTGACCAAGATTGTGTTCTTTATTAATTCGTCTGTTACAATTTATTGGAGAGGACTTGTTAACACTATGAAATGAAATATATAGACAGTAATCGTTTGACTGGACTGGTTACGTGAAATAATTCATGAGAGGTGGGGGACGTTGTACAAACACGAGTGAGCGAATGCGCACGAGTGTTTTTACAATATAGTCCCTCGCCTCAAATGAATTATTTCACGTAACTGGTCCAGGCAAGTGATTACTCTGTTTATTACTTTTCATTATTAACGATAATTATTTTATTTAACCCTTTGCCAAACGTAACGGCCAAAAACGGACTGCACTATTCTCAAAACTTGCCAATTAATTTTCATTATTTTTTTCATTTTTTGTCTCTAAAACATAGGGTATGACCCCTCATTGGAACGAGCTCGTCGAGGTCGTTCCAATGAAGGGTCATAACCTATGTTTTTCGGACAAAAAATGAAAATACTAATTATTCAAGAATTTGTTTGCAGGTATCGTCTGCTTTTAATTTTAGGTAAAGGGTAAAAAAAGCAAAAAAAAAACAAAAACAATAAAGTCCCCATTACACCCACCGCAAAGTGTCTTCATTTGCGCACACGGATACATGACACAATTGTTGATTGCATAATTCACTTGTGAAGTTATCGTTTATAATCAAACCCGGAAATCCCAGTAAATCACACTTTGGAAAGTATTAAAACAAGATAATACGATGTGCACTTGATTTTATTCTGCTCAGCAAAACACGATAAAGCATTCAGTCTACGCTTACTGTAACGACACTAAAATAGTTTCAGCCCTTCTCTTTTGAGCCATGACAGGAGAGTGGATACCAGCACACAGGCTCTGAAAATGGAAGTGGTGACAGTAAAAGTTCACCCAGAAACTAGCACTCGCCGCGCAGTTCGTGAGGCGTACGGTGATACTACCCATCCCTAAATTCTTTCAGAAGCATTGTAGTCTCGACAACTACGTCCAAACCATAAGCGGGTAACCAACGTTTCTGTCATCTGCGGATCAACGCCGTGGGCGTGATCCTTAAATTCTCGCAAACACGTAATAAGTTTCACAAGGAACCTTTCTGTTCTTAACCCTTTCCCCAACGAATCGGCCGCATCCGCCCGCGTAATATGCAAATTCAGCAGTTGAACAAATATTATTTTTCAAAAAAATTCAACAAAACCATATCATGTGACCCCCTCGTTGGAACGAGCTTGTCGAGCTCGTTCCAACGAGGGGTCACATGATATGGTTTTGTTGAAAGTTTTAGAAAAAAGTTGAAAAAATTATATTTAAAATAATAAATTTTGATATCGCCTGCGTTGGGTAAAGGGTTAAATAATTTAAAATTTAGGAGTACTGTCATACCCCGGAGAGGGCAAGTAGCCATTGCCATGGTAAAACCAAAACCTCATATTTATATAGAGTACTGTCACCGTGGACTAGTCGGAATCCACGTGTGGGCAGTGATTCCCACGCATGCGTTTACCAGGTAATAAAAATCACCATCAGCACAATTTTAATTAATGAAGTACGGGGTTGTACTCGGTGTTTCATTTATTTTAAATTTTTGATGATTATGGCTAAACTTAGTGTTTGGAATCTAATATTATAGCATCCGTGTAAATATTACCCAGCCGCGGAAAGTGACCAGTCCACTACGGCTGTATTGTATAAAACATTTGGAAAACAAATGTATTTACACTGTTTGTCATTGATTCGTAAATTTGCATGGACATGGTGTATTTCGTGTGCATCTAAGGATATTTTCCACATGAAAGGTGATTTGTCCGTAGCGGGTAAAAATCGATGACGTCTTAAGATTTAGATACAGTAGATACATAACCATTAGAATTGACTCAACTGAGACATCCTAAGGAAGTTCACTTCTGGGTTTACGATTAATGAAAGAATCAGACTCGAATCTCGTAAGTGATTCTCGGAGGGAACATGATGAGAATCAACTTTGATTCTCGCTGACATGTCTGAGTAATTCTACTAACTTTATGTCTTATTATAATACGGTAATAGTGATTTAGCATTGGTCTCTAATGAAGTTTTGGCTGCCTATATGACAGCCAGGACTTCACAACAAACCGCTGCCAAGATATTTTAAGTTTCATCACCAAGGCCGCCACGAGACTGTATAATGGAACATGTGTTTTGTGTGTGCGTATAAAACAAGAAACTCGCCAAAACTGAACTAGGCACTTAACCCTTTGAACCCTCGTTTACTGGATTGGTATCGCCTTTGTGTACAGTTACAGTGAGTCGTACAGGGAGGATAAAATAATAACTGCAGTCTGTAGAAGTTTGGCTGCAGACTACAGTTAATATTTTACCATCAACATGGCTTAAATTTCGACGAGAATCCGAGAATCGATTCGCCCAAAGATTCGCGCAATAAAACCGGTGAGAATCCATGTAGATTTTTGCTGCACCTCTGCTATGATTCGCGTGAAAAAAATGAGTCAATTTAACCCTTTAACTAACACAGCGACAACAAATTAACCAATAGAAGGCTAACATGACCTGAAATATATGACCTGAAATATCCTGACACTTTGGCAATAAAATCTTACAAATATGGCTGTCATTGGAACCGGCTCATTGAGCCGGTTCCAACGACAGCCATATTTGTAAGATTTTATTGGTAAATATTGCTCATTTCATTATTTTATCATTTATTTATTGTTTATTGTTTAAAAATTATCAAATTTAGTTTTAAAAATTAAAAAGGTGTGTTGGGTAAAAGGTTAACGTGTGTTATCAGTACACAACAGTGGTTCCACCATGGTGGCGTCATGGGATCCTGGGACACTCATAGTAGGTATGGATTCTCGCAACCATTTTCACGAGAATCCAAATGGATTCTCACAAATTTAGACGAAATATAAGCCCTGCATCAATGCTCCGTGTGTATACACCTCATATGACAAAATTGTGACGAAATTATGCCCTGGACCGAAAAATCGGTCTTGCGTGTTCAAAGGGTTAAGAATAAACTCACGTAAAAAAAACTGTTAAAACATCACCTGAAGTTCGACAATGTTACCGTAGTTCAGTACTGGTAATAGTTAAATCTACTCATCAAACATTCCATGAGTTGGTGTGATCTGTTAAGCTTTCTGACGAAGAATATATCGTATCCGTGCGCACACAGAGGTCGTGTTCTTGATAGAAGTCATATAAACAGGTAACTGTTGTTTCGCTGTAATCGAACGATCATGATCGTTCCGAACAGAACAAATCCCGGATGTCAGAACGACAGGAACACATTAACTTGTGTCGTGGTATAAATTGCATGGTTTCCTGTTAAAGAATTGCTAATGGGCACACATCACAAATGTTACGTTGTCCCATTCAGTTATTGATGCCTGTGTTATTGTCATGCAAGCGCTTGACAAAAGGCCTTTACAGACAACACAGCGAGGGGTTTGTGGTGTAGTGTCGGAAGACCCTTACAGGCTACACAGCGAGGGGTTTGTGGTGTAATGTCGGAAGGTCCTTACAGGGTACACAACGAGGGGTTTGTGGTGTAATGTCGGAAGGTCCTTACAGGGTACACAACGAGGGGTTTGTGGTGTAATGTCGGAAGGTCCTTACAGGGTACACAACGAGGGGTTTGTGGTGTAATGTCGGAAGGTCCTTACAGGGTACACAACGAGGGGATTGTGGTGTAATGTTGGAAGGTCCTTACAGGGTACACAACGAGGGGTTTGTGGTGTAATGTCGGAAGGTCCTTACAGGGTACACAACGAGGGGTTTGTGGTGTAATGTCGGAAGGTCCTTACAGGGTACACAACGAGGGGTTTGTGGTGTAGGGGATTGTGGTGCAGTGTCGGAAGGTCCTTACAGGCTACACAACTAGGGGTTTGTGGTGTAGTGTCGGAAGGTCCTTATAGGCTACATAGCGAGGTGTATGTGATGTAGTGTCGGAAGGTCCTTACAGGCCACACAGCGAGGGGATTGTGGTGCAGTGTCGGAAGGTCCTTACAGGCTACATAGCGAGGTGTCTGTGGTGTAGTGTCGGAAGGTCCTTACAGGCTACACAGCGAGGGGTTTGTGGTGTAGTGTCGGAAGGTCCTTACAGGCTACACAGCGAGGGGATTGTGGTGCAGTGTCGGAAGGCCCTTACAGGCTACACAGCGAGGGGTTTGTGGTGTAGTGTCGGAAGGTCCTTACAGGCTACATAGCGAGGTGTCTGTGGTGTAGTGTCGGAAGGTCCTTACAGGCTACACAGCGAGGGGATTGTGGTGCAGTGTCGGAAGGCCCTTACAGGCTACACAGCGAGGGGTTTGTGGTGTAGTGTCGGTAGGTCCTTACAGGCTACACAACTAGGGGTTTGTAGTGTAATGTTGGAAGGTCCTTACAGGCTACATAGCGAGGTGTCTGTGGTGTAGTGTCGGAAGGTCCTTACAGGCTACACAGCGAGGGGATTGTGGTGCAGTGTCGGAAGGCCCTTACAGGCTACACGGCGAGGGGTTTGTGGGGTAGTGTCGGAAGGTCCTTACAGGCTACACAACTAGGGGTTTGTGGTGTAATGTCGGAAGGTCCTTACAGGGTACACAACGAGGGATTTGTGGTGTAATGTCGGAAGGCCCTTACAGGTTTCACAGCGAAGGGTTTGTGGTGTAGTGTCGGAAGGTCCTTACAGGGTACACAACGAGGGGTTTGTGGTGTAGTGTCGGAAGGTCCTTACAGGCTACACAGCGAGGGGTTTGTGGTGTAGTGTCGGAAGGTCCTTACAGGCTACACAGCGAGGGGTTTGTGGTGTAGTGTCGGAAGGTCCTTACAGGCTACACAGCGAGGGATTTGTGGTGTAGTGTTGGAAGGTCCTTACAGGCTACACAGCGAGGGGTTTGTGGTGTAGTGTCGGAAGGTCCTTACAGGCTACACAGCGAGGGGTTTGTGGTGTAGTGTTGGTAGGTCCTTACAGGCTACACAACTAGGGGTTTGTAGTGTAATGTCGGAAGGTCCCTACAGGCTACATAGCGAGGTGTCTGTGGTGTAGTGTCGGAAGGTCCTTACAGGCTACACAGCGAGGGGATTGTGGTGCAGTGTCGGAAGGCCCTTACAGGCTACACAGCGAGGGGTTTGTGGGGTAGTGTCGGAAGGTCCTTACAGGCTACACAACTAGGGGTTTGTGGTGTAATGTCGGAAGGTCCTTACAGGGTACACAACGAGGGATTTGTGGTGTAATGTCGGAAGGCCCTTACAGGTTTCACAGCGAAGGGTGTGTGGTGTAGTGTCGGAAGGTCCTTACAGGGTACACAACGAGGGGTTTGTGGTGTAGTGTCGGAAGGTCCTTACAGGCTACACAGCGAGGGGTTTGTGGTGTAGTGTCGGAAGGTCCTTACAGGCTACACAGCGAGGGGTTTGTGGTGTAGTGTCGGAAGGTCCTTACAGGCTACACAGCGAGGGGTTTGTGGTGTAGTGTCGGAAGGTCCTTACAGGCTACACAGCGAGGGGTTTGTGGTGTAGTTTCGGAAGGTCCTTACAGGCTACACAGCGAGGGGTTTGTGGTGTAGTGTCGGAAGGCCCTTACAGGGTACACAGCGAGGGGTTTGTGGTGTAGTGTCGGAAGGTCCTTACAGGCTACACAGCGAGGGGATTGTGGTGCAGTGTCGGAAGTCCCGTACAGGCTGCACAGCGAGGGGATTGTGGTGTAGTGTCGGAAGGTCCTTACAGGCTACACAGCGAGGTGTCTGTGGTGTAGTGTCGGAAGGTCCTTACAGGCTACACAGCGAGGGGATTGTGGTGCAGTGTCGGAAGGTCCTTACAGGCTACACAACTAGGGGTTTGTGGTGTAGTGTCGGAAGGCCCTTACAGGCTACACAGCGAGGGGTTTGTGGTGTAGTGTCGGAAGGTCCTTACAGGCTACACAGCGAGGGGTTTGTGGTGTAGTGTCGGAAGGTCCTTACAGGCTACACAGCGAGGGGATTGTGGTGCAATGTCGGAAGGTCCTTACAGGCTACACAGCGAGGGGTTTGTGGTGTAGTGTCGGAAGGCCCTTACAGGCTACACAGCGAGGGGTTTGTGGTGTAATGTCGGAAGGTCCTTACAGGGTACACAACGAGGTGTCTGTGGTGTAGTGTCGGAAGGTCCTTACAGGCTACACAGCGAGGGGTTTGTGGTGTAGTGTCGGAAGGTCCTTACAGGCTACACAGCGAGGGGTTTGTGGTGTAGTGTCGGAAGGTCCTTACAGGCTACACAGCGAGGGGATTGTGGTGCAGTGTCGGAAGGTCCTTACAGGCTACACAGCGAGGGGTTTGTGGTGTAGTGTCGGAAGGCCCTTACAGGCTACACAGCGAGGGGTTTGTGGTGTAATGTCGGAAGGTCCTTACAGGGTACACAACGAGGTGTCTGTGGTGTAGTGGCGGAAGGCCCTTACAGGCTACACAGCGAGGGGTTTGTGGTGTAATGTCGGAAGGTCCTTACAGGGTACACAACGAGGTGTCTGTGGTGTAGTGTCGGAAGGTCCTTACAGACTACACAGTGAGGGGATTGTGGTGCAGTGTCGGAAGGCCCGTACAGGCTACACAGCGAGGGGTTTGTGGTGTGTCGATATTCGGGGGGGGGGGGGGGTAGGATCTATATTCGCCCAACCAATGCTATTGGAAATGCATATTGGAGTCGAGAGGAAAGCAATGTCGAAAGTCTTTAGATATATAATTATATACACAGAACGAGACACGCGATTGAATGGGTTAATCGATATGGCACGAATGTCAGCGTGGAAGGATAGAACGAGAGGCCGCAGGCCTCGAGTTTTATCCTTCCGCGTTGGTACAAGTGCCATATCGATTAAACCATTCACACGCGTGTGTCGTACTGTGTTTATTACACGCCTTGACGTCTATAAAACAATTATTAGAAGGACACTCGGCAATTCATCTGATAGCTATTAACACAGACAACACATTTTATCGCCAACCAAAATTTGCGAGGGGAACCCGTGTTAATATTTCGTCTCCTGCGTTGCAATGTGTTCTATGTGCCTACTGGAATATAGCTCACATTGGAACTCAGGGGACGATTGTCCGCTATCACTAGCGATTCAGATTGTAATTGTATTGCGCGATTTGTAGAAAATTCCAGTAAAATATCACTCTATTTAAAAATAGTCCGTCAACGATTTCCGTTCCGCGCATATTTTTTTTAATTTCCGCGCGTTTTAGTGTTGCTGTAGATGGAGATTACACAGAACAGGCGTGTAATAAAATATCTTATGATTAATTTTCCGTCTACACAATCAAGATATGCCTTGTTATCCCCGCATTTGAAAAATTGCGGGGTTATATTGGTTGTCTCCGTCCGTCCGTCCGTCCGTCCGTCCGTCCGTGTCCGTCCGTCCGTCCGTCCGTCCGTCCGTCCGTACGTACGTACGTACGTCCGGGAATGGTTTCCGGCGAAAAACTCCTAGGGGTTTCAATTCAAAACATTGAAAGTGTGTTCATTGTTCATGTTCATTCATAGAGTCTGTAGATGTGCATAAAGGTTTTGGATTTTTGATTCGGCCCTCGGGGGCGTAAGGGGCACCACTTTTGTCGTTAGAGGAATGGTTTCCGGCGAAAAACTCCTGGGGGTTTCAATTCGAAACATTGAAAGTGTGTTCATGTTCATTCATAGGGTCTGTAGATGTGCATAAATGTTTTTGATTTTTGATTCGACCCCGAGGGGCGCAAGGGGCACCATTTTTGTCGTTATAGGAATGGTTTCCGGCGAAAAACTGCTAGGAGTTTCAATTCGAAACACTGAAAGTGTGTTCATGTTCATTAGTAGGGTCTGAGGTTGTGCATAAAGGTTTTGGATTTTTGATTCGGCCCCGAGGGGCGCAAGGGGCACCATTTTTGTCGTTAGAAGAATGGTTTCCGGGGAAAAACTCCTAGGGGTTTCAATTCGAAACATTAAAAGTGTGTTCATGTTAATCAATAGCGTCTGTAGATGTGCATAAAGGTTTTGGATTTTTGATTCGGACCTAAGGGGTGCAAGGGGCACCATTTTTGTCATTAGAGGAATGGTTTCCGGAGAAAAACTCCTAGGGGTTTCAATTCGAAACACTGAAAGTGTGTTCATGTTAATCAATAGGGTCTGTAGATCTGCATGGAGGTTTTGGATTTTTGATTCGGCTTCAAGGGGCGCAGGGGGCACCATTTTTGTCGTTAGAAGAATGGTTTCCAGTGAAAAACTCCTAGGGTTTTCAATTCGAAACACTAAAAGTGTGTTCCTGTTAATCAATAGGGTTTGTAGATGTGCATAAAAGTTTTGGATTTTTGATTTGGCCCTGAGGGGTGCAAGGGGCATCATTTTTGTCGTCAGAGGAATGGTTTCCGGAGAAAAACTCCTAGGGGTATCAATTCGAAACACTAAAAGTGTGTTCATGTTAATTAATAGCGTCTGTAGATTTGCATAAAGGTTTGGGATTTTTGATTCGGACCTGAGGGGTGCAAGGGGCACCATTTTTGTCATTAGAGGAATGGTTTCCGGAGAAAAACTCCTAGGGGTTTCAATTCGAAACACTGAAAGTGTGTTCATGTTCATTGATAGGGTCTGTAGATGTGCATAAAGGTTTTGGATTTTTGATTCGGCCCCAAGGGGCGCAGGGGGCACCATTTTTGTCGTTAGAGGAATGGTTTCCAGAGAATAACTCCTAGGGGTTTCAATTCGAAACATTGAAAGTGAGTTCATGTTCATTCATAGTGTCTCTAGACGTGCATAAAGGTTTTGGATTTTTGATTCGGTTCGTAAGGGGCCCCACTTTTGTCGTTAGAGGAATGGTTTCCGGCGAAAAACTCCTAGGGGGTTTCAGTTCGAAACACTGAAAGTGTGTTCATGTTGATCAATGGGGTCTGCAGATGTGCTTAAAGGTTTTGGATTTTTGAGTCGGCCCTGGGGGTGCGTAACGGGCACCACGTTTGTCGTTAGAGGAATTGTTTCCGGTGAAAAACTCCTAGGGGTTTGAATTCGAAAAACTGAAAGTATGTTCATGTTCATTGATAGGGTCTGTAGATGTTCATAAAGGTTTTGGATTTTTTATTCGGCGCCAGGGGGCGCAAGGGCCACCACTTTTGTCGTTAGAGGAATGGTTTCCAGTGAAAAATTCCTAGGAGTTTCAATTCGAAACACTAAATGTGTGTTCATGTTAATCAATAGGGTCTGCAGATGTGCATAAAGGTTTTAGATTTTTGATTTGGCCCCGAAGTGTGCAAGGGGCACCATTTTTGTCGTTAGAGGAATGGTTTCCGGAGAAAAACTCCTAGGGGTTTCAATTCGAAAAAATGAAAATGTGTTCATGATAATCAATAGGGTCTGTAGATGTGCATGGAGGTTTTGGATTTTTGATTCGGCCCTCGGGGGCGTAAGGGGCACCACTTTTGTCGTTAGAGTAATGGTTTCCTTCGAAAAACTCCATGTTCATTAATAGGGTCTGTAGATATGCATAAAGGGTTTGGATTTTTGATTCGGCCCCGTGGGGCGCAAGAGGCACCATTTTTGTTGTTACAGGAATGGTTTCCGGAGAAAAACTCCTAAGGCGTTCAATTTAAAATACTGAAAGTGTGTTCATGTTCATCAATAGGGTATGTAGATGTGCATAAAGGTTTTGGATTTTTGATTCGGCCCTCGGGGGCATAAGGGGCACCAAATAATTAGTAAAGATTAATATGAGTAATTTGATGGTGGTACTATTTTTTTTCTTTTCAGATTTTTCAAGTCTTTCAGTGGAGTGTTCTCAAGTGCAGAAACTGCTTTTGTCAATGAAAACAATCACTGTTGCTCCACAATATAAATATTTACAGGTTTTTAAAACAGTGTTTCTGTATCTGCTAAAATAAACATAAGGCCAAATAAAAAAAATTAATTGATTCTCATGCAATTTTTATTTCAAATCAGTGAGGGAGGGAGGATTTTATTTTTAATTTTTTTTTATTTTTTTTTTGTCCAAAAAGGTTTGAGTATACTCAGTAAATCTTTTTGCTGTTTTTCCACTTGAAAAAGAGAAAAGGTTGTAGTTTAGTGTAATTATAGAATACCTTTTATAACTAACTGCCGTAACAACAGCTGAAAGGATTTGTATTTTATTGTTCTTTTTAATGGTATAGATCTGTCAAGCATCATGATCCATTAGAATAGGCCCTACTAACCAATGCTTGGGGTAGGAGTCCTTTAAAATGGGAAACATGGCTCTAAATGATTGGTTAAACTTTAGTTTTTTTATATTTTTGCGGCCATTATTAACCATTGTGCAGAAATATATGACCTTAAACACCAGCAAGTAAATAAATAATTGAATCATGATCCAGTATATCAGAATTTTCTTTGTTACAGTTTATGGGAGAGTGCCCCTGGGCACTCTCCCATAAACTGCAACAAGAAAAACCAATTTACTGCTAACACAGCTAAATAATTATATGTCGAGAAATGTGAAAAAATGACCATTCCAAGTTTTCACAAATTCTTTAAAAAACATGACATAATAAAAATGTCTAATGAGGAGGTTCAAATCGAACGAGGGAGGGCCTGACAATCAAAACATTATTTTTGTTTAGCCTAAAAGAGGGAAGTGGGCAATATTATTATATATGTATATCTTCCGGCCTTGTGTAATTTTGTCAGACTGTTCTTCTCATCATAAATATCAAATCATTGTATAAAATGAAACATTTAGCTGGCGTAGCACAAATATTATTAACCATTCAGTCCAAAAGTTTGTTGCCATTGACTTCAATTGCAACAGTAATTGTTGTCACCTTCTGATAATAATTTACTTGTTTGTAGTATTTTATATAAAATGTGTAATCAAATATTAACATTTGATTATTTTCTTACAAAGTTTGTATCTGTGGGATTACGTATAAGTGTGGTCTGCATAATCTTTTCAATTCTGTGTCAACAATTTACCAATAATCACAAATGCGAATGCGGGGATATACTATAGTGTGCTTTGCACACAAATGACACCCCTCTAGTTGATTTAGTTGGACTATTTTATCTGTACGGATTTTAGCCATCACAGTCGGAAAAAATCAGATTTCACCATCGCCTCATCTCGCAACGCCCCTTCCCTCAATATGCCGCCTGAGTCACGAACATAAAATTGTGCTATCATCCATATTCAATCTTTGTTTGATTCGAAACTTCCGGGTTCATATTCAATTCGTTTCGAGTGGAAATGATACATTCGTATTCGAGACTCGGATACATATTTTGTACATCCACATAATGGTAATAATCATTTTATATTACAAGGGGATAAGTCAAGAATGTAGACGAATATATAATGAACTATTTATTCGTACGGATGAACAAAAAGAAACAAAATGGAACTGACGCGAAAGGAACGTGCTTGTATCCGACCCCCTGATACAAACATCTGTATCGGGGGGGGGGGGGGGGGGGGGGGGGATTTGTCGGATACACGACAGTTGCGGAGTTAATACAGACAAAATACATGTTGATTGTAAGATAAAATTTGTTTTCGTTACTCTTTATAGAACATAACAGGCTTTTCGACTGGTTTCCGAGGGACCTTGTACTTTTCTATATACGAAAAGTGAAAGAACAGAAAAAAAACACTTCTCAAAAGTATAATCATTAATTTGTGGAACCAAATAGCCTTTGTACTTTTGTATTTGAAGCACTGGAAGCATTCAATATAGAACAACACGCAGTTTTATTGTTAAAAACACAGTCCTTTTCGAAATCTTATTCGATGATTGCAAACGGACAAGGTAGCCGCATACAGTTTCAACCGAAACGACAGGCATATTTATGTGTCCGAAAATGAAATCTGAAATTAAAATGCTAGTTAACCCTTTACCCAACGGAGACGATATCAACATTTATTATTTTAAATATATTTTTTTCAATTTTTTCAAAATATTTCAACAAAACCATATCATGTGACCACCTCGTTGGAACGAGCTCGACGAGCTCGTTCCAACGAGGGGTCACATGATATGGTTTTGTTGACATTTTTTGAAAAATAATATGTTTTCAACTGCTGAATTTGCATTTTACGCGGGTGGATGCTTGAGATTTGTTGGGTAAAGGATTACCCTTTTTCTAAGCACACACAATATCACAGTTTAGTATTTTAATTATTTTTTGTAAACAATTTTCCAAAACTTCCAACCTCATTGGAACGAGCACCCCCAGCCCGTTCCACCGAGAGGACAAATGGTATAGTCTTGTTGAATTTTTGAAGAAAAGAATGTTTTTTTTCAACTGCTCATTTATAAATTACGTGGGAAGATGCGGCCGATGTGAGATTATTATTATCCCTAATGGTGTGGATGTGAGATGGGGAAATCACACCCGAGGGCAAGATATTTGGGCAAGACACGAGGCTTGCCGAGTGTCTGGAACAAATATCTCGTCCGAGGGTGAGATTTCTCCATCTCACACCCGCTGCCATCAGGGAATTTTTTTTCTGCCCCCACCAAAACAGTCTGACGTCATCAAAAGTAATTCAGGGGCACGTACAGCTGTATCGAACAATTTTGTTGTCCATTTCTGAAAAAAAAATGATTTTCTTATCGAAAGAGCGCACAAAAGTTCTGTATATACCACTGGTATATACCAAAAGATTAATTCCGAATGTCGGCGAGAAAGGGGTTAAAGATTTGTAGCGAAATGAACATTGACAAATTCCGATTACTTCATATTATGAATTCTGCAATGTATTCTCATAACGTTTTGACGGGAATTTCGTGCAACTCTCTCCACTCATAATGACGTTCATCCCAAAATTCATAAAAAAAGAGTCAATTGTCCATTGTTTTTGCGGTCTGTGTTTTTATTTCTATTTTATTGGACAAACGTTCGTCTGCTAATATTTCCGAAACGTAACACCATGTTGTTTGTTTACTGAAGAACGTGTGATAATTGAATAGTCCTGCGCTCATTAAATATGCTAATTAGCCAATATGCAATATAGGTTGGTCACGTGGGTTTGCTGAGATAGCTGTCACGTGGGTGGGGTGAGGCAGATATATCTCTCCTAGCTGTCTCACACGACTTTATATATGTCTCAGTAACTTAGTGGTGGGAGAAAAATCTATTATCGTCATTATGTTTATGTACAAAATGTTGTATCAGAGCCTCGCTCTTATTTCTAATGTCATATCTCGACTCGTCGAGATATTGCCTTAGAAACAAAAACTCGACTCTGATACAACATTTTGTACATCTACATAATCGTGATAATATATATTTATTTGTCGATTGGTACGAGCTATGGAGTGAAATACACGTCTGAGTGTTTGCTCTCGTCTCGAAAGCCGATTCTCGGTGATAAAACTGTATCTCCTTCGTTTTTGAACTAAGGAAAAGAGATGTTTTTGCAAAGTGAGGAGAAACTACCTTCTTTCAAGATTCTATTCTAAGTTTCCGATTTTCGACTGGAGAATGCGGAGATAGTGCACAACTTATTAGGTGTTGTGAGTTCTACTCACTGGCACTCAGTTGTATTGAATCAGTATTGTGACAGTATTTTGATATAACGCTCATTTAAGTTACGTCGAAAAGGCTAGTAATAACTGTGCTACTAAGACGTTTACTAACCACAGGAAGAAGTCTCGAGTCAATACATTACAGACGGATAATTCCATGGATTCTTCTCTCCGTGAGATGGAAGTTAGACTGAACGAAATATCGGAAACACGAAGTATAGTTCCCACTGCAGACCAAATCCATAACATCGTAAATGCTGCTATAAAACAGAATTGCATGAACATTTCTTTGAAAGAATTGCCACGGTGGAAGCAAAACTAGAAGGAGTTCAATTCGAAAACAGTCAATCAATGGAGGAGCTTACTACAGTTACAGTAAAAACTAGAAGTCCTGTCACGAACTGAGTGCTTATTTAGGCATAATTACGCACAGGAATTGCGCGCAATTGCCACATCGAATGGCATCCAAAGCACGGCAGGTTCTCCTGGTTACTCATAGCAAACATATGCAATGTTTCCGTTAATCGACCTCCGGAGATCCACTGGCTGAAACATTGATTGTGTACAGGCTATATGTACGGAATTTGATAGCCTCACTATGGCCATAACGCATAGACTAACGCGCAGATCGACGTGTTATTTGTGCGCATTTCATGACAGGACTTCTAGTTTTAACTGTAAGATGGAAAATAAGGTTCTGAAATCGAAAAGAAAAGCACTGACATGTTAAAACTCGCTGATACGCTTGAGCAATATTCAATGGAAAAAACAACATTAAAATAAATGGAGTGTGAGAAGAGGCCAATACAAATCTGACCGATTTCTTTTTTTTGGAAATTGGTAAACACAATGAATATTGGAACCCTAGTTCAACACGATATCTTGGAAATTCACAGAATTCCAACAATTCGCAAGGATATGCCTCAACCTGTCATAGTAAAATTAACACAGATTGAAACTCGAAACAGAATCATTAAGAATGTGTAAGCATTGGAGCGTAAAAGAAATGGTGAAGTGCAATCCCCTGGCTTCACAGGCGATATTACCTCTTCAACTCTTAGAAGCAGGGGAATCAGAATGAATGTATTGAACATGACATACCGCGAAAAACGTACAGTACAGCAGGTGCTTCTAGTCAAGCGTCGTCAGCCTATTCAGACAGACGACACTTGACTAGAAGCACCTGCTCAGTGTTTAATTCTTCCCACAGCCCAAAGATAGATGAACCGTCACAGCCAGATTACCTGCTGTATTACATCACAGTCAAGAAACCTCGACTCCCGGCTTCGAAGAGTTAAACGCGGGCTTAATGAGCAGGTTTATAGACACGATTATATATCATACGATTTCATATGGGCCAAGTTGAAGAATAGCGACAAGAAAGTAAAATTTGATATTTTGACAATATAGATGAGGAACTTTCTCAACACTAAATCCTGTTTGAGTGCCTTAAAAGACTTTATTTATATGTTTTGTATGTTTTGAATATATCGCTCTGCAAGGTCTCAGGGAACCAATGAATTTCTGTGGGAGTCCGAGGTTGCCATTTGGGTAACTTTTTCGTGACGTTTTCGCACAGATAGAGATGGCCATTGCTGTGGTGTGATGTCTCTTCGCTCACAGGACGCTCAAATAACTGCTCTGTGTTCTAGATATTGATGTTTCGATCAATAGGAACTTAAAGATTCTTGAAAAACTAAACTGATATCACGATATTAACACAGTTAATGTTAGAATTAAGTACGTTTTAATTATAGAAATGTAGCTGTTCTGAGTCGTCACTGGTTATATTTAAATGATTCTATGCCCAACGCTGATAGCAGACGACACTTGCAAAAATTATAAAATACTAAAACTTTTCTCGTCTCAAAGGCATAGATTATGGCCCTGCATTGGAGCGAGCTCAATGAGCTTATTCCGGTGAGTGGTCCTGGCTTATGATTTTGGGCCGAGAAAGGAGAAAAAAAAATTAAAATGTGGAGGGAGGGGATCATAGACTCTGTTTTTTTTTTCTTTTTTTTTGGGGGGGGGGGGGGGGTGGAGGAGAGTAGGAAAATAATTAATGTGAATAAGTGTGAATGGCTATTTCTGGGAATTGCGCTACCGTAACAGCTTTCAGCGGGATGGGAGGCTTTTATCATTGAAGCAACTTGTTACCCTTTGCCCAACTCGAACAACACTTTTTTGTAAATCTTGCGCACATATTGCTACTGAGGTGGTGTTGTGCCTCTTCGCTCCCAGGATTCCTCTTTGTTGTGTTGTGTCGTCATTAGCAATATCTAGTTGACACTAAGCCCAGTGCAGATACCAGTCGACACTTGTAAAAAAAAATCTTGAAAAAAGAAAAGTTTATTTTTATGTCTCGAAGTATAACTTGTGGCCCTGCATTGGAGCGATCTTAATGAGCTCGTTCCGGTGAGGTGTCACATGAAACTATGCATTTGGGACGAGAAATGAAAACATAGCAAATTGTAAAGGAGGGATGTCATAGACTGTTTTTTGGAGGGGAGGGAGGGGGGGGGGGGGGGCAAGAGTAGAAAAATTGTGAATGACAATTTCTAGGAATGGTTATTAATCCTTTTATTCCGTAAGACTGTTTTCGGTAAGGTATTATTATATACATTGTACGTCGTAACTTCAGTGAAATTGTGGGGTGTTTTTAACGTGTAGCCTTGTGGGTAAACATTAATTAGTCTACCCTTTTCTATTTTTGTGAGCTCTTCCAATTAATGCCACTGGATTCACAAGGAATATACCATTAGTGTTCAAAGGACCAATCTGAAGGTAGTTTTGGTAAAAGCGTAAATATCGACGAAGATGGGCCTGGCGGTATTTTGTCGGAAAGTTGAAGTTCTCCCATAGTTTTTTCTTTTCATTTTTTTTCTTTTGTTTGAATCTCATTGTGGCGCACTTACACTGTCAAAGACTGGCAAATTGAAGTCAAATAGACGTGACATATCCGTGCATCACCTATTTTAAGTCATGTAACTAAAACGACTAGAAGTTTGCACTTGCTAAAAAACTCGACTACTGGAATTAAAAATGTTCATCTTTTTCGTAACCGGAAATCAAACGAGCTCGACGAACCTTTTCCTGTGTGGTTGTCAGCTATGTTTTAGAGGAAAAATTAAAACACTTATGAAAACTGTGTGTCGCCTCTTGTGACTTGTGCTAGTCGATATTACGTTTACGTCACGCAACGGGATATAACATAACAACTCTGGTCATCCTATATTACCCACTGCGGGCAGTAAAACTCTCCGCGGGCGTCAGTATCACCTGCATCAGGTTTTAGTTTTCTAGTTTTATTGGTTATAAATCGGCAATTATGGACCAATGTGTCCTTGATAATAATCAAAATGCGAGTTTCGAAAGGAAGCAACCAGAATCCGAAACTTGTTAGCCGAAAAAAAAACCTTTCTTTATATCGCAGAAAATTATAAAGTAGTCCCGGAAGCGGGCATGCAGTAAACCACACACCGGGCTGCGTATTGCCCGTTACGGTTTTTACAAAAACAGCGGGGACTGTCACAATAAATGGAAAGTATGTTGTCACTTAAATACGGCACATTGTGTTATGAAGTGAGATTTCGGTTCCTAAAATGTCTTTTTCAATGGGGCGCTGTCCATTTGTCTAAATCCATAACACACTGCTACAGTTCGTAACGAAAACACAAAGCATAGTTACAGAATGCCTATAATCGCCATCTATTTAATTTTGTAACTAAAATGGAACTTTCTTCATCACCTATTGAAATGCTCCAGATGCTGAATTTATCGGTTAATAATGTTAACTCGGAATGTTTTCATAGAAAATCGTATTAAGCACAAAATCCCATGTACAACAAACTCTCCTATAGTCAAAATGCTGACCCGCACCGGGTTTTACTTGGTATTTGACCGATACAGGTTTTACAGGATGATCAGCGTGATCATGCATTTCATCAATAACTGACTGATGTTGTATGTAGACAATTTTCAAATCAAATATTCTATGGTGTGGATGGAATGATCTTTAAACATAATTTTAATATACTTTATAAAATAAAAGATCTGAATGGAATGCTTACCGTTATGTTAGATAATGGGTTAACCTGGAATGGAAGGAAGTCATTCATTAATTCTTATTATTGTTAATGCTTTTTAGAGAAAAAGTTGGAAAGATAAGTATTTTTAAGAAAATATCATACTACTAGCAAGAGAGTCTTAGCTGAGCAAGATTGTGTTCGTTACTAATTCTTATGTTACGATTTATTGGAGAGTACTCGCTGACACTATCCAATAAAGTAGAACTGGATAATACACTGTACGTTTTTTTTTATTCTGCTCAGTTCACGCTTACTGTAAAGTGGTCCCAGCTATTCTCATTTGAGCCATGGCAGTGGCTACTGGCACACGGGTAATTAAAGTGGAACCTGGGACAAGGAAAATTCACCCAGAAACCAGCATTCGCCGCGTGGCATGCAGTAAATCTACACATCCCTAATTTCTGTCAGAAACGTTGTAGTCTCGACAACCACGCCTCCATTACGAGCGGGTCATCAACCAACGCTACTGTCATCTGAGACAGCGTTGCAAGGATCAATGCCACGGGCAGGTAGAAAAATAGAGAACACTACAAGTTCCGGCCTTAAAATGTGTCCTGATTCTCGTGAACGCGTAATGTTTCTCTCAGCGGGTGCCTTTCAATTCTTAAATAATTTAGAACTCAAGAGTACTGTCATACACCTGTGAGTGCAACCAGCCACGCATCATAGTAAAACCCAAACCTCATATTTATATATATTATACCTCACGTGACTTCCTTGCATTCTGATTGTCTGAAAGGTGATACCCTATTTCGTGTAATTGTCCAGCACAGAGCTGAAGGGTCTCTACATGCTGGCACTATATGTTTTCTATTTTTAGCACGGGCACTATATGCATTTTCTGGTTATAAAAACGTACAAAGCAACGATTTATGCAAAATGGTGGCAGAAAATCCCGGCCACCAATTAGACAATTCGATTTACGTAAAAAATATACACTTCGTTTTTTAGTGTCGTAAGAATAGCCGCAAAGTTTTCCGAGGTGATAACGTTCCGATAAATATAGATTATTACCATTATGTGGATGTACAAAATATGAGTCGTGATCTACCCTTAGAACCCGGAGTGAGACATTGGCAGAGGCGAATAGTATCATTGTGTCGAACAATTATCGATATCCACACATTATACTCATTTCTCCTTTATTGTTAAAAATAAAAACATCATTACATGTTTACAATTTGGATTGTAGATAATTTGGTTAATTTACATTTTCGGGTTGTTCGATATAATATAAGGACTTGTGCATGGCTTGTCGTTGACTACGCCCATATAGTGCCCAGTGAGGTGGTGTAGTTCTCTCCGGTTCGCGTCGGGGACTACACCACCTCACTGGGCATTATATGAGCGTAGTCAACTCTAAGTCATGCACCATTCCTTAAATAGTACTGTCGCTGTGGACAGGTCGTAATCCACGCATTGGCAGTTATGTCCTGGCATGCGTTTACCAGGTAATAAAAATCATCATCAGCAAAATTTTAATTTCTCAAGAGGGCGTACACTGAATCTATTGGCGAGGTTCTGAATGTCCCCTAGCTAACTCTGAATGTCCCCTAGCTAACTATTACGGTCACGATTAGCCATTGTGCAAAAGTATGTGACCTTAAACACCAATAAATAAATAGTGGCACTATTATGCACTTCATCAAATGGTTTGAGGTATTGTTTTCTGCAAAACCGTAAACCACACCAAACTAATCAAGTTTTGATCTCATAAGCGATCTATACAGCTGGAGAACAATTTTGATAGACAACCCATCCAATGCTATCAACTATCTTTGGAAGATGAAGAGCCCTTTCAATTTAATCTTTAATTATATGGGATGTGAATTCCAGTTTATGGTCAAACAATAGACCTAGAAATTCCACCTTACCCTCTTTTATGGTGCTTCCATATATTTGCAACTCTAGATCAAGGTGATGTTTACTGAACAAAATTTGTTTTGGGCTTGCTAGAACTGAAACCTTGTCCGTTGCTTATTTCTTTTGCTCTTGATGACATTCACCTTGCTTGCTACTATAGCAAATTAAAAGTCATCGACATACAATGAACAACCTGCCGTATTCTCAACTTCTTCGAGGATGTATTTGGTAAGGGGTAAGGTGCAATGGGGTAAGGTGTAAGGGGTTAAGGTGTAAGGTGCAAGGGGAAAGGGTTAAGGTGTAAGGGGTTAAGGGGTAATGTGCAATGGGGTAATGGGTAAGGGGTTAAGGTGTAAGGGTTAAGGGTTAAGTTGCAAGGGGGTTAAGGTGTAAGGGGTAAAGTGCAAGGGGGTAGGATGCAAGGGTTGGGGTGCAAGGTTAGGGTGTAATGGCTAAGGTGTAAGGGGGTCAAGGTGTAGTGGGGTTAAGGTGTAAGGGGTTCAGTTCTAAAGGGTTAAAGGGAAAGGTGCAAGTGTTAGGGTACAAGGGTTAGGGTGTAAGGGCTAAGGTGTAAGGGGGTCGAGGTGTAGTGGGGTTAAGGTTTAAGGGGTTAAGGTGTAAGGTGAAAGGGATAAGAGGTAAGGGGTTAAAGTTTTAGTGGCTAAGGTCTAAGGGTCAGAGGTTTTTGTACACAGGATAAGGACTGGGGTCTAAGGAGTGAAAGATGTAATGTCAAACATCCAGTGAGAGGTACAGCATCAATTGTCTGAAAATGGCAGTTTCATTGTTATTTTCCTTCCTTTCCCCCGCCATTTCCATCAGTGTTTCCTTTGTTGTGCAAGAAAAAAGGTAGTGTATTCTATATTTTTTTAAAAAGCATGGAGGAACCTCAGGAAGGTATGATAGTTTAATCATTTTATAGCCATTTACCCATGCCTCTACCAACTCCCTTTTTCTAGATTTGAAATTGTAGTGAGGGAGGGGGTAGTCCCTGCTTTGGTGCTTTTTCTAGGAGCAAACCTGAGGGATCTAATATTTAATCAGTTAGCCTGTGTGTGTCTTCGGCAATATATTTGTTTACATGACAACTTGGGAAAAACACTTGTCTCACTGGACAGACGTTGTGCAGACTAATTGGTGGTCACACATAATTCCCTTTGCAGCAAATTAATGTGACTTCCACGCACCAGGGTGCTCACTGGATGCTTGGAACGTGTGAACATTATTGGTAAGCTACCACCCTTATCTGCAATAGCAAGAACTTGGAAGTAAATCTTTTTGCTGTTTTTCCACTTGAAAAAGAGAAAAGGTTGTAGTTTAGTGTAATTATAGAATACCTTTTATAACTAACTGCTGTAACAACAGCTGAAAGGATTTGTATTTTATTGTTCTTTTTAATGGTATAGATCTGTCAAGCATCATGATCCATTAGAATAGGCCCTACTAACCAATGCTTGGGGTAGGAGTCCTTTAAAATGGGAAACATGGCTCTAAATGATTGGTTAAACTTTAGTTTTTTATATTTTTGCGGCCATTATTAACCATTGTGCAGAAATATATGACCTTAAACACCAGCAAGTAAATAAATAATTAAATCATGATCCAGTATATCAGAATTTTCTTTGTTACAGTTTATGGGAGAGTGCCCCTGGGCACTCTCCCATAAACTGCAACAAGAAAAACCAATTTACTGCTAACACAGCTAAATAATTATATGTCGAGAAATGTGAAAAAATGACCATTCCAAGTTTTCACAAATTCTTTAAAAAACATGACATAATAAAAATGTCTAATGAGGAGGTTCAAATCGAACGAGGGAGGGCCTGAGAATCAAAACATTATTTTTATTTAGCCTAAAAGAGGGAAGTGGGCAATATTATTATATATGTATATCTTCCGGCCTTGTGTAATTTTGTCAGACTGTTCTTCTCATCATAAATATCAAATCATTGTATAAAATGAAACATTTAGCTGGCGTAGCACAAATATTATTAACCATTCAGTCCAAAAGTTTGTTGCCATTGACTTCAATTGCAACAGTAATTGTTGTCACATTCTGACAATAATTTACTTGTTTGTAGTATTTTATATAAAATGTGTAATCAAATATTAACATTTTATTATTTTCTTACAAAGTTTGTATCTGTGGGAATTACGTATAAGTGTGGTCTGCATAATCTTTTCAATTCTGTGTCAACAATTTACCAATAATCACAAATGCGAATGCGGGGATATACTATAGTGTGCTTTGCACACAAATGACACCCCTCTAGTTGATTTAGTTGGACTATTTTATCTGTACGGATTTTAGCCATCACAGTCGGAAAAAATCAGATTTCACAATCGCCTCATCTCGCAACGCCCCTTCCCTCAATATGCCGCCTGAGTCACGAACATAAAATTGTGCTATCATCCATATTCAATCTTTGTTTGATTCGAAACTTCCGGGTTCATATTCAATTCGTTTCGAGTGGAAATGATACATTCGTATTCGAGACTCGGATACATATTTTGTACATCCACATAATGGTAATAATCATTTTATATTACAAGGGGATAAGTCAAGAATGTAGACGAATATATAATGAAATATTTATTCGTACGGATGAACAAAAAGAAACAAAATGGAACTGACGCGAAAGGAACGTGCTTGTATCCGACCCCCTGATACAAACATCTGTATCGGGGGGGGGGGGGGGATTTGTCGGATACACGACAGTTGCGGAGTTAATACAGACAAAATACATGTTGATTGTAAGATAAAATTTGTTTTCGTTACTTTTTATAGAACATAACAGGCTTTTCGACTGGTTTCCGAGGGACCTTGTACTTTTCTATATACGAAAAGTGAAAGAACAGAAAAAAAACACTTCTCAAAAGTATAATCATTAATTTGTGGAACCAAATAGCCTTTGTACTTTTGTATTTGAAGCACTGGAAGCATTCAATATAGAACAACACGCAGTTTTATTGTTAAAAACACAGTCCTTTTCGAAATCTTATTCGATGATTGCAAACGGACAAGGTAGCCGCATACAGTTTCAACCGAAACGACAGGCATATTTATGTGTCCGAAAATGAAATCTGAAATTAAAATGCTAGTTAACCCTTTACCCAACGGAGACGATATCAACATTTATTATTTTAAATATATTTTTTTCAATTTTTTCAAAATATTTCAACAAAACCATATCATGTGACCACCTCGTTGGAACGAGCTCGACGAGCTCGTTCCAACGAGGGGTCACATGATATGGTTTTGTTGACATTTTTTGAAAAATAATATGTTTTCAACTGCTGAATTTGCATTTTACGCGGGTGGATGCTTGAGATTTGTTGGGTAAAGGATTAACCTTTTTCTAAGCACACACAATATCACAGTTTAGTATTTTAATTATTTTTTGTAAACAATTTTCCAAAACTTCCAACCTCATTGGAACGAGCACCCCCAGCCCGTTCCACCGAGAGGACAAATGGTATAGTCTTGTTGAATTTTTGAAGAAAAGAATGTTTTTTTTCAACTGCTCATTTATAAATTACGTGGGAAGATGCGGCCGATGTGAGATTATTATTATCCCTAATGGTGTGGATGTGAGATGGGGAAATCACACCCGAGGGCAAGATATTTGGGCAAGACACGAGGCTTGCCGAGTGTCTGGAACAAATATCTCGTCCCGAGGGTGAGATTTCTCCATCTCACACCCGCTGCCATCAGGGAATTTTTTTTCTGCCCCCACCAAAACAGTCTGACGTCATCAAAAGTAATTCAGGGGCACGTACAGCTGTATCGAACAATTTTGTTGTCCATTTCTGAAAAAAAATGATTTTCTTATCGAAAGAGCGCACAAAAGTTCTGTATATACCACTGGTATATACCAAAAGATTAATTCCGAATGTCGGCGAGAAAGGGGTTAAAGATTTGTAGCGAAATGAACATTGACAAATTCCGATTACTTCATATTATGAATTCTGCAATGTATTCTCATAACGTTTTGACGGGAATTTCGTGCAACTCTCTCCACTCATAATGACGTTCATCCCAAAATTCATAAAAAAGAGTCAATTGTCCATTGTTTTTGCGGTCTGTGTTTTTATTTCTATTTTATTGGACAAACGTTCGTCTGCTAATATTTCCGAAACGTAACACCATGTTGTTTGTTTACTGAAGAACGTGTGATAATTGAATAGTCCTGCGCTCATTAAATATGCTAATTAGCCAATATGCAATATAGGTTGGTCACGTGGGTTTGCTGAGATAGCTGTCACGTGGGTGGGGTGAGGCAGGTATATCTCTCCTAGCTGTCTCACACGACTTTATATATGTCTCAGTAACTTAGTGGTGGGAGAAAAATCTATTATCGTCATTATGTTTATGTACAAAATGTTGTATCAGAGCCTCGCTCTTATTTCTAATGTCATATCTCGACTCGTCGAGATATTGCCTTAGAAACAAAAACTCGACTCTGATACAACATTTTGTACATCTACATAATCGTGATAATATATATTTATTTGTCGATTGGTACGAGCTATGGAGTGAAATACACGTCTGAGTGTTTGCTCTCGTCTCGAAAGCCGATTCTCGGTGATAAAACTGTATCTCCTTCGTTTTTGAACTAAGGAAAAGAGATGTTTTTGCAAAGTGAGGAGAAACTACCTTCTTTGAAGATTATATTCTAAGTTTCCGATTTTCGACTGGAAAATGCGGAGATAGTGCACAACTTATTAGGTGTTGTGAGTTCTACTCACTGGCACTCAGTTGTATTGGATCAGTATTGTGACAGTATTTTGATATAACGTTCATTTAAGTTACCTCGAAAAGGCTAGTAATAACTGTGCTACTAAGACGTTTACTAACCACAGGAAGAAGTCTCGAGCCAATACATTACAGACGGATAATTCCATGGATTCTTCTCTCTGTGAGATGGAAGTTAGACTGAACGAAATATCGGAAACACGAAGTATAGTTCCCACTGCAGACCAAATCCATAACATCGTAAATGCTGCTATAAAACAGAATTGCATGAACATTTCTTTGAAAGAATTGCCACGGTGGAAGCAAAACTAGAAGGAGTTCAATTCGAAAACAGTCAATCAATGGAGAAGCTTACTACAGTTACAGTAAAAACTAGAAGTCCTGTCACGAACTGAGTGCTTATTTAGGCATAATTACGCACAGGAATTGCGAGCAATTGCCACATCGAATGGCATCCAAAGCATGGCAGGTTCTCCTGGTTACTCATAGCAAACATATGCAATGTTTCTGTTAATGGACCTCCGGGTTACCCGGAGATCCATTGGCTGAAACATTGATTGTACACAGGCTATATGTACGGAATTTGATAGCCTCACTATGGCCATAACGCATAGACTAAGGCGCAGATCGACGTGTTATTTGTGCGCATTTCATGACAGGACTTCTAGTTTTAACTGTAAGATGGAAAATAAGGTTCTGAAATCGAAAAGAAAAGCACTGACGTGTTAAAACTCGCTGATACGCTTGAGCAATATTCAATGGAAAAAACAACATTAAAATAAATGGAGTGTGAGAAGAGGCCAATAAAAATCTGACCGATTTCTTTTTTTTTTTGAAATTGGTAAACACAATGAATATTGGAACCCTAGTTCAACACGATATCTTGGAAATTCACAGAATTCCAACAATTCGCAAGGATATGCCTCAACCCGTCATAGTAAAATTAACACAGATTGAAACTCGAAACAGAACCATTAAGAATGTGTAAGCATTGGAGCGTAAAAGAAATGGTGAAGTGCAATACCCTGGCTTCACGGGCGATATTACCTCTTCAACTCTTAGAAGCAGGAGAATCAGAATGAATGTATTGAACATGACATACCGCGAAAAACGTACAGTACAGCAGGTGCTTCTAGTCAAGCGCCGTCAGCCTATTCAGACAGACGACACTTGACTAGAAGCACCTGCTCAGTGTTTAATTCTTCCCACAGCCCAAAGATAGATGAACCGTCACAGCCAGATTACCTGCTGCATTACACCACAGTCAAGAAACCTCGACTCACGGCTTCGAAGAGTTAAACGCGGGCTTAATGAGCAGGTTTATAGACACGATTATATATCATACGATTTCATATGGGCCAAGTTGAAGAATAGCGACAAGAAAGTAAAATTTGATATTTTGACAATATAGATGAGGAACTTTCTCAACACTAAATCCTGTTTGAGTGCCTTAAAAGACTATTTATATGTTTTGTATGTTTTGAATATATCGCTCTGCAAGGTCTCAGGGAATCAATGAATTTCTGTGGGAGTCCGAGGTTGCCATTTGGGTAACTTTTTCGTGACTTTTTCGCACAGATAGAGATGGCCATTGCTGTGGTGTGATGTCTCTTTGCTCACAGGACGCTCAAATAACTGCTCTGTGTTCCAGATATTGATGATCAATAGGAACTTAAAGATTCTTGAAAAACTAAAGTATCACGATATTAACACAGTTAATGTTAGAATTAAGTACGTTTTAATTATAGAAATGTAGCTGTTCTGAGTCGTCACTGGTAATATTTAAATGATTCTATGCCCAACGCTGATAGCAGACGACACTTGCAAAAATTATAAAATACTAAAACTGTTCTCGTCTCAAAGGCATAGATTATGGCCCTGCATTGGAGCGAGCTCAATGAGCTTATTCCGGTGAGTGGTCATGGCTTATGATTTTGGGCCGAGAAAGGAGAAACAAAAATTAAAATGTGGAGGGAGGGGATCATAGACTCTGTGTTTTTTTTTCTTTTTTTTTTTTTGGAGGGGGGGGGGGGGGTGGAGGAGAGTAGGAAAATAATTAATGTGAATAAGTGTGGATGACGATTTCTGGGAATTGCGCTACCGTAACACCTTTCAACGGGATGGGAGGCTTTTATCACTGAAGGAACTTGTTACCCTTTGCCCAACTCGAACAACACTTTTTTGTATCTTGCGCACATATTGCTACTGAGGTGGTGTTGTGCCTCTTCGCTCCCTGGATTCCTCTTTGTTGTGTTGTGTCGTCATTAGCAATATCTAGTTGACACTAAGCCCAGTGCAGATACCAGTCGACACTTGTAAAAAAAAATCTTGAAAAAAGAAAAGTTTCTTTTTATGTCTCGAAGTATAACTTGTGGCCCTGCATTGGAGCGATCTTAATGAGCTCGTTCCGGTGAGGTGTCACATGAAACTATGCATTTGGGACGAGAAATGAAAACATAGCAAATTGTAAAGGAGGGATGTCATAGACTGTTTTTTGGAGGGGAGGGGGGGGGGGGGGCAAGAGTAGAAAAATTGTGAATGACAATTTCTAGGAATGTTTATTAATCCTTTTATTCCGTAAGACTGTTTTCGGAAAGGTATTATTATATACATTGTACGTCGTAACTTCAGTGAAATTGTGGGGTGTTTTTAACGTGTAGCCTTGTGGGTAAACATTAATTAGTGTACCCTTTTCTATTTTTGTGAGCTCTTCCAATTAATGCCACTGGATTCACAAGGAATATACCATTAGTGTTCAAAGGACCAATCTGAAGGTAGCTTTGGTAAAAGCGTTAATATCGACGAAGATGGGCCTGGCGGTATTTTGTCGGAAAGTTGAAGTTCTCCCATAGTTTTTTCTTTTCATTTCTTTTTTCTTTTGTTTGAATCTCATTGTGGCGCACTTACACTGTTAATGACTGGCAAATTGAAGTCAAATAGACGTGACATATCCGTGCATCACCTGTTTTAAGTCACGTAACTAAAACGACTAGAAGTTTGCACTTGCTAAAAAACTCGACTACTGGAATTAAAAATGTTCATCTTTTTCGTAACCGGAAATCAAACGAGCTCGACGAACCTTTTCCTGTGTGGTTGTCAGCTATGTTTTAGAGGAAAAATTAAAACACTTATGAAAATTGTGTGTCGCCTCTTGTGACTTGTGCTAGTCGATATTACGTTTACGTCACGCAAAAGGATATAACATAACAACTCTGGTCATCCTATATTACCCACTGCGGGCAGTAAAACTCTCCGCGGGCGTCAGTATCACCTGCATCAGGTTTTAGTTTTCTAGTTTTATTGGTTATAAATTAGCAATTATGGACCAATGTGTCCTTGATAATAATCAAAATGCGAGTTTCGAAAGGAAGCAACCAGAATCCGAAACTTGTTAGCCGAAAAAACACTTTCTTTATATCGCAGAAAATTATAAAGTAGTCCCCGAAGCGGGCATGCAGTAAACCACACACCGGGCTGCGTCGTGCCCGTTACGGTTTTTACAAAAACAGCGGGGACTGTCACAATAAATGGAAAGTATGTTGTCACTTAAATACGGCACATTGTGTTATGAAGTGAGATTTCGGTTCCTAAAATGTCTTTTTCAATGGGGCGCTGCCCATTTGTCTAAATCCATAACACACTGCTCCAGTTCGTAACGAAAACACATAGCATTTAGTTACAGAATGCTTATAATCACCATCTATTTAATTTCGTAACTAAAATGGAACTTTCTTCATCACCTCTTGAAATGCTCCAGATGCTGAATTTATCGGTTAATAATGTTAACTCGGAATGTTTTCATAGAAAATCGTATTAAGCACAAAATCCCATGTACAACAAACTCTCATATAGTCAAAATGCTGACCCGCACCGGATTTTACTTGGTATTTGACCGATACAGGTTTTACAGGATGACCAGCGTGATCATGCATTTCATCAATAACTGACTGATGTTGTATGTAGACAATTTTCAAATCAAATATTCTATGGGGTGGATGGAATGATCTTTAAACATAATTTTGATATACTTTATAAAATAAAAGATCTGAATAGAATGCTTACCGTTATGTTAGATAATGGGTTAACCTGGAATGGAAGGAAGTCATTCATTAATTCTTATTGTTGTTAATGCTTTTTAGAGAAAAAGTTGGAAAGATAAGTATTTTTAAGAAAATATCATACTACTAGCAAGGGAGTCTTAGTTGAGCAAGATTGTGTTCGTTACTAATTCTTATGTTACGATTTATTGGAGAGTACTCGCTGACACTATCCAATAAATTAGAACTGGATAATACACTGTACGTTTTTTTTTTATTCTGCTCAGTTCACGCTTACTGTAAAGTGGTCCCAGCTATTCTCATTTGAGCCATGGCAGTGGCTACTAGCACACGGGTAATTAAAGTGGAAGCTGGGACAAGGAAAATTCACCCAGAAACCAGCATTCGCCGCGTGGCATGCAGTAAATCTACACATCCCTCATTTCTGTCAGAAACGTTGCAGTCTCGACAACCACGCCTCCATTACGAGCGGGTTATCAACCAACGCTACTGTCATCTGAGACAGCGTTGCAAGGATCAATGCCACGGGCAGGTAGAAAAATAGAGAACACTACAAGTTCCGGCCTTAAAATTTGTCCTGATTCTCGTGAACGCGTAATGTTTATCGCAGCGGGTGCCTTTCAATTCTTAAATAATTTAGAACTCAAGAGCACTATCATACACCTGTGAATGCAACCAGCCACGCATCATAATAAAACCCAAACCTCATATTTATATATATTATACCTCACCTCACGTGACTTCCTTGCATTCTGATTGTCTGAAAGGTGATACCCTATTTCGTGTAACTGTCCAGCACAGAGCTGAAGGGTCTCTACATGCTGGCACTATATGTTTTCTATTTTTAGCACGGGCACTATATGCATTTTCTGGTTATAAAAACGTACAAAGCAACGATTTATGCAAAATGGTGGCAGAAAATCCCGGCCACCAATTAGACAATTCGATTTACATAAAAAAATATACACTTCGTTTTTTAGTGTCGTAAGAATAGCCGCAAAGTTTTCCGAGGTGATAACGTTCCGATAAATATAGATTATTACCATTATGTGGATGTACAAAATATGAGTCGTGATCTACCCTTAGAACCCGGAGTGAGACATTGGCAGAGGCGAGGAATAGTATCATTGTGTCGAACAATTATCGATATCCACACATTATTCTCATTTCTCCTTTATTGTTAAAAATAAAAACATCATTACATGTTTACAATTTGGATTGTAGATAATTTGGTTAATTTACATTTTCGGGTTGTTCGATATAATATAAGGACTTGTGCATGGCTTGTCGTTGACTACGCCCATATAGTGCCCAGTGAGGTGGTGTAGTTCTCTCCGGTTCGCGTCGGGAACTACACCACCTCACTGGGCATTATATGGGCGTAGTCAACTCTAAGTCATGCACCATTCCTTAAATAGTACTGTCGCTGTGGACAGGTCGTAATCCACGCATTGGCAGTTATGTCCAGGCATGCGTTTACCAGGTAATAAAAATCATCATCAGCAAAATTTTAATTTCTCAAGAGGGCGTACACTGAATCTATTGGCGACGTTCTGAATGTCCCCTAGCTAACTCTAATGGCACTATTACGGTCACGATTAGCCATTGTGCAAAAGTATGTGACCTTAAACACCAATAAATAAATAGTGGCACTATTATGGACTTCATCAAATGGTTTGAGGTATTGTTTTCTGCAAAACCGTAAACCACACCAAAATAATCAAGTTTTGATCTCACAAGCGATCTATACAGCTGGAGAACAATTTTGATAGACAACCCATCCAATGCTATCAACTATCTTTGGAAGATGAAGAGCCCTTTCAATTTAATCTTTCATTATATGGGATGTGAATTCCAGTTTATGGTCAAACAATAGACCTAGAAATTCCACCTTACCCTCTTTTATGGTGCTTCCATGTATTTTCAACTCTAGATCAAGGTGATGTTCACTGAACAAAATTTGTTTTGGGCTTGCTAGAACTGAAACCTTGTCCGTTGCTTATTTCTTTTGCTCTTGATGACATTCACCTTGCTTGCTACTATAGCAAATTAAAAGTCATCGACATACAATGAACAACCTGCCGTATTCTCAACTTCTTCGGGGATGTATTTGGTAAGGGGTAAGGTGCAAGGGGGTAAGGTGTAAGGGGTTAAGGGGTAAGGTGCAAGGGGTAAGGGATAAGGTGTAAGGGGTTAAGGGGTAATGTGCAATGGGGTAAGGGGTTAAGGTGTAAGGGTTAAGTTGCAAGGGGGTTAAGGTGTAAGGGGTAAAGTGCAAGGGGGTAGGATACAAGGGTTGGGGTGCAAGGGTTAGGGTGTAATGGCTAAGGTGTAAGGGGGTCAAGCTGTAGTGGGGTTAAGGTGTAAGGGGTTCAGGTCTAAAGGGTTAAAGGGAAAGGTGCAAGTGTTAGGGTGCAAGGGTTAGGGTGTAAGGGCTAAGGTGTAAGGGGGTCGAGGTGTAGTAGGGTTAAGGTTTAAGGGGTTAAGGTGTAAGGTGAAAGGGATAAGAGGTAAGGGGTTAAAGTTTTAGTGGAAAAGGTCTAAGGGTCAGAGGTTTTTGTACACAGGATAAGGACTGGTTTCTAAGGAGTGAAAGATGTAATGTCAAACATCCAGTGAGAGGTACAGCATCAATTGTCTGAAAATGGCAGTTTCATTGTTATTTCCCTTCCTTTTCCCCGCCATTTCCATCAGTGTTTCCTTTGTTGTGCAAGAAAAAAGGTAGTGTATTCTATATTTTTTAAAAAGCATGGAGGAACCTCAGGAAGGTATGATAGTTTAATCATTTTGTAACCATTTACCCATGCCTCTACCAACTCCCTTTTTCTAGATTTGAAATTGTAGTGAGGGAGGGGGTAGTCCCTGCTTTGGTGCTTTTTCTAGGAGCAAACCTGAGGGATCTAATAATTAATCAGTTAGTCTGTGTGTGTCTTCGGCAATATATTTGTTTACATGATAACTTGGAAAAAATTCTTGTCTCACTGGACAGACGTTGTGCAGACTAATTGGTCTTATCTGCAATAGCAAGAACTTGGAAGAGAGCTTGTAAACTGACAGCCAACTCTGTGGTTCTTTCCGTAACCTGATAATATATTATGAGCAGGCTCACAATTACAGAAAATTTGCGAGAAAGCTGTATCTATAATTCTGCCCTATAACCCGTACAAATTGCCCTGTTTGTGTTAGTCCCACTTTGTGTGAAAACAAACATGCAAAGCAATTTACACGGGTGGTTGTGTAGAATCACTATACATTGTGCAGGCTTACCTAGCTGTTTGGAAGAGGATATAGTGATAGTTTTATAACATTCTTTCAGATGCCCCTTACTATGCACCGCATTCTGCCCTGTAGTGAAAATCTGTAGCAAAAACGTCTTTAGCAGAGCAAGCATTGAGCTTGCTGTAAGCCTATGATGATCAGTTGAAGGTTGATTGAAGGTATCCATTAATTTCAAGGCAATACATTTCAGGAACCGCTCCCACCCAATCCTCTTTGGATTTATGCCCTTAATGTTTTCTTTTTCTTTTTCAGAGATGCATAGCAAAGAGGAAGAATGTCATGTATGTCACTTGGAGATGAAGAAACAATCTTTACGGAAGTGCTCATCGATACTGTTAGAGAGCTCAGAACAGAGTTTAAAAACTCTACAGAGAGGGAGAAAGTGAAAAGACAAAATGGAATTAGGGTTGCCACTGATGACTTGAAAAAACAATTTCAAAAAAATGTTCAGGATACTAAAAATGAAGTAATGGAAGAGGTTGCTACTTTATTGGAAAAGCAGAAAATGATTATTGCTAATGACGCGACCAGTGATTTTGAACAAAGAATACCAAACACAATGGAAATCCTCATGATGAACGTTTTTTTTTTACCTGCAACCCTCTGCAGAAATTGAAATGATTGAAATGACCGAGGTTCAAAGCCCCCTGTTACACACTCAACACCGAAGCCAGCATTTCAGATAAATCCTAGAAGGACAGAATAAATTGGGGCAGATATCCTCAAGCTGAATCATTTATTGTTGAACACTCCAAACATTTTAATCATAGCAAATCGAAGGCAACCAAAGACACCATTTGGTTCGAAGGCATAAGGCAAAATATGTGGCCAGATGAGTCATCCTGGAAACGTCGGGTCGGGAATAAAATAGAAACACTTTACAAAACCCACAAAGTTCTATCTGACACAAAAGAAGTTTGCTATAAACTGATAACCAGATAAAAATGTTTCAAAAGAAATAAGTTTGTGATTTTTTTGTTTTTGTTTTTGTTTTTTTTTTATTTACTCAAGTGAAGAAATCACAAAATGTTTGTTCAATCTTCCGGAAACAAATGAAAACATAATTTTCTATTTGTTTTTTATCTCAGTGCAATCATTTATGGTTGAAAAATACAAGGTTTTCGCTTCTACTATGTGCATAAATGGAATGTAATCACAGAACATGTTAGTAGGTGATAATTGCCGATTCAGAATCACTTGTACATGTACGTGTACAAAATACGCACACGATGCGTTCACCAACGTGGAATTCGGTGTTAAATCACACGGTTGTTCACAAAAACTGTACAGCGATTTTGAAGCCCTCATGTACAGTCCGTGACTCCTAGATCGCGCTTTTAGCGTTCAAACACTCGTGGTGAACGCATCGTGTGCGTGTGTTGTACATCTTCAGTTGTATCGTGTACGTGATTTTTGGTCTACGTTCGCATCGCAGATCAGACCCATCGATCCATCGGCGAATGCGATCGAAAGCAAAAGATTCTGGGTGATCATCAAAAAACAGTTTTTGCAATTCTAAATCAGCGATTCAGAATCGGCAATTGCGTTGGTACAGATGATTTAGAATCGGCAATTGTTTTGAGGCGGTGGGTTTTTTTGTTCAAACAGGGTCGATTGTGAATATATAGCCTGTATTATAGACATTGATGTTTTCTGGTGATGGGATGGATAAAAATTGAGTTTTGGGTTTTTTTTTTAGAATTCCTCCACTATGAGAAAATTCTCAAAAAAAACCACTCAGCTGATCGAGCGATCAAATCGCTCGATTCTCGTAATAAAAACTCGATCTGAACGAAGTGTGTCTGTGGGTTTGGAAATTTGCAAACCCAGTCACGTCTTTCCTGAAGTAAGCAACTAACACACGTTAACGTAATTGAAGTGTTTTGTTCAAACAGAGTCGATTGTGAATATATAGCCTGTATTATAGACATTGATGTTTTCTGGTGATGGGATGGACAAAAATTGAGTTTTGGGTTTTTTTTGAGAATTCCTCCACTATGAGAAATGAGGTTGATTGTTAAGCGTTCCTTGAATAAAGTCAAGAAACACTTATCGGAATGTTTAAAAACGCATTTTCCGCTCAGTTAGGTTTCGAGTGGTAAAATTTTTAATATATTCACGATAGCAATCGGAGAGAGATTTGTTAAAATCAGTTTTCCATTGTGTGTTGAAACTGTCTAACAGTCATCAAAAAAAGGATTTTCTCTTAATTCAACACTCGATGAATTGATGTGTGAATGAATGATGATCTTTTGACAAAAATTTAAATACTACTGTCAAAATGCGTTACATCAGAAACCGGTTTGTCATGTACTGTTTAAAACATATTTTTTTTTCAACTTCAATTAACACAGTGAGTTTGAGATGTGAATATTTTTCAGATATTATATTAAGACGGAAAGAGATTTTAATACTTAAAACATAAAATATAAAAAAAATATAATTAAACATTTAATTTTGAAAAATAAATAAAAACAATTAAACGAAAGATGACGTTTTGGAGGATGGATCCTAGACGCCGAGATCGAATTTTAGACGAGTATTTACGTTCTAAGAAGGCAATTCAGGCGGCTGATAGGAGCAGACGTCTCGGTGAGATGGAACTCACACGCGAAGCCACAAAAATATTTAAACCCGTGACAGAGGGTCAAGAGCGAAGCAGGAAGGAGATAGTCAAAGAATTGAGACCCATAAAGGAGAGTTCTTTGAGAATGGGTTCGTTGCCTTCTAGTTTTGGAAATCAGTATTCCGTTCAATCTACACCGGATTACGTTCCCACAAGAATCGAAACCGACGTGAGTGAGAGCGATGATACAGCTTCGACTATCACCACTGATAGCATCGCATCGTCCGATGATGATGGTGGCGGTAAGAGAGATCTGTTGTATGGAATTCGCGAGGATTCGAGCGGTAGGAAATTCGTGGGCGACACTGAAGTGGAAATGGACGATGATGAATTGATCGTGGGTTCGAATAAATATAAAGTAACCGATGGTCTGCAGAGATTGCTCCTTTTCGATAAGCCCGGAGATTACACGGAACAGGATTTCGACAATTACGGAGACATTCTAGTTCAAATTCACGCCATGAATAGAAATAACGATACCAGAGAGACGAGACCCAAAGCCAACAGAGGTTACAAGTGGACGAAAATAGTGAAGCCCATATGGAATGCGAACAAGAAGTTCATCGAATCGATGACCGGCAAAGGGGTGAAAACCACTACTTTTCTTCCGAGCGATCCCGACGCTCTGTCTCAGAGATTGAGTTTGTTGATGGGGAGCAGACGGGCTGGTAACACGGGATTAGATAATCAGATAGTTGCCATATCTGACGAATTGTTGAGACAGAAGGTTTTGAATAAAAATCGGTATAAAAGGCTGATGGACGAATTGAAGGATTGATGTGAATATAATAATAAGTAGAGAGAGAGAAACAAACAAACAAACAAAAAAAATAAAACAGTAAATTCTTACACTAGAATAATAAAAGTATTTAAAAACGACAAAACGATTTACCAGTGGAAAAAACACAAAATATATCATAAAAAATAAAATATGTTGGTAATAAAGAACAGGGGATACGTCAGGACTTACGTTCAAGGCGGTTCTGGCATCGTCGATTCTATAATGCGAGCGTTCACGAGCAATGCGGGTAGAAAACTCGCATCGACCGCGTTTGAGGTCGGTAAGAAGACTGCTTTGGATGCTGGTAAGAAAGCCGCTTCCGAACCCAGTGGTAGGATAGCTTCTGTGGCTGGCAAGAGGGCAGCCGACGCGTTGATCGACAAGTTGATCAGTCCGCCGGTGAAGCGAGCTGCGTTAGAGTGAACGTCGAAAAGTTGGAAAGATTTTAGGGATGTCGTGGTGCCCATACAAGATTTAGCCAAAATGACGAGTGGATCCGGATTGAAGAGAACTCGCGACGGTGCGATATAAACAAAATAATAATAATAACAACATTGAGAACAGAGTTTGAAAAAAAACATAAAAAAAAAATTATGTTTGAAAAGAATCTAAAATAACAGACAAAAAAAAAAAATAAAACAAAAGATGAACATTAAAGATATGTCTTGGAACGACGCCGCGACTAAAAGGTCGAATAACGAGTACTTTCCCAAGAGCATAAGAGGTTTGATAGTGGGAAAATCGAATTGTGGAAAGACCAATCTGTTGATGAATCTGTTGTCCCGACCCGACTGGTTGGATTACGACAGATTGTTCGTGTTTGGCAAGAGCTTGTTTCAACCCGAATACAGATTGCTTCGAGAGTGCACGGATCGCAGATTGCCCAAGGACGTCATAGCCAGAATCTTTGACAGTAGGGAGGAATTCGACAAGTGTGGAACTCCGCTCTCAACCATTTTGGACGGCGCGGCGACGGAGCTGATGAAGAGAAATGCATCTTCGAACGTCGAGTGTCGATTTTATGAGAACGCTAGCGACGTTCCGGATCCTAGGGAACTGAAATCGGAAGATAAGAATCTCATGATTTTCGACGATCTGCTTTTGGAGAGACAGAACCGATGCGAATCGTATTACGTTAGGGGTCGACACAGCAACGTGGACTGTTTCTACCTGTCGCAGAATTATTTTCGATTGCCCAGACAGATGATAAGGGAGAACACTAATTTTCTGTGTCTCTTTCGCCAAGATCTCAAGAATCTCAATCACATCTACGGCGATCACGTCGTGAAAGACATGAGCGCTGTCGAATTCAGGAGATTCTGCAAGAGGGTTTGGGATGGTGGACTTTACAATTTCGTCGTGATCGATTTGACGAGCGAATTTAATCGCGGAAAATATCGGTGCGGATTCGACAAGTTTTATGTTCCCGATGGTGATAATAATAATAAGATAGAGCGTGAAAATAAAAAAAATAGAAAAATAATAAATCTTCAAATAATTAGTTTTGAATAAAAAAAATAAAATTAAGATATAATGTTCGAACATGGAGAATTGTTGGGACGGATAGCCGAGAATACGGCTGCGAAACAATCCATTCAAATCGTGGTGAGTGGCGATTCGACTCGATTCGCTACGAAATTCGAACCTTCCATCGAATTGAACAGAGAGAAAAGTTACGAGATGCGTTGGTGAATCTGGAGACTTATTATTCCTTTCCCAATGTCACCGAAAAGAATAACTCGTTCAAGTATTCCGACGGAGTGGATTGGTTGGAGATTCAAATTCCCAAAGGGAGTTACGACATAGTCGATTTGAACCATTACATTCAGACGCGAATGAAGATGGATGGAAAGGGAAGCAACAAGATCAGACTCGCTCCCAATCCTAATACCTTACAGACGATGTTGGATTTGGAAGATAATTTTCGTGCGGATTTCAACACGATTCTATAGGCAAGATGTTGGGATTCGATCGAAAGATGTATCGAGGCCACGCGGCATCTGAAAATACGGTCGACATTCTCGCTGTCAATAGCATTCTGGTGAACGTGGACACGATTGCTGGAAGCTACGTGAATGGTAGCGCTCAGCCGACGATCTGTTCCTTCTTTCCAAACGTGTCGCCGGGTTATAAGATCGTGGAGCGACCTCGAAATTTAGTTTATCTACCAGTGATTTTAGACACGTTGTATAGTCTCAAAACCACGTTGACGGATCAAAATGGTGAACTGTTAGATCTTCGAGGAGAGAGAGCGACGATACGATTTCACATAAGAGAAATATAAAAGCAAAAAAAAAAAAAAAATATTATATATATATATAGATAACAAAAATAAAATAAACGGTAATATTAATTTTTACAAAATTATTTTAATATAATTATTAAACAAGAAACAATTGAAGTAAAATATATTTAAAAAAAAACAAACAGAATTATGACACAACACGTGGTTAAAAACGTGAACATATCCGCAGGACAGAAGAAGAAACTTAAGAGAGCTTTAACAACTCGAGGCGAGGCAGTGAGATTCAAATTCACTCACGAAGATCTGACGAGAGGCAGACAGGATTCGACTGCCTGGACCAGAAGTCAAATCAAAAGGATGGAGAAAGCGATTCGCGATGGAAGAGGGTTGGCGGTGAGATTGAGTCCCGCTCAATTGAGATACAATTTGAGAATGAAAGGCGGTTTCCTACCGCTATTGGCAGGAATCGCCACAAAAGCATTACCCTTCGCCACAGGGTGCTACCCTTTCTCGGAAAGACTCTCGGCGTGGGAGCTCTCACGGGACTCGCTAGTTTGGGAGTTGAGAAATTAATGGGTGGCAGCGGACTGTTTTTGAAGAAGGGAGGAGCCGTGTGTCGCATTCTCGTAGACGACAGCGCTAAAGGATTGTATCTAGAACCCGTTAGAGGTGACAACTCTCTGAGAGGAAACCGTCTCTTTCTGAAGAGTGGACGGAACGTCAAGCGATACGGCAAGGGTTTGTTGCTCGGTGACAATTCGCCATTTAAGAACATACCGATTTTGAATATGTTATTATAAATATAAAAATTATATAAAATATATAAAATCATAGAAAGTATAAAATAATATATTTAAAATGGGTGAAGAGGTGCAGAAACAAATTTATCACCTGGGTGAATTTGACGATAATGACGAACATCGCGAGCCAGAGAGCGTAGAAATAAAAAAAATGGTTAGACGCTAATGATGGATATCTAAGGAAAGAGATAGATAAAGCGCGGGATATATGGTTGGGAATGAGACGATGCTTTCCACGGTCACCACTACCTTCTGAAGCGAGTGTTACCAAGAGATGCACAACATTCGTTCATAATTATGACTCGGATAAACAAATATGTTATCATGAACGTATCACATCACAGAGAAAAAGAAAAAAAAAAAGAAAAAGAAGAAGAATCGACGCAGAAATTTGAGAGAAAAGGAAACGTTATTATAATATATCATGATGATAGTGAAGAAGAAGGAAAACAAAAAAAAAAAAAAGTAAATGAGATCTCATTTACTTTTTTTTTTTTTTCATTTTTTCTTCGCTAAAAATCAATCGCTCTATTGTTTATATTTCCAAGTCCGTTATTAGCATGTTGACGCTCGTGTCTACTCCTTTTTCGAAAACGTGTTGAATGTTTATCTTTACTCTTTTGAGTTTTTTTACATCGGTCAACTCGCTCTCACCATCCAATTTCTTCACGAGTTCGAATGAGATGTTTGGAAATATGTAATTTCCATAGGGCAACGACAAATCGTCCTTGTCAAATTCTCTATCTTTGGCGATGACGATGTTCTGCAGATCGCTTTGGTACTCGTAAATCAAATCGAGCGCGGCTTCGTTCAATTTCAGAGGCATCTTATATTTCTCGTATTTGTGCTCTAAGCCCTTCGTCTCGACATTGTTCAATTCGATGGGATTGTGTCATTGTAATCTATATATTTTATGACCAAATTTCTTATACGTTTCGACTCATTTCAATTTCAATTCGCATCTTTTAGGTGTTGTAGTCTTCATGATCAATTATTTGTTTTTTTGTTTTTACGAATTCTTGCAATAATGTATATTTTAAATTTTGTATTTAAATAATAATTTGTTAAAAAAAGTTTGTTATTTTTTTTGCTCTTTATATATATAAAGAAGTTGTTTTTTTAATTTTTAATTTTCTTTAATGTAAAAATTTTTTTAGTAAAAGTTTTTTTTCTCTTTATATATATAAAGTTTAATTTTTTTTAATTTCAATCTCTCTGTTGTTTATATTTCCAAGTCCGTTATTAGCAAGTTGACATTCGTCATTTTTCCACATACGTAAATGGTGTGAATGTTTATCTTTACTCTTTTGAGTTTTTTTTCATAGGCGAATGCACTCTCACCACCCGATTTCTTCATGAGTTCGGGTGAGATTATTGGATATATGTAACTTCCATAGGACAACAATAAATCACCCCTGTTGAATTCTCTGTCTTCGGCGACGATGATATTAATCAACAGTTCGCTTTGGTACTCGTAAAACAAATCGAGCGCGGCTTCATCCACTTTCAAACACATTCGATATTTGTGGTAGTAGCGCTCTAAGTCCACCATCTCGACCTCATTCAATTCGATGGGATTGTGTGGTTGTAATGTATAGATATTAAAACTGGATTTCTCATACCCTTCGTCTCATTTCAATTTCAATCCGCATCTTTTAGGTGTTGTTGTCATGATCGATTATTTGTTTTTTTATGAATTCTTAGAAATAATGTTTATTTTAAATTTTCTATTAAAAAAAATTGAATTTTAAAATTTAACTTTTTTTTTTTTTTTTTCTATTATATATATAGAGTAAATTAGCAAAACTTTTTTAACAAATTATTTAATACAAAATTCAAAAAAAAAAAAAAAATATTCTTACAAATGAAGCAAACAGATAAAACAATGGTAAATTTAAATGAGAAAACCATACCTCAGTTAAACGAGATTTGTAATCTATTACAAATTTCAGATTTCAGAAAGCATAGAACTAAATCATAAAAAATTGAAGTCATACAAGAATATTTGCAAAACGCTAGAAAGGCAAACGAAATGTCGATAGCAATGATGTCAAAAGATGCGCCGGTTGTGAAAAATAAGAAGACGACTAAACGAAAAGCCGTTGAAAAACATCAAGTTTCCAAAGAAAAGAAAAGAAAAACAAAAACGAAAACGAGTGATGCACTTCAGATTCAAGACAAACGAGATATATCGAGCGAAATTCAATGAGCAATCGACAAAGAGAAAGGAGAAGAATATGTAAGATGACTCGTTGCAGAACTATTCCAATCAAAACCCGTAGAATGGGAGAGTTCGATCGAAGACATTTTTAAAACGTTCGACGTGTTTCCCTCGTTGAAGAAAGTCGATCCGAAATTTTTCATGGAACGGGTGAAGAAAAAAGTATTGGATTTGTTTCACAAATACACGAACTTGGGATTAAAAATTAAGATGATACTCCATTGCATAATGAATAAAATCGACGTGAAGTCCGGCGAGAGCATCGTGAAAAATGCATATTTCAGATCTAACGTCGAACCCGTATTTCAAGGTTCAGATCTATCGGATGTTTTCGAAAAGATGAAAGACAAGATGTTGACGTCTCTCGCAAATTATCAAAATGAAGGTAGTAATTGGACGTTCGGCGAGGTGTTGAAACTCGAAATTCACATGACTAAAAACGAACCGTTGAAAGGATCTTCCTACTTGGAATTACCGTATTTCTTGACTAAGAAACACGCCGTGGTCAACGTGAGAAATAAAGATGATCAGTGTTTTAAATGGGCAGTCACCTCCGCTTTATACCCTGTCGAAATAAACGCCGAAAGAGTTTCTCGTTATGAGGAAACTTCTAAAAATCTTGATTGGACCGGAGTGACTTTTCCAACAAAGTTAAAACACATCGAACGTTTCGAGGTTCAAAATCCCACCGTAGCAGTGAACGTCCTAGGATACGACGACGAAAATCAAAAGATCTATCCTCTCAGACGGACTTCGTATCGCGGAAGAGAAAAGACGATTATTTTATTATCAATTTCGAATGGTGACAATCGTCATTATTGTTGTGTTAAACATCCGAGCCGATTACTGTCGAGACAAAATAATAATCATAGACATAAGATATCTTTATGTTGCAACTGCATGAACATGTTTCACAGCGAAGACTCGTTGCCCAAACCCAACACCATCGTGAAGTTTGAAAATCACAACAGAAGGTTAAAAGTACCATTCATCGTGTATGCCGATTTCGAATGTTTCACCATGAAAATGAGTTCCTGTCAACCCAACGCTCTTCAAAGTTATGTCGAAAGATATCAAAAACACATACCTTTGGGCTATTGCATTTACGTGAAATGCACTTTCGACTCGCATCACGACATGGGTCCCTTCACCTACACGAAACACGAAACAGTGCAAAGACGACAACGTGGCTCAAAGGTTCATGGAAGAGTTAGAATCGAAAATTAAAATGTTATACGACAAATTCAAAACTCCGGCGAAAATGATCATCACGCAAGAGCAGCAGGACGAAAATAACAGAGCCACCGAATGTCACATATGCAGACAATCATTCAACAAGAATTCGGAGGAAAATAAGAAGGTCAGAGACCACGATCATTACACGGGTCTGTATCGTGGTCTGGCTCACAGCAAGTGTAATTTAAAATATCGAGATGCTGCTTTCTATCCGGTGATGTTTCACAATCTCTCGGGTTACGACAGTCATCTGTTCGTGAAAAATCTTGGCACCTCGCATGAAGAATTAAATTGCATCGCGAACAGCGAAGAAAGATACATTTCCTTCACGAAATGGAAGCTCATGGAGAGGAAAAGAGTAATCGATGGAAATACATTGGAAGAAAAAACGAAATCCATTCGTAGAGGCATACGTTTCATCGACACTTTTAAATTCATGTCGACCGCTCTGGAAAAATTAGTCGATAACATGAGCAAGGATAAATTTAAAATCACGAGCAAACATTTCGGAGAACGAGTAGATGTCATGTTGAGGAAAGAGGTCTTTCCTTACGATTACATGAACAATCTAAAGAGATTCGAAGACACCGTACTACCTTCGAAAGAAGATTTTTATTTGAAATTATACGAATCCGACATTTCCGACGAGAATTACGAACATGCTAAAAACGTGTGGAAATCATTTGATATGAAAACCATGAGAGATTATCATGATCTCTATCTGAAGACCGACGTTCTGCTCTTGGCAGACGTGTTCGAAAATTTTCGAGACGTCTGTTGTCGAAATTATGATGTGGATCCCGCTAGGTATTTCACCGCACCCGGTCTGGCGTGGGACGCTCTGTTGAAGACCACCGAAGTCCAATTGGAATTATTATCCAACGTGGACATGTTGCTCATGTTCGAAAGGGCTGCAAGAGGTAGCGTATCGATGATCTCCCACAGACATTCTGAAGCTAACAATCCCTACATGAAAGAAGGTTTCGATTCAAAACGGTTGACTAAATACATACAGTATTGGGACGCCAATAATCTGTATGGTTGGGCTATGAGTCATCCTTTACCAATTGGAAATTTTGAATGGGTGAGGGAACCGGAAGAGATGCAAAAATGGAGAGACTATCCTTGCATTTTAGAAGTCGATTTAAACTATCCGGAAGAATTACACGATCCGCACAACGATTATCCGCTGGCTCCCGAACGAATGGAACCGAACGAAGGACACGAGGAAAAACTCATTCCCCATTTATTTAACAAACGTAACTACGTCATCTACAGCGAGAATTTGAAACAGTACGTCGATTACGGGATGAAATTAGTCGACATACATCGCATCTTCGGTTCGACGAAGAGCCTTGGATGAAAAAATACATAGATCTCAACACGAATCTCAGAACCCAAGCCGAGAACAATTACGAAAAAGATTTCTTCAAACTCATGAACAACTGCGTGTACGGTAAATCGATGGAAAACATCAGGAAGAGAACCGACGTTCGACTTGTCACGTCTGAGAAAAGAGCTAAAAAATTAGTGGCGAAACCCAATTACAAACACCGAACCATATTCGGCGAAAATCTAGTGGCCGTTCACATGCAAAAGATGCACCTGAAGTTCGACAAACCATATTATATCGGACCGATCATCTTAGATGTCAGCAAGCGATTGATGTACGAGTTTCACTACGATTACGTCAAACGAAAATTTGGCGACAAAGCCAAACTACTGTTCACCGACACGGACAGTTTAGTTTACGAGATAGAGACGAAAGTCGTCTACCGAGACATATCTCCGGACGTGGCCGAGTGGTTCGACACGAGCAATTATACCGTCGATCACCCGTCCAACCTTCAATCGAACGACAACAAGAAGGTGTTGGGTAAATTTAAGGACGAGATCGGCGGTAAACAGATCGTCGAATTCGTGGGCTTGAGACCCAAACTGTATGCTTATCGTCTAGAAGATGATGAAGAGATCAAGAAGTGCAAAGGAGTTAAAGCGTGCATGGTGAAGAAAAACATCTCTTTCCAAGAGTATAAAGATTGTCTGTTAGGAAGTGGTCCGGTGTATAAGACTATGAAATCGATTCGAAGTGAAAATCACGACTTGTATACCGAAATTGTCAACAAGATTTCGCTGACGGCCAACGACGACAAGAGATTCGTGTTAGACGATAAAATAAGCACTTTGGCACTCGGACATTGGACTGTGGATCTAATTAGAGACGATATGAATGTGGATGATTGGATTCCAGATATGATTGTAGATGATAAGATTCCAGATACGATTGTGGATGATAGGATTCCAGAAAATCAAGAGGAATTAGATGAACATAAAATTATGGAAATCGATAGTGACATCGAGAAAGTTAGTAGGATTCCAGAAAATCAAGAAGAATTAGATGAATCCAAGATTATAGAAGTCAAGGAATTTGACGGATTCAAGATTGTGGAAGTCGATAGAGTTAGTTTAAAAAGAAAAAGAAAAAAAAATAACATCACTTTTTAGTGAATTATAATAAAATAAATAAAAAAAAAAATGAATAAGAAAATAAAGATATCCGTAGAAGGTGTCGTCTTACCCAACGAACCCCTATCCAACATCGATCTGTTGAATGCGGCAAAAGATTTGAAAATCTAAGATTTTCTAGGAGTGTTTTCCAGAGATGCCTTGCCGAAAAGAAGACCTCGACAATCGGAATGCGGAATTTTAAATCCAGACAATTCATCGGGTGAAGGCACTCACTGGGTGGCGTGGTTCAAGAACGGGAAGAAGAAGAAGAATTATTATTTTGACAGCTACAGAATCTCGCCGCCGAAAGAAATAAAGAACTATTTCAACAAATCGATGGTTCTTTACAACACAGATCAAGTGCAATTGCCAGATCAAATTTTTGCGGTCACCTGTGTCTCTACGTTCTCAAGAGATGGTCTGAAGGAGATGAATTTCAAGACATTCTCAATGACTTACATTAGAGAGAGAAATTTTTTTTTTTTTATAGTATATGTATAAAGATAAAAAAATTATTTTAAAAAAATTTTAATCGAATAAAAAACGAAAAATAAAATAACATAGTTCATTTTTTAATAAACTGTGTTTTGAACACATTTTTTTTTCTAAACAACAACAAAAAAAAAATCCCACAACAACATGACAGTCGATAAATTTGGTAGAAGTGACGACGAAAAAGTCAACCCAAGAAAGAAGAGGAAGACATTCGAAGTCGACGATGGTTATGATGTTGCCAACTTGGACGAGCATTACGTTCAGAGATACGAACCTCGAGAGGAACCTCTGAACATGAACGATAAGAAGCTCTACAATCTTCCCGACCTGATAGATCTCGCATCCTGCTGGATAATTACGTGGATAAAACCATGACCGACGATCTCGATCTGAAATCCAAACGTTTGGTGAACGTCGCGAATCCCGTAGATCCCACCGAGGCCACCACCAAGAGATACAGACGACTCTCACGCGAGATTCAGTGAACACCTGAGAAATAGATACGTTCAGAAAATGATGCACTCGGAACTGAACGCCAATTCTTACAAGATAACGAACGTGGCTGCTCCCACGAATACCAAGGACATGGCGACCAAACACTATGTAGATCTGGAACGGAGAAAGTCTGACGGACGTGAAATGAAATCGGATCTGAATGCGGGATTCCACAAGATATTGAATCTGTCGAAGATCGACGACACGGATGCAGTCTCAACAGCGGTCAACAAGGGCTATGTAGATTCTGCCGTGATACGATCACAAGAATACGTAGAATCGCAAGTGGACGATCTCTACCTGAACAAACAATCTGGCGGAACCATGGAGGGTGGCATCAACATGAACAGTGAGAATTTATTCGGTCTCGGTCATGATCCCGAATTCGATTCCAGTGCGTTAAGCAGGAAGTACGTGGACGACAACTCAGTCTGGAGAAAGGGCAACATCATGGAAGGTAAACTAGACATGGGCGGACACACGCTCACGAATCTACCGGAACCCGTGAACATGACGGATGCCTGCACCCTGATTTCGGTGGTGGAGAGAGTCAAATATGCCAGACAATTGATCACCGTGTGGGCCGAAGAGGCCGGCACCTTAGATGAAGGAAAAGCCGAGTGGTCTTTCGGAAACGGAGGTAGCGGATCGAAACACGGTCAGGTTGGATATCCCATGCCGCTGGGAGGTGAAATCCTTCGAATGAGTCTGGCTTCCTCGGATTTGAATAACAGAGCGGTCGTCAATCTCACGGTGAATGGTGTGGAGAGCGATAAGAGATACAGCGTCGAAAAGACTGAGAATCAACACGCGAATGTCAGCACATTCGGCACGCCTCTCAAAGTGAACGCCGGAGACAGGATTAATTTCGTTACGAAAACCAATAATCCCGAAGCCACCACTTCCGGTGAACGCATGGAAAAATAACGAATTAAAAAAAAAAATAAATAATGTGTGATTATTAAAAACAAAAAAAAAAAAACAAAAGTAATGAGATATAGAGAGATGTTCAATCTCTCTATATCTCATTACTTTTTTTTTGTTTTTGTTTTTTTTAATAATCACACATTACTTTTCATTTTTTTTTTGTTTTTTATTTTTTTTTTTTTCACACACTCGTCTCTCATCGAATGATCGACATCTTATTTCCATCCGATTCGAGTTGTAATTCTCTGTCTGACAGGACCAGGGCGAAGGCTTCGGTTTTTCTCGGCACGTTCCTATTGAATTGCATCTTGATCTGAATGTCTAACACGCTACTCCTGAGTCGTTCACTCTGTTTACTGACGTCGAACACGAACATGGGATATCTCGACTTGTATTCGCCGGGAGATATGTTGGGATTGCTCATCAATTCGTCTAGACCGTTATACTTCTTTCTAAAATCGGCGGCGTCTCCATACAGTCTGGAGAAATCGTTCTTGTCGAACGACGCGTTGTAATCGATTGCCAGATATCTCGTGGCGTTCAGAAACACTTGCATGTTTCTCAAATTGCAGTGATCGAACAGCGACACGTTGTTTTCCTGAGATCCGTCCCTATCGGTCTGAAACGCGACCACGATGAAACGCGGTCTCTCGGAAGTGGATTTCACCATCAATCTCCAATCGAAGTGATTCATGGAGGGAGGAATGCTAGCTGTGTCGCACTGTCTCATTCTAAATCCCACGGGTAATTTACTCTTGGATTCTATGATCTTGTAGAAATGCCTTTTTTCATCCATCGAAGGCTCCACGTGCGGAACGAACCACGATATCTTGTGTAGAGTTATCTTACCCGCACTGGTAGCAGTGAGTCTCACTATTGCGTCGTCGTTTCCTTTTCGAATCAACATCAGATTGTGTTTGAATCCGTACATGATCTTGTTGTAATCGTCTGCAAATCCGAAGATGTGTTTCAAAGGTATCCTGAACGAAAACGTTCCTTTAGGTCTGGACGTCTTGATGACGTAGTCGAATATCGTGGCGGCGCCAGCGCTAGCAGGGCCTATTTAGTGTCTTTCACCCACAACTGATTAAGTCCTCTGGATTTCGAAAAATCATCAGGATACGTCAAGAGTCCGAACATCGTGGTGGCCTGTCCGGGATGAAAAACAGATTATATCTCTTGTCCGGATAGCATGTATTTTATGTTACTGAATAGATGCATGATGCCATTATTGGCAAGAGTGACTGTGTCGTCGTCGGCGTAGTCGCTCCCATCTTCCTTGGTGAGACGTCCCTGTACCACTATGTAACTCTCGCTAGGATGTACAAATAGATCTTGAGTTTCGACATTGATTCTTATCTCTCCCGCATTGTTCAAACTCGTTCCGGTTACCGGTTCATATTAGTGAACCTCATATTCTTGAATACTTTCATCTTTCACTATGGTTTGTGCTATATCTAGTATATTTGTCATTTTAAAGGATTTTTATTTTTTTTTTTTTGTTTATTAATTCACTTGCTTTCTTTATCTAAAAAATAGTTTTTAATTATTTTTTATTATTATTTATTTTTTTTCTCTCTTATATATATGTGTGTGTAAACAAGAAAATGTCAAAGAGAGTAAATAAAAAAAAAAAAATTGTTTGCATTCTTCATCAAAACTTCATCTTCTGCAATTGTTGTTCGTAAAACTTTCCGATGATCTCTTCTCCATCGAAAGCTTTGATTTCGTAAGTCACCGGATCGGTGTGAAATATTTTGATGATCACGAAGATTTCCGAGGTCCATCGAGGAGTATAACCCTTTTTGAAGTGCTTCTTATAAGCGTAGATTCTCACTCGATCGCCGACCGCAAATTTCGGCGTTGTAGACTTCTTCTTCCCGATCTTAGATCTCTCGGGATATACATTCGCGTAGACCCGTTTTTCGTTTCGAGGATCGCTAGCTTCCGCGGGAGTCATCTTGATCGATCTGTGTCGGGTGTCATTGTAATCTTTGACCAGACCGTTCAGAGTGTATATGTATTTCTTGGTCGAATTCGCCGTGAAGTATCTGTGCATCTTCTCCTTCATCGTTCGATTCCAACGTTCCACCACGCTGGCTTTCTCTTCATTTTCGATCGAGTAGAGGTCTACCAATCGACGAACGTCCTTGTTGTAGAATTCCTTTCCCTTGTCCACCCACAATTTACTCGGTTTTCGAGAAGACGAGTCGAACACGCTCTTCAGAGCCTCGGCGACGCAAGGTCCCGATTTATTCTTCAAAGCTCTGATCCAACCGTATTTGGAAAACACGTCGATGACCATCAACAGATATTTGACGCCCTCGTTCCACCTCGAAAACGATCTCATGTCGACCAAGTCGGCGGACCAAATGTCGTCCAAACCCTTCACGAACACCCTTCTCTTTCGAAATTTACGCACTATGGGTTTGTGTAACTCCTCGGCCAATTCGCTCGTCAATAATCGTTTCTTCTTCAGATGCGCTTTTTTTTTTGAACGCCCCATCCGAATCGACGTTTCGCACCGATCAGATTGCCGACCAGCGAAAGTTCCATCTTCTCTCTCCTGGTCGGATTCGATATGCCTCTCAATCTCCCTAACATGTTTTTGTCGCAGACGTCGTTGCGAGTCTTGGTGTCGGGATGTCCGGCGTAGCACAGATCGTGATCGTACGTGGCCGCGTCCACCCTATTCACGGGTTTGCTCCAAGATTTGGGAGTCAGATCGGCGTGGAGTCTCTTGTTCAATTTCGTTCCTGGTCCCGTGAAACTGTGACCGGGCAGATGCATTTCGAAAGGTAGATTGTTGATCATTTTATTCACGATGCCTTTGCCTTTGCTCGCGTTCTTTTGTTTGACGAATCTAGTCTTGACAGAACCACACACATCGCAAATTCTGCGAAGCATCCGTCTGTCGTTTTTAGTTCGCACTTCTCTAGAATTACTCGTCTCGGTAACTCTCTTACAGTTTACGAAAAACATTTTTTAAGAGTTAATTTAAATTAATTTCGTTTTTTTTTTTATTTTATATATGAATTTAATATTTTTTTTTTTTTTTAAATTCTGTTCTTATTATATATATATATTTTTTTTTTTGTCAATCGCTGCCCTTGAGTTCTATCATCTTACTGAATTCCTCCCTGGCCTCTTTCCTACCCTTTACCACGAGAGAATCCTTCAACTCTTCCTTGATGATCTGACGAGTCTTGATTCTCACGGCTTCTTTCATGGCATCGTATTTCGTTTTCTCGCTCAATATTGCGATGTATTCTCCGTCCGATATCCTACCGTCTTTCAACGCCATAGAGATCATTTCGGATATCGTATCGATCTTGGAGTCGGCCAAGACGCGAATCTTATCGTGTTTCCTCGCCTTCAGATATAATTTCCTACTCAAAAAGTTTCCGAGCGTGCTGAACAATCCGGCGGCGAGAGCCACTCCTTCCACAGTCAGCACGATCGGAATGCCGACCGCGGTCGACAACAATCCGATGCCGGCCGCGTGTAAACGCATGGAAATCGTGATGAGTGTCGTGTCGATCCCGTTGACGAATTTCACGAAACGCGAATACTTCTTCTTGAGGGAACGACGAGAATCTCTCTCTCGAGTCAGATACGATTGGATTCTACTGATTTGATCGATGCGATACCTCTCTCCTCTTTCTCTTTCTTCTAGCGACGGCGCCGTCGGCAAAACGCCGTTCGGCTTCTCGTCCTCGTCGTCCACTAACGTCGGATACAATTTATTTCTGGTTCTCATTTTTTTTTTGTGTTTTTTTCTTTCTAATATTAGATAAAAAAATTTATGTGTGTATTTATTTTTTTTTATTTTCTACTCTCCCTTATTTTTTATATCAACGAAAAACAAAACTTAGACGTATGCTTCGTTCAGCAATAATTTCTTGATGCATCCCTTGTCTTCTAAAGTCAAACTTCTATGCGCCAATTTCAGTTCTTCCGAATCTGTGGGCCTATCTCGATTCTTACAGAAGACTATTCTCTTCCAAAACGTGATCACATCGTCGAATTTAAGGCGTTCGAACGCCGGTTCGAAATACATGACGACCATATCTTCCCTTTCCATCGTCAGACACGAATGATCCTCGTGATCGAAGTCTAGATGATCCCGACATCCGACGCATCGTTCTAACAAGATGGGACGTAGTTGTTCGTTCACGCAGATTGCGTATGCTCTCATCAGCATGTTTAAAAGAAACCTCGCTCTAAGCATCTGAGATGATTTACGTATTTTTTTTTATTATCTATTCGATTTGATATATTTATTTTTTCTAAATAACTATTTATTTATATTTCTTTCTCCCCTATATTTATATCAATCAAAAACCCACCGCCTCAAAACAATTGCCGATTCTAAATCATCTGTACCAACGCAATTGCCGATTCTGAATCGCTGATTTAGAATTGCAAAAACTGTTTTTTGATGATCACCCAGAATCTTTTGCTTTCGATCGCGTTCGCCGACGATGGATCGATGGGTCTGATCTGCGATGCGAACGTAGACCAAAAATCACGTACACGATACAACTGAAGATGTACAACACACGCACACGATGCGTTCACCACGAGCGTTTGAACGCTAAAAGCGCGATCTAGGAGTCACTGACTGTACATGAGGGCTTCAAAATCACTGTACAGTTTTTGTGAACAACCGTGTGATTTAACACCGAATTCCACGTTGGTGAACGCATCGTGTGCGTATTTTGTACACGTACATGTACAAGTGATTCTGAATCGGCAATTATCACCTACTCATGTTGTAGAGTTAATGCAAATGATAGACCTGATAACCTTAGAGTCCAGATAGAGGAAATTAGTAAACGTGACACCAAGTTTATCCACATCAACATGTATTATGTGAAATTTATTTCCAAATCTATGGTATATATAGGACGTGACGTGTGTTTGAAGCCAGGAATGCTTTACTGAACTAGTTTTATTGGTTTCTAAAAAAACTCAGCAAATGGCTGAAAGTTTCATTACTTTGGAGTTTGAAAATATTTTCAGATTGGCATGTGAGAAGCAGGGTTAAATAAGTAATATATAGAATACTACCCTTGTGATGCAACCACTTCTTGCCCGTGAGGGCCATAAAGCTGACCCAACAGGGACGTGGAATCTTCTATAAAAAATTGTATATGCCCTCTAAACCCCGTGATAAAAATGTATTTGGAAACGATTACAGAAAGTTGGCTATTGAGATATTGTATTAAGAAATGGCTTGAGCCAGTGGCAGCGATATATATATAGAATAAACGTATAGTGTTTTTAAGTAAAAAACATTATTCTATGAGAAGGATTAAGAATGAAACCGACGAGCCTCTGGCGAGTCGGTTTCATTCTTAATTCTACGAATAGAATAAATTCTTTACTTGAAAACACTATACGTTTATTTTGTTTATCCCATAAATCTTCTACAGAGCAGTCGGGGCAAAATCGTGCTTTTATTCGCTACAAAACACTGCGACAAGTGAGGCGAACATTAGGCCAATTCGATCGACCAGCAAAATTGGCAAAAATAAACAAGGCGCAGTAATACATTTCCGTCTAAAAATAATTCCCCTACAGACTTGAGCGAAACTTGCAAAACTACTTTATTATATGAGCAGTGGGTGATGTTTTCTACTGGCATTGTGTAATACTTTCAAAACGATTTAAAGAAATCAACAATCGAACTATTAATTATGCTAGAAAAACGTGGTAGAGGCCAGAGGTCAACAAGTCCGTCGCTTCTAGGTGAATAAATTGTTTCAGTGTTAAACCTATGGGGCAAATTTATCACCCTGCTAGGTGAATAAAGCAAATATTTATCCAAGGCCTTTATTGTTCAAATAAACGGCCATTTATGGGATATGAATTCGTATATGGGGGAAATGGGAGATAGCTTCTCCATCGTGGACAAGTTTATAACATATTTGTGCCTTTACTAAATGCAGAAAGCAGACGACACTTGCAAAATATGTTGTGACTACCCAACAATTTTTAGTTTTGTTTCAAAACCTAGTTTATCATTGGAACGAGTCCAAAGAGTTAGATCCAATGATGGGCCACAAGCCATGTGTTAAGGCGAATGGTGGAAAAGTACCGAAATGTGAATCAGTGCTGATCACATACATTTTGTGTTGAGCTAAAATGTGATTCGGCGATCGTATGTGATGGCTGGGGCAAATAGGGATGCCTCTTTCCTGGGGGTACCGTTCTTAATAGCTACTTTTATAAATCAGTTTGTTTATTTTTTGCACATATAAAACACTTTCGATAAGTTCTGAACTTATAAAATATCTCAGGTTTAGTGAAGTCAAAAATCTACAACAAAATGATGAATATACTTGTATCAAGTCAAAACCGACACAGCCCTTGTTATCACTTTACCTAACGAATCGACCATATCGTCTCTCGTAATTTACAAATTCGGTTAACAAAAATTATTTTTAAACAAATATCAACAAAACCACACCATGTGATCCCTCACTGGAACGAGTTCGTTGAGCTCGTTCCATTGAGGGATCACGTGAGATGATTTAGGTGGAATATTTGAACACTTTGCACAAAAGTAATTAAAAAATAACAAATTTTCATATCACGTGCGTCTGGTAAAGGATTAACACGACTGAACATGCATTTAACCCTTTACCTAACGCAACTTCAAAACCGGCCAGGGCTATTCTCAAAAATCGCCAATTAATTTTCATTATTTTTTTCATTTTTTGTCTTATAAACAGAGGTTATGACCCCTCATGGGAACGAGCTCGTCGAGCTTGTGCCAATGAGGGGCCATAACCTACGTTTTTTGAGACAAAAAATGAAACAAATTAGTTATTCAAGAGTTTGTTTTGCAAGTGTCGTTTTCTTTTCGTGTTAGATAAAGGGTTAACCTTCATACGCGACTATCCCCATGCTATGTTTGTTACATTTGTACAGGCTTACATCCATGTATGTCGTTATCGTGATGACATATCTGATTCAATTTGTTGAAATACAAAATGCTGTGTAGAATATAGTAGCCAGGCGTGGGAAGGGACATTTAATATTTGTTCTTTATGTGTATAAGAATTACAAACAAGCCTTTGACATCTCTAAGCCAGAGATTCTCCTGTTTCCATTTTCATGGAAACATCGCCGTTTTTTTTCTTGGTAATTCTAAATTTGGATTCGATAAATAACTAACACCTCGGGTGAGGATACCCTTAGGTATTGAGCCTAATGCTTAACAAGGCATCTGTGGCACGATACTTGTCTAGCAGTCGCCACACAAGCTTTGATGAGATTAATGAACTTCAGCAATAGTGAATTAACCCTTTGACCCAACGCAGACGATAAAGAAAATTTATTATTTTAAATATCATTTTTTAAAAGTTTTCAAACAATTTCAACAAAACCATATCATGTGACCCCTCGTTGGAACGAGCTCGTCGAGCACGTCCCAACGAGGGGTCACATGATATGGTTTTGTTGAATTTTTTTGAAAAATAATATTTTTTCAACAGCTGAATTTGCATATTACGCGGGCGGATGCGGGCGATTCGTTGGGTAAAGGGTTAAATAGTTCATACTGTTATGTGTCCATTTACCTTTAGATTTAAATTGAAAGAGTATATATACTACATGTATGTGATATAAAGCAAATATCTGCTTAATAATTGATTCCTTACGAGACCATCTGATATTGATAATTACATCCACGGAAATAACTGTCATTTGGTTACCGACAACAATGTCACTATCCCAGACATAATCTTTTCTCCCCCCACTGCATGTGTAACATACGTCTGTCCAGGGTGAGATAGCAGGGAGAGACAGATGTATCCCACCCCACCCACGTGACGTTATACATTTATAACGTTATTATGACGCGATGCATAGTATTTGGCTACCAACTAATTTATATTGACGTCATCAGAATGCCGTGTGTTCAAAGTTTGATGCTCTAAAACTCTTTAAACCCCAATATGCCACCGTTCCTAATTGCTTTCGTGGTATATACCTTTGGTATATACATAACTTTTGCATGCTCTTTCCGATGGTGTCATAAGTTTTTCAAAACAATGAATACCAAATGAGTTGATTATGTCAGCACGTGACCGCCGATTACCTCTGGCTAACGTAACCGCTGTATGGTGGGGGAGAAAAATAATCCCTGATGGGTACGGGTGTGGGATGGGAAAATCTCACCCGAGGGCAAGATATTTGGGCCAGACACGAGGCTGTGGGATGGAAAAATCTCACCCGAGGGACAAGATATTTGGTTCAGACACTCGGCAAGCCTCGTGTCTGGCCCAAATATCTTGCCCTCGGGTGAGATTTTCCCATCCCACACCCGTACCCATCAGGGATTGTAATAGTCTGTACCATGCTGATCAATAATTACCCCGGTTACTTGCCTAATATACTGAATTTGTTTTTACGAAGATGTGGGTTCATTTAGTTAATAAATTGAAATCAACTATTTTATTGCCGATTTGCCAAGATTTTATACTCTGCTGACAAGATACAAGAATTATCCGTATTGTTGTATCGGCGCAGCACAGCGCACCAAGAGGGGTCAGTGACGTGACTGAATAACGACGCGCCGCCCATGCGGTGTGATTTGATGATTGCCTCTCTTCGATTTGTCTGTGAAGAAATTATTAATGTCACTAAAGTTTATTTAAATATTTCGCAACATGTATTTCACTGCGTCCACGTGACGTTTAACTGTTGCGGTCAAGTTTGAATTCCCAACCAAACCAGCAGACACCACTATCAATTTTCATAACTTACGGAGTCACATAAATTAAGTTTGTGGTCGTATCTTTGCAGACTGTCTGCGCATTTCTCTGATAATATGTTAGTGTAGAGTTGTTAATATAATTTGTTATCTTTCCTTTCTTTCACAATTTTGCACCAGAAGGGACTGGTGTTACCCGAATTATAGTTCCTTGAAATGTAAATTAGAGGATGATAAACGCTGACGGTTTCATTCGCAAATTATGTATTTTTTCCTCGCTGATGCTAACGTCCGCTTGTGTGTTACTATAGAGCGCGGTTAGCGAGTGGGATCATCCCTTTCACGTCTCGCCAATAATAATAATAACTTTTTGGATTTGTCGAGGTTCTCGTTGATATCCCTGTATTTCTAAACACTGCTCCGTCTCCCCTCAGGAAACACCCAGAAACGAACGAAATAATTATTGAAACCCCGTACCCAGTACTTCCCAATTTCACTAATCAGCAAACTACCCCTCCCATTACTATAACCAATATCTACCTAAGCACCAATGCTATTATCTGTTGTACGAATGGTGATTTCATCGTAGTCGACCCTCAGTGCTCAAGGACTTGTCAAGACGAGACAATGAGTCGTGTTTGTTTCTATTTTTTCCTTTAAGGCAGAAGAGTAACTTTGGTGGACACTCCTTGCATAATCAAAACATAAAAATGACACAATGTTTGCAATTTATTTTCAAAAAGCGCGACGAATTTCAGTTTAACAGCTTGTAATGAGACTTCAACAAATACATTAAAATAACTAGTGCTGCGAGTTTTATCTCATGTACGCTTAAGGAAAAACAAAAATTAACTTTTAACAACAATCATGTTAACAGATTAAAGCCCATAATTAAACTATTAGCAGTGATTATTCCAATGGTAAACGCAGGGGGGTGATCTCATCTGATCTGGGCGAATGGTTGTTCTATTCGCTTCTAGTTCGTTTCAGAATACGTGTGGCAACCGCATTTTTATTCAGCCACCAGCCCAATTCTGTAACGGATTCGACACTATTAAATTGAACTTAATCTTCGCTTTTCCAACCAACTGAAATATTTCGTACGATTGCAGCATGAAAACGCCATAAACATTCATCTTTGTTGAATCAACGCAGGAAATGAAGGAACAACAACTCCAACAGCGGGTGTTGATTCTAGTCGTCCCACACTCCATCCTCGTTGTGTTTTGTCTTAGTCGTCCAAGGCTGCAGTCAATACTCTATCAGTTGAAAGAATGAACTAAACTTCTTGAATGTGGTACACGTGTTTCGGTGCTTCTCAGACTTCCAGGCAACCAGCCAAATTATGTATTACGGTTTTCACATTCTACAAAATCCTAGTCCAGAAAATGAATAGAAAAGAAGATCCAAAAAGTCTTATTTTATTAACAAATACAAACCGAAATTAAATAGAACCAAATAATTTCCTTCACTTATTTATAAGTATCTAGCCTATTCACAAAGTTTTTCTCTTATCTAAGGAAATTAGTCATTCACACTGGCTGCATTCCAAATACTGTAATCATTTTAAACCAGGTTTTTCCTCAACAACATTGAAACTATTATCATGGTTCTTCTGTTTGTGAATTGCGTTGTCAAGACAATGAATTAATGTACACACAACCGAGATATAACTATATCCAGTACAGATAACAAAAACAACCTTTGACAACATGCATTGAACGTTGAAACCGGTCAAATAAAAATAGTTTGTTACATTTTTCCCAGTTATTTAATATATATGTTTATCATATGACTCGTTCGTTTTGTTCACTTTAAAACATTTGATATTTTGTTTTCATATTAATCAGTGATAAATAAAGCCTTCCGTCAATTTCATTGGTCAATTTCAAAACTAGACAATTTGATTGGTTGAACAAAATACAACTGGGCCACATTTTCATAATTTGCACAATTAGAGTTGGGAGCTTTCATTGGTCAATTTCAAAACTGGACAATTTGATTGGCTAAACAAATACAACTGGGTCACATTTGCATAATTTCAGTAGTGGGAATTTGCGTTATCTGTCCTATTTAGGGTGGGTTATATTGTGTTAATCTTTTACCTAACGTAACGGCAAAAACCGTCTCGCGCAATTCAAGAAAAACGCCATTCATTTTTTTTATATTTTCACTTTTTGCTTCCAAAACATAGGTTATGACCCCCCATTGGAGCTAGCGTGCCGCGCTCGTTCCAATGAGGGGTCATAATCTATGTTTTGGACGCAAAACATGAAAAAAAATTAGTTATACGAGGATGTTTTTTCCAAGTGCCGTCTGCAACTCAAGTTAGATGATGGGTTAAAAAGTCATACTAAGTGGATAATTAGTGCGTGTGTATGTCATATGATAAATAGAATATGAAATGGGTGTTTTTCTCATATAATATTTATGAAACACGTTCGAATTTTCTCGTTTCATAAATGTTATATGAGAAAAACACTGATTCCAATCCTCTATAACAGTAATATATTGGGAGTTAATATTGTTTTTTTATAAAAGTAGGGGAATAATTGAATGGATTACTTGATTTGTTAAATTTCTTATGAATCATAATCTTCATCAGTTATCAGCAAATTTAATTTCATCAGTTCCGCTCAATCAAACTGAATTCAAGTTTGCATGTGATAATATTTGACTAACTGTCTTTCTGCGTTTTATTTATTATTACTTTCAGCTGCAGTGGTTTTCAGAAGGTTAATATTATCCATTCTGGTAGTACAGTTCTTCACTTTACTGGCTTTGTTGAAACCCCAGCTCAGCAAAGGCATGAAGTGAGTAATGCTGAAATAATTTTCTATTGGTTAATCAGGATCTGCAGTAAACTGCAATTTTCATTTCAGATAAATTCCCTCTCCAAATTATCAAGTATGTGGACCTATAGTTGATTTTGGTGGTGGTTAAAAGGTAAAAGTATAAAAGTTATTATAGTTAAGGACTATGTTACCCCAAATTTCAACCAAAAAGCAAAGTGCCAAAACACACAATTGAAACATTTCGGATGTTGATGTCTCATATTTGTTGGAACACGGCTTTGTGATTTTCACTCATCGGGATCGTGGGATTTTCATGTTGACACAATCATTGGCAAAGCGGGCCCGATGATAAACTGTCTGCGCAGTCTAAAGTACATGTTGAATAGACTAACCCTAGAGACAATATATTGATCGTTCATCCTAACTTTCTTTGATTATGCTGATATAATTTAGGACAAGTGCTCTTTAATTAAAGCAGATTTACTAGAACAACTGCAATTAGACGCTCTTCGTACTATCAGTGGTGCAATTAGGGGGACAGGCCATCGACTGCTGTATGAAGAGACAGAATTTACTACCCTCATTGAGAGAAGGAAACGACATAAACTAGAGGCTATCTACAAAATTATCACAAGTCAATGCCCAACCTATTTGTCATTATTAGCCCCCCGACCTGTTTCAGGTCTTTCTCATTACTCATTAAGGTCATCGAATTTATTACGGGAGTCGCAGCGTAAAACTAGGAATTATCAAATGTCATTTCCACAGGGTATATAAACCGTATAAACCTTTAGCCGGAAGTGGAGATAAGCGAGGCGAGAGATTTCTATTTTTATCTCAAAGTTACAGTCGCAGCGTATCCAAGATCACCGAAAACAAGATTTTTTTTAATAAAAGGAATGACCGAAGAAAGCAAAATCAGTAAGTATGTTATATAAAACAATATTTAACAATGAAACGACACAACTTAATGGAAAAATCGACTCTTGTGGTATGAAAAAACATCTGCTGATCATCTCGGAAAATGAATTTCTCGGGCAAATTTCTCCTTCAAATATCGTTTTTCACATGTTCGCACAAATGTAACATGTCAAAATCATAGATCGACAGATTCGGCGTTCAATTCCACACCAGAAACTATCAACCATAACAACGAAGGAGGTTCGGTGCTACTAAAACTGTTCAAAATATAATGTCACCGTATCGATTTTTTTATACACCCAGTTGTATACGCTCGTATCTTCAGTTGATGAGTCGTATACATTTTTTATGCTTGTCGGGTGACCCTTTCGATGTGAGAATCTGGTAAATTTGGAGCCTGTAAGTTCCGAAAGCAAGATAGGCCTATACGCGCACAAGCCGGGTTGAATGCAAAATGCATTGCGTTGAAAAAGCGAACCACAGGTTACCTTTTTCAACGCAGAGAAATAGCCCATTTTACTGCATTACAGAATCTAACGATAGGCGGTGAACTATATGAAGATGAGACTGGTTTTATGGCATAGCGTAACAATGTCAGATCAAGTTGGACCGCATTATTTACTGTAAGTTGACTCTTTCAGACACAATTTGTTCCAAAACACGTTTTGGGGCTGAAATAATTTTTTTTTTTTTTTTTGGGGGGGGGGGGAGGGGCGGGGGGCAGTCAGGATTTTTTCGGGCACTCAGGATTCTTTCGGATGAAGTGGACCTCAGCTCCACATCCTCCCCCACCCCACGCAGCCACCCAGAAAATAAAAATTCCCGTACGCATATGGCAGTATAGATAGCACGTAATTATAATTTTATGCATTTTTAGGCTCAAGCACCAATTTGTTAAGTTCTTAAATTATCGGGTCTGTAAATTTCAGTGAACTACAAAAGGTATAACATAAACTCATCTGATCTATTATGGGGTGAAGCAGGGCCTTCGCTACTAATGGCTGACCATAGTTGGGCCCGGGGTAGGAAAATTGTGAATTTCAGGGTCCCCAAACCCTCGTTTCCTTGCACCTGAGTGGATATTTTGAGGTTTTTAATGGAGAAATATTGGTAAGATTTGACACTTCCAGAACCGGTAAATGCCTGCGTGGAGTATAAATGACAGAACGGCGAACATAAGACTCAGTATTGAACTGAGAATTTGCTTCGAGATATTTAACCCCCCCCCCCCCCAAACTATGAATGGGATACTAACGGGATACTAAATATATGGGAATATATATTAAACCTACTGTATATAACTTGAAAATCCCGAGCTTTTGCAGGCGCCGGGGAGCAATTTGAAGTTTCTAAAGTTTCTGCATTACCCCCCCCCCCCCCCCCCCCAAACACACGCGCGTGCGCACTTTTACAGAGTGTTGGGCATGCTAGTATGATCTAGAGGGAATACATGCTCCCAAAGGAAGAAAACAAACACACGAACGAATGGGTAAACCAATCGAATGAATTTAGAAGCGAATCTAATAATGAAAGGAGCAGAGAATTCGAATTTGCAGCGTTCAACAGTCCTCATCTGAGGAGTCAGTCACAGCAGCCTCAGAATCACTGAGCATGTGAGTTGTGGCCCTCATTTTTCAAAATATCCCAGAGAAAGCCCGCGGACCCTCACCACCGAGAATGGGATACGGCGATATCGCCTCCTGTGCTACCCCCTGCCCCCCCCCCCCCCCCCCCCCCCACACACACACACCACCTAACCACTGTGCGGCTCGGATGCTGCTGCACAGCACACGGTGAGCATACATGGTGGTCCCCTTGGGATTAGCTCTGATAGCCCCCACCCCCACCCCCACCTCACCCCCAATATTTTTACCTTCCTTCGCTCCTGAATAATCAACTATACTCTATTTTAAAAATAAATATGTGGAACTGATTCAAATGAACGCCTTTCCAGTGCGTTATCGTATTACTGAAAACAAAGAAAAAATATGGAAAACATGTAAACTACATTTTTAAAATTGCATGTTAGAGGTCAGTAAAACAAAACGCAAACGAAAAAAATAACCAAACGAATGAATTTAGAAGCGAGTCTGATAACGAAACGAGCAGAGAATTCCAATTTGTTGTGTTCTACGACAGGATCTTTAGCCGGTGTGGAGTCTGTCTCTCTCCGTACAGAGGACAGCCATTTGACTTCCACACCCAATAGGACGACACGCCGTGACATCAACCCCGCAACTGATGCTTCCAGAGAGGGTTCAGATACCTCCATATCTTTTCTCAGCCGAGGATCCGCGATCCCGCGACTTCTGGAACAAGAGACCAGCGAACTTATCCACCACTCTTTTCAACTTGTCAACCACATTTCAACTTGGGGTGGGGGGATGTGCCTCCCCCCCCCCCCATGGTTACGTTCTTGAATGAGAGTAAATAATTTCAGTTTACAGGCATGACAAACTGGAAAAATATATCAGTAAAATATATTAGTTACAGGTGTATTTTATAGAATAATGTAATGGCCGGTCTGGGTTTGAATGAAATTGCTGAGTCGAGAGGGCGGTTTGGGTGTATCAAGATATGACCAGGACACATGGCGTACAAAATTATTTTTTCCAAAAGGGTTAAGAAGGAAACTGGAGAGCAGTTTGGATAACTTTGTTGGCGGCCTGTTTGGGTGAAATTCTCAGAAACCGGCAAGATCGGTTCTTGTCACTCTGAAGCCGATTTGGCTAGTGACGCGTGCCAGGTGTGCGTTCCGTTTGGCTGTGCTATTAAAGTGCGGGATGACCTCTTCGCCTAGTCTCCTGTGCATCCCACTACCTTTCACCTAGATGAAAGCAAATGGGATGCGCAAGAGACTACTCTTCGCCAGCAAAGACGGGGCGCACTTAGGGACGTTCCGACGGGGGGGGGGGGGGGGGGGGGGCTTACACCCCCCACACACACCCCAATGAGGACCCTGATTTTTTAAAGTTGGAAATTTTATGGTTCAAATTTCAAAAGTTGGAAACATTTAGTTCTAAGCAAATATAGAACTAGTGATTCTCGGTTGAAATACATTTATTCTGACCCACTAGTTCTTTTTTGCGCAGAACGTAAAATGCAATTCCTATCCGACTCCGTAAAATGGGATTCCGTGTTTTATCATCGACACTCGTGGAGCAATTACTCTCTTGACTCTTTAGTTTATAAGGGATATTTGGGATAGGTATGCCTTGGGGTGGCCTAGAAGGTTGAGCCAAATAAGTAATAGTATCCTCAGATAAGTATCCTACAAAAGATATCCTCGATAAGTATCCTCAAATAATACAATACCGGGCCATAGGTATCCTCAAATACTGAAATGAGTCTAAGAGTCGTTCAAGGAGTCACTCGAACGAGCAATTGCTCGTTGGCTCATTTGCTCGATGAGCTTCGAGTCGTTCGAGCAATATGCCGAGTCACTCGATCGAGCAATTACTCTAAAGCTCATTTGCTCGATGGGATTCGAGTCATTCGAGCAATGGTTAATCAGTAACTGCTCGATTGCTTATTGGGTTTGGGAATGCTTTTGATATACACAAGGGAGATAACTGCATTATGGGAAATCAAGCACTGGTAATTATAAGACTTGGACGAGGGAACCAGAGATAGTTTGGACTGGATAGACTGTTAGTGATAGAGAAACATATGCGATAGGCATGGGATTCTGGGAAAATCAGGCCCTGTACTCCTATTCAATAGAACATACCCCCTGTACCCCTTGGTACTATAGCATAACGTGTTATTTTTATACGCCCAAAATAGGGCTTCACATGTCCGTTTGAGTGGTTTGGTGGAGATTTTGGTGGTCTGTAAGGGTTGTCGGGTCTATTTGGGTAATTAGGTATACTCTAGTTTAATCGAACACACCCCCAGGGGACCCCTTGATACTATAGCACTACGTGCTATGCCAATAAAATGGAAAATCCGTATCAAATAAAGTCAATTTCGGTGATTTTGGGTGGATTTTGGTGATTTGGAGAGATTGTCGGCTTGTTTGTGGTAATTAATTTACTCCGATTCAATCGAACACACCCTCGAATATACCCCGTCCCATTGTAGGACTTTGGGTAACATAGCAATCACGTGCCACTATAGAAACCAGGATGGCGGCCTCCAGTATACAAAATGGACGACGGAAACACGTATCACCCTAACAATACGCGCTGCGCTTGCGCACTCACCTCACGTATCACCATGAAGATGACGTCACAACATGGCCGCTCACACAGGTTACCATGACAACACAACATGGCGCCACTAGGTCACGTGACCTGACGTCACTTCCGGGGTCCTGCACCGGGGTCCTGCAACCTGGGGGTGAAACGTGCGATCTATACTACTGACAATAAATGTGATCGATTAATTTGAAAGAAATGATCGCTTTGTATTTTTGACAACTTGACCCTGCTCTGAACTGCTATTGACAACAACGTAATTTAATTTCAGCTACTGTTGACCTAACTGTGCTTATCATACAGCATGTAGAATGTTGTTTGGCATTCAAGTTTCAAAAAGAAACCTGGTAACCGAAGTCTTGTTTCGAAACTGTTTCCGTGAAGTCGTATGTAAATTACGTGAAAATAAGATGAAAATTTATAAAATACTTATGTAAGGTGCGAATTATTCTATTTATTTCATCTTTTTGCCTTTGTCACACGGTAGGGTTCGCTTGGTGGGTATAAAGCTTGTTTTCGACCCTGGATCTGTTTGGTTTCAACACGACATTGGCGAGATATCGAGGGAATCCCATGTGGCGTCACACCTTATCTAAAAATACTTTAGTTTAGTTTAAAGAGTATTTATTTCAGATGAAATAAGTTCTCAAAGAACAACATTGAATATTAACAAAAGTATAGGTATGGTATACTTCATACAGGATTCCATACTGTTCCGCTAATTTCTCTAAAAATGGAATCGTTAAAAGCCAGATACTTATTGATGCAGTTGCTTCGAAGAGAATACTAAAAAATAGCCCATTTGATGTTTGTTCGACCGTTATTGGACATAAAAGACTGTTGCCAAAATTAGAGTGAAAATGAGAGAGTGCGAGAGGGTGAGGTGGGGGATCGGGTTAGGGATTATTGTCGAATAAACTGCTAGCTCAGCAGGCTGTCAGGCAAACTGGTTTCAATTAACAGAGGATTGGCGTATTGTTATAACACGCCGTTATCTGAAGTGAAAACATTTTCTTCCCATTCGACTGCCCCCTCCCCCCCCCCCCCCACACACACACACACAAACACACACTTCAACAACCTGTAATAAAATAAATAGAAAAAAAATAATTAAAAAAAGCCAGGCAAAACCGCAAAACATAGACACTAAATGATCGTTATGAAGTAAAAACGACCACGGGCAAGAACGGTAAACAAAAAGTTTTTTAAAAAGGTCATTAAAAAGAATGAAACAAACCCCAAATACCCCCAACTGGAAAAATAATTCCCCGACAAAGCTGTGCGAATGTATGTGTGATGAATAAACAGCTGACAAATAGCAATGGGATTACCTTCATAGACAAGTGATTATGGATATTTTATTTACAGGTGTGAAGGAATTGGAGCCAAGGCAAAATGAAGTGTTACAGTTGTAACTGAACTAATTTACCCTAATGCATAGGTAAATTTAAAAAAATGAATGCCGATTGAAAAACATGGTCTGAAATCTTTCGGGTGGGAGGCGAAAGTTCTTCGGGGGGAGGAGCGGTCCTCTCGCCCCCTCCCCCGTGATTGCAGGTTCGGTGGTTCAGTCAGCAGTGTTTCAGTTGAAAGATGTGACATCAACGTTGTGTATTGGAGTCTGTTCATATGGTTTGTTAACTGATTAGATCTTCGTACATGCACAAATATGGGCACTGGAACGATCATATGGGAAATCGAATAATCTCAACTGGACGTATAATTATCACCAACTCCCGATGAACGATTTTACCAACTGGGCGTATAAAAAAATCGATAAGGTGACATTATATTTTGAACAGTTTCAGTAGCACCGAACCTCCTTCGTTGTTATGGTTGATAGTTTCTGGTGTGGAATTGAACGCCGAATCTGTCGATCTATGATTTCAACATGTTACATTTGTGCGAACATGTGAAAAACGATATTTGAAGGAGAAATTTGCCCGAGAAATTCATTTTCTGAGATGATTAGCAGGTTTTTTTTCATACTACAAGAGTCGATTTTTCCATTAAGTTGTGTCGTTTCACTGTTAAATATTGTTTTATATAACATACTTACTGATTTTGCATTCTTCAGTCATTCCTTTTATTAAAAAAATCTTGTTTTCGGTGATCTTGGATACGCTGCGACTGAAACTTTGAGATAAAAATAGAAATCTCTCGCCTCGCTTATCTCAACTTCCGGCTAAAGGTTTATACGGTTTATACCCTGTGATTTCTACCATCTGCAACTGCATTATTGAATGCTCTGGATCCTGTTACGCCGAACACTATTTCCATACAGTATTTTAAAGATAAACTAAAACAAGACAGCGACATAAATATTCCCCAGTACTACAACAGTGGTACAAGAGCAAGTCAAAACAGTCACTGCAGACTTCCTCTCATGTGTAGCGTGCTGAACGCGCACATTTTTGAAAGATTTTTAACTGACAACCCACGTTGCGCATGTGACTTCATATATGTACACTATGTTTCATTGTCCTCATTATCATGACCAAAGAGTAACTAACTTCCAAAACATGCAGATAGAAACGTCAACTATCTCTGATATCATGTACGGGGATAATACATTGACTACGGATGAGAATATAGCATTGTTCGAAAAGGTCCATAGATTTATGAATCTTACCGAAAGATTTTGAGATAATAGTACGTCTTAGACGATTGTCAACCGCAAGGATGTAAGGGTTATACATTCTGTCTATAGACCTGTTCTCCGTCCGGCGTGGGGAGGGTGGGGGGGGGGGGGGTGTGAGGAAGAACTCTCCAGGGTCGGGGGTCCGCGATATTGTGGCCATGGTTCCAGCATCTCTTGGACTTCTATTGATGCGTGTCCGTGGGTTTTGTATATAAACCGTTTTTAAGAAAATTGTCTTCAATTTTGACTAGCGTGTCTTGGAATTCTATCCTATTTTCAGACCACCTTAAATCAACTTGTATTCTTGGGCGTATCGTATTTGCCGAGGAATGATATTGTTTCAGAGACTCCAACCCATGCGTCCATATTCAGAGATATCATCAACGTACCGTACCTGTTCAAGGGGGTGTAACTTCGATGTGTTTGACAGTTTCTCATACCATGAACCTATATGTGTGTACGCATAATTCATCCCTAACCGACAACCTATTGCAACGCCGTCCGTTTGTAAATAATGTCTTCCTTTAAATGAAAAATACTCTGTCCCAATATCAGGTGTTGTCGTTGGCTACGTTTGTATAGTAGCAGAGCATTTATGGCCAGGCGAATGGATGTCGAGGAAATGGGATCGACTCCCGTCGAGGCCATCTTCCAAATAACTTCACAGTTTTCAATCCAGTGGCGCGGTGTTAGGACGATGCCTGGTGGAATTCTTGCTTGACATAGGCAATATATATATGTCAATACAAGTTCTCGAGAAGGATGTTCTGTCTGACTAAGCGTGTAATACCACCCGAAAAGAAAAGAAACCGGGGTAAATTAGAAAGGAAGGGGGTAAATAAATGCAGTTAGACAAATTCTGAAAAGCATTCTAGAAAACCTCTAACTCCCGATGGAACCCGCTCTTAATATACCCTTTTCATAATTAAAAGGAACTGGAATTTTACAAAATGTCAAGATACTTCCATGTATTGCATGAACGTATGATAGCCGGATGACTTAAACAAATCTGTATGCAGCCCGTTGCCTTAAAATGCACCGAGTGGCCCGTTAGGAGGAAATATTAGAGTTTAGTGCTTTTCTCTCTGGTGCGAAACGACGTGGGGATTTATTGGGACTGCCCAACTAAATGGGATAGTGCCACAAAGGCTTGTAATTCAAAGTTACTGGTGTAGGGAAGGGACTAAATAAAACTAGTATCTACAAGACCATTACGAATGGGTTCCGACGCTGCCTAAAACATCTGGACGATCGCCAGAAGTAAAACGTGGACAGATTTCGCGGTAGGAATTATGGCGAAAAATGCGTAAAATGGCTAAATAGACAATGAAAATGATGAAAATAGTAGCGTCGGGCAAAAATAAAATGCGTCCAGGACGCTGAGTGCAGTTGCTGGAAATTTGAGGAATTAGTACTGCGATCCTTGATGGACAGTTGCGTGTCTTTGTCGAGTGCCTAGACCGCGTGGAAGTAACGTGGATCACTTGAAAACCGAGAGGACCATTCGTCCCTGCTTAAGAATAGTTTGAATTTGAAGTTCTGTTGAGACCGAGAGGTCCATACGTGCATAGTTGTTCCATCCAGAACGTTTCCCGGGCGACGCGCTCAACTTTTGTCCATTTGGAATTAACGATGAAGGCCTAGAAAGAAGGCAAAGGGTAACCCGTTGACATGCAGTGTCGTGTAATACCACAGTCACGCTCCATTTTTTAAATGACCGGTGGTCAATTCACTCGTATGTGAAACAGGGTAAAAGATTCCTCGGTACTGGTACTGTTGAATGAATCGGCTTTAGGCATCATTGTGCTCGTCTTACAACCGTTTTTTCACAAGATTGGCTGACACCAGTTTCAGAATTGACTGGACTGAGGCTGTCACGAACAAGAATGTCGTGAATGTTTTTTGGACGCTTGAAAGCCACGAACGACTGGAGGCTTGAGAAATGTCTGGGATAAGACTTGATCATTCTCAACAAGTGCCCAGTGTTTTCGAAGAATGTTGGAAAGATTTGAAAGATCTGGGTGAACTGTTGTGACAAAAGGTATGCACGTGTTCGGTGTGGGTGGACGATATCGTAACAGATCGTCCCGTGCTAGTGAATCAACTTTACTAATGGCACTGTCAACTCCTCGCTCTCGCTTGTAGTTGTGGCTCACAAGATGAAACCGAAGATCAGAAAAAGAATCTTCCTTGTCAGCGGAAACAGAACAGATCTTCTTGATTCTGAGAGGGAGACTATATGGAATGTTTTTAGCAATGTGCCTAGGATGGCAACTGGATGGACGGGAATATTGGTGTAGGTTTGCAATATAAGCTTGTAACAATGTGGTTATTTGTCATTGTGGGAGGTGGTAAGATGATGCTATCCGATGAGATTTGTGCAGTGAATTTGATGGACTGGAGAAATGTGTTGCAGAAGGAGACAAACTCCAAAAGATCAGATTTGGTTCCTCTCCACTTTAAAGCAATATCATCAATGAACCTGATCCAAGATGTGGCCGAGGGGAATAGCGAGGAAAATAGAATAAGCTTCTCAAGACGACCACACAAAATATTGGCATAAGAAGGAGCCATGCGCGTGCCCATAGCCGTATAGTCGGGCAGCTAGGTTCACCACCTATGGGACCCCCCCCCCCCCCCCGCGCCCCTCGACAACACCGAACGAGACCGTTTTTTTTCATTTACCTGGACATATCGAGAGTAGATTTTCAGATGTTAACAATAAATCATCGCCGGATATGACACCCATAAGTGTGGGTCAGTTTCGCGATTTTACATCATCACTAATTTTTCTCCATTACGGAAAAACTATATGAGATATGCAACGGGAATGAACTCATTCGCATTTCTGATACCATTCCCTGTATAATAATATCAATCAGGTAAGTCAAAATCCAATATGGCTGCCAAAATATGCCTCAAAATTTACGAAAATCGAGTTTTTCGACACTTTTTTCACAAAAAAACATACAGTCATGAAAAAAATTTGGAAACATGTCAACTTTTAGGTGCTAATTTGATCGCAAATTCTTCGATAATACCCAGCGTGAACATGCATCATCGAAAGCCGATGCGAAAAACAAGATGGTCGCCAGTGCGACCACCCGTTTTCAATTATCCCGTTTTTGTCATGGACAAGTTTACACTATCTCAAGTTGTATGATGGTTGCTGAAAAAATGTTTGATACAGGGCACAGGAATCAACAGTACAGTGTTTTCGACATTTTCTCTGCGTATGATCAAGCCAATTCAGTCAGCGAATATCCAAGATGGCCGCCAGAAAAAAATGCCTCTCAATTAAAGAGAATCAGTAATAGATTCTAGCACATGTGCAGCAGACGGTGTTCCGGACCTAGGAAGTGACGTCATGTCACGTGACCCAGTTACGTCGTGTTTTGTTGTTTAGGTAGCCAGCTAAGATGCCACCTTGTGACATAATCCCATAGTGATTCGTGGTTTTAGTGCGCATTCGCAGCGCATAATATTGAAGTGACACGTGTTTCCGTCGTCCATTTTGTATACTGGAGACTGCCATACTGGTTTCAATGGTAGCACTCGGTTGCTATGTGACCCAAAACCCTCAATAGGACTGGGGTATGATTGAAGGGTGTGTTCGATTGAATAGGAGTAAATCTAATTAACACAAATAACCCGACAATCCCTCCAAACCACTCAAAACTACCGAAACGAATTTTGTTTCATTTAGATTTCCCCATTTTGGGCTTATAATAATAGCACGTTGTACTATAGGACCGAGATGTCTCCTGGGGTAAGTTCGATCGAACTGGAGTAGTTTGCTGATTCGGACACTACCTTTTTATCCAGTTCGGACTCCTTTCGAATCCTCGGTTTCTATCTGTTTTGTCTGTAACTGGTCCTATTCTGACTATATTAGCTGCCTATCTAGTCTCAGCTAAATCTGCCCCAGCCTCTGATCTCAACCAAGTCTTAAATCACCAGTAAGGTCACTTCATGTCCCATAATCTGTGCATATCCATGCACAGTTATCTCCCATGTGTATAACGAAGTCCTATATGACCCCCAAGACCAAGCGGCAGTTGAGCAAGAACAATTATTGCTCGAATCTTATCCAGCGATTAAGCTATCGAGTAGTGACTAAAACAAGCATTGCTCGAATGGCTCGAATCTAATCGAGCAAATAAGCCATAGAGTAATTACAGGAACGAGTGACTCCTCTTACGACTCTTATCCTCATCCGGGGATTGGAGGATACCTATGACATGGTGATGTAGTCCTGGATGATACCTTTGCAGAATACCTTTTAGAGGATACTTATCGGAGGATATCTATATATGGTTCCTAGTGTATGTTCAGTGCCTTGCATCTAGACCTCCCCATGGCCTTCATAGCCCCAAGGCCGCTACAGCTGACTTGCCCAATATCGCCATCGTCTGTCCTATGATTAGCTTCTACTATAGTCACCAAATCCTATAGTCCTCTTCCAGCCTCGTACCATTACTACTGACTTGTAGCACTACTGCACACTTGCTAACTACGTCCGATTACACGAGCGACTAGAATCTCATCGAGCAAATAATCCATCGATCAATTGCTCGAACGAGTGCCTCCTCTTATGACTCGTATATCCTCATCTCTGTATTGGAGGATACTTTTGGCATGATGATGTACTATTTGAGGGTAACTTTCGACGGTACCCTTTGAGGATACCTAAAGATAGTTATAGTTCCTGGTACTTGATTGGCTTTGGTTTTTATAGCTCTTAGACCACGACTGTTGACTTACCCATATTCACCATCATCTGACCTATTATTAGCTTCTACAGCAATCAACCAAATACTATAGTCTTCTACCACGGAATCTCACTTTACGAAATCGGCTTGGAATCCCACTTAGAGAATTCCTTCCATAGCATATTTATATCTATAAATGATATACAAGAGATTTGATCTCTGTATCAAATGGTACATGTGGTGGAAATGAAGCAATCTTATTGAACCCGTTAAAGGGTTGGTATAGCGGAGAGTCAAGACATAGATAGTCAACATGCCTGTAGTAGTGCTACAAGTCAGAAGTAATGGTTCGAGGCTGCAAGGGTGGCAGAATACTATAGTATTGGGCGACTGTTGTAGAAGCGAATTATAGAGCATGTGATAGTGAATATGGGTAAGTTAACATTAGTGGTCTTAGAGCTAGAAAAACCATAAGCTGACCAGGTACCAGGAACTATAGCTATCTTCAGGTAAATATCCTCTAAACGGTATTCTCAAAAGGTATCATCCAAAGGCATCGTCCAGTACTACAACACCATGTCATAGGTATCCCCCAATACCAAGATGTGGATAAGAGTCGTGAGAGGAGTCACTCGTTCGAGCAATTACTCTGTGGTTTATTTGCTCGATGGTATTCTAGTCCTTCAAGCAATTTGAGATAGTTAGCAAGCCTGCAGTAATGCTACGTGTCACTATTAATGGTAAAAGGCTGGAAGAGGACTATGCGATTGGGTGACTACAGTAGAAGCTAATCATAGGACAGACGATGGCAATATTGGGCAAGTCAGTAGTAGCGGTCTTGGAACTATAAAGGCAATGGGGAGGCCTAGATGCAAGGAACTGAACAGACACTAGGAACCATAACTGGCTTCAGACAGATATCCTCTGATAGGTATCCTCTAAAATTTATTCTCAAAATGAATCCCCCAAAGGTATCCTCCAGTACTACATCACCATGTCATATCCTTCAATACCCAGATGAGGATACGTGGAGTCACTCGTTCGAGTAATTACTCTATGTAGCCCAAGAACATTAGGTTTCACTAAGGAAAAAAATCGGAGAAAGCTGATTTTTTCAGGGAATGTCGAGTACATGTCATTGAACGATTAGACAAAAGTCCCCTAAAATCCCAGTTGAGCTTTTTTTTCTACAGCCTTTTTTTCGAAAACGCGTTTGAAAAAAATCAAAAAAAATCGCACGAACTTTGTAACCTCGAATTGATCCAACTGTATTTTTTGTTTACGCGTATTTCGAGCTACATAATGTCTAATATACATTTACCTAGAGGAAAATGTGCATTCTGTGACAATTTCTGCGAAAAATTATTGAAAATTCACAAAAAAGTATCGGATTTACGCAAAAAATGACGATTTTCCTAACGGATTTGCCCAAAGGGTCGTAGTACAGAACGGGATGTTAGTTGAACAGACGATAAAAAATCCACCACCATTTGAAGACTTTTATCATTGCTTACAAAATAGACATTATGGAAGACCCCCCTCTGCTTCTGGCCGAGTTCCCCTTTTGGCATAAAATTCGTCAGCATGAGAACTCAACTATTTTCGGGCTTGGGACCGAACAGACACGTCTGTGTCTGGCAGCATTAGATCAATAAATAATATTTACAGAATGTACAAAATCAATAAATAATATTTACAGAATGTACAAATCAATCAACATGGATTAAGTTACATTGACTATTATCAACGCTATATACAGAAATGACATGACCTATATACATATTATTCATCGAACTCAGAAATTTCCGACAGGACAGTGTTTCTGTGGTTGTTACAAGAATCCGAACTGCAATTACACAAACCTGAGCAAGAGAGTCCTGCCTTCTTACACCCACACCTTTTTGTACAAGCACTCTTGCAGCCACAACTGATCAGATTCAGTAGGTTATCGGGGGCACATGGCTTTGTGGCTGCAGTCGGTACAAGAAGTCCATTGTCTAGCGACCACCCCAGTCCGTCGGAGGAAGCGAAGTGCCCAGCCATTGTTGGACCTGGAGATAACATCTGTAGACATGTTGTTGTGCAGTATCGCTGCTTGGTGGGAGTGAGGCAAGGTCGATGGGTTTATTCAGTTTAGATTTTGCTACATAACGCTTGTAAGTGACATATCTATATTGGTCGAGAGAGGAAACAGTTTTACTCCCGTATAAGATCAGGAGAAGTTGTTCCCCGGCAGCGGCTACTGCACTTGGTGTACTGTCATCCGCCAAAATTGTGTTGACATACTGTTGTGAGTCGCTAGTAACATCGGAGACAATTGTACTGAATACTTTCTTCTTACCAACTCGAAAGAGTGCAGAAGTAGTGTCACAACCACTTATAGAATGTGCTACAAGGAGGTTGCTTCTATGGTCACCCATTTTGGTTGCTATTTCACTAACTGAAACTAGTAAGTTTGGGGTAATGGAATACATCATGTGAATATTACATCCCGGTTGAACTCGAGAGGTAAGAATGACTAACAAGTCTGTGTCTGTTCCCACAACGACAACATTGTTGTCATCTTGAGCGATGTCAAGTGCAGTTTCGGCTATCAGTACATCAGCATCAGCCTCGGCCTGCTTAGACTGAATATTGATAGCAGATAGCTCCTGCATTAGAAGATCGATCAGTTGGGTTTTGTTCTTGGCATTTGAAAGGAAATCGGATTGGGGTGTGGTGGCTTGTAACTCGGGTGAGATATTGATATCAATGGAATACCTGTCTTTAGATCTGCGGGCTTGTTCCATGCCCTTTGTCGACATTGTACAAGCATAACCATCAAAAACAACCACGACGTTCGCCCCAAAATGTCTCACTAGATAATTGGAATATGATGTACATATGTCATTATATGACGACTGTTTAGGCCATACAACTGCCCTCAATAAAAATCCACCATCTACAACAAACAGCGAATGTTCTGGGATTTTAGTTTGCTCGGAACCGTATGTTTTGAGGATCTTACCGAGCGTGCTTTTCTGTGTCTTCCTCATTCCAGCAGAAACAAACAATGCTGGTTGTTTCGGGGCGAGTTCATATTTGAGATACTCTTCCATCTCTGCTTGTGACTGAATAACACATGTGATGCGGTTGAACAGAATTGTGGGGTCAATCACTACCTTACTTCCACGGACTTTGATGCTATTTGCCATCGATGCGAAAGACTTCACAGTGTCAACACGTCGTAGTTTGATGCTGTTGAACGTTTTGCTTACAACATTCGATACGCAACATTCACCAATTTTGCGAACTTGGTCACAGTTCACAGTTTCGTCGGCCACAAGCCCTGTCGCTATAGAGACTAATTGTAGTGGATCTCTATTCTGAAAGGGGGAATGCACTCTGAGCCAGTTCAATAATTTGGTGATATCATTGGCATCAGTCAATTGTGAACTTTGACGGAGATCCCGATGTTGTTCGCCATGACCAGTGTGAACATGAACAAAATTTTCGAGAGCATTACATATCGGAAGGCAAAGAGGTAGTCCATGTACCCATTTCGCAACAATGCTATCGGTTATTCCCCTGCCATGTGTGAGACCACCAGGGAGCTTGAACATTCTCATTAAACACTGTTCTATGGTCTGATCAGAATATATCCCGTCCTAGAATTTATCTGAGCGCCTTATGGTAAAGTAACCTTTCTCAGTGAACAACTTCAAATCATCCTGTTGCATTATTTCTGTTAGCTCATTCATCTGCTGCAAATAGAGATGAGAACTTTTTGCGTATGCAAAATGACCACCTACCTGAAATACTGGAATCATATTGCGAACACAATATGTGTGGAGTTCCCAGTCGCCTGTGCGCTCTGCTCTCAAGAACAACTGGAGAAGACCTATTTGCTCGTAGTATTGTACCCAAAGCTTTCCTGTGCGTCCTACGGACGCATTCTGGAGCAGTTCGTGTAATTTTGACAGTAGATGGTTGACACTTTCTTGATTGACAGCATCAGCTGTTGTACAGTCACCTCTGGCAAGTCCACAGAATAGTTCATTGACTTCTGTGCAGTCTATGTTATCTAGTGTTCGGCTTTCTTCAAACACAAGTTTTGTAATGTCAATTTGTGTTAGCAGGGGGTATGGTTAATATTTCACACCTTTCACCAGTTCATTATGGAATAAATGACTATTGTTATATATCATTATAAAGCCACTGCTTTTCTGCAATTTTTGATATATAATTTAACTCCCAAAGTAGTCGTAGATTTGATTTAATGGACGTTGTGTACCGTTGTGTGTATGAAAACAATAAATTTTTTTTCGTAATTTTGTACATTTTCGTGAATATTTATTTCACCATTGAGTGTGAGGATTGGTACAAAGTTGGCATTTTCTGTTGGGGATATGTATTCTCAATATAATTCAGCACGATATTTATGATTCTCACCCTACTAAGGCGAATAAGAATGAGAAATATGGAGCTGGGTCGAATTTTTTTTTAAATTTTTGTTTTCATCAAAAAAACGCTATAACTAAAAAAGCTCAACTCGGATTCGCGGGGACTTTTCACACTTTATCCACAATGTGTGTCCCGGAAACATATAAAAAAATCAGCTTTCTCCGATTTTTTTCCTTACTTTCTCATTTTTATGTCTAATGTGCCTGGACTATATGGCTTAGTTTCTCGATTAGTTTTGAATCATTCGAGCAATGCCTGTTTCAGTCCCTACTCGATAGCTTATTCGCTGGATAAGATTCGAGCCATTCTGGCAAAATCTGTTCCTGCTCGATTGCTGCGTGGCATTGGAAGTCACATGGGACTTCGTTATACACAGAGGAAATAACTTTGTATGGATGTTCACAGATTATGAGAAATGAAGCAATCTGACTGGTGGAGGTCAGAGGCTGGGACAGAGACAGCGGAGTCTAGACAGACAGCTAATATATTCAGAATAGGATCAATTACAGACAAAACTGATAGAAACAGAGGACTTCAAAGGAATCTGAACTAGATAAATATGAAGTATCCGAACCGGTAAACTATTCCAGTTCAATCGAACTCACCCCTAGGAGACCTATCGGTCCTATAGCACAACGTCCTGCTATTATAAGCCCAAAAGGGGAAAATCCAAACTAAATAAATTCCGTTTAGGCAGTTTTATTTGATTTGGAGGGATTGTCTGGTTATTGGTGGTAATTAGATTTACTCCTATTCAATCGAACACACTCTCCCAACTTACCCCTGTCCTATTGCAGGGCTTTTGTTCACATGGCAATCCTGTGCTGCCATAGAACCCAAGATGGCGGCCCCCAGTATACAAAATGGACGACGGAAACACCCGTCACCCCGACTTGCCCTGCGCATGCGTACTTAGACCACATATGGGGATCACTTCACAAGATGGCCGCTCACGCGGGCTTCCAGTACAACCAAACATAACGTAAATGGGTTACGTGACATGACGCCACTTCCTAGGTCAACCACCAAATCTACCCAATGCGACCCAGTCGAGTACATGATCTACTTCTGATGCTCTTCAATTTCGAGGCATTTTTCTGGAGACCATCTTGGATATTCACTGACTAAATTGATTTTATCATACGCAAAAAAGTGTCCAAAATACTATACAGTTACACTTTTTCCGCAAGCATCGTACAACTTGAGATAGTGTAAACTTGTCCATTACATAAGAGGGAAAATTGGAAACGGGCGGTCATACCTGCGGCCATCTTGTTTCCACACCGGCCTTCGATGGTGAATTGTCGCACTGGATATTATCGTAGAAAAAAATTGCGATTAATTTAACATCTAAAAGTTTACATGTTTCTTTTTTTTATCATGATTTTATATGTTTTTTTGCGAAAGAGTGTCGAAAAACTCGATTTTCATCTATTTCGAAGCATTTTCTGGTGGACATCTTGGATATTCACTTACTTGATTGGTTTATCATACGCAGAAAAAAGAGTCCAAAATACTATGCCGTTGATTCCTGTGCCCTGTATCAAACATTTTTTTCCGCAACCATCGTACAACTTGAGATAGCGTAAACTTGTCCATTACATAAGCTGGGAAATTGAAAACGGGTGTTCGCACTGGCGGCCATCTTGTTTTCCACATCGGCTTTCGATGGTACATGTTCACGTTGGGTATTATCGGAGAATAATTGGCGATCAATTTAACATCTAAACGTTTACAGATTTCCAATGTTTTATTATGATTATTAAGTTTTTTGCGAATAAAAGTGTCGAAAAACTGGATTTTCGTCTTTTGTGAGGCATATTTTGGCGGCCATCTTGGATTTTCAATTACTTGATTGATATTATTATACGGGGAAAGGTATCAGAAATACTAACGAGTTAATTCCCGCTCCTTATCCCATATAGTTTTTCCGAAATGGAGAGCAATTGGTGATGTTGTAAAATAGCGAAATTGACCCACCCTCATTGGCACCATCTTGGTTTACGTCATATCCAGCCAGGATAATTTCTTGTTAACATCTGAAAATCTACTCTCGAGATATACAGGCACATGGAAAAAAACGGTCTCTATCGGTCCTGGGAGGGTCCCATTGCATGTGTACCTAGCTGCCCGACTGGTACCACTGGGCTCACCCAGTTCTTCCATTTTTCTGAAGTAGTGAGTGGTATCTCTCAGGTAAGACGGCAATTTTTCAACAATAGATATATTTTTACCTGGTGAAATTGCTGCTTGACATAGGCGATATAAATTAAATTCAAGCAGTTGCATCTTCACCGATCTTCCATTAAGTGAGATTCCTGTGTTTAAAATCTTGGACCATAGACCACTTTATATAATGCGAGTTAGGAGAACGTGACTTTTATTATTGATTCTCCCCCGAAGCAGTTTCCTTCTGTAACTTTATCCTATAAATGTTTGTTCGTTCGAACTATAAATGCCTTGGATAATTTTTTTGCTTTATTCACCTAGTAGGGTGATAAATTTTCCCCATAGGCTTAACACTGAAAGAATGTATTCCTATAGTAGAGATCGACTTGTTGACCTCTGACCTCTACCGCATCCGTGTAGTATAATTAACAGTTCAATTGTTGTTTTCTTTAAACCTGTTTGAAAGTATTACACGTTGCCAGTAGAAAAAAAACTACACATTGTTCATTTAATAAAGTATTTTTGCAAGTTAAGCTCAGGTTTGTAGGGAAATTATTTTTAGACAGAAATGTATCATTGCGCCTTTTTTTATTTTGGGCAATTTTGCTTGTCTTCGAACTGGACCTATGTGCTCCTCACTGTGTTTTGTAGCGAGTAACAGAACGATTTCACCGCGACTGTCCTGAAAAAAATTATGGGATAAACAAAATAAACGTTTAGTGTTTTCAAGTAAAAAAAAATATTCTACTCGTAGAATTAAGAATGAAACCGACGAGCCAGAGGCTCGTCGGTTTCATTCTTAATCCTACTCGTAGAATAGATGTTTTACCTGAAAATGCTATACGTTTATTCTATATTTAAAATTTCAATGGTTTCCATTTTTTTCTGACTCTTCTCGACAGAAGCAGGAACAAATTTTCCAGCGATTTATCCATATTTCAGTTTTATTTTGTATATTTTTTTTCCTTTTTATCTTTTTTTTTGGTGGGGGTGGGTTGGAGGGGTGGTATCTATGTGTACCCTGACGAAGGTGTTCGGTAAACTGAAAGCTTGGTAGTAGTGTTTATGTGTTGTTTAGAGTTTAATTATATTCACTTGTACAATTGCTACATTCAAAGTGTGAGATAATCTTTTCTCGGTTTTCGCCAGTTTATAATTTGTTCGTGTCCAGCTGATAATGTCCTCCTTTTCCGTGTTAGTCAGCCTGTTTTGTTTAGTTGAATAAGTTTTTTCTCTATAGGGAGGTGATGGGTTCGAATTTGGTTACGCGAGGGCAGAACATTGCTATGCTCTTTTGTGTAGTATTCTATTTTTTTGATTACATAGTTTTACCGTCACTGAACAAATTCACTATGATGTAAAAAATATCAGATCTAAACAACATTTTTTGCAGGCTATTTTAATGATGAGAAAATAAAATCTCGTATCTAGTTGCAAAATAAATTGCAAGCGTCCTTGTCAATCGTTGGAATGCTATTTTTGCATGAGAGGTCTGAAAACAAAAGTAACAGACGCTGACACGTAAAAACTGCACGTTTAAATATTCCATTACACAGAGTACAAAAAAACACGGATAGAAGACGCACTGCTGAAATTACATGGATCTTCCAACTTAAAACGCTCATACCGTTCGGCCTGAATAGAAATGACTTCTAGTCTATTATTCTCTTAAACAGAGTACGTTATTAAGTGCGTGGTCGCTTAAGCTGCATTCACATATTGATTCATTCCTCATGATCCACCATTAAATGCGGAATATAAAATAATAACAACAATAGATAAGGATGTAATATCTACTCCACGGATATGGAAACCATTTTATCTTTTCCCCTGAGCGACGTGTCCGTGTTTAACAACTCAGATCCATTAAAACATTTCCGACTTGATGTGTGCACTTTTAAGCCATGGGCGGATTGAGAATCGAGATCAGTTAAGGAATATTTGTTTGTGCCGACTATGTTTTATTTCGCACTACTCTATGCTTGATAACATTCATGAGGTTGTTCCTGTTTAGGATGACCAAGTGATCTCTACTGGCGTCTACCAGATACAGAGAATCACATGAATATCTGGGAAGTTACTTTTTCATTAGTGTCTTCTAGGACATAAACAATATAATTTCGCCCCTGTGATTCTGTAATACGTCGCTCTATCAGACTGCGGAAACAAACGTGAGATGGTTCGTTCGAAGCTTTTTTGCCCAACCCTAATCGTTTTAGTTTGAACAATATATATTTCTAACGTTTTTATGAGCACTTCACAAAAGTGTGGTGGCTCAAATCCCGATTGACTAATATTCCAACTACATCATCAAGACATGCCTTGTTGGAAGCCATGCTTTGATGATGTAATAGAAATATTGATCAGTCAGGATTATAATTAAAATTATAATTAAAAACCTCAAACCACGGTGAATACATAACATATTCTTGAAGAAGCCGTGACTCAACTTCTATTTCAATTAAGACTTCATATTTGCCATACCGAAAAATCGGGTACAACATAATTCCATTTATATGACCGACTGTGAGCGTAATATGACACAAGTATCGAATTTCGTCTTTTACGAAATTACATTCTTTATGTATACTATTCAAGAAAGTAGGGGATATTTGACAAAAGTGAGAGATATGAAGAAATATGTTTATATTTTCATCAAAAAGACTGTTGAGGCATTGCGCTGTGACATCTGGTGAATGATTTCAGCGATAGTTGGGTGTCTAACATGCACACATTACACGCCCGGAGCTGTAGAAGACATGGACGGGCAGTCAGAGAATTTACCACGTTCAGTCCAAGACCTCAATACCTTGTAAATCCTCCTCGGTTCGCGAGACAAGCGTGGTTCCACCGTGGCATTCTCCTCACCAAACGTCCAATATCAGATTGACTGATGCTATTCCATTCTTTCTGCAGTGCAGCTGCGAGTTCCTGGACATTGGTAGGGAGCTGTTGGTGTTGTCATAGGCGCCTGCCTGCTAAGAATATCCCAGACGTGCTCTATTGGTGAAAGGTCTGGATTTAGTGCTGGCCAAGGCAGTGTAGTGATGTTCTGCTCCTGGAGGAACTATGTGGCGACACGGATCCTGTGTGCTCTTGCTTAGTCATCTTGAAAAAAAAGGAACCGACGGTCGTGACTTCGCGCAAATGGCACCACATAAGCTGCTAACCTGTTGTCATGGTAGTACTGCCCTGTGACACGCCCTTGGGTGGCATGTAATGTTGTTCTGCTTGTCATGGTTTTGCCTCTCCACACCATAACCGATCCGACACCAAAACGATCGTGCTGCTTAACAGTTACGTCATGATATTGTTCGTTCCGCCGCCGTCACACTCTGTTTCACCTGTCGTGGAAGTCGAGAGTGAACCTCGATTCGTCGGAAAACATGGCGTTACTCCACCGACGATTGTCCCAGCGATGTCGTGCTCCACACCAATTACGCCTTGCTGCGATGTGACATTCAAACGTGGAATTAGTCGAGGTCGTTGAGCGAGCAAATTCTAGTTGTGTAGGCAATTTCGGGAAGTCAGACCACTGCTCATACATCTGTCGCTCAGTGAAACTGCTGTACAATTTCTGAGGCACTCTAATAGCGGTTACGTAATGATGTGGTTCGGATGAAACGATCCTGGTGTGAGGTTGTCGCCCTTTGACGATCTAACCGACGTGTCATCAACCTTGCCTGTCTGACGGTAGCGGGACCGCAACCTGCTAATCACCGATTGAGTAATTTCAGCCACTGCAGGCTGTTTGTTGCTAGCTTCCAACATGGCAACGGCACGTAAATGTTCGTCACGTGTCAGTCTTTACATACCTCAAAAGTTACGTTTCGTCCAAAAACTATTGATGGAGAGTTTAAACCAAGAAAAGAACCAACCCCACAGACATTAATGCAGCGCTCGTGCGAAAACCTAGCATGAAGTTTTCGTGTGCCGGTGACATTCATGACCCACACTACACTTGATAACACATTAGTGTGTCCAATCACGCGTATCCAGTACCATTTTCCGAAAAGATCAACATCAATTTGGATATCCCTTACTTTTTTTGAATAGTATATTTATGTATTGAGGTCCAACGACATGTTGAACAGCCAGGGTCAATTTGTGTCGGACAGCTTTACGGGTGGCGCAAACCAATGAACCCAGTGAGAACCAGCAGTGGCAAGAAACTGGCAGACTCCTCAACGTACTAACTCGATAGAAGCAGGGTTATTTTATTTTGTATTTGAAATTAACGACACTTTTAACAGCCTGGATTACCTCTTCTTGGACAACTTTTCTGAGAGGAAGCCAGAGCACTCGGAAAGAACCACCGAGCAGCGGCGAGCAACTGACAGAATCCACAACGTACTAACTCAGCACACGTATCCTTTACAATGGTGGAAGGCAACTGCACCATTGATGTGCAGTACACCGCTTTACATAGCACCACCGTGCCCTTACGTGGGCAGTCGACATTAAGGGCCTTGTCATAGGACATAACGCATTTATTCCAGATGGAGGTTCCAGTGCGGCAACCAATGAGCCACTGCAACAAGCAGGGTTAGTATAGGCTGGCGGGAAGTGCTTTGTCGACGTGTATTAACCCTTTGAACCCTCGTTTCCTGGAATAGTATCGTCTTTGTGTTCACTTACAGTGAAGTGGGCCAGTCCAATATCAATATACAGAGAGTATAAAATAATAACTGCAGTGTGCAGCAGTTATTATTTTATCATCAATGCCCCGTATGTAGTCCCCCCATAACAAGACAGAAAAGAAACGAAATTATGCCTTAGTCCGACCTTTCGGGTTCAAAGGGTTAAGCCTTAGGACAAAACACCATCGTGTACCCACATAGGCGATCGGGATTTTCCAAGGATATAACGTGGGAATTGCTTGTCAGGATCTCGACCCGCGCACCTTTCGATTAGAAGTTCAATGCTCTAACCATAGACCTATCGCTCCACCATCGATATTCCATATATATCATTTTAAAACAATAAGCTAAGATACTTACATGACAGACGAAAAATATGTGTACGCCGGAAATATAGGCATACATGTACAGTTTAACCCATCATATAACATGGATTATTATTATTTATTGGTGTTTTAGGTCACATATTTATGCACAATGGCTAATCGTGACCGTGACAGTTTTACGGGTGGAGGAAGCCGGAGTACCCGGAGAGAACCACCGAGCAACGACGAGCAGCTGTCAGCTCTCCAACATCGTAACTCTGAACTCTGCACCGCAGCACAGGCAGGGTTAGATTGGTTGAAGACATGCGCACCATCGACGTGCAGTACGCCTCAGTACACAGCGTCATCGTGCCCCCATGTAGGCAATCGGGGTGAAGTGTCTTGCCCAAGGACACAACGCGGCTGCCGCAGGTGGGATTCGAACCGAGGACCTCTCGGCTTGCAGCCTGCACCTCTACCAACTGAGCCACCGCGCCCCCCATATAACATGGATGGCAGACAACCTAGAAAAAAAATTCTTGAATTAACCCTTTACCCAACGTAACGGCCAAAACCGGCCAGCGCTATTCTCAAAAATCGCCAATTAATTTTCATTATTTTTTCATTTTTTTCTCAAAAACATAGGTTATGACCCCTTGTTGGAACGAGCTCGTCGAGCTCGTTCCAACGAGGGGTCATAACCTATGTTTTTGAGACAAAAAATGAAAAAAATTAGTTATTCAAGAATTTTTTTTGCAAGTGTCGTCTGCTTTTCATGTTAGGTAAAGGGTTAATGAGCATTTTCATTTTTGTCTCTCACGTAGCTTATGATCTGTCATTCGGACGATTTCAACGAGGGGCTATAACCTATTCTTGGCGCAAAAAATAATACAATTTGGATGCCGATTTTTGTCAATAGTGCTGGTCGGTTTTGGGCATTATGTTGAGTAAACGGTTGAGCGGGTGTATGAGAAAATAAAATACTAAAATAGAAAAAAATCCCGTCCGATCCTATTTTCTATTGTATGTAACATGAACCAAACCATTTATTTTTTTAGCCTAAACTAATCTATTGTGTATCTTAATAGAGGGGCAGTAACATATCAACCATACAACCGCATCTGTATGTAATTTGCGTTCAGAATGCCGTTGATATAATGTGATGTCACTTTACTCGCAAAGATATACAGATATGTTTTCGTGCTCCTCTTAGAGAAAGTCGAATCAAGAAGCGTGCACAGTACATCCGTCGTGGACTGTTCATAATCCACGCGTGGGCAGTGGTGTCCATGCATGCGTTTATCAGGTAATTAAAATTATCATCATATAATTTTAACTAAAGATTTTTGATAATTATTCCTATAATTATTTAGTAAACACACATGCCTTAAAGTATTGGTAATGTCATTAAAGGTTCCATAAATCAAAGCTGGATTGAGATATTCGTGGATCCAAAGAAAATCTATGTTCATAGTGTTACCGCAGTTGAATTCCACGTATGGAATATTTCAGCTAGCAAGCTGAAAAAATTCCACCTGGTTGAATCCAGAAATCTGTACTGAATTACAAGGGCTCGACTAGTTCTGGGCCACAACATAGTTATATTCTTTTCAGAAATTAACTGGTGGTTTGGACGCTTGGGACTATTAGTGTGTCTTGTGTGAAATTGTAGAATTTGAAAGAATTTAGCGTCCTCGAAAAAGCAACATTTTTGTCGGGGCATTACATTGTTTTTAATATGAGTTCAAGATAGATATTGACATGCTATCGTAACTGGTTCCACATAATTCACATTAAGCCTGTTTGTATGTGTTTATCTGGAGAAAGCTGTTGGACCAATCCAGTGAGAAAATGAATTATATTAACCCTTTACCTAGCGTAACGACCCAAACCGCACAGCGGTATTCTCTAATATTGACAATTAATTTTCATTATTGTTTTCATTTTCTGTCTCTAAAACATAGGTTATGACCCCTCATTGGAACGAGCTCGTCGAGCTCGTTCCAATGAGGGGTCATAACCTATGTTTTTGAAACAAAAAATGAAAATAATAGTTATTCAATATTTTTTTTTTGTAAGTTTCGTCTGCTTTTCATGTTAGGTAAAGGGTTAAAACTTGCAGACCTGAATATTTAATCACTGTCGGGGAGAACAATGCTGGACATATATTCCCCATTCCCAATAATTACCCTTTCTTTCTCGATTAAAAATTAACATTTGGAAACTATAAAACTATTATCAACAAAGACATCATGGAGAAGGTCTGTAAAAAATGTTAGTGCGATCGTTGGGATGAACAGAGGGCTGTCGTAAAATGCTGACTGTAGATTATGTCTTATCACAAAACTATACATTTATCGTGTTTATCCAACTTATTATACAAAATAGAAAACTGTGTATAAATTGGTATTTTACATTGACAAGTCACTTTTTGGGAAATATTTCCGCGGATGCAATTATATTAGATTCCAAACGCTAATTATAAGTCTAATCATAGCACTAATTAATGAAGTACCGGGTACAATGATGTCTTGATTTTTTTCACCAACGACTCGAATCCCATCGAGCAAATGAGTCAACGAGCAATTGCTCGTTCGAGTGACTCCTCGCACGACTCTTCGACTCATTTCAGAAAAAAAGGATTCCATAGCCACAGGCGTTTTCGAAAAAGGGATCCCGCAAATGGGATTCTGTGTAATAGGATTCCTACCCGGCTCCATAAAATGATGTTCCGTGTTTTTACATAAAATCTCGAGGGTATAAAAAGGGATTCCTCTCCCAAATTTTGACATTCCACGTTTAGCCAGCGATGGATCAACATCACATCTGTGAAGAGTGCCAGAAATCATTCAGTCATTTTAAATGTCTCATACAACACAGGCGAGCCATCCACGGTCCTAAGAGGTATCGATGCTTAAAGTGTACAAAGGCGTTTAACAGGAGACACCACCTATCCAGACACGAGAAGATCCACCCAGCACTGGAACTACGGCAAATATGCAGAAGAGAAGAACGCAAAGAAATAAACCAAGTTGAACCAACGGAACTGTCAAAACCGTACCTGATGAATACCCATAAACCAGCCAGAAAGCCGTGGGTACCAATGCCACAAACAGAAATGCCTCGGACAGTAATGTCCGAGACGGACAATAAACAAGAACCAAATAAACCAACCAGAAACTTGTGGGTACCAGAGCCACAATCAGAAATGCCTCGTACAGTCATGAACGGAATGGGCAATAAACCAGAACCAAAGCACAATCCAACAAGTGAAGACAAAAAATACGTTTTGGTCGAACCCAGTTTATTGGAAAGTTTACAAGATCGACAGCGTTTGGAGGCAGTGAACTCAACGAACGTGCCTCGATGGACCTGGATAGAGAACTGAGGGAGATTACAGAATCTAAAACAATAAACGAAACCGAGAAGATTCATCACTACAATCAGATTTTACAAAGATGTAGAGAACGCTACGATAAAGCTTCGCAGCCAACAACGATCAAGATACAGAACCAATGGAGACAATGGAGAGAGCAAAGTGAACGAAGAATGAAGTGATCGAACACAACGGTGATAACAGAATAAACAGTACAAATATTGAACTATGTAACAGACAGTGTACAGAAAAGTCAATAAATTTTTTAAAATATAACAGAAATTCTTGTTTTTTTACTAACAGGGAAGGTGAATACCCTGCGAACTGGGTTGACCAGATATCTTCAAATAAGTATCCTATAAACAGTATCCTCGATAGGAATCCTATTTTACAGAATCCCATTTGTGGAATCCCTTTTTCGAAAACGCCTGTGGGTATGGAATCCTTTTTTCTGAACTGAGTCTAAGAGTCGTTCGAGGAGTCACTCGAACGATTAAATGCTCGTTGGCTCATTTGCTCGATGGGATTCGAGTCGTTCGAGCAATGTGTGCGAGTTACTCGAGGTAAGATGGAATCCCACTTATGGAATCCCTTTTGTGGAATCCCATTTGTGGAATCCCTTTCTCGAAAACGCCTGTGGCTATGGAATCCCTTTTTTATGAAATGAGCCGAAGAGTCGTTCGAGGAGTCACTCGAACGGGCAGTTGCTCGTTGGCTCATTTGCTCGATAGGATTCGAGTCGTTCGAGTAATATGTGCGAGGCACTCGAGGTAAGACGGAATCCCACTTATGAAATCCCTTTTGTGGAATCCCATTTGTGGAATCCCTTTTTCGAAAACGCCTGTGGCTATGGAATCCATTTTTTCTGAAATGAGTCAAAGAGTCGTTCGAGGAGTCACTCGAACGAGCAATTTCTCGTTGGCTCATTTGCACGATGTGATTCGAGTCGTTCGAGCAATATGTGCGAGCCACTCGATCGAGCAATTACTCTAAAGCTCATTTCCTCAATGGGATTCGAGTTATTCGAGCAATGGTTTATCAGTAACTACTCGATTGCTTATTGGCTTTGGGAATGTTTTTTGATATACACAGGGGAGAGAACTCTGCATACAGATTATGGGAAATCAAGCAATCTGATTGGTTAGTTATAATCTATACAAAGGATCTATATACAGGAAACTTCAAGAGTACTTGGAATAGGGTCAGAACTAACAAGAACAATCCAGGAGAGCTAAATATAGTAACAATAAGCAATGTTGTTCCAACTGATAGGCTCTTCTACGCTATTGCAGTTTACTCCGGAACAAAGGAACATGCCCCGATAGACGAAAAATATTGTATATATAGATAGAAGCAGAGAATTCTGAAAGAATTCGAAATAATACAAGTTGTTGGGTTGTTTGGGGTAATTCCGCGAAACGGGAAATTACTTTTCTACAAAGGAACACACCGTCCGAACATACCCCCGTCTTGTTGTAAGACTTTAAATCACATAACAACCACGTGCTACCATAGAAACTAAGATGGCGGCCTACAGTATACAACATGGACGACGAGAACACATATCACCCTAACAACACGCGCTGCTCATGCGCACTAGGACCACGTATCACTATGGGGATGACGTCACAAGATGGCCGCTCACGCGGGTTACCATGACAACCAAACATGGCGCCACCAGGCCACGTGGCATGACGTCCCTTCCGGGGTCCAGCCCGGGGTCCATCTGAATTGGGACGATCTCCACATCTCCTACTACTCATAACTTTGAGGTAAGAAACTAGAAACCTTTCTGTGGCAAATGCCAATACAAAAACAAGATAATACACGAGAACAACCTGTGTACCTGCTTTTTGTTGATAAAATACACCTTTCATTGAACCACATTCCAGAACATTAAATCCGATGCTTCAAACTTAGTGTATTTTCTTGTGTGAGGATGGGAGGAATCATTTGGGATGGAACTCTCAGAAACAATGAGTATTCCTTCACAAACAATGAAGGGTTACTCACAGAGAGTGAGAGCCCCCCCCCCCCCCCCCTTCCAAACGATTCCTCACATCCTCTTTCAAGAAAATCTTAGTCTTCAAACATAGTATATTTAATGGACTGGGGCGGGGGATGAAGTAAACTAACCTCTCTCATAGCTATCCCATAATATATCATTTCCTCATAACGCTTTTTTCTACTTATAAATGTTTTCTGTTCTTCAATATCTTTAAGGCTACTTTGAACATGCCTTCGGGTCAGGGACAGTGGCTCGTGCTTTGCATAGCCCCATTTGAATAAAGCATATGCCCTTGTCATGGCATTAATAACGCCCCAGTGCGAGTTCAAACAATAAACGAAATATTTTCAACGATATGTTTTATGACATTTTTATTTGACATCACACACAGTACAATCGTTTTCACATTACCATAATATAATAAATATATCCTGGGCTTTCTCTCGTCGTCATCTGTTTCTATCGACACATCTAAAAACGTATATTTTCTTAACCGTTCACATAACATGAAAAGCAGACGACACTTGCAAACAAAATTCTTGAATAACTATTTTTCTCAAAAATATAGGTTATGACCCCTCTTTGGAAAGAGCTCGACAAGCTCTTTCCAAAGAGGGGTCATAACCTATGTGAGACAAAAATGAAAAAAATAACGAAAATTAATTGGCGATTTTTGTGAATAGCGCTGGCCGGTTTGGCCGTTGCGTTGGGTAAAGGTTTAATGACGTATCAAAAGTATATTTTTGTTTGTCAGTTGAGAATTGTTCGGCTTCCGTCATTCCGAAACCCTCATCACGCCGAGGTCGCTGAACAGTTTCTTTTACTTTTCTGTAGCTCGGATGTCGTCTGAACATCCGTACTCGATTCATTCCTCTGAAAAACCTCTTACAGACGGAACCTCTCTCATTGTCTTCAAGAGATTGCCTGGCCTCTTGGAAAGCCTCGTCTTCGGACAAGCTACTGTATTGCACGCTTTCAACTCCTGAAATTCGTACACATTATCCTCATATGCTCTTTTGGATAAAATCATCTACAGGACTGATTTTGTCGGCTTCATCTTCCGCGTATTCGCTTCCAGTTGTTGTATCTGTGTCTTCTCCCACTGAATTTGCTCTCTCCTCAGAATCAGATAAGTTATCTTATCGAGAAATACACAGAACGACACACGCGTGTGAATGGGTTAATCTATATGGCACGAGTGCCAGAGCGGAAGGATAGAAGGAGAGGCGAGAGGCCTCGAGTTTTATCCTTCCGCGATGGCACAAGTGCCATATCGATTAACCCACTCACCCGCGTGTGTCGTTCTGTGTTTATTACACGCATTCAAGTCTATAAAAAGAAACATTTCTTGCACGGACACTCAGCAATTCATTTGACAACTATCAATAAAAGGAACACATTTTATCGCCAACCACATTTGTGAGGGGAATCCGTGTCACTTTTTCGTTTCCTGAGTTCCAATGTGTTATATGTGCTTATTGGCAGCCTACTGGCACATAGAACACATCGAAACACAGGGGACGATGTTCAGCTATCACCAGCGATTCGAATTGTAATTGCGTGGCACAATTTGTAGAAAATTGCAGCGAGATTTAGCTTAATATTATTTAAAAATAGTCCGTCAACGATTTCCGTTCCGCACATATGTGCGGAACAGATTTTAATTTTCCACACGGTTTAGTATTGCTCTAGATGGGGATAACACAGAACAAGTGTGTAATAACATAACTTTCCACAAGACTCACACAGTGGTACATCTCCACAGCTTACATGTAAATTAACAACTGATGCAAGCCCACCGACAGCATTGTATTTAAAATCGTGATGATGAAATGACGAATTATGGGATAGCTATGCGAGAGAGGCTACTTTACCTCATCTCCACCTCAGTCAATAAAATACCCAATGTTTGAAGTATCGGATTTTCTTGTATTAGGATGGGATAAATCATTTGGGAGGGAACCATCACAAACAATGCATATTCCCTCACAAACAGTCAGGAAAAAACAGCACCACGGCACACTTGAACCAAATCACATTATTGATACTCGTTTCAGACTCTCGTCGATTCATAAATTATTCGGGTCGCAATAGATTTCAAATCTCACATTGTCCCTGCCTTTGGCGCACTGAATGAAACCCTCAACTCGCTTCAGGGGGGTATTTTTTTCCCAAATCTGCACCTATCTCGCATTTTTGAATGGGTAATACAGAGTCGCGTATCACGTTCCCATGGGGTATTTTTGCGACTAGTCCGTGAACAGCGCTTATACGACTTTTACAATGCGAGGGGTAGGTGAAGGAGAGGATTGAAGAATTGCTGATTTTCTCCACAAAATTTGTACGGTGGAAGGGGGGGGGGGGCGGTGGGTGCTAGGCCTGTTATGATATAAACTTTGATAAAGGTCCAAACGTTTATGATAGAATGGTAGTTATTTATTTTGGGGGGGGGGGGGGGTTTAAAGACACGGCAGCCGGAGTCACCACGTGTCGGGCAGTTGGGGGAATCCAAAGAGAACCACAGAGCAAGGGCAAGCACCTGGTTAGCATTGGTTGAAGGCAAGTGCACCCTCGACGTGCAGTACACAACGCTACTGGGCCCCACGTGGGTAATTGCAGAATGGTAGTTCTTTCATGTTTTTACTTCCCTCGTTAGATGGCTGGCTTATTCTTCAGTAAACACCCAGAAATAAACATTTTATGTTGGCTGGTAAAAGACGATATCGCGTGGTGATATTTTATGATTCACTTTGTCGATACACAAGTGAATGCCATCCCCTCAATTTTAGCATCTTTCCATTTTTACTCGAGTTTAACAATTAAAGGCAATTATTGTCATCACCTTTGAGAAAAATGGTGGCTGGACATTGTTTTTATTTGATTTTGTCAGTTTTATAAGAATGCAGTGGAACTTGTTTAATACAATTGAACAGGTTCAGTCCATTGTTTAACACAATTGGAATTGTTTGCAAAAGCAGTTTAGTCTCAAGGTGTTTTGATAAGCGACAGACCGCCATGAATAAGTTGCTTTACTGAAGCATGCCATAACATGTATTTCTCTTAAACTGACACGTCATTTTGTTTTTCAAGAAATTTCGAAAAGTTGTTATAAATTTATATTAATTATAGATGCTTTAACTAAAATTATTGAAGACTGGCTTGTTACGCCATTTAAAATTAATTATCTATTTAACAGATTCTTTAACGAAAATTATTGAAGACCAACAGCTTTTTCAGTTGTTGGTATTTAAAAATGTTACGCCATTTAAATTTCATTTAAATGGTCATACGTCATTCAATTGTTAGGGGGACTACATCATAGAAAATAAAATTAAAAGAGGGGAGAGGGGTGGGGTTACTGCGTGATAGGAATTGTTTGAGCAGAGTTGAAATTATTGTGTTTGCAATTGTTTGAAATTAAGAGGGGGTACGGGTAAGACGTCATACCAATTAAAATTAATTTTTAAAGAGGGGGAGAGGAGTGCGGTTCCTGCGTGATAGCACTGTTCAACATTTATCGTACATAAGAGATGGTAGAAGTATGGCGTCATAGCAATTAAAATTACATCTGAAAGAAGGAGAGGTTTTGGCATATTGCGTCATAGCAATTAATATGTCTATGGCGGAGGGGTATGACGTCGAAGCAATTAAAATTAATAAAAATACTATTTTTTTAAGAAAAATCAATGAAGTTCCATACCTCAGAGTCATCGCGTACCTCTGGGGTATGGACCCAATGGGATCGATTCGTGCATCTCTTAATACTAACAGATGATCATGGATAATTCACGGTTGTAGCATTAAATTATCACGGTTGTAGCATTAAATTATCACTAAACCTTGGGATAAATATACGATAAAGTCGCTCGTTTCGCTGTATTTAACACGATACCTTTCAGCGGAGGGGGGGGGGGGGGGGGAATCATCGTTGAAAATGGCTACTTTAACAAAAACTTGATCTGTTTTATAATATGGAGAAAACCTATAATGTTCTAACATATTGGAAATAAAATGATGCGAAGTATCTGACCTACCGTCATATCGTCGCCTGAGTGCTAGAATGTTCTATGTCACCTGTGGGACGTAGAACATTCTAGCATCAGCCGACGAAATGGAAGTTAGTTTTCAAATGGACCCTCGGAAATCATATTTCTTCTGTTCATTATCAGTTCTTGATGAGGTGGACAGAGGATGCCACGAGTCGTGTACGTGGTGGAGCTCTAAGACAAAATGAAATCCAACGCTCTTATGGGCTGTTTGTTTACTCGTTTTTCGAGGAACCCCTGCACAGACTACCATCGGTGAAATGTCTTCTTACTCATAAATGTGTCAGCTATTCTTTCGTACTGCAGTGATAAGTATTTCAGTCGATAAGTATTTAATTCAGCTCGAAAGAAAAATATTGACACAGAATGTGTAGAACTATGCGGCATAATCGTCAGACTACCGCTGTAGTGAGTCTCCATTCATGCTGTTTTAGTCAGAAAATATGTTTAATAGTATTGTTAGTGTCAATGAAGATTTGGTTAAATCAAGTCTCAATTAAGAATCGTTTTTGCATTGATTTATATAGAATAAATACGTGCTAGGGTCTGTAATTAGATTTAAACCACGAGTAGGATAAGGGTTTTAACCACGAGGCTCTGCTTTAGTTTTGTTTACATCTGCGCCGTTGGGTAGTACTTCTGGCTGAACGTGAATGCTTGATTGACAGCTAGACACATCGTGAAAGTTGATTGAATTTACCTTGCTTTTTCAGTCAAATTATGATTAAAAATTCTTAAATTTTATTTTAAATATTTAATGTAGGTATTTTAAACTTAAAAGCCATTGCACGTATAGTACAGGCGTTGAACGAAGTAAAGTGGTCGAACCCGGAAAAAAATTGGGACAAGCTTATTTTTGTGTCATTTTGAAGAGGAATGTCTCCCGGAGGACATATCCAAAATCCGAATTGGGGAAAATTTGTTATAGCATTTATACTGATTGTGGTGTAAGAGTGAATTTCAATCAATTTTCCACAACCAACATTCCAACGTTTGTGAACGAGAGGACATGGTTTTGTGTGAATCCAGTATTTTTCTACTCACTAACACACAGGGTATACAGAGTGTAACATCACAGCCCATAACACCGGTGCACATCCTGAATAAAGAGCGCTGTTTTATAGAAATTTGAAAAATCATTGAATTCTCACTGCCAAACCTTGTTTCCGCCTGTTTATCTGACATATCACGAGATACTGCGATCACTCGGCACACAAAGCTATTCGCCAAAGGTCACATGCTCCTGAATTATTATCGGTTAGGTGGTTTCCACACAATCATGAGTTTTCTCGGGAGTAACGGGTCAATGATGGCTGGATCTGGCCTAGAGGAGGTCTTACAGGACGTCTATGGTCCCCTCGCAGTGGGTTCGGTGTTAAGCGGCAAAGCAGTGTCAAGGGCAATGAGGGGACATTTCCTGGTCGAAGCTGCGCTAACGAACAAGCTGTTAAATGCCCTTACTAGCTCGGAAATGACTGAACCTGATGAGCTCCGAGGAGTTAATGCAACGTCGGGAGTGGACAGAAATCTATCAACAGGGAAGATTTAGATAGTGTCAAGGAATTGTATGATAATGTGCTGGACAGCTCGATAGCTCTTTCCGATGTTGCAAACTCATCAGCTTTCGTAAGAGCAAACACTTGCCTCGACCAGTACAAAGCCAAACTGGCTGAACAATCGCGCACTGCTAAGCTGTGGATACAATATCTGGAATATGTCCAGACACTGAAAATGTTCATCAGAGTTGAATGTACTGGAGATTGGAATCTCCACCTTATTGCTGTCAGTAATATGTTCAACCTCTTCGCTGCCACGGGACATGCACACTACGCTAAGAGTTGCAGGCTGCATCTGCAAATGATGCTTTAGCTACCCGAGAAACATCCGTGGTTGTATGACAGGTTCTTCTTTGATGGTTTCCTTTCTTTTCGCCGGCTTTCCAGGTGTTTGGGTAGGCCTTTCAAGTGACCTTGTGATTGAACAAGTCCTCATGCGCTCAATTAAAAGTCGAGGTGGACTAACGCGAGGTCGTGGGGTGACCGAATCAGTGCGCCAGGAGTGGATTTACCCCATGCAAAAGTGCGCTGAAATACACGAAGCTATGACAACGTTGACTGACATGAAACTCAGTACCAGTAACAACATGCAGACATGGGCATTTCTCATCATAAACGAGACAACGCCGACATGATGAAAATACTAGAGTGGCTTGACTTGTACGATCGTTTCGAGGAGAATGAAAACTTGCGCTCCCTGTCCTCTGGATTGTCAGCTTCCTTGGGTGATGATATTAACTGCGACAATACCGAGTCAGTAGGGGCGGAGATACACTCTAAACTAGACAATGTTGTTGTTTATGATGCCTCCATCAAAAGGAGTGATCAAATTCGCACTTTAGACCATTTGAACCCCGGGGTGAAGTTGGATAACCAGAGAGTATCAATAGACCCATCAGCTCTGTTCCCTCGATTGGTTGCTATTGCTCAGAGGGAGCGACGTGGCACAGTTCTTCGAGTACGAACTGACTGTGATGCCAGCAGCCCTCTTCAAAGACTTTTGTTTATCACAGAAATGCAAACAAGGCAGACCTAGCAGCTGCAATAACAGATCCAGTAGTACTTTCGAAGCCGCCATCTGATTCCGTGTACGTACTTGACGGAGGGCTCTCTTCCACAGAGTCAAATGGAAGGCGAAGGCTACCTACTCAGAAGGAACCAGGAACGGTTCTTGTCGAACGAGAATAACAAAATGCTGTTCAACATTACTGAGAGCGGGTGGACATACTGTTAACTGCAGTTCGGGCGATGCTGATACCCTGATTGTTGAAAGTGCCATCAAACTTTCATCTCAAGGGAATTCAGTTGCCATTGCCGCAGATGATACTGATGTACTAGTGCTATCCGTTCACCATTGGAATCATACTTCGGCTGATGTTTATTTCCAATCAGAAGCACGGAAATCACATGGGGATGGGGAGGCATGGACGATCGCAGATATAATAGCGAAGATCGGAGAAACAACTAGGCGACACCTCCTGTTCATACATGCATTGAGTGGGTGTGATGTTACTTCGGCAATGTTTGGCCATTGGCAAACACAGCTTCTCAAGAGGTTAGAAAAGTCAAGTGAGAGTCAGAAGATATCAGCAACAATGCGCGACAGCGCCGTATCTCAAGCAGAAATTAGAAGGATCACCGCTGAACTGTCTGTAATGCTGTATTCTGGCAAATAGTCAGACACATTGAATGGCTTGAGATACTCAAAGTTCATGACAATGGTCACTTCCAGCAAGACAGGAATCGATCCTCAGAAACCACCTCCAACTGAACGCGCGGCATACTCTCTCAGCCTGCGAGTCCACCTACAAACGATGGAATGGAAGCAATTGGATATTGATATCCTAGATCCTCATAAATGGGGCTGGGGAATTCTCGAAAATGAGTTGATACCCATGATGACTGACCTGGATGCAGCGCCTGAAGCTCTTCTGAAATTTATACGTTGCAATCGCAAAATGACCTCCAAACACCCTTGCGGAACGAATATATATTCTTGTAGAAAGAACGCAATCAAATGTGACTCTGCCTGTGGAGACTCTCGATGGGAGAATTGCCTGAACTCCGAGCCGGTTGAGATTGGAGACGAAACTGGCGACAGCAGAGTGCCTTGAGGAAAACCGGCGTGATTTCGGTCAGATCTCATCTCGGGATTTAATCATTGCGAAGAAAGTTGATCGATATCATTCTTCGCCATCTCGGGAGTTATGAAAAATATCGCCAGCAGAATTATAGCTCGTTTTTTCTGTTCTATTCAGACTCCACTTCGTATGTGTGAATATTGAAGAAAATGGTATTTTGAGGCCATTTCCCTACCAAATGTGAATTTTCTCATTCATTTTTCCGCTTCATAGGATTGGCATTCGTGCTTAAAGTACGAATAACACACACAACTTCTCCAGATCTCAAACAAAATATCAAGACTATTGAGAAATTGATGCCACCTAAAGATTTTTCTTTCGCTATGAAACCCCTCCTTGCGGCCATCTTGCATGAAACATTTTCTCCAAAGCGGATTTTTGCGGAGTTTGGATATGTTGTTTCCAGGTAAATTCTGCATCGAATGGCACCAAAATCAGCTTGTCCCCTATTTTTTTCCGGCTCAAACTATATCGCGCCTGGACTAGATAGTACGGCAAAACTTCGTATGTTTGAATGATACATTGCGAAGTGGGAATGTATCGATGTCGTAAAATTGGGTCATGTCAAAGGTCAAGTTGGATGTAGTTCCTAATCGAGATGTAAACTTTTGTAATGGAATTCCCATTAAAAACGTTTTAATCGCAGTAAAATTTTTACACCGGTGGGGTTACAAGCTAATATTTAACTCACGGGCTTTTCACAGGTAATAACATAGGTGAGCATGGAAAAACGTATTGTTCAGATTCAATCGGCTGGAATGTTTTAAGTGATCGCAATATCGAATCTATGGCTAGACAACGTGTTACTTAAGGGCTAGCTTCGTTCCAGGTCATAGCAGCATCAGATTTGTTCAACATATGTCCGGTGCCGCCCGATCTTAATTCGTGCCACGCCACGTGTTATAATATTATATATACAATATCATGACCATGTGCATGTCCTGTAATTTGTATCAGATTCGAGGTCGTGTCACGACCTCGAATCTGATGCAATTAAATAATACATTTATAATAATATGTTTATTAATAATACATTTATTCAACAACCCCGTTACACAAAGCACATTTTCCCCATTTTACATTTATAAATTGGGTTGAAAATGATCAACAATTGGAATTTCAGGATTTATATTTTATTGCGTAATAACAATGTACATGCGTGAACTTTTACCGGAAATTGAATCTGTCGGATACGGAATCGGAACGGGGTGGACTGATGCAAACGTTTTCCCGAGTTTTGGGTGCAAATTAAGTTGATTGTTAGATAAAATATTATATCAGAATAATTATACATATATAGGGTAATGTGAAAATGTCACCTGGTCAATCGCCCAAGGTGTGTTTGTTATGATCTTGTCAATGTTTGGTCTATGTTCCCACTCGGACAATCTTTCAAAAGATGAGCCCCCAGGTTGGGAGCTGATTAGACCAAACAAATAAACTAAACAATCAGAGGTCGCAATCCATAGAGAAACTAAATATGTTTCAGTTAAAGAAAATATATGACAATAATACAAGTATATTGACACCGTTGCGTTCTCTCAAAAGTTTAAACTAATTTTGTAATAATGTCGGATATCGATGGAAAATAGGGGAATGTGCACGAGGCCCACTCCACCTCCACTCCTGTCCGTTTCCGTCTGCGCTGGTCTCCAAGACAAGGCTGCTATTTTCTATGTTTCCATTCTCTTTGTTTACACTAACAAGTGTAGAAATATTAGCATTACTTTCCTCTTCCCTTGCGTGGAAAATACATGTAAAATACTAATATTCAAAGTTTCAGATAACCTTTCGTCAGGTTGCGCCAGTTTGTAATTTGTTCGTTATGTCGGTTCGTTATTGTTCCTTTATTACACGCATGTTTTATAAAATCCCCAACTACAGCAACACTTAACCATGCAGAATATGAAAATCCGTTCCGCACACATGTGCCGAAAGGAAATCATTGACGGACTATTTATGGACGATGATGCCATCTGTTAAAACTTAAAATAACCCCGCCTACTTGTACTTCCGTTTGGACAACAATCAAGGAACCCGTGTAGATTAAACGAAATGATTCCGTTCAAATAAGCTATCGCAAGTACAATAAACTAAATTTAAACATATTTATACATCTGTATAGAAGTACGTCTAAAGTGTAGAAGGAAGAGTTAAAAGCAATCATTATTAGCTGTATAATGATAACAAATGGAATAGAATTAGCTCAAATATGCATGTACTACGATAGTACAAACATACGTACACCACATGTTTGGCCTATTTATAAATCTGCTCACGAGCATTCCCCCAAATCGCACATGTGTTTGTAAACATTAGCAGACGATTGAGCACCCGAAACTGAACGGATTTGCGAAATAACTTATTGGTAGTTGTCAAATGAATTGCTGAGTGTCCGTCTAATAATTGTTTTTTATAGAGGTGAAGACGTGTAATAAACACAGAGCGATACGCGAGTGTCGTTCTGTGTGTTTGTGTCCGACCGGTAGTGTTCTTTTACAGAGTACTCCAGTCCCCCTTTAATGCCGTCTATCGAAGGTTGTTTTCTTAATCCAGTGGAGGGGACTAACATTTGGTTATGCAAATCACAGAAAATTGAAATACTCTTTTTTGTAGTACGCTAAAATTCGATATTTATTTATTTATTGGTGTTTAAGGGCACATACTTTTGCACAATGGCAAATCATGACCACCTAAAATTCGATTATTTATTTCAAACATCGGTGAACAAATCATCACTTGCAATGTTCTATTACACGACTGTTTTATGAAATCCCCATTTACACCAACACTAAACCATGCGGAAAATGAAAATCTGTTCCCCACATATGTGCAGAACGGAAATTGTTGACGGACTATTTTTAAATAGAAGCGAAATTTCACTGGAATTCTGTACAAATCGTGCAACGCAATTACAGTTTTATCGCTACCGATAGCTGAGAATTGTCCCTGAGTTCCAATGCGTTCTATGTGCCATTAGGCACGTAGAACACATTGGAACTCAGGGGAGGAAACAGTAACACGGGTACCCCTCGCAAATTTGTTTGGCGATGAAATGTGTTCTTTTTGTTGCTAGCTGTCAAATGAATTGCTGAGTGTCCTTCTGATAATGTTTTTTTTTGTATCGAAATGAAGGCGTGTAATAAACACAAAACCACACGCGTGTGTGAATGGGTAAATCGATATAGCTGGCATCGCGCCATATCGATTAACCTACTCGCACGTGTGTGTCGTTCTGTGTATTTAGGGAACCCCGATAAAAGCTATAATGAACGCTGATTCATAAAAAAATGTACGTTTATTATTGCATTACACAAGTACGCCATTAAGTGCTTGGCAGTTTAAGCTGCATTTAAACGTTGATTTACTTCTCGCTATTCATCAGCAATCCAAAATACCAACAACACATAATGATGTGATGTCTAATGTACGGAAATGGAAGTCATTTTATATTCCACCTCGGGACACAACGTTCGGGTTTAGCAACTAAGAAGCATTAAAACCTTTCCGGAACGTATTTCAGATGAGATGACTCAACACATGTTCGTTTAACCACAGACGAATTGTGGAATGAAATCAACTCGGAACAATTTATTCGCGTAAGAATACTTCATTTCGCCACATCCCATGCACAATTATATTCCCTGGGCTGCACATGTTTGGTATGACCGAGTGGGCTCTACTTAAGTCTGTTACTAAAGTCGGATCAAGCTCTCAAGCCACCAGTCACAGTCGGTGAAAAATTCGACATTGTTGTAGCCTTGAACCAGACTAGCCCTTAAACGGTGCCAAACATTTGTTTAGATTCACTCGTCTGGAATATTTGACTTGGTTGACAAAGCGAGATATTCCAGATTTTTGAATTTTCAAAATACCACAAACAATCATGTTTTTTGTTAACCCTTTACATAACATACCAGCCTAAACCTGCTATCGCTATTCACAAAAATCACCATTCAATTTCATTATTTTTTTTATTTTTGGCTTAAAAACATAGCTTATGATTCCTCTTTGGAACGAGCTAATTCAGCTCGTTCCAATGAGGGATCATAAGCTATCTTTTTGAAGCAAAATATGATAAAAGTAGTTATTCAGTAATTTTGTTTGCACGTGTCGTCTGCTATCATGTTAGGTAAAGCATTAATCAACGGAGACGTGTTTCACAATCAAGACTTGATTTAACATGTTACAGGTGTCGAGTTTTAACGAATAAACGCACTTTGTGTAAGGATTTGTTTTGTAGATTCCATGATTTAATCCTTTTTAGAGGCCATAACCAGCCAGCCATATCCTCGGAACTCGCCATTCAAATTTTATTATTTTTGACGTAAAAATGTCCCTCCTAGAAACGATCTCGCCCTGCTCATTCCAGTGGAAATAGAAATATTTAGTTGTTTAATGTTTTACAAGTGTCTTCTTCTTGCGAGGTAGGTGAACACAGAATAGAGTTGCGACTCTTCCCTGCATCACAGTTTTGATGCAGGAAACAGTCATAACTCTATTGTGTTCTTTTTTTCATTATCGTTTCAGTGAGAGAATACTGCCACAAAAAAGAATACATCACTTGAATGCAACAATGTTAACGTATTGTAGATAGCATGTAGTTGCACTCAAGGTGCGATATCCTAATCATTTACCAAGGGTGCGCTGGCTCAGTGGGTAGGAAATTGATTTTAGACCGAAAGGTCGATGGTCCGATCCTGACGTTTGGCAAGATACTTAATCCCGATAGCTCATATACAGTTGAAACTAGAAATCATGTGACTGCATTGCGCAATATTATGAAGTAATCGAAATTGCTCGAGCCGGTTGTATTCAAACAAATTCGGAATCACCTCGCACGTTTCGAACTCTCTGAAGAGTTACAATCTGCGTATCGTCCAAAATGTAGCCCGAAAAGTGCGCTTTTGCGTGTACAGAATGACCTTTTAGTTGCCATGGACCAACAGCGAGTTCCATGTCTTGTATTACTGATCTGAGCGCGGCGTTCGATACAATCGACCACTCTGTTCTGGCATCCTTTCTAAAGCAAAGAGTTGGCGTCTGTGGCGTGGCACCACATTGGTTCAGATCGTATCTTGCTAATCGTTCACACAGAATACTGATAGAAAACACTGTATCAAAGTCAGTCTCCCTGACATATGGTGTGCCTCAAGGTTCAGCCCTTGGCCCTTTATTGTACGCCATATATGTCCTTCCCCTTGGTGACATAATCCGAAAGCATGGGCTTCCCTTCCATCTCTATGCCGACGACACCCAGTTGTATATCAGTTTCAACTCTCAAGTTCTCAACACGAGAGAGATGCGGCATGCCGCCTGAAAAACTGTGTATCTGATATTAAATCCTGGATGACCAACAACTCGTTAAAGTTGAATGCGGACAAAACCGAAGTCATTTATATTGAACTCCCTTATCAGCTATCGAAAATTTCTCGAATGAGTTTGAATTTTGATGGCAGTGCCATTTTTCCATCGGCAATGGTTCGTAATCTTGGTTATTTCATGGATGAAAACCTTTCTGCAGACAAGCATGTGTTGCAAGTCTCCAGAACAGCTTTTCATCACCTCCGACATATCGGTAGAATGCGTAGTGTGGTAGATGAGGGAACGGCAATGCAATTAATTCATGCATTTGTAACGAGTAGTTTGGATTATTGGAATTATCTCCTATATGGCAGCACACAGTCCTAGTTAACAAGCTACAGAATGTTAAAAATTGTGGGGCTAAACTTGTGACCAAGAGTAAAAAATCCTCCTCTTCGGCTTCCCCTATCTCACAAAAACTGCATTGGTTACCCATTAGTGAAAGAATTAGTTTCAAAGTATTATTGTTTACCTACAAAGCCGTCAACGATCTTGCGCCACCTTATCTTTGCAATCTAGTTAAGAAGTATGAACCTGCTCGTCATTTGCGATCAGCTACTTCGTGCAATCTTGTTCAGAATGCAGGAAAGCTGATCTCGGCTGGCGACCGGGCCTTCTGCATTACGGCACCACATTTGTGGAATGCGTTACCTGACGACATCAAAAAAACACAGTCACTCGAGTCATTTAAGAGACACTTAAAAACACACCTGTATAAATTGACTTATTGCTGACCTGCTTGTATTATATAAAATGCACCTTTAGTTTTGTGTGAAGCCTGTGAGCACTTATGTGGATACTCGTCTCTAAACCATATTATTATTAGTATTGCGCGTTGTGTCAGTGCACTTTTGGCCTGTCAAACATCACCATTATCTTAACTCAATTTCTGTAGACAAACAGCGAGCCCACCTCTGTACAATTCTATACTAGTACATGTTTATTTGTTGGTGTTTGAGGTCACATATTTCTGCATAAGGGCTAATCATGACCACGACAGTTTTACGGGTGGAGGAAGCCGGGGTACCCGGAAAAGACCACCTAGCAACTGCGAGCAACTGTCAGCTCCCCAACATACTAACCCCAAACAAACCGGGTAAGGATTGGTTGAAGGCAGGTGAACCATCGACGTGCAGTACGCTTTTAGTACACAACACCACCGTTCCCCCACGCGGGCAATGGGGTGAAGTGTCTTACCCAAGGACACAACGCAGTTGTCGCAGGTGGGATTCGAACCGAGGACTTCTCAGCTTAAAGCCTGCACCTCTACCTGCTGAGCCACCGCGCCCACATAGAAATCATTAACATAATTTCTACCCTCTACTGCGATACGTGTATACGTAAAGATGTAAATAGATATTAAATCTTGACTGCATATACATAATGACGAAATATTGACTGTATATACATAATGACGACAGTGTATTACTACTTAATCGAAGCGCCATATATTCTCCACTCGAAAAGTACCCCAAACACCATCAGAAACACACTTACTAACTTCCATCAGATGATCCACGGGTGCAAGCCGATGGTCCATGTGATGAACGTTCTCAAGTGCTTCTTGTGTTTTGTTCTCAGATATTGTAAACAATTCCCAAGTGAAACTTCTATCCCACAGCGATTTAGTAGTAATTCACCCCCCCCCCCCCCACACATTCCGTGGTCTTAATATTTTCTTTCTTTTTGGTCGATTCATTTCGTAATTTCACTACCGACCTCGCTAATAGCGCATTATTTTCCAATAAGACTAAAATCCTCCTACTCTGATTGGACTAGAGCTCGCTTATCATATATTATGTTTACGGCTCAAGTGACAACTGTTATCGTCTGACGTCACAACGCGAAATATTCGAAATGACGTCGCCCGTTTCGTAATTGCTTCATCAACCGAGTGACAAGCAAGCCGCTTCACTTTTTCTGGATTTTTCACACGTGCAACAGAGGGTGTTCCGGACAAAGTGTTGTTTAAATTACAAAGTGATTTACGATTTGAACTAAGATGGAATGATTTTATCTGTTTTAGTGATTATGTATCCAGTGTCGTCGTGGGTACACGAGAGATTTATTTACTAAACCTGTGATCGTTAAAAGTTGCCTTCCACAAGTTTTGGGCTATGGGTAGTGTCTTATTGGAATGTATACGTTATTGTGATAAGTTGACGGCAACATGGTCTGAGGTTTGCGGCTCGGAGCTTATGTTCAACCGAGACGCTTCTTCGCGTCTCGGTTGAACATAAGCTCAGAGCCGCAAACCTCAGACCATGTTGCCGTCAACTCATCACAATAACTTATAATAAATTGCATATTGTTTGTGTATTTCAGACTACTTCATTTTTCTGCAGTAAGGAGAGCATTAACTATCGAATATTTTCTGTACTAATTGTGACAGGACTTCTAGTTTCAACTAAAGGGGCACTGCCGCGTTGGGCACTCAGGCGCAGTGCACATCGATGATGAACTTTCCTCCAATCAACCCTGCAGGGTTAGTAAGTTGGAGAGACTGACAGTTGATTGGTGGTTCCGTAAATCCGCCGGACACGATGTAACCCTGGCTGTTGAAAGTTCCGTTTATCCACAAATAAAAACAAATACTAACCCTTTACCTAATGTAACTTCATTATACAGCTAGCGATATTCAAAATAAATGAAGTGCATTTTTGCCTCCAACACATCGGTTATGACCTTTGGTTTGGACGGTCTCGACCGCAAAGACGTACCATGAGCTATTTTTATGCCAACAAAACGTACGTTTTTTAGTTTTTCGAGATTTTGTGTCGCAAGCATCCTCTAGTTGCATTAGTAAAATTATCGGAACGCCATTCAAAAATATAAACATATTTATTTATTTCGAATGTACGTTCGATTGAATATAAACACATGTAAAGAATGCATAATTATTTCCCTTATGAACAGGTGAACAAACGTATGTGTCCTATTACAACAAAAATATATGACATTGATATAATTAAATAATATTCCCTTTGGTTTTGAGCTCTAACAAACAGACTGAGATTAAAAATAGAATTCAAGTCAAGAATATAACTCTTTCGCTCTCGCGAATTTACTGTTCATTCCATCTGTTTCGTTTTGTTTCTTCAGTAAGTATCACGCTTCTGTTCAGTGTGATTCTGCTGTTATTTTGCAGGATTACAACTGCTTGGGAAGATCAAAACCTTAGCATGAGTAGCGAACTGCTGTGTAATTGTTGTTCTGAAAACCGCAGGCCAAAAGGTGCACATACCTTTCAGCAGAGACTCTCAAGGCATTCTGCGTGGTGGGGGTTTCAAAATCCCACAATTTAAATTTACTATGTAACATATTGACATAATTCCACTTCTTGGAATAAGTTCTGTGAATATGCTGCATAATGTGGTCGAGCAGGCGGATTAGGTATAACATGTGGATTGGAATATACTGGTCAATTAATTCTTCACTGTATTTCATGGTTTGTTAAAGGAGCCATAGATTTGCTTCCAAAACATTTAAACGTGTTGTTTAGTATACCGACCCGATGTCCACTGCTGAGATAGTAAGTTGTTAAAGAGTCGTACCATTACCTGACGTAACAGCCAGCACCGGTCAGGGATCTTCACAGAATTTTGGTTCAGTACTGATTATTTTTTGCATGTTTGTTTTTCCCCAAAAATAAGGCTTAAGATCCCTCATTGGAATGAGTTCGTTACTTTCCGTTGTGCAGATGTGTTTTTTTTACAATTATATAATTGCTAATGTCTATGTGCACTATAATACAAATTCATTCATTCATTCAATCTAAAACGTTTTTAAAAGCCTGTTATTGGAGTTGGGTAAAGATTTAAAGAATCAGACAAGTTCGATACAAACGTAAGGCAAAATGCGATATCGAACAAATGAAATATGTTTTCATAACCATAATTCTTTGATCAGTATGTGACAGTCCAACAAACAAAAATTACATCTTTTTCATTCTTCTTTCCTGTTTTGGATCTCACTCTGCGATAGTAAATCATAACGTTAGTTGTGTTACAGTTGCATCACGACCACCATATACGTCAAGATAGTACCAAACAGCTGTTAAAGAAAAAAAACACGAACGAAGTCAGGAGTAGTTTATCGTTGGTAATGAATTTGAAATATATCGCAGTTTGTTGAATTCAGTATGACAAAGTGAGCAACAAAATGGCAATGGTTATCTACAATTACATGGTGGATAACAATTAAAGGGTAAAATTACACACAATGTGATAAAAGTAATATCAAATTCGTCACGATGTGACATGAATTTTCTGAACCACATTCACATTCACTAAAATCGATCTGAGCCGAGATAAACCTCGGTAAACCTCGGCTCAGATGAATTTTAGTGGACTCGGTTCAAAACGTTTATATGGAATCGCAACTCAGTGGACATCGGCTATATACTGTGTTTAATAGTGCATTCTGGGAGATATTTTGTTGCGGAACTAACTCAACAGCAGTTGACACAAACGACGAAATACTTTGCACACTTTCAAATGGTTTAAGTGCACGTTTGTCTACTGGTCGTTTATTCACCCAAAAATTGCATCAAGTTTCGTCATACTAATAGAAAGTTAGAAATAAAAGGTTAACAGCCTGGATCCGGGAAGCACGTTACGGAGAAAATAAGGTAAACACATTGCTTCTAAATTTTGTAACGAACGTAAAATAGTGTAATTATGACTTTGAAATACATTTGCTCTGATTTCTCAGATCTATCAACGGGATATAGCTGAATTAGTTTTAAACAGACCAAGACAAAGGCGTCGTGTTTTCATCTCCATCTTAGTTCAACTATTCATAGCAGTAATAATAAGCAGAACCATTGAGTTGCATGTAGCTTCTGGGCTAAGTGCGCAATTTAAAAAAGTTTAGGAAAAGGACTCGACTTTTCCTAAACCTCCAACTATTCACCAACCACCCCCACCCCGCTCTTCGTCATTATTAACTTTCATTTATCCCATAAATGGCCGTTTATTTGAACAATAAAGGCCTTTGATAAACTTTTGCTTTATTCACCCAGTAGGGTGATAAATTTCCCCATAGGTTTAAAACTGAAAGAATTTATTCCCCTAGTGGCGACGGACTTGTTGACTTCTGGCCTCAACCACATTTGTCTAGCATAATTAATAGTTCGATTGTTGTTGTCTTTAAATCTTTTTGAAAGTCGTACACAATGCCACTAGAAAACATCACTCACTGCTCATATAATAAAAAAAATGCAAGCTTAGTTCAAGTTTGTGGAGGAATTATTTTTTAGACAGAAATGTATTACTGCGCCTTGTTTAGTTTGACAATTTTGCTGGTCGATCGAATTGGACCAATGTACTCCTCACTTACTCCTCACTTCTCGCTGTGTGTTGTAGCAAATTATAGCACGATATTGCCGCGACTGCCCCGTAGAAGATTTATGGGATAAACAAAATAAACGTATAGTGTTTTCAAGTAAAAAAGTAAATTTATTCTACTCGTAGAATTAAGAATAAGACCGACTCACCAGATGCTCGTCGGTTTCATTCTTAATCCTACTCGTAGAATAAATATTTTACTTTAAGACACTATAAGTTTATTTTATATACATCAACCAGAAATATAAGTTTATTTTATATACATCAACCAGAAATATCCAATCAGTTTCTTGATTTCCTTTCGCTCTTTAACATAAGTGTCATTAAAAACACTAAAGCAGCTTTCGTCATGAAAACAGATCTGGCCAGTGACGGAAATACGTGAGTAGATTAAATTGTTATCTGTTTCAAAAAGATTTGTAATCATAACAATTTTCGATATATAGTGCATGTAATTTGTCCCTGCATGGGCGTTAAATAGAGTAGCTTAATGTGTTACTGGGAATAGACTACCGACGATATACTGATTTAATGGTGTCGCAGCTCATCCAGTGATCTGTTATTTCACATATTGATGAAACTTCAGTGTCTCCCAACGGCTCTGGTACTATTTACATATTCTTTTCGACATATTATGTGTTTCATCGTCAGGATGATGACGACTTTGTTGTTTCCAAAAAGTGTCAACGATTTGCTGCGTTTACTTTCAACTGTCCTTTCCGTAGTGGAATGCTAATTCTTCACTTACAGAATAGTGTCTCATTTGCCGTTATCTTTGTTAGATGAGAGCGGAGGGAACTGTTGTAATAAATACACAAAGCTCAATCCCCAAATGGTCTTGGTGGTTTTCATTTTCCCGGTACCTCACAATCACCTATCGTTCTTTGAAGAGTATAAGTCTGATGAAAAACAGCTCTTGCGTCACCAAACATCGTCGCTGGGAGGCGTGACCACCATGTTGATTGATATGACGCAGCTTTATTGCTGATTGGGAAAAGGGGACGATTGAGTCGCGACGTTGTTACGTGAGAAAACCTAAATCTCTGGTTAGGTAAAATCCATAAAAAAGCACCTTGCAAAAGTACTTGTGAGGTCAATTTATTTGTTTAATATTTCACATCCGAAATTGTTTCACTGTCATCTTTAAGTGGAAAGCACACTCTGTGGGTGTTTTAATATTCTCGCAGTCTCACATACTATACAACACAGATCTGATCGTAATACACTAATAATACACCGGAGCTGCGAATGATTGCGTTTATCGGGTAATAAAAATAAATCAATCAGCAGCAAAAGTTTAATTAATGAAGCAGGTTACGCGCGGTGCTTCATTAACTAAAGTTTTGATGATTATTCCTATAATTAGTGTGTAAAATCTAATATTATTGCGTCCGTGAAAATATTTCCACCCGTGGAAAGGGACCAGTCCACGACGGGCATATTATAAGTTAAAGGACATTTAGTGGTCAGATAACGTGTCATCCACGGCGAAGAGAAAACAATATTAGGTTCGGCTTCGCCTCACCTAATATTGTTTTCTCTGAGCCGTATATGACACAGTATCTGCCAACTAAACGCCCTTTAACGTATTTATTATACACGGCATGCTAAAATGTAATTGTGGAAGTAAACTCAACGAATAGTTAAATGTTACATGATGCACACTTCCCGAAAAATGTAAACAAAGCAGACGACGTTCGCTTACTCAACAAGGGGAGTAATTTTGCTTTCGCATTCTAATAAATCACTCGTGACTTGTTCTATAACCGCCAATGTTTTGGGCTGGTTTGGCACTTATTTTTTACAGTTTCATTCAGTCGAATGTAATGTTTATACGACGGGTCTATTTTATATGGTGGGTCTTCTGTACGACTGTGCTGCAGCATGTACATGTACATACGTGTAAATTAAAAGCTGAGGCGTGTGGATATAATGATAAAGCAAATTGGCTGACGGGCACCTAATATTAAATTATAATTATGCTAGTAAATTTGTTTATCCAATTAAATGAAGTTACTAAGAGACATAGACAATATTAGGTACAAAGTGGCTGAAAAACACCCAATATTAGTTTAATATTAGGTGCCCGTCAGTTTATCCACACGCCTCAGCTTTTAATTTACACGAACGTACATGAGTAGTAGGGGAGCGATGAAACGACCCACATTGGGGGCACCCCTCAGGGGACCCCGGAAGTGACGTCATGTCACGTGACCTGGTGGCGCCATGTTTGGTTGTCATGGTAACCCGCGTGAGCCGCCATCTTGTGACGTCATCTTCATAGTGATACGTGGTGTGAGTGCGCATGCGCAGCGCGTGTTGTTAGGGTGACACGTGTTTCCGTCGTCCATTTTATATACTGGAGGCCGCCATTTTGGTTTATATGGTAGCACGTGGTTGCAATGTGACCCAAAACTTCTAACAAGACAGGGGTATATTCGGAGGATGTGTTCCTTTGTAGAAGAGTAATTTCGCGATTTGTAGAATTACCCAAATAAACCCGACAATCCGTCCAAATCACCGAATGCGCCTTTATTTACTATGGATTCCCCAATTTATCGGTGCAGCACGTAGTGCTATAGTACCAAGGGGGTACCGGGGGTGTGTTTGATTGAATAGGAGTATACTCCAGTAGCGGAGAAGAGCATATTAGTTGGAACAGCTTTGCTAATTATTACTATATTTAGCTATTCTGGTCTGTTCTTGTTAGTTTTGACCCTATTCCAAGTACTCTTGTTGTTTCATTTATCTAGATCATTTATATAACTAACCAATCAGATTGCTTCATTTCCCATAACGTATACTTAATCATACAGAGTTATCTCCCCTTATTACAACGAAGTTGTATCCGACTCTCATCACCTCTATATTCAATGGGAATATCCCTGGGCACCCCAATTTCGGCACCCCTTTTTTGAAAAACATATGACCTTCAGCACCCCTTTTTGTCAAATGTGCTTATGGGAAAAGGCACAATGTGTCACAATGTGCCCTAGCACACAGGCACAATGCTTTATGTGCCGATATGTGCTTATGTGAAAAGGCACAATGTGACACAATGCGCCCTATCACATAGGCACATGCTTTATGTGCCGATATGGATATGTGCTTATGTGAAAAAGGCACAATGTGACACAATGTGCCCTAGCACATAGGCACATGCTTTATGTGCCGATATGTGCTTATGTGAAAAAACACAATGTGACACAATGTGCCCTAGCACATAGGCACATGCTTTATGTGCCGATATGTGCTGATTTGAAAAAGGCACAATGTGGCAGAATGTGCCCTAGCACATAGGCACATACGGGTATTTGAGGATACCTATGGCCTGGTATTGTATTATTCGAGGATACCTACCAGAGAATCCCTTTTTGTCATATGTGCTTATGTGCAAAGGCACAATGTGACACAATGTGCCCTAGCACATAAGCACATGCCTTATGTGCCGATATGTGCTTATGTGAAAAGGCACAATGTGACACAATGTGCCCTAGCACATAGGCACATACGAGTATTTGAGGATACCTATGGCCTAGAATTGTATTATTTGAGAATACCTATCGAGGATACCTTCTGGAGAATCCCTTTTTGTCATATGTGCTTATGTTAGAAAACACAATGTGACACAATGTGTCCTAGCACATAAGCACATGCTTTTATGTGCCGATATGTGCTTATGTGAAAAAGCACAATGTAGCACATGCTTTTATGTGCCGATCTGTGCTTATGTGAAAAAGCACAATGTGACACAATGTGCCCTAGCACATAAGCACATGCTTTATGTGCCGATATGTGCTTATGTGAAAAGGCACAATGTGACACAATGTGCCCTATCACATAGGCACATACGACCAAAAAGGGATTTTATAGCCACCGGTGTTTTCCAAAAGGGATTCTTAAAAAGGGATTCCGTAAAATGGGATTCCTATCAGACTCCGTAAAATGGGATTCCGTGTTTTAACATCAACACTCGAGGGTATGGAAAGGGATTGATAACATCCAATTATTATTACAAGAACCTGAACAGATACAACTGCCAACCAAGATCGAAGGGAACACAACATAATGAAGTGAACGAATATCGAACTAGTTGGATTGATCGAACACAGTTGGTGAAGTGAAGTGAACATAAAATAGTGAACGAAGATCCAACAGAACCAAGATCGAAGTGAACATAACAAATTGAAAGATGGGCAAACTAGCCGGATTGGTCGAACTTGTTGGACAGACTGTACAGCTTTGATCAAATACAATCAAGATGGAAGGTATTCTCAAATAATACAATTCTGTTGGATCTTCGTTCACTATTTTAACTAACTAAACGCCATGTAACTTATAATATTGGGTGCTTTTCAGCCATCCTGAACCTAATATTGCGGAGGCTATGTCTCTTAGTAATTTTATTTGATTGGATAAACAGATTTATTAGCATAATAATATACATTACTGTCATCGTAAAAGTATTCTTGTCTTGGTTTGGGTCGTGATGGGATTGCCGTGTTGGATCATTCACACGTGTAATGTTTTCTGTCTTGTCTTGGTTTGGGTAGTGATGGGATTGCCGTGTTGGATCATTCACACGTGTAATGTTTTCTGAATCGTGCTTTATGTCTAACAATATTAATTACTGAAGGTAATTATTATCCTTTTAGAAGACGTGACGTTTAGTGAACTAGTAAACTACCGCTTTTTTCAAACGTTAGTTTTTCCTTTCAGTGGTGTACATTCATTTAAGGGAACTGCATTTATTATTAAGGCCCTAGCCGCAACTCATTTACGTCGGTGGATAAAGTTCTCATGAATAAAATATTACAAAATCAGGGCACAACTTTGAAAAAACAAATGAAATAGTATCGCGAATGTTTTTCTTCTTGGACACGTTCGTTTCTACAGTCTTGTGAGCATAAAAACGGACCGTTAATTTCGATAAGATCGCGATCCAGTCTTGGTCCAGTCGTTATGGCATGTTCTCATCTATAATGAATGATGTACACAGCTCCAAAATAAACAAAACATTGATCTATAATATAATTGCCGAAAAAAACAGAATTCTCCGAATAGGTCCAATTCATAATATTAAATACTATTTGTTTATACATGTTTTTCACTAGCTTAAATAACGGAATTAATATATTTCTGTTCTCGTCAAGCAATCTGATTGGTTAGTTATAATTTATATAAATGATCTCGATAAATGAAACAGCAAGAGTACTCGAAATATGGTCAGAAATAACAAGACCACAATAGCTAAATGTAGTAATAATAAGCAAAGCTGTTGCAGCTGAGAGGTTCTTCTACTCTACTGGAGTATACTCCAGAACAAACGAACCTGGTCAGGTAGATGAAAATTGTTGCATAGATAGATAGAAGCAAACAATTCTGAAAGAATTCGAAATAGTACAACTTGTCGGGTTTATTTGGGTAATTCTACGAATCGGGAAATTACTCTTGTTCAATCGAACATACCCTCCGAACATACCCATGTCTTGTTGTAAGCCTTTGGGTCACATAGCAACCACGTGCTACCATAGAAACCAAGATGACGGCCTCCAGTATACAAAATGGCCGGCGGAAACACGTATCACCCTAACAACGCGCGCTGCGCATGCGCACTAACACTACGTATCACTGCGGAATTACATCAAAAGATGGCCGCTCACGCGGGTTACCATGACAACTAAACATGGCGCCACCAGGTCACTTCCTAGGTCCCCCACTAGGTCCCCCCAATGTGACACGATCCATCGCTCTCCTACTACTTTCGTCACCCAGTCAAATTCAAGAACAACAGTTGGAAGTATATACACAGAGAACTATTTATTAACCATATTTATTTTTGTTATGGAAACGTTTGATTCATCAATAATTTTAAACAATCATCATCACATTCCGACAATAGGTAGGTGCGCAATGGTTATCTTTGAGCCATTAATCATTGAAAGAGAAGGGCAATAACAACTCACGAAACAGATATCTGAAGAAGTCGATGTATAATGTCCTGGTGCATTAAATTTCGAACAGAAGCAGTGATACTATATATATTGTACTAGTAAAGAACTTAATTTGAGCTATTAATATTACAATTAGTGTGTATTGGTTCCTTAATTACACGAGTACACTTCAAGCTCTTACCAGGGGTTGTGGTACAAATTTGTATTTGGGGACCTGGGATTAGTTACGCTGGCGGTGAAGAAGTGTTCACGAAAATAACTCGGTCGTAATTTTCTCATTTCCGACACAGAGCAACTGTGAGATAAATTTGTCATCACTCTTATGTCCGTACACATCAAATTGTATTCAGTGTCACGCTCTTGTCACGAAGACGAGATATCCGTAATAGTATGATTCAGATTTTGATATCATTTCCGGAATGAATACTTAAAGGTTATTACTTATAACAGAGAATAGTCAGTCAACACGTGTCACGATACTACAAACATTGCTGGAATAGTGCAAATCTTCAGCACAGGGGTTTATTAATGAAATTCACAAGCTTACCATCAGGATTGTGGACTTGTCAATAACAAACAACCCATACACGCTGATACCGATTGGGTGACCAGATAGTCGAGAGATGAAGATGGAGACCTGCAAAACAAAATATTTGTTTATAGTTTGTTGTGAGGAGAAATTGAATTTTTCCAGAAATAAATTAGGGCACCAGCAGTCCCATCTTTCGTACGATGTTTGGTAGCTTTCGAATTGCCTGTGGCTCAATCTTCTGATTAAAAGAGGTATCCAGAGTGGCATGTTATTGTTATGTTGGTCCATTATGTGAAAAAATAATCAAAGACTTTTTGAGGAGTAGTTATATGGCTATCGTTACAGGTTCGTTTTACCATAAGTATGATAAACAGCAATTGGTGCTGCCAAGAATGTCCACTGTCCATCCTGGCAACCGCAATTAATACACAGAATTATAGGTAAAATATCAGCTAAAAGTGAAATTAACTTGGACTAACCTCCAAAGCAAAACGATCACTAAACCCTTTCCCAATGTAACTGGAAATCTAGCGAGCGCTATTCACAAATTAATTTTATTATTCTCTCATTGTATATCTCAAAAACGCTGATAATCACAACTCGCTGAAATGGGCTGCTCGATCGCGTTCCAATCTGGACAATAAAATATGTTTTGGGGGCAAACCATTAAAAATGTTAAATTAATAATTTGTTTAGTATTAAATATTATCTGATAAAACAATGTCAAATAACAATTTAGTGTGACATTTCTGATTCTTGTTCGATAAACTCGATTGGAGCCTCAGTAAACCTCGTCTAATGTATATTTTAGTGAACTCGGATCATAAATTTGATATCAAATCGGGACTCAACAGAGGTCGTCTATTTACCTGAATTGTTTCTAATTTCAATATTTGATAGGCATCTGTCATTTGTTTTACCAAATGGGGTATCGTTGTCCTACCCTGAAATGTATATCTTATTTCTATATTACCTACATGTTGTCCATGTTGCTTTATCACTGATGCGGCGGCCAGTATGCACACAGAGCTGGACAATTTCTGCGACCATTTCATCGTTGCAAAGTGAACGATTCATCAGACAAAAAGTTGTTCGATTCACTCTTACAAGTCTAATAAATAAGGGGTTTGGACACAGGATGAATTAATAAGTTTTGTGGAATGGTCGCTTTCGTTTTCTCTTCACTAATAAACAGCCATTGATTTCATAGCAACCTACTGGGACTGTTCATCAACAAGCAATGGCAGGAGCTCGTGTGACCGGAAAAGGCAATATAAAGTCAGACATATTCTTCTAACTGTCTGATACCGCATTATCGTTTTATACATGCTCTCTGCTCCGGCAAGTGGATCATTTTTTTCATAATCTGCATTCCCCTATTTGTGAAAAAACTGTTTTGATTGTAAAGGCGCTATAGAGAGAATGTATTTGAAAATGCCACCTGAAAGCATTCTGTTTCGTGCGTTTCTTTCTTCAGCAGCCATCCTTCGTCTAAATATATGGACATTATTATATGCTTTCTGGTAAATATAAAGTTAGGTGAAACATCAATGAGAGTCAAAGCAATTTGGAACCAACATTCTAAAACTTACAAACATTACCAAGGGTATGTAATTTTGCTTCAACTCGTTTAATTTTCATCTTTTTTCTCTTTGCTTTTCCGTTCGATCCAACGCCACAAGCAGCTGTCAAGTTCGACCGAAACAAAACTGTACTCATCTGTTAATTGCCTCCTATACGTCATATGGTAAAATCAGTTTTTGTATATAAATGTATTTTATTAAATACAATCTAGAAACATTGCGCTTACAGATTGCACTTAGAAGCTAGCCTTTTATGGAGAATTTGAAAGCTGATTCCAATGGCAATGGCGTGATATGATGGGCGAGTAGTTGTGGATACAGTCAAGTTAGTGTGCTAATCAGCCCATTGAAAAGGACAAAGGCCATTAAAAACCGCCATAATCTGCTGGAATTGGGATATTGGCAAGAGCATATTGCTACAATAGCGACGGAGCCGTCGCATTTGCCGTCAATCACGACCCTATTGGATCGGGGATACAACAATCAGTCAACTGGAAAGCCCATAGGATAGCAAGGGTAGCATTTGTTCATTGAGCACAAGGTTTGCGAGATCGTATTTTGCTAGAATAGGAAGGAACCGTCTTCGTATCATTTATACAAGCGCAGTATTTTCGTAGCATATTCGCCGTTTGGCATCTACTCATTGTTTGGGGATTACCTCTCTCTCGTTGTACTATTTCCGACCCATTTACTTTGCATACGTAGGTACTTGGTTTGGAAAGGCTATTCTTAACCCTTCACACGTGTCTCAATGGGAACAGTCCAGGGAACATCATGTGCACTTTTCAGGTTTGGACTCCTATGCAGATTCCGGGTTTCACAACGCGCTCAGTATTCTGAGCTCTGTCCAACTGGATTGAATTGGTTAAATTCTCAGTTGCACAATTCTGAAAATTTGTTATTTACAATTTAGGTATTTTTGGCATCATGGTACATATGATTAATGGTGTTTTCTCTTTGTTTTTTTTTTTTCTTTTTCTTAACGATGTTTTCTCGATACTCTTCACATTCTTTCGTAGCGTCAAGCCATAGCAGCCAAGGCGTGTAGAATGCAGAATGTTTATTTTGTAAAATACACAATTGAATTCAATGGATATGGTACATCTAAATACTGAATTTAAAGTATTTTGACAGTAGTTATAAAAATGGAAGTTGTGTACATTGCAAGCAGAAGACACAGTCACATTGGCTGTCTTCCTCCCAATTCCTACAACTTGTATCGATGCAGATTGTGATGATTGACTGACTAGGTATATGGGCGATTATTTAATCCTTTACCTAACACGTGCTCATTTACGCTACCCGAAAAACGTTTTACATGGGTTTAGAATCCTTCACCCTCCTACCTCGGGAACATTGCACATGAGTTTCTACCATGGTAGTCTCGACGAGAGTATTCCACTAAAGGGACATATTTGTGAAGTAGGAGATTTGAGAATACTAAAGCGTGAATAGGAAATCTCTGACATATTTTGATTAGCGATTATGGCAGTTATAAATTTAGGTTATGCAAAGGTAAGTGTAACATGCTCTAGATGCGGAGGTGACTCGAGATTGTGGGCAACAACAAAGGCTGAATGTGATAATTCCCACCCATTCTGTGGACTTCCTGTCTATGTTTTTCTTGTAACTACCTGCATTTGTGTCAAGGACAACGGAACGGTGGATATTTGGAGCTGAGATCCAGAGAGGGGAAGACTTCCAATACAGTACGTGGAGAGTGTATAATCATTAAATTACCCGCAGAGTGGAGATTCCACCCAAGCAATAATAGTAAATATGTTGCAAAGCATAACCAGCACAAGCAAAGTTTCAGACAATGGACCTCCGGGTTAAACCTGGAGGTCCATTGGCTGAAACATTGCTTGTGTTTTGTCGATATGTACAAAATGTGAAAGTTTTAGCTTGGGCGATGACTCCACTCCGCGGGTAATTTAGTCACAATCCACTCTCCACGTGTTGTAGGTAACATCTGATATTAAAAATTGTTTGAATTTTCATTTGATTCTTGGATTGTTTGTTTGACAGCTACATACTTATCAATGATGCGGAATCAAACACATTAAGGAATGTGTATCTGGCTGAGGATAGTCAGCACCAATACACGAAATGCAGCTTTTACCTCACTGTTATTTGAGAGACACCACGTTTTAACACATCAAAGAAGACCATACGGCTGAGACTGTCTAGTATCAACTGAAAAGGGCAGCAGGATAAAACCAGTTACATGGGAACAATTATAATTTATCGCCCTAATTATGTGAATTGGGGTTTCCAACTAACGTCTATCGTTTTTCGTGAGGTCGGAACTGCAGTAATTGCAAAATGGGTTACTACAAGAGATTGGAGTATCGTATGACTCAATTAACTAATGAATTATTATTTTCTCAAATTAGGATCTATTTGTTATTTTTCGTGTTTCCTCGCATAGCTCATTCCAAACTTTAAGAAATAAATTCGTTGGTAGTTGTTGAATTGAGTCCGTTCTGTATTTGGAGGTCAAGAGCTGCTTAGCATGTCCGGAACTTACTCCTGATTGTCTTGCTTTGAGAGTAAAATTATTTTGAAAACTGGACGGTACATTGTTATTTATCCAATCATGGGTAAACTTTAATAAACTGACACTATGTACATCGAGTACTTTCAGAATTTTATCTTTAAATTATAAAGGGTCAGCATGGGTTTTATATGTTTTGTTATTTATTTAGCTTATTGATGAATGGCCCAAAATGTGGATGCCATAGAACATATGATTGTGTTCTAGTGTATAGTACAAGGATAATAGTGCTTTATGGGACAAAATATTTTTAACTTTATTAATTACATGATTTTTCCTTGCGACTTTAGAGCACAACATAGATGTAAGGTGTTTGTAGCTGAGTTTACTGTCTTTATTAATCACTAAGAATTTCAACTAATCAGAGTCAGCTCTTCCTGTAATTTGTTTATTTCAACAATAATGTGTCTGGCTGTTGCCGAATTTGAGAAAGGGTGATTATTTACTGTATATTTGTTTTTTGAAGCATTCAAAGTAGATTGTTTGCTATGCATCATGAGTGTATGTTTTGAAGTTCATCGTTTGCCTTCGAGGATAATGAATCGATATGATCAGATGAACACAATTTTGTATTATCAGCAAATGAAAGAAGTTTTAAATCCACTGTATGGGGAAAATCATTGATATAGATTAGAAAAAGGATAGGCCCCAAGATATATCCCTGGGGTACACCGCTTTTGAATTGTGCATAAGGTGATTTATTACCAGCATATTGGACCCTCCGACTCAAGTAGTTTTGAAAACACTGGATTGCAATGCCTCTTGTGGCATGAAAATCAAATCCTGCAAGGAGTGTTGCGTGGTTTATTGTATCAAATGCTTCAGATAGGTGTGCAGAAATTACAACTGTGCTAATTTTAATTGGTTTATTATGTTCTTCCGCCATATGTTTAAGTAGATGCAGAATTGATTGAATGGTGTTGTGGCCTTGTCTAAAACCATGCCGGTGTTGATAAATAGAAAGTAATCGCTTGACTGGACTGGGTAAGTGAAATAATTCATGAGAGTTGAGGAGTGTTGTACAAACACTTTGGAAGGTAATAAAATACCTTATTTTTATCCAGAAAATCAACAAGCCTTGGTAGCATGATTTTCTCTAGTATTTTGGAGAGAATTGGAAGAATACTGATTGGTCTATAGTTATTAAGAGTTTACATATCACCAGGTTTATATACAGGAACAACTTTTACTATTTTCATACTGCTTGGAACAATTCCTGATGAAAAGGACAAGTTTAGATTACGTTTTTGGGGGACTGCTATTAATCTGATTGTCGCCATAACTATGTGGAAAGAGAGATCATCACAGTCTTGTGTGAAGGATTTGATATTATTTGGCGACATTGATATGTTCTTCTGAAGTAGTAGGAGTGGTGAAGAAACTATTTAGAAAATTCTTCTTGAGAAAACTTAAAATTTGTTTTCTGTTTCCGGGAATATTACGACTTGTACTCTTACCAATCTCAGAAAGAAGTCATTGGATTTTCGTGCAATATTGACTGGATCGGAGATTTCCTTATTGGTCACGGGATATTTGGAAGGTAAGCTTGATGATGTCCGTGCGTTGTTTACTGCATCGTGTAGGGTTTTCCAAGTTTTCTTCATATAACGCCTGCCTGTACTTCAATAGTACATCCGAATATTTAGCCTTACATTTTCTTTTGACCTTGTTAAAACACTGGCTATAAGTTTTATATATATTTTTGTTTTCTGCAGTAGGTTATTTTAGCTGTTATGGTATAGTTTCGTTTTATGTAAGGATGAATTCAATAGACCACTTGTCATCGACGCTTGACGCTTCAGGTATTTTTGTAACTTTAATTAATTGTAATGGGAAATCTTCTTTAAATTATTCCAGAAAAAGATCAATAAATTAATTACAGCCTTCACTGGGACAGTTAGATTTCAATATATTTTGAAATTCTTGAATAACGACATGTTTTTGTTGTTGATGTACCTTCGAAGTTCGAGTTTGTGACCCACATTAGACTCAGAACCAGTGAACATAAAAAGTGGCAAAATGATCGGCCAAGTCCATAATAATTATACCGGTCTTATAGTTTAGAGAGAAACTGTTAGACAATATATGATCGATTAATGTGGCTGAATGGTCGGTTACTCTTGTCGGCTTGGTTATGGTTGGTTTAAAACCTTGGCTGAACATTAAATCTATGAAGTTATCGATTTGTTTGTTGCAAGAGATTTTGAGGAGGTCAATATTAAAATCACCAATAAACAAATATTTATTATGTTCGGAGTTTACTGCATCGTTTATCGCATTCATTTTTGTCACAAATAAATCCAAATCGGCTCTGGGGTGAGAATTACGTCTGTAGAATACACCAATATGTGCTGTGACCAAACTTCAACAGATTCATAAATATGAGGAATAAATAGAGATGAGTCATTTTCGCATTGAGTAATCAATACCATCTCTAATATAGAGACCAACACCTCCACTCCCATCGTTATTTCTTAGGTGTTTTCAAGACAAGTTTAAAAAATAATTATTCTGCAGGTTATAAGTTAAACACAGGTGTATGAAGAGTGGAGAACGGGTTAACTTGATGTACCAGATTTTTTTATTCACAAAAGAGGGAATAACTGGATAATTACTCCAGTAATGTTGCTTCTGCGATTCTAACTCCATTTTTGAAATGCACTTGTATATGGGCCGTGAGCTGCGAAAAGGGACCTTACAGGATATCCAATGAAAACAGAGAAAGACGTCAAAAAAGAACGGCGTAAAAATTGTGGGCGTGATCAAATAAGTTTTAGAAACACACGTGGCTTTTTATTTTTTTTTTCTTTCCATACGAGGAATGCACTAATTTAATGTATTTAATAAATTAAAACTGGTTACTATAACTAAATAAATGTTTTATGTCAGGGATGGAATCAGACGCTCAAAACATTCTCTTGAATTCTGATGAACTGAACACTTCTTTGCCAACGAAATAGCCGAGGCGACAGTGCAACACGCGTTCTTGACTTTCAAGAAGACGTGTTGTCTACTGTGTAGCAAACCAGCTTCAGGCGTACCCAATTGTTTGGTTGTTTCCATATGACTTTACATGTTTCCTATTAATCGATGACATTAATGTCATAAAACTTCGAGGCACACAGCATTTTCTGATGAAAATTAACACACACAAAATATATATTGACAAAAACACGCCGATTTCATTGTTTTCTAAGAGAGTTCGATGGGCTGTCAGCAGATGTGAAACGACTGACTTTTTGCTTCACTCTGTTTGGTTTAGACCTATTTAAATGACGTTTCGCACTCGCTGAATTGTTTACATCAACTAGTGTTTCTATTTTTAAATCACTGTGTGACATCGAAAAGAAAGTTGCCGAGAACTCAGGTTTCAAAATCATCTTTGTTTCTGTCACTTGTTCTAACATGAATTCATCATGTTCATGCAGTGATACCTTCTGAAAAACAGTTACAAGTTACAATTTTATGTGCCTGGAATAAAATTATTTTTTAACGTTGGAACGTTTTTTTTTTGTTTTTTTTTTGTTGTTGTTGTTGTTTCTGTTTTTATTTGAAGTTCCGCTGTGGCGTAAAAATGATTAAAGTTGTCTGTTCTATATTCAAGCTCTACTCTACGTCACTACTAGTCATTACAGTTCACGTAGGTCATACTGACAAAGCCTTGCTGTGTTGTGTTTTCTAACAGCATAGTTGGACTGTGAAATTGAATGTGATTTATTTTCTACAGCCCTGGATACAGCATATCCACAACCTACAGTGTACATTCTTTACAACCTCAAAAGCCGCAATAGCCAACACCAACACCTCATCGTCGCCTGAGTGCTAAAATGTCCGATGTCCAATTGGGGACATAGGACATTCTAGCAATCAGGCGACGTCACGTCAAGCGTAGTAACATGTGACCAGTGTCGATGCTATGCGATGCGGTGGAGGTGAGGTGAAGGGCATTTACCCCGTCCCCCAAACATAGATTTTGCCAGCCATCCCCTTTCTCTCATTCATCACAAACACATTCGCACATCCTCTCTCACACAAACATTGACTCTGCTTTTTTTTTGCTATTCCCATACACACCCAGCCGATGAACTTATTCAGTAAAGAATTACAAGCTCGAATGCAGTAAGCCTACACAGTTTGTGAATCTTGCCCTCAAAATATGGGTCGTAGTCCCTACCTCATTATTTTCAACGTTCAAAAACTGTGTAAACCTTTAAAAGCCACCAGAATAGTCCGAAAGCACAATTTTTTGTCTGTTTTTTTTATCGGGGAGGAGAGGTCTTGGAGCTTGAGAAAAATTGAATCACCTCACCCCCCCCCCCCCCCCCATAAACAAATAAATAAATAAAAATAAAACCCTCCAATAAATCTTCAAGGATTGCTCCTGCCTTAAAAAATTATTGATATCCACCTCTACCCTCCCTCCTCCCCCATGGGAGCGTATCATGTCACCTACTTGCCCCCCCTCCCCCTCCATGCAAAATTTTCTAGCGCCGCCCCTGCTACTGGTCAACTTAGGTAGCTCACAATTGAGTCGGTTTTTCTTTCAATTGGAGCCTTATTAATGTTATGATCGTGATGCAACTCAATTATATTTATTTAACAAAATTTTTAAAAATGACAAAATTCAAGTATCTTTCAAAACTTTCCTTCGAAGCTGTTCGAGAAACATTTCTCGGTTCTGGTAATTATTGCTGGGGCCAATAATTTATACCATTTTCCTAAACTCATTTTAAGAAGGGATTTACGTTTCAAAGAAGTAGAAAGTTAAAAAAAAAAAAAAAATTTAATTTTTTTCCAGTCCTCCTAGGAGGCGGGAGAGGGAGGGGGGGGGGGGGGAGTCGTCAGTTGTAAACAAAAATACACGAGACCCAAAATTTAGCCCTTTAAATAACCTCTGGTCAGAAAAACATTTGCAAGACATCAAGCCCCGTGAGGTGCGCCCCCCCCCCCCTCCCCCTTCCGAAGCCGAACCATTTTTTCAAATCCACTTTCTTCCACATTTATTTCGCTGATTAAAGACCTTTGAACATTGTTATATCTTTGGTGTTCACTTAAGAATATGATAGGTAAAATATACAGGTTTTATTTGCTTTGAAAGTTACTTCTTCTGGTTTCATATTTCTCATCAAAATTGGATTTTTGCACACACACACACATACAAAAAATGGCCCAAATTTTGTTTTTAGGTAGTCCAGTGGCGGAATGTTGCTCTTTCGGCCTCGTGTATTTTTTTTTTTACAGCTGACCTCCCAGTAGTCCTCATGAACTGAAGTCCCTTGGTGAGAATTGAGTTCTTTTTTTCTGATGAAACATGAAAGAATAATATTGTTCGAATGATTGGTTGGGTGGTAAGGTAGACTGCATGTAAGCCTGAAATAATTAGATGTAAGTTCACTGTAGCATAATGCCAATATCACAAACACGCATGCACAACAACACAGAAGGGAATACCCGTAGGGGGGGGGGGTGGGGGAGGGGGGCTGTAAAATAATACACTAGGTCCGAAAAGCAATGTTCTGCCTTGGTCTATCCAGAAAAACAATTTGAGCATAAAAAGTAAATTGTCTTTTTTGGGGGGGAGGGAGGAGGGGGTGGGGGCAATTTTTTTTTAATTTTGATGTACGACAACCTTTAAAAAATATCTTTCAAGTCAAATGAAACCGTCATGTTCTTAAGTGACCACTAATGACATGCATGACAATGTTCAAAAGTCTTCTATCACTGAATGTAAAAAAAGTAGATTTGAAAAAATGCTTCGGCCTCGGCGGAACCCCTCTCCCCGGGACCCTGTGTCTTGCAGATTTTACCCGCCCACCTCCACCAACAAATCGTGTTTTTATTTATTTATTTATTTTTTACAACTGATCCGCCCCTCCTTTCCTCCACCCCACCCCCGGGAATACTGAGAGACAAAAACAAAACAATACTTACCACGTTATCATGTAAAATAACTTATTTTGCACAGTATTGTTTTTGTTTGCTTGTTTGGGTTTGTTGCGTGTCTTGTTCACTGATCCCTTTTGACCTGGCAGGGGAGAGAGGTGGTTGGGAATGGGAGTTGTCTTGAAAAACTAAAAACTACAGTCGACAATCGATAACTGGAAATTGGATGATTCGAAAACACTCGAAGTTGGCGTTCAGTCCTAGCAATCAGGGACTAGCAATCCCCCTCCACCCCTCCCAGGAAATATCGACCGTCGCTGTTCTATATTTTCTGGGAAGTGTGGAGGGGGTTCCTTTGTTCAGATTACAAGTTTCTGTGTTCTTGTGTTCAAGGCTTCCAAATCCCTCAAATACATCTGAAGTGCATAACTCGAAGACCGGGATAAGTCGAAGTTATCGGCCGGTCGCGTAAACTTCGAGTTTCGACTGAACATGTGAATTGCGATTCTGCAAAACGTGTTAATGGTGGTGTCGAAAACTGCTGAATGGCAACACAATTTAGAATTGGGAAGACAATCTTGCAGTACATTGTACTTCAAGATAACTCGTTAATGGAAGCTCAAATAAATAAATCAGTTTTTGTGATGTGCCTAAAATTATGTTGTCTTCAAGATTTCTTTTCACGCCATTTCATTTCAAAGAAAATGATGGCGTCTGTCAGCCAACGTTTTACCACCTGGGCAACAAAATATTACAGGTGCCTCTCTGTGCATGTGTGCGTGTAGTGGTTGATCCTGAACCCTCGATCCACTTCCAGGTTCGTGTTTAGAGCCTCCGACAAATACGCTTACTGACAAAATCAGAACGCCTCCAATTTTTTTCCTACTGCATGTAATTTATTGGTTGATACCGGGAAATTAATAGAAGAAATGTCGTCGCCAAGATGAGATACGCGATTGCTCATTCTCACACATTGTTTATAACTGTAGAGTCAGTGTCAGTGAACCCCCCCCCCCCCCCCCAAAAAAAAAAAAAAAAAAAAAAAAACTGTCCATAGACGTCAGGTTACCAAGGGGCGTACTGAGAAATATGGGGGTCATGAGCAGCCTCGAGTAGAAGCTCATTTTTTTCTTACACTCATAACATCCAGATCCCGAAGTGGTCTGGCCGACGAGCGGCTTAATTGGGGTCTTGTGGGGTGGGGTGGGAATGTTACCCCAGGTAAATTGGGATCTCTGGAGGCTCTCAGGAAGTTTCTGAAAGCACTCTGAGCTTCAAAATGTGGAACATTTCAACAGGAAAAAAATTCCTGGCGAATGTGGGGGCCCTTCAAATGTGGGGCCTTGTGCATCCGCCCAGTCTGCCCATTCTTAAATACGGCCCTAAGGTTACCTGACTGCTCTGGGAATATTTGTTTCAGTTTTTCTCATCGAATAAAAGGATGTGTGACCTATTTGTGGCCTATAACAGCCTCTCCCGACAAGAGGAGTAAAACTTGTGACAGTATATATCAGTCACCTTTTTAGGTTCCTTGTAAAGAAGACTCATATAGGCCATTAGCTGAATCTAACTTTGATTTAAATACAATTTGCGATTTATGTATTTATTTATTTATTGGTGCCAGCATCAAGGCTATATCATGACTCAACATAACTATAAAGTCAAGTCTTGCCGATCATTTATGCCTATGTTTCCAGTTTACTGAGGGATGGCACCCAAGGTTACCAAGTCCTATTCTACCAATAGAAACAGGTGAAGGAGAACAATCTACAGTGGACATGCAGACTTTTATATCCTGGGCGTCCCACGGGAAGAAGTTTTGAGATTGATATTGATGAGTTTGATATCACCAACACACATACCCCAACATGCGGCCAAACACACTGAACTTGGTAACCCCTCCTGGCAAAGATTGAGACTAATGACAATCAGGCAACTTTCGAAGGAAACTCACATAGGTCTTGGCTGAATCTACATTTGATTTCAAGACGTTTTAAAATTTAAATTGTTCAGTTTTTGATGGCCCGATCCACGAGTAAAAGAGGGCCTACATGTTCAGACCCAAACGTGTTTCAATGTTATGTTTAAAATCGATACGCATTTTAGAGTTATGCTTCACCACAGCTAAATGCGTTTAGAAATTCCACACTATGTTGTGTTTTTGGAGCAACTGAACATCTTAACACGTTCCGGAATTGGACACAAACTGAGGAGAAAGAACACTTTTGTACGTAATCCTTGCACTTCAGAGGCGCTTAGAAATCGAATACGAGATTTTGTAAGCATTTTGGTGTTTAAATTCCAAACAGAAATACGCGCTTTGCATAAATGACACTCAGAGATCATGTCTTTGTCCTGTGATATCAATTAATCCAAAGTTTGTTAGGTTTACAAAAAATAAGAGAAAATAACAATTTAAAATTAATGGGCAACACATTAATATTTAGCAAAAAACAAACAAAAACCCAGCCTGTATTTGTTTAATAATTTTTACAGTGGTCCGAGAATAGGCCTATGCGCATGTGCATGATGGGGGTGGGGGGGGCGGGGGGGGGGAGGGGGGATAAATACTCACTGGCGTAGCCAGGAGTTTTGATTGGGGTAGCAAAATATACGAACGAATGTATGTATAGTATACTAGGGTGGAACATTTAGACAATTCTCTATGCAGAGCTGTGCAAATGGAAGACTGAATAGTCACTGGTACTGCATAGAGAATAATAAAATTTTACCACAAAATTATCAGGGTGAATTTTAATGCAGCAGTGTTGTATGTGAATCCAACCATGAATAAATCTTTAAGAATTGTTTTCCTGACGTCGACATTAAGTGGGACAGGATATGTTATAGGTATAACATATCACGCTGGCTGGACGGCGGTGGGAGTGAGTGCGCACTACCGTTGGTTGGAGATTCGGTGTTAGTTCTCTCGAGAAAAAATTATCATCCATACTCTGATGCCTTTGCGACGTTGTGCACATTGGCCCATACTGCAATTATTGGATATGGCACTGTAAAATTTCTGTTGGTCCCGTTTCTTCTTCTTCTTCTTTGTTCTGTTTTTTGTTGTTATTATTGTCTGTTTTCAGCCTACTAGTTATAATGGTGAGGAGGGTCGTGTGTTAATGGATTTTCTTTATTCAATTTGCCGACGCATGGAAAGCAGCCAAAAACGTACAAAAAGCATGACCCCCCCCCCCCCCCCCCCAACAAAAAACAAACAAAAAATGAACAAGAAGTTAACAAAAATGAAAAAAAACTGACAGCTCGGGAAAACAAATCTTTTTCAAAACTTTCTTTGCAGATTGCTCCTCTCATACCATGAATTAAACTATATCCACAGTGAATTAACACTTTACCCAACGAATCGGCTGCATGCGCCCGCGTAATAGGCAAATTCAGTAGCGGAAAAAATATTATTTTTCAAAAAACGTCAACAAAAGCGTATCATGTGACCTCTCGTTGGAACGAGCTCGTCGAGCTCGTTCCCACGAGGGGTCACATGATATGGTTTTGTTGATTTTTTTTTTAAAATTTGAAAAAAATTATATTTAAAATAATAAATTTTGATATCGTCTGCGTTGGGTGAAGGGTTAAAGCTCAGACGGTAGTTTGTTATCTTCCTTCACTCTTAAATATTGCATTTTTTTCGAAAAAGAAATAACTTGTTACTGTTCGCTAAACGTTCACATTTTTACGAGAGATAACGTTGCACATATGCATCGTATAAGTATTACGTTGAAACGTCACACGGTCGATTCAAGTTATGGAGCTCTTGGACATCCCACTTTATACGTCGCGTTGACCCATTTATAAATGTCAGGTGATCCTAAAGTAAACTTTATTGGAATCCTCGATTTCAGGAGAGTAGAGATGAAACTCTAACTCAATTTCGAATTTTTGACCCCTAATTCCTTTTTCGCAGCTCACGGCCCATATACTAGTTCCATTTTAGTTGTTGAATTCATTGAAAAGTTGTTGTACGTCTACAATCCTTGAATCCCAAGAGAAAAAAGCATCACCGTTCCGTTAATTGCCAGAAATGTCCCGAGTTCCAGGTTAATCCATACATGTATACTGTCACTTATTTGCCAACTTTAGACCATCTAGTTTCCCAAGTTGAGATAAATGTTCTGACACCAGAGTTTAAGATGTTAATTAGGGAAACTCGCTGATTTCATCGTTTGTAAATTACTGTTGGACAAGACGATGAGTGTGTACTTACCTCGTGCATCGCTTTCTCTGACATACCGGTGAGATCCTTCTTGTGTAATGCTTCCAGAGGTTCGTGTATCTGTATCAAATATAGAATTCAACAATAATAAATTGGTAGGAATACTTAAACAGCTTTTCATTCGATTCGGTACTAACTGAATTACACAGCAGCCAAGGTGATAATATTCTCATTGACTCACAGTCGTCACTGTTGCTGACATGAAGTGCTGTGTTTATCACATTCAATCTGATATGGATATTCCGGCGCACTGCGAAGATGACTGATATGGGGTCTGCGGTGTAAACCTTATTTTACTCCACGCTTGTTCTATGTTATCTCCACCTACAGCAACACTAGACCATGCGGCAAATAAGAAGTCGTAGACGGATTATTTTTAAATAGAAGCGAAATTTCACTGGAATTTTCTACAAATCGTGCGCCGCAATTACACTTTGAATCACTAGCGATCGCTAAAATCGTCCTCTGGATTCCAATGTGTTCTATGTGCCAGTAGGCACATAAAACACATAGGAACTCAGGGGACGAAATAGTAGCACGGATTCCCCTCGTAAATTATTCGCGACAAAATGTGTTTTTTTTTTGTTGATAGTTGCCAATTGAATTGCTAGGTGTCCTTCGAATAAATGCTTTTTTATAGACGTGAAGGCATGTAATAAACACAGAACGACACACGCGTGCGAATGGATTAATCGATAGAGCACTTGTGCCTGTGGCCTTTCGTTTTATCCTTCTGCGCTGGCACTCGTGCCATATCGATTAACCAATTTGTTCCCCCCCACCCCTGTGATGACGCTTTACGCCCTGTTAAAATATACCATATACATTATCAAGGCATGCCTTCTACGAAGACATGTCTTCTTGTTGTATTTAGAATAATAGGATGTTTAGTTAAAAAATAATACATTCCTCAAAACTTGTGGGAATATATTTTGTTTATAAAAAAATATACATGTGGTAATCATGACGCAACTTCTTATTTAATTACAGAACACGTACCGTACTCCAAATTGACTACGCAAAGCCACCAACAGCCCGAATCGTGAAAGACAGACTTCTATTTGCATGGGCGTCCATTCTGCGAATGTGTTTTTGACAAAATTCCAATTATGAAATGTAGTCTCGTAAAGAAGTATAGGGTTACAAGCAAGTGGCATTCCATGTCAAAAACTCCAAACCAGATGAAAGTGTGCCACTGAGAAAAAACGGCCACAGCCTTCTGAACCCCTCATAGCGACGACCTTGTGCATATGTTTGTGCGAAGAAGAACTTGGTATTCGAGAAACCGGAAGCGGGATGAACAGTAATATCTTAACTCAACACCTCTAAAAGTATGCAGCTTTACATTATTTCCGAACCTCGTACAAAATTCAAAATGGATTCGCCACACACAGAACAGTATTCGATCATACCATTCAGGAAACTCTGGTGTTTCCTTTCTAATGTGTAATTCACGTTCTAAATATCGCGACGTCCGCAGCACGTAACTCTTATACAATACATAATTCTTTAAATAAACTCGCGTATTTTAATTATTTTTATACCATGATTACCTATTCTACTATATATGAACATTCCGTGACAAATATGTTAGCTTTGCACTTCAACCGTGGTGAACACGCCAGAAATGGGATTTCAATAGTTACAGTGGAACTACATCCTTGACCTTTGGTGACGTCGACCTGAATGCAAACGAGCAACTGTCAGACCCCCGACGTACTAACTTTACACAAGCAGGGTTAGCATTGATTGAAGACAGGGGCACCATTGACATGCAGTACGCCTTAGTGCAGAGCGCTACCGTGCCCCACATAGGTAAGTTTAAAGTGCCTTGCCCAAGGACTTAATGCGTTTACCCCTGGTGGAGATCGAACCGTCGACCTTTCGGTTTGAAGTACAATGCAGTAACCACTCTGCCACCGTATTCCCTTTATAATTATTATTATTCATTATTTATTATATGATTTCCTTTCCCAGAATTGCCATAATCAAGCTCGACTGATATTACTTCAAACTGGGCTGATATGATGCCGATCTCGGCAGATATGAACCAGGTTAGAGTTGTCCACATTGAGGCGTTACTAGGAGCAACCCGTTTGTTTGCTGAGTTAGAGTTAGAGTTGTCCCCATTGGTGCATTACTAGGAGCAAACTGTTTGTTTACAGAGAAATCGTGCTCCGTTAATAATGACGTCACCAAGCAAACATGAGTAGTTTTTGCACGATGGGGAATTAATTATGGCAATAAGTAATGTTTTTTAAGTACATACAAATCCATAACTGATGAACAGAGAAAGGCAGATCTAATACTAAATAGTGACTATAATGTTCGTTTTCAAATAAATAGCGCTTTATAGCGACAAAAGGTGAAAACTTACCCTGTCCACCCTCGCAAGACGTTCGAAATTTTGGAATTTCAAGTTGAAAAATTTCAAAAATTATCTCCTCTCGTTGATACATTGCTGGGGCATTGTATAGTAAGTGACATTTCACTTATATCTTAGACGGACTTTCCGGGATTGTTCAATACACTTGCATTATTTATCAACAAGTAATTAAACGGTTTAATTTCTGTGTACTAAATGTGTTTTAGAATTGCTTTGAGAATCTGCACCAGCAGGCATCTTTTATAGTGCTATATAGGTAATGGGATGTATGTTATTTTATTTTCGATGTCGTGAAATATCTAAAAGAAGTTATAATTTTTCATCTTAGGTGTTCAGACCTACAAAGCGATGTTCATAAATACGGATGGACAGCAAAAAAGTGACAAATAATTAGTTTTTTTGTTGATTTTTGACATCGAAAATGACTTTTCACCTATTTTTAAACTAACTTTCCATTACTTATACAGCACCTTCAATTTGACTTTAGTACTGCAGTGGAAGTCGACTAATGCAGTCAAACCGGGACTGAAAATTATTTACTTACTGGGGTGTAACGACACCTTTAACAGCGTGGGGCAGATTTACGAGTAAAAGATATAGAATATACCCATAGTAGCTTGGTGTACCAAATGTTCACCACGAGTGGTGAAGTAGTGTTAACCGCGAGCCTTCGACGGGCGGTTAACATCACTTCACCACGAGTAGTGAACATTTGGTACACCAAGCTACTATGGATATATTTTATTTATACCATGATGGTTTCATTATTAAGAGTCGCTATTATTTTTTCTCGATTTCACAGCAACCGTACAAATCTACGAATTTGTTTGTGTTTACATGAGCAATAAATGAAATAATAATAACATACTATTTCTAGTTACGGATGCTTTATTAACATGAGACAATGCGTGTTTGTTAATTGTTGGCATCTTATGAGGACTTAGGTAAACCCATTTAAAAACGTAATAAATCATGACCACTTTCATTTCACTCTTCGCGAGTCGGCGTGCGATAAATTTATACAAGTTCGCATTCAGGTCGACGTCAACAAAGGTCAACGTGGATTTAGTTCCACTGTAGGTGTAAATTTTAACTCTTGAAATCCTATTGCTGGCGTGTTCACCACAGTTGGTGTATAAAGCTAAGATTTATGTCATAGGATTTTCATATGTAGCAGAATAGGTTATCAAGGTGTAAATGCCGCAATATCCGGAGACAATAATCGAACAGCGAGAATGTTTGTCAGGTTCAACAACTTAGGAATACTGACGTTGAAGAAGCGGGATTGTCATCGGCGTAAGATATAAGCACCTTCGGCGTGAGAAACTCCTTCGCACAATGCGCCACCGCGCTAGTTAGGATCGAACCTGCAACCTTGGGATCTGAAGTCCTATGTGGTAATCAATGAGTCGTGACACTCCCCCTCAGACTTGACGCCCGGTTACTGAATGGAATATAATCAATAACAATACTGCCGACATGTAACGATGTGGCACTTGATTTGGATAGTGTCGTAAATGAATAACAATATCGGTTTTTGAAACTTAAGACCGATGAAACCCTGCTACCATCATAAATTTTATGATTTGATAAATCCGATTTGCTTCACATGCTTGGGTAACTGGTCGCGGTATTTGTTTTTATAATGAATTTATTTATTAGAGTTTAACGACACCTTCAACAGTCAGGATCACCCCGTGTCAGATAGTTTTACGGGTGGAAGAAGTCGGAATACCAGGAGAGAACATCCGAGCAACGGCGAGGAACTGTCAGACTCCCCAAGGTACAAACTTCACACACTTAGGGTTAGCATTGGTTGAGGACAGACGCATCATCGATGCGGTTTGCACCTTAGGACACAGCGCCACCCTGTCCCCACGTGGGCAGTCGGGATGAAGTGACTTAGACAAGAATACAACGCAGTCACCACTTGCGGGGATCGAACTGCGGACCTATTGTGTTGAAGTTCACTGCCGTAATCATGGAGCCACCTGCTCTCGAACTCGATGAATAATATTTCTTTCGTATAAATGTTTTGCTTTCACCCTCCCATTTGTCAAATCGAAACTAATGGGCATTTCCAGAGATGTAATTAAGTTGTAATTTACACTGTGAACAGTAACTGCAGTAGGTGGGCTGTTGGTTAGTATTCACGTGGGTTGTTCTCGTTGATTTTTCATTTCACTATTGGAGACCGTGCGTAAATGTTGAAATTTAATAGAACTGTCGGATGCTCGAAAGTTTTTACGACTGCAGTGATATGAATGAAGGAGACTTCGGTCGCCAAGGGTGCATTATAATACAAGCAAGGAGTCTGAATTAAGTTATAACAATGAAAGGGATTATCTATTGCTTTATCGGAGTATGAATGTGGGATGGGCGTGTTAACGTAACACGCCCATCCCACATTCATGCTCCGATAGAGCGACATAATTCATTTCAATTCCTAAAAAGTTTTAAAAATGAAATTTAATTTTGGGTATACATTATCCACTGTGGAGTTGGTGAATAATACAAAATGGCTTATTGCCATTCATTTGAAATCTCTCTCAAATGTCCTTTGGATGGTAGCATACCGTGACCTAAAAACTGGTTAATGAGAATTACTTTGCTGTGTTAAATATATCACTAATTTTTTAAACGAGAGTATACACAAGGTTCAAAGTTGGCCACTGATCTCAAAGCAACTGTATTGCCGGACTTCTCATTGGTCGCATGCTGAAAGGTGGCTCCGCCGACGCCACCTTACAGGGACAGTTGTTGCTATAAAAAATGATAATGCTCGACCAAAACAAATTTTTGAGCACGTTCCCGATTCTCGGGCCCCTTGCAATCGTCGATTTTTTTTACGTTATGTACTTTGATGTCTCTAAGAATGAATATATTGATGAGGTGGACGTTATCCTCGGCAATTTAAACTGAATAGTCACAACATATTTTAATTGTTACTGACAAAATATAAGCGCCGAATTTGGATAGTTCATGTATTACTGGTCTTAGTGCTCGGTAAACAACATGACGTTTAATGACATGAAAGCTGTTACGTTGTGACTACAGTCACAGCGTAACAGCACTTACGCCACCAATCGTCATCAATTGGGAGGAGTTATTGCGTTGTTTGACGTGACGCCATCTTAAAGGAGGGAGCATATTGAATTGCGGTGCTCTTCGCTGATGTCTCAGCATTTCAGTTAGGTAGAGATCTGTAAAGTTGGCATACAGCTTGGAATTTTCTGGTAATCAGTAAATAGAAATAGCTATCTGGTTTATATATGAATATAGATTAAATTATTTGTCTTACACGTGGCTGTATATCCTGAATGGTATAATTCTAAGTTTCCGATTATACCAGTTGTTGGGTAATTATATGTCAAGGAACCTTAATCTATTGTATAATTTGCGTTATTGGAGAATAGATGTCACAATTGTTATTAAATAGGAACAGTATAGATTGTTCAAAAAATTATTTGTTTCAAAAGAATTGCTGCCTATTTAAAAAAGGCAAATAGATGCTTAACTCGTTTGACAGAAGATATGAAAAAAATATTTTTGAAGATTTGCCAAAGACAGAGTATTGCGCATAAATAATTTGACAGAAAATAAGATGAAAGTATTTTTGAAGATTTGTTAAAGAAAAGGGTATTCCGTGTAGCGTGGAAATATACATGTTGATCTACTTTATAAAAAGTGTATAAAATGGGGAAGGTGCAGGGCTCAAAATAAGCGGTTTTGATTGATTGATTTATTTATTCACGATGCACGTTAAGATAGAACATATATAGTAGTATAACAAATACATCAAAAAAAAATTAATACTGAAGTATATAAATAATGAATACAATAATAAGTGCATCGCCGGGAGTGGCATAGCCAGATTGGCTGTCTACCTGCCTCCCTCCCCCTCCAAATCAATACAAGAGAGTTGAATTGCGACAGTGTGTTCAAACTAGACCTGCATTAGTAACAACCGCTTTCAGATTGGTAAAAAAGGCAAACAGACAAACACTATTTTACAAAGATTGCGTTGAGTGGACCCGGCGACTGAGGAAAATGGTTTCTCATCCTTCATGGTGGCTAATTAATTAGTATATAGTATATTAAGTATATATTCTCTAGATATTAGTAAATTTAGTACGATTTAAACATTCGAGAAGTTTGCTGTAACCACCAAGGAAATGAGATAGGCGAGGTCGGACCTATATACCGGAGGTATACCATTTTTAGTCGGAACAATCAGGGCAGTCAGGGTTATTACATGATGGGTCATTTAAATAAGAATTTAGGATTTGGCAAATAATTTCGTTCTTGAAGATCTGTCTACTATCAATAGATCTTACACTTAGATCCAGGTCGTTCCACAGTTTGGGGTAGTTATAAATTGGGTATTTATCCAGCTTGTTCTATTAATTTGTAGCAAACCGGTGGCCCTGGTTCTTCTGCTAGATGGGTCATCCCTCTGACTAAAGAAGTTGGTAAAGTTTCGCGGAAGCGTGCCTTTCTTCCAATCAAAAACGAATAGCAATGCGTGAAGTTTAAACAGATCGGTGGCTTTTAGTATTCTGTCCTTAATAAACAGGGGGTCAGCATGACTGTAGTATTTTTTGTTGTTTATAATACGCAAGGAGCGCTTTTGCATTTTTAAAAGTCTGTTTACTGGCTTGAAATTACCCCACGCATGAACGCCATACGTGAGGTGGCTTTGTATTAATGTAAAATACAGGATTCTTAAACTTTCGTGTGGAAGTTTTTACTTTATTTAGAATATATTTGAGCACAACTGTGATACATGAGTTTTATATGACAAGTGGTCATCTATTTTCAATCCTAGAAATTTTAAAGTTTGCTCGTGTTCATTTGATCCAACTTGCGAAATATTGTGGTCGTTTATTTGGACACATCTGGTGGGAGAGTGTATTTGTTTTGAATTTAGGTGAAAGATCATATATTTGGTTTTGCTGGAATTTAGAAGTAGCTGATTAGCCCCGCACCAATTTAGAATTTTTTTAAGTTCCTGGTTTGCAAAATCTACCAAGCCATTTCTGTCTGCCATTGTTGAAGAGCCGGTTGTGTCATCAGCAAACGATAAGAAGTGGAGTTTACTCACATCGTATATGTCATTGATATGTAGTAAAATAGAATGGAATCGAGGACTGATCCTTGTGGAACCCCGCAAGTTATTTTCGCCAAGTTAGATGTTTCTGTGTTAAAAGATACGGATTGTGATCTATTTGAGAGATAGCTCTTGAACCAGAGATTACCAATTCCCCTGACACAATCGTATTCAAGTTTTTTCAATAAGATGTCATGATTTATGGTGTCAAAGGCTTTGGAAAAGTCTATAAAAATTGCAAGGGTATTATTATTTGAATCATTGTTGTTTTTAAAGGCTATTTCTCTCAAAAGTTGCATTACGGGGTGAATGGTTGAGTGTTTTTGTCTGAATCCATATTGATTGGAGTTCAGTATCTGAAAATTCTCCAGAAAACTGATTAATTTTTTAGAAATAATTTTTTTCAAGACTTTTGAGAATGTTGGGAGGATACTTATCGGTCTATAATTATTATAGGTGTGTTCGTCGCCTGACTTGTATATTGGGATTACTCTTGCGATTTTCATTTTATCGGGCACTATTCCAGTTGAAAACGAACAGGTGATTATATGGGTTAATGGTAACAGTATGGTATCTATAGTCTGTTCCATCGTTATTTCTGTAGAGTCTTTGCTTGATTTTGATTTCATTGAGTTAACTGTGTTTATAACTTCTGTTGGGGATGTCAGAGTAAGGTAGAAGTTATTTGGGAAATAATCTTTCATGAAGTCACTGAAAGATTTGTCTGACCTTTCTATTTGTTGGCAAGCATTTGTACCTACGTTTACAAAAAATCGTTGAACTCTTCGGAAATTTGACGTTGATCATACACTCGTGTATTGTTACTAATAAATTATGGGGAAGGAGTTGGTATATCTTTAGTTTTGTGGATGACATTATTTAAAATTTGCCAAGTTTTACGAATATTGTTTTTACTTTCAGTGAGTATTTTCTTATAGCACATGGCTTTACTTTGTTTTTTCACTTTATTGAATATTTTGCAGTAATTTTTGTAATTTTGAATGCTTTCGTGAGTTTGGGATTTTAATTTCTTTTTATAGAATTTTGCCTTATTGTTGGATGCAGTAATGAGGCCTTTTGTCATCCATGGCTGTCGTTTCACAAATTTTGATTTCAAACGCACACGCTGGATTGGAAATGCTGCCTCATAAGCCTCCATATAGATTTCTAAGAATGTATTATAAGCTATATTAGGGCAATTTTGATTGAGGACTGACGAGAAGTCAATCTGTGTAAGGATTGTTCTGAAGTGATCTACACTGTTTTGATTAAAAATACGCTTCTCTATGAAGGCTGGACTGTTACTTTTCTCAGAAGTCATTTCAATGTAAAAGGTTCCGAAATGATCGGAGACATCTGTGATGATAATACCAGAGTTTGAGTTGGTAAGCATGTTGTTTGAGATGATATGGTCTATAAGAGTAGCTGAATGATTTGTTATTCTGGTTGGTTTTGTTATAAATGGTTGGAATCCCTGACTGAATATCAGATTTAAGTAGTTTTCGGTTTCTTTGTGCGTTTCGAATTTTAAAAGGTCTATATTAAAATCACCCATGATATACGCCGGTTTGTTTTCGCGGTTTATTATATCTGTGATAATATTTAGATGGGTTTGAAAAAGATTAATATCCGCTCTTGGGGGTGTGTTATGTCTGTATATTATGCCTACTATGCGTTTTGATTTGTTGTTTGTTATCTCAATAAAAAGCGATTCTGTTACATGAGGTATAAAGATTGATAAGTCATGGCGAATACTAAATTCTTTACCATCTCTAATGTACATACTAACACCGCCACGACTATCATCGTCTGTGGGACGGGAGGCTTTGATAAGTTGATGGTAACCATCTAAGGAACATGTCATGTTGAGCGGTATTTTAAAACTTTCTTTCAGACCGATGATATCAAAAAGGTTATCTTTGTCCTGCATGGTTGCTATCAATTCGCAAAAAGAATCCCAGTGAGCTGACAGACTTTGACAATTAATGCTGAATAATGCGATTGATTTGGTTATGTTCTGGTTAAGGGTACGAAACTCATTGGGGTCATAGAACCTACATTCCTCTCTCCGCCCCATACTCAAAGGAGTTTCATCGTCTGTCTGTTTTTTCAAGAACTCATTATATTGGTGTGAGAAATCAAAGTCCGACCCAGTCCGAATCTCGTCAAATGTTAGATTACCCACCATCATCTATTCGGAAATCGCCAAGTCCTCCGTCTGAATGTAGATATACATCGATTGTGTTTACCTGTCGTAAATCAACACGTGTTGTTAGATATCTGGGTTCAGAAAGTAAGAATTCAGAAGCACGTTTATGCGGGCCAGTCTGACACAATGTATGCAATTTTAACTGAAGTGGCAAATAAATAGTGATGTGAAGACTGCAAAGTGTACTGTACGAGTACGACCACACTGATGTGGTGGCATGTTTCCTTCGTCTAAGACGAATGTATTACAACTTGGAGTTTAGGAGTTTGTGAAAGGTTGGGCTATCTGAAACATATTCTGATTCAATAATAGGTTTACAGCAGGGCAGTGAGAATGGGCTCAGTGAGCCCGCTCCAACGAAGGGGCATACATAAGCTATAACTCAAGGTCGTTAACTGAGAGACACGACAAGGGATATGTTTTCCTAAATTCCAAAATCCAACAGGGAACAATCGATTCGGCAAATCACACCTCATGACCCCTCATCGGAACGGGCGGTGTCGGGTCGCTTTTTGCTATGCAAAACGTGCCAAAAGCTATACAATGTTCAATTATGTATAGCATTTTGCGATACAAGATAATCAACTGCAGCCTATTAGGCTGCAGACGATTATCTTGTATCGCAAAATGTAAATGAAAATTTGCAAACAAATTTGAAAACTAGTTCACTGATGCTTTACTTCTGATTGTGGAATATTCCATGCATAACTCAGATTAACTCTCCATCAAGCGTCATTAGCAACTTCATATGTAAGATGAATTCTATTGGTTTAAATTCTTCCTGTTTTTACAACATTTTGCATAAAATGTCCATTAAAAATAACTTCAAGCCCATCAAATTAAAAATCCCAGCTTCCATTTTGAGAACTTCTATTAAACAACCAAGACGCCAATTGAAAATATCCACGACCATGCAACATCTAAAGGCAGTTCAGTAAAAAAAAAAACATAGTAAATGTTTCATGTGTAGCAGATCATTTGGAAATGCCCAGAAATGGATGGAAACTATTCTATCTACTTAGATGAATTCAATACAAAACAGCATAACATAACTCTGGTATACAAAAATAGCTATGCAATTTTTACAAATTGCTATTCATTTTTTTGAAATGTGTAGCATTTTGCTACGCAAAGAAAAAAAAGTTATTTTGAGCACAGGGGAGGTTGTGTTGCGACGAAAGGGAAAAGTGTTGATGTTCCCACCAAATGACGAAGATGAAATGTGCTTCTGTTAGACAATCTTTATAGAATAGGTATGAAAAAAATTGTGAACTGCATGAAAATAGTAAATTTGTTGTTGAACTAAAATAAATAGTAAATTTACGTATCTCTTGTAAATAATTAAACACAATTTTTTACTTCTCCATTTAGGTTATATATTTTATACTTCCACACTCTTCTATTCTATTGGCACATAGGCGCGGAGTGCCTGCTCACCTCAGTATGTACATAAGTAGCAACTTTGATGAGTTATAAATGAAAGATATTATACTTGGTCAACGTGACTCGTTTATCGTTTGCAGCTGTTTTTATAACGAATACACAAAGGAAGGAGTTTATCTATCCGTTAGCCCTATATAGAGATGACCAAACGGTGTGTTGGGCATACACAGCTTCCATGCAACATCCTCAGTCCATGGACATTCTCGTTGGCCTGTAAGGAAAGATATAACGGTGTCTATTCGTATTACCTGAACTGCATTTGTGTCTGTAGGTGATTGTGTTGGGTGGGGGGTTTATGGAGATTGACTGTGTATGGATCATTAATTCCACCTGATTTTAATGGTACTTTCTAACTGCTTTATCCTGTTCTTTGCGTATATTAATCTGGAAGTTTGAAACAATGGGTCGAATGTTCTGCTTTATCATAAGTTTCCACGTGTGACGTTATTATTGTGTTGTTTTTGTTTTTATGAAGCAGTGAAATAAATGAAGAGATTAATTGATGCATTTGTACTTTTACCAAAAACTGTGGTCATGAGCAGACACGAGAGCTGTATTATAAACCTCCGTACTTCCTTGAATGACTGTAGGCGTCGGGATGGAGAATATCCAAGTAATATATGTGGTTATGTTGTAAAATAAAATGTGTTCAAAGTGTGCATGCTTCGATTACAAAAACGAACAGAGAAGTCCGATAGGTTCATGATCCGATCGGAAAATGTCTGTTCGCTTCTCACTCCGCAACGCTGTAAAATAACACATGGTGAAAGAGAATTGTGAAAACATTGCATTTCCAGCGGTTTTCGTTCAGGAATCTTAACCAACTGGTGTAGATGTGTAACAATCGAAACGCGATCTGGTCACAGTTTCCAACACCATATGGAGAGTGAATTACCAAATAATCGTTTGTGGAGTATACTTTTCACCCAAACAGTTCAAGTTTGATGTGACTGAAACTACAAGAAGCAAAAGCAAATTGTCGGCCACACTTCTCTTATGATGTGGCTCTAAGCACCAATAAATAAATAAAAAGTGTTGATCAATGGCTCCACGGATTGAACACGGAATTAGATTGACTGAGACACTGCTTGCGCTAATGCCTATATAGAATTTAGTTGTTTTCTGGGCTGAAATTTCATACAGTAATGTGATCACAAAGGCGGACAGTGGGTTTCAACCGAATTGCGACAGAGTCGAAATTATATTTCGTCTTTTCTCCCAATAGCACAATGGAATCATACTGGTCTAAAAGAAATGTGAGAAAATTTAATCTGGGTTGCTGTTTTCCGTGTTTTTGTTTTTATGTTTTGTGTTGTTTTTTTTAAATTTTTTTTAAATTTTTTAAATTTTTTTTATATTTGGTTTTTGGGTTGTTTTTGGGGTTGTTTTGTGATTCGGTCTCCATTTTGCAATGTTTTACTTTTGAAATCTCGACCCATTGATCTGTATAAATGTGTCGCGACCGGATCGCGAAAACATACCACTTTTGTGATCACAGCATTGTATGTGGATATCCCTTTACCTAACCTGAAAAGCAGATGACACTTGCAAACAAAATTATTGAATAACTATTTTTTTTATTTTTTTGTCTCAAAAACATAGGTTGCGACCCCTCATTGGAATGAGCTCGCCGGGCTCGTTGCAATGAGGGATCATGCCCTATTTTGTTTTGAGACAAAAAATGAAAAAATAATGAAAATTAATTGACGATTTTTGTTAATAGCGCTGGCCGGTTTTGGCCGTTACGTTGGGTAAAGGGATATAGCATAATGTACTATCGTTTCGAAGTAAGCGACAGACTGAAACTCACCACGTATGTAATATAACTAATTGACTGGATCAGCACGTCTTAGTTTAAAAAAAAAATTCTCATCAAATATTGTTACTTACGTCGATGGAGCTAAGTAATAACCTTAGTATATTTTACTCGAAGTAGTCCAAGATGAATTGGATAGCTGAACTAGGAGACTTCTGATTTTGTGAAAAGAATGATAAACAATAGCATTGTTATATACAGATTATCACCACAGTGTGTGTCTCCGGGAATTCAGATCAAGTCGAGTTGTAAGAACAGAACAGTATTTCGACGAGCCCGTTAGGGCGAGTCGAAATGCGATTCTTTGCCTACAACGAGACTTGATCAGAATTTCCGGAGATACACACTGTGGTGATGATAAATTTATCTCACAATATTGACCATTTGCCTTATCGATGGAATGACGCAAAATGAAAAATAGAATAGCGTTCATTGATCTCCATATTGAGGTCAGTGATGACGTCATACTTCAGAGAAAATACGTCACTGGGATTCACTTTACTAAATACTGTCTTGCGAAGTGGAGCAACTGTGTGTTTCGTCAACGTGAATTTGGTTGCTACTTTTGCAACAATTACTTGTCAATTAAATATCCCTCTTGGTGTAAATGTTTATTATATTTTAGAATATTCCGTTCATCGTTTATTGAGGTGGAGTTTTCCACATTTCATAGCAAATGCTAATCCTTTAACTTCAAGAGAGAAGCCCCTACTCGAGCGTTCAGGAAAATCCCAATAATAGGCTACAAACCAGCCCAAGATACCGAAAAGTGCGCATAATTTAACTATTCGTTGAGGTAAATTTCCCAGTGACATTTTAGCATGCCGTGCATAATAAATATGTTACAGGGCGTTTAGTTGGCAGATATAGTGTCATATACGGCTCAGAGAAAACAATATTGGGTTCGGCTTCGGCTCGCCTAATATTGTTTTCTCTGAAGGAAAAACGCGAAGCGATCGAAAAATGATATTAATGCCGTTGTTTTGGCAACAGCAGAAACATGCGCTTGTATCAGGGGCCCTTGATACGGATTCGGAATAAGGGCCCAGATCTATTAAACTTTAGTTGCGTAACAGTGCAAAAACGCCCCGATAGTGAGATAAAAAACTGTAACAGATCTCAGAACATTATGTACGTATTTGTTTTGGTTTATTTGAATAAGGAGGAAGGGGGTCATTACTTGGTTAGTTTCACACCCATGACTACTTCACGGTAAACAGGAAAGAATTAGATCATGTTTAATCATTGCAATTGCTCATTCATTATAATCGGAATGGGGTGGGGGGGGCGGTGGCTCAGTAGGTAAAGGTGCAGGCTGCAAGCCGAGAGGTCTTCGGTTCGAATGCCACCTGCGGCAACCGCGTTGTGTCCTTGGGCAAGACACTAAGCCCCCATTGCCCACTTGGGGGCACGGTGGCCTTGTGTACTAAGATGTACTGCACGTCGATGGTGCACTTGTCTTCAACCAATGCTAACCCTGCTTTTGTGGAGTTAGTATGTTGGGGAGCTGACAGTTGCTCGCCGTTGCTCGGTGGTTCTCTCCGGGAACTCCGACTTCCTCCACCCGTAAAACTGTCATGGTCATGATTAGCCATTGTGCAGACATATGTGACCTTAAACACCAATAAATAAATAAATAAATAAATAAATAAATAAATAAATAAATAAATAAATAATCGGAATGGCTCTTGCCCATCTTGCGATTTATTAACACAGTATGCATATCACATGGAAATACTGGAAAACTACTTAAAACAATAAATTATGTGTTTTGGTCTACAGTTACAACTGAAAGTTCTGTCCTGAAATGCGCACATATAGCACGTTGATCTGTACGTTAATCTACGCGTTATGGCCATAGTAAGGCTATCAAATTGTGTACATGCGGCCTGTGCACAAGCAATGTTTCAGCCAATGGACCTCCGGGTAACCCGGAGGTCCATTGGCAGAAACATTGCCTGTGTTTGCTATGAGTAACCAGGAGACCCTGCGTGCTTTGGATGCCATTCGATATGTCAATTGCGCGCAATTCCTACGCGCAATTAAGCCTAGATAAGCGCACATTTCGTGACAGTACTTTTAGTTTTAACTGTAATGGTTATGTGATTCTAATTTATAATATGCCTGTTACCTTCACGTTCAAGCAAACTCCGGCTGCTGTCACCATTACCATTTGAAATGATACGCCGATGATAAACATTGATGACAACACATAGTCTTCAAGAAACAAATTACCATGAATAAAGCCGTACATCAGAAAAAACATAGTTGTCATTCCCATTCCGTATGAAATGGCTGGAGTATGAGACACACAATTGTTAAATTCATATACTAAATCGACAAGTCTCTCGAACTGTCTTCGTCTTGCACGCATGTCCAACTCGGAAAGTGTGTTGACAGTGTCATTCGATAGTTGCGTAGCAAAATATTTGAGTTCTTTGTATAAAATGTAGACGATCAAGGCGAAGAATGTTAAGAATACATACACCATCACCGAACCAATAGTAATGTAAAAACTGTTTAACACAAGCATTATCACATTACCTTCAGCTGACTTGCCAAATAGTTGTGCCGATACGAAGTTTTTTATTACTGGCGCATCTTGATTCAAGTATTTCATAATTATAGAAGAAGCGACACCAACTGACGCACTATTAAACACAAAGTAAACAAGTGCCTTTTTAGTGCGTGATTTCACTTTGTTAATATTGATTCTCAGGCCATAGTCGTTCTCGTAAGATTGTATCGCAAGAATGACTTTCCAGAAAGCCCCCGATAAGGTCCAAACTGAAGCTGTCCATAGGTATGCGTATGAGAGAAAAACCGATGCTCCAGCAAATATGGTCATCATATCAGTACTCGTGCCAGTGTTCCTCTGTTCTCGTATACCATATAAGCACCGAAATAGATTAAACCAGTAAAGAAGACCAAGAATTACACAGTAGCCTAAATGACATGCATTTTTAAAAGTGATGGTCTTCGTTTCACCCTGTCGATATTTTCTGATCCAATTGCTGTATATTCCGCAATATGCAAAATAATTTTGAAAGCAGTCCAGCAAATCATTTATAGTGACTTCTTTCTTTACATGTTTTGCTCTAACACGTTGTGGATTCTGAAATTAAGGAACAAACACTGATGTCATCCAATATCGCCTGTAGAATATTGGACAGAAAGAGAAGAATTCGATATAGCCTAGTTCTGTCTCTGCACATACAATTGAAACTAGAAGCCCTGTCACTGTTTTGTGCACGTTTTGAAGTAATAGCGCGCTGAGTGAGTCCAGTTTTGTCCCTACCAAACTCAAACTGACCCATTAGTGTAACTCAATGCATGTAGATAAACAGTTTACCCAACAATTCCACACTAGAAAATAGATATCAGTAGTAACATTCCTAAAGTCTACAGTTAAAACTAGAAGTCCTGTCACGAATAGTGCGCTTATCTAGGTTTAATTGCGCGTTGGAATTGCGCGCAATTGCCATATCGAATGGCATCCAAAGCACGGCAGGTTCTCCTGGTTACTCATAGCAAACACATGCAATGTTTCTGCCAATGGACCTCCGGGTTACCCGGAGGTCCATTGGCTGAAACATTGCTTGAGCACAGGCCATATGTAAAGAATGTTATAGCTTTACTTGGGTAATAACGCATACATTAACGCGCATATCAGCGTGCTATTTGTTCGCATTTCATGACAGGACTTCCAGTTTTAACTGTACTGGAGCATGCATATGTAATGAAGTAAATAAATATTAAAATTCGACTGCAAAAAAAATAATGAATAGAGTGGATTCCTACTTAATCGCAGCGCCATTTTGTCTGCACTTGAAGGGTATTTATAATTGTTCATAACAGCACGAGAAACACTTGCAAACTTTCAAAACACATGGACCTCCAGGTGCAACCCGGCGGTCCATGTGATGAAAGTTTGCAGTGTTTTTTGTGTCTTGTCCTCAGAGATTGTAAATAATTCCTGAATGTAAAACCTATCGCATAATAGTAATCCACCCTCCACATAATGTACTCTCAATATTTTATTTCTGTTTGATCAATTCAGTTCGTGATTTCACAACCGACCTCGCCAAAAGTCTATTATATTTTGCATTGTACAGCGCAAACGTTCTTCTGTATTTCAGACTACTTCGTTATTTTACTGGAAGGAGTGCATTAACTATCGAGCATTTTCTGCGCTAATTGTGACAGGACGTCTAGTTTCAAATGTATATATATGATGACGTACGGAATCGCAGTCCTGCTGCTTCGTGAAGAAAAAACTAAAATAATCTAAATAACCTCTTCTTTCAAAGGACAATTCCCTTTATCAATGGGGAGATTTGATATAATTACAATTCGTATAGTGTTTCAGTTCCACATTACATCACGCAGGGTTTCAAACACACAATAACCAACATGCCACTCTCCTGACCGCACATTAAGTCAAAGGGGCATCGACCCAAGCAAACTACTTGGTTATTATGTCCAAAGTTAATCCGAATCCGATGTAAAATGGCTAAAATAAAACGGATTTGTCCATTTGTTTTCAGATCAGGCTTTACAGTTAATATTTTCTTGCAAATTGGGCCCAAGAGACTAACAGAACTGAAAATTGTAGAGAAAACATGTAGTAATGAATTCCCAAACCATATTTAGCTTGAACAGAAGTATTGCTTGATAGCGACACTTAAAGGACCAAAATGGTTACGGCCAAAAGGTCAGACGGACCCTAATATTCATAACCAATTTGAATATTTATCAGGGAATACGATCGTGAAATAAAAACAACCTCCATATTGTTCTACTTAATAAAAACCAAGCGATATCATTATTTGTCGCAATTGACTTCTTGTAAAACATGAAAGAATACTTGAACCGACCATGACCAGGCAATTACCAAAATTGTCACAAATAATCAACAACGCTGTTCAATGAGAACGGACTAATAACTGATGGCGAAGCTTTTGGGGTCGAATTAAATTAACCATCTGTGAGGTTTGAAGTTTTCGATATTGGCAGTTAACCTGTTGGATGAAGGGTACAGCCAACAATGCGCCACCAATCACTTCTCGATAGACAGTAGGGTCGCCGAGAACTGGTCACTTTCCACTGCTCGACAACAATATTAATTTCCAAACACTAATTATAGGAATAATCATCAAAACTTTTATTAATGAAGCACCGGGTACAACCCGGTGCTTCATTAATTAAAATTTTGCTGATGATGATTTTTATTACCTGGTAAACGCACGTGTCGACATCACTGCCCACGCGTGGGTTAGACCAGTCCACAGCGATTGTACTGTAGCAGAAAGGATTACCTTTATTAATTTCCCGCTGTCATAAACTGTATAGAATCTCTTCAGCGCCGCAGTAGTTTGCTCATCAATAGTTGCTTTCCGGAAATTCAAAGTCAAAAGTTTTGTAAATCCGTATCATGCCTGCCTGAAATTGGGCTCTCGTGACGTTCCTGACGACCAGTTCAAGTGACGACGGTAAAAATGAGTATGCTGGCTGTTTTGACAAACAATAGAACCTCTCACTATAACAAATTACACCGTCTGGAATTATTCTGTTATCAATAGCGCCACATTTGCACCTTATTATGACGATATTCCTATAGCATTGGTGGATATTATAGAGAGTTTATTACGGACATGTTCGTGACGCCATATTTTCACAATCATCATTCGTAGATTAAATTATGAAAATCATAACGGTGTACATTTTCTTTACATTTCAATTTTCAGCGCCGACTTTTGCAAGTTGTATTGCTATCGTATCCCAGGCATACATGGCATATGGGATGTTAATATGTTTTGTGAGGAGCGTACCAATAACGAGGTATGTGGTCGAATTGTGATCGACTGTCGTGTTCGGTGGGCAACATTGCGAGGGACTGACGCGCATTGCTATACGAATATCAAGATATTCATGTAACAATGTGGCCAAGATATCGCTCAAAACCTTATCAGAACAGAGTTCGTTACGGCGACCTCACGGCTTTCTTAAGAAATGATTCAATTGTGGTTTGTTGGTCTGAAATTTTTGCTGATACTTTCCATTACTGTTGCGTTAATACAGACAAAATACATGTTGATTGTAAGATAAAGAGCTGTTGTCAAGGGAGACGGCGCATCGATGTATAGGGCACAGACAGAGTGATATCCTGTGAAATAGACGTGACATTCGTGACGTGGACCTGAAATTTAATTATTCAAAAAAGATAAGCAATATAAATTATTGTGATGAATTGACGGTAACATGGTCTGAGCTTTGCGGCTCGGAGCTTATGTTCAAACGAAACTCAAACTTCTAATAAGACTCTACCCATAGCCCAAAACCTACATCGCGAAATACGAGAGACTTATTTACTAAACTTGTGATCCTTAAAAGTTGCCTTGTTCAAGGTACCTTTTACCGATCAGAGGTTTAGGAAATAAACCTATTGTATACACAAACATGGCACTGGACAAATAATCAATAAACCAGATAAACTCATTCCATCTCAGTTCAAATCGTAATTCGGTTTGTTATTTAAACAACACTTCACCCGAAACACCGTCTGCTGCACGTGTGGAAAATCTTCAAAAATGAAGCGGTTTGCTTGTCCCTGCGTTGATGAAGCAATTACGAAACGGGCGACATAATTTCAAATATTTCGTGTGAGACGTCAGACCATAACATTTGCTACTGGAGCCGTAAACATAAACGAAACTACGCCAGCTATCATCCATTCAGAGGGCAAGTATTTTACTCTAAGTGGAACATAATTTTAGATGATTCGGGATGGATAGAGCCTGAGGATCCATGGGCAGGTAAGTTTGTCTATGATGTTTTCACCATTTTTATGAAGCGTGATTTGTTTCGGTATGACAGTTTCCCTGATTTTCTTTAAGCAGTAGGTTTCAAAATAACACATCGCCATCCAATTAAAAACCGCTCGTTAGCGGGCTACTGTCTTTTGTATGGAGAATCCAGATGGAACAGGCCAGCGGTGTGACCCTCCATAACGTTTCCTCATTTCCTAATTAGTGCATAAGTTTTATGAAGAGAAAAGTATTTTGTTTGTTTTCTGCAGCAACCTTCACAATAGCAAACTACTTTTGGGCATTTTTGTCGCAATAAATTGTTATAACACCTCCCCATGTGTCTAAGAGTGTACGTAAGAGTCACCAACCTCCCAGGCCACCAGTATAAATATGTAAGGATGTCATGTTACTTCACTCACAGAGATGTACAGATATCCATTCATCGTGCTGCAGTTTTAGTTATTTCAATCGAAAAATGTTTCTAAATATTTAATTCAACTTGACACCATCAAGACATTAAAAAAATTAGGGAACTACACGGCGAGGCGTAGTCATAAAACTACGGCTGTGATGAGTTTTCATTCCCAATGGTAATGTAATTAAAATTTATTGCGTTGATTCAACGAAAATGAGTGTTTATAATATTTTCGCGATTCAATCGCCAAGAATTCATCAGTTAGACGGAAACGCGAACTGAAATATTCCAAGTGAGTCTAAACTTAGGCGATGGACTATTTAACCCTTTACCCAACGAAGACGATATCAAAATTTATTATTTTATATATCATTTTTTTTTAATTTTCAAAAAATATTAACAAAGCCATATCATGTGACCCCTTGTTGGAACGAGCTCGACGAGCTCGTTCCAACAAGGGGTCACATGATATGGTTTTGATGACATTTTTTGAAAAATAATATTTTTTCAGCTGCTAAATTTGCATACATGTATTTCGCGGGCTGATGCGGACGATTCGTTGGGTAAAGGGTTAAGAGCAAGACCTAGGCCACCATTATAGAATAAGACTGTAGAGTCTCTTGTATGAGAATATTATGGTACATCTTGTATTGTCCCGTAAATCCTGGTTTACGAGGTGAATATTCTGGTATAACATGTTATCTTGGAACAATACCCCGGAAATTACCATGGTACTTTCCGACAGGGACGGCGCACAACATTTTAAGAGACCTGGGCGACCATGATACCTAGAAGATTTAAATTGGAATCCTTCGCCCCTGTAATCGCGGTCTTGGGTCACTCACTGCTCCGGTCTGCCATTCGGTTCCCATCGGTTTATTCCGATTTCCGTCACAAAACCTCGCGTGAGTGAAATGAGTGAGATATCAAACTGTTCGCCGGAAAAACCTAACTACTCAGTTTGCAACATAAATACGTTCCTTGAAAATAAATACCTCCTTGTAAATAAATACGTCCCTGAAGAAGTATGCCAAAACAGAGGGGAGTTTGTTTGAAGAGGAAAGTGTAGTCCAATGTATCTGCTTGTTATCTGGGTAGCCTAAATTTATTAAACTTCCCTCCAGCTTCGTGTCCTTCAACAGGCTTGTCTTGAGTGGAGTGGGAGTTTCAGTTTGATGTCACGAAATGTCTCAAAGGCCGATTTAATATTTTTGAAACTTTTTAATGTGGTATTTCATGAAGTATTTCGATTCTTGATTCCGATGGAATTTATATTCACTCACAACCTAGATGAGAAAATTTATTAACCATTTCAACCCGATGTGCATAAATGTTTTGCGTGAAGAAAAAACTGATACCGAGCAGACGGTAATAAAGAACCCAAAATTGGAAGCGAGGCCCGGTAATCGTTTAATTCAACAGATCTACAGAGCTGTTTGATTTAATTATTACAGACCCTCCCAACAAACCAGGGTTGTGTCGCCCATTTCGCAGTTGACAGCATTGACTGAAATCATAAGTAAAGGGTTAATATAATCATCTGTTGTGGCTCTGACTTCCAACACCGAACTTTCCTCGCGTCTCAGTTGAACAGACTGGACAAAAATGGGTTTTTTTTTGTTTCGTCTCGAATTTTACAACTCTCATTCAAAGAGCGGATTGGGCGGCAGCCATTATTTTTAAGCCGAACCAGGAACTTCTCTTTCTCAAGAGCCGGCATGCTGTACATGGAGAGTGGATTGCAACCAAATCACTCGCGGCGTTCAGTCATCACCCAAGCTATAACTTTCAAATTGTGCACAAATCGACAAAAAAAAAAGCTATGTTTCAGCCAATGGACCTCCGGGGTTTAACCCGGAGGTCCATTGGCTGTAACTTTGCTTGTACTGGTTATGCTTTGCAACACATTTGCAAATATTGCTCGGGTGGGATCTCCACTCTGCGGGCGATTTAGTGATAATACACTCTCCACGTATTGTAGTAGATATAAGTGTTCCGCATCAGCTGCAAAAACAATACATTCATTGTTTATGTTTGTTAATAAAACATTAATATAGAAACTGAGAGCTATTCAATAAAATATCGACGTCGGTCATACAAACCATTTAATGTTTCAAGGAGCGAAATCATCCCAGTTGCGACGTGTGCCATGCTTGATTTTGGCACTTAAACGGTCGAGTAAACAAAGAACTCTCGTGACGTGTACTCTGTTAACGTGGATCGATACGGAGGCATTCTCACTAGTGACAATAGACAATGCAAATATTTTGTTTGCAAATACATTCAATACATTTTTTTATCGTTGGCCGTGAAGCTTATTAGGATTCTCAAGTAGTATGATCGGGATTGGGAAATAATATCACCTAAGGGGTGGATATGGGTTACATATTTTACTATTTCACCCACCCCACTCGAGGGTGTTTTTTTCTGCTACCGTACCCCACATGATGTCATCGAAACCAGAAATCCACTCTAGTGATTAAAACAGACAGTGCAGTCGTCGTGAACTGGTCGTAATCCACGCGTGGGCAGTAATGTTCATGCAAACGCTTAATACGTAATACAAATCACCATCAGCAAAGTTTTAATTAATGAAGCTTGAACGTGCTTGATTTATTACATTTTTGATGATCATTTCTATAATTAGTGTTCGGAGTATAATATTATTGCGTCCCTGGAAATATTTCCAACCCTTGGAAAGTAACCAGTCAACGCTGACCGTACTGTATGGGGGGAGCAAAAGCGTCCTCGTCTGATGAGGTTATGGGATGGATAGATGTGCCAACTGAAGCGAAAGTGAGTCGTCATGTTTGGTAAAAAAAATGCAAACTATTTTGCCGCTCCCATTACAATATCCGTGACAGGCGTATCTGAAACACGTTGGTTGTGAAAAGCAGTGTTGGAAGAAATAGAGGACACCCAATATTTTGGAGTAGATACCTCGAGGGACTGCAAGCAAATATAACTTTTTCACGATAAATACAATTAGGACATCCAAACACCAAAAAAAGTATAGGTATGTTGACCTTAACCTATTGCGGTAATGCGCGCTACTTCCGGGAAGATATTCTCTCGCATCTATCATAACGATCGATATCAAAACATATTTGTTAGACATTCCCGCCATCCTGGGGGAATTGGCCACCCCTACTAGGTGGGTCTACAGTTGGCGGATAGTAGGCGGCGTGCTCAGTTGGGCAGATTTGCTGATTTAAAATTAGCAGGTTTTCTCAATTAAGCAGGTTTGCTGCAGAATATCCAAATACGCAGCTTCGGACCAAAATGGTTCAATCCTGTTTTTAACATCTTGCAGGCACCTTGATTTCCCATGAAGTGCGTTCCGAAGTCCTCGGAGGAAGGAATTCTGGCAGTTGAGGACAGACACCAGACCCCCCCCCCCCCCCCCCCCCCCATCCGGTTAGGGCAGTCCATTTCGGCGATACCCTATCAACTAACTCTCCATCTAAACATAGATAATAAAAACAAAAACAATATCATACTATGGAATTGTCGAGACTTTATAACGAATTGTAATGAACTCGGTCTTTTAACCCTTTTGATACTTGTGTACGTCTTATGACCTTCGAAATCAAACAGCGCGTTGATATTTTGTGGTCATTTGTTTTGTTATTATTTTTCTATTTGTTAAAGATTTAACCTCAATTCCTATTTTCTCCCGAATAGTGCTCAGTGACAACCGTTGAGCCAAATGTTATTGCAGCTTAAAATACTAATAGGCTCCTACTGTCAAAACTTCTTAAATGGTTGATTGCTAGAAGCCACTATCAGGACATTAAAAAAATGAGGGTACCAGAGCAGAAGCCAACACTTTCCTTGCTTATATTTCATATTCAGTCAAACACAAATAATATTTTTGTTTATATAGATTTGTTTTAATACAAATTATTGGAGAGTGCCTAACGACACTCTCCAATAATGTTAATAAAACAAGTTTTGAATAACAAATTCTGACCCCCAAAAATAATAATCAAGCCCTCAACAAGTTAATCACTAATGTGAAAAATATCTTAACATTTGACGGCGTATTTTGAAAAACGTTGAAGAAACTGAATTCCCCGTGACATTTGAACATAAAGTCTCAAAGGGTTAAGCCAAAGATATAACACTGTTGCCCTCTGTATACAGGAAACACTTTTAAAGAAACCAGACTGTCGAGATCATTCAGCTTTTAAGCATTATACATCGTATAATGCTTGGGCAGATGAAAATTACCTTCATGCTCGTGGAACGTCCGTCTTGGTAAGAAACGTCATCATTCACCGTCCTGTTTCTATGCAAACGTATTTACAGGCTGTGGCTGTACGCCTAACTCTAGAAAAGACGGCCACGTTATGTTCAACTTATGTGTCGCCAAATCAACCACTTTAGCTGATTGGTCTCGAGCAACTCATTCGTCAGCTCCCAACTCAGTACATTTTGTTGGGTGAGTTTAATGCTCATAGTCCTCTTTGGGGAGATTCCTGCAACAAAGAAGACGTAAAAGACGAAACAGTAGGGTTATTTATTACAAAACGTGACTTGTGTTTGTTCAACGATGGGCCAGACATATTCTTTCACCCCACATCTGGATCTTACTCTTTAATTGATCTTACAATTGCATGCTTTTCTATCTTCTCGATGTTTCCTATTGTGTTGGAGAGCATAGTTCCGGCGGACGATGAGAGGGTGCCCCAGTGGAACTTTAAAAAGGCAGACTGGGACACTTTCTCGTCGCTTTGTTCTGAACGCCCAACACGGGTGAAATTTGAGGAAAGTGCTGACCAAATAGAACATTTCACTAAAGAGTTGCTTAACGTTGCAAACAAAGGCATTTATAAAACCTCTACAAATCCAAAACGTTTCACAAAACCATGGTTGGATACTGAGTGCAAAGAGGTTATAACCGATCGCAAGAAAATTGAACGGGGATTTAATAAGTCACCAAGCACGCATAATTTGAACAAACTGCGTACACATCGGGCAAAAACAAGACGACTAATAAAACAAAAAAGGAAAAGTTCTTGAAAAACTTATGTTTCGATGTATATGGAAAAGTTAAGTAACTTTTTGCATAGAGCAAAATATACTGCCATTGGACCCGGTAAAATACATTACAAAATTCTAAAGCATCTGCCACAATCATCTCTCGAACTTTTATGATCAATTTTAAATCAAATATGGGCGACTGGCCAGTTTCCACCATTCTGGCGTAAAGCAATAATAATTTCCATTTCAAAGACCGGAAAAGATAACAGCAACCCAAGTAATTACATACATATTGCCTTAATAAGTTGCCCGTGTAAAACCACGGAAAGAATGATCAATGATCGACTTGTCCGGTTTCTGGAATCGAACAATAAACTTGCGAATGTTCAGTGTGGTTTCCGGAGTCAGAGATGTGCTATGGATCAGTTAGTTAGACTTGAAACGTTTATATGAAATGCATTCGACAGGAAAGAGCACGTGGTCGCCATCTTCTTTTACCTGGAAAAGGTATATGATACAACGTGGACGTATGGAATTTTAAGAGATGTTTTTAACATGGGGTTGAGAGGGAGTATGTCTCTTTTTATAGCAAAATGTTCAAAGGACAGCCAAGTTCAGGTTCGTTGGGTCTACAAACTTGCATCATATGATGACAATCTCGGCCGATATGTACCAAACTAGAGTTGCCCCTTTGATGCATTACTGGGCGTTTTGTTTACACCGAATTCGTTCACCGCTATTCGTCAAAAGCAATCAATCAGTAAAATCGGCGTTATCAGGCAATAGGGGTACTTTTTATCCCAATAAGTAGTGATTAACTGGATAAAGATAAAAATAACAAACTAAGATTCAAAGTCGTGAGTGGGGATGTGTCGAAGTGAGAGAAGCGGTACTTCAGATATCTCGTGATGAAAGACTAACCCCCCCCCCCCCCCCCTTCTCTATGGGAAGCCCGGGAAGTCGATCATTACCTGTTTACTGCGGCAAACAAGTTATGCTTACTGGAAAAGTAGGGCTAGGAACCAACGCATGGGGTAGAAGACCTCTAAAGTGGGAAGCATAGATATACACGATTGGCTAAACTTGACTTCTTACCTATAGTGAATTCACGATATGGCCAATGATACAGAAGGTGGCCTTAAACACCAATGAATAAATAAATACATAAGAAGACAGGCTAAAGTATAAAAATTTAATTGCATTTCACTACACTTGTTTCACTCGTAGAGGTAAAACCATAGATGAAACATTAAAAATTAAAATTTAGTTACACGACGCGTTATAATTTTAAATAAATTGAAGTTCATATCTTTTAACAACCACTTCTTATCACGTATTCGTTACATGAGTTGTTCGATAGATATAGATGATCAGTATTTAGAAGATATGTTTTACATTCCCGGAAATGTCAGTTATCAAACTCTGCTGGTATGAACGAAGGTACAGCTGCTCCCCTCCCTTGATCCGTTACTATGGGCAAACAATTTGTTAGCATCGAAATGTTGAAAGTAACAAGTTATGGTTGGGCGAAAGCAGAGAAAAAAAGAAAAGAGTTGTACAGAAACTTCCTTGTAACTTGTAAATTAAAATTCAGAGTGGAAGCGGAATATCGTCGTCGAAGTGAGAGAAGAGGTAATTTAGTTATTCGAACGTCGCGGCTTCCCCCACTCGACACGTCAGATAGCTAACTAGACGTGCGAGAGGAGGGAACTACGGACTTAGTGAGACTGTTATAATCTCTGATGGGTACGGGTGTGGGATGGGAAAATCTCACCCTCGGGACAAGATATTTGGTCCAGACACTCTGGACCAAATATCTTGTCCCGAGGGTGAGATTTTCCCATCCCACACCCGTACCCACCAGGGCTTTTTTTCTCCCCCACCATACAGCGGTTACGTTAGCCAGAGTTAATCGGCGGTCGCGTGCTGATATAATCAACTCATTTTGTATTCGTTGTTTTGAAAAACTAATGACACCATCGGAAAGAGCATGCAAAAGTTACGTATATACCAAAGGTATATACCACGAAATTAATTAGGAACGGTGGCATCTTGGGGTTTAAAGAGTTTTAGAGCATTAAACTTTGATCACACGGCATTCTGATGACGTCAAAATGAATTAGTTGGTAGCAAGACACTGATACGATATGCATAACGTCATAATAACGTTATAAATGTATAACGTCACGTGGGTGGGGTGGGATACATCTGTCTCTCTCTGCTATCTCACCCTGGACAGACGTATGTTACACATGCAGTGGGGGAGAAATAATAACACTGTCAGAAATCAATAACAGATCTTAGAATTGATTGTAATTATTTGTTTTCTTTTATTAAATATAAAAATGTTATTACTTGGTTAGTTTCATATCGGCCGAGAAATCACTCCTCGGTAATTTCACATCATCCTTCGACCTTCGGTCTCGGTATGATATGAAGTTACGTCTGGCTGATATCTCGACCGATATGAGAGTAATTAAAAAATGTCCTCTAATTTATCTGCCGACTACAGCACGGCCGCCGTGTGATGATCACATTCCCCGGATGGGCAATATTTCCACTGACACAATAAAATTAGATTCCAAACACGAATTGTAGGAATAATCAAACATTTCATCAATGAAGCATGAAGTACAAACCGGTGCTTTATTAATTAATAATTTGCTGATGTTGCTTTTTATTACCTAGTAAACGCATGCGTAGACATCACTGCCACCTCGTGAATTTCGACCCAGTCCACGACGACTGTGCTGTAGACTTTGACTCATGTTTAACCCTTTACCCAACGTAACGACCAAAACCCGCCAGCGCTATTTACAAAAATCGCCATGCAATTTTCATTACTTTTTCACTTTTTGTCTCAAAAACATAGCTTATGACCCTCATTGGAACGAGCTCGTTGAGCTCGTTCCAATGAGGGTCATAAGCTATATTTTGACGCACAAAATGAAAACAAATTAGTTGTTTAAGAATTTTATTTTTTTGAAGTGTCGTCTGCCTTTCGTGTTAGGTAAAGGATTATACAATGCAAAGACAACTAGAATATATGTGAACAGAAAGCTAACAGAACATAGACTTAGCTGAAAGGTCCCACAGAATCCTCATAAAAAAAACATTACATTTTGCTCCATCACGTGTATTTTCCTACGAGGCATATCAGCAGAAAGCGAAGCTGTTCTTGCAATACCAACAAGTAATTACTTCCCTGTCCATTTAACACTTCAGTTATCGGTTCAGTATCATGACGTTTTGTTTGGAAACATTAGAAGCTATTAAGCATAACTGATGCGTTATTGATTTTTCACTAGGCTGTATTATCTTATAACATGAACGGAAACTATTGGATACCTTCAACGAGGATTTGTCACAAAAAATATGCTTATTCAAAGGACTGCACTTCGGGTGCTTTTTATTAAACTGGTATTTTTTTCCCAGCGGCATTCAAGCTCAACAGTGCAAGTATCCACACGAACAGTTAAGCGCGCTTGTTGGGCTCGACGAACGTTCGAGATTCGATTCGATTTTAGTTTATGTTCACTAATTCGATTCGACAACATTCTTGATTAATCGAGACAAAATGAGGCCGTATAGTTTGTTATTTCAGGCAGTTGTTCATTGTCGACTTTCGGAAAATGGCAACTCATTCTGCTGTTGAACGAGGTGAACGAGATTGACCGTATCCAGCTGAACTGGATAACACAAATGTAGTCAAAATATTCCTAAAAAATACATGTGATTTGAAGCAATATCGGAGATTGCGTTACGTCCAATCTGCACAATATATCACCCTTTGACTGGAAAAAGGCGCCATCGGCAATGCTGACGCACCTTACACCTAAGTGCCGATATATGGCTTTTCTCGACCACCTTGGTGATATCTAGTCCACCTTCGTTTGAATCTAGTCCCGTTACTAAGATAACTGCGGACTGAGTTGTCACCACTGGAATATTAGGAACAGAAAACATCAAAACTCATTTATTGCGGTGGTGTTCCATTCGATCCGGTAACTTCGAGTAAAAAGAATGCCAACGGGTTAGAATCATGTCCTACATGATTCTAATATTGACGAAAGTACATTGAACATGCGGCCCATGCACTGGTTGATGTCGAACCTTCTGCACGGGATACCCTTGGTTGTCATATTAATACATTTCTCAACAAGTGATAGCCTCATCTACTTGTACTTACGCTTCGATGGTACGACCTTGTTAAGTACGCATATTGACCGAGTGTCAGCAGGGATGTGTGTGTGTGTGTGTGGGTGGGGGGGGGGGGGGGGTAGACATCACCAGTACTAGAACTTCTAATGGACGAAAACAACGGACAGCTCCTGAGCTGCCTGTTGTTTTCGCTTATTAAAAGTACAAAGGGAAAATTTACTTTATTTTCTACTGATAACATGGGTGTTTTCTCGACAATTACTTTCTTCTGAACTGATAGTGCCAATTTTAGGGGAGATAAATTTAACGAAAGTCGTTTTTCGGGACGAAAAGGGTCAGGAAAAGTTGCAAAAGCTTGAAGACAAATAGAATAGTCTCGTTTCAAATTATACAAATTAGTGGAAAAAACCACTTGCACTGGACCAATAAGCCTGTCCAAAACAGACCAGGTTCATGTTCCTAAATATGCCAAACTAGGATATATTGGCTGTTCATCTGGCGGAGTTAGAAGGGGATGTTCTGTTTGTTCGAGCTCTCAAAAGTTGCATTCATAAATGGTATCATTGGCCTTATCTTAAAACAAATTTGCTACAGTCTCGGACCATACGTATCTAAGATTTCGAGTCTTATTGACTCCCAAATAAAAACAGAGAGAGGATCTCAAAGCAGATCAAATTTGAAGTAGTAAATACTGTACGTTTTTACATCCGAAGATACTCTGTTTGAGAAAGTGAATTAAAAAAGAGGAATATCCCATCACGGAATCAATGTAGTTTCGGAAGCGGAACCTCCCTGAACCCTGCCTTTATCGTCCCGATATTTTGATTCGTTTCTGTACCTGTCGCGTTTATTCGGAAATTTTACAATGGTCGAGTTGCTCTCAAAACCCATCCAGGGGCCAAACTATAAAACATTTACAATGGTCGAGTTGCTCTCAAAACCCATCCAGGGGCCAAACTATAAAACATTTACAATGGTCGAGTTGCTCTCAAAACCCATCCAGGGGCCAAACTATAAAACATTTACAATGGTCGAGTTGTTCTCAAACCCCATACAGGGGCCAAACAATAAAATATTTACAATGGTCGAGTTGCTCCCAAAACCCATCCAGGGGCCAAACTATAAAACATTTACAATGGTCGAGTTGCTCTCAAAACCCATCCCGGGGCCAAACTATAAAACATTTACAATGGTCGAGTTGCTCTCAAAATCCATCCAGGGACCAGACTATAAAACATTTACAATGGTCGGGTTGCTCTCAAAACCCATCCAGGGGCCAAACTATAAAACATTTACAATGGTCGAGTTGCTCTCAAAACCCATCCAGGGGCCAAACTATAAAACATTTACAATGGTCGAGTTGCTCTCAAACCCCATACAGGGGCCAAACTATAAAACATTTACAATGGTCGAGTTGCTCTCAAAACCCATCCAGGGGCCAAACTATAAAACATTTACAATGGTCGAGTTGCTCTCAAAACCCATCCCGGGGCCAAACTATAAAACATTTACAAGGATCGAGTTGCTGTGAATACCCATCCAGGGGCCAAACTATAAAACATTTACAATGGTCGAGTTGCTCTCAAAATCCATCCAGGGACCAGACTATAAAATATTTACAATGGTCGAGTTGCTCTCAAAACCCATCCAGGGGTCAAACTATAAAATATTTACAATGGTCGAGTTGCTCTCAAAACCCATCCAGGGGTCAAACTATAAAACATTCACAATTGTCGAGTTGCTCTCAAACCCCATACAGGGGCCAAACTATAAAATATTTGCAATAGTATTTTCCTGAATTGTATTATCGATAAGTGAATATAAATAACATAAATGAATCATTTGCATTGTAAAAGATATGGCAATTTGCCATATCCATATATCCGCTTCGAATAATTAAAAAATACAATTCTGAAAAATACAACTCTAAAAGTTTTATAAAATTAGGGGCCTCTTCTTGATTTCCTCTTTTATCATAAGTTATCTTGATTAAGGGTCCGGACGCTAAGAATACGGATACAGTTAAAACTAGAAGTCCTGTCACGAATAGTGCGTTTATCTAGGTTTAACTGCGCGTTGGAATTGCGCGCAATTGCCATATCGAATGTCATCCAAAGCACTTCAGGTTCTCCTGGTTACTCATAGCAAACACATGCAATGTTTCTGCCAATGGACCTCTGGGTTACCCGGAGGTCCATTGGCTGAAACATTGCTTGTGCACATGCCATATGTACAGAATTTGATAGCTTTACTTGGGCCATAACGCGTATATTAACGCGCATATCAACGTGCTATTTGTGCGCATTTCATGACAAGACTTCTAGTTTTAACCGTACATGGAATACGATACTTGAGAGGAAATTGATAACATTTGCTACTTTCCACGGTTGTGAGGAGATGGAATATCAATCAAAATAATATCTTCAGATTGGAAAGCAGTGAGATGCGATTCGAAATTCGATTCATTTCGAACTGATTCGATCTGCGATTCGACGCAACCGAAAATAAGAAATTTGCCTCTTTTAAGAAGTCCAACTAACACTAATACGACAGCAAGTAATTCAGACTCTCTTTACTGCAACTGTGATCTCCAGTTGCCTGCATTCAGCATGACTTCATAAGAGTAACTCTTCGGTTACCATTGTTTAATTATGTGAATTGTGAAGAAAATGATAATCTGCCTTCCAAGGCAGTTCAAGTGTCTACCGAGCAACGGTTCATTGACCCTGCGGAAAGGAGACCACTGACATAGAGACAATTATGTGAATGGCAAAGCTGATCGCTGGTGTCTCAGCTTTTCTAAGCTATAATAAATGTTAGTCACTGACATTGCTTTTTGCAACCGGTAAGTTAGCCAAGTGGTGGAAAAGTTGGCAACATGTGACTGAATAAGTTTTCAGCGTCAAATTAAACGGAATGTTGTTGGGTTTGATTAACGACAAATCCACACTCTGGCTGTAAGTCTTGGACGCATTGTGTAGAGATGCGTCTGTAGTCACCTGAATTTCTAGAGTACAATCGTGTTAGTTCTTTTTCATTCTATTCTATACACACAGTATTTGTCTTGGGTATATGTTTTCACATTACAATGCCGTCCTCATACGGCAAAATGAAAATATTGCCTTCATCAGATTGTCTGTGAAGATGTGCACATGTCCTCTTGTTATCGATGGCTATCAGCTACACTTAGTCCTTCTCTATCAAAACTTTAAGACCGTCTTAAAGATGGCAAAGTACAAAATATCGATGTATCGTCGATGTACAGTTAAAACTAGAAGTCCTGTCACGAAATGCGCACAAACAGCAGGTTGATATGCGCGTTAATGTACGCGTCATAGCCCAAGTAAAGCTATCAAATTCTGTACATAAGGCCTGTGCACAAGCAATGTTTCAGCCAATGGACCTCCGGGTAACCCGGAGGTCCATTGGCAGAAACATTGCATGTGTTTGCTATGAGTAACCAAGAGAACCTGCCGTGCTTTGGATGTCATTCGATATGGCAATTGCGCGCAATTCCAACGCGCAATTAAGCCTAGATAAGCGCACTATTTGTGACAGGACTTCTAGTTTTAACTGTATTATCGCGGAATAGTCTCGAAACTGATCGAAATGTCCCGCAGATATCATTGAAGTATGTTAGTGAAAAATCAAAGAACGAAGTATTGCCATACTTCCACACTGATCGCTCCCACATCGCGAAACTCTCGTCTATCTATCACACACTGTTTACTATTTCGAAGGTGGGTCTTAAGCCTGTACCCAATTCCAACCCCACTAACAAAAATATTTCTTGTATAGCGTACCCCCTTTGCCAAACGAATATCAGAACTTATTATTTTAATTACTGTTTTTTTTTAATTTTTTTTTTTTAATTTTAAAAGATGTCAATGAAACTCGTTCCAATTAGGTGTGTGTGTGGGGGGGGGGGGGGTGGTAACTAATGTACTAGTCTGTTCGATAAAGCGCACGCCTCGTGTTAAAGGAAATATGACAAAAAGAGCTTAAACTTTGAAGTGACGTAAAACATTAATAATGGCGATAGATCGAAAATTAAAAACAGCTATATCCTATTTTTTAGTAGTCCAGCATACTAAAATTTAATGAAAGTCCGGGGTATTTTAATTTTTGACCGTATGTCCCCGCAATGCCGTCATCTCAGAGTTCGACTATAACAGTTGTGAATTTCCAGGGACAGCACCACATTGTTAAATATTATTCTTTGCTGAAAGTATATTACAATAAGAGTAAAATCCTCGCCCTGATGAGAGCTGGCGTAGTTTATTTTATGTTTACGGCTCCAGTAGTAAATGTTACCGTCTGACGTCACCACGCGAAATATTTGAAATGACGTCGCCCGTTTCGTAAATGCTTCTTCAACGGAGTGCCAAGCAAGCCGCTTTATTTATTTATTTATTTATTTTTTTTTTTTTTTCATTTTTCACACATGCAGCAGACGGTGTAACGGATTAAGTGTTGTTTAAATCACAAACCGATGTGCGATTTGAACTAAGATGGAATGAGTATATCAGGTTTATTGACAATTTATCCAGTGTTATCGTGGGTACACCAGAGGTTTATTTACTAAACCTGTGATCGTTAAAAGTTGCCTGCCTGAAGGCAACTTGTAACGATCACAAGTTTAGTAAATAAGACTCTCGTGTTTCACCATGAAGGTTTTGGGCTATGGATTGTGTCTTATTGGAATATATACGTTATTGTGACGAGTTTACTGTAACATGGTCTGAGGTTTGTGGATTGGAGCGTATATTCAACCGAGGCGCTTCGCGTCTCGTTTGAACATAAGCTCCGACCGCAAACCTCAGGCCATGTTATTAAAAAATCACCACAATAATTTATAATATTCCCAAAATTTCGAAAAGATGCGGCTCAAAATAAGGTTGAAAATCAAAGGTATAAACGAAAATGTAAAATTGGCATCGCTGGCATCGTTGGCATCGGGTTTCTCAAATTGAAATAAAAAATAAAGACACACGACTTGAAATGACCTGAAATAGGGTTGGGAAGGTTCATAACTGTATCCCGTGTAACTGGAACGCAAATGGACCGACGAATGTAGGGCATGTATTGACAAAAATGAGGTAAACTTTGAGGTGACGTAAACACATCAAAATGACGATACAAAGAAAGAGATAGCTATCTCTTATATTTTGATAGCTCTACAACATACTAAAATTTCGAAAAATTCCGCCACATTTTAATTTTTGGCCCAATGATTCTCTTTGATGTCCTTCAGAGTTCGATCATTACGGTTAGGAATTTCCTATGACGCCTCCCACTTCTTGATATAGTTTTTGCTGACATTAAATTTCCAAAATTTGGAAAAGTTATGAATAAAAAGGAGGTTTCAAATAAAAGGCATAGAAAAAAGTAAGAGATTCACATCACTGGTGTGGGGTGAGTAAATTTTAAATGAAAAAATAAAGTCACACAATTTCAAATAAGCTAAATACAGAGCTACAGTTAAAACCAGAAGTCCTGTCACGATCTGCGCGCTTATCTAGGCTTAATTGCGCGTTGGAATTGCCATATCGAATGGCATCCAAAGCACGGCAGGTTGTCTTGGTTACTCATAGCAAACACATGCAGTGTTTCTGCCAATGGACCTCCGGGTTACCCAGAGGTCCATTGGCTGAAACATTGCTTGTGCACAGGCCATATGTACAGAATTTGGTAGCTTTACTTGGGTCATAACGCGTACATGAACGCGCATATCAACGTGCTATTTGTGCGCATTTCATGACAGGACTTCTAGTTTTAACTGTACGTGAATCACAAGATACCACCCTAAGAAGCTTAAATGATGAAATAATAGGCCCGACGGTATTAACGTCATATCTCAGATGTTTGAAGTCGGATTTTCAAAATTTTATGTTTTCATCTTTGCATTTAGGAGCACGAGTACTAGAATACCCTAAGATTTCAACTCCGTGAAGTGAACTTTAATTCTGATGTTTTCCAACCCTCGATGGGCATTTACGTCATAGAGTTAACATTGTCCGGCAATGTTGATACAAACTGGCTATGATCGCCTGGGATTATTATTAGCCACCTGCATTATAAATTTAGAGCTATATTTTTTAGTTTGGGAGGCAGGATTGCGAGTAAACGGGAGGGGTGTACCCCCGATGTCTTTACGTCATAGGTCTGGTATCTGACGTACTTTTTATTTTTTAAAAATTACAACTTTGTCTTTTGGACTATGCATACTAACATGGTAAACTCTGCTGAAAGTATAATTTATATTTTACGGGGTTTGTTTGCACCTTCGTCGCATTTGACGTCGTAGTTATCAGTTCTATGCATCAATGAGCATACAAATGTGCCTATATATCCTTCCAACAATCCCTTGCGTTGTGTGATTAGTTTCTATGGGAGTACATGTATCTGTTGTCGTTTTTGAGGTAAATGTGCGGAAGGCTGTGTTACAACCGATAATGTTACAACGCCGCATAATGTTACACCAACGCATAATGTTACAAAAAATGTAGTAAACAACCGATAATGTTATAAACTCCGCATAATGTTATAACTTTTTTCAACCCGGTATGTTACAAAAATCGACGCATAATGTTATAACTTTTTTCAACCCGTTATGTTACAACAAATTAACCGATAATGTTATAACTTCTGTATACTAATTCCAGTTACAGCTATTGTAGATGGACTTTACCACTTACTATGTATTGCCACACAAAGGAATGTGATATTCATTCCCAAGGTTTCTGCGCTGGTTAAGGCGAGGAGACACCCCCCTCCCAACTCCCGTGGATTTATCATAGAATGACCTAGTCACGTTACATAGACGCGGATTATCCTGGTAACTCAATCGTGTGACGTCATTACCATGATCATCCAGTGCCCAACATGGTGAAGGCGGGGTGCTATTTTATCCAGTTGGTACGTTTACCAACATGCGTAATCTCCGCTTCCAGAAATGTAGTGTGCCATAGTCCCCTGACGCCTTTGGGGATGGGCAAATGCCTCTGCTTCTGCTTGTTTTGGGCATCTAAAACTCATTTGTCGCATATTTCTTAGTCATAAGAATATTATCTTATTGTTCATTAATTTGACATTTTAACAATTAACAGTGAACAAAAATCGGGGGCGCGATGGCTCAGTTGGTAGAGGTACAGGCTGCAAGCCGAGAGGTCCTCGGTTCGAATCCCACCTGCGGCAACCGCGTTGTGTCCTTGGGCAAGACACTTCACCCCGATTGCCTACATGGGGGCACGATGACGCTGTGTACTGGGGCGTACTGCACGTCGATGGTGCGCATGTCTTCAACCAATCTAACCCTGCCTGTGCTGTGGTGCAGAGTTCAGAGTTACGATGTTGGAGAGCTGACAGCTGCTCGTCGTTGCTCGGTGGTTCTCTCCGGGAACTCCGGCTTCCTCCACCCGTAAAACTGTCACGGTCACGATCAGCCATTGTGCATAAGTATGTGACCTTAAACACCAATAAATAAATAATAATATGAACAAAAATGAGGTGGAGTTAAAAGAGGTAAAAAAATTGGATGGAGCGAGGTACATATGGCGGGATGGTAGTGTCGCACGGAAGAAGAAAAAGATGCGAGACTGGGGTTTAGGAGGATTGAAAGGGGTGGGCAGGGATTAGGCTGAGAAAGAGAGGAGGTCATGGATTAGTACATCAGGGTGATTGTGCAGAGAAAGCTATCTGAGAATACTATATTATTATCGTCTGGGAACCAAACCTTTTAACCCTGATAGATCTCTGTCGCAGTTATTAAACACGCAAGCTAGTGGTATAGGTTCCAGTCACGATACTGAGCACAGCGGGGAGTCTCTTCCCGCTAGTGGCCCCAGAAATATGAGCCAAAAGGGGGGAAGACTCCACTAAAAAGAAAACAAAAAAGTTATGATTCTGAGTGCGAGTTGCCGGAGGTGACGGGTGCTGATGGCGTTCCACACTGCTATTTGTAGCTTATTCATGATGGGGGTTGCAATTTATTCGCGGTGTTTGGTTAGAGGAGATTAGTGACTTTATTGGGTGTTGATGGCGGCTTTGATTAAGGATTCGGATATTTGGGTTTTGAATAGCCGGGATGCTAACCGGCTAACATCATGACAAATGTCAGACAGACTTGTGCTGACATGTTTGTTTAGAACAGAGTGGAGCGCTCCCGCGACATGGGAGCATATTGTGTGGGGTGAGGAAGCGTTGTCGGGCTTTTTTAAGTTTAGGTTTTATAATTCTATGTTGGTTTTCACTTTTTTGAAGTGGGGGCACCCCCGGTAATTACTGGTGTGTGGTCCCTTGCAGTTAGGGCAGGAGGGGGACTTTGACCTGCATGCCTTGGTGAGATGGTTGTCTCCACATTTCTTGCAGGTCAGACTGCCCCTATTTATTTATTTATTTATTTATTTATTTATTTATTTATTTATTTATTTATTTATTTATTTATTTATTGGTGTTTAAGGTCATATACTTATGCACAATGGCTAATCATGACTGTGACAGTTTTACGGGTGGAGGAAGCCGGAGTACCCGTAGAGGACCACCGAGCAGCTGTCAGCTCTCCAACATCGTAAGTCTGAACTCTGCGCCGCGCCACAGGCAGGGTTAGATTGGTTGAAGACATGCGCACCATCGACGTGCAGTACGCCGTAGTACATAGCGTCGCCGTGCCCCCATGTAGGCAATCGGGGTTAAGTGGCTTGCCCAGGGACATAACGCGGGAGTGCGAATCAGTCGCTGAAATGGTCACCCATCCAACTACTAACCAAACTCGACGTTTCTTAACTTCGGTGATCTGACGAGAACCGGTTACCGTGACGCCACCACGCCCCCCGTCAGAGTCCCCCTGCATCTGTTGGCCACGTGCCCACATTTTTGACATTTATGGCATTGGATTGGGGGAGGGGTAGATCGGTACTCCTCTGCCACGTGCTTTCTACCATTGATGGTAACCCCTTCCAAAATTATTTTTTGTTGGATTATACTGTTAGGGCAGATCACCTTCAGCTTCCACGTGAGATTGCCCGTGGCTCTGGAAGTGAATCTTTCCCACTTGCACCCTGGTATACCCTGGCTGATGGCCTCTTTTGGGGTGTCGGGGTGTACCCTTGTCACCACGGCAATATTTACTATTTACTGTTGTTTTTTCCCCTAGAGGAAGTGTAGGCTGTTTATCCTGTGTTTTGTATTTGTCCATGGGTACCCTCGTGGGTATCTTCTTTACAGCTCTCGTGGGTGTCCATTTTATGGCCGCGGAGAAGTCTAGACTCATAAGTTGAGTGGCTACCTCATGGCCAGACTCTCTGACTGTAACGTTTTTGATGGCAGTGGCAGTGAGAGCATTATCGTCAACAGTTGAGTTACTGCTGATAGTGTGGTTATTGTTATTGCCATTATGAAAATTAGTATTGTTGACTCTGAAACATACTACACTTTTATGCGAACTTTTTTTTTTCCGACGTTGACGTCGTACTGTCTCCCTAACAGCAGCCCAAGACGAGATGCTCATTGGCTGAAAACTGATTGCATATTCAGATATGTTTTTGGGGGGCGTAAATAAATTTTCAAAATTGTAAGAGTTCAACAAGTTATCAGATATCAAACGTTCATGGACAAACACGTTAAATTGACGTTATTTTGGATAAAGGGTTAATTATGAAATTGTAACAACTGCATTTAATAGATCCACCATGAAAGTAAAAGTGTGTGAAATTTCAAATCTGAGTGTATTATTGATATGGAGCTGTACGTTATTGAAAACCAGCATTTTCAGCATACTCAAAGAGCAATGTTCCCAAAAACCTTTAAATTGAAGTGATGTAAAAAGGTCGTGGTGCCTCCAAACACGTATTGAAATCAACAAAGTTACAGTGTTTTGTTGTTTTTTTTTCATTAATGGATTTTCGTTTCCCTCCAATAATATTTCAACTAATATTCTTAACTCTCACCAGGAATATGAACATGATAGTTCATACGGTTATTGAGTGGGAGTGTTGCTAAATACATGTGTGGGAAACCAATGAATATTTTCAACGTGTAGCTCAACGATCTGCCCATATATAATGAATATAGACTCTTCCGATTGCTGCCACTGGTATGGAAGATACCTCCGGGGTGTAAAGGGTTACTCAGTTGCATGTTTCGCTAATTATACATTTCGAAGTCTGGCTCGATTCTGTATTCTGCGTCACGTGTTTGCACATCCTTCAGCTGAAATATACTATAAAACTTTGAGAAGTTTCAGTTTCAGTCTAACGACTTCTGAAAGATGAAAGGAATAGATTTTTGGTATTTATTTTTGTTTAAAACTCAACACAATATTAAGGTCATACATAGGGTTCTGCGAATATTCGAGATTCGATCCGATATCGATACCATACGTATGGTTCGAGATCGATCCCGAATCAGTCTCAGGATTCAATTTTTTCGAATCTCTCGTACTAACTTCAATTTGGTACATTTCCAACAAAAATAGGATAAAACTGTCATTAGAAAATTCATTCATGTAGGCTCAATTCCTATTTATTTGAGTAACTGACAATGTTTAATTGTTAGGTAAGGTGTGAATTTGGCCCAGAACATTATCCATAGTTTTGGTTTTTGAAGGCTTAACTTGTTACTATTCACGTTCTTAAGAACGTGAATACTAACAAGTTAGGCCTTCAAAAACTAAAACTATGGACAATAGGCCTAGCTGTTTTAGCGACGGTGCTACAGAGAATATTTAGTTATTGGTGTTTAAGGTGTTCACTCCGTCGCGTAAGGGTCATCACAGTGCTCCGTAACTTCCGTTTGATGCAATATGAAATAACTTGTCTTTTAAGATTCGATATGGGATTTGATTCGATGTCGATATCAGAGACACGATTCGATTCGAGACTCGATTCGAAAAAAAATTTGTGATTCGCAGATCCCTAGTCATACTGCTTGAAGATATCAGCATGAGTATTGTGGGGATTTCTAAAATACTCAAGTTATAAAAAAAACGCATATCAGATGTCAGCTTTGACGACATTGGAGAAGCGGATTTTTAGTAAGCATTGCATGTTGTGCGGGTTTTGAACAATTGGATCAGATAGTGTGCTCCGACAGAATTCGAGATGGTAGGGTGATAGTATTTCACAATCGAATCAAATTATCATTCTGTTGAAGGTAACACTAATTCAGATCTACATGCTGATTTTATATTAAAAAGGACATGAATAATACTAGCTACCCCATGTCTTGTCGCGTAATGCAGGTTTTTACCTTCCCTTATCCATCCGTATCCCGTGCGGCCGAAAAGCCCATCGGCCTCATTGGATATTGTTGGTTAAAGGTAGATAAAAGCAAGAATTGCTCGAATAGAATATTTATTTAATATATTTAACTTTCGAAGTAGACACTGTACCTTACGCTGACAATATCAAAACTTAACATGTTTGAAATAGAAACAAACAACTTTAACCCTTTACCCAACGAATCGCCCGCATCCGCCCGCGTAATATTCAAATTCAGCAGTTCAAAAAAAATATTATCTTTCAAAAAATGTCAACAAAACCATATCCTGTGACCCCTCGTTGGAACGAGCTCGACGAGCTTGTTCCAACGAGGGGTCACATGATATGGTTTTGCTGAAAGTTTTTGAAAAATCTGAAAAACTGATATTTAAAATAATAAATTTTGATATCGTCTGCGTTGGGTAAAGGGTTAAAGCAAACAATGCCATGCTTTATACATATCTTCATCAACTGCCTGAGCGTAAATTAACTTTCAGAACAAACGCTCCCTATTTCCCATTCGAAAAGTCTTAAATGAATTCTCTTCATCACTTTTGGATAAAAACAGTTTCAGTTCCCTCGCTGCCCTCTTATTTGCTTAATATCAGTCAGAGGGGGTACATTTTTTGTTTCTTTTTTCTTCTGCTCAAACAGTTGCGAAGCATCGCTGACTCTGACTTATTTGTTTATGTTCTTTTGGCAACGGCCTTTTCCACCTTCATTCGCCCGAAAAGGATGTAAAACAAAATTCGAATGCCGAAATACCGTGTTTCTAGATTACTTCAATTGCAAATGAGATTGATGTGACTTAAAATCACCAATAATATTAAAGATTGTTGGGGGTATCATGTTGACGACAATGGTTCGAAAACTGGGGGTTTCAAAGCACCAAGGAGTAAGTTATGTTTATGCATTTGGTAGCGTCAAATAACTATGTAACATCATAAGAATAATCACCAGATACTGCTCACTTTAAATATTCATAAGTCGTTAACAAGACTACCTCCTCAACAATAACCCTTTGAACCCCAGAGGTCGCTTTTCTGGCCCAGTAACATGATACTTCATAATTTCATTAACTAGGTTGACTTTTGAGTGAAGGTGTGGTGTAGACCAATCAATATTTTCAACGTGCAACCACAAGGCTGCATGTTGAACATATGAATTGGTCTACCCCCAAATAAAGAATATGGACTCTTCCCGTTGCTGCCATTCAACTTATGTGGAAGATACCACTAGGGTTCAAAGGGTTTTAACCTTCTTCCAGCTAACAATATTCAAACAAATCAAACGGAAAAGGTCATTACTTCAAACATGACCCAGTATCCCGAAATTATGGAGGGGGTGGGGGAGAATATGTCTTCGATCATTCACACAAACTGTTGGTTTGTTGTCAGATCTATTGCCTAGACATCTTTGAACACTTTTGCAGAAAACAGATTCCACGAAGTCACATTTTAGAAACATATTCTGTAAAAGGAATTTCATAAGAAAGACTGCGGTCAGGACATTCCCAGCAAAGTGGAATTGGAGATCAACGGTATGTGCGTGTATGTTGTGTGCTTCGGCGGCACACTATCTACTATCATATAAGCACACATAATGACAAAGAAAATCTACAGCTGGAGTTAGAATCTAGAAAGAAAATAACTGTAGAAGATTTCATGGATCATGGAGTTCAATGCACATTTGCGTCGAGAAGTCGTAGGGACTGTTGGTAGCAGACAAGGGACGTCAGGTCAGTGATGGATGGATGTGTATAGCTCTCACCGTAAAACCTACGGAATCAATCAGATAATGTAACAGAAATCCGAAGCAGTATTATCATTGGGAAACTGTAATAAACCAACAGAGGCTAGCATTATTAGTCTCCACAGACTAGTAACTATTGGATGGTCACGGGTAGGTCATAAAAACCGAACATGCATCTGTTCTGCGAAGGATGTGCAAATATTTTACAGAAGCACCCAAGTACATCTCGCTAAACATGTCATTTCACCACACCATGAAATCACGCAAGTACGGAATAGGAGTCTTGCTAAGTTTAGTAGTGCTAAAGGCTGAAGAAGGCCAGAATATGTGTAGACTCTCCCCTCACCGCTTCCACATAAGACAAACAAACATTTAACATGGCTCCTTCACCTGCCACATTAGCAACGCAAAGTACAAAGGGAACAGAGAGTTCATGCCGTACTACCAATCCGGATAATTGCTTATACTACAACGTGACCTCGCTCTATGTGCTACCCAATCTAACCACCTGTTCTTACAGTACAAGGCTTAAGGCAGATCAACAAGACCTAACCAAGTCCAAAATATACCATAATTAGCACAGGCATTCCTTCTTATACTACCATATTATTCAGTCGAATATAACGCTGGTATAGTGCTCAAAACAACGTGCTGCATTCTTTCCATGTCAACTTCAGAGCGACATAATAAAAATGTTTTATTTGGATAGGCTGTGGGTCTGTCCTACGACAAAACGTAACCAAAATGGGTAGGGCCTGTCTGTACGATTCTACCTCGTTAAGGTCATCCCGACAGACACTTCTGAAGACATGCACCAAACAACGTCTCATCGGACAACACAGAGGAAAACAGTTCACGACTCTGTGGCGTCACCTGCATTAATGCAGTCACGTGCACGGTTCCGTTGATCACGGTGTATTGAGACTAGATATACAGCACACACCATTCGGTTGTCAGTCGAACGCGTAGATTTTCTGGACAGCAAAATTCATAAATTATATATTTTGTTTTATCTTTTTCACAAAATAAATTATTAAATCTATCTACTTCGAGAAAATGGTGAAAAGAAATTGTGGGTTTTCTGTTACAAGCATGAATACTTCATACCTGACAGAGTTTGTGCCAGGTGACAAAAATCAAGATGACCAACATTTTCCTGGTGGCCGCCAAGGTGCACTTTGTTTTCACAATATGCCTGATCCTTCATTTGTGACTCTAAATATGCATAAAGGGGTATTTATATTTAAAAATATGCATAAAGAGGTATTTATATTTAAAAATTTGACAGATATCAGGCAAGCCACATTTTTTCGCAGTCATCACAACTTTGTTGGAGGAACTGAAGTAAAGTCCAAATGGTGGAGAACACCTTATTCAAGTTTCTGAAAATGCATCCTCCTGTTGGATAGTAGAACCTTCGCCAGCAGGTCCCTGCCTCGACCGACTCATAAGAATCACTACACTAGCACATACTCCGACGACATCGATCCCAAAACAGCTACAAACACACACATGTTGTCCGGCCAGAGGGGATACGTATAGGCAATAGCGACGAGTAGTATCCGCTATGTTGACTTCCTGATGTCGTCACGAATGCTTCCTGCACAGAGTCTGGGCACCAAGCGTCCATGACGACATCGGGGAGTCAACATGAGCCCCAGACCGACTCAAAAGAGATTTATAATCACCGCAACAAACTCCAGACTACACGTAATGCATTTACTCGCTGTACAAGAAATGTAGAATCATTCAATACAGGCATTAAGTCGTTCTTTTCCCATAAGGCATTTTGCAATTGTGTATAGCCCTAGAACACACGTGTGCATTTAAATCTATAAAATTATTATTACTACCGAGTCCTATTTTATCAGTGACGCGGACGTTGTTTATCACAGTAAACAACCACGGCTATACCTATACTTGGTGACAAGACACTTCATAATAGTTGAATCTACAAAGATAAGCGAGCTAGAGCAGTCAATACTAGTCATTAGTGAGCTGGTCGAGTTGCGAACAACGTTTACATATGTGTTGCATAGTTTGTATACCCAAGCAATATGGCAACCACGGATTACCCTGTTGACGAAATACTTGCAGAAATTTTCGAATCCAGGTCAAAGGATCATCGACCTGGATACCAGGCTCCTGCCCCATTGTAACTGTTGCAACAATAGCGGATTGATAATCTTTATGATACCATAGATGTCTTTAAGCTTGATGGTTCCACTGTGTTGCTCTCCGCGGATGGGGGATAAAGCTGATGAGCCTTTTAAAGAAGGACTGCCATCCTGCTTCCCTAGCCAAGGTGAAGCCCCTCTTATACGCTTATCTCATAAACACATATCCCTAGAGGTTACTGAGGTCATCATATATTTTGAGACAAAAAGTACGATTAACCTCTATGGGTGATGGACCAGGGGTGTAGCATCTTTGCCAAGTTTACTCAGGCTGCAAAGGCCGATTGGAAATATCTAAATTATCGTCTGGTCACCTTATGAGAAATACTCTCCAAAACGGAAGATTAGTGGATGTACCTGAGAGATGCCTGTAGGCCACAAATTGGTCTATTATGGCGGCTCACAGTGCCAGTAAACATATATTAGACGAGGTATGTTCGTATATGATCCACATACATCCTGTCCATGTTGCGGAAATTTTGCCTCTATGGCGATGGTCCGGATGGACACAGACAGTATTTTGTGAAAACAAGTCCACTTCACATACTTCCCGGCATCACGGCCTTTGAGGCTAAAATAACCCATGACTGCAAGGACGTGTGGTTTGCTACTTTAGTACTGAGTATGTATACATGGTCCTCCCCGCTTATTTGTGGGACAAGGGGAAACTCTCGACATGTCATAAACACACATGCTGCAGCCTCTCCATAAATATTACTGCCAGCAGATTGAGGACGACCAAGTTCACATATGACAACCCCCCCCCCCCCCCCGCGCTAAGGGCACAATATCTCAACTACTTGGGGGTGCCCGCAAAATAACCACAAAGGCAATTAAGCTCCTCTGGAGCAGCCGTTGGTTCTTATACCAACACATAGCCTGGTACAACTCCTGGTGCCGATCCGGGAGGAGTGTTAAGGTCCAATCTTGCTAGAGCTACTTTCAATGGCGTGGTCAGAATAAATAACCACCAGAAGAGTTGGTTGGATATTTGTACTGGCGATGTTTATATAAGATGATGTTTGCGTAGTGCTACGACCCGAGCAGTAGGATCTCTTCCTTAAATGGCTGGACCATAAAGATATCTAACGCATACAGTTAAGACTAGTCTTAACGTAGAACGTCACACTCTGCACGATGAAGTGCTTGCTATGACTACAGTAACGCTATCAAATTCTGATAATATGCCTTATACATACGCAAAGATTTAACCAATGGACCTCCGGGCTTAACGAAATTATGTCCAAACAAGCGCATAGTTCGTGACTTCTAGTGTTAACTTATGTTGCGGTAACTTCTAGGTTGAAGGAAATCGTCGTGTGAGAACCATAAGGTTCTATCTTCCACTGGAAGATAGAACCTTATGGTTCTCACGCGACGAAATGACATCAACGCGTTCAAGCGGTTCTTCCCCCAAGGAGTGAACTTCTAAGTAGTAGACTTCGACTACATCGGGAAAGAAAGAACTTCTTAAAGTCCCAACAATGTCATGGCCTCAAAAAGACCGCATCCAGTACCAAGAGATTTGGAAAGGCCCCTCTCTGGCTTGGGTGGATCAGTCGTGTCGAAGGGTGGCATCCAGGAATATAGCCTAGAGTTACTGTTTCAAAGGGACAAGGAGTACGTCCTCGTCCAATTCTGTATCACCATAAGAATCGCAGAAAAATAACATTCTGGTTACAACATAATTTCCGAGCGCAACTTTTCGAGGCAGGTAAATCTAATTAAAATATTTACAACAGTTATACCTATGAGCAAACCCAACCCTACCAAAGATACATTTACCTCTTTTATGTGATGAAAGACTCATTTCTGCAATAGAATTCAACTTTTGGCTTCTGCCTAGTCCAAAGCATGGGAAATTTGTTCTTTTGAAGAGAACTGTCCAATCTGCGTCAAATAAGCTTAAGAACTGTTATTGCCTCCGACAGAATTTCTACTCTGTTACCCAATAAGTTGGGAGGGATAAGAATTCACAGCTTTCTTTGAAACTACCCAAATCCCAAAATAAAACTAAAATCCGCATCAGCACACAAAACCTTTTCACAAAATTTGTTTTAATTAATCATACAGCAAGATAAACAGGGCCCCACCACCATGAAACAATATGTCAATTTTGTTTCAAAATTGGGGTTGTGCAGGGCTTATAGTTCCTCTAAATTTGGGAGAATCCATTTGGATTCTTGCAGAAATCGTTCCGAGAATTCAGACCTGCTATGGGCCAGGATCCTATTAGGTCAGTATGATTGAACCCCTGTTGCATGCTGATAATACATGTTAACCCTTTACCCAATACAGCTTTTTAATTTTTACAACACCAACTACTGATTTTTACCCCCCCCCCTCCCCCCGGGGGCCTTAATCGCTCACCTGACGAGGTGGTTCAGAGAAGTATTTTGGATCAGATTCAGTTAGTCAAGGTTCATGGACACTACATAGGAATAATGTTATGAAATTATTCATAATTCTATTGTCCATGTCAGATGATTATTAGCATAGGTCTTCCAAGTACTGCCAAACTTCCAAGGGTTGTTGTGTCACTGCACTTTGAAAGGCAAATTTTATGGAAAAGCTCTAAGGAATGGATTTGAACATTTATGAACAACCTCGAACCTAACCCACCCCTGCCCAGATATTAAGCCACAGACCTGAAATGAACAAACTCAAATCTGCCCCCCCCCCCCTCCTCCTGCGATACCAAATATGAAAGGGCTCTGACTGGCAGGAACCAAACTGGAACAAATTTACATCTGACCTCCCCAGAGATGTTGTACACCAAATATTAAAGCATTAAACTGGTGGGTCTGAAGAAAAAGTTTTTTAAAGAAATTTTCACATGTTGCTTTGAGTTAATTTGCACTCCCATAATGAGCCCATATATTAACCCATAGATTTGGCTTGAACAAACATGAATCTGACCCCCTTAGAGATGCTGTAAGCCAAATATGAAAGGATTCTGACTGGTGGATCTGAAAAAATACGATTTATAAAGAAATTTCCTCATACTTCACTAAGTTAAACTTTGGACTTCAATAGATAGACCAAATATTAGCCCAGAGACCCGATTCAAACAAACTTCAATCTACCCCCCCCTACCCCCCCCCCCCCCACCCCACTAGAAATGTTGCATTCCAAATATGAAAGCATTCTGACTGGTGGATCTGAAGGAGGTTTTCAAAGAAATTTCCTCATGTTGCACTGTTGATATTTGGGTGCCCATAGGCAGCCCAAATATCAACTCGGGGACTTGATTTGAACAAACCTGAACCTATCCCCCCCCCCCCCCCACCCACCCCTAGAGATGTTGTATACAAGTATCAAAAGATTCTTATACATGGTTCTGGAGAAGATTTTTTTTCAATTCTGGAAAACAATTTATGCATGCTATCAGAGAAATGCTTGGGGCCTCCTGTGGGTGTGGCAATGTTATTTGAACAAACTGGAATTCATATATGATAAGGAACATGAATATCAAATTTGGTTCAATTCGGCTCAGTTGTTTATGAGGAGAGGTTGGTAATGTAAAGTTCACGCCGGACAGGATGGACTGATGGTCGACAGACAGAAAGTCATCATTTAAGCGCCCCCTGACTTACAGTCAGGTGAGCTAAAAATAAACAATATTCATCAAGCGTAATAATTATGGATGTTACTAGAACCGGCTGATGAGAGCCGGTTCCAATGACAGCCATATTTGTACAAATTTTATTGCCAGTGTCACAATATTTCAGGTCATGTTAGTGTTGTATTGGTTAATTTGCTGCCTTTGTGTTACGTAAAGGGTTAAACTGACTCAGTTCTTTTCAAGTGAACCCTAGCAGCAATGTTACGAGAAGCTACATGGTTTCTCACTGGTTTTGTTGCATGGATCTCTTCGGGAATCGATTCTCAGATTCTTATAAGCCCTGGCTGAGGCTATATAATCCACCGATATCACTAGAAAGTGCCATTTTATCTCAACAAATGATGTCAAATATTCTTTTACCTAGTGATGAGGTAAATTATAGCCCTGGATGTAACCCCCCCCCCCCCACCCCCAAGCTCTCAATATGCATTTTTTCCTAAAACAAGAGACCCCAGGGGGCCTGAGGGCGCCCACCTGTACATGGTGACCTAAATATCAACCCGCACAATCGATTTCAACAAGTTGCATCTACTCCTCCTAAGAAAAGCTTATACCAAATATCCAATGATTCTGACAAGTGGATCTAAAAAAAATGATTTTTAAAGAATATTCCTCATATTGAACCGAGTTATAATTTGGGCTCCCACAGGGAGCCCATATATGAACCCAGGGACTTGGCTTTAACAAACTTGAATCTCACCCCCCTAAGGATGCCGCACACCAAATATCAAAACATTTCAACTGCTGGATCTGAAGAAGAAGATTTTTAAAGAAAATTCCTCATTTTGAAGTTAGTTACAATTCGAGCTCCCACAGTGAGCCCAAACATGGACCTAGGGACATGACTTGAACAAACTTGAATCTTGCCTCCTAAGGATGCTGCATAAAAAATATCAAAAGCATTCATCTGCTGGATCTGAAGAAGATTTTTTAAGAAAATTCCTCATTTCGAACTAAGTTACAATTCAAGCTCCCACAGTGAGCCCAAATATGGACCTAGGGACATGGCTTGAACAAACTTGAATCTCACCCCCCTAAGAATGCTGCATACCAAATATTAAAACATTCTGACTGCTGGATCTGAAGAAGACGATTTTTAAAGAAAATTCCTTATTTTGAACTAAGTTATCATTCCGGCTCCCACAGTGAGCCCAAATATGGACCTAGGGACATAGCTTGAACAAACTTGAATCTCACCCCCCTAAGGATGCTGCATACCAAATATCGAAACATTCCGACTGCTGGATCTGAAGAAGATTTTTAAAGAAAATTCCTCGTTTTGAACTAAGTTATAATTCGGGTTACCACAGTGAGCCCAAATATGAACCCAGGGACTTGGCTTGAACAACTTGAATCTCACCCCCTAAGCATGCTGCATACCCAATATCAAAAGATTCTGCTGCTGGATCTTGAGAAGAAGATTTTTTCAAAGAAATTTGCCTGAAATGCACTAAGTTCAAATTTGGGCTCCTATACTGAGCCCAAATATGAACCCAGGGGGGCCGATTTGAACAAACTTGAATCAGATCCACCCCACAATGTTGCATATCAAATATCAAAAGATTCTGCCTGCTGGATCTGGAGAAGATTTTTTAAGAAATTTGCCTGAAATGCACTAAATTCGAATTCGGGCTTCTATAGTGAGCCCAAATATGAATCCAGGGGGCTGATTTGAACAAACTTGAATCAGATCCACCCCACAATGTCGCATACTAAATATCAAAAGATTCTGCCTGCTGGATCTGGAGAAGAATATTTTTGAAGAAATTTGCCTGAAATGCTTCTATAGTGAGCCCAAATATGAATCCAGGGGGCCGATTTGAACAAACTTGAATAAGATCCACCCCACAATGTTGCATACCAAATATCAGAAGATTCTGTCAGCTGAATCTGGTGAAGAAGATTTTTTAAGAAATTTGCCTGAAATGCACTAAGTTTGAATTCGGGCTCCTATACTGAGCCCAAATATAAACCCAAGGGGCCGATTTGAACAAACTCGAATCAGATCCACCCTACAATGTTGCATACCATATATCGAAAGATTCTGCCTGCTGGATCTAGAGAAGAAGATTTTTTAATGTTTTTCCCATTGCCTACAGTGTTAAAAAGTGTTTTCAAAGTCCCGAAACTGTACCCTATGATAAAACCGATGGCAATTTTTTTGACCAATCCTTTCTGTTGGTCATAAGGAAGCTTCACACCAAATAAAAATTCTCAGTGCCGTGCAGTTTTGGAGATATGGCGTTTTACTTTTTTCTATTTTTAGCTCCTGCGGTTTCCACGGGGCTACAGAAAAAGAAAATTTGGCATAAATTAGGTACTTATGACCCAATAAGCCCTCACATAAAATTTGATTCAAATCAGCCTCTCGGTTCGGAAAATAGAAATTTTGGGCGGGGCCAAAAATTTTGCCCCTCCCATAACGACGCCAAATATAGCCCATCAAACTTCGCTTAAAGAAATCCAAGTCTACACCTTAAAAGGAAGCTGCATACCACATATCAAGTCTCTGCTACTGCTGGTTGATGAGAAGAAGATTTTGGTGCCCCTTGGGGGCATGGCACCACCCAGGAGAAGGGGGCAACTTCATTTGAACAAATCTGAATTGGCATTAGGTAATAAACATTTACCCAACATTTGAATAATGTAAAGTTAATACCGGATGGACGGCGGACAGAATGTGATCAGTAAAGCTCCCACTGAGCTTTGCTCAGGTGAGCTAAAAAACTTTATTAATTTATAAATAAATTGATGGTGACATGAATTTCCCATTATTTTTTAATCACATTCTTGCTTCTGAACACATTTCACATTGTGTTTGATATTCTGCAATCTTTGTAAGAAAAAGCCTAAGTTTTCTCAGTTAAGGCACCTCGAGTCATAAAACAGTGATTTTTTTCCAACAGAATGACCAGTACCTGCTACTGTGGTGTCTCATGACACTGTTAAAATTCCTAAAATCATCAAATATTGATTCATTAGTGCTGTGCTTGTGCTGCAAATATCCACAACTGCACTTTCACTATTTTGGTTTTAATCCCCACAGGCACAAATTCTGTCAAAAGGAGTGAAATTGTAGAAAATATGTTCACAAAGAGGACAAATCAGTTACAGTACAGTCACCGTGGATGGGTTGTAATACACGCATGGGCAGTGATGTCCACTCATGCATTTACCAGTCAATAAAAATCACCATCTACAAAATTTTAATTGATGAAGCATCGGGTTGTACTTGGTGCTTCATTATTTAAATTTTGGATGATTATACTTTAGTTAGTGTTTGGCATCAAATATTATTGTATGAATTTGTATCCGTGGAAATATTGCCCATCCATGGAAAGTGAGCAGTACACTGCCACTGTACTGTATTTGTTTCAAGTATATAATATACTCTTTGATGTTTAATATACTTGTGATAGGCTGGGTCCAAAGTACTCAGTACTCGTAGTACTCGAGTACCACTTTTTTGATAAAATACTTAATACTTGCCAGCCCAGATTTTTGTATGTGTGTGTATTTGTGTGTGTGTGTGTGTGTGTGGGGGGGGGGGGTTGGGGGAGGTTGGAGTGTGAAAGATAGCTGCAAATTATTTAAAATGTTGACCCAGGCAAATGAAAAGCAAAGAAACATTTCATCTGAAGGACAGACAGACAGACATGCAGTAACAAATTTGGGAAGCCTAAATAAAAGTAGTGACTAACTTAAAATGAAAAATATAGATAGAAGAGCCAGGGCAATGTTGTCAAACAGAAAACAAACAAGAGCCCCCAGAGGCCCTGATGGCATTCACCTGACATGGTAGCCTAAATATCAACCCAGGGAATTTATTTGAACACTTGGGTGCATCTGCCCCTCATAAGAAAAGCTTATACAAAATATCCAAAGATTCTGACCGGTGGATCTCAAAAAAAAAGGATTTTTAAAGAATATTCCACATATTGAACTAAGTTATAATTCAGGCTCCCACAGAGAGCCCAAATATGAACCCAAGGACTTGGCTTGAACAAATTAGAATCTCACATCCCTAAGGATGCTTCTATATACTAATATCAAAAGATTCTGACTACTGGATTTTAAAGAATATTCCTCTTATTGAACTAAGTTGTAATTTGGACTCCCACAGGGAGCCCAAATATGAACCCAGGGACTTGGCTCAAACAAACTTGAATCTCACCCCTCTAAGGATGCAGCATCCCAAATATCAAAATATTCTGAAGAGTGGATCAGAAGAAGATTTTTAAAAAATATTCCTCATATTGCACTAATCTAATCATAGAGAGCCCAAATATGGACCCAGGGATTTGATTTCAACAAACATGTGAATAAATCTTCCAAAGATGTTATATGCAAAATATGAAAGCCTTTGGAGCAGTGGCATGGGAGAAGAAGATTCTTTAATGTTTTTCCCATTACTAAAATGATGACTCCGCATAAGTCCTGGAAAACATCCCTATGATAAAACTGATGGCAATTTTTTTTTTACCATTCTTTTCGGCTGTCCGTAAGGAAGCGTTACACAAAATAAAAATTCTCAGTGTCATGTAGTTTTGAAGATATGGGCATTTTTAATTTTTTCTATATTTAGATCCTGCAGTTCCCACAGGGCCACAGGAAAATGTTTTGGCATAAATTAGGTACTTATGACCCAATAAGCCCATCATATCAAATTTGCTTCAAATCAACCTCTCAATTTGGAAAATAGAAATTTTGGTACAATTTGGGCTCCTACAGGAAGCCCAAATATGAACCCAGGGACTTGGCTTTAACAAATTTATACCTCACCTCCCTAAGGATACTGTATATATCAAAACATTCTGACAGCTGAATGTGAAGAATACTTTTGAAGAATATTCCTCATTTTGAACTAAGTTATAATTCAGGCTCCCACAGTGAGCCCAAATATGAACCCAGGGACTTGGCGTAAACAAACTTGAATCTCCCACAGTGAGCCCAAATATGAACCCAGGGACTTGGCATAAACAAACTTGAATCTCACACTGGCTCACACCGATTAATCGACTAACCAATGATCAATATCTTGATTGATGAAAAAACAGTAATTGATCGGTTAAGCGTTACTTTTGAAGTACGGTACTATATGGCAGGGTATTTGATGGCTGGATTCACATCGCAAAATGCTATACAAAAATGTCCAATTGTTAACCATTTTTCTTTCATATTGGGTAAGCTTATATTCACTATTTATCATCACTTTTTGAAACCAAGATGGAAACTGTTAATCAAATTTTTGAAAACAAAAAATACCCTGTATGGGTTAACTATGGAACAAACTTGCTCCAAAACAGGCAAACATTGTCACACTGGCTCACATCAATTGCATGAGACAGAGAAATGCATTCCAGTTACAGTTAAAACTAGAAGTCCTGTCATGAAATGCGCACAAATAGCACGTTGATATGCGCGTTAATATGTGCGTTATGGCCCAAGTAAAGCTATCAAATTCTGTACATATGGCCTGTGCACAAGCAATATTTCAGCCAATGGACCTCCGGGTAACCCGGAGGTCCTTTGGCAGAAACATTGCATGTGTTTGCTATGAGTAACCAAGAGAACCTGCCGTGCTTTGGATGCCATTCGATATGGCAATTGCGCGCAATTCCAACGCGCAATTAAGCCTAGATAAGCGCACTATTCGTGACAGGACTTCTGGTTTTAACTGTACGTGCCAAAATACTTGTTCACTTGCATGATCATTATACTGTATCAGTAGCTGAAGACGGTCATTCTCACCCCTTCACCAAATGCAGGTAGCAGACGATACTTGCACAAGAAATTCTTGAATTACTAAAGATTTTCAATGTTTGTTTCAAAAACATAGCTTATGACCCCCCCCCCCCTCTTATTGGAACAAGCTCAATGAGCTTGTTCCAATGAGGGGTCATAAGCTATGTTTTGAGACAAAAATTGAAAATATAATAAAATTTGAATGGACATGTTTGTATATGGCACTGCCCGGTTTTGTCCGTTATGCTGAGTAAAGTTTTACTTATATAAATGGTCAACGGTACAGCAATTATTCAGCTACCTATTGGGGCAAGTGATTAATCGGTTAACCAAGGTTAACCCATGCAATTAATCAATTACGAAAACCCTTTAAGCGTTTCAGCTCTAAAATTAATTTAATTTTATTAAATTTTATCTGATGAAAAAATGCTTATATTTTTGGGGGAATGGTAAATATGGATCTTCTTAACAAGCATTTGCAAGAACATCACAGGAATGAAATCACCGTTCTCGCAATTTGCAAAACCCTGGTGAGCCAAGATATAGGCTTGGCTTGAAGAAACTTAAATCTCACCTGCCTAATGATGGTGCATAGCAAATATCAAAAGATTCTGATTGGTGGGTCTGAAGAAAAAGATTTTTAAAGAATATTCCTCATACTGCACTAATTTCAACATCTGGACTCCCACAGAGAGGCCAAATATGGACCCAGGGATTTGATTTCAATAAACGTGTAAAAAAATCTTGCAAAGATGGTATATGTGAAATCTGAAAGGTTTTGGAGGAGTGAATTGGGTAAAGAAGAGTCTTAAATGCTTTCTTCATTACCCACAGTGTTACAGAACGCTGACTAAGCATTTTTTCAAAGTCACGAAAAAGTACCCCATGACTGACCAGACAGAAATTTGCTTAGACCATTCCATTCTGTTGGTCCCAAGGAAGCTTCACACCAAATAAGAATTCTCAGTGCCATGTAGTTTTGGAGATATGTGTGTTTTGAATTTTGTTCTATTTTTAGCTCCTGCGGTTCCCATGGGGGGATGGGAAAATATTTTGGGGCATAAATTAATTACTTATGATCAAATAAAACCAAAAATTAAATTTGGTTCAAATCAGCCTCTTGGTTCGAAAAACAGAAATTTTGGGCGGGGTAAAAATACATGCCCTCCAATAATGAAGGCAAATAAAGACCCACAAACTTCTCTTGAACAAAACTGAGTCTACACCTCAAAAGGAAGCAGCACACCACATATCAAATCTTTGCTACTCCTGGTTCACAAGAAGATTTTTTTAAGATTTAGGCAAAATTTTGGGGCATGGCCCTACTGGGGGCAGGGCAACTTGATTTAAGCAAAATCAAAATGCAATGTCATCACAAACAAGCATCTCACATTTCACTTAAATGATTAATCAGTTCAGCAGGTTTGGAGGAGAAGACGCAAACACCATGTTCACGGACGACGGACGACAGATGGCAAGTGATCACTACACCTCATCCTGACTGAAAGTCAGGTGAGCTAAAAACTCAGTGGACCATGAGTGCTGCAGTTGGGCGAGATGCTTGGTTCAAGGAGAGAAGAAACTTGTAGCTGCTGGCTTTCGAAAGTGTTGTTAAAACCCAATAAATAAATAAACAAGAGGTCCCACAGGGCCTGAAGCGCTCACCTTGAACAGAACACGATATAAACAGAGAACAGAACACGATATAAGAGCCCAAGAATGAATCTACATTAAGCAATCCATCTCCATAGGATACACTGCAAATCTTTGAGCCCCTCAGGAGTGACAAAAACAGTCCAAGCATCATGCCTTTTCTTTAGTTGATTATGATGTAAAATGTGGAGCTCCCCTCTCAAGCCCCTTGATACAACCTATGTAGATTACTCTTCACCTCTTGAGGGTACTGAATAAAAAATGTCTAATTCTTCAGCTACTTGGCCAATTCTGGCTCCCATAGGGAGCTCAAATATCAACCCAGGCACTCGATTTGAACAAAGTTAAATCTGATCTCCTTAGAGATGCTGTTTACCAAACATGAAAGCATTCTGACTGGTGGATCTGAAGAACAAAATTTTAAAGAAATTTCCTCATATTGCACTAAGTTAAAATTTGGACTATCATAGCGAGCCCAAACTTTAACCTACAGACCCGATTTGAACAGACTTGAATCTCACCCCCACCCCTTTCCTCCCCCCTTAGAGATGTTGTATACCAAGCATCTGACTGGTAGATCTGAAGAAGAAGATTTTTAAAAAAAACTTCCCCCTACAGACCCGATTTGAACAAACTTGAATCTCACCCCCACCCCCACCCCTCCCCCCTTAGAGATGTTGTATACCAAGCATCTGACTGGTGGATCTGAAGAAGAAGATTTTTAAAAAAAACTTCCCCATACAGCCCTAAGTTAAATTTGGGCTACCAAAGGAAGCCCTAATATTAACATAGGGACTTGGTTTGAACAATCTTGAATCTGACCATCATAACAATGAGGGTACCAAACATTAAAAAATTCTGACTCGTGGTTCTGAAGAAGATTTTTAAAGAAAATTCCCCATAAAATTTGGGCTCCTGCATTGAGTCCAAATATGAACGAATGGGCTTCATTTTAACAAACTTGTATCTGACCCCTCTATGGACGCTGTACACCAAATATCAAAAGATTCTGAACATTGGTTCTTGAGAAAAGATTTTCTAAAATGTTTGCAAAAATGCTGCGCCAACATTATTCTGATGCCCTCTGCAGAACTCTCTAACAACAACAGAGGGCATTTTTTTTTACCATTCAATTCTACTGGTCCTAAGGATGCTTCGCATCACATAACAGTTCTCTGTTCCAAGTGGTTTGGGAAACATGGGAGTTTGAAACATTTCTATTTTTTGCTCCTGGGGTTCCCATGGGGATGCAGGGGTTTTTTGCATGAGGTAAGACTTATGACCCAATATTACCACATACTGAATTTCATTCAAATCGGACCATCGGTTCGGAAAATAGAAATTTTGGGTGGTACCAAAAATCTAACCACTGCCATTACAAAGCCAAATATTGCTTCACAAAGTACGTTTGAACAAGCTTGATTCTACACCTCAAAAGGTAGTTCCATAACGAATATAAAGTCACTGTACCCACTGGTTCATAAGATTTTAAAAATATTTTGGGAGAATTTTACCCCACCGGGGCCCACCCCCTCCTTATGGGGCTGGGCATGTTGAGTTAAACAAAAAATACTCACACAAACTTTAACCTGAATTGACCAAAACATGGTGTTGATGGATGACAGATGGATGGACAATGGATGGAGAGTGATTAGATAAGCCCTGCTTGACTTTGTCGAAGTGAGCTAATAAAAAAAAAATTAAACGGTTCCTGTCCGATATTTTACCCATGTTATTAAAATTGATAAATTTGTCCCTGGAGTGCAACAAGGTTTATGCTATACATGTAGCATTGCAAAGCCTTCTTGCACTCAAGTGATGGAATACACCCCCACCCAAGCTATTCTGTAGATTATGAGGCCTAAAACAAACCAAGAACATGAACTTATGCGTGAATATTATTACAATGAATACACTGTCTTACACAAAGGAATACCACACAATCCAGTGTAGACTGATTTCAAAAAGTCCTCTGTAGTGGAAGGGCAATTTTAACAAACATACAGGCCCAAATAAGCTTCATACACAGTGTAAAAATTTCACAAAATTAATAAACATTCATATATGTTTAATAGGAATTAGGAGTATTGTAATTAAAAGTCAATTGTGTGGTTGTTTATAAACTTATATTACTTTGTTATCAGGTGTTAAAAAATATGAATATTTGTAAACACACCCACCCATTTAGATTAGTCCCTGCTCATAGCAGTGACACAGACATACAGTACAGTTGCTGGTCATAATCCTTGCATGGGCAGTGCATGATGTCCATGCATGTTTTTTCCAGGTAATAGAAAATCATCATCAATAAAATTTTAATTAATGAAGCACCAAATTGTATCCTGTGGTTCATTAATTAAATTTTTGATGAATATTGCTGTAAACAATGTTTGAAAACTAATATCATTGCATCCGCGGAAATATTGCCCACCCACGGAAAGTGACCAGTACACAGCAGCACAGACTCAAGGTAATTGTGTTTTACTGTCTTGAATTTCAAATTTTTTTTTTTTTTTTTTTTTTGGGGGGGGGGGGGGTGCACCAGCCCCTCCACTGATGAGAGGGTCACACATCCTCTTGTCCTCACCCTTATCTCACTGCTATGTGGCTCAGGTGATTCTGTGCATCATATTCTTTTTGACTCCCACCAGACACATGTATTGCTCTTGCCCCTACAGTTAAAACTAGAAGTCCTGTCACGAATAGTGCGCTTATCTAGGCTTAATTGCGCGTTGGAATTGCGCGCAATTGCCATATCGAATGGCATCCAAAGCACGGCAGGTTCTCCTGGTTGCTCATAGCAAACACATGCAATGTTTCTGCCAATGGACCTCCGGGTTACCCGAAGGTCCATTGGCTGAAACATTGCCTGTGCACAGGCCATATGTACAGAATATGATAGTTTTAATTGGGTCATAACGCGCACATTAACGCGCATATCAACGTGCTATTTGTGCGCATTTCATGACAGGACTTCTAGTTTTAACTGTACATGTAACTTAGATATCCTGGCTAAGCACTAGTATAATGGTAAACTAACATCAAATTGTGTGCTTATGTACAGTAGCTACAGTTAAAACTAGAAGTCCTGTCATGAAATGCGCACAAATAGCACGTTGATATGCGCGTTATTGTACGCGTTAAGGCCCAAGTAAAGCTATCAAATTCTGTACATATGGCCTGTGCACAAGCAATGTTTCAGCCAATGGACCTCCGGGTAACCCGGAGGTTCATTGGCAGAAACATTGCATGTGTTTGCTATGAGTAACCAAGAGAACCTGCCGTGCTTTGGATGCCATTCGATATGACAATTGCGCGCAATTAAGCCTCGATAAGCGCACTATTCGTGACAGGACTTCTAGTTTTAACTGTAACATATTGGAATAGTATAATGAGCTTTGTCAGAAACTTGATCAAGTATTGATGACAAACAACAATTTTCATTACCAGTAACTGGTGCCAGTAATAAAAGTAAGATTTGCAAATATCACCCTGCGTTTTTTCAGCTATTAACTAACATAAAATTGTGCGCTTCATGAAAATTATTTTGTTACTGCCTGTTAAAAATTACCGTTTCTTGTTTTGCTCTTTTAGAAAAAGAAATCACTCCTTTTCTGGCGGGCATACTAAACACCGTGGCAACCGAGGGATACCAAGGTGAAGGAAAACAGGAGAGAAACGGGTATGAGGTGGTGTGTTCTTTTTATTATTTATTTATTGGTGTTTAAGGTCACATTTATCTGCACAACAGCTTATTGAGACCATGGCAGTTTTATGGATGGAGGAAACTAGAGTACCCAGGAGAACCACTGAGCAATGGCAAGCAACTGTGAGCTACCCAACATACTACACAAGTACAGTTAGCCTTGTTCGAAGACAGGTGCACCAAGAACATGCAGTATACCTTAGTACACAGCATACCTTGCCCCCACATGGGTAGTGGGGGTGAAGTGTCTTGCCCAAGGACACAAAGCTGTTGCCGCAGGTGGGATTCGAACCGAGGATCTCTTGGCTTGCAGTCTGCACCTCCACCTAATGAGCTAATGCACCCCTGATGGTGTATTCTGATTATGTAAATAGATTTAAGCAGTACTAGTATGTGATTGGTTTTAATGCCATATTTGAGAATTATGGGTGCTGAAGTAATAAGAGTGCGCTGAAAAATCTACCCTTTGGTATTTAGTAGGTAGCTTGGTAATGGTAAAGTGACTTCACCTCAGTAAGCAACAGTGTGAAAGCTGGCAGCCATCTTTAATATCGGGCCACCGCACCCAAAAACACTCGTTCTCATCCCAAGGTGATAACAAAGGTACCCAAAAAGTTTCATGAAGATCGATTCATAAATACAGCCTCCAGCCTTAGCGTATTGACATGTGCACTTACAGTGTATAAGTAGCACTGAATAAATTAAAGGTCATCTAATTTGCATAATTTCTGCAAGAGAAAAAAACCTGTATTATACAGTATTTTTTGTGATGTATTCCATGTTACTAAACATTCATACAAAAATTCTATTCAAATCAGAACTTTCATACAGAAGTTCTGTACAAAAAACTGAGTGCACTAATTTTAGTACAAATTGGCTGCTAGTGGCCATCTTGAATTTCGAACTGCACCCAAAAACACTCGCTCTCATCCCACAGTGATCACAAAGGTACCCAAGACGTTTCGTAATGATCGGTTCATAAATATGGCCTCTAGCCTGAGCTGTATAGAAGTTGTGTACAAAAAACTGATTGGACCTAATTTTGGTACAAAATGGCCACTGGCAGCCATGTTGAATTTTGGATCGCACCCCAAAACACTCGTTCTCGTCCCTAGGTGATAACAAAGGTACCCAAGAAGGTTGGTGAAGATCGGTTCATAAATACAGCCCCTAGCCCGATCCGTATTGACATGTGTACATACTGTGTTTTAGTAGTACTGAATAAATCAAAGTTTGTCTAATTTGCATAATTTCTGTACAAGAAAAAAACCTGTATTTTATGTGATGTATTCCATGTTACTAAACAATCATGCACAAATTTATTCAAATCAGAACTTTCATACAGAAGTTCTGTACAAAAAACTGATTGCAGTAATTTCAGTACAAAATAGCTGCCGGCGGCCATCTAGAATTTTGGACTCCCCCCAAAAACACTCATTCTAACATCATGGTGATAACAAAGGTACCCAAGAAATATCGTAAAGATCGGTTCATAAATACAGCCTCTAGCCCAAGTTGTATAGAAGTTCTGTACAAAAAACTGATTGTACCTAATTTCAGTACAAAATGGCCACTGGTAGCCATCTTGAATTTTGAACTGCACCCAAAAACACTCATTCTCATCCCAAGGTGATAACAAAGGTACCCAAGAAGTTTCATGAAGATCAGTTCATAAATACTGTACAGCCTAGCCCGAGCCGTATTGACATGTGCACTTACTGGGTATACATGTAAGTAGCAGTGAATAAATTAAAGTTCATCTAATTTGCATAGTTTCACAAGAAAAAAACCTGTATTATATGTGATGTACTCCATGTTACTAAACATTCATACAAAAATTTATTCAAATCAGACCTTTCATACAGAAGTTCTGTACAAAAATGCTGATTGCACTAATTTCTGTACAAAATGGCTGCTGGAGGCCATCTTGAATTTTGGACCGCACCCAAAAAACACTCGTTCTCGTCCCACGTGATAACAAAGGTACTCAAGAAGTTTTGTAAAGATCGGTTCATAAATACAGCCTCTAGCCCGAGCCGTATTGAATTGTTGTTGCCGAACAGACGGACAATGGGCCATGACATAATCTTAAATCTGACTTTGTCAAAGTTGAGCTAAAAATGGAGAATATCCAGAGTATCAAAAAACAAATACCTATTTGTAAAGGACTCCTCCTTTCAAGGACAATGGGGCAGTGTTGGCATTCACCACCATGCTGCCTTGAGGCTGCATTTTGAATTCCTGTGTTTGTTGTTCTTATGAAATATTATTTTATTATTATCAGTTATGGTACAAATATGGTACCGATAGCACACTTTCAGTTACCGCTGATATCTGATGTCGACTGTGTGTCAGTGCGTGAGGTGCACACATACTTTTGGGGTTCTATACACCACATCCTTCATTTTGCTATATAATTTGTGTAAATTTATTTGGAATTTATAGAATTTCAGACTTGTTAATTTCATAGTATTGTTTTTGCCTTAGTTATGGTGCTTTATAAGTAATGGGCAATTTATTTTGAAAAAAAGGGGTTCATGAATATTCAGTCACAGGAAGATTCAGCCCGAATACTTTTTCTGAGAATATTCGGTCCCCAATTTCATTCATGCCCCCACCCCTCTCTCCTGTTAACCCATATAATGAACATCCCAAAAGACATTTTAATATCTAGATATTTATGCTTGTTCGCAACGCATTATGGACACAAATGGACACAGAGTCAAGGTAATTGTGTTTTACTGTCTTGAATTTCAATTTTTTTTTTTTTTTTTGGGGGGGGGGAGGGTGTGAGGGGGGGGGTGCACCCGACCCGTCCACTGATGAGAGGGTCACACACCCTCTTGTCATCGCCCCTATCTCACTGCTATGTGGCTCAGGTGATTCTGTGCATCATATTCTTTATTACCCGGCCCCACTCCCACTAGATATTACTCTTGCTCCTACATGTAACTTAGATTTCCTGGCTAAGCACCAGTATATAGTGGTAAACCAACATCAAATTGTGCGCTTATGTCCAGTAGCTAACATATTGGAATAGTATAATGTGCTTTGTCAGAAACTTGATCAAGTATTGATGACAAACAGCAATTTTCATTACCAGTACCTGGTGCCAGTAATAAAATAAGATTTGCAAATATCACCCTGTGTTTTTTCAGCTATTAACTAACATAAAATTGTGCGGTTCATGAAAATTATTTCGTTACTACCTCTTAAAAATTACTGTTTCTTGTTTTGCTCTTTTAGAAAAAGAAATCACTCCTTTTCTGGCGGGCATACTAAACACCGAGGCAAACCGAGGGATACCAAGGTGAATGAAAACAGCAGAGTTTAAATGGGTATGAGGTGGTGTGTTCTTTTTATTATTTATTTATTGGTGTTTAAGGTCACACTTATCTGCACAACAGCTTATTGTGACCATGGCAGTTTTATGGATGGAGGAAACTGGAGTACCCCAGGAGAACCACTGAGCAATGGCAAGCTACTGTGAGCTCCCCAACATACTACACAAGCTGGGTTAGCCTTGTTCGAAGACAGGTGCACCAAGAACATGCAGTATGCCTTAGTACACAGCATACCTTGCCCCCACATGGGTAGTGGGGGTGAAGTGTCTTGCCCAAGGACACAAAGCTGTTGCCGCAGGTGGGATTCGAACCGAGGATCTCTCGGCTTGCAGTCTGCACCTCTACCTACTGAGCTAATGCACCCCTGATGGTGTATTCTGATTATGTAAATAGATTTAAGCAGTACAAGTATGTGATTGGTTTTAATGCCATATTTGAGAATTATGGGCACTGAAGTAATAAGAGTGCGCTGAAAAATCTTCCCTTTGGTATTTAGTAGGTAGCTTGGTAATGGTAAAGTGACTTCACCTCAGTAAGCAACAGTGTGAAAACTGGCAGCCATCTTTAATATCGGGCCACCGCACCCAAAAACACTCGTTCTCATCCCAAGGTGATAACAAAGGTACCCAAAAAGTTTCATGAAGATCGATTCATAAATACAGCCTCCAGCCTTAGCGTATTGACATGTGCACTTACAGTGTATAAGTAGCACTGAATAAATTAAAGGTCATCTTATTTGCATAATTTCTGCAAGAGAGAAAAACCTGTATTATACAGTATTTTTGGTGATGTATTCAATGTTACTAAACATTCATACAAAAATTTATTCAAATCAGAACTTTCATACAGAAGTTCTGTACAAAAAACTGATTGCACTAATTTTGGTACAAAATGGCTGCTAGTGGCCATCTTGAATTTCGAACTGCACACAAAAACACTCGCTCTCATCCCACGGTGATAACAAAGGTACCCAAGACGTTTCGTAAAGATTGGTTCATAAATACGCGCTCTAGTCTGAGCCGTATAGAAGTTGTGTACAAAAAACTGATTGTATCTAATTTTGGTACAAAATGGCCTCTGGCAGCCATGTTGAATTTTGGATCGCACCCCAAAACACTCATTCTCGTCCCTAGGTAATAACAAAGGTACCCAAGAAGCTTGGTGAAAATCGGTTCATAAATACAGCCCCTAGCCCGAGCCGTATTGACATGTGTACTTACTGTGTATAAATAGCACTGAATAAATCAAAGTTTGTCTAATTTGCATAATTTCTGTACAAAAAAAAAACCTGTATTTTATGTGATGTATTCCATGTTACTAAACAATCATACACAAATTTATTCAAATCAGAACTTTCATACAGAAGTTCTGTACAAAAAACTGATTGCAGTAATTTCAGTACAAAATAGCTGCCGGCGGCCATCTAGAATTTTGGACTCCCCCCTAAAACACTCATTCTAACCCCATGGTGATAACAAAGGTACCCAAGAAATTTTGTAAAGATCGATTCATAATTACGGCCTCTAGCCCAAGTTGTATAGAAGTTCTGTACAAAAAACTGATTGTACCTAATTTCGGTACAAAATGGCCACTGGTAGCCATATTGAATTTTGGACCGCACCCAAAAACACTCATTCTCATCCCAAGGTGATAGCAAAGGTACCCAAGAAGTTTCATGAAGATCAGTTCATAAATACAGCCTAGCCCGAGCCGTATTGGCATGTGCACTTACTGGGTATACATGTAAGTAGCACTGAATAAATTAAAGTTCATCTAATTTGCATAATTTCAGCACGAGAAAAACACCTGTATTATATGTGATGTACTCCATGTTACTAAACATTCATACAAAAATTTATTCAAATCAGAACTTTCATACAGAAGTCCTGTACAAAAAACTGATTGCACTAATTTCTGTACAAAATGGCTGCTGGAGGCCATCTTGCATTTTGGACCGGACCCAAAAACACTCGTTCTCGTCCCACGGTGATAACAAAGGTACCCAATAAGTATCGAAAAGATCGGTTCATAAATCCAGCCTCTAGCCCGAGTCCTATTGAATTGTTGTTCCCAAACAGATGGACAACGGGCTATGACACAACCTTAAATATGACTTTGTCAAAGCTGAGCTAAAAATGGGGAGTGTCCAGAGTATCACAAAACAAAAACCTATTTTGTAAAGGACTCCCCCTTTCAAGGACAATGGGACAGCATTGGCATTCACAACCATGCTGCCTTGAGGCTGCATTTTGAATTCCTGTGTTTGTTGTTCTTATGAAATATTATTTTATTATTATCAATTATGGTACAAATATGGTACCAATAGCACACTTTCAGGATCTGCTGATGTCTGATGGCGACTGTGTGTCAGTGTGTGAGATGCACACATACTATACACCACATCCTTCATTTTGCTATATAATTTGTGTAAATTTATTTGGAATTTATAGAATTTCAGACTTGGAAATTTCATAGTATTCTTTTTGCCTTAGTTATGGTGCTTTATAAGTAATGGGCAATTTAGTTTGAAAAAAGGGGTTCATGAAGATTCAGCCCTCATACTTTTTCGGAGAATATTCGGTCTCAGTCGTGGTCGAATGTCATCACCTCTTGAGGTCAAATCCTCACAGAATTTTTTTTTTTTAAATATTCTATGCATTTTTTCTATTGTTTTATGTTAAGGATTTATGATTACTAATTATGACAAAATTACAAGTGCGATATGAAACAAACCTTAATGAAGCTGGAACAAAAAAAACCCTTCCCAAAACAAGCTGTGAGAGGTTCTCAGCTCGAATCCCAAATGCGGCAACTGAAATAAGGCATACTGCACATCAATGATGCACTTGTCTTCAACCAATGCTAACCCTGCTTGCTTGGAGTTACAATGTTGAGAAGCTGTCAGTTGCTTGTTATTGTTGCTCGGTTGTTCTCTCCGGGTGCTCTGGCTGGGTTCCTCCCCCAGTAAAACTGTTGGGTGGCCCTGGCTGTAAAAATTGTTGTTAGACCCAATAAATAAAGAAATCAAATTTGCTGAATCCAAGACCTTTGAATGATGGTTTTGACTGGGGTGTGTGTGTGTGGGTGGGTAGAAGGGGGGGGGGGGGGGTTATACAGTGGTGCCCACTTAATTGGATATATCTTAATTGTATATCCCTGTTAATAGAATATAATTTCCCAACACAAAACCATTTACCTCCAGTACAAATTTGACCTGGTAATTGAATATAGGTTATAGAGTAATCTCCTGTTAATTGAATAAAAAATCTTGTAACATGTTGAGAAATTGCCCTGACTCTTCCCAGTTTTCCTTCGGTTATAGACCAATTTGGCCTCAGTACATTCAATACAGGCATTTAATCTATTATATCTTGTATGACAGAGCTCAAGGAGCTCTGTCAAACAAAATATAATAGAATAAATGCCAAGTTTATCTCTGGAATACAGGAAAGTGACACAATCCCTGTCAATTGAATACTCCTGCTAATTGAATAATGTTATTGGCAAAGTGGCTCTTCAATTAACAGGGTTCCACTGTACAGCAAAAACAAATATCACAAACTAATGAAACTATGTACTTGTGAAATTTTCATGTGGTCATTCTACAAAATGTTTTAGCTGGTACTATACAGTTTTGAAGGTTAAAGGGCTCAGTACTTACAGTTAAAACTAGAAGTCCTGTCACGAATAGTGTGCTTGTCTAGGCTTAATTGCACGTTGGAATTGCACGCAATTGCCATATCGAATGGCATCCAAAGCATGGCAGGTTCTCCTGGTTACTCATAGCAAACACATGCAATGTTTCTGCCAATGGACCTCCGGGTAACCCGGAGGTCCATTGGCTGAAACATTGCTTGTGCACAGGAGACATGTACAGATTTTGACAGCTTTATTTGGGCCATAACGCACACATTAACGCACATATCAACATGCTATTTGGGCGCATTTCATGACAGGACTTCTAGTTTTAACTGTAGAGGTGAAGGCTGCAAGCCAAAGGGTCCTCTATCAAATACCACCTGTGGCAACCACTTTGTTTCCTTGAGCAATACACTTCATTCCCACTGCCTACGTAGTGCCATTGCGTACCAAGGCATACTGCATGTCAATCGTACACTTGTCTTCAACCAATGCTAACCCAGCGTGTGTGCTGTTTGTACGTTAGATGTTTGTAATTGCTCTGTGGTTCTCTCTGGCTTTTCCCACCTGTAAAACTGTCCGACATGAAGTGACCCTGGCTATCGAAGTGTCATTAAACCCCAATAAATAAATCAATAAGAATCATGTGTCCCTATTCTGGAGAACAGTTTGGGGCAAATTGCCAAAGGATGGTTTGGGTTAGATTAGTATCCAGTTTGGGTCAAATTGTTGGAGGACAGTTTGGATGCAATTCTCATGAATTCCAGTCACTTTGGCCCCAAGTCATTTTGGCCCCAATCATTACAGCCTCAGGTCAATTCAGCCCCAATATACTAGGCCATTTCGGCCTCTTCAAATATTTTCAAATATTGTTTGAATTTTAACATTTTTCTATTTAATTTTTTTTCAACATATATATCTCTCAATTAGATATTCAGGTATACATGATATATGTCTAGTAGATTTTCTTTCATGATGAATAAATAAAAGAAAAGTTTCAGCACGTCAAAGATGCACATGGACTATGTGGGATTTGAAATCCCTTGTGACCTGAATAATTTTATTTGCTTATGAATCTATGAGAGCCGGAAGCGAGGGTAAGTAATGTTATTTGGTTTGAGTGTACGCCTTGGAAGTGGGGCACTGGGATCAGACCCCCATGGACATCGAACTGGAAGAGGACTAGGAATTGCGCATGACTACGAAGATTCTGCTCTATATTTTAGAAAATGTGGACATATTTATGGTAGTAACAAAATCGCAGTTTGGTGATTGTTTCAGAAAAAAAAAGAAAAAGAAACCCTGTGAACCTCAAACTGGAAGGTGACTAGGAATTGTGCATAACAATATGAATGAATGACTGCATATTCTGGTACTTTGCAAAATTTCAAAGTAAAATAATTTCTCTTACTTATACAGATAGCATCTTAAATGAATGTAAAATTGAACACATGGATAATTTTTAATGTCATGTATAACTGTTCTGTACACTGTGTAAATACAAATAACTGAACATTACTTAATAAAGGTAATTACCCATTATTTCTAAACATGAACTATGCACTGATCTTTATAGATCTCTACACTTAAAATGGTGCCGAAATGACCAAGGGACCAAAGTGACTAGGACAGAGATGACTTTGAGGTCGAATTGACCAGAGGACGAAATGACTTGGAGCCGAAGTGATTGGATATCATTCTAACAGATGAGAGACGTTAATTAATACAGAACACATTGAATGTGAATTTACTGCAGAGATAATTGCTCGACGATATATTATATTAATAATTTTTCAATAAATATCGAACAATCTATTAATATTTTTTTTAAGAATTATTTTCAGGAGTTAAAACGAATATCGTAGCGTATCTAAAATATCCTAACAGATGTGTACTGCTTTTCTTTTGGATGATTCTTCCCTGGGCCTAGTTCTCCCCAGGCTGAAGATTCCCCCAGTTCCCGAAAAAAGATGACATGCCATTTTCAATGGCGGTAAATATCCAAAAGGGTTATTATTTTCCATTTTTAGTTTTTGAAACTACGAAGCACTGTTCAGAAATACAGATGCACCAAAAAGTAACACATTATTACTTTGTTTTGGTTTCTAACGGGACTGAAAGCAACCTGTCAGTATCACTTTTTCGAATCACACCCATTTCGTCTGCTAACCAAATCGTCCGCTGCAATTTTACCCAAGTCGTCCTCTACAATTATACCCAACACGTCCGAAACTCGTTCGCTGGGGGAAAGTATTCAAGTATTGCATTTTGAATCATTTTTTATTTATTTATATAATAATTTTATTGTATAATTTATTGTATATTACCTATTGTAATATATCTTAATGTACCTCCATTGTAACATATCTTAATGTACCTCCTTGCATTAAATTTCATATACAGTTAAAACTAGAAGTCCTGTCCCGAATTGTGCGCTTATCTAGGCTTAATTGCGCGTAGGAATTGCGCGCAATTGACATATCGAATGGCATCCAAAGCACGGCAGGTTCTCCTGATTACTCATAGCAAATACAGGCCATGTTTCTGCCAATGGACCTCCGGGTTACCCGGAGGTCCACTGGCTGAAACATTGCTTGTGCAGAGGCCATATGTACAAAATTTTATAGCCTTACTATGGTCATAACGCGTAGATTAACGCGCAGATCGGCGAGCTATTTGTGCGCATTTCATGACAGGACTTCTAGTTATAACTGTATGTGTATGAAATTCTGAATACAGAAATGTCAGAACAAAATAAACTATCCAGCCATGTAATAAATTTTAATTACTGTTTATTCAAGGGTTACCAATAAAAATTATATTATTACAGTAAAAGTTCTAAAAGTATATGTACGTTATATTAAGTTCCACAACATAATCTTATAATTTGGCAATTTTTCATTGAAGAGCCCCACCAGCACCTTACAGTGAATAACTGCAAAATTATTAGCCTAAGTATTATAAGAATTAATTATATTAAGAAATGCAATAAAATTTGTTATATTAAGTTCTGCAACATAATCTTATAATTTTGCAATTATTCATCGAGGCGCACCGTCACTTTACAATGAATAATAGCAAAATTATTAGCAAATGTATTATAAGAATTAATTATATTAAGAAACGCATCAAAATTTATGGTTTATTAAATTCTGCAACATAATCTTATAATTTTGCAATTATTCTTGGAAGAGCATCACCGGCCCTTTACAATGAATAATCACAAAATTATTAGCAAATGTATTATAGGAATTAATAATATTAAGAAACGCATCAAAACGTGTTATAATTATATTAAGAAAAGCATCAAAACTTGTTATATTAAGTTCCGTAACATAATCTTATAATTTTGCAATTATTCCAGGGGGAGGGGGGTCCTTGGGGGGGGGGGGGGGCAAAAATTTGCAGGGGTGGGTGAGTCTCTTGGGTGCACCAAAAATGTGCATTTCCAACTTGTGCAATTTTTTAAAAACATATCAATATATCAGCCAATATATGACATCATTTGTGCTTCAAACCTTAAAGATGATGTTGTACATCACACTCTTAACATAAATACAACATCAGGAGGCTTTATATGTGAGAATATTGGGCTTAATCTGGGAAAATGTCACACGTTAGTAGGGGGTCGGTGTCTTGTTCGAAAATGTAGAAAATGTGCAGACAATATTTCCCTTGACAAGCGGACGACTCGGCTTGCAGACGAAACGTCCATATACCCTTTTTTCAAGCAAACTTTTCCTTACTTTTACGATCATACTAAACACCGAGGGATACCGAGGGATGCTCAAAAAGGGGGTTTAAAGGGGGTTTTGTGGTTTATTTTATATATATTATTATATATGTGGATGATATGATACTGAATACCAAATTTTAAGTGAATTGAATTATTAAAAGTGAAGTTATAACAATTTTTCAGTAAACACACTAAACACCGAGGGCTAATCTTTACCGAGCAACGATCCTAATTGGCTTTCACAGTGAGCGTACACACAGCCAGTAGTTAATTAATTGATGCAGATATTGTCGCTCAGTGTTTAGTAGCTTTGTCAGCACTCGGTATGGTAGTCTCAGTTATTTGTTAAGTATATGTGTATGCTTAGTTCAGGAAAACAGTTAAGTATTCCATATCCAGGGCCCCATGCCCAGGCCTGGCATTCTGAAAAGTGCAGGAGGGCAAAAAATCGCTCTCCTCAATCAGCTTAGGAGAGCAATTAGCTTTACACAGCATTTTAAGTATCCAGTTGAACGAACTCATTGAAACTGAAACCAACAGACCACATCAGTGATTGTATTAACTTTACTAAGGTAAAGCGAAATCTCTTAGACATCAAGATGTCTCACTCAACAACCGAACACACACTTGACAAGACCTGTGTGTGTACCCAGACCTGTTGTCCAAGAAAGTCATACGCCTACCACTACCACCTTCAAGGTGGTAGTGGTAGGCGTATGACTTTCTTGGACAACAGGTCTACTTGAATCTACAGTCACATCCTGGTGCAAGTGCTTCAAGTGACAGGATAGTAGTAATGGTAGTATATTATAGTGTCAATATTCCTTGAATAATTACCCCTCAAACTGTCATGTCAGTTGTTGAACTTGAAACTGACAGAAAAAAAAATATTGCTGTGACCCATTTTGCTTCAAATGATTGCAACTGTGTTTGGGTATGGTTGCAGCCATTACTTTTTACCACTAAACCCCTTTCAAAATGAAATTACGTGATGGTATGTGACTTCGAAGTTAAATTACATTTTGGCTTTACAACAAAAATTTAATGTGAGCATAATACATGTAATCTCAATCATCCCAGACCAAAATATTTAGGAGGGCAATTTTTCGCTCTCCTTAATTCGTTCAGGAGGGCAGTAAGGAGAGCTAAAAAATCGCTCTCCTGAAATTGCCAAGCCTGCATGCCCCCATATTATTTTTATTTAATTGATGCAGATATTGGCGCTCGGTGTTTAGTAGCTTTGTCAGCCCTCGGTATGGTAGTCTCAGTTACTTGTTAAGTAAATGTGTATGCAGTCAAGTATTTCAAACTCCGGACAAAGGTTTTCGATGCACGCAAACAGAATAAAACTATCCCAAAATCTTGGACAAACAACAATTGTGAAAGTTTAAACAACATCATCAAATTATAAAATAACTGGAAAGCTCTAAAATTAACTGACTTAGCAGACAATCTGGAAAAAATCGTCACAGATCAGTTGCGTGATGTGCGGGGCGCCTTGTATGGCTCGGGTGATTACCAACTATCCGAGCATGCACGTGCTCTCAGAGTTAAGCACAAAACATGGATCTTGTTAGCACCAGACCAGAAGGACAGACGCATGAAGCGCTTGCTATCTCATGTTTGTGATAGTTCGAAGCTTCAGACTTCAACGGACGGACAATTGACAATACCAAAGACTGCGACTATCGCAAAAAAAACCAGGGCAGGTAAAACGTGTTAAATCATGCAAAACTAAATCCGTTAATAAACGCCAGCGTTTGGTATAAATTGAAATAAATTTTAAACTCTTTGAATGAAACTCTTGAATAAAATAAAATAAAATAGAATAAAATTATAAATTAAATGAATTTAAAATTCACTATGCAGTCTTTGAATTTTATTAAATAAAAATAATATGGGGCTGATGTGTATCCCTCCCCGTGGTGGCCCTGGATATGAAACTCTTGAATAAAATAAAATAGAATAAAATTATAAATTAAATGAATTTAAAATTCATTAAATATGCAGTCTTTGAATTTTATTAAATAAAAATAATATGGGGCTGATGTGTATCCCTCCTCGTGGTGGCCCTGGATATGGAATACTTAACTGTTTTCCTGAACTAAGCATACACATATACTTTACAAATAACTGAGACTACCATACCGAGGGCTACCAAAGCTACTACACACCGAGCGACAATATCTGCATCAATTAATTAACTACTGCCGTACTGGCTATGCGTACGCTCACTGTGAAAACCAATTAAGATTGTCGCTCGGTAAAGATTAGCCCTCGGTGTTTAGTATGTTGACTGTAAAATGTTTATATCTTCACTTTTATTCACCCAACTGACTTCAGATTTCGCATCAGGGTAGATATTGACTTTACTAATTGCAATATCAAAACATTATATCAAGAAACCCCCTATAGAACGAGATATAGAGCATCCCTCGGTATCCCTCGGTGTTTAGTATGACCCTACTTTTACAACACCTTAACATTCGGATAATTCAACAACTGAGTTTCTGTTCATCTTGATATTTCACGAGATACGTGTCAATGCATATCTGTATACAATCGCACCAATATAACAACAATTATCAGTTATATTATCGGTTATATGTACGTTTTTTTCGATTGAGGTTATCACTGGCAGACAAGTTGCAACGAAATCTGGACTGAGTGTTCGATCTGAAATGACGAGATCATCAGCTGAGCATATTGACAAACCTCCAGAAGGACAGAACTCGAGTAATAATAGTAACACTTTGGCCGGCCGCTGATTTGTCGCGGTTCTCGGTTGAGAAGGCCTGGTTACCCCTGAAGTGTAGATATGTAGGCCAATGTATCACGCAAAGCTTTGAGGCGAAACAAAAAACATTTGATTCCCAGAGGGGGACAGGCCAATTGCAATTGCATGGGCAATTCGACACCGGAAGTTACGTGTTTTTTTCACTGAAATTTACTGTCCACTTCAAAAATCACATTGACGGCTATAGAGAATTCTGTTCTCGAACACATTTATCTGACTGGGTATGTGGAACCCTTTGCGGGCCTACGGCCCGCTTGGGGTTCCTATAAAACGGACCACCATGAAAGAGAAATGGTACCTTGTACGTTTCGTCAAGGTCCGTTCCCCAGGAGTCTCACTTTCAAGATCCATCAGAAGTTCTGGATTATTGACAAAGTTCTGTAGGGTTACAACCTCTCCTACCTCTTGGTCTTAGTACATGGGCCGGCTCCAATAGTTTACCCGTCCAAATTTGTGTCTGAGTGTGTTAGTTAGCATTCTAATGAACACATCTCATATATGATATCTGAATACGTAAGATCGTGAAAATCAGGAAAAGCTCGTGTATATAGTTATATATATTTATGTAGAAAGCGTCTCGATAATATGGAGACCACTGAGTGTTCATGGTAACTGATGTAGTTGTATATAGTTGTATATAGGGCAGACCCTAAAATGTTTTTGTTTTGATTCTAGCAACTTTAGCTGAAGGTATGGATGAATTTAAAACACCAGACGGTGGAGCTTATCCACCTGTATGTGGGTTGCCATGAATTGCCTGAATATCCCTGTTATCAATTAATGTTTTATCTTGCCATAAGTAGCCATTCCGAAACTCGTGTGGCCCTAGTCACCTCTGTTGTTGTGCTATCTGCGATTGAAGCAATTTTACATATTCGTGTAAGGGAAAGTATCTCAGTGCGGTGTCCCCGATAGTTGTCAAATACATACTGCTTTACCGGCATATTATATAGTTTTCTTTTTGAATAAGTTCAAAGGAAGTGGTGATTGGATTACAGGGGCAACACTGATCGCTGTGCTACACTTCATTAACATCTTTGTTACCTCTTGCCCAGTAAGCTCCCAAGTATGGCCCCAAAAGTCTCTGAACGAATACAGCGATTAATTCATTGACGCCAAACTGTGATTTCCTCTGATTTCCCCCCCCCCCCCCCCCTTTCTGCTTTGACGACTTTCGATTCTTCCTTTTTAAAGGGGGGCGGGGAAGTAAGGACGAATAACGAAGGGGGATTAGTTTCACAACGGTTTCCTCTTTTTATCCCTTTTCCTCTCTTTTTTCACTTCATAGCCAGTACTACAATTGGTGTATGTAGGGAGATACGTCCCAACAACACTTTTGGTTGTGTCGTTGAGTGTCATATTGGGAGTGGCATCGATGGGTTATGAGAACCCAAAATGTAATAGTTATGTTCGAGCTTTTATCACTGCCTTTCTATTTCAAAATCTTACTTTCAAATATAAGTTCAATTCGGTACTGTATGAAAGCCCCCAACCAACCTTTGAACTAAAAGCGACTACTTGTCAGCGTAGGTACATGATCATTCAGCGAATTGGATGACCTGCCGGCAAGGCGAATGACTACCTGATATACTTAATGAATTGATTTGTAGGGTGGCTTTTCGACTTGTCAGTTGATCATTGTCAGGTTGTGTGAGTACATATGTTTTACAAAATCAAACGTGACTTATATGAACGACAACGAATCTGATCATATTTGAAGATACCTACAACATCTCAGTTGCTGGGCTGACCACCGAAAACCCAGCCTCATTTAGATGTTATACATACATCTTGTACATATTGTTTATCTTTATATTTGACTTTTTTCTGTTTCTTGAATGTATCCTTCAGCTCACTAATTTCTTCTTCTCAATTTACAATTCATTACCATCAATCTTCCAGAACCATCTCGAATACCTTTTTGCTTTCATTATGAACGCATGTTGCTAAATGTGATCTTGACTAGCATCTGTATCCGAGCAGCAAGTTTTTCATATCACTCATAGATTACTTGATGTGTTGCCTAGAGTTATACCGTGCTCGGATATGTACTTTTAGCACAAAAGTTTACGCTCGCAGCTTAAAGTTTAGGCTCTTGAAAGACCAATCTATCTGTGTTTTCAATTATCTGCGACTACGCCTCTATGGATTTGCGCTGGACGAAAGTTTCACTATTATGGTTGCATTTTTTCTTTGTCAGTACATCGTATCTCTCGACTCAAGTTGTAATTGGCAACTTTATAACCATCGAATGGTAAGTTGTGTAAAAGTCAAGCAGTATCCATCTAACAAGCCCAAAGCCCCGAATGTCAATTTCTCGCAAAAAAATTCATTTTCAACCTCTGTGGTAATTCTATTCATTTTTTACTTATCTGTATTATTATTATTGTCAGGTGACATTGAAATAAATCCGGGTCCTAACTCTGTTAATTCCGAGCACGACCAGAACACCGTCAGGTTTCTCCATGTCAATATTCAGAGTTTGAACCCCAAAATAGATATTGTCCAATGTGAATCTGTATCCTTAGATATTCTTGCTCTCACAGAGACTTGGCTACAAAACAATGACTCTACAACAGATATCATAATTCATGGGTTCCAACGAGAGGTAGTGGGGTGGCCTTGCACATTAGAGAGGGCATTTCATTCCGACATAGACCAGACCTTGAGACGCCGAATACTGAGTGGTTGTGGGCCGAAATATTCATAAAACGTAATAGGTCGTTACTGTTCGGGGTATTCTATCGTCCACTCATCAGTCCTCAAAACACTTGGGATGCCATATCGTCCTCTATTGAAAGAGCAAGGGACACTCGAGTTGAAGACATAATAGTTACCGGCGATTTTAACAATAACCAGCTGGGCCACGCGAGAACTACCTTTTCTGAAATAATCAGTTATTTTAATCTTAGACAGCTTGTGGGTTCAATATATTGCTAAACAATTCGTATTTTCCTTCATTGTGGAAAAGGGCTAATGTTTCACCAGTTTTGAAAAAAACAACCCACGAACGCAATCAGTAACTATCGTCCCATATCTCTGATTAGTTGCCTTGGTAAAGTCTTTGAAAAATGTATCTTTAAACGATTATGGCAATTCCTGGAAGACTCGAGCGCTCTTAGCCAATTTCAGTCAGGTTTTACACCAGGTGATTCTACGGTCCTCCAGCTAATTGATATATATGATGAATTCTGTAAAGCGCTCGATGAAGGAAAAGAAGTTAGGGTTGTGTTTGTGACATCAGTAAGGCCTTTGACAAGGTATGGCATGATGGTCTCGTTCATAAGTTGGAGAGTATTGGTGTCTCGGGTGATTTGTTGCTGTTCTTAAAATCGTATCTCTCAGATAGATCCCAACGAGTAGTTGTGGGATCAGAGGCTTCCCCGTGGCGCCCTATAAATGCCGGAGTCCCTCAAGGTTCTATACTAGGACCCTTACTATTTCTTATCTACATTAACGACATAACCGAAAATTTTTTACTCAATAGCATACGCCTTTTTTGCAGATGATACTTCGTTATATCTAATTGTAGAAAATCCAAATCAAGCCTCGAATTTAATTAACCATGATCTAGCTTTAATTGAGCACTGGGCAAAAACATGGTTAGTCGAATTTAATCCCCCCAAAAACTGAGAGTATGGTTATATCGCGCAAAATGAACCCAACTGCACATCCACCCTTATGTTTAGGTGGTGCTCAAATTAAGTGAAGTCAATTCTCATAAGCACCTAGGGGTTGTACTAAATACAACATGTACTTGGACTAATCACATTGAATATATCTGATCCAAAGCCTGGTCTCGATTAGACTTGTTGCGGAAACACAAATTCGAGTTTGACAGATATGTTTAGAAAAAATATACTTTGCCTTTGTCAGACCTTTACTGGAATATGGTGATACTGTTTGGGATAATTGCTCGTCAGGACAAGTAGCCGACTTGGAAAAAATCCAGATCTGTGCAGCAAGAATAGTTACAGGAGCAACAATTAGTGCTAGTAAGTCATCAGTATACTCCGAAACATGTTGGGACACTTTACAAGAAAGACGCCGAAAACATAAACTCGTGCAGTTTTTTAAAATGCATCACCACTTAACACCTCCTCATATTGCCAATAAAGTTCCACCTCTCATATCCTCAATAAACCCATCACTCAATATTCGAACGCGCCATAACCTCAGGGTTCCATTTTGTCGCACACAGTTATACCAATCATCTTTCATTCCTAATGTAACTGATCAGTGGAATAACCTGCCTTTATCTGTTCGCGAGAATTCGTCACTGAGTAGTTTTAAGACCTTCTTGAATGGTGGCAAACTCCGACCACCATCATTTTACAATGGCGCGAAATCTCGCACAACTCAAATTTACCACTGTAGACTGCGGTTACACTGCAGCAGCAGCATTAATGCCCATTTATACGATAATCATCTCGTCCTTTTTGTCAGTGTGGTGAACTTGAGACTCCAGAACACTTCCTTCTTCATTGTCCATTGTTGCCTAACGCACGCAATAGAACCATCAATTTACTCCCTTTCACTGTAGATACTACGACACTTCTTTTTGGCTCAGAATTTTTCAGTAACGAGGAGAATAGGCTAATTTTTGATATAGTGCAAGACTTCATCTTACAGAGTGGCCGGTTCCTCTGACGAGTGATGACACCTTTTTTTTTTTTTGTTTTTGTTTTTGGGTTTTTTTTTTTGAAGATGCTTAACCTTCATTAAGAATTTCGCTGTAGGTGTCCGCGCGATTAAGGCAATGCACCATAATTTTTACTATCTAGTTATTGATAGAGTATCTTAAATTCAAGATCTTATTTTCAATGCAACTTTATCTGAAGACAATGCACCATGCATTCGGGATGGCTTCTTCTTCTTCTTCTCCTTCTTCTTTATTTTACTTCTTCTTCTTGTATCTTTTTACTCTTTGACTTCATCTTTTTATTCATCTATTTTTTTTATCGGTTAGACCACTTCTGATTTCCCGTATGTGTAGTTAAGACAATCGCGTATATCGCTGCCTAAGGGACTGAGCTTGTTGGTCAACTTATTCTAATCATGAAATTAGTATAAATCGTTTTTTTCAATTTTTTTCTGAAGAGCTGCCGGCACCGCCCCAGCTGCATTTGCTGATGTAAAGGAAATTGAGCCATTATGTAGTTGCAGGTGACTGTACGCACGCATCTAGAATGCTCACGTAGTACGATGCGGGCCGGTGGTGCGCTTGTTCAAGGTCAGAGACTCAAACAGATTCATTGGCCCGCTAGTGCTCACCCCCTGGGCTGCGATGTACATGTTTCACCTGTTATTACCTATCATTGTCATCATCTTTACGAAAAGTTCCATAAAACGTAGGAGACGACTCACATAAGCCTAAGACTTCCTGTCGAATCCTAGTTTATCTATAAATCTAATTATCACTGTTACTGTTATCTCGTATACTGCTAGCAAAACACCCTTTTTTCTTTTTCTTTTTTGATAATATATTGTATTGCTATGTAATGTATACATATAACATCATCTTGAACAAATATTGTTTAAACTAAACTAATGAACACATTTCTACAGGCAACAAATAGTAAAGTAAAACGTAAAACAATACGCCTCATGTTCTCCTGGACATGTAGATATTTAGTATTTTGGTAATATTGTCGGACTGATTCTATTTTTGTTAATACCTCTGACACAGGCATTCTGCTAAATACATCAGGGATCCCACCTACGTGTGACGCAAGTTATTTGGTAAAACGGACATACATTTTAAGCCACAGCTGTAACGTTATTCTCTGGTCTGCTGGCCGTTATCTCACATGAAAATTCCAAGTAATCATTTCATCAATATCACACAAATTACGTTGTCGGATTCTATTTCAATTTATGTTATATATCTGGACACCATTACACAACGGTAGTGGGGTGGCGTACAGTACGTGGAGAGTGGATTGTAACTAAATCACCCGCGGAGTGGAGTTATCACCCAAGCTATAACTTTCAAGTTTTGTACATATCGACAAAAAAGCACAAGCAATGTTTCAGCCAATGGACCTCCGGGTTTAACCCGGAGGTCCATTGGCTGAAACTTTGCTGGTGCTGGTTATGCTTTGCTACAAATTTGCAATTATTACTCAGGTGGAATCTCCACTCTGTTGGTGATTTAGTGATAATACACTCTCCATGTTCTGTATGTATCGATTGTACATATCGAGTCGAAAATTGTTTGCTGGTAAACTGGAAGTACCACCCAAGTTTTTGTATAAATGGAGCGCTTGGAAATGTACTCGTGTTGATCGTTACCGGTAATGATGATTGTTTTACGAGAAGGATAACTGGGCATGTGATGACATAACGGATAAACAATCATCTCTAACGAGAATCTGTACTAATTTAACCTCACATTGCCCATTTCAGATTTACCCTCAGGTATTTTTACAAGGATTATCAAACAAGTTCTAAAACTTGTTTTACGCCTGTTATTGTCTCTATGGCGCGGATTTGTGCGATGACCATCACTGCGCCAAATTTGTGTTCTTTCTATTTTCGAAAACATCGAAGGAGAGCGCTTTGGGTCAGTGGTTATGGCATTGGACTTCAGACTGAAAGGTCAACGGTTTGACCCTCACCAGTGGCAGCTGCGTTCTGTCCTTGGGCAAGCCTCTTAATCACGATTTTTCACATGGGGCACGGAGGCGCTATGTACATGGGCAATCGGGACACAACATAGTAACTACTGGCGGGGATCTCGCCATAGACCTTTAGATTTGAAGCGCAAGCCGTAAGCACTAGGCCGCCGCTGCCCCATCGTAACCCGTTATTTATTATTTATTGGTATTTAAGGTCATATATTTCTGCAAAATGGCTGATCATGACCACTATAGTTTTACGGGTGGAGGAAGTCAGAGAACCCGGAGAGAACCATCGAGCAACGGCGGGCAATTATCAGAGCTCCCCAACATACTAACTACACACAAGTACGGTTAGCTTTGGTTGAGGACACCATCGACGTGCAGTACGCCGCAGTACACGTGGGTAATGCGGGTGAAGTGTCTTGCCCGAAAACTCAATTAGATTGGTTTTGTAACCCGTTAGCAAGTCACGCTAAATTATGTGGTGGTAACCTGACCTGACCTGACCTGAAGTGTTGTGATGCTTTTCATTCCTCTCTGTTTTATTATGCCAGTCATGACGTTTATCCCTTAGGAGAATTTCCGCCACAATAAATATCAACAACTAACGAGCGATCTCGCTTTGGCGAGATCGCACGTTAGTTTTGGCCATTTATTGTGACGAAAATTCTGTTAGGCCATAAATGGCATGTCATTCTACACATATGGATGCAATGCGCAAGCAATGAGTCGGGCTAGTCCCGGGATATTGTCAGATCTGACAGGAAAAGCATGTCGGAGTTATGTGTATTATTTTGTCCAGGCTTGTAGTTCGATCGCGTATTTCGCAATTGAATGAACCCCGCGTAACCTAAACGATCGTTCGTGTGTTGATTGCAAAGAACAAAACTTTTTATAACTCATGTATCAAATGTATTAATCTGGTGCTTTGTGAGTATGAATAAAATGTTTACCAAGCGGCTTATTGACAGGCATTGCCCAGGAAGACACCCGTGAAAAGAATTGTTGGTCCCGTGTCACAAAAATGAGTTCATATATCTTTACACACCTTCATTTATCAATATGATCAAACGTCCGAGGTAGTTGTGTGTCATTGATAATAGGTTCGCATATAAAATCATTTCATTCGAAGTTTACCGAATGCTTTCAAAGAGGCATATTTATTTTATCTGTGTTGTCCTCTGTCATCAACACAACGAGAATGATCTTCAACATTTTGAAAACCCAGAAAATAAACAAACTAATTTTATCTTATACCTGTTGAAGATATAGCCCATGTGTTATAGATTATCTATAACACATACCCCTATGTCATATAGATTGGAGACTCCAGATGAGTCGACATTTTGACACGAAATCATCCCCAAAACCCTTTTAAAAATGCAGAAAAGAACAAAAATGGTCGATATAAGATAAATACAACAATACCATAGTGTGTTTTGATATGTTTGATATCTCAACTCGTTGAAAGTGAGTTTTTTTCGCTCGGCAAGCCTCGCGAAAAAAACTCACTTTCAACTCGTTGAGATATCAAACATATCAAAACACACTATGGTATTATCGTATATATATCTCTTAATTTGAGTTATTCTTACCCTGCAACACTTTCTTCTAGAATGCCCACAATACCAGTCTGAAAGAACAAGATTCACTGGGAGTATAATGGGGAAGTGGGATGGGAGAATGAAGGACATGTGGTTAGTGGCAGACTCAAAGGAGAGGGTTAATATGCTAATCGGAGAGATTGGAAAGAATGGGGCAAGGGATGTCATCAAGCAGTTCGTCTCCGAGTGTTGGAAGGAGAGAAGAAGCGTGGTGACAGGGAGGCAGTTGGGAGTACAGGGATAACCAAGCCCTTCTCAATCCAGAACCGCGACAAATCAGCGGCCGGCCAAAGTGATATCATTGTTTATTATTATTATTTGCACTTAATTTTCAAGAAACCAAAATAACAAAACATGTTTATTACAGTTGGTGAAAGGGAATGCCACATCTCATGAATTGCAATTTTCTACTTTTTCAGTACGCGAAGAATGTGAACAAACTCGTTTTCACGCCTTGGCGTTCGCCAGTTGCCAGATTCATGTCAATTGTGTGAAAACGTTTAAATACACCCAAGTCGAAATTACCCAAACTAGGCCTCCTCTCATGGAGCAAGCAGGCTAGGTGCAACACATGTTAAATTATATCCATGTGATAGTGGATATCACAGTAGAGTTGCAGTCCTATTCCGCGAAACAAACATATATTGTTTCATTATTTTGTAAAAACCTTTTTTATGTATTATGTATTGATGAAATAAAGCGTGACCAATGTCCAGCAGTTCTTGATTATTGGTTGTTGAAACTATCCGTAGTGCACGGGACATCTACTACAAATAGCCCTTAACAATTTAAAAATGGGTACTTTAAAACTGGAAATGTGAATAGTAATTTTAGCAGATGTATTTGCAGAAGATGCAGAATACAATCTTTAGTATTCCGGGTTGATTTATTAATACATATATAATTAGTAACACAGGATGATTGGGCAAATCAGTAACAAGCATTTACTGTTACAGCCGAACCGACTATCCTTACTCACTCTCTAATAAAATAACCCCCAATAACAAAGAGATAGCAATGAATTAGTTCAATGGAGGAAGAATGTTTACCCATCTAACTTCGGTACCACTGACATAAATATTTCTCGTTAGGCCCCACAAAGTATATCTTCTATTTCTCAAGCCATATTTTTTTATAAATTAGCATGAGGGGGATTATTTTCTTTTTAATTTTTGAAATTAATTAGTTGCCATTAAACGTTCGAGTTCCTGGTTTGTTTTATGTTTTAGGCCTCATAATCAACATAACGGAATGGGTGGCGGTGTATTTCGTCCTTTGAGTGCAAGAAGGCTTCGCAATGCTTTAGTATTGCGAAGCCTTGTTGCACCTAAGAGACAAATGTATCAATTTTATTAACTTGGCCAAATATCAGACACAAACCATTTAATTTTTTTAAGTTTGCACTGGTTTTAAAAAAGAGAGCATGCGACAGCCAAAAGGAGCATGAGGGAGGCCCTGAGAAACAGATTTTTTTACTTTTTAGGTCATTTTATGAAATGGATTTAATTTAAAACATACAACCTTATTACAATTTACCGTTCTATTTTATGACACAATTTCATTTGATACCACTATCCGCCCCACCCCTTCATTTACATTAAAATAAACTAGGCCAAAAACAAGTGATATTTAGATGAAAAGTTTATTTTGGGTTATTTTGTATTCTTCTGCTTGTGGCTTTTGACTTGTCGGAACAAAAACATGGTGCAATTTTTTTTTTATGTTTAAGATTATTTAGATACATTTTACCTCCATTTTCTTGGTAAAGAATACTTGATGGATATGTCGTGAAAAATTTAGTTGAACTATGTTTATGAGTATTCACGTAAATGAAATGAGTATTGTTTAAAACATTAATTAAGTAGAAGGCCGTTTTGTTCTTCAAAACTAATTTTTAAACACTGTGTTTCATTCGTGGAACTTTTTATCAAATTGTATTTGTTCAATAATTATGAGGTGAGACCATCAGAACTGTTTAACTCGTTTTTTTCGGGGTTTTTTTTTGACATTGTCTTCAGTGGTTAAAAGGTTTGGTGAAGAGGTTTTTAAAGAAAGTGCTAGAGCTCACTTGTGTAAAAGTTTCTCCTGAAGGGTTAATTTTGTCGAGGTCAATCCAGCGGGTGTCTTGCCAAACAATAGAAAGTTGAAAGAAGTACACTATTTGTGTGTACTCGCGTCACTGGGTTTTGAAAACCCGGGGACAGGAAACCCCGGGTTCCCTGTTCCGAATGTGGTCTCGATACACGGGAAATGCATAGTACGGAAGCAGAAATAAAGCATAGCACTGTTTGTGAACTGAACTGAAGTTTTCTGAATTGACAAAAACTTCCCAACGTAACTTTGTAAAATTACGTCAGACTTTCTACGCCCGAACATTTTACAATCCTCATTTCTGATGACCCTGATTTCACCAACTAGATGTAGCTCCCAACCAGTTCCACAGGACTCCCCTCTTCAGCATCACGATCTTCATTCGCTTCAAAGTTCAATTTTCAGAATCACTAATATTATCACCAGTCCTCCTCCAACATCAACTCCCTCTTCACTGCCGTCACCAGTCTCCTCTGCTTGAAACTTATCAATATCAAGCAAATATACGAGAGCAATAAGATACATTTATTGTCCCGAAAATGGTCCAGGATTATGATATCTCCAAACGGAAGAGTGCATTTCCACCGAGACGCATGAAAACCTAAACCCGCATCAAACTCGCCTTCATTTTCAGAATCACTAGGATTATCAACAGTACCTCCTCTAACATCAACTCCCTGTTCACTGCCGTCATCAGGCTCCCCTGCTGCAAGCAGATGAGCCTGGTGGCGACAGAGAACAGGGAGTTAATGTTGAATGATGTAGCGAATATTGACCCTAGTGGTTCTGAAAATGTAGACGAGTTTGAACTTTGAAGCGGGTGAAGATCGTGATACTAAAGAGGGTCCTACGGAACTGGTTGAGAGCTACAGCGATTTGGTGAAAACAGGTTGGTCGGCTACAGCGATTTGCTGAAAACATGTAGGCCAGGAATAAGGATTGTAAAAGTTCGGGCGTCGAAGGGCTGACGTACTATTATAAAGTTCCGTTGAGGCAGTTTTTCAATTCAGAAAACTTCAGTTCAACACACAAACGGTGCTGTGCTTTATTTCTGATATCGTACTGTGTATTTTCGGGGTATTTATACCGCATTCGGAACCGGGAATCTGGGAATTCCCGTCTCTCGGGAATACAAAACTAAAGCGCAAGAGAACACAACAACAGTGTACCTTTTTCAACTGTATTTTGTTTGGCAAGACATTCGCTGGATCAACCACTATAAAATTAACCCCTGAGAGGAAACGCTTACACATGCTAACGCTAACACTGTCTTGAAAGACCATGTCACCAAACCTTTTTACCAAAGAAAGCAATGTCAACATAGACTAATTAATTACTTCTGATGGGCTCATCTATTCAAGCAGAGGAGCCTAATGACGACAGTGAACAGGGAGTTGATGTTGAATGATGTAGTGAATATTGACACTAGTAATTCTGAAAATGAAGACGAGATTGAAGCGGGTGTAGGTTTTCACACATCTCTTTGGAAAAGCACCTTTCCATTTGGAGCTTTTATTCTGGATCATTTTCATAAAAATAAATGGTTGCTCTCGTAAATTTGCTTCATATTACCCTGGAAATTTTCAGATTCGCGATTCTGAGGGTCATTTCATTCCCGCTCCCGGTTCCTAGAAAAATATATCCTCTTGAAAAATGTTTCTTGTAAACAGTATATTGAGAAGACCTGCCACGTCGAAAACACTATGATCACAGGAGATTGATTACATTAGATACTGTCGTGGTGGATAAAGAGACTGATGCATGGTTTTATTTCATTACTTTTTTATTACTGTCCCCTTACAGTTAAAACTAGAGGTCCTGTTATGAAATGCGCACAAATAGCACGTCGATCTGCGCGTTAATCTACGCGTTATGACCATAGTAAGGGCTACCAATTATGTACATATGGTCTGTGCACATGCAATGCTTCAGCCAATGGACCTCCGGGTAACCCGGAGGTCCACTGGCAGAAACATTGCCTGTGTTTGCTATGAGTAACCAGGCGAACCTGTCGTGCTTTGAATGCCATTCGATGTGGCAATTGCGCGCAATTCCGAGGCGCAATTAAGCCAAGATAAACGCGCAGTTAGTGACAGGACTTCTAGTTTTAACTGTACCATCTATATCACTGATCTATATATAACTGGATTACTTGAACGCTTATTGGTGACATGCCGAATAGTGTCTCTATCGCCGCCATCCGGATGCATACAAACTCCGTTTGTGTTTTTAAAGAATGTACTTTAATATTTTCGAAATATATCTGGGGATCGGGGTGAGTTCCGTTGCACGTGCGTATTCCTGAGATGAGGAGAGATTCAACGAAAGTAGGTTAGTGTTTAAAAAATGTACTAGTAACAGCAAATGGATAATTATGCAATATACGAACATGCGAAAAACATGAATGACGGTGATTCGGTTCAGATCTACAAAGATTTGAGAGAGATCCAAGAAACCACCGGACGAGCTGAAATATTCACTTAAAGTTTGATTAAATCATACATCGCCTGCGCCAAAGAAACCGAACACTGAACCATGAGAAACACGAACCTGTTCATACAGCTCGGATGATCGTCCATCTGCTGGGAAACTTGCAAAAAACCTGACGAATCACAGCAAGGCATAATATTCCCACGATTCATCAAGTAATCGCTGCTTCAGTTCAGTAAAAAAGGAAATGCTTCTCTCAATGTCGGACTGCACAAAATATCTAAACTTCGCCGAAAGGGAACACCGCCCAGACTTTTGGATTGCACAAAGCTGCGATGTTCAATTCGATTCCACGTTGTTGAGAGGATTTGGTTCGATTCTGTGCACATAGCTTTGACCTTTTTGAATCAGGTTTGCAGGTGACGATGACAAACCTATTTGTCCCAATCATCCTCATACGAACTTGGTTCATGTTGATTGAGTGCGTAGTTTGGTGTGATATGTTATGGAAAATGTTAACACTCGAGTATCGCTTATTTCTCCGTTTCTGTGGAATTTTTGTAAGTGGGCGTTTTGCAGATTTCATTTAACAAGAGTGATCTGAAAAGTGTTCTGGGTTTTCTACGGCGAGTATCAGAACATTTTCAACGTCAAATTTAACAAAAGTATGTGTAAGCAGGTTCGTTGTGCTGCAGGTTCAGAAAATTGTGCCACCTCGCACCTCTGCATAAAGAGGCATAGCCAGTGACTGGTGTGTCGAACAAAATATTTGTTTGCTGATAATAGCAGCAGGGAATACTTTCCCTCCCCATCCCACCCCATTTAACTCTATCTCTGTCACCACGGATGCTTTGCACTCTTTCTGTATGTTTTTACTCACTCTCTGTCTATCTCATTAACCCCCACACACATCTCTCTCTCTCTCTCTCTCTCTCTCTCTCTCTCTCTCTCTTTGTCCCCGTTTCTCTGTCTCTGTTTCTGTCTCTCTCTGTCTCTAGGTGTCTCTTTCTCTCTCTCTCCCTCTGTCTCTATGCCTGCCTGTATATCTGTCTGTATGTCTCTGTCTCCTCTCCCTTTCTCTCTCTATATCCCCTCTCTTTCCCTCCCTCTTTCTCCCCTCCCCCTCTCTCTCCCTCTCTCTCTTTCTCTCTCCCCATCTCTGTCTCTCGAGGGAGACAGACATCAAAGAGACGTCAGAGAGACAGAAAAGGCCAACAACAGTTCGAATCGGCTACGGTTGCAGACACAGAGTTAACATTGCACTGGGTTGCGAGAGTGTATCCACTGTAGGTAGGATAACTTATCACTTCATGTAACCTTGCAATAGATCACGAGTGTGTATCCACTGTAGGTGGAGGTTCAGCGTCTTCCCCAGGAAAAATAACTTGCTATGCCAATTTTAGCGATCACAGTGCCTTTGTAAGGCAAAGTGAAAGCATAACTTCATGTACAGCAGAATGGGCCAATTAATATCTGGTCAAGAGTACATATATCGCTTTCGGGGATTTCGTGCATGAGCAGTAGATTAAGTTCACATTTTCAGGAAAGGTTGAGAACGGGGAGACTGCCACAACCTCCATCCCTCCATCCCAATCTGCAGACTTAAATCAGATGCATCAAACTTTGTCACAGTTCTAAACTGGGGGAAAAAGCCGATGTTTTATACTTTATCGCATCGCGTATAGCACTCGTATCGCCTTCTCACATGAGACACGCATATCTTACACAGGGAGTGGTGGGAGAAAAAGATAACATTTCGACTCGTTCCAGAAATTTTAGTTTGAAAACCCGGCATATTTGGAATTGTTATCGTCCATACAGGAACTTAAATAACAAGACGGGAGACATATGGGTGACGTCACTACACGCACAATTTATTTATCCTCAAAAACGTTTTGAAGAACTCTCGAGTGTTTTAATTACAATCTCAACTAACTATTGTTCCCACTACGATGGCACGCCTTGATGGCTCAGTTAGAATATTTTATCAGTCGCGACATGCGCCGTCATACTCGAGACAAATTTGGTGCACACACTCCAATGACCACGTTTGCTACGCCCCTGCGACGATATTAAAAACCCAATGCAGGCTGCATCCTTGGGACGTTTCTGAGGCGGCTTTGAAAGTAGAGTTAATGTTGGTTCGTAGAATACTTCACAGAACGTGGACCCTTTTACTCTTTCTAATAAGATATATTCCACCTAAACTTAATTCACTTATGGTGTACACTACCATCACCGTGGACTGGTCTTAATCCACGAGTGGAGAGTGATGTCCACGCATGCGTTTACCAGGTAATAAATAGATATTATCATAACAGTGTGTTGATCCGTGTCGTAGTATCACGTCGAATTGAGGTGGCCAGATTTTCGGATCACACGAGCTGCCGCAGGCAGCTCGTGTGATCCGAAAATCTGGCCACCTCAACGAGACGTGATGCGACGACACGGATCAACACACTGTTATGATGATATGTTTATCATATGACATTGTTTCGATGTCAAATTCACCCAAATTTGCAATTTTAATTAATATGCGATGAAAAGCCGGTTACAAAATAGCAGACGAAACAACAACGACTTCCCTAGTTACGAAAACTATTCACGGAAACTCTCGAATATTTCCGTGGGAGTGTGATATGGATTTTTGATTTCCGTAAGAGTGTGATATGGACTTTTGATCCGGAAAAATCTCACCCGGTGTGATACAACAGTTTGGAAAACATCGTCAAACAGTAGTGATAGGGTAAAAATGTCATAGTCATATAATAAAAATCCTCATCCGCAAAATTTTAATTAAATAAACATCGGGTTGTACCCGGTGCTTCATTAATTATTTTTTTGTTGATTATTCTTGTAATTAGTCTTTGGAATCTAATATCATTACGTCCGTGGAAATATTACTCACACGAAAATTGACCAGTCCACGGCGGTCATACTGTAGATATTTATCTTCTATCAGGTCTGTTTTCGTTTTGGTCACCTGGCATCGTGTCTAAAAATCAAATCAAATCTTCTATATCAAAAATACCCATTTATATCGTTCACCTATGCCTTTTTCGGAGTTCTGATAAGATTAATTGTGATTTAGAAGCAACTAAAGTTCTGTCAAGTAATATCAGTTATTAATTACTTCCAAATGTAATTAATTCCAATTACACCAACTTAAAAAAAATGGCAGTTGCAATTACACCAGTTTTCAAAAGTAATAAAAAAATAGAATTACAGTTACGCTTTATAAACATGAATAAGAAACAAAAAAAAAATAACCTGAACTAAATAATCTCATATGTCAATGTCTCTTTTCTTAATACCATTATCCCTACAGTTGGGTTAAAAATGTACTGGTTGAGAAGATATGAACCAAATGAATTCATATTCACTCAAACCATTCAATTTGGGTTTATTTTAACCCAACTGATTTAGAGTGTAACAATGTGTTTAAATGCTTCAAGGTATAATTATTGTATATAAGGCCTCAAGCTTCATTGAACCTATATCGGGTCTGAAAACACTTTTTCGTACATTCTTGAAAAGAGTTTACAGAGGCGCCGATGGTGGTTCTACGTTGTTTTCTCTAATATTTCCCCACTAGCCTCCACAAGTTGGTAAATTTATAACACTCATTATAAAAAGAGAAAGAGACTATTAGTAGAATATTAAATACACAGAACGACACGCGTGTGTGAATGGATTAATCGATATGGCACGAGTGCCTGCGCGGAAGGATAGAACGAGAGGCCACCGGCCTCGAGTTTTATCCTTCCGCGAAGGCACAAGTGCCATATCGATTAAACCATTCACACACGCGTGCCCTTCTGTGTGTATTACACGCCTTCGAATCTATAAAATAAATATTAGAAGGACACTCAACAATTCATTTGATAATTATCACCAAAAAGAACACATTTTGTCGCCAACCAAACTTCCGAGGGGCACCTGTGTTACTCTTTCGTCCCCTGCGTTCCAATGTCTTCTATGTGCCTACTGGCACATAGAACACATTGGAACTCAGGGGACGACTTTTAGCTATCGCTATAGATTGAAATTGTAATTACGGTACACAATTTGTAGAAAATTCCACTGAAATTTCGCTTCTTTATAAAATATCCCGTCAACGATTTTCGTTACACACATGTGCGGAACAGATTTTTATTTTCCGCACGATTTAGTGTTGCTGTATATAGGGATTTCATAGAACAGGCGTGTAAGATAGATAGATAGGTAGATAGATAGATAGATAGATATTTTATTTAACGGCATATTTTTAAGGACATGTAGTTGCATTTCTTACAATGTGTAATACATATACAGAAGTAATAATCTATACCGTTGGGAGATGACATAGCCAGATTGGCTGTCTTCCTGTCATTCCAGTAATACATCCCATAAACACTGACTACATGATCTGCGTCTTAGGCGTTGGTAGAAATGATCTGAGGACAGTTATGTGTAAATTTTTAACTCTAGACCTGGTGACCTTCCACATTACTGTATAGATGGACGAGATTTCCAGATTCATTAATGGAATTTAAACCCTTCGGATTAAATTGGAATCTAATCCGAAGGTGCAGGGACAGATATCCACACAAGCCACATACATTAATGTAGCCTATGTGGATGCCTATCACTACCCCTTCGGTTCAAATTACAATCGTGTTATAATTACCAGACCCGACTGGGAGGAAGTTGATTTTAGACAAATATGGTACGGTTCGAGTACCCAACATCAATCAAAAACGTAGTATGAACCATATTATACATACTACGTCCCAGGTTTGTCGACAGTTCAAGGCAGTCAGATTGCTGATTTGCAAACCCTACTGTGGAGTGCAACAGTCAGGGCAATATGGGTTGTCACATTGATAGCTATCTTGATATGAGGACAAATTTTGTTGTTAATTTATTTTTAAATTCTTTCCTATTTTCTATATTTCGTAATCCATGTTCCAATTCATTCCAGATTTTGGGAAGGGCATATGCAGGCAGCCTGTCTAATGCTTTTGTTCGGGTTTTCTCAATACATACTAGACCTGTTTGCCTTGTATTCATGTTTGCTCGGGCAGTGGGAAAGGTACAATAGTGTTCGAAAGAATCCGGTAGATTTCCATTTTTCCAGTCAAACAAAAATAGGCAGGCATGTAGTTTGTACAAATCAGTGACTTTCAGTATCTTATCTTCTACAAATAATGGGTCTGTATGAGAATTAAACCTTTTATTATTTAATATTCTAAGTGAGCGTTTCTGTATTTTCAGTAGTTTATTGATTCCTCTCGAATTTCACCATATCTGAATACCATACACCAAATGACAGTGGACCAAGGAATAATAAAGCATCTTCATGACATGCTGTGGTAATAATTTTTTTGCCTTGTTCAGAGTATAATTTGCCCATCCAATCTTAGAACATATTTTTGATATATGTGTTTGATAAGATAAGTGTTCATCAATATGTATACCTAAAAAGTTCAAGGATTTCTCTTCTTCATTTAAACCCACCCTTTTTAGTTTTTTACCATTCATGAGAATATCAGGATGTCTGCAACTATTAGCTTTGTGGTTTGGGTTAATAATAATGTATTTGGTTTTATTGGCGTTCAGGGCGAGTTGATTTGCTGAACACCACTCATATATTTTATTGAGTTCATGATTAAATTGGTCAGCTATGGAACTGGATTTGGGGGCTGAGTCCAGAGCAGTTGTGTCATCCGCAAATGACAAGAGGTTGAGAAATGTAGAACGACTGATATCATTTATGTATAATAAGAATAAGGTCGGCCCAAAAACTGAGCCCTGTGGAACTCCACACGTCAGTTCTATCAGTTCAGACTTTTCTTCACCATGTTGTACATATGGCACTCTATTCGAAAGATAGCTTTATAAACCAACAATTACTAATGCCTCTAAATCCATATTTTTCCATTTTGGTTATCAAGATGTTGTGGTTTATCGTATCGAATGCCTTGGATAGGTCAAGGAATGTCGCTAATGTATTGTTTTTACTTTGCTTGTTATTTTCCGAACCTACAGATTTCAGTAATTGCATTACTAAATGTATGGTAGAATGATTTTTCCGAAATCCATATTGATGTTTATATAAGATATCAAATGTTTCGAGATATTTCGTGATTCTATTGCCCATGAGCTTTTCTAATACTTTAGACAAAACTGGTAAGATACTTATCGGCCGATAATTATTAAATACATGCTCATCTCCAGTTTTAAAAATCGGAATAACGCTCGCTATCTTCATCCTATCAGGGACTATACCGTACATAAAAGACAAGTTAATAATGTGGGCTAAAGGAAGAGCTATAGTGTTAATTGAGTGTTTGATGAGGTTTGAAGTAATGCCATCACTTTCCTCGGTATTTTTGGATCTAAGTGAATTGATAACGGCAACTACCTCGTATTCAGTTGTTGGAGTTATGTAGAAACTGTTTGGTTGATTATTATCCATGAAGTCCAGGAAGCTTTTTTGAGGTTTATTTATTTGTTCGCTAGTGCGTTTTCCTATGTTTGCGAAAAAGTTATTGAATTCCTGGGCTATTTCATTTGGGTTGTTTATTTCTTTATTATTTTCTGTTACGAAAAATTGTGGCAAAGCGGTACAATGGTTGGTTTTAAGTAGAGCATCGTTAATAATTTGCCATGTTCTGCGTAAATTGCCTTTGTTTTCTGATAATATGTTTGAATAGTAATAAAACTAAGTTGCCTAGATGTTCTATCTGATAAATGTTCATTTTTTTATAAAAAAAACCCAAAATACAGAAAAGTAGAATTAAGCAGACTTTTAGCTGGTGGTGGAGCGTGAACAAGCTGAAAGTTTTACAAGTAGTTCTTCGTCTGTAGTTTGTATTTATATGTATAAATCAAAATGTTATCAGCAAACGAAAGCTCTGAGTTTCTCCTCCCAACCATATCCTGTACTTTTACAGTGTCAAGAAAAAAATCCATTCACATTCCCTTACACCCGATAGACTGTCGTTCCTGAAAATAAATCCGTGCTTTTCATATGTTATGATGGCCCAATCAGATTTAAAACACACAATCGTGGGCATAAAAGCCATGCAATACCGGTGATTATATCACCACACCACACCACACCACACCACACACATAACTATTCGTGTTTGCCTTGGTATCTACAACTTCATTTTCCCAATTTGTTGAACCTCAGTCGTACCATATCTCATCTATATCTTATCTTTACAAAAGCTAATACATAAAAAAAAATAATTGAGAATAAAGCAAATAATTAAATCAATATGCACTAGCAGGTGAGATTCACAAACCAATTATCTCAATTAACAAATTGAGTGACCATGTACAGCCACCATCGAAGACAAAGTAATCTTCTAATTGTTCTCAACACACTTTGTGGGTGGTAGTTAAGCTTTAACAATGGGTTGAACTTTTTTTTTAAACAATATTTTATTTCTCTAATAAAGAAATGCGTTTGGTAAACAGGCATAGCCTATGTCATAACGTACCCAACATGAACAAATTACACACTCTAAAATCAGTTGGGTTAAAAATCAACCCAAATCAACTGGGTTGAGTGAATATGAACCCAATTGGGTTCATATTCACTCAACCCAGTTGATTTGGGTTGATTTTTAACCCAACTGATTTTAGAGTGCATATAAAACTAGGAAACAAACAAATCAAATGAAAAGTGGTGCTTGTGCTCTTTAAGTTGAGATGACTTTTATATACAGATGTCAGCAATGCCAACAGTCCTGACAGCTGGCCTTCAAGTGCCCCGGAGTATCTAAAATGGTTGCATCATCGACATGTCGTTTCGCGGTGCAACGAGTCAGAGTCCAATGCACAGTCTGAAGTACAGGTCCAACGCTGTGCTGCCCCGAACGTACTTGTGCGATTCAAAGGTTTATTTCAAGTAGGCGTTATCTACTAATTCTTTCAGTGGAACTCATAAATTTATGGACCTTGTCAAACCATAATATGTTCTCCTCCATGGTTAATGTGTTATTCCCATATAAAATATCAAATGGGTTGAACGGAATAAGATACCAGATTAATTCACTCAATTTCATTGAGAAAATATATGTGTTTTTTTCTGCAGAAATTCATAAATAAGATTCCTTCTAAAAATCTCCAAAATATTACAAAACTTAAAGTGACTTTCTAAAATAGCTGTTAAATACATGAACACCCAAGTCTATAGATTAATTTTGCCTCAGTAGCTACCTATGCATAGGTACAAAGCTGAAGATGGCTTAACAGTGTTTCTACATCAGTATTGGATGCCTGTACAGGAAGCAAACAAGAACGTGGAACACTGTTAAGATAAAATCATCCTACAAGTACAGTTCTCAATGGCGAATACACTTGGCATAACTTTTTCAGAGCAATTTCAAATGGAGCAGTTTGTGGTGTATTGGGGGGGGGGGGGGGTCTTCCCAGATTAACTACACTAAAATCTATCTCAACATTTCAAACTCATTTAACTTATTTAAAAATACATCGAGTGCACTGTATACATGAAGATTTAGTGTTGTATGTGTCTTGGTTGGCTAAATGAGCTAAGTTTGCTGTAAAATATATGGTAGAGAAATTTCTAAATAAATGACATGTTAATGAAAGTAATTGATAACAATTTACATTTTTAAAAAGTCATTAATTACTTTCAGTTAAAAAAAAGCTTCAATTATACACTACTTTCAATTAGTTTACAAAATGATATTAATTACAGTTAATTACTATTAAAATGACAATTATCACAGCCCTGTATAATATCAAAGCTGTCAAATTCATAAATGCATCTTTACTACTTTCCAAAGTGTGATTTACTGGGATTTCCGGGTTTGCTTATAAACGATAACTTTACAAGTGAATTATGCAATCAACAGTTGTGTCATGTATCCGTGCGCGCAAACGAAGATATTTTGCCGTAGGTGTAATGAGGACTTCATTGTTTTTTTGTTGTTGTTGTTTTTAACATGAAAAGCAAGCGACACTTGCAAACGAAAATTCTTGAATAACTATTATTTTCATTTTTTGTCTCAAAAACATAGGTTATGACCCCTCATTGGAACGAGCTCGACGAGCTCGTTCCAATGAGGGGTCATAACCTATGTTTTAGAGACAAAAAACGAAAAAATAACGAAAACTAATTGGCGATTTTTGAGAATAGCTCTGACCGGTGTTTGCCGTTTCGTTAGGTAAAGGATCAAACAATATATAATTATCGTTAATAATGAAAAGTAATAAACAGAGTAATCGCTTGACTGGACTGGTTACGTGAAATAATTCATTCGAGGCGATGGACTATATTATAAAACACTCGTGCGCATTCGCACACTCGTGTTTGTACAACGTCCCTCACCTCTCATGAATTATTTCACGTAACCAGTCCAGTCACACGATTACTCTCCATTTAACCACTTAATATCTACATTAACTACGATATCAACTAGTTAGAAAAGTAGCCTGTTATTTAATAACGCTGTAATGTGGACACGTAACAGCATCGATCGATGAATAATAAATGGTAACAATAAATATGACTTGGTAATCAGTTCACAACAAACAAAAATAAACTGTAATCATTTCGACGTCCCGTTCTCTCAGCATCTTGATAGCGGGAGGTATCGCTAGATAATTTACAGCTGTACAACAACCACCATATACGTCACAAGTGTTCCAAATACCTGGTAAAAGACAAAAACGAGTTTACGTTATCCCAGACGCAGAATTCAGTGGCCCACATGTTGAAACAAACTGAAGTCCAACTTTAATCATAACGCGATCTCGAGACAAAGTTATAGACAAATCAGATATGTAAACAAATCCAGTTTAACCCTTTACCCAACGAATCGCCCGCATCCGTCCGCGTAATATGCAGATTCAGCAGCTGAAAAAATACTATTTTTCGAAATTTTTTAACAAAACCATATCATGTGTCCCCTCGTTTGAAGGAGCTCGTTCAAACGAGGGGTCGCATCATATGTTTTTGTTGAAATTTTGCGAAAAAAAATAAAAAACGATATTTAAATTAATAAATTTTGATATCATCTGCGTTGGGTAAAGGGTTAAAATAGAACTCAGACTCAAGTCTTAAAACCAGGAAAGATGACGTAACACATGCAACTATAAGTTAATGAGGGAGACTACCAAACCCCAGTAGTAAACTGAGTCAAATGAATCAATATTGCATTTGTGGGGAAGGCATTTATTTATTTATTTATTTATTTATTTATTTATTTATTTATTTATTTATTTATTTATTTATTTATTTATTTATTGCGATGCCTAGGTCACTTGTGTCGGCCAGTTTCATAGGTGGAGGAAACCGGAGTACCAGGATAGAACCACCGAGCAGCAACTGTCAGACTCCGCAACGTACTAACTCTGCACATTCAGAGTAAGCATTGCGTCACGTGAGAACCAGAAAGTTCTATCTTCCTATAGAAGATAGAACCTTCTGGTTCACACGCGACGAAATTTTTTTGGAGACAAGTTCATCATCCACGTGCAGTACGCCTTAGTATACACAGCGCCCCCAAACCCATGTGTGGCAATCTGGATTAAATGTCCTGCCCAAGGGCACAACACAGTTTCTCCTGATGGAGGGGGGGGGGGGGGGGGTCCAACCGTGATTCCTTAGGTTTGAAGACCATTTCCGTAAGCACTGAGGCACCGCTAGAGGGCTGGAAGACTAAAGTTTGACTTATCCTCTTTAGCTGGTTGTTCTGTTGTTCGCAAACTACTCGATCGATTCTTTTAACGCAAATATTTATGTGAACCGGTTGAAAAGGTAAAAACTTGAATCCTGTCCAATGACGAATTTAATGGCATTTATCGGAAAATCACATTAACGGTTTTAGAAACTTGGAATTCAGCGGAGTTTCTAGATTCGTTTTTTTTTTTTTTTTTCTGAATATCAGTTCTAGTCAAAATTGTATCTAAGTCCTGAGTAAAACACACGTCATGAGTCTTGAGTCGGAAATTATATGTTTTCGAAATATGAGGCCCAGGTAATGTCGTAGCGCTTTTGCAGAATATGTGGTGTTTCTTGTTGCAAATTATGTCAGAAATAGGTTGCTAAAACATGACTAACCAACCCTTTCTGTTAGGATTCAAAAACAGCAAGGTTTACGCCCTTTTCACAGTGGGCTCGATGTAGCCGTTAAACATAATGCGAGTGTTTATTGCGATACGATATAGCGATAATTAACCAAAATGCTCTTCTCAGCTCAGTTACAAAAAGATGTCAATTCCCAGATTTAAGCCTTGCTGTGAGAGAAACACAAATAACTGTACAAACGTGCAAGTTGAAATAACAAAAAATCATTGAATTTAATTTTTTTCACGAACGAATGGTTCCGTTAAATTTTGATTCCGTCGTTGTTTGTTACAATTTCTCCCAGTTTTTGTTATCCCTTTATCAAACATAGCGGCAAAAACGGCCAGGAAATTGACTAAAATAAGCCCACCACAGCCTAAAATATCTTAACAAATGTCTCAATAAAACCATACAAATATGGATATCATTAGAACCGGCTCGTCGAGCCGGTTCTAATAATATCCACATTTGTATGGTTTTATTGAAAAGTTGTGAGAATTGTGTTCGAAAAATGTGAAATTTAATTTATTTGTTTTAAAAAGCTGTGTTAGGTAAAGGGTTATACAGCAAGGCTGAGTAAATTACATGCACCACACCAAGTCGAAATTCCAATCAAAATTGTTCTTTGTCACATCTTATGTGACTCTAACTTCGCATCCATGGTGAAAGAGTGTCAGTAACCCTTGGAGATTCGGGCCTATTGACATGAAGTAACTAATAATTCACCAAGGATATCTTGAAATAATAGTTTATTTATTTAGAGGCTGGAGGTGGAGGTAGAAGCATTGTGAACATGAGTACATAATTTGCTCAGCTCACGTTTTTTCAGCCGTTTTGTGCTGAATAGTTGATATGAAGACGTAGTCGTTCAATTTCCTTTTACTGTTCCGGCATTGATCGGAAATGTTTTTCATATTTTTGGAGGTGTTAATTAGTTCTCCCCTCTACTACGGGTCTGTCCGCATGACCGGAACATTCCCTCTTGTGCCTATGGGAATAATGTCCAGAAGGAGACTGTTTTAGCAAATCTGAACTTCAGTGTTCAGAAAAGTATTTTTACAGATATCTGATATACAGACAGCTCTGTCCAATATGCTCCGTCAATGGTTTAGGTCATCAGTCTAATTCCGTAAGGAACACGACGCTCCTATGACTCGTTTGTTTACTCTCCATTTGTTGAGTTTGCGATCGCCGAGAATTGATTTGATGTGGCGTTCATTCACTCACAAAGATATGTTTCGTACTCCAGTTATAGTGAGTCCAGTCAATCAATATTTATTTCGCACTGAAAACATTAAGATCTCAACACAACTGGTGGAACTATGCTGCGGAATAAATAAAAGCTACAGTCGTGATGTGGCTTCGTATTTATTTCTATATTCACTGGTATTTAACGACACACCAGGATCACCTCGAGTTGGACAGTTGTACGGGAGAAAGGAGCCGGGTTACCTGTGAAGAACCATAGAACAACTAACACACTCCCCAACATACTAGCTGAACACAAGCAGGGTTAGCATTGGTTGAAAACAGGTTCACCATAAACGTGCAGTGCGCCTTAGCACACAGCGCCATCCTGCCCAGCACGTCGGCAATCGGAATGAAGTTTCTTGCCTCAGGATTCAACGCAGTTACGTCTGGCATAAATCGAACTGTTGACCTTTCGGTTTGAAGACCAATGCCATAACCACTGAGTGAACTTGTGCTGTCAATTGAATAAAACGTATCCTTCGTTACCTGCTGTGACACTTTCCGTGGAATGTTGAAGAGGGAGTATTGTTTCTAGTCCCTGTGGAAATCTACTGTTCTTTCTAAGAGTCCACATTCAAGGTGTACTGAAGTGTTTTGCCAATGAGCAAGTGAATGAGACTTTCACACAATTAACCCTTCACCTATAAGAAAAGCAGACGACACTTGCAAACAAAATTATTTAATAACTAATTTTGTTCATTGTTTGTCTCAAAAACATAGGTTATGACCCCTCTTTAGAACGAGCACGAAGAGCTCGTTTCAAAGAGGGGTCATAACCTATGTTTTTGAGACAAAAAATGAAAAAATAATGAAAATTTAAGACGATTTTTGTGAATAGCGCTGGGCGGTTTTGGCCGTTACGTTGGGTAAAGGGTTATGCCCCCAAGAATCAGAGCTCTCCATGAGGTGCTGAATTGCTGTTTCTGTTTTCTCCGTTGTTGACTGATCATACCAGCTTTTGGCATTCTTTCCGGTAACTTTTCAGGGACCGATTAAAGGGGATTGTAATATTAGTGAAGGGTGGATACAATAAATGGAATTCTGGCACTCGACATGCAATAATACCAATAAATTATGCCATTTGAATAGCGGAGATTAAATTGGGACCTATATTGGCGTTGTTTTTTGAAGAGAAGATTCCCTAATTCGCGCGTCCCTTCAAAAATGATTTGCGTTTTTCATCAGGAGCTATCAGAGTTCGCCAAGGAACTGTTCCACGGGGATCTGCCAAGGACATCTCTATTCAATCAAACTGCTAGCAGCAAGTGTACAGATGAGGTCGTGCGTGTTCATCGACCCGTTACATATAAGCTCATGATGTGTGCCATAAATTTTGTTGACGAAAACAATGAATATACCAATTTCATTTTCAGAGTGCAAAGCAAACAAAGGGCAAAACATGTATGTTTTTTTTTTGTGTCAAACTTTCTAAATAAGATTACTTTAAACGTTCGTAAATAGAAAAACACGCCTTCACTACAAAACGTGTGGTCTATTCATTATACAACAATGGATAGCTAAAAAACGATACCCCCATAGATGTTACGTCGAGCATAGTTCGAAAAGTGTCAACCTTCATAAAGCAGGTGTATCAGTTGATTTCATATACTTACCATCAGGAGTGTTGATCTATCAATAACAAACATTCCATACACGCTGATACCGATTGGGTGTGTAGATAATCGATGGATGAAAATGAAGACCTACAACAAAAAAAGAGGATATCTAACTCATAATCTGCCAATAAAAACGAAAACACACTGAACAAACGACATCAAGCGTTTATAATGGTTCATTCAACAATTTGATATTAGATGTTTACTGAGTTGGGTGAATAATTTATAAATGTATTCCCATATAAATACGAATACTTTAAAATTTTATGAATACAAATACGAATGGAAATGCACAAATGTTCAAATGTACTCGCCAACTAAAGATTACAATCTATTACTTTCCAAAGTGTGATTTACTGATATTTCCGGGTTTGATTTTAAACGATAAATTCACAAGTAAATTATACAATCAACAATTGTGTCATGTATCCGTGCGCGCAAACGAAGACGCTTTGCTGTGGATGTAATGGGGACTTTATTGGATTTTTTTTAACCCTTTACCTAATATGAAAAGCAGACGACACTTGCAAAACAATTCTTGAATAGCTATTATTTTCAGTTTTTGTCTCAAAAACAAAGATTATGACCCCTCACTGGAACGAGCTCGTTCCAATGAGGGGTCATAATCTATGTTTTATAGACAAAAAATGAAAAAAATAACGAAAATTAATTGGCGAGTTTTGAGAATAACGCTGGCCAGTTTTGGCCGTTAATTTAGGTAAAGGGTTAAATAATGTAATTATCGTTAATAATGAAAAGTGATAAACAGAGTAATCGCTTGACTGGACTGGTTACGTGACATAATTCATTCGAGGCGAGGGACTATATTGTAAAACACTCGTGCGCATTCGCACACTCGTGTTTGTACAACGTCCCTCACGTCTCAAGCATTATTTCACGTAACATGTCCAGTCAAACGATTACTCTATATTTTATTTACAAATAAGTTTTTTAATACTATGTGAAATTAGAATTAATTGGGGGTGGGGAAGGGGGGGGGGGGGTAACGCCAGTTTTGAACTGGAAGCACAAACACGTCTCTTTCACATAGTTTATCAGGCATTTTATTTTCTGGGGAAAAAAGTTCACTCTCTGGGCCCCGCAGTAATTATGCTACACCTTATCATCTTTATACTACGACTGTTGTGCGAATTCAACTTTACGCAATACAACACAACAACTGAGAATTGTTCATACGAAACGCATCTGACTTAGAGTTACTCGGTCTGGGTGACATGAATGAAATGCCTCGAAACAAAACAGTGTCGAGCACGAAAATTACCAAACCGCCGAAGCGGATATTTTTTTTCAAAAGTATCATCATAATTCGTCTAATTCAGGCTAAATCGTGCTAGCAATATAGATCGCAACTCGGTTGAGTACGTGGGACAGGAATCAACCCTCCTTGGTGGAGTTTTTTCCGTATTTCACAAGCGCCTTCAGTGAAATACAGGTAAAACTTAACCTCTTCGGGTACTTGATTCCGGACCTTCGTGCCCTATCCTCGTTGTGTTCTGTTTTATTCTGCCTTGTAGGAAACTTCACTCCATGCTCTCCGTGAACTTTATACCACAGTCTGTCGGTCGTGGGATATCACAAAACAATTGCAAAGTAGAGTTCTTACCAGAAGCCAATACTGTAAACTTTTACAACTGTATTTTCAAGAATCGCATTTTCTACCTCTTAATACAACTGGCAAATTGCCACATCTTTTAAAATACTATTGGTTCATTTTAACAAATTTAAAGTCACAACTGGAAAATACAATTCTTGAAAATACAAATGTAAATTATCTTAATAGTCACCCCCAAAGCAAGTGCTGATGCATTAGGTTAACGCTTTACCTAACATGAAAAGCAGAAGACACTGGTAAACAAAATTCTTGAAAAACTAATGTTTTTCATTTTTTTGTCTCAAAAACATAGGTTATGACCCGTCATTGGAACGAACTTACGTTGGGTAAAGGGTTAATCAAAGTTTAAGACAATGAACAATTTAGTTAAACCTGGACGCTCATTGGCGGAAAAAGTGCCTTTTCTTATGCTTTTCATAGCAAATTGGTTTTCTGAGGTATAAAGTATGTGTCTTACTTGATGCAGATGTTAAAGGTGTTATTTTACCTCATGAATAGCTTTCTCAGACATCTTACTAAGATCCATCTTGTGTAGGACTTCAAGAGGTTCGTGTATCTATAAAATTAATAATAGCATATAAAAGATTAGTCATCGAGCCATTTGTAGCAGAATAAAATAAGTATCGTGATTTCGCCTAACTGTTCAATATTTAACATACATGTACCAACTGTTTACACATCAAATAATTTTGCATGTTTTTTATTTATCGTTATATTATCATTATAAATTATTTTATTACACGCCTGTTCTATGCAACCCTGATCTACAACAACACTAAACCGTGCGGGTAGTAAAAGGGACACTAAGAAACTCTTGATCATTCAAAGGCGATCACTACGAATAATTAATAACCGAAAATCAGGGGTGGCGCCAGGGATTTCTCGACAGGGGGCTGACCTCTCCGGCAGGGGGGGGGGGGGGGGGGGGGGCTATAACATTTGACCTCCCAAACGAAGAAAAATGAGTGAAAATTGGTAAATTGGAGAACCAAAATAGAAGCAAATTGAGTATGTTTGTTGATTATTTAACCCTTTACCTACATGTAACCTGAAAAGCAGACGACACTTGCAAAAATAATTCTTGAATAACTAATTTTTTTTCATTTTTTGTCTCAAAAACATAGGTTATGACCCCTCGTTGGAACGAGCTCGACATTACCTATGTTTTTGAGACAAAAAATGAAAAAAATAATGAAAATTAATTGGCGATTTTTGAGAATAGCGCTGGCCGGTTTTGGCCGTTACCTTAGGTAAAGGGTTAAAGTAAACATATTATAATAAGGTCGGGAAATATTTCATCTATAAAGCCAGTTTGACGAACGACATTAAGGAATTTCGTGAGACTCACTATTCTCTATCAAAGTTCCAGTTCTGCACGGGTTCGAGACAGACAAGACGAGATATCTACATTCGATTGTCGGAAATTTCTCGTGAAGTCGGGTTTACGAGACTCTCCGATGGACTGACTACAAATCTCCGACGGGGGGGGGGGGGGGGTGGACCTCTCCGACGGGGGCTCTAGCCCCCCCCCCCCCAACCCCCAACCCCCGACCCCGCCTTGGCGTCACCTCTGCCGAAAATACAAAGCCATACCGACCCCCTATCAAGAAAGTTAGATTCATTAAGGTTGATGATTTGTTTAAAGTACATGCTTTGCTGTTCGTCTTTGACTGGAAAAACGGTAGATTACCGGCCTCCTTTAATGAGATTTTTCGGGTAGTAGATAATCAATCTGGTAGGACTACCAGACAATTTGTTTTCCTACATATAGAGAAAACTCGCACAGAATCTCTTGATAAACTCCCTCTATATACCTTTCCGAAACTTTGGAACGCGGTCGACGACGCAACTCGTAATATCAGTCACAGAAACGAGTTTAAAAATAACTTGACATCCAAATTTCTTTCATCTTATTCCACTTTTGTCAATTGTGACAATCCCTACTGCCATGACTGCACTTAGTAAACTTGTGATCTACAATAACCCTAACAGGTGTTTCATAACACAATACACGTACTCTAATTTTATCTGAACACTCGTCTTGGTCAAACTTGCTGCTCACCCCAATAAGTACACCACAAAATACGTTCAACACCCCAATAAGAATATGTTGCCAGTAATATAGAAGAGCACTTGCTAATCGCTGGAAGTGATGCATTTCATTATTCTCTGTGGGCTAAGTCCATGGAGAGAAATGAGGTGCATCACTGCTAGCGCTCAGTAGGTGATCCAAGCACAATGAAGATGCGAGGCATGTTTGCAGGCGCTTTCGTAGAGCACCCCAAACATGATGCCCTCTGAATGCTCTTTCCGACATTGACGCTCAATTCACATAGATTTATTTCTTTAATGTTCTCCGAACGACATCAAGTGCTTGATGGGACCTGGCACCGAGCAATGGAGTGGCCACCAAGAGCGGCTAGTTTTGTACCAATGTACCAATCTCTAACCACCGATCTCCTACTGGCTTTTGTGCCGGAAAACATCCTGTAAATAAATCTTAGCAACGAAAACAAATTGAGCCCCAGTTCCAACTTAGCGTCACATCCTTTTTCCCCTAACCATTTGGTCACAGTCCGTTTGCAACTACTACACTTCCTTCCAGGGGGTGACAGATAGACAGCCAATCTGGCTATGTCACCCCCTACAGTATACTATTTACTAAACTTATGAAATCTATGTATTTGTAACCATTATTTATGTATACGGTGAATAAATTATCTGAATCTGAATTTGTGGAAAATAAAAATCTGTTCCGCTCATATGTGCGGAACGGAAATCGATGAAGGACTATTTTTGAATGGAAGCGAAATTTCACTAAATCGTGCAACGCAATTACAATTTGAATCACTAGCGATAGGTGAATATCGTCCCCTGAGTTCCAATGTGTTCAATGTGCCAGTAGGCACATAGAACACATTGGAACTCAGAGGACGAAATAGTAACATGAGCCCCCTCGTAAATTTGGCATTCGATAAAATGTGTTCTATTTGTTGATAGTTGTCAAATGAATTGTTGAGTGTCGTTCTAATATTTCTTTATAGACGCGAAGGCGTGTAATAAACGCAACGACACACGTTTGTGCATGGGTTAATCGATATGGCACTTGTGCCATCGCGGAAGGATAAAACTCGAGGCCTGTGGCCTCTCGTTCTATCCTTGCGCGCTGGCACTCGAGCCATATGAATTAACCCATTCACACCCGCGTGTCGTTCTGTGTATGTGTTGAGTTGACGATAACATGGTCTGAAGTTTGCGTCTAGGTGTTGATGTTTAACCAAGACGCGAAGCCTTCTGCAAGGCAACTTTTAACGATCACAGGTTTAGTAAATAAACATCACGTGTACCCACGACAGGAATGGATATATAATGAATAAATCAGATAAACTCATTCCATCTTAGTTCAAATCGTAAAATAGGTTTGCAATTTAAACTACATTTTATCCGGAACCCCGTCTGGTACATGTGTGAAAAAAACAGAAAAAAGAAGCGGCTTTGATTAAACATATTTATTTGTCGTTTGATGTTAAATGACAAAAGGATTGGAACACAAGCTATTGCAACTGATATCCGTTCCTCTCCTGTACAGTACAGTGCAGTCATACATGTAATCAAACATGTGGAAAAACGACATACATAAAGAACAATTACAATTTTGTTATCGAACGAATTTACAAAGAAAAATAATTTTAAGGTAATGTGTACACAGAAATAAAGTGAGTTAAATGGTGTTTATTTTCCTGGTTGATAATAGATTAAGGGCGGAGTGATGTGCAGAAAGTCGAGTCTCTTTGTCACTGTAAAATACTAGTGCACTTTAGCAGGTGGCCGGAGACCATTTGAACAGGTGCGTTCTAAATGATATGATAACCTGTCTAGGGTGAGTACTGAAGCAGTAATAACAATATTAATAATAATAATCACTACCATCACGACCACTATTATTACCATTATTATGATAATACTTATGATAATAATAAAAAAATATGTATTTTGTTAGAAGCAGAAGGTATTCTGGCGAATTTATTTGTCGCCCAGTATTTCTGAAGCTGGGGTTGATGGATTTCTCAATCGTTCCATTTCATCTGATGCCGGTGTGGCTGTATGATAATAATAACGAGAAAAAAAGAAACAAAATGCTATTAACAGTACTTAGTATATAGTTTAGAAACTGTTTTTTTTCTTGCAGACTCCCACCACCTGCTTCTTGGACGAAATGTCGGGAGATGCAAACCCCTACGGATACATGTATATATGCAAATATAAACACGCCTACATGTTCTGGCGCAAGTGTATCTTTGAGTCTAAATTAATTGTTGAATCTCTGGGTGCTTGAGATAAAGGACTAGACGCACTTACAGATGAATTTATTGTCGGAAATGGAGATTTGGATTGCCGAAGTATATGTCAATCAATGCAACAACACTAAAATCGGAGAGCCTTCGGAGAAGAATATTACGTTGCGTTTCATACAATGGACACTCAAAGAAATAGTGTTGGGTATTTTTGAGCATGTGTCCACATCTACAAATAGGAGTTTTGCAGATAAAATTTGCAAATTTGTCGCCGTTTAGATCGCTGCAATTATTTCTCAGCCTACAATGTATGATATTTAATTTTCTCTCCCCACTAGCAAAATAAACTGGCGGGTTTCATTACAGAGTTCACGTTTGTGTATTTCTTTTTATTTTTGTTAGGGTCTTTGACTGTGAAACATAATTAGGCAATTCATTCCAAGCCAACACTGTTGTGGGCAAAAACGAGATCCTGAAGTGTTCCGTATTTGTTTTGAAAGTGGAAAATTGTTCTAGAAGCCGCGGTTTATATGTACTAGATTGAGCAGTTCGACTGGATAATAAACGTACAGGATATCCTAGTGCTTCGTGGTTAAACCTTTACCTAACATGAAAGCAGACGACACTTGCAAAAACAATTCTTAAATAACTATATTTTTTTCATTTTTTGTCTCCAAAACATAGGTTATGACCCCTAATTGGAACGAGCTCGGTGAGCTATGTTTTGGAGATAAAAAATGAAAAAAATAATGACAATTAATTGGCGATATTTGAGAATAGCGCTGGCCGGTTCTGGCCGTTACGTTGGGTAAAGGGTTAATTATTATGTACATTGTACTTAATTTGTGGATTTCACGTCGACGTGACAGAGAGTTCTAACCAGGTTCAAGCAGAATGTTTTCTGATGATACTGATCTAGTTAGGCCTGTGATGATACGGGCCGTGTCTAGGTGTAAGCTGTCGAGTCTTTTGAGGAGACAAGATGAGGCCGAGTCCCCATAACCTATTAAAGGCAGTATGTGCGATATGTAAATCTTCTCCAATGTTTTGCGTGAGAGTAAAATTTTTTTGCAAATTTAATTGATTTGGACATCTTCGAGGTTATTTTGTATGTGAATGCCGAAGTGTTTGTGGTGGTCACAAGCTGATACCATGCTTTTGTTAAAATGAATGTCTGGTGAGGTTGGGCCAGGAACGAATGGAAAAATAAACTGCCTTTGTTTTGGATGGGTTGAATGAGACTAACCATTGTTTGGTCCAAAGTCGTTATTTAAAAGCAACTGAGTTTTTTTAGATGATGATAGACACGTGTCATCTGCAAACAGCCTGGCAAGTGATTCCAGCAGATCAGCTATATCGTTTATATAAACTAGGAATTAAAAAGGCCTAACACTGAGCCTTGTAGAACTCCCGATTTCATTATTTTATGCTGGCAAGTTTCTTCGTTAATTAAAATCCTCTGTTGTCGATTATATAAGTAATCCATAAAAGCATATTTTCTTAAATGCTGCTCTCTTTAAGTTTAAAAATCAAACCCCCATGCCAAACCCTTACGAACGCTTTTGAAATTTCAGAAAACACCGAGCAAATCAAGTTAATAGTTCATTGTTAAGAGACCTGCAGAGGGTGTGATATATAGAGGATAAGGGAATGAGTGTTTATGTGATATATTTCAATTAACTGGAAAGTTGCGCTGTGTCTGGGAATAAAGCCACACTGGTATTGGTAGAGGAGATCATTTTCTATGAAATAAGGCAGGATGTATTTGAGGGTCACTTTTTCGATTACTTTACTGAGACATGTCAGGAGAGAGATTGGTCTATAGTTATTTTTGTCTGTCGGGTCTTCCTTTTTAAATATAGGGATCGCATTTGCTTTCTTCCAGTCATTTGAGAATTTACAAGTCTGGATGGAATATTAAAAGTTTTAGGGGTGGCGAAAACTTGCAGCAGTGACTTTTAACAGTTTAACGCTGATTTGGTCGTGCCCCTGAGCTTTATGGACTGCATCGAATTAAGGGCTTCGGCAATGTCATCAACTTCGAAATTAATTTCGGTTAAGTCATTGCTGGAACTGGGGGAAAGTCCAGAAGGGTGTGGTCTGTTTCGTCTATAAGCCCGTTTGATACAAATGTGTCATTGCGTAAATCAGCTTTTTCTTCATCTGTAAATGCATTTTTGTCAGGGTTGTCTTTGTTTATTATATACATGTATAGGGGTGGGATTGTATTAGTTTTATTCTTGTGGAGCAGATCATTGATTACATGCCAATATAATGTAGGGGCGGCTGGTCTGAGAGGGAATGTTCAAGGTTGGATTCATAATGAGTTTTTGAATACTTTATCATATTATTAACGTGATTTCTTTGTCTTTATAAGTGATCTCCCTCTGCATGTATGGTATATGGAGATTTAATACATAGGTGTCGGTTTTAAAACACCGAACCGCAGGCGAAGTGTTTAAATTAGACATCCAGGTATTAAATCTCCAATACCATACATACTGACGGAGATGACGTTTTTATCCCGCTTGAAACACAATACAAACATAGTGGAAATAAATTTGTGGACTCATTTCTCAGCTCTACAATCACTTGGACCAAATTCGTGGTAAAAAAATGTATTTTTATAATGGCAGAAGACAACAGATAAAGTTACATACCTTGGGTCGTTAAGGAAACAAGTAAACAGTATTTTGTTGACATATCGTCCACTGAGTTCCAATGTGTTCTATATGCCTACTGGCAGCCTACTGGCACATATAACACATTGGTATCATTTGCTCTTATCTTATTTTTATAATTGAATTGTCGGAAATCTGATGATATTTGTGTCTATTTCCGCATTTTTCGTTCGATTTTTATTTCGAGGCGAGCAAAGACGGAAAGCGTTCGTTTAAACCATATACCCCCGATGTTTCGCGTGCGCTTATACCCTGGATGTTGCACACTCTCCTATACATTGGATGTTGGGTGCATCCTTTGCCATGGCTATTTGTCCAAGGCGTTTTGACCAATCAAAAGACCGAATTTATCGGGATATAGGGACAATTGTATTTCACCCATTCGCCAAGGGAATGTGATTTAGTTGCCTTTCTTCTTAGCCGATCACACTGCCGAATTTCCTTTCTGTGTTCAGAGGTAAACCAGTGTTTGTCCTTTGGGCGGATTAGCACAGCAGATTTTGGGATACATTTGTCGATGATACCAAGGAATGTTTTTGTAAAGTTTTCAGTGGCCATATTTAAGTTAGGAGCATTTTTCATCAAGTACGTTCAGTCTGTTTGAGGGATTAATATATTTTCCAGATCAACGTTTGCTTTCTTGTAATTCTGACAGCTCTGTGATATACTGAATTAAGTTTATATTCGAAGTTTATTCAGCAACAGACCGCATAATGATCGGAACTTCAAGGTCTATGGTATCACATTCGGAGTGCTTAATTTGGTCACGAGAAGAGTTTGGCTACTTGATGTAACACGAGTGGGATGGGTTACTATGCGTAAATTGTCGTGTCTTATAATTTCGTTTAGTCGCCCAGCTGATTATGTAAGGTTCGAATTAAAGTCGCCTAACACTATCGGGGATTTGTTTATACCAAAAGCCTTTTCTACAAAACTATCTAATGAGTCCCAGTAATTTGTCGGTATATATTGTATCGATCTGTACGAGACAGCAATATGAACACTTTTCGATTTGTCAATGACAGCAAAGTGCATGATGGACACGTCAAATTCTAGCTCAGTTTTGCGAAAATACAAGAGACGTAGATCAAAATATATGGCAATACCGCCGTCATTCTGGTCTCTGTCGTTTCTAATTGGATCAGAAAAACTTTGCAATTTAAGGTTGGCGAAGGAAATGAATTATCCAAATGAGTTTCAGTAAATCAGAGAATCTGGAATTCTTGTATAATGTCTGAAATTTTTGAGAGCTTATGATTCTTATGTTGTAATGGCATATGAGTGACGAACCAGGAGAATTAGTTCCAGGAAGAGTTGTGGCAGAATTTGTCTCAATATCACCTGAGAGTTGCTGTTGCTGTTCATGCATTTTGCATAAACAAAAAACAAAACAGCGGACGGGCAGACGGTATAAAGAATAGTATATCTGAAGCAAGACTCGGCAGTAAATCAATCCAACGACTCAACAGACCTGCTGCATTGAACCACTACCGAAGCTCCCCACAAACCAGGACGCTTTCGTCCATTTAACCCTTTACCCAACGAATCGCCCGCATCCACCGCGTAATATGCAAATTCAGCAGTTGAAAAAATAGTATTTTTCGAAAAATTTCAACAAAACCATATCATGTGACCCCTCTTTGGAACGAGCTCGTTCCAAAGAGGGGTCACATGATAAGGTTTTGTTGAAATTGTTTGGAAAAAATAAAAAAATTATGTTTAAAATAATAAATTTTGTTGGGTAAAGGGTTAACGCTGACATTATTAACTGAAATGATGCATTTCAAAGCATCTGTGTTGAAAGGGTTAATTATTATTTTCATGCGAGTATCCGCATACGAGTATTTAAAGGTTACCTTGTCGTTCAGGCAAACTCCTGCCACCGTGATCGTTAAAAGTTGGCTGCACACTCCAAGCATGAATATTGTCGAAAGTACATATTCTTCAAGGAGCATAGTACCTTTGATGGTACCGTACATGAAGAAACAGATGGTAGCAACGCACGTGGCATACGCGATGGGAGGAAAATGATAAATACAGTTATTGTATCCATGTATTAGGTCAACCAGTCGCTCAAATTGTGCTTTAGCCTTGCGTATATCGACCTCAGACAGGGTGTTGCCGCTGCCTTTTGTTAGTTGAGTGTTGAAATATTTTATCTCCTTGTACAGTATATAAGTTCCCCAGATGAAGAGCAGAGACAGAACATATAACGGAGCTAATGTCATGGACAGGTACACACCACTTACAACGATTTCTGCTACACCTGCGTTGTATGTTATATCAAGTACCCTCCATGAAAGATAACCTACAATGGTTGGTGAGTTTTCATTTAGATAGCTCATAGCAACAGGCAACGTCGAGCCCAATACGAAACCGTTTACGACAACATAGACAAGTGCTTTGTTGGTAACAGATTTTACGAGTTTACTGTTGATATTAAAGCTGTAATCATCTTCGTACAATTGCATTATATTTCCAAGATGTTCGAATTGTCCTGACACGGTCCAGACAGAAGTAGTGAATGTATACGCGAAAGCAATAGTGGTTAATGTGTTGGCTGATAAAGTCATCATACTGGCGGTTGTTCCGTTTAGGTACTGGTTTTTAATTTCATAAGCGCATCGTACTACCTGCAACCAATTGAACATCACTAGGACTGTACAGTACATAAGATGTAACACATTTCTACAAGTGATGGACTTGGTGTTTCTTTGTCGCATTTTCCAGATGAATTCACTATAAATTCCAAACAACACGAGGGGTTTCTTGAAGGGACTCAATATCGAATTGATGGTTACTTCCTCCTCCTTACTGTCTGTAGTAACTTTCGCAGAATTCTGAAAATATATACAGTGCATTACCAGTAAAATAAAGTCAAAGCGATGTGAAGTAGAGTCTTTGGTGGGCAAATACGTTTGGCACATTATTTATTAACGTTATGGTCAGAGGCCCCGGAACCCGGGGGGGGGGGGGAGGGCATACGGTACACATACCCTTCCACTTTTTCCACAGACATGTTGCGCAGCTATGCAATGATTTAAAATGGGCGTATGCAAACGTGTCAATATATAGGTATTCCTATAATATATTATGTGCAAATCGAAGCATTATTTGGCAAAAAAAATCATTCCCACATTCGGTCGCTTCGGTCCGTTTCTTTTACTTCACTCATCTTCCATCCCGAAGGCTAGCCTTCGGGTTGGAAGGTGAGTGGAGTAGAAGAAATGGAAAGCGCAGTGACCAAACCGCGGCATGCTCATCTGAACGAGACACTCTAGTAAGTCACTGTACATTTACTAATATATGATTGTAACTTTTCTCCCACTGGGCCGAACTATGGAAGCTTTGAAAAGTTGTGCCCCTCCACTTTTGTCGAGCTTCCGCTGCCTCTGTTACTGCTACATAAGGGCCATCAATATTTCTTTCTTATTTCCGTACAGCACGTTTTAATGAGAGGCTATTAGCTATTTTTGAGGCAGAAAATTCAAAATTTCGCTATACTATACTTTATCAGCTTTTGTCGTCTGCTCTTCATGTTGGGCAGAAGGATAAATTATTCAATACGCCAGCACAATTCCAGCAAATGGGCCTCCGAGTTGACACAGCTTGGAGGACCTTAAGCTGGAACTTTGTCTGTACAACATTAGCCGATCAAAAAATCTGGGTTAACTGAATGGAACTTGTATTTCGTCCTGGTGTGTTCTATTGGTATCTATTTTGCTGTTTTCCGTTTGTTAATCTTTATGTCCCCAAAATATTCGGTAATTGTTAAAAAACGACGGTAGGACTGCTCATTTAGTCCAAATCAATAGACCAATGGACAAGGTCACGTGATCAATACACAGATTTTCACACTTATGACAGTTAGAGCAGTGTTCACAAAAATGCGCCGATCAGTATTTGATACAGGTAAAATAGTTAATATCGTGAAAACATAATCAAATATATGGTGTCACTTTGTAATATACGGCAGAATTGTAATCGGATGCGTTTGTCCACTTTAGGGCCCTGCGAATCACACATTTTCCATTCGAATCGAATCTCGAATCGAATCAGGTCTCTTGTCCGAAATCGAATCGAACCTCTAATCGAAACAGGGGAGTCTGGAGGGTAACGGAGTGGGGAAGGGGACTGCTGTAAACCTGTGACGGCTCAACCCCCGACTGATAAAATATTCCAGTTACATTATCAAGGCACAACAGGAACGAGTGCCTGACCTACTCCGCCATGCACAACACAGGACTTGCCGCTAGCACAAGCTCATCGTCGAGATTGCTTGGTAACCTTAAATTTGCTTCAAACATCGGTAGTGACGGGTGAGATGCAATTTATGTTGATATAACGACAATTTCACTCAGTCTTCACTTTCTGCATTAATTGTGTACAGTGTCCATCTGAACTATGAGATGACGAATATGACTGATACCAAGCTATATTCCAGTGAAAGGATTCGAACGGAAATGAATAGGAAAGCCGATTTCAAATCGAACCGATACCAACTTGATATTCGAAATCGAATCGAGTTCCGAAGATTCGCAGGGCCCCAGTCTATTTGTATGTATCTTTGTTTCTATATCATTTCCTAGCTAGTGTTAAAACGAAAAGTCACAGACACCATACTTGACACATAATTGGTTCTGATGATGCGTAATCAAGTTCGCATTTTTAGCAATTTGTCCTCATCAAAGGGTGCAATGCTTCCCGTGAATTTCTCAACTGAAGACATTCCAAGTCTGAGAAGTGTTATTTAACAGAGGGAGAAGGAAAACGTTTCTGTGATGTCAGATTACTCCGGAAGGAAAACATCATGAAACGAGGTTGTATAAGGTAAGTACATGTGCCTTTGGTGTGTAGTACCATGGTTCACATGAGTGTTTAACCCTCTACCCAACGTAACGGTCAAAAGCGGCCAGCGCTATTCTCGAAAACCGCCAGTTAATTTTCATTATTTTTTTTATTTTTCCTCTCAAAAAACGTTGGTTATGACCTCTCGTCGGAAGGAGCTCGTCGAGCTCGTTCCAACGAGGAGTCATAACCTATATTTCTGAGACAAAAAATGAAAAAAATTAGTCATTATATTTTCATTTTTTGTCTCGAAAACATAGGTTATGACCCCTCATTGGAACGAGCTCTTCGAGCTCGTTCCAATGAGGGGTCATAACCTATGTTTTTGAGACAAAAAATGAAAAAAATTAGTTATTCAAGATTTTTTTTTGCAAGTGTCGTCTGCTTTTCATGCTAGGTAAAGGGTTAAATAGGTGAGTCTACTTGTACGACTGTAGCATTTCACAAACATGGGGCAGGTAGGGTCTTTGTCAAGGTTTTTTTTTTATTGTTTTCCAAACTTCCTGAAAGGTATCGTTTTTGTAGCGGTACTCACCGTGGGAACTCCAGGACACATAATTGGTCCGAGGATGTGAGATTTAGTTTGCATTTTTACAAATGTCAAGATGCAATGCTTCCTGCATTGTTATTTATTTATTTATTGGTGTTTAAGGTCACATACTTATGGGCAATGGCTAATCATGACTGTGACAGTTTTACGGGTGGAGGAAGCCGGAGTACCCGGAGAGAACCACCGGGCAACGACGAGCAGCTGCCAGCTCCCCAACATCGCAACTCTGCACTGCAGCACAGGCATGGTTAGATTGGTTGAAGACATGCGCATCATCGACGAGAAGTACGCCTCAGTACACGGCGTCATCGAGCCTCCATGTGGACAATTGGGGTTAAGTGCCTTACCCAAGATCACAACGCGGGAGTCTGAATCGATCGCTCAGATGGTCACCCATCCGAGTACTAACCGGCCTCAACGTTGCTAAACTTCGGTGAACTGAACCGGTTACCGCAACGCCACCGCACCCACTTCCCGCGTTGTTCTCAACTGAGAACAGTCCTAGTTTGAGAAGTGTTATTTAGCAGAGGGAGAAGGAAAAACTTTTCTGTGGTGTCAGCTTTCACCGGAAGGAAAACTTCATGAAACCAAGTTGTATAAGGTACGTACATGTGGCTTTGATGTGTAGTACCATGGTTCGCAGAAGTGAGTAAGTGTATCAATAACATGTGTGACTGTTGCATTTCACAAAAATAAGGCAGGGAGGGTTTTTGTCAAGGTTTTAGATCGCTTTTCAAAGTTCAAAAAAGTTTTCCTTTTTGTAGCTGTACTTTCCGTGGGAATTCCAGGTAGTAGAGCAGTGCTTGTTTCCTGACTTGTTGGTCAAAGATCGTAAATATGCCCTGTTTTACTGGTAAAATAGGCCCGGCAACCAATGCCCGGGGTTGAAGTCCTTTAAAATGGACAACATTGGTATACGCGATTGCTGTACTTGAATGTTTATATCCATATTTCAGTCACGATTAGCCATTTTGCAGTCATACGTGACCTTAAAAACCAACAAATAAACTAGAAAATTGTAACTTGTTGGTTAACCCTTTACCTAATAAGAACAGCAGAAAAAACTTGTAAAAGAAATTATTGAATGACTAATTTGTTTTCATTTTTTGTCTCAAAAACATAGGTTATGACCCCTCTTTGGAACGAGCTCGTTCCAAAGAGGGGTCATAACCTATGTTCCTGAGACAAAAAAAAAAATGAAAATTATTGTCAATTTTTGAGAAAAGCGCTGGCCTGTTGTGACCGTTACGTTGGGTAAAGGGTTAAATTTCGGGCTTTCCAAACTATTTAATGTGAAAGAGCAAATTGTATTGTCCACCAAAACTATCAATCTCATTGTGATTATCTTTACACCTGATAACAAGAGCTTTGTTAAGGAGGCAGCATCCTCGGAGACGGACAAGAAGAATCTTGAGTTAAAGGCAATAGGCGGATATTAGAAACAGAGATCCAGCAAATAATTATAGAGAGCAGAGAAGCGAGAGATCGATTGGATGCCAATTTAAAAACTGAATTTATTCTTCTGTATTGTATTGTGGTAATACAAGACCCGCCAACCAGCGTCAAAAGTATGCAGCCCAGGTGTCAACGAGTAGCTACACATGAATACCTATATTATGGTCATGATATCGCCATAGATGCTGCAAGTGCAAGTAACCGTAAATACGAATAATTAATTTATTCTCAACCATCCTCTCGGTTTGTGAATGTGTGGGATATGCTGACAAAACACGGCGTGCTTAAAGAGTCAATGAATCCCCGAAAGCCAATTTTTCAGGCAAATCGCCGGAAAATTTCGGGCAATTCAGTTGCTAGAAATGACCTCCAAAACATTTTGGTTTCCATCCAAAATGTTGTCATTTTATGTCACATTTCCTATCTCATCGCTTAGATGTTGCATGTAAACTGACCAGTATTTTGTACGAGTCGGTTCAGTGGAATCTTATCCACGTTAGTATTACTTATTTATAATTGTAGGAGTACATATAAAATGTTATGTTACTGCATATTTTAGGAGCACGGTGGCTCAGTAGGTAAAGATGCAGGTTGCAAGCTGAGAGAGGTCCTTGGTTCGAATCCCACCTGTGGCAACCACATTGTGTCCTTGGGCAAGACACTTCATCCCAATTGCCCACGTGGGGCATGGTGGCGTTGTGTACTAAGGCGTACTGCACGTCGAATGTGTACTTATCTTCAGCCAATGCTTACCTGCTTTTGTGGGTGAGTATATTGAAGAGTCAGACAGTTGCTTGCCGTTGCGCGATGGTTCTCTCCAGGTACTCCGACTTTCACCACCAGTATAACTGTCCGACACGAGATGCTCCTGGCTGTCGAAAGTGGCGTTAAATCTCAATAAATAAATACTGCAAATTACAGTTCAAACGACCTAAATTTGGAAATAAAATACAGGGCTGACATTTTGTTCAAAACACCGATACACAGGCTAGACGTAGTAAATTTCCATATTGCGCTTGAACATTACAGCATTCTAATTCACGGCTTGGAAATTGTGATATTTTATGTGTTATTAGATTATTCTTCGAAGCCATGTGAAATATAGAGTGAATGTGAATCTTCATTTGGCTATAATTACAATGTTAATGTAGTTGTACGTTTTGGGTCCAAATACTCAATTCTCATTGGTCAGCTGGATGAAAACGTCATGACCAAATGTAATTCATTTTCCAATGAATACATTCGGTCGAACTTTGACCCGCATTTACGGTAGAGCGCAGTTGACCGAATGTAATTCGGGCGGTGTTTGGGCGGGTTTTTAACTTTTAGAGCCTCTCGGAGTGATCAACACCGCTGTTGTTTCTTTGGTGACATTTCTCAACTGTGGCATAAAGCCCGTTACTAAAATACTGTTTCCATTTCTAAAGTTGTGAAAATTAAAAATCAGAGTTGTGCGCTTTGTCTTTTGTGTGAGGGAGGTTTTTCGCCTCGTTCATTCGTACATGTTTTATTTCGTCTTTCTGCTTTGTTCTTTGGTAAAAAAGTAGTTTAAACAGTTACGGAATATAATTATAAGAATTGAATGCAATTTTTGTAATCTTTATTGGAGTATGACCGTGTGGGAATGGGTACAAATTGTATGAAGGGATTCATACAATTTGTACCCATTCCCACACGTTCATACTCCAATAAAGATTATAAAAATTGCATTCAATTCTTAAATATTCTGAATAATGTTGTTCTCATTCCGATAAATACAGATTATCATGATAATGTGCATGTCCTGTGATTTGTTTCAGATTCGAGGTGGCGTTCAGAATGGGATCTCAACGTGCCGGCTTTGCCGGCGCAACGGCAACCAACTGTCTGACTCCTCAACATACTCATTTATCTAACAATTTTGTCACACACACAGGTTAAATCTTAAATTATTAATACAGATTTGGGACATAATGTTGGGGGAAAAAAGTTAAAAATAACACATTTTATGGAACAATATTGTTGTGCACTTTAACAAACAATGCGTAACACTGTCAAGTTGCGGGCGTTGAAAAAATATTTACTCTCAATGCAGCTTCCTATGATAATACGCTTGAATTCACAAGTGTGTACTATTTAACTGCGCAGTTTCTATTTATTATGTGTGTCGAGGGGGGGGGGGGGGGGGCGTTGGCTATTAATAGTTTGTCGCTTATTGTAAGGATTTCTGTTTTGTTTTGTAAGCAATCAGCTGAACGGAACGAAATTTAATGGATTTTGATGTATTAAGACTCTTTCTGCTAAAATGGGGTCATATGGCACTCCTGAAAATGTCCTGAATAGATACTTTTGAAGCCTCAAACTTGTTCTCAGACCATCCGATTTTAAAAAACAAATGTTCTTGCGGGAGGTCCCCTGGACCCCCATCACTGGAGGGAGATACCCACCCATATACGCCTGCGGCATCGCTTCCTGAGATTCAACCCCCCCCCGCCCCCTCGCCCTTCCCTTATAAAAATAGTTCTGGACGCCTGTGCCCTGAATAGCTAGACTTCAATAAATACCTATATTATGGTCACAATATAGTAATATATGCTGAAAGTGACCCTAACTACCAATAATTAATTTATTCCTTATCATTCTGTTCGTTTTTGAATGTGTGGGACTTCCCACTCCAATGATTTCACAATTGTTCCAACAAATCTGTTTCAGATAAGATGAAATACATGAACTAGGAATTATTGCCACGCACAAATTGGTTGAGCACTTGATGATATTGTTAAAATCGTTCAGAGAGCTAGTATAGGCAGTGATACGTACAGTTCAAGTCAACATGAGTTAATTAAAGTGATGTTGAACTGTTTGTCAATATGTCTTGCATTTCATTACTAACTTCGCGATTTATTGACAGAAGGCTTTCATAGAGGGTTTCCCATCAAAAGCAAAGTGTTTGAAATTAACTCTTTCCAAAATGATAGAAAAAAGAAACCTCAGTTGGCTAATTCTGGCATTTTCAAATGGCACTCTTATTCTTACCCTCATTTTCTTTGGGGTCAAATCTGAGATTAAAAAGTAAACAGTAACTTTCTTCTGCAATCATTTCTTCATTTATCGATGTCAAAAAATTGTTACAACAACGTCGAAATTAGAGAAATTTACCCTTGAGGTTGGTCTGTATTGGAAAATAAATGCTGTATTCATGTCATTTTGGTGGTTAATATTGAAATATTTGCGTTTTGATTGTGTTGTATCGAACTTTGTGGGATGTACTATTCAGCAAGCAACCATAGCAGACATTGGGTTAAGCCCTACTTAAAACGAATACAAGTGAATTTGTTTTATAGGTTACCAAACACACAGGGAAGCAAAGTGTTTCATGTTAACCAAAATCAAAATATTTGTCACACGATGCAAACACTAACGGTAAATGGCATTTGAAAATAATTCAATTTTACCCCAAAACACTGCATTGACATCCTTTCTGGCCATGGAGGTTAACATTGAAATGTCTGTGTGGTAATTATGGGGTTTCGTACTTTGCTCTAAATTTATACAGTTAAAACTAGAAGTCATGTCACGAACTGTGCGCTTATCTAGGCTTAATAGCGCGTATGAATTACCCGGAGGTCCATTGGCTGAAAAATTGCTTGTGCACAGGCCATATGTACAGAATTTGATAACCCTACAATGGTCATAACGCGTAGATTAAAACGCAGATCGACGTGCTATTTGTGCTCATTTCATGACAGGACTTCTAGTTTTAACTGAAAAAAACTTTGCGTTGCCAGTCCCTTTTGAAAACATGAGCACATAAAACAGCAAGAAAAAAGTCTTTGTGATGATACTAGTTTTTATGCAGCCAAAAAAAAAAATTGGATAAAGCGGAACACCGAAACTTATGACACAAACTTTGTTCCCCAGTAATCACATAATATAATTGTGGAATGCAAAACGACCCATGTCCTTTCTGTTTTTAAAAACGAAAGTACAGAAAACAGCAAAAATCAGTGAAAATCAAAGATTCTCTGACAGTACTACTTTTCATTCTGCCAAAACACAAAACAAATCTCTTTCCCAATATGTGATCATTACAGTTATAGAAAGCCTATTGAGCTATGTACTTATGTACTTATGGGTTTGAAAACAATGAGTACAGAAACCGGCAAAATTCACTAAAAATCACAATATTTTAAACTTTATTATTCTTAAAGTAATCAAAGCCAATGCAAATTATGTTGAGTTAAGCCAGAGAGAAAAACTTACAACATTGTTCAGCGAGCACCTCTAATCGCAGCAAAGCCCCCTGTATAAAATAAACCTTTTTCCAAAATGACAGAAACAACCAACCAAATTTGGTTACTTTTGGCATTTTTAAATGGTACTCTCGTTCTCTCTATCATTGTGCTTGGGCGTTAAATCTGAGATTAAAGAGTAAACAGTAACTTTCTTCTACAATCATTGTTGCATCTCTCCATGCCATAATAATTTTTACAACAACCGTGCGATTAGAGACATTTGCCCTTGAAATTGTTCAATTTGGAAGACAAAATGCTATATTCATGTCATTTTCGCCAATTAGGGTTAAATTTTAAAAGATTTTGTGGTGTATCATATTATTCTCCAAATGTTCGGTAAATTTGAGCTGAATAACTGTAAATAATTTTGAGACTTTTGAAAAATGGTGAAATTTTGATGGTTTTGGCTGAGGAATTTTAAAATAAGCGTCTTCACGAATATTACGATACCTTATATCTCTAGATTTCATAACTTAACATACGTATGCCAAATTTGGTGGAAATCGTACAACTTTTTTTTGTGCTATTCAACAGACAAAATTTAGGGAGGAAACAAAATTAAAAAATAAAAAGAATAGTGAAAAATAATTTTTGAAAAAGAAGAATAAAAAGAGTCTTTCCTAAAATGGATTTGGGAAGGCTTAATAATGAATAAATTTGTAGAAGAAATTTCTGAAATATGGAAAGGTTCAACTATTATGTAGATTTTTATGACTTTGTTTTCAAAAAGCCTTTTCTTGATTTTCTTGAGAATATTAAGAATTTGCATGCTAATTATTTAAAAATTCGAATAACTCTTTTGAATTCTAAAACAAAAATACGGAATTTTCATGACGCTATTTTGGAAACTGTAAACAGAAAATGGCATCAATGGGCTTCTGGGATAATGCAACTGTGGTTACGTTAATTGTTCAGCTCAGTTTAATGTCCTGCGATATTTGTTTTAAAACGTCGAACATTCGAGTTTTGTACCAAGCTTGAGTCATCTGGCGACGTGTTACCCGGTCCGGTCATTTTCATCAATAAATCACACTCAACAAGGAAAGCTCGATCACAAAATCCCAGCTGTTCAGTTCATACATCTTAGTTATTCTTGCGTGTAAGCGGGCGCAATGATATTTATAGACAACCTGGCATGCCAAGCTTAAAACTTACAAAAGTGTACGAGTTTTGAAAGAGAGAGTTGAAAACAGAATTAAGATAACGTTGGCAAAGTAATGTCGATACTAAGAAGTATGCAGCAATCTGCCACCAAAACAGGAGAATTGGAACTGTATGGTTATCGATTCGCACCCCACTACTTCGGCATTTCTCAAACGGCTTTCCGCTAATGGATATTCCTGTTTCTCCAGGGCGTTATCCCACCAGGGCAAAAAGGAACATTCGTAGGATACGATAATGTTTAAAGAGTCGCTGTACTATAATCTCTTTCTGGGAACACGGTCAACGGAGTGAACGACCGCCTTGGACTGGTCACTTTCCAGGGGATGGGCAATATTTCCACGGACGCAGTAATATTCAATTCCAAACACTAATTATAGGAAAATTCATCAAAAATTTATTTAATGATGTATCGGGTACAATGCTTCATTAATAAAAATCTTGCTGATGATGATTTTTATTACCACTGCCCAGGCTTGGATTACGATCAGTATACTGCGGCTGAACTGTAGTCACTCAATTGTTTATTTTTTTGTTTTTTGTAATACCCATTTTGTGAGGTCATTATAAAAACGTAATGTGATGCAAAGACGTCTTTCTCATTGTTTTTGTGTGACCCGAATGTCAAGTACTCTGGCGAAATGTTAAGCATTGCAATTTTGATATGCACGTGTGAATGATTCCTTCGTTAACACTTTATGCATGTACACGATATCAAACGTTATATTAATTAACTGTATTTCAAATTTTGCAAAAAGTTTCATCCAAACTATATGATGTCACACCTCATTGAATGAGGCGGTAACATGATATGGTTTTGTTATTATATTTTGAAAAAATATTTTTTTAACTGCTTAATTTGCAAATTACACTGTAGATGCGGCTGATTGTTTAGGTAAATGGTTAAAGTGAGCAGTGATGTCGTGTTTGTGTTAGTTTCAAAATTACAAATATCTCCTGTTTTGTGTCCAAAAAAATATATTCTTGCGTAGTGATTATGAAATTCTTAATCGTATTTAACAGTAGAAATCCCAGTCTAGCGCGGATTTGTTTACTTGTCTGATAGCCATTGCACACGTTTGTCAAAATTGTCTAATACATGGGAATTTTCCAAACATGTGTAATATATGTTTGATAAAAACAATGTGCAATTAACTTTTGTCTTGCCTCTGGGCATACAGTTGAAGCGATCAGAGATAATATGCCAGTTACTGGTTATAATCAAGAAAGGTTTAACCATTACCCAGAGCAGACGATATCAAAATTTATTATTTTAAATATCATTTTTTAAAATTTTTCAAAAACTTTCCACAAAACCATATCATGTGACCCCTCGTTGGAACGTGTTCGACGAGCTCGTTCCGGCGAGGGGTCACATGATATGGTTTTGTTGAAAATCTTTGAAAAATAATATTTTTTCAACTGCTGAATTTGCATATTACGCGGGTGTATGGGTAAAAGGGTTAATCACAGGAAGTGTTCCCATTTTTGAAAGGCAGTCACGATATCGGGGATTTTCCGGTTGTCGTTTCTAAATATCAGTCCCGATACTCGGAAAATTCAAAGGGCAGGACTGGGAACATCGATGCGTGTTTGCAAACAACCTTTGATTACCGATTCTAGTCTAAGAATTTTCTGAGTATTAGCATTAACTTTCAGAACCGGCAGCCGGGCAGTTCCCGTTCTCGAGATTCAGACATAGCTCCAACGGCGATGCTGGTCTCGAAAGAAATTGATATTCGCCGTAATGTTATAAACTATAATGTGCATTCATTAATACCGTTGTCTATTCATTTCCAGAGTATCGTGATTGACTTTCAGAAATTGGTGCCACAGATCTGTGAAATGTTCCTTTCTTGTGTAAAACCCGAGAATCAAGGATACTGCGTCGTTTTATACAACTATGTTAAAAAATCATTTTTGGTAATGAAACACTCCCGTTAACCATTCGTAAAAAACGAATGGTAGCGCGGTGGTCCTGAAATTAGAGCATTTGACCTTAATGCCCATCGGTTACTTTTATTTATGCCCTTCGCAAGACACTTAATCCCGATTACCTACTTTGGAGTACGGTAGTGCTATGTACTGCGGCGTATTGTACACCGATGATGCACTTACCCTCAACCGCTGATAATTATGCATGTGAAGAGCTAGTACGTTGCAGAGTATAACAGGCACTTACCGCCGCACGGTGGTTGTTTTCGGATACTCCGTTCTCTTTTATCACTGAAATCTGTCCGACAAGATGTAGCGCACCATAGCGTCATTATATAGGATGGTCGTTCAGGTAATGAGTGGGGTAGACCAATCAATATTTTCAACGTGCAGACGCGAGGCTGCACGTTCAAAATCTTGACTGGTCGACCCCAAATAATAAATATGGACTCTTCTAATTGCTGCCATTGAACTGACATGGAAGATACCACTAGTATTTAAAGTGTTACAACTAATAAACAAACAAACAAATAAATTAATTCTGGAAAGAACTGTGTGCAGTTAATTTTGCCATTAAGCTGTATTGTCAGTAGAAATCCCACCAATCTTCTCGACATATTAACAATTTCGTGGCTATGTTGGGCACAACAATTTTGTCGTCCGATGGGTATCTCAACTACAGTTACCGAAAAAAGTTAACCGTAGAATACACTTGATTTTTTAGCTGAACGAATAAGAAAAGTGTATTTGCTACCTGATTCCTGTGAAAAGTATTTCTGAAAGCACAGAATCTGCTTAGAGAAGAATGCTGATTTTCCAATATTTCTCAATATTACTATCCAGGCATGTGATTATATTTCTATTTAATCCCTTCTGTTACCATGGCTATATGTTTTAACTGTTATTATTTAACCAAATGTTCTCGTAATTTGCGATCAAAGTTGCCTGTGGGAAACAACATGTACATGTGGATTTAAAGCACGTTTAGGGGAATCATTATCACTAACTTCTACATTTCTCTCCTTACTCTCCTTGCTGTTGCATTGCAAATAATAACAATTGTGAACATTTTAATAACAAGAGGACCTAAATCACGGAAATCGCCATCAACATCGGTGTTATGGCTGTGCTGATGCCACCGTGATCAAAGTACATACTACTCAAAGTTTGCTAAGCATCAAGTATATCCAACTACCTGTTTTACGTTTTAGTTGAAATATTGTTATGAAAATTGTGTGTATTTTATATTTAATTATATCTTTAATGATTAAGCACAGCAATTGAGATTTCGTTTGTGTTTGACGTTATTTTTTAGCTTTTGAATACGATAACCATGGAAAATGGATATTATTGGTAAAAGAGGAAATTATTCAAATTTGCCAAAAACTTGACTGAGCGAACTGATATGGGTTCAATATCGAGTATGAGACCCATCACTGTTAATTACAGCTTGACAATGCCTTCTCATGCTCCCAATCAGGTTACAGATGGTCCTCTGTGGGATGTTGTTCCATTCTTGGACTAGCATGGCACCGAGCTCCTGGGCACTTCTTGGTTGGACTGGACGGACTGAAATTCCAGGTATGTTCGATTGGATTGAAGTCAGGGGGATCTTACTGGCCAGTCCATACGCTCAATCCCCTCCCTCTGTCGGTACTCCGGGACAGCTTGGGCAACATGAGGACGGGCATTATCGTCCATCAGAATGAATCTATCACCCACTGCACCTGCATACAATCTGACATGGGCATCCAGGATCTCATCAATATACCGTTGTGCAGTCAATGTACCACGGTCAAGGACACAGAGCTCTGATGCCGCCACAGACCATTATTGACACCCCCCCCCCCCCCCGCCCCCACAATAGCGGTCATACTCAGCAATGTTGGCTGCATGGAATCGCTCTCCTGGTCTTCTCCATACCCTAAAACGCCTATCTGTGTTGTCTAGGCAGTACCTTGACTCGTCTGTAAAAAGGATAGGTCATCAATCTTCTCTGGTCCATCCAACGTTATCCATGGCCTATTCATATCGTGCCAGTCGGTGGTTCTGGGACAGCTGGATGCGAATATTGTCTTCTCGATCGGAGACCACCTTCATGCAACCTTGTCCGGAATGTCTGCGTCGAAACATTTACCCCGGATGCATTTTGAGGGTCACTGCGAAGCTGTGTTGCTGTGTCAAAGCGATTCCTACGGGTATGAGTGGTCAAAAACAGATCTTCAGCTGCAGATGTTGCCCTGCCGCTGCCACCACCCTGTCGTCTGACTGGTGTGCCATACAGCTGAAATCTTGACCAGGCTCTTGTGATCACCGTATGGTGTACACCAAGGGCTTCCCCAACCTGACGATGGGTAGCCCTTTGTTCCATCATCCCTACAGCCCACCACATTTCTGCTTCAGACAAACGTCTTCTTACATTTGCATTCGCCATATTCAATCATTAAATCACAATGGTTTGTGTTGAAATGAAGACTGAATACCCTACACGTGTCATGTATATGTAGACAGTACACGGAAGTATCATGGAAATCAAGGGGTGCATGCTTTCCATGACTGTCACGAAAAGTCTGCCTGCCAAGAGGGCTAATGTAAACACTGGGGACCATCTAAATACATTCCTCAATCATATCCACCAAAAATATCGCAAATGTGTCACAAGAGAATTTCACAATGATGTGTCAAATATGTGGTGCTAATCAAACTTTGAGTAGTATATTTGCTTCTTAATTAAATGGCTTCTGACCTATTGCTTTGCAACCTGTTCTTATCCATGTTTTGAGATAAGCTATAACAGGAAGGGGTATTTCGGTAACAGAAACGATAATTTATTGCTTGGTTATTTTTCTGATAGCTTCAGATTCCAAAACGACAGGAATCACCCTCATTCGATGGTATAAAAGATGATAAATATGACTGCAAATTATTTCGATAGATTAATGATCACCTAACACTTATTTATTCATATTTCTGACCTATCATTTTATTTAGGTTAAACATCTGGAATTATTTCAGTATTATGTTCATTGAAAAATGTACCAACATAAATAAGGTGCCCTTTTCTACTAGTTTAAGTATACACTGTGTATTGTGGTCAGGATAATGCGTCCTGGTTGAGAATAAGGCTGCACCTGAATGAGAATGTCCCAACTGTTGCCCTCCACTTTTTCTGTCTTCTCATAAATAATTTCGGTTGGAGTCTCTCAACTTTGATGTGAATTTGATGTAATCGCCACGTCATTTAACATACGTGTATTATGGGTCAATATGAGGCGTGAAATCTCCCAGTGTGAGGAACCACAGGATTTTTTATGACTCGCCAATCCCATCTCAAGATTGGCAAAAAATACACTTGATCGAACGGCAGGGATGGTTATCAGTTTAGACATAAAAAAAAATCGTGAAACAACAGACACGCAGACACAAAAAGTATGTGGTAACAAGGTGGACACATCACACGGGTACACCAGCCTTGGTACTGATTTGGTGGTATATATGAGAGACCAATGTTTGACACTTTAGGTTTTCTGTTCGATCGCATACCCTTAATTAAAATACCCTGACAAGAAGTCCTCTCAATTGAAAATTATTTTTGAGTTTTCTGAGTATCCCAATATCCACTTTTATTGAAAGAGTATTTTAAAAGGTCCAAATAAGGACACTGGCTGCCTTCCTGCCACCAATAAAGGAAGGGAAATGGAATTGCAGCATTGTCTTCAGACTCTCGTTATTCATTGGAGTTATTTTACAATATAAGAACTATGAATCAATTGAATTGTGTAGGAGTGGATGAGTTTATTTAGTTGGTTTATTGCTATGAAGGAGTGTGTAGTGTACATCCCCCACATACCTGGCGGCACCCATGCACGATACTACGAAGAGTGATCTCCATTACGGACCGAGAGACCCGCTCAGCATATCATCGTCCATCACAATGACTGATCAACAATGGGCTACTTTAACCAAGAACATTAAACCAACCACCGAAGTAATAGAAACGAGATCGGAATGGGCAGAGTTTGCCCTATTAAGCTGAGCAGTAAGAGGAGTACAGATTATTGCCTCAAAGTTTGCTTATATACAGTATCAAAATTCAGTACGTATTGAAAATATTTGTGTTATCAATGGATATTATACATTAATCAAGTTCATACTCCTGCTGTGGACAAGTATAAATTAAGTATCTATCTAATGTGTTTGGTCTTGCTTTACAGACTGGACTTTCTGCCTGTTGGATCTCTCTGGTTGAAGAAGTTACCGATGTTTGCCGGAAGTGAACCCCTATTGCAATCAAATACGAAGAGCAAAGCTTGTAATTTGAATAGGTTCGTAATCGACAGTAATCAATCAATCAACCCTGTATCCCATTTGGGGTAATTTCTTACAACCGTTTTTCTGAACGTATATGGAAAGGGGTACACCAAATGGCGTTTCCTGCTACTTGATCGTTGGGACGTTTGTTCGTTGCGGATATTTTTCCATTTTTTCTCATTGTTTTGCAAGATAAAATATTACTCGGAAAATAATTTATAATCATTAAGAACTCAGTGAATGCATATAATACGTACGGATGTGTATTATAAATGTCGCAAAAATGAAAACTGCATATGTGATGTACGTTACCAATTATACGTTACTTAAAGTAACAAATATTATATAAGGATTCTGAAAATTGGCGTTCATGTCGATTTTACAACTTCTTTCTAGAAAAAAAGTTTGGATATATATAGAATATACCTGTAGTGGCTTGGTGTATCAAATGTTCACCCCGAGTGGTGAAGTGGTGTTAACCGCGAATCTTTTGCGAGCGGTCAACACCACTTCACCACGAGTGGTGAACATTTGGGTACCACGATCGTCAAATTATTAAGAGACACTATTATTTTTTCTCCACTGAGCAGGCGTACACATTTGTGAATCCCTTTTTGATTACATGAGCACCAGTGGGCGGTACTTCCGCTGTCAATTTACAGTGTATAGGGAGATAGGTTGGACTCGCCTTCAATGCCTCACTCAGTGCAAGCAACAAGTCATTGCAGTGTAATCGCTGTTTTGCAAATAGACGTCGATGCTTCATAATGAAAAGAAAGGGACGGAACAAAGGTCTCATTGCAGGTAGGTGGAGAATTGAATGGTATGATGTCATATATGAGAGTACCATGTCTCCATAGTGTGTATTGTAGTAGCACTCAGACCACTGTATCTACATCATCAGCGTGGGAAGTGTTATATATACGATAATACCATAGTGTGTTTTGATATGTTTGATATCTCAACGAGTTGAAAGTGAGTTTTTTTCGCGAGGCTTGCCGAGCGAAAAAAACTCACTTTCAACGAGTTGAGATATCAAACATATCAAAACACACTATGGTATTGTTGTATTTATCTTATACCGACCATTTTTGTTCTTTTCTTCATTTTTTAAAGGGTTTTGGGGATGATTTCGTGTCTCCAATCGTTCTCCAATCTATATGACATAGGGTATGTGTTATAGATAATCTATAACACATGGGCTATATCTTCAACAGGTATAAGATAAATTGCTTGATCGCATACTGGGAGAAATCTGTAGTTACTGTAGAGATTTCAGACCTCAGTGTGCCCCGACCTGAGAGAAACACGGAAATTTGAGATAGGAGTTTGGAGTGGTGAATAGGAGAATGGATGTGTCGATGAGGGTGTTTATTTTAAGCAAAATGTACCTGCAATTCACTGTGAGGTCATCGGAACCCTAACCGGGGACTCGTGTTGAGTTAGCAGCAAGTCAGTGATGAGTGTGCCAAAGCAACGAGGAAAGGGTGAGATCGGTGCCGAGATGGAGGACTGGTTGACTTCACTTTACGGGGAACTGTCAAAGAATCAGGACGCGAACACAAAGAGAAGAACGTAGACCCCCCCCCCCCCCCCCCCCAATCCCCGGTCACTAAGATATCAAGGCGAGACAACATTGCAATTAAGTTGGATGCACTGTGTTGTGTGAAGTATATATATGTATTCAATGCCACAATGATGAGTGTTTGGAAGCTGCTTTAATCTCAGTCTTTGTGCCTCACCATACCCAGATCAGATAGCATAGCTCTGTGATTGAAGCCAAATCATCTGCAACTCCGGGGGTGGAAGTGCGTAGTCTGTTAGAACTGGGAGTAGTTGGTTAAACGCCGGGGATCAGCCACAAACCCAAACCCCGCAACTACGTTTGAGTATCTAAGGATAATACCAGAATTCTATTGACAAGGGAGTGGTTTGACCTTGGTACACTTTCTCGCTTCTGGTATGATAGCACTCAATGTCGAGTGTGAGTGGGCATAAAACGATGTTTTATTACTTTCCAAAGTGTGATTTACTGGGATTTCGGGATTTGATTATAGACGATAACTTAACTAGTGAATTATGCAATCAACAATTGGGTCATGTATCCGCGCGCGCCAGCGAAGACGCTTTGCCGTGGGTGTAATGGGGACTTCATTGTTTTTTTTTTTGTTTTTTTTAAATAATATAATTATCATTAATAATGAAAAGTGATAAACAGAATAATCGCTTGACTGGACTGGCTCCGTGAAATAATTCATTCGAGGCGAGGGACTATATTGTAAAACACTCATGTTTGTACAACGTCCCTCACCTCTCATGAATTACTTCACGTAACCTGTCCAGTCAAGCGATTACCCTCTATATCATACACAGCATTCAATATAAAGAGCGGTGAACAGTTAGTTTATTGGGCCTATTAAAGGCTCGTTCTTATTTTGATTTCCTGGTACAAAGCCGAAAAGCTGTTAAGCAGTTTAGTCTGACGTAAAATAGACAGCAGTGGTAAAACTTGAAATGATCAGTGACCTTTGCAAAGGTCATTACAAGTTACCTCCTCCATGTATAGTATGTGGAGTTTTAATACCTGGATGTCGGCTTTCAAACACCGACCCGCAGACGATGTGTTTAAATGAAACATCCAGGTATTAAATCTCCATATACCATGAATGTTGGCGGAGATAACGTTTTTGTCCCATTTGAAACACAATACAAACATAGTGGAAATAAATTTGTGGACACATTTCTCAGTATCACAATCACCTGGACCAAATTCATGATAATTATTTTGTTTTTATAATCGCAGAAGACAACAGATAGAGTTACATCCCGTGGGTCGTTAAGGAAACGAGTAAACAGTATTTTGTTGACATATCGTCCCTGAGTTCCAATGTGTTCTTTATGCCTACTGGCACAGAGAACACATTGGTACTCAGGGAACGAATTATTTGCTCTTATCTTATTTTTATGATTGTATTGTCGGAAGTCTGGTGATATTTGTGACTGTTTTCGGGTTTTTTGGTTCGAGTTTTATAATGAGGCGAGCGGAGGCGGAAAACTTTCCTTGAAAGCATATACCACCGATGTTTCGCGTGCGTTTATACCCTGGATGTTGCACGCTCTCATATACCTTCGATGTCGGGCGCACCCTTTGCCATGGCTATTTGTCCAATGCATTCTGACCAATCAAAAGACAGAATTTATCGGGATATAGGGACAAGGATAATTAATAACCTGTTGATGTACCTTTATACAGTCGTTGTGGACTGGTCGTAATCCACGCATGGACAGTGATGTTCATGCATACGTTTACAAGGTAATCAAAATCATCATCAGCGAAATTTTAATTAATGAAACACGGGTTGTACACGGTACTTCTTTAATTGTTTTTTTCATGATTAATCCTATAATTACCCTGACTGAGTGTTCGTTTCCCTTTTGCGTTAAATCTGTTGGTGTGGTTTTTATATATGTCTCTACCTGTGACAAATAAGTTCACCCCAAAATATTCCTATTCTCTTGTTTCCCACAATGACATACCATTGCTGTCCTCTTCATCAATAGAAAACTCACCAATCCCCCAACTTCGGAACACATCTTTCCTACGGCCCACCGGTATTACCTTTCTCTGGATTTTGTTCTGACTCAATTGTAGTCGCATTTATTCCCATATTTACTACCTTAAGTAACGTTTTTGTAGCTCCTCTTCACTCTCAAACTAAGGGGACGATTTGCAGCTATTGCTTGCGATTCAAATTGTAATAATTGTCATAACCTATGTTTTTGAGACAAAAAATGAAAAAATAATGAAAATTAATTGGCAATTTTTGAGAATAGCGCTGGCCGGTTTTGGCCGTTACGTTGGGTAAAGGGTTAATGAAGATGGCGATTACATAGAACAGACGTGTAATAATTAGTAATCCCACCCTCTCCCAAATATATTTTTTAACGAACTCCTTGTTAAAGCTATTTTTCAAGATGTTTCAACTGACTGAGTTTTCTTTTACCCTTTGTCTTGAATTTATTTGTGCGGTGTCTGTACATACCTCTACCTGGAAAACATAAATTCAACCCAAGTATTTATGTTCGCAGGTTTTCCCCACTGTTATATCCTTGCTTTCCTCTTCACCAATAGAGAATTTACCCAACCTCCACCTTCGCTACTCATCTACCCTGCACTCCACAGGTATTACCTTGCTATTGCTTTCATTCACTTCAAGTCGTCATTTGTTCCCGTACTGCATACAATGGTTAACAGTGTTTTGCAGTCCCTCTCCACTCTCGACTAATAAAACCATGTCATCAACAAATAATTACCTTGGGATTTCTGTCTCTGTAGCTTTGACCCCCTCTGCGCTTGCAATTCACGCTTTTCCTTTTTTATGTGCAATGAAACAGACTCGGTGACAGGATGCATCCCCGCTTAATGCCTGTCTCCATTGTTTCCCAGGTTGAGTACATTATTCTCATCTCTGTTCGGCGCTTTCATAATTCTGTCAAAACTTCCTCCGAATCCTAGGTCGCCAAATTTCTGCCATTTTCCCACCCTCCATACTATGCCTGTTTTTACAGTTGAAAGAAAGCCGTTAATATCTCTTTATCTGACTTTTGTAAGTTTTGTTGATTCTATCAGTTGGGAGAGAGTAAACCAGTCATCAATGACTCTTCCTATTTCCGGGGCCCATTCTGGATTTCCCCAGGCATCCTCTTTCTTCGACAATTTCCTCAAGCCTTCCATAAAGAGTAAAATATATGTAATTACCTAAACCTTTTCCGTCTCCATTTTATGAATAAAGGTTAGCCGGTTCTCTTTCCACTTATTGGGTACATTTTGCTTTCTCGTAGACATGTTAGATAATGCTATGAGACGCTCATATAGTGGATCACCTCATTTTTAAAAAGTAATTTGGAAATTCTTCAGTAGCTGCTGCTTTGACATTCTTTAACTTGGTGAATGCATTTCGCAATTTCACTGCACACTTGTTCAGGTAAGTTTTCTGTACGTCCCAGTATTCCTGAATATGTTCCTCCCCTATCACTTTGTAGGTAAATTATTTTGTTTGTTGACGCGATGTTTGGCACGTGCAATGGAGTAAGGCCACGGTTGAAGAGTTTAGCTTTTTTTTTTAATTTTAATTCATCAATTCTTTGGATCGAATAATATGATCATCCATACCGTTGATGCAGATGTATTGTCTTAAAAATATGTTCAAGGATCTATTGGCTATTCCACTGTCTTTGTCTCTGTCAGCTTGTTACTAGTTTGTCACATCTTGTAGAAGCTACTCGAGGGTTGATCCACAGGAGCCTGAATAGTTTCTTATATACACAAATTATAGTTGTCTGTTAATAGTGGGTATTACTATAGTTGTTTGTAAGTAGTGACTATTGACCTTATTTATTATTTTCCAAAGTGTGGTTTACTGGGATTTCCGGGTTTCATTATAAACGATAACTTCACAAGTGAATTATGCAATCAATGACTTCTCCAGTTATCTCATCCAACCAGACCTCGAATTAATCTCCAATCATGTCTTGACCCATCATCTTACGCTTAATCTTATTGATTCAAATTTGTAGTCTACCGTCAAATTGTACTTGCACATATCGGGTGCAGTCTTCCGAGTAGACTGGGAAGGGGCCATCACGTAGATTCGAGGTCTTCCTTACCCTCTCCATTCATTCAATAGCTGGGCCATAGGCAGTGGTACCTATAAACAATAATATCCAGTCTACTTCATTTCTGTGTAGTGATTTCTGTGTAGTCTTTTCCACTTCCTGGGGGCAACAGGAAGACAGCCAATGTGGCTATGTTGTCTCCCAACAATTTACCATTGTATTCTATTTATGTACAACTCTTTGTACAAAACTAACTTGTAAGTTTGGTATTTTGTTGAATAAACTTCATTTCATTTCATCAACAATTGCTTCATGTATCCGTGCGCGCAAACGAAGACGCTTTGTCGTGGATGTAATGGGGACATCATTTAACTCTTTACCTAATATGAAAAGAGGACGACACTTGTAAAAAAAAAACATTGAATATTTATTATTTTCATTTTTTGTCTCAAAAACATAGGTTATGACCCCTCATTGGAACGAGCTCGACGAGCTTGTTCCAATGAGGGGTCATAACCTATGTTTTAGAGACTAAACATGAAAAAAAAACTAAAATTAATTGACGATTTTTGAGAATAGTGCTGGGCGTTACATTAGGTAAAGGGTTGAATAATATAATTATCGTCAATACTGAAAAGTAATAAACAGAGTAATCGCTTGACTGGACTTGTTACGTGAAATAATTCATTTGAGGCGAGGGACTATATTGTAAAACACTCGTGCGCATTCGCGCACTCGTGTTTGTACAAAGTCCCTCACCTCTCGTTAATTATTTCACGTAACAAGTCCAGTCAAACGATTGTAATATTCAATAACAATTACACTCCTATTCAACATTGTGAAAATAATGACATTGGGCATGTAAATTACCAAAGTACATGCTTATTGACTGATTGAGTGCTAGAAGCCACTACCGGGGCTTTTATAAAATGAGCGTACCTCAGCAGAAGCCAACGTTTCCCTTGTGCATGTTTCATTTCAGTCAAACTAAAAAATAGATTGTTTATATAAATTTGTTTCATCACAAATTATTGAGGATTATCCGTGTGATAAAAACACGTACGTAAATCATTTCTTATACTAAAGCACGGTAACGTAAATGAGAGATACTAAAACGTGGAACTATCAAATATACGCCATCTACATCTCATAATGATTTGATATCTTCAAATTAAATAACCTTGTTAAGCTCATATAGCTTACAGTTAGAACTAGAAGTCATGTCACGAACTGTGCGCTTATCTAGGCTTAATTGCGCGTAGGAATTGCACGCAATAGTCATATCGAATGGCATCCAAAGCACGGCAGGTTCTCCTGGTTACTCAAAGCAAACACAGGCAATGTTTTTGCCAATGGACCTCCGGGTTACCCGGAGGTCCACTGGCTGAAAGATTGCTTGTGCACAGGCCATATGTACAGAATTTGATAGCCTTACTATGGTCATAACACGTAGATTAACGCGCAGATCGACGTGCTATTTGTGCGCATTTCCTGACAGGACTTCAAGTTTTAACTGTACAAACACAAAGCTATCTATCACAGCTTTAGTACAAATTGTAACGGTTAATTGCCGTCTGTGCCTTCAGCTAACTCCTGAATAAAAAAACAACCTAGTAATTTATCAATTTCCCATATCTCTACACCCAGTTGGTCACAATACTACTAATGTAGGGGCTTATCTTGTTTGTCAGAGCGACAATACAGACAAAATACCGAATTCCAGATAACTGAATATCCATGCTAATTGAAAAGATATCTATTCCGTAAAGAGGGTTTTACTCTACCCGATTTCTTCTAATGTTTGTTTTCAACATTCAACTGCACAATTTAGGGCAATTGTATATATATGAGTGCAATGATAATTTACGTACATGTACATTTTCTGCACCAAATGTAATTATATCGGTAACGTATACTACTCAAGTTAATATTTATTGGTGTTTAAGGTCACTTCCAGATACTGTGACAATATAACGATCGTAACAAAAGGAGTCCAGTTTATTTTATCGTGTATATCTGTGCTGCCAAATTTAGAGAACGCCAATCCCAGGCATCGGTTGCGGGGTCTAATCTTACCAATAAAACAAAACTTGCTCATGAGCACTGTTCTACTACCAGGGTCCCTTCTAGGAAAACAACTCAAGCAACTGGGGTAAAATATTATTCATTTTATTGGTTATGTTTCAATTGATTTGACGTAAGTTTTTTTAGGATAAGTAATAAACGAAAGATATATTCCTTGGCGTTTGAAGTAACATACGGTAACGTGAATTAAGGGAAAAGGTCTGCAACATTCGTACAAAATAATGATTTTTTTTTTCATATAATCAAGTTCCCAATAATTAATCTTATACAACAACCAGTTTTGCTTTTTATTTGTTTGGAGGACAATCGGATTATTATTTTCAAATTTTAGAAATTGTTTGATATTTGTTTATGGTAACGTATATTGCATGCTGTAATTTACAAACGCCCCAGTTTCCAAGTGGTGAAGAATGGGAGAATGCCCTTGGCACATCGGGCTGTCGGAGGAATGAGGCGTTTAACCCTTTACCTAACGAATCGCCCGCATCCGCCCGCGTAATTTGCAAATTGAGCAGTTGAAAAAAAATATTTTTTCAAAATATTTCAACAAAACCATATCATGTGACCCCTCATTGGAACGAGCTCATCGAGCTCGTTCCAATGAGGGGTCACATGAAATGATTTTGTTGAATATTTTCAAAAATTAAAAATAATAATTATTAACAAAATAAATTTGATATTCTCTGCGTTGGGTAAAGGGTTAAAGTCATCCTTTGTAATGGGCAGGAGTGACCGGTCACTCTGGTAGCTCATGGCCTGTGACCTTAAATATTTTGTCCTTAATAAAAGGTTGGTCGATGTAAGAATTGTACCTTTTATTATTTATAAAACACAACAAGTAATGTTGAATCTTTATAAACCTACTAACTGATTTTGCATTGTATCAGGTGTGTATTCCATATATAAGGTGAGTATGGAAACTAATAATATACAGGACCCTCCAGCGTTCATGTAGGCGTACGATTTTTACTATATCGATGAAAGGTTGGCCGTGATATTTTTGCATCCTGATGTCTAATGCGATGTTTGTATATCTATCCCTGATCATAACACAAGCAATGATTCACGAATCTCATTATGAACTTTTAATTAGTTTTAAAATTAAACAAATGACTTACATTGCCATCCATAGCTTCAACGTTATTCACCACACTGCTGTTCTGTATCACACATGATATTTCTAAATGATCTTTGATCGTTTCATCCATGTCACACATACTGCGTATTTTGACTCAATTTCAGTTTATGTTTTATTTCTGAACACCATCAAGCGTTGATTGTGTAAAAGCAAATGTATTGATTTTCTTCATCTCCCTGTCTGTGGATTTGAATTATCATTTGTGTCCAACGGAAGTGCCACACATGGGTATATAAATACCAAACAGGTTGGTTAATGGACTTCTGCTGATTCTTCTAAATCGATATTTTACCAACTGACTGATGGATCATTAGACAAAACTGTCGCGAATCAAATCGCACCCATAACCTCGAGATTGCGCAGCACAGTCAATCAACGCAATATGTCAAACCAATCGATGACTTTTAATGGCGTGAAGGCTGTTACGCTGTGACTTTAGTCACAGCGTAGCAGATTTCACTCCATCAAACGTCACTGATTACCTTGCACGAAAACGAGTAAGGGTACGTGCATACTGCAAGCGATCAGCGTAGCGAGGCAAAGCGAAGCAAAGCAAATAAGAGCGAGTGGCGGGAGAAACGGAGCAATTGTCACTTTGGTTCCCTTTAAAAACAAAATGGCCTATTTGCGGGCTAGACAAATGTTCCCGCTGGACAGTCCAGCGCTGAGATTCAATTTGTGGAGGAGAAATGTGAGAGTACATGGAATAAATGCTTACAGCTAAGAACTGAGAGAATATCATCATTTTATGTCGCTGATGCGAAATGTCGAGCAAAAGTTTCGGGACCATTTAGGAATGAAACTTTTGTGTGTTTTCTGTCCTTTGAATACCATAGAGCAGGGCGTTTGGACGCAGCTGCATATTTTCGCCGAAATCGCCATATCTGTTTCGCCTCGTCGATCGCTTATAGTTTGCAAATACCCTAACACTGTATCAGCCTTCCTGTCTGGAGGCATGTTCTTCTTCAACAATAACTAAAATATGTTGAAAATAATCAGTTTGTATTGCTGTGAAAAATGAGCACACCAGCAACATATTCATTTTCCATACACATCAAAACAAACTGAAATCATTGGGAATTGTTAGTTAATTATATATTGAGTCAAAAAAGAAAGTAGGATAGAAACAAATGTGAAATACAGCATAAAGGATGAAATATAATAATTCTAATGTTGCATGTCTGTGGACATGAAGTCGTGCAAACAGTTTAATAACATGTTGTTGTTGTCGACCCAACCGTATACAATTTTGCTACGTATTTCAAAACAGCACGTGCTACCAGAGTATGTCAAATTGAATGGATGATCGATAATTTTCTTTGTGTTATGTTGTGCCAGAGAGCCTTATTGAGAAAACACCCTAGTTTTTGTCTTCCGATATTTAAAGATATGACAAGGTAAACCGAAAATCAGAGGTTGCGTGCCATTGGTATGCATGGGATACATCCAGATGAGCTCGCTGCTGAGTTCGGAGTCACTGTGGCCACTATTTGACGTCTCGTTGGAAGGTAGAGAAATACTGGATCTACTGCCAACCGACCGCGTTCATGTCGACCAAGAGTTACGACCCCTGCACAAGAACGACACATCAGGACGTCTCACTTTCGGGATCGCTTCCTTCCGGCGAAGAGGACAGCAGCAAATACTCCTGGTAGAACTAACAATAAAATCAGTGCACAAACTGTCCGCAACAGACTCGCTGAACACGGCATCCGAAGTAGACGTCCATACCACGGACCAATCCTTACCCAACGTCATCGTACCGTCAGAAGGGAATGGGTACGTCAGCGTGTTCGCTGGACTCAGCAGCGATGGAGCACAGTTCTTTTTAGTGATGAATCACGATTGATTTTGTTCAAGGCGCGCTGATGGCAGGGCAATAGTGTATCGCCGCCGAGGAGAATGGTTTTCTGATGCTTGCGTGCTGGAATGCGACCGTTTCGGCGAGGGTAGTGTAATGGTTTGGGCAGGAATGTCCTTGCACCATCGAACGCAGTCGATCTTCATCAAGGGTAATCAGAATGGACAGCGATATAGGGACGAAATTCTTAACGCAGATGTCCCGTTTTTCAACGTTAACGTCGGATTGACGTTATTCCAGCAAGACAATGCCCGATGTCGCATGACACGTATCTGTCGTGACTTTCTTGAGGAGCAGAGCATCGAACTTCTTCCCTGGCCCCCACATTTGCCAGATTTGTCGCCAATCGACTATCTTTGGGATCAATTGGACAGTCGGGTACAAGTTCATGATTTTCAGACGTTAGGCAGGAGTGGAACGCAATACCACAGGGTGGCAACCAGGAACTTAACAGGTCCATTCGCCGTCGACGTCTTGCCATCCAAGAGGCAAACGGTGGACATACACGCTATTGACTGCATTGTGAACTTTTCATTTCACCCCATGTCTGAATTGCGACGTTCTGACGTTACGATGGCAAAGGTAAGAACATGACATTATGCAAATTCAACAGCTAGAATTCCAATATGAATTTACAATAATTTGTTTGGGATTAAAGTCGATAATACTAAAAAAAAGTGCTTCTCAAAGTTTAATATACTTTCTTTTTTGACTCAGTATATATTTATCGAAACAACTGAAACTCTGCCTCTACAAGATGGGTGCCGGCTGGACATTTTTCAGTTTGAGATTAATGAGCGCTCCAGCTATTTAGTTGCATAGTCAAGAGTGTAATTACCTGTTTGTGTGCAGGAAAATGTAGCTGTTTATGATGAGACGACACCATGGAGAAGACAATTCCACCGAAGATCTGAAGTGAATTAAACCAACCGTCATAGTTTTTGTTTTAAGCTCCAATATTACACAAGGATAGCTAGTTCTACAAATCATACCAACCCTCTCCTCAGCCAGGTGATGTGGGCTTGTCGGATGGCATGCTATCGAACTTCTGTCGAACAATAGAAAGGTATGTTTAGCCTGCACAAAATGTGTCCCTCTCCGGAAAATGGGTAATGCTATTTGACGTTCCCTCCCTAACGGACGTTATATCGAGGCAAAATCAACACCACAAATGATGTTGTCATGGAGTCTTTTGGGCACATCGAGAACTATCGAGACCGCGAACCTATCCCTACACTTCTGGCACGAGAGACATTCATACTTATTTACTCGGTCATCAGTTTCTGTTGGGCTGAAAGATATTATTGCAGACGCTCCTCCCCCCCCCCCCCCCCCCCCTACATTTCGATCAGAACACGATCATCCAATCCCCGATTACACCGTAATGCGATTGTAAAAGTGGTCTCGTTTTCACCATTCTGTGATTCAGTCACGATCATTGTCGACCAGGGAATGCACTTGTGTAAAACGTCTATTTTCGTTTTTATCGTGATGGGGTCTCCAAAAGACGAAACGGGAATAACAGTGAAACCGGCCTTTCGCCAACTAAAAAGTTACTTTCGTGTTTAGTATACTCAGTTCGAAATATCGAAAAATTGTGACTGGTGGAAAAAACACATAATGTACAGAAAGTTTTATTTAAATAGAGAGTAATCGCTTGACTGGGCAGGTTACGTGGAATAATTATTGAGAGTTGACGGACGTTGTACAAGCACGTGTGCTTTACAATATAGTCTCTCGCCTCTTATGAATTATTTCACGTAACCAGTCCAGTCAAGCGATTACTCTGTTTATTACTTTTCATTATTAACGATAATTATATTACTTAACACCTTACCTAACGCAACGGCCAAAACCGACCAGCTCTATTCTCAAAAAAACAATCGCCATTTCATTTTTATTATTTTTTCATTTTGTGTCTCTAAAACATAGGTTATGACCCCCCATTGGAACGAACTCTTCGAGCTCGTTCCAATGAGGGGTTTTTGAGACAAAAATTGAAAATAATAGTTATTCAAGAATTGTTTTGCAAGTATTGTCTGCTTTCCCTGTTAGGTAGAGGGTTAAACAAGTCCTCATTACACCCACGGCAAAGCGTCTTCGTTTGCGCGCACGGATACATGGCCCAATTGTTGATTGCACAATTCACTTATGAAATTATCGTTTATAATCAAACACGGGAATCCCAGTAAATCACATTCTGGAAAGTAATAAACAAGATATGCATCTTCGAAAAATACATTTTAAAAGGATAAATATGATTACTAAAACGATGAAGCGAATGCAAGACATCTCTCATTGTCGAGCATCTTTTTCTCGTCGAACAAACTTCGTGTTGCTGATATTGTGCATCTATGGCGAATTGAATGAATAAACGACGTGGACTTTCAAAAGTCTTTCTTGCATTTTTATTTTTTTCTGATAAAAAGTATAATGTTGTTTTTTTAAAGATGAAATTGTGGACGCAATGATGGTAAAAATCGGCGTGTGTCGGTGGTGGGGAGGGGGAATTGTCTAGGGAGTAAAGTGACTGCTAGTCCTAAGTAGGACCTACACAACGCTACCCCCCCCCCCCCCTTACTACTTACCTTGTGAAAGGAAGTGGGAGGAGGGGCCACTTACCAGATAATCCTAGGCAGGGAAACATTGGGTACAATACAGTTTTAAAACACACGACCATTTTATTTAGCACAGTCTACAATACCGATTTTTTTTCATTAGCCAATCTTCACTTTTATTGGAAGAGGCAATTATAGTAAAAGAGGGGTGTTAAAGTGGTAAAGAGAAATGCATCTTCTCTTGCACAAACTAATATATATATTTATCATCTGACTCGTCCGTTTTGTTCACTTTAAAACATTTGATATTTTGTTTTCATATTAATCAGTGATAAATAAAGCATTCCGCCAATTTCATTGGTCAATTTCAAAACTAGACAATTTGATTGGCTGAACAAAATAAAACTGGACCACATTTTCATAATCTGCATAATTAGAGTTGGGAGCTTTCATTGGTCAATTTTAAAACTGGGCAATTTGATTGGCTAAACAAAATACAACTGGGTGACATTTGCATAATTTCAGTTGGGAGAATTTACGTTATCTGTCCTGTTTAAGGTGGATTATATTGTATTAATCTTATACCTCCAAGAAAAACGCCATTCATTTTTTTTATATATTTTCACTTTTTGCTTCCAAAACATAGGTTATGACCCCTCATTGGAACGACCTCGACGAGCTCGTTCCAATGAGGGGTCATAACCTATGTTTTGGAAGCAAAAAATGAAAATTTGCAGTTATACGGGGATGTTTTTTCCAAGTGCCGTCTGCAATTCAAGTTAGGTGATGGGTTAAAAAGTCCTACTGAGTGGCTAATTTGTGCGTGTGTGTGTCATATGATAAATAGAATATGAAATGAGTGTTTTTCTCATATAACGACGAGCAGCTGCCAGCTCCCCAACATCGTAATCCCGCACTGCAGCAACAGGCAGGGTTAGATTGGTTGAAGACATGCGTACCATCGACGTGCAGTACGCCTTAGTACACGGCGTCATCATGCCCCCATGTGGGCAATCGCGGTTAAGTGCCTTAACCGAGGACACAACGTGGGAGTCCGAATTGGTCGCTCAGACGGTCACACCATCTAATGATTAACCGGGCTCAACGTTGCGTAACTTCGGTGATCTGACGAGAACCGGTTACCATAACGCAACCGCGCCCCAACTAATGATATGTGAACTGGTAGAAGTAATCTGCAAATAAATGGAGAAATAAATAATACAGGATTTATCGAGAGTTATGTGAAATCGCTGAATCCCACTTTACGGAATCAGCCAGAGGCTCGCCAAAACGGAAAATTCTTAGACTAGTTTCATAAATATTATATGAGAAGAACACTCATTTCATATCCTCTTTATATTCCATCGAGATCAGCGTCGTGGCTAAAAAAACAATACATTGATTATCATTGTTATTTTAGATATTGAATTTACATCTTCTGACCCAGGGTTTACAGCGTTTTCTGTATTAGTCTCCTGTAACAAAGGTTGGATGGCCAGGTTCAAGCGGGTAAGCTTTCCACTTGATCTCCTGTATGTGTGTTCTACAGAAGAGTGACATCGGACTTGTGAAGCGTGTCTTTTTGATTGGGGTGCTGTAGCACTTGCAGTGGTTAGTGTAGTAGCCAGACTTAGTATTCAACATGTAGACATATGTAATTGTCTATGATGGGTTATGTCCAAAAACACATCAATCTTCAGAGAATCATTGCACCTCAAGAACCTGTCAGGTTTTCGTCATTTAGGGGATGAATCTATTTTACGGAAAAAAAGAAAAAAAAAATGGTTGGGAGTTTTTGTCGCATGGCGTGAGGTGTGGAGGAGGGGGGTACTGCCAAGGGGAAGGCATCGCACAGCCTCTTGTATGGGAGGTCTATCCCTCCCTCAAACCACTCATGGATTTTGACTCTCTTGTTCTGAGCCTGAAGGCCCTTTAATTCACATAAAAGCGTGCTCTTTTCTAATTGTTTATGTTTAATTGTAACCTTCGGGATATGAAAATGACGTTCCTGTTCTAGCAATGATGTAACAGAAACGTGCAGCAGCCGACGCTCGAACACGTGACTCTTCGCAAACAAAACGGTCTGCAAGCTGCGACTCTCCCGTCCTTCTGCGTATGAATAACTGCAAATCACACCATTTGTTCAATCCAAGTGCAGTCGAAACAAAGTCTACGTTCCCATCAGCTGTTCGGCGAATCTGGTAAGCCCTCAATGTAACAGGAAATGGAAAGAAGTGAGAATGTCAGCGTTCGAACTCATAACCCTTAGCGCACAAGCGATAGATTTTAAGGACAAGAGTTCCAGCCCATCAAAATAATAGAGTATATTTTGTAAGGGAATGGAATTCATTAACACGGCGATGTACCCTGAGTCGATCGTAAAACTCGAGTTCAATTAAAAGAGAAAAGAATAATGAAATAGCACTAGGGAGTCTTAGAAGTTGAAACCAAAAGTACTGTCATTATATTGAGCGCTGCTTTGATGTAACAGCGCGCTGAGTAAGCGCATGTATCAAGCTCAAACTGCCCCACTAACTCATCCAGCAATTTTATACTAGTAAATAACATCATTCCTAACCTATATTGGGATAGATGCGCATGTAATAACGTATATAGATATTACAATTCGATAGGGGGCGGGGGGGGGGGGGGGTGGATCTTCAAAACAAAACAATCCTCTACACAGGGCCGGGTGGGTGGGTGTTCCCGCCACGAAAAGAAATCACTTTTTTCCTCTCATCAAATGTATCTATTTTTGCTGTTTTAATCCATCTGGATGCACTCTGGGGTGATTTAATGTTGCTTAGGGTGGTTAGTTGATATGTAACATAGTAGCATGACTGATAACCAGCTCTTGTAACTCACAGTTAAACAACAGAATTCACAGCACATGTTATACAAAGATATGTTTCTCTACAGATATGAGAGCTACATGTACAAATGGGTCCAGAATGTGGGCCATCCATATCTGGGGTGCCTTGGTTCATACATGCATAACCACATCTCCATTCTAACCGACCCCGGACTTTTGGATTTTGAAGTGATATATCCGGCCATCACTCTGATGGCAGCACATTTTCTTCAAGAAGTGCTTGAGATTGTCTCTCGATCACGGCCGGGCACTGTACTGCCCTGTGCGATAGCAGATTAAAACTTGCACCACACTGCATTGGAGTTTACCATCTCTGGCTGACCAGGCTGTGTAAGTAGAAAATGATCACAGTCTACTGCACTATATAAAGGTACTGGTATAAGTAACTGCGTGGTGCTTCACTACAGATTTAAGCAGTCCGCCGTCTGCCCAAAGAGCTGTGCCGTACTCGTAACCCATGATTCACGGGGAATTTGATATTTGTTTAGGGTTAGTTTGTCAATTCCTCCACAAAGTCAATACAGTTGACATGCATGTCCCAAAGACTATAGCTTTTTCTACCCCATTTATTCATCTCAACTCACCTCCAAGATCACACTGAATCTATGTTCGATTCTAATGGTCACTCCAAGTGTTCTATGGATGACGTAACACAGCTAGGTTTTGTTTTATATTGCATGAGTGGCCACAAACCACATTGCCAATTAGATTAAACATATTTTATTTGTTTATAATCAACAAAAAGGATTGGATAACAAGTGCCCAGCACTTAGATTATATCCTTTCTTTGAAATACGTTTACAATTGCAAATTATGACATGTTTACAAGTAGTTACATGAATTTATATGTAATGGGGAAACAAAACGTATGTATATACTGAAACAATTTTGAGTCCACACCACTAATATTGCCAGGACAGACAGGACAAACAAGCGAACAGAAGTGAGCCATGTGCGAGGTAAACAGAGATGACCACTGACTTTAAAGATCAACAGAATAGGAAAATGATGCTTTTAGACTACTGTGCTCATCTAGCGTTCTAGTCTTAAAAACACATTGCCAATATTGTGCCAGGGAGCTACATCCTACACATCTAGTCACGTTCGTGAATATAATTGAGCTTGTCAGCTCAATACACCATGCTACGACAATACAATCAGAAAAACATTGGAACGATTAGGTACTATTACTATTGAAGGCATGAAAAGGGTTTGGATTCCCGAATGTTCTTCTTGGGAGTGTTCGATTGAATCGGAACACAACCAGATAGCACAGAAGAGGTTTTTAGTTAGTGTAGATTCAGCTTATTGGTTATCTTTTCCTGTCTGTTCTGGTAGTTCTGAACGTATTTCTGGTATTCTTGTTCTAGACCTGAACACCTTAAGATATGTTTCACCCAGCCGGACATCCAGGTAGATCACATTAGTTTTCAAAAATGTTCTGTAGAATCCCTTCCTGTGATCCATGTCTATGCCTATAGAAACCCTTTTTATCGTATGAGATCATGTGGAACACTAAGAAATTTCGCCAGTGATGAACAATCTGCCTTCCCTTTTATGCTCATCTGAGTATTTGAGGAAATTTGTGGCATGGTAATGCATCATTTGAGGATACCTTTTCAGAATATCCATATGAAGATAGTTATGGTTCAGAAAACCCGTCTGTCTCTAGCGGCGTCTCGGCCACTACTACTTGCTTGTCCATAGCCACTGCTATCTTTATATATTCTCAAAAGGTATCATTGCCTTGTTACAATTTTTGGGAGAGTGCCTGAAGGCATTCTCCCGTAAATTGTAACAAGGCAAATCTATACAGACAAAATAATTTCTCTTTAAAGATAATATGAAGCATATCCACTGAACATGAGGCCATTACATTACGGTCCCTGCATGTCAGAGTAAAGCCCAAATATGGGCTTCCAGCTCTCTGCCGGTTAATGAATCGTCCGTCGTCCTTTATCTTTTGGAAACTTGTCTTCTTCTTTACAATTACGAGGCCAAATTCAAGCGTACATTGCACGGACCATCCATGGCGTATACCCTTTCTATTTTGTTCAAATGAAGCAGCTGCCATCGTCAGGCTCTAGTTAATGCCTCAAAAGCTTAAAGCTCTTCTCCTCATGAACCACCAGAGGGAATGTCTTGATATTTGGTATGCCACATCTTTGGTGTGGAGATTAAAGTTTGTTTGAGGAAATTTGGTAGATCGATATTTGGGCTCTTTGTGGAAGCATATCCATTTTGGGCTCCGCCCAAAATTTCTGTTTCAAGAACCGGTGGCCCAATTTGAACCAAATTTGGCATGTAATATATGTGGGTCCTAAGTAATTGATTGGTGCCCGATTTTTTTTTCACAACCTCGTGGCAACCCTAGGGCTAAAACAGAAAACAATTTAAAAGTCCATATTTCCCAAACCACACGGAATAGAGACCTTTTGTTTTGGCTGAGGCATTCTTAGGACCAGTAGAATGGGTTGGTTAAAAAATTGCTACCGGTTCTATCAGGGTGTCCTGTAGAGGGTATTGAAAAAATGGTGAGTCAGCATTTTTTGCAGTAATTTATCTTGGAGGAATATCTGTTACAGTTATTCAAACTGGAAAACAAATTACTCTTATCAAAACATTTATTTTCAAGACCAGTACAGTTAGCTGCCTGACACCCTGACTATCTTATTATTTTAATCAGAAAGTGAAATGATTCAGTTCAATGTTTTTAACCCTCACAAGACCTCCATAAGTGGCAGAGTCAAACATGTTCATTTCAGATTCCTTGATCGAACCCTTTTAATGCTGTAGACATGTATGTTTTTTTCAGGTTTCTTGGAAAGGTTTATAAGAATATTTTTAATTTAACCCTCTCAAGACTTCAATGTGTTTTTCAAAGATTTTATTTCATGTTTTGTGAGAACAATTATAACCCTTTCCATATTCACATTACTGCTCCAAACATTAATGGCAGAGCCAAAAATGTCCATTTATGATTCATTGATCAAGCCCTTTTAATGCTGTGCAAATATATGTTTTATGTGGCAGAGCCACAAATGTCCATTTCTGATTCCTTGATCGAACCCTTTCAATGCTGGGCACATACGTTTTTTTCTGGTTTCTTGGAAAAATGTATCTCATTCTTGTATGAATATCTTTAATTTAGCCCTCTCAAGACTTCAATGTGGGTTCGCAAGATTTTATTAATGTGAGAATAACGATAACCCTTTCCATACTCACATTACTGCTCTAAACAAGCAGAGCCAAAAAATGTCCATTTCTGATTCCTTGATCGAACCCTTTAATGCTGTACACATATATATATATTTTTATGGTTTCTTGGAAAAACTTATCTGATTCCTGTATGAATATCCTTAAATGCTGTTAACGAAAACCTATTTCCGATTTTTAAAAAAAATATTTTACCCCACAAAAATAAGCCTCCATAAATTCCCTTTCTCTTTTGTTTATTTCTGATGCTTTAACCATTTTCACGCAGACTTGAATTTACTGGTGACAGTATATTCTGTTTCTCTAGTTTGACATTTTTCTTATTCTTTAAAACCACTGGGCCAAATTCATTCATTTATGGCATAGACCATCTTTGGAGTATGTCTTTCCTACTTTGTTCAAATGAAGCTGCTGCCATCTTAAGGCTGGTTGGGTTTACTATTTTTAGGCTCCTAAATTTGGGCTCCACTCAAACTTTATATTTTCAGAACCAGTGGGCAGATGTGAACGAAATTTGTCATGTAGTATATAACTGGGTCATGAATGCATCCTTTTCATGGGGGGGGGGGGGGGGGGGGGGTAGCAGTAGAAAACAAAAACAAAAATTTCGCTCGGTTGTTGTTTTTTGATACTTCACAGAACAGAGCTTGCTAGGAAGCTTTTCTAAGATCAGCAAAAATGAATGGCCAAAAAAGTTGCCTTTGATTGTGTCGTAGCATATCAAAAAAAATGCTCTTCCTGCTGATCACTTACTGATACACTCATCCCTTTTGACAAACTGAGACAGGTGGGCGTTTTATCTTTATTCCTACAATTAGTGTTTGGAATCTAACGTTACTGCGACCGTGGACATATTGTCCACACCTGGAAAGTGACCAGTCTATGGCGGCCGTAGTGTATCGTCATACTTAACTGTAGTATCAATTGTTTCGCTGCCAATCCACATTCTGGTTTTCCAACCCTTTAGTTTAAACAATATTTATTTCCAAAATTTAGGAAAAAGTTACATAAATCGAGTACGGTAATAATACACGTATCAGCGAGCACACAACATTAATGGAAATGGATTCAACAACAAGCTTCCAACCCTTTCAGAAACATAGGTTATGACCCCTCATTGGAACGAGCTCGACGAGTGTCATAACCTATTTATTTCGAGACAAAAAATGAAAAAAATAATTAATTGGCGATTTTTTAGAAAAGCGCTCGCTAGTTTTGCCGTTACGTTGGGTAAATGGTTAATAACTCACTAATACCTAATGTTTTATTTCCAAATTATATCGTTCTTGTCAGAGGCGGACTGACCGTATGGTCTACCGGGATATTTTCACGGTGGGTCGCATACTACGTGTCCCCTGGACCCCTAGAACTGATGCAGCTCAACACCTGTTGGTGCATGATATTTCGTAAAATTGACCAAAAAGACGAAATGGATTTGATTGCATAGACAGTCGGCTTATCGAAATTCCCTCTATGTGGACTGCCATTACCATCAGTCTGGTCTGCCATTAATCGGTCAGATTATAATGAGACCGCGTTCTTTCGGATCGAAAAATTAAAATGTTCTTCCAGTGGGCTGAAATATGGTCGGCTCGATAAGCCAGACACCATTTGATGCAACCATTTCCAAATGAACAACAAAGGTGATTCAGAAATGCCATCGAAATATACTCTACGTGGACTGCCATGCAAGCAATGCAGATTCATAGAAGAAGCGTTATTTCAGTTAGAAAAATCAAAATGTTGTTCTCATCCGGGACCTCTTCATACATTTACCTGACAATGTTTCTTCGCCTAGTTCGCCCCTGGCCCTTGACAGTAGTCTTTGAAGAATATTCCCCCTTTACAGGATGGTTATTTTTGAGGAGCACAGCTTCTTTTTCCTCTTGATTAAATTATTTCCTGTCTAAAAGATCTTATCAGAAAATTGAACCAGTTCTGTTTCAGCTATTATTTTTTCTCGAGTTTACTGAGCAGCAGCCGTACATACGTACGAATTTGTGTTTGTTTACATGAGCATCGGTGGGCGGTACTTCCGCTGTCAAGTTTATCACCGAAACAAAATAGAAAAAGAAACAGGGCCTTTTTCATTTTAATAACACAATAACATACTATTTGGAGTTATGGATGCTTTATTAACATAAGACAATGAATGTTGGTAATTGTTGGTGTTTTATGGGGTAAACTCATTTAAAAACGTAATAACCTAATAACTGCCACTTTCATTTTACTCTTCGCGAGCCGACGTGCGATAAATTTAGACAAGTTCGCATCCAGATCGACGTCATTAAAGGTCAAGGATGTAGTTCCACTGTAGGTGTAAATTTTAACTATTGAAATCCCATTGCTGGCGTGTTCAACACGGTTGGTGTGTAAAGCTAAAATTTATGTCATAGGCTTTTCATGTATAGTAGAATAGGTAATCATGGTATAAAAGTAGATGTAAAATCTCATTTATTGATATGACAGCTCACAAAGCCTAACTTTCGTACCGCCAGCATGTTAAACTTTTTGCAATAGATTGAATGCCACAAAAATACTTTAGGAACATTTTATCCAAATGGTAACTTTTGCAAATAACCATTTTGTCTCCTCTCCCTACAGGGATAGTGGTACCACGCCTTATTATAAATCGCTGGTTTGCATCAGTTGATGCTGGATACAAAATAAAATTGTCAAAATTATGAACTTGTCGGGACAACCGTTTCTTATTCCCAGTTCCCTAATCGACATTCGTCATCAACCGATTTTATCGGTTGATAACGAATGCCGAATAGAATAATGAACTAGGTAAGCAACGGTTGTCAGATCCCTAGATCATGAATCTTTAAATATGAGACTATCACATGCATTTAATTCTTCAGACAAGAATTTACCTCATAATCTCTTCCACGAACACACGCTATCTCAAAACTTATTTAATTATTTTTTTCAAATATTTACAAAATCCAACAAAACCAAATCATGCTACCCCTCGATGGAACGATCTCGACAAGCTTGTTCCCACGGGGTGCCAAGAGGTATGGTTTGGATGACAGTGGTATGTCTCGGGCTTTTCACTCCCCAGTTGGATGATTTCATAGATGATCTGATGTGACGTTCTAGTCACGTGATCTAGTGGCGCCATGTTATGTTGCCATGGTAACTCGCGTGAGCGGCCATGTTGTGACGTCAAACCCATAGTGATAAGTCGTGTTAGTGCGCACGCGCAGCGCGTGTTAAGGTGATACGTGTTTCCGTCGTCCATTTTGTATACTGGGGCCGCCATCTTGGTTTCTATGGTAGCACGCGGTTGCTATGTGACATAAAAACCTTTTAATAGGATAGGAGTATGTTCGGAGGGTGTCTTCGATTAAATAGGAGTAAATATCATTACCACAAACAACCCGACAATCCCTCCAAATCACCAAACTCCACTTTATTTACTACGGATTTTTCAAGAATCCTATTGAGGACTGTCATACCGTAGATTTTAATAGTAGCACGTAGTGCTATAGTACCGAGAAGACCCCTGGGGGTAAGTTCGATTGAATTAGAGTAGTTTTTCTGGTTCGGATTTCCCCCAGAATCCTTTTTATGACTTCTTTGTTTTATTTATTCTGACTTCCCTAAACATGTTTATATTCTATTGTACACATTACTGGGTAGCACATAGGCACATGTTGAATGTGTCAATATGTGCTTATGTGAAAAGGCACAATGTGACACATTGTGCACTAGCACATAGGCACATGCTGGATGTGCCGATGTGTGTTTATGTGAAAATGCACGATGTGACACATTGTGCCCTAGCACATAGGCACATACGGATATTTGAGGATACCTATGACCTGCTATTGTATTATTTGAGGATACCTATCGAGGATACCTTCTGGAAAATCCCTTTTTTGTCATATGTGCTTATGTGAAAAGGCACATTGTGACACACTGTGCACTAGCACATAGGCACATATTGGATGTGCCGATATGTGCTTATGTGAAAATGCACATTGTGCCCCAGCACATAGGCAGATACGGGTATTTGAGTATACTTATGATTTGGTATTGTATTATTTGAGGATACCGATCGAGGATACCTTCTGCAAAACCCCTTTTGGGTCGTATGTGCTTATGTGACAACGCGCAATGTGACACATTGTTCACTAGCACATAGGCACATGCTGGGTGTGCCGATATGTGCTTATGTGAAAATGCGCATTGTGACACATTGTGCCCTACTCCATAGGCACATACAGGTATTTGAGGATACCTATTGTATTGTACTAAAACTAAAGGACTATTTGAGGATATCTATGACCCAGCTCCTATACAGTTCCTGTACAGGTAGTCCTACCAACGGTTTCCATCTTATCTCCAAAGCTCCAATGCCACTACTTGTCTGTGGTTTATCTGTCCTACCATTAGCTTTCACAGCAGTCTTGTACCAGTACTATTGGCTACTGTTATTCTGCCCCATGTCTCAACCATTAATATTGACTTGTAACGCTACCTCCTAGCTATACCTTCGCTCGGGCCTTCAAAATGTTCAATCAGATAGCTTCATTTTCCCTGTATACATATAAACAGGCTATATAAGAGATTCCGTAAATGGGATTATTATCCGACTCTGTAAAATTTAGATATTAGATTAGTAGTGGAAGCAGGAAACAGGTATGATACGGTAGCTATGGACAAATCAGTGGTAGTGCGGCGGTAGGAGATAGCAGTGTTGGAATCTAGACGCAGTACAATCCACCGTAGTGGCCTAGTGGTGGAAGCCAATCGTAGTTCTACCAGGAGGTCGCAGAGGGAATATCTCGTGGTAGCAGCGCGATGGTGTCAGAAGGTAATTGCTGTATTCACAGAACGCCGCAGTGAAGGGTGAAAACTGTATTGGTGGAAGCCAGTAGTAATGGGAGAAGACTGTAATACTGGATGAAGACAGCAGTAGTAGATCTAGTCATAGGACATGTTGTAGCAGTGATACACGTCATAAGTATGGAGAACTGTAGAACAGGGAAAACCATGGCCGGGATTTGCAAACCAATAACCCAATGGTTATGTAGGAACTAGGAGCTACTACGTTCAAGAATCTATGAGCTAAGTAGCTATTAGTTGTTCGGGTTCTAGGAGTAAACGACACGTATGTGCCATGTTCTGTATGTAATGTGTGCTCATTTTTACACTCGCGTACACGACATGTACTCCCGTGCTGAATATATTGGGGATGCACATGGGTCTAGTGTACAACCATATCTAGGAAAGAGAGTTGTAAAGGAAACCAAGCATAAGACTGAGAGCGGAAGTCATGCGTGGGGATGGTAGAAGCACGGCGGTGGTGAGACTAACATGGTGTAATACGGCTTTAAAATACACTGGTGTGAACAAAAAGGACAAAACAATCGGAAGAGAGATATCCACCTTTGGTAGAGTTTTTGTAAACAAGCCATGTAACATTAATTTGAAATAAATAACATTAACGCCCCCAAGTCTTTGCTCAAAGACACAACGCAAATGTATTCTGACCCGCGCCACTTGCTTTTGTCGTTGAGCAAAACACTTAACCTCGCTTGCTCATATGTGGGCGCGGAGGCACAATGTGCTTTCAACCAATGCAACTTGGATTCAATACCGCTTGTCTCTAGTTAGAAGCGGCTTACCGCTGTTCGGTGGCTATTTCCCTGCACTTCGGCTTCCTCCACTCAACTGTCCATTCTACAATCAAAATACCACCAATGGGTGTCGCAAAGCCCCACATTGTTGCCGCAGGGGTATACATCCCGTAAAAACCCTTCGCTGATCAGAGATTCGTATTTCATTCAACTTGCATCAGTGTCGAATTTCGTTGTAAGGATATCACAGTAATCCCCATTACAAGTATTGCTTTTGAACCATTTTATTCATTGGGTCGAAATATTGGCATGAATAAATAATAGATTAGAGAGGAATCTATCACGGACAAAAGTTGTATTTATTTAACCAACGACTTTTGATATTCCCATTGGGCCGGAGCATTTTGACGGAGCTTTTTGTCTGACCCAAAAGTGACGGGCTAAAAGCTGTGCCTCCCTTGACTGAATCGGGTTCATAAGTGATTACTTGTTGCATGTATATAGGGGATATCTAGTGTTGTTGAGTGGATACCGAAAATTATCTCCCGAGACAAATGCTTATTTTTCGCGAGAGCTTTCGAAAATCACAAGATTTTCTTTTTATTATACGTGTTTTATAAGATTTCAACCTTGAATTGATGCAGGAAAGTAAACAATTGAATGATGTGCATTGATACTCGGAAGTGATTTGATCGATACTCCGAACAGGTAGCGTCTTGCGATCTGATTCAGCTGGCGGGTTTCATGGATCGATTCCAGGCGAATACGTGTTAAATTATTGCTGGATATAATAGGTATCCACTCAAAAGCACTAAATTTTATTTTCATTATTTCATTATACGTTATTAGAACTGATTGATCGTTTCCAGTGGTGATTTGACTCATATTAACCTCGAAGTGATGCTTTGAAAGTCGCGATTTTGATTGATACTACTCGTGAAAGAGAAAATGTCTATATCTTCACAGTGGGGGATACGATTTCTATATTTTCGCGATGTTCTAGATAATCTATCGTTTAGCGTTTTATAAGGTATGGTATCATATGGTTGCACTAGTTTGTGTATGAATATGGCTTTAGGAATATAGTATAGGTATTGCATTGGAGATTGATCGGGAAAAGTAGGAGGTTTCTCAAACTTTCCCGAGAAAGGTTAGAACTTGCCAGTGTCGTTGTGACGTCATAAACCGCATGTTTCGTCATAGAGATATTAACAACTATTGATGTCCACTCTGCTTTCCGGCGTGACGTTTATCTAGTCACTGGGGTGTGTGAGGTTTATCGTGCCACTCTAAACGTGTGATCATACCACCGTGCAAGGTCTTAATACTGTGTTGCCATATAGTGACTACTGCAAAATTACTTGTTCATAACCATGCTGTAATATAATTTATGGAGGTAGGTCTTCTCATCTCTTCAGTTGTTCGTCTACCCTAATCCAACGGGCCGAAGTATCTTTAACATTCCGGGGTATGTTTCGATGGTTCATTCCCCTCAATGGCAGTATAGCACGGGGCGGTGTGTGCCCCTGTTGGCCTATTTTGGTCCATAGAGGTATTTTGACCAACCCAAATATAGAATATACCAATATAGCATACGCCCCTATGTGACGTTATGTTATATGTTCTGTAGTCTGGTGGTATGGGGAAGGACGGGGATATCTTTGTAGTATAGTATGGGACTGTCCGTACCCCCGTTGGGCGATGTTTCGTCCAGATAGTCAGTTTAGCCTCCCAAATGCCCTATACTAAACGACTCTATGGGATGCCATGTTACGTTATCTATTAGAATTGTGGTATGAGACTCGTGTTCGATGGAATGTATGCGTGTAGCTGTACACAATGTCTGAAGGATACATACCGCACATGGGCACCAGTCAGATGTGCTGATATGTGCTTTTGTGCAAACGCATAATGTGTCACAAATACATGCAGTACATGGGCACATACGATGAAAAAAACAAAGATTCTATACCACAGTAAGATTGTAACTTGGGATTCCGCAAATTGGGATTTCGTAATTTGAGATTCCTGGTCGACGTCTTTGCGACAAACCGGAGGTATTCTCCTTCCCAACACATGTGCGCGATATATAATTTTTGCCACATTTTATGTGCACGAGTGGGAGCACACCAATCAAGGAATAAAACAAGATACAATTTTATTTTATTATTGTCAACTTTGGCGTTTGTTTTCCACGTGCTGTTCAAAGCATTATTTGTCAGGCAATTGTGCCGGGGGTTCTACAAAACCGCCTCAAACGTCATGTTTTTTCACATCACTAAGAGAAAAAACCTATGTTTAACAAAAGATTGGACGAGGAGAATTATAAAACTGAATAGCGTAAGACGGAGTTGAAAAAGCAGTTGGCAGTTGTCTATACAAGTAGCCGTATCTGATATTTCACAGTGAGAAACAATGTAAGCAACTAAAATTAAATTTGTATTATCGCCAACAATTCACCACCCGTAGTGGCCTTAACAGATAGTGTTACATGTGCGCATGGTCGTAATTTGTTATACCTCTGTTTGTCTGCATGTACTAGGGATTTATATTATCTAAGAAATCCATCGCCCCTCGATCAACTCTCCCTTGCCCTTAATGTTACTGATCCTATGTGTTAATTGGGTAATTTACGATGCCCGACCCTACAAAATATGCGGACAAAGAAATGCGAACAGAATTCCATTTTCTTATGTCGGTGATAAATAGCGAGTTTTATAATAATAATAATGTGTCTTTCGTTGGCTGAATTCAGAAACGTCTTACAAGTGAGTTTCATCATTTGGAAGCGATTTTTTTTCCATTTCATCATCGGATTCTACAAGTCATTTTAGGTCGTATAAGTTTGGATGTCACTACCTGTACAATCAAAAAGTTGAGTTTTGCGCACGTGACGAAAAGTCGTATTTCTAATTGGTCAGATGTCTTATTTCGGAAATGGCGGATAAATTATACGACGTTTTCGAATCAAAACTGGCAAGATTCCCTACGATGGCGCCAATGTCATAACATCGTATGATATCACAGAATCGGCGTTGTTTTAATTAACCCTTTACCCAACGCAGACGATATCAACATTTATTGTTTTAAATATCATTTTATTTTTTTGTTAATTTTTCAAAAAAATTCAACAAAACCATATCATGCGACCCCTCGTTGGAACGAGCTCGACGAGCTCGTTCCAACGAGTGGTCACATGATATGGTTTTGTTGAAATTTTTTGAAAAATAATATTTTTTCAACTGTTGAATTTGCATATTACGGGGGCGGATGCGGCCGATTCGTTGGGTAAAGGGTTAACTGCAGAATATTTTAGAGAGTTTCTCTTTCCAGAAGACTGAATGGACTCAATTGGTTGTTGTGGCGATTCAGGTAAGTTAAACGAAGTAAAGGTATGTGGTTTCAGAGGTCAAAGTGTTTTAGTGTAAGGAAGAGTGTATTCTTATACACACGAGGCTTCTCTGATCATTTACGGAGTACGTAAATGTGACAGTAACAAAACCCCTTGAACATCTCGCGAGTCATTTCATTCGGTCGTCCGTCTGTCCGTTCATCCTTTGTCCGTGCATCCAAATTTCCCGTCCCCTTAACAGCCTATATTTTGGGCTTTGTTATCAGAATGTTGGGGGAAAAATACGTATCATAACTACAGCCTAAATTACAGGAATCTGGATTAAGGCTTATTTAGCATTCTCGTGGAATAACTAAAGGCTGAAATCTCGTTTAATACCTGCAAAAAAAACCTTGGTCATTGGAGAATGTATAATGGAATAAGAGGATTTCAACCAAATTGGGAACGAAAGATGAAAGTACTTTCACAATGGATGCGACACGAGCGTTGTGAGCGATGCGATAATTATACAATGATCGATATTTCTGTTTTGTTTTAGGTTTGGTTATTGTTTGGTGTCTATATCTCTACCAGACTGGAGAACAAAGGCACCAACCGAATTTACTGAGTCAAAAAAAAAACAAAACAAAAAAAAACCTAAAGTCTGAAATGTCGTTTCTTGTCTGATACCTGTAAAAAGGAACTTAGCATTTATAGGGGAATGGGAGGATTTCTATCAAAAGGGGAACTAAAGATGAAAGTACTTCCTCACCGGATGCGACACGAGCGTTGTGAGCGGTGCGATAATTATTAAATCATCGATATTTCTGTCTTGTTTGCTGTTTGGTTAGTGTTTGGTGCCTATATCTCTACCAGACTGAAGAACAAAGGCACCAACCGAATTTACTGAGTCCAATGTACAAGCTGAGACAAAAAACATCATTCATTATAGATTTGACGCAACGACTTTTATGTTTCAGCTCGCACATTTGACTCATCTCTATCAATTGCTCTTTGCATTCCACACACGGACAAAGTTACAGACACCAAACTGTGACGAAACCGCAAGAAAAGAACAGATACATCAGCTGTTTTATAATCATCACATCGCTCGCAACGCTCATGTCGCATGCAATGTAAAATTACCCTTCCAAACCAACCTAACACATACCTATAGTGTTGTTTTGGCATTTATCAAATATTTAGATGCTTCCAGAAACTAGAATGTTTTTTGATTTTGCCTTCAGATTCAAGTACCAAGAGTATGACACAACTTTTGTTGTTCTCATATTCTTTTTCAGAGTAGCTATTTCTGAATTATGGCATCAAAATTGTTGGGACATAGCAGTGACATCCACATCCGTCAAATATACTCAGTTATCAAGACTTTACTTCACAGAGAAAGAGGAGAGTTCGCACAGCGTCAGTTTCAGTTCATAGAATATATCTGTTACTGATTCTACCCATAAACTACTCCGATCTGCATGATGTCAGACGTTCGAAATGGAGACGTGAAATGATATTGTGAATGTGAATTGTGAATGGAAATTCCACCAGTTGTGCCTTAACGGATGCTAGATTTCCGTTATCTAGCGGGAAGCAATTGCTTTCCTTGTCTGACAGATCATCAACCCCAGGCATAACGACAGATCGTCCCCGGTGTTCCAATGTGTTCTATGTGCCTGTAGACACATATAAAACATTGGAACCCAGGGCACGAGATGACGTAAGCTCATCAACTCCCACCATAACAGAGGTGTCAACGATCATCATCTCAGAATGCACGAACATATTGTTATATTATGTTTCTTTCACTCAATACAGTTAGTGTTTGATTCTGTAACCGTCTGGGTGCCAACAGTTTCCATGTTTGTGTGAATAGTGATGATGTTCGTGACAGCTCGTCGAGAGAACCATAAGATTCTACCTTTCAAGATAAAATAGAATCATATGGTTCTTTGACCACGAGCTGTCAACGAACATCATCTTTGAATGCACAAACCCATTTGTTATGTTCATTTGACTCGATAGAGTGGGTGTTTAATATCAATTTATTACAGTTATTAACCACTTCCATGTAATGCTTCGGGTATAATAATCGTTTCGGAAATATGGTACGTATCACGTGACTGTATATTCAAACGAAAAGATAAAAAATCAGAGCCTTTTTTCAATATTAAGAGCCTGTTTTTGTTTCATTGAAATCAGTGTTCTAAGAAATGTTCTTTACCAGTTCATTAAAATTACTTTTGACGTAATTATCTTGGGTTCAGTTTCCCCAATCGTCGGAGTATCTCACTTGTAGGAAAAAGTAAAAGTTCATTGGTATTAGAAGTTCCTTACCATCCTGGAACATGTTGTGAACATCAATTGCCCTTTATATATCCATACAGCTTTCAATACAAGAAACATCTGATTTATTGAAGAAAATGGTTCTTTGCAAGTTCAAACGCCTGTTTTGGGGTTTATTTATTTATTTATTTATTTTTTTTTTTTTTTTTTCGGGGGGGGGGGGGGGGGGGGCAGGGGGGTTGTTTTATGGGTTTTGTTGCATGTATTCAAAATTTAGTTTTTAGAAAATACAAAATAGCAAGTTGCTCGGGTCTCCTAAAGCTCTGACAGCTCGATTTATTCGGTAGCGCTTGATAAGGCACATCCTAATAGCTCAATCTATTGGAGCTAAATAATAAGTGTGCAAGTTCAATAGATGAGGTTCTCCACGTTTGAGGGTCACTTTTCATCGTACTAATACCAAAAGCATGATAGCATTCCAAATATTTTCATCATCAATAGAAGTTACACTGAAATGCCATCTTTGGGGACGGTTTTTTACCTAAATTGTTCTCACAGAGAAAGTGTCCCTCAATATGCGTGTAAAGAGCTCCCAGCTAGTTTATTACGTCCAATAGAACCCAGTCATAAACTGAATGAACAGTTTTTGGTTTCTCATGTAACATCTATTTTGGCATCAAAATCTAGTTTACGACGTTCTCGAGTTTAGCCGACGCTTTGTCAATCCGCTGATTTGCCACGGTTCTCTAGAAGGCAAGAAAGTTCGGTTTAGATACTAAGTCTGTGCCTTCCCAACCCCTCTTCTTTTTTCCAATGATACGGAACAAATTATTGATAACATCGCGGCTCCCTCCATTCTCTATCTCTCTGACGACTATACATACTTTATCATCAGTATTTCTATTTATCCATCTGTCCATTCTCTTCTTCCATCACACCATCATATTCCGAACACATTTTTCCACTTCTTCAGCATCTTATTTAGAACACTTCTAGGCAGTCCTCCACTATGTAAAATGTCAGACTTATCCCTCCCAACACCTTCAATGTCCCACCTGTAGCCAATATCAGAAAGATATTTTCCCTACATTACAGACGAATTTGTTTTATAATAACACCATTTTCTATTTCCCTGATGATTGATCATTATTCCAGCAATACGGAACAAAATTATTCATAATTCCCCGGACCTCTCCATTCTCTATATTACTGGCAACTATACGTCTTTATCCCCCATATTTCCATTTGCCCATCTGTCTACCATCATCTTGTCTCATCCAACGATCAGTTACTCAAACAATCTTGTTCTGCCTGTTTCGTATCCTGAGCATTTTATTATGAAATGACCCCGTCTCTGCTTTACTGCCTATAGTGGCACACTAGCCCCCCCCCCCCCCCTCCCAGTTACCACCTATAGTCAATATCAGAATATCAGATGCCCCCCACAACCTTCTCCAGTCACACAAAGCATAGGTTTTCGGACACTAATAAGTCTCGATTGTATGATTTTATATTCACCATGTGTTCACGAAGTACATGTACAATTTCTCATAAAAGCAAGCATATTTTGAACGTGTGATCCTCAAATGCTTGAAAATGTTTTTTTCTCATACGGTCTAACTCCTTAAACAACAGTAATGCGCGCAAGGTGGTACGAAAGGGAGCGGTCTCACTAACCTATATACCTTTATGAATAATTTGCTATCCGTAGGAAAGAATGCAAAATGCTTTGTAGATTACTACAAAAAAAGTAAAAACAATTGTAAGTTTAATCTAAACAACCTTTCACAATGAAACAACCGAAGCACAATAATTTTTTTTTCAGCCAACTGAGTCCCAGCTAGTATAATCTGGAAGTCCTTTAGCTGGAACATTGCTGGAGCTCCTTATGCCTTTTTCGTTGGAATCGCCTTAATGTATGGAAGCAAACCCAATTTATTATTTTTATTTATTTTAGTTACCATCCTGTCTTTTATACTACTGCACAAAAGGTACTTTTTCGTACACATCTGGCATATTTGCATCGTCGCCCCCTCATGTCGGCTTTCTTAGCTTCGGACCTGCACATTCGGGGACTGAATCAGAATATGGAACAGCTTACTGTATTGGGTAATGGATCAATTTATTGGTGGTAAATCCTGATGGAATTAACTGATGTAACAGATTTTAACAACTGCTCAAGTTCTCAGCACCTACCTCTACATCCCCCCCTCCCCCCCCCCCCCCCCCCCCCCCACACACACCTACACACAGGACGTTTTCGGACAATTTTAACGCACAATAAATCTAAAATAAAAATTTATAACACGCACAGATTCCTGGTCAAAATCTTGAAGAATGTTTTCCATAGGCAAGCCGTTTTATAAGCTAAGTAGGGCAGGGTATTTACGGGCTGTATGCCCATAATGAACGCTGCATGGCTATTTTGGTGGTATTGTGTTTGTCGGTATCAGTGGAGGAAGCCGGAGTACTCAGAGAGTACCAGAGGAAAGCAACGGTCGCCATTGTCAACGTGTTAACCAGACGCTCTCGGGCTTGAATCCATGTCGCATTGGTGGACGGCGCACTGAGCTACCGTGCTCCAAAACGAGCAAGCGAGGCTAAGTGTCTTGCTCAGGGGCACAACGTAAGTGGTGCGAGTCCGGATCAAATCCACAACCTTTGGATGAAAAGTCCAATGCTCTAACCAATGAGCCCCGCACAATGCCTTTTTTATGAGATATCAACTTTTACATCATTACAGCTCAACGAACCAGGCATTGGTGGGCTGTTTTGTTTATGTTCAAAGTTAAATTTGAGAACCTCGTCTAAAAGTTAAGAATCATAACTCAACGTTTAGTAATAAAAAAGCTGTTCACAAAGGGCGGAAAATATATTTCGCTATTTTCGTTTAAAAATTTTTAGTTGGAGAAACCCTTTCAGCACAGGTACTCGACACAAGCTCAGAAATCGAAAGAAATAATATCCGATGACATTTTGGATGGATACTGTCGTGCCCCATAATAGAATATAAATATAAACAAGGAACACAACTCTCTTTTCAAAAACTATCGCATTCGCTTTCATTATGTCCCTCTGAAATGTGATTTACCCAGCGGATCCAGAGCTACCCGGAGTCAGTCGAAAGGGCAAATAACAAACTTTACAATGGTGTTCTACAGGACCTTTGGGCGTCCTTGGGTTGTTCGTAGTAACTGGGAGAAGTCACAGAAAATGACGAAAAACTTCAGTCGAAGAAGCTGAGGTTCAGTAGTAATAATGTTACGGGCGATAATTCTCCGGTTTATTACAAAAAATCGAGGTCCCATCGTCTATGGAGGGCACATTGGAATATTACCTGTATACCTTGTCATTCTTTAATCTTGGATTGACATCAATTCATTCCTGGTGAACACATTATCGTTCTCAGTTATAAGTGAAGGGTTCAACATCTATAAACGGTAAATGTGATCATCAGAAATATTCCACAAGCATAATCAGTGGTTTCGCGCGCCGATGTGGCGCAGGGATGCTGCGGAGCATTTCGACCCTCTTTTACTGTACGTTAGAGGTTTACTGCATCATGTTCGGACATGTTATAGTAGGGAAGTGTCGGGGGTCCAGTGTCGCTTGTGACGTTTCTGCTGCTTCGTCTTCTCAGGAGAGGGTGGGTGTGAAGGAGAGATCGTTGCAGTTGTTGATTCCAGTCGCAACCATTTGTGGAAGCATGAGTTACGGGCCTTCCCTGCTTCTAGATGCCCGGGTTTGTTTGCCATCCAGACGTACTGCCCTTCATTCCATTCCTGATGTGCCTTTAGGTATGTCAATATGTCTTCAGTGATCCCGTTGAAGTTCCTTGCCATTGAGTGATTCAAGTCCAGTTTGAGTTCGCCGAATCACTCTATGGCAAGTTCGTCCAGGCTTATGTACGTTCCCAGTGTCATGTCCTCTACTTTTACAACTTCGTATTTGGAGACCGATGTAAAATTAGATTTGTGCTCCGATTGGTGTGGGTTGATAGGGGATGTACGTACAGTGGGCGATGTCCATCTCATCCGTCTCCTCTTCCTGTATCTCCTTTCCGTCGACCTCTTCGGCTTGGGGTCGGCGATCCAGGTTTTGGAGGTAAGTCGACATGTGTCACTATCTCCTTACCCTGTTTCTCGGTCTCATCCCTCTTCCTTTCTAGCCACGCCTCTATTCACCTGGCTTCTCGGCGTCAGGTAGATGGTGACTTGTTATGTTTATCTCCTTCGTTTCATTGGCGGTTTCCCACACCCGGTCAATCAGTCCGTGTGTTTCCAGTGACAACGGCTCTATTCCTACTTAACGGGAGTGTAGTCTGTGATAGGCCAAATCACCCACAGTATTTTGACCATAAACCTCCTTCTATTACAATGTCTATATTGCGGGTTCCGAAGATGTAACGAGGAGTCCTGATTCAATATGTGTTTCTGGAATGCGGATTGTGCACCCCGCATCGCTTCTTGGGTCTTTTCTTCTTTGTCCCAGCCCGGTAAAGGCTTATATTTCAATGATGTACCGGGTGTCTTGTTCCTAGATGTTTTATTGGCAAGTGCATTGTGCGCCCCGCTGTCTCGTAGATGATAATATAGGAGCTGTCCGGAAAGGAGAAGTTGTAGTAAAAGATGTGGTTGTTAGTGATTCGCTAAAAAACCCTGGTTCATTACCTTTGGTGAGAGGCAGTTGAAGTAGCAGTGTGGCTAAATGGTGTTTAGTCTCGCGGTGGTGGTCGAGATACTACTTCGTCCCTTGTGTGATTTGTGTGTGTGGAAATCTCAACTCCCCAACGACCGTTATCGTTCTCTGGTCTCATTTTGTTTCATAATCGGAGCCTAAGTCTTCAGAGTATACGAAGTATTTGCAGCAATTTTAAATATTTCCGTAAGTCCGATTATGTCAGAGAGATTCTCCTTTGTTTGCAAATTGCATAGCAGCATTTGAAGGGAGTCCCAGTAAGCCTGCAGACGTTGGCCATTATTGTCGAATAATGAGAATGTCACGTATACTTTGCTTGCTGTCAATCGAAGGACCCCTGACAGGAAATACTTAAAATTGTGCACCTGTTCACATTGTTTTTGAACGGGGAGTCGTCATTTTCTTGTACGAAACACCATTGATTACTGCACTGTCGTATATATTTCGTACTCGGCATGCATCTGCACCTAGATAAAGGAAATGCCTGCGCCAATAAGCACTACCATACGAACAAGGTATCTGGTTGGACAAGATTGTAACACAAACCATTGAACAACTGATGGAAAATTTGTCCTTCCAAAACACAAAAATATGACATTCAAGACTCATCTGGATTTAATTAAAAATTCATAAGGAATAAATGTCACTTCAGCTGTATCGGTTGTCACAGGCTGTTGCAGTGATAAGTGCATATGGATGACGGGTATTGAGGATAAACACGATGTAAAATAGCAATAAAGACTGCATAGGGAGTGATACGGAAAACAGGTGGAATGTGGTAAAGAAAAAGAAAGGAAGATGAACTGATTGTGATTATTACACCCACCTAAGGCCTGTGGGAATGTTGTGCTTCAAAAACCAATAAATAAAAGAGGATCTCAAACGAGTGATGTTTGGATATGAGATTTTGTGAAACGAGTTTGATGAATTTGATTCACAACGAGCCTTTAGGCTCGTTGTGAATCGAATTCATCAAACTCGTTTCAAAAAATCTTATATCCAAACATCACGAGTTAAAGATTTTGTATATCACATGAATTTTCGAACGTTTTTTACACTTTTTATTTAATTCATTGTCGCTAAATTCTCCCAAAACAACCGACAATCAGTTCGTTGGCTCAGACGCTTTACACCATGACGTCATGAATGCGCTTTACTTACACCTGTTGTCGTAATTGACGTCACGTGAACTATGCACAAGAATGCAATGCTGCTACTATGGGACCAGACGCGGATTAGACACTAGCTGATAATAAGGAAATAAGACATGGGTTGTTACGTCGAAATTAACGGGCGTTTCATGTGATATATCTACGTTCATGGGCGATAACCTGGTTAAAATGGTCGCAGATCAAACATTTTGGAATATGCGTATGCCAGCTTATTATTCATAATAGTTGGGGAGTTCATTGTGACGGGTTCATTAATGATGGAATGGAAGAGTTGCACACACAAAAATCGCATATACAAATCCATATTAAATCTTGTAAGTTGAAGGGGAAATAACATTGTACAAATCATCCGAGATGGAAAATTTGGAAATATGCTCATGTTCACGCACAAGTGGCCATGGTTAAGAGTCTCATCGAAATCGGTTCAGTAATGTAGGAGGAGTTGCGCACACAAGAATCTCATTCGAACATCGACCAGGCGTCTCACACCTTTATGACTGACAAGTGGACGTGCTCATAGTCTAAAATGTTTGATCTGTGTCAATTTTGACCAGGTTATCTTCCATGAACTTAGATTTATTATCGATTTTGATTACAATTAGTTCATTAATGAAGAAGAGTTGCACATACAAAAATCTCATACACAAACCAATATTAAATATTTTAAGCTGAAGAGGAGATAACCTGCTAAAAATCATCACAGGAAGAAAATTGGAAATGTGCGCATGCTCACTCATTGGTGGCCGTGTTAAAGAAGGTTCATCGGAATCGGATCAGTAATGTAGGAGGAGTTGCGCACGCAAGAATCTCATTTGAAAATCCATAATAAATCTGAGTTCATGGAAGATGGCCTAGTCAAAATTGTTGCAGATGAGAAACTTAGAACATACGCATGCAGCCTGGCATTCACTAGGAGTGCAGGAAAGCTGCACGCCCGCTGCACGCCTAGAAAAAATGAGGAGGGCAATTTTTTGCACCCCTTGGTTTTCTCGAATGCCAGACCTGTTTGCGACTGCCTTTAAAATCTATGATGAATTCGCCCCGTGAGTTCCAATGTGTTATATGTGCCTACTGGCACATAGAACACATTGGAACTCAGCGGACAATTTGTCAATGTTGCATTGATTCGCAATAATTCATGACCCATTCTGTGTCGCATTTCGATACATTTTGAGAATAGAAGGCAGTCACATAAGCATTGAATGCAACACTTTGAATAATGAGAAGATGGTGTGCTAATTTTTCCACTATGTAGCTGAATGCAGCACAATGTTTCAGTCACAATATTTCAGTCACAATATTAATACCTTGAAGTGAATATAACCAAAATAGCATACTAGTTTTTGCATTGTAAATTCCAGATGCAATTGCACTCCCAAGCAATCTGAGGAGGGCAATTGTTTTGGATGGGTGACCGTCTGAGCGATCGATTAGGACTCCCGCGTTGTGTCCTTGGGCAAGGTACTTAACCCCGATTGTCCACATGGGGGCACGATGGCGCCGTGTACTAAGGCGTACTGCACGTCGATGGTGCGCATGTCTTCAACCAATCCTGTGCTGCAGTGCGGAATTACGATGTTGCTCGGTGGTTCTCTCCGGGTACTCCGGCTTCCTCCACCTGTAAAACAGTCACCGAAACGATATGACCTTGGCTGTTAAAGTGTCGTTAAGCCTTAATAAATAAATAAATAGATAGCTATATTCCAAAGACCCATTACTCCGAATGTCCGTTTTTCCGACGGCCCATTACTTCAAAGATCCGTTTTTCCGACGACTCTTAACCCCGAAAGCTCATTGCTTCGAAGGACCCTAACTCTGAAGGCTTTTTACTCCGAAAGCCTATTACTCAGTAGGCCCATAACTCCGAAGGCCCGTTACTACAAAGGCCGGTTACACTACAAGATAATGCAGTCATACAGATGTATTACTGGTCGCTGGATGTCTTGAAAATGTACCAGAGTACTCCCCCATCCCCTTTCGAGAGTTCCGTTTGTACAGTAAATCCTGAAGATGACCCCTACCCTTAAAGAGAGTATCGCCGCGTATAGTACCCAGCAGATAACCAAATATTAATAATATAAATAAATACAGCACCACCTGGAATAGATTTGAACTTCGTATACAAAACCACACAAATATGATTGTCATAGTGACCTGCTCCATGAAAGGGTTGCAATGATTTCCATAATTTTGTTATTATATTTGAAGGAAAGTGAGACTTACTCCAGTATAGGATTTTTTTTAAACAGGAAAGCATTATGTGTGAGGAGGTTAAAGAAAATAATTATATTGTACAGGGGTACAACCGGTGTTCCTCCCATCCACCCACCCCACTCCCGCGCAGACCACACAATACCACTATACGTTTTCTCATTCAATATCGTCCTATTAGATCTTTATCCGTAAAGATAGAGCCCAGAAAATTCAAATAATTACCCACAATAAGACTTATACCGTACAAACAAACGTTACAATTTGCCAAAATAATAATACAAGTCTGAGTCTCAATGGGACAGGTTCAGTAATCTCTTTCCAATGACATTCATAGTTTTATTGTTATGTTAATGATTTCTATATAAATTTTTCAAACTTTTACTTCATTTCTAGAAAAAAACTATTATTTATTTATTTATTTATTTATTTATTTATTTATTTATTTATTTATTTATTGGGAATTAACAACACTTTAGACAACCAGGGTCATCTCGTGTCAGTCAGCTTTACGGGCGGAGGAAGCCGGAATCAACGGAGAGAACCATCCATCAGCGGGGACTAACTGTCAGACTCTCCAACTTACTAACCCGGCAGAAGCAGTTTAGCTGTGGTTGAAGGTGTGTACACCATCGCCGTTCTATACGCATTGGCACACTGTGTCACCGTGATCCCGCTCGGGCAAGTGAGGTTAAGTGTCTTGCTCAAGGACACAACGCGCGTGACTCTATCGAGATTCGAACTCATGACCTTCCAATCACAATGCCAACACGCTATCCAGTGGGCCACCGCTCCCTTCTAAAATACTGTGTTGACGGGTTAAAGAGTATTGGCAAAATCCCCTACTCAACTGCGCCAACTGAAGACTATGCCCAAAAGCTCGTGAAAAAAACAGCAGTCCCATTGCCCTAAAGGTTAGAATTTTCCGAAAATAGTCAACTTTAGAACTCCTGCACACATGTGTATATGATGTTGGTACCGGACATACGTAACAGGTTTACGTTTTGATAATCACGGCTGCACGTCACGTTCAAGTACACTGCAAAAAATATAGGTTCTCTTTAGAACCAAAACTGGTTCTAATCTTGTCCCTGATATGGAACAAGTTCTGTTTAAACAGTATTTATTTCAAGTCAAATAATTTATAAAGCTTAACATTAAATATTAACAGAATTAAACATAAATTGAGGAGGTTTCAGCCGTAAGTTTAGAGCTTATACGAGGTTGTCTCAAATCATTATTAAACAAAGGAGATATGAACAGTTGGCATATCGAACCAGTTTTGGAACCAAAACTGGTTCGATATGCCAACTGTTCATATCTCCTTTGTTTCAAAATGTTTGGCGACTGCGTTGAATAAGCTCCAAGTTTACTGCTGAATCTACTTCAGTTCATGTAATATTCTGTTAAAATTGAATGCTAATCTTGGTAAATTTATTTGATTTGAAATAAATACTGTTTAAACAGAACTGGTTCCATCTCAGGGACAAGATTAGAACCAGTTTTGGTTCTAAAGAGAACCTATATTTTTTGCAGTGTACTTGCAGCTTACTTCATTTTACACACTCCCAAAAACTGTAACAAAAATGGGCGATTGTTGTAACAAACGTGGTGAGCGAGGTTTTTTTGTTACAAAAATGGGCGATTGTTGTAACAAAAGCGGTGAGCTCATTTTGAAACAAAAGTGGTGAGCTCATTTTGTAACAAAAGTGGTAGATTTTGTAGCAAAAGTGATGAGCTGTAACAAACGTAGGCAAATACTGTAACAAAAGTGGTGAGCTGTAACAAGAGTGGTTGTTGTAACAAAAGTGGTTGCCACAGCGCTGTCCCACGTCTCTGAGTTGGTGAAAACATATGCGCAAAAACGTGCACATCGCCCCTCATGCCAAAATCTACTGGAACAGACCTCGAATGTCATAGCCTCATATGGGGAACGTTCCTTCAGTTACAATGCTCCAAGACTTTTTTTTAAATATGTTACCTGAATCTGTGAGAGAGACCCTATCTATTCAAGTTTACAAATCTAAGCCATCCGAAATCCTTGATCTAATAATCGCCAGCGACTCCCTGATAAATCACATCGACGACCACTGGGTCGGCGATGATGACCTAGGCAGCGACCACCTCCCGGTCCATGCCTCAATAAAACTAGGCATTGGCCCCCTCAGGTACCCCCCTCCCCCCACCCTCCGCAGAAATTTTAGAAAAATCAATTGGAACCTCTACCGCGACATCATCGATGTCAAACTCCCCAACAGCTTCCCATCAAATGCAACTGAACTCGAATCCCAATGCGAGGGCATAGAAAAAATCATCAACTCAACCCTAAATGAAATATGCCCAAAAGAAGTGCGCCCCTGGAGAAGTACTCTCTCGGGCGACACACTTTCATTAATTAAAACTAAACGGAAAACTCTTCGCGATGTTAAAACCGAAAGCGACACCCCAAGAAAAGCTGACCCCAAAAAACATACAACCGTCATCATTATTGTCAACTTCGGCGTTTGTTTTCCACGTGCTGTTCAAGGCATTATTTTCAGGCAATTGTGCGGGGGTTCTACAAAACCGCCTCAAATGTCATGTTTTTTTACTTCACTAAGAGAAAAACACTATGTTTAACAAAAGATTGGACGAGGAGAACTATAAAACTGAATAGCGTAAGACGGAGTTGAAAAGGCAGTTGGCAGTTGTCTATACAAGTAGCTGTATCAGATATTTCACAGTGAGAAACAATGCAAGCAACTAAAATTAAATTTGTATTATCGCCAACAATTCACCACCGGTAGTGACCATAACAGATAGTGCTACATGTGCACATAATCGTAATTTGTTATACCCCTGTTTGTCTGCATGTACTAAGGATTTATATTATCAATGAAATCCTTCGCCCCTTGATCAACTCTCCCTTCCCGTTACTGATCATATGTGTTAATTGGGTAATTTACGATGCCCGACCCTACAAAATATGCGGACAAAGAAATGCGAACAGAATTCCATTTTCTTATGTCGGTGATAAATAGCGAGTTTTATAATAATAATAATGTGCCTTTCGTTGGCTGAATTCAGAAACGTCTTACAAGTGAGTTTCATCATTTGGAAGCGATTTGTTTTCCATTTCGTCATCGGATTCTACAAGTCATTTTAGGTCGTATAAGTTTGGATTTCACTACCTGCACAATCGAAAAGCTGAATTTTGCGCACGTGACGAAAAGTCGTATTTCGAATTGGTCAGATTTCTTATTTCGGAAATGGCGGATAAATTATACGACGTTTTCGAATCAAAACAGGTAAGATTCCCTACTTTGGCGCCAATGTCATAACATCGTATGATATCACAGAATCGGCGTTGTTTTAATTAACCCTTTACCCAACGCAGACGATATCAACATTTATTGTTTTAAATATCATTATTTCAATTTTTCAAAAACATTCAACAAAACCATATCATGCGACCCCTCGTTGGAACGAGCTTGACGAACTCGTTCCAGCGAGGGGTGACATGATATGGTTTTGTTAAATGTTTTTGAAAAATAATATTTTTTCAACTGCTGAATTTGCATATTACGGGGGTCGATTCGTTGGGTAAAGGGTTAACTGCAGAATATTGTAGAGAGTTTCTCTTTCCAGAAGACTGAATGGACTCATTTGGCTTTTGTGGCGATTCAGGTAAGTTAAACGAAGTAAAAGTATGTGGTTTCAGAGGTCAAAGTTTTTTAATGTAAGGAAGAGTGTATTCTGATACACACGAGGCTTCTCTGATCATTTACGGAGTGCGTAAATGTGACAGTAACGAAACCCCTTAAACATCTCGCAAGTCATTTCATTCGGTCGTCCGTCTATCCGTTCATCATTTGTCCGTCCATCCGAATTTCCTGTTCCCTTAACAGCCTATATTTTGGACTTTGTTATCAGAATGTTGGGTGTGAAATACGTATCATAACTACAGCCTAAATTACAGGAATCTCGCTTAACTCTTGTTTACCATTCTCGTGGAATAACTAAAGGCAGAAAAGAACCTTGGTCATTGGAGAATGTGTAATGGAATAAGAGTATTTCAAATAAAGGGGGAACGAAAGATGAAAGTACTTTCACACTGGATGCGACAGGAGCGTTGTGAGCGATGCGATAATTATACAATGATCGATATTTCTGTTTTGTTTTCCGTTTGGTTATTGTTTGGTGTCTATATCTCTACCAGACTGGAGAACAAAGGCACCATCCGAATTTACTGAGTCCAAAAAAACAAAACCAAAAAAAAAACCCTAAAGTCTGAAATCTCGTTTCTTGTCTGGTACCTGTCAAAAGGAACTTAGCATTTATAGTGGAAAGGGAGGATTTCTATCAAAAGGGGAACTAAAGATGGAAGTACTTCCTCACTGGATGCGAAACGTGCGTTGTGAGCGGTGCGATAGTTATAAAATCATCGATATTTCTGTATTGTTTGCTGTTTGGTGCCGATATCTCTACCAGACTGGAGAACAAAGGCACCAACCGAATTTACTGAGTCCAATGTGCAAGCTGAAACAAACATCATTCATTATAATTTTGTCGCAACGAATTTTATGTTTCAGCTCGCATATTAGACTCATCTCTATCAATTGCTATTTGCATTCCACACACGGACAAAGTTACAGACACCAAACTGTGACGAAACCGCAAAACAGAACAGATACATCAGCTGTTTTATAATCATCACATCGCTCGCAATGCTCATGTCGCATGTAATGTAAAATTAACGCATACCTATAGTGTTGTTTTGGTATTTATCAAATATTTAGATGCTTCCAGAAACTAGAATGTTTTTTGATTTTGCCTTCAGATTCAAGAGTATGACACAACTTTTGTTGTTCTCATATTCTTTTTCAGAGTAGCTATTTCTGAATTATGGCATCAAAATTGTTGGGACATAGCAATGACATCAACATCCATCAAATAGACTCAGTTATCAAGACTTTACTTCACAGAGAAAGAGGAGAGTTCGCACAGCGTCAGTTTCAATTCATAGAATATGTCTGTTACTGATTCTACCCATAAACTACTCCGATCTGCATGATGTCAGACGTTCGAAATGGAGACGTGAAATTATATTGTGAATGTGAATTGTGAATGGAAATTCCACCAGTTGTGCCTTAACGGATGCTAGATTCCGTTATCTAGCGGGAAGCAATTGTTTTCCTTGTCTGACAAATCATCAACCCCAGGCATAACGACAGATCGTCCCCGGTGTTCCAATGTGTTCTATATGCCAGTAGGCACATATAACAGATTGGAACCCAGGGCACGAGATGACGTAAGCTCATCAACTCCCACCATAACAGAGCTGTCAACGAACATTATCTCAGAATGCACGAACATATTGTTTTATTATGTTTCTTTCACCCAATACAGTTAGTGTTTGATTCTGTAACCGTCTGGGCGTCAACAGTTTCCATGTTTTGGTGATTAGTGATGATGTTCGTGACAGCTCGTCGTGACAACCATAAGATTCTACCTTTCAATAGAAAATAGAATCATACATGTATGGTTCTTAGACCACGAGCTGACAACGAACATCATCTTTGAATGCACAAACCCATTTGTTATGTTCATTTGACTCGATAGAGTGGGTGTTTAATATCAATTTATTACAGTTATTAACCACTTCCATGTAATGCTTCGGGTATAATAATCGTTTCGGAAATATGGTACGTATCACGTGACTGTATATTCAAACGAAAAGATAAAAAATCAGAGCCTTTTTTCAATATTAAGAGCCTCTTTTTGTTTCATTGAAATCAGTGTTCTAAGAAATGTTCTTTACCAGTTCATTAAAATTACTTTTGACGTAATTATCTTGGGTTCAGTTTCCCCAATCGTCGGAGTATCTCACTTGTAGGAAAAAGTAAAAGTTCATTGGTATTAGAAGTTCCTTACCATCCTGGAACATGCTGTGAACATCAATTGCCCTTTATATATCCATACAGCTTTCAATACAAGAAACATCTGATTTATTGAAGAAAATGGTTCTTTGCAAGTTCAAACGCCTGTTTTGGGGTTTATTTATTTATTTTTTTTTTTTTTTTTGGGGGGGGAGGTGGGGGGAGGGGGGTTGTTTTATGGGGTTATTTTGCATGTATTAAAAATTTAGTTTTTAGAAAATACAAAATAGCAAGTTGCCCGGGGGTCTCCTAAAGCTCTGACAGCTCGATTTATTCGGTAGCGCTTGATAAGGCACATCCTAATAGCTCAATCTATTGGAGCTGAATAATAAGTGTGCATGTTCAATAGATGAGGTTCTCCGCGTTTGAGGTTCACTTTTCATCGTACTAATACCAAAAGCATGATAGCATTCCAAATATTTTCATCATCAACAGAAGTTAGACTGAAATGCCATCTTTTGAGACGGTTTTTTACCTAAATTGTTCTTACCGAGAAAGTGTCTCTCTATATGCGTGTAAAGATCTCCCAGCTAGTTTATTACGTCCAATAGAACCCAGTCATAAACTGAATGAACAGTTTTTGGTTTCTCCTGTAACATCTATTTTGGCATCAAAATCTAGTTTACGACGTTTCCGAATTTAGCTGACGCTTTGTCAATCCCCTGATTTGCCACGGTTCTCTGGAGGGAAGAAAGTTCGGTTTAGATACTAAGTCTGTGCCTTCCCAACCCCTCTTCTTTTTTCCAATGATACGGAACAAATTAATGATAACATCTCGGCTCCCTCCATTCTCTATCTCTCTGACGGCTATACATACTTTATCATCAGTATTTCTATTTATCCATCTGTCCATTCTCTTCTGCCATCACACCATCAGATTCCGAACACATTTTTCCGCTTCTTTCGCATCTTATTTAGAACACTTCTAGGCAGTCCTTCACTATGTAAAATGTCCGAGTTATCCCCTCCCCCACCCCAACCATCTTCAATGTCCCAGCTGTAGCCAATTTCAGAAAGATGTTTTCCCTACATTACAGACGAATTTGTTTTTTAATAACACCATTTTCTATTTCCCTGATGATTGATCATTATTCCAGCAATACGGAACAATCTTGTTCTGCTTGTTTCGTATCCTGAGCATTTTATTACGAAATGACCCCGTCTCTGCTTCACTGCCTATAGTGGCACACTATCCCCCCCCCCCCCCCCCCCAGGTACCACCTATAGTCAATATCAGATGCCCCCACCCCTCCTCCAGTCACAGAGCATAGGTTTTTGGACACTAATAAGTCTCGATTGTATGATTTTATATTCACCATGTGTTCACGAAGTACATGTTCAGTTTCTCATAAAAGCAAGCATAATTTGAACGTGTGATCCTCATATGCTTGAAATTGTTTTTTCATACGGTCTAACTCCTTACACAACAGTAATACGCGGAAGGTGGTACGAAAGGGAGCGATTTCACTAACCTATATACCTTTCTGAATAATCTGCTATCCGTAGGAAAGAATGCAAAATGCTTTGTAGATTACTACGAAAAAAGTAAAAACAATTGTAAGTTTAATCTAAACAACCTTTCACAATGAAACAAACGAAGCACAATCATTTTTTTTCAGCCAACTGAGTCCCAACTAGTATAATCTGGAAGTCCTTTAGCTGGAACATTGCTGGAGCTCCTTATGCCTTTTTCGTTGGAATCGCCTTAATGTGTGGATGCAAACCCAATTTATTATTTGTATTTATTTTAGTTATCCTCCTGTCTTTTATACTGCTGCACAAACGGTACTTTTCGTACACATCTGGCATACTTGCATCTTCGCCCCCTCATGCCGGCTTTCTTAGCTTCGGACCTGCACATTCAGGGACTGAGTCAGAATCTGGAACACCTTACTGTATTGGGTAATGGATCAATTCCTTGGTGGAAATCCTGATGGAATTAACTGCTCACGTTCTCAGCACCTACCTCTACACCCCCCCCCCCCCCCCCCTCCCTCACACACACACCTACACACAGGACCAGAGAATACGTTTTCGGACAATTTTATCGCACAATAAATCTAAAATAAAAAAATTATAACACGCACAGATTCCTGGTCAAAATCTTGAAGAATGTTTTCCATAGGCAAGCAGTTTTATAAGCTAAGTAGGGCAGGGCATTTACGTACTGTATGCCCATAATGAACGCTGCAGGGCTATTTTGGTGGTATTGTGTTTGTCGGTATCGGTGGAGGAAGCCGGAGTACTCAGAGAGTACCAGAGGAAAGAAACGTCGCCATTGTCAACGTGTTAACCAGACACTCTCGGGCTTGAATCCAAGTCGCATTGGTGGACGGCGCACTGAGCTACCGTGCTCCAAAACGAGCAAGCGAGGCTAAGTGTCTTGCTCAGGGGCACAACGTAAGTGGTGCGAGTCCGGATCAAATCCACAACCTTTGGATGAAAAGTTCAATGCTCTAACCAAAGAGCCCCGCACAATGCCTTTTTATGAGATATCAAATTTTACATCATTGCAGCCTAACGAACCAGGCATTGGTAGGCTGTTTTGTTTATGTTCAAAGTTAAATTTGAGAGCCTCGTCTAAAAGTTAAAAAGCATAACTCAACGTTTAGTAAAAAAAGGCTGTTCATAAAGGGCGGAAAATATATTTCGCTATTTTCGTTTGAAAATTTTCAGATGGAGCAACCTTTTTCACCACAGTTACTTGGCACAAGCTCAGAAATCGAAATAAATAATACCCGATGGCATTTTGGATGGATGCTGTCGTGCCCCATAACGGAATATAAATATAAACAAGGAACACAACTCTCTTTTCAAAAACTATCGCATTCGCTTTCATTATGTCCCTCTCAAATGTGATTTACCCAGCGGATCCAGAGCTACCCGGAGTCAGTCGAAAGAGCAAATAACAAACTTTACAATGATGTTTTACAGGACCTTTGGGCATTCTTGGGTTGTTCGTAGTAACTGGGAGAAGTCACAGAAAAGGACGAAAAACTTCAGTCGGAGAAGCTGAGGTTCAGTAGTAATAATGTTACGGGCGATAATTCTCCGGTTTATTACAAAAAATCGAGGTCCCATCGTCTATGGAGGGCACATTGGAATATTACCTGTATACCTTGTCATTCTTTAATCTTGGATTGACATCAATTCATTCCTGGTGAACACATTATCTTTCTCAGTTTATATGTGAAGGGTAAAACATCTATAAACGGTAAATGTGATCATCAGCAATATTCCACAAGCATAATCAGTGGTTTCGCACACCGAAGTGGCGCAGGGATGCTGTGGAGCAAACCCATTTCAACCCTCTTTTACTGTACGTTAGAGGTTTACTGCATCATGTTCGGACGTGTTAAAGGAGGAAAGTGTGGGGGGGTCCAGTGTCGCCCGTGACGTTTCTGCTGCTTCTTCTTCTCAGGAGAGGGTGGGTGTGAAGGAGAGGTCGTGGCAATTGTTGATTCCAGTCGCAACCAGTTGTGGAAGCATGAGTTACGGGCCTTCGCTGCTTCCAGATGCACGGGTTTGTTTGCCATCCAGACGTACTGCCCTGCATTCCATTCCTGATGTGCCTTTAGGTATGTCAATATGTCTTCAGCGATCGCGTTGAAGTTCATTGCCATTGAGTGATTCAAGTCCAGTTTGAGTTCGCCGAATCACTCAATGGCAAGTTCGTCCAGGCTTATGTACGTTCCCAGTGTCATGTCCTCTACTTTTACAACTTCGTATTTGGAGACCGAAGTAAAATTAGATTTGTGCTCCGATTATTGTGGGTTGATAGGGGATGTACGTACTGTGGGCGATGTCCATCTCATCCGTCTCCTCTTCCTGTATCTCCTTTCGGTCGACCTCTTCGGCTTGGGGTCGGCGATCCAGGTTTTGGAGGCAAGTCGACATGTGTCACTATCTTCTTACCCTGTTTCTCGGTCTCAGCCCTCATCCTTTCTAGCCACGCCTCTATTCACCTGGCGTTTCGGCGTTTGGTAGATGGTGACTTGTTCTTTTTATATCTCCTTCGTTTCATTCTCGGTTTCCCCGACCCGGTCAATCAGTCCGTGTGTTTCCAGTGACAACGGGTCTATTCCTACTTCATATGAGTGTAGTCTGTGATAGGTCAAATCACCACAAGTATTTTTGACCATGAGCCTCCTTCCATTACAATGTCTATATTGCGGGTTCCGATGATGTAACGGGGAGACCTGATTCAAGATGTTTTGCTGGAATGTGGATTGTGCACCCCGCATCGCTTCTCGAGTCTTTTCTTCTTCGTCCCAGTCCGGTACAGGCTAATGTTTCAATGATGTACCGGAAGTCTTGTTCCTAGATGTTTTATTGGCAGGTGCATTGTGTGCCCGCTGTCTCGTAGATGATAATATAGGAGCTGCCCGGAAAGGGGAGATTGTAGTGAAACATGTGGTTGTTAGTGAGTCGCTAAAAAAACATAGTTCATTACCTTTGTGAGAGGCAGTTGAAGTAGCAGTGTGTCTAGCTGCATCCCTTGGGTCGTTAAGGAAATGTGCAAACAGTATTTTGTGGACATATCGTCCCCTAAATTCCAATGTGTTCTATGTGCCTGCTGGCACATAGAACACACTGGTACTCAGGTGACGAATTAGTTGCTGTTATTTTATTTTTATGATTGAATTGTCGGAAATCTGATGATATTTGTGACTATTTTCGGGTTTTTGGGGTTTGATTTTTATACCGAGGCGAGTGAATGCGAACAGCTTTCAGTTAAACCATATACCCCGAGGTTTCGCGTGCGCTTATACCCTGGATGTTGTACGCTCTCATATACCTCGGATGTTGGGTGCACACTTTTCCATGGTTATTTGTCCAGGGCATTCTGACCAATCAAAAACAGAATTTATCTGGATATAGGGACAATATTATTACATGATTCCAATATAATTCTAAAGAGATCTTTCATGCAAAGCATATTTGAAACGTATAGGACGTGAAGAGTGGGTAGTAACTAAATCACCCGAGGAGTGGAGTTATCACCCAAAGTAACACTTTCAAATTCAGTACATGTGGACAAAAAAAACACAAGCAATTACAGCTTGGGTCGAATCTCCACTCTGCTTGTGTTTTGGTGATAATACACTTCCCACGTACTGTAATGGTATTTGTGAAATAATGAAAATTGTATTTCTGCTTAGAAATCAATTTGTGTTTCAAACAGGCGGCTTTCGAAGAAAATGTTGGTGTTCAAATGCTCAACATTTTTTTTTCCGGCGTACATCAAAACATTCCGACAAACTGGTTATCCCGGCCCCGCCACCAACTTTGTACTCGAGACGCAAATATGAAATCAAGCCGGTTGATTTGGGTTGATTTTAACCCGACTAAGTTGAGCGCATGCAAAACTAAACAGAGTCGGTTCAGTCGATATAACACTAAAGGGTTAATTCATAGCAGATATGTCACATATATGATGGGATCAGTCTTGCTTATATATTATTGTTCATGTATGTTGTTTCTTGAGGAAAAACAAAGTAGTTATACTGGAAAGAATGATACTAGATTTGGTAGGTGAAGGGTTGGAAATACCCGTTACGAAAGAACAAAATTATTTGGAGTCAAGTCAGTAAGGAATTATAAGGATTCACTTCCACTGGCTGTCACATGGTCCTGTCAAAATACTAATTAATTCGAAATCTTGCAGATGTATGTGTTGAGGTCAGTAATCTGTAACTTCAAGGGAAACCTTATCTCACAAATGCATCACGGTAATTATATAAATACCTGTTAGATGTATGTCTGGAAACAAAAACTAGTCTCTGTCTCGATGACATTAGGAATAAATTATTTCTACCAAAATTGAATTCCGAAAGAAATTCAATAATTTAAGTAAGTTTCAACCTTTCACTCATTTGAAGGACATTCATTATCCTAGTTGTACTACAATCATGATCTTAAAACCATGACATTTACAAGTGTGTGTTTTGCTAAGGGAAACAAGACCACTTAGTCTGCTGTAGAAATGAAACATTCCACTCGGCCCTGTAAGCTATAATATTAATATTGTGTGTAGAAAAGTCACCCAGGAATATAACTAAACTAAATATTGGAGGACGTGGATGCAGCCTATTCTGCCCGGCAGCACAAATTGACATGTTTATACCCCCACCCCCACCAAGGCCGGTCAATTAGCCTGTCAGTTATCTGTCTATTTCCCATAAAATAAATAAATCAGCTGTATCGTCACATATCAGGTGCTCTGATTGTAGGGCCTTCCAGTTGGCAAGACGAATTTTTAACGCTCACGCAGGGCAGTGTTCGGAAATCTGATGATACTTGTGACTATTTTCGTGTTTTTTTTGGTTCGATTTTTATACCGAGGCGAGTGAATGCGAAAAGCTTTCATTTAAACCGTATACCCCGAGGTTTCGCGTGCGATTATACCCTGGATGGTTTACGCTCTCATACACCTCGGATGTTGGGTGCACCCTTTTCCATGGCTATTTGTCCTGGGCATTCTGACCAATGAAAAAACAGAATTCATCTGGATATAGGGACAATATTATTACATGATTTCCATATAATTCTAAAGAGAGCTTCCATACAAAGTATATTTGAAACGTACAGGACGTGAGTAGTATAGCACGTATGAATCGACCCTTATTACCCGGAGCTTTGGGGGCGCAGCTAGTGTTAATTTCCCATAGGAACCGGAGCCGTTTGGGGGTGCAACTTTGATGGTGCAAAATGTCGGCACCATACATCTAGTTCTGACAAGTGGTGTAGGTTCTGTATATATAGTATACTATGGCATGTATAGTGATATATGTACGCATGGGGCTATAGGTATATATTATGGGTAAGTGGTGGAAAGATGATGGGAAAATTGGGTTTTCTTGAAGGTTTTTTTTCCGCGAAACGGTTGACGTTGCTATTGACGTCGTGACGTCATGATGCGCACACGATGACGTCATAGAGATGTTGACCACTGTTATTGTCCAGTATACAATCGGACATAACGTAATTCGGGTCAGGAGGTGGCTGAATTCTGATAGGAGAAATCTCATAGTAGCGGTATATTCTCCTGTACCCCACCCCCCCCCCCCCCTCCGAAAGCCATTGGTACTAGTAATCGACTTAATGCTTTATGTCATCCCATGATTAATACTAAGATAGTATGTAATGCGGTGGCGGGCGTTATTGTGGGATGGGTGGGAATGCATGGTCGCCTAGTGTGGAAGTATAGTATGCGTGGTATACCCCTTTCAGGTCCCAAGTTAGCCCTTAGTACTATTAATCCACCTTATGCTTCATATTATCCTATGTCTAATGTATAGCTAAGTCAAGCAGTAGGGTGGGTGGGGGATAGTGTGGTATTGCGAGATAGTCATTGGTGGTTTAGATTGGCAGTACAGGATGAATGGTCTGTTGGGTTATCACCCCCTTAGTACTATTAACCTACCGAATCATTTATAGCATCTAATGGCTGGTATTGGTAGTATGGAATTCCAGACCAGGCGGTATTATACTGGGTTGTTTAGAACAGTAGTAAAGGATCAACGCCCTGTTGGTCTATTATCCACTAAGTTCTAACCTGTTAACTCGTTTCGGGACGGGGGTGGGTGGGGGTGGTATTGGTAGTACGAAATACGGACTACTAATGAAATGAGGTTAGCCTTTGTGGTGTTTTGGCAATTAAGGTCAGATTGGGGGGGGGGGGCTGGTTCGGGGATTAGTGGGGACTTTCCGAGATCGAAAAAAGAGCCGATTTCTGGACTTTTGGGGGCGCTGATGTTGCACTTGTGTAGTTTGGCTCCTGAATCCCAGAAAAGCCTTTAGGCCTCTTACTTGCAAGCTCCTACACAACCTATTTATGGCTCCTATATTGCTCCTATTTCTATAAGCGTCCTATACAATAGATAACAGAAAGCTTTTCAACATTCAATACATTTATTCTATACAACATAATAATATTACAATATACATTCATTTGACAAAACACAATTTAATTGCAATTTTCAAATATACACGACTAATGAATGACGTGTAACACAGAAAAATGAATTTTTCACATCAAGAGTGCAGGGACAAAACAGCTGATGGTCAGAGTACATTAATGTCTATATATCGAGTGGTTTGGTCGAGGTTCCATCTTCTTGAACTTTTCTTTTCGGGTAAAAATATGGCAGTCCATCTTTGATCTGACTATAAGTGTACATGTGATTATTGTTCACCACAAATCCACGGTTAACTCCTGTTCCACTCTGTTGCGTTTTCAACACATGCATATATTTGTTCTTCGTTAGGTCGTTTTGGCTTCTATTTATTCCTTTGGAACTGAACTTGCTACTCGGGCCGAAACAGTAGTAGGTTTTGCTACAGAGACCTACAATTCCATCTCCGCTCCATTCAACCTTGAAAAGGCCAGGTGTTCTTTTATCGAATGCTTTCCGGTCGCTGCAACATGACCCCTTCGGTGACCATATATCTCCTCTAATCTTGGTTTGAACAAAGTCTTCTCTCATCGCATGATTCTGACGGTAACCATTGATGATACTCTCTATAAAACTGTTCTTTCATTTCCGGTTTTATTACTTCTTCCAGAGATGATTTGGAGAATGAGATGTATCCAGAATCGGTATCCATGAGGCAGTACTGAAAATCACGTCTATCCACGAAGATATCAATAAAATCATAGTAAAACTGCAACATCTTCATCTTTGCGTATTGGTACACGAAGAATCCGATATGAAGTGGTAAGTTCAGCTTGATGCGGTTCTTATTCATTTCCAACTCGTATACTGTTTCGCTCAAAGGGTTCATTTGTCGGAAGTGCACGTTGTTTATTAAGCGAGAAGATTCGTCGTCATTACAGTAAATAATATTTCTGTGTTTTTCTTTGTTGGTTACTGTCTTTCCGTACCCGCTATTCCCAAGGAGTTTCATTGTGTCAGCAACTATTGCCTTATCTGGATTCCGATCATTGTCTCTTCTAGCCTGTGGTACCTCTTCTCCAAATTTCTTGAAGCACGCTTTTTGTTCGTATTGTATGACTTGGTAAATTTGTGTCACCTCGAGGCCGTGATCAAGGTACCATTTCAGGAGTGGCGTTGCAAGCAATATCATCTTCGCATGGTAACTCCCGATCAAACTTCTCGGCTGGCGCATGACGTGGTTTTTCTCTGAAAACTTTCTCATGTGATCTCCAATGTCGTCTGTACTAATGGTGGTATTTTTAAAGATGGGTGTTATTTTTTCAAAGTGATGTCTGAGGTGGTATGGAACATGAATGTCACACTCAACTAATCCGAACAGATTGCCCGAAATCACATGCTGCGTTACTTCACTCTCGTCCATTGTCGATGTTAAAGTGTTGCCCCCAATTTTCTCTAGGTAACATTTTACTGCAGGATCCTTTCTCATTTTCAACCACTGACATTCCCAAATTTCAACAAGTTTGTATCCTTGATCAGCAATGTATTTGGCGTTCTTGATAGTCTCTTTGTGAAGATCTTCCATTTGTTTTTCTCGAACACTGTTGAAAAGAATTGCTTCTCCATTTCTTTTTGTGTTCAGTCGACCATTGTGGCCATGCCAGAAGCAGCCGTGAAATTGGTACACCGTCTGCGTTTCTTTGCACCAGCCGTCTACGGGCAGATGTCTCCTTCCAATCTTTTTCTCTTCTCCATTGAACTGATGCCGAATTTCAAGACTGTCTCTTCTGGAGATATAGTTTAACCACTGCTGCGCCATTCTGCCATATTTGTGAGAATACTCCGGTTTGAAGTCATGTTCTTTACGTTTTCTTATATACATCCCAGTTGGCATCTCTTGCATTAAGCACCACAAGTAAAGAGCGTTGGTGTCATAACCAACTACGCCCCCACACGTTTTAGCTTCCTCTCTATACTGATAAGATCTATTTTTTGTTAGTCCTTTTTCTTGATGACGGTCAAAAATTATCGAAGGACCTCCCACGATGTTGTCTTTTAGCAGGTGATGTAAATCTTTGTTCTTCTCGTTGAAAATGGTAAAATGGGTTTCATTGTCGATCGTGTTGAACAAATACTTCAATGTGGGTCCGGGTACACTCATTCCACCTTTCATCATATCAATCCCGCGCTCTTTGTAGAAGGCAAACTGTTTATCTAGTGCTTCTAGGAATGGTTGGACATCTCGGTTATTATACCAGGTTAGAAAATCGCGAAAGGTGTTCATCTTGTGGTCTTTCCATACTTTCTGACAGTAGATGTATTCTTCTTTAGATATATTTTCCCCTTTGAGCGAACTGTAGAATGTATCGTAGTCCGGTAAGTGGTTTTGTTCCAGTTTCTTCAAATCATCAATCCACTCGTATGGCAGGTAACCTTTCGTCACTGAACATCCAAATGCTCTGAGAAACTTATCATACGAAAAACCTGGTGCCAGATAATTCACAATGCCGAGGAATTTGAACTGTTCTGTTTTAAGGCACAAAAAATTGTTGTTTCTCTTCACAGTGAATCCAATATCCTGTTTCGTTTTCAAGAAAGTAAGTAGCTAGCACTTCGCAACAATGAGATCATACTTTCCAGAGTTGAATCCAACAACTGGCATTTCTTTCAGATAAGCAACAAACTGGTGATGTAGCTCCTTCAAGGGATGTGACCTGGCACGTCCTTCTTCATTTAACAATGGGTCGCTCTCAATTGCTTCTGTGATCTTTGTATTGAGTTCATCAATGTAAGGTTGATATTGTGACTTTGACAGCGCATAGGCCTCGTTTGAAATCTCTTCCAAGTAATTCATCATACGGCTCACCTTTTTTTGTGCATTTCCTTCTGTAATAAAGCAGATCGGTTCTACAAATCCTGGTACATTGCTGCTTACACTTACGCTCAATGGAACGTGTTGGGCTTCGCAGGTCAGTTTTTCACTTTTTGTGGGTAGATGAGTTGTATCGAAATAGCATTCGAAGTCAAAGGTTGCTCGGTACGGGTAATATCTATTTTCACTTGGAACTGAGATGCCTTCATCTTCTAAGAGTTCAAAAACTGCTTTTGGAACATTATAAACACCGCCAGTATATTCATACGATACTTCTTTTGTAAATGTTCTCTCATACCTGTTGAGTTGAAAGCCAGCCTTCCACAATTTGCCACACTTCCAACAGGTAAATGACTTACAGTAATGATTGATGTCTCTGATGTAACTGAAATGGTCTTCGTGGATGTTGATATACATCGTCTCACAAAAACGGCAGAGTGATCGTCTGACTAGACTAGCATTTGTTTCTCCATCTTCATTGTGTTGCATCTGATAAACGTTGATGTTCAGTTTGAATAAGTTCTCTATTTCAGGTAACTGGTTGAGATTCACTCCTTTAAAAGTTTCTGTGTCTTCATTTGTATACTGCCGAAACAGGTGTTTAGTTTCTGTGTTCAAGTTGTGGTTGGTGGCCCCTCGTGAAAGGGCTAAGCGTCTGAATAAACACAGGTTATCGTCATACTTGAAGTTGTTGTTTTCGTCTTTCACTAAAGCAATTATGGCTGGATTGTCCATGATATACGCAGGTAAATCTGTGGCTCCCCCAATTGGATGATCTCTAATTTTATTGATGTAGAATGTTATGTTTGTCACTTTATAAACAGTCCATTTAGAATCGGGTCGCTGTTGTCTCGCCCACTCTAATACATCTTCTTGATAAACATCTCTCATAAACTTTTCAAAATCTTCTAGATTCGAAACAAGACGTGGTGTATCCAGGAATCTGGCATTGTTCTGGGATGCGTGATAGTAAAGGAGGTCGTCAGTTTCATTATTTCTTAAGATAAATCCGTAGCTCAGGTTGATTTTGAACTTCCACTCTTGTTGTTGAAAAATTGTTTCTGTACATTCACTGGCCATAGCTGTTATGTTGCCGGTCTTGATGCGAAAATTGTAAGTGTCTTGAAGTTTTCTGTTCGTGATATGGTGGGTCCGTATAGTGACCCAGTTCACTTTGTAGAGAGCTTTCATCTCATCACATTCCTCTTCGTCTAGTAGTTCAGGTGAAAACACTGCAGGATCACACTTCATGAATGATGTTCTGGATTTCTTCGTCTTCCCACTTGACTGCTGTTGGTCGTCATTCGATTTTCGTTTTATGGCTGTTTTCTTGTCAGATTGGTGATCTACTTCCATATGTACACTGGTTTGAGACAGTTCACTGAATTCTTGCCGACGCTTTTCACATTTTTTCAAGTGATGCTCGAAATCTTCATTCCTGGAATACTTCATGTAGCAGTTATGGCATCCGTATATCTTCTTCTTCATATGCACAGTTCTGATATGTCGCTCCAAGTTGCTTCTCTTGTGGAATATTCTTTCACACTGTTCGCATTCTAATGAAGTTAATGTCTTTTCATCGTCTCTTTTATAAGACTTTTTTCTGGAGATTTCTTGTTACACCTTGTATCTTCTTGTCTTCTTTCCCCTTGGTTTGGTACTGGTGATCTGTTTTCAGATGCAGTCGATAGGGTATGAGATTGCTGAATTCTCGCTGGCAGTCTCCGCATTTCCATTGACTTGTGTAATTCTCTAAGTGGTGCTCCAGTTTTTCTTTCCGAGCGAATTTCTTGCAGCATCTCTGACATTCGTGTCTCCTTTCTTCTAGGTGTACAGTCCTTATATGTCTCTCCAAACTGCTTTTTTCTGCTGAACGATTTTTCACACTGGTGGCATACAAAGAAGGCTGGTGGCATGTTGGTAGCGTTGTCGGGATCTTTTGCCTGAAATAATTGAAAATTTCAAATTAGCAGAGCTTCTCACTGACGATGTGTTCACCTCGGCTGCTGAATGGCGAATGACCGATTGCGCAGGGCACGTCGCCTTTTATACCTTCTGGAAGCCACTCTCCCCACATCAGCAGCAACAAATGGCGCTGAAGCGCCGGCCAGCCCATCCCCGACTTGTTCTATAGTTATACTTAAAAAGCAACAGTCAGTCTGTACAATTGATGCATCATGTGAAATACCATGCAACGGCATTTTATCAGTCCAGTGAGATGTCCTTGAATTTTACTTCAGATTATAATCAGCTCATTCCGCTGAAACACACTATGGTTCCGGTCAAATTGGAAGTGCCTGGAATTTAAACGGAATGCCCGTGGAAGGCTGATCTTGCTCACTGAACTGGACCGAAAGATGCGTAATTTATAATAAACAGTAAAGACACAACTTATCATATATTTTTTTTTTTCAAATTTAATAAAACTTACCGTCATTTTAGAATACAAAGTGGATCGATAGAAATTTTTATACGATTCTAAATATTTATGCAAAATCGAAAGGAATGGTTTTGCGCGCCGAAGGCGCGCAGGGACGATATGGGGAACAAGCCCCTTTCGACCCTCGGTGACTGTAGATGATTTTGATTGTCTGGGCGTGGCTAAGGAGGAGTGCAGAAGGAAGCAGCTTATCCTCTTCTATGATTTTGCGGGACTTCTTCTTTGGAGGTGGTTGTGATGGAGAAGAGTTTGTAGAATCTTGTGGTGGTTGTGGTGGAGATGAGTTTGTCGGGTCTTCCTGGTTTCTTTTGTTAATTAGATCTTTGGCCATTCTGGAGATTTCATCCGAGCGCTTATCACCATCTTTGCACTTTTCCTGGAGCTTATTACACTGCGCCCTCAGTTCCCTTGCTTCTGTTATCAGTGCGGCCAGTGTTAGTTGTTTGGTAGAGTCTCCCTTGCCCGGGCTGTCCGGAAGCGAAGGAAGAGGGGAGTGAGGGGTGGGAGGCCGTGAAAAAAAACAACTTCCAGTTCCTCCTTAGTCTCCACTGGATGTTCCTCATCCAACTGTACCGGCTCAGGAACCGGCAGTTGATTGGGTGTACCAGTGGGACTAGGAGGGGAACTGGCGGCTGCCTCCAGAGCCTCCACCCCCTCACTCAACTCTTTCTTCCTATTCCGGAAGATCTCCAAGCGCCGGGCGTCCCTGCGCTTGGTCGATGGGCTCTTCTTCTTTTTCTTGTGTCTCTTTTCAGGGCCTCCGTGCCCCTTCGGGTGAGGACCAGTGGGAGAGGGAATCCTCTCTCCAAAGGTACTACCTCTCCCCGAAGAGGTTAATGTTGTTGTTGTTGGCTTCATAATTTCATATTCCACTTTCAGGTGGACGCTCAAGCCTATTTCCTGGATAGTCCAGAAGACAGGGCATGAGACGCCCAGAGCTGAAATGGATTTCACTAGTCTATCTGGTAGTTCCATCGCTATCTAGGTGTTGTTCACGCTCTGAAGTCAGATGTGTGAATGATGAAAATAAAAGAAATAATTATGTGAAATGATACGCAAAATCGAGCTGGCGACGGACTTATATAGGAATCTGTACATATACCCCAAGGTGTGGTGTTGTGTTATGAAAATTTCACGCATGAAGATAATTCGGAAATGGAGAGGTATCGAAATTTGTACTTTATTGTAACAAATAATCGAACTTGTGTAGATATTGGTCGCAAACAGCTTGTGATATAATGAAAAGCACGAGGGGGCGCGCCGAAATTAAAAAAAAAAATATGATATCTCTTTTACACAGAAAAACGTTTGCTGCCCTTATCGCGCTTTTCCTTCAGACTTTTGGAAATAATAATTCGAGGGGCAGTGGCTGAGAGCAGCTGTAACGTCGCATGTAGAGCTTTTTACATTTTCTCTAAACAGATTGTCAATTTCTGTCTGGGTGGAAAAGTCAACTGTATGGGTGTTTTGAGAGAAACGAAACATTTTTCAGGTGTTGCTGACGAATTGACTTCGTCTGTGCTGCAACATGTATATTGTTACGACCCAATTCAAGTTTCGGAAGCTTTAGAAAATATCCGTAAACTACAAAATAATTTGTTGAGTTTCTGTTCCTATTCCCGATTAGGAGACAGATGAATGCAGACATGCAGCCTGTAGAGATATACGGCATGGGGAGGGACAGCTAAAAATTACACTTCTAGGGAAAATGCTATACACACAGATTAGAGATGGGTTTCAGTAGTATAGCTCGCAGGTTTGAGGGATAGGTTGGGGGATCTCATCGGGGGATCTCATGTGACGTCATAGTCACGTGACCCAGTGGCGCCATGCTTTGTTGTCATGGTAACCCGCGTGAGCGGTCATGTTGTGACGTCATCTCCATAGTGATACGTGGTGTTAGAGCGCATGCGCAGCGCGTTTTGTTAGGGTGATACGTGTTTCCGTCGTCCATTTTGTATACTGGAGGCCGCCATCTTGGTTTCTATGGTAGCACGTGATTGCTATGTTACCTAATTGTTCTGCAATAAGACGGGGTATGTTCGGTGGGTATGTTCGATTGCAGAAGAGTAAATCTAATTACCACAAACAACCCGACAATCCCTCCAAATCACCAAAATCCACCCGAAATCACCGAAATTGACTTTATTTCCCCATTTTATCGGTTTAGCACGTAGTGCTATAGTACCGAGAGGGTACCGGGAGGTGAAACGTGCGAGACATACTACTGAAACCCATCTCTAATCTGTGTGTATAGCATTTTTCCTAGAAGTGTAATTTTTAGCTGTCCCTCCCCATGCCGTATATCTCTACAGGCTGCATATCTGCATTCATCTATCTCCTAATCGGGAATAGGAACAGAAACTCAACAAATTATTTTGTAGTTTACGGATATTTTCTAAAGCTTCCGAAACTTGAATTGGGTCGTAACAATATACATGTTGCAGCACAGACGAAGTCAATTCGTCAGCAACATTTGAAAAATGTTTCGTTTCTCTCAAAGCACCCACACAGTTGACATTTCCACCCAGACAGAAATTGACAATCCGTTTAGAGAAATTGTAAAAAGCTCTACATGCGACGTTACAGCTGCTCTCAGCCACTGCCCCTCGAATTATTATTTCGAAAAGTCTGAGGGAAAAGCGCGATAAGGGCAGCAAACGTTTTTCTGTGTAAAAGAGATATCATAATTTGTTTTTAATTTCGGCGCGCCCCCTCGTGCGTTTTCATTATATCACAAGCTGTTTGCGACCAATATCTACACAAGTTCGATTATTTCTTACATTAAAGTACAAACTTCGATACCTCTCCATTTCCGAATTATCTTCATGCGTAGAATTTTCATAACACAACACCACACCTTTGGGGTATATGTACAGATTCCTATATAAGTCCGTCGCCAGCTCGATTTTGCGTAAATATTTTGAATCGTATAAAAAAAAAAAAAAAAAAAAAAAACTTTGTATTCTAAAATGACGGTAAGTTTTATTAAATTTGAAAAAAAAAATATATGATAAGTTGTGTCTTTACTCTTTATTATAGATTACGCATCTTTCGGTCCAGTGCAGTGAGCAAGATCAGCCTTCCACGGGCATTCCGTTTAAATTCCAGGCACTTCCACTTTGATTGGAACCCTAGTGTGTTTCAGCGGAATGAGCTGATTATAACATGAAGTAAAATTCAAGGACATCTCACTGGACTGATAAAATGCCGTGGCATGGTATTTCACATGATGCATCAATTGTACAGACTGACTGTTGCTTTTCAAGTACAACTATAGAACAAGTCGGGGGTGGGGTGGCCGGCGCTTCAGCGCCATTTGTTGCTGCTGATGTGGGGAGAGGGGCTTCCAGAAGGTATAAAAGGCGACGTGCACTGCGCAATCGGTCATTCGCCATTCAGCAGCCGAGGTGAACACATCGTCAGTGAGAAGCTCTGCTGATTTGAAATTTTCAATTTTTTCAGGCAAGAGATCCCGACACCGCTACCAACATGCCACCAGCCTTCTTTGTATGCCACCAGTGTGAAAAATCGTTCAGCTGGAAAAACAGTTTGGAGAGACATATAAGGACTGTACACCTAGAAGAAAGGAGACACGAATGTCAGAGATGCTGCAAGAAATTCGCTCGGAAAGAAAATCTGGAGAACCACTTAGAGAATTGCACAAGTCAATGGAAATGCGGAGACTGCCAGCGAGAATTCAGCAATCTCATACCCTATTGACTGCATCTGAAAACAGATCACCAGTACCAAACCAAGGGGAAAGAAGACAAGAAGATACAAGGTGTAACAAGAAATCTCCAGACAAAGTCTTATAAAAGAGACGATGAAAAGACATTAACTTCATTAGAATGCGAACAGTGTGAAAGAATATTCCACAAGAGAAGCAACTTGGAGCGACATATCAGAACTGTGCATATGAAGAAGAAGATATATGGATGCCATAACTGCTACATGAAGTATTCCAGGAATGAAGATTTCGAGCATCACTTGAAAAAATGTGAAAAGCGTCGGCAAGAATTCAGTGAACTGTCTCAAACCAGTGTACATATGGAAGTAGATCACCAATCTGACAAGAAAACAGCCATAAAACGAAAATCGAATGACGACCAACAGCAGTTAAGTGGGAAGACGAAGAAATCCAGAACATCATTCATGGAGTGTGATCCTGCAGTGTTTTCACCTGAACTACTATACGAAGAGGAATGTGATGAGATAAAAGCTCTTTACAAAGTGAACTGGGACATTATACGGACCCACCATATCACGAACAGAAAACTTCAAGACACTTACAATTTTCGCATCAAGACCGGCGACATAACAGCTATGGCCAGTGAATGTATAGAAACAATTTTTCAACAACAAGAGTGGAAATTCAAAATCAACCTGATCTACGGATTTATCTTAAGAAATAATGAAACTGACGACCTCCGATACTATCACGCATCCCAGAACAATGCCAGATTCCTGGATACACCACGTCTTGTTTCGAATCTAGAATATTTTGAAAAGTTTATGAGAGATGTTTATCAAGAAGATGTATTAGAGTGGGCGAGACAACACCGATTCTAAATGGACTGTTTATAAAGTGACAAACATAACATTCTACATCAATAAAATTAGAGATCATCCAATTGGGGGAGCCACAGATTTACCTGCGTATATCATGGACAATCCAGCCATAATTGCTTTAGTGAAAGACGAAAACAACAACTTCAAGTATGACGATAACCTGTGTTTAATCAGATGCTTAGCCCTTTCACGAGGGGCCACCAACCACAACTTGAACACAGAAACTAAACACCTGTTTCGACAGTATACAAATGAAGACACGGAAACTTTTAAAGGAGTGAATCTCAACCAGTTACCTGAAATAGAGAACTTATTCAAACTGAACATTTATCAGTTGCAACGCAATGAAGATCGAGAAACAAATGCTAGTCTAGTCAGACGATCACTCTGCCGTTTTAGTGAGACGATGTATATCAACATTCACGAAGACCATTTCAGTTACATCAGAAACATCAATCATTACTGTAAGTCATTTACCTGTTGGAAGTGTGGCAAATTGTGGAAGACTGGCTTTCAACTTAACAGGCATGAGAGAACATGTACAAAAGAAGTATCTTATGAATATACTGGCGGTGTTTATAATGTTCCAAAAACAGTTTTTGAAGTCTTAGAAGATGAAGGCATCTCAGTTCCAAGTGAAAATAGATATTACCCGTACCGAACAACCTTTGACTTCGAATGCTATTTCGATACAACTCATCTACCCACAAAAAGTGAAAAACTGACCTGCGAAGCCCAACACGTTCCATTGAGCGTAAGTGTAAGCAGCAATGTACCAGGATTTGTAGAACCGGTTTGCTTAATTACAGAAGGAAATGCACAGAAACTGGTGAGCCGTATGATGAATTACTTGGAAGAGATTTCAAACGAGGCCTATGCGCTGTTAAAGTCACAATATCAACCTTACATTGATGAACTCAACACAAAGATCACAGAAGCAATTGAGAGCGACCCATTGTTAAATGAAGAAGGACGTGCCAGGTCACATCCCTTGGAGGAGCTACATCACCAGTTTGTTGCTTATCTGAAAGAAATGCCGGTTGTTGGATTCAACTCTGGAAAGTATGATTTCAATGTTGTGAAGTGCGAGCTACTTACATTCTTGAAAACGAAACAGGATATTGGATTCACTGTGAAGAGAAACAGCAATTTCTTGTGCCTTAAAACAGAACAGTTCAAATTCCTCGACATTGTGAATTATCTGGCACCTGGTTTTTCGTATGATAAATTTCTCAGAGCATTTGGATGTTCAGTGACGAAAGGTTACCTGCCATACGAGTGGATTGATGATTTGAAGAAACTGGAACAAGACCACTTACCGGACTACGATACATTCTACAATTCGCTCAAAGGGGAAAATATATCTAAAGAAGAATACATCTACTGTCAGAAAGTATGGAAAGACCACAAGATGAACACCTTTCGCGATATTCTCATCTGGTATAATAACCGAGATGTCCAACCATTCCTAGAAGCACTAGAGAAACAGTTTGCCTTCTACAAAGAGAGCGGGATTGATATGATGAAAGGTGGAATGAGTGTACCCGGACTGACATTGAAGTATTTGTTCAACACGATCGACAATGAAACCCATTTTACCATTTTCAACGAGAAGAACAAAGATTTACATCACCTGGTAAAAGACAACATCGTGGGAGGTCCTTCGATAATTTTTGACCGTCATCAAGAAAAAGGACTAACAAAAATTAGATCTTATCAGTATAGAGAGGAAGCTAACACGTGTGGGGGTGTAGTTGGTTATGACGCCAACGCTCTTTACTTGTGGTGCTTAATGCAAGAGATGCCAACTGGGATGTATATAAGAAAACGTAAAGAACATGACTTCAAACCGGAGTATTCTCACAAATATGGCAGAATGGCGCTGCAGTGGTTAAACTATATCTCCAGAAGAGACAGTCTTGAAATTCGGCATCAGTTCAATGGAGAAGAGAAAAAGATTGGAAGGAGACATCTGCCCGTAGACGGCTGGTGCAAAGAAACGCAGACGGTGTACCAATTTCACGGCTGCTTCTGGCATGGCCACAATTGTCGACTGAACACAAAAAGAAATGGAGATGCAATTCTTTTCAACAGTGTTCGAGAAAAACAAATGGAAGATCTTCACAAAGAGACAATCAAGAATGCCAAATACATTGCTGATCAAGGATACAGACTTGTTGAAATTTGGGAATGTCAGTGGTTGAAAATGAGAAAGGATCCTGCAGTAAAATGTTACCTAGAGAAAATTGGGGGCAACACTTTAACATGGACAATGGACGAGAGTGAAGTAACGCAGCATATGATTTCGGGCAATCTGTTCGGATTAGTTGAGTGTGACATTCACGTTCCAGACCACCTCAGACATCACTTTGAAGAAATGACGCCCATCTTTAAAAATACCACCATTAGTACAGACGACATTGGAGATCACATGAGAAAGTGTGCAGAGAAAAACCTCGTCATGCGCCAGCCGAGAAGAAGTTTGATCGGGAGTTACCATGCGAAGATGATATTGCTTGCAACGCCACTCCTGAAATGGTACCTTGATCACGGCCTCGAGGTGACACAAATTTACCAAGTCATACAATACGAACCAAAAGCGTGCTTCAAGAAATTTGGAGAAGAGGTATCACAGGCTAGAAGAGACGGTGATTGGAATCCAGATAAGGCAATAGTTGCTCACACAATGAAACTCCTTGGGAATAGCGGGTACGGAAAGACAGTAACCAACAAAGAAAAACACAGAAATATTATTTACTGTAATGACGACGAAGCTTCTCGCTTAATAAACAACGTGCACTTCCGACAAATGAACCCTTTGAGCGAAACAGTATACGAGTTGGAAATGAATAAGAATCGCATCAAGCTGAACTTACCACTTCATATCGGATTCTTCGTGTACCAATACGCAAAGATGAAGATGTTGCAGTTTACTATGATTTTATTGATATCTTCGTGGATAGACGTGATTTTCAGTACTGCCTCATGGATACCGATTCTGGATACATCTCATTCTCCAAATCATCTCTGGAAGAAGCAATAAAACCAGAAAAGCAAGAACAGTTTTATAGAGAGTATCATCAATGGTTACCGTCAGAATCATGCGATGAGCACAGAGAAGACTTTGTTCAAACCAAGATTAGAAGAGATATATGGTCACCGAAGGGGTCATGTTGCAGCGCCCGGAAAACATTCGATAAAAGAACACCTGGCCTTTTCAAGGTTGAATGGAGCGGAGATGGAATTGTGGGTCTCTGAAGCAAAACCTACTACTGTTTCTGCCCGAGTAGCAAGTTCAGTTCCAAAGGAATAAATAAACGCCAAAACGACCTAACGAAGAACAAATATATGCATGTGTTGAAAACGCAACAGAGTGGAACAGGAGTTAACCGTGGATTTGTGGTGAACAATAATCACATGTACACTTATAGTCAGATCAAAGATGGACTGCCATATTTTTACCCGAAAAGAAAAGTTCAAGAAGATGGAACCTCGACCAAACCACTCGATATATAGACATTAATGTTTTCTGACCATCAGCTGTTTTGTCCCTGCACTCTTGATGTGAAAAATTCATTTTTCTGTGTTACACGTCATTCATTAGTCGTGTATATTTGAAAATTGCAATTAAATTGTGTTTTGTCAAATGAATGTATATTGTAATATTATTATGTTGTATAGAATAAAATGTACTGAATGTTGAAAAGCCTTCTGTTATCTATTGTATAGGAAGCTTATATAAATAGGAGCCATACAGGAGCCATAAATAGGTTGTGTAAGAGCTTGGAAGTAAGAGGCCTAAAGGCTTTCCTGGGATTCAGGAGCCAAACTACACAAGTGTAACATCAGCGCCCCCAATAGACCAGAAATCGGCTCTTTTTCGGTCTGTGAAAGTCCCCGCTAATCCCCGAACCAGCCCCCCCCCCCCAAAAAAAAAACTGACCTTAATTGCCAAAACACCACAAAGGCTAACCTCATTTCATTAGTAGTCCGTATTTCGTACTACCAATACCACCCCCACCCACCCCCGTCCCGAAACGAGTTAACAGGTTAGAACTTAGTGGATAATAGACCAACCGTTGATCCTTTACTACTGTTCTAAACAACCTAGTATAATACCGCCAGGTCTGGAATTCCATACTACCAATACCAGCCATTGGATATTATAAATGATTCGGTAGGTTAATAGTACTAAGTGGGTGATAACCCAACAGACCATTCATCCTGTACTGCCAATCTAAACCACCAATGACTATCTCGCAATACCACACTACCCCCACCCACCCTACTGCTTGACTTAGCTATACATCAGACATAGGATAATATGAAGCATAAGCTGGATTAATAGTACTAAGTGCTAACTTGGGACCTGAAAGGGATATACCACGCATACTATACTTCCACACTAGGCGACCATGCATTCCCACCTATCCCACAATAACTCCCGCCACGCATTACATACTATCTATACTAATCATGGGATGACATAAAGCATTAAGTCGATTACTAGTACCAATGGCTTTCGGAGGGGGGGGGGGTACAGGAGAATATACCGCTACTATGAGATTTCTCCTATCAGAATTCAGCCACCCCCTGACCCGAATTACGTTATGTCCGATTGTATACTGGACAATAACAGTGGTCAACATCTCTATGGCGGCGTCGTGTGTGCATCATGACGTCACGACGTCAATAGCAACGTCGACCATTTCGCGGAAAAAAACCTTCAAGAAAACCCAATTTTCCCATCATCTTTCCACCACTTACCCATAATATATACCTATAGCCCCATGCGTATATATATCACTATACATGCCTTAGTATACTATATATACAGAACCTACACCACTTGTTAGAACTAGATGTATGGTGCCGACATTTTGCACCCCCAAAGTTTCACCCCCAAACGGCTCCGGTTCCTATGGGAAATTAACACTAGCTGCACCCCCAAAGCTCCGGGTAATAAGGGTCGACTCATACGTGCTATACTACTGACGTGAAGAGTGGGTTGGGAGTGGAGTTATCACCCAAAGTAACACTTTCAAATTCTGTACGTGTGGACAAAAAAAACAAAAGCAATGTTTCAGTCAGTGGACCTCCGAGTATAGCCCGGCGGTACATTGGCTGGAACTTTGCTTGTGCTTGTTAAGCTTTGCAACAAATTTGCAATTACAGCTTGGGTCGAATCTCCACTCCGCTTGTGTTTTAGTGACTACACTTCCCATGTACATGTACGATCAACTTTGTTTTCAAACAGGCGGCTTTCGAAGAAAATGTTGGTATTCAAATGCTCAACAGTTTTTTTTTTCTGGCGTACATCAAAACAATCCGACAAACTGGTTATGTGGAGGGGACGCAATGATCCCGGCCCCGCCACCAACTTTGTACTCGAGACGCAAATATGAAATCAAGCCGGTTGATTTGGGTTGATTTTATCCCGACTAAGTTGAGCGCATGCAAAACTAAACAGAGTCGGTTCAGTCGATATAACACTAAAGGGTTAATTCATAGCAGATATGTCACATATATGATGGGATCAGTCTTGCTTATATATTGTTTTTCATGTATGTTGTCTCTTGAGGAAAAAAATATAGTTGTACTGGAAAGAATGACACTAGATTTGGGAGGTGAAGGGTTGGAAATACCCGTTACGAAAGAACAAAATTATATGGAATCAAGACAGTAAGAAATTATAAGGATTCACTTCCACTACCTGTCACATGGTCCTGTCAAAATACTGATTAATTCGAAATCTTGCAGATGTATATGTTGAGGTCAGTAATCTGTAACTTCAAGGGAAGCCTTGTCCCACAAATGCATCACGGTAATTAATTAAATACCCGTTAGATGTATATCTGGAAACAAAAACTTGTCTCTGTCTCGATGACATTGGGAATAAATTATTTCTACTAAAAATGAAATTCGAAAAAAATTCAATAATTTAAGTACGTTTAAAAATTAACCTTTCACTCATTTGAAGGACATTGAATATCCTAGTTGTACTACAATCATGATCTTAAAGCCATGGACATTTACAAGTGTTTGTTTTGCTAAGGGAAACAAGACCTCTTAGTCTGCTGTTGAAATGAAACATTCCAATCGGCCCTGTAAGCTATAATATTCATATTGTGAGTAGAAAAGTCATCCCGGAATATAACTAAACAAAATATTGGAGGAAGTGGATGCACCTATTCTGTCCGGCAGGACAAACTGACATGTTTATACCCCCATCCTCCACAAGACAGGTCAATTAGCCTGTCATTTATTCGTCTATCTCCCATAAAATAAATAAATCAGCTGTATCGTTATCATGTGATATGAATGCAGGGCCTTCCAATTGGCAAGACGAATTTTTAACGCTCACGCAGGGCAGTGTTCCAGTAATTTCCTACATCGTACAATGGTAAACCCTTTTCGTGGTTCGTGGGGAGGTTGAATGTCCTGTTCGGCGTAATATTCCCAACCACTACCCAGTGAACGGACAGTTCACTAATTTGAGGGGGTAAAACCATGCCTGTTAACGGTACCAGTACCGGTACCGCCGGTTCACTCATGTTCCAACCGGTACCGTTACTAAAGCTTTTGACCCACCGGTAACGGGCAAAATTATTTTATGTGGAAATCCCTAACTGAACAATGGTAAATGCGCTGATAAACGTATATGGCACATTTGCATGACATACTTTCAACTAATTTGTAAATGAACATACCAAACACTCTGAAGGTGTATGTGTATGCTCTGTCTGCACCACTACCTCGATAAGGCCGACCATTTTGACTTTTCAAACGTGGCATCAAAAACAGCGAAAGCACCGTCGTGGCTACTTCAAAGAAATTATTCTGTAGCGACATCAAAGTAATCATAAAGTACGATTTTCGTGTTTTATGATAATTTGATGCCGCTGCAGAATAATTGGTACCATGCCACGTTTGTCTTGCGATTTGGGGGACTGAGGCGGTTTAAATTCCTCCCATCTGATTGCGATATGCCACTCAATTGTTGATTTGTCCCGGTACCGTTGCCGGTTTCGGGGGTGGGGGGGGGCTCTGTTCCGCTCAGGTACTGGCGGTACTCTGACGTGCCTGGGTATAACGCCCAGGCCTTCCACACTCCCAGTATTGACGATCAGGAATTCACCTTTCTATTTGTTTACAGAAATTAGATCAAATAGTCAATCCTTCTAATCTATTATATCCGATAGGAAGATGCATAGTCCTCTTCAACAGTCAGTGTTCACTCAGTCGCGTGCTAATTTAGCTAACTGGACTAAAACACTAGATTTGTCACCAAACATGTTTGATGGCTAATATTGTAACACTAAACAAGTTCCTTTCCTTTTGGAACGAACGCCATTGAAGCAGTGAAGAACGCAATCGATGACGAAATAAACACATATTTATAACTTTCAGTACAAGAAAATCGTCAGCCGGCAATAAAAGTGGAAACAATAACCTCTTTTCACAAAACGCACCCAAAATCTAACCCTGTAATTCTGTCAATAAGCTGTTAGAAATAGGGTTTAGAAAAAAATATTCACGTTAATATAACAATAACATGACTTTGGAGGGCATTGTGGTTTATTAACGACCAACAGGAGTGAATAACAGGCCACAGCTAAAAAATAATAATAATAGCTAATAAGCTGAAGGGATGTTATTCACACCTGTTGGGCCGTTAATAAACCACACGGCTCGACACAGTCATGTTATTACTATTATTACACCTGGGAGTCTGAGAAAGTTTTGATTCTGTCTCGTACATGACATTTTTAAAGTTTTCAATTTCGACAGATCGTCCCCTGAGTTCCAATGTGTTCTATGTGCCTACTGGCACATAGAACACATTGTAGCTCCGGGTACGAGATGATAATATCGCCTGTTGTCAAGAAACTGGTGTCACATGATTGTCACATGATCGGCACCTGTACGCTTTCAATTGCAACGAAGTTAGAAAACCTAAAAACCGACCCGATGTTTACCGCTTTTAAGTCAGGAATAAAGGACTCAAATGTCCAAAGACTTACTTACATTTCTACAGCTCCTTGTTCTTATGGGCTATCTTTACTGGACCTGTTACATATTTAACAATTTAAAGAAAATCACATTGTTTACAAGTTGAAGCCATTTCCATTTCCGAGTGGACGACAGCAAGGAACAAAAATCACGTGACGTGTCGGGCTGTTAATGAGAGTTTCCCTCATTAGCGGCCCGACACGTCAAGTGACTTTTTAAAGTTGAGTGTTACGTTCGTGTAATGCCTTGTTAAACTATGTCAATGTACTAGAGGACGCCCACTAAAATGGTAATACGTGTCAATGTGTGGTAAGGAGGCTCTGCTTTTTCTGCAAAAAAATTGTAGGTTATCAACATTTAATTAGATGCATACTTCATACTTTCGCGAATGACTCGCGACGGTATGAAGTAATTGTTAATTAAATAAGACATAACTTGGGTGATCTCTTGCAGAGAATTTCGTCAGAACTTTCGAGACTTGTCGGATAATTTCCGTGACCTCTTGAAATAAATGCCAGTTAATTTTCTAAATTTCGATCAATGAATTTGGATCCGACAGCGACAGTATTTGTAGCATTATTTTATATGAGTTTTAAAAGAAAGGTTTATCATTGACACTTTTCTTAATTAAAAATTTATTCCACCAAAATGAGTTCTGAGTTTTGTTATTCCTCCATGAAATCCCCCCCCCCCCCTTCCTTCCAGAGGTATCCTTAATCCAAGTCGGCCAAGTCCAAATATTTAGAACCTGGGACGCAGAAAAATTAACCACTAGATCATCAAATTGAGCGCCGGTCCTAAAATAAAAAAAAAACTACACAACGTTGGTCCCGCCTCGCAAACCGCCTCGTAGTCTTGAATTAACCCCTGGCATTCTTATAAGAGTATCATCATTGATTGGCTTTGGGACAGGGGGTATTTGTTAGCTCATTAGACTTGAGATCGAAAGTTGGATGGTTTGATTCTTACCCCCCATTGTACAAGTGGTAGCACGGTGTTTCTGTGCACTAAAGCGCAGAATACGTCCTACACGACAATGAGATAATTACCTTCAACCGCTGCTAACCCTACTGTTTCTACGATGGACAGTCCAAAACTTACTCGCCCTTGCTCCATGGTTCTCTCCAGTAACCCTGCTGTTTCTAAGATGGACAGTCCACAAACTTTCTCGCCCTTGCTCCATGGTTCTCTCCACTAACCCTGCTGTTTCTAAGATGGGCAGTCCAATACTTACGCGCCCTTCCTCCGTGGTTCTCTCCAGTAACCCTGCTGTTTGTACGATGAATAGTCCAAAACTTACTCGTCCTTGCTCCGTGGTTCTCGCCACTAACCTTGCTGTTTCTAAGATGGGCAGTCCAAAACTTACTCCTCACCCTTGCTCCATGGTTCTCTCCAGTGACCCCCTTCCCCCAGCACTAAGATAGTGCGACACGATAAACAAACATATCTTTTTACCATTATTAATTTTCCACCTGTTCTACCCACTCACAAAGCTAATCGGTCTACCTGTCTTCTGTCAGCAGGACGAAACTCCTCCATCTTTGTTTCCTGTCATCTTACACCTACTGAACTCCAAATTCTGCCCAAATGACTCCGTTCTTCTAATATTCTCTCTGGTTTGGGTTTAATCCGGCTATCTCGTGGTCCTCGAATCTCTGGCCCACTGGCCAAATCATCCAATCAGATCGTTTAATTGGGAACAAGCAACCAGTTAGATTATAACTCACCACTTGGTCAGTCCAACGGAGTTCTCACTCTCTCAACATATGGAGACGTTTGTTTGTCTTTTCTCTTGTAATCCAAAAATTACCCAACAATATTTAACCTCACCCATTCAACAACACTCACATATCCTCATCTGGAATTTTAATGACAGGAGCAGTTGAGACTACTTTCCCACCAGTGGGGTACGTGTGATAAGTTCTTGGAACGAGTGTTATAAATTCTGATGCAAAGCCATCGTGAGGGCACTGGTACTACTTTTGCCTGTAACTGCAATGGCCAGTCCTGTTGCTACTTATAGATTTTTTATTAACCGCTCTTACGGCTTCTACCACAAGGCTGCTTCTATTGACGCCAGTAGTATGTCTCGGGCTTTTGGGGCCTTAATTGGGGGACCTCGGTGGGGGACCTCGGAAGTGACGTCATGTCACGTGACGTAGTGGTGCCATGCTGTGTTGTCATGGTAACCCGCGTGAGCGGCCATGTTGTGACGACATCCCCATAGTGGTACGTGGTGTTAGTGTGCATGCGCAGCGCGTGTTGTTAAGGTGATACATGTTTCCGTCGTCCATTTTGTATACTGGAGGCCGCCATCTTGGTTTCTATGGTAGCACGTGGTTGCTATGTGACCCAAAGTCCTACAATAGGCCAGGGGTATGTTCGGAGGGTATGTTCGATTGAATCGGAGTAAATCTAATTACCACAAACAACCCGACAATCCTTCCAAATCACCAAAATCCACCCCAAATTACCGAAATTGACTTTATTTGATACGGATTTCCCACTTTATCGATGTAGCACGTAGTGCTATAGTACTAAGGGGCACCGGGGTGCGTTCGATTGAACAGTAGTAATGTTCTGGCTTAGAATTCTCCCAAAATCCCTTTTTTGGATCCCAATCCCATGACGTTTTTTTCCATTAAAAGACACGTTCCTTTGGTCATTACCCAGAATTCTCTGCTACTATCTATATATGCAATAGTTTACGTCTATCTGGCCATGTTCCTTTGTTCTAGAGTATACTCATGTAACGTAGAAGAGCCTATTAGTTGGAAAAGTTTACCTTATCATCACTATAATTAGCTATTCTAGTCTATTCGTGTTAGTTCTGACCCTATTCCGTGTACTCTTGTTGTTTCATTTATCTAGATCATTTATATAATTTATAACTAACCAATCAGATTGCTTGATTTCCCATAACCTGTACTTAATCGTAGAGAGTTATCTCCCCTTATTACAACGAAGTTGTATCAGATTCTCATCACATCTATATCCAATGGCAATATTTCCGGGCACCCCAATTTCGGCACCCCTTTTTTGAAAAACATATGACCTTCGGCACCCCTTTTTTGTCATATGTGCTTATGTGAAAAAGCACAAGGTGTCACAATGTGCCCTAGCACATAGGCACATGATTTATATGCCGATATGTGCTTATGTTAAAAGGCACAGTGTGCCCTATCACATAGTCACATACGGGTATTAGAGGATACCTATAGCCTAGTATTGTATTATTCGAGGATACCTACTAGAGAATCCCTTTTTTGTCATATGTGCTTATGTGAAAAAGCACAATGTGACACAATGTGCCCTAGCACAAAGGCACATGCTTTATGCGCCGATATGTGCTTATGTGAAAAAGGCACAATGTGACACAATGTGCCCTATCACATAGTCACATACGGGTATTTGAGGATACCTATAGCCTAGTATTATATTATTTGAGGATACCTATCTGGATACCTTCTGGGGAATCCCTTTTTGTCATATGTGCTTATGTGAAAAAGCACAATGTGACACAATGTGACCTAGCACATAGGCACATACGACCAAAATGGGATTCCCTAGCCGCAGGTGTTTTCCAAAAGGGATTCTTTAAAAAGGATTCCATAAAATGGAATTCCTATCCGACTCCGTAAAATGGGATTCCGTGTTTTACCATCGACACTCGAGGGTATGGAAAGGGACTAATAAAGCCTAATTCATCAACTAAAACAACAAAATGATCTAGATAAATGAAACAACAAGAGTACACGGAATAGGGTCAGAACTAACAAGAATAGACTAGAATAGATAAATATAGTGATAATAAGGTAAACTGTTCCAACTAATAGGCTGTTCTACGTTACTGAAGTATACTCTAGAACAAAGGAACATGGCCATCTAGACGTAAACTATTGCATATATATATAGAAGCAGAGAATTCTGGGTAATGACCAAAGGAACGTGTATTTTAATGGGAAAAACGTCATGGGATAGGGATCCAAAAAAGGGATTCTGGGATAATTCTAAGCCAGAACATTACTCCTGTTCAATCGAACGCACCCCCGGTGACCCCTTAGTACTATAGCACTACGTGCTACATCGATAAAATGGGAAATCCGTATCAAATAAAGTCAATTTCGGTAATTTGGGGTGGATTTTGGTGATTTGGAAGGATTGTCATGTTGTTTTTGGTAATTAGATTTACTCCGATTCAATCGAACATACCCTCGGAACATACCCCTGTCTTATTGTAGGACTTTGGGTCACATAGCAACCACGTGCTACCATAGAAACCAAGATGGCGGCCTCCAGTATACAAAATGGACGACGGAAACACGTATCACCTTAACAACACGCGCTGCGCATGCGCACGAACACCACGTATCACTATGGGGATGACGTCACAACATGGCCGCTCACGCGGGTTACCATGACAACACAACATGGCACCACTACGTCACGTGACATGATGTCACTTCCGAGGTCCCCCACCAAGGTCCCCAAAATAAGGCCCCAAAAGCCCGAGACATACTACTGACCCCTACCCCTGTATTACAGATATTGACCTCTTAAAAGGGCCAGTGTGACTGTCCTTTACTTCTGGTCAATTTCTTGCCAAATAAACTGACATCTCTACTACTGTACACATATTGGTTAAAGTTCTCGCATATCTAGGCAGTCTTAGAGAACTGTGATCATAAAAAGTGGTATTTTTTTCCATCATATCGCGATTGGATCACAACGTACTTACAAACCATGAGTCGAAATTCCATAAATAAAATATTGGGAAATCAAGACCAAATCCAGAAAACCAAACGAAAGTGGAATCTCAATTGACGTATTCACGCATTTATTTCCGGTGGAGGAGAGTCTACGGTGCAGTGGGGAAAACATCGGGATGATAATTTTCCAGATCCCTTTCTCGATCCGGACGAATTTCGCAACCCGTTTCTTATAACCACAGTTATACATGCACCTTAAGAAGTCATGAGACGTGTCAGTTCGTCCTTACTGGTATGGTGCCATGGATCGCGTGAGTGTAATGAGAGCTGGCCTGACATACGTCATATGCCTATCTGGGTAGCTGAGAATCGTTCTACCATTGTTCTGTTTTGTTTATTTATTTATTTATTGGAGGTTAACGACACTTTCGACAGCCCGTGTGACACAGTTTCGGACCGTTTTACGGGTGAAGGAATCCGTAGTACCCGGAAAGAACCATCGCGCAACGGCGAACAACTGTCAGACTTCCCAGCGTACTAACTCCACACAAGCAGAATTAGCATTGGTTGAAGATAGATGCACCATCGACGTGCAGTACGCCTAAGTACACAACGCCACCATGCCATACGTGGGCAGTGGGGAGTAATTGCCTTGCTGAACGACATAACGCAGTTACCCCTGGCGGGGTCCAACAATCTACCTCTCGGTTTGAAGTCCAATGCCTTAACCACTGAGCCACATGCCCTATTCTGTTGGACCCCTACTGAAGGCTCTGGTTTACAAACACTGGGATGTAAAAATGCTTTCCCGATAATATTTTTCAACATTTCGACTGTTGGGAGATGCATATAAATATAGTGTAGAATTAAATGTGGAACTGAATCAACTATTCATTTATTCTCGCAGATTACACATGTTAGGTGACATTGTACCACCTCTTTCATGTGCAATAACTTTTGAAACAGATAAAGAATGTCAACAAATCCACCGAGAATTTGATAAAGTGCGTTACATAACAGTATTAACCATTGACGCCTGGTGGTATCTCCCTGGACAGTTCAATTACAGCAGTTGGAAGATCCATATCCATTATATGGGGATAGACTAATTAACATTTGCAACGTGCATCCTTCGGGCTGCACGTTGAAAATACTGATTGTTCTGCCCAACACATTCACTTAGAAGCTACCCTACTTAATGGGATGATGGGCCGATAAAGTACCTCTCGGTTTCGAAGAGTTAACATATCATCAGATCATTATAAATATAAATGGGAAAACTGGCAAACATTCGCAGTTGTTAGACGGTAATGTATTGTAAAGTTACATCTCAGAGAGAGAAAATATATTACATTTATAGAAAAATGATACACGTGTATTAAGGCATACCATGACAATATAGTTGTGGATTAAGTCATAATTTTTTGGTACAACATAATAGCTACTACATTAATAAAACCAATAGCGGAAACTACATTTCTAACTTTCCTGAATGAAGGTGTGAAACATTTTAGAACACCTGTAAAAATAAAGTCAAGAAACTGTTAAACACCTTGAATGTGGGAATGTTATGTCCTCATGGAAAATATCTTTTGAAATCAGCGGGGATAGCCGCCATAAGAATAAAAAAAGAAACTAGACCCAAAACGTTAGTCACGCTGCATCAGAGAATCCAGAATATCTCCAGCGGGGTCGAAAGGGGTTAAACTAACTGACACCTTCCCTCTCTGAAATCATTATTTTTCTTTAAAATATAAGTCTTTCACTAATTCTCTTAGAGGAAAGCCACGCAAAAAACGAGCTCCTGTGAAACGAATTTTCAGACGACTTGAATTTCAGAGAAATATATGTACATTGAAGGTATATATGTGATTCTAATCACTCGTAAATCACAAGTAAATTCTCCCCTGGTCCATAAATTTATTGTTGCGTGCGTGCGTGCGTGCGTGCGTGCGTGCGTGTGTGTGTGTGTGCAAGTATCCGTGGTTATTTTTGTGTTTTAAAAGTAGGCCATTCCCCATTCTGAGGATGTCAAACTCCATCAGGCTCATCGTCAGATTACTGTTAACGTCTTTCTAACTTTATCATTAGCCCAGAGACATCAGAGTAAATCAAGGGAAAGCACAATGCTGATTGTTGGCATATAGAGAGTATAATGGATCTCAGACATCATATCAAAAGTTCTAAATTATCCCAGAGGTGAATTTTTCCAAGACCATTTTCCCGATCGCGCATTTCTGGTGCAGATTTGAATGAAATACCCGTTGGGGCAGTTGCTGTTTTTTCGCAATGCGACATGTCCAGTTAATCATGTTGACCCCATACTACGCAAAATGACACCCTCCGTAATTTATGAAGCTTGTTGTCTATAAATATTAAATTATTTCAGTTCCCTGGAGAAACTGCTTTGTGTGGAAAAAGATAAATATACTGGCTTCTAGCAATCAAGCAGTTAATATACAGAATGTACCCATAATAGCTTGGTATACCAAATGTTCACCTTCAGCGCGCGGTTAACACCAGTGGTGAACATTTGGTATACCAAGCTACTTTGGGTATATTTTATGTATACCATGATCGACCGATTATTATGAGTCGCTATTATTTTTTTTTTCGTTTATCAATTTTATCACCGAAACGAAATAGAGAAGGAAACGGGGCCTTTTACATAATAACATACTATTTCGAGTTATGGATGCTCTATTAACATGAGACGATGCATGTCTGTTAATTTTTGGTATTTTATGAAGAAAACTCATTTAAAAATGTAATAAATAATTGCCACTTTCATTTCATCCTTCGCGAGGCGACGTGCGATACTTTTAGACAAGTTCTCATTCAGGTCAACGTCAGCGAAGGCCAACTTGGGTGCAGTTCCCATGTAGGTGTAAATTTTAACTATTGAAATCTCACATTGCTGGCGTGTTCACCACGGTTGGTGTATAAAGCTAAAATTTATGTCATAGGCTTTTCATATATAGTAGAATATGTATAAATTGCTATGGCAATTAAAACTACGCTGTGCATAATTTAGCCATTTCATTTAAAAGTGACTACAAGGTAAGTGGAGATGAGTTGCAGTATAAACACGATCTGTTTAATCCCCCTTCACACTCGTGTAAATATTTCCATTTTTTAACCTAGATTGTATCCCCAGTTGATGGACAAATGAACTGTTTATGTGTTGTTTGACAGAGTTCTACGAGCTCCGCGGAACAGAAAATAAATGGCTAAATTTTTGATAGTTCGAAACGAGATAATCGTGTTTGAAAGAAATGAATGATTTTGACATCAGAGTGAAGGGAGTTAAGTATCCGAAATACATTGACAGCACCAACCTCGGTCATTATTTGAAGACTTTTCTAGAAATAATGCCAGAGTGTGGAACTATCAGTAAACGGTAAATACAACTAAAACGTTTTTTGTTTATACCACAACCTATTTATTTTCAGCTTCTAACAATCACCTACAAGGTCACCATATTCATCACAAGCGATATTAGGCTTGTCAACATTAGTGCTGTCCCTTCACATACAATTTTGATGTATGTTCAAACAGAACAACCCTGCTTACCGACAACCACAAGACTTAGAACACCCAGTTTTACACCCACAACTTATGAAATTCAACAGCGAAGTCGGCGCAACAATTTATTGCGAAGTGATTGCAGAAGATATTCACATCTCTCCTCCCATCTCCGCAATAAAGGAGATAGAGGGTTGAAAAGCCATGCTTGCACTTGGAGGTAGAGTCTGAAAGATTGATCGTGAGCAGCAGCGCTGGTGGGCGGGAGTGATGCCAGTTGGAAGGAATTGCGTAAAGATGTTGTTGCTATTGAACGTTTGTAAGCAGTGTACCTAAACTAGTGAAGGGTATTTGTGGTACGTCCTCCATAAAAGGCAAGAATAAGTTTTCTCTAACTGCTGCAACAACATCTTTTGTGCTACATACTCTACGAAATACTGCCATGGGTTCGCTGTTCTCGACACCTAGTGTTTTAGATATTGTTTTCTCACTTCTGAACAAGGACGATGTTGTGTCGCAACCACTAATTGCATGTATCACCGGTAAACTTTTCATGATAGGAATACACTATTCTTGAATTTTGTTTGTATTAAAGATTTTAATTGGATTCACAGATGTGAGCGTGTGCGCAGTTTCATGTCATTACTCCCCGATTGTAATGGCATTACAAGCGGGGCAATGTTAGTTTCTACAACTACATTTTCCGAGTGTGATTTCATTTCAAGCTCAAACGCAGTTTGGATGACTAAAGCATCTGCATCGCTCTCGGCTATTTCGATTTCAATTTCAGAATCAGCTAGCTTTCGTTAGACGCATATGCTAAGAGGTCACCTTGACAATTCGTTGCTGGGAAAGCTAATTGGCCGCAACATCAGCTGAACGCCTGTTTTTGTACGGCGCATTTGTTCTTTGACAAAGACAATGTGAACATTCAAAGAGCTTTGATAGATAAGTTAAATATTTCGCAAAGAAATTGCGATACGTTGGTTGTTTAGGCCATATCACCGTACTAATCATGTAACCTCTATAACAAATGTGGGCTTCTCGGGCAGGGTGTCTCTTTCTGCTACCTTTGTCTCCAGGATTGTTCCCATGACACTTGTCCATGACTTGCGCATCACACCATTCTCTAAAAAAGAGATGATCGCTGCGGTAAGAATTCGTATGTATATGACAAGTACTCCTTCTTCTCTTCTTGTGACTCCAGTACACAGGCTATTCGTTTGAATAGTAGCCATGTCTTCAAAACGACTCCATCATCCTGTACAGTTATTGTACTACTCACTGAAGACAGAGATTTAGCTGCATCCGATCTATTTAATTTCACAGAAGAGAACGTTTTACCTGCCATCTTATTAAATGTATTTCCCGCAACTGCTACGGCACTGTCACGGTTGACTGATGAGTCGGCAATCTTCACAGAAGGCAGATAAACTAGGTGATCTCTTTGATGATTCTGAGATGGGTGGTTGGCTTTCAATCAGTCACTGAGTTTCATTATGTCATCTCTATCTTGGCTTTGTGTGGAAGGTCTGATATCTTTTGGTTGCTCAGTGTCAACAGTTTGAATATTGGATACGAGTTCGACAGTTACGCTAAAGCGGAACACACCTTGGCAGTGCCGCCACCAATTTTATAAGTGTCTTATTCGTAACGCCGCGGCCTCTTGTCAAATCGCCAGATACTTTACAAAACACGCATTGCACATTATCATATAGCCTGATATCAGACATTACCACCCCAGCACGTATTGTTACTCCTGAGTGTGAAGTATCCAGGCTCAGTGAAAGAAGCATACTTATCTCTTGGAATTATGTACGTCAGATCGTAAAGGTGAGCACTGTGACATACGCCAAGTGGCCAGCGGCGTGAAAATCAGGCAGCATACTTTTGATGCTGGGGAGATGAAGATCCCAATCTCTGGCACATTCGGCTCTTATGAAGTCCTTAATAATTTTGCCTTGCTGAAAATATCGCAGCCTCAATTTACCTGTGTGACTTCCATTCCAAGCTTGATTGCACACATTTGAAGACGCGTTCCGTTTTCTCTACCGAAGGGTTCAAGGTAATAATCCGATTCCCACAAGTCTTCGAGACCACTTCCAGACACAAGAGGTCCAATCGACCCCATAAACGAAATGAAAACCACGATATCGAACAAACAACTTTGATAGATGATTGGATGACAGAACAATTTCCACAGCTCTTATTTAAAGAGCATGGTCAAAGATGACTGGAGACATATTGAGGGTATGCTACTCGCACTTAGTTTGTACAAATTTGAGAGCTGTATAGATTGTGCTCATATCAGAGGGATTATGTCCGTCTATTGTGCGAAAGTTGCTATCAGCGTTATCGAACACAACTTTACAAAACGGTCAAGTTGGTACCCATAATCTTCAGATTGCATTATAGAGTTGATGTATGGATCTACATATAGCTGAAACAAAACATAAGATACTGAAGTATGTCTCTCAATTCTTCTTTGGCATATTCGCTGTGAATATGCACTGTTAGTGACAACAGTACTGGAGAATTGAACGAACGGGGTCGACATGACCCTATAATTTACTGTGGTATTGCAGAACATCTCTTCACGATCTGTTGTTTCTTCGTGCGGTCTGATCCTATTACCATTTGCAAAAGAGAATCAAGTGTTGAAGGTATAAGTTCAGTACTGTCCAAAACAGAAGAGGAGAGTCATACACTTGATTCCTGATGCCCTCCCGAATAATTAATGTTGCCTTCTGGACTATACGTGTCCGCTCTGTTGCTGGATCGGAATGACGGTTCGTTTTCCCTTGTTCTTGTTTAATTCTGACAGAAGAATCCTTAAACATTACTGTGTTGAACGGCCTTTCAGACATAATATAATAATAACACTTTGGCCAGCCGCTGATTTGTCGCGGTTCTCGGACGAGAAGGTCATGGTTACCCCTGAACTCCCAACTGCCTCCCTATTCCCACGCTTCTCCTCTCCTCCCAACACTCGAAGACGAACTGCTTGATGACATCCCTTGCTCCATTCTTCCCAATCTCTCCGATTAGCATATTAACCCTCTCCTTTGAGTCTCCCCCTAACCACATGTCCTTCATTCTCCCATCCCACTTCCCCATTATACTCCCAGTAAATCTCATTCTTTTAGACTGATAATTTGGGCATTCTAGAAGAAAGTGTTCCAGGGTCTCCACCACGACCAAGTTACACATCTGGCACTCCTTTTCACTGTTTTTCCCAATTTTTCCCCTCAGCTCCAGGGACCGCGACCTCAGCTTGAACAACAGTGACCCCCCAAAGATGCCATCAAGGTACTCTTCAAAACCAGGCTTCTCTTTATCACGCAGGCCACCCAAAGATCTCTTTGATTTGACCCCCTCTCGCCAATTACGGTTACAATCCTCCATGACCCTTTCTCTGACGATCGTTTTGCCCTGCTTTGCCCCAACGTCAAGGTCCGAGATCTCCAATGAGTAGTTTTCTACTAGCTCCCTCACTTGGATCATCCACCCCGTCTTGACATTTGGGGTCGAAAGTTCTCAGGAACATTACTTTACACCATTGGTTTTCGGGGAGATTTACCAAATAATTAAGATAACCGAGTTTCAATAGGTCTATCCTGTCCTTGATCCTCATCCACCCAAGATCACCCCTGATCGCTTCTAGCGCTGCGGCATTACATGAGCCTGTTATCCATCGGCCTGCATCGTTCTGCAGGATTTCCAAGCTCTTTACGGCTGTGTTGTTTAGGGGTACAACTTCCGTACCCTATGTTATACTTGGCAGACCCACCATTTCCCAAATGGTTTCCCCCCAGATTGTTAATCTGTTGCCAGATCTAGATTGTCCAAGATATTTTGTTGTGCATGTACACTGCTCCTCCACTGAATCTTCCATGTGGCCAATAAGCTCATTCCAGGAATACTGACATTCCTTATCAACCTCCATATATTCAAAAGTTCCATCAAATAACCAATGTTTGGCACCAATACTGTATACATTTGATTCGAACCGCTCTAAAACCTTCCATAAATTGTTTTCGCCTCTCGGAAAAAATGGGCCCCGCCCCTCACCCATCAACAAGAACAAACCGCTTCATGAATTTAAAACAGTGGCGAGTTACATGGTCGAACGCACAAGTGTCATTAACGTGAAGTTTCTGGGTTTGTGGGTGGGTGGGTGGGTGGGTGGGACTTGAGTTTGTGGGGCACGTTAGACCCCTCCTTATTTGAAAACGCCAAGAATTATCATTTCGTAAGAAGTATTTACCACATTTCTGAATACAGAGCTAACAACACGTCACATTGATCGCACGCAACGCTGTACTTGAAAGTAAAAGTCGGGCCTGTGGAAAGGGGGCACGGGAGACCCTTTCTTGTTTGAAAATGCAAGGGAATTTCATTACGTTTTGGGGATCAGTAAACAACAGAATGTTCGACCTGAAAATCAAGCGCAATTAAGTGATTCTTGGGAGTTGGGAAAGCGCAACAGTTATTTTAGAAAGAGGTTTCATACCACGGTTACCTATTCTACTAAACATGAAACGCCTATGACATAAATTTTAGCTTCACACACAAACCGTGATGAAAACGCTAGCAATGGGATTTCAATAGTAAAAATTTACACCTGAAGTAGAACTACGTCCCCGTTGACCTTTGGTTACGTCGACCTGAATGCAAACTTGTCTAAATTTATCGCACGTCGCCTCTCGAAGAGTGAAATGGAAGTGTCAATTATTTATTACGTTTTTAAATGGGTTTACCTCATAAGATGCCAAAAATTAACAAACATGCATTGACTCATGTTATCATCCATAACTCGAAATAGTATTTTATTATGTTATTAAAACGAAAAAGGGTCAGTTTCTTTTTTTTCTTTTCGTTTCGGCGAAAAAGTGACAGCGGGACTACCGCTCACCGATGCTCGTGTAAACAAAAAACAGATTCGCTCGTATGTACGTCAGGTGCTAGTAAAATCGAGAAAAAATAATAGCGACTCTTAATGATCTAACGATCATGGTATAAATAAAATATACCCAAAGTAGCTTGGTGTACCAAATGTTCACCACTCGTGGTGAAGTGGTGTTAACCGCTCGCCAAAGGCTAGCGGATAACGCCACTTCACGACTCATGGTGAACATTTGGTACACCAAGCTACTATGGGTATATTCAACATATCAGCATTGTGTTTAAGCAGTGAAAATTACACGACATAATAGAACTATGCCGTGTGAAGTTGAAAAAAAGTCGAAATGGTGAATTTTGTGTTTGTAACAATGCTAATATATCGTTAAACACAGTTCATACTGTACAATAGTCGTAGACTGGTCACATAAAACATAAAACGCGACAGGTGAATTAACACCCCGTGGGCTCTCCAACACTTTAAAGAGTAACACCGATAATATAGTCCCACATATAATATAACACCTCTAATTATCCATGCGGTGGATTTTCTGCGGGAGTGGAACCCTCGGCAACCATAGGGCCTGGCAATCAGGAGTCCAATACATAAACCACTGGACCATTGCACACCGTCAAAAACGATGACTGGCTTCTAGATTTTAGATGAACTTGTCCCGACTACTGGGTGCATTGCAATGAAACATCTATACACAACAAGTTGATAACCCATGCCAAATCGTGACGTTAGTATAATCCTCTGTGAAGTCGTTATAATGTGTTAAGAATACGTAACTTCACAACGAGTGAAGAAGTCATTATGGCGAGTTGGCAAGTCATCATTTCGAGTTGTGAAATCGTTATGACGAATTGTGGCGTCAGTATATACCGATTTGCCACGTCTCTATAATGTGCAAAGTCAATATAATGAGCTGTGAAGATATAATGAGTTGTAACGTCGTTATGCGAGTTGACAATTCGCTATAATGAGTTGACAAGTCGTTATAATTGATTGGAAAATCGTTATAATGAGTTGTGAGTTTGTTATAAGGAACTGACAGTCATTATAATGAGATCACAAGATTGTTTACAAACCATTATAACCAGTTGTGGAATCATTATAAGGAGTTGACCAATCGTTGTTAGTCCTGAAAATCGATATAACTAGATCCCAAGTAATTGTCAAGTCGTTACAGCAAGTACGTGTGTCACTTTAACGAGATGCAGTCTTTGTAATGATTTGACATGTACCTGTAACGCGTTTGGAAGCCGCTATGACTGAAGAAGTTGTTAAATGAGCTGACATATCATTATAACGAGGCCCAAACATCGTAAAAACGTGTTCTCAACTTATTGAGATGAATTGTGAAATTGTTATAACAAGTTGTGGTGTCATTGTAACGAGTTATGGAATTATTTCAACGAGTTTATCTGACATTATGGCGAGTTATGGACACACTATAATGACTGGTAAAGTCATTCTGGTGAGTTGACAAGTCGTTATAAGATGTGAAAAGTAACTTTGTTGATAAAGCATTATTGTGAGTTGTCAAATCAGTATAATTAGTATAATGAGTGGACAAGAAATGACGAGTTGAGGATTAGTCATTACGAGTTGGGAAGTCGCTATAATGAGTTGTGATGTCTTTATGAAGATTTGACTTTATAAAGAAGTTTGAAGTTGTTATAACAAGTTTTAAAGTCGCTTTAAAGAGTAGTGAATTCATTATAGTGAGTTGTGATGTAACTATGACGATTGACATGACTTGACAATATGTTATAACGAGTTGTGGAGTCATTCTAGGGGGCGAATAATTGGTACAACGAGATAATAAGGCATTACGACAAGTTAGAAGTCGTTATAAATGTATGAATTGTGATGTCATTACAACGAGTTGTTGGGTCTTTACAACGAGTTTACAAATCGTTATAACGAATTGTGAAGTCAGTATAGCGAATTGACAATTCGTTGAAACACGTCTCAGACATTCGCTATAAGCAATGGACAATCACTGTAAGTTGTGCAGCCATCATGGTGAATTAACATGTGATTTGAAAGAGGTGTGATGTCATTATAACAAGGTTATAAGTGTTTATACCAAGATGACAAGTCGTTATTATGAATTCTGTTTTCACGGTGTAAAAAGGTTCTGAGGTATTGTCAACAAAACGTTATAAGAAGTTCTGTAAACAATTAAAACAACGCGCTGGTAAGTCACAATGAGTTGTAAAATAATTATAACAAGTTGTGATGTCATTGCAGAGAGTTAGCAAATCATTATAATGAGGCGTGTAATCGTTATAAAGAGCTTTGGTGTTGTTAAAACAAGTTGACAAGTTGTTATAATTAGATGTTAAATAATTATTATCAGTTGTGAAGTTGTCATATTACCACGAATTGTTAAGTCGTTATAAGCAGCTGCTAAGTCGTTATAACGATATGCAACTTACGAGCTTCAAATGTCAACATAACGAGTGATGTCCTTATCATGAATTGTGAAGTCTTTACAGCGAGTTGACATATATTTATAACGAGCTGGGAAGCCACTATAATGAGTGAGAAAGTCGTTAACAAATCCATATACCATTATATTGGTTTATAAATGTTTATAACGAGTTGTGAATTCGTTGTAACGATTTGTAAGGTCGTTATAATCAATTGTAATGTCTTGAGAAGGATTTGCTATTGTAACTAAGTGTGACATAGTTATGAAGAGTTGAGAAGTCATAACCAATTGGCCAGTCGTTATGAATTCTGGCAAGCATTTTTAGGAGTAATAATAACGCTTTGGCAGCTCAATGTAATGGTTTGTGATTTTATGTTGCCATTAGACGTTATTACGATTTGGATCGTCCATAGGTCATCACAATGAGTCGTGAGATATTTATATTAAGTTCTGATTTCATTCTAATGAAATGACAAGTCATTAAAAGAGTTTCAAGTCATTACAACGAGTGGTGGCGTCTTTATAACCATTTGTGATGTCATGACGAGCTAACAAGCAAGTGGTCACAATGAGTTGCGAAGTCATGAAGGGGTCGGTATGTCTTTATGCGATTGTGAAGTCATTATCGGGAGTTATAATGAGTTTACAAGTCGTTATAAATAGTTTATAAATCGTTCTAACAAGTGACAGGTGTTAAAATCTAGATAACCAGTCGACATAACGGTTTCGCAAGTCACTGCCATTGACAATACTTTATAATGAGTTCCAAACGTCAATAAACACGTGTGGGTAAATAATAACGAGTAGTCGACTAATTATAATGAGTTGCGAAGTTATTATAACGAGATATCATGTAGGTATAACGAGTTGACAATTCATTATAATGAGATGTGAAGTACGTGTATATAACGAATTGAGACGTTGTTAGAATGGATTCCTTATAAGGAGTTGACTGGTCGTGATAGCGTGACTGGCGGTAGTCATTATAATGAGTTGAAAAGTCATTATGATGAGTTCCGAAAGTTGTTGTAGTGAAATGAAGAATCGTTGTAATGAGTTGTAGAATCATTACAACGTATTTTGTTGTCGTTAGACCACGTTGATAAGTCAGTGTAATAAGTCAAGTTGTTTCATTGCCTTGGTAAGTCATCCCAACGAACTGTAAAATTGTTGTGTCTAGACGTCGTTATAACGAACCGCGAAGTCAGTATAGTGAATTATGAAGTCATTATTATGACTTATGATGCAATTAGAATGAGTTGACAAGTTGCAAAAGACATGCCTTGTTACTAAAGCATTATGGTAAGTTAGTGAAATTAGTATACAACAATTGAGAAATTAGTGTAGTTAGTACAATCAGTAGACAAGAAATAGCGAGTTGACAAGTCGTTATGACGAGCATTGAATTCATTTTATTACTTTCCAAAGTGTGATTTGATTATAAACGATAACTTCACAAGTGTATTATGCAATCAACAATCGTATCATGTATCCGTGCGCGCAAACGAAGACGCTTTGCGCTGGGTGTAATGGGGACTTCATTGTTTTGTGTTTTTGTTGCTTTTTAACCCTTTACCTAACATAAAAAGAAGACGACACTTGCAAATACAATTCTTGAATAACTATTATTTTCATTTTTTTTGTCTCAAAAACATAGATTATGACCCCTCATTGCAACGAGCTCAACGAGCTCGTTCCATTGAGGGGGTCATAACTTATGGCTCAGAGACAAAAAATGAATAAAATAATGAAAATTAATTGGCGAGTTTTGAGAATAGCGCTAGCCGTTTTTGGCCTTTAGGTTAGGTAAAGGGTTAAATAATATAATTATCGTTAATAATGAAAAGTAATAAACAGAGTAATCGCTTGACTGGACTGGTTACGTGAAATAATTCATTCGAGGTGAGGGACTATATTGTAAAACACTCGTGTTTGTACAACGTCCCTCACCTCTCATGAATTATTTCACGTAACCAGTCCAGTCCAGCGATTACTCTGTTTATTACTTTTCATTATTAAGGATAATTATATTATTTAACCCTTTACCTAACCTAAAGGTCAATAAGATGTTAAAGGAGTTGTGAAGTTGAATGATTGGTAATAGGTATAACACGTTAATACGTCATTGTAACAAGTTAGACGTAGTTATAGAGAATTGTAAATTTATGATGAATTGTAATGCCATTACAACGAATCGTAGGGCCGTCTAGAGTTTAGAAATCGTCATGACGTGTTGTGATGTCATTATAACGAGTTAACAATTCATTATAACGAGTCGCAAATGTCGTTATAAACAACTGACAAGTCACTATCAGTTGTTAAGTCATTATAATGAGTTGACATGTCATTTCAAAGAGATGTGAAGTCATTATAACAAGTTGACAACTCGATATACCGAGATGAGAAGTCGTTATAACGAATTTAGTTTTCAAGTTATTATAAACAGGTTTTGAAGCATTACCAACAACATATGATAAGGAGTTCCGAAAGTCCTTGAAATATCGATTTAGGAAGTTACAATGAGTTGTGAAATGAATATAACAAGTTGTGAGGTTATTCTAACGAGTTGCCGTATTATTATAGAGTTGACAAATCATTATAATGAGGTGTGTAGTCGTTATAAAGAGCTTTGGTGTTATTAAAACGAATTGACATGTTATTATACTAAGATGTGAAACCATAACGAGTTGTGTAGCCGTTATAGTCAGTTGTTAAGTCGATATAACGAAATGTCAAGTTAAGAACGAGTTCCAAATGTTTATATAACGAGTTGTCCCGTCAGAATAAGGAGCTGATAAGTCGTATAATGATGTTCAAGTCAATATAACGAGCTGCAAAGTATCTGATGTCATTATTGGGAGGCATTGTAAGGAGTGTAAATGACTTCATAAACCGTCATAGTGCGTTTGAAAGTCATTATAACAAACAGACAAGTAGCTATAACGAACTGGCAAGCCATTTCAACGAGTTGTGAAGTTATAACAAATTGGGAAGTTACTGTAATGAGTTGAGATGTCTTTAAAACGAATTTTGAAGTCATTATAACTAGTTGTAATGTCATTATAAGGAGTTGCCACAATTTGACAAGTGGCTATATCCACTTATGAAACCATTTTATTAAGTTGATAAATCGTTATAATTAGATGTGAAGTAATTACGACGAGTTACAATGTTGTTATTACGATTTAACAAGTTGGCAAGTCTTCACCAAGAATTGTAAATTCGTGATGAGTTGTGATTTCATGGCGAGTCGTTTCAACAAGTTGTGAAGTATTTATTTATTTATTTATTTATTTATTTATTTATTTATTTATTTATTTATTTATTTATTTATTTATTTATTGGGATTTAACAACACTTTCGACAGTCAGGATCTTAAACGTTGTTATAACGAGTTCCAGAGTAATTGTGGGGAGTTGCAACAAAATGGAAAGAAGTTAGAAAATAAATTAATGTAATGTCCTTTATAACGAGTTGACATGCAGTCATAATGAGTTGGGAAGACTCTATAATGAGTGGAGTCGTTAACAAATCATTATATACTTGCGAAAAAAAGAAACGCAATCTTTTTTCGGTGGTAAATATTTCAGATGTGTTATTGATGATGATTTCATTGTTTGGATTTTGATATTATTTCTTCATTACTGATTAAATGTTGACGAGTTTTGTTGTCTTCACACAGACGGTGACTGCATGGATAACATTCAAACGTGGGCGCCTTACACCATTTCCTGATCAAAATCAATAGCGGGTGTAACCACCCCCGGCTTCAACGCTGCTCTAACTCTCTTTACCAATGACCCCATCAGATTGTTTATGGTCATTTGTGGGATGAAGGGCCACGTGGGTTGAGTGACCTTGTTTAGGAAGTTGACGCGCTTCCCGACCCTCCTGTCAACTCGTCCCACAAATGCTCGATCGGGGACAAATCTGGACTGTAGGGTAGCCAATCGAGAACTGGGACATTGTTTTGGTTGAGGAAGTAACGACAAACCCTAGCAATGTGCGGTCTCGCATTATCCTGCTGCAACGTAAGGTTACGCGCATGGATAAGTGAACGGACGTGAGACATGATGACCTGATCCCGATATCTTACAGCTGTAAATACCCCCCCCCCCCCAGTCTATTTCAACAATTGAACTTTGTTTGCAGTTGATATTTAAAATTGGACATTTATTGCTGCAAATAAAAATATTCCATAAGTGGAATTCCAAGCGCCTATTTGGCTCCTGTACATATGGTCTTAACTATCGGCTTCAGTTTTCTGCCCTATGGTTAGCTTCTACTGCAGTCCCCATTTCTATAGTGTTTTTCTACTTTTGTACTATTACTACTGACTTGTAGCACTACTGCAGGTTTGCTGACTGTCACAGATCACGACCTCTACCGTCGACCACCCATACTCTGATAGGAGACTAGAAACCAATTATACATCACACAACACTGCATTAGGTCCTACCTCTATCATCTCTGGTACAGCACACCGCCCTAGATGGATAGTGATTCCAAGGAATAAGATGTGACCTACACTGGTATATACCATCCATACTATACTACCGCAATGGCCAACCAGACACCACCTCCACCCACAATAGAGCATGGCCTATCATTACGTTCTACCTACACCAGTCATAGGACAATATGAATCATTTGATCGATTAGTACTATCAATGACTGACATTGAATCAGCAAGGGAACAAACAGCACATCATATACTACCATACTAGCCAACCATGAATTATCCCACCCAACAATACTGCTTGACTTACCAATAAGCACTATCTATACCATATGTGGGTCAGCACACCGCCTTAGATGGATAATGGTACTAAAACCGCTATAAACTACCAGGCATTACCCCCACCCCTACAATCCGACCACCTACCATAACGTACTACCTATACCACTCAAAGGATAATACAAAGAAATCAGCTGGTTAATAGTATCATGGAATAACAGTGGCCCTACAGGGGTATAGACCGCCCGTACTATACTGCTGTTCTAATCTCACCCAAAATACCACTTGTCATAATATTGTGTACTACCTTTAAACACTTTTTGCTACTGTTTGACACTCGCCCAAAAATTACAAGGTAAATCTCCATAGACTAAATAATTTCACTTTGAAGATAATACGAAACACAACCACAGTATGGGTACTTTTATACTCTGTAGTATCTGAATTTCAACGTAACGCCTAAGTGCTTCCTGCAAACTATCAGTTAATGTTTGTAACTTCCAATGTGTCGAAAATGACAAAGAGGCGGTATATATCCTCCAAAGAATGCCGCTACACGGGAAATCTATTTATTTGAAATGTGAAAGACGAGTTCAGGAGAGTGGTTAAGGTTTTTTCCTGTTGGTTTATTTTCATGTGGATCGGAGTCTTAAATTTTGATTGATTCTAGAATTCACATAGTGCTGCCTTTACGTCACGCGCATATTCGTTATGCAGATAGTGGATCGTGGATGTTCAACATGGAAAATTTGTAGTACGGTGCGCTTCATTGCATTTCAGTCCATACGTTTCGACCACTTCATGCATTTATACACTAACATATTTAAGCCTTTACCAAACGTAGACGATATCAAAATTTATTATTTTAAATATATTTTTTTAATTTGTTTTCAAAACAATTCAACAAAACCATATCATGTGACTCCTCATTGGAACGAGCTCAATGAGCTCGTTCCAATGAGGGGTGACATGATATGGTTTTGTTGGAATATTTTGAAAAATTTAATTTTTTCAACTGCTCAATTTGCATATTACGCGGGCGGATGCGGGCGATTCGTTAGGTAAAGGGTGAAATAAACTGAGAGATCTAAAACTTTAATGCTGACTGGCTAATATTCCAATTACATGTACTGATATTTCAACTGCGTTATCAAGGCATGTCTTCGACGAAGGCATGGACTGATGATGCAGTTTAAATATTATATCAGTCGGTACTTGATCTATCACAGTCCGGATGAATCGGGTTTACATCATTCTCAAATAGCCTTTTGTGCGACGCCCGTGGATGTCTGATTGTACTGATCGCTAAAGGTGAGTGTTACAGAGTTCTACTTTCTCTGTTTGGTCATCACAACTATTTTCTTCGGGACGATTGACGCATTTCTGAAAGAAAAAGAAAAAAGAAATATTTCAGCTATACTCACCTGACACGGTCAGCTGATGAGAGGCGTTATGGGAAATTGAAGATGCAAACTAAATTACCATGGCAACCCCAAAATGCTGAACTGTGTGCGACTTCTTTTTGTGTTCATTTCTGGTTTACGCACCCGCATACATTTAAAGGCTGCACACAACATCCAAGGTACATGAGAGCGTGCAACGTTCAGGGTATAAGCGCACGAGAAACATCGGAGGTGTATGGTTGAAATTAAAGCTTTTCGCTTCCGCTCGCCTCATTATAAAAATCGGACCCAAAACCCTGAAAATAGTCACAAATATATCAGATTTCCGACAGTTCTATCATATTTGTGCCGTTATAAATTAAATAGTCGAATAATTAAATGAAAAAACTTGAGAAAACTAAAATAAGAGCAAATATCGTCCTCTGAGTTCCAATGTGTTCCATGTGCCATTAGGTACATATAACGAAATGTCAGCAACAAATACTGTTTTCTGGTTCCTAAACGACCCAAGGGATACAACTCTACTTGGTGTCTTATGCGTTTGTGAATACAAAACATTTATTCACGAATTTCATGCCACTGGTTGCAGAGCGGGATAAATGCGTCCACAAATTTATTTCCATTATGTTTCTACTGTGTCTCAAAAGGGGCAAAAACGTTACTTCCATCAACATGTATAATATGTGGAGATTTAACACTTCGCCTGCGGCTCGGTGTTTAAAAACCGACATTCAGGTATTAAATCTCCATATACCATACATGTTGGCGGAGATAACTTATATTGACATTAGCTAATTTTTATTTAACACTTATACTCTGGTTATGATGCAACCATAGACGGTGTCGAAAACTAAGTGTATTTGTATTGTTCTGTGGGTGCTCGTATATGACACCCACTCCCACATGTCAAGTTAATAATGTGTTTTTTTATGTTTTTTTTTTATTCATATACCGTTGTGAAAAATCTATACAATAGATTTGGACATTCGTCGAGTTGGGTATCTTAAGCAAACTTATATAGAGAGTAATCGCTTGACTGGACTGGTTACGTGGAATAATTCATGAGAGGTGAGGGACGTTGTACAAACACGAGTGCGCGAAGTGTTTTACAATATAGTCCCTCGCCTCGAATGAATTATTTCACGTAACCAACCCAGTCAAGCGATTACTATGTTTATTACTTTTCATTACTAACGATAATTATATTATTTAACCCTTTACCTAACGTAACGGCCAAGATCGGCCAGCGTTATTCTCAAATATCGCCAATTAATTTTCATTAATTTTTCATTTTTTGTCTCTAAAACATAGGTTAGGACCCCTCATTGGAACGAGCTCGTCGAGCTCGTTCCAATGAGGGGTTATAACCTATGTTTTTTGAGACAAAAAAGGACAATAATAGTTATTCAAGATTTTTTTTGCAAGTGTCATCTGTTTTTCATGTTAGGTAAAGGGTTAAAAAAGCAACGAAGTCCCCATTACACCCCCGGCAAAGCGTCTTCGTTTGCGCGCAGGGATACATGACACAATTGTTGATTGCATAATTCACTTGTGAAGTTATCGTTTATAATCAAACCCGGAAATCCCAGTAAATCACACTTTGGAAAGTAATAAACACATATAATTTCATACAATCATGGTTATGTGGGAAATAAACAGTGTACCATCTTAACAAAGTAAAAGTACCATCAAAATATCAGATGAACAAGTGTTGCGACAGTTGTGGCCGAGTGGGTAAGTGCGCTGGTCCCTCATGCCAGAGGTCCCTGGATCGATCCCCGGTCGGGGAAAGTTCTCGAAGTGTCCGAACACTCTCTGTCAGCATCAATTGTGGGGTTGATGCTGTCACAGCGTACCGTCCTATCGGATGGGGACGTAAAATGGCAGTCCGCTGTGCGGAGAGAGACACACTCCGTGCAGACTAAAGATCCCTTCGTAGTATTCGAGAAGAGCTAGGCCACGAAGTTGCCGTTATGAAGGTCACCCAACACACCTACGCCATTGGGCCAAGGAGAGGCGTTAATATAAGTTGCATAACTTGTTCGTCAATTCTGGTAAAACAAATAAGATTAAAAAGTGTTGTAGAAGGAGGTATGAACTCTCAACAGCTAGTGGTAGAGTATAAAATGTCGCGCCTCATGGGGTTAGGGTCTCATCTTTGACGTCAGTGGCCTTTTCACCACTTCTTCATAAACGGAAAAAAACACTCACAGGAGTTATATGATTGCAGGCAATCTGTCTCATCTCGCTTTAGTTCCGATGCCTTTTTAGGAGTGTATACACCAACAAGTTATAAATGCTTCTTGCATCCCAGTAGAGGGTCGTTCAATATATACGAACGTACAGTACGGGGAGAGTGTATTATCACTAAATCACCCGCAGAGTGGAGATTCCACCCGAGCAACAATTGCAAATTTGTTGCAAAGCATAACCAGCACCAGCAAAGTTTCAGCCAATGGACCTCCGGGTTAAACCCGGAGGTCCATTGGCTGAAACATTGCTTGTGTTTTTTTGTCGATATATACAAAATTTGAAAGTTATAGCTTGGGTAATAACTCCACTCCGCGAGTGATTTAGTAACAATCCACTCTCCACGTACTGTAGTATCACTATCAGTGCACGAAATGTAGCAGAATGGATGCAGTTAAAAGGTGAGCTGGAATGTTTTTATTTTTCAGATTCGGTTCCGTATTCCGTCCGGTTTCAGTGAAACAATCGTTTTCGGTTCGTTTTTATAAGAGTTAAGAAACTATAGAAGATAACACTTCAGGCTATTTATCTTAGTAAACATCCACAATCGTCTATACGATCCCACTCACCTAAAAAAAAACGTTTATAAGTATTTCCAATGGGGTTCAGCTTAACATCCATTTCACCATTCTTATTGGTTCTAGAGAATCGGTTACTACCTCTATTCAATCGGAAAAAAACAAATTATGGTAATTAATGAAACACAGTTCAACTATTCTATATATTACACGTCTGTTCTATGTAATCCCCATCTACAGCAGCACTCAGACACGCGGAAAATGAAAATGTGAACGGAAATCGCCGACGGGCTCTTTTTAAATAGACGCGAAATTTCACTGCAATTTTCTAAAAATCGTGCAACACAATTACAGTTTGAATCCCTAGCGATAGCTGAAAATCGTCCCTTGAGTTCCAATGTGTTCTATGTGCCTCTAGGCACATAGAACACATTGGAACTAGGGGATGAAATAGTAACACGGGATCCCCTCGCAAATTTGGTTGGCAATAACATGTTTTATTTTTGCTGATAGTTGTCAAATGAATTGCTGAGTGTCCTGCAAATAATTGTTTTTACTCGAGGCCTGCAGCCTCTCGTTTTTTTTTTCCTTCCGCGCTTTCACTCGTGCCATTTTGATTGGCCCGTTCACACACGTGTGCCGCTGTGTGTATGTTTCCTCTGATTGTCACATTTTCCCCGTATTGGCTACTCCAATGAACGAGTCAATAAGTGAGGCAATGTGACAATCTGAAAAGGACGTGTTTGCCCTTTTCGTCGGATACATAAAGTGACAAGTGTGCACAGGGGTCACTAGTCCGGTTCCTTCCCAGTAAGATAGATTGATCAGTTTTTGTACAAACACATTGAAACCATTCCGGTTCTGTTTTTCGCTCTACAGGATGCGAACTCGAAAATGAAAACACGTCCAGCTTTAGTAAAAATATTAGTTGTGTCAATCACCTTTTTCGAGAGAAGTTATCGTTCGACCTTGACAGTGCTATTTTAGATAGCAAATAATTACATATGACATTGCTTGCTTGGAAATTGCTTGCTTCAGTGAGCATGACCTCCCCTGTACAGCACTGCGGCCGTGAAGTGGTCACTTTCCGCGGGTGGACAATATTTGCATGGACGCAATAAAATTAGATTCCAAACACTAATTTTTGGAATAATCATCCAGAATTTTAAGTACATCCCGGTGCTTCAATAATTAACATTTTGATGATGATGCTTTTTATTACCTGCTATACCCATACGTGTTCACATCACTACCCACGCGTGATTTACGACCAGTCCACGGCGACTGCACTGTATCAGTACTTCAGAAGTTTGTCATATGATTACGCAGCTGGTTGGGGCGCGGTGGCTCAGTTGGTAGAGGTGCAGTCTGCAAGCCGAGAGGTTCTCGGTTCGAATCCCACCTGCGGCAACCGTGTTGTGTCCTTGGGCAAGACCCTTCACCCATTGCCCATGTGGGGCACGGTGACGCTGTGTACTAAGGCGTACTGCACGTCGATGATGCACCTGTCTTCAACCAATGCTAACCCTGCTTGTGTAGGGTTAGTATGTTGGGGAGCTGATCGTCGTTGCTCGGTGGTACTCCGGGTTCCTCCACCCGTAAAGCTGTCGTGGTCATGATTAGCCATTGTGCAGAAAAATGTGACCTTAAACACCAATAAATAAATAAATAAATAAATAATACGCATCGGGGTTGTGGGGGCTTCAAATATATTCAAGCTGATACACAGTACAAAATAAAGCTTTGTGGTATTATTTTGGTGTTCATAGATTCACATCTGGAGGAGGGGTGGGAAATAAAGATATGTAATTGGCTCCATTAAGCCCCGATTCTGCACGTCGAACTTACTGATTGGTCTACCCTAAATAATGAATATGGACTCTTCTAATTGCTGCCATTGAACTGACATGGAATATACCACTAGAGTTCAAAGTGTTCAACCGCATCTGGACTAACATACCCCTGCTTCGGAAGAGATAAGTTAACCTTGACGAGTGTCGTTTAATATATATAATTTTTTGGAGCGATTATGAAAATTAGGGGTAATGCTCTGAAATTAACATTTCTCCTGAGTTTATAAAATAAATATATGTATGCAAAATCACTCCTGTGTGATCTATTTTCTGCTCAAAAATAAGCTTGTATCTCATAATTATTTTAAAGGGCAAAATGGTATTGCATTTGTTCCTACATGTAGAATATATTAATATTAATGCCATATCATTTCAAAAAATCGTTCCAAGCAGAAGATTCCGTGCTAGTGTAGCTGACCCGATAGGGCAGAGTTGAGATGTGGGGCTCTGTCACTATGGGTAGAAAAAACAGGTATTAGAATGAAAAAAATGACTGATTGATTCTAGTTTAACCCTTTTAATCCTAGCGGCCGTTTTTTTTTATTCCGGCAGGAACATGAAAAGTCATAACGTCATTAAATAGGATGGCTGTTCAGTAAATGTGTGGGGTAGACCAATCAGTATTTACAACGGTCGTTATTGATTGGTCTACCCCAAATAATGAATATGGACTCTTCTAATTGCTGCCATTGAACTGGCATGGAAGATACAACTAGAGTTTAAAGGGGTAAACAATTTATTCAATGAATATGCTCTATGTTATAGGATTGAACACCAAACAAGTAACAGTCATGTATATATATTAAACATCAAAATATACAACATAACAGTAATAAAAAACGAACAAATTGATAAGTAATGAGGGGATCTCACTGAAAGCTAGGAGCTTATGTTAGTCACCTCCATAATATACTTTTTTATATGACAGAATAGAAAAACAAAAGGTGGGGTCGAAAAGCATTTTTTCGTGTATGTCCATTTTATTCGGACTTTAGAGTGAACCTTATTGGAGGATGCCTTTTCCAAAATCACGAACTGATAAGAGAGGGGTTGTCTGGATAACGATAGTTTTCCCGTGTTACGTGAACACTACCCTTGGCACTGTGTTATATAGCATACTAAACATTACGATAAAAGGAAACGCTAGCTGTACAGTTATCAACGATATTAACTGTTGTTGTACTAAATTTCTCCTCGATTTGGATGTTAGACATGGGAGCGGTTTGTATCGATGAAAATAGCTCTTAGTTCTCTTCTGGAAATTAAAGCTCCAAGCTAATGAATTTATTTTCCCGTTTCTAGCCTTTTCCAGTTGAGCTCTGGAATCCCAGCTATTTTAAAGTAGTGGAAGGGTGAGCAGACAGATTGCCAGTGCAAGCTTCCTTCACTAGAAATGGGCAGTATACCGTAAATATCGTTCGGTGTTGTATCTTGCCAATACCGATTTTTGGTTCCAAAGGAAATATAATATTCCTTTCCAAAGTGTGATTTACTGGGAGTTCCGGGTTTGATTAGAAGCGATAACTTCAATTGTGCCATGTATCTGTGCGCGCAAACGAAGACGCTTTGCCGTGGGTGCAATGGGGACTTCATTGTTTTTTTTTTTGGTTTTTTTTTAACCCTTAACCTAATATGAAAAGCAGACGACACTTGCAAAAGAAATTTTTTAACAACTATTATTTTCATTTTTTTCTCAAAACCATAGGTTATGACCCCTCATTGGAACGAGCTCGTTCATAACCTATGTTTTAGAGACAAGAAAATGAAGAAATAATGAAAATTAATTGGTGATTTTTAAGAATAGCGCTGGCCGTTACGTTGAGTAAAGGGTTAAATAATAATATTTATCGTTGATAATGAAAAGTAATAAACAGAGTAATCGCTTGGCTGGACTGGTTACGTGAAATAATTAATTCGAGGCGAGGGACTATATTGTAAAACACTCGTGCGCATTCGTGCACTTGTGTTTGTACAACATCCCTCACCTCCCATGAATTATTTCACGAAACCAGTCCAGTCAAACGATTACTCGCTATTTAAAGGAAATATAAAATAACGGAGTTTCGGTATTGGAAAGATAATCCCGACATTAACCCCGTGGTAGCACAGTAAGAGAGGCACTACTTGATTACTGTAGTATACAAGCTCATTTTTACTGCTAAAATGGGAGCCAGAAACTAATGACTGTGATGCAAGTCCACGAAAATGAGTAACACTGGCATTAACAATTGGTATAATCGATTGGCTAAATTTGATTTTATATCCGTATTGCGGTCACAATTATCCATTGTACAAAACTAGGCGATTTTAAACACCAAAAAATAAATAAATATTTCCGAAATTAGCTAAAACATGAGGATCAGACAGCAGAACTTTTTACAAAATGGCTTATAGGAGGCGCACATGTAGAATTTTGCAGGCGCACTTGTCCAGAGATCATCTGATTTAACACCAAACCTGAGATAAAATACCAAATGGTATTTTTATGCCCCCGAACAATTTTCGAAGGGGTATATATTAGAGGTCTCCGTCCGTCCGTCCGTTCATCCGTACGTCCGTCCGGGCCACCGCAGATGGCCTTGCGAAGTAATCGTCCGTGTGGAGTCGTTACTTGTGAGGTTGGGGGATAAAACCGTTAGTACACCAGCCACTTCCTAGGTTTTTTTCAACTTGTGAGGTGCGAAAAACTCAATTGTGAATTGCGCAATTTTCCCATACCATACTCTAAAATCAAGTCACAAGTACATCTGCGTCCGTCCGTCCGTCCGTCCGTCCGTCCGTCCGTCCGTCCGTACGGACAGTTTGTATTATAACTCGAGTACCAGTTGTCGGATTTTAATGTTCTTTGGTATGGTGATAGGGCAGCGTGGGAGAACAGATGCCATCGTACCTAGCGTTTCGTCCATTCATGTTTGGTAGAGTTATGGCCCCTGTTTGTTTTTGGCCTCTGTTTCTGCCTATGGTAAATTGAACCATAGCCTATAGGGCAAAGTGCTGCCCAGGGTTTTTTTTAGTTCATTATTTTTCTGCGGCCCAGTGCTTGCAGGGGAGGTTGCATGATATTTTAACCTCTACATATCAATATATTCAAGTAAATATGGATGGCACAAGAATTATAGTGATTTTGGTTCCAGACCATTTAAAATTGTATCACCGCACAAATCGAACTCAAATTTTATTTCCTTATTACTAATGTCAAAATACAGGTCAAGTTCGATTTGGAGGTTCACTCAGACCATTCTTGCAAGAGTTATGCCTCTTTTTGATTTACAAAATCACAAATTTCCCGATTTCAGCTTTATTCTTACTGTCCAGTGCCTATAGGGGAAGTGCTGCCCGATTTGATTTTAGTCCACTATTTCTGTACTGCACAGTGCTTGCAGGGAAGGTTGCATGTCATTTTAAACTACATATCAATATAACCATATAAATGTGGATGCCAATTTCAGCTTTATTCTTACTGACCAGTGCCTATGGGGGAAGTGCTGTCCAATTTTGTTTAGTCCACTGTTTATGTGCTGCCCAGTGCTTGGCGGGGAAGTTGCATGTCATGTTAACCTACTACATATCGATATAACCATGTAAATATGGATGTCAATTTCAGTTTTATTCTTACTGGCCAGTGTCTTATAGAGGAAGTGCTGCCCATTTTTTAGTCCACTATCCCAATTGTTTCTAGTCCACTATTTCTGTACTGCCCAGTATTTGCAGGGCAGGTCTGCATGTCATTTTAACCTACTACATATCGATAGATTCATATAAATATGGATGACACAAGAATTATAGTGTTTTTTTAATTCCGTTCATTCAAAGTTGTTTGGATGAACCAATTCTCTTAACCATTCAGAAGTTTTTTTTTTTATTTACATGTAAGTCCGACGTTGCTACCTTCGGGGGCATCAGCACACGCCTTAGCGTTGCTCTTGTTTCTTACACTTTTTTCGTTACATTTTTTTGTTACATAAAATGCCCGGTGACGAGTGTCTATGTTATATTTCCTCTATTTTAACAAATACTACCGTCATTATTTGTTGAATCAACCTGTCCCATCCTCACAAGGCTATATAGGCTGCAACTGGGAAGTATACATAAAATACCAAGCGATATTGACATTGGTGTCGGTGTGTTGACGATACCGAATTCAGTATCGGTATTGAGGTAAATCATCCTAAACATTCCGATACCGAAGCCGAACTTGACATTCCAATACCGCCATTCTCTATTCTTGACTACCAGAGGTTTTATTAGCATACATTAATAAATTGGACTAGATCATTTATTGCCCTGATGATATTTTTATATAGGACTACCACGTGTCAAACCGGAAAAATAAAATAACGAAAATACACTCCAATACTACTTCTCGGACACCAACAATGTGGTAATAACCTATATTTACAAAAAGTCTCACAAGGTTTGTGCCAGCACCTAAAACAATATCGACCGGACAGCTATGGACTCAGGCATGACATTTGTTCTGTTTATCGCATGATATTTCAATACTGAGTCAATGAATTGTTTCCTACTATTTGCATTCAAAGAGAACAATTTCCCATGTTTCACTGGAATGGAAACCGACGTAGTCTTTTGTCAGATTACAATCTCTAAAATACGCCCCACCCTCCAACATACCCCGCTATTCAGCTAACCTACATACGAAAAAGCTAAACTGCGTTCACGAACTGTCCCACATGGCTTCCGCGATAGTTATTAATCTGATAATCTGTGTGTGAAACACACAGACTATTGTTTTTTTATGGTTCTTCTTCTTCTTCTTCTTCTTCTTCTTCTTCTTCTTCTTCTTCTTCTTCTCCTGTTTTATGTCTCTCCCTCATTTTCTTGTCCGCACAAAAACTTGCAAACGAATTGTCCTATATCTCTAATTTCTGGCATACTGATAGATAGTCACAAGCCTATTACTGGGGCATTAAATATGTCCATAGGTTGTTTTGAAAGTGGGTCACGTGCATACCTCAGGAGTGGGATGACCTATGGACTTGGGATCAATAGCAAATGAGTCGAAACTCAATATAGGTTTGGTTCAAGGTCACTGACGTCAGCGAGGGGTCATTGAGTGCATTTTTCTGAATTGCAGGACATCATATTTTGTGAGCCCTAATGCATTGCTGCAGTTCATACTTGCTTTTTATTCTCAAAACATTTGGCGGGGGAAGGAGGGAGCACATATTTTTAAAGTTGGTGACACTCAAATCTCAAGTATGATATGTCATATGGACATTGGAACAGCACCAAATGAGTAAAAACGTCGTGGAAGTTAATACGTTCGATTCAGTTCACTGGGATCACACAAGCCTCGTCAATTACAGTTTTCCGAATTGCTTGAAATTGCTTTCTATGATCCCAATGCATTTCTGGAGTTCATATATGTGGGCGAGAAGAAATATCCATTTTTGCCTTTATATGACACATTTAATGCTATGCACATCCGGTTTCTTGAAACATTTTTATGTATTTTACTCCCCCAAATAAGTCTCCATAAATTATTTTTCCATCTGATTTAGTTCTGATCTTTTCATCATTTTCACACAGACTCAAATTTACTGGTCACGGTAAATTCTGTTTCTCAAGTATTTCCACAGGTCTTTGTACGTTTGACCAGTACTGCTGTCCCTAACTGAGATGTTTGTGTTATGGACACAGTAATTGAAAAGCGATGAACCTTTTTTTTTAAAATGGTAGTTGGCAATCACTTGATAAACGAGAAGAGATGCATATTCTGAGAATGATAAAGGCGAAACAGTGTTAAATATGTTCTCATAGGCGACCAGTATAACGTTCTTGTTATTCTTGTAATGTCGATACTTTTACGACTGCTATTTCGGTAAATAATATGTAGCTCGTAAAATATCTGGATAGAAATGAACTGCAACACCATATCCGTCGTATATATTGTGTCATGTATAACTCGTCCAGCTTATCTTCTTCTCTTGTTCCTGTACATAAGAAATAGTTAGCTTTCAACATTGAATTTATTTATTTATTGGAGTTTAACGACTCGTTCGACGGAGAGAACCACCAAGCAATGACGAGCAAGTTCCAAGACTCCCCAACGCACTAACTCCATACAATCAGGGTTAGCATTTTATGAAGACAGATGCATCATTGACGTGCAGTACGTATTCATACACAGAGCCACCATGCCCCCACGTGCATTTACACCTGGCGCGGATCGAACCAGGAACCTTTCGGTCGGAAGTTCAATGCCGTGACCTCTGAGCCACCGAGCTCCCATCAACATTGAAAATGAACTGGAAATATGAAATAACGTTATGTTAACACTTTTACACAGTTAACCCTGGAACCTTTTGGTTTGAAGTTCAATGCCGTGACCTCTGAGCACCGAGCTCCCATCAACATTGAATATGAACTGAAATCATGAAATAACGTTATGTTAACACTTTTACCAACCAACCGCCCGTATCCGCCCGCGTAATATGCGAATTCAGCACCTGAAAAAAACTCAAAATTTTCGAAAAATTTCAACAAAACCATATCATGTGACCCCTCTTTGAGCTCGTTCCAAAGATTGGTCGCATGATATGGTTTTGTTGAAATGTTTTGAAAACATTTTAAAAATTATATTTAAAATAATAAATTTTGAAATCGTCTGCTTTGGGTAAATGGTTAACACTTTTACAATCGAATCGGTTGTACCCGTCCTTCTAATTAACAAACTGAGCAGTTGAAAAGCCCCCCAAATATTTCCAAACAGTCAAGTAAACTGCTCGATAGGAGCACCGGGAGATGGCGCAGTGATTGTTTATTGTGAACCTGTTTTGTTTTACAGCTAAAAATTATGAATGAAAAACGCCAAATCCTTCACTCCAGGGAGGAGAATTCAGTTGTCTTTTACCCCAACAAATCGGCCGCATCCGCCCGCGTAATATGCAAATTCAGCAGTTGAAGAAATATTATTTTAATTTTCTCACACCGGGCCGAACCATGGTCAGCCCGGTGCGTCCTGTATCCGAGGGCCCCATCATAATTATGGCCAGGGGCCCCCAAGGGCCTCACGCCGCCACTGGTTATGTGATATGGTTTTGTTGATTTTTCTTATGATGTTTAAGGTCAGATGTTCCTGCACGATGGAAAGAGTGTGGCCCGGACAACGAAAGTCCGAGATTTCTCAAAGAATGTAGATAAACCCTTACAAAACCACTCACAAACATCTTTAACAATTTTCTGTCTCTGTGTTACGTTCCGGCTGAGTGGAAGAAAGCTAATGCAACTCCAGTACTTAAAAAGGACAACCCGAACATCGCTACGAACAGTAGGTCAATATCGTTGATTAGTTGCATCAGCAAGGTTTTTGAAAAGTGTATATTCAAACAAGTACTTGCTTTCCTTCAATCAAATTCCCTGATTACCCAATTTCAATCTAGATTTACGCCTAAAGATTCGATTACTCTGCAACTTACCGATATATATAACACTATAAGCACTGTCCTCGACGAAGGCAAAAACATCTGCCTTGTCTTCTGTGATGTGATCAATGCATTTGATAAATTTTGGCACAATAGTCTTCTTTACAAGTTAGAACGCATAGGGATAGCAAGACACTCGTTTCATTGGTTCGAATCTTACTTAATCGTCAACAGCGTGTTGTCATTAATCATGAAGCTTCCAGTTGGGGACCAATTACAGCTGGCGTTCCACAACGATCAACCTTAGGTCCCCTGCTGTTTATAATATCCCATCAATGATATCGCTGACAATATTTCAAGTAACATCCGCTTGTTTGCCGGCGATACAAGTCCCTGCTTAATAATAGAAAACCCTGACATAGCAGAGGACATTCTAAACCACGATTGTCGGAACTCGAAAGCTGGTCAAATCAATGGTTTGCTGATTTTAAACCCTCAAAGACTGAGTCTATGCTAATTTCCCGTAAAACTGGTCGAAACAATCACCCCTCATTGAGAATGTGCAGTGAGAATATTATAGAAGTCAATTGCCAGACACACCTGTGTGTACTTTTAAATAACCGGGGCTTCTGGAAAGAACACATTGAAACAATATCTGCTAAAGATTGGAATATAATTGGCTTATTGAGAAAATACAAATAAAATTTGATCACAAAACTTTAGAAATAATATATCTTACTTTCATTAGGCCAGTTCTGGGGTACTCAGATGAGGTGTGTGATAACTGCACGGATTCTGAATCCGATGAACTGGAATGTATCCATATTGAAGCCGCCAGAATTGTAACAGGTGCAATTCGGAGTGCTAGCAAAGCACTTATTTACGTGGAAACAAGATGGGAACCTCTTAAAGTAAGAAGAGAGAAACACAAACTGAAACAGTATTTCAAGATGTTCCATATAATGGTCCCTACATACTTGTTCATGTTGATTCCCCCGCTAGCGTTGGCGTCTCACGAGTATAGTCTGCGGCATAATACTGCCCTTGCTGTTCCCTTCTCTCGTACCCAGCAACACCAGGGATCATTCTTGCCGTCAACCACTCGGCTATGGAATGCTCTACCCTAACACGTTAGAGAATATAGCTCGTTGAAAAATGTGTCTACTTACTTAAATAGAAACAAACTGCTTGTCCCCAGTTACCTTAAACGCAATGAGCACCGGCTCGCCGCAGACACACACCTGTAGACTTCGCTTGTGCTGTGGTAATCTTAATGACCATCTGTTTAAAAACCGCTTATCAAATTCTCCTGTCTGTTCATGCGGTGCCCGTGAAACAAACGACCACTACCTGTTGCACTGTCCAAATTACATAAATATTAGACAGAACACGTTCGCCACCTTACCTTTTGCAATTACAATGGACATACTTCTGAATGGAAATGTTACGTACAATGTGGATACGAATAGGCAAATATTCGATACATTACATGGTTTTAAATCAATGACAAAACGAATCTACTGAGCCATGCCTAAACAACAAAGCACATCTCCCTGACAAGACGGTGTTGTCTCATAACTTACTACTACGTATAAGGATTTGTATACGTCGTTCTCTCTGTAGTGTTCCCCATCCTTTTGTCGTGTCTTCATATGAAACGGCTGTCCTAAATCTTCGTCCCCTTTCCCTCTTCCTTCCGTCTTCATACCTTGTTACTCATTTTTCTCTCTTAAGACATTGTTTGTTACCAACAAATGCCATGAAAGTTCATTGTAAATGCCGAATGAAGTAGACAGCTTATATAAGCTTTGGCTTGCTGCTGAATCCTTTTTCATCAATTTGTAATTCATCACATTGTCTTAAACTTTATTTATCCCTTAAATGGCCGTTTATTTAACCAATAAAGGCCTTGGATACATTTTTGCTTTATTCACATTGTAGGGTGATAAATTTTCCCCATAGTTTTAACACTGAAATAATTTATTCCACTAGTAGCGACGGACTTGTTGACCTCTGGCCTCTACCGCATTTGTCTAGCATAATTAATAGTTCGATTGTTGATTTCTTTAAATCTTTTTGAAAGTATTACACAATGCCAGTAGAAAACACCACCCACTGCTCATATAATAAAGTATTTTGCAAGATTAGCTCAAGTTTGTAGGGGGATTATTTGTTGACAGAAAGGTATTACTGCGCCTTGTTTATTTTTGCCAATTCTGCTGGTCGATCGAATTGGACCAATGTGCTCCTCACTTTTCGCAGTGCTTTGTAGCGAATTATAGCACGATTTTGTAGCGACGGCCGTGTAGAAGATTTATGGGATAAACAAAATAAACGTATAGTGTTTTCAAATAAAAAATGTATTCTACTCGTAGAATTAAGAATGAAACCGACTCGCCAGAGGCTCGTCGGTTTCATTCTTAATCCTACTCGTAGAATATTTTTTTTACTTGAAAACACTAGACGTTTATTCTATATGTAACTTGGTATGTCTTTCTGAAATAAAATACTGAATAAATTAAATTAATATGTGCATCAAAAAGTATACTTTTCATTCAAATTCAGGCGGTTGTTTATTTTCATAAAATTTGCTGAAGCTGTCCATATAATCATAAGGATAAACACACTTTTTCTTAACTAACTCATGTTTATTATCTCCAAATTCTTGAGATGTATATTTGAAAGCATCTGCTGGTAAATAGAGAATATTACCATTATGTAGATGTACAAAATATGTATCCGAGTCGAGTTCCGGGTTCTAAGGGCAGATCACGATGAGTCCAAGACGAGTCGTGTTCTACCCTTAGAACCCGGAGCAAGACACGGATACATATTTTGTACATCCACATAATGGTAATAATCATTTTATCTTACAATATATTGGGGATAAGTCAAGAATGTAGATGAATATATAACGAACTATTTATTCGTACGGATGAAAAAAAAGAAAACAAAATGGAACTCACGCGAAAGGAACGTGCTTGTATCCGACCCCCTGATACAAACATCTGTATCAGGGGGTCGGAAACATGACAGCTGCGGATTTAATACAGACAAAATACATGTTGATTGTAAGATAAATTGTCAACTCAACTCCAATAAATAACTAATTGTATTGGCATGTTTCCTGCCACCTTCCACAAAGCTGGAAAGCTTTTCTTGTTTATGAAAGGTTCTATAACTTAGTCAGGTGGGTAGAAAATTCTTGAGCTTACAGTTGTAAAATTTTGCATTGGATCTTTTCCTCTGCGGCATACAAATATTATATACAACACCGCAAGGCATCAACAACACGCCGCTCTGATGGCATGCCTCGTTTATTCACAAATTATAAAATATCCACACTACGATAATTTTGTATCGAACTTAAGGGTGTGTTATGCAGATGTGATGGGAAACTTACTGTTAAAATTAGAAATCCTGTCCTGAACTTATTTAGACAGAATTTTGCTTAACTTCAATAAATAACCATTTGCATAGGCATGGCTCCTGCCACCTCCCACAAAGCTGGAAAGGTTTTCTTGTTAACGAAAGGTTCTACAACTTAGTCAGGTGAATGGGAAATTCTTGAGCTTAAAGTTGTAAAATTGGATCGCATTGGATCTTTTCCTCTTCGGCATACAAATATTATATACAACACCGCAAGGCATCAACAAAACGCCGCACTGATGGCATATCTCGTTTATTCACAAATTATAAAATATCCACTCTACGGTAATTTTGTATCGAACTTAAGGGCGTGTTTATGCAGATGCGATGGGGTAGTTACTGCTAAAATTAGAAATCCTGTCATGAACTTCACTTTCCTGGTAGAGATCATGTATCTACAGTTAAAACTAGAAGTCATGTCACGAATAGTGCGCTTATCTAGGCTTAATTGCGCGTTGGAATTGCGCGCAATTGCCATATTGAATGAGACAGGGTCTCCTGGTTACTCATAGCAAACACACGCAATGTTTCTGCCAATGGACCTCCGTACATTAAAGCGCATATCAGCGTGCTATTTGTGCGCATTTCATGACAGGACTTCTAGTTTTAACGGTAGGATGACTATCGATAGTTTTTAGCAAAGTTGTGCATCAAATATTTTGGAATGAGAATCGGTAATTCTGACAGATAGATATAGCTGATGGTTCTCATTGGTTATTTCCACTAAACGCTGCAAACTATAATAACCAGTCTAACGAGAGAACTTGGGCACACGAAAGGTACTTTTTTATTGGATCGCACTAGAGCTTTCTGGTTAAAATATACCGCATGACCCTAAATCCATGTGAGCGCAAGAAATACAGTTACGGGTGTGTAGTAAAAGCTGTTACGGTGTAAGTTCAGAGACAGCGTTACAGCTTTCTAGTTGTCCCTGTCGTCAATTGGATCGACCTATCGCATTAATTAGTCTTATATCAACGGGGGGTGGGGGGGGGGGGGTGGGTAGAGATCAGTGGGGCCTATGGACTCTTGACACGAAAAGTCGATAGGTAACGATTCAACACATACTGAAAAGTATTGTTTCCGACTCTAGGTAAAGTAATTTTTCAGGACCTATTCTTCCAATATCATTATAAAGAAAACTAGAAGTGAATGCATATACATGTACGAAAGTAATTGCGAAATGTTTTACGATAGCTTAGAACAGTCGGTAAGCTGAAGTTCCAGATAGCCGTTACTCTACCTTTCTGTGGAAATGCGACATAGCACACAAGGTGGCAGACCACCTGGATAAATTCGTTGTCCACTTAACTGATACATAGTTTGTGCATATGTGTTTACTGGCTTGCTCACCTAAACTATTAAGTATTTCAACGTTTAGTCGTGATAAAGGTAAACAACTCGTCCCGTAATGGATGTGAGCAGATGTGTAAAGCAGTACTTCTGTAAACGGAATAGGACACGATGGTGTGGAATCAGCAAACCTCTCAGTGTCCGTCCCTGCCAACGCTGAGGTGAGAAGTCCATTGAATATACGGGATAATTTCTGGTTCATTTGGAGAAGCCTCCGTGGGTTCTTCAGCCGTTGTCGACAAACTATTATGTGATACACACCTCCCACGTGGGGGCAGGGTGGCGCTGTGTACTAAGACGCACTGCACGTCGATGGTGCACTTGTCTTCAACAAATGTTAACCCTACAAGTGTCGGGAGTCTGACAGTTGATCGCCGCTTGTACTATGATAATGACAAGGGAATGATGCAGCCCGAACTCCAAGCATTCAGGCAAATAAACTTGATGGGAACTCGTAGTTGACATAAAAATATTAGTCGACAAATTGTGTGATTAACCCTTTACCTAACATGAAAAGCAGACGACACTTGCAAAAGAAATTCTTGAATAACTAATTGTTTTCATTTTTTGTCTCAAAAACATAGGTTATGACCCCTCGTTGGAACAAGCTCGACGAGCTCGTTCCAACGAGGGGTCATAACCTATGTTTTTGAGACAAAAAATGAAAATATTTTGAAAATTAATTGTCGATTTTTGAGAATAGCGCTGGCCGGTTTTGACGGTACGTTGGGTAAAGGGTTAAAGCACCGATAATTGTGTGGAATTCAACTATTCAAATAATCCCTTCCCCATCAGATGCAAGCATGCGAACTTCATAGAAACTGAAAAATGTAACTTAGTGAAGTTCAGTTAAGTTCTTATAACTCATATGTTATGTCACTCGCAAAAGTCAGATTACAATTTGTAACCTGAAAAACGAAAAAGTATAAGGTCAAAACATTGCTTGTGTTCTTTATCCACATGTACATAATTTGAATGTGATTCATTGGGTGATAACTCCACTCCCCAGGTGATTTCGTTGCAATCCACTCTCCACGTACTGTACACTGGATTTCAGGATGCAACTCACAAGTTCAATTCCCCGCAATTCTGGATGCAACCCACAAGTTCAATTCCCCGCAATTCTGGTACCAGAATTGCGGGGAATTGAACTTGTGGGTTGCATCCTGAAATCCAGTGTACAGTACATGGAGAGTGGATTGTAACGAAATCACCTGGGGGGTGGAGTTATCACCCAATGCATCACATTCAAATTATGCACATGTGGATAAAGAACACAAGCAATGTTTCAACCAATGGGCCTCCGGGTAGTATAACCCGGAGGTCCATTGGCTGGAACTTTGCTTGTACTTGTTATGCTTTGCAACAAATTTGCAATTATTGTTTGGGTGGAATATCCACTCTTCGAGTGATTTAGTAATAATACAGTCTTCACGTACTGTAAGTTGCGGAAATCTGAATTTCAGATCTTCTTATGTACAACCCATTAGCTCAGGCCGCACTAATTTTATCATTTGTTTCAGACATTTGAAAATAATATTCTAAACTGGGAAACAGTGAAAAATATTAAGTTACAAAAGTCAAAACCTGCGGGATTCAAGCAACCATAATTGGAATAATTGGACGCATCTGGAACAGATGAAAAACGTTTGACTGCTATTATGACACAAATGTTCCAGCGCAAAATCAACAGATGCAAGCAAGTAAACCTCAGAGCAAATGAACGCTAACAGAAACAAATTATCAGGTCAAAACTTGTGGGATCCAAGCAATCAGAATCAGGGGGACCTCTGCCTGTGTGCTGCGCACGAAAAATGGACTGACTTGCAGAAGTTAGAACTGAGAAAAGATATAATCTCGTACGCCAAATAAACATATTTATGGATAAAACACGGGGGTGGGTGGGGGTGAGTTTTGGGACAAAACAAAACTTCTTCAAATCTGGTGCGTACAGCTGATTTTCTGCCAGTTTAAAGTACTCCGTGCATGTGTCGATGTCACTTATACTATTCAAAAGAGTAGGGGATATCCATGCTGGTGTTGATATTTTCAGAAAATGGTATGTGATACGCGTGATTGGACACATTAATTCGTTACCAAGTTTAGTGTGGATCATGAATGTCACCGACCCACGACAACTCCGTGCAGGTTTTTCACACGAGCGCCGCGTTAACGTCTGTGGGGTACGTTTTGAAATGTTCGTTTATACTGGACGGGCTTTTTCTGTGGTTTCATTGTTCTTTTCTTGGGATATACTTGTTCATCAATAGTTTCTCGTCGAAACGTAACTTTTAAGGCATGCGAAGACTGACACGTGACGTGTTGGAAGCTGGCAGCAGACAGACTGCAGAGGCTCAAATTCTCAACATTACTCAATCGGTGATTAGCAGTTTCTTGTCATGCAACCGTCAGGTCGGCAATGTCGATGACAGACGCCGGCCAGATCGTCCAAGGACGAAACTGCTAGCCAGGATCATTTCATCCGAACCCAAACATTACGTAAGCGTCATCAATATGCCTCAGAAATTGGACATCAGAGTAGCGACAGATGTGCGAGTCAGTGGTCTGACTATCCAAAATCGCCTGCACAGCTGTAAACTGTACGCTCGACGACCTCGAATAATTCCACGTTTGACTGAAAGTCATATCGCAGCAAGGCGTAATTGGTGTTGAGCATGGCAGAGATGGGACAATCGTCGGTGGAGCATCGTCATGTTTTCCGATGAATCGAGGTTCATTCTCGACTTTCACGACAAGCGAAACAGAGTGTGGCGGCGGCAAAATGAACGATACCATGACGTAACCGTTAGGCAGCACGATCGTTTCGGCGCTGGATTGGTTATGGTTTGGGAATGCATAACCATGACAAGCAGAACAGCATTACATGTCATCCAAGGGCGTTTCACAGGGCTGTACTACCGTGACAATATATTAGCAGCTCATGTGGTGCCATTTGTGCGACGTCACGGCCGACGATTCATTTTCCAAGATGACAATGCAAGAGCACACAGAGACCGTGTCGCTAAATAGTTCCCCCCAGGAGCAGAACATAACTACACTGCCTTGGCTAGCACAAAGTCCAGACCTTTCACCAATCGAGCACGTCTGGGATATGCTTGGCAGGAGCCGATGACAACGACAACAGCTCCCTGCCAATGTCCAGGAACTTGCCAAGTACAGCAGGGGGAGAATAGAATAATATCAATCAAGCTGATATTGGACGTTTGATTAGGAGTATCGCACTTCTGTCAAACATCCAATACTTTTGTAATAGTATAATTTGTGCGAGGGTGTCATTTTCCTTTTGTCGACATTCTCAAACTTCTCTGAAATTGACACAATACCTGTGTACTAATACTGATAATGCCTTCATATTTCACGTTGCCATCATGACTTCCATCGGACCTATCCACGATGCCAGCAGCAGCTTCAGTCCTCGCAATTCAAAGTATTTCGCTTCGGCAGTTGAATGTCGTAGCAGAATCGATATGCTTCAGCAGCGACTACGACATTTTATGATGGATCATTGGATGTTCAATGTTATGTTATAACCTATATTTTTTTAAGTTGAACAACACTCATTTAGCAGAGTTTTCGGCCATTGGCCTTCATCAATTCACTGGATTAGAAGGGAATTACATTTCCACAGTCGTGACTGTCACAGAGGAATGACAGAAATTATGTTACAGCAGGGTCATACCCATGCCGTTTTGCGTACCAGTGGAGCAAGATATACCCCCCCCCCGTGCATAAGATATCCTAGGATATCTTTCCCCACCACCCGGGATATCATCCCCACCTAAATATTTAAATGTATTCGTCTTATTTTGTTTATTTTGCTATTATTTCACAAAATCTGATTACATTTTATATTAAACAGCTAAACCCTTGTATAAAATTACTCAGGGACCATAACAAAATGTGGAAGAATTTAGAGAGAGAAAAATATTGAATGAATTTTAGAAACAACACCTCAACCTGTTAAAATCTTTAAATAAAAAGTTATAGCGGTTCTAAGATAAGCTGTTTCTAATTCATTAGGGTACAAAAATCAGTATATATAGACTATACCCAGGCGAAAATCTAAGAAACTGTTACAAAGATTGTAAGATTGGCTCATTGTAATTCAGTAGATAAGATTTAATAGTATCTCGTTAAAATAAATAAATATATCTTCCATTTTTCATGACTGTGATATTAGGACAATGTGTGTGTGTGTGTGGGAGGGGGGGGGGGGGAGGGGGGGGTTTAACAGTATAAAATTGGTAGATTTTTTTCGGCCAAGTTTTCTGTTTTATACAGTACGTGGAGAGTGGTTTGTAACTAAATCCCCCGCGGAGTGGAGTTATCACCCAAGCTATAACTTTAAACTTTTGTACATATCAACAAAAAACACAAGCAATGTTTCAGCCAATGGACCTCCGGGTTTAACCCGGAGGTCCATTGGCTGAAACATTGCTGTTGCTGGTTATGCTTTGCAACATATTTGCAATTATTCCTCGGGTGGAATCTCCACTCTGCGGGTGATTTAGTGATAATACACTCTCCACGTACTGTATTTTGACATGGGAGGGTGAAATAAACGTGCCTGGATATCTCCCCCATGTCACCTTATCAAAGTCCTGTTGACATTCATATGACGTTTACAACCATTGTTTGCACTTTGGTGTGGTCGGCTGAGGGTGTCAATAAAACCTATTTATTTTTTTCAAATGATTGCTATGGTGGTTTCTGAATGGGTGAGGGGGAAGGGGTGATAATCAGGCTTGGACATCTTCCCCTCCACCCTCTTACATTTCGGTCCAGAAAATTGCTGCAGGGTTCTAAGATTGTCAAAATCCGATTCGCTGTTCTCGTTATTTAACAGTGTACGATGGAAAGATTTTTTTTCTTCCAAGTTTCCTATGTTATACTTTGACACGGATTAGGGAGAAGATAGCCAGTCCTGGATATCTCCACCCAAATATCATCGTGTCAAAGACCTGTAGACATTCACACGACCTTTATGACCATTGTGTGGACTTTGTTATGGTTGGGTAAGGGTGTAAATAAAACGGTTGTGCCATTGGGTCGAACTGCGGTCGGCCTGATGAGTTCGGGGCCCCGTTTGAGGCAACCTATTTTTGCCAAATGATCGACAGAAATGATACAAATGTGACGTAAAATAATGCCTATTTGGACTGCCATTGATCCTTTAGGTGCAAGGAAGCATCGTTCTTATGGATCTAAAAATCAAAATGTTGTTCAGGTCAGGAGGCCCATTGGCACGTTTCTCGGCAACATTTTGGGCACATTCCGCCCCTGCTCACAACTGCGTTAATTCAGAATATAATTAGATTGATGATTCGGGGCCTTGGTATTTTCTGCTTTGCGTTCAAAGAGTTAAATAGACAGTTCGAAGCAATTTATAGAAAAAAACTGTATAACATCTTGCATAAAGCTCTGTGAATGACTGTATTTTGAGTCAGGAAACATTCCCCAAGACAATAACGTGCTTACACAAGGTCTTCCACTTAAAAAGTCAATATCGTCACAAAGAAATAAATCTATTCATCGTAAGATGTTTTACTAACCGCGTCGAAATTTCCTAATCTTAGTGTGCCGTCTCCACAAACAGGAGATATTGACAAGATTGGGTAGACATTTCTCTCACTTCTCTTTCATAACTGACCCCTGTCACAAGATTAACCTATCAACCCACACACTCAGACCGAACCACCAACAAAAATGTGATCAGAGCACTTATTATATATAAAAAACAAATGGAGAGATTGGAAATTTGAAAAGTGTTATTAGTTTCTGTGCAGGGTAAACACCATGACGATTGATGAAGTGAAAGTTGTTAGGCCGTGGCGTGTCAGCTTTCACGTCATTAAATGGCATGGGTTGAGAGGAGTTATTACGTTGTCTGACTTACTTCCATCTTATGAGGTGGGGGGGGGGGGGGGGGCTGTTTAATTGGCGACACTTTTTTCGCTGACGCTCCAGCAATCCAGTTGAATGGTGTTCTTGAAAACTTCTTATGGATGGGTTTATGTAAAGTATAGGTTTTTTCTCCTTTCAACCATTTTTTTCACTTGATCAACTGTGATGGAATTATCTTTACTATGAGCTACTGTGTATAATTTATATATACCTCCATAACTTGCAGGATGTTTTGTATTGTAATATATTTCAGTTGATAACTCATTCAATAAGTCTCCCACTTTTCAGAAATTCTACGTTTTGTCGATTTACGCGTAGGTGTTGACTTTGGCGTTTCTTCACCACACTGCATTCACTGATCTCGACGAACTTTACGTTTTGGAGGTGATGATTGAGGAGTTCTAACCAGCTATCTTTTGGAGAACTTTGATATCTACTGGGTTTGGGTATATGTTGTCTATGCGTACATTGCCAACGTTCAAGATTTCCAACAAAATCTTCAGGGATAGTTAAATCTTTTAATCCATGACTAAACATTTCTCAACTGCTCGGTTTAAAACATTTTCGGTGTCTAATAACATCGGTGACTACATCTATGATATTTGAACCTTTTATGACTTCTCCGTCGTAACTTAATACACCATGATCATCCCAACTCACATGTGGATGATATGATAAAGCAGATAATAATGATGAAGTTGCTTTTACATCTCATTGTAACAGGGACACTTTCTATAAAATGATCTCATAAAAAAATGATTTTTCTCCTGACTCAGGCGATGTAACCAATGTTGGTTGTAATGACTTCTTATGTGCCATTTGGAATTGTTATAGAGTTTCCCCCTAGGGGGGTTTGATCATCCCCTACTAGGCGGGTCCTCAGGTGGCGGATAGAGGACGGCCTGCTCAATTGGGCAGGTTTGCTAATTTCTAATTGGCAGGTTTGCTCAATTGAGTTGGTTCGCTGCGAAATACATAAATACGCAGCCCCGGAACAAAATGATCAATCCTGCTAATACCATCTGGCAGGCACCTTGTTCTCCCGTGAGGTGCATTCCGAAGGCCCCGGAAGAAGGAATCCTGGCAGTTGAGGACTCGTGGCCCCGGTTAGGGCAGTCTCCGGGATGGAGCCCTGGTCTCCATTTCGGAGATAATCTTGTTCAACACACTGCTTTGGCCCCAATTTCGGGAGTAGAAGGATGGTCGGATGGTCCGTTCTGGCCAATCGGGAGCCCCCACCCCAACAAGTACTGGGTGTCACGTCGGGGGGCACTTGGTGGCCATTCAATCAGTCATTTCTTTTAATCATTTATCATAATTGCCATTGTGTGATGTTTTTAAACTAATTTTTTAACCAAATACTTATTTCTGCTGCACTGTTTGTTTCAGTTTCACGTGGCAACCGTAATTACAGTGTTTTATAAAGTGATTGGTTGGATGGTCGCCATCTGAAGACCTGGCACTTCCACACACGGGCCAATCAGTCAGTGGCATGCCTCGGCATCAACACTGGCTGAGTATACTGCTCCATACCAGGTATGTGGGAATACCGGCAGCCCGGTGGGTTCACTGCATGGCAGTAACCCTACCCCTTGTTGGACTCCATGGTGGGTGGGAGCCGGAGCAGTGAACGCTTTACTACATTAACATGGATCACATACCCAATAAAAAAAAGAAACGAGGTCGAGAAATACAGCTCACTTCATCAGACTCTGATTCAGATAAGGATACCGACACTTATAACTTTTCAAAGAATTGGCCAAGGTTTATTATCATCTATGCGGAAGATGAAGGTAAAAAGGCATCATCAGTCAACCCATTTGTATTAGAAAAAACTATTAAAGGTATAGCAGGGACAGTGAAGGATGTAAAAAAATTAAGATCAGGGGGAATATTGGTCGAATGTAAGACGGAATTTCAGGCAGTGAATCTATTAAAAATTGAACACATTATGGATATGAAAGTTGTGGCCTTTCCGCACAAGACCCTAAATTCCAGCAAGGGTGTGCTTAGAACAAGAGAACTTGCAGGCATGGATGTAATGGATATACGGAAGGAACTAACATCACAAAATATCACAGAAGTCAAAAGAATTGAGATTAAAAAAGAGGGTAAACTCATACAGACCAACACATACATTTTAACTTTTGGCTCATCTCAACCGCCAAAATCAATTAAAGTGGGTTACATGAACATCAAAGTGGATTTGTACATACCAAATCCACTTCGATGCTTCAAATGCCAAAAGTTTGGTCATAGTCAAAACAACTGTAGAGGTCAAACAATATGCTTTAGATGCGGTCAACAACATGAAGAGCCATGTAACAACCCAATCAAGTGTGTAAACTGCCAGGGCAATCATATGTCATCCTCTAAAGATTGCCCTATCTGGCAAAAAGAAAAAAACATCCAAAAGGTGAAGTGTGAAAAACAAGTAAGCTTTCAGGAAGCCAGAGCAATTGTAACATCTACGCTTGGCTTCAATACATCAGCACCATCGTATGCCACAACAGTAAAACAAAAGGTACCCACAAAGTCAGTAGAATGCCAGACACAGTATACATGGCTCAACAGCACAATTCCTTCCTTATTACAGGCATTTACTATGGATCATCCTAATCAAACAGAAACACAATCAACACAAACCAAATCAACTGTTCCCTCAACAAACGACCAAATAACAAAAACAATTCACACACAAGACCACACAAACGAGCTATCACAAAAAAATAAAAATTCTAATCCAAAACCTGAACAAAAGAATGAGTCAAATAAATTGAAATCAAATCAGCAACAAAGATCCCAGCAAGAAAATCTGAGTCAGAGTCAGAGGAGAAAACAACAAAAAGAGCAAAAAGAAAAGGATAAAAAGAAATTAGAACCAGACAGACTCCCAAAACGCCTTCAAAATGTTGTGACGAACAACATGTTTGATGGCATCGAGGCAATGTCAGTCGATGAGTGCATCGATGACACATTCTCGTCTAAGCCACGCCTGTCTTCATCACAGGGTAAGTCCCCACGTAAGACTTCACCAAGAAAAACGGGGGCAATATCTCCCATACGTCCACCAGCAAAATCGCCACTCAAACATGGCCAACACACCTAAACACAATATAATACAGTGGAATTGTCGAGGTTTTAGAGCGAATTTTAATGAACTGGGCCTTCTAAGCCAAAAATATAAACCTGCTGCCTTTTGCCTGCAGGAAACTCTTCTAAGGAAACCCGAGGCTCAGGATCATTCAGCTTTCAAGCATTATACATTGTATAATGCCTGGGCAGATGACAATGATCTTCATATTCGTGGAACATCTGTTTTAGTTAGGAATGACATCATTCACAGTTCTGTTCCATTACAGACAAATTTACAGGCTGTGGCGGTACGCCTAACATTAAACAAAACAGTAACACTTTGTTCTATTTACGTTTCACCGAGTAAAACGCTACAGCTGAATGATCTTGAGTTACTGGTCCAACAACTCCCAACTCCGTACATTTTGTTGGGTGATTTTAATGCGCATAACCCTCTTTGGGGAGCTTCCTGCAGTCAAGAAGACGTAAAAGGTAAAAGTGTAGAAGAGTTCATTACCAAATATGACTTGTGTTTGTTTAATGATGGTTCAGACACTTATCTGCACCCCGCATCTGGTTCGTATACATCGATTGATCTTTCAATTGCATGCCCTTCTATCTTCCTCGATTTTTCTTGGAAGGTAGAAGATGACTTGTGCGGGAGTGATCACTTTCCAATTGTATTGGAGAGTGTAGTTCCGGCGGACGATGAGAGAGTGCCCCAGTGGAACTTTAAAAAAGCTGACTGGGACACTTTTTCATCGCTTTGTTCTGAACGCCTCACACGGGAGAAATTTCAAGATAGTGCTGACCAAATAGAACATTTTACAAACGAGCTGCTTGACATTGCAAACACAGTCATCCCTAAAACCTCGGCAAATCCAAAACGTTTCACCAAACCATGGTTTGATATTGAATGTAAACAGGCTATAAAGGATCGTAAGAAAGCTGAAAGAGAATTTAACAAGTCACCAACTACACATAATTTAGACAAACTTCGTATAAATCGGGCAAAAACAAGACAACATATAAAACAAAAAAAGAAAAGTTCTTGGGAAACTTACATTTCTAAGATTAACCAAAACACCCCTATCACTAAAATTTGGAAAATGATTAAAAAGATTAAAGGAAAGGAAACAAAATCAGCTGTACAACACCTGAAGGAGAACAACACCTCAATTACATCTAAAACAGAAATTTCAAATACTTTGGCCTCTACATTTTCAAAACACTCGTCGTCTAAAAATTGTAATCCAGAATTTATCAAAATTAAAAAACAGCAAGAAAAACAAAAGATCAAATTTACCTCCAACAATTTAGAGGATTACAATGAACCATTCTCTATGGAAGAGTTACGTAACTCGTTGCATAGAGCAAAGGATACTGCCACTGGTCCCGATGACATACATTACAAACTTTTAAAGCATCTGCTACAAACATCGCTAGAACTTTTATTAACAATTTTTAATGGCATTTGGGTGACTGGCCAGTTCCCACCATCCTGGCGTAAAGCAACTATAATTCCTATTCCTAAGCCTGATAAAGATCACAGCAACCCAAGCAATTACAGGCCTATTGCCTTAACCAGCTGCCTGTGCAAAACCATGGAGAGGATGATCAATGACCGACTTGTCTGGTTTCTGGAATCGAACAATCTGCTTGCGGATGTTCAGTGTGGTTTCAGAAACCGGAGAAGTACTGTGGATCATTTGGTCAGACTTGAAACGTTTGTTAGAAATGCCTTTGCTAGAAGAGAACATGTGGTCGCCATCTTCTTTGATCTAGAGAAGGCATATGATACAACGTGGACGTATGGGATTTTAAAAGATCTTTTTAACATGGGGTTGAGAGGGCGTATGCCTATTTTTATTGAAAACTTTTTAAAGGACCGCCAATTTCAGGTTCGTGTTGGGTCAACGTTATCTGATCCTCACGAGCAGGAATTGGGGGTTCCTCAGGGTAGTATCTTATCGGTTACCCTTTTTTCGGTGAAAATCAATAGCATCATCGAGACAATTGAGAATATGGTAGATTCTTCGTTGTATGTAGATGATTTTTTAATCTGCTACAGCAGCAAGAAAATGAATGCTATAGAGCGCAAACGTCAGCTGTGCCTAAACAAAATTCAAAAATGGGCCACGGAAAACGGTTTTAAATTTTCAAAGATGAAAACAAATTGTGTTCATTTTTGTAAGCTTCGGAAACATCACCTCGATCCGGAGTTAAAACTTGATGGGAGTCCTATTAAAGTTGTTAAGGAAGTGAAATTCTTAGGTTTGTTGTTTGACAGCAAACTGAATTTCACTTCCCACATAAAACAACTAAAAGTTAAATGTAAGAGAGCTCTGAACCTACTGAAGGTCGTTGGTAGCACTGATTGGGGTGCTGACCAAAAAACTTTGCTCCATCTGTATAGGTCACTTGTTCGATCAAAATTAGATTACGGTTCTATAGTTTACGGTTCTGCAAGGAAGTCATACCTAAAACCACTTGATGCTATTCACAATAGTGGTATTAGAATTAGTCTAGGGGCTTTTCGAACATCCCCAATAGACTCGATGCTTGTTGAAGCAGGGGAGCCCTCTCTCGAGAAGCGCAGGATTAAATTGTCTCTCCAATATGTGTCTAAACTTTTGGCCAATCCTTCAAATCCTGCTTTTAATTGTATTTCAGAACCTCAAAATGTTGACTTTTATAACCGACATCCGAAACATATTCCTCCATTGGGAATTAGAGTTAAACCCCACATGGAGTCTGCAAAAATTGATTCTGAATCTATAAAAGAAAACCGTAAATCAAACATTCCTCCTTGGCATCTTAAAAAACCTACAGTTATTTTGGAACTTGCTTCTTCCAAAAAATCTGATACCAATTCCTTGCAGTTCAAACAAAAATATGCCGAAATAAAGTCCAAGTATAGTACATATACAAGGATCTATACAGATGGATCTAAAGATGGTGACAAAGTATCATCAGCTGCTGTTACTGGTGATGGTATCACCTCAATCAGAATACCGAATCAGAGTTCTATTTTCACAGCTGAAGTTAAAGCTATACAACTTGCACTTGAACATATCGAAAATGTACAGGAAAAGAAGACGATTATTTTTTCTGACTCTCTTTCCTCTTTGCTTGCTTTGCTCAACCCCAGGTTGAAGAACCCTCTCATTTTGGAACTTCGTGAGAAGTTAACAACTCTCATGTCTGACCAATATGATATCGTGTTTTGCTGGTTACCCGGACATGTAGGTATCGCTGGTAACACCAGAGCAGACAGTGCAGCAAAACAGGCTTTAACCAAGCCTCTCATTGATTTTAAGATCCCTTTCAGTGATTTTAAGCCTCATATTAGTTGTTACATCAAATCTATGTGGCAGGCGGAATGGGATGGGGCGACAAATAACAAGCTCCATCGCTTCCGACCAAACATATTTGATCACTACCCATCCAGTAACCTCTGTAGAAAAGATCATGTTATTTTGACACGATGTCATATTGGTCACACACGACTTACACATTCCTTTCTGTTGGAGGGTAATATGCGACCAGAATGTGTTCCATGTCAGCAGGTGTTGTCAGTGGAGCACATTCTCTTAAATTGTACTGATTTTAATCTTGTTAGAGGGCAGTACTTCACAGTTGGATCCCTTAGAGATCTATTTTACAATACGAGCCCACACAAAATTGTATCATTTTTGAAAGTAATCAACCTTTTTAACAAATTTTAAAATTGTTTTTATTCTTTTAATCTAGACTCATCAAGCTCAGTTCCTCAGGTTGATTTAAAAGTAGACATCTTTCACTTATCTCATTGCTCATTGTTATTTAAATTATTCTTGTCTTTGACATGTCTATTGTGATTATCCTTTGTTTTTATTCAATCTTTTACTTCATAATATTGACTTTTTACTTTTCTCTGATTTCTCGCCACGATATAGCCTTAGCTGCTGATGTGGCGTTAAGCACCAATAAATAATAATATAGAGTTTCCCCATACGTTTGTTCTTTCTCACTTTCGGACAACTCTGAATTTTCTGACACGGATGATAAATCATTTTGAAGATGTGCTGTATTTGTAATTTGAGGATTTGGGGGTAATCTAGGTCTTTGAGATTTTTAATTTCTAAAACGTTGCATGTCTTCTAACATTTGATAAGGTACAATAGCCATTTTTTCATATTTTACTCACTAATTTATGAGTAAGTCCTACAACTGGTCCAAGTAATGGTAAAAAACAACTTTTTTGATTTTAATTTGTTTTTTTTCGTTTTAAGAGTTATTGATTTACTGGCGTGTGCTCGTAGTTGTTAATGCTTTAGATGTAATTTTTTGTTTCCTACTAGGAGTTAGATGTATGTTGCCTTTTGAAAGATTATGACAGCATTCTGACATACAATTAATTAATTCCTTAGGTGCATTTTGCATAATTTGTTTTTGAAATACTGGAGGAGTTTGACTCAGCCCCATTAACATTTCACGATATTTTTTAACTAAAGAAATTTTTTGTTTCTTATTTTGTCTCACAATCTTGCTCTTATAGAATCTAATAATTAATTGACATAATAAAACAAAATGTATTGCTAGTTATATATGTGCAAAGAGTACACTTTATTTATTAAAATATTTTCACTTAAAGTAAAACAGTATCCCTGTAACAGGTTTAGGAGATTTAAAGCTGTAAAACGTGCCATTATTGGAATATTTCCTTTATTGGTACATACTCGGTATTGATTAGAGAATACATTTGTTCGTTATTTTTTACACCACCTTTTGTTATTGACACTACACGCGTTAACTTAAGTGGTAATACTTTTGTTCTGTATGCTTGGTATTTGGGTAATCATGAGGTGCAATTTCAAAATTTGTGTACATGTATTAGGACCTACCTTTCATTGAATTTTTCTTCACTTTCTTCAAGTAAAATTTATGTATTTTGACATTCTTGTTGACATCATTAGTCATGTTTCATATCAATAAGCTTTTTGACAAATTCAGTTTTTCCTGAACCACTAGATGTTGAAATAAAATATATTACAAGGGTGTTGAAACAATAAACATTCACCTGATGCCATAATTGTTTTGTGACAAAGTGTTGTCAAATCATTGATTTATATACTTTCTGTTTCCATAGCTTCTTAATGTATTTTAGTAGGTTTTTGTTTTAAGGGTGTTTTTTACACAAATAAAGTTTCTGAAAATTCCATTCTTCTGCCTATTTGCGGTATGGTACACATTGTCTATACAAGTACTTATCGATTTCTTTATCATAAATTATATTACCCCACACAACTCTTGTCCAAATATTTTCTACATTATCTGTCTAAAAAGCATTCATGATTTGTAATGCATTACATAATTCCCCATACATTTCATCTTTTTCCAATTGATTATCATTGAAATATTTTGTTATTGTTAGATAACCAGGAGTGATCAATTACGGGTAATCTTGTTGTCTAAAATACGTCTTACTAGTTCCATGGTTGAAATGAAACTGATGATTCTTTTGTCTGTTCTGATGTACTTTGTGCATCAATTACCACATTATGCCTTGTACTTTGTACATCAGGACAGTCAGGAAAATCATTTTCAACACCATCTATAAACATTGTGTCTAACTTAGTTTTGAAATTATTTGAAAGTGCAGCTTGTCTTGCAAACATGGTACTAACGGAGGTAGTTTGATCATTTATTACCACAAGTGCAAATAAAGAATTCGAATTGGGAACATTTTCTAGACACTTTTCATATTTTTTATTGTTGAAAATATTTTATTTAAAGTGAATCCATAATCCATCACTGATAATTTTGTATCTGGGGGTGTTTACATACATGATGGTGGATTGTATAATTGACAGTTTTTTATCAATTGAATATAAGGACATTTTGGTGACCACTTAACATGTTCTTGTAAAGGATGTATAAACATTTTGTCTAACTTGGTTTCGACATTATTTGAAAGTGCAGCTTTTCGTGCAATTATGGTACTAAATGTTGTAGTTTGATCATTTAGTAGCATGAGTGCAAATAAAGAATTAGAATCTGGAAAACCATCCAGAGTTTTATCATATTTTTCATTGTTAAAACTATTTGATTTAAACTGAATCCATAATCCATCCCTGATAATATTTTACCTGGAGGTGTTTGCATACATGATGGTGGATTGTATAATTGACAATTTCTTATCAATTGAATGTAAGGGCATTTTGGTGACCACTTAACATGTTCTTGTAAAGGGATATATTTTTCTTCCCAATTATGTAAACCTTGTCCATACAAAAAACATTTTACTTTACAATATCCCATATAGAAAAACCCAGCATTACCAGATTCATCTTTTTTGGAGTGTAAAATAGGATTTGTAGTCATACTAAAACTCGAATGTCTTCTTAAGTCTGATAAGTATACTACTCAAATTTTGCTAAGCACAAATTATTTGACACATCCTTGTGAAATTTGCGTATGACATATTTGTGATATCTTTGGTGGATATGATTGAGGAATGTATTGAGATGGTCCCCAGTGTTTACTCTAGCTCTCTTGACAGGCAGAGTTTTCGAGACAGTCATGGAAAGCATGCGCCCCTTGATGTTCGTGATGTTTTTGTGTACTGTCTACATGTACATGACATGAGTAGGGTATTCAATCTTCATTTCAACACAAACCCTTGTGATTTAATGATTGAATATGACAAATGCAAATGTAAGAAAACATTTGTCTGAAGCAGAAATGTGGCGGGCTGTAGGGATGGTGGAGCAAGGGGCTACCCATCGCCAGGTTGGTGAAGCCCCTGGTGTGCCCCATACGGTGATCACCAGAGCCTGGGTAAGATTTCAGCAGTATGGCACACCAGTAAGGTGGCATGGTGGTGGCAGAGACAGGGCAACATCTGCAGTGGAAGACCGTTTTTTGTTCATTCAGGCTCACAGGAACCGCTTTGCCACAGCAACCCTGCTTCGCAGTGACCCTCGGAATGCATCCGGGGTAAATGTTTCAACGCAGACTCCCCGGTCAAGGTTGCACGAAGGAGGTCTCTGATCGAGAAGACCATGTATTCGCATTACTTTGTCCCAGAACCACCACCAGGCACGATATGAATGGGCCATGGACTACGTTGGATGGACCAGAAAAGATTGGCGACCTGTCATTTTTACAGATGAGTCAAGGTACTGCCTAGACCACACAGATAGGCGTTCTAGGGTATAGAGAAAACCAGGAGAGCGATTCTATGCAGCCAACATTGCTGAGCATGACCGCTATGGTAGAGGGTCAATCATGGTCTGGAGCCGCCTCAGCTGGGATGGACGTACAGAGCTCTGTGTCCTTGAACGTGGTACATTGAATGCACAACGGTATATTGGTGAGATCCTGGATGGCCTCGTCAGATTGTATGCATGTGCAGTGGGTGATAGATTCATTCTGGTGTACGATAATGCCCGTCCTCATGTTGCCCATGCTGTCTGGAAGTACCATATGGACTGGCCAGCAAGATCCCCTGACTTCAATCCAATTGAACATGTCTGGAAAGAGTTGCAACTTGTAATTTCAGCCCATCCAGTCCAGCCACGAAGTGTCCAGTAGCTTGGTGCAATGCTGGTCCAAGAATGGAACTACATCCCACAAAGGACCACCAGAAACCTGATTGGGAACACGAGAAGGCGTTGTTAAGCTGTAATTAACTGTAATGGGTTTCATACTCGATACTGAAGCCATACCAGTTCGCTCCGTCATCTTTTTGGCATACTGAAACATTTCCTCTTTTACGAGTAATATCCATTTTCCATGGCTATCGTATTCAAAAGCTAAAACATAATGTCAAACACAAATAAAATATTAATTTATGTACTTAAATCATTAAAAATATAATTAAATAAAAAATATATACCTATTTCATTACAATATTTCAACTAAAACGTAAAACAGGTAGCTGGATATATTTGGTGCTTAGCAAACTTTGAGTCGTCTATATAGGGTATGTAGGATTAAGTGGTAAAGACATCTTGCCTGTTCAGTATTCAAAAGTCGAAATATGAAATCTAAAGGGTGTTTATACCTTAAACACATAAGGTATTGTGTCATATTTATCCACTACAAAACGTTTTGTGTACACAAATCTGAATGTTTTGCTTTGTTTTTCACTTGTGACTTGTCCGTTTTTGTTGCTTTTAATTCTGTGTGTGTATTCAATGTTCATTCTGTAATTGTGTCCAGCATAGTTTCAAAATTGATATTCTGTGATGTATTGTAATTTAATGTGATCCCTTTAACATGAAGTGTGCGTTTGGCCCTCTTTAATGTATTTGTAATCATAATCTTTGGACCTAATCCTACATATTCAATAATTTGTGGATGTGGATGTTCATCTGTCCATTGACCTAACCTACTGTTTATAATTTGTGTATTCCAAAGTAAGGGATTATATATGTAAATACAACAGCCTGTGTCAAAATTTAATACTCGTTTACCCAAACGTCCTATTACTTTGTACAATTCAAATCGTGCATAATCTGTTACAAAAGATGCAACTGCAACATTAGCTGATTTGTGAGGTTCATAAACATCTGTAGACTTCGGGTAATTTACTAAAATGCATTTATCATGATTAAACAATTCAGCATTTTTATTAATGATGTCTTTATCTTGTATCAAGTCAAAATGTTTCATGAATCCTGTATGTTTTCTGTTTTAGTTTTTACATTGTTTTGTGCACTTTTCCCCCATAAACACTTTAACATGGTTTTAGCAAATGATCTTTGTCCTGAATTTCTTTTCAATATCTTCCCAATGTATGTTTTCAATTTGTGCATAGTCTTTCTTAAATGTGTCTTTGTCTCTGTCCGTTTTCACCCAATCTGAATATCCACTGGATTCTTGTTTCATTTATAAATATTTGTTCACATAATGTTTGTAAATGTTTGAAGATCTTTCTTCCCAATGCCAAACCTGATAAGTGTCAAGTAATCTGTACCCCATCCCTAATGCTGTAAAACGTTCCCCAGATGTCCTTGTATCTGTAATACTGTGTTGTTTGGGTGCATGTTTACATTTGTCCAATTCATGTTCTGCACTGTTCTGTATTGCAAAGTGTAAAAACTATTTTCTTGTTGCAATGAATTGGTAAGTCTGGCTTGTGTAGGGTTTGAGGTGGTAAACCTTTACATTTGATAAGTCATATGTACTGACGTATACTACTGATGTCTATGTTCTCTTTTGTGAATACCTTTGGATAACCTACTGGATATTCTCTGTGTTTAGTGACACAAGGATAAAGTTAACAAATATTTATGGATTTTGTTTCGTTCTCTGTGTTTTGGTCTGTCTTATGATGTAGTTTAATGGCAGTTGCCCCCCCCCCCCCCCAATAATGCTTCACGTGGTTTAATAGGATCCATGTTTGAAAAAAAATGAATTTGATGTTGATTTTACTTAAGGATTTGATTTGTAGAAATGATCAAGTTTATGTTCGCATGCTACCCTCATGTTATACCCAAATGATTTTAAATGGTGTATGCGTTCCTGTCTATTGTTGTATCGAGTTTCATAACTTATTAAATTGGTTGGATTTTTGGATTTTTCTCATGTGTTTAGACTTTGTAACATGTTATTTACCCATGCCACATACATCCATAAAATTCAACTATTGTATTTGTGTCTTTGTGAAACTCGTCAACATAATAACCCCTTATTTTAACACCATGAGCTTGTTAAATATATATGTTTTCTTTGTGTGCAACTATCTGTAAAAATTGAATGGCTTTAATGGCGTATTTGACTTCAGCAGGGTAACCTGCAGTCAAAACTAGAAGTCCTGTCATGAAATGCACATAAATAGAACGCTGATATGCGCGTTAATGTACGCGTTATGACCCAAGTAGCTATCAAATTCTTTACATATGGCCTGTGCACAAGCAATGTTTCAGCCAATGGACCTCCGTGTAACCGGGAGATCCATTGGCAGAAACATTGCATGGGTTTGCTATGAGTAACCAGGAGAACCTGCCGTGCTTTGGATGGCATTCGATATGGCAATTGCGCGCAATTCCAACGCGCAATTAAGCCTAGATAAGCGCACTATTCGTGACAGGATTTCTAGTTTTAACTGTAGGTCAAAATTAGGGCTCCCAAATTTGGGCTCCACTCAAAATTTATATTTTCAGAACCAGTGGGCAGATGTGAACGAAATTTGTCATGTAGTATATAACTGGGTCATAAGTGCATCCTTTTCATGAGGGGGGGGGGGGGGTAGAGAGAACCGTAGGAGTAGAAAACAAAAACAAAAATTTCGTTCAGTTGTTGTTTTTTAATACTTCACAGAACAGGACTTATAGTTTTAACTGTATGTCTGAAATAATTGCCATTTTATTTTCTGGAAGTGATTTTTTCCTCCAAACTTGTGTACATGCATCGGCTAAGGTAACTGCTTCTCTCAAGGGGTCTATTCCATCACTATCTACATTTTTTTGTATGAATTCCCCACACCACCTAAGCAAGATATCTACATCCGATTTGCAGTATTCCTCCCTATCTGATGAAGACATAGAATATGACACAAACAATTTTGAATCTAAGTAAAGACCAATATAATTTTGATATGCTCGTGTGTTCGCCAAATGGGGGAAATAACATTTTGCTAATTCAGTCAAACCAAATGTTTTAGGAAATTCTGCCAATCTCATTGAGTGAAAAGTTAAAGAATCAGTAAGTCTAATACCACAATCTTTAAGTGAAATAATTTTGTTCCTGTTCATAATTACATTAGGATGTGTTGTACCAGTGTCAATGAGGTGTTTTAAAATAAATTGTCCATCCAAACCTCTTAAATTGTGACCCATAGCTGTTGTCCCTTTATGTTCCTTACTGAAAAAGCCAATAACAAAAATATGACAAAGTAGATTCCCCTTTAAAAATTGATTGTCGTTGTCCAAGTTTGTCACCGAAAATACATTATTGATCTATAAGTTTGCAAATACATTCCCCACATGCACAGTGAGCAGCACAGAAATTCGGGATATGAACTCCTGTGTCTTGTGTGGTTTCAAACCCAAAAAATACAAACGGAATGCTCGGTAACTTTTCTGATGAAGTAAGTGTATTTTGAAACATTGGTGTTCAGAATAAACTACTTGTTGACAGTATTTTCATTGTTTGAATCCTTCACAAATGTGTTTTCCTTTTGTTGGATGTATTAATGACTTGCAGTGTTTACATTTTTGAACTAACTGACAAATTGTTTTTGTTTTTTTTTGTTTTTTCTTCTTCTTTTCTTTCTGTAGTGACATGACTATCATAGCATGATAAACGTCTAAATTGTCTATTGCAACTGTTAAAGTTGACTGTGTGTTCAGGAATACATTTTGTTGGAACATAGCAAACACTACCAAATTTACACATGTGACAATCTCTCTGGTTGACATTACTATCAGTGGTGGCTTTTGGAGGTTTGAATAAAAATTCACTTTTTGCATGCTGTGGATGAATTTGGATGAAATACTCTGGGTAAAGCTGGTCTTGCATTTTATAATATTCTTCATTTTTCACAAGGAATAATATAATCAAGGCCTGCATTGTCCATCAATTCCTTAGCTTACTACTCTTGTATCGGTCTATTAGATCTTTCTCATTTTGTTCCATTTTATTTGCCAAAGTTCTGAATTATCTCTATCAACATGACACTTTCCCACTACAATGGCCCATGTGAGACACATCGAATCATTATATTTTTTAATTTCAATAATACTTTTCTTGTTTTCAACCATTCATCAACAGATGAAAATGAAATTGGCCATTCGGGCCCTTGTGGTTGAGAAGTGTGTGTTATTTCTAAAGATAATTGCCCATCGTGGATAGTAGAGTTATCATTTGATTGTACAACATGTTTTATTTCATCAAATATGGTGTTACCAGTGATAGACAAAGCCTTAGTAAATGGGATAAATATAATCATTTCTAATCCTGGGTGGTTAACAGATACTCTCATCGGATCACTGTCTTCTGTGCCACATTCTTCTTTAATATCTTTCACCATACTTAAAATTATTTTTCAAGGATGTCAAATGGATTCTTCTGATTACATACATATGGGATTTGGAATTTTCGTGATGTTCTTTGTAGTAGAGGGTGGATGGTATATAACTCTCTTGCTGTTTCTACTCTCTGTTTCTTGTTATTGTCTCCTACTTCACTATCTGGCTCACTGTATTCTTCAAAAGCTTTCTTCAACTTTTTCCCATCTTTTTATAGCTGAGAAAATATGATTTGTCTCATTGGTTCCCCAAAAACAAATGTCGTACAGCCTAGCACCCCCCCCCCCCCCACACACACACACACACACATTTTATCCTTTTCTTTAATGTACATTTAAATGTACAGTTAAATGTATATTTAACATCCACTGAATTATACTGTTAATAAATGTTTTTATACACATTTGAAAAGTCACTATTTCAAAAGTGTTATGAATTCACATGAATTCACATTGCACAAAATGTTAAGAACATGGTCCAATATATGTTCAAAGATGTTTTTTTTTATCCACCAATTCTGTGGGAAAATCCTATAGTAAATATTTTAATCAACATCCGTAATAAAACAATAAACACATTTAACAAAATGTTGGGTCTTATCTGTCGGTCAATGGGTGTAAAAGATAGCAAAACTGTAAGTAACCAAATGAATGTATAGTTAAATAAAAGTGTGTAAATGCATTTTATTGGGCATTTAAATGTACATTAAAGGAAAGTATAAAAAGGTGGAAGAATTTTAGACTATTTCACACTTGCTTTTGACTTCACAAAGACAGGACATATTTTCGAAAATGCTCCAAACTTAAAGATGGATAAACTTACAGATTCAAAATTAGAAAAAGCAAGTGATTCGAACAGCATTTACTACAATCCATCTAAATAGGGAGAAGTAAAAATACTTGTCAATGAACTTTATAAGTGGACATCAGCACCTAAAGAGACGATTCATTCCATTTGTCATCAGAAAGGACATTTGGCTAATACACGTGCAGACAAAGGGCCATGTTATTATTGTCATCAAAAGGACATTGGATCAATGAATGTGGATTGAAAAAGCTATCGGATCACTCTGTGTCTCAACCAAAATGGGGGTCACCAGCTGTTGTACAACCTCAACAGACTACCGATTTTCAGTGGCCAGACCAGATAGGACATACAGATGCATTTCCGATTACAGCTGTCAACCAACCCCCACCACCTGCTGTAAACTTTCAACAACCTCTCTATACAGGGTTCAGCATTATACCACTACCACCTCTGCATCAACAAAAAACGATCTTTACATATAAGAAAGTTGAATTAACAGAAACTGTGTTACCAGAGTTTAATGATAGAGCAATACATTATTATATAATATGAACATACCCAAAGAAATAAAAGTGGAAGCCAATAATGAAGTAGAAGTATTAGATCCAGAGAAAGAGGAACCGCCAAAGAAAGTTACAAGAAAACGAAAAGCTGAAGACAGTGAATCTAAAATAGGAAAACTTGCCCAAAAACTTTGAAACATTTTTGAAAGTGACATTTTCATAAAATACATTTACAAATCTGTAAATATTCATGGAATAAAATTTTGGGATTGAAAAGGTCATAATAATTTGTTGTTATTTAAACAGGGGATTTTTTCGAATCCAGGATTTTTATTTATAAAAATAAAAACCTTGCAAAATAGAAAGTTTAGATGAAAAATATTTTATAGGAAAATGTTGTTTGTGTTTGCAAATTAATTTTATGAAAAAAACTTTTTCATAAAATTAATTTGCAAGCACAAAAAAATATTTTCTTCTAAAATATTTTTTTGTGTTTGCAAATTAATTCTATGAAAAACTTTTTTTCATAAAATTAATTTGCTAACACCAAAAAATATTTTCCAAAAATATAAAACAAAACTTGCAAAACAGAAAAAAAACATTTTAGAACAAAAAAGATTTCCTTATAAAAATATGTTTGTGTTTACAAATTAATTTTGTTTAGCTAAATGTTTTTTGTTTTTAACAAATATGTCATGACAGGAAAATCTAGTGTGGGAGCTATACGATTGACCTCTTTTGAATTGATGAAATACAATTGAACAAGAGATCAATTCATTACATTCTGGTAGCACTGAAATGTACTATTCGTAACAACACGGTGTGTAAACATGATATCTCTTTCTAAGAATATGGTGACCCTTATCAGGGCCTTTTTTACTAAACAAAATGTTTAGTTCACCAACTTTATTCCATTTCTCTTAACAGCTCTCTTGACATACTTTTGTTTAACGAAATGTTGTGATCCTACTCCCCTAATTGTTGCATTATGGTAGGTATCTCTTATCACTATTCGAACAAAACAGTGTAACGCTTCTTCAGCTTCATCAAGTGACAGTGGTGGGATATTTTCCACCCCAGCTTTTCTTGCCGATTTTCGCAGATTATGCCTTGGAATAGTATTGCGCTCCCCTCTCTCCATATTTACTTCTTCACCGCAACCACCTTCTTGTGATGGGGATGGAATAGTATTGAACTCCTCTCTCTCTCCTTCTTCAAATATCGCCCGCCACAACCGCCTTCTAGCGATGGAATCTTTACCTTGCTGGATAGTTTAATTCTCATGATTGATGATAAGAAAGTGATGTTATGATATCTCCAGCGGTGTTTTATAGAGAATGCATGGATCGAAAATGCACCGAAGAACGCTCAGTCGACAACTTAATTGAGAGCGGGGAAAAATGTTCACAACGGACGTTTACTACCACATCTGTCCGATGTCAATACTTTTTATCCGCACTCGATCGAGTTGTCGCGTGAGCGTTCTCGAGTGCACTTTGGATCATCGCAATGTGTACATAATCTAACACGCATTCCAAACAATTCATTGAGAAAATATGAAGTACTCTCTCGATATAAAATAATACAGAATGTGGAGGTCCGGGGAAATGTCTGCAGCTGATTGGAATCGCCGATTAGAAGGAGAATCCATCATAGTAGAGAGAGAAAAAGCAAGGAGACGCAAATTAGGTGAAGATATTTTCGGTCATGTAAGGAGAAGTGGTGAACCTCAGAAATACACACGGCAGTGGGAACAACAACTTATAGATGAGTTAGAGCGAAAGGCAGGGATAAGACAGTTCTTATCTACCCGCGGTTTTGAACTGGAAAAATACCGGGTGAAGAAAGTTAATTTGTATCCTGATCTTAATTGGCAGCTAGAAAGACGGTATAAAAATGGGAGGTTAAATTCAATAACCTGGATCCACATTTAAGTGAATTCTATGAGGATTCCTAAAAATCTGGATATACGTTATTGAATTTAGCTTGACAAAAAATTCAGGATACAAGTTAAACTCATTCATCCTATTTCTTATTATCTCTGTTTGTCATTCTAACCGATCAATAATTTATTACTCTCACAAAATGAGAGTGTCTTCAATTATGCCTTCGTGGTAGCTCTTACAGTACGTGGAGAGTGGATTGTAACTAAATCAGCCGCAGAGTGGAGTTATCATCCAAGCTATAACTTTCAAATTTTGTACATATCGACAACAAACACAAGCAATGTTTCAGCCAATGGACCTCCGGGTTTAACCCGGAGGTCCATTGGCTGAAACTTTGCTGGTGCTGGTTATGCTTTGCAACAAATTTGCAATTGTTCCTCAGGTGGAATCTCCACCCTGCGGGTGATTTAGTGATAATACACTCTCCACATACTGTATATACTAGAGTTGACACCTAAAGTGCCTTGCTCTAAGTTTGTTGAGTTTTCTTATCTTACTAGTATATGTAGAACAAGTTCCAACATGCAGGCTTTCGTTGGTCATGCTAATGGAAGCTACAGTATTTTTGTAGTGGTTTTTAGTCAAGTCTTGGCTGCCAGCGTAAATTTTGCTTACATTTTATTTTTATTTCTGAAAGATACAGTACGTGGAGAGTGGATTGTAACTAAATTACCTGCAGAGTGGAGTTATCACCAAAGCTATAACTTTCAAATTTTGTTCATATCGACAAAAAACACAAGCAATGTTTCAGCCAATGGTCCTCTGGGTTTAACCCGGAGGTCCATGGGCTGAAACTTTGCTTGTGCTGGTTATGCTTTGCAACAAATTTGCAATTATTCCTCGGGTGGAATCTCCACTCTGCGGGTGATTTAGTGATAATACACTCTCCACGCACTGTATAAGGGCTAAACACAATATTAGAAAAAGATATCTTCTCATACTTGCACACACACACAAATCATTGTCATAAAAAGACAGAAAAAAACAGTTCCCTTATCCCTCATTCCTTTAGTGTTATTCCCTGTAACGTATAGGTCAAAAAATGTTCTATAGGAGTTGGTCATAGGGGGCAGTGGAGCCACTATAGGTACAACAATTTTAACACTGAATTTCCCATAGGCTCCATTAGGTTAGTGTTAAACCTGCTAGGCTTATCCCTATAAGTTTCACAGTACATTCGTGTTTGTACCAATACGTTTCACCGTTTAACACTAATCCTATGGAAACGCAGTGCATTCAGGTTTGTACCTATACTATTCACAATTTAACACTAACCCTATGACGCCTATGGGAAATTCAGAGTTAACATGTTTGTACCTATAGTGGCTCCCCTAACTACTAATAATACACGAATTTGTTTCGTGGTCAGTACGGCCGCCATGTCCGGCAACTATCCACGGGTGGGCAATATTTCCACAGACGCAATAATATTAGATTTCTGCTAAGTTTGTCCCAATAAGTTTCACAATACATTCAGGTTTGTTCCTATAAGTTTCATAATTTAACACTAACCCTATGGAGCCTATGGGAAATTAACTGTTAACATTTTTTATGGCTCCCCTAACTACTATTATTCCCATTTAAAAAAAAATAAAATATTTTCTCAAATGGAAATAATTCTCAGGTGATGTTATTTTCCCATGAATACCAGTTGATGAGGTGATTTATCCCATGAATGCTACAGTTAAAAATAGAAGTCCTGTCATGAAATGCGCACAAATAGCACGTTGATCTGCGCATTAATGTACGCGTTATGGCCCTAATAAACCTATCAAATTCTGTACATACGGCCTCTGCACAAGCAATGTTTCAGCCAATGGACCTCCGGGTAACCCGGAGGTCCATTGGCAGAAACATTGCATGTGTTTGCTATGAGTAACCAGGAAAACCTGTCGTGCTTTGGATGCCATTCGATATGGCAATTGCGCGCAATTCTAACGCGCAGTTAAGCCTAGATAAGCACACTATTCCTGACAGGACTTCTAGTTTTAACGGTAGTTGACCATGTGACATTTGAACATCTCGCATTTATATTACGAACTACATTTGATTTTTAAAGTCTATATTTGCATTCTGTAATTTCTGCTTACACTCTACAAATAGACGGTTTCCGTAACTGGAGTGGGGGTTGTATTTTGGGCACTATATTGACAGTTTACCCGAACGATTTTGTATCAGAAGATACGTTATTTTGTTTCTTTTCTAGGAACATAACTTGACCGAATTATGGTTAGTCAAAGCGGTGCCAATTCGATATCCTGCCCGGACATAAACTAATCATGTTTTATGAAGGGGAATTAACAAAAGAATTGAATCATGACTGTTCGAAACCACGAGGTTGTAAAACAAATTTATAACGCGCAAATTTACCATGAACGGTCATGTGTGAATTCGTAAGAAATAAACGAAGGCACTCGCTACGTTTAACCCTTTACCCAGCGTAACGTACAAACCCGGCCAGCGCTGTTCACAAAATTCATCATTCAATTTTTATTACTTTTTCATTTTGTCACAAAAACATAGCTCATGGCCCCTAGTTGGAACGAGCGCAACGAGCTCGTTCCAATGAGGGGTCATAAGCTATGTTTTGGACGCAAAAATAAAACAAATAGTGCTTTAAGAATTTTATTTGCAAATGCCGTCTACTTTTCGTGTTAGGTAAAGGCTTAATATTGTTTTCGAAAAGTATATTGAGTTAACCCTTTACCTAACCTGAAAAGCAGACGACACTTGCAAAAACAATTCTTGAATAACTAATTTGTTTCATTTTTTGTCTCAAAAACATAGGTTATGATCCCTCGTTGGAACGAGCTCGACGAGCTCGTTCCAATGAGGGGCCATAACCTATGTTTTTGAGACAAAAAATAAAAAAAAAAATGAAAATTAATTGGCGATTTTTGAGAATAGCGCTGGCCGGTTTTGGCCGTTACGTTAGGTAAAGGGTTATGTTTGAAGTTGTCATCGATAGTCAATGACACGGGAAAACTGTCAGAACATTTTCACTCTCGTGTTACCTTGTCAGAACATTTGGAGATTCTAGCGCAGGTCCTGTATAAATTAATAGATTTGTTTTGACTGAAGCTGTACTGATCAAATGGATCGATAAAAAGTCAAAACAACCTTTTCGGAACCAATGTTTGTTGAAATTCGTATCGCTGTTTCTCTTCTAGTCGAGCTCGTTCCAATGAGGGGGCATAACCTATGCATTGGAGAAAAAATGAAAAAAAAATAGTTATTTAAGATTTTTTTTTGGCAAGAGTCGTCTTCTTTTCATGTTGGGTAAAGGGTTAAATGAATTCCAATGCATCGGATTGTGTAATAAACACCAAATGCTACGTGTGTTTGAATCGGTGGGTGTTTTGCATAACTCGTTGGAATGGCCTACGCTAAATGTGACCATTCCAACTCATTATATAAATCACCTACCGATTCAAACAAACATCGCGTACTCTCTATATATCCATGTTGCGTTAACGGTTAACTCTGTGACCCTACCCACCAATAAATAATAACAACAATAATATCCTTTGTTTACAGATGTTCCGTTTCAGAAATCAGTTGATACATAGAGATCATTACCATAATGTGGCTGTACAAAATATGTATCCGAGTCGAGCTTCGGCTTCTAAGGTCAGATCACGACGAGTCGAAGACGAGTCGTGATCTACCATTAGAACCCGGGGCGAGACTCGGATACATATTTTGTACATCCACATAGTGGTATTACTCATTTTATCTTACAATATATTGGGTATACATGTAAGTCAAGAATGTAGACGAATATATAACGAACTATTTATTCGTACGGATGAACAAAAATAAAAAAATGGAACTCAAGTGAAAGGAACGTGCTTGTTTCCGTCCCCCTGATACAAACATCTGTATCAGGGGGTTGGATACACGACCATTGCGGAGTTAATGCAGACAAAATACATGTTGATTGTAAGACAAAAAATCTCATAGAACGAATTCTTACAAAGCGTTTTATTCAACACCTTTTTCAGGTTTCCATTTTTATATCGAGATTGTTATCAGGTCCGATCGGGTTAATGGTTCTTGGGCTGTTTGTTATCGACAGATCGAGTGTCTTGATGGTATGTAAAGCAATGAAAAATTATTTTCATGGGTTTGATGTCAAAAGCTTTTATCACGGCATGAATGGCATATATGCACACGCACAAATATCGACTCCATTGTTTGTCAAACAATAAATCGCAGTGTTGTATGCTGATGGACTAGACTAACATGTCCTTCCAACTTCCTCTTAATGTATTTTACTAATTTAAAATGTTTCGCATCTGAAAGACGCAAGGATTTAAACAACATCACTTTTGACACATTCGCGCTAATACTCGTCTTACGGCCACCGAGTTTGATGAGCGGTGGATATTGAGTAATTTCGTATGGCAGCCGGGACATCTTTTGCAGGCTTGGTCTGGTTTCTTGTGTTTGCGTGGAATCAAAATTAAATAATTGTTTTGCATTTGTATTTTTGTTACGACTAAGCGAGCATTGCCTAAGGTCAAGAAAATATCATATTTTGGGTAGAATTGAACCTCGAATCGAATTGAATCATTCAGAGTATATTGAATCGAATCAAATCTCGAGTTGAATCTCAACGCTTTTTAAGTTTTAAATATTTTACCATCTCACACCTGTAAATAATATTAGTTTCCACTCATGTACAGTTAAAACTAGAAGTCCTGTCACGAACTGTGCGCTCATCTAGGCTTAATTGCGCGTTGGAATTGCGCGCAATTGCCATATCGAATGGCATCCAAAGCACGGCAGGTTCTCTTGGTTGCTCATAGCAAACACATGCTATGTTTCTGCCAGTGGGCCTCCGGGTTACCCGGAGGTCCATTGGCTGAAACATTGCTTGTGCACAGGCCATATGTACAGAATTTGATATCTTTACTTGGGCTTCGACGCGTATATTAACGCGCATATCAACGTGCTAGTTGTGCGCATTTCATGACAGGGCTTCTAGTTTTAACTGTATTGTACGGAACGGCGATTCGCCTGTAAGGGCAAACAGTACGGTCACAGTAGACTGGTCGTAATCCACGCGTGGGCAATAATATCCGCGCATGCGTTTACCAGGTAATAAAAATCATCAACAAAATTTTAATTAATGAAGCACTGGGTTGTTCCCGGTGCTTCATTAATTAAATTTTTGATGATTATTCCTAAAATTAGTGTTTCGAATGTAATATTATTGCGTCCGACGAAATATTATCCATCTATGGAAAATGACCAGTCCACGATGGCGGTACTGTATCAATAAAAATGCGGAATAATTCAGAATGAAATCAAAGCAGTTTCTGACGAATAACTTCCCTGAACGCTTCTGTTTATCAGGTCTCCCGTAGAGCAGATTTGGCGATACAAGGAGATTTGTAGGATTTTGAGAACATCTTTACCATTCGACAGCTTCGCTACGACTCGAATCTAATCCGGGCGTTTTCGAATCCGAATGTCGACACCGAATGTCCGAGACTCACAAGCCGTAGTACTGCTGTGCCCTTTTCGTACCACTGACAAATTTACGTGTTTTCAATTATCCTGCGTTGAAGTAAAATTAGCACACTGATTTACACGGTCATGTTAACCCTTTCGTGCTGATGTTCATAATCAGTACATTTATGCATAAAAGAAGCTGTAAAACAACGGCCAGGTTCATGATGAGGCTCCGTAAAAAATAATCGCTTACTGCATTGAACTCCTGAACGGCATAGTCCTATGGAAAATAATATACAACATTCATTGAGAGGTACAGTAATAATTTAATCCTAAGGCCCAATAGGGTGCAGCATGGCTGTAGGATAGAAATAGGGTCCAGCAGGGCTGTAGGATAGACATAGGGTCCAGTAGGGCTGTAGGATAGAAGTTATTGCTAATCCTTATTACAGATATGTTGCTTTATGTGTCTTTGCATGTTCCTATTTTTGACACAAAAAAGTTTTCCTAATACATTAGAAGAATTAATTTTGCAACCTTGTGTTTTAGTCGAGCATAGGTATTTATTTCATTTCTTGGTGAGAATGATATATAGAGGACATCTAAGTTGTTTTAGCAAATATTGGGAATTATCTCATGAGTGTAGATCTGAAAGTTTTATTTTTCACGAGCGCTTTCACGCACAGGAATAAGGTAATGCCGGATATTCATTAAAATCGCGTAGATTTTCTTTTTGTTATATGCTACGTGAAATTTTACAGCGCAATTGTCAATAGTCAACCTAGTGCGACTACAAACTTTTCAAAACAATAAAAAAAAGATCAGCTGATCGTTCCTTCAAGCCTGTACTAACCAAATCACTCACGCAGAAAAAATAGTACCACGTTTCCCCAATAATTTAACCAACTAATTGTTCAACTCGCACATGAAATTTAATAATTCTACAACTACAAGTGAGAATATTCAAATATGTTTCATTTTTAATAAAAAATTAATTTCAATTTACAACAAGCAATTTAGAATTGAGTGCTCCGACTCATCCAAAAATGAAAACTTCATCGACGAATCCGCTGGTAAGGTTTTTCAGAAAAAGTTACCCAGTTAAACGCTCAATATCCCTCTCAGAGTCACTTTCTATACATTTAATTATTTTACTTTATTATTTTATTATTATTAAACATCTAATATTTCAACCATAGAATCACCAGAATGGTTGGAATAGCATGCACGGCTGGTACTGCTGGTAAAGCCTGTGTGACAGGAATGGAAGTCCGTGGGAAAATTAGTCCCTCTGGACTATCATTCCGCGGAATTATAGTCCTAGGTCTAACATTCCTAGGAATAGTAGTCCGCCGGACTACTATTCCTAGAAATGTTAGACCTAGAACTATAATTCCGCGGAATAATAGTCCAGAGGGACTAACGTTCCTACGGACTTCCATTCCTGTCACACCGGCACTAAACCGCTTGTAACAGTATCAAAGGCGAAGTGAAGTCATTTAGGAAGCTACGGAGGGATATTCCTCGATCTGTACTTGTATTGGGCAAGTACGTTCTTGTGGTAAGAAAAACATAGGATATATCAAGAAGTAGACATTCAATGCTGATGGGGCCTTGACAATCTTAATTTTCGCATCGAAACGAATCGCGAATTGAATCAGCCAAATATTTCGAATCGAGTCGAAACTTGCAGTTATTCAAGTTATAAATATTGCAACTATTTTACAACTGCGACTGTTTTCAGTCTCCACTCAAGTATTGTAGGTAACGATGACTCGCTTGTTTGGGCAAGTGAACCAAAAAAAAAACCCGCAGAATATCACGTGAAATTTGTCACGAATCAACAGACGAGATACAGCAGGTGTATTTTAGACGGTCAGTGAAGAGCTGATGCGTACAGTAAAGTGCTCCCTGTATTGTTTTGGCTAAAATATACCAACATGTAATTGATCAATCAAATACATTTATAAATTTAGCAATAGCATTCATTCTGTGCTCGGTTACGTTTTGCTTAATACGCAGCAGAAAATAAAAGCGCCAGAACTTTTTAGCACGTAAAGATAACACTAAAACGTCCATTTTCCATAACGTCAATTAGATTGAATATTCATGCCTTTGATAGTGAGGAAAATGAACAGTTACAGTCGGAAAATAATCTGAAAACATGTTTTCAGCTTCCACTTTAGGTCCTCCTAAATATTTTCAAGTTTGAATTTTTCGGCCATCCTGTATACGTTTAGGGTGGGACATTTCCAACTCATGATTGGCAGACTCACAGAATTCATACTAGTAGGACGTCAGGCACGTTAATGCCTTCGGTGGACGACTCAGTTGGAATACCTAGTGACATCATACTACCATGCCTAATGGTAATTTGTTACTTTTTTATTGGAGTTTAACGATACCTTCGACAGCCAGGGTCACCTCGTGTTGGACAGTTATGTGGGTGGAGGAAGCCGGAGTACCAAGGTAGAACCATCGAGCAACGGCGAGCAACTGTTATTTGTAATTTCATGCTTTTGATCTTTCTTGAATAAAATATTAAAAAAAGTTTTTTTTTATAGTTCTCTCATATAAAATACTCACGGCACAAAAAAATCTCATTTGGCACAAAAATATTCAGCTTTGGCACATTGAAATATTGAGCCAGCGTGGGGAAGTAGGGAAGCCGCTACGTTCAGATCTCTGAACTAATGTTATATGGGAGATGCATTGTTTTTTTCTAATATTGTTTTGATATGAAAATGCAAAGCAGGAGACACATTATATACTCCCCCAAAAAAGAAAGTGTGCATGCTAAAAAATAACACTAAAAAAGATGTGTATCATTTTCATTCATGGAAATTTTATTCAATCACAGATGAATCAATTTGTGATCAACACGAGAAATTTCATTACGCTACGATGAATACTCTTGGTACCACGGAGAATCAAAGGCACTAAGGGTCAAACACAAAAGTCACACACTCAATATCTGGTATGACCTCCGTCTGCATCGACTACTGCTGTGCATCTACGCCTCATGGAAGCGAACAAGTTAGCATGGAAGTGTTGTGGGATGTTGTTCCATATTCTGATAAGCTGTCTTTGGAGTTCCACAAGCGTTGACGGTGCATGGGGAAGCCGGCGTAGCTGACGTTTCATTTCGTCCCATACGTGCTCAATAGGTGAGATATCGGGCGAATGTGCGGGCCAGGGAAGAATATCCACTTGTTGTTGCTGCAGATACTGTTGAACGACACGAGCTGCGTGGGGTCGGGCGTTGTCCTGCTGTAGAATGACGCTGGGGCCGTGACGTTGCAGAAATGGGACAACAACAGGTGTAAGCACTTCATCACGATATCTGGCTGCATTGAGATTGCCATCAATAATGCCCAGCTCAGTTCTGTTACGGGCAGTGATGCCACCCCACACCATGAGAGACCCTCGTCCATAACGGTTTCGCTCCACGACACATGGATCTGCGTAGCGTTCGTTTCGGCGCCTGTACACTCTCTGGCGGCCATCTGATGATGAAAGATGGAAACGACATTCATCTGTGAATAAAACACGTCGCCACCAGTGTAAGGGATGCCTTAGATGTTGTCTACACCACTGCAGTCGAGCACGACGATGACGTAACGTCAAAATCGGACGAATTGCAGGTCTTCGAGGACGTAAGCCGTATTCTCTCAGCCGGTTGATTACTGTTTGAGGATGTATCCGTCTCAGGTTAGGGATGTTCCTGGCTTTCGTCGTTGCCGTTTGTTGCCGGTTCCGGAGATGGACGACACGGATATACCGATCTTGTGCAGGGGTGGTAACTCAGGGTCTCCCATAGCGGGGGCGGTCTCGAACGTCATCATGTTGTGCATGTCGATGGACTAGCCTGTCTACAGTGTTACGGTGGCAGTTCAAATGCTGGGCAACCTCTCTGTGTGTTCTGTCAGCTCTAATCATACCCAGGGCAAGGAGACGCTGATTCATTGTCAGTCTTGGCATGTTAATGTGGAGTCGTTTTAACAGCAGCGCAAGTTTGAATGTGAACGATAGGAAGGCCTTACTTTCGTGTTTATATACCCAAGGATTCAGACTGCTGCATGAATTTCCAGACTCTCCACGTGCAAAACATGCCTTTTCTCAAACGTGCAGCACGTCATTTAACGTTACTGCAATTTTAACGGGGAAAGCTGTTTTTGTGTTCAATATAACTTATTCATGAACAGGTTAACACTCTTTACACCTACGAAATTATGTTTTTGGAGTTTGATCAATTTCTGCAATGCACACTTTCTTTTTTGGGCGAGTATACTATCCAAACGTTGACCTAGACGAGAAATCTATCGAATAAGGACTCCATTCAATGCTTGTATCCTCATAGTTAGAAATATATTCCAAACAGTGACGTTTTCACTCGGTGGTTTGTATACACAACGCACGTGTTCGTTTCGTTCAATTCAACGACTTCGTATTTTCGGAAACTGTGTTCTGTTTTACTCACACTTTTCAACAAAAGTCAATTCCACCGTATCTACTTGTTCGTGGTTATTGTACAATATAAACTATTATTGAATCCGACTGCCTAGTATATAGATTCACACTTCTTAGATCAACATCCCATTGAAATCGATCAAGGAATTTGCGACTCTTCTCGTTTATGTTTCCTACTTTTGTCACACAATCAACTGTGATATTCAGAAAAAAATGCCGATAAAATGTACCAGTGTGCACGGCAAAAAATCAATGCGGCGGTCTCTGAGGATCAACAATATTGTTTTGGCCTTATACACATAATGATTTGTCAAAATGAATCCCGTTTAGTCTCCTTCAACGTGAAATAATAGCTATCGTGTTTTCGAAACAGTGTGGAAGGCACCAACACCAAGGTACAGCGTCATGTAATTAAAACCACGTCCAGATCATTTTTTGCAGTGCAGAAATGGGTCTTAGAGGTCATTGTATATGGTCCATTGGAAGTTGAAAAATTTGAACGCTTCAAGTTATTTTTCTTCTACCTTGTACTTTACTTTTGGCATTGTGGTCCGATAAATACTGTTGTGCTGGTCGCAAGTTATATTGCAAAAACAGTACTTATAATGTAGAGCGCAGAACTCCAGCACTCCACTGGAGGTAGTAGGAGGTAATTTAATTTTCATGCCTGATCTTGTGGACCCCGCTGGTGGGCCCCGGAAGTGACGTCGTTGCACGAGACTCAGTGATGCCACGTTTAGTTTCCCGCATGAGCGGCCATGTAGCTACGTCTTGTTAATAATAGTTGAGCCAGTTCGCATATGCAGCGCGTGTTGTTGGGGTGACATGTGTTCCTTCGTCTATTTTGTATACTGGAGGCCGCCATCTTGGTGTCTATTGTGGCACATGATTTTTATGTGACAAAAACCCTCTAATAGGACAGGTCTGTGTTCGGAGGGTGTGTTTGATTCGATGGGATTGCATCTAATTACCTAAATAGACCCAAATTTCACTCCAAATCACCAAGAAACTCCCCAAATTACATTATTTTGTACGGATTCTCCCAGAATGCCCCTTTTTCGATCCCGTAACAAGGGCGCTTCGTTGTATAAGTATATATTTCTGGTTCGGAGTTTCCCCACATCCCCTATTAGAATTACCACAAACAACTTGACAAGTGTTTTACTAATTTGGAATCTTCCGGTATCCTCTGTTCTGCAACTAAGTGCCCATGTTATTGTTTCTCTGTCTACCCGACCCTATTCGCTTACTTTAGAATATGATCCAGTACAGTAGAAGAACATGTCAGTTGGAACAGTTTGCCTATTGTTACTGTATTTAGCTTTTCTTATTTGTCCTGAGTAGTTTTAATCCCATTCCCGGTACTATTTCCCTTGTTCTTACATCATGTTTCCTTTAACTGGACCATCCACTCACTTCTGTTTACTGAAGCTAATTAACCGATCCAATCATTCCATTCTCATCTAGACCTTACCCACATCGTTATATGATACAAGGGTTCCTTAGAATACGTTCAAGAATCAAACGAGCAGTATCTGGAACACGCATCGCGATCGAGCATTGGCTTTACCGAATGACTCCGCATACTGCTCTACTACACATCTTTGTATTTAAAGAAGCCTTCACCATTGCTCCTCTGCAGCTGCTAGCTCCTACATGGATCCTATTTTATATACAACTCCTGGCTTCTGGACACCCCAACATCCGTCATGGCTTCAAGGCCACCACTGCTGACTTGTCCAGAGTCGCCAAAGTCTGTCGTATTATCAGCCTGCATTGTATAACCTTAGGTATGGTGTTCTACCAACATTGAAGTTGTGTACCATTACTGCATTGTACTATCACCATTGAATACCTATTCTGCCCTGAGCTGGAGTGTCTCAAACATTACTGACCTGTGGCACAGCTACTGCATAAATGTCGCTACAGGTCCCAATTCATATCACTATCAAAGTTGTTTGTTTCAATACTGTCTCCTCGGACATCTTTTCATACCAATTCCAAGTTTCTCTAATAAGCTATCGAGCCATTACGGAAATAGTTATTACTCAAATCTCATCGAACAAATGAGCTGTAGGGCAATTGCTCATAATTGCTCAGTGAGCTAATGTTCTTGCGAGTCTTTGACTCATTTAGGTAAAAAGGAATTCTATCGACTAAAAGGAATTCTACGGGGATTCTGTAAACGGATTACGTAAGTGGGATTCCCAGCTCTTATACAGGTAGTCTTACAATCGACTTCCATCTTGTCTTCATATATCTGTCCCAAGATTTGCCTCTATTGTAGTCACCCAATAATATAGCCTTCTACCACCCTTACTGCTTTGTACCATTACTATTGACATGCAGCACTACTCCATACCTCCTAGCTATGCCTGACTGTCTACTTAAACCTAAAGTCTCTTAAATCCTTATCAAGGTATTTGGGACACGAGGCACGGGGGTCATAAGAAAATCCGACAGTCACGTATAATTTATCATCCCTAAATCCTCTCCTGGGTAATGAAAGATCGGGTCCCATGGTACCCCACTTCAATCACCCCAACAGAACAATCACTGACCTTCAGCAGCCCATTTTCTTCGTATTAGGTACCGAGGGCCCTGTGGAAATCCCGAGTGGTGTAGTATCCACCATTGCCCATATCCATATCTCCGTAAAAAAAATTTCAAAACCACAGCCGCTTTCAAAAAGGGATTCTCTTACTGATATTCCAGGTTCCTATACAGCTTCTGTAGAATATGTACTACCAAGTCTAGGTAAACCAAAGCTGGAGGGGGTTGGTATGAAGAATACATGCCAATCGACATTGTTCCATATTCATTCACCTCTTCGACTATCATAACAACAACCTACGGTAACCTGCAATGATCATTCATGTGGCCACAGCTCCCTAATGTTCCCTAATGTTCACATTGGGGAGCTTTGCCCACTCGGATGATTCCACAAATGATTCTAGCACTGAATTTGCCCTTTCTTGAAAATAAAATAAATGCCTCATTAACCACCGTATTTAAAAACTAACTGCAGTATATGGAAAATTTACACAGATTTCAGGAAAAAATGCATAGACCCCCACCCAAAAACCAATAACCCACAGACGCAACATATAGGAATTACTTATGTGGACATGGCCCCTTAATGTTTACATTGAGGGGCTATGCCCATTTAAGTGATTCCACTATTAGCGATTGCACATTTTGTGACAAGAATAAATGCTCCAGCAACAGAAAAATGCCAACCGCAGTAAATTTACATAGATTCCACGAATAACTCATATCGCATATCGAATAACTCTAAAAGTGCCCCGCCTCTCCCCAATAACAATAACCCACAACCACCCACCTCAATTTCTATCACAACATTAATCAACAATCAGTAATAAACAATAAGCATTTGTGTGAACATTGCTCCTTAATGTTTACATTGAGGGAATGTGCCCATACATGTGACTCTAGTATTGATGAATGTCCCTTTTGTAACTAGAGTAAATCCTTTATTAACCAATGAGTACTAACTGGGGGATAGGTACTATTCACACAGACTCCAAGAATAATGCGTACCCACCACCCCCCAACCCCATAACAATAACCCACAACCACCCACTTAATGTTTCCATTATGGGGTTCTGCTGAAACGTATGATTCTAATATTGATGATTGTCCCTTTGTAACTAGAGTAAATGCTCTACCAGAATATTAACTGTAGGATAAGTAAAATTAACACAGACTCCAAGAATAATGCATACCCCCCCCCCCCCCCCCCCCATAACAATAACCTACAACCACCCACCTCAATCTCTATCACAACATATTAATACACCATCAGTAGCAAACAGTAATCATTTGTGTGAGCATGGCCCCTTAATGTTTACATTAAGGGGTTGTCCACATACATGTGATTCTAGTATTGATGACTGTCCCTTCTGTAACTGGAGTAAATGTTTTATCAACCCATGCATACCAACTGCAGGATTTTTTAAACTTACACAGATTCCAAGAGTAATGCATACCCCCACCCCATAACAATAACCCACAACCGCCACCTCAATTTATATCACAACAATAATTCATAACAGTAACAAACAATAATCATTTGTGTGAGTAGGGCCCCTTAATGTCTACATTGGGGGACAGTGCCATAAATGTGAGTAAATGCTAATTAGAGTAAATGCTTTGTCAGCCCATGAATACTAACTGCAGGATATGTAAAACTTACAGACTACAAGAGTAATGCATATCTCCGCCCCCCCCCCCCATAACAATAACCCACAACCAACCACCTCAATTTATATCACAGCAATAATTCATTACAGTAACAAACAATAATCACCTGTGTGAGCATTGCCCCTTAATGTTTACTAACTGCAGGATAAGTAAATTGTGTGATTCTAGTATTGATGATTGTCCCTTTGTAACTAGAGTAAGTGCTCTACCAACCTAAGAATATTAACTGCAGGATAAGTAAAATTTACACAGACTCCAAGAGTAATGCACCCCCCCCCCCCCCTGCCCCTATGATTGTTATTTTTGTAACTAGAGTAAATGCTCTACCATCCTATGAATACTAACTGCAGGATAAGTCAAATCTACACAGACTACAAGAGTAATGCACCCCCCCCCCCCCCCATAGCAATAACCCACAACCAGCCACCCCAATTTCTATCACAACATTAATCCACAATCAGTAACAAACAATAATCATTTGAGTGAGCACTGCCCCTTAATGTTTACATTGAGAGGTTGTGCCCATACATGTGATTCTAGTACTGATGATTGTCCCTTTTGTAACTAGAGTAAAGGGCATGAATACTAACTGCAGGATATGTTAAACTTGCACAGACTCCAAGAGCAAATGCATACCCCCACCCCCATTACAATAAACCACAACCACCCACCTCAATTTATGGCACAACAATAATTCATAACAGTAACAAACAATAATCCTTCATGTGAGTAAGGCCCCTCAATGTCTATATTAGGGGGCAGTGCCATACATGTGAGTAAATGCTAACTAGCGTAATTGCTTTATCAACCCATGAATACTAACTGCAGGATATGTAAAACTGACACAGAGTCCAAGAGTACTGCATATCCCCCCCCCCCCCACCCCATTAACAATAACCCACAATCAGTCACCTAAATTTATATCACAACAATAATTCATGACAGTAACAAATAATAAACAATTGTGTGAGCACTGCCCCTTAATGTTTGCATTGGGGGGTTGTGCCCATACATGTGATTCTAGTATTGATGATTGTCCCTTTTGTAACTAGAGTAAATGCTTTATCAACCCATGAATACTAACTGAAGAATATGTAAAACTTACACAGACTCCAAGAGTACTGCATATCCCCCCCCCCCCCCCATTAACAGTAACCCACAACCAGTCACCTCAATTTATATCACAACAATAATTCATAACAGTAACACATAATAACCATTTGTGTGAGCATAGCCCCTTTATGTTTACATTAAAGGGTTGTGCCCATACATGTGATTCTAGTATTGATGATTGTCCCTTTTGTAACTAGAATAAATGCTTTATCAACCCATGAATACTAACTGCAGGGATATGTTAATCTTACTCCAAGAGTAAAGCATACCCCCCCCCCCCACCCACAACAATAACCCACAACTACCCACCTCAATTTATATCACAACAATAATTCATAACAGTAACAAACAATAATCATTTGTGTGAATAAGGCCCCTTAGTGTCTACATTAAGGGGCAGTGCCCATACATGTGAGTAAATGCTAACTAGAGTAAATGCCTTATTAACCCATGAATACTAACGGCAGGATATGTAAAACTTACACAGACTCAAAGAGTAAAGAATACCCTTAATGTTTGCATAGGGGGGTTGTGCCCATACATGTGATTTTAGTATTGATGATTGTTCCTTTTGTAACTAGAGTAAATGCTCTATCCACACATGAATACTAACTGCAGGATAAGTACAATCTACACAGACTCCAAGAGGAATGCATACCCCACCCCCCACCCCCCCCCCCCATAATAATAACCCACAACCACCCACCTCAACTTCTATCACAACAGTAATTTCCAACAGTAACAAACAATAATTATTTGTGCGAGCATGGCCCCTTAATGTTTACATTGAGGGGTTGTGCCCATACATGTGATTCTAGTATTGATAATTGTCCCTTTTGTAACCAGAGTAAATGCACTATAAACCAAGTAAAATTTATAGAGACTCCAAGAGCAAAGCATACCCCACCCCCACCCCCATAACAATAACTCACAACCACCCATCTCAATTCCTCTCACAACAGTAATTCACAACAACGATAAACAATAATCATTTGTGTGAGCATGAGCCCCTTAATGTTTACATTAAGGGATTGTGCACACGCAAGTGATTCTAGTATCGATAATTGTCCCTGCTCTAGAGTAATGCATCCCCCCTCCACCCCCATAACGATAACCCACCTCAATTCCTATCACAACAGTAATTCACAACAGCAACAAACAATAATCATTTGTGTGAGCATGAGTCCCTTAATGTTTATATTAAGGGATTGTGCACACGCAAGTGATTCTAGTATCGATAATTGTCCCTGCCCTAGAGTCATGCATCCCCCCTCCACCCCCATAACGATAACCCACCTCAATTCCTATCACAACAGTAATTCACAACAGCAACAAACAATAATCATTTGTGTGAGCATGAGCCCCTTAATGTTTACATTAAGGGATTGTGCCCACACATGCGATTCTTGTATCGACAATTGTCCCTTTTGCTACCAGAGTAAATGCTCTACCAACCTATGGATATAAACTGCTGGGTAAGTAAAATTTACACAGATTCCAAGTGTAATGCAAGCCCCCCCCCCCCCCCCCCCCCCCCCCCACTTCTCATAACAATAGCCCCCAACTACCCATCTCAATTTCTATCACAACATTGATTTACAGCAGTAACAAACAATAATCAACTGTGTGGGCATGGCCCCTTAATGTTTACATTAAGGGGTTGTGCCCATACATATGATTTTAATATTGATGATTGTCCCTTTTGTATCTAGAGAAAATGCTCTACCAACCTATGAATACCAACTCCACGATCAGTAAATTGTATGCACAACCAGTGCACGAAAAGGTGTTCGTGGTGAGCATGCTCCTTACACACTTTTTTCACTGCCTGTACATAATAACCTGTTGCTCCACATAATTGGTCAAACAAGCCATTCATAATGTATAGAGAGGCATGCAACGACAATGGTTATTTGGGCCAAACAATCAGTTATTTTCACAAGCCACCACGCACAATTTATCTGTTTATCTTATTAACCCACTACGTATAGACATGCTGGCTAGAAACTCACTGTGCCTTTTCTGCAATAGTGTGACGTTTGTTATAAATACTTTAATTTCGGGAGCTCTGTATAACTGTTGGATGCACTAGTGCGAATGCGACCACATCTGCGGCCATAATTTGTATATACGCAGAACCAAAGGGATTATTTCCACAACATACATTATAATGCTTTGTAAACTTATACCACTCTTTTCAGACAGCAGAGTCGCATTATTTCCCACCAAAGGTGCGACTGTTCTCCACAACACATTATCTTTATTACCAACGACTCACGAGTTCACATTCCGTATTGCAACAAGTGTTCATGGTTAATACAATTACATTTGACGAGATCCAAAGTGAAAATACCTACGACTTCATTACCTCTTTTAATAATGCAATAGGCGATATCGGAGACGATCACTGTAACTCCCCATTTTCAATTGAGAATAGTGATTGTAAGTATTACACCCCTGACAGTTTTAAAGATGCCGTAAACAGTAATGCAAAAAAAACTATCACTACTTAATATCAACTGCCGAAGTTTAAACGCCAATTGGGATCATCTGCAAAACCTTCTGTGTGATCTACAACCCGATTACAATTTCTTCGACGTCATTGGCTTAACTGAAACATTCAGACCACACGAAGGCTTTTCGTTTGACCTCGAAGGCTATCAACCCTTAGTGTCCCGATCTCGACCTGCAAATGACGACGGTAGAGGAGGAGTAGGCATGTTTATTAACGAAAACATCCCATTCAAAATACGAAATGATTTATCAGTCTTTATCCCCCACGTCTTTGAGTCTTTGTTTATAGAAACCACCACGAATAAGAGATGCATTATTGGAATATTCTACCGTCCAAATACACCTCCAAAAGCTGACCTTGATCTTTTCTTGGATACTTTATCTCAGTTACTAGAAAAAATAATTTCTGAGAGTAAAAACGCCTATCTTATGGGAGACTTCAACATCAACATGTTAAGTTTTGGAAATCACGCCAAAACTAACCAATATGTAGACATAATGTTCGGTGCTGGATTCATGCCAGTTATTACCAGACCCACACAAATCACCGATACATCTGCGATCCTGATAGACCATATCTTTTCTAACCGTATCGGCAACAATAATTCAGGCATCATTATTAGTGATATAAGTGAGGACTTCGTCACTTTCTACATCGATGGGATAGTTAGCTGCAAAACTACTCCCACACAACTTCCCAAGCGATCATTCAATAGCGAAAATGTGAATTGTTTCAAAAGATTATTATCAGACACTGACTACGCCGATGTGCTCAATAGCTCATGTGCTAATGATGCTTATAACACCTTTCTGGGCAGTTTTCGCAGATCTTTCGACCAAGCATTTCCTCTACAAAATAAGCCAACTCCCCAAAAATACATTAAACACGAACCGTGGATGACATCAGGATTATTACAATCCTCATTAACCAAAAAAAGGTTATACCTAAAAAAACTTAAGTCACCTACTGTTTTTAACAAAACTAGATATAAAACCCATTGTGATCTATTTAATCGATTGAAACGGATTCGTAAAGCTGAATATTACACCAATATCCTTTGGGAAAACAAACACAATATGAAATTGACATGGCAAATCTTACATAAGGCCATCAACAAGTCTGACAGAGGTCATGTATTACCTTCCGTTTTTAACGATGGCAATACTAAAATCAGCATGCCAAAAAAGGTTGCAGAAAAATTTAACTCGTTTTTCGTAAACATTGGTAAAACAATAAATGACCAGGTATCCTCAACTACCCACCATTTTTCTGAATATTTAACCGATAAGAACAACAATGAATCGTTCTTCATTGCACCCACAAACATTCAAGAAGTAATTCTCTGTATTAATAAACTTTGCCCCAAAACAAGTAAATATAATAACAACGTTTCGACACGTTTATTGAAACAGATCTCATTCGAGGTGGCACAGCCCTTAACCCATATAATAAACCTCTCATTCTCCACAGGAAAAGTACCAATGGAAATGAAAGTAGCGAAGATTATACCCATCTACAAGTCTGGCGATGAGCATAACTTTAACAACTACCGACCAATCAGCATCTTAACCTCTTTCTCAAAAGTCATTGAAAAAATAATGTACACAAGGTTAACCAGTTTTATTGAAAAACACGATATTTTAAATCACTACCAATTTGGCTTCAGAGGTGGTCACTCCACGATTCACCCTATTTTGCACCTTCTAAATGATGTCGTAGCTATGAACGATAAACCAACGAGAGACTGCACGTTGTCGGTATTTTTAGATTTCTCAAAGGCATTCGACACAATTGACCATTCTATTTTAACACATAAATTAGAATGCTACGGTATCAGAGGCTTAGCCAATGCATGGTTTGTGGATTATCTGTCTGAAAGAAATCAATTTGTACAATTCATGAATTGTTCATCTGACCCGAAACAAATTTCAACAGGAGCTCCCCGGGGGTCCATTCTAGGTCCTATTATATTTTTGTTATACATTAACGATATACCAACATCAACGAGTCTGAATGTTTTGTCCTTTGCCGACGACTCAACAGTTGTTACATCGGGTCACAACTTGGATATACTTATTGAAAAAACCAATGTAGAACTTGCAAAAATTAGTGACTGGTGCTCTGCCAATAGACTCCTGCTAAATGCCAGTAAAACTAAATTCATTCTGCTTCATCCACATAATGACTTGTATAACATTGGTGACAAAGGTTTATCCCTGAACAACACGAATATTGAATTGGTTGGCAAGCATGAAGACAATAAAACAGTAAAATTTCTTGGTATCCATATGGATGAAAATTTAAGTTTCAAACAACATATCTCAATAGTTTGCTCCAAAATTTCAAGAGCCATATACGCCATTAACAGAGCAAAAAACACTCTCCCACCGGATACATTGAAAACGTTGTACTTCTCGCTCGTGCATAGCCATCTCCTATATGGTATCCACATTTGGGGTCACGTGCCTTCAACTAACCGAATCTCAATCCTGCAAAAAAAGCCATACGCATAATAAATCGGAAAAAAACGGAATTCCCATACCGACCCCCTCTTTAGAAAGCAAAAGATCTTGAAGTTTGAAGATCTATACAAACTTCATGTTCTTCTATTCATGCACGACTGGTCTAACTGCAATTTGCCAGTCTCATTCCAAGACACTTTTAAAATATACGTAAACCCAACTGGAATGGAAATCAGACAGTCTGGAAAAATAGAAACCCAAATACCAAGAACTAAATTCTCTTCTGATCTGCCAATGCATACTTTTCCTAGGCTATGAAACGATATTTCAGCCTCATTACAGAATAAGTCTAGGTCCGAATTTAAGAAAACAATTACTGAAAGATTCCTGAATCAGTATAACTCACATATAACCGAATGTAACAACCCAGAATGCCCCGACTGCACTTAACGCTATTCTCAACGTCTGTTCAACCTTTTCTCAACATAACGCCACAAACCAGCTCTCGTAGTAAAGAAAAAAAGAAAAGAAAAACATTTCTGGGAGTCGTTGGCTGTATTTTGGGGGCAGAAGGGGGGAGGGAAAAAATAGTAATTCAAATATGTTTTTGTAGACTTCGTCAGGAATCCGTGTTGGGCAGGGGTGCCCCCCCCCCCCACACCTCACCAAAAAGTAGAGGAAAAAAGGGGGAAAAAGGGAAGGGACGGGAGGAAAACAAAAGACACCCCCCCCCCCCTAAAAAAAACAAACAAACAAGAAAACGAATCAATCAATCCTGCATTAATAACTAAAAACGTAACAAACGTTGGTGGTTTCTGAAACTTCTATATCTCCTTGGTGTCAACTTTATTCACTTTTGTTTGTTTAAAGATGGAAGCCCCACACCCCTCCACCCCTTCCCCCTATAATTTAGATAACGATAATAAGTATGCCTATGCTGGTAACCTTGGGGATGTGTTGCGTGGAAAAGCAAACGAACAGGAATAACAACTCGCCATTTAACTTTCATGATTTTTCTCTTCCTTGTTTTTTTGTTTGTCTCAGAGACATAGCCTGTGACCCCTACATGTATGGCCTCCATTAAATTTTTAATTTATCTCGACCGAAAATAACTTGAAGACAGTTCTATCATTCCTCCTACAATAAGAGCACAGATTGAAGGGAAATCTATAAACTCTGCTGTCTTGAAAACCCATGTGTTGCTTTTTTGTTGTTGTTTGTGGGGAGTGACAGGAAGACAGCCACTAGGGCTATGCCACTTCCCGTAGTATACTATATTTTTGTTTATCACCGATCAGTGTTACTGTTTATGCTTTGTATACTACAAAATAAAATTTCATTTCATTTCTGGGAGTCTTACCATGGTTTTAATCTTCTTTTAGGCTGTCTGCATTTTGATTAGCCTCCATTGTAGAAACCGAGTACTAGAACCTTCTATCGCCCTTATAGTTGTGCGCCATAACTGCCTTATACTATTAGTATTGAGTATTGGCTACTATTACTCTGACCTGGCTAGATTGTCCCACTATTACAAAGTTGTAGTGCTACTACGGCTCGGCTCCTAGTACTCATCATTACACCACTGCCACTACGAGTGCCTGTTCATATCACTAACAAAATTGTATATAACCCCTAGAAGTATTCAATATCAATCTGGTTGCTCGGGCTACTTTTTCATACTTATTCCTAGTTCCCCTTAATAAGCTATCGAGCAGTTACTGGAGTCATTGCTCAAACGACTCGAATCCTATCAAGCAAATGAGCTATAGAGCAAGTGCTCATAATTGGTCAATACGCAAATGTTCTTGCGACGTTTCGACTCAGTTTGAAAAGATGGATTTTCAACCGACCAAGAAATGTCAAGCAACATTATTTATTTATTTATTGGGGTTTAACAACACTTTCGACAGCCAGGGTCACCTTGTGTCAGGCAGTTTTAAGGGTAGAGGAAGCTGGAGCACCCGGAGAGAACTACCGAGAAACGGGCATTGGTTTAAGACAAATGCACCATCGACTTGCAGTACGCCTCAGTTGTACATAGCAACATAGACGGACATGTTATTTTGAGACCACTGGAAGTGTACGAACTTGGTGCTGGGCGCCTGTAAGTGTATGATGTCTCAGTGAACAAGAATACATGTAAGTAATATTTCTTTGGCTATTTTTCCTGTTATGTCTTCTTTGCTGCAGGGGACACCCCAAAGAGGGCCATGGGAATTAAAGCTAGCCAAAATAAGATATGTAATTAGGTGCTGTTGAATCAGTTGTGGAATGTCAGTCTGATGGAGGGTCTGATTTGGTAAGACTTAAATTCAACACAACGCGACCGTCTTGTATAAAGATAGGCGTGTCACTACAGTCTGCAGATTTCATTGCAAAGGCACAGAACTGTGAATAATATCTAGGACCCTTCAATATTCGATTCGATTTCGAATCTTAAGTTGATATTCGATTCGATTCGAAATCAGTTGCCCGATTCGTTTCCTTTCGAATCTTTACACGGGAATATAACTTGGTATTAATCACTGCCGTCGTCTCACAAAACGTATAGTTAGATGGTTTTTATACGTAAATGATGCTGAAAATAAAAATAGAGTACAATTTCATTTATATTGACATAAATATCATCTGACCAATGCCACCTCCTAATGCTAATTCCGGTTTTTCTAGTCAGTTCTATTGTTGAAAACAAAGTTAAAGTTTCCAAACAATGTTGGCAACGAGTTGTTGCTAGCGGCTCGTTCCGTGCAGTGTTTAGTGCTGGTAAGTCTCGCGTCCGTTCCTAGGTAATATTCCAACTACAAGCTCAAGGCATACTTTCCAGGAAGGCATGCCTTGATGATGAAGGTGGAATATATTATCAGTCTGGAATTGAGCAGTCACATTCGGAACAATCAGGTTTACAGCCCCCCCCCCCCCCCTTTATCGGTCATTTCCAAGATGCGATTCAAGATTCGATTCGATTTCGAATAATAGACCCGATTTGGTTCACAATTCGATTCGAATCAAAACTGTGTGATTCGCAGGGTCCTAATAATATCGTGTCTGCTCAAGACTGACGTTTCGCAAATATGAAGATCGCCATCAACTGATCACGCATAAACCGAAGTATAATACTTGAAAAAATAATTATTCTGAGTATCAGGTCTCTTTAGGATTGTCTCCCGCAGGCAAAAAGCAGCAGGTTTACGTGTTCGACAAGGAAGGCTCAGTTCATAAAAAACGTCGCTCTCAAATCTTGACAATTCCGCTGTACTATAGATAGTTTTGGATATTGTCATCCATATTTGGTTGGAGAATTGGATGTTAGACGTATGGGTGGAATTTTCCCAGTAGATTTCCTGCTTTATTTATGCCTCGGTGACATATTCTAAAACGAGTTTGAGCGTAGTTGCCCGAACATTTCGTCGATGCATACGCGGACCTCCATCTGTTCAAACCTGTTGCGGATAACAAAGTGTTGAGAAGAACATTGGGTGTTCCGTTTTTCATTTGTTTTTCTTGTTATCCCTTTCTTATTGTAATTTTCATACCTTATTGTGACTGTGTTTGTTGTTTTGATATTTGTCAGGCTTGGCAATTTCAGGAGAGCGATTTTTTAGCTCTCCTTACTGCCCTCCTGAAAGAATTAAGGAGAGCGAAAAATTGCCCTCCTAAATATTTTGGTCTGGGATGATTGAGATTACATGTATTATGCTCACATTAAATTTTTGTTGTAAAACAAAAATGTAATTTAACTTCGAAGTCACATAACATCACGTAATTTCATTTTGAAAGTGGTTTAGTGGTAAAAGGTAATGGCTGCAATCATACACAAACACAGTTGCAAAATGGGTCACAGCAATATTTTTTTATTCTGTCAGTTTCAAGTTCAACAACGGACATCACAGTTTGAGGGGTAATTATTCAAGGAATATTGACACTATAATATACCACCATTGCTACGATTCTGTCATTTGAAGCACTTGCACCAGGATGTGACTGTAGATTCAAGCAGACCTGTTGTCCAAGAAAGTCATACGCCTACCACTACCACCTTCAGCCCCCCTTGGGGGGGGGGGTTGAAGGTGGTAGTGGTAGGCGTATGACTTTCTTGGACAACAGGTCTGGGTACACACACAGGTCTTGTCAAGTGTGTGTTCGGTTGTTGAGTGAGACATCTAGATGTCTAAGAGATTTCGCTTTACCTTAGTAAAGTTAATAACATCACTGATGTAGTCTGTTGGTTTCAGTTTCAATGAGTTCGTTGAACTGGATACTTAAAAAGCTGTGTAAAGCTAATTGCTCTCCTAAGCTGATTAAGGAGAGCGATTGTTTGCCCTCCTGCATTTTTCAGAATGCCAGGCCTGATTTGTGTCCGCAGTGGTTTGGTGTTTGGTTTGATAGTTTCATTTTTCTGTCTGCTATAGTTATTGGTCCCTCATTCTGGTCAGATTTGCGTTTTTCTCTTCCCTGTGTGCTCTGTTGTTTTTGGAGCAGGTGGCTGTGTTTGGGTAACTTTAGGTCGCTTTGTGGTCGTGGTGCATTAACAATGAACATATGCGTGCTGTTTTTAAGTGTACGACCCTTTCTTTTAATTGTAATTTTTTTTACTTCAGTTGCAGGTTAAGGCTGGGTTTGTTCATTTTTGATGTATATAACGCTAATACCCGATAATTCCCTTGTGAGTACAACACATTCTGCTATTATTGGGGGTTTCTGTGGTAAAACGTCTACTTTTATGCCGGCTAGTTTTGTTTTTAAGTTTTGATAAACTCAAAGCCTGTATCTCCTGAGCATATTCCTTCAATATTCCATCTGATCACATTTGTGTAACTTGCTTTATAGTGCCTGTAGTACAACCACTGACAGCTTTCTCTTGTGCAAATGATTTTATATTGTTTACTTTTTTATCTTGTCTTGCTGTATATAAATGTTGGCCACTTGATCGGAGGTTTAGCTAGTGTCTACGTAGTAATATGTAGATCTGAATCATCATCATCCAAGTGTATCTCTGCAGGCGGTCCTTTTTGAGAAAGTTGTTGATTTATCATGGTGTCACCCGTACCCCGAACGCAGCTTAGGGGGTTTTGTTGTAGTTATTACTCGACCAGAGTAATGGATACGCATACCACTGACGGATTGAGGCGCCAGGTGTAGGTGGTGACCTGTCTTCAGAGGTTAGACATTCTTCCAGTTATTATGTGATATGAGTGCAATACAAATTGTCGCTCACAAATAACTCGGAGGATGCAACAGAAATGGACATGTTCAAAAATTCCGAAATTCGCTAAAAGTCAGTGTGCATTGGAAATGCCCAAAGTAAGTTACAAGAACTAATTGGTTGAATGACCTCCCAATGCCCCTTTTAGGGAACTCCGAGTAGCCAGTACGTGTCATCCAACCATCCATCTACGTTCGAATTTAGTACCAAAGCAATGTACTGGACAAGTATCTCCAAAATGTAATTTGCCCTAACCGGGGACACAGTTTGTCCTCAACTGCTATAAGTCATTCGTCTAGAACATTCGGGAAGCACCCCATCGGGGAACCAGGTGCCTGGATGAACAGTTTCGTACCAGTTTGGTCCGTGGCTGGTTTATCATATTATTTCAGAGTTTGTCTGCCCATGAAAACAGGGCGTCCCCTAATCCGCATTCAGAGTATGCTCAAATGAGATCTAAGATCTCCTAACCCCTTTGAAAACACAGTTGTTGTAAACATTTCATTGGCAAAGAGTTAACATACTCAAAGTGTTTCTCATTTTGATAAGACAATACGTTTCGTGATGCATTGTTCCTGAATACACTACACGGGTCGATTTTAAAAAGCCCGTGAATGCGTGATAAATCCATCAATACATACTCCTAGAAAAGGTTTTTCATTGCGTAGAAGTAAATGCCCAAGGAACATTGGTAGCTATAACTGATTGAGGTAAAGGCAAACGTTCATGTAACTCGGTTCACAAGAACTGATAGACGTGGAAGTAAACGCCCATGAAACTTTGCTAACGAGGATTGCAAGATGTAGAGGTAAAGACCCATGCAACTTTGATAACGAGAATTAACAGATGTAGAAGTTGTAGCTATAGAGCCAAAGGACTTTGATAGATGTATATGTAAGCTTCATGGAACTTTGATAACGAGAATTGATGCATGCAGGTGTAAGTTCCATGTAAATTTGAAAGCAAGAATTCATCGATGTGGTAGTACACATGTACACGCCTACAGGAACATGGAAAAAGAGAATTGATAGACGTGGATGTAAGCGCCGTTGGAACTTTGATAACGAGAATTGATAGACGTGGAAATAAACGCCGTGGAACTTTGATAACGAGAAGTGATAGATTTGGAAGTAAACCCCCATGGAACTTTGACAACGAGAATTGATAGATGTGGAAGTATACCACCATGGAACTTTGATAACGAGAATTTATAGATGTGGAAGTAAACCCCCACGGAACTTTGATAACGAGAATTTATAGACGTGGAAGTAAACCTCCATGGAACTTTGATAACGAGAATTTATAGATGTGGAAGTAAACGCTGTGAAACATTGATAGCAAGAAATGACAGCTGTAGAAGTAGACGCCCATGGGAACTTTGATAACAATATTTGATAGTAAACTCTCACGGAATTTGATAACAAGACTTGATAGGCGTAGAGTTTACGTTCTTGCAACACTGTTTCCAGGAATTGAAAGAATTCGGTACAATAAATCATAGTTATCATATATCATATTTACCATATTTTGCTAGTAAGCCAGTCGTAGAAATCCAGAGTAGGGCATGCAAATCTGAATATTCAAAAGGTATATGTCCGACTATGTCACATTTTTCAACAGAACTGGTTCGACTTGTGATTGCCACATATGCTTTCATATGCGGTAATACTATAGACTGTTTCACTTGCAAGGATTTGAATACCAAAGTGTCACGCTACACAGCCAGGTTCGCACTTGAATCCGGGAATGGTCAAGATACCATTCATAGACTGTACGCATTCTCCCGCATCAGATGTGCAACGTTATGTTCACAGGACAGTGACTGTTTATCTTTCAACTTTAACGTAGAAACTCATACGTGTCGCATGTCTAGAAGACTAATCGCTCAGACACAAAGCACGGTATATGCTGTCGGTAAGTAACATTACACCTCGATTACTTAGTTTAATCTACATATATATCTGATTGCTGGATACGCATCTGATTGACGTTGTCCGTCTAATTTAAGTTTAATCGTGGTATAAATACAGAACACAACTCAGGTAGAGAGTAGAAGGAACAGGAATCAACAGCTCTTGTTGGAATTTTTTCTGTAGTTCATGAGCTTCGGAGGAGCTCCTGAAATACAAGAAACTTTCCAGCTCGGGTCGCCGATTCCTCCGCTATCGGTGTGTTCTGTCCAAACAGGCTGAAGTTTGTACTTGCCCTCAAAAGGCTCATTACAAATCATGGTTGGAATCGCGTGCTCTTCGAGGCATGACCAATATTTATTATACTAATGGAGTGTAAAATTCCGTGACTTAGTCCGTATCCGCGTTAGACTAGAAATTCGTTCTTGAATTGTCTCTCTTGATAGGCAATGCAGCTAAAAATGTCCGTCGCATAGGCTGGGCTACCCGTTCTGTGGATGGTCGGCCCACAAGTTAGTACTCAAACAGGCGGTCGAGAACGTATGATTGCCCTGATGTGCTGAGTGGGTTTTACTCGACAAATGACCACACAGCAATAGTTCCTGCGAAAAACAGCAAGCAAGGAAAAGACATCGTCTTGACAATACTTCCAGACTTATGCATAGTAACTGATACAATAACTTGTAATACCTAACTGAAGAAATAGGAAAGGCATTATGGTTAGGGGCACTAATTACGGCCACCGTGGACTGGTCACTTTCCACTGCTGAGCAAAATGTTCACAGATGCAATAATATTAGATCTTAAACACTAATTATAGGAATAACCATCAACAATATCCCTTAACCCTTTACCTAACATGAAAAGCAGACGACACTTGCAAAAAAAATTCTTGAATAACTATTTTTTTTCATTTTTTGTCTCAAAAACATAGGTTATGACCCCTCATTGGAACGAGCTCGACGAGCTCGTTCCAATGAGGGGTCATAACCTATGTTTTTGAGACAAAAAATGAAAAAAATCATGAAAATTAATTGGCGATTTTTGAGAATAGCGCTGGCCGGTTTTGGCCATTACGTTGGGTAAAGGGTTAATTAAGCACCGGTTACAACCCGATGTTTCATTAATTAAAATTTAGCTGATGATTTTTAACTGGTAACCGCATGCGTGGACCTCATTGCCTATACGTTGATTACGACCAGTCCTCGGCGACTGTACTCTATCACCAAATGACTTAATTATTTATTTAATTATTTATTTATTTATTTATTTATTTATTTATTTACTTATTCATTGTTTTTATTGATTATTCATTTGTGCTTAACGCCACATTAGCAGCTGGGGCTATATCGCGGCGACAAACAGTTATGTACATCATAAAGTGAACTATTTCCTTAAAAACATGCAGAAATAATATTAGAGATGGAAGGAAATAAATCGTGAAGTGTGTTGTGAATAATGATACCAAAATTTGAATGAGTACTGTATAAATCGATCAGATGCCAACTTTTTTGGTATATGAGGTGTAGATAAAAGAGTAAAAGTAACTAAAACTTACTAAAAATATTGATTTCCCAGAGAAACGAGAGAATCTCTTGAAAATTGATTGTGTGAGATAGTTCCCTCAAAGACGGTGCATGATAATTCTTGAGGCATATTACCATCTCACAGAAAGGAATGTAAATACTCTGTACAACCAATATGACACCGTGTCAGAATGTCGTGATCTTTTCTACAATGGTCACTAGACGGACACTTATCAGTAATAGTAGTTCGAAAGCGATGGATCTTGTTATTCGTCGATTAAACCTATTCCGACTTCCACACAGATTTGATGTACTTATTGGTATGTGTTTAAAAATCACTGAACGGAATTTTAAAACCGTAAGATGATTGTTTGAGGTTTTCCTGCACTGTCTGCTCTTGTGTTGCCGGTGAAACCAACTTGCCCAGGTAACCGGCAAAACACGATATGATATTTTTTAGACATGGGAGTATTCAGTTCATCACGGTGTTCCAAAATCTTAGCGTTCTTCATCATGGGGTTCAGTAAAGCTGGTAAAGAGGAAATGGAGTTGGAAAAGATAATCCACTTCCTTTCCTGGCATTCTCGATGTGTCCCGGCGCTAGGTGTACAGCTTTCACCCCAGCCATGAAAATGGAACATTTGTTTGGTATCTTGACAGAGGAAACATGATCACTAGTAACAACGGCTAATGATTGCGCTGTCACCATCTTTAGATCCATCAAAATAAATCAGTTTATATGCACGATAGATAGATTTATTTCAGTATTTTTTTTTTTTTTTTGCATTTCGGCATATCTTTTGGACTTCATAGAGTATGTCTCAGATTTTCTTCTGAAGAAGCAAGGCCCAAAATGGTAGAAGGTTTCCTTACATGTCAAGGAAGAATATGGTTCTCGGTTCTCGTTCATTGATTCTCATTCAAGTGTCGCGGACTCCATATGGGGTAACATTCTAATGCCTATTGAAGGAATATTTTCCTAGTGTCTGTTAAACAAATTCAACATTTTGAGGGTCTAAACTTAACCAACAGTTTAGAGACATATTGGAGGGACAGTTTAATTATGCGCTTCTCAAGAGAAAGCTCTTCTGCTTCAATGGACAATAAATGTCTTCGTGATGATTTAAAAGCACGAAGGCAAACTATAATGTAACTCTTATTAATTGCATCAAGTTGTTTAACCCTTTACCTAACATGAAAAGCAGACGACACTTGCAAAAATAATTCTTGAATAACTAATTTTTTTCATTTTTTGTCTCAAAAACATAGGTTATGACCCCTCATTGGAACGAGCTCGACGAGCTCGTTCCAATGAGGGGTCATAACCTATGTTTTTGAGACAAAAAATGAAAAAATAATGAAAATTAACTGGCGATTTTTGATAATAGCGCTGGCCGGTTTTGGCCGTTACGTTGGGTTAGGGTTAAGGTACGATTTTGATTTTCTGGCAGAAACGTAAACCACACAACCGTAATCTAATTGTGATCTAATAAGATGGATAAACGTGTTTGATCAGCATCCCAATCAGTGCTATCAACCACCTGGAGGAGGTTAAGCGTCTTTTTACATCCCACTCTTACTTGTTTCATATGAGAAGTGAAATTCAGTTTGTTGTCAGACAACAAACCTAAGCATTTCACCTCCTTAACAACTTTAATGGCACTCCGAGATACTTGAATCTGATTCAATAAAAGAAAACCGTGCACCACGAATCCCCCCCCCCCCCCCCCTTGGCATTTTAGAAAACCTACTGTTATGTTAAATCTTGCTTCCTCAAAACAATCTGAGAAAAAATCATTGCTGTTTAAGGAAGGATATGTTGAAATAAATTTAAAGTATGGTGAAAATAAAATGCATATGTTGAAATAAAATTAAAGTAATGATCTATACAGATGGATATAAGATGGAGTCAAAGTACCATCAGCCGTTGTCACTGGTGAATATCAAATACAATTTATATTTTCACAGCTGAAGTTAGGGCTTTATAACTTAGCTTAACCGTATCTTGAATGCATATGAAAGGAAGTCGATTATTTTTATCGACTCTCTTTCCACTTTGCTACAGTTAAAACAAGAAGTCCTGTCACGAATAGTGCGTTTATCTAGGCTTAATTGCGCGTTGGAATTGCGCGCAATTGCCATATCGAATGAGATCCAAAGCACGGCAGGTTCTTCTGGTTACTCATAGCAAACGCATGCAATGTTTCTGCCAATGGACCTCCGGGTTACCCGGAGGTCCATTGGCTGAAACACTGCTTGTGCAAAGGCCATATGTACAGAATTTGATAGCTTCACTTGGGCCATAACGAGTACATTAACGCGCATATCAACGTGCTATTTGTGCGCATTTCATGATAGGACTTCTAGTTTTAACTGTAGTTTTACTCAAGCCCCCTGTTGAAAACAAACTGTCATCCTGGAACTCCGTGAGAAGTTGCATACGCCCTTGTCTGACCAACTTGATAGCGTGTTCTGCTGGTTACCTGGACAGGCTGGTATCTCCGGAAACACCAGAGCAGCATTGCCGTTAAACGAGCTATAACGTATTTCAAGCTTTGACTACAATTCACATATCAGCAAATACACCAACTCTCAGTGGCAGGCTGTTATTTTATACCTTGCTTCCTGCACAAACAAATTTGAGACAAATGCATTTCAGTTTTAAAAAAATATGCTGAAATAAAATCTCAAAGTATAGTGCATACCAAATGATCTATATAGATGTATCTAAAGATGGTGACAAAGTATCATCAGCGGTTGTCATTAGTGATCAGATCACCTCTATCAGAATACCAAATGAAACATATTTTCACAGCTGAAGTTAAAGCTTTACAACGTTTTGAACACAATGATGTACACGAAATGAAGCGGACTTTTTTCCCCGATTGCCACCCTTTTTACTAGCTTTACTCAACCCCAGGTAAAAGAACCCTCTCATTTCGGAACTTAGTGAGAAGTTGCATACTCTCATTTCTGACGATATGATATCGTGTTTTGCTGTTTACTTGGATACGTTGGTATCACTCGTAACATTAGGGAAGACAGTGCAGCAAAGCAGGCTCAAAACAACTCTATCGCTGATTCCATTCAGTAATTACAAGCCACATATCAGTACATGCATCAAATTTTCGTGACAGACGGAGTGGGATGGAACAGCAAATAACAAGCTCCCACTTTCGACCTAATGTTTTCGATCACTACTTATCTAGTAACCTTATTAGAAAAGATCATGTAATTCTAACTTGCACTTTCCCTTTCATTAAGGGGCACTATGCGACGAGGCTGTGTCCCTTGCTAGCAGGTGTTGTCAGTGTAGCATATTCTTTTTCAGGACACTGATTTTAATCATGTCAGAGTGCAGTGCTTCACTGTAGTATCTCGAAGGGATCTGTTTAACATACGATCCCGCACCAAATTCTACCAGTTCTGAAAGTAATCAACCTTTTTAATAAATTTTACATTTGCCGTATTTTTCATTCTAGACTCTTCAAGTCTCCTCTCTTGTATCATTAGTAATTCATTACTTATTACTATTCAAATCACTCCTGTCTGACATTTCTATTGTAATTAATTTCTATTTTTGTTCATTCTTTTTACATCATACTTGAATATGACATGTATGACTTTCTGTCGTTTTCTCTCCACGGTATAGCCTTAGCTGCTGATGTGGCCTTGAGCACCAAAAAATAAAATAATGAAACTGGCCATGGTCATAAAATGTTAATATGTTATTTTTTACTCTCTCTGGATCTGGAATTCTACGGATATTCTGAGCCGGGCATTTATCGCACTTTCCATACGCTAAAATCAGCTAGGTTAACCCCTAGCACACTGGTAGCACAACATAATTTTCTCCAATCACTCTGTTTGTGTCTTGTTTAAATATGAATTTAACCAATTATACCTTGTTTGACAGAGCTCACCGAGCTCTGTCAAACAAGGTATATTTGGTTAAATATCAAACTGCATTATGGGAAATATTTGCTGCTGAAAACTTTGCCATTTTGACAGAGCGTCAACTTAAATCAACTGTCTGCTGAGTGAGTTTGAACAAACTGTGTTCATATATATAGTGTGCACATGTTTTTGTCTGATAAGCAAGAGATTTTTGCCCAACAGAGTAGTCCAAAGAGTGTGCATATTTTCGACAGGCCAGCAAGGATGTTTGCCCAACGTTTTATTTCATGTGTTATTGCCTTACCTTTGCTCAACGAAAACCATGATCTAGTAACCTTATTAGAAAAGATCATGTAATTCTAACTTGCACTTTCCCTTTCATTAGGGGGCACTATGCGACTAGGCTGTGTCCCTTGCTAGCAGGTGTTGTCAGTGTAGCATATTCGTTTTCAGGACACTGATTTTAATCATGTCAGAGTGCAGTACTTCACTGTAGTATCTCGAAGGGATCTGTTTAACACACGATCCCGCACCATATTCTACCAGTTCTAAAAGTAATCAACCTTTTTAATAAATTTTACATTTGCCGTATTTTTCATTCTAGACTCTTCAAGTCTCCTCTCTTGTACCATTAGTAATTCATTACTTATTACTATTCAAATCACTCCTGTCTGGCATTTCTATTGTAATTAATTTCTATTTTTATTCAGTCTTTTTACATCGTACTTGACAATGACATGTATGACTTTCCGTCGTTTTCTATCCACGGTATAGCCTTAGCTGCTGATGTGGTCTTGAGCACCAACAAATAAAATAATGAAACCGGCCATGGTCATAAAATGTTAATATGTTATTATTTACTCTCTCTGGATCTGGGATTCTACGGATATACTGAGTCGGGCATTTATCGCACTTTCCCTACGCTAAAATCAGTTAGGTTAACCCCTAGCACACTGGTAGCACAACATAATTTTCTCCAATCACTCTGTTTTTGTCTTGTTTAAATATGAATTTAACCAATTATACCTTGTTTGACAGAGCTCACTGAGCTATGTCAAACAAGGTATACTTGGTTAAATATCAAACTGCATTATGGGAAATATTTGCTGCTGAAAACTTTGCCATTTTGACATCAGTGTCAACTTAAATCAACTGTGTTGAGTGAATTTGAACAAACTGTGTTCATATATATATAGTGTGCACATGTTTTTGTCTGACAAGCAAGAGATTTTTGCCCAACAGAGTAGTCCAAAGAGTGTGCATATTTTTGACAGGCCAGCAAGGATGTTTGCCCAACGTTTTATTTCATGTGTTATTGCCTTACCTTTGTCCAACGAAAACCATGATCAGGAAATTTGTTGGAGGGTGGGGGGGGGGGGGGATGTTAACACCAAGCTCCATGCTCACAACTATATTTTTTTCTTTTTTTCTGCAGGGAACAAATCCTTCATTCTCCTTTTCCAGCCTTCCCAATTGTGAACATTTATTTACATTGTAAGTTATAACGCTGAACTACTTCAATTAATACACAATTCATAAACAATAAATTCCGATAACGTACATTTCGCGGCTCCAGATGTGGGCAGGTTTAGGGTTTGGGGGATTTTTTTTGGGGGGGGGAGGGGGTGGTTAACGCATGTCGGACAGTTTTATGGGTGGAGGAACCCAGAGCACCCGCAAAGAATAACCAAGCAGCGGCGAACATCTGTCAGACTCAACAACGTACAAATTCGGGGTTGGCATTGGTTGAAGACAAATGTCCCATCATCGACGAGCAGTACGCCTTATTACACATCGCCACCATGCCCCACGCGATCGGGATTACGTGCCTTGCCCAAGGGCACAACACAGCTACCTCTGGCGGATCGAACTGTGGGTCTTCCAATTGATGCCCAGTGCCACTGAGCCAGAGACCCAACACCCACCTTCAGTCTGCACACTGATGTCGAAATATCTAAACTTCAAGTAGCATTTGTGTAACTATGTATTCAGCCTTTACCCAACGAACACGTTTTGAAAATTTATTTTTTCAAAAATATTTCGAACAATATCTCTAAAATCGTATCAAGTGACCTTCATTGGGGGAGTCACATGATATGATTTGGGTGAATTTGTTTAAACATCCTCCTTGAACTGGTCACTTTGTAATTTACGTGGAAGAACACCAATTATTCAAACAAGATTGAATTTGTTAAAAGAACGTTTTTTAAGAATTTAGAAATGGTCTAAAGTGAAACTTAAGGGCGTTTCATGAGCATAAAACACAGTAGATCACGCTGCAAACGTTCTTTTTTCAGAGTGTCCAGCAGATAAAAACTACAGACTGTACAGGTGCGGTGATAAAAACTTATGCCTGAAAATTATCACAACAGATGTCCATGAGCCGGTTGCTGAGTGCGACTGCAACAACGATGGTGGGCATTTATTGCTGATTACGAACGAATCAATGCACATGTGTGTCAAAGAGATTGTCAGAGCAGCTGGAAGTGGTAAGTTTGTTATTGTTTTAAACATAGCGTTCTCTTTGTTCTTAAAGTCCTGCCGTCTATACAACAGCAAGGCTTATAACTATCAGATCAAATAGCCCGTCACAACTTTATTTAATAGTTATCAAATAACCGCATGACGTCTCGCAATAATGGGAGTCGTTAATAAAGCTACACGGATCGACGGTGGCGAAATGTACATCCATAACTAAAACTATCCCACCTTGGAAGGTAAGTTTTTAAACACAAAATGTTCAAACTATCCAATTACGTTACAGCTGTCTGGAGCAAATTTAAATTAACTAAAAGGCTAAAAAAAATACAGAAATAAAACCAATTAAGTTGGTTTCCATTCTGGTGGGGTTTAGGATTAAATTGTCACTGTGGGGTTTAGGATTAAATTGTCATTGATCCACCTTTCTATTTTATTGTTTCATAACTGACTATTAACTTTTGTATTACGCAACAATATGTGCATACCATGTTGTTAGGGTTAAACTTATAACCCTCAACGACATCGATTACTCAACTGACAGGGTTGAAAATCTGATTGAATCAGTTTAGCAGTAGATAAATAGAAATATTCTGAACCAAAACAAAGGCTTTATTGGTTTGTGCACGGACATAGTAAGCCCGCTGCACATCGACATTTAACAGCAGGTAGTTTTTTCCAATCCCTCCCAAGCTTTGCGTGAAGACCTTTGTGGTCAACATTGACTCTTACCCATCACTGTATGTGTAAGTAGGTCACAAAATGAAAACCAACAACATTTTGCATATATGTTCCTTGTCGTGTCAAAATTTAAGTTAGACAACTACGACTGCTAGCAGGTGGCATCATACTGCAGAAGTTTGACCGGCCACCCAAAACACCGAACTCAACAGCTCGACTTCCCCAACAACACAACGTGGCTGTGTCTTTCTAGTGTCAACATTAGACATCTGCGTCAACTTTCAGCTGGCATCATAATGCAATAGACTGATCGACTACCGAAAACTCATACTCCTGCATCTCAGTGCTTCTTAGCAGCTCTATATAACATGATTGCTAGAACGCACATTCGTCACATATTGGGAAATGTCTCCACCGCCGCTCTCTTCAGGGTGGAAGTTGTATGAATAAACACTTCTCACCAAAACAATCTGTCTAAGGTTTTAAGGTTCTCGACGCTTCCCAACTGATCGCTTTGGAACAATTTATCCCATAAATGTCTGTTTATTTAACAATAAATGCCTTGGATAAATTATTGCTTCATTCACCTAGTAGGGTGATAAATTTTCCCCATAGGTTTAACACTGAAATAATTTATTCCTACAGTAGAGTCGGACTTGTTGACCTCTGACCTCCATCGCATTCGTGTAGTATAATTAACAGTTCAATTGCTGTTTTCTTTAAACCTGTTTGAAAGTATTTCACAATACTAGTGTTAAACACTATACATTGTTCATTTAATAAAGTATATTTGCAAGTTTAGCTCAGATTTGTAAGGGAATCATTTTTGGACAGAAATTTATCACTGCGCCTTTTTTCATCTCATTCTTTATCCTACTTGTAGAATAAATATTTTACTTGAAAACACTATACGTTTATTCTATATATCCACAGCGTTTAAACCGAAAGAAGACATGTGATTAATTATAGAAACTGACTAAACATTTTGCTTCGGTATGTGTTGCTTTCCAGATTCCCATTATGTCCGTTGGGCAGATTTGTAGGGGCGCCGTAGGGGCGCCAAGGGGAGTCTTTTATTTTCGGTGATATATAGAATAAACGTATAGCGTTTTCAAGTAAAAAAATATTCTACGAGTAGGATTAAGAATGAAACCGACGAACCTCTGGCGAGTCGGTTTCATTCTTAATTCTACGATTTTTTAATTCTAAGTTTCTACTTGAAAACACTATACGTTTATTTTGTTTATCCCGTAAATCTTCTACATGACAGTCGCGGCAAAATTGTGTTATAATTCGCAACAAAACACAGCGAGAAGTGAGGAGCATATTGGTCCAATTCGATCGACCAGCAAAATTGGCAAAAATAAACAAGGCGCAGTAATAGATTTCTGTCTAAAAATAATTCCCCTACAAACTTTAGCTAAACTTGCAAAAATACTTTATTATATGGGCAGTGGGTGATGTTTTCTACTGGCATTGTGTAATAATTTCAAAAATATTTAAAGAAATCAACAATCGAACTATTAATTATGCTAGACAAATGTGGTAGAGGCCGGAGGTCAACAAGTCCGTCGATACTGGGGGAATAGATTATTTCAGTGTTAAACCTATTCTCTGTTTATTTTGATGTCTGCGAAAATAAATATGATAATGATATTCAAATGTTCGTGTATTTGGATATTTACAACGTATTTTAGTTATTATTAACAAACACAACTTCCGGATTGGAAAGTTGATACAGCGTTACTAGTTTTCATGCAAGGTGTAGAAAAAACAGAACCATACTTATGTTTGAATGGGTTAACTACTACTGGACTAGAGCGAGTGGCGCAGGGATACCACGAGAGCCAAGTAGGCTCGAGTGGTTATCCCAGCGCCACACGCTCGAGTCCAGTAATAGTTAACCCATTCAAACATAAGTGTGGTTCTGTATTTATTACACACCCAACCTTGAAAAAGAATTCACTAATCGCTAATTTAATTAAATAGTCGACGATTTGAACGGTTGAAATAATTGTAGAGAGAAACGGGCAATTTTGTCAGAGAACCAGTCTTACGTCTTTGACCTTGCCGCCTGTAGAATCGCTGTCGATTCATTTTATTTGCACAAAATGTCGGTCCGAACACTCAAAACAAAAATATTGTGTTCAACATATCAGACGTCACAAATTATGAGGTATGAAATGTGTTTTCAAAAGTGTGTGTGCAGGCATCATTATATCTGGAGGATGGAAAATGTACAAGGATTTTAATTTAAATACGGTACGAACTGGCCGCTATATTTAAATTTCGTGCTTTTTAAACGGAAACTAAAATAGAAGTTTGAACTCGGCTATCGCATGTGGACATCGGTCATTTCTGTTCTTCACTGTAACAAAAGTACAGACTGGACGCGAAAAGACATTTTGTGCAATAATTGACCTTCCGGGGTATTCATTCGATCGTTTAAAGTTACTGAGGCAGTTTGAGATTCCATTCTGAGTGAACTCTGTAGTCTTGGTAAGTTAGCACTTTAAATATATTTCTACATTATAAAGTTTCTGACTTGAAATTTAGCCTTATTTTTATTTTACCTCAAGTCTTGATAACCTTTGTTTGAAATGGGCTGCACTTACAAATAAAGGCTTCGGGCTGCCCACATTTATTACAGATATACAAAGGGAGAAATATATTACACGATAACTGCAAAGAAATGTCATGTCTTGTCTCCACAAGTAATGTAGTTTGTACACCTTTTTTTACACCCCCCCCCACCCCCCCCCCCCCCCACCCATCTATAACGTGACAGTATTTTCTCGAAAGCTCACGAAATGAGGATCCAAAAGTCTTAGTCAGAGGCTGAAAGAGAAATAAGGGAGGAGGGCGGGGGGGGGGGAGTGTTCTCACCAGTAACCTCCAACATATTTTGTTTGATAATATTTTCAAAGATTGTTTAATGTTTACATTATTTTGTACTAGTAGTACTATACTTCACCAGTTTGTTATCTGAACGGATGTGTCAATATTTTTTTCTTGGTATGTGGTTCAAAACAAAATAATTTTCGTATGTGTCTGCTCCAATATCTTGTCAATCTTAAATTTGGAATTTGCTATTCCAAATTTGCATTTAGTAAGTAGTTTTAAAAAGGACTGAAAGAATGTGGCTAATGATAGGTTTTGGAGGACATTTTCTTGTGGATGTGGGCTGACCAATCAAACTGCTCTGAACTATTGTTTCAAAATCAAAATGCAGGCCCTCCTTACCTCGTTTTTGCCTATAAAAATGCTCTGCCCACAGCCCTGATATTTGTCAAAATTATAAAAATACCCCCCTCCCTCTGAACAATCTGTTCTGAAAATACCAGTCACTTTCAATGACAACTGCAAAATTAGTTGCCCATTATTGAAGAGGGATGAGAGTGCCGCAACCCCCACCCCATCTCATACACCCATGTAGATGATTCATATAGATGACATTCGATTTAAGTTTTGTTGCTGAGAATTAAAGCAAAATAATATCATTGTATAAAACAGAAATACTAGCAAAAATCCTTTATTAGTCATTTAAAAATACACATCAATCTGTGTCTGGAAAATATTGTCATATTGTCTATGTTTCAAATATTCTAGTAATTGAATTTCATGGAAGTCATCTCATAAAATTGACAATATATTGCATTCATCAGATCACATTTATTTACCACCCCTCCTCTCTTCGTAGTCTCATTCCCACCCTACTCTTGACTTTTCAGAATTTCAGTAGTGAGGAGCTTTTAACATATTTTAAGTTCCCCAGCACAAACTCCAGAAAATCATATTTTAGCAATACTACATCTCCCTAAAAAGCCCCCCCCCCACCACCCAAAACAAAAACAAAATAAATAAATAAAATAAACCTGTTGCCCCAACACCCATTAGCACGTAAAAAAAAACATTACTACTGAGTTTTTCTTATAAAACCAGGTTTTTCATTCTTCCGACTTTATTCAGCTAGTGTGGGGTGGGGTGGTCATATAGTAAGGCTGGAATTGGTGATAGTTAATCAGTAACTGCATGTACTAGCTGTCAAACATCTGCAGGCGCTGTCGGCGTGTCGCCGTCTGTTTTTCCGCTTCATGGTAACAGTTTTCAAGAATGATTTAGTCTTGCTTCCTGAGAACTACTTCAAAGTGTGTTTGCGTTGGCAAACATGCTGTTTCGAGCCTTCATTGCCGAAGTGTAAATCGAATAGGATTACACAGTAGACCTCGTATCGACTCGTTGGCAACACACATCGGTGAGGGCAACATTGTAACATAATTTTATAGGAACTGCACAAGGCGAGTGGCTGGCAGCAATATCGAATCCATTTGGCCTTGTTTGCCCTAAAATTAATTAAGTTTTCCTCGGTTTTCAATAACGAAAGCAAAGGTTGAGTTTCACTGTTCAGCTTCTTGGCAGAGAACAGGTGTCTTTCATGACTTTCAATAGTTTTTAGCATAGTTGTGCATCAAACATTTTGTAATGAGAATCGGTAATTCCGACAGATAAATATAGCCGATGGTTATCATTGGTTTGTTCCACTGAACGCTGCGAACTATAAGAACCAGTCTATCGAGAGAACTTGTGCACGCGAAGGGTACTTTTTATCGGATCGCACTAGAGCTTTCTGGTTAAAATTACCGCATGCCTCTAAAATCCATGTGATCGTGACAAATACAGTTGCGGGTGTGTAATAAACCATGTTGTTTGGTGGGGTGAAAGCTGTTGAGCGTCTTAACAGCTTTCACATCATCATGCGTCGTGGCTTATGGGGACTTATCGCGTTCAATTACATGACGCCATCTTAGTTGGCGATGGGGACAGTTTGTGTTTCGAACTTTTTCATTGATACTCTATCAATGAAGTTGTATAGCGATCTGTGGATATGCCGAACTTCCCATTTAGAACTTTGAGGAATGAACTCCATTGCTATCTTTCAGTAAAACAGCCACCCGACGTGCCTATTCCTTTATCAAGTCAACATTAGACAACTGCGATTGCAGCAGGCATCACTCTAAAATAGCTTGGCCGACTACAAACGACTCAGAACACTGCTGCTCAGATGCTACACTGCAACTCTCTGGGAGACACTATACAACAGCGCTGCTGATAAAATCCCAATGTTTGAAAATGAATATAAAATTGCCTTGTTATTAAACCTTCGAACACTAGACGCCGTTTTTCCCGGCCCACGAATATGTTCTATCATAATTTCTTCCTCTGGAATGTTGTAGTGGACCAACTAAAATATTCCATCGGTTTGAATCTAAAAATACCAGGAACACGCATTGTTTTTGAATCGACGCAAGAAATGTCTATCAGTCGAAACCCTTTACCTAACATGAAAAGCAGACGACACATGCAAACAAAATTCTTGAATAACTAATTTTTTTCATTTTCTGTCTCAAAAACATAGGTTATGACTCCTTATTGGAACGAGCTCGTTCCAATGAGGGGTCATAACCTATGTTTTGGAGACGAAAAATGAAAAAAATAATAATAATTAACTGGCAATTTTTGAGAATAGCGCTGGTCGGTTTTGGCCGTTACGTTCGGTAAAGGGTTAAATGAATTTGTAATGACTATATCTTGGGACATTATGAATGAAGACTTACCACAGGTGTATTTTGGATAACGCTGCGTAGTTCCACTGATTGTTTTATTTATTTATTTATTTATTTATTTATTTATTTATTTTTATTTATTTATTTATTTATTTATTTGTGTTTATGGTCACATACTTCTGCACAATGGCTAACCATGACCACGACAGTTTTACGGGTGGAGGAAGCCGGAGTTCAAACATGTTTTTTGAATCAATGAAATAAATGTTTCTAAGTCGAGACTCGGGCTAAACGAGTTTTTAATGACTATGCCATAAGAAATTATGCATGAAGACTCAACACAGGTTTGGTTTTATGATTACGCTACGAAGTTCCACTGATTGTGTTAATATCTTGAAATCTTCAAGACGAGTTAAATACTTATCGATATTTATAACGGTAGCACGAAAGAATATTTGTATATCTTAGTGAGTAAGGTTATTTTTTTATTTATTGGTGTTTTAAGGTCGCATACTTATGTACAGTGGCTAATCGTGACCGTGACAGTTTTACGAGTGGAGGAAGCCGGAGTACCCGGAGAGAACCACAGAGCATCGACGAGCAACTGTCAGCTCCTCCACATACTAACTCTGTTCAAGCTCCACTCAAGCAGGGTTACAGCGGTTGAAGACATGTGCACCATCGACGTACATCAGTACACGTCGTCATCTTGCCCCCATGTAGGAAAACGGGATAAAGTGCCTTGCCCAAGGACACAACGCTGGTCGTCCCGGACGGGGATCGAACTCGGGACCTCTAGCATAGAAGTCCAACAGTCTACCACTGAGCCACCGCGATCCCTAGTGAGTAAGGGGACGTCACATTAAATAACCTGTATTCAGCGAGAACAGGCAACGAAAATTTGTTGAACAAACAGTAGGGCCCTGGAAAGCTTCGATTTCGAATCTTCAGTTGACCTTCGGTTCGATTCTAAATCGGTTGTCCGATTCCTTTTCCTTCTAATAGTTTCATTGATAATTTCGCTTGGTATCCGTCATCTTAGTCATCTCACAAAACTCAGAGCTGAGATAGAAATTATACATAAATAATATTGAAAATAAATACAGAGAGTAATTTCCGATATATTAACATAAAAAACGTATGTACACTTAAAACTAGAAGTCCTGCCACGAATAGTGCGCTTATCTAGGCTTAATTGCCCGTTGGAATTGCGTGCAGTCGCCATATCGAATGGCATCCAAAGCACGGCAGCTTCTCCTGGTTACTCATCGCAAACACATGCAATGTTTCAGCCAATGGACCTCCGGGTAACCCGGAGGTCCATTGGCTGAAACATTGCTTGTGCACAGGCGATATGTGCAGAATTTGATAGCTTTACTTGGGCCATAACGCGCACATTAACGCGCATATCAACGTGCTATTTCATGACAGGACTTCTAATTTTAACTGTACCTATACCACCATCCATGCTAATTCCACTAGTTTCGCTACGCACTACCATTGCTGAAAGCCAATTTAAAGTTTCCATGTGGTATCGTCGATGAGATCTCGTTTGCTAGCGGCTACCCGATACAGTGCCCAGTACAGAATTCTCGCACCCGTTTTTGTTTTTAAACAAAAATCTCCACTGGGTAATATTCCAACAATATCACCAAGTCGTGCCTTCGAGCACGCATGCATTGGTGAAGAAGTTGAAATACTTTATCAGTCGCCTATATTCGATTCGAGGTTCGGTTCGATTTCGAATAATAGACTCGATCGAGATTCGATTTGAATCGAAAATATGTGGTTCGCAGGGCCCTAACAAATAGCCCAAAAAACATGATCGGATTCATTTCAGTATTTGATGGGTTGCATGAAAGCCTCGAACGGACTTTCAGTTTCCAAGTACCTAGAATATGTACTAGTTTGCTGTACTTTCATTCAGAGGTTCAAGAGGGCAATGAAAATATTTCTCGCCCTAATGGGTAAATGATGGTTATTATTAAATTAATTTTTAACACGGATAGCACATGACCCTCGAAAGCAATGCTTAAACAACTAATAATTCTCATGTTTCGGCTTCTAAAATACAACTTATAACTCGTCGATCTGTTAATAAGTTATGTTTTGAGGCAAAAGCCAAGCCCGAATATAGTTGGGGTACCCTCCGCATGACGCTTTGCATCGTGAATTCTTGTTGTCCATCAGAAATAAATTGTTGGTCGCGGGAAGCCAAAATTGTCTCTGAAATCCTAGGATTAAAAAAGTATTGACCAAATAGCGAGCCTACAATGTTTATTATGCGAACTTCTCCTTGTTTCAAATACCTCTTGTATGGAAGGGCTCGCTATAGGTATATGGCAATCAAATAGTTCCGTAAATTATTTCATGTAATATTATTATTGTAAAAAATTATCGGCCTTCAACGAAAGAAATCCTTTAAAATAATCATAGTTAAGGAACGTTTCCGGCCTGGTTCGTTTATTATCTTTTTAATCACCTTTGGGAACCATCATTATGAGAAAGTACCACACCTTGAACGTTTCACATTCTAAGAGTGCGATTCACATTTTCTCTGAATTGAAGTTATTCCATCTGCATTGCTTTGCCTTGTTACATTTTATTTTAGATTTAACAAGGCAAATACATGTGAACAAATTTTAGCAACCTGGCAAATCTTGGTACTCTACAAGTGAAAGATACTTCCTTGTATTAGGTTCAAGGAAGAAAAACAGCATGTTGACCTACAACAAAATATATTCAATTTCAACACATATTTTTAAGAAGCAATGTCCATTCACTTATTTGCTCATGCTGTAATTAATTGTTATATTTGAACAGTACCTAAACATTGACACAGGAAACTTAAATTAAGGAGTAAGTTGGTATCGGAGACCTGTATTTGGAATCAATATATCAACCTATCTGCTCTCCTCGATGACAACAGTGACAGAGCTGTGAAATATCAACTCGATCCCGATGCAAAATAGAACAGATCAGCGATACAGAAGTGTATCAAAACCCTTGATGAGTGTTTAGCCATGTAAATACCCAAGATCTTTTTCTGTCATATAATAATAAGCAGCATTGTAAACTAATGTGCCACCAACTGAGATTAGAATCTACCCATCAGGTCAGATCTCCTCGCTTTTCCGCATCGTCGAACAAGCAAAGTAAAACGTTAAAGTTTATACAATAGTGGAACAATATATTTCACCGGCAATTTAAATCTGCATTAAAATCATGCTGTAATCTCCATCAATTTTCACAATTAGACTTCGATTTTACAATGTTTGAATTATCAACCCAGGTGAAGGAATTACACATTCGAGTTACAGGAAAAGTCACACGATACCAATTGCAAAGAGCGATAGGGCAGGGGACGGAACAATATTGATAAACTTAGTGGCCCATCATCGGATGATACGTTATGACGCAGTGTCGTTATATCAATCGAACCATACTCTTCGACTAGAAGACTTGCGGGAGAACAATATAATTGCAGACATAAGCGAGGGTAGTTTCAGCGTGTCATAAATATGTTTTTTCGGATCATATCATTTTTTTTACATACACATATTTATGACTATGTTCGCGTACTACCTCAACTTAGTGGCCGTCGAAATTATCCAACCAGGAGCCAATGCAATAACACTTTTTACAATTTTATTTTCTAGAGTTATATTGTCTACGTCTTAACCCTTTACCCAACGTAACGGCCAAAACCGGCCAGCGCTATTCTCAAAAATCGCCAATTAATTTTCAAAATATTTTAATTTTTTGTCTCAAAAACATAGGTTATGACCCCTCGTTGGAACGAGCTCGTCGAGCTCGTTCCAACGAGGGGTCATAACCTATGTTTTTGAGACAAAAAATGAAAAAAAATAATTATTCCAGAATTTTTTTTGCAAGTGTCGTCTGCTTTTCATAAAGGTAAAGGGTTAATATAACTGAATAAAACGGATTATTAGCATTTTACAACATATGGCAATTTGCCAACTGGAAAATATCCAGATCTTTGAAAATGCTAATGATTCATTTAAACCCATTTGAAGTCAGAACACGAATATACAATTCTAGAAAACACAATTGCAGCAGTTTTATAGTAAATTGTAGAGTATGGGCTCCAGGTGGGGGGTTCTCGGATGGGGCAGGGAGGTGTCCTACTATGAAAATATTCAATACCAGCCTCCTCCCCTCCAGGCTAAATTCAGACTGTCACTACTTAGCGGAATTTATTATCACTACATAATTGTCAAAAACTGGGAAATTCTTTTATAACACCCACCCCCCCCCCCTCCCCGATCAAATATTCCAACTGTAGATTTAATAGTCCATACAGTTAAAACTAGAAGTCCTGTCACGAATAGTTCGCTTATCTAGGCTTAATTGCGCGTTGGAATTGCGCGCAATTGCCATATCGAATGGCATCCAAAGCACGGCAGGTTCTCCTGGTTACTCATAGCAAACACATGCAATGTTTCTGCCAATGGACCTCCGGGTTACCCGGAGGTCCATTGGCTGAAACATTGCTTGTGCACAGGCCATATGTACAGAATTTGATAGCTTTACTTGGGCTATAACGCGTACATTAACGCGCATATCAACGTGCTATTTGTGCGCATTTCATGACAGGACTTCTAGTTTTAACTGTATGCCTTTTGTACACCTCGCTTGTTTGTAAATTATCCAACTAAGGATACCGGTAGTCCCATACTCCGGCTAAATATTATTATTTGAAGGATTTTCACTACTTGTCAGTCTAAAATCTTCGTGAGACAATTTCAGTCGCCGTTACTGATAGACATTCCATTCTGATCCAGAGGGAAACAGCCGATGAAACGGAAATCCATCATTCTATTTAATGATTTGAGCACGTGAGTTACAGTTATAGATGACCTTAGCGTGCACACACACATACAAACTCTGTAACTCATGCTTTCTATTAATATGGGTCACGCAAAACAAGAACTAGGCAGCCGCACCTTATATACCCCTCATGGCATACCACCCGGTGTTGCATTATCCAAGATGAGTGGGACAATCAAAAAATGTAAATACCAATGCAAAAAGGCCATAACTTATTGGGAAAATGTGTGAGCATCATCTCTTGTCAAATGCCTGAATGTAGATGCTATACCAAACTTGTATGTAAGATTTCATAAATATCCACATTAATAATGGTGCTATTTAAGAATTGAATGGCATTTTTATAATCTTTATTGGAGTATGAACGTGTGGGAATGGATTCATACAATCATACTCCAATAAAGATTATAAAAATTGCATTCAATTCTTATAATTACATTCCGTAACTGTTTAAACAACTTTTTTACCAAACAACAATGCAGAAGTACGAAATAAAACATGTACGAACGAACAAGGCGAAAAACCACCCTCACACAAAAGACAAAGCGCACAAGTCGGATTTTTAATTTTCACAACATTAGAAATGGAAACGAGTATTTTAGTAGCGGGCTTTATGCCACAGTTGGGAAATGTCATCAAAGAAACAGCAGCGGAGTTTATCACTGCGGCAGGCGCTAAAAGTTAAAAACCCGCCCAAATACCGCCTGAATTACATTCTGTCAACTGCGCTCTACCGTAAATGAGGGTCAAAGTGCGACCAAACATTAAAAAAATATATTTTCCTTCCCCCTACCGACTTGACATGCAAAATTAGGTGTGGCTGGGTGGGGAGGGTGTGAGTGTATAGGACAATGGATATAATGTGACGCCCCCACCCCAGAAAAAAATCAAAAAGACCACTCGTAGTAAACAGTAGTTCAAAGTTGGACCAAACGACCACAGGACGTACCACACAAAAACTTATATTACGGCCTTTGGGGCCAAGGTTTGACTAAGTAAACATGGGTTGAGGTCTCCTAGGTTATACTTTAGAAAACCGGCTGAACTTTATATTTTAATAGAAAAACATTGCTTAATTAAATTCCTTAGATAGAGCATTAGAGGAACAGATGCACTGTTATGGGCTTGAAATATCAAAATATTTCAATCCATCAACGAATGGGACACCCCTCTAGTGCTCTCTCCAACTTTTGCCTGTTGCAGTAGCGGGTGACCTGTCATCAATGATACATAAAAAGAGACAAATTATTATCTACCCTGGCTGTATCTTAGATACGTTCATGTTCTGAATGTTTAATGATATTATTATTTGAAATTTCGTTTATATTTATCCCAGGTTCGGTGTGGATTGATGGAAGAGATGTGTATAACAACGATACGTTGTACGCCTGGACTGGTAAACCTCTCCCGTATATACTGTGGGCTAATGGCGACCCGGACTACAAGAACGAGGATTGTATCATCATCACTACGACAGACGATTTCAATTTTAGAGATGCAGCTTGCAGCAGCACAATTTACCATGGCTATGTCTGTCAAATAGATGTGTTATAAGTACATGGTTTTTCGAGGGAACGATGAGAAAAAAAAAAATGACAGTTTCCTATTTTCTAGGGCCGTTTTCTGTTGATTTTTTCGGCTTTTCTTTCTTTTTATACTACTGAAGTGTATTAATACTGAAGCGTATTTCAGAAAAATTATCAAAATTTTATTTCATAATTGATCTAATCGCCAGCTACTCACCATTCTCCAAATTGAATGCTGCGCACGAAACCATCTTTTATTATATACTTATCAATGATACGCCATGGTTTTCATCCATCGAATCCTGATCACCGTATCACACTGAGTGGTTTTCCGATTCCGTCTCAGATAGTCGGTCTCACAACTTGGACAGCGCTGGAGAACGTCCGTCAATCGAGTCAACCCTGGTTGCCAACCGTTTCTGGCACGCTTCATTTGTATAACTAAACGCAATCGAATAAAGTAAATGTCTTATATTGTTCTTAAAAATGAATATGCACTGACTTATATTGATCACAATAAAATAACTTTGTTTTCCTACTTTATTGCTATTTTAATGCGTACATCTGACTGTGACTTTAGAAGAATGAAATGCTAACACTGTTAATTTTGGAAACTTTAAAACTTGAAAACGCTATTTTGAGAAGTCCCCATAACTTTGAAAGTGTTGTTTGTTTGAAAATAAGTGTAGTTTTAGCTACAATTGCACGTTATTTACACTTATATTGAGTTCTTGTGTGAAAGGTGAATTTCTATAAAGTCATATACTAGAGAGATCTTTATGGTAGTAAAGTGTTAGTGTGTTTTGACCTTTTTGCAACCGTTATATATAATCTGATATGGCTGCTCCCAAACCAGCGACATTTTGTTGTTTTTTTTTCTCTAAAACAACCATCAATCTGCTATTTCAGTATTACCATAAATATTTAAATTTTACAGCAAATGTCCATTCTTATTATACTTACCACAATTGTTTACAACAGGCTTGCACTACAATGGAAGTCCTAACTCGGAAGTATACTCTCTATTTTTGTTCTTTGCCATGCGATTTGAGAAAGAAAGAGTGGTGCAAAAGCACAAAGAAAAAAAAGCCAAAACTGATTCGAGTGCCACCGGCGCACATCCAGTAGGGGGCATTCTTCTCTGTACTAATCTGTGGTTTCAGGTACCAGGGCGCAGACGTATAACCAATGTGTCATTCGCTTTGATTCCGGCAACATTGGAGTTATCTGATCAGCGAGGAGGCAGGATTCTTACCCGAAAATGAAGTCGGGAAGGTTTCCAGGTAAACAACTGAGCTAGGTATAATAAGGAAGAAAATTTACTATAAAATTTAAATTTCTCATCAACCCACCTACCTCACAATAGTTTGCAACAGGCTGAATAGACAATAGTAGGGATGGGTGGGATCGCATAACCTACCCCCACATAACCCGACTGTGCTGGAAGAAAAAGAGTACCCAAGTTCGATAAAAAAAACGTCGCATCACAAACACTGATATAGACAACGAGAGATGAGGCGTATGACCATGTATGGCACAGAAACAGAAAGGACAGTAACAAAGCACAAGACTTGAACTGATCATGAAAACAGGTCCTCATACTACTCCTGTAACTGACGCAGGCAGAATGAGGAGAAAGTAGAAGCGTTTCTTTAGTGGGCTGCCAACACAACGTCCCACAACTCGAGGGAGTTAGAATAAGCGTGTGCAGAAATGCGATTAGTAATACAATCGTCCCTCGCTAAACGGGCGTATGGCGCTCGAAGAGCAAGACAAATCCACCTAGAAATTGATTGAGGAGAGATCCTCTGTCACCCAGGGGCCAGGGTAAAAAATAAGCGCTTCCTTCCTTTTCTAATAAACTGCGTCTTGTTGGGGTAAATGCGAATTGCACGAACCGGGCAGAGCAAAGGGCGATTACCATCAACTGAAGGAAGAGCCCTGATGCAGATAGGAGGCGGAGTAGTTTCCGGTATATGATTCTTGACTAGAAAGGAGCAATCAGTGTTAAAATTAACAATGTTAGAACTCCTGAAAAAGGCCGGATTAAACGAGAGGTGGAAACCTCGCTAAAACTCCTGGCTGAGGCAAAAGCCACCGGAAAAGCCGTCTTGTATGTGAGAAAACGCATATCCACCTGCGATAATGGTTCGAACAGCGCCCCCCCCCCCCCACCCCCCAAGCAAAGTAGCACCAAGAAAGATTCCTTTTTGGGGTCAGCAGCAAAACCCTAGGGCTTTTCAAAAAAAAGTCAGAATAAGCTTGGAGAGGTACGGATTAGTGCCGATACGACGTTTTACCTCATAAAAAGGTAGCCGAAAGCATAGACCTGTACCATTTGATTGCAAAAGGTCGGACACCCCGAAAATCAAAAAGATACACCAGAAACTCCGCAATCTGTGTAATCAAAGGGTTGGCATAATCACCAGAGTGATTAGCACACCATTGACAGAAGACCCCCAACTTAGCCGCATAGGCTAAACCAGTGGAGTGCCGACCTGAAGGAGAAATGCACTCTACTGCTGGTCCAGAAAAACCTCTATGGAGGAGACATGCCCGAACAAAAAATATCCTTGCAGTCACAATATGTCGGGTGGACGTGAAACTTCCCCGGGTGACCTTGACAGAGAAGGTCGCGACGTAGAGGAAGACGTAGCGGAACGACCGCCAACAGAGGACGTAGCTGACCCACAACCGCCGAGGCAACAGGGGCGCGATCAGAATGATTCGACAACTGCAGGTTCGTATCTTGGCTAGAACCTGAGGCAGAATCGGAACTGACAGGAAGGCGTAGACGACTAGTCCGTTCCAATCGAGTACAGAGCGACCACGGCTAAAGCCAGAGGATCTGGACACGGGGACACGAAAGTGTCCACCCGATGGTTCCAACAGGTCGCACACAGATCGATGTGGGGACGACCCCAGAGATTGAAAAGAGACTGGAACAATGCTCTGTGAAGCACTCGGTGGAAATGACCCTGCCCTGTCAGGACAGGGAGTCGGCTAGGACGTTCAGACGACCGGGAATGTGACGAACCACCACATCGGAGTTGACGCCCTGAGCGGGTAGTAGAAGATCCCAAGCCAATTCATACTCAGGAACCGAGTGCGTGTCGCCCTTATTCCGAATGTAAGCTACCACTGTCGAATTTCCGGATAACAGGAGGACCTGGCGATTCGAAAGAGTAGGGGAGCCACTGCCGAAAACTCAGAAGAAGAGCGAACAACTCCTTCTGGAAGATGGGAAGGGCTGCCTGATCCTGGTCTCAAAGACCGTGAATGGGAAGACCTAGCGGGTCCAAAGTTTCGCTCCATCCGAGATCGCTGGCATCTGCCGTTAGACCACGATCGGAGGGAGGCAAATCCAACGGAACTCCCTGCATTATCCAATGACCATCTGTCCAGGGAAGAAGGTGACGACTAAGAGATGCTGCTAACTGGGGCACGAGATCCAGAGGGTCGACATTCGGCATCTATCGACTGAGCAGAAGGTGTTAGAGAGGTCTGAAATGCAGCCGACCTAAAGAAATGAGATCCGTCTCCGAACCGCAGAGACCGAGCAGCCGGAGAATACTCCGTGCAGTCGTGGACGTGGACTGGGTAGAGTTGGGGGAAAGCCGAGAGAATCACTTCCCTCGCCCAGGGAACCAGCACCGTATTCAAATTAATGTATGTTGGTGATATATTGTTTTGAGAACAATCTAAATGTATTCAGACCGTTTTATTTATTTTTTATTTTTTTATTTTTATTTCACCTTCGTATTCAGCTGAGTACGGAATACAATCCCCAGATGGCAAAACGACTGACATGGGACCAGGTCCTACATCTCCTCGTTGGCTCTGAACCCTAGCGACGAAAGCAGGTTTAAAAGTGTGGTGACATCGGACTTTAGAAGACCAGCATTGGAGTGCCTGGGGAGGATGTCGTCCCTGGACTGTGTGCGACACATGCAGCATCAGTCGGGTGAAGGTCCAAGGAGCAAGGCTGAGGCCGAAATGCATGGCATTGAACTGGTAAATTGATAAACCTGAAAAGCGAACCTAAGGTACTTTCGCGATGTCCGATGAATCGGAATGTGAAAGTAAGCGTCTCACAGGTCGATGCTGTTCGATCTTGCAAGCTAAGTCTCTCTTGCGAATGGAGCGGAGAACGACATGAAAGTCTCCTTGCTGAACTTAGGAACAATAATAGACTTGTCCAGGATACTCACTTTGACAAGAGATTGTCTATCTCTGTGATCAAAAGTTCCCGACGTGAAACGTTTCAAGAAACTTGGGTTGGAAGCGGCATCAGTGGCAGTGTGCGATGCGTTCGGAAGGATATCCACAGAGTAGACCGAACAACATCTGCTAATAAAATGGTCCTGAGACCTCCCTCTGTTCTTCCGACGCTTACCTGCACAACGAGAGTATGAGGACGAAGCAGAGGCTGGAGGATCGGACCTTGGTTTCGCGGCGGGCGAAGCAGAAGGGCGCTTGTTAGGCTTGGCGGGAAGGGAACGGCTAGTGCCCAGTGCTGCGTCCCAGCGTACTAATTACAAATTAGCCATGTTACAGGCATGCACACGCAAGGGAGCCTGTATGTCGTCAAACTTATCTGGAGGCAGATAAGCAACTAAGGCAGAGACAACATGATCTGAAAAAGATAGCATGCCCAGTATCTCTCTGGAAAAGCCCAACAGTGACTCCAAAGTCGCCATACGAATAACAGCCGACTTGGGGGTGGAAAGCCCGAGGAAGAAGGAGTCCTGATCCAAGATCGCCAAAGTCTGGCAGACCGACGGAATGGCGGAATAATTACGCACATGGGGCAAACAAGTTTCAGCCCCAGTGAAGAAGGAAGTCTCTATAGACTTGGAACTCAGCTTTGGGTCCAATGCTTCAAAAGTTTAGACCAACAGTACCGACTGGTACGGTCGAAGGCGCCCAGAAGCAGGTTGCTACACATGCTGTAGGAGCGCGACCGACGATCGCGGCTTGACTGAAATCCCCGAATGATTTGACGGTTTAAGCTCAGGTAGGAGCTTAAACACAAACTCAAGAGCCGCTCCCAAGTCAGAGGGATAATGGCTCTCAATGTCAGGTGTGTCTGACCCATCTCCAGAGTCGGAAGACACATAGCAGCCCATCTCGGGCATACCAGACGAAGCCTCCCATAGTGTAGGAACACATGGGGGTGGGGGGGGGGGGTTCAGAAAACAACCTGCTTGCAATCCCGGGAGACGCCGCCTGGAAACCACCAGGATGGCTCTTGGAAAAACCTCCGAGAGCAAGGAGAGGGCCCCCTAGACCTACGATCTGTATCTGTCGGTACGGCGTGGGAAGTACCAAGCAAAATGGCTTCACATCTGACCCTCTCAACAAGCGAAGAGTCTCGATCCTCAAGAACACCTGACGCTGAACGACGGGCGACAGTCGAAGCATCAAAATGCAGATGTTTATAGGGGTGTGAAATACCCAGAGGATCTGGAGTGCGGGAGAGACGCCGCGGGTCTATGAGGGACAAAGGGTCCAGGTTGCACTAAACGTGCTGTCCCGCAAAACTCGCCGAGGGGTCAAAGTGCGCGGACGAAAGCGTAACAGAGTCCATGGTGACCTCACCATGGGCATCTGAATCCAGTGCAAAACCTGATTGGTCCGACCGCTTGGAGACAAAATCAAAGAAATCGGCCGCCAACCCATTCCGACTTCGCCGAATTGAATCCAGGGAAGGCTGACTTCGATACCCCGCGTCCAAATGAGCAGAATTCCCTGCACATCCCTGCTGGGATACGCCGAGGCCGACCGCAAGAATAAACTTCAAATCCCCCACGGAGGAGGTAGAATTTTCTCGAGAAAGAGTCATGTCGGGAGGCCCCGAACGACTGCGTTCTCCTTTCCTGCGGGCGCGGGAGGAACGGCTACGAGTACGCACTACACGGTTCGCTGAAGTCCCAAAGGTGCATGACCAAGAACCACAGAACCCACCGGGTCTATCAGCCGAACACCCATTACACGGGAAGCATGAAGCATGCTTCGAAAGCAAGCATTGCCCTTATGAACCGCCCTGTGTAATTCTGGCGAAAGAGAAGTAGATGGGGTGGTTAAACCAAAGAAAATAAATATCAGAATAACCCCAACTACCATGGGGGAGGTGGCAGGGAACAAAGGACCGGCGGGAACACAAAGGAAGCCGCGGATTAGCACAGATAAGAGTGTCCCTGCTGGGTGTGCACCGGCAGCAGTCGACCCCCGGCTTTGGCTTAGTTTTTGTTGGTGCTTTTGCACCACTTTTTTCTTTCCCAAATCGTTTGGGAAAGAACAAAAATAGAGAGTTTTCGTCCGCGTTAGGGACTTCCACTGTTGTGAAAGCCTGTTGTAAACAATTGTGAGGTATAAGAAATGTCCTCGTCTCTAAGCAAACACAGCGAAGAATTCTCATAGTTATGCTCAACTCCGAGTCACCTTCCAGTTCGAAGTTCTCGGGGATCTGAACCCACTACCTTACCGCCAGTGCGCACACTCAAACCAGATAAGAGTACTGGCCCTGGCGGCCTACTCTCGTAGATTCATAAGCAAATAAAGTTATTCGGGTCGCAGGGGTTTTCAGACCCACATCGACTATGTGCGCCTTCGACACGGTGAAACTCTTCATTCATCATTCATCAACCCTCATATGATTCATTCGCACATCCACCTCCACAGCGTACATACGTGTCGTCCAGCACCGGTGATTTCACACAACTAATTATCGGAAGTTCAGCAAAGCTATTGTTATCTGTACTATTTCTATGTACTGTTGGTGTTTACTTTGTTTTCCTGCTATATCTGTCTGCATTTTTCGGCTATAAACTAATTTATTATGCCTCACGTCTGAGACACCAGCCGTGATTGTTTAATTTGACACCTTCTGAAAGTCATAGTACTGGAGTTTTTGGACAAAACACGTGTACTATTGGAACGTTCTTCCCTGGAGAGAAGAGAACAAAGAAAATGTAAGCTCCACTTCTATTGACCAGAGTCGATTATTGCACTCTATGATTGGAATTTCTCAACACTGAACGATGTCGCCGTGTCTTTTTAACTTTTTTCGTCACCGATAGACACAAACTTACTGACAAATATGTCATCTTTAGTGGATGTGTTTTCAATTTTAACTGCTAACAATGAATCAATGATTCAAACAATCAGAAATATTAAATACTCAAGTGGTGTTCACCACTTTAGTGAATCATGAATGTGACTTCAATTAATTATATTTCCACAAGTTTAGTAAGTATTCGTGCTCCTCGTCCTCACTGAGTCTCCGCCTCAAGCTCAAATTCAAAATACATTGTTTCACTCCGCTTAAATCTAACAACTGTCGTCGTCCAAGAAACATGAATTTATATTCCATTATAATATGTATACCACTTATACCACAAGCATTAATAATGAATTATAACATAAACAGCGTGATGCAGTTGTAAACACTGACAATTGGTGATACAGAAACTCCCAAAGCGACGGCACTTGTAACGAGTCATTTTCGAATTTGTTGATCTGGAAACTCCCAAAGAGACGTCATTCGTTCGAAATGACGACACTAAAAGTATGTTTCTGAATTCGACTACATTGTTACACGTTTGCTGCCAGTGATGGCATGTTGCAGTTAACGCTTAACAATGGAAGCTATTTTTTGTTCGGCACAATAAAATAATTAGAACGTTTCTTTTCATGTTCTATCGGTCGATAGTATTTGAGTTTGTGTGATGTCTGAAATAAAACCTGAACCATTTCAATTAAATTAAGAACTCTTACAACCATAATAATCTTACGAAAAAATATTTACCAAAGTAATTTACAATTAAGCGTGAATAACCAAAGTCTGTCTCGAAAGAATAATTCAGCCCTTAATTCTAGCAGTGACAGCAACAGTGGAAATCCTACTAACACTGTAACAACCACCACGGCAGTGGACTCGGTATTGATGATGTCGATGTTGTCAGGCTTCCAGAAGGAAATCGACTAAATTGACTAAAGGACGCAATACAATGTTTGCGGTCGGAGCTTCGAGCCCGGAAGGGGCAGGTTGATAGATAAAAGTTCGAATTAAAAAAAATAATTTAAAAAAGCAATTTTGAGAGCCACACCCTGTAAGGAGGACAATGTTCCTCCTACACCTGGCTCACCATTCATTGATGTCACTACGTATAAACGAAACCCTGCGCCCTTTTCATGCAGGTGGAGTGGTACAGGGCGACCAATTACAAGCTCTGCCACTTCCGACCAACAACTTCTGATAAATATTCTTCCAGTAACACTAAGAATGTGTTCCTTTGGCAACATGCGTTGACACTGGAACACATTCTCTTAGATGGTACTAATTTTAATCATACCAGAGAGCACTTTTTCACTGTACGATCTCTGACAGATCTATTTTAGTTTAAACAATATTTATTCAAGATGATGTTATATGTATACATTACATAGCAATACAATATATTATCAAAAAGAAGTTTTGCTAGCAGTATACGAGATAACAATGACATTGATAATTAGATTTATAGATAAACTAGGATTCGACAGGAAACCTTAGGCTTATGTGAGTCGTCTCCTACGTTTTATGGAACTTTTCGTAAAGATGATGATCTATTTTACAATAGGACCCCTGCACGAAATTATCTTATTTTAGAAAGTAATCATCCTTTTTCATATTTTTTAGAAAATTTTAAAATTGTTTTCATTCTTTTGGCCTAGACTTTTCAACTCTCAAATCACCAGGTTGATTTATAAAACCACTCTTGTCTGCCATTTCTAGTGTACTCATTTCTTGTTTCTTTTCAAGCTTTTTCGTTCAAAATTTCACCGTTTTTTCGCCAGAATATACAGTTAAAACTAGAAGTCCTGTCACGAACTGCGCGCTTATCTAGGCTTAATTGCGCGTAGGAATTGCGCGCAATTGCAACATGGAATGGCATCCCTAGCACGGCAGGTTCTCCTGTTTACGCATAGCAAACACAGGCAATGGTTCTGCCAATGGATCTGGATAACTGCGTCGCTGACACACAATGAACTTCACAAATTGCGCTTTGTTACAGTTAAAACTAGAAGTCTTGTCACCAATAGTGCGCTTATCTAGGCTTAATTGCTCGTTGGAATTGCGCATTGCAGGTCCATTGGCTGAAACATTGCTTGTGCACAGGCCATATGAACAGAATTTAATAGCCTTACCATAGTCATAACGCCTATATTAACGCGCAAATCGACGTGCTATTTGTGCGCATTTCATGACGGGACTTCTACTTTTAACTGTAGCCTGCCGTTGTGGCGTTAAACACAAATAATTAAATAAATAATGCATCCAGGATATTGAATGTATACCACAGGATAAATTTGGTTAGGGTGTAAATAAATGATTTGTCGATGTACCATTTTACATGTGTGTGTTATTCATAAATAAATGTTTACGGAGATTAAGTTTTGTCTTCTTCTTTTGTATATGTGCAGTAAGACAGCCGCGGGCAGGTCACTTGCCTTGGATGGACAATATGTTCACGCAATAATATTAGATTCCGAACACTAATTAACGGGAGTAATAATCAAACATTTAATTTGTGAAGCACCGGGTACAACCCGGTACTTCATTAATTAAAATGATGATGGTCTTTATTTAAGAATTGAATGCATTTTTTTTTATAATCTTTATTGGAGAATGAACATGTGGGAATGGGTCCAAATTGTATGAATCCCTTCTTTGGGATTCATACAATTTGTACCCATTCCCACATGTTCATACTCCAATAAAGATTATAAAAAAATTGCATTCAATTCTTATAATTACATCCCGTAACTATTTGAACTACTTTTTACCAAACAACAAAGCAGAAAGACGAAATAAAACATGTACGAACGCACGAGGCGAAACAACACCCTCACACAAAAGACAAAGCGCACAACTCTGAGTTGAGCGCCGGTTTTCGGCATTGACCCAAATTTGTCAAATTGCCGTCTTTCGCAACGAACTTTGGAATGTTCAAAACAATTCATTTAACATATCAGTAAACTATAATCACTGATTACTGCGAGAGGCGCTAAAAGTTATAAACCCGCCCAAACACCACCTGAATTACACTCTGTCAACTGCGCTCTACCGTAAATGCGGGTCAAAGTTCGACCAAATGTATTCATTGGAAAATGAATTGCATTTGGTCATGACGTTTTCATCCAACTGACCAATGGGAATTGAGTATTTGGACCCAAAACGCATTAATAATGTAATTATTACCTGATAAACGCATGAGTGGACTGCCCACTCATGGATTACGACCAGTCCAGTGAATGATTTCAGCGATAGTTGGGTGTCTGACAAGCACACATTCCACGCAGTGAGCCGAAGAACACACGACTGTCAGTCAGAGAATTTACGACATTAAGTCCCAGACCTCAGTACCTCCTCGGTTCGCGAGACAAACGCGGGTCCGACGTGGCAAACTCCTCACCAAACTTCCAATATTATCTTGACTGATGTTATTCCATTCTTCCTGCAGCGGCGAGATCCTGGACATTGGTAGGGGGTTGTTGGCGTTTTCGTAGCCGCCTGCCAAGCACATCCCAGGCGTGCTAGTTTGACGAACGGCCTGGACTTAGTGCTGGCCAAGACAGTGTAGGGATGTTCTGCTCCTTGAGGAACTATATAGTGACACGGACCCTGTGTGCTTTTGCATTGTCATCTTGGAAAATGAATCGACGGCCGCGAGGTCGCGCAAATGACACCACATGAGCTGCTAACATGTTGTCTCGGTAGTACTGCTCTGTGACTCGTCCTTGGATGACATGTAATGCAGTTCTGTTTGTCATGGTTATGCCTCCCGACACCATAACCGATCCACCACCAAAACGATCGTGCCGCCTAACGTTTACATCATAGTACCGTTCGTTCTGCCGCCCCCACACTCTGTTTCGCCTGTCGTGGAAGTCGAGCGTGAACCTCGATTCATCGGAAAATATGACTTTGCACCACCGACGATTGTCCCAGCGCTGTCGTGCTCCACGCCAATTACGCCTTGCTGCGATGTGACGTTCAGTCAAACGTGGAATTATTCGAAGTCGTCAAGCGTACAAATGCCAGCTGTGTAGGCGATTTCGAATAGTCTGACCACTGACTCGCACATCTGTTGTTCGGCGCAGCTGCTGTCCAATTTCTGAGGTACTTTGATGGCGGTTACGTAAAGCTGTGGTTTGGATGAAACGATCCGGGTTAGCAATTTTCGCCCTTGGATGACCTGACCGCCGTCTGTCATCAACTTTGCCTGTCTGACTGTAGCGTGACAACAACCTACTAATCACCAATTGAGTAACTTTGAGAATTTGAGCCACTGCAGTCTGTCTGTTGCCAGCTTCCAACATGCCAACGGCACGTAAACATACCTCAAAAGTTGTTTTTTTCAACCAGAAACGATCGATGAACGAAGGATTCTAAGAAAGAAGGAACGCAGCAAGCTGAGATGGGATATAACTTTTATATTATTAGTTTGTCCCTATAATTTCTCATTAAAAGAACTTTTAAATATAATAACATATTCCAAAAACAAAAAAGAGATATTAAGAACATATCTAGAAGTCGTTTGTACCTACGCGATAGATGTGGCATAAAATTATGTCATTCAGTGCAGATGTTACCATGCCGCTGCTGTTAGAACAAAAGCCCTCTTTGGACATATATGCACGCGCACCACGCCAAACTTCCCAAAGTAAAACAATATGAGAATCGCGAGACCGATAGCCGAGCATGTTACCTTCGTGAAACGTCACTGACATTCCTATAAAAAATGAGCGTGTACGGTAGCCAAATCACTGTCAGCTGGCAACTCTTAAACTGCAATGTTATGCCACGACTGAGCGATCCACAATAAAACAACGCTATGGGACGATTGGAAGCCGGAGACTGACATAAAGCCGTAGCCCGGTGTTTAATGTATCCCGGAACACCAATTCCGTCGACTGCATTGTACGACAAGTGACATGCCCTAGTGAGGCCGACACCGTGTGACAACAGCTACCCAGGATCATTTCATACGGCTGTCTCATTTGAGGGAAAGTTTAACAACAGCAACATCCACGGATCGGCAATTCCAGGGCTGCGAAAGATATATGAACAGACAGTTCATGAAGCAGGTGTCCGAGCCAGACGTCCTGCCATAATTGTGTTTGTTGGCACTACAACGGTCAATGGCGACTTGCATATTAATAACGAGTTTTGTACCCCAGCGGACTCTCCCAATGGATAGTTAATCCTAGCTACAAAACGAGGGAAAGTCTTCGACATGGTCCATTCATTAACCAAGTTGAAGGGTTGGCTTTGTTCTAAAAAATAAAACTCGAGAGGAACATAGGACACTTCGACAATTTTCAGAAATAGGGATCGTGACTCGACCCAGCTCTTTTCCAGAAAATGTTCTCCAGAAAGAGGACGCCAGCACACTTCCATCCACACCCAAAGCACTCGTAGGGATGGAAGTGCCTTCCTCCAGATTGCAATTATATTTTTGTTTTTAAAAGTTGTAAAGGAAGCACTCAATCTGGTGTTTCTGCGAATACCAATGATAGGGTGGGCGGATAGACCTGCGACGCTGCAGGCCTAGGTGGATAACAGGCGGAGCAAACGTAATCATAACTTAATCAACGATCAATAAGTAACCTTATTGTGATTTTGTTATAAGGCCCTCTCTCGTCAGACATGCTTGGACAACCTTTATTTTATAAGTTATGATAGAAACCTGAATATCTCATCGCCACGTGAAGTGGTTAATGGGAGTTTATTTTGTGCGTTTTTTGAACTTTGAATACGTAATTGATAAGTTCCTATAATTAGACTTTAGGAGGACTTGTGGTGATATATGTAATGTATATGTCTCTTGAATGTAACATTCTGAATACTTCGTATGAGATATTGTGTAAATTGCTGGCCGCCTTCCCTGTATGTTGTGCGTGCATATGCTTCTATAGTATTGTTAGTATTATTTGTTGAAAGGATACAGCTGGCCCGTTTCTATTTTCATCTGGAGTGACATAAAACTCGCCTGTACACGATTCCGCCTTTATGTTTATTCCTGTGTTGCCTTGCCGCCACATGCAGACCTGAAATTAGCAGTCTGAGATTTGCAGAATGAGGTGCCCAGAGGGTGAATTTGATGATGCTATCCCATACAGTGGGCCAATTTATCCTATGGGTACCTCTTTCTATTTATTCTCGAGACCCTGATTCAGATTGTGGTTCACAGAGGGTAAATTTAGTGATGCTTCCCTGCTATAGCAGGGCAGCATCACTAAATTCACCCTCTGGAGACCTCATTTTGCAGGTTTCAGTCAGCTTATTTTCTGGCTTGGCCGCATGTCCATGCAGTTGGGACGAGAATACTCTTCAAACACAACTTAATCAGCAATGGGTAACTCTATTTGTGGTTCTGGTATAAATGCGTTTTTCCGTCAAACATTCCTGGGCAACCTTCCTTTCACAACATTAAGACGATTTCTTATGAGATATTGTGTAAATTTCTGGCGCCTTCCATAAACATTGAAACTGCATATGTGTCCACCGTTTTATTTGGTGAATTGAGACAGCTGACACGCTACTATTTTCTTTTCGAGTGATAAAAAAACTGGTCCATATGAGATCCCGACTTTATTTTTCATTACCATGTTCACTCGCCGTCACATGGCCATGCTGTTTGATCGACATGTCTCTTTAATCATAACTTAATCAACGATGAATAAGTAACTCCGTCTGTGGTTCTGTTATAAGTGCCTTTTCCCGGCAAATATGTCTGGACAACCTTTCTTTACAAGTTAAGATTGAAACCCAAATATCTATTCGCCATGTGAACTAGATAATGAGAATTTATTTTGTGCGTTTTTTTTTAACATTGGATATGCTCCTTTTTTAAAAAACAAAATCGTGCTTCGAAATCACTTCAACCAACACAAAACTATAAAGCAACACAATACGATATGTCCAATCTCCATAATATTGTGACGACCGCTTGAAAGGAACAAGCACGAAAACGAGATGAAATGGACTATCACTTGTATATGTCGCCGTAATGTGACTTCTCAATATATTTGAAATATATATGTCTTATAAATATAACATTTTGAGGACTTCGGATGAGATATAATGTTACTTGCTGTCTGTCTTTCATATATTAACTTTTGCTGAAATGCGTAATGTGTTCCCGTAATTAGACATTACGGAAATGTGCTACGATATATGAAAGGTATATGTCTTCTGAAGGTAACTTTACGAGGACTTCGTATGAAATATTGTGTGAATTGCTGGCCGCAGTCCATCTACTTTGTAAGTGAATATGTGTCTACCGTGTTGTTTGTTGAATTGATAAAGTTAGCCCATTACTATTTTTATCTGGGGTAGCATAGTAAAATGTATCACGCAAGAGTCCTCCTTTATTTTTGGATTATTGTGTTGAATCACCCTCACATGTCTATGCAGTTGGGGGACGGGACTATCTAATTACAACTTAGTCTTCCCTGAATAACTATATTTGTGTTTTCGTAATAAGTTGTCAACTATGTTTGGGCTATCTTTCTTTTACAAGTTAAGTCTGAATGTCAAATGTCCATTTAATACTAAGAAGGAATTCCTGAGGGTAGACGACTCCTGGACTTTGCAAACTCTATTATTCTCCCGAACAAAATATGTTCGGTCAGAAAGATTTGGACCTACTTTTTGTACTACCGCTGTTGACAACGGGGTTGTGTCATTTGGGTCATAGTATTTTCGAATGCATGCGTCTGTGTAATATGTCACTGCCGTTTCGTTACTATTCTTATTGACCTAACTGTTGGCCTAGGAAATAACGCCATAGTTGCAGTGCATAGTAGGCACCACATGGAGTTTCGTGGTATCGCTCATAACCAGCCAGATTGCGACTATATACTGTGGTGATGGTAGTGTTACTGCGCTTATGCATATGGTGATATATATTTCCATCGTTCACTTTCGACGAAGGGGCACACATATTGTTTTTTATTATGTCACGTGTTGCTACGGGGCCGAAGGATTGCCATAGTTCGTGGTGTGTTATGAGAGAGTTCGGTTGTAGTGAAATTACCAGTAACATCCCAGCAATAACCGAAATTAGCGAAACGGGCCTTACAAAATTTTAAAGTAGGGTTTTCTCCAAATATATGAAATAGATATATATGTTTCCTGAAATAACATTGAGAGGACACCGTGTGAGATATAGAGTAAAAATCTTGCCGTCCTCCATCTACGTTGTAAGTAAATATGTGGCTTTACATTTTGTAACTCTGTTGACTCGGCGTCACATGTCAACGCTATTGGTTAATATTGCAACTCAAATATCTGTTCGCCACGTGAACTGATTCATATGACTTTAGTTTGAGCTTTTTGTGCTTTGGATATACACGTTTCTTGTAAAAACAAAATTGTGTTTCGAAACCCGTTCAACCAACACTAAACCGTGAAACACGATATGATATGATCAGTCATGATCATATTGTGACGAACGTTTGAAAGGTACAAGCAAAAGGTGCAAGCAACAAAGCGAGATGAAATGGAATATCACTGTTATATGTCTCCTTAGTGTGACATTAGGGAGACTTTTGGTGAAACACGTAACTGATATGTCCCCGTAATTAGACATTAGGTATTAGGAGGACTTCTCAATATAATTGAAATATATATGTCTTATGAATATAACATTACGAGAACTCTGTATGAGATATAGTGTAAATTGCTGGTCGCCTATAAAAAAAAATATTAACTCTTGGTGAAATAAGTAATTTACACATGTACATGTTCCCGTAATTTGACATTAGGAGGAATTGTTACGATACATGAAATGTACATGTCTTCTGATTGTAACATTAGGACGACCTCGTATGGGTTATTGTGTGAATTGTTGGCCGCCCTCCATAAAGGTTGTAATTACATTTGCATGTGTCTACCGAGTTGTTTGTTGAATTGACACAGCTGGGCCGCTACTATTTTCTATTCGAGTGACAAAAAACTGGTCCATACAAGATCCCGTTTTTATTTTTCTGTGGTTTTCTTATACGTGCCTTTTCCTGGCAAATATGCTTGAACAACCTTTCTTTTACAAGTTAAGATTGAAACCCAAATATATATTCGCCATGTGAACTGGTTAATGAGAATTTATTTTGTGCGTTTTTTTTTATTTGCACTGTGGATACAACTTTTTTGTGAAAACCAAATAGTGTTTGAAATCAGTTCAATCTACACTAAAGTGCTGTACCAAATGTTCACCACTCGTGGTGAAGTGGTGTTGTTAACTGCTCGTCGAAGGTGGTGAATATTTGGTAAAACCAAGTCACTATGCGTATGTTCTACATATCCCGTTTTACACACATGGATGCCGAATGATGGTTGATGAATTGGGGAACGATGACAAAACTACCTAGGTCCTATTACATGGAAATTCGTACAAGTCTGATTCGCATATCTCTTTGGTATGCAGTACTGTCCAAGGGTACCTTATCAAAACAAGAAAGGTTGGAAACTTATACGAAAATGGTAATTAGTCGCCATTTACAGAATTTGCACTCGTGTTCACCGGAAGTGATCCACATTTCAAAAAATGCAGCTATAACTAAGTCTTCACCATCACGAGATGTACACTGCCTGTGTTAATTCATCTGGTCATATTCGAATTGTTATACATAATTACATAAATATCATACACCAACTCCTGATAGGTTTACTGATTAACTAGTTCGGTACGAAAAACAATCATGGCGGTCGACAAACAACATTTCATTTTAAGAGAGTTTTTCACCACGCTGTCCTGTTGTGTCACACACAACTGGGAATAGCTCAGGAACGCTTTACAGTGGTACGTCGCAGAGCGTCAGAGGTCCAGCCCTTTACACTAGTGGATAGCGAGTAGTATTTCAAGTCAGGGGCGAGCTGTTGCATGTGCGCGCCAATGCACCTACGTTTTGTATCTTTGGGAGTAGTCAACGAGACGCATCGGTACCACCTAGCGAGCGATTAACACTTACCCTAACTGCTGCGTCCATCGCAATTTTGTAGTACGAAAAAAGTAAAATACAGCAAAATCATATCATGCTATCCAAAGTGGAAGGATCAATGAGGGATTCACGTGATATGGTTTTGTTGATATTTTTACAGAATTGGTGGAAAAAATTAAAGTAACAAATTTTGATAACTGGATTGTGTTTTTTTATAAAGATTTAACCCTTTAGCTAACATGAAAAGCAGACGACACTTGCAAAGAAAATTCTTGAATAACTATTTTTTTTCATCTTTTGTCTCAAAAACATAGGTTATGACCCCTCTTTGGAACGAGCTCGACGAGCTCGTTCCAAAGAGGGGTCATAACCAATGTTTTTGAGAGAAAAATGAAAAAAATAATGAAAATTAATTTGCGATTTTTGTGAATAGCGCTGGCCTGTTTTGGCCGTTACGTTGGGTAAAGGGTTAAAAACGGTTTGTGGGAAATAAGCCAAACGATACACTGCGTGCATGGAAATCCAACTCATACACTCCGCGAATAATTATCTGATTGATTTACGGTTGCACCTTTAAAGTTTCAGTTCATGTACTATACCGAACTCAAACAAATTTGATTATTGCAGCGAAAGCATATTTTTAGAAGCCTTCCTTACGTTGGGTAAAGGGTTAAAAACGGTTTGTGGGAAATAAGCCAAACGATACACTGCGTGCATGGAAATCCAACTCATACACTCCGCGAATAATTATCTGATTGATTTACGGTTGCACCTTTAAAGTTTCAGTTCATGTACTATACCGAACTCAAACAAATTTGATTATTGCAGCGAAAGCATATTTTTAGAAGCCTTCCTTACTGTGCACAAGTAGAATGTACGGTGTGCAGATGTTCGCTGATGTTTTTCTTTAAGACACTTCCCCGATGACGTGATTCAACAATAGCGCGCTTCACTTCAAATGGTGGCTAGTAGTATACATCGCGCCTCCCATATCAAAATCAAAACACTGGTGGAGAGACATCAGCACATCAGTAGGCGCAAAAGAATGGCAGCCTCTCCTAACTGTTGCTATTGAAATAGTCAAAAGTTAGAAAAAGTGAAGTCACGTGACAGTGTGCGCGTTGTGACTGATGGGTGTTTCGAGAAATGCGTTGTAATTTACTGTGGTTTGTATGCACAGGAAATTAAGTTGTCCGTTAATTTATAAAGATGCTTTCGAAACTGATATTCGGTCACGTTTGCACAGATACACAAGCACCATACATTGTATTTGCTACTCTGTAAAGATATGGAGTTAAAAGTTAACGAACGTGTGTTCCCCAAACCCAGCTTGAAATGAATGAAATAAAAACATAGTTTGAAAAGAAAATACCGAAGGCGAAGTTAACTAACTTACTTTCTGTCCTTTGTTCACTCAACAAAACGCACGACACAGACATTCACATGACGTCACATGAACTCACTGTCTTCAAATTATTTGCATACTCTGAAAGGCCACAAGGTGATCATAGATGATAAGATGGCTTCAGGCTGTAATCGATGGTGATGGTGATTGAACAGTTCTTGTGATTGAGGTCGCGTTTAATATTACAAGCGCGTAGGTGGTGCTTTTAGACAACCCATATGGATCGGTCGCGATGCATTTGTTAAAAATGCGCTCGGCCCAGAGTTAATCCGAGAACATTGTGGGTCAATGTGTGCAGTAGGCGCTCTTATGTTATCGTCTTCACATTTGTCAGTATATACAGGAAAACAGTTCGGCGAAATTGTAGCAAACAGACAGGTACAGTTATTTATTGCGGCTTATCCCTTTACCCAACGAAGCGCCCAAAACCGGACAGCACTATTCACAGAAGTCACCATTCAATTAGCATCATTTTCTTCATCTTACGACCATTCAATGGAATGAGCTCGTCTACCTGTTTCCAATGAGGGGTCATTAGCTATGGTTTTGACACACGAATAAAAAAATAGTTATTCAAGAATTTTGTTTGCAAGTGTCGTCTACGTTTCATGTTAGGTAAAGGGTTAACACATTTTTAACAGCAAGGGTAATATATTGTCGGACAGTTTTACAACTGGAAGGATCCTAAATACCCAGAAGAGACCGGACCATACAAAAGCAGGTTCAGCATTGTTTGAATCCAAGTATACATTCAACGTGCAGCACGCTTTTTTTCACGGCACAACCGTTATCCTAATCGCAATTAATTGTTCAAGCAAACAACTAGAGTCGAGACCGAACATGGATATACAATGCACTAAACATTGAGTCGGAGAGCTACAGTAGCATTATGGACAGAAACGTCTGCCACGTGGTTCCCTAAATACTATAAACGAAAACGTTCAAACTCCATTGTTCTTCTCTATCTCTCCACGCCACCGCTGCAGTTGGGTTGATGGAAATGTTCTTGAAAAACATGGCAAGTGGTATCTCCTCTCATCGACGGCGTGTGATCACATGATGGCTGTTATGTCTATAGCCACAACATAACAGCAACCACGTCATCCATTAACAAATTAAAACCCAACAAGAAAACTAGTAACACGTTTCCAACTGTTCAATATTAGGGAGTTTTTTGTTTTAATAATTAAAATATCCTGGAAAAATTCAATTTGGATTGCTATGAAAAATGTGTACATCATAACTATGTTCTAATCCTTTACCTAACGTAACCCAACGGCCAAAACCGTCTAGCGCTTTTCACAAAATTGCCATTCAATTTTAATTCAATAAATGTTATGTCCTTCGGTTGAGCATGGCGAATTAGATGGAAATTACTTTCTCCTGTTCGGTTCCTTTTCTACCGTATGTGGGTCGTTGGATGAGTTTTTGTTTGTCTTGCTTCAGTTCATTCAGCACTACTCATCTTATAACCCTTTACCCAACGAATCGCCCACATCCGCGTAATATGCAATCTCAGCAGTTGAAAAGATATTATTTTTCAAACAATTTCAGTAAAACCATATCATGTGACCCCTCGTTGGAACGAGCTCGTTCCAACGAGGGGTCACATGATACGGTTTTATTAATTTTTTTTTTATAATAAATTTTGATATCGTCTGCGTTGGGTAAAGGGTTAAATTTGCCTCTCTCATTGTTTATTCTCTTTTGTCAATGGCGTCTGCCAATGCTTCCACTGTTTCTCTGACATGACGTTTAATCAGCCATATCTGGCCTCAAGCAGCAGATTAATAACATTGAATGGTCCGCTGAGATCAAAGTGGCCGAACAGTTTGACAGTTTAACTCATGAATTACACACATCCAGAATAACTGCCACCACCGAGGTGAAAAAGGAGGTCCAGTACTCGTGTATCAAAATACAATACGCATTTAATTCTGATATTTTGGAGGCCGTTTCCCCAGTTGTGTGGGCCTTGGGTAAGGAGAAATACTCATATTCTAAAGAAACTTTTCAGCATTAGGAGTCCCATCCGTTGGCTAGTGATTCTGACAACGATGCAAAGAATATTCGAGCCGTAAACAGAGCCAGTCCTAAACGGAAAGAGAGACAAAAGAAGAAAGATTTTAATTCAAAATATCCTAAAACGGGCAATGTTTATTCTTCTTTGGCTTACTCTGTACCTGACGACCATTCCTGTCGCGAACCCCAGTCCATTTAGTATCAGCCAAGCGGTTTACCAACAACAACGTTCAGACTATGGGGTCAGTCAGCGAGACCAACCTACAACAACGGTTCATGCTTCACGTGCGGAACGTTCAGACATTATAGATACCAGTGTCCCTTCAACAAACCACGCACTCTAAACAAGTCTGATTTTATTAAAGATTAGTATTGTTTAATTGATAATGACGCAAGCAGTTTTCGAGACATATAATATGTTATTAGGATCATCAACCCCGCGTGCCTCACTGCTTTTGTTTTGTTTTTTTTTTTGAAGCCCGGGAGCAGCGACTGGGCTCCCCATTGTTATTAATATCTACCGCGTGTTTGTGTTTTATGCTGCTTCGGGACCAGAGTGCTTCCCCATTTGTATACATGACTGGTTCATGACTGATTAATTGTAACTTTCTGGCCATGTCGGTCCAGTTCGGCAACCGGTATCGGTGATGCTAGCGGGTAGCCTGTGGGGTCGATTTACCTTAAGTGGACGTCCAACCAAACTTTGGTCAAATTTCATGTAATTTTCTTCCAAGTCTAAAAAAGACCCAAAATGAATAACTCCAATAAACCAGAGTAAGCCAGAGTAATAACTTTATTTGCAAAAGACATTATAATACATGTTTATAACATAATTGCCCAAGAAACAACAAATAGTATTAATAATATATCACATCTAGGATTTATGAAGCTACGTATTTGTCTTCTGCAGGGAGGTGACATAGCCATCTGGCTATATTACTGTCACCCACCTCAGAGAACGGGAAAATGTAGAGTATAGTAAATCAAAAAAGTGGGAGATAAAAAAGGAACGAATGAGGGGAAAAGTGACGAGAGAGAGAGAGAGAGAGAGGGGGAGAGGAAGAGAGAGAGCGAGAGAGAGAGAGAGAGGGAGAGAGAGAGAGAGAAGAATCAGCTGCAACTGAAAATAACATGTACAGTAGAAAAAATAAAGTAAAATATAAATATGTAAGGAATGAGCTCTGCAGTCCTGGTGATAAGTGGAATTTAGTTTCATTCTTGCAATGAGAAAGGGGGCATACATGGGGATGTGATATTTTGCCCATAGCCAGCTAAGAGGTTTGAATTCCTCGTTGGCAGTTTGTATTCTGGAGTTTTCAGGAATCAACCCTAATTAATAAGGACTTTACGGACTTATTTCATTGAATATGTATTGTCGCGGGAGTCGGTACTTCCCGACATTCGTGGCATGATCTGTTACTGCATTTGACAGAGGCTTCATACGAGCCTAGAAACGTGTTGGTCATCTTTTTTTTTAAACTGTGCTCGTGGTAAATTTCGAACCATTGGGTCAATGTCATTCCATTTCTTGGAAATGTGTGTTAGGGGAGATTTGCCGTGAACTGTGTTCGGGGCTTGAGTTGTTTAATCTCACCTCTGTGTCTGGTAATCCTGTCGGTTTCGTTCTTGTTAAGATTATATAGACTATATAACGATAGTGGTAAGTTGTTGTGGGTCCAATCATGCATAAATAATATGATATTTAGCTTATAAAGATCGTCCAGTTTCAGGATTTTATTTTTCTTGAATAGGGGCTCAGTATGTGTGTTGTATTTTTTATTGTTTATTATTCGAATGGCACGTTTTTGAAGGATACTTAATTTCTTTACAGCCGGCACGTGTCCCCAAATGTGTATCGCATACATCAATTGACTTTGCACTAGCGTAAAATACAGAATTTTCAGGGTATCGAATGGTGAAACCTTTTTTACTCTATTAATAGCCCAGATGGATTTAGCTATCTTTGAGCACAGATGAGAGATGTGGTAGTTGAAATTTAGGTTTTCGTCTAAATCAACACCGAGGAATTTTACTGTTAGGACTTCGTTTTTGTCCCTACTTGAATTACATGTTTAATGTTTATAGTTATGGGAGTGGCAACTAAGTCCCTTGTGTCATGTGGGGGGGTGTAGTAGCATGCATCTTGTTTTGGTGGCATTGAGTGACAGTTTATTCGCGGAGCGTTGATTTACTGATGTCATTGACATAATTATATCAGAAAGAGAAGTGGCTCCAGGATTGAGCCCTGGGGAACTCCACATGATATATTTTCAAAAGTCGATGAACACTCTTTATACTGTACATACTGTTTTCGACCTGACAAATAACTTCTAAACCATGAATTAGGTATCCTCCTTATTCCATAGTATTCGACTTTATGTAAGAGTATAGAATGGTCTATAGTATCAAAGCTTTGGAAAAGTCAAGGAAAACTGATAAAGTTCGGTCATTTGTAGGCTTGTCATTGTTCAGGGCAACGTTTTGGATGAGTTGTAATATAGCATGTATTGTAGAATGTTTTTTTTTCTGAATCCAAACTGAAACTGATATAAACTATCATGAGCCGATAAAAAAATTAACAGGCGATTATACATTATCTTTTCCATAACTTTTGAGAATGCTGGAAGTATGCTGATTGGCCGGTATTTGTTAAAAATACTGGAATCTCCCACTTTGTGGATAGGAATCACCTTCGCTATTTTTAGTCCGTCGGGTATTACACCAGATGAAAATGTAAGATTTATTATGTGTGTTAGAGGTCCAGCTATCTCTGATATAGTTTCTTTAAGTAACTTTGTGGATATATTAGTGCAGTCTTTACTTGTTTTAGTACGGAAATTCTTTACTGTTAAGATAACTTCCTGTAGATCTGTTGGATAGACGAAAAAGGACGACGAATTATTATTATTATTATTATTATTATTATTATTATTATTATTATTATTGTTGTTATTGTCGCCGTGAGATATATTGTCACTACGGATATTGTTGATGTTGTTAGTTAGGTTGGCGTTGTTAGTGTTATTATCCTTCAAGAAGTCCATAAAGTGTTTGGTTGGGGGGGGGGGGGGGGGGGGTATCAGTTCACTAGTGGCTTTACCGATGTTGGAGAAGAATGAATTAAATTTATTTGCGATTGATTTGTTATCGGTTAACTGGTTATCGCTGTCAATGAAAGATGATGGTGCACAAGGTACACGTTTTGGGTTGTTAATAGTACGCTTAATAATCTCCCATGTTTTTTTATGTCGTATATATTCTGTGTTAAAGCTGTATTATAGTAATTGACTTTACATGTTCTTTTTAGCTTATTAAACTCTCGACAGTAGGATTTATATACTCTGACATTGTCGTCTGTCGGAGACCGGAGTTTCCTCATGTACAATTTGTGTTTCTGGAATGATGAATTTAGAAGTCCTGTTGTCATCCAGGGTTCTCTCCTACTTTTTTTCTTGCTAGTGTTAATGTTTATTAGGGGAAACGCTTCTTCAAACGCTCTTTGATAGATGGTCTGAAGATTCAAATATGCAACAATGGGCGATGTTTCATTTACCACGCTAGAAAAAATCGGAGGCTGAAAGCAATCTTTTAAAGTGATTAACATTTACAGTTTTGAAGGACCTTGTTGGATGAGGGGTGGGGGGGGGGGGGGGGGGCAATGTGGAACTGGGTAACATCCTATTTTCATCGATCAGAAAAGTAGCAAAGTGATCGCTTATGTCTGTAATTATAATTCCCGATCGTAATACTTTTCCAGTAGTATTGCATAAAATGTGATCTATTAGCGTGGTCGAATGTTCTGTTACTCTCGTCCGTTTTGTGATTACCGGGAGAAATCCTGCACTGAATACACTATTTACGTACTGGTTAGTTTTGGGGTGGTTATAGAAGTTTAATAAATCAAGGTTAAAGTTACCCATCAGGTAAGTTGATTTATGTTCGTTGTTAATCTTACCAAGTAAATCAGACAAGTTATTCAAAAAGGAATCTATATCTGCTTTCGGCGCTGTGTCTGGCCGATAAATTACACCAACCAAGATTTTTTCACTTTGTAGGTTGCACAAGAGATCCTTTAGAGGTTCCCAATGTGCATTTAAACTGCGACAGTTTAAATTAAAGAGTGAGAAGGTTTTATGCTTTAATGTAGCGATCGCCTTAAAGTCTTGTGATGTGTAATAATTACAATTGTGGGCAGATATGTTGAAGAATGAATCAGACTCATATTCGGGGTCACTGGCGGTATGTTCATTGAAAAGCTTTGGGAAGTTATACATATTTTGTCTCTGGATCTCATTTAGTGTGAGTTTGTTAACCATGGGTAATAATAATTGAAGAGATCTCTAGAATGTGCAAGAACATAAGTACAATCCATGTTTTAGAACTCATAAACCGTACATTGCAAGCCGGGTATATTTTCAGTTGCGAGAAAAGAGATATTACAGAGATGTGAAGAAAGATAAGTGAGAAAGAAAAAAGTAATATAAAGTGTGTAGGGACCATATACATCGGCCAGGGAATCCTGTGAGAGGGTAATAGATCATAAATCATGACTGTATAACCAGTTTCACTCGGGTTTCGACTAGGGTATGTCGGTAAGAGCGTATGAGGTAATATACAATGCATGGGACTCGTGGGCATCGATCCAGACTAGGAATCACGACTAAGAAGAACAATAGGCTGGACGGCTTCGATTGAAATACTATCGATATGTGTAAATATGCACAACACAAGTATACCTATGTACACATAAAGGTTAAAGGTTATATACAACACCGATAAGTCAAGTGGCAACGTAGATCTACTCTATTCTATTACAAATTACAAATTGTGGGAGACTGAGGAGAGGACAAATGATGATGTAGTTATGTGCAAGTAGATTTGCTCCGTCATAAACTGTTGAAGATTACTCATAAGCACTCTCCAACAGTTCATAACAAAACAATCTTTTTGCACAAAATTCAAGCTTGCAAAAAAAAAAAAAATCTACCACGCTGAGGAAAGGACAAATGACAATATACTTATCTTCAAACAGATCTGCTCCACCATAAGTCATTGGAGACTATCCGTAGGCGATAGTGTAGTTATGTGCCAACATATCTGTGCTACCATAAATTATCCGGGACTACCCATAGACGCTCCCCACCAATTCACAACAGGACAGTCATTTTAAGCACTCTTAAGGCACTCTCTCAAATTCAGAGATCCAAAAAGTTACCACGCTGAGGAAAGGACAAATGACAATGTACTTATATGCAATTGGATCTACTCTATCATAAACCGTTGGGGACAACTCATAGACGTTCCCCAGAAATTTATAATAAAGTAATCCTTTCAAACAAATTCGGACTCCAAGAAATAATCTACCACGCTGAGAAAAGGACAAGTGCAATGCAGCTATGTACAAATAGACCTGTTCTATCATAACTTAGTGGAGACAACCTACAAACACTCCCCACCAGTTCATAACAAAACAGTCCTTCAGGACAAATTCAAACTATTAAGAAATAACCTGCCACGCTGAAGGACGGTCGAATATCAATGTACTTATGTGCAAATAAATATGTTCGGTTATAAATTGTTGGAGAGTACCCATAGGCACTCACCAAGGACAAGTGCAATGCAGCTATGTACAAATAGACCTGTTAGTAGTAGCGTATGTTCCCCTACAGGGATGGTTGGCCGGACCCCGGAAGTGACGTCATGTCACGTAACGTAGTGGCGCCATGTTGTGTTGTCATGGTAACCCGCGTGAGCGGCCATCTTGTGACGTCATATCTATGGTGATACATGGTGTGAGTGCGCATGCACAGCGCGTGTTGTTAGGGTGATACGTGTTTCCGTTGTCCATTTTGTATACTGGAGGCCGCCATCTTGGTTTCTATGGTAGCACGTGATTGCTATGTTACCCAAAGTCCTACAATAGGACAGGGGGTATGTTCGGAGGGTATGTTCCTTTGTAGAAGAGTAATTTCCCGATTTGTAGAATTACCACAAACAACCCGACAATCCCTCCAAATCACCAAAATCTACCCAACTTTTACTATTTCGAATTCTTTCAGAATTCTCTGCTTCTATCTATATATGCAAATGTTATCGTCTATCTGGCCATGTTCCTTTATTCTAGAGTATAATCCAGTAGCGTAGAATAGCCTATCAGCTGGAACAGCGCTGCTTATTGTTACTATATTTAGCTATTTTTGGTCTATTATTGTTAGTTCTGACCCTATTCTAAGTACTCTTGTTGTTTCATTTATCTAGAACATTTATAATCAATCAGATTGCTTTGTATTATTCTATGATTGGTATAGGTAGTACGTTATGGCAGGTCAAGTGGAATTGTGGACTGGGCGGTGGGGGTAATGCCTGGCAGTATAGAACAGCAGTATAGTATGGACGATATATACCTCTGTGGGCCCCTGCAGGGCCCATGTTAGCCATTAGTATTATTAATCCACCTGATGCTTCATGTTATCCTATGACTGGTATAGGTAGTATGCAATGCTAGGCATAGGGGTATTGTGGGTAGGGGTACTTCCTGGTAGTTTAGAACGGTACTATAGTATGGCGGTATACACTATAGGCCCCCTATTAGTGCTTGGAACTATTAACCAACCGATTGCTTTGTTTTATTATATGGCTGGTATATGTAGTACGTTATGGTAGACTTAGTGATTTTGTGGGGGTGGGGGGTAATGCTTGGTAGTTTAGAACGGCAGTATAGCATAGGCTGTACATATTCCTGTAGGTCTCTTGCTGGCCCTCGGTACTACTGATCCACCAGGTGCTTCATATTATTGAGCGGTATTCTGGGGTGGGGCCAATGTCGGGTAATACAGAACGGCAGTAGAGTATGGTTGGTATATTCCCCTGTAGGTCCCATCCTAACCGTTGATAATATTAACCTACCAAATGCTTTGTATCATCCTGTTACTGGTAAGGTGGTACGTAATAGCAGTAGTTCTGACCCTATTCCAAGTACTCTTGTTGTTTCATTTATCTAGATCATTTATATAAATTATAACTAACCATTGATTTCCCATAATCTGTACGCAGAGTTATCTCCCTTGTGTATAATAAAAGCCTATATCCAATGGCCATATTCCCAGGCACCCCAATTTCGGCACCCCTTTTCAAGGAATTCCATTTGTGGAATCCCTTTTTTTCTGAAATGAGGATAAGAGTCGTAGTAAATTAGACTTCATTGAGGGATTTTTAATACGACTCTTATCCTCCTGTTCCAACTGATAGGCTCTTCTACGCTACTGGAGTATACTCTAGAATAAAGGAACATGGCCAGATAGACGATAACCATTGCATATATAGATAGAAGCAGAGAATTCTGAAAGAATTCGAAATAGTAAAGTTGGGTAGATTTTGGTGATTTGGAGGGATTGTCGGGTTGTTTGTGGTAATTCTACAAATCGGGAAATTACTCTTCTACAAAGGGACATACCCTCCGAACATACCCCTGTCCTATTGTAGGACTTTGGGTAACATAGCAATCACGTGCTATCATAGAAACCAAGATGGCGGCCTCCAGTATATAGAATAGACGACGGAAACACGTATCACCCTAACAACACGCGCTGCGCATGCGCACTCACACCATGTATCACCATGGAGATGATGTCACAAGATGGCCGCTTACGCGGGTTACCATGACAACACAGCATGGCGCCACTACGTCACGTGACATGACGTCACTTCCGGTGTCCGGCACCGGAGTCCGGCCAACCATCCATGTAGGGGAACATACACTACTACTCCTGTTCTATCATAACTTAGTGGCGACAACCTACAAGCTCTCCCCACCAGTTCATAACAAAACAGTCCTTCAGGACAAATTCAAACTATTAAGAAATAACCTGCCACGCTGAAGGACGGTCGAATATCAATGTACTTATGTGCAAATAAATCTGTTCGATTATAAATTGTTGGAGAGTGCCCATAGGCACTCTCCAACATTTCATAACAAAACAATCCTTGAGAACAAAATTCAGACTTCCAAAGAAATAATCTACCACGCTGTGGGAAGGACAAGTGCAATTAGATATGTTCTGTCACAAACCATCGAGGACTACCCATGGGCACTCTCTCCAATTCGGAGTTCCAAAATTGTACTTATATGCAAATGGATCTACTCCATCATAAATTGTTGGAGACAACCCATAGGCGTTCCCCAACAATTCATAATAAAGCAATCCTTTCAAACAAATTCAGACTTCCAAGAAATAATCTACCGCGCTGAGAAAAGGACAAGTGGCAATGTAGCCATTTTTCAAAATTGTACTTATATGCAAATGGATCTACTCCATCATAGATTGTTGGAGACAGCCCATAGGCGTTCCCCAACAATTCATAATAAAGCAATCCTTTCAAACAAATTCAGACTTCCAAGAAATAATCTACCGCGCTGAGAAAAGGACAAGTGGCAATGTAGCCACTTTTCAAAATTGTGCTTATATGCAAATGGATCTACTCCATCATAAATTGTTGGAGACATCCCATAGGCGTTCCCCAACAATTCATAATAAAGCAATCCTTTCAAACAAATTCAGACTTCCGAGAAATAATCTACCGCGCTGAGAAAAGGACAAGTGGCAATGTAGCCACTTTTCAAAATTGTGCTTATATGCAAATGGATCTACTCCATCATAAATTGTTGGAGACATCCCATAGGCGTTCCCCAACAATTCATAATAAAGCAATCCTTTCAAACAAATTCAGACTTCCAAGAAATAATCTACCGCGCTGAGAAAAGGACAAGTGGTAATGTAGTAATGTATACCATAAACTATATACCAAAATGCTTGGAGTGAAACTTAGAACATGTGGAAACTGAAATTTGACATGGAACTGATGCCATGTGGTAGATAGCACCGCCTGAAAGTCTGCTATGGCAGAAGTAACCGACCAGATTTTGGACAATAAAATACCTTTGTTGAATACTTAAATTTTGCAATTCTTCAAGTACAGACTCGGAGAAATCATTTTCAGCATTCTTGCAAGGAACAAACCCCGAGACAAATTGTAATTTAGGATACCTTCATTTCAAAAGGGCTGCCATTTTTCTTGTGTTTGTTTACCTTTTATGCAGTTCACCAAGGGTCAAATCCACACAGTTGATAAGACTAAGTATGGAGCCATGAGAGAGTGCATCAATGAAAAATGAAGAATGTCCAATGTGGTTTTTGTGAGTCTGCTGTGACCATACCCCCCCCCCCCCTCCCACAATCCTGTACCATTTTGCATGAGGTCTGTATCAAATTGGTAACATACGATGAGATTGATACACCAAAAAAGGGTGAACTGCCAAACTTCCTAATTTAGTGTTATATGTGTCCATTTCAGGGGTTGTATGAGCAGTGACAGCTGCCAGGAGTGTCATTTGAATGTTCAAGTGTGGCCAGAACGACACACAATGACCTGTTCTGCATGCTGAATACTTTCACCAATCGGCTTCACTTAGTTAGACATCCTGGCTTCCAAGTTATTTCCATGATTTGATCTGCTTCGTTTGTTTTGGAACTATCGGTCTTCCGTAGTTGTTGATTGGCGAGGCTTGACTGTTGTTTTCTCATGAGATTTAAGAACATTAATAACCGATCTGCTTAACAATACTAAGTTTATAGGCGGAGGATTACCAGCCTGAACAATGTCCGAATTGTGTTGGTTATTAAATTCATTTATCTGAACACTTATGACACGTTGTGGTCTCATTTCGGTAATTCGTGTGAATTTTTGGCCGTCAAGCGTAATTTCTATTTCTGCCCACAGAGAGTCAACACACATAGATTTTCGCAACCTTTTGGTGCTAACAGCGCTCAAAAGCGACGTTGATCTGTCTTACACACAATGCGGATATGTCAGGGAGATATTTAAATTTGCGATGGTACGACATTTATCAATATTTGGTGAACAGGAAAAAACCTTTCTGATAATTCTCCTTGACATTGGTCTTCATTTTTTTTTTGTAGCAGACTTCATCAAGTCTTCTTTATGTCACTAATATAGTTCGGCGACAGTAAAATATTTTTTTCGTAAATTTACAAATGTGACGACTGTAATGTATGTTGATGTGAATATATTTGTATTTTCAAATATAATTTTCCACTGTTATGTTCTGATCATCGTCACCAACCAAATAATAGTAGGTCGAATTGGTGGCGTATTAATCCCTTGCTGACACTTGTGTCACATTGTACAGTTTTGGAAATCAACAGAACTACTATGGGCTGTATCTCGCATTTATCACATTGTCAGTTGAATATTTTCCTATGAATGTATCGTGAGTTGTACATTACATCGCCTACCAGATTCAAAAACAGCAGTGAAATGTTTGAAGATTTCAGATCGTGGGAAATGAAATCATTTCACAGCTTCATCCAAAAACCCACTTGATCACAACAACGTGTCGGACAAACAGAATGAAGCGTTTGTGGTCATCCATTTTCCCTTGAGCAATCTCACCACGTTGGTGATGAAATGATAAATATGCTTTCTCCGAGTATGGAGTGTGGAGTCTTTTATTCACAACTCAGAGATTCGAATTACCGATCTGTTCCTTGTTAACCCTGACGGTTACTTATGCTGCTGGCAATTTCTTTGCCATCAAAAGCAAAAACAAATAGAAAAAAAATTCAAAAGTGAGTAAATTCGGGTTTTGTATACTCTGTCATTGTTTTGGTATATAATATGTCGTTATTCACAGCTTTAATTCGTTTTAGGGCATTGTGAAAATTTACAAAAAGATGCCCAAAGTTACGTTGGACGACCCCTTAACATAGATACAGTTAAAACTAAAAGTCCTGTCATGAAATGCGCACAGATAGCACGTTGATATGCGCGTTAATGTACGCGTTATGGACCAAGTAAAGCTATCAATTTCTGTGCATATGGCCTTTGCACAAGCAATGTTTCAGCCAATGGACCTCCGGGTATCCCGGAGGTCCATTGGCAGAAACATTGCATGTGTTTGCTATGAGAAACCAGGAGAACCTGCCGTGCTTTGGATGTCATTCGATATGGCAATTGCGCGCAATTCCAACGCGCAATTAAGCCTAGATAAGCGCACTATTGGTGACAGGACTTCTAGTTTTAACTGTATGTGCAACAATTTATTTGTAGCACTGGGAGGTTCGACAACGAGTTTCCCATCTAAATATCTGTAAAACAATGCTGACTCAAGGTATCCACTTCGATATAGAATACGCATGGAGGGGTCACGGAATGGACGCATCATCGGGGTGACGTTGAGCCAGCACATCGGTACACAGATTGTGCAGTCACGATGATTGTTCGGCGTTTTCCTACCTTTTGTGTGAATAAACATGGATCTAATGAGACACGTCCCTAAGCTGTAGTACAGAAGGCGAAGAAATGATGATGATGATTATTATTATTATTATATTATTATTACTACTATTATTATTATTATTATTATTATTATTATTATTTTAACACATCCGAATCAGAACAGCGCCCAAGCGGCCTTTGGCTTTGAATATTAATTGATTCAAATCGAGAGAGATACATAATGTAAAAGGTACATCAACAGCTCTTCTTTCTTTCTTTCTTCCTTTTTTCTGTCTTTGTTTAGTGCTACATATTCATGTTTATTGATACACATACACACATATATATAGAAACCCATTCAAATAGTTTATTTTACATTTATTAATTTCAAAAACTTATTTGTTTCGCCATTGTAACATTTTCTGTATTCATGTTATGGGAGCGGAGGTTTTTACTAAGTGGAAAGCGCTTGTCCTCCTATCCCTTTTTGCTCAATAGTTATGACAAATAAAAATATGTTTAAAGTAACATAGATAATATACTTGTATTTTATTTCTGGGCAGACAGCGTCTGGGTTTGTTCGTGCGGTATGGTGTCTGGGCCCACCTGATTTTTTCCCAGCTTTTTCACTAATTGTTTTCCCGTTCGGTATCGTACGAGGTTTAAAATATCTGCCGTATAGTCATTAACATGGCCTTATTTCTATTAGTCTGGGGATGACGCTTTACAGTTGTTTGTTTTTTTATACTGTTAAAACGAGAAGTCCTGTCATGAACTGTGCGCTTATCTGGGCTTAATGTCGCGTATGAATTGCGCGCAATTGCCATGTCGAATGGCATCCAAAGCACGGCAGGTTCTCCTGGTTACTCATATCAAACACAGGCAATGCGTCTGTCAGTGGACCTCCGGGTTACCCGGAGGTCCATTGGTTGATGCATTGCTTTTGCACAGGCCACATGTACAGGATTTGATAGCCTTTCTATGGCCATAGCGCGTAGATTAACGCGCAGATCAGGGTGTGCTATTTGTGCGCATTTCATTACTGGACTTCTTACCTGCGAAGTGTCTTCATGTTGCACTTTATCTTGCGAGTTTAGTTCAGTCATCGACTTCAGCTTCCTCAGTTCCACACGGGTATTACAGTATCAAATGGGCTCATTCCATCAGCACGGCATCCTCCCCACGGGTAATACGCTCGTTAAAAACCTGTTCAAAGGCGATCGACGGCACCTTGCGCGACATGTTCAGAAAAAAAACATTGCCGTTGAGCTTTCACACCGGGTTTGTGGACAACTTCAGAGGGATGGGACTTTGTACAGCTACCGGGGCGTGTGCATGTGTCTGTTGTCGTTTTCTGGTTTCGCCGAGAGTAGTATATTGTAGAGGTTTTGACCCTATTCGTCCGGAGGGCTGGGACGGAGATCTGGGCCCGGAGTCCTGGGTCGATGACGTCATCATAATTAAAATGTTACGTAAGGTAATTAATATTACTTAATGATTTTTTTTTTAATCACTATAATAATTAATGTAATTAATGACTGTTCATAATTAATGTAATTAATGTAATTAATGTAATTAATGAGTGTAATTAGGGTTGATTATAATAATTAGTATATTAATAAATGAATTAATATTGACGTACTGGACATATGCGCATGCTATCGACTGACTGACCCGCATCACGTGTCTGGGTATCATTAAATCGATTTTTTTCTTTTCAAACGCCAACTACTGACAGATGTTGAAGCAATTAAATCTATTGTCACACTTTAACGGCCGGTCATAAATATCGTTAGACTGACGCTTCAACTTTAAGTGCTATTGAAATTGTAAGATACCAATCTGTCACCTTATTGATTTTAATAACGATTTCCTATTATTCAAAAGTTATGGGTGTAATAAAAACCTTATTAAATTAATGATCAACACGCAACCTTCTTCCAGACTCTGAGATTCAAATTTTCAAATTTCATCGATTTTTAACGGTCCAAATTCTGCGTTTTGACTGGTTCTCAAAAAATCAATCAGTCAATTGTAAAACGATGGGCGGGGCTTCAGTTTTTCGTTTAAGTTCTGCGAGATGAATCGACTCGTCACTTCATTGAAACAGTCGAGATGGCAAGCTCCAATAAATTTCCAATCGGTTCAAGAAATACTTTTATCAACGTGACACCATTTCAGGGTAAAGTAAAGGTCCACGTAAGAAGATACACGAAAGACTCTTCAACACCGACTAAAACTGGAATCGCTTTGGACGTAATCGAGTGGAATGACCTGAAGAAAACCATCACAGAAATCGACAGAAGAATTGCCAGCGAAGAATCAGATTTATTCAGAAAAAGAAAACGAGAATTTCCAACGTTCTCAAATCATGGAAAAAAGAATCCGACGACCGAACTTAGAAAAAAACGGATCCAAACAGAGCTGAACCGAGCTTACGCAACTATGATCCAAAAACATTTAGCTGAGGTGGTTAGTGAACTGTGCTATGGGTGTACTGTAAATCATGGCGGTCAAACCCATCACGATCTATGTTTAATGGCTAGTCCGGAAGAAAAGGTCGAGAGATGTTTCCTCACTGCACTGGAGAAGATTGATCGTGCTGAGCTGCAAGATGTTTGGGCTGCAAACATAAGTAATATGATACCCGCTGTGATGCCGCACGAGTATATTAACATCGACGATTTCGATAGAGAAGCGGTAGAGAAAATGGTTGTAGAAAATATTTCTACGGTATGGTGAAGAAAAAATAAAGACAGAAGCGAATACGAATCACGACATGGAAAAAAACGGCCCTTTTCAGGGCCAACCAAATTATTATAAAAGAGTTGCTTTAGCACAAACGCATGCTTGGTGACCCCTCCAATCTCCCCTCACTTGTACTCCTCTGCACCCCACCCCTGTCGCACGAACCCTCAGTGGGCGGATCCCCCTTCACCCAAACATGTTTCAATCGAATTTCCGGAATTTGATTATTATTCCAACCAATCAGGTCTCACCAAACTTTACACACCCGCCGTACAACATCCTTTGAGGTTTAACACCCCTCTCCCCCCTACTAGCCCGTCCCATTGTCATTATGTAACATTTGTGGTATATAAAGAGCATAACAGCCCCTAGGTAGTCATTTTATTTTCGAGATGGATACGAGATGGAGTCATCCCTGTACATGCGTTTTGGCAGGTCCGACTTCTTGCGGCAAGTCGACATTTGTCCGCAAATTCATTTCTAATTTAGAGGCTATGATATACCCTATTCCCGAGCGTATCATCTGGTGTTACGGAGAATGGCAGCCATTATACGACACACTTTCGGGGGTTGAATTTGTGGAAGGTGTCCCACAGGACGTCAAGCCCAATTCCCTGGTAATTCTCGATGACTTGATGCTTCAGGCCGACGAACGTGTCGCCCGTTTGTTTACTCAGAGATCCCACCATCAAAACATAAGTGTTGTTTACATTGTTCAAAATATATTCGATAAGAATAAATTTCATCGCACAGTTTCCCTAAACTCCCACTATTTAATACTTTTCAAGAACCCTAGAGACCGATCACAGATCTCTCACCTAGCTAATCAAATGTACCCCGGGAGGGTTAAATTTTTACGGGAAGTCTTCGACGATGCTACCGCCCCACCCTTTGGGTATTTACTAATCGATTTGAGACAGCAAACGGATGAGGGGTTAAGACTAAGATCTCACATATTTCCGGATGAAACTCAAATTGTCTATGTCGCCAGAGTATAAAAGGGGGTGGTTTGAGGTAATTATCTCATAACTATGTCTACTCGCGTAACACGCAACATCGGAACTCTCAAAGTTCTTTGTCGTGCGAAACCTTCAGAAATTAAAAATATTGTCAAACGTGCCGATAAAGACCTAATTCTTTCGATTTGTGAATGCGCTAAAAATATTTTATTGGGGAACGTACCCGTTTCGAATTATCATTTTGCCAAACTACGACCACATAAAGACAAAGTCAGGAAGCTAGCAGTAAAGAATACATCGGATAAAGTTAGAAGACAGATCATTCAATCGGGAGGTTTTCTGGGTTCGCTTATTGGGCCCGTTTTAAAAGTATTAGCCAAAGGTTTACTGGGATAATAATGGAACACGCCAAGAAAATGGTCTTAGTAGATCCTCGGATGTTAGATCGGATCGATAAACGACCAAATGATTCCGCAGTGTCCGCGCTGGATAGAGACAGAAATAATAAACAAGTCTGATCTTAGTGAAACCGAAAAAATCACAAAATACAATCAAATACTTCAGCGGTATTTGACTTTCTATGAGAAATCACTCGAACCGACAACAGTCAAGATTAAAATGGAAAAGACCGATCTGCCCACTCCACATGATGACCGTGAAATTTTAGATACCGTACCTTTAACCATGCATAGAAAAGCGGGTTTATTATTAAAACGCTTGAAGTCCATTCCAAATCTGAAATGGGATGACAGGGGGCGTATTATAATTAACGAGCAAACAGTTGAAGGGTCAAACATCACAGATTTGTTGAACGACTTACTTAGACAACGCAAAAAGTTTGAACCGGAAGGCTGGCAGGTTTTGGGCGAGGTACTGCGAGACGCTGATATTCCTCAAGAACTCATTGGGAACAAAGAACGTTGGGCTTTTATTCATAAACGTCGGTCGAGAACCACACCCCCTAAATCATCCACGAAAGGAGAGGCTCGGGGTGTTCACCCTTGGGTCCCCTTTTAAATACTTCCGACATGTGTATTTGTGAGTCATTATGAGTTTAACAGAGCTCTATTACACACCTTCGACTCCGGGCAGCTTTGGGGGAGTGACTGCCCTGCGGCGCGTGTCAAGAAACAAAAGTAAAGAGGTGATAAATTGGCTACAAAGCCAGGACACTTACACGCTTCACAAACCAGCACGGCGTAAGTTCATTAGAAAGAAAACTCTGGTCAGCGGTATTGACGCTCAATGGCAAGCTGATCTCGTAGATCTGACTTCAATAAGCAAACACAATGACGGTATTAAATTTCTCTTAACATGCATAGACGTGTTTTCAAAGTACGCTTGGGTGATCTCATTGAGAAACAAGTCGGGTTCATCTATTGTGTCGGCTTTTCGAGAAATATTTTCTCAAGGTCGTAAACCTTTCAAGTTACAGACTGACCGAGGTAAAGAATTCACAAACAGTCAATTTCAGCGATTTTTAAAACAAAATAACGTTGAATTCTTTACAACTTATAATGTTGAAACGAAATGCTCCGTAGTTGAGCGCTTCAATCGAAGTCTTAAAACCAAAATGTTTAAATATTTTACCAAAAACAACACATTAACTTTTCCGATCCAGGCACTGACGGACTCCTATAATAACACCTATCATCGCAGTATCGGAATGGCCCCGGCCTCGGTTACAAAAAGGGACCAAGAACAAATTTGGCAGAGATTGTATGGCGAACCGACCGAAGCCAGGCAGCGTTACAAAATAGGAGATAGAGTTAGAATAAGTAAGGTTAAACGAACATTCGAAAAGGGGTATTTGCCTAATTGGACAGAGGAACTCTTTACAATAACTCAGATAATACCGGGATATCCAGTGACATACAGGCTGAGGGACTATAATGGAGCTTTGCTAGAAGGGGGATTTTACGCGGAGGAAATTCAACGGGTAGCCGAGAAAACCGCATATAAAATAGAAAGCGTTATAAAAACGCGAGGTAAAGGTAAGGGAAAATAATTGTTTGTCAAATGGCTCGGTTATCCCAAATCGTTCAATTCTTGGATCAAACAAAGTCAGATGATTTAATAAAAGCGAGCGTGTCGCGAAAAAGGGCTCAGTATAATGGAAGACACGGAAAGTAACAGATCGTGGCTTTTATGTGGTAGTCGTGTGCCGAAAAGTGAGATAACGTATTTTGCACAGGTCATAATCTTATACACCATAATAATCACGAGTATTGTCAATTTAAGCTTGGACGCGAATAATCCTCAGCTTTGGACTGCTCTCTTAGGCAGCGCAATCGGTTACTTACTCCCTAACCCGACCATCAAAAACAAATAATGTTTTATTTACATTTACCGAGTAACAGTTCGCTGGACACATTCCCCGATAACACTCTCACTGCGTTTCGAACTCAGTTGTCTCAGCCCATAACTCTCGAAGGTGATTGGGAAGTGGCTCTAACTGAAATTCAGTACCCAAATACGTGGTTTAACATAAAAGATTTGGAAGGTTACGTAAATATAAAATACAAAGATAAGGAATACACGGTTGGTTTGAGAGCTGGTAGATATACGGACGCCACCCAAATCGTCCGAGAACTCGAACGCAATAAAGAATTTAATTTACCTAATCCCGAGTGTTTAGAATTTGAGTGGAGTCCAATCTCACAAAAACTTATGATTATCGTGAAACACGGGGCACAAATTACCATGAGTCCGTGCCTTCAAAAAATTTTTGGGTTTGAAAATGATACTTTTCATCAAGGATGGTTCAGTGCGACGCGCGCAACTGACGTGAATAGAGGTTTTTATTCCCTATACGTATATTGCGATTTGGTGCGAGATCAAATCGTGGGGGATTCTAGAGTTCCCCTTTTACGGATTGTTCCCATCGAAGGGGAATACGGCAGAACGATATCCCGTACATTTGAAAATTTGTATTACCTCCCCCTTTCTCAGAAGCATTTCGGAACAATAGAGGTCTATATAAGAGACGACACCGGAAAACCTGTTCCATTTGAACGCGGAAAATTAACCGTGACACTTCATTTTAAACAATGACGTACTGCTGTAACCCAAAATTATTCGAAGATTATTAGCTGGACCAAGTAGGTTCCGGAAGGCCCGTTTTTACGGGTGCGCAGATGCAGAGGGGTCATGGTCTAGGAAGCCTATTGGGAACCATAAAGCACGCAGTCTTTCCACTCGCCAAGAGTGTGGGAAAACAACTTTTGAAAAAAAGTATAGATTTTGTAGGGGACATAGCTTCCGGAAAAAATGTAAAGCAAGCCGGAGTTGATAGATTCAAAGAAGCCCTCGTGCAAGGAATTGCGGGACACCCCCCTGGTCAGCCTAATGAACGCTCCCCTGCAAGACGCCCGCAGAGTATAAAAGTAGGTCTCAAAAAGAAACCCGCCATACCGAAGAAACGAAAGCGAACGGTAAAGAAGGATATTTTTGACTAGCGATGTCGTTAATTAACCCCAAATCCACGGAATGTGTCAACAGCGAACTGGACCTATTTTCCATTCCTCCCACTCAGACGAGCGTAGAATCCGGACAGTGGATCGAATTTCGCCCTCTAGCTACGATTGGAAACAGCGGACCGATAGAATTTTTCATTTCTGGGAGCGGCGACGATTATTTGAATTTAGCGCAGAGCTATCTCCACGTAAAAGCGCAAATATTGCAAACGGATGGTGGCGCATTAACCGAGGATGCTAAAGTCGCACCCGTTAATTTATTCATACATTCGTTATTCAACCAGATAGAAGTCAGCCTCAATGAAAGGCTCATTTCGTCATCGAATAATACTTATCCCTGTCGAGCATACATAGAAACTTTATTGAGCTACGGTCCCCCAGCCAAAAAATCTCAACTTACTGCCTCTCTGTGGTACAAAGATACCGCGGGGCATTTTGATGATTTATCGTTAAATAATGGATTGGCTACGAGAAAAAAATTCGCCAGTACAAGTCGAATTATTGACATGAGTGGTCGTTTACATTTGGACATGTGTTGTCAAGATCGTTATCTTCTCAATGGGGTGAACGTACACGTGAAAATGAACAGATCAAAAGATGCTTTCGCATTGATGGGAGACGCACCTAATTATAAAATAAAAATTAACGAAGTTTCTCTGTTTATCAGGAAAGAACGTCTTAACCCTGCTGTGCGACTTGCCCACGTTAAAGCTTTAGAAAGGGGAACCGCTAAATACCCGATCAATAGGGTGCAAACGAAGGTATTTTCCATACCCAAGGGGAATTTGAGCATAACGCAGGAAAATTTATTTTTAGGTCAGCTCCCAAAGCGAATAGTCGTAGGTTGTGTCGATAACGACGCTTTCAATGGCAGCTATTCAAAGAATCCATTCAACTTCAAACACTACAATGCTAATTTCATTGCGGTGTATCTAGATGGTCAACAAATACCCGCAAAACCACTACAACCTCGTTTCGAACACGGAGAAATAGTAAGATGTTATAGAAGTCTGTTTCAAGCAACTGGACAAATATTTGAAGACGTCGGGAATCACATCAGTCGGGAAGAGTATTCCAAAGGATACACATTGTTCGCATTTGACCTCTCGCCAGATTTGAGCCACGGAGATCATTTCAACTTACTCAAGCGTGGAAATTTGAGACTGGAAATGCACTTTGATGACGCGCTACCTATAACAGTGAACGTTATTGTCTACGCTGAATTTCAAAACATAATAGAGGTAGACAAAAATAGACAGATCATTTTCGATTATTCAACATGAACACTCTTCAATTAGTGACAGCCATGAACTCCGATAAATACCTCCGACATGTCAATTTGGGAGTTTTTGCCAGAAATCGACTACCCAGAAAATTAACTACCACCCGCCCAGTGATGTTCATAGCTAATACAGATCCCAGTTACAGACCCGGTGAACACTGGGTGGCTTTTTACATCGGACATGAATCGGTCGAATATTTTGATTCAAATGGAGTACCCCCTCAACACAAGACATTCAAAAAATTTCTAAACAAATATTCTAACGCCTGGCGATTTAATTCCTGTCGCCTTCAAGGGTTATTACCAGTATGCGGCCATTATTGTTTATTCTATTTGCTTAATCGCTGTCGAGGCGTAACTATGACAACAATAATTGGAATGTTCCCGGGCGACTTGAGAAAAAATGATATTTTTGTGAAGAAGTTTATACGCAATCACCATTTCTACGCGAGACATGGAGTCGAGAAGAAGAAACTCAAGAATAGGAGCTCTGAGGTCAGTAAGCCTAGAGGAGGTACGGAGCGCATTTATAACAGAGCCACCAGTACCGAGTGTCTCTTTTGAAACCGAATTCAATCACATGACCGAAGCTGAACTGGAGAATATTTTACGTGGAGTAATAAACCTCCCACCAATTTATCCCAAGTACGCCTTAGAAGCACACAGACTAAAAACGTTCGAATCTATGCTTCCTAGCGAATGTTTTAAAAGCCCGAGGGAGTTGGCGAGGTGTGGTTTTTTCTACATGGGAACCGAAGACAAGACGAAATGTTTTTATTGCGGCGTTCAAATTCACTTGTGGGGAGAGTCGGATGTTGTCAAAGAAGAGCACCGAAGATTTGAACCCCTCTGCCCGTTTGTGGATAGAATCCCACCGGAAGAAGAAGAAGAAGAAGCTGAACAATCAGAACAAGAGACTCTTAAAGCTGACACTGAAATGAACTGTTGTGTATGCCTGGAGGCGCAATCAACTATTTTGATTCGTCCATGTAATCACTTGTGCTGCTGCGATAATTGTTGTAAACAATTGAACAGTTGTCCTGTCTGTCGAAAGACAGTTTTTGAATATTTAAAAGTATTTATTGTTTAATGAATCATCGAATTTAAAAACATATTAAAACCGATCGACTGGTTTTAAATCCTATTAAAACTGATTGACCGGGTTTTAAATCCTATTAAAACCGATGGATCGAATTTACATAATTGTAAAACCGATTGGTCGGTTTTTAATACATTTTAAATTCGAAAATATTTGAATTGTATTCATGATACGTTTGACATGTACAATATTTTTTTTTTTTTTTTGTGTATAGTTTTTTTTTTCGATATTATATAATTTGTTGTTTTTTTTTTTTCATTTCATAAATTTACTCAATACATTGTAACATTTTTTACACGGCTTGTATTATCGTGTTTATTTGTAATAATAAAATTTAGATAGAAAAAAAAAAAAAAATTTCTTGGTTATTTTTTTTTAAATGAAGTTAAACAATATTTTATGAAGACCGTTTCGTCCCGGCCCGGGACTCATCAGGTGGATTTCCCGCAGACGCAGTTCGGGAGTGGGGGAGTATTTACTCCTTCACCCTTCAAACTACTTCGTCGGTTACAATATTTAATAAACACCACTACGAAATTGTTGCGACATTTTCGTAGTAATGTTTATTAATTATCGTGGCCCACGACGGCTATGTGGTTTATAACGACATACCGCCCCCCTATCACCTTATTAGAACATTTGTTGTTTTGTACTCACAAATCTAGTGGAGTTGTGCTTACGCCATCTGCACACACTTTCCTCTTGGGATAAAAATAAGAGAGTCCAGTTTTTGTCTGGGTATAAGTCAACATGTTATTCTGATTCACCATGAAGCCTTTGTTTATACCAGACCCACTCTGTTTAGTTTTCAATACATCAAGATATTTCTCTTTTTTCATTTCATTATGTTGCTTACTTATTCCTTTACAACTGCATTTGTCTGTAGCACCAAAACAGAAGTAGGTCTTGCTACAAAGAGCAATAATTCCGTCTCCCTCGAATTCTATTTTGAACAGTCCGGGGGTTCTCTTATCGTAAGCAGTTTGGCTTTTACAACAAGCGGCTGGGAGCCAATCACATCCGTTCAATTTTGTTGTCACAAAGTCATGTTGGTGTTTTTCACAAGCTGCAGCCGGGAACCAGTCATTCCATTCTTTATAGAAATTTTCTCGCTTTTCCGATCTCACGAGTTGTTCAATATTTGAGTCCGATAGCGCTAAATAAGCAGAATCGGTATCCATTTCGCAGTACTCGAAATCACACCTGTCCAAATACACATCCAAAAAGTCGTAATAAAATTCCAACATTCTTAGTTTGGCGTACTGATAAACGAAAAACCCTATTTGAAGTGGAATATCTATTTTGATGGTCTTTTTATTTTTTTCGACTTCGTAGAGATCGTCTTCCATACAGTTCAAGGCACGAAACGATTTATCATTTATTTGCCTAACTACTGTTGAACCACGACAGTATTTAACATCCCGCTGTTTATGTTTGTTCGTTATGCACTTCCCATAGCTAGAGTTACCCATCAGCTTAAACATATCAGCAATTATGGCTTTATCCGGGTCACTGTCGCCAGATCGGCGGGCCTCCGAGACAAAATTTGCAAATTTTTGAAAACAGTTTTTGGGTTCATACTGAATGATTTGATGAATTGCTGTTACGACCAGTCCGTGCTCGAGATACCACTTTAACAGAGGGGTTGTCAAAAGTATCTTTTCACCTTTATAACTGCCGATCAATGATCTTCTCAGTTGGGACATGATTTTATTTTCTTCGGCGAAAGCTTTCATATGCTCACCTATGTCATCTCTTGAAATATTTGCGTTTTTAAAAATTGGACACATTTCTTCAAAGTAATTTTTCAAATTATCTGGCACGTGTATGTCGCACTCAACCAGACCAAACAACTGTCCATTTTTTACTTTATCCAAAACTTGCTGGTGAGACATTTTCCCATCCACTACAAATTTTGGTAGTGACTGTACAAACTGTGATGCCTCGGGGTCCGTTTTCTTTTTGACAAGCCACTCACATTCCCACATTTCAACCACTGTTAGATTTAAAGTATTTCTGAAATAATTGGTGATGTCAAGCGTTTCTGTGTAAAGGTCCCTCATAAGTTTATTATTTGTTTGATTTTTAATGAGAAACTGTCCGTTTTTGTCTCTGTTTAAATTACACTTGTGTCCGTGAAAATAACAGCCGTGAAACTGATATACTGTCCTATTTTCACTATCCCATCCATCCACGGGGATGCGCCGTCTCCCCAATCGTTTTTCTTTTCCATTAAATTGATGTAAAATGTTGATTTTCTGGGTGTGAGAAACAAATTCTAACCACTCAAATGCTGTTCGCCCGAACGTACAGGATTTGACTGGTTTGAAATCCTCTTCCGGTTTACGTCGGATAAATGATCCTGTTGGCATGTCTTGACTCAGGGCGAAAAGATAAAGGGCGTTCGCGTCATATCCCAACACGCCCTGGGCGACTTTGGCTTGACTGCCGTACTTCGAGGGGCGAATTAACGTGACACCCTTTTCTTGGTAGCGGCTGAATACGAGAGATGGGCCGCCGACTATGTTGTTTCTAATAAGGTGATAGAGGTCACTGTTTTTCTCATTGAAAAGTGAAAACGTAATATTTTTCTCCAATGTAGAGAATAAATATTTTAAAGTTATTCCGGGTACACTCACTGCGTCTTTAAACATGTCAACCTTCAGTTCTTGATAAAATGCTAATTGTTTTTCAACTGCTTCGAGAAAAGGTTTAACATCTAAATTATTGTACCAGACTGTGAAATCACGAAATGTAGACATACCTTCGTCGTCCCATACTTTTTGACAAAAAGCGTAGTCCTCTTCAGAAATATTCTTGTTTTTTAACTTGCTGAAGAAATCGCTGTGATCCGGTAAATGATTTACATCGAGTTTATTCAAACCTGTCACCCATTCGTACGGGAAAAATCCTTTGACAGCCGACGCTCCATAAGCTTTCAGGTATTTGTCATAGCTATAGCCTGGGGCTAAAAAAGCCATTATGTCCATGAATTTCAACGAAGGAGTTTTGACACACATAAAACTATTGTTGTTTTTAATGGCAAAATCAATGGAAGATGTATCCAATAAATATCCTGTCAGTTCTTTCTTGATTAAATTCATGTCATATCTGGAGCTATTGAATCCGAGTACTGGCATTTCTTGGTTGTAGCGGTCAAATTCCTCCCTTAAAATTTGAAGCGGGTGTTTTCCTCCTTTCTCTTTCTCGGGTTCGAGTTCGAGCGCTGTATCGATGAGCTCTGCGAGCTGTGAATATGTCGAACTGTGTTTCATTGACATTTTCATACGGGCAGCGAATGAAATTTTTTCCAAGTACGTAACCATTTCCTCGACGAGTTTTTTGGAGTCACCGTCCGTTATAAAGCACTGCGGATCTGTATATCCCTCTACATTACTACACACAGAAACGCTAAGTGGGGCATGTCGAGCTTCCCACTGTCTTTTTTCCGTATTTTCAGGTAGGTCGTCTTGAACGAAATAAGATTCAAAGTCGAACGCTGCTCTGTACGGATAATATCTATCTTCCTCTGGGACAATAATTCCTTCTTCTTCCAATTTTTCGAAGACTGATTTGTTCGGGTAATAAAAGCCGCCTTCAAAATGACAAACGACCTCAGCTTTGCAACGCTGTTCGTGTTGGTCAACTTGCCAGGACTCTTTAAACAGTTTGTTACATTTCCGACACGCATAGGATTTTGTATACGTTCTGATATCTTTGATGTAACTAAAATGGTTGTGATACAAATTCACGTACATTGTGTCCGAATATTTACCCAGTGAACGCTGGACGAGTTTTGCCCTAGTTTCTTTTGTTGTTTGTTCCTGATACAGTTCGTAAACCATAATATTCAGTTTGAATAGATCTTCAATGAGCGGTAATTCCCTCAATTTCACACTTTGAATTTTTGTTTGGGTTCTTCCTAGAACTGATAATAATAAGCCTCTGTGGTTTTTTCGAGTTTTCTCACATCGGCACCACTCCACAGAGCCAGACATCGGAATAAACACAAATTATCTTTGTAAGCTAGTCTGCTGTTATCTGAATACAACAAATTGATAATTGTCTTGTTATTGGTAATATAATCCGGCAAATCTGCAGGTGCTCCAATGGGATGGTCCATAATTTTATTAACGTAAAATGTTACATTGGTAATCCTTTCCACACTCCATTTTGTACTCGGTCGTCTTTGACGAACCGACTCCAGAAAATCTTGATTATTTATTGTTTCTGTAAATTTGTCAAAATCCTGTAAGTTTTTTATCGTGTGCGGTTCTTCAAGAGCACGAGCGTTGTTGGAGGAAGCGTGGAAATAACGAAGATCTTGTGTTTCTGTGTGTTGTAGTATAAATCCGAAGCTGAGATTAATTTTGAATTTCGTCTGCTGTTTCATGAATATAATGTTCATAATATCCAGTTGGGTTATATCACTTTCTCGGAAATTATAAATATCCTGCACTGGGCGGTCCGTAATAAAATGCGTGCGAATAGCTCCCCAATGGTCACGATATATTTCTTCCACAGCAGAACTTTCCAAATCCGGTACGGTAGCTTCTTCAAAATCTATAGGATCGACATCAGAAATCTTCGTGGGTTCTCGTGGAATTTTTGATGGTCCGGGTGTCGCTTCGGTAGTACTTTTGCGTTTTTTCGGTGCTTGATGAGCGGTAGCGTGATGACGGTTAAGTTGAATCAGCTGAGCAAACTCTTCTCCACAGGCAGAGCATGTTAACGGCGAGGAATTACATTTAATCTTGTGCGCTAACAAATCTTCTTTCCTTGTATAGGATTTAGGGCATGTCTCGCAACGGAATTTCTTGACATCTCCAGTGATCAGATGAATCGTTTCTTCGTGGCGATCTTTGATAAATTTTGTGGAAAAGGATTTTCCACAAAACTGGCAAACGATACCTTCAGCGTGAGTTTTCATATGTTCAGCCAACTTGTCTTTTCTCTTAAACGTCTTGGAGCAGACGTCACACTGGAAAATCATATTTTCATCGTGGATTTTCAAATGCTCCACCAAAGTGTCCTTTCTCTTGAAAGTCTTGGGGCAGAGTGAACAGCCATGTACAGCCTCTCCCCCGTGTACAGTAGCCTCGTGGCGATTTCTCTTGCTTTTGCTTGAGAATACCTTCTCACAGATTCCACATATCAATGCTTCGTTTTCCATTTCGATTACTTACAACGCGGTAGATACGATGCGAATGAAACTCGACTTGCCAACAAGACGTTTGCAAAACAAATGATGATAAATTTAGCCCTGCGTGACTGACGTGTGATTTATTTGTGGGCGTAATGAAAGTGGGAGTTTAAAATCAATAAGGTGACAGATTGGTATCTTACAATTTCAATAGCACTTAAAGTTGAAGCGTCAGTCTAACGATATTTATGACCGGTCGTTAAAGTGTGACAATAGATTTAATTGCTTCAACATCTGTCAGTAGTTGGCGTTTGAAAAGAAAAAATCGATTTAATGACACCCAGACACGTGATGCGGGTCAGTCAGTCGATAGCATGCGCATATGTCCAGTACGTCAATATTAATTCATTTATTAATATACTAATTATTATAATCAACCCTAATTACACTCATTAATTACATTAATTACATTAATTATGCAACAGTCATTAATTACATTAATTATTATAGTGATTAAAAAAAAAAAAAAAAAATCATTAAGTAATATTAATTACCTTACGTAACATTTTAATTATGATGACGTCATTGACCCAGGACTCCGGGCCCAGATCTCCGTCCCAGCCCTCCGGACGAATAGGGTCAAAACCTCTACAATATACTACTGCCGAGCTTCGGAGTTCATAAACATTCGCTGAAACCATTTATCATTTTTCCTACTCATACGGCGATCTCCATTCCCCCGCATTATTGCACGTACGGGTTCTCTTTTTTGCCAGGTCGCAGCAACTGATCGTTATTTACAAGAGGCTGGGATAAGCGAGTTCTCGAGTGAATTTATACTGAGTCAAAAAAAAAAGAAAGTATAATAGAAACAAACGTGAAATATAGCATAAAGCATGAAATATATAATAGTTCTAATGTTGCATATTTGTGGACAAGAAGTCGTGGAAAGAGTTTAATGACATGTTGCTGTTGACCACCCAACCGTATACAATGCTGCTACGGATTTCATAATAGTACGTGCTACCCGAGAATGTCAAATTGAATGGGTGACCGACGATTTTCTTTGCGTTATGTTGTGCTAGAGGGCCTGGATTATTGAGAAAACACGCTAGTTGTTGTCTTCGTACATTTTAAAAAATGCCACGGTTAACCGAAAATCAGAGGTTGCGTGCCATTGGCATGCATGAGGCTGGGATACCTCCGCTTCTGAGTTCGGAGTCACCGTGGCCACTATTTAACGTCTCATTGGAAGGTATAGAACCAGGATCTACTGCCGACTGACCGCGTTTCAGGTCGACCAGGAGTTACGACCCCCTGCACAAGACCGACACATCAGGACGTCTTACTTGCTGGGTCGCTTCCTTCCGGCGACGAGGAAAGCACGAGGAAATTACTCCTGGCAGAACTAACAATAAAATCAGTGCGCAAACTGTCCATAAAAGACTCGCTCGCTAAACACGGCATCCGCAGTAGGCGCCCATATCACGAACCAATCCTTATCCAACGTCATCGTACCGTCTGAATGGAATGGCTAAGTCAGCGTGTTCGCTGGACTCAGCAGCGTTGGAGCACAGTTCTCTTTAATGAGGAATCACGACTTTGTCTACGGCGCGCTGATGGTAGGGCAAGGGTGTATCGCCGACGAGGAGAACGGTTCCTGATGCTTGTAAGTGGGAATGCGTCCGTTTCGGCAGGGGTAGTATAATGGTTTGGGCAGGAATTTCCTTGCACCATCGACCGTAGTTGATCTTCATCGAGGTAATCTGAATGGACAGCGAAATAGAGACGAAATTCTTAACGCTGTTGTTTGTCCTGTTGTTCACCGCTAACGTCGGATTGCAGTTATTCCAACAAGACAATGCCCGTTGTCACGTGACGCGTATCTGTCGTGACTTGCTTGAGGAGCAGAGCATCGAACCTCTTCCCTGGCCCCCACTTTCGCCAGATTTGTCGCAAATCGAGCATCTTTGGGATTAACTCTACCGTCGGGTACAACTTCATGATCTTCATACGCTAGGCGATTTATGAAATGTTCTAATAGGAGTGGGACGCAGTACCACAGGATGACATCCGGAGAGTTATCAGGTCCGTGCGCCGTCGATGTCTTGCCATCTAAGAGGCAAATGGTGGAGATACACGCTATTGATTGCATGTGTGGATTTTTCATCCCCCCCCCCCACCCCCACGTCTACATTGCGACGTCCTGACATGACGATGGCAAAAGTAAGAACATTAAATTATGCAAATTCATACAGCTAAACTCGAAATATGAATTTACAATAATTTGTTAGGGATTAAAGTCGATAATACTAAAAAAAATGTCCTCAAAGTTTATTATACTTTGAGTTTTGAGTTTTGAGTATTTTCCGGGCTGTGACAAAGAAGAGACCTATTCTTGTTTTACGCTCCAGCGACGTGCACTTATCTCACACATGAGCACGTGAACTGTTTATTGGGTGTGTTAAGCCTTTTGTGCCTGATGTGTGCAAATACGGACTTCACAGTTTGCCTGCAAATGAAGCAATTTAGGCATCCCGGATCGTCTTTTTACGCGCCACGTCCCCTGATGCTCACAGACTGTCAAGGATGGATACGGGCGTGACTCTTTGTCTGAACGTTTATCCGCATCCAAGAATGTACACATTTAGTGTGGCTTTGGGGTTTTGCGCCCCCTCACTTATCACCCGGAAACTTTCTTCGTTTTGCGCACCCGACTGAGATGTGTGCTACGGCGCTATATTAGAGTTTTGTCTTCCTTTTGAGTCCGCGTTCAGTAGGGGGAGAATGGGGTTAACGGGAGAATGTTATTTCCTTCGGTTGAGCATGGCGAATTAGATGGAAATTACTTTCTCCTGTTCGGTTTCTTTTCTCCAGTAGGTGGCAGGTTGGATGAATGTTTGTTTGTCTTGCCTCAGTTAATTCAGCACTACTCAGTCGGGCTGTAAACATCTTAAACTTTAGTTTTGAATATGTTTGATGTTGCCATACGACATACGTTCCTATGTGTTCGGCCTTTAAACGCGCGGTAACGTAAGTTTCACAGGGAATGTTATGTCCTATTTGATGTGTATACAGTACGTGGAGAGTGTATTATCACTAAATCACCCGCAGAGTGGAGGTTCCATCCATGTAATAATTGGAAAATTGTTGCAAATCATAACCAGCACAAGCAAAGTTTCAGCCAATGGACCTCCGGGTTAAACCCGGAGGTCCATTGGCTGAAACAATGCTTGTGTTTTTTGTCGATATGTACAAAATTTGAAAGTTATAGCTTGGGTGATAACTCCACTCTGCGGGTGATTTAGTTACAATCCACTCTCCATGTACTGTGTATCATTGTAACATTTTTTGCAATAATTCAGCACTCGACTTAGATGTGTGCTACGGCACTTTATACGAGAGTAGTTTTCTTGGTGAGTCCCCATTCAGTATGGAGAGAAGGGGGTTACCAGGAGAATTTTGTTTGTGCGTGTCGTCAGCTTTTCTTGTTAGGTAATGGGTTAAATAACAGTTGGCGTTTGCGAGGCGTCTAAAAACAAGACAACTGATGATTTATTTTCAGATATTTCTATTTTTTAGGAATAAATGATCCTCTCGCCACCACGATAACAATAAGCAAATGAGCGTTCCATGATACAGTCGTGTTGTGTGGAGAGATCAGTTGTCCGTGCCCACCTCGAATACCGGACATTTCCCATCGCGCATTTCCTCAACGGACATTATCCCTGCGGACAATTCCGCAACAGACATTTTGTTCACTCTAGGCGGATATTTCCTCAATGTGGGTGGACATTACCAAACTCAAGACATTGCCTCATTGACGTTCACAGTTAAAACTAGAAGTCCTGCCGTGCATTAATCCACGCGTTATGACCACAGTAACGCTATCAAATTATGTACATATGGTCTGTGCACAAGCAATGTTTCAGCCAATGGACCCCCGGGTAACCCGGAGGTCCATTGACATAAACATTGCCTGTGTTGGATATGAGTAACCAGGAGAAGCTGTCGTGCTTTGGATGCCATTCGATATGTTGAGCACTTGTCCCCCAATCCCTTTGCTTTCTTGTTTGCAAATAAAATATATTTAATCTATGGCAATCCCGCGCCATTCCTACGCGCAATTAAGCATTGATAAGCGCACAGTTCATGACAGGACTTCTAGTTTTAACGGTAGAGGCAACACTTTCAAATGTATACTTGTTTACTCGTCTGTATATATCAAATCATAAATAGAGGATATGGAATGAGTGTTTTTCTCATATAATATTTATGAAACGAGTCTAAGAATTTTCCGTTTTGGCGAGCCTTTGTCGAGCCCAAACGGAAAATTCGGACGCGTTTCATAAATATTATATGATGAAAACACTCATTTCATATTCTATTTATCATATGACACACACACGCACAAATTAACCACTTAGTATGATTTTTAAACCCATCACCTAACTTGAGTTGCAGACGGCATCCTCGTATAACTAAACATTTTCACTTTTTGCTTCCAAAACATAGGTTATGGAAGCAAAAAGTGAAAATATAAAAAAAATAAATGGCGTTTTTCTTGTAGGTAAAATATTAATACAATATAACCCACCCTAAATAGGACAGATAACGTAAATTCTCCCTACTGAAATTATGCAAATGTGGCCCAGTTGTATTTTGTTTAGCCAATCAAATTGTCCAGTTTTGAAATTGACCAATGGAAGCTCCCAACTCTAATTATGCAAATTATGCAAATGTGACCCAGTTGCATTTTGTTTAGCCAATCAAATTGTCTAGTTTTGAAATTGACCAATGAAATTGACGGAAGGCTTTATTTATCACTGATTAATATGAAAACAAAATATCAAATGTTTTAAAGTGAACAAAACGGACGAGTCATATGATAAAACAACATACTCAATAGTTTCAAACTCAGGTTTCACGTTTCAAGTTTACGCTTTAAATAGACACTGAAATCAGTTAGATTAACAATCAAACAAATCAACTGAGTTGAGAGTGACTATGAACCCAATTGGGTTCAAGCGATTTAGAGAGTAACTTCCTATTTCATTAACCCTGTTTTAAACTGTCGATGTTGATAAAACAAGATCCAGTTATAGTTTCAAGAACTTGATATTATTCACATTAATTATTTAGTATCATTTGTTTTCTGCGTTGATAAATACAAATTATGATGCCTGTGGATTTTCCGGGTACCAGGAAAAGATCATTAAACCATAGTGAAATTTAACGGTTAAATTACATAGACATATAATGAAACCAGGTCCCACTATCATTGTTGGAAACGCACTCTCTGACAGTGTTCCAAAAAAAGACAACATGACCTCGTTTTATCAACAAATATAATGCAAATTGTCTCAGATTTACACTTCAACCAATTGCAGCTGGCATTGTACATTTGCTTCTAATCAATGTATAAAATCGGCCCCAAAACAAAGGACGTAACGCCCAGTTGTGGAGCTACACAATTCGTAAAGGGGTACACAATTTGCAATTGTTATGAAAAGAAAACCAAAACAAAAAAAAAACTCTGTAATTTAGCCCAAAACTAATTAAGATACAACAAAAAAAATCTGGCGAAATCTGCACTTGTCTATATAAAAAGGCTTAGGACAATTTACGCTGGGGTTAGATCCGCCCACCATGTTTAGGTGTAATGTCGGTCTGGAGAAATATCGGCTGAGGAAGTGTCCGCGCACTGACCACAACTTCCCATATGCAACTATTCGCAACAAAGTGTATCATGCACAAAACTTATTCTGAAATAAATGCAGTACGGCCGACGTGGACTGGTTCCTTTCCACGAGTGGTCAATATTTCCATTAGTTTCCAAACACTATTTATAGGAATAATCATCAAATAGTAATTAATGAAGTACCGGGTACAACCCGGTGCTTCATTAATTACAATTTTGCTGATGATAATTTTTATTAACTGATAAACGCAGGCGTAGATATCACTGCCACGCGTGGATAACAACCAGTCCACGGCAAGTGTTTTGTAATGCCGTTTGATAATCACTGTCATTAAATATTTAAAATCGTTTACAACCCGGTGCTTCATTAATTACAATTTTGCTGATGATAATTTTTATTAACTGATAAACGCAGGCGTAGATATCACTACCACGCGTGGATAACAACCAGTCCACGGCAAGTGTTTTGTAATGCCGTTTGATAATCACTGTCATTAAATATTTAAAATCGTTTAAAGGCTTCAAACAGCTGCGTTACCTTTGCGTTCAATCTGCACAAAGAAAAGTAACATTTGCAATCAATCATACAAATTATTATAAATATTTTAAAAACCAAACTGGTATTGGTATCTGCAATGCGAATCATTGACTAGTGAAGCAGACGAACGTTGCCCAAGCTTTACTAATCAATATTCCCCATTAGTTCCATGTAGGAACTGCTTTTTTGCAGTTATCTTGTCACATTCATACGGCTTTGTTGTCTTCTTAGAAATTACTGACTTTGATGCATCTCTGTTGAATATTCCATCTACACCCAGAAGCTTGTTACTCCAGAAATGAAATCAAATGCATCAATCATACTAGTGACAACTGTTTTGGCACTAAGTAGCTGCTTATCTCAGAGAGCTGATATTTTTAGAGAAGTTGAGAGCGCTAGAGGAAAAACATTTACCACAACCTTTCTATCAGAATTGACGTCACCTATTTTGGAAGATTGCCTTTTACTCTGTATGTTGAATGATGCCTGCTACTCATTGTTTCATGATAAAAAATATGGACTCTATCGACTGATAGCAGGACACTTGACAGAAAGTCAGATGATTGTCTCCACAAGCACGACCATATCGTACTACAAGAAGGGTAAGTATAATCAAGCTGTTAGTATGACGTACAGTACAGTCGCCGTGGATTGGTCGTAATCTACACGTGGGCAGTTATGTCCACGCATGCGTTTACCAGGTAGTAAAAATCATCATCAGCAACATTTTAATTAATGAAGCACCGGGTTGTACTTTTGATGATTATTCCTGTAATTAGTGTTTGTAATCTAATATTATTGCGTCCGTGGAAATATTGCCCACGCGTGGAAAGTGACCAGTCCACGGTGACTGTACTGTACACAATATTCGGATGTTATAGAGGAACAATGTACACAGGGGGGTCAGTGTTGTGGCCCTAGTGAAAGAAAATGTATGAAAGATTAGGGAGCCATCACGGGAACTTGGGTACATAGTGGATGACGAATTGAACAAATGATCATAAAAGGCAAAAAAAGCCAAACGTGCTGCGTACAGGCACAGTGCAAAACTCAAGGTAGTGAAAGCAACGAGTCCAATATTGAAAAGGAAGAATACCAACAATCACAAAATAAAGTAAATACGGTTGAAGACGAGAATCAGAGAGTGCGTTTCCGGAAGAGAAGGTGAGTCACTGACCATCTTTCACTCAATCTTAACTGATAGACTGAGCGAAAGCCAAAATGAAACAATATTTTGTATGGCCCTTTCTGGGTGTTACGAAGGAATGCGAGAGGGTATGGAGGGAGGGTATATATATGGTGTAAGCTTGAGGCCTTGGTGTTGTTGGAATTCCGAAAGCATTATATAAAGATTACAACGTGAATTTAGCCTGGGTAACAAAACAACAAAACGTGTGCCAATGGTGACAAACCTAAAACGTGGGTCTTTCAATTTCGCCAATTCTTTTTTTGTATTGTACACAGATGATTTAGGAGATGACCGCCAGTACAACAGCTAGGGGCTAGCAGTTGGGGACCTAATGATGCCAGGGTTATTTTTCCTAGATGACCTGGCACTAGTATCAGAAAGCGAAGTTGGGTGGGGGGGGGGGGGGTGGTGAGAAAATGTTGGTAATCTTGGAGAGATATGAATGCAAATGAAGACTCGATCTAAATTAAAGCAAAAACGAAGTTATATCCTTGGGTCGTAAAGTGAAAGTTACTTGAAGGTGGAGAGTGTGGGAATTCTGTTTTCCAGGAGGTAGCCGCAAACATGAGACAGGTGACTACGAGTATTTGGGGGCGAATATAAACATTGCAGGAAAACGCATCTACCGAAATCCCACGAATAAATTAACCGTGAAAGCAAAGCTAAACCTTAATATGGAGAAGCAGATTCAATAAGGTTTTCATGGAGAAAACCATTTGGGGAAATGATGGCGTGTAACAAGTATAACATTTAGTACGGAAGTGATACCTCTAAACCAAACAACTTTAGCCCTTTACCCAACGCAGACGATATCAAAATTTATTATTTTAAATATAATTTTTTTAAATTTTTTAAAAAATGTCATCAAAACCATACCATGTGACCCCTCGTTGGAACGAGCTCGACGAGCTCGTTCCAACGAGGGGTCACATGATATGGTTTTGTTGATATTTTTGGAAAAATAATATTTTTCAACTGCTGAATTTGCATATTACGCAGGCGGATGTGGCCGATTCCTTGGTTAAAGGGTGAGAGAGCTTGGAAATCCAGCAGGACGATGAAAGCCGCGTGATAACAGTATCGAGTAAGTCGGTAGCACTAGAAGTACACAGAGGTGAGTTTAAGGGGACGAAGATCAAGGACAGGATATAATTAATGGAGATAGACTTAAACGGGGATTTGTCCATTCTTTTTGCATTGTACATCAATAATTTAGGAGATGATCACCAGCACGACAACGGTATATCAGTTTGGGACCTATTTATGCCAGGGTTATTTTTCCAGAGGATCTGGCGCTAGTGTCAGAAAGCTAAACATGTGGGGAGGGGCAAGATAAAATGTTGTTAATTTTGGGGAGATATGGATGTAAATGAAGACCTGAACTAAAAGAAAGCAAAGGCGAAGTTACACCCGTGGTCCGTAAGTGGAATCTACTTGAAGGTGGAGGATGAGGGAGTTCTGTATTCCGGGAGGTAGCAGCAAACATGTGTACGAGAGACAGGTGACTACGAATATTTGGAATTGATGGGGGTATACCAAGTATAAAATATACTACGGAAGTGATACCTCTAAACCAAACAGCATTAGAGAGCTTGGAAACTCTGCAGAACAATGAAGGCCGATGGATAACTCTCTGTGTTTCTCTTCTTTTTTGTGTTTTATGTCTATGTCAGTGTTATGTACAGCCAAAAAGCAATTTTAATGGAATTTTAGGCTCAATAAAGTATAATTATTAGAATGAAAAATAATTTTTCTTCGGGGTGGTGGGGATGTCAATGGTGGTGGGGCGGCGTATTTATGCAAAATATATAATTTTATATACGCTACCTAGCACCCTTGGACCCTATTTAAGACACTAACCCCAGCGCTTTGTCTTTTTTTACTTAACACTTAGAACCCTGGTGATATATTCCATTTCAATTCAAAGCCAGCAATTATTTGTGGGCAGATCAACACATATTAACTACTTAATGAGTTTATAAAGTATCATATTCATGTGCCGGAAAAGAGGCCTCTCGGGTTCAAAGGGCTAATCATAACTTTGAAACAGTCCTTTGAAATAGTACGCTCCAGTTGGAGCTTTCTATTGTTATTCGATAAAATCTTGAAAACAAATGTGGTCATATATGTATAGGTGATGTGTAGTGACCATAGGGGTTGTGTATGTTATGTCAGAAAATGGATGCCGTTCGGGTTCGTATAATTGGTGACCCCCCCCCCCTCCCCCCACCGGATCAGAGGCCCTGACAGGAAACTTTAACCTGTGTGAAAAGAGAAACAGTACCTCTGTTAGAAAACTGTATCAGATATGGGAATATTGTTCCATTATTTGTGTGGGTTTAATAAATAAAGAGGTCATTGCTTGGTTAGCTTCATATCAATCGAGATATCAGCCTGAGGTAATTTCGTATCAACCTGTGACCTTCGGTAATAATCTAAAAGTATTGCCTCCTCTAGATCATTAGACCCAGAGAACATGAGTTGGTTGTGTTCTGTCACAATCGACTCACATTTTTGGGGTGTCATCCTAATATTTGTTTATATATTTATTGATGTTTTAGGTCACATATTTATGCACAATGGCTAATCATGAACGTGACAGTTTTACGGGTGGAGGAAGCCGGAGTACCTGGAGAGAACCACTGAGCAACGACGAGCAGCTGCCAGCTATCCAACATCGTAACTCCGCACTGCAGCACAGGCAGAGTTAGATGGGTTGAAGACATGCGCACCATCGACGTGCAGTACGCCTTAGTACACGGCATCATCGTGCCCCCACGCGGGCAATGGAGATGAAGTGTCTTGCCCAAGGACACAGCACGGTTGCCGCAGGTAGGATTCGAACCGAGGACCTCTCGGCTTGCAGCCTGCTCCTCTACCTACCGAGCCACCACGCTCCCAGTCATCCTAATAAGACGAATCCCAATAAGACGAATTGGTAAAATATCCCAACAAGACAATATCAACAAAGCGATCTAACACGACGAAATGCTTTTTTTCTCATCAAATATATAGGAAATTTAATTTAAAACGAACATGTACATTACAATGTATGCCATTTGAAGTATTTTGAGGTTTTAGTTTACGCATGTGTTTGGGAGTTTTGTTGATAAAAAAAATTAAAAGAGATAGTAAATATCGTCTTGTAACAAAGCGTGGCGCCTCTGTTACCTGGTAGCATTCTAAGTTTTTTTGGTTGTCAGAATGTTGTTCACATACTAGTGCCTTGTTACAATTAATGGGAGAGTGCCTAAAAGCACTCTCCCATTAATTGTAACATGGCAAATCCACCCAGACTTAATAATATCACATCAAACATTAATTGAAGTACAGTCACAGAATATGAAAGCTTTAGCTCTGGAACCCACATTTCAGGATAAAGCCCCAAAATGGTTTCCAGCACTCAGCCAGTTCATTGGAATCTATTTGTCCAAAGTAAGCCGTGTTAGCAGTTATGATGGAAAACCTAAAAATAAATGGCTATATAGTCATTTTAATTAAATTCGTCTTGTTGGGATTCGTCGTTTTGGGAATAAACTTTTTGTGGACGTAATCGGACATACACGTTTGACATCTGAACACAAATACTTGGAAGATAATCGTGCTGAAGAGACACTTTTGGAACCGAAAGAAACGGACGTCGATTGAGTTGAATCGGAGGTGTTCATTAAGCCATTTTCCAAAGTTAATTGTTAAGTTATTCAAGGAGGTTGAAATGGCTTATTGAAATCGTTTGCCTTTTAAATTAAATCGCGATTTGGTGTTCTTCCCATGACACTCTGATTACAAAATATGGCACATTTATTGACCGTTATATATACTTCTCTGGTAAGGCTTCGATTTTTTATTATCCAAAAACGGCACCCAATTTAGGCCTTTTACTTGAGCTTTTAATTTCGACTCGTGTGTTAAACGTTCATTCTTGGAAATTTTAGTATTTTGTGGAGCCCAAAAATAAGAAAAGGTTATTTTTTTGTTTTTCGATTTACCGCTACTTTTTAAGGTTTAACGTCACTTCTTTTTACTAAAACAATGATTTTCTAAACTCACAGCACTTCTCTGATAAAACACACAGCTATGATATTCGACACATTGGCGACGCATCTACTAAATACAGTTGCCACATTTTCAAATACCAACTTTCCCCCAAATAATGTCAAATTCACTTCTTTTCTATGATGGTTAGTTAATACTTACCGCATTATTGATCTATGTTTGGAAATATAGTCGCCAAAAATAACATATTCTAAAAATGCAATCACTTTTCAGTCGAAGAAAATTTCGAATGGGACTTCCGTAGCGGTGACGGTGTGGAATAGCAGGGTATCCCCCCAGTGATTGTCTAGTGGATTCAGGGATTTCCAACAGCCACAACGTTTTCTAAAACTGGAAAATGTTCTTTTGAGGTGGCCAGGGTTTATTCGTGTACCGTCTATTGGGTCGGCTATCTGTCAAATGCTGGACGTTTCAGCTAATGGACGTTTCAGCAAGCAAGTACTCAGCAGGTACTTTCTATGTACATTTATTCTGTTAATAGTCTATTCAAGATTTCACAATATTCATCAATATAAACTAACACTGGACAAATCAACAAAGTGCTTTCAACTAGAATGATGTCAGTTATTTCTGAATGGCAGTCACAATCCACCAAACCACAAACTGATCGACACGATTGTGCTAAGCACACGTTCGTGGGTTGTGAGTGCTGACCCGAGAGTGTCTGAAGCTGGGCTTCCGTTTATACGGCGGATGACAGGTAGACAGCCAATATGGCTATATCATCTCCCAACGGTATACATTCTATATTAAAAAAAAAACAAAACAATACAAATAAACAGTCATTCATTACTGACTGTGTTCAGATTATGTATATTCCGGCTTACTTTATTGTAATTGAATGATTTATATATGTATATTCCTTTTGAATGTCTACTGTTGAGATTTATATATGTATATTCCTTTTGAATGTCTACTGTTGAATAAAGAATCTAATCTAATCTAATCTATCCAGTGGACGTGACTGGCCTTGAACATGATTGAGTGATTCCTGCTGAACAAGCAATCACGCGACTTCAAGTAGCCCAGGTGAAGAAGAGGCACCCTTTGCTAATGAAGCCAAATGAGTGTCTCTACGCCTAACGTGAATCTCCAAGTTTCAATAATCGTCGGTCGGGGGATGTTTTGTTAGAGGTGTACGTGATAGCCTAGCCAGTTCTGGTTAAAACTGGTCAAGGCTAAGTTTCACACCACTGTTCCATTTCTGCAAATGAGTTTGACATGACAGAACAATGGATCAGTTTGACAGTTAAGTTTCAAGTTAACATTCCTAACCATCAGTAAGGTAACAACATTCCATAAAAACTTGACAACCTGACATATCAAAACGTCGAAAGGTCATCACTTTTTATAAATAGTTTTGGTTCATTTGGGTATAATTGACGTTATCTAGGTCGTCTTCTCACCTTCCGTCGGCAGATTTACAATTCATTGACGGTATTGCATCCATTGATGTGTATATCTGCAAACACACCTGGTGTTTGACTTAAAACAATGGGTACTTTGATCGAGAGGTATAATAACAAGGTTTGATTCTCAATGATTCTCACCAAACCTGCTGTGTGTATTAATCTAACAACATTTTAATACATCTTTCTATGCTGTACAATTATACCTTGGCTACCGAGTACATTCAAGTACTCCCTTAATACTATATTACAATTTACTAGGGGTGATAGTGACCCTTTTTAACGCTTTCCCAGCATAACTCTGCCACTCCTATGTTGAATTTTGCAGCAACGGCAGGACGTGAACGTTTGAAAAATTATAGTTTGTCCGATTTTATGAAATTTGAGTATGTTATTGAGCTGAAAAATATCGTTTTGTTCATTTAACGTCATTTTCAACGATTCTACAGCATTTGGCGTTTTGGACGCACAAAACGCCCATTGACACGCCTACATGCATTACCATTGAACTTACAGAAAACAAACTTTGATGGCAGCGCAGCAATGATATTTATTGTGGATTGTAAAGTTTCTTTGCGATGGGCGCAAAACTTCTTAGTTACAACACAAATGATGCTGAAATGGAAAACAAATACACTTGAGGATGTGTCATGCTATCTACTACAATAACCATAGCCCTTAGGGAAGCCAAATTTCGCTTATTGGCGTGACTTGAATATAAGTCGTGTTTTTCCTAGTTTCGTTTTCATTTTACACCAAATGTCTTGAATTATAAGGCAAAACACGTTAAAGGGTTCGTCAACCTGCCTTCTAGACGCCACAAAAAAACCGTTGACACACCTCCCGCCATGACATAGTCTTCCAGAGACCAAACCTTGCATTTTAGTGCAGCAGTAACATATCTTGAGCAGACCGAAGTTTCTTTGCGATTGAAGAAAACCGTTATGAGTTACAATAGAACCACGCACTTATGTTGACTAGATTGCTCATAGGAATTGCGCGAAATTCCCATATCAGTAGTATAGTGGAGGCAAAATGACCCTGTTCTGTCAGTGGCCTGGGTGTGGCCAGGATGTACCCGGGGTGGATGACATCATATAATTAAAAAGTTACGTAAGGTAATTAACATGACATCACTTAATGAATATTTTTTTAATAACTTTAATTTAATAACTGTTGTGTAATTAATTTTAATTAATGACTGTTGCATAATTAATGTAATTAAGGAGTGTAATTAGGGTTTATTATAATAATTAGTATATTAATAAATGAATTAATATGTTTACATCAATTAGTGCATACATTTTTTAATGTCATAATTTGGAATAGATATTATTAGATAAAAAATAATATATTTAAAAATAATATTGATGTGTTGGACATATAAATATATGAATGCCATCGACTGACTCCAAACTGGAGACACGTGCTAAGGTAAATGCTGCATTGTGTCTGTGTCTCATTAAATTGATTTTTTTTTCAAACGCGAACTACGACATGCGAGTGACAGGTGTTAAGGTAATAAATTCCTATTGTTCAAAAGTTATGGGTGTATTAAAAACCTCATTAAATTAGCAATCAACAAGCGACCTTCTTCCAGACTCTGAGATTCAAATTTTCAAATTCATCAATTTTTTAATGGTCCAATTTCTGCTTTTTGACTGGTTCTCAAAAAATCAATCAGTCAATTTTAAAACAAAGACAGTCACTCATAGCTAAAGTTGTCATTTGTTTTGCTAACACGTTGTTGGCAATTCAAGTTTTATTCACATCGTATCTACTACATTGTAGGTATTTGAAATGGAAAATAAAACCTTTACCTATGGACTTTGTGAGAAAGGATTTTCATCCAACGACCACAAAAATCGCCACAAGGCTACTGTACACGGGGAGAGGCTATACATGGTTGTATTTTATGCCCCAATACTTTCAAGAGATGAGTTAATGGATCATCTGAAAAGCCACCAAGAAGGTACTTTGAACTGTCAATTCTGTGTTTCAATAGCAAATTCAACAAAGGAGGGGAAGTGTACATCGTACAGACAGTGATGTCAAGGAGTTCCAGTGCACGTTTTGTCTGAATTCCTATGGTAGGAAAGATACATTAGAAAAACATATGGATAAATGTCAAATCTCGACATTTAACTGCGCAACTTGTGAGTTTCAGATGATTCAACTTAACCGTCATCGCACCACAAGTAGCAGAGATGCATAACTCAATTGACCGGTGAAGCCACTCCTCATCACATAATGAGGTTATGAGGTGGGGTGAAGGAGACAAGTGTGCAGTCATAAGATTAACAATTTAATAACCTTAATTGCTATGACGTTGTCCCCCTAATAAATAGCATATATTCATTTAATATATTAATAATTTTCGTTAAATAATTCATTTTTTATTCCACAAGACACTTCTCAAAAAAACAGAATGGCGGGACAGTTTGACAGTAATACATGTATCAATTTATTCATGAGTGTCTGTCGCTTATCAAAACAGCCCTTAGGTGTTTAACAGTTAATTGTTGACCAGTTCATTTAAAAATGGCAAATTCAAGTAATGTCCATAATAATTGCTTTTAACTCAAAAGAAAAAACGCTAAAATTTGGGTGATAACACTATGGCCTGTGTTTAAGCATAGAAAAATCACACCTGCAATATCGTGTTTTACTAACCCGTATGTTTTATTTTTGAACGTTTACTGAAGAATAACCCACACATATAAGTAAAAGCATGAAAGAGCTACCATTATCTAATTTCCCATGTGAGGGAGGGGAGAGGGGGTAGGGTGGTAGCATTGTTTACTATGGCGTACTACCTTCAACCAATGATAACCATATGTAGAACTTTGACAGTTGTTTGCCTTTGCATGGTGGTTCTTTCCAGATTGCTCCAACTGTCGTTAAATAAAATAAATAAAAAAACTAGAATTCTATAATAACAGGCCAAGCCTCCCCCACCCCTTCGTTTTACATGTTTTGTGAAGGGGTAAATCAGCTGTACTTTCACCCCCTCATTTTGATAGTTGAAAAACACTGTTACTCGATCAAAAAATTGTAAAAGGATATGTGATTCTGTGTTAATCACCCAAAAATGCAAAACTTGGGAAAATATAACCAACCTAGAGCTGCACCAAAGCTACGTACACTATTCGAGCTCCTGCATTGTGTCCTTGGGTAAGGTAATTAACCCTGATTATCCACATGGGGCACAATGACCCCATGTACTGAGGTGTACTGCACGTCAACAATATGCATATCTTCGAACAATCTAACCCAACCTGTGTGACAGTGCTGATTTACGATGTTGGTGAGATGTCAGTTACTCGTCGTTGCTCAGTGGTTCTCTTTGGGCATTCCAATTCCCCCTACCCATAAATGATTAGCCATCATGCATAAGTATATGACCTTAAACACCAATAAATAAATAAATAAATAATGATAATTAGGATTTTAAATCTATTAAGACCTGAATGAATCGGCGCATGTTATTTGATTTTAGCCGGTGGATTGACAGTGACTTCTGAACTTCGAGCTGGAGAATTCCGTGTTTATTTAGAATAAACTGTGCATGGTTAATTGTAACTTGAACTTGATGTCCACGTGTAATGAAATAGCATATTTTCGGCAGACATTCTGTTAAATTCTGACATAGAGTTATTCATGTAAGCGCAGCTGGTTTACAGACCTGTATATATTTTTTTTTCAATTGAGTAAAAATATTTGATAGTTACTGATGTAACACGCCGATTACCATGTTTAATGGATCTAACTATGCCAGCCCAACCGTCCCTTTGCCCACCATGATCACAACAAATGTTTCAGTTATCTCTCTCTCTCTCTCTCTCTCTCCCCCCCTCTCTCTCTCTCTCTCTCTCTCTACAGCACATGTGCTAAAACGATTATTTTTGTACAAAACTCAAGACCTTTCCCTCACAAATACAAGATAGTGGTCATTTTACGTGATATGTCATGTAAAATGATCTCTAAAAAATGCTTTATCGAATTTAAATCAAAAAAACGTTTCTTCAAATTTAAATCACTAAAAAAAAGTTACATCGAATTCTAAAATCAGTGATCACTCATTATCTGATTAAAGAGATTATCTGATTAAACAGTGTGGAGTGGGTGGTTCAGATATGCTACCTCGGCTTGTCATGAATGTGACTTTGATGTTTCTTTTCTGAAGTAAATTATATCAATTTATGTGAAATTGAACAAAAACTTATTTTACTCCAGAGCTCTATCACTGTAATTTCCCAAAATGCACTGTGGAAGAGTTTGAAGTAATCAATGATCAACAGGTTGGGGTAGAAGCCACCTTATCTTGGTAGATAATTACCCAATCAGCAATTGACAGGTTGGGGTTAGACCCATCCTATTTATACATAGATAGATAGATAGATATTCTTTATTTCAGTATACATAAAAAAGCGATTACAAATATATTTTTTTAAAATTGTTGGTATGCATACTGAGAGAGGTGACATAGCCAGATTGGCTGTCTACCTGTCACTCCCCTTAAAATTGCAAACAGACTGTGATCAAAATTGTTACAGAAGTTTTACATGTAGCAGATCATGTACGATATATAAAGGGGGAATGGAACTCGAGTAATGTCATGGCATGGGGCCATACTAATGTCCCAGAAAAATACTGTCCCACACCTTTTCCGGCTGGAGACCGGTGATTTCAATTTGAAGGATGGTAACCAGCTTGTCATGTCAACTCCACTATTCCAGCTAGCACCGTGTTCCGGTGAGAACTACTTGCAGTACAAGCATTGACAGCACACTTGGTTGGTATGTTTTAGCACTGAGTCCACGTCGGTTAGCACATTCAGGTAGTACATATAAATGGAAGCATATTGGAAGAGTATTGCCACTCTATTAACTTGCTTCTGAAAAGGAAAGGATGAATTCATGCTATGTCTGTAAATTGTGTCAAAAATCTTACTCTTATAAAACTAATTATTATTGACACAGACGAAAATTACACAAAAATGTAAATTCTAAACACCCTATAGGGGGAGCGAACCCAAATACAGCAGAGTTTACAACCAGATCTATCTGTAACCAACTACCCTATCCTCCTCCAGTGCATATGAAATCAGCCTTTAGTTGGAACAATGCATTAACAAGTCGTAATATTTTGGGGCTTGCAAATAAAATAGAGCCAGTAAAACCGCCAGTGAATCACAAGGGAAAAACCTATAGATGACTCAACCAGCCTACCCTCAAGAACAATTCGGTGTATTGAACCATGGGGGAATGCACAGTTACAGGAAGTATGCACACCCCCTGGATGCTGTAGCTATCCCACACATAGGCCGGGTATGAGACCAATTACTGAATCTTTAACATCAAGTTCTCAAGAGAAAGGGATGCTTGGCAAGATCTTTCAGCGCCATTTGAACTTATGAAATGAAAACACCAAACCACACTCCTTAAACACTAGTTTTCAAGTGGAAAATGAACCAGACTGGATAAGCCATTATACCCAATTCTATGAAGGGCAGGGCGCTTTTGTTACTACAGATAATAAAGAATATACCCAATTTATCCTGGGATGAGAAAGATCGACTTGTGTATAAAGGCATTACAATTTCGGGCTCCAATATGTGTGGTCTAATAAATGATCTGCTGTGAAAAAGAAAATATTTTCAACCGACAGACTGGAAAATTTTGGCAAGCATCCTTAAAGATCAAAATATCCCAAGGGGCCTGATCAGAAATAAAGAACATATGGACTTTTTTCTTCCAGGAAACAATATCTCGGCAAAGCTGCGATGGACCAGTCTTTAAAGAAAATCCCCTGGAAAAGACTGTGAAAGTGGAATGGACTTTGTGGAAGCTCTAATCAATAAGCATAAAACTGGACAAAAAAGCAAAAACTCTCACCAATAAGGTGTCATTCCAAATAGCCTTACATATCAGTGTTCATTTTACTTCAAATTTCATATTCATTTCCAATTTAATACTAATCAATTTGATTAGTTTCGACCTCTGGTTAATATTTATATTTAAATAAATGCAATATATCTCAGATTTGTTCATTGCTTAATTTGTGGTCTCTCCTAAACTACAGAGTGCCTTTCTCGACAAGTTTAGCATTCACCAACTTCAGGAAATATACATAATTTATGGAATTTAAGCAATTATTCAAACGCTGTGATCCGCTAAAAAAGTTGGCTGTTATTAAGCGAGTACATTAATAATATTCGGGAATGTATACAAGGAATATTTTTATCAACAAAAAGCTGGTACACAAGGCATTCGCGCGTATTATCTTGTTTTTATATAGGTATTTGTGAGGGAAAGGTCTTGAGTTTTGTACAAAAATAATCCTTTTAGCACATACGCTGTAGTATGGTTCAATGAATCAGATTTCATTTCGATTTACGCTGTAAGGGGGTGGTAAAAAAAAAGACCTAAAAAATCAACAGCTTGAACAAAATTAGTTTCCACCCGTACTGCATATTGACTATTGGTGAGGACAGAGCAAGAGAGAGAGAGTCAGACAGACAGACAGACAGACAGACAGACAGAGAGAGAGACAGAGACAGAGACAGAGAGAGAGAGAGAGAGAGAGAATTGAAACATTTGTTGTGATCATGGTGGGCAAAGGGTCGGTTGGGCTGGCATAGTTAGATCCATTAAACATGCTAATCGGTGTGTTACATCAGTAACTATCAAATATGTTTACTTAATTGAAAAAAAAAGTATACAGGTCTGTCAACCAGCTGCATTTACACAAATAACTCTCTGTCAGAATTTAACAGAATGTCTGCAGAAAATATGCTATTTCATTACACCCAGACTTCAAGTTCAAGTTACAATTAAACGTTCACGGTTTATTCTAAATAAACACGGAATTCTCCAGCTCGAAGTTCAGAAGTCACTGTCAATCCACTGACTAAAATCAAATAACATTCACCGATTCATATTTTATTCAGGTCTTGATAGATTTAAAATCCTAATTATCATTATTTATTTATTGGTGTTTAAGGTCATATACTTATATGCAATGGCTAATCATAACCGTGACAATTTTACGGGTAGAGGAAATCGGAATGCTCAAAGAGAACCACCGAGCAACAATGAGTAACTGACATCTCACCAACATTGTAAATCCGCACTGTCACACAGGTTGGGTTGGATTTTCGAAGATATGCATATCATTGACGTGCAGTCCACCTTAGTATACAGCGTTATCATGCCCCCATGTGGATAATCAGGGTTAATTACCTTGCCCAAGGACACAATGTGGGAGTTTGAATAGTGTACATATCTTTGTTGCAGCTCTAGGTGGGTAATATTTTCCCAATTTTTGCACTTTTGGGTGATTAATACAAAATTGTTTATCATTTTACCACTTTTAGCTCAACTATGGCAAAGCCAAATTTGAGCTTTTGTCATGGCCTGTTGTCCGTTTGTCCATCTGTTTGGGCCAACATTGGGGGTTTAGGGGATATTATTATTAGGGGCTACCTCCAAATTAAGGTAGTGTTAGGGTTAGGAGTGGGGCGGGGTTAGGGTTAGGGGTAGCCCCAGAGTAGGGCTTAAGGTTGGGGAGGTTAGGTCCCGGGGCATTAGGGTTGGGGTCAGGGGTGGGGTTTTAGTTTTAGTAGCCCCTAAACCGAAAAATAGCTCCTAATCGTATTGGTTTGGCTAGGGTAGTTTTGAGTCAGGGGTGGGGTGGGGGTTAGGGTTAGGGGTAGCCCCAGAGTTGGCCTTAAGGTTGGGGGTTAGGTCCTGGGGTAGGTGCGGTTAGGGTCTGGGGTGGGCTTTAAGGGTTTAGGGTCAGGGTGGGGTAGGGTTAGGGTTAGGGTGTGGTTTTTGGGTAGAGGGGTGGTGTTAGGGTTAAATATGAATTGTAGGGTGGAGGGGTGGAGTTCTGGGTAAAATAAGGTTTTGGACATACAAAATGTTTTTTGGTAGCCCATAAACCCGAAATGTTGGAGCGTCCGTCTGGCCGTCTGTCCATCTGTCCGTCTGTCTGTACATCAACAATTGGATATGGCTCAGGCTAGAAGCCATATTTATGAACCAATCTTTACGAAACTTCTGGGGTACCTTTGTTATGACTGTGGGACGAGATCGAAAGTTTCTGGGTGCGGTCCGAAATTCAAAATGGCTGCCAGCCGCCATTTTGTACCGACGTTGCAGAAATCTGTTTTTTGTACAGAACTTCCATATGAAAGCTCTGATTTCAATAATTTTTGTGTGAATGTTTAGTACCATGGGATACATCACATATAATTCGGGTTTTTTCTCGTGCGTAAATTGTGCAAATTAGACTAATTTTGATGTTCATTGGTGTTACTTTCAGCACTGTAAGTGCAAATGCCAATGGGGTCCGGTCCGAAATTCAAGATGGCCGATGGCAGCCATTTTGTACAAAATTAGGTGCAATCAGATTTTTGCACAGAGACTTCCATATGAAAGCGCTGAATTGAATAATTTTTTGTGTGAATGTTTAGTACCATGGGATACATCACATATAATACGTTTTTTTCTCGTTCAGAAATTATGCAAATTAGATGAACTTTGATTTTTTCAGTGCAACTTACACACAGTAAGTACACATGTCAATACGGCTCGGGTTAGAGTCTGTATTTATGAACTGATCTTCACGAAATATCTTGGGTACCTTTGTAATCACCTTGGGATGAGAACGAGTGTTTCTGGGTGTGGTCTAAAATTCAAGATGGCTGCCAGTGGCCATTTTGTACCGAAATTAGGTCTAATCAGTTTTTTTGTATACAACTTCTATACGGCTCAGGCTAGAGGCCATATTTATGAACCACTCTTTACGAAACTTCTTGGGTACCTTTGTTATCACCTTGGGATGAGAGCGAGTGTTTTGCGGTGTGGTCCGAAATTCAAGATGGCCACCAGCAGCCATTTTGTAACAAAAATTAGTGCAATCAGTCTTTTGTACAGAACTTTTGTATGAAAGTTCTGATTTGAATAAATTTTTGTATGGATGGTTAGTAACATGGAATACATCACATATTGTAAGGGTTTTTTTTCGTGCAGAAATTATACAAATTAGATGAAGTTTGATTTATTCAGTGCTACTTACACAATGTAAGCACACATGTCAATATGGCTCAGGGTAGAGGCTGTATTTATGAACTGATCTTCACAAAACTTCTTGGGTACCTTTGTTATCACCTTAGGACGAGAATGAATGTTTTTGGGTGTGGTCCAAAATTCAAGATGGCTGCCAGTGGCCATTTTGTGCCGAAATTAGGTCCAATCAATTTTTTGTCACAACTTCTATACAGTTCGTATTTATGAACTGATCTTCACAAAACTTCTTGGGTACTTTTGTTTTCACCTTGGGACAGGAACGAGTGTGTTTTGGGGTGCCTTTGTTATCACTGTGCTATGAGAACAAATATTTTGGGGTTCAGTCAGACCCACTCTGGGACTCAAAGATTTTTTTCTAGTTTAGCATCTGACTGTCACCCACCTTTACAATACTTTACCTATACATTTGTTACAGGCTACGATCAGTATTTATGTACAGTCCGTTACAATACTTTATATGTCCCTTTGTTATCAGGTCATTATCTAGATGTTTGTCATTGCTGTGTCACATACTATACATGTACATGTCTTTGTCTGGACAAGTTGAGTTACAGTGTCATTGACACTTTCATTTGATCGAGTTACAGCGTTTTTCAACTATTAAATTGAGGGGGGTGAAAGTACTGCTGATTTTCCCCCTCACAAAACATTTAAAACGAAGGGGGACTCGGCCTGTTGTTATAGAATTGTAGTTTTTTTCATTTATTTATTTAACAACAGTTGGAATAATCCAGAAAGAACCATCGTGCAAAGGCAAACAACTGTCAAAGTTCTACACAGGGTTATCAGTGGCTGAAGGTAGTACGCCATAGTAAACAATGCTACCACCCTACCCCCTCCGCCACATGGGTAATTAGATAATGGTAGCTCTTTCATGCTTTATTTAGATGGGTGGGTTATTCTTCAGTAAACGTTCAAAAATAAAACATACAGGTTAGTAAAACACGATATCACGAGTGTGATTTTTATATGCTTAAACACAGCATGTAGTGTTATCACCCAAATTTTAGCATTTTTTTGCTTGAGTTAAAACTGATTATTATGGACATTACTTGAATTTGCCATTTTTAAATGCACGGGTCCACAATTAACTGTTAAACATCTAAGGGCTGTATTGATAAGCGAGAGACACTGGTGAATAAATTGATACATGTATTTCTGTCAAACTGACCTGCCATTTTGTTTTTTTGAGAAGTGTCGTGTGGAATAAAAAATGAATTATTTAACGAAAATTATTAACATATTAAATGAATATACGCTATTTGTTAGGGGGACAATGTCATAGCAATTAAGGTTATTCAATTTTTAGTCTTATGGCCGCACACTTGTCTCCTTCACCCCTCCTCATAACCTCATTTGACACCCCTATTTGATGAGGAGCGGCTCCACCAGGCAACCGGGTTATGCATCTCTGCTACTTGTGGCACAATGACGGTTAAGTTGAATCAGCTAAAACCCGCAAGTCGTGCAGTTAAATGTCGAGATTCCTCCATATGTTTTCCTAATGTAACTTTCCTACTATAGGATTTCAGAAAAAAAACGTGCACTGGAACTCCCTGACATCACCGTCTGTATGATGTACAGACATGCCCATCTTTTGTTGAATGTGCAATTGAAACATAAAATCGACAGTTCAAAGTACCTTCTTGGTGGCTTTTCAGATGATCAGTTAACTCATCTCTTGAAAGTATTGGGGCATAAAGTACAGCCATGTATAGCCAGGTAAAGGTTTTTTTTTTTCCACTTCGAATACTTACAACGTAGAAAGTATGATGTGAATAAAACTCGAATTGCCAACGCGTTTGCAAAACAAATGACAAATTTAGCTATGAGTGACTGTCATTGTTTTAAAATTGACTGATTGATTTTTTGAGAACCTGTCAAAATGCAGAAATCAGACCATTAAAAAATCGATGAATTTGAAAATTTGAAACTCAGAGTCTGAAAGAAGGTAGCGTGTTGATCGCTAATTTAATGAGGGATTTATTACACCCATAACTTTTGAACAATAGGAATTTATTACCTCAACATCTGTCACTTGCATGTCGTAGTTTGCGTTTGAAAAAAAAAATCGATTTAACGAGACGCAGACACAAGGCAGTGTTTACCTTAGCACGTGCCCAGGTCAGAGTCAGTCGATAGCATTCATATATATATATGTCCAATACGTCAATATTATTTTTAAATATATTATTTTTTGTCTAATAATGTCTATGCCAAATTATGACTTTAAAAAAAATATGTACGAATCGACATAAACATTATTTATTCATTTATTAATATACTAATTATTATAATCAGCCCTAATTACACTCATTAATTACATTAATTATGCAACAATCATTAATTAAAATTAATTATCCAACAGTTATTAATTAAAGTGATTAAAAAATCTTCATTAAGTGACGTCATTTTAATCACCTTACGGCTACATCCTGGCCACACCCAGGCCACCGGCAGAACAGGGTCATTTTGCCTCCACTTTGCTACTCATATCGAATGGCATTCAGAGCAGGCAAGATTCTCCTCGTTATCAATGGAAATCACAAACAATATTACATCTATCGGTTGGCAGGAACTTTGCTCTTGAATTGGGATCATTACATAATATGATAGCCTTACTGTTGCCGTCACACGCAGATCAACGAGCAGAGTTGCATCCTATTTGTGCTCAAACATGGCAGGAGTTCGAGTTTCAACTACACTGGGTTTTCAAACGTCTGTATATGATATATTTCCTTTCAGGTAGCGGAAGATACCATGCAGATGGATACAAGAAGTTGCCGAATGAAACATGGGAAGACTGGAAAGGAAATCCATTGCCTTTTGTTCGCTGGGATGAAAATGAACCTAACAATGGAAAACAAGAAGACCCAACATCTGAGCAATGTCTTTTCATAACGCATGAGGGAAGGTTACATGACATTCCAGGTTTCGGGCATTCCTTATATATAGCAGGAGTTCTTTGCCAAATTTCTTTAATGTGAATAGGAACAACATAACATGTCTACTGAAATCAGAACAATGGAAGAGTGACAACAAATCTAGGGGCCTGCGAACCTCAAATGTCGGGTCGAATCGAATCTCGAATCGAACCAGGCATTCGACTCTCTCCGTTTTTCAAGTTGTGGATATCGCACCTTCTTACAACCTGTAAATATTGTCAATCTCCACACAAGTACTGTGTGCATCGGCGACTCGTGTACATCACGCAAAAAAGCGGAATATTCGAGAATGGAACCAATGTAATTTCTGAAGCGGAACCTACTTGAACACTTCTTCTATCATCAGGTCTCCTGTACAGGACCCCCCCCCCCCAAAAAAAAACTTTTGATGACAGAAGAAGAGTTCAAGAGGATACGCTTTTTAGGATTTTCGGAACATTTTGACGTTTCGAAAATATTCGAATTGGCGCAATCGAAATCGAATCGGGACTCTCTCGAATCGAATCGAATTTCGAACTTCGCAGACAAAACGCATTAAAATCGTAATCACTAAAATCAACATGAACGTGCCCATTGGAAATAATGCATAACATTTAATCTGAAACAGCCCATGAAGCACTGAAAAAGACTGTGACGTCACTTACATCCCTATAACAAAGATGCAGTGTTTCCAGAGTTGTGAAAACAAAAACGTTTAATGTTTGCAAGCCTGAAGCTAGTGAGAGTGCGGGAGCAACACCCCCCCCCCCCCCTCCGACTCCCCCCCACCCCCCCCCCCCCCCCCCCGTGACACTGTCTGCCGGAAACTGTCATTATTATCAATTCATTATGCGCTTCCTTCGTGTTAATATTATTTTACAAAGGCTTTAAGGGAGTATAATTCACTTGAAACAAAAATTGTAAAGTGTAGCGGCTAATTGCGACTTATAGTCATTAGCGCCCGCGGACCGACTGACAAGCGCTGACGTTCTACGCATGACGTAATTTCGTCTTCCTGGAAATCTGTTTACATTTTCCTAACGAGACGGTGCTTACTAGAATACCAACATTCTCTCTGAAAGTTACTAATTTGAAAAAACATTGACCGTTTAAACCCTATACCCAAACAAGGCACACGGTATCAAAATTTGTTATTTGGCTTTTCCTGAAAGGAAAATACACCTGTTATTCCACCAGTTATCATAGGGTTTTTCTGAAAGAAAAATATATTTGTTATTCGACGGATTATTTTTTCTTGGGAAAAGCCGAATTCAAGAAGTCTCCATTAATGACTTATTTCAAATTTTAAAAGTCATAGACGACCATGAGTTGCAGTGACAGTAAGCTTTTCACCCATAACTCTGCGTTGCCAAAACCAGCCTCAAAACTTTCATATTTCCATTGGCCAGAATCTCCTGGTCCAAATGCGGGAATGACTTGCAATTTTCACCGATTTGTCAAAAATACATTTTTCCATAACCTGCGGCTAACAAAAGTTTATCATTTTTTCTGTCAATATTTTTAAAAACTTCACAAAATATGCCTCATATTCGGCCAGATTTGCCTGCAATGTCGGCCTGATGAATTACCTGAATACCAGCGATAGACTGAAGAGTTGAACCGCAATATATCATTATCAAAAATGCAAAAGAAATTTCATTTTTATCCACGAGTCCAAAATGGCCACGCAAACACATACGTTTTATACAACGTGAGGGTATACAAATTAGTTCATGATTCTATTTTTGTCTGCCAAATATCATCCAAAAACGCTCAAAACCACCCAACTGTTCTTGACCAATATCTCCTTATCAAAACATGCAACTGACACTTGAAAACAAAATTCTATAATAACTCTTTTTTTCATTTATTGCGCCAAAATATAGCTTATGCCACCCTCCACTCCCCCCCCCCCCCCCTCAATGGAACGAGCTCGTCCAATGAGGGGTCATAAGGTAAGTTTCAAAGAGAAAAGAAAATCAAACCCGGTTATTTTGGTCTTCAATTTTGCATCTATAATGATTAGGAAGAAAGCAATATATCCGTATCATAAATGCATAAGAAATTTCGGTTTTATCCGTAATGATTTCAATATGGTCGCGCAAACATATACTCTTTATACAACTGAGTTTGTACACGTACACATTCACTTAATCCTTTACCCAACGAATCGGCCACAACTGTCCGCGTAATATGCAAATTCATAAGCAGAAAAAATATTTTTTTTCAAACAATTTCGGCAAAACCATATCAAGTGTCCCCTCTTTGGAACGAGCTCGTCAAGCTCGCTCCAATGGGGTGGGGGGGGGTGGTCACATGATAAGGTTTTGTTGATTTTTTTTTTTAAATTTAAAAATAGGATATTTAAAGTTATAACTGTTGATATCGTCTACGTTGGGTAAGACATAGAGGATATGGAATGAGCGTTTTTCTCAAAAAATATTTATGAAACGAGACTAAAAATTTTCCGTTTTGGCGATCCCAAAAGGAAAATTCGGACGAGTTTCATAAATATTATATGAGAAAAACACTCATTTCATATTCTATTTATCATATGACACACACACACGCACAAATTAGCCGCTTAGTATGACTTTTCAAACCATCACCTAACTTGAGTTCCTCGTATAACTAAACATTTTCATTTTTTGCTTCCAAAACATAGGTTATGACACCTCATTGGAACGAGTTATACAATATAACCCACCCTAAATAGGACAGATAACGTAAATTCTCACTACTGACATCATGCAAATGTGACCCAGTTGTATTTTGTTTAGTCAACCAAATTGTCCAGTTTTGAAATTGACAAATGAAAGCTCCCAACTCTAATTATGAAAATGCGGCTCAGTTATATTTTGTTCAGCCAATCGAATTGTCTAGTTTTGAAATTGACCAATGAAATTGACGGAAGGCTTTATGTATCACTGATTAATATGAAAACAAAATAGCAAATATTTTAGAGTAACCAAAACGGACGAGTCATATGATAATATGATTTTTTTACGCTTGTAAAACATATGCAAGATACTATGAGTATGGACAGTAGGTCTCGCTGACTATTTTACATGCGATTAAATATTTTTCATGTAAAAATCTCTCCATTTTTTATTGACCAATATTATCTGGTCTAAAGACCTGAATGACCTGGATTTGTTCGCACATTTGTCAGAAATACATCTCTCCGTGAATAAACTCAAAACCATTACCTTTGTTTTTATCTGACAAAAAATCATATCACAACTAGAATAGTCGATCATGAGTTGTCTTTAAAAAACCCAAATCACTGATACAAAAACAACTCTGCTCTATTCGTGAGTTCAACATGCTTGCCAAAAGTGTAATATCAGAGCTGAATACCATGCAGCAAAGCTTGCGAAGGCTGTTCTTATCCCGTACCTTGAAGAAAGATATTGTAGTATTGCTTCCTCCAGTGGAATTGCAACGCGGACCTTCTCAATGAGCTATATTGCGTGAGTGGTGGTAGACTTTACATGTCTGAAAATCAGAGGAACGAATCTGCTACAGACTGCCTGGAGGTTATGTGGACGGGTTGTCATGGTGGCTTTCCTGACTCCTTGCTACGCCTCCTTTGAGGCTTCTGGGCGTGGAAGAGTACCAGTGTACTGCTAAAGGGGTCGTCGCAAGGGACTAGTTTAAGCCACCCCGTTCTTGCACGCCTTCGGTCATCAAATATTCTCAAATTCCCGCATCCGGCATGGACGCCAAGGTTTAAAATGTGCTAAGCATACCTATAAATGATTTACCAGAAGAGATCCAGAGATCACTATTGTGACTGCACGATCTCACTTCATCTATCCAGACGGAAGTGGGCAAGCTCCGAATAAAAGCTGAATTTAATACAAACAAAAATGGAAACCGACTTCCTCTGGGAGCTGTAGCCTATTTCGTGAGAGAACCCACCCTCTCACTGGCCACCACCCGATACGATGGCACTGGGAGCTGGGAAGACACAAAAAGAGCAAGAAGGAAAAGAAGGGTCTCTTCGCAAGATGACGAGATATAAGGCCAACGGATGCAGTTTATAGAGAAGAACAAGATGATGAAGGAGGAGGTTGTAACACCTACCTTTACATGACGGTGAACTGATCACATGATTTGGATGGCGGGAAGAAGATTTTTTGGTCAGTTTGGTTCTTGTTATTAAATAACATGTTTCGGTGCAAAATGCGATTTTGTTTGTTGTCTGAGATTTAGAAATGGCCAGCCTGTTATTTTCGTCCACTAGATAGTGCGATCTTGAAAAAGTATATCAGGTATTTTGTGATTGTTCCCATTTTGTGACAGCCGCACCCCATTTTGTGACAGTCAAACCCCATTCGTTGAGTTCAATGAAAAAAAACCCTTCAAGAATAAACATTCAGTCAGTATCTGAAAAACGAATGCGCTTGTCGAGTGATAGTGTACAGTACGGTCGCCGTGGAATGGTCGTAATCCACGCGTGGGTAGTGATGTCCACGCATGTGTTTACCAGGTAATAAAAATCATCAGCAACATTTTAATTAAAGAAGCACCGGCTTGTACCCGGTGCTTCATTAATTAATTTTTTGATGAGTAATCATAATTGGTGATTTGAATAAAATATTATTGCGTCCGTGGAAATATTGCCCTCACGTGGAAAGTGACCCGTCCACGGCGGCCGTACTGTAACTGTGTTACATTGTACTATAAGTATAAGCACGCCAGGGATTGCATGTTTGATTTATTTCTGCACGCGACAAATACCAGTAGAGATACAAGTGTGGAGAAGAATATGGAAATAGCAGAGGACAGTGCTAAGGGTGACGTGACAGACTAGACAGGGGGTCTGATTTTTGCTTTGACGCACTCCAGAGTGCGATCTGTTTTGGAGGACTTAATTCAATCTACGTTTACTGGGCAAATCCGAGAGCTGAGGAATCATGTGGAAGAGTTCGAGAACTAGGGCAGCGCCAAAGAACAAACGATAGCCCATCTTGATAAACGAACTCGCCGAAGTGAAGCAGTGCAGCATGCAGCTCAAAGGTACATATATCGGGAGTGCAAGAAAAAATCGGAGAAGTGACAGGCGATCTGATATTGGACTTAGCCGGAAAATGGATATTCCTCTTAACGTCAGTGAGATCGAGCGAAGTCATTGGTCAGATGTTTCAAGCTTAACGGGGACTCAACCGTTCTAGTCAAATCGAATAGTTACAGGTACGAGATAGATTGTATAGGGCACGTTGAAATCTCAAGTCTTCGACAAATTCTAATAGTGTGTACGTTAATGAACACTTGGCTGCAGTAAGGGCACAGCTGACGAAACCCTGTCGTACTCTTGTGAGGGATAGAAAGATCAGCCAAACCTGGACTTTCGATGGAACTAAATTGAAAGATGATTCTGTCGACGCTTAAGTACACCGCAAGAAGTCAACAAACTTTTTAAGGGTCTGAGAAGTACTGGGTCCGGCTAAGTAAAATTCGGTAAAATGTTCTAAATGTTTTAAATGTGCTGAAACGTGTTCCAAGGGAAGTGAAACGTCGTGTGATGGCAGGACCAAGGAGATCATTTTGTTTCTACTGTGCAGGGGTGAGTGATGACGAAGGAAGACTCCCGTAAGCACTAAAATGCATGAACATAGGCACAGCAAATATATTCCCTCGTCTCAATCGAATCTTCTCCTATCTTCCCAACCCTGAAACCATTCACTAGTGAATTTTATACCATGATTACCTATTCTACTATATACGAAAAGCCTATGACCTAAATGTTTGCTTTATACACCAACCGTGGTGAACACGCCAGCAATGGGATTTCAGTGGTTAAAATTTACACCTACAGTGGAATGACATCCAAGTGGACCTTAAGTGACGTCGACCTGAATGTGATTTTGTCTAAATTTATCGCACGTCGCCTCGGGAAGAGTGAAATGAAAGTGGCAATTATTTATTACGTAAATTAAATGTGTTACCCCATAAAACGCCAACAATTAACAAACATACATTGTCTCGTGTTAATAAAGCATCCATAACTCGAAACAGTATGTTATTATGTAATTACAATGAAAAAGGCCCTGCTTCCTTTTCTATCTCGTTTTGGTGATAAAATTGACAGCGGAATTCTCATGTAAACAAAAGCAAATTCGCACGTATGTGCTGCTCCTGTTCAGTCGAGACAAAAAAATACCAACTAGATGGGTGTGATTATCACTGCAAGGCAAATCATCACAAGTTTCCACTCTTTTGGAACATTCCGAAAACACTATGCCCCATGTAGAGTAGATTCTGGCCACAGTTTTTGGAGCAGCGACTTCAAATATGCAGCATTTGTTCTACAAGCTTTGCCAAATACAGCCATGGTATCTAAAAGCACAGAATCCCAGCAGGTGCCCTACGGAAACTCCGCGCGCATGCGCATAAGCTCTTTTCGAATTCGGCGTGGGGAAATGCGAAATTTGTGTCGCTCTTCATGGCAGTTGATGTGGCAACCATTCATGAACAAGGAGTGAAAACTTCATGCAAATCCGCCGATAATTGGCTGAGATACAGCGTTTTGAAGAGAGGAGGTAATTTTTTGAATTTGGTCTTTTTCAAGCCGGTGCGAAAGAAGACGTCGGGAATGGGCGCAGGCTCCTTTACTGCCCCCTCTCTGGGGTAGGTCCTCTTAAAAGTTACGATTGTGTGTGACTGGTGATGAGTTGCATGTAAAGCGAACTTGCTTCTTTAAGACCAACACCAAGGGATCACAACTCAACCTTTAAATCCTTGAGAAACGTCAGAAGTTAAATTTCAGAAGAAACTGGCGGTGAATAGGTTTTTTGGCGGGAAAATATTGATGAAAATTTGCACATTAAACATTAAAATAACACTTCAGACATACACAGACTGTGTCCAGACCGCTGAAGGCAGCGACTTGATGTAAAATAATACCAACTCTTAATAATCTGACGATCATGGTATAAATAAAATATACCCAAAGTAGCTTGGTGTACCAAATGTTCACCATTCGTGGCAAAGTGGTGTTAACCGCGCGTCAAAGCCTCGCGGTTAACACCACTTCACCACTCGTGGTGAACAGTTGGTACAACAAGCTATTATGGGTATATTCTAATGTAACAAATTTAGCCTGCATGAAGAAGGTGTAAATCTAACACCAGATAATAGAAAACTGAACTGTATAAATTGCTTCGTAGCAGTCTATTGAAGCTGCCACTATGCAGTATACAATGGATTGTAATGAACCAAGTGAACAAAAATGAAAGTGATAACACCTCTCCCCACCCCATCTTCACCCTTCCCCTCCACAGCTTCAGTGGTTCCATGGAGCTGAATCGTTGAAAAGTTCTTTTTTTACATATTAAATTTTGAACCAATTTAACCTGGGAATTCTCTGTAACTTGTTTGCTGGCTGTCTTGTTCAATTGGGTAATTCAGTTGACTAACCTTGTTAAATGAAACTAAATTCCAAACCATGATATCATTCACAAATAAATTGTAACTGATTAAGCCTTTTTATGAAGAAAGTGAAGATCTAATAATTAGTAGTAGAAAAAAATGAACTGTATATTGGGTGGAGGGGAGGGGAGCCACTGGGCACGCTTCAATGGATTGCAACGAAGCACATTAACAAATCTAAAGTAATATACCACCTCCCATCGACTGCCTCAGGGGTGCCATGGAGCTGAATCATTGAAACGTTCTTATGTTACATATTACAGTACGTGGAGAGTGTATTATCACTAAATCACCCGCAGAGTGGAGATTCCACCCGAGAAATAATTGCAAATTTGTTGCAAAGCATAACCAGCACCAGCAAAGTTTCAGCCAATGGACCTCCGGGTTAAACCCGGAGGTCCATTGGCTGAAACATTGCTTGTGTTTTTGTCGATATTTACAACATTTGAAAGTAATAGCTTGGGTGATAACTCCACTCTTCGGGTGATTTAGTTACAATCCACTCTCTACGTACTGTACATTATGAAACATTTTAGCCCTTGACTTGATTATACCTTATTTGAAGTCTTGTTCAGTTGTTCCACCTTGCTTGAATATTGCCTAATTGAATAACCTTGTTAAACAAAACTGACCTTCCCACCCTGATATCATTCACCAATAAATTGTAACTAATTAAGCCTTCATGGAGGAAGTGCAAACAGAAGCCAAGGTGGTAGAAAAATTGAACTGTGCAAAACGCTTCGTTGCGGTCTATTGAGAGCTGCCACTGGGTACTCTCAAATTCACTGCAAGGAAGCAAATCAACAAAACCAAAAGTGCTGCCCCCTCCGCCTACTGCCTGGTGCCATGGAGCTGAATTATTGAAAAGTTATTTTGCTACACATTACATTATGTAACATTTTAGCCTGTGGCCTGATTATACCTGATTTGCAGTCTCGTTCAGATGTACCGCCTTGCTTGGATATTGATGAATTGAACATTCTTGTTAACTCTTTATCTAAGGTAACGGTCAAATCGGCCAGCGCTATTCACAAAAATCGCCAAATAATTTGCATTATTTTTTTCATTTTTTATCTCAAAAAGATAGGCTCTTCGAGCTCGTTCCAATGAGTGGTCATAACCTATGTTTCTGAGAAAAAAATGAAAGAAAATAGTTATTCAAGAATGTTGTTTGCAAGTGTCGTCTGCCTTCCATGTTAGGTAAATGGTTAAATGAATAGAACTTCCAAACCCAGATACCATTCACCAATAATTTGTAACTAATTAAAGCTTTGTGAAGATGGTTCAAATCTAAGGCTTGGTAGTAGAAAACCTGAACTGCATAAAACTCCTTCATTGTAATCTATTAGGGTGCCACTTGGCATTATCCAATGGTTTGTAACGAGGCACCTGAACAAAATTAAAAACGCCACCCTCTCCCCCGCCCCATCCACTCCCTCACCAGTTCTATGGAGCTGAATCCTTGAAAAGTATTTTGTTTATATTACACTATGAAACATAAAAGCCTGGTATTTGTGCAGTCGTTTCTGGCCAATCCCTCTGCATAATATTTCTAAAAATGCTGTGTTCCTGTGCAGACATAAATATACAACTGGAGACTATAACGTGAAGCCAGTTTACTTTAAATACTCCTTTGACCCAATGATAAGACTGATGATCCAACTTCCGAAATAACTATCTTGTAAAATCGAAATGTTCCGCATAGCAAGTCCAGAAGAGAAATTGAAACTTCATATCACGCTAAACCTTGTCAAACCCATTGTTTTTCATGAAATTTGCTTGATGATTTCACAACTATTGGTAAACCGAGTGAAAATCCACATCCTGCATCTGTTGAGTTTTCACCAAGGTGAAGATAACTTGCAACATGGACATATTGTCTTTTCTGCGAACAACTTGAAGCTCACAAATAGAACAACGGACCAGGATGTTCACATGTTGCGTGAAACGTGGTATATGATCTGCACGAGTCCAATAACTACCCAGCCATAACACTGGTACGCAATCCTCCACCAATAATGTTTCAAATATTAAGGCTACGAAGATTGTAGATGTATCATTGAAGCTTTGTCCTTAAGGGGTCGTCTTACGTAACTTTGGGCATTTTTTTGTAAATTTTCACAATGCCCTAAATATGAATTAAAGCGGTGAATAACGACATAGTATATACCAAAATAATGACAAATGTATACAAAATCCGAATTTATCCATTTTTGGACATTTTTTAAATATTTTTTTGCTTTTGATGACAAACAAATTGCCAGCCGGATAAGTAACCGTCAGGGTTAACAAGGAATAGATCGGCAATTCGAATGTCTGAATTGTGAATAAAAGATTCTACACTCCATACTCGGAGAAAGCATATTTATCATTTCATCACCAATGTGGTGAGAATTCTGAGGGGAAAATGGATGACCACAAACACTTCATTCTGTTTGTCCGACACTTTGTTGTGATCACGTGGGTTTTTGTGTGAAGTTGTGAAATGATTTCATTTCCCACGAACTGAAATCTTCAAACATTTCACTGCTGTTTTTGAATCTGGCGGGCGATGTAATGTACAACTCACGATACATTTATAGGAAAATATTCAACTGACAATGTGATCAGTGCGAGATACAGTCCATAGCAGTGCTGTTGAATTCTAAAACTGTACAATGTGACGCAAGTGTCAGCAAGGGATCAATATGCCACCAATTCGAACTACTATTATTTGGTTGGTGACGATGATCAGAACATAAAAGTGGAAAATTATATTTGAAAAAATAATTTTACTGTCGTCGAACTATATTAGTGGCGTAAAGAAGGCTTGATGAAGTCTGCTACGAAAAAAGAAGACCAATGTCAAGGAGAATAATCCGAAAGGTTTCTTCCTGCTCACCGAATATGCTGACATGTCGTACCAACGGATATAGACAATAAACATATAGTGTGTTTTTATATCTGTGTTATACAACGAGTTGAAATATGGTTTATTTTTTCGAGGCTTCGCCGAGAAAAAATAAACCATATTTCAACGAGTTGTATAACACAGATATAAAAATACACTATATGTTTATTGTTTGTATCTGATAACAAACAGACACCCGTCTCGTGCGTCTACCCGACTTATATATGCTTCCCACGGGCCTCCAAAGAAAACCAGTCTACGAGACAAAAGAAATAGGACAAGACGCATAGAGTTGTGTCCCTTACATTACAAAATCGATGACGGCGATTGTAAAGTGCGATTGCACTTCTTGCATCATGTAACTGCGCTGGAACAAAATAAATTTCAACTATTTTATTAACAGTAACAAAACGGTGTTTCAGTAGAGTTATTCTTTTTTTGACATAGTTCCAGTTTTCTTCCGTGTTTTATGCTGTAGTCCCAATATAACAAATAATTTTGCGTTTATTTACAATTTTTACGAAGTGTTTTTTTTTCAGGTAGAGCAGACGAACTTTTAATTAGCGCAGTTCCGCGAGTACTTTTGATCGAGGCCGTGACTATAAATAGTTCGCATTCGCCGCATACTAATTACTATTAACATTCAAATAATTTCTACAATGTTTTGAAGCAAAATTTTAGCTTGCCTTTATTGAAGCAAAATAAATAAGAAATGACACCATCAGAGGATTTTGACAAAGTGCAATATGCGTACAATTAAAACCTGCCCTGTGATATAACGATGTTTCATGAATGAATGAATGAAAATGGAATTGAAAGAGGTCAGAGGTCGTTCGCATAAATTATAGTTATATACAACACCCGTTGTATATACTTCAAGTATATACAACGGTTGTTATACTCTATGGTTATCAGATAAATTTAAATATCTCACTCGCACAACAACAGTGTGTATAAGACGGATCGTCGTCGATTCTGAGCGCCGTTAGCAATAGAAGGTTGCGAAAATCTATGTGTGTTGACACTGTGTGGACAGAAATAGAAAAAAAATCCGCTAGGCGGACTAAAATTCCACATGGGGATATGGTCACAGCAGACATACAAATGCCATATTGGACATTCTTCATTTTTCATTAATGCACTCTCTCATGACTCCATACTTATTCTTCTGAACTGTGTGGATTTGATCCTTGATGAACTTCATAAAAGGTGAACAAACACACGAAAAATGGCAGCCGTTTTGAAATGTAGGTATCCTAAATTACAATTTGTCTCGTAGTCTGTTCCTTGCAAGAATGATAAAAAAAATTCTCCGAGTCTGCATAGAAGGAAAGGATTGCAGAATTTAACTATTCAACAAATTTAAGGTATTTTAGTGTCTAAACTCTGGTCGGTTACTTATGCCTTAGCAGACCTTCAGGTGGTGCTATCTACAACATGGCAGCAGTTCCATGGCAAATTTCAGTTTCGACATGTTCTGTGTTTCATTCCAAGCATGTTGGTACACGATTTTTTTTTTTTTTGTTTTTTGTTTTTTTTCTGGGGATGGGGGTATTCATTTTGGGTCTTTTTTAGACTTGGAAGCAAATTACATGAAATTCGACCAAAGTTAGGTTGGACGTCCCCTTAAGCTGTATCCAGGTAACGCGTGCATGTACGGTGGAAACGTGCTGTCTCCGTGTTTGAATTTGCACTATTTCATTTGGGCAACACAGGATATTTCTATCTATCTAAAAGAAACTGAAAGTACACTTTCATCTCTCTCTCTCTCTCTCTCTCTCTCTCTCTCTCTCTCTCTCTCTCTCTCTCTCTCTCTCTCCTCCCTCTTCCCCTCATGTGCACACTGTACTGTTGCATTGAAGCTCTTTCAGCATCCAACAACCGCTGGTGACGTGCGGTAACGTCGTCCAGCTGCTGCTGCATACTCTGAAGTTGCTCACTTGCAAGAGCCTCCGCCCTCGAATAGCAATATCATCCATTTTTCTGCTGATAATATGTGAACAATATCAAAATGTTACACTTACAGTTTTTTGTTGGCTGTTTGTTGTTCCATCATGTTACTCCTTCGTGAAATTTGCACTTTTCGCGCGTACTACACAATTTGTACTATCGCGCACTACTACTAACGCAACACTATTTCGCGTTTTATTTTGTTCTCTTTCACCACTGCGTGTTTTTGCTCCACCACTGCGTGTTTTCCACCTCTGTTTTTCTTTCCACCACTGTCTGTTACTTGCACGGTTGTAGTTACTGCTGCAAGCTCTTGGAGAGAGCTCAGTTGCGTCGCTGGCTGCTGGTGCGTCGTTGCCTACGGGTACATGGTTCTGGGTACTGATTTTTGCCAAAATCTGCAGCCATGGTACAAATATAAATATACGCCTGTTGTGGAATTAAGTGAAAGTCTATCGATATACGATCGTAAGTTCGGACACAGATTGTTGTGATTACTGAGAGAACTACGAAGCCCCATCAACCGTGAAGTCCCATCAGCCAGTGGCGTTTTGTGATTCCTTACCAGACGATATCGGACAGAGGCTCAAGATTCTGGGTTCAGGTTGCTTATCTCTTAGAACCTGTCGTGTTCAGCACAACGAAGACCAGTTTACCAGTTATCTACGATTTTTATTAAACAAAATGTACATTCTCATCGCGACTGCTGTTGCCTCTGACATGTATAATACAACAACGTTCATTCAAGACTAGTGGCGGCACCCATCTTTCTACTAACAGGTGGGTTCGTACTCGTCAGAAGCCCAGAGACAAACACCCGGAAATCGATGCTTATATCCAACAAATTTCGGATGCCAAACCTGAGTACGTGACTACCAGTCAGCGGAATAGTTAGGGATAGCCCCCGTGACGTGGCAGTCTCCATTGTTAGACACTTGTATTGCCATGCAGACAGTCGGCAGTCTGCATGCAATCTATGGAGTGGTTGTTCCACAAACACATTCCGCCAGGGTTCAGTTAACCGGGGGAATTTACAATTCTGCAACTTCTGCATCATGTGAGTCTTCTGGGAGTGTGACTTATGGGTTTGATGACAGCTACAGTACGTCGAGAGTGGATTGTAACTCAATCACCCGCGGAGTGGAGTTATCACCCAAGCTATAACTTTCAAATGTTGTACATATCGACGAAAAACAAAAGCAATCTTTCAGCCAATGGACCTCCGGGTTTAACCCGGAGGTCCATTGGCTGAAACTCTGCTTGTGCTGGTTATGCTTTGCAACAAATTTGCAATTATTGCTTAGGTGGAATCTCCACTCTGTGGGTGATAATACACTCTCCATGCACTGTATGACAGTTCAAATATTACTAATTCGGAGATTCCCGTCCATGATATTTAACAAATAAAACTCGACTACCGGTGTTATCTCTGATCAGATCTTCCACCGAGTGTAGGTCAGCCGAGTGTAGGTCAAGGTATTTCTATACTCTGACTATTTGTTTATCCAATTCTATGAATATGAGCTTTAAGGAAAATTGGCAATAATATGAGCCCCATTCAAACTAATAGAAAACTGTCCTTTTACTTCTATAATTTTCATAGGGGGGCTATAGCTCTTCTTTCGAACTTGATTAACCTATGTGGGCCCACTTCGCAACACCATACAATGTCTATTCCGAGACAAGCATATTCTGCAGTGGCTGAAGGCAAATAAAACATCGAAGCGGCGTATGATTTGGTATCCCACTTGAGAATCGAGATTAAGCGACTTGCTCAATGATATGATGCAAACGATACGAGACGCATTCACACCCGTGACCGTTCGACCCAGTTGATTCCCAATACGCTAACTACCATGCCCCCCCCCCCCCCTCCAACCCTTCCCCAGAAAAAATACAGTAGCATTATGACATAAACCTATGGCCAGACGTATTAGACATGCCAAAGTACTGTCGGTACCAACATAACCGATACCGAGACGGGACAGGGCCTGTCCCGACAAAACCGCTACCGGCACCGGTACCGGGACAAGTCAACAATTGGGTTACATCACAACCAAATGGAAGAAATTCGCATTTGAACCGACCCAGTCCCCAAGATAACAAAGACAAACATGACATCCTACCAATTATTCTGCTGCGACATCAAAGTAATTACAAAGCACGAACATCGTGCTTTATGATTACTTTGATGTCGCCACAGAATAATTTCTTTAAAGTTGCCAATGACGGTGCTTTCATTGTCCTTGAAGCCATGGTTGGAAAGTTAAAATGATCGGCCTTATCGAGGTGTTGGTAACAGAACATGCCCCTATAGAGTGTTTTGATATGTTCATTCACATGTAAGCTGAAAGTATGTCGTGCAAGTGTGTCATATACAATATACAATACCCTCGTTTAGTTAGGAATTCCCCATAAAATAATGTTGTCCCTGTACCGGAGGGACAAAAGCTTCAGTGCCGATGCCGGTTGGGGCACAAGGGAACAGGCAATACAGGTACTGAGATGTATGTTTCAGTTGTTAGTAGTGCAGTTACAAAGGACGTTAAACTTCAAAACTTCAACCCGATAGGTCCACGGTTCGATCCTGACCATCGATAATTGTATTGTGTTCTTACGTTAGGCAGTTAATCCTGATCGCCCTCATGTGGGGACGGTGTCGCTGTGTACTAAGGACTGCTGTCCAGCAATCGTACACTATCAATGGTAACCCCACTTATGTGGGGTTAATACGTTGAGGTGTCTGACAGCTGCAGGCCACCGTTCAGTGTTTCCCTACAGGTACTTCGACTTTCTCCACCCGCAAAACTCTCCGATACGAGGTGATCCTGGTCGTCCACAGCATCATTTAATGCCAATAAATAAATATTTCAGTTCTTTCACTGAATGCCTCGCCACAACAGTGATACAAGTGGATTTCTGTGATATCAGTGAAAAACGTTCTGATGAATCTGCCCGTCCTAAGATGGCGTTATGTCAATCAATGCTAAAATTCCTCCCCTCGGTTACGTTTGATGACCTGAAAGCTGTTACAGCTTTTACACCATCAACATCAAACGAATGGCAAGCAAAACATATATTAAAACGTTATCAACTTTCCAATATCAGCGATATGATTTCCAATAAATGAAAAAAATGAAAAATGAAAAACTGTTAGTTATTCGCGAATTTTGTTTGGAAGTGTCGTCTTCCTTTCGTGTTGGGTAACAGGATAAACTTATTTGTTTTTATCAATTGGAAGCTATCGTATTTTTCAGAATTCTCTATTTATAGGAACAAATACCAATACCTCGCCCCACACCCTTCTCGAGATGACAGAGGATGGTACACCTTTCCGCCTGTGGTTAATACTCATTTGCACAATCTAACTGTGTTGTGTTGTGATCACTGTTCTGCGCACACAGCTTACTTTCAAAATTATCATATATAATCATACCCAGCGAATTGAGTCGACACACAAAGGACAGCTTTCCTGCAATAATCTATTATTTAACTGTTTAAAAATCTTTTGTTTGTATAAATACTCGAAACGTCAAATCTTAAACCAATGACGTCCCTTAACGGCCATATTTCACAAGCAAAGTGACTATTGCACCCATGCATACAAATCGATGCCCCAGACAGATAAATTAATATTCCCCTGTTATGTGTATTTTCGAAAACTCACAGGGCTGTGAACCAATCGATTTAATATGTATAAATATTTAACTAATATTTGTAAGCCACATCTTTCAAAAAGAACCGGGGAAAGGATGTCCCAGCTCAACAAATCGATATTACCCGTGAGTGAGAAATAGGTGATGACTATCTTCGTTTAAACTCCATTCAGTTAGAAGAACTAATCACTTAGGTCACGATGATACATGCATTCTTATGGCAACTGCTTTCGCGCTAAATAGATGTTTATACCAGAGAGATTTTATTTTCCGGGAAGATGAGGATAGCGCGAGAGAAAAAACGTTTACTACAAGCTTTCTGTCTGAAATGATGTCGCCTGTTTGGAAAGCTACGGCTCACTATGTACAATGAATGGTGCCTGCTACTTAGCTCTTTACGATTAGAATAGCGGACTCTGTCGGTTGATAGCAGGACACTTGTCAGAAAGTCAGACGAATGTCCCTACAAGTACGACCCTATCGAATTACAAAAAGGGTAAGTGTAATCAAGCTCTAGCATGACTCATATAACTTGCTGATATGTTTTGTCCGCTTGTTTCCACAAATATACGATGCACTTGTGTTCACAGAATACCTATTGTAAGTGGATGGTCCACAGCAGTAAGATAAAGCTTCGGTGTATCAGTATAGCAAACACCTGGACGGTTCATTGGTTCCTTCTGTCACAATCGACTCACATTTAGGGGACGTAATCTGACTTACAGATTTGACTTCACTGACAATCGGAGAAATATTAGAACAGATTGAAGCGTTGTCCAACAACGCATATAAAACTGTTCCGAAAATAAGGTCAGAAAGGTTTTTTTTTATTCCTATATTAAAAGACGTGAACAATGCAGCAAACCGGATGTTTTTTTAGATTTGTTATTCTTCCCTTCTGTCTGTTTCGGTACGTTTCTGGGGCTGTCACGATTAATCGATTGTTGATCGGCCACGCCGAAAGCGATTATTATTTTTCGTTGTCGAAGAATCGGTAAATTTTACCCCGTTTTGAACGTTTAACAAGTGAAAAATAAATGATGAAAAAACTATTGTTTCTAAAAGTAAAAGGTCACGAACGTCGACGTTAAACCCCAAGAAGCCGTTAGAAGCATTTGTCTTTAAGATACATTAAAAGCTTTCATGTTCTGAACATTTGAACCGTCAGTGTAATAATCAAGACCGGTCGTCAGTTGCGAACTTCGTAAGTTCGCAACTGACGACCTGTCTTGATTATTACACTGACGCTTCAAATGTTCAGAACATCAAAACTTTGATTGTACCTAAAAGGGGATCGTCTTAGTTGTTTACTTGAGGAAGGTCACCTGACTTGAATTTCATTTTAACGGGTTCAAAGAGAGGGAAAGGTGGTTATCTAGGTACGATTAATCGATTATTATCGATTACCTCCGACGATTAATTGATTCCTAAATTCAAAAATCGTGACAGCCCTATACGTTTCACAGCTTCATCCTTGAACCTGCCAGGAAGACTAACCCTAACAATGACCATAACATTTCGTTTATGGAAGGTGTTTTCTTATGTTTCATTCAACGTTTCTTTGATTTGTCGACATAACTTTTCACATAAAGATCTCATCGAATATTCGAAATCAAGAACCCACTGGAGACATAAAAAAGGAATTTAATGTTTTTCAATTTACTATTTTCTTAAGATTTCCACTATTTGTAAAATGTTTGCAGAGATCTTCGCAATTTATTCGGTGTCAAAATTCGAATTTGATGTTTTTGTATCGCCGTTTGCAAGTGGTTTCGACCATGTAATGCTTTACTCGTGAATTCTTCCACGAACAGTCAGTCTTCGCAGGTTAGACTATTTTAATTTCGACTTTTTCGACAAAGGTTTGCTGGCAAGTTTTAAACAAGAAAAAGTTCATTTTCATTTTCTCTCGTCGTATTGTACCAGCTTATTCTCACGCTTTTCAACCAGCGTTTGAAGACTTTTCCCCACTTTTCCTGGCGTTCGCGGGATCGATCATAGCTTTGTCTACAGAATACTTTATTATTTACCGGTGGTAAATTTTAAGATTTTAGATTTTTGACGTTTCAGATTTCTGATTAACCAGGAAATTCTGTTTTTCTGGAATTGTGAAAAAGTCCAAAGGATTATAGAGAAATCCTAACAACTGCGAAATATATTTGGTGATGAAGACACCATTATTTCTTGATGAAATCTCTGTGATCTACCTCTACCGTTGCTCGAAATTATTCCCAGTTGGGCCTCCGATAGCCTGAAGCGGGTACCACATACCTCCTTTTGTACAATCGAATGTGTACGTGAAACAGTTAAGTCACCGTGGATTGCTTGTAATCCACGCGTGAGTAATGATATCCACTCATGCGCTTTCCAGGTAATGCAAATCAACATCAGCAAAATTGTAATTAATGACGCATCGGGTTGATTCCGGTGCTTCATGAATTAAATTTTCGATGATTATTCACAGAATTGGTGTTTTGTGTCTAATGTTATTGCGTCCTATACAGTATGTGGAGAGTGTATTATCACTAAATCACCCGCAGAGTGGAGATTCCACCCAAGCGATAATTGCAATTTTGGTGCAAAGCATAACAAGCACAAGCAAAGTTTCAGCCAATGGACCTCCGGGTTGAACCCGGAGGTCCATTGGCTGAAACATTGCTTGTGTTTTTTGTCGATATGTACACAATTTGAAAGTTATAGCTTGGGTGATAACTCCACTCTGCGGGTGATTTAGTTACAGTCCACTCTCCACGTAATGTACGTGGAAATATTGCCCCAACTATGGAAAGTAATCAGTCCACGACGGCTGTACTGTAAGAGCTTAACTATCAAATCTAATACCGTGAAGAAATATACCCCCCCCCCCCCCTCCCAATCCTTATTGAAGACCCATGATATGAGATAATTTTGCATCACATTATGTGCAAACGATTCGTCGGTTTCCATGGACTAACACAAAACCCCTGCAATATAAATCCTGCATTGTCATTATTTACAGGTAATATGTAATTTCGGTTTCGGTCAGTATAATGTGCAACATATTATCAAAGAAACATTAAGCGTCAATATCCAATAGGTGTTATTATTGGGGACATGCAAAAATATCGACCTTCCCTGTAATATTTTGGACTAAAAATTTGGTGCCTACATGTCGTCCCCTGAGTTCCAATGTGTTCTGTGTGCCTACTGGCACATTGACCACATTGGAACTCAGGGGACGATGTATTAACACGGAAACATTTAGCGTCAGCATCCAGCATGTATTATTATTGGAGAGTTGCATGAATATCGACCTCATGTACAAAATTTGCGAAGATCTTTTAAAAATATACTGACAACTGTCCCGAAAATTGGTTTCAAATTATAATTAAGGTGATCAATAAGTCGTTCCATTAATAATAAACAAAATATTCCAATCGAAACATTCTACAGGTAAATGGCAGGTGTACAAATCTGTACGCTACATATAATTACCCATGTGAATACTTCGGGGGTTGCATTGCAACGCCCTTCAAAATGACCACTATCTGAATATTAACTAGAACAAAACACAATGCCCGCGGACGGAGTAATCACCTACCTATATTTTTACTTAACGCGGGATACACGGATTACATAGACAAAAAGCAGAATGCAATATCAACATTATGAAGCTTTCCACTGGGTCTTTTTCACGGTAATACGACAAGGAGAAAAGAAAATTCCGCGATTCGTTCTTGACTCTGCAAAAGAAAATGTAGGCTGAAACAGACACGAGTCCTGTTAATGAACATCAATGCATGATCAGAGAAACGATTTGCTAATGATTCTACTCAGAATGGTTGTTTGTGTAATGGTAATAGTCATTCATCATCTCGTGAAATCATGCCAGAATGTTTATTGAATTGAGTTGTATTTTTTCGAACAAATGCACTCTATCAAAGCGTATTCCGCAAGAAACGTTTTTATTCGCAAAACTAGACCGAACATAAATAATTTACAACAAGAAAAGACAGCACGCTTGTAGCAGGACTTAACGCATCATGGCGATTCTATTAGTGTTTTAGTCAGTATAACAAAGTATTAACCAGTTGGTAGACGTTAGGATGAGCGCACAACAAAAGAAGGAAATAGCTTGAAAACATTCAAGGCATTAACAACTGGATGGTGGGGTAAGGAGGTAGAGATCGACCTGCCACATAACAAGACTACTTCGAATGACTAAACCACGGAAACTTAATCGAATTTAGCAGGGTTGCAAAGACTGCGCGCCTTTGTCCATAAAAATCGCCTACGACGATTTACAAAACACCCACACTGATAAAAGCCCGGTCACACGACCTCAAACCAACAGTCAGTTGATAAAAAGACCATGGACCAAAAACAAGCGTGTTGACCCTCTTTGTAATAAATACATTTACCAGCAAGCGGAATTAAATATCGCTGGTCGAGGTTTCGGTGTGATCGTTTTGAACTTGTTTTTCAAAGGTTGATGACCTTTGTATAAAAAACAAACAAACAAACATTTGATTTAACAACCGACTTACATCATGAGAAGAGATGATTATCATCACTAGGTCTTATGTGTGGCAGTCGAGGGCCGTTAATGAGACAGGGAGCCGTTAATCATTACTTGCTGGTCGCTAACAGAACCGTAACGTTCGAAAAAGTAATCGCATTACTATTATTACCATTATCCCTTTGAAATATGACTTTCATTAACGGTCCGCCGCCCGCTTCCGGTTAAAGGACGCCGTGAATTATGGATTTCTACTGTATGGGGAAAATATCATTAATCGCCAGGAGGAGACGAATGTTGACAAGCTGCTCAATGGAAAAGTAGAGAAAACGGTTAGGCTAATTTGATTGACACTTCATATTCAGAACAGCAATGTCGTAAAAACCTGAATTACAACAGAAGATCATAGATAAAGACAATCTATTCAAAACAAGGTCATCTACTCACGGTTATTGTCTATCTTGGGGTTGGGACTCGGATATATTTAATACAATTCTAATTAATTTAGTGGCTGCTAACATATGTATCCGTAGACAGCCTCTCTAAACCCCCCACTCCCATTCACTTCATTTATTATGCCTCACGTTTGTAACATCAGCCGTGATTGGTTAATTTGACACCTTCTAAAGGTCAGAGTACTGGAGTTTTGGGGCAAAACACGGGTACTATCGGAACATGTTTCCCTGGAGACAAGAGAACGAAGAGAATGTAAGCTCCACTTCCATTGATCATCGTGGATCGGAGTTTCTCAACACCAACGCTGGCTCCGTGTCCGTTTAACTTTTTTCGACACCGGTAGACACAAACTTACCAACACACATATCATCTTCAGTGGGTGTATTTTCAATTTAATTGCAAACAATGAATTCAAAAGTATCAGAAATATTAACTCACGTGTTGTTCACCACTTCAGTGAATCCTGAATATGAGTTATGACTTCAATCAATTATATTTCCACCAGTTTAGTACTCCTCGGCCTCACTGATCCTCCGCCTCAAGTTCAAAATAAATTGTTTCACCCCGCTTAATTCCATCTACTGTCGTCGTCCGAGAAACATGAATTTATATTCCATTAATTTATACCACTTATCACACAAGCATTAACAATGAATTATAACATGAACAGCATGATGCAGTTGAAAACACTGGCATTTGGTTATATAGAAATTCCTAAAGCGACGGCACTTGTGACAAGTCATTTTCGAAGAGACGTCATTCGTTCGAAATGACGTCATGTTTTTGGATTCGACTACATTGTTATTGCAAGATTGATGGCATGTTGCAGTTAACGCTTTACAATGAAATTTATTTTTTGTTCGGCATAATAAAATAATTAGAACGTTTCTCGTCATGTTCTATCGGTCGATAGTACCTGAGTTTGTGTGATTTCTGAAATAAAACCTTCAGCAGCTTCGCTGCTTCAGGTTTTATTTCAGAAACCACACAAACTCAGGTACTATCGACCGATAGAACATGAAAAGAAACGTTCTAATATTATAATATCATGGCATCGACACAACATGTATATATATATAATATACGAGACAATAACGTCCATACAGTTTATACCGAAAAAAAAACTATGGCTACATCCTTCCGCGTAAATCCGAAATCGTTTCGTGTCGCATACGTTTGTTTGAATCATATAAAATGTGAAGCAAGTCCCATCATCATCAACATCCGTAAACTACTCTGACCCAAACACACGGGTGGTACAGTCGAGATTCGTCGAAAGCATGCCATTGACTTCATGATGTCCGTCCCCATTAATGGGAAACACGGTAAAAAGTGTTCAGTTGTTATAATTGCTCCATGAGACCTGGATAGGGAAGATGTTGGGTGATTTTCAAAACGATGAGCAGACAGGTTTCCACAATGTATTTACTGTCTGCATTTCTTTTTTGGTCCACTACAACTTTTTAGGTTAGTGATAAAACTGCGGTGGGAGATGCTTGTCTTTCTTAAGGTATGGCTTGAAATTGTCAAAGTTTTCATTCTCTATAATATCGTTTCTCAGATTCGATGTTGCCCTTGTGAACGATGATCAGTAGTTCTGTGCAAACAGGGTCTGCCAATGGTACGCGGGATGTGGGTTTGCTAGGCTAAAACCGAGAGTTATAGGGTTTGAGAGCGTCGTATATGAACGCATATGATTGTACTTGCCCACCTGAGTGAAGTTATAATGTGAATGGAATGCTTTGTCACAAAACAATGTCAAGCGAGAATGTAAACTGACCACCGAGACAACTCCGGTAGGGTATGGGCTATAGGAATCAATGGGTTTTTTTGGTGTTTTCCCTGTATTTCACGCGCGTCTTTGGTTCTCATGAAATACAAGACAAACGTCAGCTAGGGTCGTTGATTTCAGTCCTCCCATACATCACCCTCGTTGTGTTCTCTTTCGCATTTTAACGCATGAGTCCCCATACTCAGAACGCACACGCGTGTGAATGGGTTAATCGATATGACACGAGTGCCAGCGTGGAACGATAAAACGAGATACCATATCCATTAACCCATGTGTGTCGTTCTGTGTTTATTACACACCTTCACGTCGATAAAAGGAATTATTAGAACGACACTCAGCAATTCATTTGACAACTCGTCCCCTGAGTTCCAATGTGTTCTATGTGCCAGTAGGAATATAGAACAGGCTGGAAATCAGAGCAAGAACTGTCAATCAAAAGAACCCATTTTATCTGCAACCGAACTTTCGAGGGGGGACCTGTGTAACTATTTTTAGCTATCGCTGGCAATTCAAGTTGTAATTGTGGATCACGATTTGTAGAAAATTCCAGTGAAATTCAGCGTCTATTTAAGATAGTCCGAGATTTACAGTATGTATATGTGTGCGGAACGGGTTTTTTACGTTCCGCGTATTTTAGTGTTGCTGTAGATGGGGATTTCATAGAACACGCGTGTAATAAACATCACTACAGACTCAAATATTTACGGGTTTCCTGGAGACTGCAAAAATTGACTTTCTTCCTTAGGACTGTCCTTGGGTCAAAACGCTTGCGTTTATAAGTTTCCAAGTAAACTAGAAGCTACTCGGTACTGCCCTCTACTCCCAATGTCTGGGAATTCCTATAATAACTTAGAGACATTTGCGTGTCAGGGGAATTCTGTGTTATGTTCTTTGTCCAATAGTGCCAATCTGTATAGAGTAACACTCTACCAAAAAGGAAGAGAGAAAAACAAATTCCTAAAACACTATTTCGTTTCTTTCTCCGTATGTTTTCTTCCCACAAAAGAACACGAAGACAAAGCAAACTGTTTAGAGGTACATGTTGTTATCTAGGTCTCTAATCGAAGATTTGGGAACAAAATCGGCAGAGATCGTATGATTAACAACCAAATTATGAACATTATAACTGACGATAATATAAGATTTTGATAGATATATAAGAGAATATATATATATATAGACAATATACATATAGCGTTTTTTTATATCTGGTTTATACAACGAGTTGAAATATTGTTAACATTTTCGAGGCCCTGTCGAGAAAATTTTAACTATATTTCAACGAGTTGTATAAACCAGATATAAAAAAAACACTATGTGTATATTGTTTTATCTGATAATAACCAGCCGTTTTCATTCGTTGCGGCTTATGTTCATGTTTATCCTTATTCCCACGGGCCTCCGTAGAAAACGAGACAAATGCAAATAGGACGAGACAAACAGAGTTGCGCCCCTTATACCACAAAATCGATGACGGCGATTGATTCACACTTTCAAGGATTTGTCAGTACACTGAAACAAAAAAAGTTAAAATGTTACATTTGTCCTAAATCAGTGAAAAGTGGACTATTAAGTAACTTTTTCATTCGGAATCGGACAATATTGGAATAGTTTTAAAACTCTTCAATTTACGTTTTCTTGGTGGTGTCATCGCAGGATTTTCTGTGAACGGGCCCGGTAAGTGCATGTTTTGTATCGTACATTTAATGTTGCTCCGTAGAATAATTGTGAAACATTGTTCGTTGACATTGTCTTTTCTTCGTATTTAAAAAGTTTAAGGGTACTGCTGCTGCTGGGGTGGTGTAAATATGGCACTTTGTCTGCTGAAATGGTGATGCTATTTCCGAAGCAATCGAACTTGAAGCTGAAGGGCACATTGATTTTCTACCGTGCTCAGACACTCTGTTGGAATAATGCGTATTCAATCGAAAAGCTTCCAATTTCCATTAATTATGGTTTACTTTTATTTTTGTTTACCATTTGTTCAAAACGTTTTTTTTTCAGGTAGCAGACGAACTTGTAATTATGTTTGTTTGTTTGTTTGTATGTATGTATTACTATTAGGGCAGTACTTTGATCGTTGACGAAGCGATAACTATAAATAGCGCCCAGCACAGTATTGACACTCTAGTCTGGGAATTTCTGCAATACAGTGTAAATAATTATAAACTACTTAGTTCAAAACCTTATGTAGATTACATGAGGTTTTGAACAAAGTAGTTTGTAATTATTTCTTTATGTCTGCTACATAAACATAAAGTTTACATGTTTATACTTATAGCAAACATTTCATATTATTTCGATAAAATATTACTTGCTCCTTCAACGAAGAATTCAAACCTGCATTATGAAATTTATGAATGAATGAAAAAAGAATCGAACGAGGTTAAAGGTTATTCGCATACATTATAATTATATACAACATCCGTTGTATATACTTCAAGTATATACAACGGGTGTTATACTCTATGGTTATCAGATAAATAGGTATATGAGATCTAACATTCACAGTGAAAAAAGGGAAGTGACTCTTTACTCTATTTAATGCTGGATTTTTGGGACGTGTTGATAAAAATACTTATAGGACTAACCCTGACACTTCTACAAAACTGTCGCAGAAGTTGCTTGACAAACCATTTTATATTTATTTTAAATTTCTGAGCTATATTTCTGTGAATGTGAAAACACGGGTACGCCGAGATCTGAGTGCACCAGTCAACGAAAACCTGTAAATCAAGATTGTTGATGGAATTGTTTGACATTATTTCTCTGAAAAACGTTAGAATTGTATCATTCAATCTGGCTGATTAACAGAAACAATATAAGATAACTGGAAAACCTATCTGTATTATATAATAGGGTTCGTTGAGTTTATGTACTAGCAAACGAGGTGGATTATTAGTTATCCTCGTGTTTTTCGAGAGTGTATGGGAATTTACACTGGTTTGGGAGCTCATACACCCCGAGGCAAAGCCGAAGGGTGTATGGGTTCCCAAGCCGGTGTAAATTATCCTACACCCTGGAAAACACAAGGATAACATATTTATTTCCAAGAATTTTTGGTGTACTTAATACTTTAACCTACATTGTGAGCAAAAACTGACAGAAAATTTGTACTTTGCAAGTTTCTTAAACAAAACCAGCCAAATATGGATGTCATTGGAACTGGCTCAATAAGACATTTTTATATCTACAACTCAGGTTGAATAATCATTTGATCCAGATGCAAGAATATGACCCAAAGGATGCAAATCTAAACTCCAAACCATTCCTTCATGAGCTTCTTCCATTCCTCCTACCTCCCTGTCAGTACTGAAACCATATTACAAATACTTCAGTTGCATAATCCTAAGAAGTAAGAGTAAATATTACTAAAAAAAAATAATAATATTAGTTATCCTTGTGTTTTCCAGGGTGTATTGGAATTGACACCGGTTTATGAACTCATACACCCTGAGGCAAAGCGGAAGGGTGTATGGGTTGCCAAACCGGTGTAAGTTCCCATACATCCTGGAAAACACAAGGATAACGGATTTATTTCCAAGAACTTTGGTGTATTTAATACTTTAACCTACATTGTGAGCAAAAACTGGCAGAATGATTGTCTTTAAAATACACTGCCACCATTATTCTCTACATTATAATTGTATGGTTTCCATTATCTTAGCCTCGAAAAGAATTAGCAGAGAGCTGAAGTTTTCAATACCCAAGATGTATTGTATAATATAGTCAGTCCCTTTCTCTTAAATCTGCTCACATTTGAAATCCTTTATGGCACTCCATTTCAAAGTTAACATTCGCACATTATTCTACAACATTTATTCCTATTCCTATTGCCTCGTTAAGCAGTTTATATTGGTCACGATTAGCCATTGCGCAGAAATATGTGGCCATTAAACACCAATAAGTAAATAATATTTTTTATTTAATGCTCAGGCATCAATTCACGCTGAAAAATTAAGTCATATTCCCCTGTCGGTCGGCAAAACGAAATATCAAAATGATATTTAGAAATCGATATTTCATCGTAGGTTCGGATGACGAATCACATGTACTTTAAACGAGTCAGCACATCAGTAATGAATTCCAGAGTCCCAAATACAAACGAATTCGAATAATTGATAGTGACAGTGACTAAATCAATTCATTAAATCAGCGGTTTCAAAGTTTGACTTTCTCATTCACCTTCCAGCGAAAAGCCGAAATCACTTTCAACTTTCTTCAGTTCAACTTCACACGTCTTCAGTGCATTGAGTTCAAAAAAAATAAAATGACGTGTCTTGTTATTGAAAATAAGAAAGTGGTGTTTTTTGTTATTGTTCTATTTCTTCGAAACACATTGCGATTATTTCAATTCGCCAGCCTTGGTAAATCGTAAAGTTAGGGGAGAAATAAGACGGGACTACTTTTTGTGCGGATATTCACACATTCCAATGGTTGGAGTTTGGTTGTTGTAATTTTTGTATGGACGCCGGTTCGGCACATAAATTTTGCGCCTTAATGGCAAATAAAGGCCACAAATTGGAGAGTTTGTAGTCGTAGAGCATTAAATAAAAAGAAAATTCACGAAAATTTGATGAATACCGAAAATATCTCGTTCGTGGCTACAAGAAATATGAGGATCTTCACGAGCGACTGCGTCGCTCGTGAAGATCCTCATATTTCTTTGTAGCCACTCACGAGATATTTTCGGTATTCATCAAATTTTCGTGAATATCCTCTATATATTATATCTCACGTGACCTTCTATGCTCTTAATTGAACGAATGCTGCACTCCTATTTCGTGTAGTTTGCATCCACAGAACTGACCAGGCACTACGCCCAGGCACTACACGTTTTCTATTTTTAGCACACTACTATATCAGTTTTCTTTTCATACTGGGCGAATAAAACTAATCAGGCTAAATTTAAGTATCGATTCAAAGAGTCACAACATCCACAAAACGACACGGAAAGAAATCATTGTGGAAAAATGTATCGCTTTTTCATTGTTGAAGTCACATTTTCCGATGCGTTCATTTTATTCCTTGAGAAGATGATCCATATCTCGTTTCGAAGAGAATGATCCACACCTGGGTACAACTTTCATGAGAACGCGTCCGGATATGAAAGGTCGTTTGTTTCACTGCTCATATTATTTCGCTATTTAATTGTGTATTTTGGGCAGTAAAAGAATAAATAATGGAATTCATTTGAATCTTCGGATTTTTGTATCCTGACCCATTGGTAATGTATATGTGTGACAAATGTGTGGAAATTATCAAACTGCGTTGTCAAATTTCGAAAGTTTAGCTTTCATTCGCGAGTTGCGCGATTCTAGAATACACAGTTCCGTTTGGGGAAAATGTTTTGTTTACCCTTACGGCCGATTCAAAATTTGTCTTCTGCTCATATCAATAAGCCGTGTTGGAAGAAGAAAATGTTTTTTGAAAACTAAATGGTATTTTTTTCTATATAACGCTGGTTTGTAGGGCTGCTACCTTGGTAACAGATTAACAAATCGGACAGTTGTTTTTCCTGATGGGTGTTCGATATAATATAAGGATTAGTGCATGGCTTGGAGTTGGGAACTACACCGCCTCACTGGGCACTATATGGGCGTAGTCAACTCCAAGCTATGCACTATTCCTTAAATATAGAACAGTTACCACAAACAGGTTTCCCAGACATTTTTCAATGTATATTTCTATCATAGGTGTTTGGGTGTATGTTGATACAAAATTCATGTTTAGGTTCACTTGTTTGACATTCTTCACAAGTGTTATTTTTTATCAATTCCATTTCGACACATTATTGACAAATGTAACAACGATTCTTTCTTTAGTTTTCTTATCTTTCTATATCTTTCTTATTTCTGAGTTCAGCTTATTATAGAGATTGCAATGTTCACATGGACTAAACTGCAATAGTTAAATATCACTTCTCTGAATTTGTTCATCTCTATCTCACTATCAAATTCTACATAGACGACAACGACGACAAAGTTGATCATTTCTGGAAGAGCATGAGCAAACTGAAATTCAATTTGAAGATGACCAGATTCTATAGAGTGATTCAATGGCCCACTTTTATTCCTATCTGGTGTCAAATCAACGCCCTATGAAGTGTATCCCCTTGATGATGTATACACATTAACTCTTAACCTGCTTGGTATTTTCAAGATATGTTTCATCAAATCTAATCATGGCTGCTATGAAGCAGACATGACTAGATTTGAAAAAAAAATCCAAATATAACACAAGAAATCATGGGTGAAAAAAGACCATTCTCCTTACAGGGATAAAATATGATTAAATGTGCCCAAATTATACTGATTTCCATGACAGGACAAACCCTGTGCTGGGCAAGAATATCCACCAGCAGAATGAAAAGAGTTAACAGACTTCCAAGAGCTGATACAAAATTTACAGAGTTATATTTATTACACTCCTGTTCTATGAAACTCCCAGACATAGCAAAACTAAACTATGCGGAAAATGAAAAATCGTTCAGGTGGATCTCAAGGGACGAAATAGTAATACGAGTTCCCCTCGCATATTTGGTTGGCGATAAAATGTGTTCTTTTTGTTAATAGTTGTCAAATGAAAAGCTGAGTGTCCTTCTACTAATTATTTTTATATATGTGGAGGTGTGTAATAAACAAAGAACGACACGCATTTGTGAATGGGTTAATAGATATGGCACGTGTGTGCCAGAAGCTGATCAGGGAAGAACTTCTTCGGAAACTTTTTAAGGTTACTATCACCATTAACCCTTTACCTAACGTGACGGCCAAAACCGGCCAGCGCTATTCTCAAAAATCGCCAATTAATTTTCATTATTTTTTTTCTTTTTTTTGTCCCCAAAACATAGGTTATGACCCCTCGTTGGAACGAGCTTGTCGAGCTCGTTCCAACGAGGGGTCATAACCCATGTTTTTGAGACAAAAAATGAAAAAAATTAGTTATTCAAGAATTATGTTTGCAAGTGTCTATTGAGCGCCTTCACGTCTATAAAAGTAATGATTAGAAGGACACTCAGCAATTAATTTGACAACTCGTCTCCTGAGTTCCAATGTTTTCTATGTGCCAGAACTCTGGGCACGGACTATCAACAAAAGTAACACATTTTATCGGCAACCAAATTTGCGAGGGAAACCAGTATTACTATTTTCAGCTATCCTTGCGATTCAAAATGTAACTGCGGAGCGCGATTCGGAGAAAATTCCAGTGAAATTTCGCTTCTATTTATTAAATTGAAAATTAGTTAGAAACACCTGAAATGTCTGGTGAATTTCACAGCTCTGGAATGTTTTTTTCATAAACGGAATTTACTTGCTTTTTGTACACGACTTTTGTGGTCTAATATTATTTACGGAATTGGTGAACAGGATTCTGCAAAGATTAACATCTTCCCTTACATAGCATGGTTTACAATTTTTTGTTATAATCACGCGTGCAGGTGCAGGTGTAGGTTTGCTTGATTTGAGTGTTTCTTATTTCCATCGAAAAGGTTATACATCTTGTGGTTAATAAATATTGCAGCTGATTCGTAATATCAATGCTTCTACTTTCGCTCACCTGTAGCCTTCTTTATGTTTGGTTCTATTATCACTTCTTTATACTACCTCACAAACTCTTGCCAACAGTTACTGCGGGGTTGTAATTAATAATATCATTAGTATTAACAATGGTAATTCCAATAAGAGCGACAACAGGAGCAGCAGCAATAGCAACAACAACAATAAAAAATAGCAATAATATTATTATTGCTATTACTGCTACCACATCCCTTGGTGCCATCATCATTACCGCTACCACCAGAACTATAACTATGATAATTACGTTCAATTCTTCGTTGTTTGTGCGCAAATCCGAACGATTAATTTTGCCCGAATAATTACTAGACTAGTAAGTATCATGACTAATATTAGTTCAAAAGCTTCGGAGCTTTTTGGTTTTTTTTTATCCCATCTCATACAACTTGCCGAGCAGTTTTGTTGTACTTATTGATGTGCGGTTTGAAGTCACTGAAATAAATTTTAAAATCAGCGAGAGGCTAGTTTAAGTCTTGTTTTACTACACTGTTTGCCCTGGTGTTGTGGATACCTACAGTTAAAACTAGAAGTCCTGTCACCAATAGTGCGCTTATCTAGGCTTAATTGCGCGTTGGAATTGCGCGCAATTGCCATATCGAATGGCATCCAAAGCACGGCAGGTTCTCCTGGTTACTCATAGGAAACACATGCAATGTTTCTGCCAATGGACCTCCGGGTTACCCGGAGGTCCATTGGCTGAAACATTGCTTGAGCACATGCCATATGTACAGAATTTGATAGCTTCACTTGGGCCATAACGCGTAAATTAACGCGCATATCAACGTGCTATTTGTGTGCATTTCATGACAGGACTTCTAGTTTTAACTGTACATGTCAATGTAACCAGCAACATTGGTCATCATATTGGTCAGACATGAGAGTACACAAATTCTCATAGTTCACGAACGAAAATGATCATCAGTTTGGGGTTGAGCCCAGCTAGTATAATTGAATAGAGTCAGAAAAGATAACTGAATTCCCTGGATGGAGGTGATCTGAACACCACTAACAACAGCTAATGATATTTTGTCACCAGATCTGTAGGTTTGTATAGATCCTTCTGTACGCACTATATTTAGACTATATTTTTTGGCACATTTTTGTTTAAGTCACAGAGAGTTTTTGCAAGATTTTGGGGGGAAAGTAAGGTCCAAAATTATAGTAGGTTCCCTTAGCTATCAAGGAGAAATATGTAGTTCACGGTGCTCCTTTATCGAATCTGATTCAGATGTGGCGAGGTTCAATTCTCAGTCCCAAAGAAGGAATATGTTTTCTGGTTTATATTAAAAAAATCAATGTTTAGTAGGCTCTGAGATACAATTATAAACAGAATTTCATGGGTTACCCAATAGCTTGAAGCATACTGGAGTGAAAGTTTAATCCTGTGTTTCTCAAGAGAGGACACCCCTGCCTCAACAAACATTGAATCTGTTGGCAATGGTCTAAATGCGCCTGAGCTAATTCGAATAACATTTTTATGAAATGCACCAATTGCTTTGAGGTATGACTTATCCACAGAACCGTAAACCACACAACCATAATCTACTGTTGATGTCAATAGTGATCAAAACAGATAGAGTGTCGGTGCTTTTGATAAGCACCCCAGTCAGCAGGTTAAGCGCCATTTTACATTTCACTTTTAGTTGCTTTGTATGAGAAGAGAAATTCACTTCTTTTGTCAGACAATAAACCCAGGTATTTCACTTCCTTATAGCACCCCCATCTACTTTCAACGCCGGCGATGTTTCCGTAGATTACAAAAATGAACAAAATTGGTTTAGGATTTTAACTTGACTGTGAATTCTGTTCAAACATATCTGAAGTTTACATTCAATGGTATTCATGTTTCTATGACTATGACAAATTAACCTGTCATCGTCATACAGTGAAGAATCGACCACATTCCTAACCCTTTGAAGCCCAGATGCCTTTTTCCGGCCGGTCATTAAGTGGGATTGCAAAAAGGTAAATATGCGGTGTAAACCAAGCAATTAAGTCATCTACCCCCAAATAATGAATATGAACTCTTCCAACTGCAGACATTGAACTGACAAGGAAGATACCACCGGTGTTCAAGGGTTAATATCGTCAATGTTTTCATTGATTGTAAACAAAATATGGTAACAGATAAAATAATGTCCAGAAGTACCATATTTTCAGATGAATTAAATTGATTATATCCCAGAATAGGATAACAAACAGAATTCGACCCTGTGGAAGCTCCAATTCTTGCTCGTGTGGACCAGATAAAGTAGCCCACCAACTACAGGCTGACGTCCCTTCAGATTCATTTTTTTATAAAGAGAAGCATACGGTTAAAACTAGAAGCCCTGTCATGAAATGCGCACAAATAGCACGTCGATCTGCGCGTTAATCTACGCGTTACGACCATAGAAAGGATATCGAATTATGTACATATGGTCTGTGCACAAGCAATGTTTCAGCCAAAGGACCTCCGGGTAACCCGGAGGTCCTTTGGCAGAAACATTGCCTGTGTTTGCTATGGGTAACCAGGAGAAACTGCCGTGGTTTGGGTGCTTTTCGATATGGCAATTGCGTGCAATTCCTACGCGCAATTAAGCCTAGATAAGCGCATAGATCTTCTAGTGTTAACTGTACATCCTCTCACCCTTATGTTAGATAGATTTGTTTATAGATTTCTTTTTAAAATACCATCCTTTCACGTTGTGTAATATACATTTTCCAAGTCAAAAAAAATGGCGTGACAATGTGTTCTTTCTTTGCAAAGGCATATCTTAAAAATGTTCCAAGTCGAACCAAATAAACCACTGTATTTCTCTGGCTTCTAAAACGAAGGTGGACATTCGCAAGTAGATTGTTCGATTCCAAAAACCTGACAACTCGATCACCTATTATCTTTTCCGTTGTTTTACTCAGGCAACTTGCCAATACAAATGGCTTGAAATCAGTTAGGTTATTGTGATTACCATGAGGCTCCGGAAGGGAAACTATTGTTTCTTTTCGTCGGGAATGTGATTACAGGTCAGTTATCCATGTCATTGAAAACTTATATCAAAAGTTTAATAGTTAGTATTGTACTTCATCGGGTCCAATAGTAGTTTTGTTATCAAACAATGTTTTAATGATTTTTACGAATTTTTGAGTACAATTTTCAGACGGCGAGTATTTAGGAAAGGTTGAGGCCAATTTGTTTGATATTTCGTATTTTCATGTCTTGTTATTTTCCAGGTGTTTACAGTTGATTTTGTTTCTTTTTCTTTAATTTAAAACGAAGTTGGACATTCGCAAGTAGATTGTTCGATTCCAAAAACCTGACAACTCGATCACCGATTATGTTTTCCGTTGTTTTATACAGGTAACTTGCCAATACTAATTGCTTCAAATCAGTTGGATTATTGTGATTACCATCAGGCTCCGGAAGAGGAACTATTGTTTTTTTCACGGGAATTTGACAACTGGTCAGTTATCCATATGTCATTGAAAATTGATATCAACAGTTCAAGTGAAGTGTGAGGCAGATGTTTTAAGAGTTAGTATTGTATTTCATCGGGTCCAATAGTAGTTTTGTTATCAAACCATGCTTTAATGATTTTTGAGAATTTTGGTGTACAATTTTCAGACGCCGAGTGTTTAGGAAAGGTTGACGCCAATTTGTTTGATATTTCGTATTTTCATGTCTTTTTATTTTCCAGGTGTTTACAGTTGATTTTGTTTCTTTTTCTTTCATTTTTAAGCGATTTCAACAGTTTGTTCATAAGGTTGTGCTGATTAACCCTTTACCTAACATGGAAAGCAGACGAAACTTGCAAAAAAATATTGAATAACTAATTGTTTTAATTTTTAGTCTAAAAAATCCAGGTCCTATGTTTTTGAGACAAAACAATGAAAAAATAATGAAAATTAATTCGCGATGTTTGAGAATAGCGCTGGTCGGTTTTGGACTTTACGTTGGGTAAAGGGTTAAGTTTATAAACACCAATTCCCCATGAACTACTCTTTCTTTTCTTATTTTCTAAGCTGTCTTCTTTTGGACGACTTGTAAGCAGTTCCACCAAATTATTCGTAGTTGGTGACTTCAATTCCTGTTCAGTTTTCTTGCCATAATTTATAACCTATTTGCAATCATTTTGAAACCGTGGTTTGCTGACACGCTTTTAATAATCCGAGATTTTTAAAATGGATGTGTTTTCAATGCCGAACAATACCTCAGTATAATGTTCTTCTTGGTCAGTAGTATCTTCAAATTTCTTTCGTGGGAGTCTTTCAGAATAAAGCGATGAGAAAGTGTTGCAGTTAGCATTTTTAAAATGGTCTTGTTGAAATTCATCCCAGGATCCAATATTAACCTTCTGCGATGTGTTGTATTCTGATGTCATAAGCCCCATGACTTTACAGGTACATGTAGTGTGTATTTTCCCATCTTCAATATATTTATACCCATAAATTTTGGGACCTAACTCTAAAAACTCAATGAATTTTTGCATCTGGATGCTCATCTGTTCAGCTGACCTAATCGACTGTTCACAATTTGTTGATTGCAAATCGATGGTTTGTTGTTCCAAAACTTTGTGCAAGTGCAAACATGCATCAACAGTGACAATGAAGCTATCATGACATTGGATGAATAGTATGAATAATAAATATATGTAGTGCCATCGTAGTCTATTAAACCTTTATCTAACGAATCGGCCGCATCCGCCCGCGTAATTCAATAGTTTAAAAAGAACGTTTACATTACAATGTATGCTATTTGAAGTATTTTGGGGTTTTATTTTTATTTTATGCATGTTTTTGGTAGTCCTGATGACAAAAAAAAGATTTTAACCCTTTACCTAACGTAATATGCAAATTCAGCAGCTGAAAAAATCTTATTTTTCCAAAAATGTCAACAAAACCATGTCATGTGACCTCTCGTTGGAACGGGCTCGTCGAGCGCGTTCCAACGAGGGGTCACATGATATAGTATAGTTTTGTTGAATTTTTTTGAAGAATTTGAAAAAATTATATTTAAAATAAAAAAAAAATTGATATCCTCTGCGATGGGTAAAGGGTTAATATATAAGTAGAGCAGTTGAAAGAATATTATTTTTCGAAAAATTTCAACACATTCAAATCATGGCCACTCATTGGAATGAGTCGTTCCCAAGAAAGGCCACATGACATAGTTTTGCTGAATTCTTTTGAAAAATTCGATACACTAATATTTGAGCTGATTAATTTTGATATCATCTTTGTTGCTTAAAAGGGTTAACACAAATTGATCATTGCCAAAAGCTTCAAGTGTTTCTGAAGAATGTCTTTGTTCTGTATTATTTTAAAATATGAGCAATTTAACGTGTTTTTTGCAGATGAATTTTTTCCTGCCTTTTTAACATTTTCGAAATATATATGTTCAGTTGCGACCCTCGTATTTTTTAAATGTGTCTTTGTCTATTTCTATTTTAACCGAGTCCGGATACTTACTAGCTTTTGTGTCATTTTAAAATATTTGTCCACATAATGTTTGTAAATTTCAGAGGAACACTCTTCCCAATGCCAAATCTGGTATGTGTCAAGTATTGTGTATTCACTGTAAAATGCTTTGCAAAATTCTACTGGCAATGTATCACTAATTGCACGTTCTTCTGATACATGTTGCCTGTGACTGTTTCTTGTTCTGCCATTGTTTTGCAATGTATAAATGTAATTTTCTTTTTCCAACGATTAGGTAAAACTGGCAAGTGGAGATCTTGTGGTTGGAGCAATACGCCCTCTGCCGCAGTGCACTCTCTTAAATTGTTCGTTTCTGTGTTTTCTTGAGCAAGTATTCTTGGATGACCCACTGGATGTGCCTCGTGCTTGTTATCATACGAATAAAGTGAACAGATGTCCATGCAATTTATCCTAGTGTCTGTATAATATAATCGGCGTGGACGGGACATGATCCACGGGTGGGATGTGATGTACACGCATACGTTTAACAGGTAATAAAAAAACATCCCCAACAAATGTTTAATTAACGAAACACCGGGCTGTACCCGATGCTTCATTAATTAAATTCCTGATGGTTATTCTCAGAATTAGTGTTTGGTATCTAACATTATTGCGTCCGTGGAAATGTTGCCCACCCGTGGAAAGCGACCATTCATAATGTATAGTGATCTACTTCGTAATTCAATTTGAAGGCATTTGCTCCCCCTCCCACAAGAAACATTCACGTGGATGACTAGGATCGAGGTGTGGGAAAACTGTGCCTAAAGATGCTCTATATTCAGGGTCTGTCTTGCAAAGATGATCATATTCATGTTCCCATTGATGAATATTTCCCTTTATGGTGTAGACATAACATCAGGTGTGTAATTATAGAATATACCAATAGTAGCTTGGTGTACCAAATGTTCACCACGAGTGGTGAAGTGGTGTTAACAGCGAGCCTACGGCGCGCGGTTAACACCACTTCACCTCGAATGGTGAACATTTGGTACACCAAGCTACTTTAGGTATATTTTATTTGTACCATGATCGTCAGATTATTAAGAGTCGCTATAAGTTTTTCTCGATTTTACTGAACGGCAGACGTACATACGAGCGAATCTGTTTTTGTTTACACGAGCATCGGTGTGCGGTACTTCCGCTGTCAATTTCATCGCCGAAACGAAATGAAAAAAAAACTGAGCCTTTTTCGTTTTAATAACATAACAACATACTATTTCGGGTTATGCATGCTATGCTAACATGAGACAATTCATTTTGTTAATTTTTGGTATCTTATGAGGTAAACCCATTTACAAATGTAATAAATAATTGCCACTTCCATTTCACTCTTGGCGAGGCGACGTGCGATAAATTTAGACAAGTTTGCATTCAGGTCGACGTCACCAAAGGTCAACGGGGATGTAGTTCTATTGTAGGTATTAATTTTAACTATTGAAATCCCAATACTGGCGTGTTCATCACGGTTGGTGTGTAAAGCTAAAATTTATGTCATAGGCTTTTCATGTATAGTAGAGTCATGTATAGTAGAGTAGGTAATCATGGTATAAACGTTTGTATCTAAATGAGTACAATGTAAGATTAATAGGCTTGTTTATTATATCACTACCACAAAGAGCCCCTCAATACCGCTGTAGTTTGCCCATCAAATCCAGCTCTCCGGAAAACAAGAATGGCAAGTTTTCCATATCGTTATCATGCCTGTCTCAAACGAGGCGCACGTGAATCTACTATTTCTACCAGTAACCTATAAATTAATCGGCATCTTCCACAAATCCATGATGGAATTCCGTAATGCGTGTATTCGATGTAGAGTCGTTTATTAATCCCGTATGAGAAAACGCTGCTTTTCTATGGCCAGTTACAGAACTTAATACAAACAATTGCATAGTTTGTGCGTTTCACGACATGCGATTGAAAGAGAAATGAGAATCGGTTGTAATATTATAGCGAATCGAACGTATTCGATGTTTTGTTGATACAGTAGAATCCTCTTAATTGAATATCTATTTTGCCAGTGAAAATTATTCAATTAACAGGAGTATACAATTAACAGGGATTTGGTCAGTTTCCTGTGTTCTGGGGGTAAACTGAGCATTTATTCTATTATATCTTGTTTGACAGAGCTCACAAAGCTCTGTCAAACAAGCTATAATAGAATAAATGCCTGTATTGGATGTAGTGGGGCCAAAAAGGTTGATAAATAAGGGGAATTTGATGCGTGTCACAGTAATTTTTGCGACATATTACAAAAATTGATATACAAATAACAGGAGTTTACTCTACAACCCATATGCAATTAACAGATCAAATTAGTACTGAAGTTATGGTAAATGGTTTTGTGTTTGAAATTTATATTCAATAAACAGGGATATACAATTAAGAGATATCCAATTAAGTGGGCTCTACTGTATTGCATCTGTCAGTTACCAAGTGACAAATATAAATTACGTCTCCTCATTAAGTCCCGTTAACAAACATCCCAGACGAGGTCTATTTGAAAATGCTGTGCTGAACAATTGCAAAATAACAACAATTATTTTCAAGATGCAAATCCAACAAAACGTAGGATAATCGGTGTTATCGAAATCGATTCTGATTGAAATTCAAATCTTGCCCCCATTGTTTTGACTTTCAAGGTTCATGTTTGACATGATAGCTCAATATTACTACGCGTTTGTGATTCCCCAAATCCATAAATTATTAATGGTTATTTGGCTAATATAATTCTTGTTGTATTTGATTTTTTAGGTGTGGTGATCAGTTTAAAATATTAATTGTCATATAATAAACAAAATACAACAACAGTCAATTGATCTGTGTTGTTGTATTCCATCTCGTTGACGAAACGAGAACGGCCAGATCAAACACGACGCCTGCGACGTCTCGTTTGATCTAGCCGATCTCATCTCGGCATCTCGAAGAAATTCAACAACACAGGTCAATTGACTGTTGCAGTAATCTGCATGTATTTGCCAGACGATGGAAATAACATTTTGCTAATTCAGTTAAGCGAAATGTATTAGCAAACTGAAGTATGCAAATATCATGGAAAGAAAACTCAATGAATCAACGATACGAACACAACAAGCTGTATAGAAAAATAATGTATTCCCATTCGTGAGTACAATGGGTTGTGCTCTACCAGTTTCTATATGTCTTAAAATGAATTGTCCAACAAACCCTCATTATTTATGAGCAATTGCTGCTGTATCTGAATGTTCTTTACTGAAATGCCATTCACAAAAATTGGTCAGAGTAGAAAATGTGTTCTCTTTTTCCAGTTTTGACTCATTATAAACACTTCAGAGCTATAGGTTTACCAAGTAGAATCTCTACAAGTACGGTGATCAAATGATTTCTTTTGAATGTGACCTCCTGAATCTCGAGTAGTTTCAAAATCGTTAAGGTTGAATGGTGCTTTTGGCATTGTGTCATCCTTGGATGAAATGTATTTTTGGAATGTAACACTGATGTTCAGATTTGAACAATTGATGATAACATTGAATTTTTTTAAACCCATCACAAATGTGTTCACCATTTCCCAAATAAATCACAATTTTACATGTTTGACATTTTCTGATTAACTGACAGTTGGTTCTTTCTTGACATTGTGTTTTAACACTGTGGTTTTTATAGCGGGTTGAACTTACAGACACACTTTTACAAGAGTAACATGTAATGGGATGTTAAAGAGTGCATGCAGATGGGGTATAGTAAACACAACCATTGGGACATCTTTGCTTTTATCTATTGTTAAATCCTAGATTGCAAATCTCACACTAATACGAACATCCCAAAACTCCAACAATTAAAGTGATAGTGCCAAGTAATGCGCATGGTGGTGGAGATCAATTTATACCATGATTACCTATTCTACTATGTATAAAAAGCCAATGACATAAATTTTAGCTTTACACACCAACTGTTGTGAACACGCCAGCATTGTCGCCTCGCGAAAAGTGAAATGAAAGCGGCAATTGTTTATTACATTTTTAAATCAGTTTACCTTATAAGATACCAAAAATGAACAAACATGCGTTGTCTCACGTCAATAAAGCATCCATAACTCGAAATAGTACGTTATTAAAAGGAAAAAGGCCCGTGATTTGCGCTGTTACTTTTTCCATTTCGTTTCGGCGATAAAACTGACACTGGAAGTACCGGTGCTCATGTAAACAAAACGGATTTGTCCGTGTGTACGTCTGGAGCTCAGTAAAATCGAGAAAAAACAATAGCGACTCTTAATAATCTGACAATCATGGTATAAACAAAATATACCCATAGTAGCTTGCTGTACCAAATGTTCACTACTCGTGGTGGACATGTGATACACCAAACTACTACAGTTAAAACTAAAAGTCCTGCCACGAGATGTGCTCTTATCTAGGCTTAATTGCGCGTAGGAATTGCGCGCAATTGCCTTATCGAATGGTATCCAAAGCACGGCCGGTTCTCCTGGTTACTCATAGCAAACACAGGCAATGTTTCTACAAATGGACATCCGGGTTACCCGGAGGTCCTTTGGCTGAAACATTGCGTGTGCACAGGCAATATGTACATAATTTGCTAGTCTTACTCTGGTCATACCGCGTAGATTAACGCGCCGATCGACGTGCTATTTGTGCGCATTTCATGGAAGGACTTCTAGTTTTAACTGTATGGGTATATTCTATATAACTTTACTATGTTTTGTAGTTGGGGTGGTTACAAATATGATTTTAGCATATTATGGGTGTATTTTAATAACATAGTCGCGCATAAGCAGTTCTTGAATTATTACGGTATTCCTCATGCCCACAAGGTTTATTATAATCAAGACCTGCTGAGTCTTTCAACATTTTTTTGCTTCACCTTCTGTCGCAGGCTGTCAGAACGTCTCATATCTTTCAATTTCTTTTGCCAAAGGTCAGATTCATCCTTTTCAACACGACACTTTCTTTCTACAACTGCTCGTATGAAACACAAAGAATCATTGACATTTTTAATTCCTGCAATAACTGTCCTACCATTAATCATTTTGTTTTCTAATTTGTGTTTTTTTTGTGCAGAACATTGTGGTACGGAAGTGTGTGTCACTTCTAAAGATATAGAGATTATTACCATTATGTGGATGTAGAAAATATGTATCTCTCTCCTCGCTCCGGGTTCTAAGAGTAGATCACGACGCGTCGTGATCTACTATTAGAACCCGGAGCGAGGAGAGAGATACATATTTTCTACATCCACATAATGGTAATAATCATTTAATCTTACAATATATTGGGGATAAGTCAAGAATGTAGACGAATAGATAACGAACTATTTATTCGTACGGATGAACAAAAAGAAAAAAATGGAACTCACGCGAAAGAGAATGCTTGTATCCGACTCACTGATACAAACATCTGTATCGGGGGTCGGATACACGACAGTTGCCGAGTTAATACAGACAAAAGACATGTTGATTGTAAGATAAAAATTATAATCATGGATACTAAAATTCGGAATCGGTTTGGATTGTACAGATTTATGAATTTTATCTAAGACTGTTTTACCAGTGACAGATGAGGTTGTGCTAAGTGGAATAAATGTACCTACCAACAATCCTGGATGTTTGATGGAAAGTTTTTACGAATTTGTGTTTCGACTCCGATCGCTAGTGTAATGACTAGTGATTACAGAAAATCAACCAGAAGAAGAAATGTCGATTAGGTTAGGGCCGATAACTCACTTTCCGATAGACGATGTACTACTATTCAGGGGCAAGAAACCACATATTATCCATTTCAAACTTTGTCTAAATTGTAGCGAACTAAATATTCATAAGTTCCATAGAGTTATCGCAGCAGCTAACGCTATAAAGACTCAGGCTTTTATATGCATTAATTTATACCATCATTACCTATTCTATTATATATAAAAACCCAAAGACATACTTTTAGCTATATACACCAACCATGGTGAACACGCCAGCAATGGGATTTCAAAAGTTAAAATATACACCTACAGTGGAACTACATCCAAGCTGACCTTTGGTAACCACGACCTGAATACAAACTTGTCTAAATGTATCGCTCGTCGCCTCGCAAAGAGTGATATGTAAGCAGCAAGTATATAATATGTTTTTAAATGAGTTTACCTCATAAGATACCACAAAATGACAAACATGCGTTGTTTCATGTTAATAGAGTATCCATAATTCGAAAAAGTACGTTACGGGGTTATTCAAATGAAAAAGGCCCCGTGATTTGCACGTTTCTTTATCCATTTCGTTTCTGCGATAAAGCTGACAGCGGAAGCACCGCCCGCCGGTGCTCATGTAAACAAAAACAGATTCGCACGTATGTACGTCTGTTGCTCAGCAAATAGAGAAAAAATAATAGCGACTCTTTATAATCTGACGATCATGGTATAAATAAAATATACACAAACTAGCTTGGTGAAGTGGTGTTAACCGCTTGCTGAAGGTGGTGAACATTTGGTACACCAAGCTGCTATGGGTATATTATATTTATATCACATGAAACGTCGTTAATTTCGACGTAACAAACCATGTCTTATTTCCTGATTATCAACTAGTGTCTAATCGGCGCGTGGTCCCATAGCAGCAGCAGCATTGTATTCTTGTTCGTAGTTCACATGACGTCAATTACGTCAACAGGTGCAAGTAAAGCGAATTCATGACGTCATGGTGTGAAGCGTTTGAGCCAACGAACTGATTGTCGAGTGTTTTGGGAGAATTTAGCGACAATGAATTAAACAAAAAGTGTAATAAATATTCGAAAATTCATGTGATATACAGAATCTTTAACTCGTGATGTTTGGATATAAGATTTTTTGAAACTCGTTTGATGAATTCGATTCACAACTCGCCTATAGCTACAGCATAACAGCAACTATGTCATCTTTCAACAAATTAAAACCCAGCAAGAAAACTAGTAATACGTTTCCAACTTTTCAATATTAGCGTGTTTTTTTAATAATTAAAATATCCTGGAAAAATTCAGTTTGGATTGCCATGAAAAATGTATACATCAAAACTTTTCCATTTTTCACAGACTGCAAAATATATTCTTTAATACTTTACCTAACGTGCGCAACGGCCGAAACCTGTAAGCGCTTTTCACAAAATTGCCATTCAATTTTTTTTTTACATCAAAAACATAGCTTATGACCCCTCATTGGAAAGGGCTCGTTGAGCTCGTTCCAATGAGGGTCCATAAACTGTATTATTGACGCGAAAAAAAAGGAAAATGAATCAGGTATTCAATAATTTTGTATGCAAGTGTCATATGCTTTTTTAGGTAAAGGGTTAAAATGCAATTGGCGATTGCGAGACGTCTGAAAACAGAACACTACTGGGGATTTTTTTCAGATATTTATATTTTTAGGAGTAAATGCCCTTCTTGCCACCATGATAACAATGAGTCAATGTGGGTGCGCAAAATACAGTTGTGTTGCGTAGAGAGATAAGCTGGCCCTGCCCACCAAGAATACCAGACATTTTCCCATCGCGCATTTCCTCAGCAGACATTACTCCGGCGGACAACTCCGCAACGGACATTTATTCTGCGTGGACGGACATTTCCCCAGTTTGGGCGGACATTGCCCAACACAAGACATTATCTCATAAACGGTCGGACATAATGAAATAGAGGCAACACTTTCAAAGCTATTTTCTGTTTACTCGTCTGTATAAGGACGTAATCCCCAATTTGGCGGATACACAATTCGTGAGGAGCTACACAATTTAAATTGTTATAAATACAAAACAAACACAAAAGGCGTAATTTTACCGAAAAGAAATTAAGATGCAACAAAAAAATATGTGGAAATGTCCCCTTGTCTCTTTAAAACAAGGCTAGGAAAATTTAAGTTAGTTCGCCCACCACATTTAGGGGTAATGGCGGGCTGGAAAACTGTCCGCTGGAGAAGAGTCCACGCACTAACTACGACATCCTATTTGCAACCATGTGCAATGACTTGTAGAGTGGAGAAATTATATTATGAAATAAATGCATGTAATGCCCTTTGATGATAACTATCATTGAATATTTTAATTCTTTTTAATGCTTCAAACACAGACGTTTAAAAAATGGGTCCCTTTGCGTTCACTCTTCACAAGCAGAAAGTAACTGTTGCAATCAATCATACAAGTTAGTACCATCGTCAGAGAAATGAATACATATTTTACAAACCAAACTGCTGTCGATATCTGTACGGCGAATTATTGACAAGTGAAGAAGACCAACGTTGTCCCAACTTTACCAAACAATAGTTCCCACCACTTCAACCAACGACCAGTTTTTGTTGCAGTTATCTTGGAACATTCATACGGCGTTGTTGTCTACTTAGAAATTACTGACTTTGGCGAATCTCCATTGAATATTCCATCTACAGTCAGAAGCTGATTACTCCAGAATGAAGTCAAATGTATTAATCATACTAGTGACGACTGTTTTGGCACTAAGGAGCTGCATATCACAGAAAGCTGAAATGTTTAGAGAAGATGAGAGCGCCAGAGGAAAAACATTTACCACAACTTTTCTATCAGAATTGACGTCACCTATTTTGGAAGATTGTCTTTTACTATGTATGTTGAATGATGCCTGCTACTCATTATTTCATGATAAAAAGGATGGACTCTGTCGACTGATAGCAGGACACTTGACAGAAAGTCAGATGATTGTCTCTTCAAGCACGACAATATCGTACTACAAGAAGGGTAAGTATAATCAAGCTTTTAGTATGACGTACGCAATATACTGATGTGATGGAGGAACAATGTACACAAGGAGGTCAGTGTTGTGGCCCTAGTGAAGAAAATATATGAAAGATAAGGGTGCCAGCATGGGAACATGCAGGGGCGTGGCGACAGGTGTGTGTGTGTGTATGTGTGTGTGTGTGTGTGTTTGTATGTGTGTGTGTGTGTGTGGGTGTGTGTGTGTGCGTTTGTCTTACCAACTTGACGAGGTAACTAGACAAAAGAGTTTGCGTGTTTCGCCTTACCGAGGTACAAAAAACAAAAGAAACCCTTTACCTCGGTTGTTTTCCCAGAACTGTACCGGCAAAACGAGGTTGAAACCGTTAGTCCACACAAAGGACAGACAATGGGGTACCTCGGTATGTAGGGAAAACAAGACTCTGTGTGTGTGTGTGTGTGTGTGTGTGTGTGTGTGTGTGTGTGTGTGTGTGTGTGTGTGTGTGTGTGTGTGTGTGTGTGTGTGTGCGTTTGTCTTACCAACTTGACGAGGTAACTAGACAAAAGAGTTTGCGTGTTTCGCCTTACCGAGGTACAAAAGACAAAAGAAACCCTTTACCTCGGTTGTTTTCCCAGAACTGTACCAGCAAAACGAGGTTGAAACCGTTAGTCCACACAAAGGACAGACAATGGGGTACCTCGGTATGTAGGGAAAACAAGACTGTGTGTGTGTGTGTGTGTGTGTGTGTGTGTGTGTGTGTGGGTTTGTCTTACCAACTTGACGAGGTAACTAGACAAAAGAGTTTGCGTGTTTCGCCTTACCGAGGTACAAAAGACAAAAGAAACCCTTTACCTCGGTTGTTTTCCCAGAACTGTACCGGCAAAACGAGGTAGAAACCGTTAATACACACAAAGGACAAACAATGGGGTACCTCTGTATGTAGGGAAGACAAGACTGTGTGTGTGTGTGTGTGTGTGTGTGTGTGTGTGTGTGTGTGTGTGTGTGTGTGTGTGTGTGTGTGTGTGTGTGTGTGTGTGACTGTGTGTGTGTGTGTGTGTGTGTGTGTGTGTGTGTGTGTGTGTGTGTGTGTGAGGGGGGGGGGAGTCACCCTCCCCCAATCCTGGCCAAAATTCCCTATTGTTGGAAATTCGGAGGGCAAGTCATGAGTAGTTGGAAATTCCATCTATCTGGTTAGAGCTTCTTTGGCAATGCTGATGTCTTGTTTATTTCCCAAACCTCGGTTTCAAATCGGCAAAAATTCCAACTGTTACTATTTCAAACTGCAGTGTACTCAATTTCGAGCTTCATAAGTATGCATGATGTCAATCGGTATGAGATTTCTACAATTCGTTTACTTATCGTAATAAAAAAATCCTCGAAATGCACTTCAAGGAAATCGCATCAAGTAAAGTCGTTATCCTGAGTTCATTCACAGTTACAAAATGATGAAAAATCGGAAATTAATCATTTCTGCCTAAGATATAATTTAATGTTAGGAGAGTGTGAATTGCTCAAAGTTCTCAGCTTGAGCATTTGTTTAGCACATATTTAGTTCCCAGAATAATACCAGATGATAACAACCTGATAATTCTATCATAAATGTGTTGCCATTTCAGTTACTAGAATCATTTTTGTGCCCCTTTCATGGCTTCATTTTCAAATTTGTTCTCGGTAGAGAATTTCCAACTAGGGAGAAGGACCTACCCCCCCCCCCCCCCCCCCCCCGTTGGAAATTCACTATCATACACCCTCCCCCCCCCCCCCCCCAATCGGAAACCTCTAGCCACGTCCCTGGAAACATGGATCCACAGTGAATGACGAATTGAAAACAGATCATAAAAGGCAGAAAAGTCAAACGTGCTGCCTACAGGCGCAGTACAAAGCCCAAGCGGCGGAAGTAACGAGGCCAGGGAAGATAAGGAAGAATACCAACAGACACGAAATAAAGTAAATAAGGTTAAAGATGATAATCGGACAGTGCGAAACTGCAATCTTATCAGGACGATAAGAATGGCAGGGGAACAAGTTCGAAAATATTTTGGAAATGAGTGAATAAAAAAAGACAATGGAAGTAATAGGAACCCCAAGCGGGCCGTAGGCCCGCAAAGGGTTCCACATACCCAGTCAGATAAATGTGTTCCAGAACAGAATTCTCTATAGCCGTCAATGTGATTTTTGAAGTGGACAGTAAATTTCAGTGAAAAAAACACGTAACTTCCGGTGTCGAATTGACCATGCAATTGCAATTGGCCTGTCCCCCTCTGGGAATCAAATGTTTTTTGTTTCGCCTCAAAGCTTTGCGTGATACATTTGCCTACATATCTACACTTCAGGGGTAACCAGGCCTTCTCAACCGAGAACCGCGACAAATCAGCGGCCGGCCAAAGTGTTACTATTATTACTCGAGTTCTGTCCTTCTGGAGGTTTGTCAATATGCTCAGCTGATGATCTCGTCATTTCAGATCGAACTATCAGTGCTGATTTCGTTGCAGCTTGTCTGCCAGTGATAACCTCAATCGAAAAAAACGTACATATAACCGATAATATAACTGATAATTGTTGTTATATTGGTGCGATTGTATACAGATATGCATTGACACGTACCTGGTGAAATATCAAGATGAACAGAAACTCAGTTGTTGAATTACCCGAATGTTATTGTTAAGGTGTTGTAAAAGTAAGGAAACGTTTGCTTGAAAAAAAGGTATACGGACGTTTCGTCCGCAAGCCGAGTCGTCCGCTTGTCAAGGAAAATATTGTCTGCACATTTTCTACATTTCGAACAAGACACCCACCCCTACTAACGTGTGACATTTCCCCAGATTAAGCCCAATATTCTCACATATAAAGCCTCCTGATGTTGTATTTATGTTAAGAGTGTGATGTACAACATCATCTTTCAGGTTTGAAACACAAATGATGTCATAAATTGATATGTTTTTAAAAAATTGCACAAGTTGGAAATGATTTTTGGTGCACTCAAGAGACTCACCAACCCCCACATCATGTCTTGCAAATTTTTGTTCCCCCCCCCCCAGGACCCCCCCCCCTCCCCCTGGCATAATTGCAAAATTATAAGATTATGTTACAGAACTTAACATAACAAGTTTTGATGCATTTTTTAATATAATTATAACACGTTTTGATGCGTTTCTTAATATTATTAATTCCTATAATACATTTGCTAATAATTTTGTGATTATTCATTGTAAAGAGCCGGTGATGCTCTTCCAAGAATAATTGCAAAATTGTAAGATTATGTTGCAGAATTTAATAAACCATAAATTTTGATGAGTTTCTTAATATAATTAATTCTTATAATACATTTGCTAATAGTTTTGCTATTATTCATTGTAAAGCGACGGTGCGCCTCGATGAATACTTGCAAAATTATAAGATTAATTTGCAGAACTTAATATAACAAATTTTGTTGCATTTCTTAATATAATTAATTCTTATAATACTTATGCTAATAATTTTGCAATTATTCACTGTAAGGTGCTGGTGGAGCTCTTCAATGAAAAATTGCAAAATTATAAGATTATGTTGTGGAACTTAATATAACGTACATATACTTTAAGAACTTTTACTGAAATAATATAATTTTTATTGGTAATCCATTGAATAAACAGTAATTAAAATTTATTAGATGGCTGGATAGTTTATTTTGTTCTGACATTTCTGTTTTCAGAATTTCATACACATATATGAAATTTAATGCAAGGAGGTACATTAATATATATTACAATGAAGGTACATTAAGATATATTACAATAGGTAATGTACAATAAATTATACAATAAAATTATTATATAAATAAAAAATGATTCAAAATGCAATACTTGAATACTTTCCCCCAGCAAACGAGTTTCGGACGTGTTGGGTATAATTGTAGAGGACGACTTGGGTAAAATTGCAGCGGACGATTTGGTTAGCAGACGAAATGGGTGTAATTTGAAAAAGTGATACTGATAGCTTGCTTTCAGTCCCGTTAGAAACCAAAACAAAGTAATAATGTGTTACTTTTTGGTGCATCTGTATTTCTGAACAGTGCTTCGTAGGTTCAAAAACTAAAAAATGGAAAATAATAACCCTTTTGGATATTTACATGTACCGCCATTGAAAATGGCATGTCATCTTTTTTCGGGAACTGGGGGAATCTTCAGCCTGGGGAGAACTAGGCCCAGGGAAGAATCATCCAAAAGAAAAGCAGGACAATCTGTTAGGATATTTTAGATACGCTACGATATTCGTTTTAACTCCTGAAAATAATTCTTAAAAAAAATATTAATAGATTGTTCGATATTTATTGAAAAAATATTAATATAATATATCGTCGAGCAATTATCTCTGCAGTAAATTCACATTCAATGTGTTCTGTATTAGGGCCTAATTAACGTCTCTCATCTGTTAGAATGATATCCAATCACTTCGGCTCCAAGTCATTTCGTCCTCTGGTCAATTCGACCTCAAAGTCATCTCTGTCCTAGTCACTTTGGTCCCTTGGTCATTTCGGCACCATTTTAAGTGTAGAGATCTATAAAGATCAGTGCATAGTTCATGTTTAGAAATAATGGGTAATTACCTTTATTAAGTGATGTTCAGTTATTTGTATTTACACAGTGTACAGAACAGTTATACATGACATTAAAAATTATCCATGTGTTCAATTTTACATACATTTAAGATGCTATCTGTATAAGTAAGAGAAATTATTTTACTTTGAAATTTTGCAAAGTACCGGAATATGCAGTCATTTTTTCATATTGTTATGCACAATTCCTAGTCACCAGTTTGAGATTCACAGGGTTTCTTTTTCTTGTTTTTTTCTGAAACAACCACCAAACTCCGATTTTGATACTACCATAAATATGTCCACATTTTCTAAAACACAGAGCAGAATCCTTGTAGTTATGCGCAATTCCTAGTCCCCTTCCAGTTCGATGTCCACGGGGGGTCTGATCCCAGTGCCCCACTTCCAAGGCGTACACTCAAACCAAATCACATTACTTACCCTCGCTTCCGGCTCTCATAGATTCATAAGCAAATAAAATTATTCAGGTCACAAGTGATTTCAAATCCCACATAGTCCATGTGCATCTTCGACATGCTGAAACTTTTCTTTTATTTATTCATCATGAAAGAAAATCTACTAGACATATATCATGTATACCTGAATATATAATTGAGAGATATATATGTTGAAACAAAATTAAATAGAAAATGTTAAAATTCAAACAATATTTGAAAATATTTAAAGAGGCCGAAATGACCTGGTATATTGGGGCTGAATTGACCTGAGGCTGTAATGACTGGGGCCAAAATGACTTGGGGCCAAAGTGACTGGAATTCGTGAGAATTGCATCCAAACTGTCCTCCAACAATTTGACCCAAACTGGATACTAACTAACCCAAACCATCCTTTGGCAATTTGCCCCAAACTGTTCTCCAGAATAGGGACACATGATTCTTATTGATTTATTTATTGGGGTTTAATGACACTTCGATAGCCAGGGTCACTTCATGTCGGACCGTTTTACAGGTGGGAAAAGCCAGAGAGAACCACAGAGCAATTACAAACATCTAACGTACAAACAGCACACACGCTGGGTTAGCATTGGTTGAAGACAAGTGTACGATTGACATGCAGTATGCCTTGGTACGCAATGGCACTGCGTGGGCAGTGGGAATGAAGTGTATTGCCCAAGGAAACAAAGTGGTTGCCACAGGTGGTATTTGATAGAGGACCCTTTGACTTGCAGCCTTCACCTCTAAGTACTGAGCCCTTTAACCTTCAAAACTGTATAGTACCAGCTAAAACATTTTGTAGAATGACCACATGAAAATTTCACAAGTACATAGTTTCATTATTAGTTTGTGATATTTGTTTTTGCTGTACAATGGAACCCTGTTAATTGAAGAGCCACTTTGCCAATAACATTATTCAACAAGGGCAACGCCCCCGGTCCCCCTACCAAGATGGCAAATTCAAGGGAGCTGTTAGGATGCAATTTGTTCGCAGAGCATGGCCATTTTTTAACTTGACCTGTATTTCCAACCAATTAAACCACATACTTAGTTTCGTTTCAATCAAATGATCCAAAGTAAAATTATCATCCGGACAACACAAAAACCGTATTTTCTGAGTCGAAAAAGGGGAATAAATCCAGTAAAAATCAGTGGAGCGTGCCCATTTTCGAACTTGACCTGCATTTCCACCCAAATAAGCGGCATACTAAATTTCGTTTCAATCAAATGATCCTAACTAAAGTTATCATCCAGACAACACAAAAACTGTATTTTTCAAGTCGAAAAAGGGGAATAAATCCAGTAGAAATCAGTGGAGCGTGCCCATTTTCGAACTGTATTTCCAACCAATTAAACCACATACTTAGTTCCGTTTCAATCAAATGATCCAAAGTAAAGTTATCATCCGGACAACACAAAAACCGTATTTTCGAAGTCGAAAAAGGGGAATAAATCCAGTAAAAATCAGTGGAGCGTGCCCATTTTCGAACTTGACCTGCATTTCCACCCAAATAAGCGGCATACTAAATTTCGTTTCAATCAAATGATCCTAACTAAAGTTATCATCCGGACAACACAAAAACTGTATTTTTTAAGTCGAAAAAGGGGAATAAATCCAGTAGAAATCAGTGGAGCGTGCCCATTTTCGAACTTGACCTGCATTTCTACCCAAGTAAGACACATACCAAATTTAGTTTCAGTAAAATCATCCAAACTAAAGTTATCATCCGGACAAGGGTGTGACGGACGGACGCATGCACGCACGCACGCACGGACAGACGGACGGACGGACGGACGGACACTGCTGATTACAATAGTCCCCCGACGGGTCGCGGGACAATTAGCAGGAGTATTCAATTGACAGGGGTTGTGTCACTTTCCTGTATTCCAGAGATAAACTTAGCATTTATTCTATTATATTTTGTTTGACAGAGCTCCATGAGCTCTGTCAAACAAGATATAATAGATTAAATGCCTGTATTGAATGTACTGAGGCCAAATTGGTCTATAACCAAAGGAAAACTGGGAAGAGTCAGGGCAATTTCTCAACATGTTACAAGATTTTTTATTCAATTAACAGGAGATTACTCTATAACCTATATTCAATTACCAGGTCAAATTTGTACTGCAGGTAAATGGTTTTGTGTTGGGAAATTATATTCTATTAACAGGGATACAGTTAAAACTGGAAGTTCTAACATGAACTGCGCACAAATAGCACGTCGATTTGCGTGTTAATCTACGCGTTATGACCATAGTAAGGCTATCATATTCTGTACATATGGCCTGTGCACAAGCAATGTTTCAGCCAATGGACCTCTGGGTAACCCGGAGGTCCATTGGCAGAAACATTGCCTGTGTTTACTATGAGTAATCAGGAGAACCTGCCATGCTTTGGATGCCATTCGATATGGCAATTGTGCACAATTCCTACGCGCAATTAAGCCTAGATAAGCGCACAATTCGGGACAGGACTTCTAGTTTCAACTGTATACAATTAAGATATATCCAATTACGTGGGTACAACTGTATAACACACCCCCCCCCCCCCCCACACACACACACACATACACACACCCCAATCAAAACCATCATTCAAAGGTCTTGGATTCAGCAAATTTGATTTCTTTATTTATTGGGTTTAACAACAATTTTTACAGCCAGGGCCACCCAACAGTTTTAATGGGGGAGGAACCCAGCCAGAGCACCCAGAGAGAACTACCGAGCAACAATGACAAGCAACTGTCAGCTTCTCAAGATTGTAACTCCAAGCAAGCAGGGTTAGCATTGGTTGAAGACAAGTGCACCATCGATGTGCAGTACGCCTTATTTCAGTTGCCGCAATTGGGATTCGAGCTGAGAACCTCTCACAGCTTGTTTTGGGAAGGTTTTTTTTGTTCCAGCTTCATAAAGGTTTGTTTCATATCGCACTTGTAATTTTGTCATAATTAGTAATCATAAATCCTTAACATAAAACAATAGAAAAAATGCATAGAATATTTAAAAAAAAAAAATTCTGTGAGGATTTGACCTCAAGAGGTGATGACATTCGACCACGACTGAGACCGAATATTCTAAGAAGAAGTATGTGGGCTGAATCTTCCTGCGACTGAATCTTCATGAACCCCTTTTTTCAAACTAAATTGCCCATTACTTATAAAGCACCATAACTAAGGCAAAAACAATACTATGAAATTTCCAAGTCTGAAATTCTATAAATTCCAAATAAATTTACACAAATTATAGAGCAAAATGAAGGATGTGGTGTATAGTATGTGTGCATCTCACACACTGACACACAGTCACCATCAGACATCAAATCCTGAAAGTGTGCTATCGGTACCATATTTGTACCATAATTGATAATAATAAAATAATATTTCATGAGAACAACAAACACAGGAATTCAAATTGCAGCCTCAAGGCAGCATGGTGGTGAATGCCTATGCTATCCCATTGTCCTTGAAAGGGGGAGTCCTTTACAAAATAGGTTTTTGTTTTGTGATACTCTGGATACTCCCCATTTTTAGCTCAGCTTTGACAAAGTCATATTTAAGGTTGTGTCATAGCCCGTTGTCCGTCTGTTTGGGAACAACAATTCAATACGGCTCTGGCTTCCGTCTGTTTGGGAACAACAATTCAATACGGCTCGGGCTAGAGGTTGTATTTATGAACCAATCTTTACGAAACTTCTTGGGTACCTTTGTTATCACCGTGGGACGAGAACAAGTGTTTTTGGGTGCGGTCCAAAATGCAAGATGGCCTCCAACAGCCATTTTGTACAGAAATTAGTGCAATCAGTTTTTTGTACAGAACTTCTGTATGAAAGTTCTGATTTGAACTAATTTTTGTATGAATGTTTAGTAACATGGAGTACATCACATATAATACAGGTTTTTTCTCGTGCTGAAATTATGCAAATTAGATGAACTTTAATTTATTCAGTGCTACTTACATGTATACCCAGTAAGTGCACATGCCAATACGGCTCGGGCTAGACTGTATTTATGAACTGATCTTCATGAAACTTCTTGGGTACCTTTGCTATCACCTTGGGATGAGAATGAGTGTTTTTGGGTGCGGTCCAAAATTCAATATGGCTACCAGTGGCCATTTTGTACCGAAATTAGGTACAATCAGTTTTTTGTACAGAACTACTATACAACTTGGGCTAGAGGCCGTAATTATGAATCGATCTTTACAAAATTTCTTGGGTACCTTTGTTATCACCATGGGGTTAGAATGAGTGTTTTTGGGGGGAGTCCAAGATTCTAGATGGCCGCCGGCAGCTCTTTTGTACTGAAAATGAAATTACTGCAATCAGTTTTTTGTACAGAACTTCTATATGAAAGTTCTGATTTGAATAAATTTGTGTATGATTGTTTAGTAACATTGCATTAATCACATAAAATACAATTTTTTTTCTTGTACAGAAATTATGCAAATTAGACAAACTTTGATTTATTCAGTACTACTTATACACAGTAAGTACACATGTCAATACGGCTCGGGCTAGGGGCTGTATTTATGAACCGATCTTCACCAAGCTTCATGGGTACCTTTGTTATCACCTAGGGACGAGAATGAGTTTTTGGGGTGCGATCCAAAATTCAAGATGGCTGCCAGAGGCCATTTTGCACCAAAATTAGATACAATCCGTTTTTTGTACACAACTTCTATACGGCTCAGGCTAGAGCCCGTATTTATGAACCAATCTTTACAAAATGTCTTGGGTACCTTTGTTATCACCGTGGAATGAGAGCGAGTGTTTTTGGGTGCAGTTCGAAATTCAAGATTGCCACTAGCAGCCATTTTGTACCAAAATTAGTGCAATCAGTTTTTTGTACAGAACTTCTGTATGACAGTTCTGATTTGAATAAATTTTTGTATGAATGTTTAGTAACATGGAATACATCACAAAAAATACTGTATAATACAGGTTTTTTTCTCTTGCAGTAATTATGCAAATTAGATGACCTTTGATTTATTCAGTGCTTCTTATACACTGTAAGTGCACATGTCAATACGCTAAGGCTGGAGGCTGTATTTATGAACCGATCTTCATGAAACTTCTTGGGTACCTTTGTTATCACCCTGGGATGAGAACAAGTGTTTTTGGGTGCGGCCCGAAATTAAAGATGGCTGCCGGCTTTCACACTGTTGCTTACTGAGGTGAAGTCACTTTACCATTACCAAGCTACCTACTAAATACCAAAGGGAAGATTTTTTAGTGCACTCTTATTACTTCAGTGCCCATAATTCTCAAATATGGCATTAAAACCAATCACATACTTATACTGCTTAAATCTATTCACATAATCAGAATACACCATCAGGGGTGCATTAGCTCAGTTGGTAGAGGTGCAGACTGCAAGCCGAGAGATCCTCGGTTCGAATCCACCTGCGGCAACAGTTTTGTGTCCTTGGGCAAGACACTTCACCCCCACTACCCATGTGGGGGCAAGGTATGCTGTGTACTAAGGCATACTGCATGTTCTTGGTGCACCTGTCTTCGAACAAGGCTAACCCAGCTTGTGTAGTATGTTGGGGAGCTCACAGTTGCTTGCCATTGCTCAGTGGTTCTCCTGGGGTACTCTGGTCAAAATAAGCAGTTGTGCAGATAAATGTGACCTTAAACACCAATAAATAAATAATAAAAAGAACACACCACCTCATACCCGTTTAGACTCTCCAGTTTTCATTCACCTTGGTATCCCTCGGTTTGCCTTGGTGTTTAGTATGCCCGCCAGAAAAGGAGTGATTTCTTTGTCTAAAAGAGCAAAACAAGAAACAGTAATTTTAAACAGGTAGTAACGAAATAATTTTCATGAAGTGCACAATTTTATCTTAGTTAATAGCTGAAAAAACGCAGGGTGATATTTGCAAATCTTATTTTATTACTGGCACCAGGTACTGGTAATGAAAATTGCTGTTTGTCATCAATACTTGATCAAGTTTCTGACAAAGCATATTATACTATTCTAGTATGTTAGCGACTGGACATAAGCGCACAATTTGATGTTGGTTTACCACTATATACTGGTGCTTAGCCAGGAAATCTAAGTTACATGTAGGGGCAAGAGTAATATCTAGTGGGAGTGGGGCCGGGTAATAAAGAATATGATGCACAGAATCACCTGAGCCACATAGCAGTGAGATAGGGGTGAGGACAAGAGGGTGTGTGACCCTCTCATCAGTGGAGGGGTCTGGTGCACCCCCCCCCCCCAAAAAAAAAAAAATAAAAAAAAAAATTTGAAATTCAAGACAGTAAAACACAATTACCTTGACTCTGTGCTGCTGTGTACTGGTCACTTTCTGTGGGTGGGCAATATTTCTGTGGATGCAGTGATATTAGTTTTCAAACATTGTTTACAGTAATAAACTCATAAATTTAATTAATGAACCACAGGATACAATTCGGTGCTTCATTAATTAAAATTTTATTGATGATGATTTTCTATTACCTGGAAAAAACATGCATGGAGTGAGCCATGGACATCATGCACTGCCCATGCAAGGATTATGACCAGCAACTGTACTGTATGTCTGTGTCACTGCTATGAGCAGGGACTAATCTAAATGGGTGGGTGTGTTTACAAATATTCATATTTTTTAACACCTGATAACAAAGTAATATAAGTTTATAAACAACTACACAATTGACTTTTAATTACAATACTCCTAATTCCTATTAAACATATATGAATGTTTATTAATTTTGTGGAATTTTTACACTGTGTATGAAGCTTATTTGGGCCTGTATGTTTGTTAAAATTGCCCTTCCACTACGGAGGACTTTTTGAAATCAGTCTACACTGGATTGTGTGGTATTCCTTTGTGTAAGACAGTGTATTCATTGTAATAATATTCATGCATAAGTTCATGTTCTTGGTTTGTTTTAGGCCTCATAATCTACAGAATAGCTTGGATGGAGGTGTATTCCATCACTTGAGTGCAAGAAGGCTTTGCAATGCTACATGTATAGCATAAACCTTGTTGCACTCCAGGGACAAATCTATCAGTTTTAATAACATGGGTAAAATATCGGACATGAACCGTTTAATTTTTTTTTTTTTTAGCTCACTTCGACAAAGTCAAGCAGGGCTTATCTAATCACTCTCCATCCATTGTCCATCCATCTGTCATCCATCAACACCATGTTTTGGTCAATTCAAGTTAAAGTTTGTGTGAGTAATGGTACCAAATGGGTATTACATTTTTGTTTAACTCAGCATGCCCAGCCTCATAGGGAGGGGGTGAGGTAAAATGCTCCCAAAATATTTTTAAAATCTTATGAACCAGTGGGTACAGTGACTTTATATTCGTTATGGAACTACCTTTTGAGGTGTAGAATCACGCTTGTTCAAATGTACTTTGTGAAGCAATATTTGGCTTTGTAATGGCAGTGGTTAGATTTTTGGTACCACCCAAAATTTCTATTTTCCGAACCGATGGTCCGATTTGAATGAAATTCAGTATCGTGGTAATATTGGGTCATAAGTACTTACCTCATGCAAAAAAAACCCTGCATCCCCATGGGAACCTCAGGAGCAAAAAATAGAAATGTTTTCAAACTCCATTGTTTCCCAAACCACTTGGAACAGAGAACTGTTATGTGGTATGAAGCATCCTTAGAACCAGTAGAATTGAATGGTAAAAAAATGCCCTCTGTTGTTGTTAGAGAGTTCTGCAGAGGGCATCAGAATAATGTTGGTGCAGCATTTTTGCAAACATTTTAGAAAATCTTTTCTCAAGAACCAATATTCAGAATCTTTTGATATTTGGTATACAGCATCCATAGAGGGGTCAGATACAAGTTTGTTAAAATGAATCCCATTCTTTCATATTTGGACTCAATGCAGGAGCCCAAATTTTACGGGGAATTTACTTTAAAAATCTTCTTCAGAACCACGAGTCAGAATTGTTTAATGTTTGGTACCCTCATTGTTATGTTGGTCAGATTCACGATTGTTCAAACCAAGGCCCTATGTTAATATTTGGGCTTCCTTTGGTAGCCCAAATTTAACTTAGGGCTGTATGGGGAAGTTTTGTTTTAAAATCTTCTTCTTCAGATCCACCAGTCAGAATGCTTTCGTATTTGGTATACAACATCTCTAAGGGGGGAGGGGTAGGGTGAGATTCAAGTTTGTTCAAATCGGGTCTGTAGGTTAAAGTTTGGGCTCACTATGGTAGCCCAAATTTTAACTTTGTGCAATATGAGGAAATTTCTTCAAAATTTTGTTCTTCAGATCCACCAGTCAGAATGCTTTCATATTTGGTATACAGCATCTCAAAGGAGATCAGATTCAACTTTGTTCAAATCGAGTGCCTGGGTTGATATTTGAGCTCCCTATGGGAGCCGGAATTGGCCAAGTAGCTGAAGAATTAGACATTTTTTATTCAGTACCCTCAAGAGGTGAAGAGTAATCTATATAGGTTGTATCAAGGTGCTTGAGAGGGGATTTCCACATTTTACATCATAATCAACTAAAGAAAAGGCATGATGCTTGGACTGTTTTTGTCACTCCTGAGGGGCTCAAAGATTTGCAGTGTATCCTATGGAGATGGATTGCTTAATGTAGATTCATTCTTGGACTCTTATATCGTGTTCTGTTCTCTGTTTATATCGTGTTCTGTTCAAGGTGAGTGCTTCAGGCCGTGTGGGGCCTCTTGTTTATTTATTTATTTATTGGGTTTTAACAACACTTTCGAAAGCCAGCAGCTACAAGTTTCTTCTCTCCTTGAATCAAGCTTCTCACCCAACTGCAGCACTCATGGTCCACTGAGTTTTTAGCTCACCTGACTTTCAGTCAGGGTGAGGTGTAGTGATCACTTGCCGTCTGTAGTCCGTCGTCCGTGAACATGGTGTTTGCGTCTTCTCCTCCAAAACAGCTGAACTGATTAATCATTTAAGTGAAATGTGAGATGCTTGTTTGTTATGACATTGCATTTTGATTTTGCTTAAATCAAGTTGCCCTGCCCCCAGTAGGGCCATGCCCCAAAATTTTGCCTAAATCTTAAAAAAATCTTCTCGTGAACCAGGAGTAGCAGAGATTCGATATGTGGTGTGCTGCTTCCTTTTGAGGTGTAGACTTAGTTTTGTTCAAGAGAAGTTTGTGGGTCTTTATTTGCCTTCATTATTGGAGGGCATGTATTTTTGCCCCGCCCAAAATTTATGTTTTTCGAACCAAGAGGCTGATTTGAACCAAATTTAATTTTTGGTTTTATTTGATCATAAGTAATTAATTTATGCCCCAAAATATTTTCCCATCCCCCCATGGGAACCCCAGGAGCTAAAAATAGAACAAAATTCAAAACGCACATATCTCCAAAACTACATGGCACTGAGAATTCTTATTTGGTGTGAAGCTTCCTTGGGACCAACAGAATGGAATGGTCTAAGCAAATTTCTGTCAGGTCAATCATGGGGTACTTTTTCGTGACTTTGAAAAAATGCTTAGTCAGCATCCTGTAACACTGTGGGTAATGAAGAAAGCTTTTAAGACTCTTCTTCACCCAATTCACTCCTCCAAAACCTTTCAGATTTCACATATACCATCTTTGCAAGATTTTTTTACACGTTTATTGAAATCAAATTCCTGGGTCCATATTTGGCCTCTATGGGAGTCCAAATGTTGAAATTAGTGCAGTATGAGGAATATTCTTTAAAAATCTTTTTCTTCAGACCCACCAATCAGAATCTTTTGATATTTGCTATGCACCATCATTAGGCAGGTGAGATTTAAGTTTCTTCAAGCCAAGTCTATATTTTGGCTCACCAAGGTTTTGCAAATTGCGAGAACGGTGATTTCATTCCTCTGATGTTCTGGCAAATGCTTGTTAAGAAGATCCATATTTACCATTCCCCCAAAATTTATAAGCATTTTTTCATCAGATGAAATTTAATAAAATTAAATTAATTTTAGAGCTGAAACAATTAAAGGGTTTTCGTGATTGATTAATCGCATGGTTTAACCTTGGTTAACTGATTAATTACTTGCCCCAATAGGTAGCTGAATAATTGCTGTACCGTTGACCATTTATATAATTAAAACTTTACTCAGCATAATGGACAAAACCGGGCAGCGCCATATACAAACATGTCCATTCAAATTTTATTATATTTTCATTTTTTGTCTCAAAACATAGCTTATGACCCATCATTGGAACAAGCTCAATGGGGGGGGGGGGGGGGGGGGGGGGGGCATAAGCTATGTTTTGAGACAAACATTGAAAATCTTTAGAATTTCTTGTGCAAGTATCGTCTGCTACCTGCATTTGGTGAAGGGTTGAGAATGACCGTTTTCAGCTACTGATACAGTATAATGATCATGCAAGTGAACAAGTATTTTGGCACGTAACCGGCATGCATTTCTCTGTCTCATGCAATTGATGTGAGCCAGTGTGACAATGTTTGCCTGTTTTGGAGCAAGTTTGTTCCATAGTGTTAACCCATACAGTGTATTTTTTGTTTTTAAAAATTTGATTAACAGTTTCCATCTTGGTTTCAAAAAGTGATGACAGATAGTGAATATAAGCTTACCCAATATGAAAGAAAAATGGTTAGCAATTGGACATTTTTGTATAGTATTTTGCGATGTGAATCCAGCCATCAAATACCCTGCCATGTAGTACCGTACTTCAAAAGTAACGGTTAACCGATCAATTACTTTTTTTTATCAATCAAGATATTGATCATTGGTTAGTCGATTAATCGGTGTGAGCCAATGTGAGATTCAAGTTTGTTTACGCTAAGTCCCTGGGTTCATATTTGGGCTCACTGTGGGAGATTCAAGTTTGTTTACGCCAAGTCCCTGGGTTCATATTTGGGCTCACTGTGGGAGCCTGAATTATAACTTAATTCAAAATGAGGAATATTCTTCAAAAGTATTCTTCACATTCAGCAGTCAGAATGTTTTGATATATACAGTATCCTTAGGGAGGTGAGATATAAGTTTGTTAAAGCCAAGTCCCTGGGTTCACATTTGGTCTTCCTGTAGGAGCCCGAATTGTACCAAAATTTCTATTTTCCAAATTGAGAGGCTGATTTGAAGCAAATTTGATATGATGGGCTTATTGGGTCGTAAGTACCTAATTTATGCCAAAACATTTTCCTGTGGCCCTGTGGGAACTGCAGGATCTAAATATAGAAAAAAATTAAAACGCCCATATCTTCAAAACTACATGGCACTGAACATTTTTATTTTGTGTGACGCTTCCTTACGAACTGCCGAAAAGAATGGTCAAAAAAAATTGCCATCAGTTTTATCATAGGGAAGTTTTCCAGGACTTATGCGGAGTCATCATTTTAGTAATGGGAAAAACATTAAAGAATCTTCTTCTCCCATACCACTGCTCCAAAGGCTTTCATATTTTGCATATAACATCTTTGGAAGATTTATTCACATATTTGTTGAAATCAAATCCCTGGGTCCATATTTGGACTCTCTATGATTAGATTAGTGCAATATGAGGAATATTTTTTAAAAATCTTCTTCTGATCCACTCTTCAGAATATTTTGATATTTGGGATGCTGCATCCTTAGAGGGGTGAGATTCAAGTTTGTTTGAGCAAAGTCCCCGGGTTCATATTTGGGCTCCCTGTAGGAGTCCAAATTACAACTTAGTTCAATAAGAGGAATATTCTTTAAAATCCAGTAGTCAGAATCTTTTGATATTAGTATATAGAAGCATCCTTAGGGATGTGGGAATCAAATTTGTTCAAGCCAAGTCCTTGGGTTCATATTTGGGCTCTGTGTGGGAGCCTGAATTATAACTTAGTTCAATATGAGGAATATTCTTTAAAAATCCTTTTTTTTTGAGATCCACCGGTCAGAATCTTTGGATATTTTGTATAAGCTTTTCTTATGAGGGGCAGATGCAACTAAATGTTCAAATAAATTCCCTGGGTTGATATTTAGGCTACCATGTCAGGTGAATGCCATCAGGCCCTCTGGGGGCTCTTGTTTGTTTTCTGTTTGACAACATTGCCCTGGCTCTTCTATCTATATTTTTCATTTTAAGTTAGTCACTACTTTTATTTAGGCTTCCCAAATTTGTTACTGCATGTCTCTGTCTGTCCATCGGATGAAATGTTTCTTTGCTTTTCATTTGCCTGGGTCAACATTTTAAATAATTTGCAGCTATCTTTCACCCTCCAACCTCCCCCCCCCCCCCCCCCCCCCCACACACACACACAAACACACACACACACATACAAAAATCTGGGCTGGCAAGTATTGAGTATTTTATCAAAAAAGTGGTACTCGAGTACTACGAGTACTGAGTACTTTGGACCCAGCCTATCACAAGTATATTAAACATCAAAGAGTATATTATATACTTGAAACAAATACAGTACAGTGGCAGTGTACTGCTCACTCTCCATGGGTGGGCAATATTTCCACGGATACAAATTCATACAATAATATTTGATGCCAAACTCTAACTATAGGTATAATCATCAAAAATTTAAATAATGAAGCACCAGGTACAAACCGATGCTTCATCAATTAAAATTTTGTAGATGATGATTTTTATTGACTGGTAAATGCATGAGTGGACATCACTGCCCACGCGTGTATTACAACCCGTCCACGGCGACTGTACTGTAACTTGTCTTCTTTGTGAACATATTTTCTACAATTTCACTCCTTTTGACAGAATGCATGCCTGTGGGAATTAAAACCAAAATAGTGAAAGTGCACTTGTGGATATTTGCAGCACAAGCACAGCACTAATGAATCAATATTTTATGATTTTAGGAATTTTAACAGTGTCATGAGACACCACAGTAGCAGGTATTGGTCATTCTGTTGGAAAAAATCACTGTTTTATGACTCGAGGTGCCTTAACTGAGAAAACTTAGTCTTTTTCTTACAAAGATTGCAGAATATCAAACACAATGTGAAATGTGTTCAGAAGCAAGAATGTGATTAAAAAATAATGGGAAATTCATGTCACCATCAATTTATTTATAAATTAATAAAGTTTTTTAGCTCACCTGAGCAAAGCTCAGTGGGAGCTTTACTGATCACATTCTGCCCGCCGTCCGTCCGGCGTTAACTTTACATTATTCAAATGTTGGGTAAATGTTTATTACCTAATGCCAATTCAGATTTGTTCAAATTAAGTTGCCCCCTTCTCCTGGGTGGTGCCATGCCCCAAAGGGGCACCAAAATCTTCTCATCAACCAGCAGTAGCAGAGACTTGATATATGGTATGCAGCTTCCTTTTAAGGTGTAGACTTGGATTTCTTTAAGCGAAGTTTGATGGGCTATATTTGGCATCGTTATGGGAGGGGCAAAATTTTTGGCCCCGCCCAAAATTTCTATTTTCCGAACCGAGAGGCTGATTTGAATCAAATTTTATGTGAGGGCTTATTGGGTCATAAGTACCTAATTTATGCCAAATTTTCTTTTTCTGTAGCCACATGGAAACCACAGGAGCTAAAAATCGAAAAAAGTAAAACGCCATATCTCCTGGGTTTATATTTGGGCTCAGTATAGGAGCCCGAATTCAAACTTAGTGCATTTCAGGCAAATTTCTTAAAAAATCTTCTTCACCAGATTCAGCTGGCAGAATCTTCTGATATTTGGTATGCAACATTGTGGGGTGGATCTGATTCAAGTTTGTTCAAATCGGCCTCCTGGATTCATATTTGGGCTCACTATAGAAGCATTTCAGGCAAATTTCTTTTAAAATATTCTTCTCCAGATCCAGCAGGCAGAATCTTTTGATATTTGGTATGCGACATTGTGGGGTGGATCTGATTCAAGTTTGTTCAATTCAGCCCCCTGGATTCATATTTGGGCTCACTATAGAAGCCCGAATTCGAACTTAGTGCATTTCAGGCAAATTTCTTAAAAAATCTTCTTATCCAGATCCAGCAGGCAGAATCTTTTGATATTTGATATGCAACATTGTGGGGTGGATCTGATTCAAGTTTGTTCAAATCAGCCCCCTGGGTTCATATTTGGGCTAAGTATAGGAGCCCAAATTTGAACTTAGTGTATTTCAGGCAAATTTCTTTGAAAATCTTCTTCTCAAGATCCAGCAGCAGAATCTTTTGACATTGGGTATGCAGCATGCTTAGGGGGTGAGATTCAAGTTGTTCAAGCCAAGTCCCTGGGTTCATATTTGGACTCACTGTGGTAACCCGAATTATAACTTAGTTCAAAATGAGGAATTTTCTTTAAAAATCTTCTTCAGATCCAGCAGTCAGAAAGTTTCGATATTTGGTATGCAGCATCCTTAGGGGGGTGAGATTCAAGTTTGTTCAAGCTATGTCCCTAGGTCCATATTTGGGCTCACTGTGGGAGCCCGAATGATAACTTACATGTAGTTCAAAATGAGGAATTTTCTTTAAAAATCTTCTTCTTCAGATCCAGCAGTCAGAATGTTTTAATATTTGGTATGCAGCATTCTTAGGGGGGTGATATTCAAGTTTGTTCAAGCCATGCCCCTAGGTCCATATTTGGACTCACTGTGGGAGCTTGAATTGTAACTTAGTTCGAAATGAGGAATTTTCTTAAAAAATCTTCTTCAGATCCAGCAGATGAATGCTTTTGATATTTTTTATGCAGCATCCTTAGGAGGCAAGATTCAAGTTTGTTCAAGTCATGTCCCTAGGTCCATGTTTGGGCTCACTGTGGGAGCTCGAATTGTAACTTAGTTCAAAATGAGGAATTTTCTTTAAAAATCTTCTTCTTCAGATCCAGCAGTTGGAATGTTTTGATATTTGGTGTGCGGCATCCTTAGGGGGGTGAGATTCAAGTTTTTTAAAGCCATGTCCCTAGGTCCATATTTGGGCTCACTGTGGGAGCTTGAATTGTAACTTAGTTCAAAATGAGGAATTTTTTTAAAAAATCTTCTTCAGGTCCAGCAGATGAATGCTTTTGATATTTTTTATGCAGCATCCTTAGGAGGCTAGATTCAAGTTTGTTCAAGCCATCTCCCTAGGTCCATGTTTGGGCTCACTGTGGGAGCTCGAATTGTAACTTAGTTCAAAATGAGGAATTTTCTTTAAAAATCTTCTTCTTCAGATCCAGCAGTTGAAATATTTTGATATTTGGTGTGCGGCATCCTGAGGGGGGGGGGGGGGGGGGGGGGGTGAGATTCAAGTTTGTTAAAGCCAAGTCCCTGGGTTCATATATGGGCTCCCTGTGGGAGCCCAAATTATATCTCGGTTCAATATGAGGAATATTCTTTAAAAATAATTTTTTTTAGATCCACTTGTCAGAATCTTTGGATATTTGGGATCAGCTTTTCTTAGGAGGAGTAGATGCAACTTGTTGAAATCAATTCTCTGGGTTGATATTTAGGTTACCATGTACAGGTGGGCGCCCTCAGGCCCCCTGGGGTCTCTTGTTTTAGGAAAAAATGCATACTGAGAGCTTGGGGGTGGGGGAGGGGGATGGGGGGTACATCCAGGGCTATAATTTACCTCATCACTAGGTAAAAGAATATTTGACATCATTTGTTGAGATAAAATGGCACTTTCTATTGATATTGGTGGATTATATAGCCTCAGCCAGGGCTTATAAGAATCTGAGAATCGATTCCCTTAGAGATCCGTACAACAAAACCAGTGAGAAACCATGTAGCTTCTCGTAACATTGCTGCTAGGATTCACATGAAAAGAACTGAGTCAGTTTAACCCTTTACCTACCACAAAGGCAGCAAATTAACCAATACAACACTAACATGACCTGAAATATTGTGACACTGGCAATAAAATTTGTACAAATATGGCTGTCATTGGAACCGGCTCTCATCAGCCGGTTCTAGTAACATCCATAATTATTATGCTTGATGAATATTGTTTATTTTTAGCTCACCTGACTGTAAGTCAGGGGGCGCTTAAATGATGACTTTCTGTCTGTCCACCATCAGTCCATCCTGTCTGGTGTGAACTTTACCTTACTAACCTCTCCTCATAAACAACTGAGCCGAATTGAACCAAATTTGATATTCATGTTCCTTATCATATATGAATTCCAGTTTGTTCAAATAACGTTGCCACACCCACAGGGGGCCCCAAGCATTTCTCTGATAGCATGCATAAATTGTTTTCCAAAATTGAAAAAAAATCTTCTCCAGAACCATGTATAAGAATCTTTTGATACTTGGTATACAGCATCTCTAGGGGTGGGAGGGATAGGTTCAGGTTTGTTCAAATCAAGTCCCTGAGTTGATATTTGGGCTCCCTATGGGCACCCAAATATCAACAGTGCAACATGAGGAAATTTCTTTGAAAACCTCCTTCAGATCCACCAGTCAGAATGCTTTCATATTTGGAATGCAACATTTCTAGTGGGGTGGGGGGGGGGGGGGGGGGGGGCAGGGGGGAGGGTAGATTGAAGTTTGTTTGAATCGGGTTCTGGGTTAATATTTGGTATATCTATTGAAGCCCAAAGTTTAACTCAGTGCAGTATGAGGAAATTTCTTTAAAACTCGTTTTTTTTCAGATCCACCAGTCAGAATCCTTTCGTATTTGGCTTACAGCATCTCTAAGGGGATCAGATTCATGTTTGTTCAAGCCAAATCTATGGGTTAATATATGGGCTCATTATGGGAGTGCAAATTAACTCAAAGCAACATGAGAAAATTTCTTTAAAAATCTTTTTCTTCAGAATGCTTTAATATTTGGTGTACAACATCTCTGGGGAGGTCAGATGTAAATTTGTTCCAGTTTGGTTCCTGCCAGTCAGAACCCTTTCATATTTCGTATCGCAGGGGGGGGGGGGGGCGGGGGGGGGGCAGATTTGAGTTTGTTCATTTCAGGTCTGTGGCTTAATATTTGGGCAGGGGTGGGTTAGGTTCGAGGTTGTTCATAAATGTTCAAATCCCTTCCTTAGAGCTTTTCCATAAAATTTGCCTTTCGAAGTGCAGTGACAAAACAACCCTTGGACGTTTGGCAGTACTTGTCTAAAGCTGTCAGAATTGGAAGCAATCAGGAAGACCTATGCTAATAATCATCTAACATGGACAATAGAATTATGAATAATTTCATAACATTATTCCTATGTAGTGTCCATGAACCTTGACTAACTGAATCTGACCCAAAATACTTCTCTGAACCACCTCGTCAGGTGAGCGATTAAGGGCCCAGGGGGGAGGGGGGGGGGTAAAAATCAGTAGTTGGTGTTGTAAAAATTAAAAAAGCTGTATTGGGTAAAGGGTTAACATGTATTATCAGTATTATCAGTATGCAACAGGGGTTCAATCATACTGACCTAATAGGATCCTGGCCCATAGCAGGTCCGAATTCTCGGAACGATTTCCGCAAGAATCCAAATGGATTCTCCCAAATTTAGAGGAACTATAAGCCCTGCACAACCCCAATTTTGAAACAAAATTGACATATTGTTTCGTGGTGGTGGGGCCCTATTTATCTTGCTGTATGATTAATTAAAACAGATTTTCTGAAAAGGTTTTGTGTGCTGATGCAGATTTTAGTTTTATTTTGGGATTTGGGTAGTTTCAAAGAAAGCTGTGAATTCTTATCCCTCCCAACTTATTGGGTAATAGAGTAGAAATTCTGTCGTAGGCAATAACAGTTTTTAAGCCTATTTGACACAGATTGGACAGTTCTCTTCAAAGGAATACATTTCCCATGCTTTGGACTGGACAGAAGCCAAATGTTGAATTCTATTGCAGAAATGACTCTTTCATCACGTGAAAGAGGTAACTGTATCTTTGGTAGGGTTGGGTTTGCTCATAGGTATAACTGTTGTAAATATTTTAATTAGATTTACATGCCTCGAAAAGTTGCGCTCGGAAATTATGTAATTCCCAAAACTAAGCAGTCTTGGGGAAATATATTGTTTCAATAAACATTTGAAGAAGTCTACTGACATTTTGCATTACTTTTGAATGTTCCAGATGAATAAAGAGGATGATTTGGGGACTTTTAGAACCTAAAAATTTGTTTGACTATTGGTGTGTTTTGTTTGGGAATTCCCTGAGAAATATGAACATGTGACCAGCACTTCCCTTTCTGTTAGTTTTTCTTTTATTTCTTGCATGACCCCTGTTTAAAAATTATTAAAAGGTTGTCTGAAGGGCTATAGTTGACAAAAAATATTTGAATGCTAAATTTAAAATGATGCGACCATATTTTTTTTTCGCCTGAACGTTATAATGGTCGCCTATGGGAAAATATTTAGTACTGTGAAACGTATTCTTGTTTGGCTGAAATTAAACAATTGCAGGAATTCGACTGAATAAACCAAAATGTTTTTGGAGTAATGGTTGCGGAATGAAATATTTCAATACGTTGGATACTTTGGGGTTCCTTCTTACGCCTTGCGTATTGTCATATTATACAAACTGTTAAAGTAGAGGGCAGAATTACAAAAGATTAAGACCAAATCACAAAACTAGCCAACTACTGGGAAAATGTAAACGATAAGCGATGGGGCATGGGAAACCCACCCGAGTTCCACAATGACGTCGTGAAAAATTTATCGAACTTCCATTGCAGCGATATAAAAGCTGCAGCGATATAAAAGCAGAGAAGGTTGGAAAAAAGGTCTCAAAATTAAGGAACGGGAAAAAGCAGGAGAGATGGTCGAAGAGGAACCATGTAATAGCCTAACGGCTCTGTTCAATTTACCCTTAGAAAAAAAGTGGTATAAAATGGTTGAGAGAAAACAGAGTCCATATATACACAAAAAGGGGGAGTCGAGTATTAGTGGATGAGATCGACGAGAAAGGGTTTATGGTAAATATACATGTACAGAATGGTTTCCGGTTGGGATGGAGGGTTACTGACTATCTTTTGACGCTATCCTGAATGATAGAATGAGCGAAAGCCGAAATGAAACAAGATTTGTATGGCCTTTCTGGGTGCTAAGAAGGAAAGTGATTGAGTATGGAGGCAGAGTATATGGTGAAAGCTTGAGGCCTTGGGGTTGTTGGAATTCCGAAAGCATTATATAAAGATTACAACGTGAATTTAGCCTGGGTAACATAACAACAAAACGTGTGCCAATGGAGATAGACTTAAACGGGGGTCTTTCAATTTCGCCAATTCTTTTTTTGTATTGTACACAGATGATTTAGGAGATGGCCGCCAGTACAACAGCGAGGGGCTAGCAGTTGGGGACCTAATGATGCCAGGGTTATTTTTCCTAGATGACCTGGCACTAGTATCAGAAAGCGAAGTTGGGTGGGGGGGGGGGTGAGAAAATGTTGGTAATCTTGGAGAGATATGAATGCAAATGAAGACTCGATCTAAATGAAAGCAAAAACGAAGTTATATCCTTGGGTCGTAAAGTGAAAGTTACTTGAAGGTGGAGAGTGTGGGAATTCTGTTTTCCAGGAGGTAGCCGCAAACATGAGACAGGTGACTACGAGTATTTGGGGGCGAATATAAACATTGCAGGAAAACGCATCTACCGAAATCACACGAATAAATTAACCGTGAAAGCAAAGCTAAACTTTAATATGGAGAAACAGATTCAATAAGGTTTTCGTGGAGAAAACCATTTGGGGAATCGATGGCGTGTAACAAGTATAACATATAGTACGGAAGTGATACCTCTAAACCAAACAGCTTTAGCCCTTTACCCAACGCAGACGATATCAAAATTTATTATTTTAAATATATTTTTTTTAAATTTTTCAAAAAATGTCAACAAAACCATATCATGTGAGCCCTCGTTGGAACGAGCTCGACGAGCTCGTTCCAACGAGGGGTCACGTGATATGGTTTTCTTAATATTTTTTGAAAAATAATATTTGTTTAACTGCTGAATTGTGTAAAGGGTTAGAGAGCTTGAAAATCCTGCAGAACGATGAAAGCCGCATGATAACAGGATCGAGTAAGTCGGTAGCACTAGAAGTACACAAAGGTGAGTTTAGGTAGATGAAGATCAAGGACAGGATGGAATTAATGAAACTCTGTTATCTTCACTATTTGGTAAATCAGCCGATGGGTAAACTAATGTTCCTGAATATTTGAAATTCAAACACAAAGACAGGGTGGATGGATCAAGTGAGAGAGTTAATAGAGAACTACTCAATGGAGATCTCAGACTTTGAAGTAGAGACAGCCCGGGGTGAAAAAAAACGTCAGAAAACGCGTCATAGAGGACTATAACCTTGATTGGCGAGAGCGTGGGAAAGTCAAGCAGAGGTCTTTGCGTGGTTTTAAATAGTACATTGATGGCATCTTTGGCGGAGGGAGGGTCACTGCTCTCTGCTATTCAATATTAAAGCCAGGTTTTGAAGAGGACCTTGGTGGCACCTTTTTCCGGGGGGAGGGGGCACAGTTGTTCAAAATGAGGTATCGGTCGGTGGGGCCGTAATGAAAAAAAATGGAAAAGACGGTGAAAAAGGAGTGCAAAATGTGTTATTTAGGATAGTGGACATCCTGGAACACTTTCTATTAGAATGTCCAAAATATCAGTCTAACAGAATAAAATTAACTGGGAGAAAATGGGGAAGTGGGAAGGGGAATGAAGGACATGTGGTTAGTGGGTGACAAAAAGGGGAGGGTAAGTACACTTATCGGAGAGATTGGAAAGAATTGGGTATGGGGTGTCATGAAGTAGTTCGTCTCCGAGTGTTTCGGGGAGAGAAAGGGCATGGCGATAGGGTGACATTTCGGAGCACATGAATAATCAAGACCTTCTCACCTGAGGATCCCGACAAATCAGAGGCCGGCCAAAGTGTTATTACTATTATTATTATTATTTATTATGATTATTATTATTAATATTCTCACCATCATTATTTATTTATTTATTTATTTATTTATTTATTTATTTATTTATTTATTTATTTATCAGTATTACTATTAATAGGTTTTTCCTTCTGGAAAAGACTATAGTTTTTTACGGATTATTAGGCTTTTCCCTCTGGAAAAGACTTTTGTTTTTCTACGGATTATTATTTTTGTTTTTGGGGGGCGGGGGTTGGAGTGTTTTTCCACACATTTTGTCGGTACGATTCAGAAGCCATTTTCTAACCGATTTTCACACAATTTTGCACACGCATAGAGGGGCACAAAATCTAAAAATGATGGCAAAAAGCGGTCAAAATTAGGGTTTATGGGCACTTTTAGGAAACGCGTCTTGTAGATTTTGTTTAAACATTCATCATTGTTAGACCTGTTTGTGGCACAACCATTCATATACAAGAGATATTAGGCAATGCATATGTTAACCCGCCACAGGCTGACAAACATCGAAAATTTGATGAAATGGGCTGTTTTCGGGCCCCCACAGCACCCAAAGGGGACACGATAAACATAACTTCCTTTATTGGAAGTCGGATTCATCGAGGGTCGTTTTTGTACGTAATAAGGGTATTCAGAAAACCAAGCGTTAATCCGCTTTGGAATGGTTAAACCTCAATATCCCTCTAAAGCTAAAAAAAATCATGTTTTCTGTGGATTTCTCTAAACGAGTGTTGTAGATTTTCAAGTAAAATAGGCCACTCGCAGGTCTTGTGTGACATTATAAGGTGCATGGACAAAATATTTCGGTAAGCGTTTGTCATCTCTCCACAGGTTCTCAAACATTGACATTTTGAGAAAATGGCCTGTTTTCGGGCACCCACAGCACCCAACGTGTACCAGAGAGAAGAATATAACATCCTTTACTGGAAGTGGAATTCACAGAGGATTAGTTTTGTAAGTAATAAAGGTATTCAAAAAAATAAGCATTAACCGGTTTTGGGCTGGTTAAAGAGCGATACCCATCAAAAGCTTATAAAGTAATGTTTTTCGAGGATTTCTCTAAAAACATCCTGTTAATTTTCAAGAAAAGTGGGCCATTCGCAGTTCATAGTGTGATATTGCAAGTTGCATGAACAAACTACTCCGGTAAGCAGTTGTTAATCCTCCACAGTCTGCTATACATCAAACGTTTGTTAAAATGGGTTGTTTTCGAACACCAACATCTCCTAATGCGAAGGCCACAGAGAAACATAACTTCTTTTAGCGGACGAAACATTTATAGTGAAAACTTGTTGTTATTAGTAAGGCTCTTCAAAAATCGAAGTGTTAACCCATTTTGGGCTGGTTAAAGAGAGGTATCCCTTAAAAGCGTAAAATTATCATTTTCTGTGGATTTCTCTAAAAATATCATGTAGGTTTTGAGGGAAAATTGGCCATTCGCAGGTCTTTGTGTGACATTACAAGTTGAATGGACAAAATATTACTGTAAGCGTTTGTTAATCCCCCTCAGGCTGCCAAGCATAGTAATTTTCTGAAACATTGGCTGTTTCGGGGCACCAGCAGCACCCAACATGCACCTGGGAGATGAATATAACCTACTTTATTGGAAGTGGAATTCACCTACGATCATTTTTGTAATAAAGGTATTCACAACACGAAGCGTTAACCTTTTTTGGGCTGGTTAAAAAGCGATACCCATCAAAAGTTTAAAAGTTCATGTTTACCGTGGATTTCTCAAAACACATCTTGTAAATTTTCAAATAAAATTGGCCATTCGCAGGACTTGGTGTACAGTACAATTTGCATAGACAAAATATTCAAGTGAGCGTTTGTTAACCCTCTGTAGGCTCTGAAACATAAAATAAATGATAAAATGGACTGTGTTCGCATCCCCAGAGCACCCAATGGTTAGCGGAGAGATAAACATAACTTCCTTTATTGGACGTTGAATTCGACGAGGATTATGTTTGTAATACGGGTATTCAAAAAAAAAAACAATCCTTAACCCGTTTGGTTAAACAATGATACGTATCAAAAGCTTAAAATTCATTTTTTTCCAAGATGTTTCTGAAAACATCGTGTAGATTTTCAAGAAAAAATGGCTATTCGCAGGTCTTGTGTGACATCACAAATTGCATGAAAACAATATTCTCGTTAGCGTTTGTTAACCCTCTACAAGCATCCCAACATCAAAATTTTACATACATTTAAAATAAAATTGGGTGTTTTCAAATAGCCACAACACTCAGTGGGAATGTTTCAAACAAACATAAGTTCTTTGTTGGATTTGGATATGCTGAACGACAATATTCATATTAACCCTCTCCAGCAATAATGATGGTTTCAACCTAAACATTTTCTTCATCAAACTGAGTCATTTGAGACTACTATATCCACTTTTCTCGGGACATTAATAAAGGCCCGTCAGTGATACAGTTAAAAAATAATTCTTCAGACACTCCTGGATCATGGAAAGTCATGGTATCTCATCTGGAAAAGCCATGATTATCCAGAATCATTAAGTCTAGTTAGATATGAAGTAAAGATTGGGTTGATGAAGAGAATAAAATTCAACTCAAACTAAGATTCTGCATCGTAAAAAGAGTTCCGTCGTAATTGAGAAGAGCTATTTCAGCTATCAAAATGACGCGGCTTCCACCGCCTTTGTGAAAACAATTAGAAACAATAAAACTTTCAGAAAACTGTAACAGATATGGGAACATTTAACCATTATTTATGTGGGCTTAATAAATAAAGAGGTTAATAATTGGTTAGCTTTATATCCATCACGATATCGGCCTGAGATAATTTCGTATCAGCCTGTGACCTTCGGTAATAATCTGAAAGTATGACCTTCTCTAGATCATTAGACCCGCAAAACGTGAGTTGGTTGTGTTCTGTCACAATCAACTCACATTTTGTGGGGTGGCATCCACAACAAGACGAATCCCAACAAGAAGAATTGGAAAAATATCCCAACAAGACGATCCCAACAAGACAATCCCAACAAGACGAAATGTTTATTTTTCATGAAATATGGGGAACATTTACTTTAAAAAGAACTTGTACATTACAATGTATGCTATTTGAAGTATTTTGGGGTTGTATTTTACGTATGTTTTTGGGAGTTTTGATGATAAAAAAAGATGTTAACCCTTTACCTAACGAATCGCGGGCATCCGCCCGCGTAATATGCAAATTCAGCAGTTGAAAAAATATTATTTTTCGAAAAATGTCAACAAAACCATATCATGTGACCCCTCTTTGGAACGAGCTCGTCGAGCTCGTTTCAAAGAGGGGTCACATGATATGGTTTTGTTAAAAGTTTTTGAAAAAAATTTAAAAAAATGGAATTTAAAATAATAAATCTGAAATCGTCTGCGATGGGTAAAGGGTCTTAAACCAAATGCAAATAGCGCTCTGCGCAATCGGTTCTCGGATTCTATGAGCAATCAGAGGACTCTCTGATGATGTTCGTAAATTTCTTTGTTGAAATCGCGTCTTTTCGCCTAGCAGATACGGTCGTTGAGCAGATGTTTAGTCACCCGAGTAAGATAGAGGGGGTATTTATCAACCCCTTTGCATTTATCAAGTAGCAAAGTTAACGACTGGGGCTCAGTTCATCTGGGGGAGAAGTAATTTATGTTTTATGCAGGAAAATAGGCTACACAGACCTACAGGGGTTTGGTAGAATTTTATCTTATGGACAATCAGGTGGATTTTTATCCAATTTGTGGGCATAATTTTAGGAATTTGAGGTGCTAGATTGGAAGCGAAATATATTGGTAATGAAAACCTTTTAAGTTGGGCACCGTGAATCGTTTTAAAATGTGCATAATTTACACGTCAGTACATGTAGGTACGGTACACAACAAAGAGTGGTTCAGCAGATTCTCTGAGGCCTGTATGGAGGGTTCTCGGTGGTTCTGTGCTAAACATTTCGTTGTTTTGTGTGTACAGTGCGTGCCAGCGTTTTACCATGAAACGTCCGTCGCTGTGGTTGCGAAATCGGAAGTAGTCTTTATATATCCGATTTCTATTGCAGCGACAACGGGTGGAAATGCAAAAATCTGCGACGGACCGATCAAACTAATTATCTCTCACGGCAAACGGAAGTGTTGAGAGTAGCGCTTTTGGGGAAAATGGTCAGGTTTTAATGAATCTAAAATGCTTCCGTACGAGTGATCCGCCGCGACGGCGGGTGATTGGGATTAAATTTAATTCATGACGATAAGTATGTCACTCAAAGAGAGAAAAGATTGTTTCGGTTGTAGGAAACATGTTTTTATCGTACATTGCGCATGTAATAACATACATGTATGCACGCGTTTAGTTTATCCTTCGTGTGAGAAAATCATTCTCTCGTTACTTTATTTTGACTGCGACTGTTCGGCAAATGCATGTTTGGCATTTTGTGAAGACGGCGGTGTATAGAGTCTGAAGCTTGTTTTCGAAGACACAGGATTAGCTGACGTTAGGCAAATGCATCGCCCTATTGCGCCCTCGTCCCGCCTTCCGAACACCTATCACACTTTCAATGGAGTTCAAGAGTAAATTCGGACTTCGAAAGAGAACTGACGACTGTTTTGGGTTTTGTTTTTCCTCTGTTAAGGTGTATTAGGTAGTTAGTTATAAATTGTCGCATTTAACAATATTATGGCAAATAAATAATCCTAAAACTCATTCCGCGGTATTTTCTGTCTCTTGAACAAATACCACAAACTGAGGTCCTTACAATGAGAGAGTCCAAAGTCCAAAAACTAGCCTATTAAGATTAAGCCTCTATTCACTGATTCTTCAAGTGATAACTGGTAGGGTGATGGATCACTGACCGGGCTCAAACCTTTATTCAGTGGTAAATGACACCCCGCGTAACAAAGTGTGAAAAGGCAGAGAATTGCTCGCTCTGAGGCGAAGAAACAGAAGGCACACATCAACAGAGGGAAGCAACAACAACAAAAAACAGTCGTCAGTCCTTTTCGAAGTCCGAGTTTACTCTTGAACTCCATTGAAAGTGTGATGGGGAGGAGGGGAGGGATGTATGGTGATGCATTGGCCTAACGTGAGCTAACCTCGTGTCTTCGAAAACAGGTGGCTGACCCTGTACACCCCCGTCTTCCCAACATACCAAACATGCATTGGACTTTTAAAAAAAAATAAGATTCGTTTTGTTATTTTTTGTTAAACGTATGCCGAACAATCGCAGTCAAAATAAAGCAAATAGTGAATGGTTTCCTCACAGAAGGATAAACTAAACGCGTTCACACACGTATGTTGTTACATGTACGATAATAACATGTTTGCTACAACCGAAACAGTCAGCTCTTTCTTTGAGTGACATATTTATTGGCGCGAATTAAATTTAATTCCAATCATGCGACGTCGCGGCGGATCACTCGTACGGAAGCATTTTTCATTCATTAAAACTTGACCATTTTTCCGAAAAGCGCTAATCCACAACACTTGTGTTTGCAGTGAAAGATTATTAGTTTGATCGGTCCGCCATTGATTTTAATCCTTTCTACCAGGTGTTTCTGCCATAGGAATCGGATATAAACAAGTCTTTTTCCGATTTCCATGGTCGCTGCCGCAGCGACGGATGTTTTGTTGTAAAACGCCTCGCAAGTACTGTATACCCAGCACAACGAAATGTTTAGTACATAACCACTGAGAACCCCCCATACAGGCCACAGAGAATCTGCTGAGCCACTTTTTGTTGTATAACGTGCCACTGATGTCTAAATTGTGCATATTTAAAACGATTCACGTTGCCCAACTTAAATTGCTTTCATTCCCAATATATTTCGCTTCCCATCTATCACCTCAGATTCCTAAAATTATGCCTACAAATTGGTTACAAATCCACCTGATTGTCCATGGGATAGAAATTCTACCAAACCCCTATAGGTTTGTACAGCCTATTTCCCTGCTTAAAAGATAAGTTATGTCTCCCCCAGATGAACTGATCCGAAGTCGATAACCCTGCTCCTTGCAACAATGGTTGATAAATACCCCCTCCATCTTACTCGAGTGACAAGAATCTGCTCTGCGACCGAATCTGCTGGGTGAAAAGACGCGATTTCAGCATAGAAATGTACGAACAGCAGCAGAGAATCCTTTGGTTGCTCATAGAATCGGAGAACCGATTGGACATTGTGAATAGCATCTTTTAACAAAACGTGCCGCCTCTGTTACCTGGTAGCGTGTTAAATTTTTTTTTGGTTGTCAAAATCTTGTTCACATATTATTGCCTTGCTACAATTAATGGGAGAGTGCCAAAAGGCACTCTCCCATTAATTGTAACAGAACAAATCCACCCAGACTTAATAATATCACATCAAAAATTAATTGAAGTAAATAAATATAATATGAAACCTTTTAGCTCTGGTACCCACACTTTAGAATAAAGCCCCTAAATGGGTTTCCAGCACTCAACCAGTTAATTGAAATGTCTTCGTCCAAAAGTAACCCTTGTCAGAAGTGTATGATGGAAAAAATTCAAAATAAATGGGTTATATAGTCATTTTAATTAAATACGTCGTGTTGGGATTCGTCTTGTTGGGATGACCATTTTCGACATTCGTCTTTTTGGGGTTCGTCTTGTTGGTAATAAACCTTTTGTCGACGTAATCGGACATACACGTTTGACTTCTGAACACAAATGACCTTCGGATATAATTGTACTGAAGAGACATTTTGGAACAGAACGAAACGGAAGCTTACATTGAGTTGAATCTGAGGTGCTAATTAGGTCATTTACCAAAGTTGAAATTAATTATTAAGATATTCAACGAAGTTCAAATGGTGCTCCATCAGAGGAAATTTACAGCCGCTATGGTCGGGGGGCGGGAGGGGGGTAGTTGGGGTGGGGTGGGGGTATAGGGACAAAAATAAAAATGCTACGGTATTTTTGGAAATTTTTGTCTGTTGTGGAGCTCAAAAATAACAAAACGTTGGGTTTTTTTGTTTTCGATTTATCGCTATTTTTTAATTTTAACGTCACTTCTTTCGACCAAAAACAATGATTTTCTAAACTCACAGCTCTTCACTGATATGAAATTTTACACACTAAAACACTGGCGACGTGTCTGTTAAATACAGTTGCCATATTTTCAGATACCATCTTTTTCCCAAAATAATGTCAAATTCACGTCTTTTCTATGATGTTTAATACTGATCGCGTTATTGATCTCTCATCTTAAACAATTTGGAAATATAGTCGCCGAAAAACATATTCTGAACAGGCAATCACTTTTCAGCCGAGGAACAATTCCTTTGGGACTTCCGTGGCGGTGACTGTATGTCATAGCCGGGTATCGCCCCGGTGCTTGTCTGGGGGATTTGCTTTAGACTTCAGGGATTTCCAATAGCCACAACGTTTATTAAAACTGGGAAAAAAGTTCTTATGGGATGGCCCAAGTTTATCCATGCCCCGTCTCTTGGGTCGGCTGTCTGTTAAATACTGGATGTTTCAGCTAACAGACATTTCAGCAAGCAAGTACTCAGCAGGTACTCTCTATGTACATTTATTTTGTTAATAGTCAACACAAAGTTCCACAATATTTATCAATATAAATTAACACTGGACAAATCAACAAAGTTCGTTTAACTCGACTGACGGTGGTTAATTCTGAATGGCAGTCACAATCCGCCCAGCCACAAACCTACCGACAATATTCTGATAAGCACACGTTCGTGGGCTGTGAGTACTGGCCCGGGAGTGTCTGATCTGATGAACGAAAAGTTTCGCCCGCCGAAGACGCGTCGGGACGATGTAGGGTTCGTCGACACCCTTGCGACCCCAGTTCCCCAGTTGCGTAATGTATATCAGGTCATGCCAGCCGCAGGTAGTGAGCAGATGTGGCTTGAAGTTGAGACTTTTAGCGTCGCTTGTGCTTTTTCTTGTGCTTTTTGTAGGAGGAGACTGAGCTGAGTTGGCTGCTGTTTCCTTCGCTGTTGTTTCCTTCTCAACCTTTTCTTTATACCATTTGTGAAAGAGAGGGAGGCGGATCCTGAGTGCCTCTAGCCGGTTCCGATTCATTGATTTGAAGTCTTTTTTGATTTGTTCATTGTATCCTTTTTCTCTGGTTTCGTTGAATTATATGAAGTCCTCGACTGTCCCCTCAAAGTTTAGCTTCAGTTTGCCGAAACTGTGTATAATCATCCTATCTATCCGGTCGATAAAGTCCCCTGGTGGTTCTCCCTGTGGTGGCGGTGATTTGGTTTCTGGTTCCTGGCCCTCACTTCCGGGTATTGAAGAGAGAGGTTATTGGGGTCGGGAAGCGGCGAGAGGGCAGCTTCCATTTCCACCTCGGTCTCCACAGGACTTTCCTCATTCATTAATACCGACTGATGAGCCGGCACCTGGTTGGGTTTGTCTGTGGGAGGGGAATGGCGGCCGTCTCTGGCTCTTTCCTCACCACACCCTTCTCTTTCTCCGTCTCCATAAAGCCTCCAGGCGTTAGGCATCCCTTCGTCTGGTGGATGAACTCTTCTTCTTGTTCTTTTCGTTCTGTCCAGAGCCTCCAGACTTCTTCAGGTGAGGACCAGTGTGAGAGGGGTTCCTCTTCACAAAGGTACTACCTCTCTCCGAAGAAGGCGGCGTGACCCTTTTTGTCTGCTCAGTCTCGAATTCCAGTGTCAACCGGGCATTCCCGCCTACCATCGGGATAATCCAGTTGACAGAACAAGAAATGCCCAGGGCTGTCAAGGCTTTCCTGAGCTGACTTACGGTTGTAATACCGTGCACTGCTAGAACTGCATTCAATTTAAGCTTATTCTGCGGGTTTACAGTCCGTTCATTACTGGATAAGTCGAGAATCGAAAGAACTGCATTAAAGTGACCATATTTCACAGTGTTAAACTCTGTTGACTCAGGTCCAGTAAAATTACCAGTCACGCACACTTGGGCGGTAAACGTGGATCTCTGAGCCACGTTTCCCGCCCAAGTGCGCGCAACTGGTTATTTTTCCTGTGACATGAGTCAATGGAGTCCAGCCTTCAATTTTTCCGATATGAACTGGCGATTACCACAAGTAAGCCCAATTGTAAGTTTTACATGACGTTTAACTTGTATATCCCGTAAAGGGGCGTCTAGAGAAATTAGTAATACACGTTGTGGTGTTTTTTTTAACTTTATTGAATGGTATCATTGACATCATTTTACATTAACAATTGAAAAAGTGCAAAGGATAATAAATGCGGCTGATGAATCGTCACAAAATGCTTGACCACAAGCTTTTGAACCGATGTTCCAGGAGCCGGTGCCGTTGTCGTCCGATTGCCCACAATCGGCCGATAGTGGTGGTCGGTTCCGATCATCGGTTGAACACTATTCGCTTTTTTATATTCAGGAAGAAGTGTTCCAGACTTTTGTCCATCAGATTTTGATGACCAGTACATACCAACTGTTTGCTTCAAGAAAGTTGACCAAAGTGGACTAAACAGGAAAGCAGCGAAAGAAATCTGCCAAGCTAACGCTTGTGCGAATTGTGTCGGGCACTTGATGACCGTTCGCAGTAAGGAAATGTACAGCAAAGTGGATGCCATGTTGAGTAAGTAGATTCGCTGTTATTGTTCTACCAATCTCTCTGCCCACTTACCTGCTATATTGATTATTCGCCTATTCCGTCTATGTATGTACCTATTTATCGTTCTACCCCTTTGCCTTTATATCCGGCCATTTGTCGTGTAGAACCCTGACTCATGGTGATGTATCGCCTCCGCTATTTGTTTTCGAAATGATGATTGCAAACAGTTTGCTTCGTGTGACTTTCCGGTTCTCACTGAATGCGACACGACGCTGTCATAATCGCATAAAAGAAATAAGCTCACGAAGGTTTTTGTTTATTTATTGGTGTTTTAAGGTCACATGGCTAACCATGGCAAACCATGGCCACGACAGTTTTACAGGTGGAAGAAGCCGGATACCCGGAGACAACCACTGGGAAAGGGCGAGCAACTGTCAGCACCTCCACATACTAACACCACACAAGCAGGGTAAGCATTGGTTGAAGACAAGGGCATCATTGACGTGCTGTAAGACTTAGTACACAACGCCACCGTGCCCCTCATGTGGGCAATGTGGGTGCAGTATCTTTCCCAAGGATACAACACGGTTGCCGCAGGAGGGATTCGAACCGAGGACCTCTCGGCTTGCACCCTGCACCTCTACCTACTGAGCCACGTCGCCCCCCTCACGAAGGTATATAGGATCTAGTAGTCTTATATTCCTGATAGGGGTTAACGAAGAGTGAAGAACGTTATGATATCTGCTATCGTGTTAATCTAATGATAAAAGTAGATATTGTTTTTTTGTTCAAAAATCAATATGTTGAAGATCTGAGGCACAATTATAAGCGAGGTTCGATGGATTATCCAACAGATAAAAAAAACCCAAAACATAGAGAGTAATCGCTTGGCTGGACTGGTAACGTGAAATAATTCATGAGAGGTGAGGGACCTTGTACAGACACGAGTGGCGAATGCGCATGAGTGTTTTACAATATAGTCCCTCGCCTCGAATGAATTATTTCACGTAACCAGTCCAGTCAAGTAATTACTCTGTTTATTACTTTTCATTATTAACGATCATCATATTATTTAACCCTTTACCAGCGCTATTCTCAAAAATCGCCAATTACTTTTCATTTTTTTCTTCTTTTTTTGTCTCAAAAACATAGGTTATGACCCCTCATTGAAACGAGCTCGTCGAGCTCGTTCCAATGAGGGGTCATAACCTATGTTTTTGAGACAATAAATGAAAATAATAGCTATTCATAATTCACTTGTGAAGTTATTGTTTGTAATCAAACCCGGAAATCCCAGTGGAAAGTAATAAAGATATTGAATTGACAGGCTACTTTTGCGCTTCATGAAAGAAGGCTCCCCTTCTTCATTGAATTGAGCATTGAATCTACTGACGATTTTCTAAAAGTGCACACGCCAATTCTAATGCCACTATGGTGAGCTGCGTCAAGTGGTTTGAGGTACGACTTTCTCGCTGAACTGTAAACCATCCAATCGAAATTTAATTTTGATGTCCCAAGTGTTCTACACGGACGGACTAATGTTTGGTTAATACCTCAGTCAGTGCTACCAACTGCCTTTTAGGGGATTAAGTGCCCTTTACATCGCACCCTAAGCTGTTTTAAATGAGAAGTGAAATTCAGTTTATTGTCAAGAATTAAACCAATTCTGTAACAACTTTTATAGATGTCCCATCTATTTTCAACTCTAGATCGCGATGGTGTTTTCGGGGATTACAAAAATGAATACAATTTGTTTTGAACTTCGGGAACTTGACCTTTATAGCCAATTTCTGAATTCTGTCCAACAATAGATGAATTTTATTCTCCGTAGTATTTTTGTTTTTACCGCCATAACACAAATGTCATCAAAATACGAATAATACTGTTAACTGAACGTAATTACCAAACACAAAGGGCACGATGACGCCGTGCACTAAGGCGTACTGCACGTCGATGGTACGCATGTCTTCATCCAATCTAACCCTGCCTGTGCTGCAGTGCGGAGTTACGATGTTGGGGAGCTGGCAGCTGCTCGTCGTTGCTCGGTGGTTCTCTCCGGGTACTCCGGCTTCCTCCACCCGAAAAACTGTCACGGTCATGATTAGCCATTGTGCATAAATATGTGACCTTAAACATCAATAAATAAATAAATACCAAACACAAAACCATTTAACATACATTAAATAAGGTATGGTAAATTGTTTTGTGTTTGGTAATTATATAATATAGATCGCGTTTAACCATGTTGATTGAACATAATTACCAAACACAAACCATTTACCATACCTTTAATAAACATTTGACCTGCTCATTGCATATGGGTTGTATAGTAACCTCTTGTTAATAGTATAATTTTTTTGCAGTATCTTGTTTTGTAGTTAACTCCTGTAAATTGTATAAAAAAATTTGCTGTATCTTGAAAAATTACTGCGACAATCATCACATTACCCTTAATTATCAACCTATCTTGGCCTCTGTACATGCAATGCAAGATTTGATCTGTTGTATCTTCTCTGACAGAGCTCTATGAGCTATGTCAACCAAGATATAATAGAATAAATGCCCAGTTTAACTCAGAATATAGGAATATGACCAAATCCCTATTAACTCCTATTAGCCGTATAAAAAATCTCTAAGAAACTCTTTTTGTTTGAAAGTGCTTTTTGTACTTTGTTCTCGGAAATTGTAAATAACTGCTGTGTAAAAAAATTAGCCAACAGCGATGTACTACATACACCCTCCAAATACTGTTGAGTCAATATTTTTTTCTCTTTGATCGGTTCAGCCCATCATTTCACTACTGACCCAGCTAACAGCACATTTTATTTTGCATTGTATAGCACAAACGGTCTGGTGTAGTTTTGTAAGACTTATTCAATCTTCTGCAGTAAGTAGCGTATAAACGAACGAGCATTATTTTGGTCGTGATATTACTGTACTTCTGACATTTGATCACAGAAGTGTATTTGGGATGTACAAATCCAGTTTGGTGTCCATGTATCCTATTTTTAATAACTTCGATGGATGAGGGGAGATAACTGTTCAAGTGTATGAATTGTCTTGTATTGATTTTCCTTCTTGTTTGATTTGTAATCCTTTAACGTAACGTCCCTTGAGTTCCAATGTGTTCTACAGTTAAAATTAGAAGTCCTGTCATGAAATGCGCACAAATAGCACGTTGATCTGCGCGTTCATGTACGCGTTAGTAAAGCTATCAAATTCTGTACATATGGCCTGTGCACAAGCAATGTTTCAGCCAATGGACCTCCGGGTAACCCGGAGGTCCATTGGCAGAAACATTGCATGTGTTTGCTATGAGTAACCAGGAAAACCTGTCGTGCTTTGGATGCCATTCGATATGGCAATTGCGCGCAATTCCAACGCGCCATAAAGCCTAGATAAGCGCACTATTCGTGACAGGACTTCTACTTTTAACTGTAGTGCTGGCACATAGAACACATTGGAACCCAGGGCACGATTAGTAACACCCTGTGAATTTATATCTTTCTGTTCTAACCCGTCAATGTCGAACAGTTCGTCCCCTGACTTCCAATGTGTTCTGTGTGCCAGTAGTCAATAGAACACATTGGAACTCAGAGAGCGATGATCATGATTACCCATTGTGCAGAAATATGTGACCTTAAACAGCAATAAATAAATAAATAAATAAATAAATAACTCAGGGAGCGAGTTGATTTGCTGGTAATACATTTTTGAAGCTGTTAAGCATTTTATGTATAAAAAGAGTTAACCTCCATATCGACAAGTTACCCCTTTTCAGTAAATTTCGAGCCTGCATTTCTCTTCTGCAGTCAATGAGTACTGACCATGGTCGTACTTTTCTTACATTGTTCACATCGCCAGTTGTTTTTTTATCAAAGTTTATGCTAGTTTACTCTTGTTTTCGGCATATATTATTATTAAGTTAAACCGGTGTAACGGGAATGGAAGTCCGAAGGAAAATTAGTCCCTCTGGACTATTATTCCGCGGAATTATAGTCCTAGGTCTAACATTTCTAGAAATAGTAGTCCGCCGGACTACTATTCCTAGAAAAGTTAGACCTAGGACTATAATTCCGCGGAATAATAGTCCAGAGGGACTAACGTTCCTACGGACTACCATTCCTTTTACACCGGGTTTATCCGCAACATTAAAACTATTACCACAAGCTACTGTTTGTCAGTTGCGTAGTCAAGACAATCAATTTATGTACAAACAACTGGGATATAATAATACCCAACACAGATAACAAAACAATCCTTGACAACATGCATTAAATATTGAAACCGGTCAAATAAAAATATTTTGTTATGTTTTCCCCCGTCATTTAAACTTTTACACTTGTACTACAGTTGCTCTACATAGATTTTGTCGAGCAGGAATTCCACCAGGCATCGTCCTAACACCGCGCCATTGGACTGAAACATGTGATAATTTTGGAAGGTGGCCTCAAAGGGAGTCGATCCCGGGTCTACAACACCCAATCGCCTGGCCATTAATGTTCTGCCACCATACCGACTGAGCCAACGACAACCCGATACAAGGTTGTTACCCGTGGCAAATATGCGTTAGCATCAAATGCAACTGGAACAGATTACTGTTATAATGGTCTATGGCCCAGAATGAAATGGAAATACAGTTCATGTGAAAGAACGAGTAATTACGTTTGACGTAACGTAAATTCAAGCGTGGAAATTAATGGAAGGAGAACGTTTATAGTGAAGCTAATCAGAACCATGAAGACATAAAACCAGCCTCCCTATTTATGCCTCTATGAAGGATGTACTTCTGATCAACAGTCATCCTCCTATGAGTGTCCGTCAAATTTCCCTCGAGAACCTGAACACGAATATCATCTATCTGTCTATGCCCTGTCATTCTCCAGTGTAAGTTGTCCGGTTTCACCAATGTAATTCATAACTGAACAACCAGGACACGTTAACTAATACACCAGATCACTTGATCTGCAGGAAAAACTACCCTTTGGAGTAATTTGATAGCTCAATTCACAGGTGATGTCGGAAAATGAAATGAGTGGGCATGTTCGGTACATGGTTTAGTGATTCGAGAATGAGGAGTGATGTGACACATTTGCCAGAAACCGGTGTTTGCTGCAAATTAGGTGGTTGTCTTGTAGCAGGAATAGGTTTCGGGGAACACCCTTTTAAGGCATTCATCATCATCGAGTGAAGAACAATACATTTCTTTCATAAAATGAATAGTCGTAGACAAAAAGAAGAAAACAATGGACATAGAGATGTCAACAGTGGATGTCAAAAGAGAAATACGTTCATAAATAGTTTTAAATTCATGTCAACCATTCTCGAGAAACTAGTCGGCAATATAGGGAAGATGGAAATTGAGATCACATTTTCGGGACAAGCGCCAATTGGAGAACATATGGTGGAAAGGCGTTTATCCCTACGATTACATGAACGGTTTTCATAGATTCAGCGAGTCGATGCTACCTTTCAAAGTCATTTTTATTCAAAATTATACCACGCTGACATTTCCGATGTTGACTACGAGCATGCTCAAGATGTGTGTAAAATAGTTGGCATGACATTCACGTAAGATTATTACGATCTGTATCTGAAAACCCACGTCCTTCTCTTGGCAGATGTGTTCGAAAATTTTCGAGTCGTCTGAGGCGAGACGTTACGATCTAGAATCAGCATGGTATTACATGTAGGGCTGAAACGGTTGGCTCATTTTCGTAACCGACTAACCGCAAGCTATAACCGGATAATATCCGGCTATCCGGGGACATTATTGCACCGAATATGGGATCAAAACTATAGGAATTAGAAAGCAGTATTCTCAAACTGTTCCGTAGTGTGTGTACAAACAAACGTTGTCGAGAACTCGACAGCGTTCTTTGTATACATACTACGGAATAATTTCTGCGATTACTCATTACTCACGGAAACACCCGATCATTAACGAAGTCTTGAACGCCAAAGTCGACTATTTCTCAGTATACACATCGCGGCTTTGATGTGTAATCTTTCACAAAGGAGAAGCGGCAGATTTACTACGTTTTAAATGTAGCATGGCTCTCACTATTGATATTTCGGATAACCGGTTGACCGTTTTTTTAATCGGTTAGGCAGGTAACTGGTTTCAAACCGATCATCCGGTTAACCATTATCATTACTAATTACATGGGACCCAGCTTGGCTTGGGACGGTCTGTTGAACAGTACTGAAATCCACTTGGAATTATTATCTGACGTGGACATGCTACTCATGTTCACAAAGGGTGTGAAAGGTGGATTGTCGCCGATATCCCACAGATACGCGAAAGCGGACAATTGCTATATGGAAGGAGGACCGACGGGAAATTTCAAATGGGTCGAGAAAGGCGAGGATATGGAAAAATGTAGAGACTATCCCTGTCTTCTAGAGGTGGATCTAGAATATCCCGAAACGTTACATGATCGACACAACGATTATCCATTGGCACACGAACAATCGGAAGTGAACAAAGTCGGCAAAGTCATTCAAATTTAAATGACAATCATAAAAGCATAGTCTACAGTGAAAATCTGAAACTCTACATAGATGACGCAATGAAATTAGTCAACATACATCACAGCATCCGATTCAACGATGATCACTGGATGAAGAAATACATAGATCTTAACGCGAATTTGAAAACACAGGCCGTGACCAAATTCGAGAAAGATTTTTTCAAAACATATGAATAATTTTGAGGAGGGAAATTCTATGGAAAACATCAGGAAAAAGACAGACATTGGCCGTGTCACGTTACAGAGTCAGGCTAGAAAAAAATTCGAATCCAAACTACATACATCGAACAATCATTGATGAAATTCTAGTGGCCGTTCACATGAACCAGATGAGTCTGACATTTGACAAACTGTCTTATTTGAAAACGTCCACCTTAGACATCAGCAAGCAGTTGATGAATCGATTTCGTCAAGAAAAAAATACATCAAGAGAAAATACGATTTGAAAGTCAAACTGTTGTTGACCGACACAGATAATCTTGTTTACGAGATAAGGATTGACGATTTTTACCAGGACATGTCTCCAGATAATGACGTGTGGTTTGACATGAGCAATTAACCCAGCGATCACATATCTAGCATTCTGTTGGGTGTGGATAAGAAACTGGTGAGGAAATTCCAAGACGAAATGGAAGACAGACAGATCACAGAATCTGAAGGTGCAAAGGCGAAGCTCTGTGCTTATCACATAGATGGATATGGCGAGCAAGAACTGTAAAGGTTTCAAGAACAAAAATTGCAAATACCGACAGAGTATAAAGAGTGTCTGTTAGAAAATCGAGGAGTGTACAATTTTTTGAACACGATTCAAAGAGATAAGCACGATCTCTACACGGAAATAATCTACAAAATTGCTTTAAGCTGATGATGACAAGAGAACCGTGCAATCGGATGGAATAAACACGTTAGCTCATGGCCATTATTCCACGAAGTCGCTGATTCCTCAAACACAGGAGTGATTTGATGAGTACACGACATTGCAAATTGATAAGGATATAGAAAATATTAAAAATAATTAATTACAAAAAAACAAAAGTAAATAGATATTTATTTTTTTAAATTAATAAACAAAATGGAAAAGAAATGTACAATTCGTTTTGACGAAACACAAAATAAAATATTTCTAACGTTTGTTGGCATTTGGGATACAGAGAAGAGTGAAAAGGAACTTGACGGCAACATTATTAGGATCGCAGGAGATTTAAAAGATGATGTGAAGAGATGAACGAAATATTGAAGGAATTAGTGAAAGGAAAAATGATCAAATTTCGATCGAAAAATGTCGAGGAGAAGGAATTATGACGAAACAAAAAACAATTTGGGGAGGAGGAATACAATTCACATAACACATAATTTTTTTTTAAATCAAAATAACCTCACAATAAATACAAATGGGAAATACAAACAAATTTGTACAAGGTGTCAAATTACCTATGAACCTCTGTCTAACATCGATCTGTTGGGAGTAGTGAAAGCATTGAAAATAAAACATTTCTGCGGTGTCGTTTAAAGAGATGCATTGCGAGAAAACCACGAGCCGTCGACGAATGCCGAATCCTGAAGCTACAGTTAAAACTAGAAGTTCTGTCATTAAATGCGCAAAAATAGCACGTTGATATGCGCATTAATGTACGCGTTATGGCCCAAGTAAAGCTATCAAATTCTGTACATATGGCCTGTGCACAAGCAATGTTTCAGCCAATGGACCTCCGGGTAACCCGGAGGTCCATTGTCAGAAACATTGCATGTGTTTGCTATGAGTAACCAGGAGAACCTGCCCTTCTTTGGATGCCATTCGATATGGCAATTGCGCGCAATTCCAACGCGCAATTAAGCATAGATAAGCGCACAGTTCGTGACAGGACTTCTAGTTTCAACTGTAGACAATTTTTCGGGCGATGGTACTCATTGAGTAGCATGCTTCATGTACTCGAGAAGAAATTATCGTTTTGAAAGTTACAGAATCTCACCACCCGAAGAATTGATGGATTATTTGTAATCGTTGATTTATTATAATATGGAACATGTGCAACCCTGTGATCACGTGTTTTGTGGACACTTGTGTCTCTACGTTCTCAAGAGATTTACAGTGACAGAAAAAAAAAAACATTTGGAACACATATATATAAGGTAATAAAAAACATAAAATAAATAATAAAAAATAAATAGAAAATAAAATAAAAAACAATTACAGTGGATAAATTTGACAGAAATGTTCAAGGCGTCAAAAAAGAAAGATTGCTGTTGGTGGGGACGGCGGAATCTCTGTTCCATACCTGAACGGTCATTTTGCGTGGAGATACGAACCTCGAAAGGAGCTTGAAAATGTATAATCAAAAGCTTTATAATATTCCCGTTCCGATATATTTGGGCTACGCCAGTACTAAAAGGTATGTAGATCAGACAGTTGCAGATTTCAAGAAGCTTGTGAGAGTAATTACGTGGATAAAAACATGACCACCAATCTAGACTTGAAATATAAAGATTGTTAAATGTGGCAGATCCTGTGGATTCGAGTGACGCAGTCACGAAACATTATGCCGATGATTCTCACAGATGTTTGGATAACGTTCAAACGCGGGTAGCCTACCCGATTTCCTGAGCTAAATCAAAAGCGGATGTACCAACCCGGATTTCAGTCACTGCTCTAACTCTCCTTACCATTGACCTCATCAAATAGTTTATGGTTCTTTATGGGATGCCATTCCACTCCTGAAGAACGGCCTCTTGAGCTGAGAGACGTTAAGGCATACGTCAGATTATCTCACACCTCGATGCGTTAGCAACGTTGCCGTTCACCTGACCTGTAAAGTTCGTCACGAAGATCTAACAACCCAGTTTGACCTGTTAATTCAGTGGTGATACTATACAAGGTATGTGCTATCACGGGCAGATTGACTAGATTCCAAGGTCACCCAGAGAGAAGTCCGCACAGAAAGAGTAGATAGTCGGTTTTATCATATGACTCGTCCGTTTTGTTCACTTTAAAACATTTGATATTTTGTTCTCATATTAATTAGTGATAAATAAAGCCTTCCGTCAATTTCATTGGTCAATTTCAAAACTAGACAATTTGATTGGCTGAACAAAATACAACTGGGCCACATTTTCATAATTTGCATAATTAGAATTGGGAACTTTCATTGGTCAATTTCATAACTGGACAATTTGATTGGCTAAACAAAATACAATTGAGTCACTTTGCATAATTTCAGTAGGGAGAATTTACGTTATCTGTCTTATTTTGGGTGGGTTATATCGTATTAATCTTTTACCTACAAGAAAAACGCCATTGATTCTTTTCTATATTTTCACTTTTTGCTTTCAAAACATAGGTTATGACCCCTCATTGGAACGAACTCGACGAGCTCGTTCCAATAAGGGTTTATAACCTATGTGTTGGAAGCAAAAAATGAAAAAATTTAGTTATACGAGGATGTTTTTTCCAGGCGCCGTCTACAACTCAAGTTAGGTGATGGGTTAAAAAGTCATACTAAGTGGCTAATTTGTGCGTGTGTGTGTCATAATGATACATATAATATGAAATTAGTTTTTTTATCATATATTATTTATGAAACTCGTCCGAATTGTCCGTATGGGCTCGCCAGAGGCTCGCCAAAACGGAAAATTCTTAGACTCGTTTCATAAATATTATATGAGAAAAACACTCATTCCATATCCTCTATATGTGACACTTTTCACTTAAATTTCAGAAGTCACGTCCACATTCACAAAAATGCTGTTGATAGAGAGAATGTCCCCCACGTTTTCTGATGCCGTGTGTCCTTCGTACATATTTTGATTGAATCCCAACGTCTTTCCAAAAGTATTGTCCCAATCTGAAATCCACTCGATGACCCTCTCTCATGTCCAGTATCGTTTGTAGACTGTTGATGTTGGGAGTTATTTTGATGGCGGTTCGCGTCGACACCATCGATCTTCATTCTAGTCTGGATGCGTTCGTTAAGCTCGACTTTGTCCTAACTGTCTTTGGAAATGCGATTCGTGAACCAATCCGTTCCGTTTGAATACCTGAACGTATTATATTTATCTGTGATGTTGGGAAACGAATAGTACGTCTCCATATTTATCAGCACCATTATCTGGATACTATATCTGGATACGTCTGTCAGCACACCCAACAGAGCATCCTGCTGATCTCTCTCTTCGCTCCCTGTTGGTTGTCTATCACGGGTTTGAATAACTTGTCTCTTGTTTTACCCCGATGTCGCCCACTCTTTTTTCCATATTACTCTCCTGAATATTTCGCTTCTATTCTAGAAATCTACAAACTGTCGCGATCATCTCTCAAGTTGGGATCTACGACCTTTAAAAATGACATGCTTTTTAATATGTTAGAGTAGTTTTTTCGGTTTTGTTTTATTCATTTATTTATTTTCTTTTACTATTTTTAATAACATATATATTTTTTTTATTATTTGAGAACAAAACAACATATATATATCTTTCTCCGTCACAGCCAGACAGACAGACTGATTGAATAAAAACAAGATGCCACGCGGTTGCAAATGCCTCTCGCCAGGAAGATCTCGACGTAATCGACCCCATCCATCGAAACAAGCTGAAAACATCGACGAAAAAATATACGTTTTTGAATTTTTCCGTTGATTTCTAACGTTTCATATCGGAGAATCACTGCCAAAATCGACGAAATCTGTCGATGAGACACTTGCAGTACGTGGAGAGTGGATTGTAACCAAATCACCCGCGGAGTGGAGTTATCACCCAAGCTATGACTTTCAAATTTTGTACATATCGACAGAAAACACAAGCAATGTTTCAGCCAATGGACCTCCGGGTTTAACCCGGAGGTCCATTGGCTGAAACTTTGGTTGTGCTGGTTATGCTTTGCAACAAAGTTGCAATTATTGCTTGGGTGGAATCTCCACTCTGCGGGTGATTTAGTGATAATACACTCTCCAGGTACTGTACAACAGCCGACAACAAAATACACGTTTTTATACGTTGATGATTGTGACGCTTCCATCACCCACTTTAGATTTATCACGCAGAGTAGACTAATATGACACGAGACGACACCCAAAGTTGATTTTCTGTAAACAAATCTGTCATTTCCATCTGGTCCTCAGACGTTTCGCGTATATCCACTGACATTCCGTGAAAACATTTGATGAATTCTTCGACTGTGCTCGAACCGGACGATCTTTTATTTTCGCTCTGTCTCCGAGATTCGGTCGATAAGGCGCGACAAATCCTCGTCGTTTCTCTGTAGGCGATTCGATTTCCCATCCGACTGATGGCTCGAAAACATCGCGTGTTGTCTGTTGGTATACGAGCATATTTTGTGAGAAGTCTACAGTGTGCTCGTAATGCAATCAGTCGATTTAGCGAGAAAATAAGCTCGAAAATTGCGAGAAAATACCGAAGAAATTTTAAGTCAAAAAAGCAGTTTTGCTGTGCTCTAATCGGCAATTACACAATACTTGCCATCATAGATAAGCAGATAAACAGGTCACATCACACAAGTTAAATCATTGTGCACAAATATTCGACGTCTACAGCCAGTGAGCGAATGTGGTGGGAGATGTGTTATGAGTTAATGTGAGGAATTGATGGTAACATGGTCTGAGGTTTGCGGTTCGGAGCTTATGTTCAACCGAGACGTGATACGTGGAGTTTGAACATATGCGCCGAGCCTCAAACCCCAGTCCTTATTACCGCCAATTCATCACAATAATGTATAAGTTCCGATAAGACCCTACCAAAAAAAAAAAAACAAACCAACTTCGTGAAATGAACAAGGCAACTTCTATGAACAATGCAACTTTGCCGATAAAAAAATGAAGTGAATAAACCACTCGTGTACGCCACGATGTCTCAGAACAAAAAGAAATCAATAACTTAGAAAAAAGTCGAGGTCACTCCATCTCACGATTATAAATGTGTTATGAATATACATTCATAGAATTATCACTGACATCGAAAACTACGAATTTATCGGCAGTATATCCTTTGAATCTCCTCTCAATATTATCATTTTTTTCAAATATTTCACGTGGTGACATCAGGCGATAACATACATGTATGCCACTGAAGCCGTAAACATAGAAAAGAAACCTAGCGAGCTCTCGTCCAAACGGCGGGCGGGGATTTTAGTCCTATTGGAACGTAAAACCTATTTATACAAATTACAGTGATACAAGAGAGATGGGAATTAAAGCAGGCTGGTCAGTTTAGAGACTACTCAATGCCCCGATGTGACGTGTATTGTGGGCTCCTGATTTACCGAATCAAAACTATCCCACCAATAATCGTGGCTTTCAACGCACCCATCACGGGAAAACAAGTTTAAGAACAGGTTCGTACCAATCTTTGCCCGGGGCTGCTTATTCATATATATCACAGCTAACCTGTCCATGCGAGAGGGCCTTTCCCCTATCGGCTACCGGTTTCCCCGCATATTAGGGTATGGTCAAAGAAGATCCCAGAGATCCCCTAAACATTGACCCCTATACATAAAGTAGAAAATATAACTTTGAATAAAACGACAGGTTGTGGTTGTAAAGAAAAAAAAAACGACGGAAACGCAAAAACAAAGTAGAATGTCAGAACTCCTTTTATTTGCTAGTAACTGTTGCCTTTAGAAGAAACAGAAAACAAAATGAAAACGCTCGTTGTTTTTCACTGTTAATCTATTCACAGAACAGACGTTATTGCCTTGGACGACAACCATAACCAGGGGCGCCGCGAAGATGAAAGATGTTTGTGTGTGGGGTTCCGACTAGTACCTCCTGTAATTAAGTTCCGACTGACAGAATATGTCAACTACATCATCAAGGCATATTGTTGAAATATAAAACAGGCCACCTTTCTGTTAAAAAAAACTTGTTGAACATTTATTTCCGGAAAAACAAAATAAACATATGGGCAACATACCGAAACTTCAGATTGGTCAAGCTTGACCTCACACAGCCTACAACGGGTAATAGAGACCCCCTCCCCCCACCCATTTTTTTTTTGACCGTCCGTGTATGTGACCTAAGCTCAAGTAACAAGTCCACATTCTGGGCCCTATATTTAATAAATTTCCCCATCCGGTCAAAACACATTTTCGATCCATTGGAGAGGTGTGGAGCAAAACAATGGGACTTGTTTATCTAAAGGCCGTTGTAAAGAAAAAAACATATATGGAATGATGGGCTGATAAAAACAAATGTTGATCTAAGGTCTAATCTCTCTCTCTCTCTCTCTTTCTCATATTCTCTCTCCCTCTCTCTCTCTCTCTCTCTCTCTCTCTAATTTTCTCTCCCAACCATTCCTGGGAAATATGGAGAGGGCAAGCATGCCCGCTGTCTCCAATTCATACGTCCCTGGGTAAAATTGGGTAAAAGATCGGAGATTATATAGTAATATTTTCTAAAATAATCTCAACACTAATAAATAATTTAGTTAATTTAATAAATAAATAAATAAATAAATAAATAAATAAATAAATAAATAAATAAATGAATAATTTTCCAACACCAGTACCTACTTTGTGTCTGCAGATAGAAGGAACACTGAGAAGCCAAGGCACCAAATGATTCAACCCACTGGGCAGAGCTCTTTGAATTGACTTGTCTTATACACAGCTGTGTGCTGCGAAAGGGCCGATTTTATCTTTCATTTGTGAGGAGGCTCAGTAATACTTTACTGCGAGACGCTGTGGCTCAGTAGTTAGTGGTGCAAGCCGAGAGTTCCTCGGTTCGAATCCCACCTGTGGCAACCGCGTTGTGTCCTTTGCCAAGACACTTCACCTCCATTGCCCACGTGGGGGCACTGTGACGTTGTGTACGAAGGCGTACTCCACGTCGATGGTGCCCTTATCTTCAACCAATGCTAACCCTGCTTGTGTGGAGTTATTATGTTGGGGAGCTGACAGTTGCTCACCGTTGCTCGGTGGTTCTCTCCGGGTACTTCGGCTTCCTCCACCCGTAAAACAGTCGTGGTCATGATTAGTCATTGTGCAGAAATATGAGACCTTAAACACCAATAAACAAATAAATAAATAAATAAATAAATAAATAAATAAATAAATAATACTTTCCTGTGTAGTCAGGTATTTATTGTTTTTGCTCAAGGACAGCGAAATGTACTTCACGCAAAACGTTATGCTTATCGTGTGTAGGTGGTGTGTGTAAATAAATTGTAGACATAGTGTGCGAAAGTGGTTTAGCACCAAACGGGGTATTATAACCCTGACGTAAAAGGAGTGAAGTGACCTATGAATCTAATTCGTTATCACACGATTTTGATCGTATTTTCGGCGTGGAGATCCATCTTGATAACAAATTACTGCAAAAACTAAAATTTCCATATCAAATGGCATTCAAAGGACGCCGGATTTTCCTCGTTATCAATAGAAAGCACGATCAATATTCCCGCTATCGGAGGTCCATTGGCAGAAATATCACTTGTGAATGTGGCATATGTACATAATTGGATAGCCTTACTGTTGCCATCGCTCGCATATCAACGCGCAGAGTTGCATCCTATTTGTGGGAAAACGTGGCAGGAGTTCGGGTTTTATCTGTACTGGGTTTTCAAAGTTCTGTATATGATCTATTTATTTGCAGGCAGCGGAGCCTACCATGCAGATGGATACAAGAGGTTGCCGGATGAAACATGGGTAGACTGGAAAGGAGATATATTGCCTTTTGTGCGCTGGGATGTAAATGAACCTAACAATGGAAGAAAACAAGACCCAACAACTGAACAATGTATTTTCGTTATCCATTATGGAAGGATACGTGACGTTCCATGTTTCGGGATTTCCTATTATTATGCAGGAGTTCTTTGCCAAATTTCTTTAATGTGAACAGGAACAACATAACAGGTCTACTGAAATCAGAACAATGGAAGAGTGACAACAAACCTAGGGCCCTGCGAACCTCAAATGTCGGGTCGAATCGAATCTCGAATCGAATCAGGCACCAGATTTCGAATCGAATCTCGAATCGTCTCTCACCGTTTTTCAAGTTGTGGATATCGCACCTTCTTACAACCTGTAAATATTGTCAATCTCCACACAAGTACTGTGAGCATCGGCGACTCGTGCACATCACGCAAAAAAGCGGAATATTCGAGAACGGAACCAAAGTAATTTCGGAAGTGGAACCTACTTGAACTCAACTTCTATCATCAGGTCTCCTGTACAGGATACCCCCCTCCCCACACCCCACCCTCCTGCACAGGGGACCTGATGATAGAAGAGGAGTTCAAGAGGAGACACTTTGTAGGGTTTTCAGAGCATTTCGACGATTCGAAAATTTTCGATTTGACGCGATTGAAATCGAATCGAATTTCGAACCTTCTCAGGCTCCTAGACAAAACGCATCAAAATCATAATCACCAAAATAAGCATCAGAAATAAAGCATAACATTTAATCAGAAACAGCCGGTGAAGCACTGAAAAAGGACGACGACGTCACTTACAGCCCTTTAACAAAGATGCAATATTTCCAGAGTAGTGAAAACAAACACTTTTAATGCTTGCAGACCTGAAGCTAGTCGGGGTGCCGGGGGGCAATTCCCCCATCTCCCCAACCATGACAATGTCTGTCGGAAAAAGTTATTAATAGCAATTCCTTGTGCGCTACCTTCATGTTAATGCTATTTTACGAGCATAATAAACTTGTAAAGTGTAGCGGGTCGCTAACTGCGACTTTTAGTCATTAGCGTCCGCGGACCGGCTGACAGGCGCTGACGTTTTGCGCATGATGTAATTTCGTCTTCCTGGAAATCCGTTTACATTTCCCTACCGAGATGGGGCTTGCTCGAATACCAACATTCGTTCTGAAAGTTAATAATTTGAAAAACCTTGACCGTTTAAGCCCTATACCCAAAGCACACGGTATCAAAATCTGTTATTTGGCTTTTTCTGAAAGGAAAATACACCTTTGTTTCCACGAATTATTACATGTTTTTTTTTTCTGAAATGAACATATATTTGTTATTCTACGGATTATTTTTTATTTGGAAAAGCCGAATTCTAGGTAGTCTCACTGATTTATTTCAAATTTTAAAATGTCATAGGCGGTCATAAATTGCAGTGACAGTAAGTTTTTCACCAATAACTATGTGATGCAAAACACAGCCCCCAAAACATATATTTTTTAGATTGGCCAGTATCTCAAGGTCCAAATGCGGGAATGACTTGAAATAATTTTCACCGATTTGTTAAAAATATATATTCTCCAAACCAGTGGCTACGGTTAAAACTAGAAGTCCTGTCATCAAATGCGCGCAAATAGCACGTCGATCTGCACATTAATCTGCGCGTTGTAACCATAGTAAGGCTATCATATGGCCTGCGTACAAGCAATTTTTCCGCCAATGGACCTCCGGGTAACCCGGAGGTCCATTGGCAGAAACATTGCCTGTGCTTGCTATGCGTAACTGTCATGAAATGCGCACAAATAGCACTTCGATCTGCGCGTTAATCTACGCGTTATGTCCATAATAAGGCTATCAAATTCTGTCCATATGGTCTGTGCACAAGCAATGTTTTAGCCAATGGTAACCCGGAGGTCCATTGGCGGAACATTGCCTGTGTTTGCTATGCAAACCTGCCGTGCTTTGGATGCCATTCGATAAGGAAATTGCGCGCAATTCCTGCGCTCAATTAAGCCAAGATAAGCGTGCATTTCGTGACAGGACTTCTAGTTTTCACTGTAACAAAAGCTTGCCATTTTTTTCTGTCAATATTTTCGAAAACTTCAAAATCAAATTCGGACACATTTGTCTATAATCTCGGGATGATTAAGTAACTGAACACCAGTGATAGACTGTATAGAAGAACCGCAAAAAAAATCATTATCAAAAATCAAAAATAAATTTCAAGTCAAAAATGGCCACGCAAACATGTACTTTTTATACATCACGAGGGTGTACATATAGGATATACTCATAGTAGCTTGGTGTACCAAATGTTCACCAAGAGTGGTGAAGTGTTGTTAACCGTGAGCATTCGGCGCGCAGTTAACATCACTTTACCACGAGTGGTGAACATTTGGTACACCAAACTACTTTGGGCATATTTTATCTATACCATCATCGTCAGATTAATAAGAGTTTAAATGTTAAATCAATATTCTCTCGTGCGAATCTGTTTTTGTTTACATGCACACCGGTGGGCAGTACTTCCAATGGCAATTTTATCTCCCAAACGAAATAGAAAATGAAACACACAAATTACGAGGCCTTTTTCATTTTAATAACATAACATACTATTTTGAGTTAAGGGTGCTTTATTAACATTGAGCTATTTGTTTGCGAATAGCGCTGGCTGGCTTTGAGCCGCTTCGTTTGTAGTAAAGGAGTTGAACCAAGTAAAGTGGTCGTACCCGGAAAAAAATTGGGACAAGCTGATTTTTTATGTCATTTTGAAGAGGAATGTCTCCCGAAGAACATATCCAAAATCCGCAAAAATCCGCTTTGGGGAAACTTTTTATAGCATTTGTACTGATGGTGGTGTAAGAGCGAATTTCGATCCATTTTCCGAAACAAGCATTCCGACGTTTGCGAACGTGAGGACATGGATTTGTGTGAATCCAGTTTTTTTTCTACTCACTAACACACAAGGAGTCGTATGATAATGTGCTGGACTGCTCGATAGCTCTTTCCGATGTTACAAACTCAGCAGCTCTCGTAAGGGTAAACACTTGCCTCGACGAGTGCAAAGCCAAACTGGCTGAACAATCGCGCACTGCTAAGCTATGGATACAATATCTAGAATATGTCCAGACACTGAAAATGTTCATCAGAGGTGAATGCCTAGGCGATTGGAATCTCCACCTTATTGCTGTTAGTAATATGTTGAACCTCTTCGCTGCCACGGGACATGTACACTACGCTAAGAGTTGCAGGTTGTATCTGCAAATGATGCTTAAGCTTCCCGAGAAACATCCGTGGTTGTATAATAGGTTCTTCTTTGATGGTTTCCATGCTATACGCCGGAGTTCCAGGGTTTGGGCAGACCATTCAAGTGACCTTGTCATTGAACAAGTCCTCATGCGCTCAATTAAAAGTCGAGGTGGACTAACGCGAGGTCGTGGGGTGACCGAATCAGTGCGTCAGGGGTGGATATACACCATGCATAAATGCGCTGAAATACACGAAGCTATGACAACGCTGACTGACTGACTGACATGAAACTCAGTACCAGTGAAGAACATGTAGACATGGGCACTTCCTGTCGTAAACAACACCGACATGATGAAAATACTAGAGTGGTTTGACTTGTACGATCCTTTCGATGAGAATGAAAGAATGCGCCTCCTGTCCTCCGGATTGTCAGCTTCCTTGGGTGATGGTATTAACTGCGACAATACCGAGTCGGTAGGGGCGGAGATACACTCTAAACTAGACAATGTTGTTGTTTCTGATCCCTCCATCAAAAGAAGTGATACAATTCGCACTTTAGACCATTTGAACCCCGGGGTGAAGTTGGATAACCAGAGGGTATCAATAGACCCATCAGCTCTATTCACTCGATTGATAGCTATTGCTCAGAGGGGGCGCGACGTAGCACAGTTATTCGAGTACGAACTGACTGTGATGCCAACAGCCCTCTTCAAAGACTTCTTTCTCAGAAAAACAAACAAGGCAGCCCTAGCAACTGCAATAACAGATCGCGTAGCACATTCGAAGCCGCCATCTGATTCCGTATATGTGCTTGGTGGAGGGGCTCTCCCCTACAGAGTCAAATGGAAGGCGAAGGCTACCTACTTGGAAGTAGCCCATCAGTATGTTTGATATGTGGCCAACAAATATGGGCAGAATTGCTGTATCCTCTTCGATGGTGATGGACAGCGACCAAACGAGAGCATAGAAGGAGAGCTGTCAACGCGTGTGCCGATATCCGTTTGACAGACACCATGACTGCACACAAAAACAAGGAACTGTTCTTGTTGAACGAGAATAACAAAATGCAGTTCATAAGATTGCTGTTCACACGACTGAGAGCGGATGGACATACTGTTAACTGAAGTTCGGGCGATGTTGATACCCTGATTGTTGAAAGTGCCATCAAACTTTCTTTTCTTCTCAAGGGAATTCAGTTGTCATTGCCGCAGATGATACTGATGTACCAGTGCTATCCGTTCACCATTGGAGTCATACTTCGGCTAATGCTTATTTCTAATCAGAAGCACGAAAGTCACATAGTGGTGGGGAGGCATGAAAGATCGCAGATATAATAGTGAAGATCGGAGAAACAACTAGGCGACACATCCTGTTCATTACATGTATGGAGTGGGTGTGATGTTACTTCGGAAACGTTTGGCCATGGAAAAACACAGCTTCTCAAGAGGTTAGAAAAGTCAAAGGAGATTCAGACGATATCAGCAACAATACACGGCAGCGCCGAATCTCAAGCATAAATTGGAAGAATCGGCGCTAAACTGTCTGTAATGCTGTACTCTGGCAAGCTGTCAGACACAGTGAATGGCTTGAGATACTCAAATATCATGACAATGGTCACTCCCAGCAACACAGGAATCGAGCCTCAGAATCTACGTCCAACTGAACGCGCGGCATACTTTCACAGCCTATGAGTCCACCTACAAACGGTGGAATGGAAGAAATTGGATATTGATATCCAAGATCCTCAGAAATGGGGCAGGGAAATTCTCGAAAATGATTTGATACCCGAAATGACTGACCTGGATGCAGCGCCTGAGGCTCTCCTAAAATGTATACGTTGTCGAGGGGAGAATAGCCTGAACTCCGAGCCGGTTGAGATTGGAGACGAAACTGGCGACAGCAAATTGCCACGAGGAACACCGGCATGACTTCGGTCAGATCTCATCTCGGGATTAAATCATTGCGAAGAAAATTGATGGATATTATTTTCCGCCATCTCTGGAGTTATGAAAAACATCGGCAGCAGAATTGTAGCTCGTTGTTTCTGTTCTATTCAGACTCAACTTCGTATGGGTGTGAAAATAGAAGAAAATGGTATTTTGGGGGCATTTCCCTAACAATTGTGAATTTTCTCATTCATTTTTCCGCTTTATAGGATTGGCATTCGTGCTTAAAGTACGAATGACGCACAAAACTTCTCCAGATCTCACACAAAATATCAAGACTATTGAGAAATTGATGCCACTAAAGATTTTTTTTTCTATGAAACCCCTCCTTGTGGCCATCTTGAATCAAAAAATTTCCCCAAAGCGGATTTTTGCGGATTTTGGATATAATGTTCCCAGATACATTCCGCGTCGAATGACATCAAAATCAGCTTTTCCCATTTTTTTTCAGGTCAAACCATATTGCGCCTGGACTATTGGCTTAACTTATTTTTCGCCAAACTTTACAAAAAAATCGAAAATCAAACCTGACTATTTTGGTCTTCAATTTCGCGAAACCAATGGCCTGCTTAGCCAGAAAATAATATATGTATCATAAATGCAGAAGAAATTTTGGTTTTATCCATAATGATTTCAAAATGGTCGCGCAAACAAAAACTCTTTATACAGCATGAGTTTGTACACGTACAAATTCACTTAAAACATATTTTTACGCGATTAAAACATCTGCAAGATACTATATGGGTATGGGTAGCAGGTCTCGCTAACAACTTTACATGCGATTAAATATTTTTGTTTGCAAAAAATTGCCCCATTTTTTATTGACCAATATTATCTGATCTAAAGACCGGAATGACCTGGATTTTTCGCACATTTGTCAGAATAATAAGCACAGAAAATCATAACGTTTGTTTTTATCTGACAAAAAATCATATCTCAATTAGGATCATAAGTTGTCCGAAGAAATTCAATCACTGAATACAAAAGCAACTCTGCTCTTTTCGTGAGTTAAACAGGCTTGCCAAAAGGGTAATATCGGAGTTGAAAATCATGCAGCACATCTTGTGAACGATTTTCTTATCCAGTACCCCGAAGAAAGATATTGCAGTATTGTATCCTCCAGAGGAATTACAACGCGGACCATCTCATTGAGTCGCAGACGTTACAAGCCTGACGATCAGATAAAAGAATCTACTACAGACTGCCTGGCGGTTCTGTGTACGGGTTGTCTTAGTGGCTTCCCTGACTCCATGCTACACCTCCTTTGAGGCTTCTGTGCTTGGAAGAGTACCATTGTACTGCTAAAGAGATCGTCGCAAGGGACTAGTTTAATTCGCATCGTTCTTGTGCGCCTTCGGTCATCACATATTTTCAAATTTCCGCATTTGGCATGGACGCCAAGATGTAAAACGTGCTAAGTGTAACTTTTAAGGATTTACCAGAAGCTATCCAAAGATCACTATTATGACTGCAGCATCTCACTTGAGATATCCAGATGGAAGTGGGCAAGCTCCGCTTAAAAACCGATTTTGATACAAACAAAAATGGAAACCGACTTCCTCTAGGAGTTGTAGCCTATTTCGTTAGAGAAGCCATCCTCTCACCGGCCACCACCAGAAACGAAGGCACTGGAAGTTAGGAAGACACAAAAAGAGCAAGAAGAAAAAGATGGGACCCTTCGCCAGATGACGAGATGTAGTCCAATGGATGAAGTTAACGGAGAAGAATAAGGGGACGAAGGAGTAGAAGGTTGGAACACCTACATTTACATGAGGTTGAACTGATCACATGACTTGGATGGCGGAAGCTGAATAGTTTTGCATCTATGGTTCTTGTTATTAAATATGGAATTCTACCGTTTGTCGGTGTAAAATGCGATTGTACTTGTTGACTGGGGTTTAGAAATGACCTGCATGTTATTTTCTTCCACTTGTGCGATCTTGAAGAAGTATATCAGTTATTTTGGATTGGTGTGCTCGTCTTGTCACCCTATTTTGTGACAGCCAAAGCTCATTCGATGAGTTGATTGGAAACAAAAATTCAAGAATAAACATTCAGTTAGTACCTGGAAAGCGAAGGCGCTCGTCGAGTGATAGTGTACAGTACAGTCGCCATGGAATGGTCGTAATCCACGCGTGGGTAGTGACGTCCACGCATGCGTTTACCAGGTAATAAAAATACCATCAGCAAAGTTTTAATTAAAGAAGCACCGGGTTGTACCCGGTACTTTATTAATTAAATTTTGGATGATTAGTCCTATAATTGGTGTTTGGAATCAAATATTATTGCGCCGTTTGAAAGTGACCAGTCCACGGCAGCCGTAGTGTAAATGTGTTACATACAGTTAAAACTAGAAATCCTGTCATGAAATGCGCACAAATAGCACGTTGATATGCGCGTTAATGTACGCGTTATGGCCCAAGTAAATCTATCAAATTCTGTACATATGGCTTGTGCACAAGCAATGTTTCAGCCAGTGGACCTCCGGGTAACCCGGAGGTCCATTGGCAGAAACATTGCATGTGTTTGCTATGAGTAACCAGGAGAACCTGCCGTGCTTTGGATCTCATTCGATATGGCAATTGCGCGCAATTCCAACGCGCAATTAAGTCTAGATAAGCGCACTATTCGTAACAGGACTTCTAGTTTTAATTGTGGTACTAAAAAATATAGGGGCCCCAGTGATTACATGTCTGATTTATCTCTCTTCGAGACAGATGCCAGCAGTGATATAAGCGTGGAGAACAATAGGAAAATGGCAGAGGACAGTGCTAAGGGTGACTTGACAGGCTGGACAGAGAGTCTGATTGTTGCTTCGACGCACTCCAGATTGCGATCTGTTTTGGAGGACTTAATTCAGTCTACTTTTACATCGCACATCCGAGGGCTGAGGAATCGTGTGGAAGAGTTTCAGAGCTCGAACAGCACGAAAGATGACACGATAGCTCGTCTTGAGAACGAACTCGACGACGTGAAACAGTATGGCATGCGTAACAGCCTAAAGGTATCGGGAGTGCCAGAAGAATTGAGAAGTGACAGAAGATCTGATATTGGACTTAGCCAGAAAATAGATATTCTTCTGGACATCAGTGAGATCGAGCGAAGTCATCGGTCAAGTGTGCCAGGCTTAACGAGACTCAACCCAAAGTCGTTGTAGTCAAATTCAGTAGTTATAGGGTACGAGATAGATTTTATAGGGCACGTAGATAACTCAAGTCTTCCACAAATACCAACCGTGTGTACGTTAATGAACACTTGGCTGCAACGAGGACACAGCTTGCGAAAAACTGGCGTAGTCTTGTGACGGACAGAGAGAGCAGCCAAACCTGTACTTTCGATGGAACTAAATTTGTTAAATTGAAAGATGACTCAGTTCGACGCTGAAGTACACCCCAATCAGTCAACAACCTTTTTAACCCTTTACCTAGCGTAACGGTCAAAACCGGCCAACGTTATTCACAAAAATCGCCAATTAATTTATATTATTTTTTTTCAATTTTTGTCTCAAAAACATAGGTTATGACTCCTCTTTGTAACGAGCTCGTCGAGCTCGTTCCAAAGAGAGGTCATAACCAATGTTTTTGAGACCAACAATGAAAAAAGTTAGTTATTCAAGATTTTTACAAGTCTCGTCTGATTGTCATGTTAGGTAAAGGGTTAAGGGACTGAGACGTACTGGGTCCGGCTAAATAAATGAAATGTGGTAAAACATGTTCCAAGGGAAGTGAAATGTCGTGTGATGGCAGGACCAAGAAGTTAATTTTGTTTCTACTTTGGAAGTGTGAGGGATGGCGAAGGAAAACTCGCCTTACCACTAAAATGCATGCAAATATATTCCCTCATCCCAACCGAATCCTCCTCTCCCCACTTTACACATACATTCTTGTCATACATGTATTCCCACCTTATACCTTTTGGGAAGCGACACTAGGTACAACCCAATGGACTCCAAAGAGGCAAATGGACGAAAACAAGTGCAACACCCCCGCCCCCCCCCCCCCCCCCCCCCCCACACACCTCACCAATCCACAGCCTGAATAATGTCAGGCAGCTGAATCCTTGAAACGTCCTTTTTACATATTACATTTCGAAATATTTTTAGCCTGATACTCCGCTATACCTTATTTGCAGTCTTGGTTAATTAGATAAACTTGCATGACGAAACAGTTTAGCCTGGGACTTGATTTTGATTTATTTGCAGTCTTGTTCAGTTGCTTTGATGCTGCGCAGTTGAATAACTTCGATAAATGAAATTGAGTTCTGAAACCGTTCATTAAAGAATTGTATCGTATCTAATTAAGCCTCCAAATAGAGAGTGTAAATCTAAAACTTAGTGGTAGAAACATTGAACTAAGAAAAAGTGCTTCGTTGCAATCTATTGAAGGTTGTCAGGGGGCACCCCCCCCCCCCCAATGGATTTTAAGGATGCACCCCACCGTCTACTGCCTCAATGGCGCCATGGAGCCGTGTCACTAAAAAGTTCGTATGTTACACATTATATTATGAAATATTTTAGCCTTTGACTTGCTTATACTTTATTTGAATGTCGTTCAGTTGTGCCACCTTGCATGCATATTCTTCAATTGAATAACCTTGTTGAATGAATAGAACTTCCAAACCCTGATACCATTCACCCAATAATTTGTAACTAAGAATGGCGCTATGAAGAAAGTGCAAATCTAAGGCTTGATGGTAGAAAATTGAACTGTGTGAAACTGCTTCGTTGTAAATCTTTTTCTGGGGGAGGGGCGTGCCACTGGGCACTTTCAAATGGCTTATAACGAAGCAAATGGACACAACTAAATTGCCACCCCCCTCCTCCCCCACCACCTTCCACTTCCTCACTGGTGCCATACATTTTAATCCTTGAAAAGTTCCTGTATTACATATTACTTTATGAAACATTTTAGCCTCAAACATTTTAGACTGATTATACTTTTATTTGTAGTCTCCACCACGCTGCAAGGATATTGCTCAACAGAATAACCTTTTTAAACGAAATAACCTTCAAAACCTTGAAACCATTCACTTATAAACTGTAACCAATTAAGCCTCCTTGAAGAAAGTGCAGATCTAAAGCTTGCTAGTAGAAAATGGGAACTGTATAACACTGTTCTATTGTAGTTGAATGGAGGGTGCCACTAGGCACTATCCAATGGATTGTAACGAAGCAAATGAACAAAAACAAAAGTGCTAACACCCTCACCCCATCCACTGCTTCACTGGTGCCATGGATTCGAATCCCTGAAACGTCATTTTTTTATATATTACATTTCGAAACATTTTAAAATGGGACTCCACTATACCTTATTTGCAGTTTTGTTTAAGTGGATAACCTTGTTACATGAAACTAACTTCCAAAACCTGCTACCAGTCATTAATAAATTGTAACTAATTAAGCCTTCACGAAAAAAGTGCAAATCTGATATTTGGTAGTAGAAAAATCGAACTGTATAAAACTGCTTCGTTGCAAGACATTGGGGTACCATTGGGCACGTTCCAAGGGATTGTAACGAAGCAGATGAACTAAACCAAAAGTGCACTCCCGACCCTTCCACTGCCTCAGCCTCAGCCTCATCGGTGCCATGGGGTTGAATCATTGAAAAGTTCTTATGTTACAGTTAAAATTAGAAGTCCTGTTATGAAATGAGCACAAATAGCACGTTAATCTACGCGTTATGACCACAGTAAGGTTATCAAGTTTTGTACATATGGTATGTGCACAAGCAATGTTTCAGCCAATGGTAACCTAAAACTAGAAGTCCTGTCATGAAATGCGCACAAATAGCACGTTGAAATGCGCGTTAATGTATGCGTTTTGGCCCAAGTAAAGCTATCAAATTATGTACATATGGCCTGTGCACAAGCACTGTTTCAGCCAATGGACCTCCGGGTAACCCGGAGGTCCATTGGCAGAAACATTGCCTGTGTTTGCTATGAGTAACCAGCAGAACCTACCGTGCTTTGAATGTCATTCGATATGGCAATTGTGCGCAATTCTTACGTGCAATCAAGCCTAGATAAGCCCTCATTTCATGACAGGACTTCTAGTTTTAACAGTACATATTCCATTATGGAACAGCTTGGCCTTTGATATGCTTATGCCTTATTTGCAGTCTTGTTCAGTTGTGCAACATTGTTGGGATATTGCTCACTTGAAAAACCCTGTTAAGGGAAGCTAACCCAAAAGTACTATCCCACCCACATCCACTGTCTCACTGGTGTCAGCTGAATCCCTGAAAAGTTATTATGTTACATGTTTCATTGTGAGACGTTTTAGCTTGGGACCTGATTATATTTTATTTGCAGTCTTGTTCAGTTGTGCCACATTGCTGGGATATTGCTCAACTAAATAACCCCGTTAAGGGAAGCTAACCCAAAAGTGCTACCCCCACCCCCATCCACTGCCTCACTGGTGCCAGCTGAATCCCTGAAAAGGTTATCATGTTACATATTGCATAATTAAACGTTTTAACCTGGGACTTGATTATATTTTATTTGCATTCTCGTTCAGTTGTGCCACCTTGGTTGGATATGTTGCTCAATGCAATAACCTTGTTAAATGTAAATGAAACTAACTTCCAAACCCTGACATCATTCACCAATAAATTTTAACTAATTGAGATTTCATGAAGAAAGTGCAAATCTAAAGCATGGGGGTAGAAAATATAAACTGTACTAAACTGCTTATTTGCAATATATTCGGGACTGTCGCTGGACACACTCCAACGGATTGTAACGAAGCAAATGAACAAAACCAAAAGCGCTAACACACTCCCGCCCGCCCATCTACTGCCTCACTGTGGTCATAGAGCTGAATCATTGAAAAGTGCTTATGTTACATATTACACTAAAAGCAATTTAGCCTTTGACTTGTTTATATTTTATTTGTAGCCTTGTTCAGTTGTATCACCTTGCTTGGATACTGCTCAATTGAATAACCTTGTTAAATGAATAGAACTTCGTAACCCTGATACCATTCACCAATGATTTGTAACTAATTAAGGCTTTATGTAGAAAGTGCAAATCTAAAGCTCTGTAGTAGAGAAATTGAACTACATAAAACTATTTTGTTGTAGTCTATTGGATGGTGCCACTAGGCACTATCCAATGGACTGTAAAGAGGCATATGAATAAAAACAAAAGCAATAACCCCCTTCCACCCCATACCTTCACTGCCAAAATGGGGCGTTGGAGCTGAATCCATGAAAAATTCTTTTTTACATATTACATTATGAAATATCTTAGCCCGGTACGTGACTATACTTTATTTGCAGTCTTGTTTAGTTGTGTTGGATATCGCTCAAATGAATACCCTTGTTAAATGGGACCAACTTCCTAACCCTGAAACCATTCACTATTAAATTGTAACTAACTAGGCCTTTTATGAAGAAAGTGCAAATCTAAAGGCTTGTAGAAGAAAAACTGAACTGTGCAAAAGTGATTTGTTGCAGACTATTAGGGGGTGCCACCGAGCACTCTTCAATGGATTATAACCGAACAAATGAAAAAAAAGGTACTATACACCAGCCTAACCCCACCACCACCCCCCCACCCCCACATCCACTGTGACTGTCTTACTGGTGCCTTGGGGCTGAATCCTGGAAAGGTCTTTATATTACATATTTCATTATGAAACATTTTAGCCTGGGACTTGATTATACTTTAACCCTTTACCTAACACGAAAAGCTGACGACACTTGCAAAAAAAATCTTGAATAACTATTATTTTCATTTTTTTCTAAAACATATAGGTTATGACGCCTCATTGGAACGAGCTCGACGAGCTCGTTCCAATGAGGGGTCATAACCTATGTTTTAGAGACAAAAAATGAAAATACAGTGAAAATTAATTGGCGAGTTTTGAGAATAGCGCTGGCCGTTTTTGACCGTTACCTTAGGTAACGATTTAAATAATATAATTATCGTTAATAATGAAAAGTAATAAACAGAGTAATCGCTTGACTGGATTGGTTACGTGAAATAATTCATTCGAAGCGAGGCACTATATTGTAAAACACTCGTGCGCATTCGCGCACTCGTGTTTGTACAACGTCCCTCACCTCTCATGAATTATTTTCACGTAACCACTCCAGTCAAGCGATTACTCTCTATTTAAATTTGTGTAAAGGGTTAACTGCAGTCCTGTTCAGCTGTAATCCCCCCCCCCCGCCCCAACTTGCATGGATTGATATTGCTCAATCGAATAACCTTGTTAAATGAAACTATCTCCCAAACCCTGAAACTATTCACTAATATATTGTCACAAATTAAGCCTCCATGACGAAAGTTCAAATATAACGCTAGATAGTAGAAAACTGAACTGTATAAACTGCTTCGTATTAGTCTATTGGGGGTGCCACTCTGCAGTGTCTTCAGCGACTGATTCGTGCTCCCGCGTTGTGTCCTTGGGCAAGATACTTAACCCCGATTGCCTACATGGGGGCATGATGACGCTTCGTGCGAAGGCGTACTGCATGTCGATGGTGCGCATGTCTTCAACCAATCTAACCCTGCCTGTGTAGAGTTCAGAGTTACGACGTTGGAGAGCTGACAGCTGCTCGTCGTTGCTCGGTGGTTCTCTCCGGGTACACCGGCTTCCTCCACCCGTAAAACTGTCACCGACATGATATGACACTGGTCGTTAATATGTCGTTAAACCCTAATAAAAAAACAAAACAAACTATGCAGTGTCCAATGGATTGTAACGAGGCAAATGGGCAAGAACAAAAGTGATAACATCCCCCACCACATCCACTGCTTCGCTGAATGGAGGTGAATCACTGAAAAGTTCTTAGTTTACGTCTTAAATTTGGAACCATTTTAACCTGGGTCTTCACTGTACCTTATTTGCTGTCTTGATGAATTGGGCAATTCAGTTGAGTAACCTTGTTAAATAAAACTAACTTCCAAACCATGATATCATTCACAAATAAATTGTAACTAATTAAGCCTTTATGAAGAAAGTGCAAATCTAATACTTGGTAGTAGAAAACATTATCTATATTTAACGTGCCACTGTGCACGCTTCAATGGATTGCAACGAAGCAAATGATCCAACCCAAAGTGCTACCCACCTCCCATCGGCTGCCTCATTGGTGCCATGGAGCTAAATCAGTGAAACGTTCTTATGTTACATACAGATTATCACCACAGTGTGTGTCTCCGGGAATTCAGATCAAGTCGAGTTGTAGGAGCAGAATAGAATTTCGACGAGGCCCGTTAGGGCGAGTCGAAATGCGATTCTGTGCCTACAGTTAAAACTAGAAGTCCTATGCTTAATTGCGCGTTGGAATTGCGCGCAATTGTCATATCAAATGGCATCCAAAGCACGGCAGGTTCTTCTGGTCACTCATAGCAAACACATGCAATGTTTCTGCCAATGGACCTCCGGGTTACCCGGAGGTCCATTGGCTGAAACATTGCTTGTGCACAGACCATATGTACAGAATTTGATAGCTTTAATTGGGCCATAACGCGTACATTAACGCGCATATCAACGTGCTATTTGTGCGCATTTCATGACAGGACTTCTAGTTTTAACTGTACAACGAGATGGAAAGACGCAAATTGAAAAATAGAATAGCGTTCATTGATCTCCATATTGAGGTCAGTGATGACGTTACACTTCAGAGAAAATTACGTCACTGGGATTCACTTTACTGAATACTGTCTTGCGAAGTGGAGTAACTGTGTGTTTCGTAAAAGTGAATTTGGTTGTTACTTTTGCAATAATTACTGGTGAATTTAATATCCCTCTTGGTGTAAAGGTTTATTATATTTTAAAATATGCCGTTCATCGTTTATTGACGTGGAGATTTCCACATTTTATAGCGAAAGCTAATCCTTTAACTTCAAGAGAGAAGCCTCGACTCGAGCGTTCAGGAAAATCCCAATAATAGGCTACAAACCAACCCAAGATGCCGAAAAGTGAGCATAATTTAACTATTCGTTGAGTTAACTTCCACAGTGACATTTTTGCATACCGTGCATAATAACTACGTTACAGGGCATTTAGTTGGCAGATACAGTGTCATATACGGCTCAGAAAAAAACAATATCAGGTTCGGCTTCGCCTCACCTAACATTGTTTTCTGTGAAGGGAAAAACGCGAAGCGATCGAAAAATGATATTAATGCCGTTGTTTTGGCAACAGCAGAATCACGCGCTTGTATCAGGGGCCCACGGATTCGGAACAAGGGCCCAGATACATAAAACTTTAGTTGCGTAACAGTGCAAAAACGTCCCGATTGTGAGATAAATATTACATTATAAAACATTTTACCTCTTGACTTGATTATATTTTATTGGCAGTCTTGTTCAGTTGTGCATCTTGCTTGGCTGTTGCTCAATTGTTTTACCTTGTTACATGAATCAAACTTCCAAACCCTGATAACACTCATGTGACGATGCAAATAAACAAAACCAAAAGTTCTACCACCCACACCCCCACCCCCAGTTCACCGCCTAACTGTTGCCATGGAGCTGAATCATTAAAAAAAATTGTAAAATATTACATTATGAAACATTTTAGCCATTGGCTTGATTGTACAGTACGTGGAGACTGTATTATCATTGACTCACCCGCGAAGTGGAGATTCCACCCGAGGAATAATTGCAAATTTGTTGCAAATCAAAACTAGCACAAGCAAAGTTTCGTCCAATGGACCTCCGGGTTAAACCCGGAGGTCCATTGGCTGAAACATTGCTTGTGTTTTTGTCGATAAGTACAAAATGTGAAAGTTATAGCTTGGGTGGAATCTCCACCCCGCGGGTGATTTAGTTGCAATCCACTCTCCACATACTGTACTTTATTTGCAGTCTTGGACAGTGTGCCCCTTGCTTGGATATTGCTCAATTGAATAACCGTGTAAAATAAAACTAACTTCCAAACCCTGATACCATTCACGCAATGAAGTAAATTAACAAAACCAAAAGTGCTACCAGCCCCCCTCCTTCCACTGCCTCGCTGGTCCCATGGAGCTGAATCACTGAAAATGATTCTAATATACTAATGTTATATTCGGTCAGGCAAATAATTTCCGTACACAAATGAAATAGTCGATCAAACTGTTATTTGTGGAGTTTAGGTTTCATTGTGAAAGTGTTTATTTTAGTAGCATCTTCTTGTGTCATTGATATATTGTGCTACGTGTGAATGCTTGTCCACTTGTTGGTATGCATATAGCGAAATCAATATAATATATTCGTGTGTTTTAGTTGGTTGTTTGCAGTCATTTGAACAACATTTGAATGTGCTTTATTTTATTAGAATCACCGAAGCCGCTACAAATATGAACCCCTTGTGGTTATAAGCCACTCATACAAATCTAATAATACATTTTTCTTGCACTCGGCCAGCATACAGTTTCGTTTACGGGCCGCGTGCAAGAAGGCTAGTCCCATCACTCTACCGGGAAGTACAATAATACTCATAGTGGGTTTAATAGTCTGAAAACACTACTCTACCATACACCAAACAACCAGGGACGTGGCGACAAGAGGGGGTGGGGGTGGCGTTTGCTTGTTACGTTGGATAAAGGGGTAAACAGCAAAAAAATGATCAGTGCATTTCGGCAACACCCAGTTTCTTACAGGTGTCCTGGCATTCTCGTTATTAAGTAATAGTCAAAAGTTGTAGGTTATATGTCAGTGAACGATTTCCTTCTAACGCTAAGATTTATTTTAAGATTAATTATAGCTTCCGCTTTTGCTATGGGAGTAGATAACCCACCTAGTAGAATCAGGCTTAATTTTTCTGTTAATTAGGCTGGCCGGACAATAATTAACAGAGTTTAGTTTTCGCATTTTAAATATATATTGTTTTTTTTTCGGAATTATCTCCTGCGATTATTGCCTTAAGGCAAGATAAAAGTTCACCCTCCTACTGATGCTTCATGGGATAATCCGACCCATATTTGCGCCGAGGACCTCTCTCATTTTCACAGCCCACAGCGGCAGATACTGTTCCATCTCTTTACCCAAGTGTCTTTTATAATCCCCAGGATGAGTCAGTTGAGTTCGAGGCTGCAAAACTGTTGCATGGGCAGGGACGTAGTAAACCTTTGGACAGTTCCCTCTCATCTTCTATGGGTTAGCAGGCAGGGTAAGGTTGAGTGTATATTTGGCTCTCTGTAGTTGCCCGTGTAGGCTCATGACTAAGATTTGGAGACAGTTTCATTGTATATAATTTATGTTTTTTCTCTCTTTCTACGATTTCCTAAGTTTAACCCTTTACCCAACGTAACGGCCAAAACAGGCCAGCGCGATTCTCAAAAATCGCCAATTAATTTTCATTTCTTGTGTCAAAAACATAGGTTATGACCCCTCATTGGAACGAGCTCGTCGAGATCGTTCCAGAGAGAGGTCATAACCTATGTTTTTGAGACAAACAATGAAAAAAATTAGTTATTCAAGAATTTTTTTTCCAAGTGTCGTCTGCTTTTCATGTTAGGTAAAGGGTTAATGATATTATGATTTGATGTTCATGATGCTATTATTGGATGTTTATGATGATATTTCCTCTTATGATTATTTGATATGATTTTCGTATTTTCATAACATAGTTTTTTATGCTTTCCATTAATGTATAAAATTTCCATAATTTTCTTCAAGAATTATTCTGAAGTATGAAAATTTCTTCTGCTTATGGGAGGAATGATGGAAGTCTTGTGGTAAGTTGATTCGAGACGGTGGTCGTTAGCCGTTACTGGAAACACATCTTATCTGATTAATGGTTATTTGTTATGGATGGTTAGTTCACACTTCGTACTTATTCTTTTTGAAAAATTGTTCACCGGTGCTGAACAGTTCGTAGTAGGGGAGATAGGTACAGTTAAAACTAGAAGTCCTGTCATGAAATGCGCACAAATAGCACGTTGATCTGCGCGTTAATGTACGCGTTATTGCCCAAGTAAAGCTATCAAATTCTGTACATATGGCCTGTGCACAAGCAATGTTTCAGCCAATGGACCTCCGGGTAACCCGGAGGTCCATTGGCAGAAACATTGCATGTGTTTGCTGTGAGTAACCAGGAGAACCTGTCGTGCTTTGGATGCCATTCAATATGGCAATTGCGCGCAATTCCTACGCGCAATTAAGCATAGATAAGCGCACTATTCATGACAGGACTTCTAGTTTTAACTGTAATGAAGTGTGTGCTACCTGTCAGCTGAGGGGTTAAAAGTGTTTCAGAAAATTAGTGAACATTTTATCACTGTATTTCATAATGTGGAAACTAAATCGATGAGTTCAACTTGGAGAAATCTACAAAATTATTAGGTTGAGTTGTAAAGCCCAGTCGTGTGTATTATTGTTATGTAACAATAATACTATACTGAGAGTTGAACCTTGAATCACACAGGCGTCACTTGGTGGTGCTGATACAGCATCAGAAATGTATGTAACCGAATTTCATCTTAGCTGTCATTTGAGTGGCTTTGCTGACTGGCTTGTGTGTATAAAAGTCCCAGAATTGAGAGAGCCAGTGGCTTGTTGCTCGTATCGACCGGCCAGGTTGGAACTTCTAAATGGGACGGTAAGTCCTAACTGTTGGGCAATGTAAGAAATTGCCTGATGGTGCATAGAGCGGTATACTCTGTTTTACTTTGCATTAAATATTTCCTTGAATAATATTACTATTGGGCAAGGCAAGTTAACCATTTCGGGGCATAGGACTGTAAATTCTAAGAATTGCTCTGCGTGATATTTAACTCGTTGAGATCAAAAGCCAACAAGTAATAGCTGACTGCTTTATTGGTTTTAAGAAGTTTACTTAACCCTTAGGATATGGACATAAAGACCGACATCTTAGATCTGATATTACCTATGCAATGTCCTTGAGATGTAACTTGACGACAACATTGTTTATTAATTGACATATTTCTCGGCTTATAGTCAAGCATTTTCTTACGATTATAATCAAACATTAAAATAATATTCTGTCTTTTTTTTTAAGTCTTATGCATCCGGCCTTGTAGAGTCTGGTTTTACTTGGGTTATCAAAAAATAACCACAATGTGAAGTCCGAGATACCCATCTCAAACCCAGATCCAATGCCAAATCTTAATTACTGACCAATCGTGACCATTGAGAGACATTAACCCACTATGGTACACCATCCGCTCAAGCGGAAGATGATCTATCTTCAGGATGATTAAATGAATTCACGATGTTGCACTAGTATTTTTTCTACTCTTTCCTGGGTCTTTCTTCCCTTCATTATTTCTTCTTCCTTTTTTATCTGCATGTCTGTTTCTTTTCTCTTTTCTTTCTATGGGAAGGCAGGAAGACAGGCAATCTGGCTATGCCTTCAATGTACAAGGGAGATCGAAAGCCGCAACGTCGAAAGGAAGGCCAGGAATGGAATTGCAAAGCAAAATAAAGAAAGTCAGATGAGAACGGAAAGAGATGGCAAGAATTCAGATCAGGGCGTTAGCGGCAAGTCTACCAGGGCAAACCTAAACGTCCACATCTAAGTCCCCTCGCATGAAAAAAGCCGAAAAAGGTCTCGATTCGACGATAGGACCAAACCTAAATTCTTTGTCGCGGCTGAACTTTTTTCATTGGAAGGAATCCGACACCAGGGCCGAAATGCACAACACCATCGCCAATGCACCTCGTCGGCACGGAGAAGCCATTTAATTGATGATATTCTTTCTAAACTTGAACTTCTGTCTTCAAAGTGCGCGGACTTGTCATCTGTTACCTATAGGATTCCTGATATAAAACGCCCCTGACTATTGGAAATACGCAAAATACGTGAACTTGCCTGTTTCCAGTGACGATCTTGTATGAAATAAAACATACCAATGCTTGTAATAAACCGTAACATGATGAGCGGAGATATCTCCACTTATTGCCAATATTCGTAAATTGTGTTGTGCTTTTGTAACAACTTTATTAACCATATACGGACTGTACATATTGTTGATTTTGTTGTTAGCTTATTGCATGTTTGATTCTAAGTTAGTGACAACAGGGCAGGCAATAGTGTCATCGGCATATGGAAATATATATCGGCGTGAAATTAATAATATCGTTGATAAAAATAATGAAGGGAAGAGGACCAAGGGTAGACCCACGTGGGGCACCAACAGATATATCCAGAAACCGGAACAAATATTTTAGAGTGTTGACGATTGTCATCTCACTGAGAGATATTTTTTAAACCAGATGTTTATATGCCCTCGAGTTTCATTGAATGATTTAAGGTATTAAATGCTTTGGAGAATTTAAGAAAAAGAGCTAACGTACAGTCTTTTCGTTGGTTGCCAATTTGATTTTGATTTTATTGGGGCTTAACGATATTCTCGGCGGCCAGGGTCACTTTGTGTCAGTCAGTTCTACCGGTGGAGGAAACCGGGGTACCCAGAGAGAACCACCAAGCAGCGGCGAGCAACTGTATTTGGCAAGAACGGAGCGTTTTAAATTTGTTTTTTTCCGTTCATCACAAAGAGCTGGGACAACTTACCAGATGTACTCACCTGAGCTGCAACACTAACGGAGTTCAAACAACAAACAAACTATTCCCAATTGTACTACATCCCCAAATCACCGTTTTACGTCCGTGTGGGTAAAAGAAAGGCAAACATTTTACACTCAAAATGACATAATAACTGCAGTGACTTAAACAGTGACAAGTTTCAAAATTATATTTTGGACTCACCAAAGTGTATGTGTCGTAATCCTGTGAAAATGGTCATCACTATCTCCTGGTCTGTCCCCGATACTCTGACCCCCCCCCCCCCCCCCCCCAGGAATACACACAGACAACAAATCGAAACAAATATATCTTCCTGAAAACACAAACGTTCATCCTGGCCAGTGACCGTTTCAGCTGAGTTGATGCATTCTCGGTCGGGCCTCTCTCCTTTACAAGAAAAATGTCTTATAAACGTCCTATGTCCCTTATATTAGAACTGTCCATCTAAGGGCTTTTGTAGAGAAAATTAACAGCTCCAGTGTCCTCCTCTATGTATTTTCTGAGTCCAGGCCGCATCATTTGTCTGTCTGTTAAATAGAGTAAATCTCTATTAATTTGTAAAACAGTCTACATATCTTCTAGCCGCATCTATGCCTAGATTCTCTATTCTATTGTGTTTATGGAGATGTGTTAACATGAGTTGTATAATTTGCACTCCAATCCTTTTTGCCAATTTATGGTAAATAACATATGTTTGAACTAAACAGTTTGTTCATCAATTCGAGGTTCAGTTTTGATATATTGTCTTGTATTTTGATAGGCGTCTGTGTAGTGTCTGGATTAGATTCTTTTATTACTTTTCTGACTTCAAAAAACTTTATTTCTCACGTCTGCCTCCTCAACTTTCACAACTCACAGAGGAAACCATCCACTTTAATTCGCCTGTTCACCCTTAGAGAGTCGATGCATTACAGACAAATCTTTTGGGTGAATGTTCACTTCCTCCTGCGAATTATTAACCATATCACAAAATAGTTGCTTCAGAGATCTTTCATCATTCTCAATAACTTTCATATCCAGAATTCAGAGGCAGAATATGGCTCCAAGTCATTTACTTCTTTCCGTAACTTCTTTATGTGTGTTTCCAGGGTTTGGTCTTCTTTTCCCAGCTCACTCGTAGTTTCCTTCAGTTTTCATTCTCTCCAACTAGTTTTTCATTTTTTGTTCTGTAGTGGAGTATTTCTTCTCTTAAAGTTCATTTTCAGTTTCTACACGTTCGACCCTCATTTACATCTTCAAAATCTCTTGTGTCAACTCATTGTTAAAAACGCATTTCCAAGCTTCAAATTTCTTCAAATTTCTTATTTACTGCTTTCTCCACAAATCGATCGATATCGACTTTTGAGGCTAATAGGTTGAATTTGGTCTGCTATATCCTTCTTGTTCTTTTTCATGGTATCATCAATGCGAGTGACCCGATCAGTTATTACTTTACATGGGCTCTCCACGAGCGGTGACGTGTTGCTACCAAAACTTTTCTTCAGGGTACGTTTTTTTTTCTCAGAACCTCGTGTGCTATCTTATGGATAGATGACGTACTTTGTTTTGCCTGAAGGGTTTTACATTCTCACCACTTCTATCTGCCAGAATTTTGTCTATTTTTGCCTACGATTGCAGTGTTAAGCAAGAAACAGAAAATACCTTGGTGCAGTGATCCACTTGGACTCAGCGTTAATTGAAGTCCACTATTCAATGTTGATTGTGCGCTCGAGTGTGACAGGAAATCCATTTATGACCGTGCTAAGGGTGCTATATAAGAATTTTTTTTTTCTTTTTTGAAATTCAAACCTCAGATATTCCTTAACTGGTAGAGTGCTGGAAGCCCATATTTGGGCTTTATTCTCAAGTGCAGGTTCTTCAGCTTAAAGGCTCATATTCAGTGGATGTGCTTTGTACTATCTTTCAAGTGACATCATTTAGTCTGTAAGGGTTTGCCTTGTTACAATTTATGGGAGAGTGCCCATAGGCACTCTCCTATAAATTGTAATAAGGCAAATACATGTGTACAAGATTTGATGGCCAAAAATAATTTAGCACTCTACCAGTTAAATTCAAAATAAATATACAAAAATTATACATCAAAAGGGTGAGAAGTATAGAACATAAAACAGATATGTGATTGATCAACTCACCGAACTGACAGCAGCCACCTCTGCTTCCTGGAATTCTGCTACCGTATTCGTAGCAGAACTGATACTAAAATAATATTTCACGAGAACAACTTTTGTCAAAATGTGCTTCGAATACCCAAGAACAAAGCAAGGTCACCAAAGTTCTTCAAAACGCAGCGACAGAGCTGCATGGGGGTAAATTCCTACACTAACGGTTTTGTTTCCATTGTGTGCTACTTTTGGTTTCCAATCAACGTCATCGAAAGGAAAAATCATCGATATACAACGCCGTATAAAACCAAATAATGACAACGATCTCCTTAAAACAGCACACTGTTATTATATGGAGAGTCCACAGTTGCCATATTATGTGCAATGTATCATAACACCTGTTGAAATATCTTAGAATTACGATTTTTGTTTTTCGATACAAATTCCTGGTATCGAGTGATTTGCGCATGTCTGTCGAACATGGTATCCATCTTCAACGAAACATGCAGACAGTGTTGTCTTTTTCCCCAAATACAGTCCCTTCGCTGCACTTTAAAGTGTTTTGAATGCCCAACTTGTTCTTGGGTATGCGAAACACATTTGCCCACAAATTGCTCTCGTGAAATATTATTTTATTTCCGGTTCTCGTGTTCTATACGTCTCAACCTTCATTTTGATGGATAATTTATATATATTTAATTTGAATTTAAGGAATATCAGAGGTGTGAATTTCAAAATAAACAAAATTATATTGCTTATATAGCATCCTAAAACACTTGGTACCTGAAAACAATGCATCTCACTGCTAGGTTGCAATGAAACTTCAAGAAGAATGTTGAGACACAACTTTAGGCACATGTTTCGGGCTTAGAGTGAAATCGAAAAACTATGCTCCATCTTTCAGGAATCAAAACCCTCTCATGTCTGTCATTTTTTGTTCTTGATTTGTCGCTGTTGTTCAGATCGACATTACAGCATTGAATTCCGACCGGAAGACTGAAAAATAAAATTTGGTCGAGCTCGTTGGAATGAAGGGTAACATGATTTGGTTTTGTTGAAATATTTTCGAACTTTTAAAAAGAAAACAAACAAAATAACACATTTTCACGTGCTTTGGTTTAAAGAGTTAACAAAACGAAAACAAGAGAAGAAAATCGTTAATAACACGCGCACCACCGTCTCGGGCGTGTCGACATCCAAGAGAACCATTAGTTACTCGGTTACCTCTTTCCGCACTGAGGGTAAAATTTCCATATCAAAGAAACTGTTTAGCCTTTTAGTGATTTAGTCGATAGGACCCTCAAATGGACTTCTGATCGAATGTTTATTGTTCGACCCAAACCCTCGTCGTCTGCGTTGTGTCTTTGGGAAAGACAATTGACCGTTTACCTGGCATGAAAAGCAGACGACACTTGCAAAAACAAATTCTTGAATAACTATTTTTTTTAAATATTTTGTCTCACAAACATAGGTGATCACCCCTCATTGGAAGGAGCTCGACGAGGGGTCATAACCCATGCTTTTGAGACAAAAACTTAAAAAAAATAATAAAAATTAATTGGCGATTTTTGGGATTAGCAATGGCCGGTTTTAATCGTTACGTGGGGTAAAGGGTTAATCCCGAGTGGTCATGTGAAATCACGGTGACAACAACACTTCGATGGTACGTCTGCCCTCAGCCGCTGTTAACCTGCCTGTTTCGGGCCAGTAAGTTGAAGAAGTACATCGGTTACTAGCCGACAGGGTGGTTCTTTCCTGGTACTGTTTCATACTGGTTGTTGAAAATGTCGTTGAATTCCAATAAACAAAGAGATTATTGAGGCTTGTGAAGCCCACTTCAACGAATGACATTTGAATCATAGGTCCTGTCCTAATGACTGTCCCCAGAAGTGTGTGTGCATGTGTTGGGAGGTGGGTACCGATCAATCCACTTACACTACATCGATTCGGTTCCCCTATATTTATTCCGATTCTCACCAAAAGGCTCTGACCACGGTTTGTTTTTCTGTGCAGGTTGTCTGTGGGCAGGGTGTCAACTGGAACCAAAGATGATGTAATTACCCAATGAGAAAGTTTATGATACGACATGAGTTAATCCTTTAATTAGCCCTTTACCTAACACAGCTTTCTAAAAAAAAAAAAATCAATTTCACCTTTTCGAAACAAATTCTCATAATTTCTCAACAAAACTACACAAATATAGCTATCGAGACGTGTCTAATAATATCCATATTTGTATCGTTTTATCGAGACATTTGTATGATATCTTAGGCTTATTTTGGTCAGTTTTCTGGCCGTCTTTGTCCGCTGTGTTAGGTAAGAGGTTAACTCAATGAAACGGCTAACAAAACCGACCACATCCCCCCCCCCCCCCAAAAAAAAAAACAAAAAAAAACACGAAACACCGTTTTCCCCCTTGAATCCGAGAGGCCGCTTTTCTGGCCCAGGAACATGATACGCCATAATTTCGTAGGATGGCTGCCCCAAGGCTGCGCGTCAAACATATTAATTGTTCTTTCCCCAAATAATGCATATTGACTCTTCCAGTTGCTGATATTACTGCAGAAAATAGGTACACTGGGTTAGGCGCCGCAGCCTCATAGGAAGGCGAAGCTTCTTTTCTATCTCTTTTTCCAGTTTTCCTTACGTGGCTCAGGCATGCATTTGGAGGGATGGTTGTTCTTGTTTTTGACGAAATGTACTGCTTGTTCCTGCTGTTCATGATATGATGCTGCTACTTGTCACGAAGATGGTGATGTTGCCGATATTTGTAGATGGTTATGTTGTCAGATATGTTGCCGATATTTGTTCTTTGCATTGTAAACGGTTTCAAGCAATTCCATTCGGAGTCACCAATCCCAACGACGTTAGTTGGGGAACAGCCCTGATTTGGTGTAGAACTATAAAGTAATGGTAAAATCAGGAGAAGAAGTTCGAGTTGGGTATAGCAGAACCATCTCCACTAACTTTCTGTGGATGTTAACAACAAGAATACGTAACGGTCAGATTCGGAAAACGTTAAAAAAATAGAAAACTACAGAAAATTGCATTATGCTGGTACAAGGAATCACCACTTCGTAAACTGCGATTTCACGTCATTTCCCATGTTGTTAGTTTATTAAGGTGCCATAATTAACAGTAAATGTTTCGATTTAAGGCTAGCATTCACATTAAAAACTGCTGATTAGAACCAATTTCAAAACTAGACATACCTTTTTCTAATAGATCTCCTTATGCGGAAGTATGATAAAATGTGTACTACTCATTCCCAGGTAGTAAGCAGGGGAGTGCAGTAATTAGCACGGAGATCAACTACAGAAATGACTCCGGCAATGCCTCAAAAAAAACTATATTCAGTGTAGACAGACAGGGGAGTGTTTGGCCTCCGAGTGAAATATAATAATTGGTGCTTCAGTATAAAAAAGTTGCCAAATTTTCAACATTCACAGTCGTGTAATTTATTTATAGTTTAACGTTACTGTCTCTCGATTATAAAATGAACAGGGGAAATCGCGTGCTTTAAGCACAAAATATAGAAAGTGATATAAACAATCACGCTATCGGCGATTTTGTATTAATTTATATAAACTGTACGCATATTTCACCATCAACATTCAAATAAATTTTGAACAAACTTTTCCTTTTCGTAGAAAAATATTAAAATACAACGTGAAAATATAAAGATTGGTCTATATCAAAATAACAGGGTATATATAAACCTTTAACAGAATCAGGTTTTAAAATGGGTTTGAACAAAATTATCCATAGGCTTTAATGTAAAAACAAAAATGATCAGATAGTAACACAAAACTCGCGCATGCGCATTTTCACCGAACTTATTTCTGCCTTCGCTAAAAGCATTCATTTGAGATAATTGCATTGAGGACAAGTAACGAAAAATTTATTGCAACGATCATTTGCTAGAAGGGCGGCTATTAGTTTATTTTTATACCTTGCTCGCAGTTGGTGGCGTTGTGGACGCTGTGGTGAAGCATTGTGGGTGTTTCGACCATTCTGAGGTGGAATCTGGAGTGAGATTTACGGTGGGTGAATCTCAAAAGAAGGGTAGAGTAGTGTAGCGATCGAGGTATAAGGCCATTTACCAACCAGCCTGGTTAAACCGGATCTCTTAGTCTCGTGGTAAATCGGGCGCTTTGTAATCGGGAGTTATCTGCTCTTTGTATCTGGTTGTGTTTTTCATGAGCTCCCGTTTTTTCTTCAAAAGTCACTTTATTGTCAATTTAATTCAGAATATTTTGGTATAGTGTCAGAAGAAGCACAGTAGATTGCTATAAGACTTCTTCTTAAACCGATATTGTCCACTTCGTGTACTTTTGAAGTGTTAGATAACTTGCTGCCAGATTCACACTATTGTTCATACGGCTTCTATGCAACATGTAAACGAAGGCAGTTTAAGTGATCAACTTCCCCATGACAGCAAAGATGGAAAGAGTGTAAAAGTAAAGAAATTACTGTCTCTGAATAATAAAAGCAAAATATACAGAAAAGATTGTACAATAAGAGTTCTGGTTGAGGATAATCGAAAAGTTAGACCCACCCAGATAATACAAGAAATAAATAAAATCAATGATGGTGTTATAATTGTAGCCTGTGTTCGAGTTAGTGGGAATGCTTATGACATTACTTCCAACAGTAGAGTTTCAGCAGAAATTACAGTAGATGCCCTCAAAGAGGCTCACCCAGAAATGTCACCAATAGCTATTTTTCTGATGTAGTGGTCTTTCATTTATACAGTTGGCATGTTACTTTGCAGATGACAGTATTATTAAGAAATTAGAACATTTTAATATTAAAGCAATGTCAAGCATTAACAGACGAGTTTTGCCTAATTCGGAAATTGACGATGGAACACGTTATGTGAAGGTTAAGTTCCCCGTAATATTACGTTTCTGCCCCATAGCATAAGACTTGATACAGAAGATTGTCCGAGATACTTCAGAGTGATCCATAATGGTCAGATTCATGTGTGTAGGCACTGCCTTTCTGAATCTCACCTCACTAAAGATTGCCCAGAGCTAATTTGCTACAAGTGTAAGATGAATAGACATATAGCCAATCATTGCATCTAAAAAATGTGCCCCCCTTTGTGACATGGTCGAGGAATTGTGTTTCTGCAGGAAAAGTAATACTCTGGAACCTTTAGCTGATAATATAGACATAGAAGGAGCAATGCCAGCTGACTTTAATAAAATTAATACAAACAATGGAAATATATTTACAAATGACTCTGTTATTAATTCAATTTGGGAAAATTCTTGGACTGATAATTCAGTCAGTGAGATGAAAAATAATTGTGAACCTGAAAAAAATGAAAAAGATAATATAGTTGTTGAAATAGCGGAAATTCCTTTAGGAAATACACCTAGGGAGAATCTTGTTGAAGCAGAGGTTCTTTCAGAGGGATCTGCATCTGTTGAAAATTTGGCTGGAAACAATGAGAATTCTGAACAGTCCGATCATGAGTTAAATTTAGACCATAATTCAGCCGAATGTTCTGCAGTTGACTTCTCTGATATGGATACTGATGAGGTTCATTCAGATGTAAGAACCATTTCCACTGATACAAAAAAGAATAAATCCTCCATATATTTAGATAAGAAGCTACATACTTTTGGGCGCAGGTAGAAGATGAATTTCAAGCCAAATTTGAAAAATGCATCTATCAGGAAAGGGGCTGAATTATCAGATATTCAATAAAAATGGGTTTGAAGGCCTTGATTTCCGTCTTTTTCCTTAGCGCAACAATGTCAGTTATCACATCATTTAATGCTAATAGCCTCCTTGATAATATTAAATTTGAAAAAGTGTGTAGCATTTTACACCAAAGACATGTTGAAAACACATTGGATCAATGACTCCGAATGTTCCCTTAAAAGATTTTGGAAAGGAAAATTTATTAGTAATAATTAAACTAATAGTAGTAGGGGAGTTGCTATTATGCTATCGCCAAAATATGCTGAGTGTAGTCGATACATGGAAGAGTTTTGATGGGCGGTGGTTATGTGTCAAATTTCAAGTCAACAAAGTCAGTTATAACATTATGAATATTTACGCAACAAACAATGTAAAAGTCAAGTTTTTTTAAGGTAATCAAAATTTTATTAAAGATAAGGAAAATGTAATGTTGCTGGGTGATTTTGATTATAATACAGCTGTTGGTCTTTTAGATCGACCCACTTTTCATTCTGAAAAATCTGTAAAAATGTTGCAAGAAATTTTGTACCATAATAGTCTTACAGATTTGTGGAGGCACACAAATCCTGATAAATTTGAATCCACGTGGCACAGGTTTCATGGCCAAGACCTTCAACAACGTAGAATTGATATGATACTTTGCTCCTCAAATCTAACTGTCTTGTTCACTTATTATTTTATAAATCAGACGTCCTTAAGCGATCACTCCTTCATGTTTACAAAATGTAATTTAGAAAACATTGAACGAGGATCGGGTATATGGATTTTTAGTATTAATTTGTTAAGTAATACATTTTATTGTAGTGGATTAGGATTTCTAATAAAACAAGATCTTGAAAATTATTTGTTTACATCGGACATTTTAGTTTGGTGGGACAACCTTAAATATAAGATTAAAAAATTAAGTATTTGTCAGACTCAGAAAATATGCAAGGCAAAATTTGCTCGGACAAATGAATTGGGAAGGAAACTGAAAATTGAAATGACTAGATCAGCACATCTTAGTGGGCAAAATAATAATCTAATACTGTTGAAGGAAATTGAAATGGAATTGTATAAAATAAAAGAAATGGACTTAAAAGGAGCAATATTAAGATCTAAGTCTAAAGCTGCGTTAGAAGAGGATAAGTGTAATGCTTATTTTCTCAGCCTGGAAAAACATAGGCAACAGTCTAATGCGATGAATGACGTATTTGGAAAAAATGCGTCAGAATAAGTGAACCTTTTATGATAGTAGAAACTGTTAAGTAGAGGATATGGAATGAGTGTTTTTCTCATATAATATTTATGAAACGAGTCTAAGAATTTTCCGTTTTGGTGAGCCTCTGTCTCCAAAACGGAAAATTCGGACGAGTTTCATAAATATTATATGAGAAAAAACACTCATTTCATATTCCATTTATCATATGACACACGCAGGCACAAATTAGCCACTTAGTATGACTTTTTTAACCCATCACCTAAGTTGAGTTGCAGACGGCACTTGGAAAAAAACATCCTCGTATAACTAAAAATTTTCATTTTTTGCTTCCAAAACATAGGTTATGATCCCTCATTGGAACGAGCTCGTGAGCTCGTTCCAATGAGGGGTCATAATCTATGTTTTGGAAGCAAAAAGGGAAAATATAAAAAAAAAAAGAATGGCGTTTTTCTTGTAGGTAAAAAATTAATACAATATAACCCACCCTAAATAGGACAGATAACGTAAATTCTCCCTACTGATATTATGCAAATGTGACCCAGTTGTATTTTGTTTAGCCAATCAAATTGTCCTGTTTTGAAATAAGTCACCAGATTCAGATGGTCTCACACCCAAGTTTTACAAACATTTTTGGAATTTACTTTTGCCAATATTATATAAGGTATACACAGAAATATTCCGGCGTAATGAATTAACAAATTCAATGAAATTTGGTACAATAGTTATTATTTACAAAAACAAAGGGGATTTGCGCAATCTAAAAAAATGGCGTCCTATAGGTTTATTGAATACTTATTATAAAATACTAGCTACAGTTTTGGCAAATAGACTAAAACAAGTTATCTCCCCTTTAGTGTCCCAAACTCAAACCTTGTCGTATACCTCAGACAGATATAAGTGAAAATATTTCAAGTATAAGAAGCATAATCGATTATGTTGAAACTGAAAATACAGAAGGAATACTTCTCAAAATTGATCAAATGAAAGCTTTTGATAGAGTTAGCCATCATTACCTATTTGAAGTACTGAAGTACTTTGGATTTGGTGACAATTTTATTAAAAGGATAAAAATCTTGTATAATCAAGTAAAACGCTGTGTGAAGGTAAATGGGCACACTTAATCTTATTTTAATATAGAAAGATTAGTTTGACAAGGCTGTCCTTTATCGGCTATGCTGTATGTACTTACAGCAGAACCACACATCAATCTGATCAACTTGAACTCAAATATTTAAGGCATTAATCTTCCTGATAATACTTACTGCAAAACCTTTAATCACGCTGATGACATAGAGATAATGGTCAATGATAAAATTTCTTTGAAAAATACCCAAACTATGCTTGTCTTATATTCCATTGGCTCAGAAGCAAATGTAAATGTAGAAAATCTGAATTTTTAGCTCCCGGCGGCCAGTCAAAACACATTGATTTTAGTGACGTAAGCCTGAAACGTGTCAATGATGCAATTCTAATATCAGAAATTTATTTGGGATCAGATAAAACAAAGTGTATGACTCTCAACTGAGAACAGAAAATTTAAAAAATAAAGAAAATTTTGTTTTTTGAGGAAAAACGTCAATTTTCTCTAAGAAGCAGGTCTGTTGTTATTAATAGTATTTTATTATCTACAATTTGGTACACACTGAATGTGGTCTCAATTTCCAAAGCATATCAGAATGAAATTCAAGATCTCTGTTTAAACTTTTTATGGGAAAATGGAAAACACTTCATTAAGTTCAAATCTATTATTGGTGAGCTGAGAAGAATTGGGTTAAGTTTTGTTAATATTGACGCTAATAAACAGTCATTAAGATGTAAATGGGTTAAAAATCTTTACAAGAGCCAATTTCCTTGGACAAAGTTTTTTAAGATGCATATTTTTAATTATAAAAACTTGAAATTGACAGACAACATATTTTCAATAACTTTGGATGAAACCATTTTGAAATCAAAATCTATATTCTATTATGAAGTGCTTGATGCTTGGAGGAGAATGAATACTCCTAACAAAGAAAATATTAATCTGCCAACTGTTTTTGATCAATGTATATTTGACAACCCTAATATATTGAATTGTGATGGAAAACGATTATTTTATGTTGAATTTGTGAATGCAGGGCTTAGAGTAGTGCGGGACTTAATCTACGAGGTTGTGCCAGGAATTTTACCTACTGCAGCGGTTGTTGAACTTATATCTAATGCGAATTCGGTCTATCAAGAAAAAGACTTGAACAGAAAATATCAATCAATTTCGAATGCCCTGTCTTCATTAGACCTAGATTTAGTTGAGCAAGTATCTCCAATTCCCAAAGACTTAGCTTTACATCCCCTGAATAATCAAACTCTTGAAGAAATAAAATTTATTAACACATTTGGAGAAATTTGTTCAATTGACTATTTGTCCACTAAAGAAGTTTACAAACATTTACTAAATCAAATTAGTGAAACACCCACCAGCCAGGCATTTTGGTCTAATGCATTTCCAAATCTTATATTTTCTAAAATTTACTCAAATATTCACAAAAATTTCAAATCTGCAGATATGATTAATACACACTTCAGAGTGATTCATAATATAATCTCAACATCTGTTATCAAAAATAGAATAGATTATTATGGGTCCCCCCCCCCTCCCCTTTGTCCCCTTTGGCATGATGAGAATGAAGAAATAATTCAAATCTTTATATATTGCGGACACCTCAGCCAGATTAAAGCCAAGATTCATGAAATTCTTGACTATTTATGCATACAGTCAAAGCCAATAGCAAATACTCTATTACCAGAATTGCTTTTATTTGGTTATTATGCCACAAATAAATTAAAAAATAATTCCTTCACAAATTTGGTGCTGAGTGCCTATCGCACAACCATCATACAGTTAAAACGAGAAGTCCTGTCACGAATAGTGCGCTTATGTAGGCTTAATTGCGCGTTGGAATTGTGCGCTATTGCCATATCGAATGGCATCCAAAGCACGGCAGGTTCTCCTGGTTACTCATAGCAAACACATGCAATGTTTCTGCCAATGGACCTCCGGGTTACCCGGAGGTCCATTGGCTGAAACATTGCTTGTGCACAGGCCATATGTACAGAATTTGATAGCTTTACTTGGGCTAAAACGCGTACATTAACGCGCATATCAACGTGCTATTTGTGCGCATTTCATGACAGGACTTCTAGTTTTAACTGTGAGAAGGAAAAATAAAAAAGTAATAAATGCAGATGCAGTTAACCCTTTACCCAACGTAACGGCCAAAACCGGCCAGCGCTATTCTTAAAAATCGCCAATTAATTTTCACTATTTTTTTCATTTTTTGTCTCAAAAACATAGGTTATGACCCCTCTTTGGAACGAGCTCGTCGAGCTCGTTCCAACGAGGGGTCATAACCTATGTTTTTGAGACAAAAAATGAAAAAAATTAGTTATTCAAGATTTTTTTTTGCAAGTGTCGTCTGCTTTTCACGTTAGGTAAAGGGTTAAACTCTTTAGGCTTCTTTTACATAACAATTTAATTTATTTACAAGAATATTTATCCCAACATGGAAAGTCTGAATGTTTCCATGATATTGGTTTAAAGAACAACAGTCAACAGTGTGGTTGCACTGATAGTGAAGGTCGCGTTCAGATTAATTCCTAACTTTGGTGTTAAAATTTATAAATTTGCCTGGGATAATTGGTATTTTCTGCACTCTGATGTCAAAATCCTAATTTTTTCAGCAGCAAATATTTTTGCATCATGAAGTTTGATATTTAATCAAGTATACCATGTTTGACAGGGCTTGATGTGTTATGACACGACCAGTGTACTACGGGTTGAGATAAGGTTCACAATAAAAAAAGAGTTTTTATAGATGAATATACTGATGGCAGGGGGGGGGGGGATAGGGAGAATGAAAGGGGGTTAATGGGTTGGAACAACACCTGCAGAGTGGAGAATCCACCCAATCAATAATTGCGAATTTGTGGCAAAGCATAACCAGCACAAGCAAAGTTTCAGCCACCGGACCTCCGGGTTTAACCCGGAGGTCCATTGGCTGAAACATTGCTTGTATTTTTTGTCGATATGTACAAATTTTGAAAGTTATAGCTTGGCTGATAACTCCACTCTGCAGGTGATTTAGTTACAATCCACTCCCCACGTACTGTATATTGCAATGCATTCAATTAACCTTTCCATTCATTACATCATTATTCTGATAGTGATACGTTGACAGTTGTCGATTCCAAAGTGTATGTTCATAATTCATCCTTTTGAAAATTACAGTTAAATTTTCTTCTGCAACCTTGAGCAGTTGGGCTGTTTAACTTTTACCCCAACGTTGAATGATTTTTTTTTATTGTCATACTTTTACGGTATTATTGCTATTTCGATACAATATGATTTTGTGGAAACAGGTTGGATCGTTATCGTATATAATTCTCTGTTCTTATACATGTTTCTCCCGGAGTCACGACTGACTTCTTTCATCCAACTAAACAGATCAGACAAACGTCAAAACTGTTTCCGGTATTTAGAGTAAAGTCACTTGTCTTGCCATCATAATATACATAAATGATTATTTCAGAATCCCAGACATGTTTACGTACAACATATAATTGTCTTCCTTTCAGAATCTGGACAAATTTTTTCAGATGTCATACGCAATTAATTTAAAGATTATAATTTAAAAAAATACTCGATAATTTTTTTAGAAAAACACTGAATGTTTGCTAAAGGGAAATAACTCCGCGACAGCATCAAAGCTACACATTATTAACAGTCAAGCCACCCTACAATTTTGTGCATGTAGAATTTACGCCTGCTGTAATTTCTGAATACATTGAATTCAAAATGATGTCATCTCAATTTGAACATAACTTATTGTTGTAGTATATGTTCTGCATTATCCTGTCTGTGGTAATTGTGTTTATATGCTTTTGTTATTTTTTTGAAGTTTTTGTTTACTTTTAATAAAACTAAAAATTTGTTTAAAAAAAATCGATCGCTTTGTGTGCTGGAAGTCGACGGTTCGAACCCGGCTCCCGCATTTATCTTTCCTTCTGTTACAGTGGGAACTTGATCTTTGACATGACGCAATTTGCCGACTTCGATAAATTCACATTTCGTGATGTTTCACTCAAACATACGATTTTTTGCGTTACATCCGTAAATGAGTTTGCTAAAATAAAAGCCGAAATGTAAAAACACAGGTGTCGAAAGAGGAATAAAAAACAAGAAATCAAAGATATTCAAGTCATATTAAAAATAATAAAATATAACTTTTTTTATTATTATTGTGTTATAGGGTTTATTTCGTTCAAAAATAAATAACAGTTATACAGTGGGCAACCTAAATATAATAAACAGCCAAAATAGCAGGCTGAACTGCCAGCAGCCAACTGACAGGGAATGGTTATGTCTCGAAGTGCCAGCTGCCCGACTTTTAAAAATTCTCAATCTGCCCGCCAGCAAATTAACTATCTTCTCGGGTTGACCGCAGCTCATAGAAAGTGTAACTATAGTTTGTTCCAAATAAGTGGACAGTGTTCTGCTACCAATAATTACTACCAGTATTTATTAATATTGTCACTGTATTAACACGTGAAGTTAATTTGCGCTATATTCTGAAGTGCTGGTGACACAATTAAAAGGATTCATATTCTATCCATGTGTTTCATATTATCTATGTATTTCCTATGTGTGGATTTGACATGTTACAATTTATGGGAGAGTGCCCACAGACACTCTCCTATATATTGAAAGAAGCCAAAAACAAATAAATAATAAAAAATAAAATCCTCCCTTCGGTGCCAATTTAACAAAAAATCCGATGCTAATCTAGGTATTGATTTGTTTTAGCCTATATCTTAATTGAACCTTTATCAATGAAGTGTTTTCGTATAATTTATTGTACGTATCAGAACTAGACTCTAACGGTAATCCGTCTTAATGTTCCACAACAAATATTGTTTTAACAAACAACATGCATCACTGACTCATACTCAGCAAACAATACATGCCGGCAAATCGAGAATCCCCCCACCCCCCACTAGCCGGGGAACACATTCTGGTAGAGTATTATTTCTCTTAAAAAACATGTTTAATTGTCTAATGAAATAAACGATTCCCGATTCGTGAGACTCGTGTACGGTAAAATCTCTGAAGCATATTCACCAACACGAACGTTCATGTCACTGACTTGTTTTTTCCAAAGTCTGTTTTGCTGCTTTGGCAGATCTGGTGTTGTCACATGACAGCTATTCCTACATAACTGGGCAACCAACAAAACACACTACCATATAGGCCAAACATCAAAGTGTCTAGTCTCTCACGAACACCCATAATCATGGGATGTTTCTTCTTGGAGCTGACTAAAGCCGTCGCACATGGGAGAGACTCGGATTAAATGATGGATTTTCTTTCCTTTCCTTGTTCGATCTGACCAAAAGCAACATCCAAAAGCTCTAGCTTCGGTAGTAAAAGTAAAAAATGGAGCTCCGGTCTGATACTCTGATCGAGGTACAGGGTAGAACTCATACACCTGGTGCAAATAGTTTTTTTTCATAATGTATCGATTCGCCTTGTATATTAAGTAGAAACGTGAATAATTGTTCCAGTTTGATTGTTTAATCTCGAAAATTGTTGCTGAAACGTATCACAACATCACGTCCCGAGGCAAACTCTCATTCCACCAATCATATTTTTCAAGGACATCGACCCTGCCATGTTCTGGAACCAGTCTAACCCTTAAATAGTCCATCACCTATATTTGTATTCACTACCATGGAATATTTCAGTTGACCGGAAAAGATGACCTATGGTTCGCTTTTCCGATCAACTGCAATATTACAGCTGGTAATTTCTATCGGACTATTAATAAACCACCCTGCCTTCCAAAATCATGTTATTGTTGTATTAATGGGAGATTCTCGAGGGCGCACTTGCTCGAATTTAATTTATGCCGCTTATACCATGCACTTATCCACTGAGGTGTGTTTCATTACCGCAATTGGCCTGCACACTCGGAAGCATTCTGAAGGCAGAACCGGCGGGGTTCGAACATGAGACCATGGCATCCATAGCTTTGCTCTGAATGATCCTTCAACGGAAGGACTGAGCTAAAGTTTAACAGGCAACGGTTGAAATGAACGCAGCCTGTATTTGTGTTCACATGCGGAACATGTCCCAAATCCGATGTGCAAGAATTTACAATATTACTGAATGCTGCGATTATTTGTGGTATTTCCTACAGCAGATCTTTTTTTATTCTGACATGGCTGATAATCTTCGTCATTGGAAGAGATATACAGGAAAGTTAGCTCCCCTTAATTTCAAAAAGCTGTCAGAAACATTAACACTGAGGGTTTGAGAGTTTTATATAAAAATTGAAATTTAGAAATGTTAGCGACGTTGCATCATTGATGTGCGCCTCATTTCACAAACTTTAGGCATTTCCTTGTAGAGTAGTATCAAAATGCAGAATCTGGCTTTTCTATAACTGTTTCCCCTATCAGTTTGAATGTTTGACTATTATTAATCTGTAGAAACCCATTTAAAAAAGACGACGCTTTTAAAATCTTTTACTGTTCTGAAGCTTTTTTTCATTAATTATATCAACATTGTGTATATCGTGATATGTGATACATACAGTTAAAACTAGAAGTCCTGTCACGAATAGTGCGCTTATCTAGGATTAATTGCGCGTTGGAATTGCGCGCAATTGCCATATCGAGTGGCATCCAAAGCACAGCAGGTTCTCCTGGTTACTCATTGCAAACACATGCAATGTTTCTGCCAATGGACCTCCGGGTTACCCGGAGGTCCATTGGCTGAAACATTGCTTGTGCAGAGGCCATATGTACAGAATTTGATAGCTATACTTGGGCTATAACGCGTACATTAACGCACATATCAACGTGCTATTTGTGCGCATTTCATGACAGGACTTCTAGTTTTAACTGTACACTGTCCTTTCCATTATTATGTAAGTATTTGAGGTAAGAGTTGCTATTTTTTCCAGGGAAGAATAAAAGCATTACTGTAAAAATACAGTCGCTAAACAGAAATCCAGTGTGGCCATCTGTGAACTTGTTGCTTCTAATTGGCTTTCCAAATAGCCAAGTTTCCTTCTGTTAGCAAATAAAAACAATACGCAGAGCAGAGAGCTATCTAATGCTTTTGCTTATTAAAAGTGTCAACATAAAACTTGGCTGCATTTTCTACTGATGTCATATGCGTTTTCTAAAAACATTACTTCTTCTTAATTGGTTCTTCCTCGCTTGTCTAAAGATTGCAACGGAAATAATTTTATCAAGCATGACAAAAAAGTCAGGGATGAGACTTTGATTTTCGAGTTTTCTGGCTAGTTGTGGTACTTGCTACAAAACACAGCGAGGAGTGAGGAGCACAAAGGTCCAATTCGATGACAAGCAAAAGTGCCAAAAAAAGCGCTGTGATACATTTCTGTCTAAAAAATAATTTCCCTAAAAAGTTGAGCTAAAATTGTAAAAATACTTTATTAAACGATCAATGTGTAGTGTTTTCTACTGGCATTATGTAATACTTTCAAAAAGGATTAAAGAAAACCACAATTGAACTGTTAATGCGTTAGAGGTCAGAGGTCCACAAGTCCGTCTCCACTATGGAAATAAATTATTTCAGTGTTATAATTAGGGGGGAATGTATCACTCTACTAGGTGAATAAAGCAATTATCCAAGGCTTTTATTGATCGAATAAACGGCCATTTATGGGATAAAACAATAATAAACATATCGGCACATAAAGCATGTGCCTATGTCCTAGGGAACTATGTGATACAATGTGCCCTAGCACATGGGCACATACGGGTATTTGAGGATACCTATTGCCTGGTATTGTATTATTTGAGGATACCTATCTAGGATACCTTCTTGAGAATCAATTTTTTGTCATATGTGCTTATGTGAAAAGGCACAATGTGACACAATGTGCCCTAGCACATAAGCACATGCTTTATGTGCCGATATGTGCTTATGTGAAAAGGAACAATGTGACACAATGTGCCCTACCACATAGGCACATACGGGTATTTGAGGATACCTATGGCCTGGTATTGTATTATTTGAGGATACCTATCTAGGATGCCTTCTGGAGAATCCCTTTTTGTCATATGTGCTTATGTGAAAAGGCACATACCACCAAAAAAGGATTCCATAACCACAGGCGTTTTTCCCAAAAGGGATTCCTTGGAGCCTGTAAGAGTACAAAACGTACATCCTATACTACCACACTAGACGACCATGCATTACACCCACCCCAACACTATCACTAGACCTACCATAACGTACTGCATATACCAGTCATAGATTAATAGAAACCAATCTGTTGGTTAATAATACCAAGCACTGGAACTACATGGTTATATACCATGCATCCTATCCCACCTTCTAAACAAACGATTATAATACTGCCCTACAAAGGATTCGGTAGGTTAATAATACTAAGGGGGTGATAAGCCAACAGACCACATACCATTCATCCTGTACTGCCAATCTAAACCACCAATGACTATCTCGCAATACCACGCTACCAGCCCCCCCCCCCAGCCCCCCCCCCCCTCACACACACAAACACACACCTACTGCTTGACGTAGCTATAGCAGACATAGGATAATATGAAGAATAAGGTGGATTAATAGTACTAAGGGCTAACTTGGGACCTGAAAAGGGGATATGCCACGCATACTACACTTCCACACTAGGCGACCATGCATTACACCAACCCGCCCCACAATACCCCTATGCCTTGCATTGCATACTACCTATTCTAGTCATGGGATGACATAAAGCATTAAGTCGGTTAGTAGCACCAATGGATTTCGGAGTGGGGGGGGGGGGGGGGGGGGCGAGGTATATATCGCCCATTCTATACTGCCGTTCTATACTGCCAGGCATTATCCCCACCCCACAATACCACTTGACCTGCCATAACGTACTACCTATACCAGTCATAGAATAATACAAAACAATCGGTCGGTTAATAATGTCGAGGACTGGACCTACAGCGGTATATACAGTGCATCCTTAGCCCCACTTCTGAACGAACGATTATAATACTGCGTGACCTAGCATTACGAACTAAATACCAGACATAAGATAATACAAAGGATTCGGTAGGTAAATAGTACTAAGAGGGTAATAGGCCAACAGACCATTCATCCTATACTACCAATCTAAACCACCCAGAACTATCTCGAAATACCCCCCCCCCCCCCGCCACCCACCCCCCTCCCCCCCCCCTCCCCGCACACACACACAACTACTGCTTGACCTAGCTATAGCAGACATAGGATAATATGAAGGCTCAAGGGCTAATAGTATACTCACATGGATATACACCACTACTTCCATATCACCCCCACACCCTTACAAGAAGTCCGGCACCCCCGACCCGAACAACGTTATGTCGGATTGTATAGTAGACAACAACAGTGGTCAACATCTCTATGGCGTCGCGTGCGCATCATGACGTCACGACGTCAATAGCAACGTCAACTGTTTCGCAGAGAAAAAAATTCAAGAAAAGTCTCACATTTACCATCAATTTTCCATCACTTACCCATAATACATACCCATGGCCCAAGGTGTACATATATCACTATACATACTCTAGCATACTATATATGCAGTACGTACACTGCTTGCCGGATCTAGCTGCAAGGAGCCGTACTTTTGCACCGGCAAAAGTTGCACCGGCAAAAGTCCGGTTCTATAGGAATTTAACACTAGCTGCACCGGCAAAAGTCCGGGTAATCAGGCACGATCGGGTACCTTATATACTACTGCCACCACAGAAAACACAGCTGTTTCATGCTTTGTAAAATCAGATGGGTTAATAATTAACCCAGAGCAACTGGGTTGCGTGACTATGAACGCAGTTGGGTTCATAGTCACTCAACCCATTTGACTTAGGTTGATTTTTAACGCAACTGATTTTATAGTGTACCACGAGCAGCTACCTTCTTAAGCCACCGCAACACTGTTGACCATCAGCATCGCCACAGCATCGCCACAGTGTCTCTTTCCTATCTGGAGCAACATGCCAGAGAGACTACCACAGACAGAATCACCCTTTCTTCCCAGGAACAGTCAGCTTTCTGTACAAATGTCTGACCAAGTTATCCCTCAGTTCCCTCTTTCCTACCTGGTGGAATATGACCGATAGACCAAGGAAGACAACATGACTCTCTCCTTCCAATAACATCGCTCTATAACCGCTTCCCTACCTGGGACAATGTTCCTGCGAGGCCACCACAGACAACACAGCCCTTCCGTACCACGTGCAACCTCGACCCGCTGACCAAAATCGTCGCTTCATTACATCGTTTCTACATGGAACAACATGGCTGCAAAGCTACCACGGATAGCACACCCTACTGGGAGAAGCCTACTTGCTGGGCCGCCACAACAAGCTTTTCAACAACATTGCTCCATTACCTCTTTTCCGTCTTGAGGAATATACCATACAGGCCTCCAAACCATCAAGGCTCTCTCCACATCGTCCATGGGCCAATAACTCCGACAATTCCTGACCTGGGCCACTTATAAATGGAAGAGGGCGACTGGGTGCCATCCATTGTCCACATCATGTCTCATCGCCCATCTAAGCAGCCGCTGTCTCCAAAAACCGTTCGCCGTACACACCTATATTAACAACTGTCCATCATTTACCCGCTACCAGTGCCTAGAAGGCACATGCATTAAACATGATACGTGTTTTTAATCGACAGGTTCCTTAGCCCTGTCTTACTACACCAGCCCAGTAGAAACACTCCGCCCAGAAAGAGGCAGCGTGAATCTGTACCTCATAAACAGTACTCTGGTGTCCATTTGTAGGGTTCTACCCTGTGCACCCCGTATCCAACCCCCAACAGGGGTGGAGTTATAACTACTCTCCTTCCTGGGGACACACGCTTATATTATCACGTGTTCACCTACAGTTCCTGGACCACCAATACCCGGACTGATATTGCCCAATGACATATCAGTTCCCTCAATATTATCACGCCATCAAGGCCTCGATTGAGTCGCATAAGCATAGATGTCCACATCGGAAGCATGAATGCGAACCATGTTGCCGCTATATTCCTGACATACTAAATGTTCATTGCAGCACAGCCAAATATCAGAAAGAAAAGTTGACGACACACCATCTGATACAAATCATCATTTTTTTTTTATATTGAAGGCTTACAATTACGTCCTGACTACACAGATGCCGCAGCCAAGATATTCATACACTAAATACTTAAAACTGAAAATTCGCAGTATACGTTTCAGATGCGTCATAAACTTTCTGGACCGTCAAAGCTTTACGTTCGCGGATATATACTGTCCTAAAAAAGGTTACCCCCTCCCCCACCACCCTATAATACCTGTGGATAAACAAATATCTCATATTTTGACGTTTTCCATTCATCTGTCGGAGCGAGCATAAATCCTCAGAGCTCGTAAACATTTGCTGGCTGTTGACCACTTCACTGTCGTGCATATCTGGCATATGCTGTACAAGGTTAAGTCCGATTTTGACGAGACTGTCTTGGTCAATCTGTTGCGCTCCTCGAGAATTGAGAGGAATGCTCAGCCCGTTTTGGTGGTGGAAGCATCGTGGGTCGGTGTCTGCTTTCAATGCAAAACTCCACTTCACATCATCGATGGAGACATGAACGCACGAATGCACAGGGACCACACTTTGGAGCCGTTTGCCATTCCCTACGGTACCCGCTTTTGGGGAACCGATTTCATTATTTGGACGATAATTCCAGGCCTCGCCGAGGGAGAGTAGTGTGAGAAATTTAAGATATACAACAAGGCGTGATCTGCAATGAACCCGAAATGCGATTGCAACCCGATAGAACATGTGTGGGACATGCTCGGCTGAATAGTGCTTGACAGACAGACAAAACTCATGACATCGACAATATGCGCCGTGCGCTTATAGAGGAATGTGACATTCCCACACTGAGAGAAATTCGGAAGATCATCGACAGCATGCCATTCCGATTAAGATGTGTTAGAAGTGCTCCAGGCGGTCCAACTACATGTAGATACTAAACAACGTGACGTTTTTCGACGTTGTTATGACGTCCGCGGTGCCTAATGTTCAGTCATAAAAAAATGGTCTAGAAACTTTAGTTTCACTCATAAAGCACATACCTCTTATTACAAATAGCAGGTTTTCACTCACGACAATTTACCTATTTACTGTATACCCACTGTTATTATAAGCGGAGGCGCGGGGGGGGGGTAACTTTTTTGGACAATATATATACCCGTTATCCTGGGGACAACAACTTACTAGCATTCCCTTCTAAGTTCGTGTTCTTGTCAACTAACCTAGAGTATTTGGAAACCCTGACGATTGTATTTTGCTTTTTTCTTGAAACTTCTTGGGTTGTAGGCTAACTAGATTCCCAGTAGAATAGGATGTGTCTTTAAAAGTGGGCCGAAATGCGAATTTATTCATTTCAAGTATGCGCTACACTCAAAGAGCATAAAATGAAGGATTTGTTTTCGACTTTATTGAAGGAAACGATACAGAATTCCCCAAGACAAGCTGGGCGCAGGGTAGGTTTTCGGATATACAGTTAAAACTAGAAGGCCTGTCATGAAATGCGCACAAATAGCACGTTGATATGCGCGTTAATGTACGCGTTAATGTACGCGTTATGACCCAAGTAAAGCTACCAAATTCTGTACATATGGCCTGTGCACAAGCAATGTTTCAGCCAATGGAACTCCGGGTAACCCGGAGGTCCATTGGTAGAAACATCGCATGTGTTTGCTAAGAGTAACCAAGACAACCTGCCGTGCTTTGGATGCCATTCGATATGGCAATTGCGCGCAATTTCAACGCGCACTTAAACCCAGATAAGCGCGCAGTTCGTGACAGGACTTCTAGTTTTAACTGTAGGAACAAGTGCAAATATTCCATTATATATTTTGTCTGTGAAAATTTCCTCTCTGCAGATGCAATTAAAATCGATTGTTTCGTAATTCCTAGCACCATAAATGCAATAATGCCCCTTTACAGACATTTTCTTTTAATGGTCAGGCGTTTTGAGTACTATCCTGAAGTCCATATTGCCAGCAACTGTTGTTGTGACTAGATTTCTATTCCAATTAAAATATGCTGACCGTGTCCCTAAATGGATGTCGATTTGGATGACAAAGTCAGCGGCTGGGCAATTTGTATGTATATGGCCATTGAAAATCCAGGTTCCGTTCTTCCAAATTAGAAAACATGAATTTTCTCGGAAAGCTGGTGCACTTGCATTCACTTGCTGCTAACTCTACTTGTGAGGGGTTATGACAGTTGCCCTTTATTACCAGGTGGGAATTTCCCTCTGGATAGTCCGATTTCCTTCACCAGGCTGTTGAAAGCGTTGTTAAACTCAAGTAAAACAAATAAAAACAAACAAACAATCCCTCAGTAATGTGATACTTGGCTGTTGTTTTAGAAATATATATATATATCAGCCGTGATTAGTTAATTTGACCTCTTCTAAAAGTCATAGTACTGACGTTTTTGGACAAACACGGGTACTATCGAAACGTTCTTCCCTGGAGACATGAGAACAAAGAAAATATAAGCTCCACTTCCATTCATCAGCGCAGATTACGGACGTGCTGGTCGGAATTTCTCGACACCAAACGATGGCGCCGTGTCTGTTTAACTTTTTTCGTCACCGATGGACACAAACTTACCGACTAATATGTCTTCTTCAGTGTGTGTGTTTTCAATGTTAACTGCAAACTATGAATTCAAAGTAATCAGAAATATTAAAAACTCACGTAGTGTTCACCACTTTAGTGAATCATGAATGTAACTTCAAGTTTAATCAATTATATTTCCACAAATTTAGTATTACTAGTGTTCCTCGACCTCACTCAGTCTCCGCCTCAGGTTCAAATAAAGTTGTTTCACTCCGCTTAATTCTAACAACTGTCGTCGTCCAAGAAGAATTTGTATATTCCATAATGCCACTTATCGCAAAACTTCACACAATAATAACATGAACAGCATGATGCAGTTGTAAACACTGACATTTGGTGATATAGAAACTTCCAAAGCGACAACACTTGTAACAAGACATTTTCGAATTTAATGATCTGGAAACTCTATAAGAGACGCCATTCGTTCAAAATGACGTCACTAAAATCATGTTTTGGGATTCGACCTCATTGTTATTACAAGAATGATGGCATGTTGCAGTTAACACTTAACAATGAAAGCTATTTTTTTGTTCTGCATAATAAAATAATTAGAACGTTTCTTTTCATGTTCTATCAATCAATAGTACCTGAGTTTGTGTGATTTCTGAAATAAAACCTGACGCATCTTCATTGCTTCGGGTTTTATTTCCGAAATCACACAAACTCAGATACTATCGACCGATAGAGCATAAAAAGGAACGTTCTAATATTATAATATACACAATTTTGAAGAATCTAACATTAAAATAATGTAATTCGTATTTCCAAATTCACAGTGGTAGTGCCGTTACGTACTCGACATTCTGGAATGTGCACATACCACATACGAGGCTGGTCGACAAACAAACCATCTATACAATTGGCGGGTTTTTGATATACTATAGCATAAATATAAATAAATATAACACGTGGTACTGTTTATATCCGATAACTTCAGACAACTTCGCTTATGGTATAACTGTACTAAATATTTGAATCTGGATTATCCACCTTGAAACATTGTTCTCGAAAATTACGCAGTCTTCAAAACTAAGCAGTTCTGAGAAAATATATCCTTTCAATAAACTTCTGAAACATTCTACTAGCATCTGCTGGCATCGTACATTATTGTTGAATATATTCAGATAAATAAAGAGGGTGATTTGATTACATTTGGCCCTAAAACGTATAATTGACTACTGATGTGTTTTTGTTGAGAATTCCCTGAAAAAATGTGCACGTGACCGGTACTTCCCTTCCTATCAGAATTTCTTACATTGGCGTCGCCGCCAAAAATTTCAACTCACCCTATTTCGGCAATAACAATTTTTCAGAAATTCTCTTTTTTTTCGTATCAAATTTGGAGTTTTTTGAAATGGGGGAAAAACAAGATGGTTTTGATCAATCAGCTACCGAAGAAAAAAAATGTGTACTTGAGTGTTTTGCAAAAAGAACTGACAAAAATTTCTCAAAATCAAACTCTATTAATTTCAATAATTGAGGCAATGAACACCGGAGAAGAGTTAAGAAATCGAGAAATGGCATTAGTTCGAAGTAAAATGGCAGATTTGGACATAAAAATTAATAATCTGTTGATTATAAAACAGATGGAAACGGATACAGAAGCATGTTCTGAAAATGTCCAGTCTTCAAATTGACATGCTTTTAAAACAGAAACATTGCCTTGATTCTTTAACACGAGCATGTGCCACAAATCCACACATCTGTACAACATCTGTACGTGCACATTCACTCCCAACGGCCGTAATAGAATCACAACCTACTTCTGCATGGGGCATGGCACCGCAGCATTCAACAAATTTTCATATGTTCAAAGCAGGCCCATATCCACCACCTTTTCCAGGTATATCACATTTTATGGTTTCTCCACATTTACAGTCTACTCCATTACTTATGAACTCGAATCAGCCTGTACAGTTAACTCCTCAACCAATGATGCGGTCAACTGCTGCATCGGTTTTAAAGAGCGCTGTGGTAATAATTCAGTCAACCGACTTAGCTCATCACCAGTGAAACCCATTGTTCAAAGAAAGCACAGGTCAGATAGAACATCACAACCGTCAATTAGACGGAAATTAATCCACAAATATCGGGACAGCTCTTCTGAGTCGTCTGCTCCAACATGGTATAGGTCACATACGAAGCATTCACCATCTTCAAGTGATTCTCGTTCACGCTCGTGTTCATGTGAACGCAAAAGTAGTTGCTATCGGTTACGTCCATGAAAAGTCCACGCACGAAACATTCACCATCTTCAAGTACTTCTCGTTCTAGCTCAAGTTTATGTGAACTGAAATACAGTTGCTATCAGTCACGTTACATGAAAAGTACACCTAATGCTAGTATGGCTACATATAGTGGGGGAGCCAATTGGGATTCCTTCATATTCAAACATGAGCGACTGGTTGTTAGGCAAAAATGGAATAACCGAGGAGCTGAAAAAGAATTGTTCAATGTTTTGCGGGGCAGAGGTCTCAAGTTTGCTAGGGATGTTCGATATCGTGATTACAATGGTTTGGTAAAGAAACTGGCACAGCAATTCAGTAAGAAAGAGGCACCTATTTCCTCAGAACATATCAATAACATTGCAAAATATCATGAGGCGGCTATTAATGATAATGATGCTAAAACATATGTTCATTCCCGTCATCATTTAATGCGGCCAATGCCATTTGGAGAGGATTTAGCAGACAAATATGAACATCAAATCAAGAAAACACACAAACCATCAGTGTTAGTAGCCCCAGAGAAGCTTCAAACAAGTAATGATGATTTGATCTTGTCTGTGCATGATTTATGTTCAGCAATTAATGCAAAGCATATAAATAACTCACGGTCACGGTGTAGAAAACCTCGTTTCGTAAACATTATTCACAAACAATGCTATCAGTGTCGAGCCTATGGGCATCTGGCCAAGAATTGTTCACAAAAATCTTCTGTCTATGAAGGTAAAAAAACGGATAGGTGTCACTGGTTTTGATCATGACACTTTGAAAATCAGGAACTGAAATTGTGCTATGAAATATTACCAAATACTATTATCGAGTTCGTATTATTTCATTAGTTTTGATTTGACACTGGGATAAAGGTGAAAAACCTCCTTAATGCACATGACTCTAATGATCGCCAGTCACATCAAGCACATTATTAACTTACATAACACATCTTGATAATCATATTTTGGGTCAGTACTCAGTAGTGAAAATATAAAAAAAATGAATACAATAATGAGGTCATTGGCTTCATTATTGACTTGATTAAATTTTTCAAATTAATAATTAAGTTTTTTACAGTTTTAACTGTGCGTTCACCAAGGAGGTTTTCGTTTCATTGTGAAATCCTCAAATTGAGAACAAAAAGTAGTAATGATTCTCACACGATTTTAGGCATATTGCGTAGTTTAGTTGGTAAAATGTTGCTTGTTTTGATAGTTTTCACGGTGAAAATGTGTAAATTGGACATGGACATTTACTGTTTTACATTTCACAAATAGGTGTTCTCTGAATGGTTCAAAACAGCACGCTTTTGTACTAATCAAAGTAGGCACCAGTCATTTCTGGAACATTTGCTTTGACGTTAACTCTCAACCCCAGTATCATCCAAAATGGCTGTACGCTATTAATGTGGTCACCGACTTCTAGTGATCTGTTATGTTGGGGGCTCGTCTGGGATGTCTTCCTAGGGTTTACTTTTGAATTGTTGGAATGTTTTTTTTGGGATGTGTGAGTTAAAATATTTCATTGGTTGTATATTTGATGAGGTTACTTGCTTCATCCAATGTCAGTTTCTAAATAATGTATATATTGGTGAGGTCGGGTATTTCTTCATTTGCAATGAGGTGATTTGCTTCATCCATTCTTAAAAGCCCATCTGGTTCTGGACCAACTCTTACTGTCAGTCCACACTTTTACAACAGATTCTGATTCTCAAATAATGTCGGGGGGAATGTTGTATAATTGTGTCAGTGGACACAAGGTGTCAACAATGACTCAGTGAGCTGTGTTCACAGTAATGCTCCATTGATTACTGTATGTAATTGAAATGTGACATTGGGTCCTAATTCAGTTGCTGATTTGAATGTTCAGGTGTTCAGACTTATTTGCTGACTATGTGTCTTGTGTTTTTACACTACTGTGTGTGGTTTTGTTTATTTACCGCTGTGTGTGGTAAGATTGTTCTTGTGTTGTCTTCTCATGTCATGTCTATCTCTGTTTGTATGTCCGTCTGTTTGACCTGTGATTTTATCCACCAGAATTTCTTACACAAGCAAAATCTAAGAGTCGATATTTTTTCCTAACCCTTTGAACCGTCGTTATATGGAATGATATGGCATTCGTGTACACTTACAGTGAAATCGCTCCAATTCCAATATACAGGGAGGATAAAATAGTAACTGCAGTCTGCAGCCGCCCGGCTGCAGACTGCAGTTATTATTTTATCATCAATATCCCGTGTGTAGACCTCTTATGGCCTGACAAAAATGGGTCGAAAGTTTTTTGCCTTGGACCGGAAAATCGGTCTTACGAGTTCAAAGAGTTAAATTAACGGTTTATTGTCCCTTTAATGAACTAACACTTCAGTTCAAATATGAAGTATCCAAATATGTTTAAACCACACTATCCGTTGATTGTTTTAAATATTTTAAATAAATAAAGAAATTCATGATAGTACAGGCTGTGTATCGGAACTGAAAACGAGTTTTAGAAATGCACAATCTAATAGAGGATTTCAAACAAGTTCTCCTTTTGTGTAATTTTAGGAACAAATTCACTAGGTTAGGCTTGGCCCGAGCCTTAGGTTGGGTCACATCAAATTTGATGAACGAGTTTCGAAAATGTAGGTTACAAAAAGAAGAGCAATTTCACCAAAATGAGCCTTTTCGAAATATTCAATCCGACACGGGGTAACTATGGCTGTCGAAAGTGTCGTTAAGTCCCAATAATAATTTGAAATATTCAAGAACCTCTAGAACTAAATTAGGTCAGAGACAACCGAAAGATACTCCTCAAATCAGTTCCGTAAGGGCTTCCGCATAAGAGAGGAAATATTTCAAAATCCCAAAACACAAAAAAATGTCAATAGCACAAGATGAGCCTAAACAGGTTTGAAATATAAATTTAACTCTTTTTAATTTTATAATAGATTTATAATTTTTTTGCAGTCCAAAAATGGTAACATTTCACTTTGCAACAAGACATATCTGCGAAAGACCTTATTCAGGGACAGAAGGTCTCCTTCTTACATGAGATACACCTAGTGGCATACCTAATAAGAGTTAGCATACAACAGCGGCGTAAAACTAGCCTTATGTGTGGAAAACGATGGCAGAAATAAGGTTTCTACAGCAGAGAAAGAGAGACAAACAAAAACAAAACAAAACCAAATAAGAAAAACATTATCACCGGGAAACCTTAATTTTAAAAAACAAGTGGACATTTTTTAGAGAATAGAACTATCCGATACAAGCTCTCGGATAAGCAGTAAAATTCTTAAGGAATGCAAGGCATTTTATGGACTTGTTGTTTGTCAACTTCTCCTGGAGTCTGGGCACAGTCAAGAGTAGATTTACTTTGAAGTATCTTTACTCACACACATATATAGATATGCTCTAGTGCTCCCGTTATACATATTCTATACAATAGATATTTAATTCACCTTGAAACATCGAGATATTAACGCAAACAATGAAACCCTTAAACTACAGTTGAGTCCTCATTCATAATTGTACAGTGAACAAACATAAATACTGGCATTGAAAACATCATCAAAGATTGGGTCAAATCAAGTCTCCATTGAGAAACATTTTTTTTGCGTTGACCTACATAAGATGATGCTTGCCATATTTTTAGATTCAATTTGCTGGAATATTTCAGTAGGTCGAAAAAGCGAACCTTAGGTTCGCTTTTCCGACCAACCTTAATATTCTAGATGATTTTGTCTAACAAAGGCGAGTGCTGGGTAGACAGTTTCGAGGCCACAACAATTTGACTGTTTGGTTGAGAACGATATGTTAGTAAATGGGGGTAATCTATAAATGAAAATCATTATTGTAATAAAATCTAAATCAGCAATTTAGAAACCTGGATTGGAAAAAAAAGTATCTGCCTTTAATAGGTAATTGCAACTAATTCGTTTTCACTCGTGCGATTTTATAATAATTCAGTTAATCAGCACAACACTGGATATGTATTAACCCTTTACATCAGGAATCGCCCGCATCCGCCGGCATAATATGCAAATTGAGCAGTTGAAAAAAATAAATTTTCCAACAATTTCGACAAAACCATATCATGTGACCCCTCATTGGAAGGAGTTCATTGAGCTCATTCCAATGGGGGATCACATGATATGGTCTTGTTGAAACTGTTTGAAATTTTTTTTAAAAATTATATTTAAAATAATAAATTTTGATATCGTCTGCGTTGGGTAAAGGGTTAAACGTGAATGAAGATGCTGCAAAAAGACACATTTACGAGAAATTACTGACAGGGCATTTGGGCGTGTTTCGTTGTATCTGAAAAGAAGTTTTATGGAAGGAGTGGAAAAACCCTCGAGTTCTCTCCTCGAGTTAGGTACCGAAATCCCGCACCCACAAGGTTGTCTAGTGCCGAATTATTGTTTGCTCTTGCTGATTCATTTTATTCTAGATACAGCAGATATATAGCTGTCAATAAAACGGAGTAAACAAAGTACCTTGATCCAAAAACGATAAAGCTTATTGACTGCGAACAGTCATGGGTGCAAACGGGTATGGGTAGTTTCAAGAAACGTCACTTGGGTTTGACACTTAGAGTGCATATAAATCAGCTTATATGCCTGCTGGTTACAATGTCTATTGAGTTAACACAATCGATGCGTGCTCGTGGCGAAGTAATATCTTATTCACAGCTGCACTTATTCATTGTTATTTTCAACTGGATCAGTGGTGTGCTATTGAAAAAAATATATCTATCCTACTAAGTTGACAGGGAAACATCCTTAGTCCACTTTCGATTTGGTTTGTAAGATGATGAATAACTAATGTGACGTAGATCTTGAGCTTGATAATAGATTACTTATATAATGGGGCGTGAGGAACTGTTGTTAATTAACTCTACCACGCCAAAAATCTCTTTTACAATGTTTCCAAACAAAATTTCGAGGTTCACCAGTATCCATTAAAACTCATCAGGACCTCACATTCTGACAAGCATCCCTAACATACAGTACCAGGAGATAGAATCTGTGGAATAATCATGGGAAAATTTCAGTTACATATCTTATTTGCCCAGAAACGTGGCTAGAGGTTTCCAATTGGGGGGAGGGTATTGGGAAGTGGATTTCCAACAAGGGTAGGGAACGAGAGGGGGAAACGCCCCTCCCGGTCCCTCCCCTAGTTGGAAATTCACAACCGAGAAAGATTTTGAAAATTAAGCCTTGAAAGGGGGCATACAATTGATTCTAGTAACTGTAATGCCAACACATTTATGATAGAATTATCAGGTTATTATTACTTGGTATTCTTCTGGGAACTGAATATGTGTTAAACAAATGTCAAAGCTGAGAACTTTGAACAATTCACACTGCTCTAACATTTAATCAGATCTTATGCAGGAATGATCAATTTTCGATGTTTCGTCATTTTGAAACTGTGAATGATGGAATTAACTCAGGATAAAGATTTTACATGATGCGATTTTCTTGAAGTGCATTTTGAGTATTTTTTTTTTGTTACGATGAATAACGTACTATAGAAATCTCGTGTCGATTGACATCATGCATACTTATGAAGCTTGATATTGCGTACACTGTAGTTGTAAAACGAGACTTTCCAATGAAATGATACAATGGGATGGGGTTGTCAACAGAGCAAACATGGGGCCAGACCCAGGGTTTTGCCATTCAGAAATGTCCGGGTTTAATCGAATCTTGAATCGTTGCAACCACGTTATTGGAAATCGAATCGAATTTCGAATCGAATCGGACGAAAATAACAACACTTTTTATTAATGATTAGCGGCGTGTAGAGAAACTGATCCGCCCGCCTTTATTATTTCGCTGTAGGCCCACCTTCCAGCTTTGGTATCTTCCCTGGAATTTCAGTTATCATTTCCGGGAAGATTCAAAAGTTGAAGTGCAGGCCTACATTGAAAAAGTAAATGCGGTTCAGCTACTCCAACGCGCCGTGCATTTCCCGCTCCAGGTTGTTCATTATCTCTTCCAATTTCGCACGTTGCAGTCAAATGTTTTTCGAAGTTCAGACTGGTCTCATCCACCGGCAAAATGGTCCAGGCGAGAACGGGAAAATACACTACACTACTGCGGACTACAGTTAAATCTAGATGTCCTGTCACAAACGCTTATATATAGAAAATATAGAAAGCTTAAGCCACGTTTATTCCGGGGGTGCATTGCCTGAAACATTGCTTGTGCATAGGGCGTATGTACAGAGTTTGATTGCTCCACTATCATCATAGCACGCAGATCAACGCACAGTGTGACGTGCTATTTGCGGGCAATTCATTACAGAACTTCTAATTTTAACTGCATTATGAGTGCGGATTCGAAAACGAATCGTATCGAATCACAGAATTGTAGGAATGATCGTAGATCACTAGTCAGACTTTCTTGTTTGTTTTTACTTAGTTTTAGCTTGTACTCTACCAACAGACAGTACAACATCTAGTTCAAACCTAACGCGGTTACTATGACGGTTTGTATCGCTCATGGCTTGTCATGAGACATGATAAATATTGCGTGGATTAGTATTATACTTCAGTGGGGGTTAGCTATAAATAGACAAAACTACATGTATGTTTCAATGAGTCGTTTTGTATTCAATGAGTCAGATGTGCGTAGGAAGAAAACGTCGAGACCGAAGGTCGAGACGTTTTCTTTCTACGCACATCTGACGAATTGAATTTAAAACGACTCATTGAAACATACATGTGGTTTTGTATTTATTACATGACCCAAGCACCTACTGACCTAATTTTCTTTTCTATCAACGGTGGTAAACACCATGCACTTTATGCAGTCGCATTGCATAAAAAAGTCCCGGTTGGAACAGGTTGGTGTGCAATACGGAATTCCGTATTGCACAGCCGTATTACACGCCGTATTGCATAAGAGAGACTGCATGGGCATGTAATAAAATATTATCCTAGAATCAAAGACCAGTCAAAGACATTATAAAGCAGTTAAAGGGCGATGAATAAAATCTCTGGGTTGCAGACCCTTCGAAGTTTAAATACTCGATAAAATTAGAAGCGTCAGAGCATGCCCTGTTCCAGTCGCTACTCGATAGTTCATTTGCCATCTAAATAGCCTTGTCCGATCAATTCCTGTTTCAGTCTATGTGCCCATGTACTGTATGTGTTGTGCGTACATTACACAGTACCTCACAAGCATATTCCATCAAACACAATTTCAATGGTCCGCGTAAATCCTTCTTTGGCCTATAAATGCCTGTAACATCCTGTATTTGTCATATGTACCGACGTGCTACATGTTTTTTGAGACACATACAGCACTTGCACACAAATACGCATCACCACGTAGTGTGGGTCCATCTGTTGCATGCAGCTTGTACACATTGTTACCTAATATGTACAAGCTCTCATCGAAACCTGTACTCAGAAACTTATTCTCCGAGATATCCCACACCCCAAATGTTATCATCAGATAGTATATCACCATATCGTAGGTATCTTCAAATAACGAGATGAGTGTAGTTTTGAGTCGTGTGTGGAGTGAATCTTTAGAGTAATTGCTCGCTCACTGCTCGATTGGCTATTAGACTCGTTCAAAGAAAAAAACACGTTCCTGTGTTTGATAAATCTAGAATATACCCATAGTAGCTTGGTGTACCAAATGTTCACCACAAGTGGTGAAGTGGTGTTAACCGCGGGCCTTCGGCGCGCGGTTAACACTTCTTCACCACGAGCGGTGAACATTTGGTACACCAAGCTACTTTGCGTATATTTTATTTAAACCATGATCGTCAGATTATTAAGAGTCGCTATTATTATTTCTCGATTTTACTGAGCATCAGACGCGCGAAACTGTTTTTGTTTACACGAGCATCGGTGGGCGGTACTTCCGCTGTCAATTTTATCACCGAAACGAAATGAAAAAAACTAAAGTGAGCCTTTTTCGTTTTAATAACATAACAACATACTATTTCGAGTTATGGATGCTTTATTAACATGAGACAATGCATGTTTGTTTGCTTTTGGCATCTTTTGAGGTAAACCCATTTAAAAACGTAATAAATAATTGCCACTTCCATTTCACTCTCCGCGAGGCGACGTGCGATAAATTTAGACAAGTTTGCATTCAGGTCGACGTCACCAAAGGTCAACGGGTATGTAAGTCTACTGTAGGTGCAAATTCTAACTATTGAAATCCCATTGCTGGCGTGTTCATCACAATTGGTATGTAAAGCTAAAATTTATGTCATGGGCTTTTCATATATAGTAGAATAGGTAATCATGGTATAAAGATGTGGTGTTGCTTAGATTACTGCAATGATCGGATTGGTCAAGGTTAGAAGTCAAGACCTGCGATAGTAAGGAGTAATTAGTAATAAAGAGAATATGGCCTGGATAGAAATCGAGCAAGAGGAAAAGCAGTGGGAACACAGGAACTGGCAGAAAAAAACATAAGTGCAAAAATAATTCGAGAAAAAGCACTCACTATTTAATACCATATTATAAGTTATTGTGATGAATTGACGGTAACATTGTCTGAGGTTTGCGGCTCAGAGGTTATGTTGAACGTAGATTGTCTACACTTTGCATGCCAATGAGAGAGGAACGAATATAGAAGAAGAAAAAGGAAAGAAGCAAAGAAGAACGAAAACGTCTCTGTTGAAAACATGGTGCATTCCCTTAACATACAACAACGTCATAAGTGTGCAGCTCTTGAACTTTTAATAATGAATATGTCATATACAGTCTTTGTGTTCATAACCCGTAGTGGTATCTCCCATGCATGTTCAATAGCAGCAAATGGAATAGTCCATATTCATTATTTGGGGGCTGACCAATTAATACTAGGGCAGCACGTTGAAAATATTAATTGGTCTACTCCACATATTCGCTTTGAAGCCATCGTACTTAATGAAGTTATGACGTATCATGTTCCTTGGCCGGAAAGCGGCCTCTAGGGTTCAATAGGTTAAGTTCGAGCAGAATGGGAAAGTAAATAGATACAAAGAACGTCGCGATGTGTGAATGCGTTCGTCAATACGGCGCGAGTGCCAGATCTGAAGGATGGAACGACAGGCGCAGCCTAGATGGCATGAGTGTCGTTTGGGCGAGCGTTTTTGTGTTCACACATCGGGGCGTTCTGTGTTTATTGCGCACCTCTCTGACATAGAATTCATTAATTTGACTATTCGGTCTAATTTGTAAAATTTGGCAAAACTGACGGCTTCTTGAAATAAAAACAAAAACAAATGTCAGGTGTGAATGGCAAACATATGTGACAGATCAATACCTAATCAAAAATATATAAATAAAAAGTGTGTCCGAAAAGGTTATTTATTCGTTCTTTTAAAAGAAATTAGCTCTCGTTATCTCAGAGATATTAGCTTCAAAGTCAGAACTTGGGTGTTAGAAAATCACTCCCCATTTACAATTCGCTAATTTTGGTGGATTAGAACGAAACAAATCTCCAAATGACATTCGATTTATCAGTTTTCTATTCAGCTTTCGAACTGATCTAGGCCAGAATGTGACATTTCGGTCGACCGATTACGAAAATGGGGGGAGTTTAGTTCTTTTGATGGAACGATGAAGTTATGTGGAAAATAATCTGTCAACGGAAATCCGTATAGAACACGTGTTCAGTACGGATCTGTAAATGAGAAACTGGGGGAAAAGTAAAAGGCGTGTAATAAAAACGAGTATCTTGGAACTATAATTATAGAGTCGTAATAGAAATAGTAATATACCCAACATATTAAACATGTTGGTAATGTCACGTAGTTTACTGATCTGTTGCAGTTCAATGGACACGCCCACATAATGAGATAAAATCGTGTTGCATTTTGTTTACATCTTTAACGAATGGAAGTAGATTCATCATATCATTGCGAACACACAGAAAACTGAAAAATGTAAGAACAAATGGTACAGGTGTTTCGCTCTCCAACACTGACAGGACGGGAAGGTGATAAATTATTATCCTATATATGGGGGTTAACACTAGTACAGCGCAACAGCAGCCTACAGTAGCATTTTCGAGCGGTAGGGAAATCTTGCAATTAATCAATAACAAGTTCTTACGGACAACCATGCATTGCATTGCACCCACCCCACAATACCCGCCTGCCCTAGCATTACGTAGTACCTATGCCAACTGTAAAACAGAATGTCGCTTGGATTAATAGTGCTAAAGGGTGACATTGAACCAATAAGGATACAAACTGCATATCTTATACTACCGCATTAACCAACCATGCATCATCCCACCCACCTAACATTATTGCCTAGCACCCAACAATATCGTCTAACATAGCATTCCGTTCTACCTACACCAGTCATAGGATAGTATAAAACATTCGGTAGGTTAATAGTATCTATGGCTAACAAACGACTAACAAGGGTATATCACGGCAATACTATACTACCGTATCACTCCCGTACGAGAAACAAGATAAACCCTGAACCGAACAACATTATGTCGGATTGCACAGTGAACATCAACAGCGGTCAATATTTGTATGACATGGCATGACATTGGCTAAATGCAAGTGTCACATTACGTAGCAAAACGGTCTCCCATGTGGAACTCCACACGCTATGAATGCCACAAACATGGCGCAGAGCACTGAATCTCGGAGATGCCTAGAGGTAACGGCCTGAGGACCCTAGTTAAGACAACGGCCTTCCGAATTTCATGTTCAGTTTAAACAATATTTTATTCCAGACTATAAATGTACATTGTTTCACGTCAGACAATAATTTACAAAGTCGTGGTAAAGGATTCAGCAGCAAGCACGTGGCTTATGTAAGCTGGTTCAGTAAAACATATTACACATGACATATAATGCAAATTATTCAATCTGGATGTTAGATCGTTTTCACTCAATGTCAACCAACAGCAGTAAATTGTCAAGTTCGGATCGAGAGCTAATTCACATCCTTGCAGAAACTTGCAAACATTTTGACCAGTTACCTTTTCGGTGTTGAAAGTGAATAATCCCAATACTACATGCGCTTGAGACCTCCTACGCGCTTACTGTCCAGGGCAGTGTGAAATCCCACCTTCTTGGATAAATGTATGAATATTTCAGAAATATCCTCGTTCGTTCTTCTGATATAAAAACGGAATATTCCATCACTGAGGCCCAATGACATTCCCAACAACCGCGACCATGTCGGGATCCGGGGGGGGGGGGGGAGGGGGGGAGTACATAACTGATAACCAAACTGAACACCGATCATTGGCAAAAGGAACGGGTCTTGTACCAAGATCAGATGAGTTAATCATTAATGCCGTCAGTGAACGGTACCAATTTGGTAATAAATTTCAATATAAGAATATTCAAGCGCATAGGGTTTCCCGAGTGGATCGCGACGCTGCCGCGATGCAGTCAAGAGTCCCTGAGCGCTAACCACTTATTGAGAAATGTGTAAAGTATTCAGAACATATTTTCGTCCATATTTTCATGAAATCACGATTGATTCCGCCACATCGTATTCATCCTATATCGACCCACCCTGCAGATAAAGTGTCAAGTCTGGATCGTGAGCTTATCCAGAACGAAACTGACTTAACATTGGCATTTCACTAATAATCACAGTAACTGTCTTGTAGGTTTGATCTCCGAACAACAAACAATGACCGTAACAACAAAAAGTCCCCATGTCCAGAGCCTGGAGAAGGCAATCCATATGTGGATGCTACAATTAAGCATTCTCATTGTATATATGTTACCTTTTGCTTATCGTTTCTTCACATCAAACTGTGGAGCAATATCTGTGCCTCATCGAGGGTTACAAACCATTGCTTCATCTCCGAACAGTGAAATATATTTTCCTTTCACAGAGATTCATTCACGTATTTTGCTCCCTCGTCATCTTGTGGTAGCAGCAGTTGAGAGAGCTTCCTAAACTTACACATTTTATGACATTTCTACACAAGATCTCAAGTTGGAAAATATTATACCGATTGAATTCGATAGGCTTCATCTAAAAATGGAATTATAATTTTCAAATTTGGACAGCTTTGTGTGTTTTGGACATGTTTTATTGCTTTCCTTTGTGGAATAGGTGAACTATTTTCAAACTCTACTCACACTGGAAAGTGTGAACATACAACCATAATGGTTAATCAGTTAAACTTCTTCAGTAGAAAAACTCTACTCAGCCTAAATAACAAGAGTGGATGTACATGTAGACTTGATACAGTAACATTCAAAATGTGTTTGAACCTTGGAATAACAATTCCTAAAAAAGCCAAACGAGGAAAACGTGCGAGGCGTAAAGTAGAGAGTTGGCCGTCAGAAATGGAATACAATAAAGGAGTTCATTCACAACTTCATCTCTCTCTTCCAAAACAGACAACTTCTAACAACAATAAATCTTGCAACTTTGGACTTGTAAACGCAAGATCTTTTCGAAACAAATCCAACTTGTTTCTTCATTTCGTTATCACCGAGAAAGTAGATTTCTGCATGATAATAGAAACATGGCTGAAATACTCTGATGACACAATCATTGCGAGCCTGAAACCTCCAAGCTATGATTTTATTCGCACTAAGCGTACTGACAGGCTTGGGTATGGCATCGGCCTTTTCTTCAAAAGTGAATGTAAATTTCGTCTCTGTGATCCGGTGTTAAACTATCGTTTGAGTTTCCTGAAGTTACTTTATGTTTTTGTGGGCTTCAGGTTACCACATTCATAATTTACAGGACTCCTTATTCCCAAGCACACCCGTTACGACAAAGAAATTCATCAAGGAATTTGAGGAATTTCTCATCAATATTCTTACTCATCGTAGTCGAGTGTTAATTGCAGGTGACTTCAACATTCACATTAACGATGGGTCAAATGCAGACTCAGCTGCTTTCAAAGAGCTGACGGAGGCGTTTTCACTGAAACAACATGTTGATTTTCCACACAGATCCGGAAATACTCTTGATTTAATACTGACAAAAGAGGATAGTGATTTCAAGGTCTCAAATGTGAAGTCAGACTTTCTCTTCTCTGACCACACATTTGTTATTGCTACGCTTTCAACGTGCCGTCCCATACTTGAGAAGAAACATATAGAATTCCGTCCACTAAAATCAATGGACAATGAAGCATTCAGAACTGATCTCTTTTCAACTGGGCAGACTATCCTGCAATTTGAAGATGTCGACGAGTTAGCTGTTGAATACAACATACAACTTCGTGAGATATTAGATCGCCATGTACCTTTGAAATCAAAAACAGTTATAGAAAGGGAGCCTGTCCCGTGGTTCGCTCCCAGTGCTCAGAAACTGAAAACTGAAACCCGTCAATATGAGCGGCACTGCAGTAAACACAAAACTGTGCAAAATTGGCAAATTGGCAAAATTGGCAAATTTTCTGCAAAAAGAGGAATGAGTATAATAACCATCTCAATAATTCAAAAAAGACCTGCATTCAAAAGAAAATTCAGTCAGTGGTAATGACACCAAACTATTATTTAATGTTGTCACCAAGCTGATTGGAAAACAAAAATGTAATCCCATGCCTGATGATTTAACTGACAAGGAATTTGGTTAATGCATTTGCCAAATTTTTCTTTGACAAAGTGAATAATATCAGGCATGCACTCAGCAGTAATCAATTGTTTGTACCGCCCAGATTAGATGTTCCGCAAATCGACAATTTTACAGAAGTTAGCATTGAAACTGTCTGTAAACTTATTCGTAAAGCTAATCCAGCCACCTGTGATCTAGATCCATTACCGACGTTCCTTATAAAATCCCACTGCGATATTTTCGCTCCATTGATAACAAAGATTATCAATGCATCGCTTACATCTGGCATTTTTCCTACAGTGTGGAAAAAGGCCATTGCGAGACCTTTGCTGAAAAACTCAAAGTTGAAACCCATTCTGAGCAATTACAGACCTGTCAGTAATCTGTAATTTCTGTTCAAATTGGTTAAAACGGCTTCAACAATTAGTTTTAAAGTCATATTGAGAATAACGACCTCCTCCCTCAGTACAAAAGTGCGAATAGATCTGGCTACAGCACTGAGACCTTATTGCTCAAGGTATACAGCGATCTTTTAGTTAGCATGGAACACCAATCTCTCTCACCAATGGTGACGATTGATTTGGGTGCAGCATTTGACACTGTGGATCATCAATTGTTAATTGACGTATTGTCAAACATGTTTGGAATTAAAGATAATGCACTCAAATGGATTTCGTCTTACCTTGCTGAGAGAAGTTTTGAAGTGCACATTGGAAGATCTAAATCCTCTCCATTAAGCTTACATTTATCTGTACCTCAAGGGAGTATAAACGGACCAATTTATTTCACATGCTATGCAAGTTCACTGGGTTCCTGTCTTAGAGGAAAACAGCAAATAGCAGGTTACGCAGATGACCACTCCATATACGGTACGTATCGCGCCGGTCAGGATACGATTGAACAGAAAACAATTGACAGCATTTCTGAAACCCTGGGTGATATCACAGTATGGATGATCCTTAATCGACTCAAGATGAATGTGTCGAAAACTGAATTCATAATTTTCGGTAGCTCCCTGGATGTTACCCACAACTAACATAGCTGCTATTGACGTGTGTGGAACTGACATTGCTCGACCAAACTTCTGGGTATGCACCTGGATAAAAATTAACTTTTGAAAAACACATTTCCACAAAGGCCAGGGCAGCATCGTATGCAATGTTCAATTTAAAAACGCTTAGGCCCTACTTGTCCAAACAGTCATGCCTAAAAATTGCCAACGCCCTGATAATGTCCCATATGGATTGTGGCAATAGCCTTTTGATAGACCTGCCGCAAAGCAGAACGAAGCCTTTCCAGAAAATTCAGAGCCTCACTGCCAAAATCATAATGGATAGGTCAAAATTCTCCAGCTCTACAGATGCCTTGCAAAAGTGCCATTTTCTCCCAATCGCAGTTAGATGTCAACTTAAAGTCCTTGTACTAGTCTTCAGGTGTCTTAATAACATGGCACCTGAATATTTAGCGAATTTGATTACCTTCTCCACCAATTCCTATGCCACTAGATCTAGCACTACACTCAAATTGGCACAACCTTTTAATAGGAACATTACTTTTGCAGACAGAGCTTTTAGCTGTGTAGGCCCAAATCTATGTAATTCCTTGCCAGGTTACATAAAAATAAGCCCAGACCTGAAAACATTCAAAAAACCTATAAAAAATATCTATTTAAGAAAGTTTTCAAAATTCACCACACTTCTGTTTACTGAATACTTCTTTTATCATCCTTTAAATATGTATGTGTAATGTTTAAATATGTTAAATGTGTATTATATGTTTTCTGTGAAGCGTCATAGAATGTGGCCCTGTCCCTAATTATTCGGGGCAGTGATACAAATCTGAGCGCTATACCGAATGTTTGATGTAATGTAATGTAATGGTATTGATAGAGCACTCAAGTCCTTTGCAGTCGGTAGACGGGTAGAGCTGATGTATGCAAAACCTAAGGTGGATGGATACCCTAGACCCACTTCTCCATTTACAGCCTTTTTGAACCTGAGTTCTGATACTGACAATGATTGAGTTAGCAACATACAGAATGAGAGTGGGTCTTTTCTATTCATCCATTCCCAGAGGCAGACGCTCCAAATCTAAGCTGGGACTAAAGGACATATTCCTCCTTGCGGCGGTCATTAAGTTTGGTCTTCGGGGTTTAGCCCTCACTCTGGCTCTTTTTTTATGTATAATAGTAAGGTTACTTCCTCACCCATGGATATACTGGGAAGATGCATCAAAGGCAAATCCACAGTGAACCCAAATGGGAAATATATAAGCCACAATAGCCCACGGTATGCACCTACATTGTTGAATTGTTGACAAAAAAATGGAAAATTATCCCCAGAAAATTTCCCAGATAATATATGCGAATCAGAAAATGTATGGCCCATATCAAGTGTCTTTATGATTGACAGGTATTTCTCCTCTATATCACGTCTATATTTTTGGCTCAGAAATATACTGCTACTGGCAGGCGACATTGAAGTTAACCCTGACCCCGAAAGCACGACCACCTCTATCACACCTAACCCGACAACCAGTTTTGCTGACTCAACAGATGAACGACGAGGAATACGATTAATGCACCTAAATAGTCAGAGAGTTGCGGAATAGAAGGAAAAGTTTATCGATCAAGGGTCGTCAAGTTTGAGTTTTTCCACGTTGTTTACTGGGGTTTCTGTGAGGATCCACCAACCCGTGACATTTTGAGTTTCCTTACCAGACGACATCGTACACAGGCTCCAGATTCTGGGTTCAGTAACTTCACGAACTTGTCGTGTATAACACAACGGAGACCAGTTCCAATTTATCTACTATTTTATTTAAACTATTCAAATATAAATCTTCGCGACTAAGTGTCGTTGTCTCCGGCAATAAGTATACAATTTACAAGTAACAAAGTTCGTACCTTAACACTGTGGCGGCATCCAGGTTTCTTCTGGTGGAGTAGTTCAGCATTCGTCAGGAGCCAAGAGACAACTTGTCTGAGCAGTCAGAAATTGGTGCTTATATTCACCAGATTTCTGATGCAATACTTGGGGTACGTGATGAATGTCAGCAGTTTCTCCCTGACCTCAGGGGAAACTAAGGGAAAGTCCCCTGACGTGGCGGTCGCCATTTTGTAGACTCTTATACTGCCATGCAGACTGCCGGTCAGTCTGCATGCAGTCCATGGAATCTCGGCTCGTAAATAGTATTCCACCGGGCGCCAGTTAACTAGCAGAATGTCCCGGTGACTGATGCAAAAATGCAACTCAGCGTCCCCAGTTCAATGGAGAGTTTCACCAGGTACAAGTTATGATTTGTTCGAACACCAACATCCCAGTAATACTGCCGAATGTTATGTCCCATCTGCCAACCAATCCTCAAATGTTACTGCTTGTTGACAATATCGGCTCGCAAAGGTATGCCTGATATGGTCAACAGAACATCTGGGGTGTACCCACAGAGTACGTCTATACTCTGGTTGCCGGTTTCATATAATTCCATGTAATTTCATTATAGTGTTTAAATCTGTTCCAAAACTATGGAAATCAGCTTAAAAGTTAAATAAACTCGAGTCTATTGAATTTCCCAACAAAGACCCCAAGCGCACGTGCTCTTACCCGAGCTGACAAGTATATTTAACCCTTGTGGGCTCACTTCGCAACAAGAGCCTTAAGCCCAAAATAGACATTATACGATGCGAAGCGCCAGAATACGACATCTGCGTCTTTACAGAATCATGATTAACCCTTTACCTAACGTGAAAAGCAGACGACACTTGCAAAAAAAATTCTGGAATAACTAATTTTTTTCATTTTTTGTCTCAAAAACATAGGTTATGACCCCTCGTTGGAACGAGCTCGACGAGCTCGACGAGCTCGTTCCAACGAGGGGTCATAACCTATGTTTTTGAGACAAAAAATGAAAAAAATAGGGAAAATTAATTGGCGATTTTTGAGAATAGCGCTGGCCGGTTTTGGCCGTTACGTTGGGTAAAGGGTTAAACGATAACGATAGTAATAATCATTTTAATATTCCAGGATTTCACTGTCCTTTTAGAAAGGATCGGGGTACGAGAGGGGGTGGGATAGTAATTTACCTAAGAAACACATTGTCCGTCGTATTGAGACAGGACTTAGAGCCACAAAACTTGGAATGCGTGTGGGTTCAAATTCTCCACAGCCAGAGCATCTTTTTGCTTGGAGCCTTTCACCGACCACTCAACTCCGACATTGAATTACGGAATACTATTACAAATTAATTCGAACTAGCCATGGATACTCGCATCAATGATATCATTATGACTGGAGACTTTAATGATGATTTGCTAAACTCAGGTAAAGGGACAATGAAGAAAATCTTACAACAACTTAGTCTCCAGCAAATATTAAGCCAACCTACTTTCTTCACTGAAACATCATCCACGCTTCTTGACTTAATAATTACAAATAACCCATCACTTATTAAAAGCCATGGTGTTCGTGATCCATTCTATGGCGTCTTAACCCGATACCACTGTCCGGTTTACGCCGAACTTCTCCATACAGTAAATCGTTCTGTAAAGGTAAAATGTAAGGTATGGCTTTGTGATCAAGCGGACTTTACGATCCTCAACAAGTCCATAGTGGATGTGGATTTCAGTTGGGAAGATATGTTTCTCAATTGGAACTACTCGACTATTACCGCTCAATTCCAAAGAGTCCTCGGACAACTTCTCTCAAAGTATATACCCCACAAGAGATAATAATAAGGAACACCGAACCACTGTGGATGCATAGTGAAATCCGAAATTTAATTCGTCGGCGGAAACGTTTACATCGTCATGCAAAATTGAAACACTCACCACAGGCGTGGGCAAAATATCGCAAAGTTAGAAACCAACCAATTTATGCTGTTAGATAATCCAAATAATAGCAGACTGAACGCATTCAAAATGTACTGAACGAAACATCCACCTCCTCGGGCTCGTGGTGGAAAACCCTGAAAAAACATCTTAGTGACAACAAATCAGAAATCCCAACATTGCAGTATAACAACACATTGTCATCTGACGTTGAGAAAGGGGTAGCCTTGGACGAATACTTTTGCACAATTTCTACTTTAAACGACTCGCGTGCAATGTTGCCAATGAATAATAACTGTAGGCAGCGCCCAACTTTAGAGAGTATTAATATAAGCTGCAGCGAAGTCCTAGAAGAAATGAAATCATTGAAAGTATCCAAAGCGTGTGGCCCAGATAACATTAGTCCAAACGTTTTAAAAGAGTGTTTACATAGTTTAGCGAGACCCCTAACGCCCCTGTTCAATTATTTTCTTGAAAACTGCTATTTCCCGACACATTGGAAATAGGCAAACGTAGTTCCCGTTTTCAAAAAGGATGATGCAAGCTTAGTGTGTAAGTACCGTCCAATCTCGCTTCTCAGGTGTGTAGGGAAACTTTTTGAGAAGTGTATCTTTAATCAAGTGTTTAGCTTCCTTAAGTACATTCCAATCAGGTTTCACACCTAAAGATTCAGCATGCTACCAAATGACGGAAATATATAATACCATTAGCTGTGCTCTCGATGAAGGAAAAGAAATACGTTTTGTCTTCTGTGACATCAGTAAGGCCTTTGACAAAGTATGGCATACTGGCATATTATACAAGCTGGAAAAGATGGGCATCTCTGGAAACCTGCTTAAATGGTTCGTTTCCTATATGAAAGATCGAGAACAACGAGTGGCAATTAACGCTGAAACGTCATCTTGGAAACGAATCACTGCAGGCGTACCACAAGGATCAATACTGGGACCCCTACTGTTTCTTATATACATAAACGACATTGCCGACGATATTTTCTGTAATATTCGTTTATTTGTTGATGACACCTCGTTATATATTATACCCGAAGACCCAACACAAGCCGCAAAACGCTTAAATGATGACATTGCAAAAATCGAATATTTGGGCATAGCAGTGGTTGGTTGCCTTTAATCCCAAGAAAACGAAATCGATGATTGTAACACGCAAAATAGATAAACCTCCTCATCCTCCAGTCCGAATGTGGAACACAGACATCAGCGGAGTAAACACCCATAAACACTCAGGAATCACTTTCAATGACCGGGGATCCTGGGAAGACCACATCCTTGATATATCAACGAAAGCGTGGAAAATAGTTGGTTTATTAAGACGGCACAAGTTTACCCTTGATCTGAAAACACTGGAAAAAAACTATTTGGCATTCATTCTCCCTCTCCTTGAATACCCATGCTCAGTTTGGGACAATTGCACTACTGCCGAGAACGAGGATCTGGAACAAATACAACTTGAGGCCGCTAGAAGAGTAACAGGAGCGACACGAAGTGTCAGTAGGTCGCTACTTTACGCTGAGACTGGATGGGAAACCCTAAAAACCCGGAGAGAAAATTACAAATGAAAATAATATTTTAAAATGTATCACAAATTACCTCCAGGGTATCTAGATTGCCTACATCCCCCCCCCCCCCCCCCCCACACACACACACCACCACTGCTTGTAACTCATAGATACGAGCTTCGTAGGAATGAAGACTTGGTAGTACCCTTTTGTCGAACCCAGTCACACCTGATGTTATTCTTGCTCAGCACAAAACGCCTCTGGAATAATTTGCCCCAAACGTTCGAAATAATAACTCCTTATCGGAGTTTCCAAAATACTTCACTGCCGATTACGCCTATCCTGCAGCAATCCAAATGACCACCTTTTCCAAAATCATCTCTGTTTATCTCCCATTTGTGTATGCTGTGTTCGGGGAAACAGTTGATCACTATTTGTTTCACTGTCCACTTTTTAACCGAGAGAGAATGGAAACCCTTGGTCAGTTAACTAAATATATTAATACAGACATATTGCTAAATGGGTGTGTTGAATATAGCCAAAGCGATAACAAGCAAAATTTCCAAAAACTGCACGAATTCATTATTGCCAGTAAACGTTTTACTATTTGAGAAAATAAAGCGATGCTGTCCATTACTTGTGTTGGACAAAGGGCTATTAAGCTCGTAGTGTAAAGAGGCCACATGTGATACGACTTATCAGGCGTCAATATCCTGTGAGCAGATTGTCGTAGCTGAATGGTTAGCTACGTTTTTCGCCACATCAACTTCCCTGGCTCCCGATCCTGCATATCTATCTCCATCTTCTACCTGTTCTTCTTAACAAAACCGGTCTTTTGTTCAAACTTTTATTATCCTAACATCCAGAATTTCATGTTTGCCCCCCCCCCCCCTCCCCTCAAGAAAACAAATTTGGCTTAGGCACCCTTTTTTAGAATCCTGGAGACTTGCTTGCTTAGTAAGAAATCCTATTTTGTTATGTTAGGGCGTAACCCCCTGATATGTTATATAGATTGTCATATAGCCCTTGTGATTACAGTTTTAAAGCGCACATGTCGCTTTCCAAACTTGACATCCTTAACTCTTTGAACCCCATCGGCCGCTTTTCCGGTCAGGAACATGATACGTCATAACGTCATTATATAGGATGGATGTTCAGTAAATATTGTGGAGTTGACCAATCAGCATTTTCAACGTGCAGCCCGAGGCTGCACGTTGAAAATACTGATTGGTCGACCCCAAATAATGAATATGGACTCTTCTAATTGCTGCCATTGAACTGGCATGGAAGGTACCACTAGAGTTCAAAGGGTTTATCAATTGACTCCCTATATTGACAACGACACAACTTTCAATACAAAATATATTCATAGACAGCAGTGCCAGAAGTAAAATATAAATATATAATGTATTCGTCGATTATTCGGTCAAACATTATTGTTGTCTTGCAATGCAGTTTGAATTTTATATCAGTCAACATAGAACATGGTTGTGCAAACGACGAACATCAATTGCCATTTGAGAAGCTTGCAATCGCTCCTCGTGAGCAGGAGCAAAACAGCTAAGACAAAAAACAACTCCTCTTCATCTGAAACAAAACTGAGTTATCGTGTTTTTGTGTTGAGCAGTAGTTTTCAAAAAGCTATGATGTTGTTCGGGATGACAATATTTGCAATGTTTCTACAAGTTCTGTCATCAGAATCAGTTGGTATGTTTCATGAAGTTAATGATGCGAGAGGAAAATTATCTATTGCATCTCTTATCAGAGACGTAACAACTACTGTTGCTAGTGGATGTGCTTTGTATTGCGTGGACACCGACAAATGCGATTCCTTTTTGTATGATGAAAACGACGGACTATGTAGAATGGTAGAGGGTCACCTAAGAATAAATCACATGCATCAGTCCACGAGAACAACTGTTGCGTACTATACGAGTGGTAAGTATATGGAGTATTATGAAACGTATAACTAGTGCGGATAATTTGTTGTACAGCATGGAGGCTGTCGCGCTCGAGGCTAACCTTCACACAATCCTGTTTCTGTCTGGGGAATGAACTTAAGAGGTTACCAGTGAAACGCCTTGCGGAATTATTAATCATTACCAGCAAAGAAAGTATTGAAGACAAAATAGCTCACATTGATTATTGATCGCTGGGTTAAGTGAAGGGATGACAAATACAGACCTTTAGATCAGTCTAATTTGGGCACAACGTCAAATATGGATGTGGCCTGCACGGCTGGAGAAAAGGCACCAGTATTTTCTTGTTTTTGGTGTCTGTTTTAGGTTTTAGGTCCCCATTTTAAAATCCCTTGTTATAGGTCTTCGCCATTATCACTAGTTCCCACAGCCCTTTGACGTAAGTTTACACGTCAAATTCGAGAAGGCTTCTCAGTTTCCCAGTGTCGAACCAAAGGCCTATTTGAATGTCAGCTAAATTATGTATGACGTTTACTGGAAAATGCCACAAACATGAACATAATAGATCTTAAGCTTTTAGTGCACGATCATATAAAATTCGTCACAGAAAAGCAATCGCCGTCGACAGTGTCGTGTACGACACTGTCGACGCCTATTGCTCTTCTGTGGCGAACTCTGTGTTTTTTTTTAAAACCTTATTTATCTGTTGCACTGTTTGATTCAAAGGTAAACTCTAAGCAATATTACAAGCATCTGGAAAACCTGGCCAAACTATATATTGTCGAAACACTGCAAAATCTTGGAAAAAGTTCCGCATAATTGGGCGCAATTACCTTATTTGGGCACAGCGTTTACCGTCGTTAGTTGGGAAGAATTTAAAGGCCTGGACTAATACACCACTACTTTATTACATTTCGTACGAAGGTAAGAATATATACCCATATTAGATAATGCACCGGAGGCTTTCCCTTGAGAAAGAAAATAACGCTTTATGCCAATTGCGGTAACCGTGAAGACTTAAGTATCAAGCATGCACGCCCAAGTGACGATACGATGCACCGTAGGTTATCCAGACAGGTTCGGAAGAGGTTTGAACCCACTCCGGGTAGGAGAGTCAAAGGAGGTTGTGGGAAGGGGCGAGGGAGGTAAGGGTGCGGTCTTATTTTTTAAAAATTTTTTTTTTTTTAATAACTTTAATTGCTATAACTTAATCCCCTTAACAATTGAAAGGGTTAGCAGAAAATTTTAATTGCTGTGACGTCATACCACTACCCCGTCTTAAGTTCGATAAATCACTATGACGCAATAATTTCAACACTGCTCAAACAATTGCTATCACACAGTAACCCCACCACTTTCCTCTCTTTTAATTTTAATTGGTACGACGTAGTCCCCTTAGCAAATGAATGACGTACGGTCATTGACGTACGGTCATTTAAATGAAATTTTAAATTTAAATGGCTCAACAAGCTGGTCTTCAATAATTTTCTTTAAGGTATCTATGAAATGGATAAATAATTTTAAATCAAATTTAAATGGCGTAACAAGCTAGTCTTCAATAATTTTCCTTAAAGAATCTATCAAATGGATAATTAATTTTAAAACATTTAATGGCGTAACATTTACAAATAACAATGACTGAAAAGCTGTTTGTCTTCAATAATTTTCGTTAAAGTATCTATGAAATGGATAATTAATTTTAAACTAAATTTAAATGGCGTAACAATCTGGTCTTCAATAATTTCCGTTAACCCTTTACCCAACGTAACGGCCAAAACCGGCCAGCGCTATTCTCAAAAATCGCCAATAAATTTTCATAATATTTTCATTTTTTGTCTCAAAAACATAGGTTATGACCCCTCGTTGGAACGAGCTCGTCGAGCTCGTTCCAACGAGGGGTCATAACCTATGTTTTTGCGACAAAAAATGAAAAAAAAATAGTTATTCAAGAATTTTTTTTGCAAGTGTCGTCTGCTTTTCATGTTAGGTAAAGGGTTAAATAATCAATCAAATGGATAATTAGTTTTAAATGGCGTAACATTTCTAAATATTTATGACGTATGTTCATTTAAATGAAATGGGTAAGTAAATTTAATTGGCGTTACATTTATAACAACTGAAATGCTATTGGTCTTCAATAATTGTTGTGAAAGAATCTATAATTAACTTCAAAGTATTTCAGTTTATTTATAAACACTTCTAGAAATTTATTTTAAACAAAAATGGCGCAGCACTTTGTGATAAATACCTTCCAGTTACCTACTATACATGTATATGAAATGTTTCGATAAAGCAACATTGGAAAGTGTCAGAGCACATAATTAGGGGCATATTGCGTTTTTGAACAATGGGTCACCAACCCCCTTTGCCTACCCCTCCCACTGTAAAATTGGTATAAACGCTGTTACCGATTAGCCACAAAAATACCCCATGGGACTCTGTATTACCCAACCAAAAGTGCGAGATAGGTGCAGACTTGGGAAAAATAACCACCTAGAGCAACTTGAAAAGTTTCAACACGCCAAAGGCCGGGACAATCCATTGCAATCCGGCAATCCATTGAAACCCGAATAATCCATGAATCGACGAGAGTTGGAAGCGAGTGTCTGTAATGTTATTTATTTCGAGTGTGCGGTGGGGAAGGGGGTTCAGGACCTCGAGCTGGAGGGGGGGGGGGGAGGGAGTAGGAATTGTGTATAACTACAAACATTCTAGGTTTTAATTAGAAACGTGGGGCATATTTATGGTAGTACCGAAATTGTAATTCGATGATTGTTTCAGAAAAAGACGAGTCCATCACAAACGATGAACCCTCCCACTCACAAGCAATGTAGACCCCCTCACAAACAGTGAGCACCCCCTCACAAACAGTGAGCACCCCCTCAGAAACAGTGGTGAGTCCATCATAAACAGTGAGGAATCCCCCACAAAGTATGAAGAGTCCCTCACAAACAACGAGGGTCCCCCTCACAAACAGTGAGGTGTCACTCACAGAGAGTGAGAGTTCCTCCCAAATGGTTCCTCCCATCCCGAGTCAAGAAAATATGATACTTCAAAAATAGTGTATTTAATGGATTTAATGAAGATGCGTCCCCATTCAAGGAAGACAGTCGCTTATGCCATTACTATACCCCCGATGATTTTCAAGTCACATTTACTTCTTTAAATAGCAAGTTCTCCCTGTTTCACATAAATTGTCAACGCCTCAGCGCTCACTGGGATGGGCTAAATGAACTATTATTCAAATTGCTAGAGCCTAGGAATACCTTTGATGTAATTGGGCTCACTGAGCTATTTCATATTCCCAGCAATATTTCGTACACTCTCCCTGGCTACCATCCACTAATTTAAAAAATCGACCCGAAAATGATGATGGCAGAGGTGGGATACGACTTTTCATTAAGGATGATATTGATTATAAAATTCGACATGACCTGTCTGTCTTTATCCCTCATGTCTTTGAATCACTTTTTATAGAGTTAGAAAAATCTAAGAGAATAATCGGAGTTATCTATAGACCAAATACCCCTCCCAAGGCGGATATTGACCTATTCCTGTCTAGGTTAAATCTACTAAGCGACACTTTGAATCAAGAAAAAAAAATAGCCTATATTATGGGAGACCTCAATATTGATCTTCTAAAAATGGACTCCCATGCCATAACTGGAGAATTCATTGACCTGATGTTTAGCCAAGGGTTTTTACCTTCCATTACGAAACCTACGAGAGAAACCCCAAACTCAGCCACTATCATTGACCATATTTTTTCAAATAATACACATTGCTCGCCATTCTCTGGTATTATATTAACTGATATCTCAGACCACTTTGGTACATTTTATTCAGAACCTCACAACGTGAAAGAAGACGACATTTATATTCCACCCAGAAGAAAAATAAATCCTCAAAATATGGAATACTTCAAATCACTTTTGGCTGAGTGCGATTTTTCTGTTGTTACGGAGGAAAACGGCCCAAATCTGAGTTACAACAAATTTATCGACATTTACTTACATGCGTTTAATAATGCCTTTCCATTAATTCAGTCTAAACCGTGTAAAAAAAAGTCTCAGACGACAGCCCTGGATGACCAATGGCCTTATAAATTCATCTAATACTAAAAGAAAATTTCATCTCAAAATGCTAAAATGTCCAAATGAGAGAAATAAGCTAAACTATGAAAATTACTGTAGGATATATAATAGGGTTAAAAAACAATGTAAATCCATGTATTTTAAAAAGATATTTGATGAAAATAAACACAATATGCGAGCTACCTGGAAAATTCTAAACGATAGTATAAATAAGTCCAAAAAGAGGCATAAACTTCCATTCTTTTTCACTCTAAATAATAACGAAATAAGTGAACCCATCCAAATAGCGAAAGAATTCAATACTTTCTTTGCTAACATTGGAAAAGAAACTAGCGAGCAAATACCCAGTTCAAATAGACCAATCTTGGATTATATGAAAAGATATTTCCCAAATAATTTTTTTCTCAGCCCTACTTTTCCTGCAGAAATTAATAGTATAGTCAACTGCATGAAACCGAAGATGAGTGAAGATTGCGATAGCATCACGACTCGTCTTCTCAAGCACACAGTTAATCTTATTGCCGTTCCCCTTGCTCACATCAAAAATAGTTCATTTGCTCATGGTACAGTGCCCGAGCAAATGAAGCTTGCAAAAGTAATACCGGTATTCAAAAGCGGAGATGAACATTTATTCACCAATTACAGACCAATTAGTATTATACCGACATTTTCTAAAATTCTAGAAAAAATTGTATCCGCTAGACTAATAAGCTTCCTAAACAAATTTGATATTATATACGAACAACAATATGGATTTCGTATTAGACATTCCACTTTCCATCCTATACTACAGTTTTTGAAGTATGTGGCGGAAGCAGACAATAAACGAAAAGAAAGTACACTGACTGTATTTCTCGATCTCTCAAAAGCATTTGACACTACAAATCATGACATTTTGTTGCAAAAACTTGAGTGGTATGGCTTTAGGGGCATAGCTTATGATTGGTTCAAAAGCTATCTTTCAGATAGAAAACAGTTTGTGAGTTATGGTGGTAAAAAATCTGACCTTGCAAATATAAGATGTGGTGTTCCCCAAGGCTCAGTTTTAGGCCCCATTTTGTTTCTATTGTACATAAATGACATCAGCGAATCAACTTCACTAAATCTCCTGTCTTTCGCCGATGATACCACTGAATACTCTTCGGAAGCAGACATGAATAAACTAGCCAGTAATACTAGTGATGAATTAGAAAATATATTTGAATGGTGTTGTGTAAATCGATTGGCGCTGAACACAAAGAAAACAAACTACATTGTCACGAGGGGAATTTTAGGCAGATCGACTGCAAATAGCGTATTTATAAACAATCGAGAAATAAAGAAGGTGGGCTCTGATGAAAGTGATAAGTCTCTAAAGTTCCTAGGAATAAACCTTGACGATAAACTATCTTTTAAATATCATATTACTCAATTATGCTCTAAGATTGCCCGTGTAAACTACGCTCTAAATAAGGCAAAAAACATCCTTCCTCTAGAGGCATTAAAGACGCTCTCTATCATACCCTGGTCCAAAGTCACCTTGTTTACGGAATTCAGGCATGGGGGAATTCTAGATCTACAAATAGACTCTTATTGATGCAAAAACGATCGCTGCGAATAATAGGCAACAAAAAATACAATTCCCACACCGACCCCCTTTTTTACAAGTTTAATATTCTCAAGGTACAGAATCTGTTTAAGTTGCATGCCTTACTATTCGTATTCGATTGGCATCAAGGAAATCTACCAACACCATTCAATTCGTTCTTTGAAACCGTTGATTTCCACAGCCTTAGAATTACTCGTCAATCTGGACTTCTTCATATAAGCCGAACAAGAACTAAATCTATAGGAAACCTCCCACCGTATTTTTTCCGAAACTGTGGAATGATCTTGATCCAGAAGTACGTGCGATAAATAATAGAAAGATCTTTAAAAAAAGACTATCATGTATGTTTATATCATCTTATTCGAAGACAATGGAATGCAACAATCCATACTGTCTCGACTGTTCGACATAGACTTGGAATGGCCTTACGTACCTAACAACGTTTGCGAAAAAAATTGAAAAATCTCAAATCTGATGCATCTGATTTTCTCGTCATCCTGTGATCCTGCAAAGACCTTTAGTAGTTATGTAATTGATGGATGTTTTGTAAGTTACATACAGGAGATTATAGTTTAGTATAGTATAATACAGTGCGGTACGGCACAGTGCAGTGCAGTGCAGTACAGTGCAGTATACGGTGCAGTATTGTACGGTACGGTGCTCTATGGGGCAATACAGTACAGTATAGTATAGTTAATGAGGTGGTCCGAGCTAGGAGAACAGTTAACTCTCCCATTTCATCTTAGCTCCACATTTTGATATTACTAAATCCTCTGGTCCTGGCTTTGCATTGCACCCCAAATTAGCCTCGAATTCAATAGCCTATGACACTGTAACATTTCCTGCTCACCAAATCCGCATGCACAACCTTTTCTTTCTTTTTCGTCACAATTTTACCTCAAGGGGAAGTCGGAAGACAGCCAGTCTGGCTATGACTTCTCCTAGCAGTATGCAGACAGTCCATTTAAATGTTTCTTACATGTCATGTATTTTTCTATTCGTATGTTTGTATTTATTGTCCTTTTTCTTCAATTATTGTAATGCATACTGCTGAATAAAGTCATCATCATCATCATCATCATCATCATCATCATGGACTGGGGTGGGGGATGGGGTGAACTAACCTCTCTCATAACTATCCCATAATACATCATTTCCTCATAATGCTTTTTCTACTTAGAAACTTTGCTGTACCACAATACCTTTAACATGCCTACTGATCAGGGACAGTGGCTCGCGCTTTGTGTAGCCTTTGTTGAAAAAAGCATATGTCCTTGTTACGAAATTGATAATGCCCTCAGTGCATGTTCAATCCTCCAATAAGGAGTTGATAAACAGTAAACACAATATTTTCAATGATATGAGTTTTATTTCACCTATAAAAATCATTACATGGTGTTTGACATTTTTATTTCGACAACAAACATTGTACAGTTAGTTATTTTAACATAATAAATATCTTCTGGGGCTTTCTTTAATTGTCATCTGCTTCTATCGAAACGTCTAAAAACGTTTATTATGACTCACGTCTGTGACATCAGCCGTGATTAGTTAATTTGACATCTGGTTACGCCATCCATTTAGATTTAATTTAAAATTAATTATCCATTCCATAGATACTTTAACGAAAATTACTGAAGACCAGCTTGTTACGCCATTTAAATTAAAAATTCCATTTGAATGATCGACGTCATTCAACTGCCAGGCGGACTACTTCATACCAATTAAAATTAAAGAGGGGTGGGGTTACTGTGTGATAGCAATTGTTTGAGCGGTGTTGAAATTATTGCATCACAGCAATTTATCGAACTTAAGATGTGGCAGGGGTATGACCTCATATCAATAAATATTATCTGCTAACTCCTTTCACTTGTTAGGGGAGTTACGTCGTAGCAAATGAAATTATTAAAAACAAAATTGTTTTTATAAATATGACCACACTCGTACCTCCTTCTCCCCTCCCCGCAACCTCGTTGGACGACTCCCCTACCGGGAGGCGGTTCATACCTCCTCCGATCAACCAGATCCTTTTTTTGCATCTCTGTTACTTACAATCCGGGGCGTCATCAACTAAAATTTTGATGTTGATTACGTTTGTTACCTAGTAAGCGCATGCGTAGACATTACTGTCCTCGCGTGGATAACGACCACTCCGCGGCGACTGTACCGTACTTACTCAGATGTTATTACTGGGTTATCGGTTCGAGGTTAGATTTTATTAGCCTGGGACTGAAAGTGCAGAGCGATGTGCCTACAGTACACTATGGGACAACCGATGGAATTGTTTACCAATTCTTTCTACTGGTCCTAAGGATGCTTTATACCAAATAATAGTTCTATTTCACGCGCGGTGTGGGGAAATATGGATGTTTGAAAATGCTTCTATTTCTAGCGCCTGGGACTCCCAAGGAGATACATTTTTTCTCTTGCAAGAACCAAGTACTTATAGCTCAGTAGTAGAACATATCTACCTTGGTTCAAATCGGTTGAACAGTTCAGAAAATAGAAATTTAAGACGGGGCCAAAAATCTTGCCCCTCCCATTACAAAGATAAATATTGCCCTACGAACTTCGTTTGAACACACTTAATTCTAAACCTCAAAAGGAGGCCCTGCACTAAATATCAAGCCATTGCACCTTTCGATTGATGGGAAGTCATTTTTTTTTTAAATTGAGAGCACTTTTCCCCGTTCATCCATATGGGGATGGGCAAAAACCAAACCGCGATGTCAGGACAAACAATCATCTTAAATTTAAGTGAAATAAGTGCTACGGTTTTGGAGTAGAAGTTGCGAACGCCCCATGTCCGCAGACGACAGGGGATGTACAACGGACGATGCATGATGGACGACGCATGGCAGATAAAGTACGGTCAGATGTGCTAAAAAGATCCCCCAGCTCATATGGTTTCACTTCGAGACTTTACAGAGATTTCTGAAAAGTTTGGGACCATTTTTAGTCAATTCCTTGAAATTTGGATATTAGAGTAATTTCAGCGAAGACAAAACGTAAGCAACTGTATTCCGAAATAATGAAAATCGAAGCATTCACGCAAAATAAAAAAAAATGAAACAGCATTGTATATTTGCACGGATTACTAATTTGTTTTCACAGATTACTAATGTAAAATAAATTAGTTATGGGGGCGGGGGATTTACAATGATGTGGCGATTCCACGCTGCCGTACAAATAGACTCAAGTCGGTCTTAACAACAGGGTTTCATGAAAAATAGATTCAGTTGGTCGATTATTCAGAATAATGACAGACTTGATTGGAAAAATGCATCTCCCTTGAATTCCCTGGAGTATATGTTTTAGTCGACTTCGAGATGGCAGTCGATTTCCTGGAATGAGTTTTCATTGAGAAAACATTAAGATTTCTGAAGATCGGCTGTTCGGTGATACAGTCATTTGAAAGTGTTTACGGTAATATTTCCAGTCGTGTAATACTTATTTATTTATAAGGATTTAACGACACTTTAACAGCCAATGCAATATCGTGTCGGTGACAGTTTTACAGGTGGAGGAAGCCGGAGTACCAGGAGAGAACCATCGAGCAACGACGAGCATCTACCAGCTCCCCAATATCGTAACTCCGCACTGAAGCACAGGCAGGGTTAGATTGGTTGAAGACATGCGCACCATCGGCGTGCAGTACGCCTTAGTACACGGTGTCATCGTGCCCCCATGTGGACAATTGGGGTGAAGTGTCTGACCCAAGGACACAACACGGGAGTTCGAATCGATCACTCAGACGGTCACCCACCCAAGGACTAACCGGGCTCGACGTTGCTTAACTTCGGTGATCTGACGAGAACCGGGTGTACTTCTCAATGGCCCCTTTTCTGAGTTCTTTAAATTACAGCGCGGTGTTACACAGGGGGTTGAGCTATCACATACCTAGTTATTCTATGTACTGAAATCTTAAACACTTCCCTAAAATATAACACTGCGATTACACGAATTAAACTCAGCGATTCCGTGTACATTATAAATCAATATGCAGATGTTAGCAGTGTTTTCCTTGAAGCATACGAGAAGTCACTGTACATAGCTTCAACAACATTCAACTCTTTTTGAAGGTCTCGTATGTCTTTGTGAATTTTGAAAAAAAACTGGTAGTTTGGATTTGGTCTCGGGTAGGTTATAGACTAACAGTTGTAGACTAAACGAAACCGATTAAATAGAACCATAATGATTGATTCACCGTGCGTACTATTAAATATAATTTACAGGGGTCAAGTTTTTTTATGAAGCTCGATATTGCATACACGGTAGGTGTAAAAAGTAACAGTTGGAATTTTTGCCGATTTGAAATCGAGTTGGGATTTTGGGAAGTAAAGGAGACATCAGCTTCGCCAAAGAAGCTCTAAAATCCAGATAGATGGAGTTTCCGACTACTCATGACTTGCACTCCGAATTTCCTATTATACAGTTAAAACTAGAAGTTCTGTCACGAACTGTGCGCTTATCTAGGCTTAATTGCGCGAAGGAATTGCGCGCAATTGCCATATCGAATGGCATCCAAAGCACGGCAGGTTACCCTGGTTACTCATAGCAAACACGGGCAATGTTTCTGCCAGTGGACCCCCGGGTTACCCGGAGGTCCACTGGCTGAAACATTGCTTGTGCACAGGCCACATGTACAGAATTTGATTGCCTTACTATGGTCATAACGCGTAGATTAACGCGAAAACCGACGTGCTATTTGTGCGCATTGCATGACAGGACTTCTAGATTTAACTTTAAAAATTTTGGCCAGGATTGGAGGGGGCGATCCCCCACCCCCACCCACCCCTCACCCCCACCCCTCCCCAGTTTGCACCAAAAGGGGCCGACCATAGTTCTACTAATGGGAGAAATTTTGATTTGTCGAACCGACAGATCGATCTGGCCGATCAATGGCAGACCGGAATGCTGGTATATCGAAATGCCCTCTATTTCTTCCGCAAATGGCATTTCGATAAACCGGCAACCTATGCAATGAGATCTCTTTCGCCTTTTGGTCATTTTCACGAAATTTCATGCCTCAATAGGTGTTGAGCTGCAAAAATGTTGTGGGCCCTGTGAGGTCCCAATTGGGGCCCACCGAGAAATTTCCCGGTCGACCCTACGGCCAGTCCGCCTCTGATTATTGGAGTTACCTCCCAAGCTAAAATAATATATATTTATCTCACAATGTTGCTTCCATTGTTTTCAGAAAAATCAGGCGTTCTTCTTAACTACTGTCCCGGAGATTTTGATGATGTTTATATTCCCGGTATTTGTTTCAAGAAGATTGACAAATCGGGAATTAACAATGACAAAGCCAAAACAATTTGCGGAAGCTACTCTGGCGGAGATTATATTGGACATCTGTTATCAGTGAGTTCTGAGGACATGTACAACAAACTGAAAAATCTGATCAGTATGTATATTAATCTTATATCAACCATATACATTCTCCAATAAAAGTGGAAACGCCTTGACTACAGTTAAAACTAGAAGTCCTGTTACGAATAGTGCGCTTAACTAGGCTTAATTGCGGGTTGTTATTGCGCGCAATTGCCATATTGAATGGCATCCAAAGCACGGCAGGTTCTCCTGGTTACTCATAGCAAATACATGCAATGTTTCTGCCGAATTTACCCGCAGGTCCATTGGCTGAAACATTGCTTTTGCACAGGCCATATGTACAAAATTTGATAGCTTTACTGTGGCCACAACGCGTACATTAACGCGTAGATCAACGTGCTATTTGTGCGCATTTTATGACAAGACTTCTAGTTTTGACTGTAAGGCACCACAAAGTGGATCTTCTGTTTCTCGGGATATATTGTTGTTTGTTTGTAAAATTGCATGCGGATAGGCGGTTTTTTAACTTAATTTTTATTTTTGAAATTATGTCTTTGCTATCAAACGTTCATGTTCTTGGTATATTTTTTGTTTTAGGTCTCGTAATCTGCAGAATAGCACAGGCAGTGGTGAAAGTTCGTCCTTTGAGTGGAAGATGCCTGTGTAATGCTAATTAATGCATTGCAAAGCCTTCTTGCACGCAAGTGACAAATTTATCAATTGTATTAACTTGGGTAAAAGATTTAAGATGAACAATTTACTTTTTATTGATTTGTGATCGCTGTAATGTAGTCAACGTTATTATAATATAACGCTTTCATTCCCACACAGTGTTTTCTTACTTTATTAGGTACTGGTTTTTATCACATTGATGGCTTCAAAAGAATAACAGATGGCGTGTGGACTGATTGGAAAGGGGATGCATTACCAATTGTACTTTGGAAAGGTGGGGAACCAGACAATTATAACCACCAAGATCCAACCCATGAGCAATGTGTGTACTTGAGCCAAGACGCAGAAGCATCCGACATTCCCTGCCAAATATTTTATGATGCTGATGGAGTTCTTTGTCAACTTGACCTCCTTGCAACTGCTTGATACTGCCACTGAATGTCTTAAAGCATCTGTTGTTTTGTTTCGTGGCACAAGAGGCCAGTACTATACAACTTTTACAATTTTGTTTTCAAGATCTGTAATATTTTATGACTATAAGTAAACACCAAGTATGAATGTTGATTTATTTCTGTGGCAATGCAGAATGACAACCTCGTATGCAACCAGTCAATATGACGCCCATATGGCCTGGAACCAGTCTATCCGTTAAATAGTCCATCGCCTTTTTTTGGATTCAATTGGATGTATTATTTCAGTTGCTCGGAAAAGGGAACCGGTTCGCTTTTCCGACCAACTGAAATATTCCATCTCATTGAATTTAAAAAGACCCCAATCATTTTAATTCAATCCATACAAGAAATGATTCCCTGTAGAGACTTGTTAACCCTTTGAGACTTTAATTATCCTGACGTTCAAACGTCACTGAGAATTCAGTTTCTTCAACGTTTTTCAAAATGCGACGTCAAACGTCGGGAAGTACAAGTAACAAGATATTTTCATATTAGTGATTATCTGGTTGAGGGCAAGATTTTTTTGTGGTCAGAATTTGTCATTCAAACCTTGTTTTATTACAAATTATTGGAGAGTGCCCACATGCATTCTCCAATAATTCGTAAAAAAACACATTTATATAAACAAAATATTATTTGTGTTTGAAAGAATATGAAATATAAGCAAGGAAAGTGTTGGCTTTTGTTCTGGTATTCTCATTTTATGAAAGCCCTGCTAATTGCTTCTAGCACTCAACCAGTTAACCCTTTGCCCAACGTAACGCAAAAACCGGCCAGCGCTATTCACAAAAATCCCAATTAATTTTCATTATGTTTTCATTTTTTATTTCAAAAACATAGGTTATGACCCCTCTTTGGGGCGAGCTCGTTTCAATGAGGGGACATAACCTATGTTTTTGAGACAAAAATGAGAAAAATAGTTATTCAAGAATGTTGTTTGCAAGTGTCGTCTGCTTTTCATGTTATGTTAAGGGATAAGCAGTCTTGACAGCCGGATTTATTTATTTATTTATTTATTTATTTATTTATTTATTTATTTATTTATTTATTTATTTATTTATTTATTAGGTTTTAAGGACACATTAACAGCTATGGTTATATCGTGTCGGTGAGAGTTTTGCGGGTGGAGGAAACCGGAGTACCCGAAGCAACCACCGAACAACGACGAGCAGCTTTCAGCTCCCCAACATCGTAACTCCGCACTGCAGCACAGGTAGGGTTAGATTGGCTTAAGTCATGCGAACCATCGACATGCAGTACACCTTAGTACACGGCGTTATCGTGCCCCAATGTGGACAATCGGGGTTAAATGCCTTGTCCAAGGACACAACACGGGAGTCCGAATCGATCGCTCAGACGGTCATCCATCCAAGGATTAGCCGGGCTCGAAGTTGCTTCGGTGATCTGACGAGAACCGGTTACCGCAACGCCACCGCGCCCCCGATTATATTAGTATTTTAAGCTGCGATAACATTTGGCTCAATGGTTGTCAATGAGCACTAAACGGGATAAAATAGGAATTGATGTTAAAACTTTAATAAAAATAGGACAAGTAATAACAAAACAAATGACCGCAATGTATCAACGCACTGTTTGATTTCGTACGTGGTAAGACGTACAAAAATATTAAAGGGTTAAATACTCTTCACGGATGTAGTTTTGTGACTACACTTTGAAGTTCCACTTATTTTATTAATATTTTGATGTTTTAAACGGGAACATTTTTATTGATTTGAATATCTGGTGATGCACGAAAATATAACTGCAAATTTTTGTGGACATCGCATTACATCAACGGCAGTCTACGCACCAACTCTACAATACGTGAGTAAACAAACACCACATAACAGCGTCGAATTCCTTACATAGTTGCAATGAGGAGGGCCTTAGTGACCAGGGCTGTGGCGACAGTGTTTGTGGGCTCCCCGAGCTAGGAGTATTTTTTTTCAATATTTGGAAATTCCGAGATCAAAAATCAAATATTTGGAAATTCAATAAATTAACATTGTTCCTGAAAAATATTTAAAATTCCAACTAATGATGAGTAATTTTGATTTGTTATTTCCAACAGGAAACTTGAGTTTCAAATTTCCTACTCTAAAATTGACATGGCCTCAAAATTTCGACTCTGACATCAATCTGGTAAATTTTCTGACCCAGATACATTATAAATGATGCTTAGTAATATGTAATGTGGTTTTGAGGGACAGGTTGCCGGACCCCGCTGCCGGACCCCGGAAGTGACGTCATGTCACGTGACCTAGTGCCGCCATGTTGTGTTGTCATGGTAACCCGCGTGAGCGGCCATCTTGTGACGTTATCCCTATAGTGATACGTAGTGTTAGTGCGCATGCGCAGCGCGTGTTGTTAGGGTGACACGTGTTTCCGTCGTCCATTTTGTATACTGGAGGCCGCCATCTTGGTTTTTATGGTAGCACGTGATTGCTATGTTACCCAATTGTTCTGCAATAAGACGGGGTATGTTTTGAGGGTATGTTCCTTTGTAGAAGAGTAATTTCCCGATTTGTAGAATTACCACAAACAACCCGACAATCCTTCCAAATCACCAAAATCCACCCGAACTTTTAATATTTCGAATTCTTTCAGAATTCTCTGCTTCTATCTATATATACAATAGTTTACGTCTACCTGACCATGTTCCTTTGTTCTAGAGTATACTCCAGTAGCGTAGAAGGGCCTATCAACTGGAACAGTTTACCTTATTATTGTTATGTTTAGCTATTTCTGGTCTATTCCTGTTAGTTCTGACCCTATTCCAAGTACTCTTGTTGTTTCATTTATCTAGATCCTATTTATAGAACATAACTAACCAATCAGATTGCTTGATTTCCCATAATCAGTATGCAGAGTTATCTCCCTTCTGTATAATGAAAGACTATATCCAATGGCCATATCCCATAGAATCACATTTTGGGGAAACACCCGTGGCTATAGAATCCCTTTTCTGTCATATGTGCTTATGTGAAAAGGCACAATGTGACACAATGTGCCCTAGCACAAAGGCACATGCTTTATGTGCTTATATGTGCTTATGTGAAAAGGCACAATGTGACACAATGTGCCCTAGCACATAGGCACATACGGGTATTTTAGGATACCTGGTATTTTATTATTTGAGGATACTAGTTGGACTTTACATCCGGGTACTTCATGCTACATCCGGGTACTTCTGTTGGGAAAGGTATAAAAGGGGTGTTGGTACGAAAATAAGTTCATTCGTGTTCTGACCGTCGTCGAGTGAAGACATGTTACCAATTCGTTGCAGATACTGTTCCAAGTTATTTTCAAGATCGGATAATGCTCGAAGACACGAAAAGGACCATCGTCGGCTCCACTGCAGATATTGTACTAAGTTGTTCGCTCAGCCATACAATAGAAAGAGACATGAAGAACATAACTGTCCAGGAAGAAGAGAAGAGGAGAGAGATACTGGACTGACTGACCAGAATAAACCACTTTTAGAATTTTTACGGGATGCTGACAAGGTGGAAATCGATGCCGTTCTACGTGCTGCTGATGAAGATTTGATTACCTGTTTATGTAAATGTGCTACCAACATTCTCGAAGATAGGATACCACTGAATTTAGCTGAATTTGATGACCTGCGAAAATACGAACATGTATTGAAGCTGCTAACAGATGATGGAATTTCTCCAGATATAAAAAGATGTATACTACGAAAGAGTTGCTTTCTCTCAGCGCTTATCAACCCAGTCCTAGCTCTGAAAAAAAGTATAAAAGGAGTGTTGGAGTGAAAATAAATTCATTTGTTCTACGACCACGAAAGAGTAAAGTCATGAAAGTCCATTGCTGCAGATATTGTGATAAAGAATTCTCCAGGAGCTTCACACGTAAGAGACATGAAGAGGATTACTGTCCCATGAAGAAATCGGAAACATCGAGAAACACTACAAGATTAGAAAGAAATTTAGATACACTGCGCATCCTATCTGATGCGAATGGATATGAAGCCAAGACTATGCTGAAGATGGCCAGTGGTGATTTGATAGAATGTATATGTGATTGTGCTTCAAACATCTTGACGGGCGCAGTACCTATAACCAAATCTGAGAGAGCTAAGCTGATTCCACACAAGTACGAAATAAGGAGAATTGCCTCACCAACGAGAGAACTATCTTATCGGAAAAGAAGACGGATCATACAGAAAGGAGGATTTTTAGGAAAGTTGATCAAACCCGTCATCAATGCACTATCCGATATCCTATAAAAGGGTCGTGCTCATAAGAAATTTGTTATTTGTAATCTGACCTTCGAAGAGAGCGGACACAATGCAATCCAGCTGTGCACCAAAACACTGGTCAAGAGATTCGGACTCTGATGAATCGTCGGGACTATCAGAAGATATGGAATAAGAAGAAGAAGATGAAGAAGAAGACGTTTTTATGATGGGAGGTATCGTTCAAAGTGCCTTTGACAAATACCAAAACGATTTTGACAACCTCATGAACAAATATATTGAAGATGGAATGGAAAGTGAAGATGCAGTTGAAACAACATATAGAGCACTTCAAAAGAATGTTAGAGAAGCCATTAGTGAGAAATACATTTATACCCTTGTGTACATTCGAAATTTTTGCAACGACGCAATTCACAAGAAAATTCAAGAAACTGCCAAGCGTCTTCGTGAAGAAGAGGACTTTGACTTTGAAGAATCCCAGAAATATGCCTTGGAAAAGCGAAGAGTTCTGTTCGACAACCTTATGACAAACTACTCATTCCGAGTAGATGATGAAGAAGAAGACGATTAAAAAAAAAGTATAAAAGGAGTGTTGGTATAAAAATAAATTCATTTCCGTTTTGAACGTCGAAGAGTGAAGATGTCTGTGTCAACAACGGTGCTCAGATTCAAAGATGACTTACATATACAGATCTTCAAGAATGATGCTGGATTAAAGCTAACTTCCCAGGAACTGACCCAAGTGAATCGTGTGGTAAATGCAGCCAAGAGAAAAAAATCTGGACATGGATGCTGGTGGAAAGAAACAAAGATGTGTGGATACTGGCCGATCAGTAAACAAAAGAATACAGACAGAATGGACTCACAATACAAACAAGAATGAAGTTACTACTGCGAACAAAGTTTCTGAGAAAGATGTTTCCACTAAGAACGAAGTTTGTACTGAAGACATGAAAAAGATGCCAGCTCCCGTAAAGAAAGAAGTTTCCACTAAGAACGAAGTTTCTACTGAAGTCAAGAAAAAGATGCCAGCTCCCATAAAGAATGAAGTTACCACTGCGAATGAAGTTTCTACTGAAGTCAAGAAAAAGATGCCAGCTCCCATAAAGAATGAAGTTACCACTACGAATGAAGTTACTACTGAAGCTGAGAAAGATGTTTCTACTCAAACCACAAATGAAGTTACTACTAAGAAGACTGAAGTTACTACTATGAAACAGCTAGAGAAAGAGGAACCATAAGATGCCAGACAGAAAATTAAAGCAACCAACAAAGCCAAGTTATCAAATGAGAGAACCTAGCTATGCAATGGGAAGAAGCTCCAACCCACAAGAAGATTAGCCCATGCAAGAAGAACTACAAAGAGAAATGCCTTGAGACATTGAATTGTATACTTGAATAAAAGAAATTTAAATTTATATTCAGTGTTTTTTTTTTTTATCTACTACACCAACAGAAGTACCCGGATGTAGCATGAAGTACCCGGATGTAAAGTCCAACTAGTATCCTCAAATAATAAAATACCAGGTATCCTAAAATACCCGTATGTGTCTATGTGCTAGGGCACATTGTGTTACATTGTGCTTTTTCACATAAGCACATACAAGCACATAAAGCATGTGCCTTTGTGCTAGGACACATTGTGTCACATTGTGCCTTTTCACATAAGCACATATGACAAAAAAGGGATTCTCCAGTAGGTATCCTCGAATAAAACAATACCAGGACATAGGTATCCTCAAATACCCGTATGTGCCTATGTGCTAGGGCACATTGTGTCACATTGTGCCTTTTCACATAAGCACATATCGGCACATAAAGCATGTGCCTTTGTGCTAGGGCACATTGTGTCACATTGTGCTTTTTCACATAAGCACATATGACAGAAAAGGGATTCTCTATAGCCACGGGTGTTTTCCAAAATGGGATTTCATGGGATATGGCCATTAGATATAGTCTTTCATTATACAGAAGGGAGATAACTCTGCATACAGATTATGGGAAATCAAGCAATCTGATTGGTTAGTTATGTTCTATAAATAGGATCTAGATAAATGAAACAACAAGAGTACTTGGAATAGGGTCAGAACTAACAAGAATAGACCAGAAAAGCTAAATATAGTAGTAATAAGATAATCTGTTCCAATTGATAGGCTTTTCTATGCTACTGGAGTATACTCCAGGATAAAGGAACATGCCTAGGTAGACATAAACTATTGCATATATAGATAGAAGCAGAGAATTCTGAAAGAATTCGAAATAGTAAAAGTTCGGGTGGATTTTGGTGATTTGGAAGGATTGTCGGGTTGTTTGTGGTAATTAGATTTACTCTTCTACAAAGGAACACACTCTCAAAAGATACCCCGTCCTATTGCAGAACAATTGGGTAACATAGCAATCACGTGCTACCATAGAAACCAAGATGGCGGCCTCCAGTATACAAAATGGACGACGGAAACACGTATTACCCTAACAACACGCGCTGCGCATGCGCACTCACACCACGTATCACTATGGAGATGACGTCACAACATGGCCGCTCACGCGGGTTACCATAACAACACAACATGGCGCTACTACGTCACGTGACATGACGTCACTTCCGGGGTCCGGCACCGGGGTCCGGCAACTATTCCCTCAAAACCACATGACATACTACTATGCTTTTTACGTTTCAGGACTAGTGAAAATTTTCATAACCCCTTACCCAACGCAGACGATTTCAAAATTAATTATTTTAAATATCATTTTTTTAATTTTTTTTTAAAAATCTTTCAACAAAACTATATCATGTGATCCCTCTTTGGAACGTGCTCTGTGAGCTCGTTCTAAAGAGGGGTCACATGATATTGTTTTGTTGAAATTTTTCGTAAAATAATATTTTTTCAGCAGCTGTATTTGCATATTACGCAGGCGGATACGGGCGATTCGTTGGGTAAAGGGTTAAAAGATATCACCCAGCGCTGCAGTGCAACGACCTATCGAAACGACTCACAGTTGGAATTTACACCGGTGCCCCCCCCCCCCCCCCCCCCCCCCCACCAGCTGAAACCCTCTAGCCACATCCTTGTTAGTGATTGTCAGAAAACGTCAACCAAAATCACAAACTCTCAGAGCACCAGTCTAATTCTATTAGAAATTCGACGTTGTTATTGGATGTTTGTTTGCCCAACTTTCGCGGAGTGAGCGCGCAGACTACCGTTGATACAATGTGATGTCCTTTTTCTCACAAATATATACAGGTATCCATTCCTGGTCCAGTTAAATATATTCAATCAATACGTATTTAGATATCCTGAAAATATCAAGATATTACCGTAATAAGTGGAACTACTCGGCGTTATCGTCGTAATCAAAAAACTGTTTAATGGTAAATACCATCAAAGATTCGGTTTAACCCTTTACCTAACATGAAAAGCAGACGACAATTGCCAAAAAAATATTGAATAGCTATTTATTTAATTTTTTGTCTCAAAAACATAGGTTATGACCCCTCGTTGGAACGAGCTCGACAAGCTCGTTCCAACGAGGGGTCATAACCTATGTTTTTGAGACAAAAAATAAAAAAATAATTTAAATTACTTTTTTTGTGAATAGCGCTGGCAGGCTTTGAACGTTACGTTGGGTAAGGGTTTAACAAAGTCTGGATTGAAGCGTTGATTCAACGAAAATGAATGTCCATCTAACTTTGTAGATTCGGTCGGGTGCAATATTTGTGATGGTCGAAAAAGCGAACCATAGGTTCGTTTTTTCGACCTACAGTTGAAACTAGAAAGATCTGCCAAATTAGTGTGTTTTCGACCTACGGTTGACAATTAGCGTTTTTTAGACTTACGGTCGTAGCTAGAAGACCTGTCTAAATTAGCGCGTGCCTTTACTGCAGAATAATGAAGCACTCTGAAATACATAAGAGATTTTGTTCTGTGTAATGCAAAATATAATGACCTATTGAAGAGGTCGTAGTGAAATCACGAACTGAACCGATCAAACAGGATGAAGATATTGAGACTACAGTATGTGTATGGCGGATTTCTCCCTGAAATATGGTGTGCCTCAAAGTCAGTCTCCCTGAAATATGGTGTGCCTCAAGGTTCAGTCCTCGGCCCGTTATTGTACGCCATATATGTCCTTCCCCTTGGTGGCATAATCCGAAAGTATGGGCTTTCCTTCCATCTCTATGCCGACGACACCCAGTTATGTATCAGCTTCAACTCTCAACATGAGAGAGATGCGGCATGCCGCCTGGAAAACTGTGTCTGATATTAAATCCCGGATGACCAACAACTGGTTGAAGTTGAATGCGGACACAACCGAGGTCATTTATATTGGACTCCCTTATCAGCTATCGAAAATTTCTCGAATCAGTTTGAATTTTGATGGCAGTGCCATTTTTCCATCGGCAATGGTTCGTAATCTTGGTTATTTCATGGATGAAAACCTTTCTGCGGACAAGCATGCGTTGCAAGTCTCCAGAACAGCTTTTCATCGCCTCCGAAATATCGGTAGAATGCGTGGTGTGATAGATGAGGGAACGGCAATGCAATTAATTCATGCATTTGTAACGAGTAGATTGGATTATTGTAATTCTCTCATATATGGCTGCAAACAGTCCCTAGTTAATAAGCTGCAGAATGTTCAGAATTGTGCGGTTAACTTGTGGCCAAAAGTAAAATATCCCCTTCGGCTTCCCCTATCTTACAAAAACTGCATTGGTTACCCATTAGTGAAAGAATTAGTTTCAAAGTATTATTGTTTACCTACAAAGCTGTCAACGATCGTGCGCCTCCTTATCTTTGCAATCTAGTTAAGAAGTATGAACCTGCTCGTCCTTTGCGATCAGCTACTTCGTGCAATCTTGTTCAGAATGCGGGAAAGCTGGTCACAGCTGGCGATCGGGCTTTCTGCATTACGGCACCACATTTGTGGAATGCGTTACCTGACGACATCCAAAAAACACAGTCATTCGTGTCATTTAAGAGACACTTAAAAACACACCTGTATAAATTGGCTTATTGCTGACCTGCTTGTGTTATATGAAATGCACCTTTAGTTTTGTGTGAAGCCTGTGAGCACTTATGTGGATACTTGGCTCTAAACCATATTATTATATATTATTATTATTCTACTAAGTCGCCGCGAGATAGATTTTTGCTTAAAAATAATAATTATATTCAATTTCTGTGGACAAATCAAAAGAAGAACTTGCAAATTATTATCATATGGACCACCGGGCTGCACCTTGTGTGTGGTCCATGTGATGGAAGTTTGCAAGTGTTTCTTGTGATGTTATTTCGTGTGATGTTATGAACAATTATAAACACTTTTCGAGTGGAGAATATGTGGCGCTGTGTTTCAGTTGTAATTCACCCTCTTCGTTCTGTATATGTAGTCGAGTTTTAAGGTCTATTTCGTGTACATGTATCCCAGTAGAGGTTAGGAATGATGTTAATGATCTCTATTAACTGACATAGAATTGTACAGAATTGGGCATGCTGTTTATCTACAGGAATTGATTTATGCTCATAGTGCAGTGTGACAGACAAAACTGCACTTACTTAGTGCGCTGTTACTTAAAATTAGTGCACAATACAGGTACAGGATTGTAGTTGCAACTGTACTGAAATAGTCCACCCGATTGAATCTAAACATAAGTGAGTGAGTACAATTAAAACTAGAAGTCCTGTCACGAACTGTGTGCTTATCTAGGCTCAATTGCGCGTAGGAATTTCTCTCAATTGCCATATCGAATGGCATTCTAAGCACAGCATGTTCTCCTGGTTACTCATGGCAAACACAGGCAATGTTTCTGCCAATGGACCTCAGGGTTACCCGCGACCTTTGTTTATAAAACAAATTGCACGTGGAACATTAGTAGTGCCGCGTCAGAACATAACTGACGTGAACTTGATACAACTTTAAATAAATCGATATTAAACACTTAACCATTTATGTTACAATTATAGCAAGTATCAATTGTGATATTAACACTGAGGCAAATCTGAGTTGAGCACGAAACTTTACCAGTGCTGAGAGTCCCAAGCGTGCTATCCAAGCTATATATATATCGCATGCATCTATGAATCACAAACAGCGTGGAAGTAAGAAAACCTCAGTACTTTCGGATCGCATCTTTGTATAATGGTATGATGATTGATCACTTTCCCAATACAACGCCTACTCATCAAATGATTCATCAAACTCCAGAAAATTTACCCACGTTTGACTTCTTAAACACCTGACATCCGCATGTACTTGAAGGCAAGTTAGAAGAGTCAATATGCTAAAACGTACAGCCATTCTCACACTGGAGTAGTAAAACCCCAGTCACACAGACCATATGACCGCGATGCAACCTCTTGCCGACTAAACAGAACTGACAATCGCAAAGAGTTTCAGAGGTATCTGCAAGGTTTCACTGAGGTTGTTACAAGGTTTCAGGGCGATCGCAAACCCCATTCGGTCGCAACCAGTCTTGTGCGCATGCACGAAAGTCTAGCTACGATCGCTTTGGTCACTCAGAGGTTTCATTGGTCTCCTGGAGGTCTCCAAGCGGTGTTATTTTAATCGCAGATTTATTTCCACTGTGCTGCGATCGGTTTCATCTAGACAAAAGTGTTGAATCTTTGAAACCTAGTGGCGACCTATCTGTGATTGATCAGTGATGAGGAGGTGTTTGGCCGGTGCTTCATCTGCGACAGGTTGTCGATCGGTTGCAAAGTGGTTTCCAGGCGTGCGCTGGTAATTTGCCGTTGGGTCACCGTCTATAAAAAGACTTGTCTGCGCATTACAGCAAAATTTTGTCAAGTATTCACAGAGTTCACATTAACGATTTTTTTTTATTTCAATTATTTCCAGTCGTCACTGTGGTCCGTAACAACTTGACAACTTGCAGATAAATTATTTGATTCTGAAAAGCACCCTTTTTATATGCATCGTGTTTTGATCGGTGATCGATCGATAACTAGACACAGACCAGTCTCCGTTCAGTTACAACCAGTCAACGAATATTCGCAGACTAGTCACCGATCGGTCTCAAACAGTTGCAAGTCCATCGCCGTATCTGCGATGAACAGTTGCCGATAAGTTACCGATCAATCACTGACAGTTGGAAAACCTATCGCCGATTGATCGGCAATCATACCCTAATTCCAAATATGGGCAGAAGTGGTTGCACCGGTCTCAGCGATCGCCATTCTGTCGCAAATGAAATCAGTCGCCAAGAGATTACCCACCTTTTGAATGCACAATGGTATCAGGTGAATTTACGGATATATTGATCCTCTTCAATCTTCTCTCGCCTTATTGTTTACCAATCCTAAACGTCTTCATTGAAATTGATTGTCAACTTCTGTGAACTAGAAATCACCCAACAATGACTACCAACCATTTGGTTGATACAAATAGCCACAATAAATAACTACAATTGTAATTCATCAGTTAAATTCCACCTCGTTGTTCTTTCTGAACCCGTAATTTGATTGGCTGAAAGCCAGTCGGCTCCGTGCACTAATTCCAGGTAATTTCACCGTAACAGTGCTCTAATTGCCGTAAACGGATCAATTAGAACATGTCTGTATCCACGTAACTTGCATGAGATTGAACTCTTACGTCGCCCGTTTCAAATAAAACGGGTTTGGGCAGGTGGGGTGTGGGGGCGGAAAAAATGCAGGACCCTATGCTGTTGTTTGAGGGACCCTCCCACCCTTTTTTCCAATTTTTGTACGGGTAACCCACCCCCAGTCCAAATTTAGTTCCATGTTTTACAATTTTTTTTCGGCCATTTTCCGACACCCACTCCTAAGCTCGACGAACTCGTTCCAAAGGGGTCTTAACATATGTTCTTGAGACAAAAATGAAAACATAATGAACATTAATTGGCGATTTTTTGTGAGTAGCGCTAGCCGGTTTTTACCGTTACGTTAGGTAAAGGGTTGACTGGCGTATCGACATGCTTGGTTGTCTTACAAGTTTATTAATTTATTTATGTATTTATTTATTGGCGATTAAAGTCACATTCTTCTGCACGATGCCTAATCGTGACCGAATTCTGGATATAAAATTAAGTCCAGCTAATCATTTATACTGAATTTTTATCACAGAAAACAAGCACGCCTTCACTTCACGGAGTTCTTACGGGCAAGATACATTGTGACAATAGTACTTATATAGTGGAACGCGGAAATCTCGCGTTCCACTTTATTAGTCCTCCTGTAGCAATGTATCTTGTGACATCTGCATTTGGAAACTCATGTTGCACGCCCAACCGCAATGATATGCACGGTAATTAGGAAATTTGGGAAAGTAAGAAGAGATTTCACAAAAATTGTTTCGCGTTGTTTCCGATTCTATTCGGATTCGATGTTTGTGTAGACATCGGACCCCGAGTGGTATCAAATTCGATCCCAGGATAGAAATTCCAATTCATACCACCCTACTTAACCCTTTAACACAGGCGTCCTGGAAAGTATCATTTCAGTCAATGCTGCCAACGGCGAAATTGGCGAAACCACTTTGGTTTGTTGGGAGGTGAATAATGTAATCCAGCAGCTTTGTCGAGCTTTTGGATTAAATTATTACCGAGCCTCGCATCAGATTTTTGCTTTTTTTATCGTCTGCTCGTCCAGTACCAATTGTTTCTTCAGACAAACATTTATGCACCCAGGGTTGAAACGGTTAAGTAAGCTTGGGGTGTTATATGCCCCGTATCGAGTCATAGTGTAATCAGTTCTTGCATCAGGGTGACAGAAACAATAAGTTGGTTAAAGTTTAACTTGGGGTCATATTATTGCCATTTAATCATCAATAGTAAAATCTGAGCATTGTAAACAAAAGCAATACCTAAATATATATATATTTACATCCTGGATACAAGTTCACCACTCATTAAGCTCAAATAAATAACCGGGCTCTTTCTAAGAAGACACAAACTAATGAGTCATAATGGAGTAAGCTCTAAGAGATTATTTCAGTGAGACTAAGAATTCGATGAACCCTTGATTTAATAAACAGTCAACTCATACCAAATGTAAAGTGATGAGATTTGCTGGGACAGTCCTCATGAGCTTATTCCAGTGATACACAATTGACCATAAGCTCTTCATAAATACTACAGTGCAACTCATTGTGAACTCCATCCAGGATGGTACAAAGTGATGGAACAAATCAGAACGGGTCTAGGGAGCTTATTCTGATGAGGCACAACAGTCGCTGGCTTATTTGTACGTTTGATACAATAATACTAAATGTTAGTAAAATGATAGGGAGAATAAATATACATACGTGGCCTCTATTTAACTGGTAGAGTGCTGGAAACCCATATTTGGGCTTTACTCTGACATGCAGGGAACGTAATGTAAAGGCCTCATGTTCAGTGGATATGCTTCATATTATTTTTAAGGTGAAATTATTTAGTCTCTATAGATTTGCCTTGTTACAGGCACTCTCCCATAAATTGTAACTAGGCAAAGACATGTGAACACATTTTGATGGTCAAAAATAATTTAGCATTCTACCAGTTAACGTAAACGATAAATTAACTGGTGCAATCAGTAATATTGACCACTTCTGTGCACACGTCAGAACAACTCGAAGACAAAATCTGTCACGATGTTCGGTCAGTGTACTCATCAGTAGATCCGATAATTTGCAAATTATTTCCAGCAACTCATAATGCAGGTATTATTACTATTCAAAATAGGTATACATATTTGGTAAATGTACATAATTAATCCACAGAAACATCTATTTATTCGAAAGTACGGTGACATTAAACTGATCAATTCATATTAAAAATGCAATGTTGTCGAACTGGAGTTCAATGTAACTTCCAGCATATGTGGCTGTACTCAACTTTAAAAGAAATAAATAAAACCGGATTTTATTAAACTAATTCAATGCATGTAACTATAATATTATATTACATATAAATCACCACTGCAGTATATTGACACAGCACTGTAGGCCAATAATAAATGGTGAAGGACTAATGTTGTTTGTATGGCAGAAAACATTTAAGGTTGTACACACTGATAACATTGTAGTTGCAGCTAAAAGTTCTTGCATCAGCAGTGATGAGTACGAACGAAATATCTCCACATCTAAAAATAAATTTACAAATAATTATTTATGACGTATGATTTTTATTTCCCAGATTTACCCATTATCATACTCAGCGGATAGAACTTCAAACGCGGCTGATATGATGTTGGTCTCGGCCGATAAGAACCAAGCTAGAGTTGTACCCCTTGATGCGTTACTGGGCGCAATCGTTTTGTTTGTAGCGAAATATTTTACCGTTCTTCGATGGAAGCAATCAGGCAGTACAATTGGCGCTACAAGGCAAAGGGGAGTCGTTTTTGCATGTGAAGAATTAGTGATGGCGATAAGTAAGTATTAGGTGAATTAAGAAGAAAAAAGAAGAGAGTGGAGCACAAAATTCATAGCAAACTAAGATTTAGAGTCGTAAGCAGAGATTCACCGAAGTGATATTAGAGATACCTCAGCTATCCGTATGTCGCGGCTTCCCCAATGGGGAAGCCGCGACGTGCGGGTTCCTGAACTTGGAAAAGATGAAACTTCGAACTTTATGAAAACAATGAGAAACAATAGCATTGTCACAAAAGTGTAAGATATCTGAGAATAGTTTGTAATTATTTGTTTTGGCTTAATAAATAAAAAGGCTCTTACTTGGTTAATTTGATAGCGGCCAAGATATCAGCTGATATTTCGACCAATATGGAACTAACCAAGTAAAAACCTCTAAATATAATATAATAAATTCTTGCTGATAATAACTATCAAGTTACGATTAAGAATTTCTAATAATGTAATACTTTAGAAGTACGTGCAGAATGAAAGCAGTTATTTAAGTGCTATATAAGTAAGGAAAATAATTTACTTTAAATTCCTAAGTTTGATATTTCTATTAAATATACACGAATTATACATCGAAGTGAAAGTTTTGGATAACTGAACCCCCAAACTATCCGCGTTCCACTCAAACAGTGGCTTAAACGGTTCCTGAAATTTCTTACCAGAAATGATATTAAAATAATATTTCACGACAACAATCCATGGCTGAATTGGCTTCAGATATTCCAGAACAAGGCGAGGAATTCAAACCACTGCACGATGCTGTGCGACAGGGTTGAATGCAGGAACATTATCGGCGTTTTTTTTTTTCAAGATGGACGTGATATCTCTGCAGTGATACGAACTCGACTGAAAAGTGACATCAGAATTCTTGTAAATTCGAACATGTATCGTCATACAGTTAAAACTAGAAGTCCTGTCATGAAATGAGCACAAATAGCACGTTGCTATGCGCGTTAATGTACGCGTCATGGCCCAAGTAAAGCTATCAAATTCTGTACATATGGCCTGTGCACAAGCAATGTTTCAGCCAATGGACCTCCGGGTAACCCGGAGGTCCATTGGCAGAAACATTGCATGTGTTTGCTATGAGTAACCAGGATAACCTGCCGTGCATTTGATATGGCAATTGCACGCAATTCCAAGCCTAGATAAGCGCACTATTCGTGAGAGGACTTCTAGTTTTAACTGTACCTTGTAACTACATGTAATACGACAACAGTGCAGTTTTCTTATGGTGACAGTATGTTGTGTGGACACGATCTGGCACATGATGTCCTTTTAGAAAGCACTGTATTTCGGTGATTTTTCTTACAATTCTGCCATTGACCGGAATTTAAGCAAATGCCACTACTTTCTTACTAAAGAAAGCCAGTAGCGTTGGCATTGTCCTCCAAGTAGCCCCATTGCTGCATCCTGAAGTATTTTGAATTCCCAGCTTTGTTTTTGGATATCTGAAGCATATTTATCCTTGCATTGTTCTCGTGAAATATTATTTTGTCACCAATTCAGGTAAATAAATGGTACGAATACGATAGCAGTCTTCCACGAACCATTTATGCCTGTCATCAACAGATCAAATTACGAGCATATATACGCTTTTTCTTTCTGTTATGTATTATATACACCATAGCCTTCATTTTGGTGTATAATTTGGGTTTTTAGTTAGCATTTGAAAAATTTCAGACATAGGAATTTCATTGTAAATTGTTTTCCTTTAAGAAAATAGCACCTTATTGGGGATTGGGGCGCGAAACAAAATTGTAGGAACTCTCCTCGAAACTCCAGGAACCAGAATGAAATAACTTCAATAAATTATATACCAAAATATTTTGAATTAAACATAGAACATGTGTAAAATGAAATTTGTTATGAAACTGCTGAAAAGCGTTAGGGGCACTTCCGGAAAGTCTGATATAGAACACGTAAGAACCCAAAGTTTTGAGAAGAAAATATCTTAAAATGACTGAAGAGTTGTGTTTTGCAATCCTTCTACTACAGACTCGGAGAGATCTTTCTGGCATTCGTGTGAGGAAAGAACAATGAGACAAATTCCAGTCCAAGTTATCTGCAACTTCCAAATTTTAGCATTTTGTTTTGGATTTTTTTTGACGAAAACAGTTCGGAAGGAGTCAACATTTTTAGAGCTCGTTCGAATGAGGTGTAAAATGGTATGGTTTTGTTTCTTTTTCTTTTTTAAATTTAAAAAAAAAAACAATATTTAAAATTTTAAATTTTGATATTGTCTGCGTTGGGTAAGGGGTTAAGCTCAACATAAAGATAGTAAAGTACCCGTTGCCACGCATGTCACAGGTTTAGACAAGTTACATGCACCTTTGTAAATAAATTACACACCGTATGCATTATTGTTTCCAAAAAGTAAAAAACAAGAAATGACCCGTCGACCAACAAATGGTACAAAGAACTATAAAATGGTAAGAGAATGGTTGGTAAGAATTTAATTTCACTGCACCAGTTGGATGTTCAGTGCGGCCGCCGTGGACTGGTCACATTCCACGGATGGGCAATATTTCCACGGATGCAATAATATAAGATTCCAAACACTAATTATAGGAATAATAACCATCAAAAAATTAATTAGAGAAGCACCAGGTTCAACCCGGTGCTTCAAAATTGTGCTGATGATGATTTTTATCACGTGGTAAACGCGTGCGTGGACACTACTGTCTACTCTGTAAATGTACAACGGACAACCAGTTCATTAGTGATATTATTAACACGTGTTGTCTTGTCGTTGAATATGAAAATATGGACCTACCCAGAACAAATTACAGTTAAAACTAGAAGTCCTGTCACGAATAGTGCGCTTATCTAGGCTTAATTGCACGTTGGAATTGCGCTCAATTGCCATTTCGAATGGCATTCAAAAGCACGGCAGGTTCTCCTGGTCACTCATAGCAAACACATGCAATGTTTCTGCCAATGGACCTCCGGGTTACCTGGAGGTCCATTGGCTGAAACATTGCTTGTGCACAGGCTATATGTACAGAATTTGATAGCTTTACAATGGCCATAACGCGTACATTAACGCGCAGATCAGCGTGCTATTTGTGCGCATTTCATGACAGGACTTCTAGTTTTAACTGTAAGAATAAGCTACATTTGTAGTTGGTGTAAAGAGAAACACTCACTTTACAACATATCCAAAATCTGAGGTTATACTTTTTCGGGAAAACTGCTTTATTTTGGTTTGAAAGTCGGCGGTATTCCTTTATAATGTCGAGCAAATATTAGATTGGTCACTGACGATTTTGACCCAGCACAAATCGGTAACATGTTGATTTTGGTAGCATTCAAAGTGGCAATGTTCGTAGAATATCATACACATAATCCACAGAGATCCACATTGGTTTTTAAATCCAAGATGGCGTGCAGTGTGACTGCCTATTCCAATTATTTTTGCACAATGCCATTTTGTTTCTCTCATTTGCCACCGGAACACCAGAATTTCCGATGCTGTGTTTACATTACGTGTTCATGAGGCCTCTGTAACCCATTTGATGCCAAGGATTACCAGCTGAACCCGGGATAGGCGATCTGAACGAGATTAGATAGAATTTTCTTCAGTTTTCTGTCATATAATAGATCAGAAGATGAACTCTCGCAAAATGTTGGTATTCACACATTGGGTGGTTACAAAGTGAGTTATAGTTTGTTTTATTTTTACTCAAAAAGCATTCACTGTTATCATTTTTAACGAAAGACCAGGAGTGCTGTGGCTCAATTAGAAGACCACTGAACCGGAGGGTCGGCGGTTCGACACTGCACCGCACCACCTGCATTGTGCCATTGGAGAAGACACGTACCCCTTTTATTGCCACGCCCACTTTATCCATATATGGAGGACTTTTGTGCACGTCTGTATGCGAGGAAGTTTAATACAATTTATGACATACTTCAAACTCTATCATCTGATTAATTGTTGGAAAGGGCTCTTAAGCCCTTTCCAACTAGTAATCAGATGGTAGGTTCGACCTGCGCATGCCATACATATAATCATCCTAAAATAGGCGACAATAGTCGCTTTCGGAAGCGTAAGTGTTAATTCCGATTGCCCACGGGCATAGTTCACCTGTGTACTAAGGCGTACTGCACGTCGATGGGGCACTTGCCTTAAAACGGTGCTACATGCAACGCTGTCTACGGCACGTTAGTAAGTTGGTGAGTCTGAAACGTGCTCGCCGCTGCTCGCTGGTTCTCTCCAACTTCTTCCACCCGTAAGACTACTGCCCCACTCAATAAACGCCTGGCCGTAGAAAGTGTTAAACCTAATAGATAAAAACAAACAGACAGAACGGCGCAATGAACAAAAAAAAAACGACAGACCACAAAGGTTAATGGGGGGAAAGATTAAATAAAAAAATGGTTGAACTGACACAAAATGAAGGATATTTGAGTAAGGTTTCGAGTCCTGCACCCAGGACCGCCATGCTAGAGTAAATTCCGGTTCGTTGACAGTTGTCCAGTTCCAGTCTTTCGGATAGAGGACAGCCCAGATGATTCCAGATCACAACCTACAGATGAACTCTCGGGTTGTAAAAATATGCTCTTATATTGTATTACTAATAACACCACCACAACCATGTTCTGTCATTACTGTGTGCTAATTCGAGAAGCCGAACAGCTATGGATATATCCACATCATCAAAACAGTTATAAACTACATGGCTATCACACATATTTCGACAGCTGGCCAGAAAATCTGAACCGACATTTATTCTTCCCATTTAAAAGGAATGGCAGTTGATTTCTGTGAACCCCCATCACTTCAATCGCATGTGTATCGGCACGTGTCCTACCTCCTCTCCTGCTGTGTTCAGAATCGCCTTGCTCGTAGTAGCGGAAAAGAACACAACTCCTTCAACATCTGTTCCTGGCACATGACGCATATGCATTGGCAACATCTCTGGATGTTTTATGTTGCGGATTTAACCCTTTGGAACCGAGAGGGCGCTTTCCTGGCCTAGGAACATGAACTGACATAATGTCCTTATGTAGAATGGGTTGGTTTGACTAACCAATATTTTCAACGTGCAGCCCCCGAGGCTGCACGTTGAAAATATTAATTGGTCTACCCCCAAATGTTGAGTATGGACTCTTCCAATTGGTGCCATTGAACTGACAGGAAAGGTATCATCAGTGTTCAACGGGTTAATCTGTGATGGATAGCTTTACCATTAATGCGTTGGGAGCACTCCGTAAGAGATCATAATGTCTCACTGGAATGATGTTTTGTTCGATTTATTTTCCACGACGAGATCACACAAGTCACACAGAGTTGGTAAGCTCTAGAAAATTGCCGATCTTGTACAGAACGCTCGACACGCCGGAGCACAGAAAACTTCTCGCATTCTATTCGTACATGCCTGGAGTGCATGCGACATGACACCTGTTAACATGACGACACGGGGAAACTAACCTGTTGCGATTTTAGAACGGAAGCAGAGCTCAACTCAGATTAGTGGCCTGAGAGTCACATCACAGAAAGAAAATTAGACAGAAATAAACAGTTTGTTTACTCGGTTGGATCCGTGCATACCTTGCCCAACTTTAGTACCATACAACGTTTATGGAAATGGTTTCATCGTGCATGTATAAGACAAACAGAACCGCAAGCACTTCCACCAACTCAGCGATCTCGTAATACCTTGGTGTTGTTGGCCAAATCCGTGGAAATTGGAGTTAGGGATTCCTCTCAGTGCAGTCACCGTTTTGGCCGCCATTTTAGATTCAGGTGGCCATCTTTTGTATCAAATGGGTTACAGAGTTCTCCGAAAACCGAATGGAACATATTATGTCGAATACCCAGGCGTTCCGTTGATTAATTGGGAAATCGAAGTGACCTGATATCAAATACTGAATACTTTTTTCAGGGGGAGCCGGACCACCACTGATGACAACAGGTCAAGTTGGAGGAAATTATGGGAGGGGTAACCCCTCCCATAATCTACTCCGACTTGACCTTTGGCCTTTGGCCAAGATTTCAGTCTTTTTTGGTTGCCAGACTTCTCATCCTTGATCCTTGAGTGCTGACTACACCCATGTATATATCCGTTGCCATATAATAAACAGGTAAGTACAACAGTCAACAATAATGGTATTTAGTAGCATATAGTGCTACGCCTTCCGTTAACGCAAGTTGGGACTGGGGAGTGTTTGCTATATTAAAGTAAACGTCGGTTGTTGTATTGGCTGTAGTCGTGCCATGTACATTTCTCATAAACAGCTGTTGGGTTCGACATCCTCCCTCCTTCCCCCTCCCCCCCCCCCCCCCCCCACCCTCTCTCTCTCTCTCCCTCCCAGGCGGGAGAATAACGGCAGTATACAATGTCCCTCCACTGCTACCTACCCGCCAACAAAATTTCTTGACAACACCCAAAATGCACTCAAGTTATTTGGCATTTTACACCTGCAGTGCTGTTTCTTGCTTCTGATTGTGTATAGCTGTAATGTTTGTACTTTAATGTAATATATCATATTGTTAGCAGGAATGTTTCCATATTTTGTATCATAGTTTCAAGCGCATATATTCAAATAAATAAATAACACATATGGTTTTTCGGTTCAACTTCAAAACTGAACTAAAACAGCATTGAAAAGAACCCATCTCCCGCCGTGGTCCTGAAAAAAGTGTCGAATGGGTATTGATTGTTTTTCTAAATCATTCGTTCTATCAAAGCCCCAGGCTGATTCGAGGAAGCAATTAACAGATCATCGAGAAATTGATGATCTGAACGGACTGCTTTATTTTCCTTTGCCCTCATCTGCAGAAAATGCCGTTCCGTGAGCAATAAGATGAACCTTTATGGAAAACGGTGCGTTATGGTAATACATCCCCTTCAGAGAAACAATCATACCTGTGCTCTTTGTCTCAGGTGCTATATTTTTCAGAGGCTGACTGCCTTATGGATCTGTGAACGTTCACGATTCGATTAGATTTTGAATTATTTCGCTGAATCTATTCGATTGAAACCATCTGGATTATTCGAAAAAATCGAATCTTGCAGAGTTTTGGATTTTATAAATTTCTTTATTTTCGAATTTCTGAAGATGACAGATTACTCTGTAGTTTTCTGAAGAACGAGATTGACTGTGCCCTGTGTAATAGTTATTACAGAAATTTGGTTGGAAATTTCTTCAAAATGGTCACTTGAAGTGACGTGGGAGATCGCGTTATGTCTAGTTTGCACAAAATATCGCTGAAAGATTGTAGATGGAGACTTGTTCCGCACAAGGCACGATATATCTCGCCCCGTTGCTATGATAGCTGAGGGATGAATGATAACCACCAGAAGATTAAGACCAGAAAATATTCAAACTTTATTTGATACTCATACATTCAAGGCAATTGTTTTGAATAATTTGAATGTCAATGTGTTAGAACCTCGTCTAATGATGACTGATGATCTTTGATGTTGTTGTTGTTTAGTCGAGGATTTCTACATCCCGGTGAAGAATCCACAGCGGTGACTAGAGCTTTTCTGGTTTTCTTTGTTTCGGGTTGTTTCGTTTGCATGGGAGCTTCTCAGTTGTTCTTTACTTCAGATTGTTTCCTTTCTTTTTGCAAATCCACAGAGGCAATCGGGTTTTTTCTTTTTCGGTTCTCATGCTATTTTTATCTGGCTTTTCGAAGCCACGGTGACGGGAGGTTTCCTGTTTTTCTTTGCTTCGATCTGTTTTGTTTGTATGAAAGTTTTCCTTTTTCTATCGTCACGCTGTTCTTTCTCTTTCGTCGCAGCATTCGAACCTCCGAGAATCAAGCGTTCAATCAATTCCGGTATTTTCAACAATTTCGCATCTTCAAACCCAATTGCTGAGACTTGGATCTCAGGTCGCGAACCATTTTCTTCACCGTCTGTGCAGTTATCACACCGATCAGGGATAATCTATTCTTCAGGTTCGAAACTCTCGGGATTTTAATATGTTTAGCATACTTGTATTTTCAATTCTGCTAATCTGGAAGTTAGTAAATAAGCCATTTTACTTTTTTTTATTTATTTAATTTCAATTTTTTTTTTAATTATTTAATTTCAATTTAGTTAAATTTTAATTTAATTTTCTTTTCAATTATTTCATTAATTTAATTATTTTTTTTTTTTAAATCCTATTTAATTTACTATCAGTTCTTACGTATGTTTAAACGAAACATGTTCGAAATATTTCAGAAAAAAGCAAAACTAGATGTTTGTAGTTTTCTATTTTCTTTCTTTTTTTAATTGTATTCAACTTAGTACTTACTAGTGTTTAAAATAAATAAGTTCGAAATATTTCACAAAAAGAAAACTTTTTTTTTCAACAAATATAATCAATTTCACAAAAAAATTAAAATATTTTTTTTTAAAATATAAAAAAAACATATATTTTTTAAATTAATTTTTTCCAAAATAATAAAAATTTCACATCTTCTGTTTTTAAAAATCAAATCCATTTCAATAATATAAAAGATTCACAACTTTTTTTAACATATTTTTTCAGAAACATGTTTCACCAACATTATGTTTTTAATCATTAATTAATTTAATATTTTTTTGGTTAGTTTACATGCATATATATTAAGAATAAGTAAGGAAACAATACAAAATGTATAATTCGAACAATAAGAAAAATATATATTCAGAAATAAAAAATAAGAAAAATGAGAACATTTTTTTTTTTTTTTTTTTTTTTTTATTTCTCCAAATAGATAATGTTATGTATTTTTTGGCACAATCCAATAGCGTCTGCCTGCGGAAACAAGATTCGTATTTCTCGCCAGGTTGTCAAATCCATCACCATTCGCAAGTTAGCTTCTTCGCGTTGGGAAAGCCGTCGTCGTCTTGCATGCTTTACTGTATCTCTCCAGTGACTCATCAATAGTCATAGCAGACCTCCCGTGTTGCCTGCCATAAATCAAACCGTTTTCTTCGTCCCATCCGGGGTTCTCTGTGTAAAACGATCGTGCGAAAGAGACCTGCCATAGTTCTTTCGAACACATCTTCTAAAAACACTTCTGACGCTACTCCTCTTCTTCATTTTGTCTCTCAAGTCGTTTCATTCCATGATAAATCTTTGATTTCCTCTCTTTTCTAATTTTATTTAATTTTTTACCAGTTCTAACGAGCGTTTAAAAGAAATAAGTTCGCAATATTTCACACCCAATTTTTTTTTAAATATCAAATATTTCACATTTTTTTTCCGAAATAAAAATAACAAAAAATAAAAAACATCGAAACGACACCCATTTTTACCAACTCACTTTTTGGTCAATCTGTTTTTTAAGCTTGTCGGAATTCGAAAAAGTAATGAAAGAAACATCGAAACAACACGCATTTTTTTCCAACTCTCTTTTTGGCCAATTTCGAATTACACTCCCAAAATAAGAACGATTCTGAAAATACAGTTTTTTGACGAAGGAAATTTCAGTGTTACTTTCCAAATCACTTGGAATCATTTGAAACCTGTAAATGTTAGTGAGTTTGAAAAATTCAAATTGGATTCTCATGTTAAATGCGAGCAAACGAATAACAAAAACTTGTAAAAATTAACATTAAAAACTCCCGTGCTACACTCTGTTTTTAGGTGATTTGGAAATTAACAACAGGATTTTCATAGGGAATTACAAATTTGGAGACATTTTGCAGCAGAACACGGATTTGCAAAAAAAAAAAAAAAATGAACACGAATTTTTGCATGTGCGAGTTAGATTTAACACTAAAAGTTTCACAGACATTTTCAAAATCTAATTTTATTTAACCCTTTACCCAACGAATCGCCCGCATCCGCCCGCGTAGTATGCAAATTCAGCAGTTGAAAAAACATTATTTTTCAAAAAAATTCAACAAAACCATATCATGTGACCCCTCGTTGGAACGTGCTCGTCGAGGTCGTTCCAACGAGGGGTCATATGATATGGTTTTGATGAAATATTTGGAAAAATTTTAAAAAATGATATTTAAAATAGTAAATTTTGATATCGTCTGCGTTGGGTAAAGGGTTAATGTTTGAACATAATAGAGTGAATTGGAGCCCGCATAGTACATCTTCTGCTCAACACTGCTCAGCAGTTTTATCTGGGTACTCCTACTTCTTCCACTTGTAAAACGGTCCGACAGGATGTGACCCTAGCTGTTGAAAGACTCGTAAATCCCAAGTAAACAAACAAACAATCTCATGTTTTAAAAATCCTTTAAACGTGTCCTGAGGGATCTCAGTGCCTCGGTAGGTAGAGATGCAGGCTGCAAGCCGAGAGGTTCTCGGTTCGAATCCCACTTGAGGCAACTGCGTTGAGTCCTTGTCCTTGCACAAGGCACTTAATCCCAATTGCCCACGTGGAGCACGGACGCGTTGTGGACTAAGGCAAACGGTGCACTTGTCTTCAACCAATGTGTGTGGAGTTAGTACGTTTGGGAATCTGACACCTGCTCGCTGGTTTTCGCAGGGTACTCAGGAATCCTCCTAAACTGTCCGACACTTGGTGACCCTGGCTGTCGAAAGTGTCATTAAAACCAATAAATAACAAGTTCCGATCTTTTTGCAGCTATCCTCCTGCTTTTGTCTACCATATGTTAGTTGTTCTCCGTGTGAGTCATCATTCAGGACATACCATCATCCATTATATATCATTTTCTTTGTTGCATCGTAATTATTCCTTTCCGGTATCAGACATAATGTTTAAAGCAACTTGCGTTTTTTCGGGAACAATGGTGCTAAATGAACCACCAAAGTTGTATACGAACAACGTTGCTGCGCTTTTATACAGTACGTAGGGAGTGTATTATCACTAAATTCTACCCGAGTAATAATTGCCAATTTGTTGTAAAGCATAACAAGCACAAGCAAAGTTCCAGCTAATGGACCTCCAGGTTAAACCAGGAGATCATTTGACTGAAACATTGTTTATGTTTTTTGTCCATATGTACAAACTTTGAAAGTGATACTTTGGGCAATAATTCCACTCCACGGGCGATTTAGTTACAATCCACCCTCCAAATAATGTACATAGTCAGGTAATGTTCGAGGTCACCTTCCTGCAGCATTGTAAGACGATTCAGTATATTTATGGGTGGTTATTTACCCCGTTCATTCTATCCTTTTTTTCACCACATGTCTTGGCCCCTCTTATCTATAGTATCCATCGGGAAGTGAGTTGTCGTTTTTGGTCTAAATGCTGCCGGTTGGTGTTTATGGTATTGTATGATCGCAGTTTGTAGAACGCGATTCAATAGAACGACAACGTTCTGAAATTAAGAACTACCCAGAACACCTAAAAGTAATTTATATTAGTCCCTACAGCTCAGAAGATTTCTGGAAATCAGGTGGAAATAACCTATTTATCGAGAGAAACTATCAAGCCTGTTCCACCCACTTTCTTCTCCCGTTCACTTCTAGTGGCAATCCTATGTGTTTACGTCTTACATGTACGCCACTTCCGATAGGCTTTAAAAGAAAATTCTAGTGGCCAAGGTCACATATTCAATGAATTAAAATTTCAGATCACGCATATCGTCGCCTGAGTGCTAGAATGTCCTATGTCCCCTGTGGGACATGGACCATTCTAGCACTCAGGCGACGATATGTCCGCATTTGAAGTATTTTTGAAACTCTTGTTGCCATGACTTTTCCATCCGTGCTTAGATTAGAAGTCTGCGTGATTATTATCCCCAAAGTCACGAAATATCTACAGAGAAACTTGCCGGAGCATCTTCGTCAAAGGAGGAAAGTTGAATTGGTCGACCACTGTTTTTACAATCTACCTTTTTTGACCGCGGAGAGCCAATGTCCTCACGCATTTATCGTTAATTATTGTTCTATTGTCTCCAACTCGTTCCCTTTATTTATTTATTTATTTATTTATTTATTTATTTATTTATTTATTTATTTATTTATTTATTTATTTATTTATTTATTTATGGGTTTACCGACACATTTGTCAGCCAAGATCACGTCGTGTCGGGTAGTGTTCCGGGTGGAAGAAACCGGGGTACGTGGAGAGAATCTCCGAGCAGCAGCAAATAATGTCTAGACTCAGAATACCAATTCCACACAAGTTAGCATTCTCTGTATTTAAATCTGTTTGTTTATTCTTGCCTGTAAACTGTACCCGAGATTGTGACTTGTTTGCGAACAACTTGCTATTTTTTCGTTAGCAAAATTCTAACCAACAAAATCATTTGTGAAATAGTTCTAACTTTGACAATAAATTAATTTTTTCTGCTCACTTATTTTAGTTGTGCCTTGCGTCCATTTACTTTGCAAGATTATAGGTCTTCGAGTCAGGTAAAAAAAAATAGATTTGATTCTTAGAGATTTTTTTTCAAATCAGTGAGAGAGGAAGAATTTTAATTTTAGTTTTTATTACCGTCGGAACAATGAATTATGAGGAACACAGCCATGACGATCCAGCTCCGAGTGTCACGTGTTATGTATAGTTCAACGATCTGAATGTAGCGACGACACCACGTAGTGGAATAGCCGCTACGTTCAGATCGCTGAACTCATGTTATTTCCAGATGCATTTTCATCATTTTGCGATATTAAAAAGCGAAGCACTAGATGAAAATACTGTACAAACGTTGAACTAACCGACAAAATTTCTCCAATGAGTACTCCTTTCAATGCATGTGTACTCATAGTTAGAAATATATCCCAAACAAAGACAGTTTCACTCGTAGGCTTGTTTACACAACCGCGCGTGTTCGTTTCATTCAATTCGACGACTTCGTATTTTCGGAAACTGTGGAACGTTTTCTACTCGAACTTTTCAACACAGGTGGGTTATACTATGTGATTCCCGCCCGCTTCCAGATTCACGCTTCGTACCTCTAGATCCCATTGGAGTCGATCCAACAATTTGCGACTTTACGTGTTTAATGTTTCGTATTTCCCTGGCACAACCCCAAAAAATGCAAATACACTCTACAAACGCGCACGTAAAAAAAACAAAACAATGCGGTACTCTTTGAAAATCAAAAGAATTCTTTCGTTTTCATAAGCCTCTCTATGGAGGGGTTACTCCTGTTCACCCAGCCCACTAGTTTTAACCCTTTACCCAACGTAACGGCCAAAACCGGCCAGCGCTATTCTCAAAAATCGCCAATTAATTTTCAAAATATTTTCATTTTTTGTCTCAAAAACATAGGTTATGACCCCTCGTTGGAACGAGCTCGTCGAGCTCGTTCCAACGAGGGGTCAAAACCTATATTTTTGAGACAAAAAATGAAAAAAATAGTTATTCAAGATTTTTTTTTTGTAAGTGTCGTCTGCTTTTCATGTTAGGTAAAGGGTTAAATAACACCTGGGCTAAGATTATAGTTCGTATCAAAACAGAGAGCTTATGTTTCATCTCCGAACTTAACATAGAACTGATAGTTCCCACAGAACCGGATTTTAATTTAAGAATTTAATTTAATTTTCTTTCAGTTATTAACTCTTTGAACTCTTAAGACCGATTTTTCGATCCAAGGCAAAATCTCGTCCCATTTTTGTGTTAACCTTTACCTAACATGAAAAGCAGACGACACTTGCAAAAAATAAATTCTTCAATAACTATTTTTTTTCTTCATTTTTTATCTCAAAAACATAGTTTATAACCCCGCATTGGAACGGGCTCGACGAGCTCGTTCCAAAGAGGGGTCATAATCTATGTTTTTTAGACAAAAAATAATAGAAAAATAATAAAAGTTATTTGTGCTTTTGTGAATAGCGCTGGCCGGTTTAGGCCTTTATGTTGGGTATAGGGCTAATATAAGAGGCTTATACACGAGGCATTGGTTATAAAATCATAACTACAGCCTGCTGCCAAACGGCTGCAGACTGCAGTTATTATTTTATCCTCCCTGTATATTGATACTGGACTGACCCACCTCACTCTAAATGTACAAAAAGGCAATATCATTCCCGGAAACGATCTTTTTGTTCGTTTGTGTCATTTCCTACTCACCCAGCCCTCTGAATTTGCAGTTAAATTCCAAACTGAACAAACCGATAATTTGAAGAAAACTATAGTCGGCATTTCTTTGATCAAGAAAACTTTCACACTTCTACCAGAACAATAACGACTGGGTAGACAGGAAGACCCCTTATGGATGTACATTTTAGTCAATTCTTACCCTCTGCAACAAGTTTAGTCGCTCATCGGTGATAAATAATTCATAGGCAGACAATCATCTTTCACAAAAGTATAATGTATCATTTCTTGTCTGTTGTTTGGTCACGCTGTGTCCGTAGCCTTCTGAATTGCCAACTTCTTTAGAAACACTGAGCCGTATTCAATAAAAGCTAATATTTTATGTGTGTGGGTGGGAGGATGGGTACTCTCCCAGTTTTTTTTTCGAATGAAGATGTTAACCATAATAGTTTAAGACCCAGCTCAGACTTGAAATTATCTAGAAAGTGTTTCTCGTGAACCACAAGTCACAATGTTTTGAGATGAATATGCAGTATTCAAATTCTTGTAGTGAACGATATTCATATTTGTTCACAGGCTGTGTCTGGTTTATATTCGGATACGAATAACTTCCGTTCTATATGCACATAATAAAAAAAGTTTTGTTTTTTTCTCCTTATCTCGTGTGCGAAAAAGAAAAATGTCATTTAATCTCCCTTTGCATTATGCTAAAATGAAATAAATTTTAATGCTCGTCGTTCGTTTTCAAGAATGAATTGCTCACAGCACCACTCCTCGTCTTAATTAACAGCCTTTCATCTCATCCTTTCTTTCTCAGTCTGCCGTTATGTCCTCTTTTGAACATATCCGCGAGTTGTTCCATCGTTCTTGCTTGTGTGTCTTCCACTTGATCCTTTCCTCTCGAAATTCAAACATCAAAGTTTTATCACAAGTTAATAAAGCCAAAACAGTGTTCTGTCTCATTTACCACGTACGTTGTCTGCTAGTGTCTTTTATTGTTTGCAATTACAATGAAATTTCGTGTAAAAATTCATTGGGCGAGCCATTATTGGTCCTCTTCGCCCATCCTCAAGAAGAATCCCTCCAACGTGGTGACTAACTATCGCCCGATATCATTGATTAGTTGTGTCGGTAAAGTATTGGAGAAATGTGTTTTTTTAAGCGCCTCTGGACATTTCTCACTGATAACAAACTTATTTGTCAATTTCAGTCCGGATTCACACCGAACGACTCGACGGTTGTCAAGTTAACCGATATATATATTTTTTGCCATACCCTGGATGAAGGCAAGGAGGTTAGGGTTGTCTTCTGCGATGTCAGTAAAGCATTTGACAAAGTGTGACACGCCGGTTTGATTTACAAGCTTGAGAAAATCGGAATTGAAGGGGACCTACTGGACTTTTTAAAATCGTATCTTTCTGATAGAACACAAAGAGTTACTATAGCATCTGAGTCCTCATCATGGAGAATTGTTTGTTCTGTAGTCCCCCAGGAGTCTATTCTTGGGTCCCTTCTGTTTCTGATATACATTACTGACATAACTGAAAATTGAAATGGTAATATACGACTCTTTGCGGATGATACGTCGTTATAGGCCTATGCCTTATTCTGGAAGATCCGATTCAAACTGATAATTTAATTAATGGTGATTTAGAAACAATCGAAAATTGGACAAAGACGAGGTTGGTAGAATTTAATTCACAAAAGACTGAAAGTATGCTTATATCTCGCAAAATTAATCCGTCATTACACCCACCTTTATATCTTTCCAATGCGCATATTACCGAGGTAAGTAATCACAAATACTTAGGTGTTACATTAAATAACAATTGTACATGGAATAATGATATTGGCCATATTTGCTCAAAGGCTTGGGCACGCATAGACCTAATGAGGATGCACAAATTTGTTCTCGACAGAAGTGTACTTTAGAAAGTTTATTTTGCCTTCATCAGACCTCTCTTAGAATATGCAGACACAGTGTGGGACAACTGTACTGATACTAATGCCGCTGACATAGAGAAGGTTCAAACAGCTGCTGCCAGAATCGTCACTGGAGCAACCCTATGCTCAAGTAAAGCCCTATTATATACTGAAACGTGTTGGGATACCCTTCTGGATAGACGTCGGAAACACAAGCTTATGCGATTTTTTAAAATGAACCACCACATAATGCTTCTATATCTTGCAAACAAAGTGCCCCCTGTCATATCAGCAACCAACATAAGCCATGTGCTGGGTACAAGTGATAACCGCGCACCCTTCTGCCGCATCCAGTTATACCAGTCTTCATTCATTCCCGATGTAACTAAACTATGCAATAACATTCCGCTGCATGTTCGACAAAACAGTTCGATTAGCAATTTGAAGAGATTCCTAAACCGTAATAACCAACGACCACCCTCATTTCTTAGTAATGCTAAGTGTCGTGCGGCACAGATATATCATTGCAGACTGCGTCTGTGTTGTAGTAATCTGAATTCTCATCTACATGCAAACCACCTGTGATTGTTGCCGAACTGTCAATGTGGTGCAGTCGAATCGTCTGACCATTTCTTGCTGTCATGCCAGCTATACTCGAATGCCCGGGCCAGCACCTTTGGGCTGATACGGTTTTCTGTGAACGTCACTATACTCCTATATGGATCAGAGCACTTAAGTGAAGATACAAATCGCCTCGTATTTAGAAAGGTGCAGGACTACATTATGGAAACAAAACGCTTCAAGTAGATAATTTGTATTCCTGTTACTATCAGGGCGATCTGTGGCTATACTGTATTATAGAACAGTGTAATACAGTGTGGCCACAGTTCGCCTTGATGGCAGTGCAGGGAGTATCGCGCCATTATGTCACTCTAAGACTCAGCCTTAAATACAATGATCGAATCTGTTCTCTTGTCGGGTAGTTTTTTTCCCTGATACCTCCAGACCAGTTCCAGCTCTTCTTGTTATATCCAATTGATGGTATGTAAGCTGCGTCAACTCAGTGCCCATTTACACGTTTTCCGAACGCCGTTTGTCTCTCGGCTGCTTGTTTTTGATTCCATGTTGGCTTTATGCTATCTTATATTTTATCTTCTCACTGTAATTCCTTTCTTCTTTTAAAGTATCTATATATATACTTAAATATCTTTCATCACATACTTTAAACAATTTGCATTTGGTACTCCACCAGTAGTTCCGGTAATTCTTATTTTGTAACTCAAAGACCTAGGGAGACGACCAACAAAAGCATCAAGCTTTCTGTCGAATTCCTTCAGTTTTGTGATTTAACCCTTTACCCAACGCAGGCGATATTAAAATTTATTATTTTAAATGTAATTTTTTGAAATTTTTCAAAAAAATTCAACAAAACCATATCATGTGACCCCTCGTTGGAACGAGCTCGACGAGCTCGTTCCAACGAGGGGTCACATGATATGGTTTTGTTGAAATCTTTTTGAAAAATAATATTTTTTCAACTGCTGAATTTGCATATTACGCGGGCGGATTCGGCCAATTCTTTTGGTAGAGGGTTAACCATATTGATTTTGTATGCTGCCTTCACTGCTTCACAATTATATTTGTTTCTTTCCTTTATTGTAAAACATATTATCTGCAACTACAGTGTTTTCATTAATAAAAATATTGTTTAAACTAAATTTCGATCCAGCGTCGCTTCACAAAGTATCACTGGCCAATTAAACTTTGATCATTTGGGTCTACTTATAAATTTTGAACAACTCTTTGCAACCTTACAGAATACTATTTTCTATACAATTTCCAAGCTTTCAAGATACGTAGTGTATATATAGAATATACCCATAGTAGCTTAGTGTAGCAAATGTTGTGTTAACCGCGAGCTTTTGACGCGCGGTTAACACCACTTCACAACGAGTGGTGAACATTTGGTACACCAAGCTACTTTGGGTATATTTTATTTATACCATGATCGTCAGATTATTAAGAGTCGCTATTATTTTTTCCCGATTTTTACTGAGCAGCAGACGTACATACGTGCGAATCTATTTTGTTTACATGAACATCGGTGGGCGGTACCTCCAGTGTCAACTTTATCACCGAAACGAAATGGAATAACAAACGTTTTTTTTTTTCATTTTAATAACATAATAACATACTATTTCGAGTTATGGATGCTTTATTAACATGAGACAATGCATGTTTGTTATTTTTGGTGTATTATCGGGTAAACTCGTTTAAAAACGTAATAAATAATTGCCACTTTCATTTCACTATTCGTGAGGCGACGTGGAATAAATTTAGACATGTTCGCAATCAGGTCGAGGTCACGATATGTCACCTTGGATGTAGTTCCTCTGTAGGTGTAAAATTTAACTACTGAGCTCCCATTGCTGGCGTGTTCAGCACAGTTGGTATGTAAAGCTAAAATTTATGTCATAGGCTTTTCATATATAGTAGAATATGTAATCATGGTATAAATAATTAAGGCTATTGTTTTTCACTCTCACAAGTCCCAACCAATTCTTCCCACCAGGAACACATATTTATTTTATCTTTCTTACTCTTGCATCAATTCTAATCACGTATAGAATGCGAGTTAATGGACTCCCATGATATCTAAGGTTCAACACATAAATGAGATATAAAACTTCCTTGTGAATTGTCAGACAATGACGCTCTGTATCAACAAATCCAACAACTTACTTTCTCTCCGAAACAAAACATACACCCCACCCTCTCCCCACCTCCACTCCAGAGTTGTAAGATATTTTCCATTTATAGGAAGTTAAAATTATTTAGCATTGCGCGACAAGTGTGCTGGTTAAAAAGATTGTAGACTAGAAGCTTTATTAGTAGGAGATAATACTCCTTCAAAAAGAAAAAAAATATATATTGAAGTTTATTTGGAAGATTTTCTTTTTTTCCGTTGGGCATCAGTTGCCCGCCACCAATATTTTCCTTCCAACCAACTTTATTGATAATCACGGGAGGAGTGGATGTACAGTACGTGGAGAGTGGATTGTAACTAAATCACCCGCGGAGTGGAGTTATCACCCAAGATGCAACTTTCAAATTTTGTACATATTGACAAAAAACACAAGCAATGTTTCAGACAATGGACCTCCGGGTTTAACCCGGAGGTCCATTGGCTGAAACTTTGCTTGTGCTGGCTATGCTTTGCAACAAATTTCCAATTATTGCTTGGGTGGAATCTCCACTCTGCGGGTGATTTAGTGATAATACACTCTCCAAGTACTGTAGGCTGATTGCGACTGAACTTGTTGTACATGTATGTGGTGTGCCCGATCATTTCAACTAATACAACAGGAAACTCATCTTTACCCTTCGACTGTGAGATGTAAGCATACTGTCAACGACACCATTCCATTTAAGGCGTCAATAGTAATTGATAAATCGGCACAGTTGGAGAACGCAGTACCGAAAAGGATATAAATGTGTGTTGCTGCGCTTTGGTTTGTCAGATCTTTAGTATCGATGAGAGGAGATTAAATAATAATACATGTATTCCTTCTTTCAGGTTTTGTCTTGAAAACAGTGGATCCAAGTGAGTGTCTACTCCCACCCTTTATGCGATCCATGTCAAATGTTTTTTTTTTTTGTAGCTTAAATGGTGATTTGTGTCTACAAAAAAAATTGTAAGACCTTCAGGCATTATCTTTGAATGTAGATTTCGTCCAGTAAATGGCTTGTGTCTATCGTTGCATCTCATGATGATATCAGTTTTTCTGTAACCCACTCATATGCCTTGGCGTTTTTAGTACCAAACTAGGGGGATTTGCTAAAAGTCATTCAACGAATCGCCCGACAACCAGAAGTTGTCCGTCACCTTTTAACGAACTAAGTCGTTTGATAGTCAAAGTGCCTTCACTGAAAGATGGAAATAACAAGAGCGTTCAAACATACACAGCGAAGACTTTTTCTGAACTAGTATGTTATTCCGCAGTGATTCAAATTTAATCTGAAACTGGCGGAAACTTGTGTCAATTTTCCGCACTGTTCAATGCATTGATTATCGTTGAGGTACTCCCCTTTGAATGCATTTTCGGGTGTTTGAATATAAACTGATGGAAAAACGATACGCAAGTTTAGGTTTGAAAATATACTTTTTTATGCGTAGACCAAATATAAAAAAAAATTGACGCACAGCTACTTCAGTGTACTGTCTAAACAGTCTTTAGTTACAATTCGGACCAACCATGACCACGTGCGTCGCTGCATACTTTCAACAAATGTTTCGACAAAGCGTGCATCCCGGGCAATACCACGTGCTATGGGCTTGACAACCCTTCCAAATCGAAGTTTTGAACAGTACACATCGATTTCATTTCAGCTCGATTGAAAAGCAAAACGCCGCGAATGTCCGAAGTTGATAAGGGTAGGGTTTTTGCTCTAATTATGAAGGGCCAATCGCAACGTCCGTCTCATCGTCCATCAATTTGGGGTCAACGTTAGCTCGTTTAGTTGGGCGTTTTAAAGTCAAAGAAAGATTAGTTGACCGTCCGCGGAACGGATGTCTGCGCGTTATGTCGCCACGCCAGGATAGAGGGATACGTCTCTTACGCCCCCGTAATCGATTTCATACGGCAACGGAGACGGGGATTCAGGTTGTAAGCACTCAGGGTGGCCGAATGTGTCCAAGAACAGTTACGAATCGGCTGCGGGAGTTCAGTTTTAGGCCAAGACATCCTTACGTTGGTCGGCAACACCACGGAGACGTCAATGCCGATTACAATGGCTGCGCGCACATGCATGCACAATATTGGTTTCACTTGGCCCACTGGAGACGTGTGTTATTCAGTGCCGAGTCTCTGTTCACGTTTTACAGGTCAGATCGACGACAACATTGCTATCGACGTCGAGGTGGGCGACATTCTGACGCGTGCGTTAAGGAAAACTACAGATTCGGGGGAGGGTCTGTTATGGGTTTTTTCTTGGGGGGGGGGGGGGTATTTCTCATGGCGTGAAAATGTACCTCTCGTGGTCATCTAGGACAATCTTACAACCGAAAGATATCAGAATCAGGTCCTCATGACTCACGTCCTACCACTTATCCATGCAAGTAACCTTGCGTGGCAGCAGGATAATGAGATGCAGCACGTTGCTGGGGTTTGGCGTGACGTCCTCAACCAAATAATGTCCAAGTTCTCGACTGGCAACCCTACAGTCTAGAATTGGCACCGATCGAGCATTTGTGGGACGAGCTGGACATGAGGGTCAGGTGAGCGTCAGCATTCCAAACAACGTCGCTCATCTCGCACAGGCCCTTCTTCAAGAGTTGAATAACATCCCACAAAGGACCATAAACAACATGATGGGGTCAGTGGTAAGGAGAGTAGGAGCAGCGACTGACGCCCGGGGTGAGCTATTGATTTTGATCAGAAAATGACGTAGGGAACCCACTTTTGGACGTTATCCATCCAAACGCCGTCTGTGTTAGAACAACACAACTCGTCCAAATGTAATAAGAAATAATTACGTTGTTCATGTAGTTATACGTTTTGGGTCCAAATACTCAATTCCCATTGGTCAGCTGGATGAAAACGTCATGACCAAATGTAATTCATTTTCCAATGAATACATTTGGTCGAACTTTGACCCGCATGTACGGTAGAGCGCAGTTGACAGAATGTAATTCGGCGGTGTTTGGGCGGGTTTTTAACTTTTAGCGCCTCTCGCAGTGATCAACTCCGCTGCTGTTTCTTTGGCGACATTTCCCAACTGTGGCATAACGCCCGTTACTAAAATACTCGTTTCCATTTCTAAAGTTGTCAAAATTAAAAATCAGAGTTATGCGCTTTGTCTTTTGTGTGAGGGTGGTTTTTCGCCTCGTTCGTTCGCACATGTTTTATTTCGTCTTTCTGCTTTGTTGGTTGGTAAACGGTAGTTTAAACAGTTACGGAATGTAATTGTAAGAATTGAATGCAATTTTTATAATCTTTATTGGAGTATGAACGTGTGGGAATGGGTACAAATTGTATGAATCCTTCGGGATTCATACATAATTTGTACCCATTCCCACACGTTCATACTCCAATAAAGATTATAAAAATTGCATTCAATTTTTAAATGAAGACATAACAATAAAATCCAAACAATGATGTAATTATCCATAACACATTTGAAATATTCAGCACAGAAAAAAACTTGCGTTTCTTTTTCCGCTAGTATATATAAAATTCCACGCTTTTTTGTGAACTATTGAAGTCCTTGAAAATCACAATACATATGTGTGCGGCGATAAAATAGGGCTCTATACTCTACCGAAATCTGTGCGCGTACGATTGTAGATGTAGTATAATGCTCAATTTCTCCCACTCAGCCACACATACATCGTCAAAAACGTCCCGCCTCCGCTGCTCGGAAGATCGGTACCTGTATATTCAAAAGTAATTTTCTTCTTTCTTGGGACATGGAACCCTTGACCTAATGCTTGGAAAAGACTTCTAATTCAACACGACCTTCCATCACAGTGAATCCTTTATGTCTGAAGACAAGTATCTCAAAATTTGGGTTTAGAAACTAATCCGTGATGAAAAAGTGTCAGGCAGGGAGATTACGCGTGTGTTATCGTAATCCATATTTTACCGCTTCCTCTTTCCATCTCTTTCTCTCTCTCTCTCTCTCTCTCTCTCTCTCTCTCTCTCTCTCTCTCTCTCTCTGTTCTTTTTTTCACTCTCTTTCTATCACTTTCCATTTTTGTTATTTTTGTAAAACAACAATTTAATTTTGTTATTAAATGTTTTTGTTTGCCATGCAATTTATGTATTTCAAATTTGTGGGAGAGGAGGGTAAACTAAGTGTTTAGCACTTGTCCTCTAGTCCAATTTGCACGAAGTGTAGCAAATAAAATATGTTTAAACTAAAAGTAATGGCTGCAGTTTTGTAAGGAACTTGTGCGCTTCAACAATCAAACGACACGCTAAGAGGGCCAAAATGTTGAAAAATTGAAAACCTATACAACACCTCTTCTCTGAACATTGGAGACTTATCAAATACCACAATTTCATCATGAAAATCGAACGCATTTTAATTTTGTAGACGTTGCCGTCACCCCATATTTCGCCCCTTAAGAGTTGAGAATTTACAGGACGCCTTGGGTAAGAAACTAAATCTCAATTGCCCACCTGTTGGTACGGTGGCGCTTTACACTAAGGTGCACTGCGCGTTGATCGTGCACTTCACTTGAACCACTGCGAACTCTACATAGGTGGAGTAAGTAAGTTAGATTGAACCGCTGCGAACTCTGCCTAGGTGGAGTAAGTAAGTTAGATTGAACCGCTGCGAACTCTGCCTAGGTGGAGTAAGTAAGTTAGATTGAACCGCTGCGAACTCTGCCTTGGTGGAGTAAGTAAGTTAGAGAGTGGGATAGTTGCGCGTCACAGGGCTGGAATCAACAGGAAACTGCCGTCGGCCAATCATTTTTTCGGCCCAGTTAAACTGGTTTCTGATGTGGATGAAGGGACGTGGCTAGAGGTTTCCGATTGAGGGGTGCAGAGTAGTGAATTTCCAACTAGGAGGAGGGACCGTGAGGAGGGACATTCCTCCCGGCCCCTCCCCTAGTCGGAAATTCACTATCGAGAAACATTTTGAAAATGAAGTCCTGAAAGGGGGAATAGAATTGATTCTAGTAACTGAAATGCCAACATATTTATGATAGAGTTATTAGGTTATTATTATTTTGTATTATTCTGGGAATTGAATATGTGCTAAATAAATGCTAAAGCAGAGAACTTTGAGCAATTCACACTGTCCTAACATTAAATTTATGTAGGAATGATGAATTGTCGATGTTTCATCATTTTGTAACTGTGAATGATGGAATTAACTCAGGATAACGATTTTACATGATGTGATATTCTTGAAGTGCATTTCGAGGATATTTGTTTTATTACGATAAGTGAACGTACTATAGAAATCTCGTACCGATTGACATCATGCATACTTATGAAGCTCGATATTGCGTATACTGCAGTTTTAAATAAAATCTGGATAGATGGAATTTCCAACTACTCATGATTTACCCTCCGAATTTCCAACTATAGAAAATTTGGCCCCCACACCCCACCCCCCCGTCGACAAGTCCCTGTGTGGATTTCATCTCTCATCGACAAAAACGCTAACCATTGTTCTGTCGTCTTTCCATACTTCAAGGGATGTTCCGGTTTACACTGGTCTTTAGCACGTCGCCAAATGTTCCATCCCTTTGGCATATACAGTACGTGGAGAGTGTATTATCACTAAATCACCCGCAGAGTGGAGATTCCACCCAAGCAATAATTGTAAATTTGTTGCAAAGCATAACCAGCACAAGCAAAGTTTCATCCAATGGACCTCCGGGTTAAACCCGGAGGTCCATTGGCTGAAACATTGCTTGTGTTTTTTTGTCGATATGTACAAAATTTGAAAGTTATAGCTTGGGTGATAACTCCACTCCGCGGGTGATTTAGTTACAATCCACTCTCCACGTACTGTATTGCAGCAAGCACCATAGGTATGATCAATTCGGTACAAAACCTATAACACTACCGCATGTTTTTCCTTCTCCTCCGAATTTCTCTTCTCTGACATGGGTGAACTCTTGCCCGTGATACATGTTGAAGATAATCGAAGGCCCATCAGCGATACTGTCTATCACTAAATGATTCAGATCTTTGTTCTTCTGGTTGAATAACTTGAATTTTGTGTTATCATTCATAGTTTGGAACAGGTATTTCAACGTGAGGCCCGGCACACTGATACCATCTTTAAACATGTTGATGAGGCTTTCTTGGCAGAAAGCAAACTGTTTGTCAACAACTTCGATGAATGGTTTTACATCCCTGTTGTTATACCAGATCAAAATCACGGAAAGTGGTCATCTTCTGATCGTTCCATACCTGCTGGTGGTATTCTTGGATTGTGATGTTTTCTTTCTTGAGAGAACTGTAGACGGCATCATGGTCTGAGAAGTGGTTTGTCCAAGCTGCCGATCCATCCATATCGTAAAAATTCATTTGTCACCGAACATCCGATGGCCCTCAAAAACATGTCGTGGCTGAATCCCGGAGCGAGGTATTTACATACGCCAACAAACACGAACTATTCTGTAGAAACGCACATGTAGCTGTTTGATTTCTTGCCGGAAAGCTTGAGCGGGTTCTGTATCTTCAGGTATGACATTAGTTCACGCTTCACATCGTATTTTTCCAGAGTTGAATCCGATGACGGGCATCCCGTGGAGGTAGTCTTAGAATGTCTTCTCCAACTTCTGTAGTGCGTGCATCTTGGAGGTATCTTCTCACGTAGCTCTGTCTTCCGCCTCAGGGTTTCTTCAGTGTTCTGTCAGAGTCCACTATGGTCGACGAATGGTAGCTCTGCATCAGGAGATGGTAATGAGAAGAAATGTGTCTACCAAATGCGACTAGATATGCGACCACAATTTATACAAACTTATCGCATTGAACACAAAGTTTCGTAGTTTCTAGTGCTTAGCCCACGAGTATATACCAGTTTGTTTTATTAAGGTTTAAAGACACTTTGACAACCATGGTCATATCGTGTCGGTGACAGTTTTACGGGTGGAGGAAGTCGGAGTACCCGGAGAGAATCACCGAGCAACTACGAGCAGCTGCCAGCTCCCCAACATCGTAACGCAGTACGCCTTAGTACACGGCGTCATCGTGTCCCCATGTGGACAATTGGGGTTAAGTGACTCGCCCAAGGACACAACGCGGGAGTCCGAATTGATCGCTCAGACAGTCATCCATCCAAGGACTAACCGGGCTCGACGTTGCTTAACTTCGGTGAAATGTATACCAGTAATAATTAAGTCAGTTGCCCATTACCAGTGATCGAAAATCACAGTCTTTTAATTTCGGTGCCCGTTCACGACTCATAAAGGATCGATCTGAATTCTAAAAATGGGGACTGGAAAGCACCTACCACAATGACATCATATGAGTGTAACACCCACGGACGCCCAGCCGGGAGCTATCTTCTCTAACTTGACATGCACTATAACTCCCCCCCCCCCCCCTCCCGGCCCACAATCACACTTCCACAGAGTGGAAATCTTCTAGGCACGAGAAACAACACGAACACATTTACCGTAATGACTCGCAAGTCTTACATCTCTCTACCAAATGGGCCACACCTCCCTTCCCCCACGGTATTGTCCGAACGAATGTACCAAAGCAAACAGAAGTACACGTCAGTGTTCATATCCTATCAACACACGAACCGACACCGTCCTGGAACCTATTGACACCATGACAATGCCATTTTCGCAGTCACGTTCACACAGGTAGAGCCACCACGGACCCTTCTGTCTCGTACCAACGATATGTGTACATATCGGCAGCATGAAGTCAAGGTTGGTTGCCGTTATGTCCTTTTCGTAAGACCAGTACCCACACACAGTTTTTCTCCACTTGTTCTGACACAATAAGTACCGAGACCTGCCAAAACATTTAACCGGCGTGTCGTTAGATGGGGCCACCAAAGTAGTGTGTAATTTGGTTTTCAGATCTAGTATACAGGTCCCTGGCCAGGACCTTGAAAGTGGCGTCATAGTCACGTAACCCAGTGTTGCATGAGCGGCCATGTTGTGACGTCATCTACGGAGTGATACCTGGTGTCAGTGCAATGCGCAGGGCGCGTTGTTATCGTGGCATGTGTTTCCGTAGTCCATTTTTTCCAGAAGCCGCCATATTGGTTTCTTTGGTGGCAGCTGGTTACTATGAGACCCCAAACCTAAAAGGACGGATGTATGTTTGTAGGGTATGTTTGATTCAACGGGAGTAAATCTAATTATCAAAATAGCCTCGACAATGTTTGACTCGTGTTTGACTGAATATGAAATATAAGCGAAAGTGTTGGCTTTTGCTGTTATATCCTCATTTTTTGAAAGCCCTGATAGTGGCTTCTAGCACTCAACCACTTAAGAAGTCTTGGCATCAGGATTATGTTAGTATATTAAGCTGTGATAACATTTGGCTCAACCGTTGTCACACAGCGCTATTCGGGAGATATTAGGAATTAAGGTTAAAGGTTAAAAACTCGAAAAATAATAACAAAACAAATGGCCACAAAATATTAACGCGCTGTTTGATTTCGTGCGTCATAAGACGTCGTTTTTGAAGATAAGCTCTACTTAACTGCCAACACAAATTATCTGTAAATATGGAGATTTGTTTCTGATCTCGATTTAGCTCTTCAGATTTTAGAACATACCATCTTTCTCACTCCTTTTCTACGAATTTTGTATTCCCGACAAAAATGGAGACACTGGAGAAACCTGACTCATCTGGCAATTCTAGTATTCGTAATTTTTTTTAAATTTCCCGACGACCAGAGCGTCTTGATGATGACATGATGGGGGTGGGGGGAGGGGCGTATATAACCAAGTCCAGGCTGAAAAAAATATGCCAACAGCACCATCATGCCTTAACGTTATAGATGGAGTATTTATCAATGGTATTACAGTACGCGTAGAGTGCATTATCACTAAATCACCCACATAGTGGAGATTCCACCCGAGCAGTAATTGCAAAAGTGTTGCCAAGCATAACCACCATAAGCAAAGTTCCAGCCAATGGACCTCCGGGATAAACCCGGAGGTCCATTGACTGAAACATTGCTTGTGTTTTTTTTTGTCCATATATACAGAATTTGAAAGGTGATACTTTGGGTGACAACTCCACTCCACGTGTGATTTAGTTACAATCCACTCTCTGCGTACTGTATATTACACATCCAATAACCCTTTGAACCCGAAAGGCCGGTTTTCCGCCCCAGAGGTATGATAGGCCATAATTCCATTAAGAATGACTGCTAACTGAATGTGCAGGATAAACCTATTAATATTTCCAACGTGCAGCCCACGAGGCTGCACGTTGAAAATATTAATTGGTCTATCCCCAGATAATGAATATGGAATCTTCCAGTTCCCTTTATTGAACTGACGTGGAAGATGCCACCAGGGTTCTAATGCTTGAAATTTGAACCCTTGTCTTTAACGGAATCGTCGATATGATAAGTGTTTCTGTACATATCTGATGATGTTCAAGCCGGAACCCCCCGCACCGCTTAGACTAGTTACTTTTCCTTGGTGTCATTCGTTTCGCTTCGAAAAAACTGGCGAATTTGTTTACGGATAAATACATGTATAGCGGTTATGCATGGGCTACCCAACGTCCTATTTAATTTGGTCGTACAGGGCACACAATTGATCATGCAGTGAGCCCTACATTCTCAATCAGCCATAAACCTCCGTTTACATGATACCCTCTGCGTGTGTGATAAATCTAGTCCAGTACACCACGATTACAGGCAAGTGTTAATTGATATCTATGTATCTAATCCAGGTTAAAATGTCCCGGCTGCAAAATTATTGGACAGACAATAAAACAGTTATTTATCTATTTATTCATTTCATTATAATTTTTGCTTTTTATCTTTTCATTTGTATGTTAACAATTGTATAAACATGAGAACAGTGTACTCTTGAATGATAAGCCGAAGGGGAAATCGTAGCAGTGAAGACATATTGCTTTTCCAACATCTAAAAACTTTCAGTTACAATTAAAAACATAAAAACATATGTTTTGAATAAGCCTGCACTTGATCCGTTGCAGTGAAGATGTTTGATGTTTTATTGTAGGGATGTAGGTGTTGAAAGAGAGTACGTGGTATGCTCGAGTGACTGGCCAGTTTTCTTGGTTCGCTTGATATCCACATTCATCTCACATAAATTAGCATTTGAATGCAGGGCGGGATGAACTATAAATTGAACGTGCTATTAAATGTGGGCATGAATTATCTTAATTTCTTTCGTTTATTATTCTTGGGATAGGATTCAGGTAAGTCAAAATCATCAAATATTTAGTTATATATGGATATAGCCCGTAGTAAGCATTTCAAAAATATTGTAAACTATTATATATATCTGTGTGTGCGTTATGTGCACATTGTGCTTGTACAGAATCTTTCATTTCGGAGAGTCGATCGCGATACCAGATTGTACACAAGTGCAATGAGCCCATAGCATATTTATTTTATCTTTACACTTCATTCAACAGAACAATAACCATAACTTCTCGATAATAGTCGCTGACAAAGAAAACAACACACTCAACTGATCAAAAGATTGAAACTCCGTTTTTGTTTCTCCTAAACGAACATTACATGCGGAGATTTCTTCAACATGAATATAATTTTACATAATTAAAAGCAGTCCAAGTATATGTTTTTTTTTTTTCACCTGGGCAGCTATATTTCAAATAAAGTTTCAGTTCAGTAGAGGAAGGGGAGCTGACATGTTGGGGAGCTGACAGTTGCTCGGTGGTTCTCTCCGGGTACTCCGGCTTCCTCCACCCGTAAAACTGTCACGGTCATGGTTAGCCATTGTGTAGAAATATGTGACCTTAAAACACCAATAAATAAATAAATAAATAAATAAACAAATAAATAAATAAATATTCATCATGTTGGGTTTCGTGAACGCGGTGACTCAGTGGTTGCGCATTTGACTTCAAGCCAAAAGGACGACGGTTCGATACCCGCCAGGGATTATTATGATCCCCGATGAGTCTGGACGTGGGATGGGGAAATCTCACCCGAGGGGCAAGATATTTGAACCAGACCCGAGGCTTGAAGTTAACCCTCGTGCACATATTCCCAACTGTGGCTAAAACCTTGGTCAAGTCGATATCAAGTATACTTTATTTATATAAATACATTTCGGATGTAATAATGCTCTCAACCACACAACATTATTTCCATAGCAAATTTCAGTTTCCGCATGTTCTATGTTCCTTCAAAACATTTTGGTATATAATGTAAGGGTTCTTTCTTTCTGGCCATTTTTTTTTTTTTTGATTTCGGTGAATATTTCCTGAAATTTGATTAAAGATAGGTTGGAAGCCCCTTAATATTAACCCTTTGAACACTGGCGGCCGTGATTCCGGCCAGAAACATGATACGTCGAAACGTCATTAATAGGATGGCTGTTGAGTAAATGTGTGGGGTAGGCCAAACAATATTTTCAACGTGCAGCCCCGAGGCTGCACGTTGAAAATATTGATTGGTCTACCCCAAATAATTAATATGGACTCTTCTAATTGCCAACACTTAACTGACGTGGAAGACGCCATTAGAGTTCAAAGGGGTAATGGTAAGGACCGTGTCTGCATTATGTCACGATGCGTGCACTGTTGATATAAGTTTAAGAAACAATTGCGCAGAACATCAAAAGATGGAGAAAACGGCGTTTTCTTATGTTTAAATGGGCTTGTACACAGAATAATAGTAAAACATTCCTTTAGTGCGTTTCTGGGAAGGCGGAATGCTATTAAAACCGGCCAGTTTTACAACAATAATAGCTCATTTGTTGATGGAATCCTATTCGATGGGCAGTCAGTGAAAGGCGTGAACAAAACCACGATTATTTCTGATAATGATTGCATTTATCGTTATCGAGCTAGTTTGTGCAGCTAGCATTCTGTGCAGTAATATCTCAGGAACTGAAAACATACAAAAAAATCCCCCAACATCCGCTAGACACACTTCAGAATTTAAGATGCCGCCCATGATGTCTTTCAAAATTCTTGAAATTTCATCCGATGTCTTATAAATTACGAATGTACGGTAATCTTGGGATTGGCGGAACCCCACTAAGATCGTATCTAACGGTCGCATCCTTTGAGAGTTATTTCAAGTAATGTTTATATCTAGATTAGGGTCAGTAGTATGTTTGGTTTCTGCATCACCTATTTGGACGGCCTTATGCATGATCACATGAGGCGTCATTAGTCACGTGACCATTTACATAATATTAATTGTTAGTGTAGGCCACAAAACCGGCCATGTTGTGGCGTTATTACCAGGGTCATACGTGGCGTCAGCGCTGGTGTTTGACTGACACTCATTTTCTTCATCCATTTGGCATGAGTGTCGCCATCTTGGTTGCTAAGGTGACACATGATCAAGGACATGGTGACCGCCAAAATGCCTAACGGTTACGCCTGACCTCTGCAATTATAAAAGATTTTTCGGTTTGCAATTCTTTACAAAGAAAGACAAAAAGTTTGAAGTTAACCCTCTTGCGATTACCTGAATACAGTAAACAAAGTATGAAAATTTTGATATTTCTAACAGTCTCCATGTCCACGCAGGCGGTAGAGGCGTTGGGCTAAACATTTCAAGATAACTTACAACAGTAACAATGTTTGTCGGTTAATAATCTATACACCTGAGCAAACAATTTACGTCTACGTCGTGTCCAATGCTGGAAAAGTGAACACAAAATGTGTCAATATTGTACAAAATAAGACACCACTTGTATTCAAGTTTCAAAAAGTCTGCTATTTAAACCCATCACAACAAGGTCGTTGAGTAGACATTTCTGCACATTGTAAAAGAAAAATAAGTGTGTGAACTTTCAGAAACAGACGTCCTTTTTTTAGATCTACAGACCGCAAGTTGAGGTGGTGTTTCTTAAAAAATATGACATTTCTCCCTTATTAAGACAACCAAAATGGGTGGGCTTTAAGTCTGAGGTCGCCAGTTACAAAAAGCAAGATTGTTTAGTTTCTAACTGTTCACAAGGAAAACTATTATTTTGAAGTTAACCCTCGTGCACCTAGCCGAAACCAGTAACCAAAGTATGCAAATTTTGATATTGTTCGAACAGGTCCCACGTGCACGCAAGCAGAGGAGGCACTGAGTTAAAAATAATCAAGATAACTCAAAACAGGAAACAGGTTTGTCAGTTAATGATCTTTATGCATATGCAACAAATTTGTATCTACGTCGTTCCCACTGCTGGAAAAGTGACCAAAAAGTGCGTGAAGTTTCTACAAAATAAGACACCACTCTTATTCAAGTTGCAAACACGGGGTGAGGGTTAAGTCTGATATTCAAACCTATCATAGCAAGTGTGTTGACTAGATATTTCTGCACATGACAAAACAAAAAGTTTTAAGTTAACCCTCGCATAACTGATCGAAACTGTAACCAAAGTTTGCAAATTTTCATATTTTTCGAACAGTTCTGCCGTTCATGCGGACTGAAGATGAGTTGTGTTAAACATTTCAAAATAACTTATAACATCAGTGATGTTCATCAGTTAATAATTACATTGTTAATGTAGTTATACGTTTTGGGTTCAAATACTCAATTCCCATTGGTCAGCTGGGTGAAAACGTTATGACCAAATGTAATTCATTTTCCAATGAATACATTTGGTCGAACTTTGACCCGCATTTACGATAGAGTGCAGTTGACAGAATGTAATTCTGGTGGTGTTTGGGCGGGTTTTTAACTTTTAGCGCCTCTCGCAGTGATCAACTCCGCTGCTGTTTCTTTGGTGACATTTCCCAACTGTGGCATAAAGCCCGTTACTAAAATACTCGTTTCCATTTCTAAAGTTGTGAAAATTATAAATCAGAGTTGTGCGCTTTGTCTTTTGTGTGAGGGTGGTTTTTCGCCTCGTTCGTTCCTACATGTTTTGTTTCGTCTTTCTGCTTTGTTGTTTGGTAAAAAGTAGTTTAAACAGTTACGGAATGTAATTATAAGAACTGAATGCAATTTTTATGATCTTTATTGGAGTATGAACGTGTGGGAATGGGTACAAATTGTATGAATCCCTTCGGGATTCATACACAATTTGTACCCATTCCCACACGTTCGTACTCCAATAAAGATTATAAAAAATGCATTCAATTTTTAAATGATCTATACGCTTGTGCAACAAATGTACGTCTACGTCTACTGAATGCAGTTTTTATGATCTTTATTGGAGTATGAACGTGTGGGAATGGGTACAAATTGTATGAATCCCTTCGGGATTCATACACAATTTGTACGCATTCCCACACGTTCATACTCCAATAAAGATTATAAAAATTGCATTCAATTTTTAAATGATCTATACGCTTGTGCACCAAATGTACGTCTACAACGTTCCCAACGCCAGAAAAGTGAACACAAAGTGTGTGAATTTTGTACAAAATAAGTCACGACTTGTATTCCAGTTACAAAAACAGGGTGTAGGTGAAGACTGATATTTAATTAATTTAGCAGATTTGATGAGTAGATATTTCTGCACATAGCAAAACACAAAGTTTCAAGTTAACCCTCGTATAACTGATCGAAACCGGTATCCAAAGTTTGCAAATTGTCATATTTTTCAAACAGTACCCTTATCCTTGATATCACTTTGCTAGAGATTTAAATGCGATAAACAAACTTGAACCATAAATTTGTCCTCCAATCAACAAATCATCTTCTTATGCTAAAATCTTTGGCCTCTGAAAGTTGTGCTATTTTACTGAAAATCGCAAAACTTCGACCCTTTGAGGTTGATGGGAGTTAAAGTTAACAATCGGTTTAACCCTTTACCTAACGTAACGGCCAAAACCGGCCAGCGCTATTCTCAAAAATCGCCAATTAATTTTCATTACTTTTTTCATTTTTTTGTCTCAAAAACATAGGTTATGACCCCTCGTTGGAACGAGCTCGTCGAGCTCGTTCCAACGAGGGGTCATAACCTATGTTTTTGAGACAAAAAATGAAAAAAATTAGTTATTCAAGAAATATTTTTGCAAGTGCCCTGGAACCACTGACCGGCACACAATTAACTCTTTCAACACGAGAGGCTGCTTTTCCGGCCCAACAACACAATACGCCATAATTTCATTAAGGTGGATGGCTACTAAGTGAACGTGTGCGGTAGAACAATTAATATTTTCAACGCGAAGCCTGATATTAATTGGTCCACCCCAAATAATGGATATAGACTCTTCCAATTCTGCCATTTAACTGGCATGGAAGATACCACCAGTGTTCAAAGGCTTAAGGTTTTTGATAAAGAGAGTAATATAAAATACTAGCTACAGACTACAATAGTTAAAACTAGAAGTCCTGTCATGAACTGTGCGCTTATCTTGGCTCAAGTGCGCGTGGGAATTGCGCGCAATTTCCATATCGAATGGCATCCAAAGCACGGCAGATTCTTATAGTCACGCATACCAAGTACAAGCACCGTTTCTGCCAATGGACCTCCGGGTTACCCGGAGGTCCATTGGCTGAAAAAATTGCTTGTACGCAGGCCATATGATAGCCGTACCATGGTTACAATGCGCAGAGGGACGTGCTATTTGCGCGCATTTCATGACTGGACTTCTAGTTTTAACCGTACCTATCAGTAACAATCAGTAGCACTGCACGTTCGAGAAAATGGTCCATAGTAGAGGACCGTGTACACATGACATTAAGGAGGTCGTGCGCGACCTATCAGCTCGTCGGTATTGGAGATATATTCGGATTCGGGGAACCTGGGAAGAGAGGATGAACTATGCACATTGCAGCTCAATGACGGCGTATATAAGACAAAAACGGTTTTCACAGCGGGCCCCACAGCTCCTGCGTTTACAGCTAAATCTACCGAGCCTGGCGATGTGGACTGGGGCGGGCGGGTTCACATGGAAACACTATAATCTTCTATCGAGAGGCAGGAACCGGTGGTATGTGTGCAGGAAAGTTGTTGCAATGTGCGCCCGGACGGCAACGTGACTACAAGTTCGCACAACGTTACATCTAGCTTGGACTGGAACACAAGCTGATCAAGCTCTAGAACAATGTGAGGGTCCTAGCCTCCTATATTCCTTTCAGAAGCATGTTGTTTTCGTTCAGGAGACTAAGTTGACATTGGAATCAAAAACCTAATGGTAGGACTGAAGCTACAGCCAGAGATCTTTGCCTTGAATGTTTCCCATGAATGCACGATAGTCTCCTGGGGCCCCTTCTACTATATTTCGGCCCTGTGTTACAAGGGCTGGATATATAGTGGGTGGCCGACATCACGTCGATAAAGAGCTTACCATCATTGTCCGTGGTAATGAGGTTGAACTCTCAGTGAACGGAGTAGAACATAGAGTTACAGACAGCATGTTCTTGAGCACCTCGATTAAAACCATTTTCATCAGACACATGTTTTTTTTTTAATTTTGCAAATAATCTGAAAATAAAGTAATGAATTTTGATATAGTGTAAACGGTTTACACACTGAGATTTATCGAACTGAACTTAGCTTGTTCTTTGTAAACTTTTTGTCATAGAATCTGGTTACTGCCTGAGTATTTATACTATCTAGCAGGCGATTTAGTGGTAATTCGCGCATAGTTCTAATATGAGAGTCAATGTTTATGATCTCAATTTTGTGAATGGAACAAGTTCATTCCCGGCGAATTGGGAAGAATGTGTCTATGCTTTTGATAGCAATTTCGTGAATTAGAAACGTTTGTTTTGGGTAAGTTATTCTCGAAATAATTTGAGGGGTGCCTAACTGCGATGTAAGTTAGAAATAAATCCCTTTTTGGAAAGTTTTTGCTTGCTCACTTTTTGGAAAGTTCTTGCTTGATCCTTTCAATGCGTTGTTCACTTTGTCTTCAGCCTACAAACTGTCGCGTATCCATCTAAGTTCCATTAAGCCTAAATGATTGAAACAAAATGTGAACATCGGGATAATGCGCGCAGCGTTTATTGAAGAAACCTTCTCTACATAGGTGCAAAATATGTTAATTAATCGAATCAAATACTCGGGAAGTCGATTTGATTCGACAACTCAACTGGCGTGATTATGTATATAAGCATTAGATTACTGCCGCCGTGGATTTGTCACTTTACACAGGTGGGCAATATTTCACGGACGCAATAATATTAGATTTCAAACACTAATTATAGGAATAACCATCAACAATTTAATTAATGAAGCACCAGGTACAACCCGGTGCTTCATTAATTAACATTTTGCTGATGATAATTTGTATTACCTGGTAAGCGCATGCGTGGACATTACTTCCACACGTAGTAAAATCTTGAAGATCGAATAAGCAAATTTCTAGTTTACGGAAAGTCGTGTAGGCTCTTAGACAGTCCACGAAGTAAAAATTTGCTAAGTGGTCTCTCGTGTTTCTATGAAAGGGGGGACCATAATTATATCTGAAAGGACACTGTCATGGTTAGGATAAATTAAAATGTTTATTACTGATTCCCTGCCAAGAAATTAACCATCGTCTGCATCGCTCGGCAATACGGACCCCAATTCCCAAACGCCTAAACCAGTACTCGTATAAATCTACCTTCCAGGGGAGCAAAGTCAATTACCCCGTGCTACTTTGATGATGACGTTTAGATGCACCAGCAATCCTTCCGTAAATTTTGATAAAAATCTTTGCAAACCAACATGGTCGTGCATTATTGTGAAGTGGCCCCCTTATTCTAGTAATATCAAAACATATTTTGAGGTGTAGGCGTGATATTTGAGAAACTTTATCACAATTTGAAAAACAGTATTATAAAATAGTGCAATATTTATTTTCAGGTATGAAGTCCTCTCGGTTTTTCGTACGAACTGTACTATGGTTTGCATTGTGCGTGCGTCTGTCCAAACTGTTGAATAAACCGGGTAAGCAGTATTGCTTATGCATTAGAAAGTCTCAGTGAGATTCCTATTTTGCAAATTCATCATTCACTTCAAACAGAAAAACAATATATTTCTCTAAAAGATCAAGTTCTTACGTATTATCAGAACTTCCGTAGCGCTTAATGAGGATCTTGAATTGAATGAAAGTGATATTGGAGGGATGGACTTCTGTAGAGAAGTTTAGGGATTAGCGAACCTGGGTTTCAAATTTAAGATTTAAGCGGCAGGAAACTAGGGGCGAGTACGGGGAGGGTCATAAAATGTGACTAAGCGGAGTGGGTGATTGTGGGCGCCAATCTGAACTTATCGATGGGAAATGGCTCTCTTTTATCACCCGAAAGATGGATGGTTCCTCGTATCCCTAACAGAAGTGTAACATGGTATACCGTGGTATTGTCCAAAAATTATAAAATTTCAGCACATGTGATGATGTGACGTTATTTATATATTTATTTGTTGGGGATTATCAACACTTTCGATTGCCAGGGTCACCTCATGTCGGACAGTTTTACGGGTAGGAGAAGCCGGAGCAATCGGAGAGAACAACCGAGCAACGGCGAACAACTGTCAGACTCCACACAAGCAAGGTTAGCATTGGTTAAGGACAAGTGCACCATCGACGTGCAGTACGTTCTAGTACTCAACGCTACCGTGCCCCCCCCCCCCCACGTGGGCAATTGGGATTAAGTGTCTTGCCCAAGGTCACAACGCGGTTGCCTGCCCCAGGTGGGATTCGAACCGAGGACCGATGAAGTGACGTTAAATACTAATAAATATACCAGGTGATATTTGTATGATTCTGTATGTACAATATTATTATTGTATAAGGGACTGAGGCATATACATTATAATATATCCACGGCTATTTCATTGAACAAAATATTCACCGAGTGACAGGTATCAGGAATCATGGCTAACAATTTTCCTCATTGGAAGAGATTCACAGGACAGTAAGCTCCCTTTAATCTTCTGAAGTGGTCAGTCAACTTAACACTAGGGTTATTTGAATTCATATAAAAATATATATGTGAAATGTTAGCGTTGTATCATCGACGTGCGCACCATTTCACAAACTTCAGACATTTTCTTGTAGAGTAGGATAAAAATACAGAAGATGTTTTTTACATTTTTTTCCCAATCAGTTTGAACGTTTGTCTATTTTTTTCTCTGTTTAAACCTATTTAAAAATAAGAAAACGGAGTTTTCTCCACCATTTGATGTTCTATAACGTTTTTCTGTTCTTTATATCAACAGTGTGCGCATCGTAACATATAATAATATAAAAATCTAAGAGGTAATGTTTTCCTGGGAAGAATAATAACTTGTAAATTACTGTAAAAACACATTCGTCGAACAAAGAGTGGACACTTTAGTCTTGGTAGGTGTGATACTGATAGATATTCTTAATGATGGATTATCTGTTAACTAGTTGCATCTGATTAGCTTCCCATAAAAAAGTTCCCTTTGTTACTTTTAATAAATGAAAACATCAGTCAGCTCTGAGAGCTGATTGTTGTACACGTTTATTAAAAGTGAAAAAAGGGAACTTGTCTTTGTTTCCAACAATTAAACCTAGAAGTCCACTCACGAACTGTGCGCTTATCTACGCTTAATTGCGCATGGGAATTGCGCGCAGTTGCCACATCGAATGGCGTCCAAAGCACGGCAGGTTCTCCTGGATACACATAACAAACACAGGCAATGTTTCTGCCAATGGGTTACCATCAATTTAATAGCCTTGTGAGTGAGATTTGCTAATTTTCCTGGAAAGACTAAAAACTTGAAAATTACTATAAAAACACTTTCCATAAATAAAGAGCCACTTTATTAGCTTGCCATAAACAAGCAAAGTTTCCAATTGTAACTGTTAATAACCGAAAACAACAGACAGCTCCAAGAGCTGTCTGTTGTTTTCATTTATTAAAAGTAGCGAAAGGAAACTTCGTTTTATTTTCTACCGATGTCATATGTCTTTGCTCAATAATTGCATGCTTCTTACTTGGATCTGCTTCGACTGTCTAACAATTTCCGATGAGAATATTATTGTCCCTGGTGGGTGAGGTTGTGAGATGGGAAAATCTCACCTGGGGGCAAGATATTTGGGCTAGATACGAGGCAAGTCGAGAGCCTGGACCCAATATCTTGTCCCGAGGGTGAGATTTCCCCATTTCACGCCCATCCCCATCAGGGATAATTTTTCTCGCCCACCAAAACACTTTGACGTCACCAAACGTAATCCAGGGGCACGTGCTGCAATATTGAACAGTTTTGCTGTACGTTTCTGAAAAAACTGATTTGCTTATCGGAAAGAGCGCACAAAAGTTCTGTATATACTACGAAATTAAATCCCAACGTCGGCAAGACTGAGGTTGAATATTTGTAGCGAAATAAAAATGACACATTCCGATAACGTCAGTCGGGCGCGTGCATCAATCGATCGATCATGCCTCGAAAGTAACTTGGCTCATATTCCCGGTCGTATTCTGTGCGGACATTTATTATGAATTCTGCAATGTATTCCCATGACGTTTCGATGGGAATTTCGTGCAGCTATTTCCACTCATAATGGTGTTCACCCCAAAGTTCATATAAAAGAGCCAAGTGCCCTTTGGTTTTGCGGACTGAGATTTTATTTCTATTTTCTTCGAGAAACGTTCGTCTGCTAATATTAACGCCATGTTGTTTTTTACGGAATAGCGTGCGATGATTAAATAGTCCGCGCGCGCTCATTAAATATGCCAAGTAATTGGTCGCGTGGATCATGTGAGATAGATAGATAACTCACATGCTTCTCACACGAGACACGTATATCTTGCATAGGGAGGGGGGGGGGGGGTACATTATCAAAAGTCGGTTTACATGACGAGATAAGTCAAAGATGAAAAGGTGTACTTTTAAGAATACCTGTCAGTTCTGTTATTTTGTTATGAAGTCTATTGAGTGAAAAACAAATAAAGAAAACACATGACCAAATTACTTCATTACGCTCAAATGTATTCATTTTTAGAAAATAAGGATTGTCGTTCCCACTGTAATAAAATATACTCTCCCAAAAAAGAAAGTGTGCATGCTAAAAAATAAAACTAAAAAAAGATATATATCATTTTCATTCATGGAAATTTTATTCAATCACAGATGAATCAATTTGTGATCAACACGAGAAATTTCATTAAGCTACGATGAATAATCTTGGTGCCATAGAGAGTCAAAGACACTAAGGGTCCAACACAAAAGTCACACACTCAATATCTGGTATGACCTCCGTCTGCATCGACTACTGCTATGCATCTACGCCTCATGGAAGCGAACAAGTTAGCATGGAAGTGTTGCGGGATGTTGTTCCATATTCTGATAAGCTGTCTTTGGAGTTCCACAAGCGTTGACGGTGCATGGAGAAGCCGGCGTAGCTGACGTTTCATTTCGTCCCATACGTGCTCAATGGGTGAGCTATCGGGCGAATTTGCGGGCCAGGGAAGAACATCCACTTGTTGTTGCTGCATATACTGCTGAACAACACGAGCTGCGTGGGATCGGGCGTTGTCCTGCTGTAGAATGACGCCGGGGCCGTGACGTTGCAGAAATGGGACAACAACAGGTGTAAGCCCTTCATCACGATATCTGGCTGCATTGAGATTGCCATTAATAATGACCAGCTCAGTTCTGTTACGGGCAGTGATGCCACCCCACACCATGAGAGACCCTCCCCCATAACGGTTTCGCTCCACGACACATGGATCTGCGTTTCGACGTATGTACACTCTCTGGCGGCCATATGATGATGAAAGATGGAAACGACATTCATCTGTGAATAAAACACGTCGCCACCAGTGTAAGGGATGCCTGAGATGTTGTCTACACCACTGCAGACGAGCACGACGATGACGTAACGTCAAAATCGGACGAATTGCAGGTCTTCGAGGACGTAAGCCGTATTCTATCAGCCGGTTGATTACTGTTTGAGGATGTATCCGTCTCAGGTTAGGGATGTTCCTGGCTGTCGTCGTTGACGTTTGTTGCCGGTTCCGGAGATGGATGACATGGATATACCGATCATGTGCAGGGGTGGTAACTCGGGGTCTCCCGGAGCGGGGTCGGTCTCGAACGTCATCATGTTGTGCATGTCGATGGACTAGCCTGTCTACAGTGTTATGGTGGCAGTTCAAATGCTGGGCAGCCTCTATGTGTGTTCTGCCAGCTCTCATTATACCCAGAGCAAGGAGACGTTGATTCATTGTCAATCTTGGCATGACAACGTGGAGTCGTTTTAACAGCAGCGCTAGTTTGAATGTGAACGATAGGAAGGCCTTACTTTAGTGTTTAAATACCCAAGGATTCACACTGCTGCATGAATTTTCAGACTCTCCACGTGCAAAACATGCCTTTTCACAAACGTGCAGCACGCCATTTAACGTTAATGCAATTTTAACGGGGAAAGCTGTTTTTGTGTTCAATATAACTTATTCATGAACAGGTTAACACTCTTTACACCTACGAAATTTTTTTTTTTTGGAGTTTGATCAATTTCTGCAATGCTCACTTTCTTTTTTGGGCGAGTATAAAGAACCAAGAATAGTGAAAATATCTAGTCGATACATGAGCAAGGGTAAAACTCATTCCCAGTTTTTTGTCAGCAGCATTCGCATTTTTTAATTGTTTTAAAAGTTTTTTGAAATAGAGTGCACATGTGTCGAAATGTCCAGAAGAATATGCTACTTATTGGAATGGTATTTTTTATCATACGCTGACGTTGTTGTATTCTCTTTGAAACATCGCGAAGATTTGGTGATAGATGTGTCCAAAATAATTCTGTATCAGCCATTCTAATTTCCTTTAAAACACGATTGCGACCTTCAAAATACACCCATCCACACATGGAGAGAACACCCTGTTTCATAAAACCTTGTATGCAGCGTAACCGTATCAGGAACGTGGCTAGAAGTTTCCGATTGGGAGAGGGTGGGGGGGGGGGGGGCTAGGGTAGTTAATGTGCCAACTAGGGGGCGAGACCGGGAGGGGGAAACTCCCTCCAGCCCCCCCCCCCCTCCTATTTGGAAATTCACTACCGAGAAACATTTTGAAAATGAAGCCCTGAAAGGGGGCATAAAATTGATTTTGGTAATTGAAATGCCAACACATTTATGATAGAATTATCAGGTTATTATTATTTGGTAATCTTCTGGGAATTGAATATGTGCTAAACACATGCTCAAGCTTACAACTCTGTACCATTCATACTGCCCTAACATTAAATCAGATCTGATGCAAGAATGATTAATTTTTGATGTTTCCTCATTTTTTCACTGTGTATGATGGAATTAACTCACGATAACGATGTTACATGATGTGATTTTTCTTGAAGTGCATTTCGAGGATTTTTTTTATTACGATAAATAAACGTACTATAGAAATCCCGTACCGATTGACATCATGCATACTTATGAAGCTCGATATTGCGTACATTGTAGTTGCATATAGTAACAGTTGGAATGTTTGCCAATTTGAAACCGAGTTGGAATTTTAGGAAGTTAAGGAGACAAAGAAGCTCGACAATCCGCAGATATGGAATTTCCAACTATAGGAAATTTAGGCCAGGATTGGATTGGATTGGGGGACCCCCCCCTCCCCAGACACATACACACCCGCCCTGTCGCTACATCCCTGAAGCGTATATGCTCGAGGTTACCGGTGACAGCCCATTCATGACAGTGAAGAACGATTTGCCAAAACACAAAAGTATCTCATTGCATTCAATGGACGTGACACTGACAACCAGTAATCAGGTGTACACGATAGTGTGTTAGAGATTACATTGTATTTATTATTTATTTATTTATTGGTGGTTAAGGTCACATATTTCTTCTGCACAATGGCTAATCATGACCTCGACAGTTTTACGGGTGGAGGAAGCCGGAGTACCCGGAGAGAACCACCGAGCAACGGCGAGCAACTGTCAGCTCCTCAACATATGAACTCCGCACAAGCAGGGTTAGCATTGGTTGAAGACAGGCGCACCATCGACGTGCAGTACACCTTAGTACACAACGTCACCGTGCCCCCACGTAGGCAATGGGGGTGAAGTGTCTTGCCCAAGGACACAACGCGGCTGCCGCAGGTGGGATTCGAACCGAGGACCTTTCGGCATGCAGCCTGCACCTCTACCTACTGAGCCACCGCGCCCCCTGTCCATTGTCGATCATTTTTAAATTTCATTGGACCAAACTGCATCACCCACTTAACTAGTGAAATACCACATCAGGTATGTATTTGTGTATTACACATGCATCACCCAGTGTCATTTCGTATCGGAATCACCATACTTGTTGTTTCGGCTTGTATCGGCGCCTGATGTCCAGCTACGTAGTTATCGGGGTGGGGTGTATTGATGTGATCCCCTCCCCACAAATATATTTTTCACTCAGGAGACTTTCGTCTCGGCTGGAGTCTTGAGTATCAACTAAATCTTGTTCGTGTTCATGTACTTTCTTATGAAACTAGATTCTGAGTGTGAACTTATATGTTGGGCTCTGCGAATCACAAATTTTCAATTCGCATCGACTCATGTCTACGAATCGAAAACAAATTGAACCTCGAATCGAATCAGTGGCGTCCTGAAGATGACCAATGGGGGTTGGAATGCTATAAAGTTAACCTGCTTGTTCCGACAGTGGTGGCTCAATTCCCGACTGATCAAATAATCCAACTACATCATCAATGCATGCCTTCGTCGAAGGCATGCCTTGATGATGTAGTAGGAATGTTACCCTGTAAGGATTATATTTTATCGTCGACATTGCTAAGAAACCTTAAATTTGCATTTAACATTGGAAGGGGCAAGTGATATTGGAATTAGCATGGCCGATGGCATAATTACAGATTTAATTTATGTTGCTGCAGCGGAAGTTACACTCGGACTTTTATTTCAACATTATTTATGTACCATCTGAACTATACGTTTTGTGAGATGATGAAAATGACTGATACCACGCTATATTCCCATGGAAAAGATTCGAGAGGAAACGAATCGGGAAGCCGGTTTCGACTCGAACCCTGTATCTACTTAAGATTCGAAATCGAATCGAATTTTGAAGCTTCGCATGGCCCTAAACTTATGTCATATACACAGAGGATGTTGTACAAGTGATGGTATGTAGTACTCGATTCGGGGTGTTGGTGAGGCGGGGTGAGGCGGGAAAGCGTGAGTACTTCACGGTACAGCACCTGTTCATCAAATAAGATGTTAGAAAGCTCACACGCTACGGGTACTACATGCACAATTTATTTAGTCACAAATAAATTGCCCAAAACTCTTTAACTATATTCACAACTGAATAATATCCCAACTACATCATCAATGACAAAATTGCACTTCATCATCAATGAAAGCCCTGCACTGCATCATCAATGACAGAATTGCACTACATCATCAAGGAAAGCCTTGCTCTGCATCATCAATGAAAGCCTTGCACTACATCATCAAGGAAAGCCTTGCTCTGCATCATCAATGAAAGCCTTGCACTACATCGTCAATGAAAGCCTTGCACTACATCATCAACAAAAGCCTTGCGCTACGCTATCAATGAAAGCCTTGCACTACATCGTCAATGAATGCCTTGCACTACACTATCAATGAACGCCTGCCTTGCACTACATCATCAATGAATGCCTTGGACTACATCATCAATGAAAGCCTCGCATAACATCATCAATGAAAGCCTTGCACTGCATCATCAATGAAACCCTTCCACTGCATCATCAATGAAAGCCTTGCACTGCATCATCAATGAAAGCCTTGCTGTACATCATCAATGAAAGCCTTGCACTGCATCATCAATGAAAGCCTTGCTCTACATCATCAATAAAAGCCTTGCACCACATCATCAATGAAAGCCGTGCACTACATCATCGATGAAAGCCTTGCACTGCATCATCAATGAAAGCCTTGTACTACATCATCAATGAAAGCCTTGCACTGCATCATCAATGAAAGCCTTGTACTGCATCATCAATGAAAGCCTTGTACTACATCATCAATGAAAGCCTTGTACTACATCATCAATGAAAGCCTTGTACTACATCATCAATGAAAGCCTTGTACTACATCATCAATGAAAGCCTTGCTCTACATCATCAATGAAAGCCTTGCACTACATCATCAATAAAAGCCTTGTACTACATCATCAATGAAAGCGTTGCTCTACATCATCAATGAAAGCCTTGCACTACATCATCAATGAAAGCATTGCACTGCATCATCAATGAAAGCCTTGTACTGCATCATCAATGAAAGCCTTGTACTGCATCATCAATGAAAGACTTGTACTACATCATCAATGAAAGCCTTGTACTACATCATCAATGAAAGCCTTGTACTACATCATCAATGAAAGCCTTGTACTACACCATCAATGAAAGCCTTGCTCTACATCATCAATGAAAGCCTTGCTCTACATCATCAATAAAAGCCTTGTACTACATCATCAATGAAAGCGTTGCTCTACATCATCGATGAAAGCCTTGCACTACATCATCAATGAAAGCCTTGCACTGCATCATCAATGAAAGCCTTGTACTACATCATCAATGAAAGCCTTGTACTGCATCATCAAAGAAAGCCTTGTACTACATCATCAATGAAAGCCTTGTACTACATCATCAATGAAAGCCTTGTACTACATCATCAATGAAAGCCTTGCTCTACATCATCAATGAAAGCCTTGCTCTACATCATCAAGAAAAGCCATGTACTACATCATCAATGAAAGCGTTGCTCTACATCATCAATGAAAGCCTTGCACTACATCATCAATGAAAGCCTTGCACTGCATCATCAATGAAAGCCTTGTACTGCATCATCAATGAAAGCTTTGTACTACATCATCAATGAAAGCCTTGTACTACATCATCAATGAAATCCTTGCTCTACATCATCAATGAAAGCTTTGTACTACATCATCAATAAAAGGCTTGCACTACATCATCAATGAAAGCCTTGTACTACATCATCAATGAAAGCCTTGTACTACATCATCAATGAAAGCCTTGTACTGCATCATCAATAAAAGCCTTGCTCTACATCATCAATAAAAGCCTTGCACTGCATCATCAATGAAAGCCTTGCTTTACATCATCAATGAAAGCCTTGTACTACATCATCAATAAAAGCCTTGCACTACATCATCAATGAAAGCCTTGTACTACATCATCAATGAAAGCCTTGTACTACATCATCAATGAAAGCCTTGTACTACATCATCAATGAAAGCCTTGCTCTACATCATCAATGAAAGCCTTGCTCTGCATCATCAATGAAAGCCTTGCTCTACATCATCAAATAAAAGCCTTGTACTGCATCATCAATGAAAGCCTTGCTCTGCATCATCAATGGAAGCCTTGTACTACATCATCAATAAAAGCCTTGCACTACATCATCAATGAAAGCCTTGTACTACATCATCAATGAAAGCCTTGCTCTACATCATCAATGAAAGCCTTGCTCTGCATCATCAATGAAAGCCTTGTACTGCATCATCAATGAAAGCCTTGCTCTACATCATCAATGAAAGCCTTCCACTGCATCATCAATGAAAGCCTTGCTCTACATCCTCAATAAAAGCCTTGTACTGCATCATCAATAAAAGCCTTGCTCTACATCATCAAGGAAAGCCTTGCACTGCATCATCAATGAAAGCCTTGCTCTACATCATTAATAAAAGCCTTGTACTGCATCATCAATGAAAGCCTTGCTCTGCATCATCAATGAAAGCCTTGCTCTACATCACCAATGAAAGCCTTGCACTGCATCATCAATGAAAGCCTTGCTCTGCATCATCAATGAAAGCCTTGCTCTACATCATCAATGAAAGCCTTGCTCTGCATCATCAATGAAAGCCTTGCTCTACATCATCAATGAAAGCCTTGCTCTACATCATCAATGAAAGCCTTGCTCTGCATCATCAATGAAAGCCTTGTACTACATCATCAATGAAAGCCTTGTACTGCATCATCAATGAAAGCCTTGTACTACATCATCAATGAAAGCCTTGTACTGCATCATCAATGAAAGCCTCGCATAACATCATCAATGAAAGCCTTGCACTGCATCACCAATGAAAGCCTTGCTCTACATCATCAATGAAAGCCTTGCACTGCATCATCAATGAAAGCCTTGCACTACATCATCAATGAAAGCCTTGCACTGCATCATCAATGAAAGCCTTGCTCTACATCATCAATGAAAGCCTTGCACTACATCACCAATGAAAGCCTTGCACTGCATCATCAATGAAAGCCTTCCTCTACATCATCAATGAAAGCCTTGCTCTACATCATCAATGAAAGCCTTGCACTGCATCATCAATGAAAGCCTTGCTCTGCATCATCAATGAAAGCCTTGCACTGCATCATCAATGAAAGCCTTGCTCTGCATCATCAATGAAAGCCTTGCTCTACATCATCAATAAAAGCCTTGGTCTACATCATCAATAAAAGCCTTGCACTGCATCATCAATGAAAGCCTTGCTCTACATCATCAATGAAAGCCTTGCACTGCATCATCAATGAAAGCCTTGCTCTACATCATCAATGAAAGCCTTGCTCTACATCATCAATGAAAGCCTTGCACTGCATCATCAATGAAAGGCTTGCTCTACATCATCAATGAAAGCCTTGCTCTACATCATCAATAAAAGCCTTGCTCTACATCATCAATAAAAGCCTTGCACTACATCAACAATGAAAGCCTTGCACTGCATCATCAATGAAAGCCTTGCACTGCATCATCAATGAAAGCCTTGCTCTGCATCATCAATGAAAGCCTTGCTCTACATCATCAATGAAAGCCTTGCACTGCATCATCAATGAAAGCCTTGCTCTGCATCATCAATGAAAGCCTTGCTCTACATCATCAATGAAAGCCTTGCTCTGCATCATCAATGAAAGCCTTGCTCTACATCATCAATGAAAGCCTTGCTCTACATCATCAATGAAAGCCTTGCTCTGCATCATCAATGAAAGTCTTGTACTACATCATCAATGAAAGCCTTGTACTGCATCATCAATGAAAGCCTTGTACTACATCATCAATGAAAGCCTTGTACTGCATCATCAATGAAAGCCTCGCATAACATCATCAATGAAAGCCTTGCACTGCATCATCAATGAAAGCCTTGCTCTACATCATCAATGAAAGCCTTGCACTACATCATCAATGAAAGCCTTGCACTACATCATCAATGAAAGCGTTGCACTACATCATCAATGAAAGCCTTGCACTGCATCATCAATGAAAGCCTTGCTCTACATCATCAATGAAAGCCTTGCACTGCATCATCAATGAAAGCCTTGCTCTACATCATCAATGAAACCCTTCCACTGCATCATCAATGAAAGCCTTGCACTACATCATCAAGGAAAGCCTTGCACTACATCATCAATGAAAGCCTTGCTCTACATCATCAATGAAACCCTTCCACTGCATCATCAATGAAAGCCTTGCTCTACATCATCAATGAAAGCCTTGCACTACATCATCAATGAAACCCTTCCACTGCATCATCAATGAAAGCCTTGTACTACATCATCAATGAAAGCCTTGCTCTACATCATCAATGAACGCCTTGGACTACATCATCAATGAAAGCCTTCCACTGCATCATCAATGAAAGCCTTGCACTGCATCATCAATGAAAGCCTTGCTCTACATCATCAACGAAAGCCTTGCACTACATCATCAATGAAAGCCTTGCTCTACATCATCAATGAAAGCCTTGCTCTACATCATCAATGAAAGCCTTGCTCTACATCATCAATGAAATCCTTGCACTACATCATCAATGAAAGCCTTGCACTACATCATCAATGAAAGCCTTGTACTACATCATCAATGAAAGCCTTGCCCTACATCATCAATGAAAGCCTTGCACTACATCATCAATGAAAGCATTGCTGTTGGATTATGGTTTTGGTGGCGACTTTGGCCATCGTCTACGATATGTCTGACAGAAACGATTTAGAAGACGGAAATCGACCTATGTTCATCAAAGGATGGTAACTGATGTAAAATTTCAATTAGTTCTGAAATCTTTCGAATATTAGGAATTACGCTAATAGTTTACCTCGTTGAATCCAGTGAATGTGGCGTGATTTCCGCTATAGGTACTGCTGATGCACTAGGAAGGACGTGTTTTAGAAGCAACACATGTATTTTAAATAGTTACAGACTACGTAACTCGCTTTCGTGGAAACCTGAAACGACTGCCGGTGGCAGAGCTCTATAGCGACACGACGTATAGCTAAAACGTCCCTGCTGCCCATTCAAAGTCCAAATATGCCGACAAGTTCTCAGACTACCAGTCAAATTCCTAAACCAATCAGACATTCTTATAGCGTAGACCCAAACAATCCATCGCATATTTTTTTGATTCAAATGGACGAAGTAAATCAGTTTGTCGAAAAAGCAAACTAGGACGGCTGAATTTAAAATGCCATAAACATTGATTCTTCTTTGGATGAATGCAAGAAGAGTTTCTCAACCGAGAGTTGCTTTAACAGAATCTTTGAATGGCTTTTACAATTAACATTAGACACGTGTGTTTACAGAATATTATAAATGAACTCTCACCACAACTGTATTTTTATGATGACTCCATGTGGTTCACTAATTGTGTTAATATCTTGATGTTTTCAAGGTGCATTGTGGTAGACATTTCTGCCCAGGGTAGGACATGTTATGTCACTAAAATAAGTGAAATCTGGGCATATTTAACCAAATTGTCCCCCTGCAAAGAGTATCAAGTTTCTGACCAGTACAGTTAAAACTAGAAGTCCTGTCACGAAATGCGCGCAAATAGCACGCTGATATGCGCGTTAATGTACGCGTTATGGCCCAAGTAAAGCTATCAAATTCTGTATCTATGGCCTGTGCACAAGCAATGTTTCAGCCAATGGACCTCCGGGTAACCCGGAGGTCCATTGGCAGAAACATTGCATGTGTTTGCTCTGAGTAACCAGGAGAACCTGCCGTGCTTTGGATGCCATTCGATATGGCAATTGCGCGCAATTCCAACGCGTAATTAAGCCTAGATAAGCGCACTATTCGAGACAGGACTTCTAGTTTTAACTGTAATGTTTCAAGTCAACTGTTCATTAATTTTTCATCAAATCTATTCATGGCTGCTTTATAGCAGCCATGACTACATTTGATGAAAAATATTGTGAAAATACTTAGAGGGTTAAGAGCTAAATGCTTATGGAATGGATTATCTACAACTGTAACAGAAATAATATATGTATATCTTTGAGTAAATGAACATCACATTGCGTCAACGGTAGTGTGCAAGCAACCTCTTCGACAACTGTGAAAACTATGTGACCATAACTGCGTTGAATTTCTTACATAATTTGTCTGATATACTGAGAGGTTGGTATGGCAAGTGAATGTTCGTTCGCCAAGAATGCCTGTAAGCACCATCTTAACCCCCATCACTGACCTATGACTCACCAACAGGTTTCTGACATTCCATTATATTCCAGTATCCTCCAGGCGGAGGGGTCTGGAAAAAATGCAGATACAAGGCCTGATATTTTCCCCCAACCTTTGCCCCCCCACCCCCACCCCCTCCTTCCAACACCCAACACGTCCAATTGTTTTTCAAAACTGGGGGACACACCCCCTCTCCCGCCGCCTATATAATTTTAAGTGTTACAATGTATCGGAGTTCAGTAACGAAATATTATTCCGTTCTGTTTCCAATTGACATTCCTGGTCTTAATTTGAACCCCAATTCACTGCCCAAACTAATTATGTACAAATTAACAGAGGCATTTAGGTTTCGCCATAGAAAGCTGTACAATTCTTTGTCATCAATGCTCTCAGTTATGATTAATTTGAACAAGTTTCTATTGTTTTATTGACTGTCACTGGTTGATACACTGATAGATACTAGACTTGTAACTGTTAAAGTGATATATAGACGTGTGTTTGTGAAACAAAATGGTGCTTTATTCCAAATTCCACGCTATAGTGTGCTGTTGATGTTATTGATAAAAATCAAAGCACTGGTGTTGAGTAATCCATCTTCTGATGTTCAGTGCTTGCTATTTAGCCTTTTCCCTCTGGAAAAGACTATTGTTTTTCTACGGATTATTATTTTTCTTTTTTTTCCACACATTTTGTCCGCACAATTCAGAAGCCATTTTCGAACCGATTTTAACAAAATTTTGCACACGGATAGAGCGGCACAAAATCTAAAAAGGTACCGAAGCGGAATTATCGATTTAACCCTTATTTCGTCAGCATTCGCAAAAAACTGTCAAAATTGGGGTTAATCGGCACATTCTCGAACCACGTCTTGTAGATTTTTTTAAACATTCATCATTTCTAGACCTGCCTGTGACACGACCTTTGATACACATGACATATTCGGTGATGCATATGGTATCCCTCCACAGGCTGTCAAACATCGGAATTTTGATGAAATGGGTCGGTTTCAGGCCCACACAGCACCTAAACGATACACGAGAGATAAACATAACTTCATTTATTGGAAGTGGAGTTCACCGAGGATCATTTTTGTTAGTAATAAGGGTGTTCATAAAACCAAGCGTTAGCCCATTTTGGGCTGGTTAAACAGCAATACCCCCATAAAGCTCAAAAATTCATGTTTTCCGTGGATTTCTCTAAACGAGTCTAGTAGATTTTCAAGAAACATCTTGTCACTCCCAGGTCTTGGTGTGACAATAGAAGTTGCATGGACAAAAATACTGCGGTGACCATTTGTTAACCCTCCATGGGCTGCTGAATGTCAAAATTGTGATAAAATGGACTGTTTTTAGACGTCAACAATACCCAATGGGTAAGCCACAAAGAAAAGTGCCCTCCTTTATCGAGCGCACACTCTATACGGAAACATTTTTGTAAGTAGTAAAGGTATTGAAAAGTCGAAGTCTTAACCCATTTTGGACAGGCTAAAGAGGGAGACCCCTTAAAATCTTAAAATTCCCATTTTCTATGGATTTCTCTAAAAACGTCTTGTAGGTTTTCAAGAAAAAGTGACTACTCGCAAGTCTTTGTGTGACATTACAAGTTGCAAGGACAAAATATTCCGGTGAGCATTTATTAACCCTCTACAGGCTGCCAAGCATCGTAATTTTGTTGAAATGGGCTTTTTTCGGACACGCACAGCACCCAATGTGTACCTGAGAAATAAACATAATCTCCTTTGTTGGAAGTGGAATTCACCGAGGACCATTTTTGTAAGTAATAAGGGTATTCAAAAAACCAAGTGTTAACCCCTTTTGTGGTTGTTAATAGTGACACCCATCAAAAGCTTAAAAATTTAGGTTTTCCCTGGATTTCTTTACAAACATCTGATAGGGTTTTCAAGAGAAAATGGCCATTGATAGATCTTGGTGTCACATTACCACTTGAATTGATAAATTATTCTGGTAAGCATTGGTTAACCCTTCACGAGCTGCTAAATGTCAAAATTTTGACAAAAATAGTCTTTTACCGGGCACAAAGCTGACAGGAAAACACTTTTGTAAGTAGTAAGTGTATTCAAGAATCGAGATCTTAACCCATTTTGACTAGTTAAGGAGATATACCCCCTAAAAGCTTAAAATTCCAGTTTTCTGTGGTTTTCTCAAAAAACAATTTCAAGAAAAATTCACCATTCGCAGGTCTTGGAGTGACATTACAGGTTGCATGGACAAAATATTTCAATAATCATTTGTCAGCCCTCCAGAGGCTGCCAAGCATAGACAGTTTGAGAAAATGGAATGTTCTTGGGCAACCATAACACCAAATGTGCACCTGCGAGATAAACATAACCTCCTTTATTGGAAGCGGAATTCACCGACGATCATTTTTGTAAGTAATGAAGGTATTCACAATACCAAGTTTTAACCTGTTTAGGACTGGTTACAGAGTGATACCCCTCGATAGGTTAAACATTCAGGTTATCCGAGGATTTCTCTAAAAACATCACATAGATTTTCAAGAAAAATTGGTCCTTCTCAGATCTTAGTGTGACATTACAAGTTGCATGTACAAAATATTCCAGTAAGCATTTGTTAACCCTATGCAAGGTCTCAATCATCAAAATGTTGATAGTATGGGCTTTGTTTGTGTATCCACAGCACCCGAAGTTGAGAGAAGAGATCAAAATAAGTGGAAGTAGAATTCACTGAGAATTATTTTGGGAAGTAAAAGGAGTATTCAAAAAATAACACTTAACCCGTTTTCAATGGATAAACAATGATACCCATCAAAAGCTTAAAATTCCTGTTCTCCCCGGATTTCTCAGAAAACATCTTGTAGATTTTAAAGAAAAAATGGCCATTCGCAGTTCTTGGTGTGACATTACAAGTTGCATGAATAAAGATTCCTGTTAGCGGTTCTTAAAGCTCAACAAGCTGCCAGACATCAATATTTTGGATACATTTGAGATACAATGGACCATTCTCAAATAGACACAGCACTCAGTGGGTAAGTGTCAAACAAACATAACTCCTTTTGTCGGTCATTGACTCGTTGGACGACGATATTGACATTAACCCACTCCACCGTTAATGATGATTTTTACCTGGACAATTTTTTTATGAAACTGAGTCATCTGAGACTACTATACTCACATTTCTCTTAACATCAATGAAGCAACTTCAGTGAAACAGTTAAAAACAATTCATCAGACACTGTTGTGTCATGAAAAATCATGGAATGTCATCGGGAAAAGCCATGATTCTCCAGAATCAAAAAGTATAATTTATTATTCAAATTTTATGTCAGACTTACAATGGGGCTAGACCAAATATCATTTATAAAGTATACTGCTCACTTGTGTCATAGACGTGCAAACATTCGCAAGAACCCCCCCCCCCCCCACCCCCCAAAAAAAGCTGAATTGTGTCAACTTGTTAATGAAGTATGGTATAAATAGCATCGCTACAAAAGTCAGTAAATATACTTAACTTTACCTAACGAATAGCCAGCAACTCCTACTATACACACATAGTAGAGGGGGGGGGGGGGGGCGGTGGCGTTGCGGTAACCGGTTCGCGTCAGATCACCGAAGTTAAGCAACGTCGAACCTGGTTATTCCTTGGATGGGTGACCGTCTGAGCGATCGATTCGGACTCCCGCGTTGTGTCCTTGTGCAAGGCACATAACCCCGATTGTCCACATGGGGACACGATGACGCCGTGTACTAAAGCGTACATCACGTCGATGGTGCGCATGACTTCAACCAATCAAACCCTGCCTATGGTGCAGTGCGGAGTTACGATGTTGGGGAGATGACAGCTGCTCGTCGTTGCTCGGTGGTTTTCTCCGAGTTATCCGGCTTCCTCCACCTGAAAAATTGTCACCGACACGATATGATCTTGGTTGTTAAAGTGTCGTTAAACCTTAATAAATAGACAATAAATGCACACTTAGTAGGTGAAAAATAGTATTTTTCAAAAAAGTCAAAACTAAGGCTGCACGATATTCAAAGCTGAATACCGGTATCGGTATTCAAAAAAATACCGCGGTATACTGGTATATTGAAAACTGTTCAGATATATGAACACAAGTACCACAATCGAGACTCGAGGCATCACAGTCGGAACGAATTAGCCTGCCTTGGTAATGCGGTTCGAAAAACCTTCACCCAACGCAGACGATATCAAAATTTATCAGATTTTCCCCGAAGATTTCAGCAAAACTATATCATGTGACACCCTCATTGGAGCGAGCTCTACGAGCTCGTTCCAATGAGGGGTCACATGATATAGTTTTGTTGAAATTTTTGAAAATTATTTTTTCAACTGCTGAATTTGTACATTACGAGGCCACAAGCAGACGATTCCTTGGATAAAGGGATAATATTACTCATTCGGGGCTACAGTTAAAAAACTCAAGACATCTTGAAAATGAAATTGTGGGTAAATAAATAATGACGATAAACCGATATTTTTAGTAATTACACCGGTATTCAATCGATATTGGTTTGAAAACCGGTATACATCGGTTTATCGATATACCGTGCAGCCCTAGTCAATACCATATCATGTGACCCCCCCCCCCCCCCCTTCACTGAAACGAGCTCGACGAGCTCGTTCCAATGAGGGATCACATGATATGGTTTTGGTATGTTTCAAATATAATATGCATAATAATAAATTTTTATGTCGTCTGCTTTGGGGAAAGGCTAAAAAATCAATCTTCCCAGCATTGGCCCCAGGCTATAGTCATATGACTTTTGTCGTCAATCGTCCGATTGGCCCGTGACATTGTATCTGGCCTACTTGGTAAACTCGGTTAAATTAAGTATCAACTCCAATGCCGATGTATGCAGCTCACTCACATACAACATTTCTTAATGCTAGGTCGTTTTAGGGGCGATTACAACATTGGTAATTGTTATTCAAATCGACTATATGAGGCGTGATAATTGGTTTATCACCTTCAGTATATCAATATATGTATTTTTTATTACTTCTATTTAATTTTTAATCTCAGCTTCTCTGTTTGCTTTTATGGTAGTGGATTTTCAACCCGTGTACATTACCCCAGCATACAGACATCAATGAAAGAAAAATCTTAGTTTAAAAGTCTGGGTTGCTATCACAATCACTCAAAACTAAGACAACGATGAGAACTTATCATTTTTACTGATAATATATTCCCTTTCTCCATCTTAGTGATGCACTGGAGTTGACTTACTTGGATCTCTGACCTCATTTCGACAGTTTTAACATAGAAAAAATTCATATTTGGTAACTGTTGATAAAGTGATATCTCGTCACGTTACTTTTCAGATTGTGTGGGACGGTTGCCATGGAGCTTTAGTGAAATAAAATATATATCTTCTGTTGATAACTAATGTTCAAGTCGAACCTACGCTCTATGCAATACCATTTAGTGCCTAATAATCATACATGTATGATTATTCTTTTTCGAACAAAATTCCCGCCTGTGTTATTCTTATTTGACCCTGTATGATTATTAATTTTCAGCAATTGAATGTACAGAGCGGTCGCTTAACTCACGAAGTTCAGCAAAACAAACTAGTAAGGTACATGTACATGTACAAGCAACACAGGATGCAATAGAAATGTTAATGGGTAGAGAGCTAGAAGCAAATATTTGGGCTTTATTCTGAAGTACTACTACCATAACTTTAAGACCGTGTACCCAGTGGATGTGCTTCATACCATCACTGAAACAGAATTAATTATTCTATAAGTTTTTGCCTTGGTGCAATTTATGGGAGAGTGCCTGTAGGCACTCTCCCATAAATTGCAACAAGTCAAATCCATGTGAAAATTATGATAACCGAAAGTAATTTAGCCCTTTACCACTTCAAGAGCATCAGAAGTTGAAAACGGTTCAGAGCAGCGGTTGGCTCACATCTTGGAATTTTCCACCAAATACTATTATTATTCGACTCTATACTATGATTAATTTTCAAGAAATTTTCCACCCTGTACTATTATTTTGTCCTGTACTATTATTAGGCACTCGAGAGTAGGGTATAAACACCCCCTATAACATCAGGGACAACAGGCCTCTCAGGCCCAATTTTACTGGAGTCTGAGATTATATGAACTTTATTCACTTACCCTAAAATAACAACCAAATGCCAACAGGTTAGCCTTGTTTGAAAATAATTCGCAAAAATACACTATGAAATAATTTGCATCCCCTGGAAAAAAATTCCCTTCACAACCTCCAACAAAAGCCTACCCACCCACGCCGTTCGTGTGTCCATATTTCTTTTTGGCAGACACCCCTTCCCCTGATAAAGAGTGGTGGTCGAGTGGATAAGTGCTCTGGTCTCTCGTGCCAGAGGTCCCGGGATCGACCCCGGTCAGGAAATGCTCTCGAAGTTTCCGAACACTCTCTGTCAGCATCAATTGTGGGGTTGATACGTATCGGATGGGAACGTAAAATGGCTGTCCTCTGTGCGGAGAGAGAGACACACACTTCGCGCAGGCTAAAGATCCCATCGTAGAATTCAAGACCACGACTTTGAAGCTACGAAGGTATCCCATACACCTGCGCCATTTGGGCCAAAGAGAGGCGCTAATATAAGTTCCATAACTTGTTCGCCAATCCTTGTAAAACAAATAAGATTAAATAAAAATAATGTCAGCGGTGTACAATATTCATGCGGAGCGGCCAGGTAAGTGAAATGAAAGGCTGTTTCTATGACTAAATGGGGACTCATATCTCTATCGTGGCGAGATCGTTTCACTTCACTTACCTTACTACTATGATTTAGTATTTCCAGGGTGACAATAAAACTTGACTATCGTCATGGAATGACAAATCCTATGTCAAGACCTCCAACCTGTAACACCACAGGGTAACAGCTTTTAGTGTATAATTATTAAAACTTTACACAATACACGGGATTTCAAAAAATATTATTTTAATTATTGTTACTGTTTTCAATTTTTCAAACAATTTCAAGAAATCCATATCATGTGATAAAAAGTCTCCCTTCACCGAAAAGCAATTCAATCACATTTTTATTTTATATCACGGCGTCCACAAGATTCGACCAAACTGTTTTGAAAAAAAAAATCCTTCTGGTTGAAACTTCTATCGCACCTCATTTGCACGAGCTCGATTAGCTCCTGCCATTGAGGGGTCAAATGATGTGGTTTTGTTGAATTTTTAGGAAAAAATATATGCTATTAGCAGATGACAAAATATTATTTTTCCATAAATGTCAATAAAGCCATATCATGTGATCCCTCATTCGAACGAGCTCGACGAGCTCGTTCCAATGAGGGTTCGCATGATATAGTTTGGTAAAAGGTTTTGAAAAAACATGAAAAATAATATTTAAAATAATAAATTTTGATATAGCTATATTGCTTAATTTTTTGATTACACGGGCACATGCGACCGATTCATTAATTAAAGAGTTAATATTGAAGTAAACCAATGAGAATATGTATGATATATGTTACCTAAGATCACAACATTTACTATTGCACTCACAAAATCGGTTCCATTCGCGAGCTGATTGCGATTCGATCGCAACACACTCACGCCAAAATTTCCAAATTGAAACTTTTTCAAGAAAATCAAACAAAGAAGCATTTCTTATTCTATGTTCTGACATTTCTATTTCGGCCATAGAGATTATACAATGTTGCGGGGAGGAAAGTGCATAAAAATTCCCGATCGTATCACTGCCGGCTTGAAATTATAACTGACTATCTGGGTCATCCCTGTCTTATCTCGTCATCAGGATCGACATTCGATCAAGGTATTTCCCTTTTAATCAGTTGACGCACGAGGACGGTCCTGTTAACTGGTAGAGTGCTAAATTATGTTTGGTCCATAAAATTTATCTGTGCACTTTTGCCTCATTGTAATTTATGGGAGAGTGCCAATAGACACTCTCCCATAAATTGTATCAAGGCAAATCCTATCAGATAAAATAATATCACTACCAAGCTATTATGAAGCACATCCACAGAATTCGAGGCATTTAAATTGCGGTACTGGCATTTCAGAATGAAGCCCCAAAATGGGCTTCCAGCACCTTACCAGTTAAGAAGCAAGTAAAAAACATCCATAACATCAGTAGAAAGTCAAGTCAAGTATTGTTTTGTTTCTTGTACTAAACGAAAACAACAGACAGCTCTTGGAGATGTCTATTGTTTTCGTCTATTAAAAGTTACAAAAAGAAAAGTGTTGTTTCATGGCCAGCTAATTATAAGCGACTAGTTCACAGTAAATCTGTCATTACGGATAACTATCAGTATCACTTACCCTTCCCAACATTTAGCATCCCCTCTGCCTCTTTGTTTAGTGAATGTGTTTTCACAGTAATTTACAAGTTTTCTTTTATCCCAGAGGAAGAACTGGCACATCTCACCGCCCGGCCTTTTATGTTAATGGAAAGAACAATGTCTGTATTAAATGTCACGATGCGCACGATGTTGATATAATGAGCAGAACAAGTTACAGATGGAACAAACGCCGATTTCTTATTTTTAAAAAGAGTTTTAGTAAGTGGAATGGTATATTGAACACATTAATGATACAAATTCGCTAACAGTTCGTAATTTAAATTTTTATAAGAAATTACCACTCCCTTAATCTTACATTTTCTGACAGCTTTGGGAAATTAAGGGGAGCTAATTATCCCGTAAATGTCAATGATGAAACTTGTCAGCCATGTATCACCGTGCTTTACAATATGATAGACAGAAAATAACACCCGTCGCCTATTACATCATTAGGTGAGACTGGGAATTACAAATGGGGAATGCATCCCTCCTCACCAGACACGTGACGGTGACATCTTAAATTTAGGCAAATGGTAGACTACTCATCTCCAAAATACAGTACTGCGATCATAAACATAAAATCGGCATCTTTCTCGATGAGAACTTGATCTATTTGTGAACAATTTACACCAGTGGTACTGTCCTTTGGGCAAGGCACTTCACCCCGATTGTCCACATGGGGCACGATGGCGCCGTGTACCAAGGCGTACTGCACGTCGATAGTACGCATGTCTTCAACCAATCTAACCCTGCCTCTGCTGCAGTGCGGGGCTACGATGTTGGGGGGCTGGCAGCTGCTCGTCGTTGCTCGGTGGTTCTCACCGGGTACTCCGGCTTCCTGCACCCGAAAAACTGTCGCGGTCATGATTAGCCATTGTGCATAAGTATATGACCTTAAAAACACCAATAAATAAATAAATAACACCAGTGGTACGAGATGTTGCCAATAAAATATTGCAAAAATCCCACTGAACAAAGAAGGCAAACCAACGTTCCAACAGGGTCACATTTTTATGTCTCTTTTCCCACTGGTGAGATTCTAGCGCTGCTGTGGCCAGAAAAGTGGACAGAGCATTTTGACCAAATAGCAACACAGATGCGATCGAGTCACAATTCACTGTCCACTTTTATGATCACAGTACTGTACTTGTGGAAATCCGTGAATGTTGCCAATATAAATTTGTAAATGATCCAGTACAGTACAGTCGCCTTACACTAGTCTCATTCCACGGATGGGCAATATTTCCACGGACGTAATAACAGTATATTGTTGCCTGAGTGCTAGAATGTTCTATGACCCATAGGGGGAATAATATACCGTCCCATAGGGGACATAGAACACTCTAGCACTCAGGCGACGATATTCCAAACACTAATTACAGTGATAATCATCTACAATTTAATTAATGAACCACCCGGTACAACACGGAGCTTCATTAATCAACATTTTGCTGATGGAGATTTTTTACGCTTTCGTGGGCGTCACTGCACACGCGTGGATAACGTCCAGTCCACGGTGACTGTACTGTAATTGTCTGTCAAAATAATTAAATAACTGTACTTTCTAGAAATGTGAATTTTCCTCTTTTGTAGCGAATCTTCGTGCTCTTTGTGAAAGTGACGGGGACTGCACAGGTGAAGGTGTTGTCTGTAAATACGTCGGGTGTGGGGTCAAACGTTGCGCCTGTGGAGATGGAAAAGTAGTGAACAAGGCAGGTGATGCGTGCTTATTCGGTAAGTATCACATTTCTAATGGTATAAGATTTCTCAGCATACATTGTGAGAATCGAACGACTCTTGCATAAAACCTCCCTGTTGTCCGTGAATGTAAATTTAAAAAAGGTGTGGTCGCACTCGTCAGTTAGGTATAAAATGATCCGCCCGGACATTTTATTCACAAATATGAAAGTAAGATGGGTAAGTGTTTAAGTTGGGCTGTAGACATAACGTGAAAGGAGGATAATTGGCTTCCGTACGCAGCAGCAGCAGTTTGGTTTTTATGTGCTCAGATGTGTTGCCGTGTAGGTGAAGGCGGGGTGATGGAAGAGAACCATGTGTCGCGGGGGGTTAGTAACCGCCAAAGCTTTTTATTGTAGTTGCCAGAAGTGAGGCTGAGTGGCCTGCTCGAGGCCACAACATACGTAAAGAGGGCCCCCCACACACTTTCGACTACACACCAGGCTAACTAACAAGCATCTGTGTCTTCGATGAAGGTATACAGTACAGGACTCTTAATACCAAAGGTGATCTCTTTCCGAATTGGATCGCGATTGGTCCCACGACGTCAGAAAGAAAATACTACGAAAAAAGATCGAACGAAGAAAACAAACGAACACTGCACATGAGTTGTTAACATGTTGTAACCGTACCTAGTGGGGGACCTAGGTGGTGGCGTCATGCCACGTGATCTAGTTACGTCATGTTTGGTTGCCATAGTAACCCGTGTGGGAGGCCATCTTGCGACGTAAACTCCATGGTGATATGTGGTCCTAGTGCGCATGCGCAGCTCGTGTTGTTAGGGTAACACGTGTTTCCGTCGTCCATTTTTAATACTGGATGCAGTCATTTTGCATTGAACTAGAGTACATCTAATGGCCATAAGGGACCCGACAAACCCTCCAAACCACCCAAAACTACCGCGGGGGGTAGTTGTCGTAGAAACCACAGGTTTCTACAACCGTGTATTTCAATGGGTTATTTGAAAAAAGATAACAAGGTGCAACATTGTCACAATCACAGTTAAGTATGTGAAGTATGTGTTTTGGAGGAGCGCCTGTGGTTATAAAATCCCGTTTTGGTTGTATGTGCCTACGTACTGCTTGTGATGTACACACATTGTGCATAAGCATAAGCACATATTGGCGCACCCAGCATTGTGCTCTTGCACACAGACACATCTGGGGAAATCAGAAGTCATAATATAGCTTGCAGATATAAAGACAGAAGCAGAGGATTCTGAAAGGGTCAGAACTAGTAAAACATTTATTGGGTCCATTTGGGTAATTCTACGAGATAAACGAACCCGGAAAATTAATTGTATACAAAGGAACGTGCCTTATAGCACTACGTGCTACTATTACAAGCCCAAAACGGAAGAATCCGTACCAAATAAAGTCCGTTTCGGTAGCTGTGGGTGGTTTGGGGGGCTCGTAGGTTTATAGTCAGTTTTTGTACTTTAGGTCAATCGAACGCACCCTCCGAACATGCCCCTATCCAATTAAAGTGTTTGGGGACACATAGCATTTAAGTGAAAACATATAAACTAAGTTGGCGGCATCCAGTATACAAAATGGGCGACGGAAACAGGTGTTACCGTAACAACATGCGCTGCGCATGCGTCCTAGGATCACATATCACCATGTGTATGACGTTATAAGATGGCCAATCATGCGGGCTACCATGACAACCAAACATGACGCAACTAGATCACGTGACATGACGTTACTTCCTAGGTTCACACTATGCCTCCTCCCTTCCAAAAGGGCATGGTTACCACATCTTCTACTCACTTGATATTCAATGTTCTCATATTCCATAGAATGACACGATTCTTAGAAGCATTGTTTGAAGGAACGCTGACAAATATTTTCGACTGGATAGCGACCCAGCCGTGATCTGGTCGAAATACCCTGTTCGCTTTTGTAATAACACTGTACTTCTTTATGAACGAGAGTCAAGCCAGCTATGAGCAGTTTCCCTTGATTGTAGTTATCGGAATCTTTGATCTAGCCTTTCACGCTGTTCGAGGAGCTCGGTGGCTCAGTGGTAGACTTTTGGACTTATGTGCTAGAGGTCCCGAGTTCGTTCCCCGTCCGGGACGACCCGCGTTATGGCCTTGGGCAAGGCACTTTATCCCCGTTGCCTACATGGGGCACGATGACGCCGTATACTAAGGCGTACTGCACGTCGATGGTGCACATGTCCTCAGCCGCTGTAATCCTGCTTGAGCGGAGCAAAACAGAGTTAGAATGTTGAGGAGTTGACAGTTTCTCGTCGATGCTCGGTGGTTCTCTCCGGGTACTCCGGCTTCCTCCACCCGTAAAACTGTCACGGTCATGATTGGCCATTGTGCATAAGTATGTGGCCTTAAATACCAATAAATAAATAATAAATATTCACGCTGTCTCGCCGCAAAATATCGGGTTTGCCCTGTTAGTGGTAGAACCAGTTTTTAACAAAAAAGATACTCTCTCTATCTTTCTAATTTATTATTTTACTGTGAGGCCTCAGTGGACCGGCCACTTTCCACGGGTGGGCAAAATTTCCACGGACGCCCCCATCTTATTATTGATATGTTAGCTAATAGGAATCAAGAGAACAAAATGTTACCTGTATTCAAGCATACCCGCCGAATTCGCTACATTGTCCGCGTTTTGACGGTGGGACGACTTCAGCAGTTGCGCCGAGAGGGATCGAGCGAGCAAATCTACTGAATTGTCTTTACTGTGCCCGACCAATTTTACAAATTGAAGCCTCTTGCTGCACTACTGAAAATGAAAACGCTTTACAAGCTAAAGCGATATTTCAGCTAAGTGACCTGTTTGAACCCGGAAGTGAATTTGCTTAAACATTGCACACTCTATCCATATTTATTTTATATGCATTCGTTTTTCTTCCCCCAAAACAAATCGTAACCCCACTCCTACTCGCCGAAAATGGAATTCCACTCCCAGCATCGTATTCCCCTCTTTGCGATGACGGACTATTCTTTGGACAAGTTTTGAAAATAAGGATGGAATCAATTATAAAGCGTTGTTTTGTGAAAACAACTAAGGAGAAAATAAAATAAATACATAAGTCCACTGCTCAGATTCGAGTATGATTTTTTCCTCTCATGGGCCGCGCGAATTATTTCACGATGCTACCTCGATGATAAAAATCGTGCTCGAATCCGAGCAATGACCTATTGTTTATTTTCTACATATGAATACTGATACATACAGTGGAATTATAAACCATGCGACGAGTTTTACTGTTAACTCATATTTCCTCGGAATGTTGCATTCATTGGTTGTGACCAGGTGCGTAGCCTGGCATAATAGACTGTGGGAGGGGGGGGGGGGGGGGTGCAAATATCTATCCTTCCACGTCATCTCACACCGGTCGTATTGGTTGAAGAGTATTCCTCTGGAGATGACGGTCCGGGGGCTTCCATGGAGACAGAGTGTAACTGCTCTTGCCATTTTGACACGTGAGTATTTTTCTTTAAATGCATTTAGAAAAAAAAATTACTCAAGACATATAAGGGTGAGAGCATGTGAACAAGTTTTGGGATGTACATGCATCTGTACAGTTAAAACTAGAAGTCCTGCCACGAACTGTGCGCTTATTTAGGCTTCACTGCGCATACGAATTGTGCGCAATTACCATATGGAAAGACATCCAAAGCACGGCAGGTTCTCCTGGTTACTCACAGCAAACACGGGCAATGTTTCTGCCAATGGACCTCCGGATTACCCGTAGGTCCATTAGCTGAAACATTGCTGCTTGTACACAGGCCATATGCACAGAATGTGCCTTACTATGGTCATAGCGCGTAGATTAACGCGCAGATCGATGTGCTATTTGTGCGCATTTCATGAAAGGACTTTTAGTTTTAACTGTATATAAGGTTGACAATTTTCAGAAAAAAGTTAGGTTGGCGAGTCTACTTCACTTTCCCGTGGCTGCGCCTCTAGTTGTGGCGACATATTTTTCCAACGAACGCCGCGGATCTCAACTTGGTGGGAACAAGTCAAGAATGCAGTAACGCTCAAGGTTTAGTGAAAGGCAGACAAAAACTGCCAAGAAAAATTAACATTTATCCAACGTAACGACCAAAACAGGCCAGAGCTATTCACAAAAACTACCATTCAATTTTTAGTATTTTTTTCATTTTTTGTCTCAACAACATAACTTATGACCCCGCATCGGAACGAGCGCGTTGAGCTCGTTCGAATTGAGGGTCATAAGATACGTTTTTGGTGCAAAACAATGAAAATATTTGTGTACTCAAGAATTTTGTTTGCAAGAGTCGTCTTCTTTTCGTGTTAGGTAAAGGGTTAATAAACATTTAAATAATTTCTTTCACGAAATATTTTGTTCCAGTATATACCTTTGGAAAAAGAAAACGACTATCTCAGTTACAGTCATTTTCATTTGATGCTTCTCAAGGTTATTGAACCATTCGTCAGTTTTGGCATCAACAGCTGAATATCCAACAAAGAAACGAAAAATGTCAAGAATTTAAAAAAATAATGAAGCCATGCGTAGATGCATGTATGCTGGGGTGGGAATGCAGTTGTTTGCCCTTTTAATATTTAGGCCATGAGTTTTTTCTCCTTGCTACCCACTAAATGTCCCTGGTAAAACATGTCACCTATTCATGGCAGTGGTCTGGTGTTATGTGCCAAGTCATTAGTTACAGTGGTAGAACGTGTGCACTCAGTGAACAAGTGAATACTGACCAGATGCAGGCCATCCTCTACTCGGTCAGTTCTTTGAAAGCCCCTGCAAAAAGTTGTCAACACTGAGTAAGAGACCTTTCCCGGAAGTCTGACTTCCTGCAGTTGTAAACTACCTGACTGGTATCAGCTCTACCCGAAATGCATTTCTCGAGTGACAAAACATGTTAATCCCCAATTTTGTGTGTTTTTGTTTCGCATCGCTCAGCAGAAGCAACGATGGGCTGTTACTAAATCCGACGGTGGCGATGGCAAGACAACATTTTAAACATCTAAATGTTAATGTGTATTGAAGTAATTTTTTTTATATTGTGCCCATGCCCTTAATGGAAATACCCTTTTCAGGTCTGCACTCCTTTTCCCCCAACTTCAAGGTCAAGGCTATTTGTGACAGTTTGTTATATTTTAGGTTAGGGATTCTTTCAAGGCTTCTGTGCATCAAATTTCGAATGCTATAGTCCAAACTCGTATGCACCTTCATCGCTTGACCACTCTTTCGAATGGATGCCGACATGGGCGATCCTATGGAGAGGAGGGTGATATCCCCATCCCAGTAATTTTCCAGTCGGGACATGTTCATCTGGACTGGAGTCTTAAATGCCAATTCGCTCTTGTCGGTAATCATGCAATTTCTTACGAGACAAGATTTGTTTCTTAGACTAATGTCACACACGCTGTCGGTATCATTATTTATTTATTTATTTATTTATTTATTTATTTATTTATTTATTTATTTATTTATTTATTGGTGTTTAAGGTCATATACTTATGCACAATGGCTAATCGTGACCGTGACAGTTATACGGGTGGAGGAAGCCGGAGAACCCGGAGAGAACGACCGAGCATCGACGAGAAACTGTCAGCTCCTCAACATTCTAACTCTGTTCAAGCTCCGCTCAAGCAGTGTTACAGCGGTTGAAGACATGTGCAGCATCGACGTGCAGTACGCCTTAGTACGCGGTGTCATCGTGCCCCCATGTAGGCAACCGGTATAAAGTGCCTTGCCCAAGGACACAACGCGGGTCGTCCGGAAGGGGTCCGGCTCATTACCAGCGGTAACTGCATTCTGTCTTTAGCCAAGATTCTTCATTCTGAGTATCCAATTGGGAGTGCGATGACTTTTTTTACAAGGACGTACTGCAGGTCGACAGTGTACTTGCCTTCAACCACTGGTAATTCTGATTGTCTCGAGTTAGTACCTTGGGGAGAACAATAGTTACTCGCCGCTTCTCGGTAGTTATCTCTGGGTACTCCGGTTTCCCCCCACCCGTAAAACTGTCCGACACGATGTAACACTGCCTGTTGAAAGTGGTGCTCTTAAATCACAATAAACAAACATAAGAAATCAAATGTCCTTTGGTTTTTAACTATGATTGACAAGTATTTCCGCTTCATCATCAAGGTCTGCACAGTACGTGGTGAGTGGATTGTAACTAAATCACCCGCGGAGTGGAGTTATCATCCAAGCTATTACTTTCAAATTTTGTACATATCGACATGAAACACAAACAATGTTTCAGCCAATGGACCTCCGGGTTTAACCCGGAGGTCCATTGGCTGAAACTTTTCTGGTGCTGGGTTTGCTTTGTAACAAATTTGCAATTATGACTCGGGTGGAATCTCCACTCTGAGGGTGATATAGTGATAATACACTCTCCACGTACTGTATTTTCATCCCCAGCCTCAATCGATGTCTCTTCAACCCACAACGTCATTTGTGAAAATTTGACGATTTTTCGGTAAAACAATTTTCAGCTCCTTCCAGAATGTCCCATGTCCAGGGGATTTATTTCATACTCAGCACGCATCTTTATCGTGTGCTTTCTCCCATATGTATCCGTGAGTTAAAGGTCGACAAATCAACACTTATACGTTTTAAAAATGTTTGTTTAGATTTAGGCTTGTGTCAGAGGTATTGAGCTTGGACTTACGAAATATCCTTATTTTATAACAAACTGTTGTGTGAAGAGAGAAAACACACAGTGGTTGTATTTTTTTCTTTCGGCTGACTTTAACTCTTTTGGCGCGGAATAATCTGAGAAACAGAATTCTTAGCGCCTAATATTCATCAGGAATTTTACGAAAATTATAGGTTGTTAGACTAAAGCGTTATTATTTTAAAAAATGTTCTAATGATCTCATTGACAGTTTGTCAAATGATTTTCTGTATATATTTAAATGGCACCTTTATACTTTCAACAAAACCATATCATGTGATCCCTCGCTGGAACGAGCTCATCGAGCTCGTTCCAACGAGGGGTCGGTCACATGATATAATTTTGTTAAACTTGTTTGAAACATTTCAAAAAATGTTATTTAAAATAATAAATTTTGATATCGTCTGCGTTGGGTAAAGGGTTAAAAACACTTGGAAGTGGACACATACGGTTGGCTAAAATGACTGCTGCAGTTCCTTTCCGGGATCTGCCGTCTGTCGACTTTAGTCGATTGTCGCGCCAATGGAGTTAAAGAGTTTGAAAAAAGACAAAACGCACAGGCGGTGGTCTATGAGCTGGGGGTTACGATTGTTCATTCTGAGTTTGCTGGGATTGCAGTTTGTTGAAATTGCAGACAGCTGTCGAAGCAGAATTCCCCTTCGGTATTTTATTTGCTGTGTACACATCTCCATTCTGCAGTGTGTTCATGTTTAAGAATATTTGTCTGGTCGTGATAGTACAAAAACACGTTGATTGCATATACCATGTGCTTTATATCATTACTAATATGTTGCGTTTTTTTTACAGCGAAACTTTTAACCGACCAATGTAATGCGGCGACAGACCAATGTCTATTTGAAGGCGTGGAGTGCTTGAATGGAACATGTCAGTGCATAATGAAATTCGTCAGCGCACAATCTTCGTTGTACTGCGTTCAGGACATTGGCGGAAACAGTGGCTTGCAGTTAGAAACCTTTGCAGCACTAGGTGATGCCTGCGATGGAAATGTAATATGCTTCCCTTCATACGAGCTAGAATGTAGTGGTGGAACATGCACGTGCCAAACAAACTTACGAAACGCTACGACCGACGAACTATTTCTGGAACCGTATAGTCCAATGTTCTGCAGGAGAGATGGGTTTGCTGTCGGTAAGTTGCCCGTTAGGTTTTAGTGGGAAACGGGGACGACGCAATTCATGTAATTGAGACTCGACCACTCGACCTCAAACATACTAGATAACTATAGACTGCCATTATTACAATACTGTCATAAGATCGCGGGCTATCAATTATACAGAACGTCTAGATATGTGAATGCACGAGTTCCATCGCGGAAGGATAGAATGAGAGGCGTCAGTTTTGAGATTATGGTGTTTTCAGTGGTCCACCATTTTTTCTATTGTTTCAAAACACATAAAACGAAGGCAATTTTGTGTCAGTTAGATGTAGAAAGTAATGCAATCTTTGCTGGGCCGAAATAGTTGTAGTAAATGATATTGTTGGCAGTGGTGAAGCTGCTCGGGGGAGTGGGGGGGGGGGGGGGGGGGCTACCCCGTACACATTTGCACAAGGCAACTTTATCTTAACATATAGAGCCCTGAAAGAGTATATCCAATGTTATGCAACACACTCTATAAATGGCCCAGATTTGCTATAAGTGCACCAGATTTTGCAAAATAATCTTGTGGTAGGAGACCTACAGGACAATCACCGTGGATTGGACGTAATCCACGCGTAGGCAGTGATGTCCACGCATGCGTTTACCAAGTAATAAAAATCTTCATCAGCAAAATTTTAATTAATGAAGCCCCCGGGTTCTACGCGGTGCTTCATTAGTTAAATATTTGGTCATTCCCGTAATTAGTGTTTGGAATTTAATATTAATGCGTCCGTGGAAATCCCCCTCCCCGTGGAACGTGACCAGTCTACGGCGGCCGTACTGTAGTCCTAAGTAAGACGCTCCGGATGCTACCCTCTCCTCACCCTTCTCTTCAAGGGAAGTGGGAGGAGGGGTAACAGACGTAGGGTCCTAGAAGGGTCCTAAAAATAAAAATAAAAACTGGCTAGGTCACCACTATCATAGAATCCTGGCTACGCCTGAGATTGCTGATAATGTTATGGATGACGTAGTTATTCGTATTTTCGACAATAAGGTACGCAGATTACTTTCAACTCAAACTGGAAGGACACAAATCATCTAAACTTCATACGTCGATTCCGGATTCACTTTATTTTTCTTTGGAAATTAGGGAAATGATGTAGCAATTTAATGCGAATGTGGTAGTGCACAAGGAATTTACGGATCACGTTTGACAATTTTCGTCACTGGAAACATTTACGGGAAAGTTACAGTTAAAACTAGACGTCCTGTCATGAAATGTGCACAAATGGTACGTCGATATTCGCGTTAATCTACGCGCTATGACCATAGTAAGCCTACCAAATTTTGTTCATATGGCCTGTGCACAAGCAATGTTTCAGCCAATGGACCTCCGGGCAACCCGGAGGTCCATTGGCAGAAACATTGCTTGTGTTTTCTATGAGTAACCAGGATAACCTGCTGTGCTTTGGATGCCATTCGATATTGCAATTGCGCGTAATTCCTACGCGCGATTAAGCCTAGATAAGCATACAGATCGTGACAGGACATCTAGTTTTAACTGTAGCTCTCCTTAATTTCCGAATGCTGTCAGTAAATTTAACACTAAGTGTGTAGAAATTTCATTTAAAAATTGAAAGTTCGAGATGTTAACGAATTTGTATCAGAGATGCGCGCATCATTTCACAAACATAAGGCATTTTCATGAAGGGTGGCATAAAAATTAATAAACTGGCCTTTTACAAATATTACCAATCAGTTTGAACCATTATTCTCTGTTGAACCCATGAAAAATCGAAGAAAAACGGTGCACTCACCATCTTTCGATGTTCGGATTTTTTTTTATTTTCATTATGTCAATAGTGTATGCATCATGACATATAATACAGGCACTGTCTCTTAAATTATTTTAACCCTTCGATACGTTTGTACGTGTTATTACGTGCGAAATCAAACAGCACGCTGATACTTTGTGGTCATTTGTTTTGTTATTATTTTTCGATTTCTTAAAGTTTAAACCTCAAATTCCTATTTTCTCCCGAATAGTGCTCAATGATAACCGTTGAGCCAAATGTTATCGCAACTTAAAATACTAATATAATCCTGCTGTCAAGATTTCTTAACTGGTTGAGTGCTAGAAGCCACTATCAGGGCTTTCAAAAACTGAGGATACCAGAGCAACAGCCAACACTCTTCTTGCTTATATTTCATATTCAGTCAAACACAAATAATATTTTGTTTATATAAATTTGTTTTCTTACAAATTATTGGAGAGTGCCTGCAGGCACTCTCTAATAATTTGGAATAAAACAAGTTTTGAATAACAAATTCAGACCACCAAAACTAATCTAGTTCTCAATCAGATAATCACTAATGTGAAAAATATATTGTTATTTGTTCTTTCCGACGTTTGACGTCGCATTTTGAAAACGTTGAAAAACTGAATTCCCGGTGACGATTGAACGTCAGGATAATTAACGTCACAAAGGGTTAAACGTTCAGGAGGTGAGATTTGATATGTTATTTTATGGGAAGAATAAAAAGTTGCAAAATCACTGGAAAACCCAATTCGCTAAATAAAGAGCCAAAATGGACCATTTAGTGTCGGTAGGTGAAATGCTGATAGGTAATCTTAACCCTTTCAACAAGGTGTGATTAAATTTTGGGGTGGAGGAAAAATTGGAAGTGGACGAGCAGATGATATAAAGAGCAAAAAAATCTAAAGCGAGGCTCGGTATTAATTTAATTCAAGAGCTGTTGGATTAAATTATTACTGAACCTCCCAACAAACCAGGATGGTTTCGCCCATTTCGACATTAACGTATTGACTGAAATGATACCTTCAATGGCGCCAGTGTTGAAAAGGTTAATGGAGGATTATCCGTCAATTGTTTGCTTCTAATTAGCTCGGCATAAAGCGCTACGTTTTCTGTCTGTTACTTTTAATAACCGAAAACAACAGACAGATCTAGAAGCTGTCTGTTGTTTTCCTTTATTAACCCTTTACCCAACGTAACGGCCAAAAACGGCCAGCGCTATTCTCAAAAATCGCCAATTAATTTTCAAAATATTTTCATTTTTTGTCTCAAAAACATAGGTTATGACCCCTCGTTGGAACGAGCTCGTCGAGCTCGTTCCAACGAGGGGTCATAACCTATGTTTTTGAGACAAAAAATGAAAAAAATTAGATATTCAAGAATTTTTTTTGCAAGTGTCGTCTGCTTTTCATGTTAGATAAAGGGTTAAAAGTAGTAAAAGGAAAGTTGGCTGTATTTTCTACTGATGTCAGAGGGGTTTACTCAACAATTACGAGCATAAATTGATCTGTTTCGCTCGTCAGTAGTATGTCAGGGGCTTTTGAGGTGGAGGTTGGGGGACCCCGGTGGGGGACCCCGGAAGTGACGTCATGTCACGTGACCTAGTGGCGCCATGTTGTGTTGTCATGGTAACCCGCGTGAGCGGCCATGTTGTGACGTTATCCCCATAGTGATACGTGGTGTTAGTGCGCATGCGCAGCGCGTGTTGTTAGGGTGACACGTGTTTCCGTCGTCCATTTTGTATACTGGAGGCCGCCATCTTGGTTTCTATGGTAGCACGTGATTGCTATGTTACATAAAGCCTACAACAGGACAGGGGTATGTTTGGAGGGTATGTTCGATTGAATCGGAGTATTTTCTGGAACGACTTCCCTGGATAATTACCACAAACAACCCGACAATCCCGCCAAATCACCAAAATCCACCCAAAATCACCTAAATTGACTTTATTTCCCCAATTTATCGGCTTAGCACGTAGTGCTATGGTACTAAGGGGATACAAAGGGGTGCGTTCGATTGAACAGGAGTAATGTTCTGTCTTAGAATTCTCCCAGAATCCCTATCCCATGACGTTTTTCCCTATTAAGAATAGCACGTAGTGATATAGGACAAATTTACCCAGAATTCTCTGCTTCTATCTATATATGCAATAGTTTACGTCTAGCTGGTCATGTTCCTTTATTCTAGAGTATACTCCAGTAGCGTAGAAGAGCCTATTATTTGGAACAGTTTTACTTATTATTACTATATTTAGCAATTTCGGGTCTCTTCTTGTTAGTTCTGACCCTATTCCGTGTACTCTTGTTGTTTCATTTATCTAGATCCTATTTATAGAACATAACTAACCAATCAGATTGCTTGATTTCCCATAACCTGTATGCAGAGTTATCTCCCTTCTGTATAATGAAAGACTATTTCCAATGACAATATCCCCGGGCACCCCAATTTAGGCACCCCTTTTTGAAAATCATATGACCTTCGGCACCCCTTTTTTGTCATATGTGCTTATGTGAAAAAGCACAATGTGACACAATGTGTCCTAGCACATAGGCACATGATTTATGTGTCGATATGTGCTTATGTGAAAAGGCACAATGTGACACAATGTGCCCTATCACATAGGCACATGTTTTATGTGCCGATATATGCTTATGTGAAAAGGCACAATGTGACACAATATGCCCTATCACATAGGCATATACGGGTATTTGAGGATACCTATTGCCTGGTATTGTATTATTCGAGGATACCTACTAGAGAATCCCTTTTTTGTCACATGTGCTTATGTGAAAAGGCACAATGTGACACAATATGCCCTATCACATAGGCACATGCTTTATGTGCCGATATATGCTTATGTGAAAAGGCACAATGTGACAGAATATGCCCTATCACATAGGCATACACGGGTATTTGAGGATGCATATTGCCTGGTATTGTATTATTCGAGGATACCTACTAGAGAATCCCTTTTTTGTCATATGTGCTTATGTGAAAAGGCACAATGTGACACAATATGCCCTATCACATAGGCACATGCTTTATGTGCCGATATATGCTTATGTGAAAAGGCACAATGTGACACAATATGCCCTGTCACATAGGCACATACAGGCGGGTATTTGAGGATACCTATTGCCTGGTATTGTATTATTCGAGGATACCTACTAGAGAATCCCTTTTTTGTCATATGTGCTTATGTGAAAAGGCACAATGTGACACAATATGCCCTATCACATAGGCACATGCTTTATGTGCCGATATATGCTTATGTGAAAAGGCACAATGTGACAGAATATGCCCTATCACATAGGCATATACGGGTATTTGAGGATACCTATAGCCTAGTATTGTATTATTTGAGGATACCTATCTAGGGTACCTTCTGGAGAATCCCTTTTTGTCATATGTGCTTATGTGAAAAAGCACAATGTGACACAATGTGACCTAGCACATAAGCACATGCTTTATGTGCCGATATGTGCTTATTTGTAAAGGCACAATGTGACACAATGTGCCCTATCACATAGGCACATACTACCAAAATGGGATTCCATAGCCACAGGCGTTTTCGGAAAAGGGATTCCACAAATGGGATTCCAAAAAAGGGATTCCACAAATGGGATTCCGTTTCCATCTTGTCTCCAAAGCTCCAAGGCCACTACAGGTCTATGGTCTATCTGTCCTATCATTAGCTTCAACAACAGTCTTGTTCCACTGTGGCCTTGTACCAGTACTATTGGCTAAACTACCATCAATTACTTCCTAGCTATACCTTCGCTGACGCTTTCAAAATGTTCCATCTGATTTCCCCTGTATACATATAAGGCATTCCGTAAGTGGTGCAGTCCGTAAAATTTGGATTCCGTGTTTTTACATCGACACTCGAGGGTATTCCCAAGCCCTGTTGGAAGAATTCAGTCCAATGGGTTGTAGTTTAAAAAATCGTTCAGTTCAAAAGGTGTTAACATTGGGCTATAGTTAAAAAATAGAGTTCATTCAGTTCAAAGGGGTTAATTATATATACATTCATTAGGGTTATAGTCCATTCAAACAGTTCAAAGGGGTTAATTATATATACCTTCATTAGGGTTATAGTTCAGAACTTTGTTCAATTTGTTATGGTCCATTCAGTTCGATACTTTCATTGGGTCAGTTCTCTTCTATCTGTTCAGTTCGATTTTCGTCACTTTGTTTTGATCAGTTCGATCTTAGTTGTGTTGGATCTTTGTTCACTTTGTTCTGTTAAGTCTGTCAAACTTGTTCGATCAATCCGACTAGTTTGACATTCTTTCACTTTGTTATGTTTACTTCGATCTTGGTTATGTTGGATCTGTACCTTTATTGTTTTGTAGTGGTTGGTTGTCTCTGTTCAGAGTCTTGTAGTCATTGTTGAATTGGGTGTTATCAAACCCTTTCCATACCCTCGAGTGTCGATGTAAAAACACGGAATCCAAATTTTACGGACTGCGCCACTTACGGAATGCCTTATATGTATACATGGGAAATCAGATGGAACATTTTGAAAGCTTCAGCGAAGGTATAGCTAGGAAGTAATTGATGGTAGTTTAGCCAATAGTACTGGTACAAGGCCGCAATGGAACAAGACTGTTGTTGAAGCAAATGATAGGACAGATAGACCATAGACCTGTAGTGGCCTTGGAGCTTTGGAGACAAGATGGAAACGGAATCCCATTTGTGGAATCCCTTTTTTGGAATCCCATTTGTGGAATCCCTTTTCCGAAAACGCCTGTGGCTATGGAATCCCATTTTGGTAGTATGTGCCTACGTGATAGGGCACATTGTGTCACATTGTGCCTTTTCAAATAAGCACATATCGGCACATCAAACATGTGCTTATGTGCTAGGTCACATTGTGTCACATTGTGCTTTTTCACATACGCACATATGACAAAAAGGGATTCTCCAGAAGGTATCCTAGATAGGTATCCTCAAATAATACAATACTAGGCTATAGGTATCCTCAAATACCCGTATGTGCCTATGTGATAGGGCATATTGTGTCACATTGTGCCTTTTCACATAAGCATATATCGGCACATAAAGCATGTGCCTATGTGATAGGGCATATTGTGTCACAATGTGCCTTTTCACATAAGCACATATGACAAAAAAGGGATTCTCTAGTAGGTATCCTCGAATAATACAATACCAGGCAATAGGTATCCTCAAATACCCGCATGTGCCTATGTGATAGGGCATATTGTGTCACATTGTGCCTTTCACATAAGCATATATCGGCACATAAAGCATGTGCCTATGTGATAGGGCATATTGTGTCACATTGTGCCTTTTCACATAAGCACATATGACAAAAAAGGGATTTTCTAGTAGGTATCCTCGAATAATACAATACCAGGCAATAGGTATCCTCAAATACCCGTATGTGCCTATGTGCTAGGGCACTTTGTGTCACACTGTGCCTTTTCACATAAGCACATATCGGCACATAAATCATGTGCCTATGTGCTAGGACACATTGTGTCACATTGTGCTTTTTCACATAAGCACATATGACAAAAAAGGGGTGCCGAAGGTCATATGTTTTTCAAAAAAGGGGTGCCTAAATTGGGGTGCCCGGGGATATTGTCATTGGAAATAGTCTTTCATTATACAGAAGGGAGATAACTCTGCATACAGGTTATGGGAAATCAAGCAATCTGATTGGTTAGTTATGTTCTATAAATAGGATCGAGATAAATGAAACAACAAGAGTACACGGAATAGGGTCAGAACTAACAAGAAGAGACCCGAAATTGCTAAATATAGTAATAATACGTAAAACTGTTCCAAATAATAGGCTCTTCTACGCTACTGGAGTATACTCTAGAATAAAGGAACATGGCCAGCTAGACGTAAACTATTGCATATATAGATAGAAGCAGAGAATTCTGGGTAAATTTGTCCTATAGCACTACGTGCTATTCTTAATATGGAAAAACGTCATGGGATAAGGATCCAAAAAGGGATTCTGGGAGAATTCTAAGCCAGAACATTACTCCTGTTCAATCGAACGCACCCCTTTGTACCCCCTTAGTACCATAGGACTACGTGCTAAGCCGATAAATTGGGAAAATAAAGTCAATTTCGGTGATTTTGGGTGGATTTTGGTGATTCTGGAGGGATTGTCGGGATGTTTGTGGTAATCAGATTTACTCTTCTACAAAGGAACACACCCCCGAACATACCCCTGTCTTGTTAGAAGCCATTGGTAACATAGCAATCACGTGCTACCATAGAAACCAAGATGGCGGCCTCCAGTATACAAAATGGACGACGGAAACACGTATCACCCTAACAACACGCGCTGCGCATGCGCACTAACACCACGTATCACTATGGGGATGACGTCACAACATGGCCGCTCACGCGGATTACCATGACAACACAACATGGCGCCACTAGGTCACGTGACATGACGTCACTTCCGGGGTCCCCCACCGGGGTCGCCCAACCTCCACCTCAAAAGCCCCTGACATACTACTCTCGTCTAATAATGTTAAGGGATGTATCGAAAGTCGATCTGTATGGCATTATAAATCAGGTATGCTGCAACCCTTACTTTCAATGAGAAAAATGAAAAATGAAAAAAAGATAAATGGAAAGTTCTGTAAATTATATATTCAGTTTCACTTCTCTTATCAATCAATGGCTCATCCATCATACACCCGCGTCTAATGTATTAGAACGTTTTGTTTGATGTTTTATCGTTCTATTGTGGTTTACTACAACAGTCCACCGCTCCAGTTGTTGATTAACATTTAAGTTAAAACAGTGGTCAAGTTTATTGATATTATTTTTGTTTCAGATAAATTCGAAGAAGCGTATTGTGAGCCAAAGATAGGTATGTTTAGTATACGTTATGTGAAGGGCAAATAGCTCACCGAGGTAACATTCGCTGATAGGGACACGGTGGCTAAGTAGGTAGAGGTGCAGGCTGCAAGTCGAGGGGTCCTCGGTTCGAATCACACCTGCGGCAACCTCATTGTGTCCTTGAGCAAGACACTTCACCCCCATTGCCCACTTGGGGGCGCGGTGACTTTGCGTACTAAGGCGTACTGCACGTCGATGGTGCACCTGCCTTCAACCAATGCTAACCCTGCTTGTGTGGAGTTAGTATGTTGGGGAGCTGACAGTTGCTCCCCGTTGCTCGGTGGTTCTCTCCGGGTACTTCTGCTTCCTCCACCCATAAAACCTGTCGTGGTCATGATTAGCCATTTTGCAGAAATTTGTGACCTTAAACACCAATAAATAATGAATGAATAAATAATCATTCACTGATAGTTTTATTGCGGTGAAAGTGTTGGCGTTTTAATCAAGGGGAACTGGTGTGGATATATTTCGGAACAATATTATAATTTATCATACGACTCGTCCGTTATGTTCACTTCAAAACATTTGATATTTTGTTTTCATATTAATCAGTGATAAATAAAGCCTTCCGTCAATTTCATTGGTCAGTTTCAAAACTAGACAATTTGATTGGCTGAACAAAATACAACTGGGCCACATTTTCATAATTTGCATAATTAGAGTTGGGAGGTTTCATTGGCCAATTTCAAAACTGGACAATTTGATAGCCTAAACAAAATACAATTGGGTCACATTTGCATAATTTCCGTATAGAGAATTTACATTATCTGTCCTATTTAGGGTGGGTTATATTGTATTAATCTTTTACCTACAAGAAAAACGCCATTCATTTTTTTATATTTTCACTTTTTGCTTCCAAAACATAGGTTATGACCCCTCATTGGAACGAGCTCGACGAGCTCGTTCCAATGAGGGGTTATAACCTATGTTTTGGAAGCAAAAAATGAAAATTTTTAGTTATACGAGGATGTTTTTTCCAAGTGCCGTCTGCAACTCAAGGTAGTTGATGGGTGAAAAAGTCATACTAAGTGGCTAATTTGTGCGTGTGTGTGTCATATGATAAATAGAATATGAAATCAGTGTTTTTCTCATATAATATTTATGAAACTCGTCCGAATTCTTAGACTCGTTTCATAAATATTATATGAGAAAAAGACTCATTCCATATCCTCTATATATTACACACGTGTTCTACGAAATCTCCATCTACAGCAACACTAAACTATGCTGAAAATGAAAATCTGTTCCGCACACATGTGCCGAACGGAAATCGTTAACAGACTATTTTAATGAAGAAGAGAAATTTCACTGACATTTTCTGCAAATCGTGCGCCGCAATTACAATTTAAATCGCTAACGATAGCTAAAAGTCGTCCCGGATTTCCAATGTTTTCTCTGTGCCAGCAGGCACATCGAAAACATTGGAAATCGGGGGACGAAATGGTAACACAGGATCCTCTTGCAAATTTGGTTGGCGATAAAATGTGAGTTTTTTTTGTTGATAGATGTCAAATGAATTGCTGAGTGTAATAAAGACGTGAAGGCGTCTAATGAACGCAGAACTACTCACGCGTGTGAATGGGTTAATCGTTATGGCACTTGTGTCATCGCGGAAGGATAAAATTCGAGGCCTCGTGCCAATATAGATTAAGCCATTCGCACGCGTGTATTGTTTTGTGCATGTGTAGTGTGCTTAGTTGGCGTTTGCGATGTCACATGAGGCGACGAAAAAACAATATTGGGCGAGGCGATAGCGGTACTTGAAACAATCTTTGCATCAAAATTGTCCTTTCTTTATGTGCACTGTCACCGTTTAATCTTATTTTGCGTCCACTAACACAAAATCTTGCATGTGCAGTGGCGCGTGGTTTTACTGATTTTAGTCTCATCACGCTTCTGCCAATTTGAAAATAATTCTACCACCAGTTGCAACGCGCTGCAACATGAAACTGTGATATTTTAGTCCAGAAGTACAGATTTCAAATAAGCGTCACCTTCAAAACGGATTTTGTTAGGGGGTGGGTGGGGGTGGGGGATTGTGTAGTCAGCCCGATGTCTGTGTACAGCATCCTATATATAATTAATTCGTCCCTGAGGAAAAATATACACTTTGCGTGATATATGTTGACTAATATATTTCGGATATCTCCCCCAAATCTTATACCATTTCAGTAAAATTCCGACATATTTGAATTACACACCCACATATTTCATATTATAAGTTACATGGCGTGTAGCTGGCTGATACATTTCCATACAAGGCGATGAGTGTTCATATCAGGTGAGGCGAAGCCGAACCTGATATGAACACTCATCGCCTTGTATGGAAATGTATCAGCCAGCTACACGCCATGTAACATATTTATTATGTCGAAAGTCCATGTAAATCGAGCGATTAATAATTTTCTCCATAAACAAACAACGGCCCGGAATTTATTTTTCAGGAACCACTATTGATAGCACCGCGCAGAATCATGAACAGTAACAGGCACCGGTACGTGTAACCATGGTAATTGTAAACAAATCATCACTTTGCGAAGGGCGATTGCCGTACTTGTTTACAAATGAAACGAATCGCTGCTTGCCACTGAGATCAGTGCTGCTTGCCAACTCGGCATAATCTGGCGGCCCCTTGCGTACATTTACTGTTGTTACTACCTAAAAAGGACTAATAAAGCAGTTTTGAACATTAAAAATCACTTTTTTACTGTAGAGCAAACAATAACAATAACGCAACTTGAACTTTGAAGTTGAATCTGAAATATTATCTTCTGCCCATCTTTTTACATATTTAATGTTTTAAATCACAAAATACGGTATCTTGAAAATAAAATATTTTCGGAACCTAAATTCTCTTATTTTGTTTTAATTCAGATTTTGAAAATTCGAAGTGAGGGGAATTGCATCAAAATAGTAATGGCGGCTACTCACCTGATATTAATTAATATCAGGTGAGTAACCCGATACGGTGGAATCTTTAGAAGGTATTCCAGCATTTTGATTGGACAAACTAACTTTGAGACATAATAATAACACTTACAGGTTAGTTTGCAGATAGTATTTTTCCTAACTACGTATTCTACAGCAATCCAATGTTACAATATTTAGATACAACACGCTCACGTCATTCGTCAGTTCAGGTTTTCAGTTATATTTTGTCCGAAGATAGGGAAGTGCATGGCTGACAATTTTCGTCATTGGAAGAGATTTGAATGAATGTTACCACCCCCCCCCCCCCCCCACCCCTCTATATTCTAAACTGGTCAATCAATTTAACATTAAGGGTACGGTAATTTCATATAAAAATTGAAATTTCGAAATGTTAGGGACGTTGCACCATCAAAGTGAGCATCATTTCACATACTTCAAGCATTTTCCTGCAGAGTAGTATAAACGATACAGAAGTTGTTTTATTACAATTTTTCCCCAATCAATTTGAACGTTTGTCTATTATTCTCGGTTATTCTCGGTTTAATTGTATTTAAACACTAGAAAACTACGCTTTCACCATCGTGTGATATTGTGTACCTTTTTTCTATCCATTACATTAACAGTGTGCGAATTGTGACAAAAAATGCAGACACTCCCCTTCCCACTAATATACAGTACGTTGAGAGTGGATTGTAACTAAATCACCCGCGGAGTGTAGTTATTACGCAAGCTATAACTTTCAAATTGTGTACATATCGACAAAAAACACAAGTAATGTTTCAGCCAATGGGCCTCCGGGTTCAACCCGGAGGTCCGTTGGCTGCAACTTTGCTTGTGCTGGTTATGCGTTGCAACAAATTTGCAATTATTGCTTGTGTGGAATCTCCACTCTGCGGGTGATTTAGTGATAATGCACTCTCCACGTACTGCAATATAGGGTCCTGCGAGTCGGATATGTTCGAATCGATTCTTATAAAACTGACGGCCCGATTTCTTCTCAACAGAGAGGGATTTAATGTTCTTTCATCGCGTAAATGCGACTATCAATCGGCTAACTATTCCATGTATACATATTTTGGTACAAGCTACGAACCTTTCTTGCCTGTTGGAACCTTCAAGTAACAATTTTGACAAGTTTTAGCTCGTTTTCCAAATTAAGCACGGCATATTGGGTTGTTCATGTAGTCAAAACACCAATAACAGATTAAGTGCACTCCGAACGCTCCATTTGTCATGATCGATCAAAGTTTTGATCCTCGTCCATTACATTCGATCTGAGACAAGAGATCGATTTTAGTGAAATCGGTACAGAAATTGTAAACGAAATCGTATCGCATGAGAGATGCTCCATGTTTCAAAATCAATGCTTCGTTAGAAGAGTATAGCAGGAGATTTTCGTTAACTTATTCACTTCTATGTTACATTCACTTCTATGTTACCGTTATCTGCACATAATTATCTGTCGTTGTGAAACAAAAACAAACTTTACTCAGAAGCTTAGGATTTCTCAATTTGTTAAGTGTATGGTAGATGTTTAAAATCCCCAACATTGCCGTTGAACAATCGGATAAGATATTGGTAAGACAAACTCTGAATATGCAACGACCTCAAAATAAAAAAGTATATTTCCAATTGGAACGACATGTCCCTCTATCGTGCAAAACATCTAGTTACTCCATATTCAAAAGTAATTAAAAAACATAAAAGGTCAATACGAAACTTCTAAATTTATCAACACGCAGCACACTTTCCAAATCGATACCAAGTCTTGCAACGTCGGTAGGATCCTTGTTTCATCGTAATTCCCCATCTGTGGCTCTTGTGCGCACATTGTGTGCACTAGCACATAAACACATATCAGCACATTCAAGAAGAGCCTACAGTTAAAACTAGAGATCCTGTCATGAAATGCGCACAAATAGCACGTCGATCTGCGCGTTAATCTACGCGTTATGACCATAGTAAGGCTATCAAATTCTGTACAGATAGTCTGCGCACAAGCAATGTTTCTGGCAATGGACCTCCGGGTAAGAAACAGTGCATGTGTTTGCTATGAATAACCAGGAGAACCTGCTGTGTTTTGGATGCCATTCGACATGGCAATTACGTGCAATTCCTACGCGTAATTAAGCCTAGTTAAGCGCACAGTTCATGACAGGACTTCTAGTTTTAACTGTATGCATGTGTTGTGTGTTGGCACATGAACATATTGGTACTCGACGCGTGTACCCATGTACTGCGTGCATTGTGTATACATTGTGACACATTGTGCATTGGCACACTAGCACATCCCATCAACCACGTGGAATTCCTTCCTAATATTCGACTATGTACCCTTTATCACCACAGGTGCCTACAAGCCACTTGTGTTGGAGAACATTGCGCATTTTCTCCTGAACACATTTCGGCACATTCAACGTGAGCTCATGTACTGCATGTGATGTGTATATATTGTGCTCTAGGACACAAGCACATTTCAGTACGACCAACGATTGTTCCTTATACACTGTACAAAATTACCATTATTCTACGGTTAACTACTGCCTCGAGGCCGTTAATTAATTTTAACGGTGGTGTCGTAGAAAAAACCCGCGAATTTGATCCAATGAACGTATTTCTCCCGTCACGCTATCCAATTACGTCGCACGGCGGTAAAAATTGTGAATTATGGGATCGGCCTTGCCATATGCCACTCTGGAAGTCGCCATTTCCAAGAAGGATGCCCGATGCTTTTGAAGACGGCGGAACAACGGCGTATTACTATCAGTTTGTAAGTTTGTGGCCATGTGAATCATGTTCATTACAGACTTGGACATGAAAACCAAACAACTTCAATTTTTTAGGCGTATAACTGTTTCGGCAATCATGCAGAATAGCAGATTGTTTGTACTGCGTCGCCGATGGATCTTATGGCTTGTGGCCACGGATCTCCGCTAAGGCCGGCAAACCCATATGCTTTTCAGGTTCAAGATAAAATGCGGTTAATGATGGCTGGAATTAAATTACGGTCAAAATGACCGGTGGCAGTGTTCCAGCCTTATGGCTGGAACACTGCCACCGGTCATATTAACCGTAATTGTTTTGATGGTAATTTTTACGGGAAAATAAGGCAAATGATGGTTAAAATTTGTTATGGTCATATGTCCGGCAGCTAGTTTCCAGGCATATAATAACGGCAAACCGTGGAAAAAAATTACGGGAATATACGGCAAATTACAGTGAAAATGTTTTTACGGTTTGCCGTAACGCTTACTGTCATATGCCTGGAAACTAGCTGCCTGCCATATGACTGTAAAAAATACGGTAATTTTTTACAGTGTAGCTAAGGTACCCTAGAATGCACTTTGTCATGGGAATGTAAAGATCCATATGGGTTTAGATGAATGGGTCGAGTATGTTAAAGACTTGACCGAGGCCAGAGTCGAGACAGGGTCAAACATATCTAGGAAGCATGGTGTGGAGCTGTATGTCAGTTTTTATGGTGGTAGGGGTCCAATGGTATATCGCGCAATGGGGAACAGATAGTGCAAACAAACCATAAGTGGACGGCGCTTGTGTTGGTCGAATAAAGTGACATCCGATCATGTTGTAAATAGTTGAGTTCGTGGTAAAAGCCAATGTTGGGACCACTAAAAGATAGAAGCCAAAAAGGACCTTGGAACCTCACTAATGGAATCCTTTTTACGGAATCCCATTCTGAGATATATCTGTGGCTATAGCATCCGCTTTTCCCGAGATGTGTATATGTTTCGTATGTTTTGCGCACATTGTGCACTTACACACTTGCACACATCGGCACATCCGGCACGCGGTTATGCAACACGTGAACTATCCTTTTTACTGCACACAATAAACAGAATTTCTTTGAATAACTGGTGACACAAATTGCTGCCATTTTTCATCGCGTGAAAGGTTATGGGTATAATCAGCATGACGACAAGAAAGGCCTCTGCACATTTCATATATCGGAAGCGCGGGGATCAATGTTTACTAAACTTCAAACGAAAAGTCCTCGGTTCAGTCCCTGCAAGTGTCAACTGCGTTGTATCCTTGGGCGACGCACTTAATCCCAATTGTCCACATGGGGACACAGTGGTGTGGTGTACTAAAGCGTACTGCACGTCGATGGTGCACTTGCCTTCTCCCAATGCTATGTGGAGTTAGTACGTTGGGGAGTCTGACAGTTGTTCGCCGTTGTTCAGTGGTTCTCTTCGGGTACTCTGGCTTCCTCCTCCCCCCCCCCCCCCCCACACTCCGTAAAACTGTCCCACACGAGGTAACCCTGGCTGTCGAAAGAGTCGTGAAACCCAAATAAATAAATAAATAACGGAAAGATTTGTTTGCATGTTCTTGTTAACATTTACGGGAAAGTGCCTATTTCTTACGAATTGTAACAAGGCAAATCTATTCTGACTAAATAATTTCACTTAACAAATTGCATGACACGCATCCACAGAATTGTGTTTAGTTACTTTTATTACTTTCCAAAGCGTGATTTATTGGGATTTCCGGGTTTGATTATAAACGATAACTTCACAAGTGAATTATGCATCCAACAATTGTGTCATGTATCCGTGCGCGCAAACGAAGACGCTTTGCCGTGGGTGTCATTGTTTTTATTTGCTTTTTTAACACTTTGCCTAACATAAAAAGCAGACGCCACTTACAAAAAAAATTCTTCAATAACTATTATTTTCATTTTTTCTCTCAAAAACATAGGTTATGACCCCTCATTGGAACGAGCTCGACGAGCTCGTTCCTGTGAGGGCTCATAACCTATGTTTAAGAGACAAAAAAATGAAGTAAATAAATAAATAAATAAATAAATAAATAAATAAATAAATAAATAAATAAATAAATTTCTTTTGCAGGGCGAAACGTAAAAGAGATCTGCGCAAACAGCTCACAATGTATAGAAAATGCATTGTGTGAGTGGAAGGATTGCAACACAAAAATATGTGTATGTAAAGAAGGATTTACACCTTACAATGATAGTTTGTGCGTGAAGGGTAAGTATTTTTTTCTATTTCATTTCAACCCATTGAACCCTAATGGCATCTTCCATGACAGTTTAATGGCAGCAATTGGAAGAGTTTATAATCGTTTTTTTTATGGGAAACCAATTAATATATTCAACGTGCAGCCAAATGGCCAAAATATTCATTGGTCTACCCAACACATTCATTTAGCAGACATCCACAGACGTCCATTTATGCCAATTTGTGTAGCGAGGAGATCGAACATTGCGAATATTCGCACTACAGTTAAAACTAGAAGTCCTGTAAAGAATAGTGCGCTTATCTTGGCTTAATTGCGCGATGGAATTGCGCGCAATTGCCATATCGAATGACATCCAAATCACGGCAAGTTCTCCTGGTTACTCATGGCAAACACATGCAATGTTTCTGCCAATGGACCTCCGGGTTACCCTGAGGTCCATTGGCGGAAACATTGCTTGTGCACAGGCCATATGTACAGAATTTGATAGCTTTACTATGGCCATAACGCGTGCATTAACGCGGAGATCAACGTGCTATTTGTGCGCATTTCATGACAGGACTTCTAGTTTAACTGTATATTCAAATATGCGCATGAACATTGCGAATATTTGCCTTAAATTGCGAATATTTACAATGCATTGCGAATATTCTCAATGTTCAATGTGAATATTCGCCATGCATTGCGAATATTCGCAATTCAATACGAATATTCGCAAAGTTGAACGCGAATATTCGCAATGCTCCCACTACTCACGTTGCCTCCAATAGGTTGAATGCAATGTGAACGGGAATACTTGTAATGTGAATGCGAATATTCGCAATGCTCCCACTATACATGCTGGCCCCAATGGGCTTACGCAGCCATCCTATACGGAATCCCATTCGGGCGAACATGTGTAGTGGGAACATTGCTAATATTCGCATTCACAATGGAAATATTCGCATTCAATTATTTATATATTTATTTATTATTTGTATATTTATATTTATTTATTTATTATTTGTATATTTATAGTTATTTATTGTTGGAGATTAACGACACCAACGGCAGTCAGGACTCCTCGTGTTGACCATGTCGGAGAGTTTTACTGGTGCAGGAATCCGGATTCCCCGGAGAGAACTCCATACAAAGTTAGCATTGGATGAAGACAGGAGCACGATTGATGTGCAGTACGCCTTAGTACACAGCTCACAGTGCTCCCACCCGGGTAATCGAGATTTAGTGGTTTGTCCAATGACAAGGCGTATTTTCCCCCGGTGGGACCGAACCGTGAACCACTCGGTTTGAAGTTCAGTTCCGTAATCACTGAGCCATCCAGCTACCATGACAAAAGTCAATGTCTTTCTAATTGATATAATGCGACAAGCAATGTCTAATTTATTTATTTACTGGTGCTTTTGTGGTCACATATTTCTGCACAATGGCTGATCATGACCACGACAGTTTTACTGGTGCAGAAAGCCAGAGAGAATCACCGAGCAACGGCCATCAACTTTTAGCTCGCTAACATACTAACTCCACACAAGCAGGGTTAGCATTGGTTGAAGACAGGTGCACCATCAACGTGCAGTACGCCTTAGTACACGACGCCATCGTGCCCCCACGTGGGCAATGGGGGCGAAGTGTCTTGCTCAATGACACAACGCGGTTGCCGCAGTTGGGATTCGAACCGAGAACCTCTCGGCTTGCAGCCTGCATCTCTACCAACCTGGCCACCGCGTCCCGTCTTTCTAATTGATATGCTAATAGTGAACATGGTATTCTGCATGCAATGTGAGTCTTGTTGATAACGAATCTACATAACGCTCCTGGTTATTGTCTGATCACTTCACAACAGGGTTTGCGTTTCCAATTCTAACCGTCAATCACACAAGATTGATTAAGAAAATCGGGGACGGTTAGTGAAGAACACGATCACTATCGAATGCACTTGTATATCTTACCTCCTACAAGTATCTGGGAATTTGATTGGATCAAAGATAAATGCAGACTGCATATAAAACCATATACTGCCTGCCAAGATCAATATACGCTGACAGCTACGGGTAATCTCCCTTTTGTTCATTGATTATTCAAAATGGCGGCAACCGATAAACGCTTCAAGTTGAAAGATTGAGTGTTGGAAGCCCATATTTGGTCTGAAGTGCAGGTTAGGCAACTTGAAAGGCTTCATATTCTGTGGATGTGTGTAATGTTACCTTCGAAATGAAACTGTTTGGTATGTATGAACTTGCCTTGTTACAATTTATGGGAGAGTGCCCATTGTAACAAGGCAAAGACACGTGAACACATTGTGAGAATTCTCTCATTTAATTTTGATCGCTGTTGTTATTAGTTCTGTGCATGGATACAGCAGTCGGTAAGATATATTCGTTACACAGTTTTTTGGTGGCCTAATATGGTATATATGGTGTCAGTTAATTTCATATTGGACAAGAGCTCTCGTCCAATATGAAATTAACTGACACCATATATACCATATTAGGCCACCAACAAACTGTGTAACTAAAAATAGCCTGTCAATTACTCAGCTAGTTCGGATTCCTACCGAATCGTTGGCTACTACCTATCTATACCCTGTTCTCTTTATTCCTGGACATGCTCCATATATGTTATTGTTTCCGACCGCTCAACCCTATCCGAGGCATCATACAATAGTCCCCACCACTTCCCACTAGTTCCGAAACCATCGTGTCATAAGTATTCTTAACTCTTTTAATGTGGCATGCATAAATTTGTGCATGAATAAAATTCAGTCCTGACGAGTAGACGACGCAATTTGTTGTGAGGATCAGTAATGACTGAACTTCCCCATAGAATCGATTCGCCCATTTGGCCGTAGACAGTATTGTATGAGGCGATACCATTCAGCTCGTCAGTTTTGAAAGGGTGGGTTAAATACCCGGATGTGCCTTTGTGTTGCAGGTGTTGTGCGCACATACTGCAATAGAACACAATCCCGTATCAACACTCGCAGCAGTTGCCCATGTGCTGCGGGTGATGTGTAAACATTGCTATATACTTTGTACTAGCACACACACATTCCATCAACTACCACCTTCCGTGCATTCCATCCCTCGCATGTGCCGATATAACTACCTTTTGTCTAATATACACATTTGCTGCGTGTGTTGTGCGCATATTGTACATAATCTCGCGAGCACATGAAGGCACGTCCAGCGTGTGCCCATGTGCTACATGTCACGTGTACACAGTTTGCACATTGTGTACTGGTACGCAGGCACGCCTGGGCAAAATGGAATAGGCAGTCGAAATTAGACAAACGTCTTAATATAAATAGAACAGTATCAGAAATACCTGAGTGAGATGAACCAAACACACCTTGGAATAGGCAGTAGCAAGAATAGAATGTAAACAGTTCAAAATGAAATGCTCTCCCGATTTACAGTGCGTGGAGTGTGGATTGTAACTAAATCACCCGCAGAGTGGAGTTATCACCCAAGCTATTACTTTCAAATTGTGTACATATCGACTAAAAACACAAGCAGTGTTTCAGCCAATGGACCTCCGGGTTTAACCCGGAGGTCCATTGGTTGAAACTTTGCTTACGCTGGTTGTGTTGCAACAAACTTGCAATTATTGCTTGGGTGGAATCTCCACTCTGTGGGTGATTTAGTGATAATAAACTCTCCACGTACTGTAAATGCATACTCCAGAACCATAAAACAAAAGTAAACCATCTTCAAAAGTCCAGTACGGCCGGTGTGGGCTGGTCACTTTCCACGGGGTGGGCAGTATTTCCACGGACGCAATAGTATTAGATTGCAAACACTGACAATAGGAATTATCATCAACAATTCAATTAATATAGCACCGGGTACATCCCAGTGCTTCATTAATTAAAATTGTGCTAGTGATGGTGTTTATTATCTGTTAAATGCATGCGTGCACATCACTGCCCACGCGTGGATTACGAACAGTCCACCACGACTGCACTGTAGTCAGACCAGAGTAGAAAAGCTAAAATTAGTGAAAAAAAAAAAGCTAAAAATGTTCCAACCGAAAGGCTCTTCTCCACTTCTGCAGTATATTCTGGAACAATCGAATAGGGTTGAGCATATTGAAAAAAAAAAACTGAATAGATGAAACCTGCCCAGGAATGGCGAAAATATGACACAAATAGACAGGAACCGAAGTTTGCCACTCGGTATTAGGGATCTCTGTGAAAAATATGTTCAAAATAGAACCCAACACCTCACAGTGTTTGTCTTTGAATGCGGACAATAATTTCTGTATTATTAAGCATGCCCGTTCGCCAAATCACTGACGTGTCTGGGCCTGTACCAAAATTCTTTGCCATCCAGAAAAAAAATAGTTTTCAACCCGCCTTAAACACATTTTCAAACTCTGTTTTCGGGAGCGAAACACAGCTTTCTCTTTATAAAGGTGTGTAGAAACACAATTTACCCATAACAATCCGTAATTTTTCCAACTCGCGAACAAGGGGACTGAAATTAACGAAAAGGCGAATACATCTCCTCGAAACTCTTCATACCTGACACTCATTTCAAAATTGAAATAAACTTTTTTATACCACAATTACCTATTCTACTAGATATGAAAAGCCTATGACAAAAATGTTAGCTTTACACACCAAACGTGGTGAACACTTCAGCAATGGGATTTCAATAGTTAAAATTTACACCTACAGTAGAACTACATACAAATTGATCTTTGGTGGCGTCAAATTTATCGGACGTCGCCTCTCGAAGAGTGAATTGAAAGTGGCAATTATTTATTACGTTTTTAAATGGGTTTACCGCATAACATGCCAGAAATTAAGAAATATGTATTGTCTCATATTAATAAAGCATCCATAACTCGAAATAGTATGTTATGTTATTAGAACGAAAAAGGCTCCGCTTTTTCCATTCCTTTCGGCGATAAAATTGACAGCGGAGGTACCGCCCACCGATGCTCATGTAAACAAAAACGGGCTCGCACGTATGTACGCCTGCTGTTCAGTAAAATCGAGAAAAAATAATAGTGAATCTTAATAATCTGACGATCATGGTATAAATAAAATATGCCCAAAGTAGTTTGGTGTTCCAAATGTTCACCAGTCGTGGTGAAGTGTTGTTAACCGCGCGCCAAAGGTTTGCAGTTAACACCACTTCACTACTCGTGCTGAACATTTGGTACACTATGCTACTATGGGTATATTCTATATATGCACTATCGATGTCCCGTTATAACTCCTTATTTGTCGAGTGTTGCTGATTCAAAACGTAATAAAGATGAACAGTTAAGGATTTTACCCATGCATGGTCATGCTAAAATGCCAAAGTGTTATTGCAGCAAATTTACTTGCATTGTACCAAGATACAGTACGTGGAGAGTGGATTGTAACTAAATCACCCGCGGAGTGGAGTTGTCACCCAAGCTATAATTTTCAAATAGTGTACATATCGACAAAAAACACAAGCAATGTTTCAGCCAAAGGACCTCCGGGTTTAACCCGGAGGTCCATTGGCTGAAACCTTGCATGTGTTGGTTATGCTTTGCAGCAAATTTGCAACTATTGATTGGGTGGAATATCCACTCTGCTGGCGATTTAGTGATAATACACTCTCCACGTACTGTATGTACCCAATTCAGTCTTTTGTGGCAAAGCTCAAATTCCAGATTGCATTATGGGAAAATATGCAGGTTCAATTTGGTTTTCTGATCATTAGTATGAAAAGCGTCTTGGAGAAAATTAACGCCTTCAAAACTGTTTCTTCGAAGGACCCCGCCGTACACACACCTGCCTAAAACAAGTGAATGCGAATGTATGTTCGAATTTGTTAGCAACTTATTATTCAGATCGACTGTTCGATTCGATTACGATTTACGATTAGGAGGGAGAGTGATGGAGGAATACTCGGTGGGGCACTGGACCTCCAACTGAGTCACGATTCTATATGGAATGTTTGTGCCAAGTTCACTACAGTCGACCTGAACCGAGGTTACCGAGGCTGAGAACGATATTAGTGAACCAGGTTCCGACATCTTATATTAAATCGTGACGAGTTTTTTTTTTTTTTTATTACATAATGTTTAATTTAAACTTTAAGCCAAAATAACGATTAATGTTGGCCAGTGCTGTTAAAAAAGTCACCATCCAGTTTTTAGTTGTTTTCCATTTTTGTCCCAAAGACATAACCTATGACCCTCTTTGGGATGAGCTTGTTCCAATGAGGTTCATAGGATATGCATTCGAGAGAAAAAGTGAAAATCTTTTGTTATTCAGTTAATGTTTTCTGCAAATACCGTCTGCTATTTGCATTAGGAAAGCAGTTAATGAAAATCTGAAAGAAGAGCAATGCAGTTCATCTTCCGAAACCTACTCACTTACGTTATCACGTCGAATGAGACTGCTGACGTAATTTACAATTTCCATATTGGACGTGTTGTGAACGATATTTTCTCGTAACGAACTATTTATGGTGATTATGCGATAAGAAATGGTTCTGAATTTAATTGTACTGGTACCGATTTTTGTCTACAATGACTCACTCGTTCCCGATTAGATTTTACCATACAAGACTTGGACATTACTTTGTTGTTGAGAGAAGGTAACTTGCGCCCAGAATGTTTTCTTTGCTTTCATTTGTAGACAGTAAAATACGCATTTTCGCACTGCCTGGATTTCCATTATTTGGGCAGCGCTATTTTAATGTAACATCTATTAGCAGTGTATTTTATAATGCAATCTCACATGAAAGAAGTTCTGTCATATTTTAAGGAAATTTACCCTTTCAACACCCATTGAGTATTTTAAATTCAATTCAATTCAATGTTTATTTCCGTTTATCATTAAAATGACGTTTGGAAAATATTAGTAGTATAGGATGCACATATCTACCCTTTTTACCAGGATCCCGGGGTGAGGGGGGGGGTGGGGTCAGACCTCGACCTCGAGGTCATTGACCTCGGTGCCCAAATCTGTTAGGTCCCCCTTCCCCTCTCCCCTCCTCTCCCCACACTAGGCCTAGGCTATTTTTAGGAGCCCCCTCACCCTACCCGCCCTGTATGTACCCTATTTTTTAGGCTATCCTTCCCCAAAGCCCATTTGGCTTTCAAACTGAGGAGTCCAATGAGTACTAACAAAAGAGTGTCACCATCCCCTAACCCTCCCCCTTCCCCTCCCATAACTTTATTTCTTGGTAAAAATCTTTAAGGTAAATGTTGTCACGGGCATGTACGCGTAACGGCATACAAAATGATTTAGACATAAATACTACCTGGTTTTGTTTAGACATGTCATAAAGGAATTTTGATAGAGAGAATCTTTCTAAGAAGATATTATAGTGTCACGTTGTACAGTTATGCAAATGGATAAGGGATAACTGGTATGTTTGATTATGTCATAGATAAAGGTATTATGATAAAGGGCTCCTTTGTTTATAAGAAGCGTGATATGATACAGATAAATGTACACTGTTTGATTATGTCATAGATAAGGTGGTGTCACGTCGCAGGTGTTTGATAACCCAGTAAGATCGCGGCGATGTCTGATTGGTCAAACAGTTGCCCAATCAGATCATCCCACACGGTGGTATGTTCCATATGACCAATAGATAAGCGTGTTGTAAAGTTATCCCACGCAGGCGTTCTCTGTTTGGTCAAACAGCTGTCCAATCAGATCGTGCCATGCAGTATTTTCTGCGTGGCGAATAGATGAGTGATCCGGAATGTTGTAGTAAACTACTTTCGCATGCTCAACTCATGGGTAAGCTGAAAAGGAATGAACAACTCTAAATTGTCTCTCTATTAAATTTTATTGTGTCAAGTAGTGTGAAGGCGAGCAAAAACTTATTTTACCCCAGAGTCGCATCACAGTAATTTCCCACAATGCACTGTGGGAGAATTTGAAGCAACCATCAATTAGTAGGGTGGGTAGAGCCGATGTGCACATATGTAAAACTGATGTGTGTATGTTTAAAACCGATGTGTATATGTTTAAAACCGATGTGTATATGTTTAAAACCGATGTGCCCGTATGTAAAACGGATGTGCCCGTATGTAAAACGGATGTGCACATATGTAAAACGGACGTACGCATGCGCGTATTTGAGGGTACTCTTCACTGTCTTATAAATCGTGATGTCCACCCAGTTCTCATTTGTTCGCAGAGCGTTCAAAGAGAGAAGACATGCCGAGCCACAACCGTAAATTCTGTAGGAAAGCATTCACAAGAGCCTTTACACGCAATAGACACGAATATGGTTACTGCCCCAAGAGGTTTGGGATGACGGGTGAAGGCGAACAGTCAAACGAAGATTATAACTTGTCTGATTCTGACGAGAGCACATATTCAGAGCCAAACGGTAGTGATACAACCTCTGAAAGTGAATATCCAGAAGAGGAAGATGGCGAAACGAACATAATAGGCACTTTAATCATAAGAGCATATGAAGATAATACAGCTAAATTTCAGAGATTGAAAGTGTCGTACATAGAAAATGGCTTACCACAGACGATGCCACCAAAGCGGCCAGGGAAGCTCTTACAGACAGCGTGAGAGCTTCCCTCTGTAGAAGATTATTTAAGGCAATGAGTCGAGTAAGGCACTTCAGACAACATCCGGTCTAAGGAAAAATTAGAAAAAACTGCTCAGCGACTTCGAGATGAGGAGGGTTACGGAATGAACGAAGCTGAAAAATTCGCAATTGAGAAACGAAAATACTTGTTTGATCCATTATTAAGAAAATACACGTTTTCTGGATGTGCAGACAGCTTGGGATCATAACTAGAGAAAGTCCAGAAGAACGACAAAAACAAAAACTATCCCTTTTCAGGGACAAAAGACAGTTACTGAACATTTAATTATGTTTATTGTGTGCTTATCTCTAAAAGAAGTATTGTAAAACTACTTATTGTAGAAATTACTTACGGAGAAATTGTAAAATTACTTGGAAAACTTATTGAAAATCCATTTTGACTGATTGTAAATCCATTTTAATTGATTGTAAAACCATTTTCGCTTTGAAACAATTATTTGTAAATTTGTAAGTATGATTGCAAATCCATTTTGACTATTGTAAAACCAATTAATTACTTGTAAAACTGATTTTATGTGAAAATAAAATTCAATAGAGAGAAAATTTAGAGTTGTTCATTCCTTTTCAGCTTACCTATGAGTTGAGGATGCGAAAGTAGTTTACTACAACATTCCGGATCACTCATATATAAATAAAATAAAATAAAATACTGCATGGCACGATCTGGTTGGACAGTTGTTTGACCAATCAGAGAACGCCTGCGTGGGATAATTTTACAACACGCTTATCTATTGGTCCTATGGAACATACCGTCGTGTGGGATGATCTGATTGGACAACTGTTTGACCAATCAGACATCGCCGCGATCTTACTGGGTTATCAAACACCTGCGACGTGACACCATCTTATCTATGACATAATCAGTACACTATGGCACTGATCCACATTTGACCTAGGACACCCATAGGAACGTCAGCGGTCTCATTTAGTTGAATGTGTTTAACCCGCTTCCCAGACAGATAGCAGGGTTAAAATACATATGCGCTGAAACCATTTGTATTAAAACTAACTTTAAAGCGTTGTCCATACTATGAGATTTTTGTTTATTTAATTTACCATTGTGTTTTATGTATAATCTCAAGATGAGTTATAAGTGCGCTACCCCCAGTACGGTAGTCCTCTTCAAGATATCGAAAGTTAACTACTTTACTACCGGTGCTTTCAAGACATATCTTCAGCAAATCATGGCTGCTATGAAGCAACCATGACTAGATGTCATGAAAATATCATCTGCATTTACATGTAACACAAGAAAACAATGGTGAAAACATCAATTCTGTTTACTGTGTGAAAATTGGATTATATGTTCCAAAAATATATTTATTTCAGTGGCAAGAGAAATCCTAGACTGGGAAGAAATATCTTCCAGCAGCACCGAAGGAGTTAAAACAATTGAACTGCCTTTTTCCTTTAAAACTGAGTTTTATTTTTCTGTCTATTCCATTCAGCATATTGATTTCCACCGTGTTTCGTGAATTACTGGTATCAATATTCATTTCTGTCTTCCCTGTACGGTTCTCTATAATTTTAATGTAATTTGTCCAATATTTTATAAGTTGTTTTACCTCGCAAAGGATAAATAGACAATAGATAACTGCTCAGATTTGATCACGACTTTTATCCTCTAGTGGGGCGTGCAGATGATTATTTCACGAGGTGTTAGCCTCGTGAAATAATCGGTGCGCCCCACTGAAGGATAAACAAGAAAATACAGCAGTGCTGTGCAAAAAAGGACGATAATAATACGCCAATGCAGTTTTACTGAAAAGACCATCTTTAAAATAATACGACTGAGTATCAAAAATGTAGTTTCATGTAAAACATTATGTTGAGGAAAACTCTGAGGAATAATTAATTTAAACATAAACAGATCAATTTGAAAACAAATCAAAATATATTTGATTTGCGGTCAATATATTGTGGAAAACAATGAGGATGGGGTTTTTTATTTATTTAGTTTTTTAAAAAAAATTTAGTATCTTTCTTCAATAAATATGCAGTTTTCAGAAACTTGTGCACGAATGCTCTGGAAACAAAAGTTTTGCTGACAATTGTTAAGCCAAAAATGAAAGGGAATAATGCTTTTTTTTCAAAGAATGCATCTAAAATTATCGAAAAAAACATGACACGAAGAGCAAATATGAAGATTTTTTTTTCCATCCACTTTTCCAACAGCACTGAACGTTCTGAATACGAGTGGCATTTTCCGTAAATACGATCAGTTCTATCGGGGTTTTCTATCAATAACCTCAGAGTACACATCGAACGTAAGAAAATTAACTCGTTACATGGTGTCTGGACATTTCAGACCGTGTACGATTCGGACCAGATTTTTATAAAGGACGTTTCGGTCCAGATCTATTGACGATTCGGACAATATTTATGGCCGATTCGGACCAGATTATTGGATGATTCGGACCATGTTTGTGGACGATTCGGACCAGGTTTCTGGACGATTTGCCCAACAGACACACAAACTACACAGCCAGCACAGACATACACACTTCACAAGACAGCACAGACTTGATTTTGAATTAAATAGGCCTAGAGCTTTATGTGCCAATTTCAGTGAGCCATTTTCATTAATTTCACTGAAAAAATACCGACGTTCCGGTATTGTTTGTAGTTATCACAACAGATAATTCTGCGAGTAATTATAAAACAACTAATCCTGTGCTTCTAGGTCCTGTCAGGGAAGAGGAAAAAAGACGTGACGTCAACATTGACCTGCCTGTTTTATTTGCAAAGCTTTTTGGGTCCGTATACCGAATTTGGTCAAAATCGGCCCAGTAGTTGGCCCGTTGCTAAGGGACGCTCTCGTTGCTGGGGAAGTCACGTGACATCAACATTGACTGTCTGTTTTCATTTGCAATGCATTTTGGGTCCGTATACCGAATTTGATCAAAATCCACCCAGTAGATAGCCCGTTGCTAAGGGGGAGCTCATGTTGCTAGGGAAGTTACGTGACGTCAACATTGACCTGTGTGTTTTTATTTGCAATACATTTTGGGTCCGTATACCGAATTTGGTTAAAATCGGCCCAGTAGTTAGCCCGTTGCTAAGGTGGCGCTCTGGTTGCTAGGGAAGTCACGTGACGTCAACATTGACCTGTTTGTTTTATTTGCAATGCATTTTGGATCCGTATACCGAATATGGTCAAAATCGGCCCAGTAATTGGCCCGTTGCTTAGGAGCGCTCTCGATGCTGGGGAAGTCACGTGACATCAACATTGACTGTCTGTTTTCATTTGCAATGCATTTTGGGTCCGTATACCGAATTTGTTCAAAAATCGGCCCAGTAGATAGCCCGTTGCTAAGGGGGAGCCCTGGTTGCTAGGGAAGTCACGTGACGTCAACATTGACCTGTGTGTTTTTATTTGCAATGCATTTTGGGTCCGTATACCGAATTTGGTTTAAATCGGCCCAGTAGTTAGCCCGTTGCTAAGGTGGCGCTCTGGTTGCTAGGGAAGTCACGTGACGTCAACATTGACCTGTCTGTTTTATTTGCAATGCATTTTGGTCCGTATACCGAATTTTATCAAAATCGGCCCAGTAGTTAGCCCGTTGCTAAGGGGGCGCTCTGGATGCTATGGAAGTCACGAGACGTAAACTCTGATCTGTCTATTTTCATTTGCAAAGCATTTTGGGTCCGTATACCGAATTTGGTCAAAATCGGCCCAGTAGTTAGCCCGTTGCTAAGTGGGGTTCTGGTTGCTAGGAAAGTCACGTGACGTCAACGTTGATCTGTCTGTTTTCATTTGCAATGCATTTTGGGTCCGTATACCGAATTTGGTCAAAATCGGCCCAGTAGTTAGCCCGTTGCTAAGGGGGAGCTCTGGTTGCCATGGAAGTCACACGACGTCATGCTTGATCTGTCTGTTTTCATTTGCAATGCATTTTGGGTCCGTATACAGAATTTGGTCCAAATCGGCACAGTAGTTAGCCCGTTGCTAAGGGCGCGCTCTGGTTGCTAGGGAAGTCACGAGACGTCAACATTGACCTGTTTGCTTTATTTGTAATGCATTTTGGGTCCGTATACCGAATATGGTCAAAATCGGCCTAGTAGTTGGCCCGTTGCTTAGGGGGAGCCCTGGTTGCTAGGGAAATCACGTGACGTCAACATTGACCTGTGTGTTTTTATTTGCAATGCATTTTGGGTCCGTATACCGAATTTGGTTAAAATCGGCCCAGTAGTTAGCCCGTTGCTAAGGTGGCGCTCTGGTTGCTAGGGAAGTCACGTGACGTCAACATTGACCTGTCTGTTTTATTTGCAATGCATTTTGGATCCGTATACCGAATTTTATCAAAATCGGCCAGGTAGTTAGCCCGTTGCTAAGGGGGCGCTCTGGTTGCTACGGAAGTCACGAGACGTAAACTTTGATCTGTCTGTTTTCATTTGCAAAGCATTTTGGGTCCGTATACCGAATTTGGTCAAAATCGGCCCAGTAATTAGCCCGTTGCTAAGTGGGCGTTCTGGTTGCTAGGGAAGTCACGTGACGTCAACGTTGGTCTGTCTGTTTTCATTTGCAATGCATTTTGGGTCCGTATACCGAATTTGGTCAAAATCGGCCCAGTAGTTAGCCCGTTGCTAAAGGGGAGCTCTGGTTGCCATGGAAGTCACACGACGTCATGCTTGATCTGTCTGTTTTCATTTGCAATGCATTTTGGGTCCGTATACCGAATTTGGTCCAAATCAGCACAGTAGTTAGCCCGTTGCTAAGGGCGCGCTCTGGTTGCTAGTGAAGTCACGAGACGTCAACATTGATCTGTCTGTTTTTATTTGCAATGCATTTTGGGTCCGTTTACCGAATTTGGTCAAAATCGTCCCAGTAGTTAGCCCGTTGCTAAGGGGACGCCCTGGTTGCTAGGGAAGTCACATGGTGACACCATTGACCTGTCTGTTTTCGTTTGAAACGCATGTTGGGCCCATGTATCAAAATTGGTCAAAATTGGCCCAGTAGTTTTCCTGTTGCTAGGGGCGTGCTTTACTTGCTATGGACGTCGCGTGACATAATCAATGACCCATTAACCTCATCTCCCCCTCCCTCTCCCATACCCAATATATTAAGGGTCCCTTGACCCAATGAGGGTGAAAGCAATGGTGGAGAGTCATCACTTGTTCTAGCGTTCGAGTATCCTTGAAAAAATGTAACCTCATTTGTCCCCGGTTCCTTTGGGAAAAATCCCTAAAAGTTTAATCAGCCAGAGTCATTCTCGTGAAGTCTCATCTCGTTAACTACTTCCTACGTTAAAAATAGTGTGAAATTAGTATAAAGGACTCACGAGTTTCGACGTCGGCTTCGCCTCCGTCTCAACTCGGGCGCCTCCGGCGCCTTCGTCCTTTATAAAAATCGTACTCGAATCCGCATAGAGGACTTTTGTATTATTTTATAGCGAACGAAGAGAGCATAATGGTAACGTGTGTGTATGTGTGAAAATATAAGATCGAAATTTAAAATATTTCAGAAAAATATATAACCATGCAATCCAAAAATCTGTGTCCGGAAGTTAACACCATGGACGAAAAATAGGAGTCGAAGTTGATCAAATTGTATTGTTTTCATTGGTAGAAATCGAATTAGATTTCTGAAAAAGGAACAGGTGAACGTGCAGGAATAGCGTCACCCGTAGATATCGGATATGGCGTCATCATCTGACAGGTTCAGTCAAAAATCGAAACCACAACAACACAAAAGAAACGCAAGTTGCGCTGCATTTGTCGTTCATTTTTTTAACTTCAATTGCTTGTACAAAAAAAATCAAAATTGTTGGTCACAAAGTCGCACGCTTGTTAATAACATATCTAAGAACAAGTGTGTCTGCAAGAAATTCTATAATTTTAAGTATTTTCCTTTCGCAAGACGTTTAAAAACGACGAGTCGATGTTTTCTCGCATTTCTCATTTCTGACACTCTTTTTTGTAAACAATGACGATTTCCTCTGGAAGATACGTAATATGCAATTCAAAGAGGGACACAATGGGATTCCTGAGACTTTGCTCTTCATTGCAATGCTTTGTACTGTTCGGATAGTATTTTTTTTTCCCATTTTTCTGACGCAATAAAATTTTTTGAACGATTTTTCCACTTTAATATTTATCAAGAAGTTACGGTACCGGTACCTGGTAGTCCTAATGATATTTCGAACACGAACTTTTCATTTTTTAGGTTTTGAAGTGACACAGTGTACAGAAACTTACACCCAAGCACCTCCATCGCAGTGGAAACTCCACAGAAAATTGTTGCTTCTTTCGGATTGACCCACTTTTGCGTCACGCGGTGCTTCTTGTAACGTTGTATACCAATTTTGGCCTGGAAAGACGGTTTGCCGTCTTCGGGCTGTGATTGCAAGAGACAATACGTGTACACGCAGTGTTGATACATTTTGTTTTTGAATATAAATCATTCAGTAAATAGTTCATGACTGATTTCTTCGAAAGATAAGGAAGATCGAAAGGTGAACTACTGTCGTGTTTGATCATTGACCGAGTCTGATCAAACAGTCAGTCTGTCAGTCTCCAAATCCAATTCCAAATGCATTTGCAATTTAACTTTTAAGGAGACCAGCAAAATCGGACTACAATTACAAATTAAATCGTCGAAATTCATAATTCCATAAATTTAATACCAGACAATTTTACTTACACTCACTGATACTGAATTCATTTTCTATCTGATCCTTTTTACATGACGTTTAACAATCCAGTGGCGGACAATCCAGGGGGATAGCTGTCCCTCCCACTCCCCCCAATCAAACTTCAAATTTCTATCTGACCGTGGTTTTCCCACCCAATTTTACACTGCAAACGACACACAACAATACACGTCGTGTCGGGTGTTGTAGAAATGTTCAGATATCGCTCCCACTCCCAGGGCCTCCAAATATAGAAATCTTTCATGGGGAGAACTCCATATCCCCACACACGCGAGGGGGAGATCCCGTTCCCTCCGCCAGCTATAAGGCATGTGGCATTTGGAAGATTCCTTCGGCATCTTGACCTTGGACTCCCACCCCCAAAAGTCCCCCATAGCTTACCTAAGCCCCCCCCCCCCTCAAAAAAAAATAAAAAATATTGAAATCTTGGCGCCGTCACTGTAGCGATCAGTCGGTATCAAGACAACCTGTGATGGAAAGACAATGTGTTGATCAAATTTGCAGAAAGGGCTACATAAAATTAAGCTACATAATGTTCTAACCAACTTGCAAGTTAAAAATACAACCATAGATATTGATGCCCCCCCCTCCCCCCCCCCCAAAAAAAAGACCCTTTCCAACCTAATTAGAACCTGAAGTGTTGAGGTTGAATGGGTGAGAGTATTTGTTGCACCCCTCTCCCCCCCCCCCCCCCCCCCCCCATCTTTCAGAAAATTTCAACCTGCTTGAACTATACATGTACTTGAAAATACAAGAAGTGATATGGAGGCAGAGTGTGGGTATTTTAATTAATGCCTCCGCCCAAATCCCATCACAGATTGCCGAGTTATGAAATTTGAAAGTGATAAAAAGTCAGAAATCTTCGCAAAAAAAAATTGGGAAAACAATCTTTTCTTGCTGCTAAGAATTCACCATAATTGGGAAATTTTCAAACACAAAAAGAAAAGATGCGATCAGAAATTCACGCTTTCAAGACCATGAAGAAATATATGAAAGGGGTAACAGCATGCACGCAGAATTCATCAAATTGTTAATTGTACTTTCTTAGGGTACTGCTAGAAAACCTCTGTGTGGATGGTGGGGGAGGGGCATAGAGAATAAACTAGAATTTCACAACAAGACCATAAAAATATACAGAGTCATGGCAAGTAACTAGATTTTTTAGTGAATAGTAATTACTGTGAACACTAGTTAGAACATATTGGTCGTGACTCGTCGTGATGGCTGGGGGGGGGGGGGGGGGGGGGGATTGTAATTTTGAAGGACCATAACAAATTTATTTGAAAAGAATGTTATGATGGGCAACAAAACTTTTGCCAAATTGTATTTATTGATGTCGGAAGTAGAAAATCACAGGGCTGCAGAATTTGAAAGTAATACTTTGGGTGATAACGCCACCCCACGGGTCATTTTGATACAATCCACTCTCCACGTACTGTATTTTGTAAATTTGAATAAAAAATATAGAGGATGATGTCATTGGGTGTGTGTAATTCCGTACCCATCACCAAAATCATTTCGTGCCCAAGTGATTACGTACCCAAAACCATTTTGAACACTTTAGAAAAAAGTAAATTTGTGCCCAAAAAATAATAATAGAATGTCCATGGCAATATTCATAGCAGTTTATTTGCCAGGGGTAAAATTTGAAAAAAAAATAGGTATTAAATTTAACATTTATAAGCAAAACTGATCACAACATAGCATTAAGTAATGAATCCACCGCCTTTAGAATTAATTATTTATTTATTGTTTTTTAATGTCACATACTTATGCACAATAGGTAATCGTGACCGTGACAGTTTTACGGGGTCTAAGTCGGTCAGAGCGGGAAAAATAAAATCTAAACTCTTTTATATTGAACTGATGGGTCTCCTATTTCATGAGGTGACAAAATATAATTCAATTAAATTTCTTATTTAATAAATATACACATTCATTCATTTTGGTTTCATTTTGTACTATTATTCATTGTTCAAACCAACAACTATTTGTTTTGTAATATCATGCACAACTCAGGCTGCACAGTGGGGAAAATAATGTTAAATACTTGTGACTGATACTTCCAAAAGGCCACTCTCTCAAAGCTGGCAACCTTTCTTTCAGCTGGCTGGACTGTCCATGCATACCAGAGCAGTGCTCACTGTGCTGCTTGGAACATGTAACACCCATTGCATGAGAAAGTTTGATAGCTTTGAGAAGCAGTACAAAATCTGAAAGAGGCTGCTGACTGGAATTGACAATAAATCCTTGAGTGAAAAAGACATCAGAATAATGAAATGGCGCATCAGTCGGGAAAGTACTTGATTCCTACTCCTATGTTCTAAATGATCATATCTGTAGTACTGATATTTTTTTTGTATTTTCTACTCCATATTATTCTGATTTGATCCCCTATTTTTATTCATTTCACCAGGCTGGACTGCAGTCTAATTCTCATAATGCACTGTTTTGGACTAAATTCTTAACATCTTCCATAGCTGTAGATAGTTGGAGTTATGTTGGAATTTTGAGGTTATTTATCCAAGATATGGCACTTGGAAATATTATGAAGTCAGTTTGTAACTTCAGTATAATATTCCACCCTGTACTATTAGTCCTCACCATGCTATTATATGGATGACAGTCACAGGAGTATACCTCCCTATCATATTCCCAATAAAGTTGACACAAGAAACATGATGACATTGGTCAATGGATGAATATGCATATAGAATTAGAATATGGAATACAGATCACTCTCACCAGTCACCACATTTCTCAACAACCCCCAGCCCCCCACCCACAACCACACTGCCAACACACCACCAATTTCACTGTGACCCACCCATGCAATGAAAAGAAGAACTACAGTTTGATGCTAATAGAATTCCTCAACACCTTTATGGTGAGCAAGACCCTACTGAATCAGACCGAAAAGTCTGTCCAGGCTGAAGGCTTGTCTAAGAGACTTTACTGAGGTGGGAATTGGAGAAGCTTGGAGTTGGAGAAGAGATACATCCTGGAGAGAGCAGATCACCATTAAATCACAAACCTTTACAACAATTATTGTGCACACTTTTTGAGAACAGAACTCACAAAACAATAAAAGTTACAACACAAATCCCTGGGGTGCAATCCGTCTATGAGTTGAACAGGTTCTTATACAGTAGTTGGGGGCGCGGTGGCGTTGCGGTAACCGGTTTTCGTCAAGATCACCGAAGTTAGCAACGTCGAGCCCGGTTTGTCCTCGGATGGGTGACCGTCTGAGCGATCAATTCGGACTCCCGCGTTGTGTCCTTGGGAAAGGCACTTAACCCCGATTGTCCACATGGCACATGGGGGCACGATGACGCCGTGTACTAAGGCGTAGTGCACGTTGATGGTGCGCATGTCTTCAACCAATCTAACTCTGCCTGTGCTGCACTGCGGAGTTACGATGTTGGGGAGATGGCAGCTGCTCATCGTTGCTCTGTGGTTCTCTCCAGATACTCCGGCTTCCTCCACCCGTAAAACTGTCACGGTCATGATTATCCATTATGCATAAGTATGTGACCTTAAACAACAATAAATAAATAATTATACAGTAGTTTCTAAAAAAATATAGTATCCTGCAAAAAACTTAATAAATTCAGAGTGGTATGCTGTGATTTCACCCCTGAAGGGACTTGCTTAGGAGGATTTAGACCCAAGTCATAAGAAAATAATCCAGCAGCATCACAGCCCTGTGATTTTCTACTTCCGACATCAATAAATACAATTTGGCAAAAGTTTTGTTGCCCATCATAACATTCTTTTCAAATAAATTTGTTATGGTCCTTCAAAATTATAATTTCCACCCCCCCCCCCCCCCCCCCCCCCGCAATCACCAAGGCCAATATGTTCTAACTAGTGTTCACAGTAATTACTATTCACCAAAAAATCTAGTTACTTGCCACGACTCTGTATATTTTTATGGTCTTTTTGTGAAATTCTAGTTTATTCCCTATGCCCCGCCCCCACCATCCACACAGAGGTTTTCTAGCAGTACCCTAAGAAAGTACAATTAACAATATGATGAATTCTACGTGCATGCTGCTACCCCTTTCAAATATTTCTTCATGGTCTTGAAAGCGTGAATTTCTGATCGCATCTTTTCTTTTTGTGTTTGAAAATTTCCTAATTATGGTGAATTCTTAGCAGCAAGAAAAGATTGTTTTCCCAATTTTTTTTTGCGAAGATTTCTGACTTTTTATCACTTTCAAATTTCATAACTCAGCAATCTGTAATGGGATTTGGGTGGAGGCATTAATTATAATACCCACACTCTGCCTCCATATCACTTCTTGTATTTTCAAGCCTACATGTAGGCCTAGTTCAAGCAGGTTGAAATTTTCTGAAAGCTGGGGTGGGGGGGGGGGGGGGGGAGGGGTGCAACAAATACACTCACCCCATTCAACCTCAACACTTCAGGTTCTAAGTAGGTTGGAAAGGGTCTTTTTTTGGGGGGGGGGGATCAATCACCCCCTATCGAACCCAAATCTGTGGTTGTATTTTTAACTTGCAAGTGTGTTAGAACATTATGTAGCTTAATTTTATGTAGCCCTTTCTGCAAATTTGATCAACACATTGTCTTTCCATCACAGGTTTTCTTGATACCGACTGATCGCTACAGTGACGGCGCCAAGATTTCAATATTTATTTTTTTTTTGGAGGGGGGGGGGGGCTTAGGTAAGCTATGGGGGACTTTTGAGGGTGGGGGTCCAAGGTCAAGATGCCGAAGGAATCTCCCAAATGCCACAGGCCTTATAGCTGGCGGAGGGAACGGGATCTCCCCTCGCGTGTGTGGGGATATGGAGTTCTCCCCATGAAATATTTCTATATTTGGAGGCCCTGGGAGTGGGAGCGATATCTGAACATTTCTACAACACCCGACATGACGTGTATTGTTGTGTATCGTTTCCAGTGTGAAATTGGGTGGGAAAACCACGGTCAGATAGAAATTTGAAGTTTGATTGGGGGTGGGGGGTGGGAGGGACAGCTATCCCCCTCCAGTGGCACCGCCACTGGATTGTTAAACGTCAGATAGAAAATGAATTCAGTATCAGTAAGTGTAAGTAAAATTATCTGGTATCAAATTTATGGAATTCATTCCGACGATTTAATTTGTAATTGTAGTCGGATTTAGCTGGTCGCCTGAATAAACTGCAAATGCATTTGGAATTGGATTTGGAGACTGACAGACTGACTGTTTGATGAGACTCGGTCACTGATCAAACACGACAGTAGTTCACCTTCTGATCTTCCTTATCTTTCGAAGAAATCAGTCATGAACTATTTACTGAATGATTTTATATTCAAAAACAAAATGTATCAACACTGCGTGCACACGTATTGATAATTGTCTCTTGCAATCACAGCCCAAAGACGGCAAACCGTCTTTCCAGACCAAAATTGGTATACAACGTTACAAGAAGCACCGCGTGACGCAAAAGTGGGTCAATCCGAAAGAAGCAACAATTTTCTGTGGAGTTTCCACTGCGGTGGAGGTGCATGGGTGTAAGTTTCTGTACACTGTATCACTTCAAAACCTCAAAAATGAAAAGTTCGTGTTCGAAATATCATTACCAGGTACCGGTACCGTAACTTCTTGATAAATATTAAAGTGGAAAAAATCGTTCCAAAAATGTTATTGCGTCGGAAAAAAGGGAAAAAAATACGATCCGAACAGTACAATGCATTGCAATGAAGAGCAAAGTCTCAGGAATCCCATTGTGTCCCTCTTTTAATTGTATATTACGTATCTTCCAGAGGAAATCGTCATAAGAGGGGTAAACCTTTTGTTTACAAAAAAGAGTGTCAGAAATGAGAAATGCGAGAAAACATCGACTCATGAGAAATGCGAGAAAACATCGACTCGTTGTTTTCAAACTTCTCGCGAAAGGAAAATACTTAAAATTATAGAATTTCTTGCAGACACACTTGTTCTTAGATATTTTATTAACAAGCGTGCGATTTTGTGGCCAACAATTTTGATTTTTTTTTTGTACAAGCAATTGAAGTTTAAAAAATGAACGACAAATGCAGCGGAACTTGCGTTTATTTTGTGTTGTTGTGGTTTCGATTTTTGACTGAACCTGCCAGATGACGCCATATCCGATATCTATGGCTGACGCTATTCCTGCACGTTCACCTGTTCCTTTTTCAGAAATCTAATTCGATTTCTACCAATGAAAACAATACAATTTGATCAACTTCGACGCCTGTTTTTCGTCCATGGTGTTAACTTCCGGACACAGACTTTTGGATTGCATGGTTATATAGTTTTCTGAAATATTCTAAATTTCGATCTTATATTTTCACACATACACACACGTTACCATTATGCTCTCTTCGTTCGCGGCCTTCGGCCGCTCACTACGTTCGCTATAAAACAACCGTTTACAATTGATTCAACTCCACCGATTTGTAACAGCAAACAGAATAAAAAAACTAGTCTGTCATCGCTGAGAGTAGAATATGATGCTGGGAGTGAAATATCATTTTCGGCGAGTGGAAGTGGGAATAAGATTTTGGGGTGGGGGAGGGGAGAAAATGAAAATAAAATAATGACTTGTTTTACACTGAATACTACATTATTGCCACGATATAGCCTTTGGTGCTGATGTGGTGTTAAACATACATAAGTAGATTTCGGCGAGGAACTGTGTTGGTATGTGTTGTAAAATGGGGCGGGATCGGCCTTTTTCTGAACGTTGTTGAATCCGAATATCACAGTAAAAACAGTAATATGTAAAAAGCTCCTACAGACAGAAGTATTATATTTATTTATTTATTTATTTATTTATTTATTTATTTATTTATTGGTGTTTACGGTCTTATACTCATGCACAATGGCTACTCATGACCGTTTTACGGGTAGAGGAAGCCGGAGTACCCGGAGGGAACCACCGAGCAACGACGAGCAGCTGTCAGCTATCCAACATCGTAACTCTGAACTCTGCACCGCGACACAGGCAGGGTTAGATTGGTTGAAGACATGCGCACCATCGACGTGCAGTACGCCTTAGTACACAGCGTCATCGTGCCCCCATGTAGGCAATCGGGGTTAAGTGCCTTGCCCAAGGACACAACCCGGGAGTGCGAATCATTTTCTGAAATGGTCACCCATGCAACTGCTAACCGCGCTCGGCGTTGCTTAACTTCGGTGATCGGACGAGAACCGGTTACCGCGCCCCCGACAGAAATATTACGGAAAACATGTGCACCTAAAACCCATAAAAAGATGAAGGTCGCTTAAGGCCATATATCATTTATTTTTTCTACTTGTTAGCAATAAATAACATCATAAATTTGCACTGTAAAATACTGATAAAATTGTTTTAACCCTTTACCCAACGCAACGGCCAAACCGGCCAGCGCTGTTCTCAAAAATCTACAATTAATTTTAATTATTTTTTTCATTTTTTGTCTCAAAAACATAGGTTATGACCTCCGTTTGGAACGAGCTCGTTCCAATGAGGGGTCATAAACTGTTTTTGAGACAAAAAATGAAAAAAATAGTTATTCAAGAATTTTGTTTGCACGTGTCGTCTTTTCTTCACGTTAGGTAAAGGCTTAATTTAGAATCTACATGATTACTAACAAGACAGTATTATTATCCTGGATGGGTATCTGGGTGGGATTGGGAAATCTCATCCGAGGGGCAAGATAATCACACACTCGGGGCAAATATCTTGCCCCAAGTGTGTGACTTACCCGTCCCACCAGGTACCCATCGAGGATGAATTTTCTCCCAGCATTTTAGGGATGCGACACCATAAATAAGAAAAGACCATATTTTCCAGGAAGCAATAATTCTTAGTGCGTTCATTCTAGGAGAAAACCAAAAAGATATTCGGAAAACTTGTCGAGAAGTATGGTATATACCAAAGGTAGACTAGCACCGAACGTTGGTGGTTAATGCACTGAAGCGACCTCAAATGAAATCGACATGTCTGTACGCGTCATTTCCAGACATGTCCTTCAGTGCCATTTTCTTGACGAACGGTATATTATAAATTCAACCAAATAATTGTCAGATGGTTTCGATTTTCGTTTATACCGTGCCCATTCCATTCTGACGGTACGATGACGTTGGTTAATGATTGGTCCATGGTATGCACGCCTACTTCGGATGCCATGTTCAGCGAGTCTGTTGCGGACAGTTTGTACACTGATTCTATAGTTAGTTCTTCCAGAAGTAATTGCTGCTCTCCTCGTCGTCAGAAGGAAGTCATCCCGCAAGTGAGACGTCCTGATGTGTCGGTCTTGTGCATGGGTCGTAACTCTTGGTCGACCTGAACGCGGTCGGACGGCAGTAGATTCAGTGGTTCTATACCTTCCAATGAGACGGTAAATAGTGACCACAGTGACTCCGAACTCAGCAGCGTGCTCATCTGTGGGTACCTTAGCCTCGTGCATCCCAATGCCCCCAAACTCTGATTTTCGGTTAACCTTGGCATTTTTTAAAATGTCAGAAGACCCAAAACTGGCGTGTTTTCTCAATAACTCAGGCTCTCTAGCACAACATTCCACAAAGAAAATCGTCGGTCACCCATCCGATTTGACATTCTCGGGTAGCACGTGTTATTTTGAAATCCGTAGCAACAACAACATGTCATTAAACTCTTTGCACGACTTCTTGTCACAAACATGCAACATTAAAACTACAGTTAAAACTAGAAGTCCTGGCATGAAATGCGCACAAATAGCACGTTGATATGCGCGTTAATGTACGCGTTATGGCCCAAGTAAAGCTATCAAATTATGTACATATGGCCTGTGCACAAGCAATGTTTCAGCCAATGGATCTCCGGGTAACCCGGAGGTCCATTGGCATTAACATTGCCTGTATTTGCTATGAGTAACCAGGAGAACCTGCCGTGCTTTGGATGCTATTCGATATGGCAATTGCGCGCAATTCCAACGCACAATTAAGCCTAGATAAGCGCACAGTTCGTGACAGGACTTCTAGTTTTAACTGTATTATATTTCATCCTTTATGCTATTTTTTCACATTTGTTTCTATTATACTTTCTTTTTTGACTCAGTACATATGTCTCATTACGTTAGTGGTGGCAGACAAATTATACCTAAGACTCCATTCCTGACAGAAATCTCCGACTGGGAAAAAATAATGGGAGGTGTAGCACCCCTCCCCCCCCCCCCTCCCCATGCTTTTAAATAACCACATATATAAGTTGTCAGATACCCACGATTTTGTGCATGTCTTCTCAGTGGCGGTCCAGTCCAGACCTAAACGGAACGTTGGGGGTGGGGGGGGGGAGGGGGATGAGGGTATATTACTGCAGTGCTGCCGCCGTGGACTGGCCACTGTCCACGTATGGGCAATATTTCCACGGACGGAATAATATCAGATTCAAAACACTAATTATTGGAATAATTATCAAAAATTTAATTAATGAAGCTCCAACGTACAACCCGGTGCTTCATTAATTAATATTTTAATGACGATGATTTTTATTATCTAGTATACGCATGCGTGGACATCATTGCCCACGTGTGTATTACGGCCAGTCCACGGCGGTTGTACTGTAATATTGACTAAAAGTAAGAAGTTAAGTATATCCTATTAACTGAAAAAAAAACATTTTTCGGGATAACACAGCACTGTTCACACAAGTGATTGCATCAACGGATGTCATCAGCGGACTCCACGCCGGTGTGGCAGGAATGATAGTCTGTAGGAAAATTAGTCCCTCTGGACTATTATTCCGCGGAATTATAGTCCTAGGTCTAACATTCCTAGGAATAGTAGTCCGCCGGACTACTATTCCTAGGAATGTTAGACCTAGGACTATAATTCCACGGAGTAATAGTCCAGAGGGACTAACGTTCCTACGGACTATCATTCCTGTCACATCGGCGTTGAATGCTGTGCGATGAAGTAATAGCGTGAGGGCTTTGCACACATACATGATGGACCAAATGCTCTTGGCATGTCACTCCCCGATATTCTCTGAAAACGTCCAAGCAATGTAACATGACATGGGTTAACTTACACATTCGCGTCAATTCCAGGAAAAGAAATTCAGTTATTTTGTTATAGATACAAAGCGGGCAGGGTGCATGTCTTCTCAGTGGCGGTCCAGTCCAGACCTAAACGGAACGTTGGGGTGGGGGTGGGGAGGGGGATGAGGGTATATTACTGCAGTGCTGCCGCCGTGGACTGGCCACTGTCCACGTATGGGCAATATTTCCACGGACGGAATAATATCAGATTCAAAACACTAATTATTGGAATAATTATCAAAAATTTAATTAATGAAGCTCCAAAATACAACCCGGTGCTTCATTAATTAATATTTTAATGACGATGATTTTTATTATCTAGTATACGCATGCGTGGACATCATTGCCCACGTGTGTATTACGACCAGTGCACGGCGGTTGTACTGTAATATTGACTAAAAGTAAGAAGTTAAGTATATCCTATTAACTGAAAAAAAACATTTTTCGGGATAACACAGCACTGTTCACACAAGTGATTGCATCAACGGATGTCATCAGCGGACTCCACGCCGGTGTGGCAGGAATGATAGTCTGTAGGAAAATTAGTCCCTCTGGACTATTATTCCGCGGAATTATAGTCCTAGGTCTAACATTCCTAGGAATAGTAGTCCGCCGGACTACTATTCCTAGGAATGTTAGACCTAGGACTATAATTCCGCGGAGTAATAGTCCAGAGGGACTAACGTTCCTACGGACTATCATTCCTGTCACACCGGCGTTGAATGCTGTGCGATGAAGTAATAGCGTGAGGGCTTTGCACACATACATGATGGACCAAATGCTCTTGGCATGTCACTCCCCGATATTCTCTGAAAACGTCCAAGCAATGTAACATGACATGGGTTAACTTACACATTCGCGTCAATTCCAGGAAAAGAAATTCAGTTATTTTGTCATAGATACAAAGCGGGCAGGGTGTCGATAACCCCCCCCCCCCCCCCCCCCCCCCCATGGTCCCGTTGTTGTGTCTTATTGTCAAATTAATGAGTATACTTTACAAGACAATACGAAAGTGAAGTCATGATCTTGGAAATTAAATACTTGCTCTGAAAATATCACGAACTGGATATTATTTTTGGAGGCTGCAATTTTACACTCAAGAACAAAAATGGCGCTGGGCGATTTATCCATGAGTCGTTTCGGTCTGTGGTTGTCTATTTCTGCATTTTGGATGACGGAACTTCCCATCGTTGGACTCAACGACTCCGGATCAAAATGCGCCGTCCACAGAGTCGGCGATGATGCATACTCTGTCAGCAAGCAAACCCGGACAACATCTTTTGTTGCAGCATTGTCACTTTTTATTGACTGAAATCAATATTGTTGGTCGACGATATCATCAAACCTTTTTGAATTTTTCATGACATTTTTTTTTTATTCATTTCAGCAAAGGCCTTGCATGAATCCTGTGGAGACGAAACAACTGAAAGATGTGACGGACGCGGTCTAGGTTGTGTCAATAACAACTGCACGTGTGTTGGCGGGTTTACTTTAGACCCCGTCAGTCAAACCAAGTGCGTGTCAGAGGATGGTGAAGCCCATTTAGGTGAATTCTGTGATAATAAAAATAGGGACTGGACACAACTAGTCTTTTGCTCTACTTTACTTGACTGTAACGGCACAGCTAACAAGTGTGTTTGTGAACAAGAATCGAATATTGTTACTGACAAAGCAAGAAGAGTATCTTTTATACATCATAGGTTGGAATGTACATTTGGTGGCTCTTTCTGTAAGTATCATCTTTCCTCTGTTTTGGGGGGTGGTGTTCAACATAAGCGGTATTCCAACGGGGCAAACCCACTCTTGAGTTAGAGGTCTCTTGTCCGACCAGAAACATCGCAGACCATGGCTGCACGTTAGAAATATTAATTGGTCTCCACCCAAATAAAGAATATAGACTCTTCCGTTTGCTGCCAATGAACTGCATGGATGATATCACAGGGTCAAAAGGTTAAGTCCCAGGCAATACAGAGAGAAAGACACTTCCAGAACGTTTCGCCGACGTTAATGGCGCAAACGATCCCGTGCTACCTTTCTGTATTCCAGTGGCAAAGACCCAGTGTGAGTCCAGAATCCGTGACAAAAATGTTAGTTTTGAAGTAGAAAACCGGCCTGAAGAAAAACAACCAATAAAATCAGATAATAAATAAAAATCATATTGTGTTAAAACTTTAATGACGACCGCGAACGGCTACATACGTAGACATAACTAGAGGTTTGATTAAGATAGCACGCGAATCTCCAGATAACATAAAAAAGCCCGACCAATGCCGATTTTGGTCACTTCAAAGAGAAGGCATTGAGATTACAGTACGTGGAGAGTGGATTGTAACTAAATCACCCGCGGAGTGGAGTTATCACCCAAGCTATAACTTTCAAATTTTGTACGCATCGACAAAAAAACACAAGCAATGTTTCAGCCAATGGACCTCCGGGTTTAACCCGGGGGTCCATTGGCTGAAACTTTGCTGGTGCTGGTTATGCTTTGCAACAAATTTGCAATTATTGATCGGGTGGAATCTCCACTCTGCGGGAGATTTACTGATAATACACTCTCCACGTACTGTAAATGTCACCTAATTTCATCTTCATACAACGAAATTTCATTTTAACCCTTTACCAAACATGAGAAGCTGACGACACTTGCAAACAAGTCTTCAATAACTATTTTTTTTTATTTTTTGTCTCAAGAACATAGGTTATGTCACCCCATTGGAACGAGGTCGACGAGCTCGATCCAAAGAGGGGTCATAAACTATGTTTTTGAGACAAAAAATGAAAATAAATATAATGAAACTAATTGACGATTTTTGAGATTAGCGCTGGCCGGTTTTGGCCGTTACGGTGGATAAAGGGTTAACGTTTTCTGACAAACAGATTGAATGTATTATCTCACAGTTAACACCAATGTTATGGGTAGGGAAACCGAATCTCTTACACTTTTTAAAGTTGGACTGTCGCGACTTTAAAGTGTACGCAAGGTGTGAAAACATGAAAGGAGGTAAAAACGTCAAAAATGACGTTAAATTAACCCTTTATCCAACGTAACGGCCAAAACCGGCCAGCGCTGTTATCAAAAATTGCCAATTAATTTTCATTATTTTTTCATTTTTTGTCTCAAAAACATAGGTTATGACCCCTCGTTGGAACGAGCTCGAGGGGTCCTAACCTATGCTTTTGAGACAAAAAATGAAAAAAATTAGTTATTCAAGAATTGTTTTTGCAAGTGTCGTCTGCTTTTCGTGTTAGGTAAAAGGTTAAAAAGAAATACAAGACATATATATTGTTATTGTAAGAGCTTTATAAAATACTAAAATTCCGTGAAATTCGAAAAATCAGATTTTTTAATGAAAACAGTTCAGAATGGCCGATAAAATGAGGTAAGACGCACGACCTATGCTAATAAACAAGTTTTAACCTCTGAGTTTGAAATTATACATAAATATCAAAATATCAGCTTAAATGATATCAAAATATCACTTAAACTGATAACGTCCTTTGATTTCAAGTTTATCCAATTAAATTTGTTTTCGGGATATTTGTTAACGGTAACTTCTGGCCTTTTAGGAGTAGCGAGAGAAAACTTCTGAACAGCGCCTCCTTGGTTATCGTTGCGTCCATATACGAAATGTGGTGTCTGTGTTATAGTTATGGCTGCAGGTTTGTCACAATCTACGGTACATGGAGAGTGGATTGTGACTAAATCACCCGCGGAGTGGAGTTATCACCCAAGCTATTACTTTCAAATTGTGTACATATCGACAAAAAACACAAGCAGTGTTTCAGCCAATGGACCTCCGGGTTAACCCGGAGGTCCATTGGTTGAAACTTTGCTTGTGCTGGTTATGCTTTGCAATAAATTTGCAATTATTACTTGGGTGGAATCTCCACTGTGCGGGCGATTTAGTGATAATACACTCTCCACGTACTGTAGTACGGTTCGAAAAATTGAAATTGCCGTTACCACGTCGAAAATGGCCGAACCTCGAAAAAACAAAAAGTACAGACTTTTTTTTTATATTTTTTGAGCACAACAATATACAAAAATTCCCTCCAAGTCATACAAACCTTAATTTTTATGACGTCGTCGTCAAAAAAAATTAAAGATTTCGGCACCAGAGTCTTTTTTTCCGCTGGAGGAAACTGGTGGTATTTTTGGATATGGTTTGTGTGGGAGGTTATAATTCCAAAATTTCAGAGACTAACACTTTTGGTATGTATGAGAGGCTGAAGTTGTTCAAAAATTACGTTTTCTTATGTCAAGGCATCAAAATTATGACGTCACTAACAAAATAATTGTAACCGTTTACCGCAGTAGTAATATAGAAAGTAGTGTGTAAATTATCAGGCCTGGCATCTCCCAGTAGGGAGATAGACCAGAACGCAGCTCAGGTGACAACATGTTTAAGGACGTCTTCTTGCTTATACAGATAGTGTAAGAATAACCAGACTGACGACACCTGTCCCTAGCAGTATTTTCTAGGGAAATGTGAAGAGCATGTTAAGGTAGAATTGTTCTCCCCAACAATGTTAAAATATTATTCTACATCTAACTGGCGGCATAACCAAAGAGGCACATACCTCCAGTATCATGAATGTGACAGAATGTTTGAACATGAAGCCCAGTGGTGCAGTTAAGTTTTATTTTTTTATCAAATTATATATTCATGTTTGTCATATGGATAAAGTGAGCCGTAGATATTGTGCACATAAACTAGAAGTAGTACTGCAAAATAATTTGTGATGTGTTGAATTGGCTTGATGTAGGAGGGTTAAAGATAGCCCTCCTAAAAAGAATTGCGAGGACTGTAGGAGGGCTGTCATCCAACCCTACTGGCGAATGCCAGGCCAGGAAATTTCATAGCTGTTTGTTTCATGAATTCGGAGTTGTGTGTGTTTGAAAGCTGGCGTCGCTATTAGCAATTAAGTCATGTATCCGTGCGCGCAAACGAAGATGCTTTGCCGTGGGTGTAATGGGGACTTCAGTGTTGTTTTTTTTTAACCCTTTACCTAACATGAAAAGCAGACGACACTAGCAAAAAAAATTCTTGAATAAATAATTTTTCTCATTTTTTGTCTTAAAAACATAGGTTATAACCCTTCATTGGAAAGAGCTCGATGAGCTCGTTCCCATGAGGGGTCTTAACCTAAGTTTTAGAGACAAACAAATTGGCGGTTTTTGACAATAGGACTGGCCGGTTTTGGCCATCACGCAAGGTAAAGGGTTAAATAATGTAATTATCGTTAATAATGAAAAGTAATAAACAGAGTAATCGCTTGACTGTTCTGGTTACGTGATATATAATTCATTCGAGGTGAGGGACTATATTGTTAAACACTCGTGCGCAGTCTCGCACTCGTGTTTGTACAACGCCCCTCACCTTCCAGGAATTATTACACGTAACCAGTCCAGTCATGCGATTGCTCTCTATTTATTTCATGAAAATTGGACGAACTATACTTTTGGTCTCATTACCCTCTATGTTGTGTCAGTCTAGATCGCCCATCACCGTTGAGAATGTTTTATGATATACAATTTTAGATCGATCTTTTCCCGAGAAGCATATTTTCTAAATGTCAGAAGACTTTTTTGAAAATACGTGTAGATAGAAAAAAGACTCGTGTTTGCTTTTCTCATGGACCGCTATGATAGGCCCTTAGTTCCTTCGGGCAAGTGGGTGCCATTATCTTTCTAAGAACTAATTTCAATCTGTGGGTATACGTATTTGTATGTAAACGAACGAAATGGTTTGACGCGCCGAAGGCGCGCATGGACGATTTGGAGGACAAGCCCCTTTCGACCCTCGTTAGCTGTTTGTTGTTGTTGTAGGATGTCAAGGCGCGGTGGAGGAGGAAAAGGAAGGAGGGAGTGGCTTAACCCTGTCTAGGCTTCTTCCGGCTCTTTTTCTTAGGTGGCGGTTGGCTTGGTGATATGCGGTAGTGCAGAGTTTAGTGGCTGGATTGTGTCTAGTGTCTTTTTTGAATTTTCCCTGGACGCGCGGCTTTCGGCGACGGCTTGTTTCCCCAACTCAAGTTCTCGTTGGGCCAACTCTAATGCTCTCCTTATCCTTGGGTCTTTGATGGTGACTGCAGACTGAGGTGGCTGTATTTCTATGATTGGCTTACCCGGGCTGTCCGGTTGAGAAGGAAGTGGGGAGTGAGGGGTGAGAGGTGGTGAAAAGGCAACCTCCGGTTCCTCCTCAGTCTCCACCAGACGTTCCCCATCCAACAGTACCGGCCCAGGAGCTGGCAGTTGGTTGGGTGTACTAGTGGGACTAGGAGGGGAACTGGCAGCTGCCTCCAGGACCTCCATCCTCTCGCTCACCTCTTTCTTCCTATTCCGGAAGGCCTCCAGGCGCAGGGCGCTCCTGCGCTTGGTCGAAGGGCTCTTCTTTTTCTTCCTCTCTCTCTTTTCAGGGCCTCCGAGCCTCTTCGGGTGAGGACCAGTGGGAGAGGGGATCCTCTCTCCAAAGGTACTGCCTCTCCCCGAAGAGGGTGGTGTGTTGTTCTCTTCAATGATGAAATCCAAGGTCAGTTGGACGTTCTTGCCTTTTTCCTGGATAGTCCAGGAGATTGGGCAAGAGACGCCCAGAGCTTATATGGCTTTCTCTAGTCTAGCTGGTATTTCCATGTCAGTCGAGATGCTCAAGCTCTGAAGTCAGAAGTGTGAATGAATGCGCCAAAATGATGCTGATGAATCATTTGTATGTACCTTTTATGTACATAAATATATGTATATATTATATCTCACGTGACTTCCTTGCATTCTGATTGGCTGAAAGATGATACCCTATTTCGTGTAGTTTGCATCCACAGAACTGACCAGGCACTACTCCCAGGAACTACACGTTTTCTATTTTTAGCACACTAATATATCAGTTTTCTTTGCATACCGGGCGAATAAAACTGATCAGGCTAACTTTAAAAATCGATTCACAGAGGCACAGCATCCACAAAACGACCCGGAAAGAAATCTTTGCAGAAAAATGTATCGCTTTTCCATTGTTGAAGTCACATTATTCGAGGCGTTCATTTTATTCCTTGAGAAGATGATCCATATCTCGTTTCGAAGAGAATGATCCATACCTGGGTCCAACTTTCATCAGAACGCGTCCGCATATGAAAAATCGTTTGCTTCGCTGCTCATATTATTTCGCTATTTAATTGTATGTTTTGGGCAGTAAACGAATAAATAATGGAATTCATTTGAATTTTCGGAGTTTTGTATCCCGTACTGACCCATTCGGTAATGTATAAGTGTGACAAATGTGTGGAAATTATCAAACTGCGTTGTCAAATTTCGAAAATTTTAGCTTTCATTCGCGAGTTGCGCGATTCTAGAATACACAGTTCCGTTTGGGGGAAATGTTTTGTTTACCCTTACAGCCGATTCAAAATTTGTCTTCTGCTCATATCAATAAGCCGTGTTTTGGAAGAAGAAAATGTTTTTTGAAAACTACATGGTATATTTTTCTATATAACGCTGGTTGGTAGGGCTGCTACCTTGGTAATATATTAACAAATTGGACAGATGTTCTTCTTGACGGGTGTTCGATATAATATAAGGATTAGTGCAAGTCTTGTCGTTGACTACGCCCATTTAGTGTCAAGTGAGGTGGTGTAGTTCCCCCCGCTCGCGGCGGGAACTACACCACCTCACTGGGCACTATATGGGCGTAGTCAGCTCCAAGCCATGCACTATTCCTTAAATAAGGAATACCCATAATGTATTCTGCAAAATGCTGTGCTGTGTATACTGTGTATACTGGTTACAAATATTGAAAAAAGGTTGTGCTGTATATGAATACATAATACAACATCCAGAAAATGTTGTGCTGTGCCAATAATAGCCCAAATGGGGCAATCCATGTTGAATTACTGAATGAAGAATTGTAGGTACTTGTAAACAATTGTAGGTCTCTTCCTTTATTGTTGTTCTTATATAGTGAGCCCCCCCCCCCCCCCCACCCCATTCACCTACCACCAAAATTGCTCGCTACACAAAATAAATATTGTATATATGTGAGGAATATCCATGGCACATTCTGGAAAATGGTGTCCTATGTATATTGGTTATAAATATAGAAAAGGCTGTGCTGTGCATGATAACATAACACACTTTCCAGAAAAGGTTGTGTAGTGCTGGAGTGGGACAATGAATACTGAATTTCCAAATTCAAAACTGTAGGCATCAATGGGTATTTGTGTTTACCTTCTATCTTTATATTTAATAAGGAATAGTGCATGGCTTGGAGTTGACTACGCCCATATAGTGTCCAGTGAGGTGGTGTAGAACTACACCACCTCACTGGGCACTATATGGGCGTAGTCAACGACAAGACATGCACTAATCCTTATATTTTATCGAATACCCATCAAGAAAAACATCTGTCAGATTTGTTAATTTATTACCAATGTAGAAGCCCTACCAACCAACGTTATATAGACAAAAATACCCCCCCCCCCCCCCCCCGTCAAATGGAGCTCACTTGTCACCTTTTGGGGATTGCTTTGTGTACTGCGTTCTTGAAAAAATATGTGAGACCCTCTGAATGTGCCCTTCTGATCTCAATATGCCAATAAGCCTCCTTGGGGAAAGTTCGTGCAATAATGGTTATGTAAGTTTGATTTGATGTGTTTTGAATAACAGTGTACTTTTAAGTACATTAGATGGTTTACTGCAGTGACAGGTTACAGTTACCCTTATTGCTTCTCCAACAGATATCATGAGTGTATTGGTGTCCAAGAGTAAACAAAGCTATTATACTTATTGATAAAACAGACAAATTTAACAATTTAATCACTATCAAATTGATGCATGGGATAAAAGGGGTTACAGTGCAAGGGGTTTGTAAATATATTTATTCAACTACAATGCATGACTTTGCAGTGCATTCTACACAGGAGAATATCATAGTTTCTTTCCAAACCACCACAGTGACACATACATCTTTACATTGGAAGACACTCTTTTGTCCTTCCATACTTCTTCTGGTGGACTTCTTCAAGTTGACCTTTGTTGAACTCCCCAAATCAAAACATAAACAAAAGAAAATGTCTGCCTTCAATCAGTGAGCACTCCACTTATAACATTTGGTCTCAATCTTGATTACGTTCATGAATTAGGAAAAGATTTCTTCGAGAATGTACTTCAATGTTTATAGAATACAGCTGTTATTTTATTTTGATGTATTTTATTGTAAACATTTGTTCTCTTACTTATGCCATAGCAGACTTTCAGGTGGTGTTATTTACACATGGCATCAGTTCCCTGGCAAATTTATGTTTCCACATGTTCTGTGTTTCATTCCAAGTATTTTGGTATATAATTTATTGGGGTTATTCATTTTGGGCCTTTTTTAAACTTGAAAGAAAATTACATGAAATTTGAAATTCTTAACCTATGTCCACCAATTTACACTGGGTTATCTCCTGCTGGAATCTTGTGAAATCATTGACCGTGATGATCATCTTCTGTTTTTTTTTTCTAGTGAGGTGGAACGCGGACATTGGTTCCTGGGATGTAAGCTATCTTACGTGAGCTGCGGGTATATACGAATGATAAATCTTGATTCAAAACCAGGTCCATTAGATAGCTCTAAATACCGTAAGTCATGTTAACCAACAGCGAATAGATAAATACCACGAACAATGGACTTCTGTCGACTTATTGATACCGCACCACGGGTCAAACCAACAGATAATTGTAATAATGATAACCAGCCGAGTCGCTGTAAAATAAACAACAGCGCGTTTTGATCGTGCGTGGGGTGTGGGCTGCTGCTGGATCGCGATGGGGCGGATTCTACAATTTTCTGTGCTTTTGATAGCAACCTTAAATATCCCACGGATGGAGGATTTTCCGCGCCGCGTTTTGGCGGTGGTACAACCTACACGCACGATGTAAATGTACTTTATACACTCTTAACCCTTTACCTAATCTGAAAAGCAAACGACACTTGCAAAAATAATTCTTGAATAATTAATTTTTTTCATTTTTTTGTCTCAAAAACATAGGTTATGCCCCCTCGTTGGAACGAGCTCGTTCCAATGAGGGGTCATAACCTATGTTTTTGAGACAAAAAATAAAAAATAATGAAAATTAATTGGCGATTTTTGTGAATAGCGCTGGCCGGTTTTGGCCGTTTCGCTGGGCTAAAGGGTTAATGTAGAAAAATAAATCAAATTTATCCACGACATAAAATCCCAAAATATCCAAATTGTGCTTTCCAATAACCACCAGAATCGTCCGACATAGTCTCACCGTTCCTTCTTAGAAATCACTCATGCAAAAAATAATGGAGCTTGTATATATGTTCTTGTTATTATGTATGTTTATTTCTCTATACATTGTGCATATGCAGTTTTCAGCACTGTACACAACTGTCTCTCTCTATTTATATAATTGTAGTAAAGGGTTAAAAATCAAAGGAGTTACAAATACAGAAATAGCCGAATATTATAAAAAAAAATCTAACAGCATGAAAATGAAATACCCCTCTTTGATATTCTGGTATGATACATCATTAGGACCTGGTCGTATCTTTCTTTACGATAGTAATGGCGGGTAATTTTGGATTAGACGAGGTGCAGACGAATGCAGAATTTGATCTCATAAAAATTTATAATGACATAACATGTGAAATGACTAATGAAGAAGATTCCTTATTTAGAGATCCTCGCGGTGAATGTAAATACTATTCCCCAAATGAATTTAAACTATCAAATACCAATCAAAATAAGCGTTTTTCAGTGTTTCATCTAAACTGCCAAAGCCTAAGCGCCCATTGGGACCCCTAAATGAACTCTTGGCTAATTTACAGGACTCAGCAGAAAACGTTTTTAATATTATAGGGTTAACAGAATTTTTTAAAATAGCATCGAATATGTCATACCATTTATAAGGTTATTATCCACTCATTAAAAAAACACAACCGGAGGGAGATGATGGGCGAGGTGGTGTAGGCATTTATGTTAAGAAGGGTCTTATGTGTTCAATACGAAATGACTTGTCTGTCTTTATCCCCCATGTGATCGAGTCTCTATTTATCGAAATTAAAGTAGATAATACGAAAATATTAATTGGGGTCATATATTGACCCAATACTCGACGCAAAGCAGATATAGATCTTTTCCTCGAGAAACTAAATTAAATAACTGTTGAAATTAACCATGAAAATAAAGCGGCATATCTTATGGGTGACTTTAATATTGACCTATTGAAAACAAGTTCCCACCCAAAACCAAAAATTACATTATGGTGATCCAGGGATTCATACCTCGTATCACCAGACCGACTCGGATAACCAGTCATTCAGCAACTCTAATAGATCATATTTTTTCAAATGACATACCCAATTGCTCATCTGGAATAATTATCATAGATGTATCTGACCACATTGGTACATTCTGTATTGGAAATAAAGCCCTAAAAAAACTGTCCGAAAATGGCCTACAAACATAACTTCAGTGATACGAATTTGGCTACATTTAGGTCACTTTTGTCGCAAAGTGATTTTACGTCTGTACTTGAAACCAGTTGCACAAATACAGAATATGAAAGCTTTATGAATATTTATTCCACTGCCTTCGAAAATGCATTTCCTTTGGTTAATGTCCAATTGAAAAAAATATATATCAGAAAACAACCATGGATATCTAGGGGCCTTATGGATTCCTCATTCACGAAGTCAAAATTTTATAATAAAAAAATTAAATCCCCAACGGAACAGAATAAAAAAAAATCATAAAAGTTATTGTAAAATCTTCAATAGAATTAAAAAGCAAAGTAAAGTAATGTACTTCAATAAAATATTAAATGAGAATAAAAACAACTTGAGAGGAACTTGGAAGATACTAAACGGATCAATAAAAAAGCAAGTCGGACGGCAAGTTTACCCTCAACTTTTATCAAAGAGAATAACCATAAAACAAACGATCCGTACGAAATAGCATTCGAATGTAATAACTTTTTTACAAATATAGGTAGACACACCAGTGAGGATCTAAAACAAACTGACAAACATTTTATAGATTACATGGACCCCCCATACCGAAATAATTTTTTCATAACACCTGTTATCACCAATGAAGTATTAAATATAGCCAATCGAATGAAGGCCAACATCTCTGAAGACTGTGATGTATTACGACTTACATCTTGAATAATAGCATAGCTGTTTTAGCTGAAATTATTGCCCATATTGCCAATCAATCTTTTATCAGCGGAGCTGTGCCAGACAGAATGAAAATTGCCAAAGTAATTCCTATTTTTAAAACTGGTGACGAAAGTCAATTCAACAATTATAGACCGATAAGTATTTTACCAGCCTTCTCAAAGATTTTAGAAAAATTAATGGCTAATAGAATGGTCAATTATTTGAACAGATCTGATATTCATTACCAGCATCAATATGGTTTCAGAAAAAACACAGTACAATACACCCTGTTATGCAATTTCTCAGACATATTGGAATAAAAAATAATAAACCAACTAAAGACATAACATTAGCCGTTTTCATAGATTTCTCAAAAGCATTTGATAGATAAACTATGGTATACTGCTAACTAAAACGGAAAGATATTGATTCAGGGGAATTTGTAACGATTGGTTTAAAAGTTACCTATCCAACAGGTCTCATTACACGAAATGCAGTGAATATAATTCGGAGATGACCGAAATAACATGTGGAGTTCCCCAAGGTTCCGTACTTGGCCTAATTCTATTTCTGCTGTATATAAACGATATTGGTCGTTCGATATTGCTAAACCTACTCTCTTTCGCGGATGACACAACAGTCTACACTTCCGGTCCTAACGCAAGTAGTTCGGCCAAATACTTTAACGAGGAACTAAATAAAATAAGCGACTGGTGCTTAGCAAATCGACTTGTTGTAAATGCAAGTAAAACAAACTATGTACTTATAAACCCCACTCGTAACACGAGAGGCATGGTATACTGCTAACTAAAACGGAAAGATATGGATTCAGGGGAATTTGTAACGATTGGTTTAAAAGTTACCTATCCAACGGGTCTCAGTACACGAAATGCAGTGAATATAATTCGGAGATGACCGAAATAACATGTGGAGTCCCCCATGGTTCCGTACTTGGCCTAATTATATTTCTGCTGTATATAAACGATATTGGTCGTTCGACATTGCTAAACCTACTCTCTTTCGCGGATGACACAACAGTCTACTCTTCTGGTCCTAACGCAAGTAGTTCAGCCAAATACTTTAACGAGGAACTAAATAAAATAAGCGACTGGTGCTTAGCAAATCGACTTGTTGTAAATGCAAGTACAACAAAATATGTACTTATAAACCCCACTCGTAACACGAGAGGCATTGAAAATCTAAATATACGCATACAAGACAAAACGATATAACGAACAGTGAAATTGTCATTTAATTAGCTGGGTGTGATGTCCGCCCCCGAATGTGTTTGGTGATGGTCGGCTCACCACGTACCCTTAGCCAACGTGTCTGTCTCTTATCTCGTCCTACAAAACAGACTATGTCTGACCCGCTAAGTCCTTAACTTCTGATGTCCTTAACTTTTGATGTCAACAGGTGTAAAATTCCAGCTTCATAGATTACAATATAAACCAGGGTTTGTGTATAGTGCTAACAATTAGGCTAACATGTGTGGGAGACGGCAGGTAGACAGCCAATCTGGCTATGTCATCTCCCTACGGTATAGATATTGATTTGCTTTGTCTTATAAATGTGTGTCTAATGCAGGTTGTGATAATGCTAATGTATGCCAATGAACTTTTGTATTACATTCTATCTATACTGTTAAATAAAATAATCTAATCTAATCTAAAGAGAGAGTGGTGGCCGAGTAAGAGAGTGGTGGCCGAGTGATAAGTGCGCTGGTCTCTCATGCCAGAGGTCCCGGGATCGATCCCCGATCGGGGAAAGTCCTCGAGGTGTCCGAACACTCTCTGTCAGCATCAATTGTGGGGTTGATGCTGTCACAGCGTACCGTCCTATCGGGTGGGGACGTAAAATGACTGTCCTCTGTGCGGAGAGAGACACACTCCGTGCAGGCTAAAGACCCCTTCGCAGTATTCGAGAAGAGCTAGGCCACGAAGTTGCCGCCATGAAGGTCATCCCACAAACCTACGCCATTGGGCCAAGGAGAGGCGTTAATATAAGTTGCATAACTTGTTCGCCAATCCTTGTAAAACAAATAAGATTAAAATAAATAAATAAATAAATAATCTAAATCTAATCTAAAACCATTTCTTCAAGTGTGTCCATGGTGGCTTCCTTGGAAGATATTGCTGGAATACACCACTTTTTGTAGGTGGACGGCTCTTCTTACCTTTCCCACCAGACCGCCACTCTGCCTCAAGTGTGGCTTCGCAACCCACGTCTGTAGGGATTACAGAGTGTAATTAGAAAACTGACCTTACTCTAAAACTCCGCAAGGGATTCCTGATAAAGTTTTTGTTTCTAAAGGTGTGTATGTGGGGGTGGGGGGGGGGGGGGTGGGGGGGGTGGGAGCTGAAAATTCTGCTGAGATCCCAAATTGGTGCTATTAAAGACAAAGTTCCTAAGATTACAGGATGCGCATCTACAATCAATCAGAGACAGTGAGATTTCGAAACCCTCCAAGGTGGTTCCTGAGAGTGGAGAATATTCGCTTCACGGGGATTCAGCATAGTACATTTCGCCTATACAGAAGTCGACAAACATTCCTGTAACAGAATATTCAATCTGCACCGATAAAAGTGACAGTGACATAAGTGTCAGCCCACGCGTGCAAGTTGAGCAAGCCGTGATACATGACCTGAAGTTAGTTGACGAGAGCATTTTGCTATGTCCATGCCCCGCCGGGGGGGGGGGGGGGGGGGGTAGTGCCCCACCCCACTCCTACCCACAAGACCCCCTCCTTTGGATCGTCATTCTCCGAAAGACACACTTCAAACATGGACGTTGAAGATACATGTATGACAAAATCTACCCTGGAAAACGATTTGGTGCTCTTCTCGGGTGGGACATCTCCTACAACAGCTACGGCTTTTCGGGGGGGGGGGGGGGGTGGACTCCTTTTCCCAGGGGACGTCAATCTTATTCAAAAGCACACAGGAAGCGTAAAACTTCGAGCGCTCCAAATCTATTACAATCAAGAGAAAAAAGTCGAAAGATGTTGACACGTCTAGCATACCACAAGTCTTGCTAAAGGTCATTCTGCAAAAGAAGAAGCAAACCTCTAAGACAATGGCCCTCAATGGTTAAAAAAATAATTTCATATATTACATTTGGCCCGCTGACCCATTTTGTGTCCCAGAACTTCAAGACTGACCAGCGAACTTCACTCGCCGGTGATATATATATATATTCTTTGTTCCACATTATGTCTTCCATAGCTGTTGAAATATTCCTCTGTATCTATTACTTCACCTATTTTTTATTTCTCTTTTCCAGTCCCTTGGAACTGATAAGAGCCGCACAACCAATTTTACCATCACATTATTCATGTCAAAGTCAAGATATTTACATTCCGTATTCCAAATCCGTTCTCTTCCCTATGGACTTTGTCGGGAGGCCATTTTCTCCTTTGGGGAAATCTGGTTCATATTCCACTCCCATCGGGTATGGAATTGGTCTATCATAATTGTTTTCTTTATTTTTGCATAACCATTTCCACAAAGGTCTTGGATAAAGTTTTTTTTAATGCACAACCAGGGCTTATATTTCGCCGAGAATCCATTCGCGCAAACATTCGGGCAACAAACCCAGCGAGAATCCATGTAGATTCTCGCTGAACATCTAGGATTCGCGTAAAAATAAACCATCGGGGCCTAATGCGATCCTAGGACACTCACATTAGGTGTGGGTCTTCGCAAACATTTTCTCGAGAATCCAAATGGATTCTCCCCAATTTAGATGAAATATAAATCCTGACTCAACTGCCTTGACATCACTTATCAACTGTTCTGCTGCCCTTCCGCTCTTACAACTCGTCTTGGGAGGCGTGATCAATGGGTAATAAATATTAATCACGGTTAACTTGCACCCTTTCTCTGTCGATATTATTTATTCCGTTGTTCACTTATTCTATTTGGCGCAGCCCTTTGTTCACTTTTTCCATTTGACGCAGCTATCCCCCGGTCTTGTAACCCTTCCTGGGACACTTGACTTGTGCATACATTTTTTTTTATAAATGGCCTGTAGGGCAGTTGTGTTCAACAAAAAAAAAGCTATATACGCGGACACATGACTTTGGAGTGGCTCGTTTATTTGTTTTTGCTTAACAAAGTTAGTTGATAAAACTCATCCCTACCATCATTTAACGTCCATTTAGTTGTTCTTCCTGTCTTTCAGCTCGCCTTGTGACTCTTTGTTTGTGAATCACCCATAAGCAAAAAAGGGTTTGGGTTCTTTGCCAACCTCTCGTTGAAATGAACCCCATCACTGAACATTTTACTGGCTTACGATGTCTTTCAAAATTAGTACGATATCGTATGACTTCACCATTTTACCTTTTTTTGATTGAGGTATGTGTTATTTGCACGTGTTTTCAGGAAATACGGTGTATATTTATTAAATTTGATTTGTAAATATCAAATTGGTTCCGTTCTGCGGAAACTAAAATCAAAAATATGTTAACGGTATTTATGTTTTAGAAAAGGTGTAAAAATAGAGAGTAATCGCTTGACTTCACTGGTTACGTGAAATAAGAGAGGCGAGGGACGTTGTACAAACACGAGTGCGCGAATGCCCACGAGTGTTTTACAATATACTCCCTCGCCTCGAATGAATTATTCCACGTAACCAGTACAGGCAAGCGATTACTCTCTTTATTACTTTTCATTATTAACGATAATTATATTATTTAACCCTTTACCTAACGTAACAGCCAAAAACGGCCAGAGCTATTCTTAAAACTCGCCAATTAATTTTCATCATTTTTTGTCTCTAAAACATAAGTTATGACCCCTCATTGGAACGAGCTCGTCGAGCTCGTTCCAATGAGGGATCATAACCTATGTTTTGGAGACAAAAAATGAAAATAATAGTTATTCAAGAATTTTTTTTGCAAGTGTCGTCTGCTTTTCACGTTAGGTAAAGGGTTAAAAAAGCAAAAAAAAAGTCTCCATTAGACCCACGGCAAAGCGACTTCGTTCGCGCGCACGGATACATGACACAATTGTTGATTGCATAATTCACTTGTGAAGTTATCGTTTATATTCAAACCCGGAAATCCCAGTAAATCACGCTTTGGAAAGTAATAAAAGTAACTAAACACAATTCTGTGGAGGCGTTTCATACAATTTGATAAGTGAAATTATTTAGTCAGCATAGATTTGCCTTGTAAGAAATAGGCACTCTCCCGTAAATGTTAACAAGAACATGCAAACAAATCTTTGCGGTATTTATTTATTTATTTATTTATTTATTTATTTATTTATTTATTTATTTATTTAATGGGGTTTGATGACACTTTCGACAGCCGGTATCACATTCTGTCGGCCAGTTTTACGGGTGGAGGACGCAATAGTACCCGGAGAGAACCACTGTGTAGCGGTGTGTAACTGTCAGACTCCCCAACTTACTAACTCAGCCCAAGCAGAGTTCGCATTGGTTGAAGACTAGTTCACCATCGACGTGCAGCACGCCATAGTAAGCAGCGCCACTGTGCCCCCACGTGGGCAATCGGGATTAAGTGCCTTGCCCAAGGTCACTCCGGGGCTCGAACCGTGGATCTTTCGGTTTGAAGTTCAGTGCAGTAACCACTGAACGACCACGCTCCACACTCTACAAATTGTCAAGCAAAAATATTTAATTGATTGGAAAAATTAATTGTTCGAGAACCAAATGTACTTTTTTAGCTGGCTTCGTTTTTTTTTTCTTTCTTGTATAAAATGGTGATCTTGTAACTGTTTATGTTGATAATGTTCTTCTTCTCTCAGGGGCGGCAGACCTGGGGGCTGGTGGGGGGCTTCAGCCGTTTCAATTTTTTTGCCTGGACATGTTTTTTTGTATGCATATATTTTAACACAACCAATGACTGGTGAAACAAGGGGCGGATCGAGATCCTCCCCATATTTCCGCAAGCTATGTTTCTCTCGTACTTGTTCAGTTACGATGGATTTAGGATCATTTGTTTGCAGTAAGTGGCAGCAAATGCTAAAATGTATACTGTCTCTTAAAATTCGGTCAACTTAAGTAGATCGTAATCTTATAGACATACAAGTACCAAATCCACCCCAGACAAGATAATCCACAAAGAGTATTATTGCTGTTAACGTCTGGTAAAGCATACAGGTGAGGTCTATTTATCAGCTTTGGTCGTTACGACCAAAGCTGATAAATAGACCCCACCTGTATACTCTACCGACGAAATACATCTCCTGAAAATTCTCAAAATATCCACTCAGATGTATGGAAATGGGAATTTTGGGACCCTGGAATTTAAAATTTTCGTACGGCGGGCCGAACCATGGTCGTCCCGTCACACCCACGACCATCCAGTGCCTGATTCAGTCCCCCCCCCCCCCACCACACGCACTTTGAAAATCGTTCCGCAGCCCCTGTTGCTCCCATATTTTCATTTTGTGCACCAGTCCACCGGTCGTATAACTCTTCCCGAGACACTTGACTTGTGGAGTGGTTCGTCTATTTGATTCTTGTCGAACACAGTTGAAATGCTAGCCATTATCCTTTATTATGTGGTTTTCTACCCTTAATGGCTTGTTACCTTTTCGCAAGTAGGTGCCTCTTAAGACTTTACTCAGCAACCAATCGTGTGACGTAATATTTATTCAAGAGACTCGTCTTCAATTTCTTTCTCGTGGTAAGCAGGTTGGGTGTCTTCATAACACCTTTAAGGCTTTTCGGGATTTTGGCACAAGTGTGAGATACTGGTCTCCACTTCCCTGCACTTTAAAGTAAAAAAAATAGAAGTTTGATCCGGATGGAAGGTCCATTGCCCTAGCCCTTAACAATTCGTTTGACCAAACCGTGTACCGGCTTAATATACACCTGCAACGTAATTAAGCACCCTCTGAAATGTTTCATGACAGTGAAGTTGCTGTTACTGATTATTATGTTTTAATGATGGCTTTGTCTTGCAGTACATTTCATCTGGTGAAACATGACGTTTCTGGTGGATAGCGTTCCCCGAACAAATCCCTCGTTCAGGTGAAGCATGCTTCCCAAGAATGTCACAAAAACACTAGCATCCACATACAATATCTGGGTATAAAACAAGAGAATTTGTCACTTCTTTTATCAGTAAATGGCAAGGAGCTGACGGTCAGAGGCACTAAGATGGCACATTGGCATACATGCAACAGGCATGTCATTCAATTCTATTGGAAGGCAACTTGGCTATAGTCGTTCTGTCATCAGCAGACTTATCCGAAAACATAAACAAAAACCCAACGATTTTAAGGACCGATCAAGGCATGGACAACCCCAAAAGACCTCTCCCCCGGAAGAGAAGAGCGGAGTCTGGCACACCTCGTTAGGCGTGAACCCTTTGCTTCAAGTGGGGTTTTGAAACGCACTTGGCTCCCAAACAGGCGTTTGTATAAAAGTACTGTCCGAAACCGTCTCAAAGCACTGGGTATGAGGTCCAAAAGGGTCATCAGGCGTCTCGGGACGTGGAGGAGAGCCCATTGGTCAGACGAGATTAGGTTCCTGCTTCACGTCCCAGATGGTCGCATGAGAGTGTGGAGGCATAGAAATACTGCTTACGTGCCCGGGAACATCAGACCTACTGTTCCTTAAGGTGGAAGATCAGTTATGATCTGGGGATGCGTCTCATGTTTGTAAATTTCATATGGTGACCGTTCATGGAAATCTCAGTGGGCATTAGTACATCCGGGACATTCTCAATCCGGTTGTCGTGCCTCATTTTGACAACCACCCGCTGGCTGTTACAGCACTACCTTGGCTTGCAATGAGCCCCGATTCGAATCTCTCAGAACACATCTGGGACTTTCTTGGACGTCGTGTGCAAAGCATCCGCCCGTTCAGAATCTGGCCCATTTGGAAGCAGCATCGCATGAGGAGTGGCAGTAGTTGCCGCTAGACCGTATCAGAAGGCTCACAGGGAGCATTAGGAGGAATGCTCAGGCTGTCATTCTGGCACATGGTAGATACACTCGCTGCTGACGTCAGACACTGTTATCGTGTTCAGGAGATAACAAGTTACAGTTGTTGTCAGTAATTGCCGACATTGTTTCATCATGGACCGTTCCAGCACCATACTTGTCGAGAGAACATTTTTCCATCAAAAACATTAGTGACAGATATGTGTAATTTGCGCCATTAAAAATACTGCATATTTTCGTCATTGTGTTGTCTTTCATTTGTCAATAGACCATTCTTTCCACAAACAGTCACTATTGGCCATCTTAAAGATAGCATGAAAGTAATAACAGTTACTGTTAACACCACTGCGAAAAAACAGGCGGTGCTTAAGTAGGTTCCAGGTGTATATATACGGTCAGATCTGCATAAAGACCGTTTGAAAGTATGTTACAGTATATTGCAACCACTTTTCCTATTGTTGTTGAAGGAGACTTAAATTTTGTAGACGATATTGTTATTGACAAAATTGGAGGTAACGATATTGTTTCTCCTTATGCCAGTATATGGAAGCAAGCCATAAAAGAGCATTCTCCTCCGTGGTGGCGTCTACTGCCATTTTCCCTACTGTGATTACAGACACGCGGGTTTTAAATGCTGCTGCTGCCCTGCCGGATCGATTTATGTCTTGGACTCTATTTTACCTTCTTGTTCTTCTTTTGGGCAATATGTTGCTTGCCTGTCGGATCACGATGCCGGGGATCTGAACTTCTTTTCCTGTCATTGACATTATAGCTTGGTGGGAAAATACTAAATTACAAATTAAACATTGTATTCGAAATTATTGTAAGATTAGAGGTAAAGAATATCGCAGCCCATCTCCATGAATTGGAAACCCTTTATCAAGATTTACTTTTGGTTGAAAATCAAATAGTGGTTCATGTGTGAACGAAATAGTGAGACAGCTCTTATTCAAGAATTGCACGAGAAACAACGCCCGTGACACTTAAACTCACTCTCGAATTCGCTCTATAGATAGCCAGGAAAAAAACAGCAATTATTATTAATTTCCAAGGCGTGATTTACTGGGATTTCTGAGTTTGATTATAAACGATAACTTCACAAGTGAATTATGCAATCAACAATTGGGTCATGTATCCGTGCGCGCAAACGAAGACGCTTTGCCGTGGGTGTAATGAAAACTTCATTGTTTTTTTTGTTTTTTTAACCCTTTACCTAACGTGAAAACAGACGACACTTGCAAAAAAAATTCTTGAATAGCTATTATTTTCATTTTTTGTCTCAAAAACATAGGTTATGACCCCTCATTGGAACGAGGTCGTTCCAATGAGGGGTCATAATCTGTGTTTTAGAGACAAAAAATGACAAAAATAATTGGCGATTTTTGAGAATAGCGCTGGCCGTCAAGTTAGGTAAAGGGTTAAATAATATAATTATCGTTAATAATGAAAAGTAATAAACAGAGAAATCGCTTGACTGGACTGGTTACGTGAAATAATTCATTCGAGGCGAGGGACAATATTGTAAAACACTCGTGCGCATTCGTGCACTGGCATTTGTACAACGTCTCTCAACTCTCATGAATTATTTGGCGTAATCAGTCCAGTCAAGCGATTACTCTCTATATATTTTGCTCACATAGGTACATCTAAATCTATTAACTCTTTCAACCCGGCGCATAAATGTTTTGCATGAAGAAGAAATTGGTAGTGGACAGGTATGTCAACCGGTTCTTGAACCGTTACCGGTACCACCGGTTACCTTATGCTCCAACCGGTGCCGGTACAGAAGCCCCCCCCCCCCCCCCCCCCCCCACTATTCGTGAAACATGCGCGTGTCCCGGGTGAGACAGCAGAGTTGGATAGTTCTATCCCACCCACCCCACGTGACATACTCATTTGCATATCTTATTAGGTCGCCGGAACTATTTCATCATCGTCTGCACAACTGTAAATAAACAAAATGACTTCACGATTTCCCGCATGGAATCCGCGTGCCATTCAAAATCAACAATGTTGATTTGTTTCAACCCCCATGTTTCTCTGCAGATTTAATAATATCACTGTGCGAATTTATCGATCAATCAATAATCTCACAATGCCCTTTACGTTAGAGTTTGACACGCGCAAATTCATTAACTCCTTAAATAACAGTGTTACAGATCATTTTTTTAGTACATACCTATGGTATATACCAAACGTTTGTACGATCTTTCCCCTGAAATTGTTCGTTTTTCGAAAGGACTACGACTTGATAAATTGGGTATGTCAGCACGTGACCGCCAATTATCTACAATGACGTAATCCTCGTGTGGGGCAAGCCTCGGGTCTGGTTCAAATATCTTGCCCCTCCAGTGAGATTTCCATATCCCACCTCCAGACTCATAGGGGATCATAATAGTCCTGCCTGTACCGGGACAAAATTATTTTATCGGGAAATTCCTAACTGAACGAGGGAAAACAGGCTAATAATCGTGTATGGCGCACTTGCATGACGTACTTTAACTTATTTTTAAATTAACATATCAAAAACACTATACAGGTACGTGTTCTGTCTGCACCACGACCGCGGTAAGTCCTACCATGTTGACTTTTCGAACGTCGCATTAAAGATAATGAAAGGGCCGCCATCGGCTACTTCAAAGAAATTATTCTGCGGTGACATCAAAGTAATCATAAAGCACGATTATCGTGCTTTATGATTACTTTGATGTCACCGCAGAATGACTGGCACGGTGCCATGTTTGTCGTGCGATCTTCGAGTCTGGGGCGGATTAAATGCGAATTTCTCCCATCCGGCTCTGTTCCGTCCCGGTACCGGTTAAGTTGGTATGGCGATACTTTGACATGCGTCATAGTGGACGAGCTTATGATATCAGGAGCAAAACATGTGAAGCGAGGATCGGTAATAATTTAATCCAACAGCTCAACTTCCCAACAAACCAGGATGGTTTCACTCGATTCGTCGTCGACAGTATTGACTAAAAGAATACTTTGCAGGGCGCCAGTGCTGAAAAGGTTAATCAGTTAATTGTGGAGGTTTTCACTTTTGACACTTACACATAAAGTTTCTAGACTTTTGTATCCCTTCATTCTGATTTGTTTTCGGCTGAACCGATTGACTCCGTGGCAGCCGCAGACTTCTTGATCGGTCCACCTCAAATACCTTCTACCGACGCCGAAGCTTCAGATGAAGATATTGGTGTGGATGAGATTGAGAGTGCCATTGCTAACAGGGCAGGGGGCAAGATATTCGGGCTCCAGGGTTAATTCTGTCACGGGCCCCCCCTTTCGAAAATGTTATTTTATGCTTCAAAAACATAGCATATGACTCATCATTGGGACGAGCTCGACGAGATCGTTCCAATGAGTGGTGACAAGCTATGTTTTCTGACGAAAAAAAAAATAGATATTCACGGGCAACTCTTGCCGATTCTCGCTTGGGGATCGGGTGACCCAGGCTTGGCACAGGAGTCAGAACTTTTGGAGACCCAGGACTGACCCCAAAATCCTGGACGCCTGGGCCAAAGTTCCAGGTCCCGGGATTACAACCCAGGGCCACCATCCTCTCTCCGGTCCTGTTTGCTGATCTCTCAGAAATAAGGCACTTGCACCTGATAGCTTGACAGCCGAGTTTTACAATACTTTTTCGGCGATTTTTGAGCCATGGCTCTAAAAGCTGCACAAATCAAATTTTTAAATTATCCATTTCCCTCCTTCGCGGCGCTTTTCTTTAATTGCATTACATCTAAAAGTTACTGATCATTCTGAAGCAGTTTCAATCTATCGACCAATTAGCCTACTCAATTTTGATTATAAAATTTTATGTACACTTCTCAAAACTCGGTTGATGGGGGTAATTGGTTCAAGAATTCTTCCTGATCAGACATGCGGAGTTCCTGCATGGTCGTTCAATTATTGATAATGCTCCACAACATATTTGACTATATGGAGCGGAAGAACCTAGCTTGCTCCTACATTAGCTTTGACTAAGCTATTGAAGCTTAGGCTTTCGTTCGCGTTAGCCATCAATATTTTTTCCAGACTTTTAAAAGCCTTCGGTGTTGGAAATCACTTTATACAATCGAAACAACTGTTGGACCGGACATTCCATCTGGTGTCATTGTAAATTGTTCTCCTTCCGAGCCTTACCCGAAACTTGATTTATCTCGCATGTTGTATGTTTTTTGCCTGGAGTTGTTCGCTATTCGAATTCGAAAGGATTCTGAGGTGAAGGGCTTGTCTCTTCCGGGTACATCTGAACAAGCTAAAATATTTTCGTATGGAGGTGACAGCAGTCATAGCACTTGTATTTCAGATCAGATATCTTTATTCAACGATTGTACAACTGCTTTCGTTTTGGTAGGGTTACTCTTTCAAAATTAAACATGATCAAAATGACTTTTTTTTTTTTTTTTGGTAAATGGCGCACAAGATAGGATCATTCTTTTGGCATATCGTGGATAGATCATTTGAAAATCATTGGGATCAAATTTGACGCATCTCTCATGATGGATGACTATTACAGGGGCGCGGAACCATTTTCAAAGTGTGTGTGTGGGGGGGGGGGGGGGGGGGTCACTAGATCGGGCGATGGGTGGTCGTCGGTATGAACATTTTATATTCCAGGGTCCCAAATCCCCCATTTCCATGCATCTGAGTGCATATTTTGAGATTTTTCAGAAGATGTATTTGAAAGATTTCAACTTTGAGAGCCGTTAAAAACGTCGGTAAAGTATACAGGTGAGGCCTATTTATCAGCTTTGGTCGCTACGACCAAAGCTGATAAGCAGGCCTCACCTGTGTGTTTTATCCATCCCAGACAAGATAATCCACAGACAGCAAATATACTGTCTGGGGGGTGGAGTTGGTACTGGTGTGTCTGTAAGATTACGATCTACTTAAGTTAACCGATTTATTAACAGACTGTATATATTTTAGCGTTTGCTGCCACTTACTGCAAAAAAATGATCCGAAATCCATCGAAATTGAACCAGTACGAGAGAAACAGAGCTGGCGAAAATAAGGGGGAGGCACCCCCTCCGGATCCTCCGCCCCTGTATTATCATTCATTAGACAGTACAGTCGCCCTGGACTGGCCGTAATCTACTAATATTCACGTGGGCAGAGGTGTCCACGCATGCGTTAACTGTGTAATAGAAATCATCATCAGCAAAATTTTAATAAATGAAGCTCCAGGTTGTACCCAGTGCTTCATTAATTAAATTTGTGATGATAATTCCTATAAGTAGTGTTTGAAATTAAATATGATTGAGAACGTAGAAATATTGCCCACCCGTGGAAAGTAACCAGTCCACGTCTGCCGTACTGTATCTCAAAAATGCTTCGACATTACGTTTGTTTCAAACCCGTGCCATTTCTCTTCTCCGTCTATCATACACCTAACTACGTTTCAAGATGGTACTGGGCTTATCAACCTTGTTGCTGAAATCGGGGCTCTTAGATTACGACATCTATGTGTCTTAATTATACCCCCACTTTTTTAAAAAGTGGGGTATATTGATCTGTGCCCATCCGTGCGTCCGCCTGTCTGTGCGTCCGTCCGTACGTCTGTCCGTCCACACTCAATTGTCTGTTCCCGTGATAACTTCAACATTACTACTCATATTAGATTTCATCGACATTTCATGCGCATGCTCACTACCATGAGATATTATATCTCAATTTTTAGCACACTACTATATCAGTTTTCTTTTCATACTGGGCGAATAAAACTAATCAGGCTAAATTTAAATATCGATTCATAGAGGCATAACATCCACAAAACGACCCGGAAAGAAATCATTGTGGAAAAATGTATCACTTTTCCATTGTTGAAGTCACATTTTCCGAGGCGTTCATTTTATTCCTTGAGAAGGTGATCCATATCACGTTTCGAAGAGAATGATCCATACCTGGGTACAATTTTCATGCGAACGCGTCCGGATATGAAAAATCTTTGTTTCGCTGCTCATATTATTTCGCTATTTAATTGTATGTTTTGGGCAGTAAACGAATAAATAATGGAATTCATTTGAATCTTCGGTGTTTTGTACCCCGTACTGACCCATTCGGTAATGTATATGTGTGACAAATGTGTGGAAATTATCAAACTGCGTTGTCAAATTTCGAAAATGTTAGCTTTCATTCGCGAGTTGCACGATTCAAGAATACACCGTTCAGTTTGGGGGAAATGTTTTGTTTACCCTTGCGATCGATTCAAAATTAGCTTATACTCCCTCATTGCAATGAGTGTGTTATTCTCCTTCCAGTGAGGGGTCATAAGCCGTGTTGTGGAAGAAGAAAATGTTTTTTGAACACTACATGGTATTTTGTTCTATATAACGCTGGTTGGTAGGGCTGCTACATTGGTAATAGATCAACAAATCGGACAGATGTTTTTCTTGATGGCTGTTCGATATAATATAAGGATTCGTGCATGTCTTGTCGTTGACTACGCCCATATCGTGTCCAGTGAGGTGGTGTAGTTCCCTCCGCTTCGCGTCGGGAACTACGCCACCTTACTGGGCACTAAATGGGCGTAGTCAAATCCAAGCCCTGCACTATTCCTTAGATATAACCCCTTTACTGCCACGTCCCATTTAGCCAAATGTGGATGACCTCTCTGTACGCCTGTATGCGAAGGAGTTGAATAAAATTTATGACATACTTGAAATTTTATCTGATTAATTGTTGGAAAGGGCTCTCTGAGCCCTTTCCAACAATTAATCAGATGGTAGGTTTGATCTACGCATACCGGAACGCTCAATAAAATAGGTGACAATAGTCACTTTCGGCGGCGATAGTTTTGCTGTTGGAATAAGTTTCTGTGTGTTAAGGCGCTTCGAATATACAAAATAGCCTATTTTTGTCTGTTCGCCTCGTATCTCAGGTTCAGAGTATTGGATCTCAGTGAAATTTAGAACAAAAATTGTTTATAGGAAAGGCTTTCAAATGACTCTCTAATACTATTTCTTACTTTTTTTCTTTTTAGACTTATCCCCCTTTTTAACTTTGAAAATTCGCTGTTTGCCTCTTAAAATAGCCAGTTTTCTGTCTGTTCGCCTCATATCCCAGGTTTGGGTTATCGAATTTCAATGAAATTTGGAGGGAAACTTGTTTATGGGAAAGGATTTCAAATGAGTCATGCCCATGTAGTAGATCAACGAAAATACATGCAAATCACCTCCCCAATTTGTTTTTTTTCTTCTCTTATGTGGATGGTCCGATCGTCTCTAGACTTCAGTAACAGGTGTTTCTGGCCTTCACAATTACCTAAGGGGGGTGGGGGGGTGAGGGAGGTGGGGATGGTAAATTATGTTTTGATGTAAAACAAAGACAATAGTTTTGTTGATTGCCTTGTAAAATAGCCAATTTTGTGTCTTTTCGTCTCGTATCTCTGGTTTGGGTTGTCGGATGTCAATGAAATTTGGAATGAATATTGTTGATGGGAATAGCGTTCACGGTATCGTGGTTCAATGTTTTTCTTATCATTGTTTGGCGGTATCTTGTCATTGTTTAGCGGTATGCACTTTACTCACGTTATTTCTGCTTCATTGTTGCAGTTTTCAACAATATTTGTTTGTATTATATGATATTTGTTACATTGCTCTACATTGTCTCTTGCTGTGATACCTTGATTTTCAGCCGGTGCAGACATTCTCTAGTTTTAATAAAGCTTTATTAGAATAAACAAAAAACATTATACCGGCTGAGGGTAGATTTGCAGTACGACAATTTCATTATGCGGTTTTTTGGCAGGGTACACGGCCCCGTGTACCCTGTCACCCTGTCAGAATTGTATGTTCCTCTCACCTACGTGGCTGGTACATTCAACTCCAACAGCTTACATGATGTTGTCTACTCAACCAAAGATCTGTATGACTAATAATGTATCGTGCAAAAAAAAAGCAAATATTCAAATGCTATTCGAATATTCGGGCGAATACGCAAAATAGTGATGCGAAGCGCACCAGACGCCTTTGGTGGTCTGGTCCGGGAATCGGGGTCCAATACCCCGATCAGGAATCCCGAGTATGCTATCCGATTTGTACCCACTGGACAGATCCAATGAAGTCTACTAGAGTGTTTTCGTTTCTAAGCCTATATAGGGCCTGTTGTCGTGTGTGTATTCAATGCTGGAGAGAGACTGCAGGTTTTCAATGGATATCGGACATGTCTGATAGACTGCCACCAAAAGTGAAGAATTGTGTAAACCATTATGGCTTCATTACACGAGACTTTTATCTATTGTCGTACTGAAGTTGAGTTCAACTAGGCGCCATCTGCAATGCTTTAGCGTTGCAGATAACGTCTTGTTGCACTTAAGGGAGGATATATTGTATCACTTACTCGAATGCCTTCACTCGTAATGGGGAGGCTGATCTTAGACATTGCGGGAAGCGTGTTCATAGAACTAATCTACGAGTTATTGGACAGGTTAAGCTGGAAGGTAAAGTTCATAAATGAACGTTGTGAACCGAACTAGGATTGTTTTAACACATCACAGTGCCCCCTTTGGACCGTCTTGGGTGCCCCGGTTTGGTCTAGCTCGTTTGTGTACCGGAACAGGGATGGTCCTGTTCGGACTGCAGAAAGCCCTGAACCGGTACTTCGTAGTCTGATTCACAACATCACAAATCCGAACTTTATAATGAGATATAAGATTGATCATTACTTTATCTTTGGATGGATACAGCGTTCCATGTTTTATTATACTCATTTATATTTATTTATTGGTGTTTAATGTCATATACTTATGCACAATGGCTAATCGTGGCCGTGACAGTTTTACGGGTGGATGAAGCCGGAGTACCCAGAGAGAACCACCGAGCATCGACAAGCAACTGTCAGTTCTTCTAGATTCTAACTCTGTTCAAGCTCCGTTCATGCAGGGTTACAGTGGTTGAAGACATGTGCACCATCGACGTGCAGTACGCCTTAGTACACGGTGTCATCGCGCCCCCATGTAAGCAACCGGATAAAGTGCCTTGCCTAAGGACACAACGCGGGTCGTCCCGGACGGGGATTGAACACGGGACCTCCAGCATAGAAGACAACAGTCTATCATCACTGAACCACCGCGCTCCCATGTTTTATTATACATTCGGAAGTTGGGTGGGGTTAACTTAAATGTGAAGCATAGTTCAAAGCAATAGTTAGCATGCGACATGCGATACGTAATGAAATTTCGACCTGTCGATGATATATTTGCGACATTAGGTTAAATCACTATTGATCTGCTCAATTTGTTGTTCACACTCTCATCATTTCATTGGCTGCTGATAATCCATGTACACATAATTGTATCCTTTTTGAACAGAGAAAACTGAAGAATATCGGGGGATTATTTCCACTCTCTGATTTTAAAATTCATAGTTTACCACAAGGTCCTATCAAGAAGATGTCTTGCATAATTTCTGTGGAAAGTGTACATGAAGAAGACTTTTATTATGAAATTAAATTTTTACCAATCTTGGTTTGCAAAAATCAAGCAAAAACTGTGAATGTGAAGTGTACGCTTCTAACTTTCTTCTAAATCGATTTATCGGCCGTTCTCGAAAAGAGCTGCTCATTTCCCTGTTGATATAAATGAATCACTGAAGAGATTGACTTAAAATATACACGTTATAATTTATCAACACTCCACATCTGTTTATATGGACTTAAGATCGGCAACTATAATACTAGGCAGATTTACGTTTTTTTCTACTTTTTCACTTTTTTTTTCAATTTATCAACTCCCCTCATTCTTCACCCGGGCTTGAGACCGGCAATTATAAAACTTGGCAAGTCTATAATTTTTTTTCTAAAGTGAAGTTTGCTACTGTTTTTTATTTATTTATTTATTTATTTTTTTTTATTTATTTATTTATTTATTTATTTATTTATTTATTTATTTATTTATTTATTTATTTATTTATTATTTTAATTCATCAACTCCCCACATCTTTTACCCAGACTTGGGACTGGCAAGTATAAAACCTGACAGATTTAGAGGGGTTTTTTTTTAGGGGGGGGGGGGGGGGGCAGGAATAGTGCATTTCGCTACTGTTTTTCTTTTGTCAGCCTCTTCAAGGTGGGCTTTTACAGTGCATTTCGCTTCTGTTTTGTCTAAGCCTCTTTGGGCTTTTACAGCGCATTTCTTTTTTCTCATTACGTTACTCGGATTGTCTGGTGTTATTGCTCCAAATCGTGGAAGTGAATTCCCAGGTCGATTCAACTAATTTGGAAAACAATGAAAAATGGAAACGTTTTGGTACTGGATCCACTAATATGCGGAATTCGTTACTTGAGTGGGATTCGCCATAAGCAATGTTGGCAACACTCGTATTGCGTTGTGCACCTCCAAACTTAGTACTTTTTTAAAACCATTTTTGTTTTGGTACATCCATCCTCGATTATATTAGATGGGATGTCGGCGAGAAAATTCCCCCCTCCCCCAAGTCGCTAAATGTCTGTAGCCTACAGTTAAAACTAGAAGTCCTGCCATGAACTGTGCGCTTATCTAGGCTTAATTGCGCGTAGGAATTGCGCGCAATTGCCATATCGAATGGCATCCAAAAGCACGGCAGGTTCTCCTGGTTATTCATAGCAAACACATGCAATGTTTCTGCCAATGGACCTCCGGATTACCCGGAGGTCCATTGGCTGAAACATTGTTTGTGCACAGGCCGCATGTATGCACACAATTCGATAGCCTTACAATGGTCATAACGCGTAGATTAACGCGCTGATCAACGTGCTAAATGTGCGCATTTCAGGACAGGACGTTTAGTTTTAACTGTACATTTACGTATTCTGCTTTGTTTATCTTGTGTGGAGTTGGTGGGGTACTTTTTCTCAAATTCTTTCGAAAAAACATACTAACCCCCAAAGTGTAGCCACCACCTCCCTTGTTCATTAAGTTGGAAATTCTTTAAAAATAATCTTTCGAGAACTCTCACTGACAATACTTGGAGATGGGCCGGGACAGATCCTATCAAAATCACCTGTGTTTTGTCCTTAGTCGAGTATCCTACCGGGACGATCCGACAAAAAAGCTGATCTTTTTGGGTGTGTTTGAGGGATGGTAGGGGTGCGTTTTCAAATGTTTTCGAAGCAAGGTATTAACTCCCCATAGCCTGGAACCCTGTCAATGCTTTGAGATTTGGTATTCACCTCCTTTTCGTGAGAGAAATTCAACTTTGTTCAAAGAATGTTTCTTGTTTTTGTGCTCATACGGAGAGATTGCATAATGTATGCACAAACTAAGAGTATTTCATGGGCATTTTCTAGCTTGTGCTTGCACGGAACCTATTCGTGTTAAATTTGGGGAACTGGGGAATGAAAAACAGGCGTCATGGAGAATCGCCACGACACCTGTTGTTGATGCCTAAGTTCCACAAGCCACATTTTTTATTTATTTATTTATTTATTTATTTATTTATTTATTTATTATTATTTTTTTCCTTCCGTTTTTACTCTCCTGTCTGCCATGAGGTGACCTTGGCTGTCGAAAGTGTTGCTAAACCCAAATGAAAAAAGAATAGAATATATTTCCCTTCAGTGGTGATGAATATATTTACAGCTGCAATCTTATTTACGAAATATATTGATATAAAATCTAAGAATCAAAAGCATCTGACAAAAATTCTAGAGGGGTCATTCTAAAACTTGGTGTCGGAAGTCCGCATCATTAGAAAAAATAAAGGTACGCTTCCACTATGTTTCCAATGCTTCTGTATCCTAGTTTTTAGTTCTTTTTACTTGTTTATTGTACAGGGTTGGAACAAGCTGAATACGAAGCCAAATGTAATGTAACCACAGGTAAGTAATCTAGATCGAACGTGTTTTCCCCAAAGAAGTCTGAGAACAGAAACATCGATGCATTATACAGTTAAAGTCCTGTGATGAAATGTGTACAAATAGCACGTCGATCTGCCCGTTAATCTACGCGTTATGACCATAGAAAAGCTATCAAATTCTGTACATATCGCCTGTACACAAGCAATGTTTCAGGCATTGGACCTCCGGGTAACCCGGAGGTCCATTGGCAGAAACATTTCCTGTGTTTGCTATACGTAACCAGGAGAACCTGCCGTGCTTTGGGTGCCATTCGATAAGACAATGCCGCGCAATTCCTACGGTCAATTAAGCTTAAATAAGCGCACAGTTCGTGACAGGACTTTTAGTTTTAACTGTAGGGCAATACACAGTATTACGCAGACACTGGGTTATGAGTTACAACTAAACATTCTTAGGGCGGAGTCTTTCCACAGGCACTTTATTTAAACGAATGTGAAAAATGCGCACAAAGTTTCAGCCAATGAACCACCCCTGTCAACTCGCTGATACTTTGACCAAAACAATGTTTGTGTTGTTTCTCAAAATCCAACCGTTATTATCTGGGTGAACACTTCACTCTGGTCGTTGTGGCGCGACGGAGGGCCTACGGGGATTTCCCCTAAGCAAAGTCTTCGACACTCCATTTGTCTCCATCCCTGTCCACCACGCACCCATCCACCCACACACTCACCTCATAACCCCTTCCCTCACACGCATCCACACCGAACCGTCACACACACACTCTCACTTACCAAAACACTGGAACTGTTTCTCTTTACTTTTATTTTCGGGTGTTGAACATGAAGAAGCACGAGTACTCTCTCTTTGTCCCCGCCCCGCCCATACGCACATACCATCCACATTAAATGTTGTTAGATGTGAGGGACCCCCCGCCCCCCCTCCACCCCCGAAAAACCTCTTATGGTTGATCATGCCTTAGGAACTCGCGCACTTATCTACGTTATTTGAATGGAATGCTATCATTATATGAAACTAAGTGGGCAGTAGCATGTCTCGCAAGTTTCAGGGGCCATTGGAAGGATCTCATGCAGGATCTCATGTGAAGCCATAGTCACGTGACCTAGTAGTGCCATGTTGTGTTGTCATGGCAACCCGCGTGGGCGGCCATGTTGTGACGTCATCGCCGTAGTGATACGTGGTGTTAGTGCGCATGCGCAGCACGTGTTGTTAGGGTGATACGTGTTTCCGTCGTCCATTTTGTATACTGGAGGCCGCCATCTTGGTTTCTATGGTAGCACGTGGTTGCTTTGTTACCTAAACCCTTCTTATAGGATAAGGGGTATGTTCGGAGGGTATGCTCGATTGAATCGGAGTAAATCAAATTACCACAAACGACCCGACAAGTTGTATTATTTCGAGTTCTTTCAGAATTCTCTGCTTCTATCTATATATGCAATAATTTTCGTCTATCTGGCCATGTTCCTTTGTTCTGGAGTATACTCCAGTAGCGTAATAGAGCCTATCAACTGGAACAGTTTTGCTTATTGTTACTATATTTAGCAATTTCTGATCTATTCTTGTTAGTTCTGAACCTATTCCAAGTGCTCTTGTTATTTTATTTATATAGATCATTTATATAGATTATAACTAACCAATCAGATTGCTTGATTTTCCATACTCTGTATGCAGAGTTATCTCCCCTTATTACAACGGAGTCGTGTCCGATTCTCATCTTAATCTGTATCCAATGGCCATATCCCCAGGCTCCCCAATTTCGGCACCCATTTTTTGTCGTATGAGGCCTTGAGGGCTATGTAAACACTCTCAGTTCTCATATATTATGCCTCATAGCTTCATTGAATTTTGAGGGTATGAAGACCATTAAAAATCCCTCAATGAGGTCTAATTTTCTACGACTCTTAGCCTCATTTCAGTATTTGAGGATACCTATGGCCTGGTATTGTATTATTCGAGGATACCTATCGAGGATACCTTTTGGAGAATCCCTTTTTTGTCGTATGAGGCCATTAGGGCTATGTAAAAGCCCACAATGAGTCCTCATATATTATGCATCATAGCCTCATTGAATTTTGAGGTTATGAGGACCATTAAAAATCCCTGAACTTTAGTCACTTGGGGGGAGGGATAAAAGTATTCTGGGTGGAAAAATGATGGGATTATGTCCAGGTTGGGGAGGTGCCTCCCCTACATGGCTCGCCGTCCCCCCCCCCCCTTGATGCCCGACCCTGGTTGCAGGCCTGGCGTTCACGATAATCGACATAGCCCTACGTAAGCCTCGCCTCGTGTCGATTTTAGTGAACTTGGTACATAACTTTCGTATGAAATTGCGACTCATTAGAGATTCTCTATTTATTACACCCCTAACGTCTAATTATAATAGGAATCGGTAAAAAATAAATTGCGTTCTCCCCTCACTAGTGAGATCAAACACCTCGGTGATTAACATTTCGTGTGAACATATAATTTACAAATGAATTTTCACAAGCGCAAAACAAAAGTTGTTCTCTTTCCATTAGTGAGTATAACAAGACGCGGCAGATTTCGATGGAATGCCAAAATGTATTAATGCGCGATCGAAACCTTTCGGTGTTTCACTGTTTCAAAATTAAATTGTTGAATTATTTCAATTCAATGTTGAAGAATTATTATTGAAGCGAAAATGAAGTAGAAATTTTCATTTTAATGAATTTGTTTGTGGCTAAAAATTACGTCATTTCGCCAACAATCCCGAAAACTATTTTGTGTGGATGTACACAACATCCAATGTGATCTGTGTAAGCGGAAACCACGATCAGCTGATTGTGTAAACAGATTTCTTGCATGGTATGGGCGTTGGTTTGGATCGTTTCAGTTGAAGCTTCAAATGAAAGGGGTAAAATAAAAAGAAAATCTAATGTTTTCTTGTGAATACCGGGATTAATCTCATTCGTGAGAGAATTTGTATTTTCAATCGCAGCAAGCTGCTCGTGAAAATACAAATTCTCTCACGAATGAGATTAATCCCGGTATTCACAAGAAAACATTAGATATCCTCTATTTAATACATAAAAAACATACTTTTATCCTTTCGAATGGAAAACCTGTCTGAAACCCGGTACTTTCCATTTAAGTGACCTTGAAGGGAGATTGCTTGTGTCATCCAAGTGAAACCGTTTTGTTTCGTCTTTCAAAAATCAAATCTTTACCCTCCTTCAAGTTTGAGTAACAAGTTAGCTTCCTGGTAAAATATACCGCTCGTCACAACCACACACTCCTTTGTGGAGACTACTCCTTTATGCTTATGAGGGTCCGTTCGGAAATCCTTGCCTAAGAGCGACGTGCAGGTGAACTGTAAATATGAGATTTGATAAATACTCGGCAGTGGCTTAGACACAGGTAGGACTGTTTGTGTATGTGTGTGTGTGTGTGGGGGGGGGGGGGGGCTAAACTTTTCGCTGCCCCCCCCCCCCCCCGTCAAAAAAAAACAACGCTTACCCTCAAGCAACATTCACATAACATTTAAAACCCCAAAATGTTCAAAATTCACTCTTAGCGCATGAATTTTTCAAACTTTTCTTGGGGTGGGATGCCTAGTCCTAACTAGGACACTCCGACTGTTACTCCTCCTCCCACTTCTCTAGAAGGGAAGTAGGAGGAGGAGATACCAACCGGAGGTTCATAATTTTACGACAATTTATTGGTCATGCTGCACAGCACTTACCATACGAATTGGAGTGTCTTGTCGATGATGTCATAACAGACCCAACCGCTGTATGTGCGTTTTCCTGGGAGGGCCGACAGTGGCTGTTGGAGTGTTGACTGGCCTGCTCGAGGGCGATTTTTTTTGTAAATTTGAGAAAATCCTATACTATATGGTGGTGGGGTGGGGTGGATGTTGGAAAGGTCAACATATTTTTATTATTATTACCTCCCCCTCCCACATTTACCTCCCTGGAAACCAGTAACTTTTAGAAATAATAGGATGAACATATATGAGGGAGGTATCGGACCGGATCCTATCGTGATTGCAAGTGAGGCGTATAACGTAAGCAACGCAAAATATATGCCGATTACCTAACTGAACTTTTAAACATAATGCCAGTCTTGGCGATCGATTTTAATTTAATTTTTTTGAAAGGCCAACGAAGGAACATTTGCAGGTCGAAGGAAATCTTGAACCCCCCAAATGGGAGGATTTGACTTCGGTATGCACATGTTGCTTTATCGACCCCTCAAAGGCTTCATGTTTATTTTTTGCTCTTTGTATATTTGTAAATACTTCTCAGCTTTCGGACTTATAAAATTGATTCAAATATTTGGTTGTATATGTATGTGGGTATATGCAAAAGCACGTGGAAATGTCTGCATGGGTGTATATACAGTTCTTTAATAGGGGTGGGCGGGGACAGGGTGATGCTTGATGTATAACGACCAATCAATGATCAAAGTGTGTCTCATAAGCCTTCAGAGGCTGGGTTTCATACGAATATTCTGTTAACATTCTATGTGTAATATATTCCATGTGTATCGAAACGCGACACTTAAATAAAATATTCTACTACTATAACTACTTGTGTGTACAAACGCTGATTAACCAAACCCCGAAGGATAAGTTAATCTGAGGTCGACGACCACACCATACAAATAAAGCCATTATGTCAAAATATGCAACAAGATAGAGTAAACACCATGGCTCCCTAATGAGGATCACTTTAAGATCTGTCGACGCCATATTGATATTGAGAATTGCTATGCAATTACAATATGGTGGTAAATATATTTTTTTGTATTCTAGTTTTTATTTGTCCGTGTCCATATATGATCAAAATTTCACAGCAATGGGGGTGAAAAGTTCCGCTAAGGCTGATAATATTGATCGGAATATATTGTCAAAACTTACTGTAATGACCAGATTGTTTTTTAAACTTATTGGACTAGTACGCTTCTCCTAAATATGGTTGTGAGCTCTGGTTATATTGTGGCGACAGTCGGCCGTAGTCTGCTAGATTGCTTTCTAAACCTCTCATACCAGCACATTACATCGAACAGATGGTTGTGAGTTTTGGTTTTGTTCATATTCGGGAGGCAGTCGATCGTCGTCGGACAGATTATTTTCTAAAATTATCGGACGAGCACGATACTGCAGAAAATGGTTTCGAAAGTTGATCATATTGTGACGCCAGTCAGCCTTAGGGTCGACTGCCGCCGCACTATTGCCACCACTCCCAATCTGGGTTGGCGGTGGGTGTAACATGTGTCAGCTATCACCAGGATTTACTGTTGGTTGTCACCAAGATATAGTCGAGGTGGCCAGCCAGTAAGGATAAGAATCTGCAGTGAAAGGTCCGGCAACGTGTCGTTTCGTTGGGGCCCACTTTTGTACCGCAATGGCGCTGTGAGCGTTCGAACACGAATAATTGATTTTTTGAAAACATAACTCAGCATAAAATGCCATACACGAAATAATACGTCAGATGGCCTTGAAACAAAAAATACGACAAATCATCAAGAATAAGAACAAAGCTGTTTTCTGTTCGCTTAGCTTGCATTAGGATAAAAACTGAAAGTGGTCAATTTTCTAGCTTCAAATGTGCATCACTTCAACGGGGTGTATTTCAATATATCATATTTCTGCTCTAAAAATAAATATATTATCATTCATACTGTTTCTTTTTAATGTTCATTGCTTGATGTTCTTTAAAATTTAAAGCCTTTTTATCTCATATTAAGTCTAATATTTAAAATTTAAAATTTAGATAGAATATTACAAATCCATTCGATAGCATCTTACTTTCCAGAACCAAAGCCATGCTGTTTTTGAGAGGTGGATTGCTTTTTCAATTTAATCGTAGAAAAACAAATTAAGGTATTTTTTCAGGAAAGATGCGATAAATAATTTAACGATAGTAATAATATCATAAATAATACCTCATTAGGCCTAAGCAGTTTAAAAATCTGTTTCTCATGCCCTCCGGCATGGTCGTTTCGGCTGCCGCATGCTCACTTTTTATACCAATGCAAATTTAAAATAAATAAAAATTAAATGGTTGATGTCTGATATTTCACCCAAGTTAAAAAAAATTATAAATTTGTCTCTTGAGTGCAAGAAGCCTTCTTGCTCTCGAGGGACGAAATACACCATCACCCATGCTATTCCGTAGATTACGAGGCCTTACGCATAAACCAAGAACATGAACTGTTGGTGGCAAAGAAATAATTACAGAAATAGAAAATGAAATAAAATAAAAAACAGCTCGCCCGCATGCAGTTTTACAAATAATGGCCTGAGAAACAAAAGATCTTCTTTGTGTGGCCTTATCTATACTTATATCTAATATATAAATGCGAATGTCTGTATCTATATCTCTATCTCTCTATCTTTGTCCCGGGTGAACTCCTCCGTTTCTCGACCGATCGATCTCAAATTTTCTACACTGTGGTAATTCGTCCCTGCGAGTAACATGGGGTGGGTTCCGTGCCCGTGCGGGTGACATTGACCTTGGAATTCATGACCTTGACCTTTTATTTCGAAAACGGCTCGGCCGATCGGGCTAAAATTTCATATGTGCGGGTATATTGACCCATCGATCATTTTGACTTTATTGGGGTGCCCCTGCAGGGTGGCCTTGACCTTGAAATTGTGACCTTGACCTTTTATTTCGAAAACGCATGGGCCGATCGGGCTAAAATTTCACATGTGCGGGAATATTGACCCATCTATCATTTTGACTTTATCGGAGCGCCCGCGCAGGGTGAACTTGACCTTGAAATTGGTGACCTTGACCTTCTATTTCAAAAATGGTTGATATAACCATTTTCTCCCGTGCAATGCCGGGTAACACCCGTTAGTATTGTATAACAGTATCATTAATTATACGTTTTTACTTGATTTGTTTTATATTTGTGGAGATATCAGCCCTCAGTAACATCATATCAGCATTCATCCTCGAAGTATTAACCTCTTTTTATTTATTAAAACAAATAATTACAAAATTTACTCAGATCTGCTATAAACTCTAAAAAAAAATAACGTAATTCTACTGTTAACTACTGTCTGGTGACTGTCAAATACAACGGCCGTAAATTAATTTTAACGGCGTTGCCGTAGAAAAACCCGCGTATTTGATCCGCAGTCCAATTACGTCGAACGGCGTTAAAAATGGTGAATTATGGGATCGGCCCTGGCATATACCACCCTGGAAGTCGCCATTTCCAAGAAGAACACCCGAGACTTTTGAAGATAGATGTGATAGAGCAACATGGGGAAAAGGAGGCATATATTACGCTTTGCGTTGCTCTCGAAGACTTAGAAGTAGTCTATCCTAACAATCAGTCATGAGTAACTTGCAAAAAGCACTTCTATAGAGGTGTAACTTGATATTTGTTCAAGTGTATCCATGATGTGTGTTTGGTTAGGGTGTCGGGTGAGTATAGTCAGCGTTAGTAGGTAATAATACGAGCTCACCTGTACATGTACGTGTACACGTACATGTACATTTCCATAGGATTTAGTGTTAAATTGTGTACATGTACAAAGATTTTAACGGTTTTTTGGGGTGAGCTCGAATTTTTTTAACACTGAATCGAATCCTAGGTGCGCGTAGTTTTACGTACACGTTCATGTACCGTTTTGATTGAAATCTGCAGACGAGTTTTCCCCATAGGGTCCAGTGTTAAATTGCGAGCAAAAAACCGTTTTGAGAGTTCGAGCTCATCGTCTCCGTCGATTCTAACGATCCGCGTCCGTACACGATTTAACACTGAAACCCTATGGGGAGCGTGAAATTGCGAGCAGAAAAACGTTTTGAGAGTTCGAGCTCACCATCTTGCCGATTCTGACGATCTGTGTCCGCACACGATTTTAACGATAAAACCCCACGGTGATCGTCAGATTACGAGCAAAAAAACGTTTGAGAGTTCGAACTCAATATCGTCTTTTCCCGATTCTAACGATCGGTGAGCTCGTATTCTCAATCCCATAGGATTCAGTGTTAAAATCGTGTACGGATCTCGTCCGTACACGATTTTAACGGTGAGCTCGTATTCTCAACCCCATAGGATTCAGTGTTAAAATCGTGTACGGTTCGTACACGATTTTAACACTGAATCCTATGGGGGGGGGGGGGGGAGGAGGAAAACTCGCGGGTTTTTAGCTCTGAAATCGCCGTCACGTTTTTGATATATATATATATATATATATATATATATATATATATATATATATATATATATATATATATATATATATATATATATATATATATATATAACTTCGTCAAATTGCCGTCATGCTCGGAAGTTTACTTCCTTCAAAGCGGCTTTCATTTTTGACTAATACTTATTCCGTTCAACGGCGTTGCCGTAGAAAAACCCGCGTATTTGATCCGCAGTCCAATTTCTCCCCTATATATATATATATATATAGGGGAGAAAAAAAATATATAAATAAATAGTTATTTAGAAAAATAAATATATCAAATCGAATAGATAATAATAAAAAAAAATACGTAAATCATGAGCGCTTCCCAGATGATTAGAGCGAGGTTTCTTTTAAACATGCTGATGAGAGCATACGCAATCTGCGTGAACAAACAACTACGTCCCATCTTGTTAGAACGATGCGTCGGATGTCGGGATCATCTAGACTTCGATCACGAGGATCATTCCTGTCTGACGATGGAAAGGGAAGATATGGTTGTCATGTATTTCGAACCGGCGTTCGAACGCGTTAAATTCGACGATGTGATCACGTTTTGGAAGAGATTAGTCTTCTGTAAGAATCGAGACAGGCCCACAGATTCGGAAGAACTGAAATTGGCGCATAGAAGTTTGACTTTAGAAGACAAGGGATGCATCAAGAAATTATTGCTGAATGAAGCATACGTCTAAGTTTTGTTTTTCGTTGATATAAAAATAAGGGAGAGTAGAAAATAAAAAAAAAAATAAATACACACATAAATTTTTTTATCTAATATTAGAAAAGAAAGAAAAAAACACAAAATGAGAACCAGAAATAAATTGTATCCGACGTTAGTGGACGACGAGGACGAGAAGCCGAACGTCGTCTTGCCGACGGCGCCATCGCCAGAAGAAAGAGAAAGAGGAGAGAGGTATCGCATCGATCAAATCAGTAGAATCCAATCATATCTGACTCAAGAGAGAGATTCTCGTCGTTCCCTCAAGAAGAAGTATTCGCGTTTCGTGAAATTCGACAATGCGATCGACACAACACTCATCACGATTTCCATGGGTTTACACGCGGCCGGCATCGGATTGTTGTCGACGAAATATGATGCCATGAAAGAAGCCGTGAGAATCAAGACTCGTCAGATCATCAAGGAAGAGATGAAGGATTCTCTCATGGAAAAGGGGCGGAAAGAGGCCAGGGAGGAATTCAGTAAGATGATAGAACTCAAGAGCACCGATTGAAAAAAAAAATATATATATATATATATAATAAGAACAGAATTTTAAGAAAAAAAAAATAATAACTCTTCAAAAAAATGTATTGCGTAAAGTGTAAGAGAGTTACCGAGACGAGTAATTCTAGAGAAGTGCGAACTAAAAACGACAGACGGATGCTTCACGAAATTTGTGACGTGTGTGGTTCTATAAAGACTCGATTCGTCAAACAAAAGAACGCGATCAAAGGTAAAGGCATCGTGAATAAAATGATCAACAATCTACCTTTCGAAATGCATCTGCCCGGTCACAGTTTCACGGGACCAGGAACGAAATTGAACAAGAGACTCAACGCCGATCTGACTCCCAAATCTTGGAGCAAACCCGTGAATAGGGTGGACGCGGCCACGTACGATCATGATCTGTGCTATGCCGGACATCCCGACACCAAGACTCGCAATGACGTCTGTGACAAAAACATGTTGGCGAGATTGAGAGGCATATCAAATCCGACCAGGAGAGAGAAGATGGAATGTTCGCTGGTCAGCAATCTGATTGGTGCGAAACGTCGATTTGGATGGGGCATTCAAAAAAAAAGCGCATCTGAAAAGAAGAAGAAGAAACGATTATTGACGAGTGAATTGGCCGAGGAGTTACACAAACCCATAGTGCGTAAATTTCGAAAGAGAAGGGGGTTCTTGAAGGGTCTGGACGACATTTGGTCTGCCGACTTGGTCGACATGAGATCGTTTTCGAGGTGGAACGAGGGCGTCAAATATCTATTGACGGTCATCGACGTGTTTTCCAAATACGGTTGGATCAGAGCTTTGAAGAATAAATTGGGACCTTGCGTCGCCGAGGCTCTGAAGAGCGTGTTCGACTCGTCCTCTCGAAAACCGAGTAAATTGTGGGTGGACAAGGGAAAGAAAATCTACAACAAGGACGTTCGTCGATTGGTAGACCTCTACTCGATCGAAAACGAAGAGAAAGCCAGCGTGGTGGAACGTTGGAATCGAACGATGAAGGAGAAGATGCACAGATACTTCACGGCGAATTCGACCAAGAAATACATATATGCTCTGAACGGTCTGGTGAAAGATTACAATGACACGCGACACAGATCGATCAAGATGACTCCTGGGGAAGCTAGGGATCCTCGAAACGAAAAACGGGTCTACGTGAATCTATATCCTGGGAGATCTAAGATCGGGAAGAAGTCTAGAATGCTGAAATTTGCGGTCAGCGATCGAGTGAGAATCTACGCTTATAAGAAGCACTTCGAAAAGGGTTATACTCCTCGATGGACTTCGGAAATCTTCGTGATCATCAAAATATTTCACACCGATCCGGTGTCTTACGAAATCGAAGCTTTGGATGGAGAAGAGATCATCGGAAAGTTTTACGAACAACAATTACAGAAGACAAAGTTTTGATGAAGAACACAAAAATGTTTTTTTTTTTTTATTTACTCTCTTTGACATTTTCTTGTTTACACACACATATATATAAGAGAGAAAAAAAATAAATAATAATAAAAAATAATTAAAAACTATTTTTTTAGATAAAGAAAAGCAAGTGAATTAATAAACAAAAAAGAACTAAAAATCTTTTAAAATGACAAATATACTAGATATAGCACAAAGCATAGTGAAAGATGTAAGTATTCAAGAATATGAGGTTCACGAATATGAACCGGTAACCGGAACGAGTTTGAACAATGCGGGAGAGATAAGAATCAACGTCGAAACTCAAGATCTATTCGCACATCCTAGCGAGAGTTACATAGTGGTGCACGGACGTCTCACCAAGGAAGATGGGAGCGACTACGCCGACGACGACACGGTCACTCTAGCCAATAATGGCATCATGCATCTATTCAGTAACATAAAATACATGCTATCTGGACAAGAGATAGAATCTGTTTTTCATCCCGGTCATGCCACCACGATGTTCGGACTCTTGACGTATCCTGACGATTTTTTGAAATCCAGAGGACAGTTGTGGGTGAAAGACACCGTAGGTCCTGCTAGCGCAGGCGCCGCCGCGATATTCAACTACGTCGTCAAGACGTCCAGACCTAAAGGAACATTTTCGTTCAGGATACCTTTGAAACACATCTTCGGATTCGCGGACGATTACAACGAGATCATGTACGGATTCAAACACAATCTGACGTTGATTCGAAAAGGAAACGACGATGCAATAGTGAGACTCACCGCGACAGATGCGGGTAAGATAACTGTACACAAGATATCGTGGTTCGTTCCACACGTGGAGCCTTCGATGGATGAGAAAACGCATCTCTACAAGATCATACAATCCAAGAGTAAATTACCCGTGGGATTTAGAATGAGACAGTGCAACACGGCTAGCATTCCTCCCTCCACGAATCACTTCGATTGGAGATTGACGGTGAAATCCGCTTCCGAGAGACCGCGTTTCATCGTGGTCGCGTTTCAGACCGATAGGGACGGGTCTCAGGAAAAGAATGCATCGCTGTTCGATCACTGCAATTTGAGAAACATGCAAGTGTTTCTGAACGCCACGAGATATCCGGCAATCGAATACAATGCATCGTTTGACAAGAACGATTTCTGCAGGCTGTACGGCAATGCCGCCGATTTTAGAAAGAAGTATCACGGTCTAGACAAATTGATGAGCAATGCCAACATATCTCCCGGCGAATACAAGTCGATGTATCCCATGTTCGTGTTCGACGTCAGTAAACAGAGTGAGCGACTCAAGAGTAGCGTGTTAGACATTCAGATCAAGATGCAATTCGATAGGAACGTGCCGAGAAAAACCGAAGCCTTCACCCTGGTCCTGTCGGACAGAGAATTACAATTCGAATCGGATGGAAATAAGATGTCGATCATTCGATGAGAGACGAGTGTGTGAAAAAAATAAAAAACAAAAAAAAAAATAAAAAGTAATGTGTGATTATTAAAAACAAAACAAAAAAAAAATAAATAAAGTAATGTGATCTAGAGAGATTGAACATCTCTCTAGATCTCATTACTTTTTTTTGGTTTTTTTTTTTGTTTTTAATAATCACACATTATTTTTTTTAATTCATTATTTTTCCACGCGTTCACTGTTTGTTAAAGGATCCAGTTCAATCAGGAGACTCACCACGGAAGTGGCGGCTTCGGGATTATTGGTTTTCGTGACGAAATTAATCCTGTCTCCGGCGTTCACTTTGAGAGGCGTGCCGAATGTGCTAACATTCGCGTGTTGATTCTCAGTCTTTTCGACGCTGTATCTCTTATCGCTCTCCACACCATTCACCATGAGATTGACGACCGCTCTGTTATTCAAATCCGAGGAAGCCAGACTCATTCGAAGGATTTCACCTCCCAGCGGCATGGGATATCCCACCTGACCATGTTTCGATCCGCTACCTCCATTTCCGAAAGACCACTTGGCTTTTCCCTCCTCTAAGGCGTCGGACTCTTCGGCCCACACGGTGATCAATTGTCTGGCATATTTGACTTTCTCCACCACCGAAATCAGGGTGCAGGCGCCGTCATGTGCACGGGTTCCGGTAGATTCGTGAGCGCGTGTCCACCCATGTCTAGTTTACCTTCCATGATGTCGCCCTTTCTCCAGACTGAGTTGTCATCCACGTACTTCCTGCCTACCACGCTGGAATCGAATTTGGGATCGTGATCGAGACCGAATAAATTGTGACCGTTCAGGTTGATGCCACCCTCCATGGTTCCGCCAGATTCTTTGTTCAGGTAGAAATCGTCCACTTGCGCTTCTAGGTATTCTTGCGATTGTAACACGGAAGAATCCACGTAGCCCTTGTTGACCGCGGTTGAGTCCACATCCGTGTTGTCGATCTTCGACAGATTCAATATCTTGTGGAATCCCGCATTCAGATCCGATTTCATTTCACGTCCGTCAGACTTTCTCCATTCCAGATCTATATAGTGTTTGGTCGCCATGTCCTTGGGATTCGTGGGAGTGGCCACGTTCGTTATCTTGTAAGAATTGGCATTCAATTCCGAATGCATCGTTTTCATGATGTATCTATTTCTTAGGTGTTCGCTGAATCTCGCGTGAGAGTTGTCCACGTATTTCTTGGTGGCGGCATCGGTGGGATCTATGGGATTCGCGACATTCACCAAACGTTTGGATTTCAGATCGAGATCGTCGGTCATGGTTTTATCCACGTAATTATCCAGCAGGATTCGTTCGAAATCGGCGTTCCCCCAGTCGACGTATTTTTTAGTCGCGGCATCTGCGAGATCTATCGGATCGGGAAGATTGTAGAGCTTCTTATCGTTCATGTTTTTACTATCTTTTTCTTCTTCTTCTCATTTTTCACAACCGATGCATTTTTTGACGTCGTTGCTATCGGCATTTTGTTTGCCTTTCCATCGTTTCGCAAATGTTTCTGTATGACTTCAATCATTTTTGATTTAGTTCTATGATTTCTGAAATGTGAAATTTTTAATAGTTTACAAATCTCGTTTAACTGAGGTACGGTTTTCTCATTTAAATTTCCCAATTTTTTTTTATCTATTTGTTTCATTTTGTAAGAATATATTTTTTCGAATTTTGTATTTTAAATAATTTGTTTAAAAAGTTTTGCTTTTTTACTCTATATATATAATAGAAAAAAAAAAAAGTTATATTTTAAAATTCAATTTTTTTAATACAAAATTTAAAATAAACATTATTTGTAAGAATTCATAAAAAACCAAATAATCGATCATGACAACAACACCTAAAAGATGCGGATTGAAATTGAAACGAGACGAAAAGTATGAGAAATCCAGTTTTAATATCTATACATTACAACCACATGATCCCATCGAATTGAATGAGGTCGAGATGGTGGACTTAGAGCGCTACTACCACAAATATCGAATGTGTTTGAAAATGGATGAAGCCGCGCTCGATTTGTTTTACGAGTACCAAAGCGAACTGTTGATTAATATCATCGTCGCCGAAGACAGAGAATTCGACAGGGGTGATTTATTGTTGTCCTATGGAGGTTACATATATCCAATAATCTCACCCGAACTCGTGAAGAAATCGGGTGGTGAGAGCGCATTCGCCTATGAAAAAAAACTCAAAAGAGTAAAGATGAACATTCACACCATTTTCGTATGTGGAAAAATGACGAATGTCAACTTGCTAATAACGGATTTGGAAATATAAACAATAGAGAGATTGAAATTAAAAAATTAAACTTTTTATATATATATAAAGAGAAAAAAAAACTTTTACTAAAAAAATTTTACATTAAAGAAAATTAAAAAAAACAACTTTTTTATATATATATAAAGAGCAAAAAAATAACAAACTTTTTTTAACAAATTATTATTTAAATACAAAATTTAAAATATACATTATTGCAAGAATTCATAAAAAACAAAAAAAAAACAAATAATCGATCATGAAGACAACAACACCTAAAAGATGCGAATTGAAATTGAAACGAGTCGAAACATATAAGAAATTTGGTCATAAAATCTATAGATTACAACGACACGATCCCATAGAATTGAACGATGTCGAGACGAAGGGCTTAGAGCACAAATACAAGAAATATAAGATGCCTCTGAAATTGAATGAAGCCGCGCTCGATTTGATTTACGAGTACCAAAGCGATCTGCAGAACATCGTCATCGCCAAAGATAGAGAATTCGACAAGGACTATTTGTCGTTGCCCTATGGAAATTACATATTTTCAAACATCTCATTCGAACTCGTGAAGAAATTGGGTGGTGAGAGCGAGTTGACCGATGTAAAAAAACTCAGAATAGTAAAGATAAACATTCAACACATTTTCGAAAAAGGAGTAGACACGAGTGTCAACATGCTAATAATGGACTTGGAATTATAAACAATAGAGTCATTGATTTTTAGCGAAGAAAAAATGAAAAAAAAAAAAAAGTAATGAGATCTTATTTACTTCTTTTTTTTTGTTTTCCTTCTTCTTCACTATCATCATGATATATTATAATAACGTTTCCTTTTCTCTCACATTTCTGCGTCGATTCTTCTTCTTTTTCTTTTTTTCTTTTTCTCTGTGATGTGATACATTCATGGTAACATTTTTGTTTATCTGAATCATAATTATGAACGAATGTTGTGCATCTCTTGGTAACACTCACTTCAGAAGGTAGTGGTGACCGTGGAAAGCATCGTCTCATTCCCAACCATATATCCCGCGCTTTACCTATCTCTTTCCTTAGATATCCATCATTAGCGTCTAACCATTTTTTTTATTTCTTCGCTCTCTGGCTCGCGATGTTCGTCATTATTGTCAAATTCATCCAGGTGATAAATTTGTTTCTCCACCTTTTCACCCATTTTAAATACATTATTTTATACTTTCTATGATTTTATATATTTTATATAATTTTTATATTTATAATAACATATTCAAAATCGGTATGTTCTTAAATGGCGAATTCTCACCGAGCAACAAACCCTTGCCGTATCGCTCGACGTTCCGTCCACTCTTCAGAAAGAGACTGTTTCCTCTCAGAGAGTTGCCACCTCTAACGGTTCTAGATACAATCCTTTACCGCTGTCGTCCACGTGGACGTGACACACGGCTCCTCCCTTCTTCAAAAACAGTCCGTCACCACCCATTAATTTCTCAACTCCCGAACTAGCGAGTCCCGCAAGAGCTCCCACGCCGAGAGTCTTTCCGAGAAAGGGTAGCACCTTTGCAGCGAAGGGTAATGCTTTTGTGGCGATTCCTGCCAATAGCGGTAGGAAACTGCCTTTCATTCTCAAATTGTATCTCAATTGAGCGGGACTCAATCTCACCGCCAACCCTCTTCCATTGCGAATCGCTTTCTCCATCCTTTTGATTTGACTTCTGGTCCAGGGGATCGAATCCTGTCCACCTCTCGTCAGATCTTCGTGAGAGAATTTGAATCTCACCGCCTCGCCTCGAGTTGTTAACGCTCTCTTAAGTTTCTTCCTCTGTCCTGCGGATATGTTCACGTTTTTAGCCACGTATTGTGTCATAATTCTGTTTGTTTTTGTTTAAATATATTTACTTCAGTTGTTTCTTTTTTAATAATTATATTAAAATAATTTTGTAAAAAATTAATATTACCGTTTATTTTATTTTTTTTATCTATATATATATAATATTTTTTTTTTTTTTTTTTGCTTTTTATATTTCTCTTATGTGAAATCGTATCGTCACTCTCTCTCCGCAAAGATCTAACAGTTCACCATTTTGATCTGTCAACGTGGTTTTGAGACTATACAACGTGTCTAAAATCACTGGTAGATAAACTAAATTTCGAGGTCGCTCCACGATCTTATAACCCGGCGACACGTTTGGAAAGAAGGAATAGATTGTCGGCTGAGCGCTACCATTCACGTAGCTTCCGGCAATCACGTCCACGTTCACCAGAATGCTATTGACAGCGAGAATGTCGACCGTATTTTCAGATGCCGCGTGGCCTCGATACATCTTTCGATCGAATCCCAACATCTTGCCTATAGAATCATCCGTGTTGAAATCCACACAAAAATTATCTTCCAAATCCAACATCGTCTGTAAGGTATTAGGATTGGGAGCGAGTCTAATCTTGTTGTTTCCCTTTCCATCCGTCTTCATTTGCATCTGAATGTAATGGTTCAAATCATCTATGTCGTAACTCCCTTTGGGAATTCGAATCTCCAACCAATCCACTCCGTCGGAATACTTGAACGAGTTATTCTTTTCGGTGACGTTGGGAAAGGAATAATAAGTCTCCAGATTCACCAATGCCATCTCGTAGCTTTTCTCTCTGTTCAATTCGATGGAAGGTTCGAATTTTGTAGCGAATCGAGTCGAATCGCCACTCACCACGATTTGAATGGATTGTTTCGGAGCCGTATTCTCGGCTATCCGTTCTAACAATTTTCCATGTTCGAACATTATATCTTAATTTTATTTATTTATTTTTTTTTTATTCAAAACTAATTATTTGAAGATTTATTATTTTTCTATTTTTTTTTATTTTCATGCTCTATCTTATTATTATCACCATCGGGAACATAAAACTTGTCGAATCCGCACCGATATTTTCCGTGATTAAATTCGCTCGTCAAATCGATCACGATGAAATTGTAAAGTCCACCATCCCAAACCCTCTTGCAGAATCTCCTGAATTCGACAGCGCTTATGTCGTTTGCGACGTGATTGCTGTCGATGTGATTGAGATTCTTGAGATCTTGGCGAAAGAGACACAGAAAATTAGCGTTCTACCTTATCGTCTGTCTGGGCAATCGAAAATAATTCTGCGACAGATAGAAACAGTCCACGTTGCTGTGTCGACCCCTAACATAATACGATTCGCATCGGTTCTGTCTCTCCAAAAGCAGATCATCGAAAATCATGAGATTCTTATCTTCCGATTTCAGTTCCCTAGGATCCGGAACGTCGCTAGCGTTCTTGTAAAACGACACTCGACGTTCGAAGATGCATTTCTCTTCGTCAGCTCCGTCGCCGCGCCGTCCAAAATGGTCGAGAGCAGAGCTCCGCACTTGTCGAATTCCTCCCTGCTGTCAAAGAAATTGGCTATGACGTCCTTGGGCAATCTGTGATCCATGCACTCTCGAAGCAATCTGTATTCGGGTTGAAACAAGCTCTTGCCAAACACGAACAATCTTTCGTAATCCAACCAGTTCGGGTCGGGACAACAGATTCATCAACAGATTGGTCTTTCCACAATTCGATTTTCCCACTATCAAACCTCTTATGCTCTTGGGAAAGTACTCGTTATTCAACCTCTTGGTCGCGGCGTCGTTCCAAGACATATCTTTAATGTTCATCTTTTGTTTTTATTTTTTTTTTTTTGTCTGTTATTTTAGATTCTTTTCAAACAGAAATTTTTTTTATGTTTTTTTCAAACTCCGTTTTTAATGTTGTTATTATTATTATTTTGTTTATATCGCACCGTCGCGAGTGCTCTTCAATCCGGATCCACTCGTCATTTTGGCTAAATCTTGTATGGGCACCATGACATCCTCAAAATCTTTCCAACTGTTCGACGTTCGCTCTAACGCAGCTCGCTTCGCCGGCGGACTGATCAACTTGTCGATCAATGCGTCGGCTGCCCTCTTGCCAGCCACAGAAGCTTTTCTACCACTGGCTTCGGAAGCGGCTTTCTTACCAGCATCCAAAGCCGTCTTCTTACAGACCTCACACGCGGTCGATGTGAGTTTTCTACCCGCATTGCTCGTGAACGCTCGCATTATAGAATCGACGATGCCAGAACCGCCTTGAACGTAAGTCCTGACATATCCCCTGTTCTTTATCACCAACATATTTTATTTTTATGATATATTTTGTGTTTTTTTCACTGGTAAATCGTCTTGTCGTTTTTTAAATACTTTTATTATTCTAGTGTAAGAATTTACTGTTTTATTTTTGTTTGTTTGTTTGTTTCTCTCTCTCTACTTATTATTATATTATTATATTCACATCAATCCTTCAATTCGTTCATCAGCTTTTCATACTGGTTTTTATTCAAAACCTTCTGTCTCAACAATTCGTCAGATATGGCAACTATCTGATTATCTAATCCCGTGTTACCAGCCCGTCTGCTTCCCATCAACAAACTCAATCTCTGAGACAGAGCGTTGGGATCGCTCGGAAGAAAAGTAGTGGTTTTCACCCCTTTGCCAGTCATCGATTCGACGAACTTCTTGTTCGCATTCCATATGGGCTTCACTGTTTTCGTCCACTTGTAACCTCTATTGGCTTTGGGTCTCGTCTCTCTGGCATCGTTATTTCTATTCATGGCGTGGGTCTGGACTAGAATGTCGCCGTAATTGTGGAAATCCTGTTCTGTGTAATCTCCGGGCTTATCGAAAAGGAGCAATCTCTGCAGACCATTGGTTACTTTATATTTATTCGAACCCACGATCAATTCATCATCGTCCATTTCCACTTCAGTGTCGCCCACGAATTTCCTACCGCTCGAATCCTCGCGAATTCCATACAACAGATCTCTCTTACCGCCACCATCATCATCGGACGATGCGATGCTATCAGTGGTGATAGTCGAAGCCGTATCATCGCTCTCACTCACGTCGGTTTCGATTCTCGTGGGAACGTAATCCGGTGTAGATTGAACGGAATACCGATTTCCAAAACTTGAAGGCAACGAACCCATTCTCAAAGAACTCTCCTTTATGGGTCTGAATTCTTCGATTATCTCCTTCCTGCTTCGCTCTTGACCCTCCGTCACGGGTTTAAATATTTTTGTGGCTTCGCGTGTGAGTTCCATCTCACCGAGATGTCTGCTCCTATCAGCAGCCTGAATCGCCTTCTTAGCACTTAAATACTCGGCTAAAATTCGATCTCGGCGTCTAGGATCCATCTGGAAAAACATCTTTCGTTTTAATTGTTTTTATTTATTTTTCAAAATTAAATGTTTAATTATATTTTTTTTATATTTTATGTTTTAAGTATTAAAATCTCTTTCCGTCTTAATATAATATCTGAAAAATATTCACATCTCAAACTTGCTGTGTTAATTGAAGTTAAAAAAAAAATACGTTTAAACAGTACATGACAAACCGGTTTCTGATGTAACGCATTTTGACAGTAGTGTTTAAATTTTGTCAAAAGATCTTCATTCATTCACACATCAATTCATCGAGTGTCGAATTAAGAGAGAATCCTTTTTTTGATGGCTGTTAGACAGTTTTAACACAGAGTGGAAAACTGATTTTAACAAATCTCTCTCTCCGATTGCTATCGTGAATATATTAAAAATTTTACCACTCGAAACCTAACTGAGCGGAAAATGCGTTTTAAACATTCCGATAAGTGTTTCTTGACTTTATTCAACGAACGCTTAACAGTCAACCTCATTTCTCATAGTGGAGGAATTCTAAAAAAAAAAACCCGAAACTCAATTTTTATCCATCCCATCAACAGAAAACATCAATGTCTATAATACAGACTATATATTCACAATCGACTCTTTTTGAACAAAACACCTCAATTACGATAACGTGTGTTAGTTCCTTACTTCAGGAAGACGTGACTGGGTTTGCAAATTTCCAACACACAGACACTCTTCGTTCAGATCATGTTTTATTACGAGAATCGAGCGATCCGATCGCTCGATCAGCTGAGTGGTTTTTTTTTGAGAATTTTCTCATAGTGGAGGAATTCTCAAAAAAACCCAAAACTCAATTTTTATCCATCCCATCAACAGAAAACATCAATGTCTATAATACAGACTATATATTCACAATTAACTCTTTTTGAACAAAACACCTCAATTACGATAACTTGTGTTAGTTGCTTACTTCAGGAAGACATGACTGGGTTTGCAAATTTCCAACACACAGACACTCTTCGTTCAGATCAAGTTTTATTACGAGAATCGAGCGATCCGAACGCTCGATCAGCTGAGTGGTTTTTTTTTGAGAATTTTCTCATAGTGGAGGAATTCTAAAAAAAAAACCCAAAACTCAATTTTTATCCATCCCATCAACAGAAAACATCAATGTCTATAATACAGACTATATATTCACAATCGACTCTTTTTTAACAAAACACCTCAATTACGATAACGTTTGTTAGTTGCTTACTTCAGGAAGACGTGACTGGGTTTGCAAATTTCCAACACAGAGACACTCTTCGTTCAGATCGAGTTTTATTACGAGAATCGAGCGATCCGATAGCTCGATCAGCTGAGTGGTTTTTTTTGAGAATTTTCTCATAGTGGAGGAATTCTCAAAAAAAAACCCAAAACTCAATTTTTATCCATCCCATCAACAGAAAACATCAATGTCTATAATACAGACAAAATATTCACAATCGACTCTTTTTGAACAAAACACCTCAATTACGATAACGTGTGTTAGTTGCTTACTTCAGGAAGACGTGACTGGGTTTGCAAATTTCCAACACAGAGACACTCTTCGTTCAGATCGAGTTTTATTACGAGAATCGAGCGATCCGATAGCTCGATCAGCTGAGTGGTTTTTTTTTTGAGAATTTCTCATACCCCATGGGATTCAGTGTTAAAATCGTGTACGAACCGTACACGATTTTAACACTGAATCCTATGGGGTTGAGAATACGAGCTCACCATTAAAACCGTGTATGGACGAGATCCGTACACGATTTTAACACTGAATCCTTTGTGATTGAGAATACGAGCTCACCGATCGTTAGAATCGGGAAAAGACGATATTGAGTTCGAACTCTCAAAACGTTTTTTTGCTCGCAATCTGACGATCACCGTGGGGTTTTAGCGTTAAAATCGCGTGTGGACACAGATCGTCAGAATCGGCAAGATGGTAAGCTCGAACTCTCAAAACGTTTTTCTGCTCGCAATTTCACGCTCCCCATAGGGTTTCAGTGTTAAATCGTGTACGGACGCGGATCGTTAGAATCGACGGAGACGATGAGCTCGAACTCTCAAAACGGTTTTTTGCTCGCAATTTAACACAGGACCCTATGGCGAAAACTCGTCTGCAGATTTCAATCAAAACGGTACATGAACGTGTACGTAAAACTACGCGCACCTAGGATTCAATTCAGTGTTAAAAAAATTCGAGCTCACCCCAAAAAACCGTTAAAATCTTTGTACATGTACACAATTTAACACTAAATCCTATGGAAATGTACATGTACGTGTACACGTACATGTACAGGTGAGCTCGTATTCTCAATTATCACCTACTAGCGTTGCATTTATTGGTTCAAGGTAAAGTGCGGTTAATGATGGCTGGAATAAAATGGTTTTCGGTTGATTAATGGCCATAAGGCTGAAACTCTGCCTCCGGTCATTTGAACCGTAATTATTTTGATGGTAATTTTTACGGGAAAATAAGGCAAATGATGGTCGAAATATTTTACGGTTATATGACCGACAGCTAGCTTCCAGGCATATGGCCGTACAAACAACGGCAAGGGGCGCGGTGGCTCAGTTGGTAGAGGTGCAGACTGCAAGCCGAGAGGTCCTCGGTTCGAATCCCACCTGCGGCAACCGCGTTGTGTCCTTGGGCAAGACACTTCACCCCATTGCCCACGTGGGGGCACTGTGACGTTGTGTACTAAGGCGTACTGCACCTCGATGGTGCACCTGTCTTCAACCAATGCTAACCCTGCTTGTGTGGAGTTGGTATGTTGGGGAGCTGACAGTTGCTCGCCGTTGCTCGGTGGTTCTCTCCGGGTACTCCGGCTTCCTCCACCCGTAAAACTGTCACGGTCATGGTTAGCCATTGTGCAGAAATATGTGACAATGAATTGTTGAACACTCGCGTTTCATCAAACGATTTATATGGGACTAAGATATAAGAGTTGGTACAGAGAATGGAGAGCCACACGTTTTCGCTCCACCTCTTCCTCTAACCATGACGTATTATATAGCTCTGTTCATTTGCATTTTACTATCATCCACATGTCTTGTATCTGTACGTAAAAATAGAAGAAATGGAATTAAAACTAGAGATGACCCGATCCCAGGGAAATGGCTAGAGGTTTCCGATTGGGGGGGGGGGGGGTAGTGAATTTCCAACTAGGGGAGGGACCGGGAGGGGGAAGTCCCCCTCCCGGTCCCTCCCCTAGTTGGAAATTCACTACCGAGAAAAAGTTTGAAAATGAAGCCACGAAAGGAGGCATAAAATTGATTCAAGAAACTGAAATGCCAACACCGTTATGATAGAATTATCAGGTTGTAATTATATTTTGGTATTATTCTGGGAATAGAATATGTGCTAAACAAAATGCTCAAGCAAAGAACGTTTTCACACTGTTCGAACATCAAGTCCGATGTTTTGCAGGAATGATCAATTTTCGATGTTTCACCATTTTGTAACTGTGAATGATGGAATTAACTCAGGATAACGATTTTACATGATGTGATTTTCTTGAAGTGCATTTCGAGGATTTTTTGTTATTACGATAAGTAAACGTACTATAGAAATATCGTACCGATTGACATCATGCATACTTATGAAGCTCGATATTGCGTACACTGTAGTTGTAAATAGTAACATTTGGAATTTTTGCCGATTTGAAACCGAGTTAGAATTTTGGGAAGTAAAGGAGACATCAGTATAACCAAAGAAGCTCTAAAATCCAGATAGATGGATTTTCCAAATACTCATGACTTGCCCTCCGAACTTCCATCTATATGAAATTTTGGCCAGGATTATGGAGGGGGACCCCCGCCCACACCTCCGTCGTCACGTCCCTGCCTCTGAAACTCATCGTTCGGGCAAACATCTCGGTATTTTAATGCGGGCAGAGTTGGAAGGACTGACTTGACAGTTGTTTGTCGACAGCTTGTGAAGGGTACATGGCGCCAGCTTGACGTTTATTTATTAGTGATTTACTCGTTGTGTCCTTGGGCAGGGCACTTAACACCGATTGTCCACATGCGGACACGATGACGCCGTGTACTCCGTGCACGTCGATGGTACCCATGTATTCAACCAATCTAACCCTGCCTGTGCTGCAGTGCGGAGTTACGATGTTGAGGAGCTGGCAGCTGCTCGTCGTTGCTCGGTGGTTCTCTCAAGGTTCTCCGGCTTCCTCCACCCGTAAAACTGTCACGGTCATGATTAGCCATTGTGCATAAGTATGTGACCTTAAACATCAATAAATAAATAATAAATAAATAAATGGTGATTTACTGTTTCACATTGTTTTGCGGATTACTTGATTGATATATTTGCGATGAAAGGAGAAAGTGCAGTTCCACGCAATGAATGCCTTAAACTGGGAGCTAGGAGCCATTTAGACAAAAATATTGCAGATTCGGTCCCGATTCCCGTCACAAACGTTGTGTTCTTGATTAACCCTTTACGTAACGGGAAAAGCAGGTCAGCGCTATTCTAAAAAATGGCCAATTAATTTACATTATTTTTTTCATTTTTTGTCTCAAAAACAAAGATTATGACACCTCGTTGGAGCTCGTTCCAATGAGGTGTCATAACCTATGTTTTTGAGACACAAAATGAGAAAAATAGTTATTCAAAAATTGTGTTTGCAAGTGTCGTCTGTTTTTCATGTTTGGTAAAGGGTTAAGACACAAAATAGACGGAGCACAGCAGCACATTCTTCCTTCAACGAATAACTCTATGCAGGTCAGTGCGCTGGAAACTCTGACAGCTGCTCATCGTCGCTGTTTGGTGGTTCCTTCCGGGTATCCCGGATTTTCTCATCCGCGCAGCTGTCCATCCGAAAACAGAAAAAAACAACCCTACTGATATTGTTGGATAGCCCCCACATTGTACCTCTCTGATACACAGCTCGCATAAAACGTTCTCATTTCTTCAAGTCTATTTATCTTCTGGCCGCCGTCGTGTGAAGACCTATTATTCGCAACCCTCAACATACTTGAAGAGAGAGGGCATCTTCAGAAATGTCCGCAACGCTAATCAAATAAAAAAAAATTATATACTCAAGTTTTCAAACATTGATGGATTAAGATTCAGATCTATCGAAGTGGAACTATTGCATATAGGGTTTAATTCCGGTAATGGGAATTATCGAGTTTCCGGTTCCAAAAGCCGGGCCCGATACCCGATAAATCTACACCACGGAGCCGGGAATGAAGCGTGGCACTGTTTGTGGATTGAACGGAAGTTTTCTGAATTGAATTTTTGTAGGATTTCGTCAGCCCTTCCACATCTGAATTGTTTTACAGTCCTGATTCCTGACGAACTATTTCCAAGAAACCACTTCAATTCTCAACCAGTTCTGGAGGAACCACCCACCCACCCCAACCACCACCCCCACTTTCAACAGCAAGATCCTCTTCACCTGCTTCAAAGTTCAAACTCGTCTTCATTTTCAGAATCACTAATATCACTACTCAGTACCTCCTCCAACATCAACACCCGCTTCACTATCGTCACCAGTCTCCTCTGCTTGAAGCAGAGGAGACCTGTGACGGCAATGAAGAGGATGTTGATGTTGGATAAGATATAGGTGATCATGAAAAAATAAATAAAGAAGAGATTGAAGCGGGTGTGGGTTTTCATACTTATCTTAGAAAAAGAACTTTTCCGTTTGCAGATGAATGATTGGCAATGAAATATGCTCATTAAAATAAATGCGTCTTGCTATCCTCGTAAATTCGCTTGATATTACCTGGGATATTTCCCGGTTCCCGGTTCTGAGAGTAATTTAATTCCCGTTCCCGGTTCCTAGAAAACCAGGGAATATATTAAACCCCAATTGCGTAAAACTATGGGTAATAAAGAAAAATCAATGACAAGTACACAACTTTAGTTTCAACTAGGCGTGACAATGCCACGAAATAAGTGGTCACTCGGAAGTACGAATCACTACTACGCAAGTCCAACACAAACCGTGGTTCCAAGTCGTCTCCAACCACCGGCCCCAACTCCGTCTTAAAAAAGTGGTCCTAAGAAGTCCACACACACTGGTCTCTCGTGGTCTTCAAATGCTCTTGTGAACACACGTGTGACATGTAATGCGCAGACTTTGTGCCCTTGCACACGACCAAATCTGGGAATACGAAGAGTTCAGCACGTGATTCCCCATCAGTTATCCTCAGGTGGAAGAACACTGTATGCGCGTATGTGATGTATGAGTTCTGTGCATATTGTGTGTCAGCACAAAAACACTCTACAGTCGTGTATGCCATAAGCGTCTATGGCAACAAACGTCCTTCACTGTCTTACAAGCATATATGGACACGTCATATATGTGCTCAAATAGTGCATGCTCTGTTTACACATTCTGCACAGGCTCACATGTATCTCAAGTGTGTAGGCGCTGTCGCTTTCGTGACCAGAAATTACATTAGAGTCAGCTTCGTTAAGGGACTGTAAAGACATGAGAGGCGGAGTTAAAAGAGAGATCATATTGGTATAGTCAGGGACGTGGGGACGGGGGTGCTGTGAGAGATGTAACCCCCCCCCCCCCCAATCCTGGCCAAAATTTCCTACAGTTGGAAATTCGGAGGGCAAGTAATGAGCAATTGGACATTCCATCTATCCGGATTTTAGAGCTTCTTTGGTGATGCTGATTTCTCCTTTACTTCCCAAAATTCCAACTTGGCTTCAAATCGGCAACAATTCCAACTCTTACTATCCACATCTACAGTATCGAGTTTCATAAGTATGCATGATGTAAATCGGTACGAGATTTCTATAGTATGTTTATTTATCGTTATAAAAAAAAATCCTCGAAATGCACTTCAAGAAAATCACATCATGTAAAATCGTTATCCTGAGTTAATTCCATCATTCACAGTAAAAAAATGATGAAACATAAAAAATTGATCATTCTTGCACAAGATCTGATTTAATGTTAGGACAGTGTGAATTGTTCAAAGTTCAAAGCTTGAGCATTTGTTTAGCACATATTCAATTCCCTGAAGAATACCAAATAATATTTACCTGATAATTCTATCATAAGTGTGTTGGCTCATTTGCTCGATGGGATTCGAGTCATTATCTCAAGTCACTCGATCGAGTCATTATGTCAAGTCACTCGATCAGTATGTCAAGTCACTCGATCGAGCAATTACTCGATAGCTCATTTGCTTGATGGGGTTCGAGTCGTTCGAACAATTGCTCGTTCGAGTGACTCGACTTACAGCTCGACGACTCATTTCAGAAAAAGGGATTCCATAGCCACAGTCATTTTCAAAAAAGGAATTCCACAAATGGGATTCCAAAAAGGGATTCCATAAGTGGGATTCCATCTTATGTCGAGTGAATCGCACATATTGCTCGAATGGTCGATGGACTCTTCTTGTTTTTCGTATTCTCTCTCCTTTTCAGGGCCTCCATGCTCCTTCGGGTGAGGACCAGTGCGAGAGGGGATCCTCTCTCCAAAGGTGCTACCTCTCCCCGAAGAGGGTGGTGTTGTGGTCGTATCAACTTTAAATTCCAGCTTCAGTTGGACGTTCAAGTCTATTTCCTGGATAGTCCAGAAGAAAGGGCATGAGACGCCCAGAGCTGAGATGGCTTTCACTAGTCTGTCTGGTGAGTAGTGTAAAACGGCCGACACCAGACCATTTTTTTCAAAAATTGTACACGTACACGTACATGTACGTGTACCCCCATAGGGATTCAGTGTTAAATCGTGTACAGAGTGTAAAAAAAGTTGTTTTTACATGATGGTCCAGAAAACCGCACATGCAGTTGTCGCATCTAAGATCGTTCAAACAGCCGTTGGCGAATGAGTGCGAATTCGACATATCGCTCGGAAGGAAAAAATGTATGAAATTCAAAGAAGACATCAATTAAAAAAAATTTCTGGACGTTCCCATCGCAGATTAGACCTTCTATCTATCGTTGGTGAAGGCCGACAAAAAACGCTTTGAGAGTTTTAGACCAGCATACAAATATGTTTTGCGGCTTTTGATCCACCCAACGTTCGCGATCGCGTTTCAGATGGTCGAGGGTGCGATCCGATCGGTGAAAACAATTTGAGGATTCTAGACCAGGAAAAATCGATCTCAAAACGTTTTCTCGAAGTTCGCCAACGGCGCGACGTAGGTGTTAAGTGAAGTTACTCATCAAGGATTTTTTTCTAAAGTAAAGAGAAAAAACTCGAGTTTGGAAAATTAGAAGCGATGGAAATCGTCTCTCCACCTTTGCCATCGCTGTGACACAATAGATCGCCGAGAAAATCATTGGAGGGAACTGATGAAAACGTGAAATCCTCGCGAGTTTTGTGAGGTGAATCGTAAAAGAATCGATTTTGTCAAGTTTTCTTTCATTTCTACTTAGTCACTTTGTTGTGATTAGGCTGGCATTTGCATTTCACTGAAAAACAGACTGATGATTGTAGCACACATTTAAAAGTGATCTTTACTTTATAAACTTACAGAGAACTCCATTTGTCATGCTTGAGTGTATTACGGGTTTTTCATTCAATGAGTCAATTGTCAGTTAAATCGTTTAACTGAAACCTATTCTATGGATGAAAGTGGAAAACAGTTTAAAAGATTAATTGATGTTATTTTTGAAAAGCGCTAAATTTACTGACATGTTTTATTCGAGAGTTTAATTATTCATGTTTTCTATACTAACCGCTCGACCGATATAACAGGTTTGAAAGAGCAAATTTATTTTTATCAAATGGTTTTATTTTAGAATGATTCAAAGTCTGAGTTATCTTTTTTTCTAATTGGAAACTACATTGTTACTTCAAAAAAGCATTTTTGCTTTTTGACAATGTGAAAAATCTGTTTTAAACCATTTTACAAATAAAAATGAACCGGTTTTCAAATGATTAAGTAATTTCTTTCTAATTTTAATACGTTTGAAATGGATGCTATTTTAAGATTCTAACTATTTTATCGAGGTTTCATTTGTAAAATGTTTACCCCAACTAGTTTTAGTTATATATATTAAAGACAGAAGATTTTATTTACTTAAAAACATAAAATTAACTACATTTAATTTTGAGAATAATAAAATAACCTACGTTACCATACTCTAAAAGAAAGGAAATATTATTAATCGTGAGAACCAAAAATGTTTTTACACATCAAAGATTCCAAGCGAAGAGATGAACTCCTCAACGAATATGAACGAGTCAAGAAGAACATTCGATATGCCAACAGAAGCAGACGATTAGGAGAGATGAAATTAAGACGAGAAACCACAAAACTATTTAAACCCGTGACGGAGGTTCAGGAACGAAGCAAGAAGGAGATCGTTGACGAATTGAAACCCATAAAAGAAAGTTCTTTGCCTGGTAGTTTTACAAGGGGGTTTTCCTTTCAAAGATCATCGCCAGATTACGTTCCCATGAGAATCGAAACCGATGTGAGCGAGAGCGATGATGCAGCTTTGACTATCACCACTGATAGTGTTGCGTCGTGCGAGGATGGTGGTAAGAGAGATCTGTTGTATGGAATTTACAGAGATCCCAGCGGTAGGACTTTCATAGGCGATACTGAAGTGCAAGAGGGTGATGATAATTTAATCGTTGGTTCGTATAGGTATGAATTAACTCCTGGACTGCACAAATTGCTCCTTTTCGACAAGCCTGGAGATTACACGGATCAGGATTTTGACAATTACAGTGGCATTCTGGTTCAGACCCACGCCATGAAGAGAAATAACGATGTCAGAGAAAGAAGACCCAAATCCAATAATCACTAGCGAAACATCAGGAATATTGCAATGAAAATCAACATGTCGCCATCGAAATGCCTAAACCCAAAACCATCATGAATTTTCAAAATCACAATAGAAGGTTAAAAATACCATTCGTCGTGTACGCCGATTTCGAATGCTTCACCATGAAAATGAGTTCCTGCCAACCTGACGCTCTTCGAAGTTACGTCGAAAGATATCAAAAACACATGCCTTTGGGCTATTGCATTTACGTGAAATGTGCTTTCGACTCACAACATGATATGGGTCCCTTCACCTACACGAAATGGTTCGAAGACGACGACGTGGCTCAAAGGTTTGTGGAAGAGTTAGAATCGAAAATTCAAATTTTATATGATAAATTCAAAACTCCGGCGAAAATGATCATCATGCGAGAGCAGCAGGACAAAAATAACAGAGCCATCGAATGTCACATATGCAGACAATCATTCAACGAGAATTCAGAGGAAAATAAGGTCAGAGACCACGATCATTACACAGGTCTGTATCGTAGTCCGGCTCACAGCAAGTGTAATTTAAAATATTGAGACACCGTATTCTATCCAGTGATATTTCACAATCTCTCGGGTTACGACAGTCATCTGTTTGTGAAAAATCTCAGCACCTCCCATGAAGAATTTAATTGCATCGTGAACAGCAAAGAAAGATACATTTCCTTCACGAAAAAGAAAGTTGTGGAGAAGAAAAGAGTAATCGACGGAGAGATGTTGGAAGAAAAAACGAAATCCATTTGTAGAGGCATACGTTTCATCGACAGTTTTAAATTCATGTCGACTGCTCTGGTAAAAAATAGTCGATAACATGAGCGAGGATAAATTTAAAATCACAAGCGAACACTTCAGAGAACGAGTAGACGTCATGTTGAGGAAAGGAGTCTATCCTTACGATTACATGAATGATCTAAAGAGATTCGGCGACACTGCGCTACCTTCAAAAGAAGATTTTTTTTTTAAATTATATGAATCCGACATTTCCGAAGAGAATTACGAACACACCAGAAACGTGTGGGAATTGTTGGATATGACAACCATGAGAGATTATCACAATCTCTATCTGAAGACCAACGTTCTGCTCGTGGCAGACGTGTTCGAAAATTTTCGAGACGTCTGTCATCGAAATTAAGATCTGGATCCGGCTTGGAAATTCACTGCACCTGGTCTGGTGTGGGATGCTCTGTTGAAGACCACTGAAGTCCAGTTGGAATTATTATCCAACGTGGACATGTTGCTCATGTTCGAAAAGGCAGCAAGAGGTGGCGTCTCAATGATCTCCCACAGATATTCTGAAGCCAACAATCCCTACATGAAAGAAGGTTTCGATTCAGAATGATCAAATAAATACTTACAGTATTGGGACGCTAATAATCTGTACGGTTGGGCCATGAGCCATCCTTTACTGATTGGAAATATTGAATGGGTGACGGAACCGGAAGAGGTGCAAAAATGGAGAGCCTATCCTTGCATTTTAGAAGTCGATTTGAACTATCCGAAAGAGTTACACGATCTACACAATGATTATCCTCTGGCTCCCGAACGAATGGAACCAATTGAAGGAGACAACAAAAAACTCATTCCAAATTTATTTAACAAACGTAAGTACATCGTCTACAGCGAGAATTTGAAACAATACATCGATCACGGATGAAATTAGTCGACATACATCACGTCATTCGATTCGACAAACAGCCTTGGATGAAAAAATATATTGATCTCAACATGAATCTCAGAATTCGAGCCAAGAACGATTTCGAAAAAGATTTCTTCAAACTCATGAACAACTGCATGTATGGTAAATCGATGGAAAACATCAGGAAGAGAACCGACATTCAACTCGTCATGTCTGAGAAAAGAGCTAAAAAATTAGTGGCGAAACCCAATAACAGACACCAAACCATATTCGACGAAAATCTAGTGGCCATTCACATGCAAAAGACGCAACTGAAGCTCGACAAACCCTATTATCTCAGACCGATCATCTTAGATATCAGCAAGCGATTCATGTACAAGTTTCACTATGATTACGTCAAATCGAAATTTGGTGAGAAAGCCAAACTACTGTTCACTGACAGGGACAGTTTAGTTTATGAGATAGAGACAAAAGACGTCTAACGAGATATATCTCTGGACATGGCCTTGTGGTTCGACCCGAGCAATTATCCCATTGATCACACGTCCAACATTCAATCGAACGACAACAAGAAGGTGTTGGGTAAACTTAAGGACGAGAGCGGCGGTAAACAAATCATCAAATTCGTGGGTTTGAGACCTAAACTAGACGCTTATCGCTTAGAAGGTGAAGAGATCAAGAAGTGTAAAGGGGTTAAAGCATGCGTGGTGAAGCAAAACATCTCTTTTCGAGTGTATAAAGATTGTCTGTTCAGAAGTGGTCCGGTGTACAAGACTATGAAGTCGATTCGAAGCGACAATCATGATGTGTATACCAAAATAGTCAACAAGATTTCGCTGACAGCTGATGACAATAAGAGATTCATGTTAGACAATAAAATAAGCAATTTGGCACTCGGACAGTGGACTTTGGATATGATTAAGGATGATTGGATTCCAGATATGATTAAGGACGATAGGATTCCAGATATGATTAAGGACAATAGGATTCCAGATATGATTAAGGATGATAGGATTCCAGAAAATCAAGAGGAATTGGATGGATTCAAGATTATGGAAGTCGATAGAGAGACATCAAGTGAGTTAGTTTCATAATAAAATTAATGAATAAAAAAAAATATGCACATTTATGAATAAGAAAATAGAGATATCCGTAGAAGGTGTCGTCTTACCTAATGAACCCCTATCCAACAACGATCTGTCGAATGCAGCAAAGGATTTGAAAATGAAAGATTTTCTAGGCGTGTTTTCCAGCGATGCCTTGCCGAAGAGAAGACCTCGACAATCGGAATGCGGAATTTTAAATCTGGATGATTTATCAGGAGAAGGCACTCACTGGGTCGCGTGGTTCAAGAACGGGAAGAAGAAGAATTATTATTTCGACAGCTACGTAATCTCGCCACTGAAAGAAATAAAGAACTATTTCGATGAATCGATGGTTCATTACAACACAGAACAAATGCAATCACCGGATCAAGTGTTTTGCGGTCACCTATGTCTCTACATTCTCAAGAGATGGTCAGAAGGAGATTGCTTTCAAGACATTCTCAATGATTTACATTAGAGAGAGATTTTATTTAATAGTATATATAAAGGTAAAACATTTTTTTAATAAAACAAAAAAATAAAAATAAGTGAAATAATTCATTTTAAAACTGTGTCGAAATATATTTTTTAAAACAAAAAAAACCTCAAAACAACATGCCAGTCGATAAATTTGGTAGAAGTGACGATGAAAATCGACCCAAAAAAATAGGAAGATGCTCGAAGTTGGCGATGGTTACAATGTTGCCAACTTGGACGAACGTTACGTTCGGAGATATGAACCTCGACAGGAACCTTCGAACATGAACGATAGGAAGCTCTACAATCTTCCCGAGCCGACAGTTCTCACAGATGCGGCTACTAAAAAATACGTTGACAGGGGGAACGTGGATTTTGAACGAATCATGCTAAATAATTACGTGGATAAAGCCATGACCGACGATCTCGATTTGAAATCCAAAAGTTTGGTGAACGTCACAAATCCCATAGATTCCACCGATGCTGCGACCAAGATATATGCAGATGACTCTCATGCGCTATTCAGCGGACATCTGAGAAGTAGATACGTTCAGAAAATGATGCAATCGGAATTGAATGCCAGTTCTAACAAGATAATGAACGTGGCCACTCCCACGAATCCCAAGGACGTGGCGACCAAACACTACATAGATCTGAAACAGAGAAAGTCTGACAGACGAGAAATGAAATCAGATCTGCATGCGGGATTCAACAAGATATTGAATCTGTCAAAGGTCGACAATGCGGATGCGGACTCCACCGCAGTCAACAAGGGCTACGTGGATTCCGCCATGGTACAATCTCAAGGATACGTAGAATTGCAAGTGAACAATCTCTGCCTGAAGAAACAATCTGGTGGAACCATGGAGGGTTGCATCAACATGAACGGTCACAATTTATTCAGTCTTGATCACGATCCTGAATTCGATTCCAGTGTGGTCAGCAGGAAGTACGTGGGCGACAACTCAGTCTGGAGAAAGGGCGACATCATGGAAGGTAAACTAGACATGGGCCGACACGCACTCACGAATCTACTGGATCCCGTGCACATGTCGGACGCCTGCAGCCTGATTTCGGTGGTGGAGAAAGTCAAATACGCCAGGCAATTGATCACTGTGTGGGCCGAGGAGACTGGTGCATTAGAGGTGGGAAAAGCCGAGTGGTCTTTCGGAAATGGAGGTAGCGGATCGCAACACGGTAAGGTGGGATATCCCATGCCATTGGGAGGCGAAATCATTTGAATGGGTCTAGCTTCCACGGATTTGAATAACAGAGCAGTCGTCAATCTCACGGTGAACGGAGTAGAGAGCGATAAGAGATACAACATCGAAAAGACCGAGAATCAACACTCGAATGTTAGCACGTTCGGCATGCCTCTCAAAGTGAACGCTGGAGACAGGATTAATTTCAAGATGAAAACCAATAATCCCGAAGCCGCCACTTCCGTGGTGAGCCTACTGATCGAACTAGATCCTCTGAACAAACAGTGAACGCATGGAAATAATTAATTAAAAAATAATGAGTGATTATTAAAACCAAAAAAAATAAAAAGTAATGAGATTTAGAAAGATGTTCAACCTCTCTAGATCTCATTACTTTTTATTTTCTTTCTTGTTTTGTTTTAATACGTTATTTCTCATAATGTTTCATCTCGTGAAATTAGATCACCTACACACGTCGACATCTATTTTGGCATTTCGAAGAGCTTTTATAAATTCTCGAAAAAGTGGTCGGTCCTCTATACAACAACGTGTCTAAAAGTTTTCTGTTCTTATCTTCTATCAAGATTTTATTTTCGATTTTGCATCTCATATAATCGGTCAATATCAAAGGTTCTATTTCAACTAAAGTGTCTAGAATTATTGCTAACGAATCTTGCGAAATATTTTTAATCAAACCACGTCTGTTTCTTCTCAAGTATTCTCTTTCTTTATCATTCATTTTTGTAATTATTTTTTTTTTTTTATTTTTATTTATATATTTTGTTTTTCTTCACACACACATCTCTCATCGAACGATCGACATCTTATTTCCATCCGATTCGAATTGTAATTCTCTATCCGGCAGAACCAGGACAAAGGCCTCGGTTTTCACTTGGCACGTTCCTATCGAATTGCATCTTGATCTGAATATCTAGGACGCTACTCTTGAGTCGTTCACTCTGTTTACTGACATCGAATACGAAAATGGGATACATTGACTTGTATTCACCAGGAGATATATTAGGGTTGCTCATCAATTCGTCCAGACCATGATACTTCTTTCTAAAATCCGTGGCATCGCCGTACAGTCTGCAGAAATTGTTCTTGTCGAACGACGCATTGTAATCGATTGCTGGATATCTCATGGTGTTCAGAAACACTTGCATGTTTCTCAAATTGCAGTGATTGAACAGCGACGCATTCTTTTCTTGAGACCCGTCTCTATCGGTCTGAAACGCGACCACGATGAAATGCGGTCTCTCGGAAGCAGATTTCACGGTCAATCTCCAATCAAAGTGATTCGTGGAGAGCGTAATGCTAGCTGTGTCACACTGTCTCATTCTAAATCCCACGGGTAATTCTATGATCTTGTAGAGACGCGTTTTTTTCCACGATCGAAGGATGCATGTGTGGAACGAACCACGCTATCTTGTGTCGAGTTAACTTAGCCGCATCAGTTGTGGGGAGTCTCACTATTGCATCTTCGTTTCCCTTTCAAATCAACGTCAGATTGTGTTTGAATCCGTACATGATCTTGTTGTAATCGTCCACGAATCCGAAGATGTGTTTCAAAGGTATCCTGAATGGAAACGTTCGTAGTCGAATATCGCGATGGCGCCGGCGCTAGCAGGGCCGATGGTGTCTTTCACCCACAAAATGATTAAGTCCTCTGGATTTCGAAAAATCACCCGGATACGTCAAGAGTCCGAACATCGTGGTGGCCTGACCGGGATGATTCTATCTCTTGTCCGGATTGCAAGTATTTTATATTACTGAATAGATGCATGATGGCATTATTGGCTAGAGTTACCGTGTCGTCATCAGCATATTCGGACCCATCTTCCTTGGTGAGACGTCCCTGCATCACTATGTAAGTCTCGCTAGGATGAACGAATAGATCTTGGGTTTCGACGTTGATTCTTATCTCTCCCACATTGTTCAAACTCATTCTGGTTATCGGTTTGTATTTGTGAATCTCGTATTCTTGAATACTTTCATCTTTCACTATGCTTTGTGCGATATCTAGTATATTTGTCATTTTTGAAGGGTTTTTCTTGTTTTTTTGTTTATTAATTAGCTTGCTTATTTTTTTAAAAAAAAAAAGTTTTAATTATTTTTTTATTGTTATTTTTTCTCTCCTTTATATAAGTGTGTAAACAAGAAAATGTTAAAGAGAGTAAATAAAAAAAAAATTCTTCATTAAAACTTCGTCTTCTGCAATTGTTGTTCATAAAACATTTTGATGATCTCTTCGCCATCTAAAGCTTTGATTTCATAAGTCACTGGATCTGTGTGAAATATTCTGATTATCACGAGGATTTCCGAGGGCCATCGAGGAGTGTAACCCTTTTTGAAGTGCGTTTTATAAGCGTAGATTCTCACTCGATCACCGAGCGCAAATTTCGGCGATCTAGACTTCTTCCTGATCTTAGATCTCTCGGGATATGGATTCGCATAGACCGTTTTTCGTTTCAAGGATCACTAGCCTCTGCGTGGGTCATCTTGTTCGATCTGTGTCGCGTGTTGTTGCATTCTTTGACCAGACCATTCAGAACATATATGTATTTCTTGGTCGAATTCGCCATGAAGTACCTGTGCATCTTTTCCTTCGTCGTTTTATTCCAACGTTCCACGACGCTGGCTTTCTCTTCATTTTTGATAGAGTAGAGGTTGACTAATCGACAATCGTCCTTGTTGTAGAATTCCTTTCCCTTGTCCCCCCATAATTTATTCGGTTTTCGAGAAGACAAGTCAGACACGCTCTTCAGAGCCTCAGCGATGCAAGGTCCGGATTTATTCTTCAAAGCTCTGATCCAACCATATTTGGAAAACACGTCGATGACCATCAATAGATATTTGATACCCTCGTTCCACCTCGAAAACGATCTCATGTCGACCAAGTCAGCGGACCAAATGTTGTCCAGACCCTTCACAAACACCCTTCTCTTTCGAAATTTATGCACGAAGGGTTTGTGTAACTCCTCGGCTAATTCGCTCATCAATAATTGTTTCTTATTTTCCGAAGCGTTTTTTTTTTTGAACGCCCCATCCGAATTGATGTTTTGCACCGATCACTTTGCCGACCAGCGAATGTTCTAACTTCTCTCTCCTAGTCAGATTCGATATGCCTCTCAATTTTGCCAACATGTTTTTAGCGCAGACGTCTTAGTGTCGGGCTGTTTGGTGTAGCACAGATCGTGATCGTATGCGGCCACGTCCACCCTATTCACGGGTTTGCTCCAAGATTTAGGAGTCAGATCGACGTTGAGTCTCTTCTTCAATTTCATTCCGGGTCCCGTGAAACTGTGACCCTGCAGATGCATTTCAAAAGGTAGATTATTGATCATTTTATTTGCGATGCCTTCGCCTCTGCTCGTTTTTTTTCACGAATTGAGTCTTGATTGAACCACACACATTGCAAATTCCGTGAAGCATCTGTCTGTCATTTTTAGTTCGTACTTCTCGAGAATTACCCGTCTCAGTAACTCTCTGACATTTTACGCAATACATTTTTTGAGAGTTATTTAAATTAATTTCGTATTTATTTTTTATTTTATATATAAATTTAATATTTTCTTTTTTAAAAATTCTGTTCTTATTATATATATTTTTTTTTTCAATCGCTGCTCTTGAGTTCTATCAACTTACCGAATTCCTTCCTGGCCTCTTTCCTTCCCCTTTCCATGAGAGAATCCTTCATCTCTTCCTTGATGATCTGATGAGTCTTGATTCTCATGGCTTCTTTCATAGCATCATATTTCGTTTTCTCGTCCAATATCGTGATGCATTCTCCGTCCGATATTTTACCATCTTTCAACGCCATCGAGATCATTTTGGATATCGTGTCGATCTTGGAGTCGGCCAAAACACGAATCTTTTCGTGTTTCCTAGCCCTCAGAAAAAATTTCCTACTCAAAAAGTTTCAGACCCTGCTAAACAATCTGGCGGCAAGAGCCACTCCTTCTATGGTCAACACGATCAGAAGGCCTGCCGCAGTCGACAACAATCTGATGCCGGCCATGTGTAAACCCATGGAAATCATGATGAGTGTCATGTCGACCGTGTTGACAAATTTCACGAGGCACAAATACTTCTTCTTGAGAGAACGATGAGAGTCTCTCTCTCGAGTCAGATACAATTGGGTTCTACTGATTTCATCGATGCGATACCTCTCTCCTCTTTCTTCTTCCTCTGGTGATGGAGCCATTGGCAAAACACCATTCGGCTTCTCATCCTCATCGTCATCTAACGTCGGATACAATTTATTTCTGGTTCTCATTTTTGTGTTTCTTTTTCTTTCTAATATTAGATAAAAATTTATGCGTGTATTTATTTTATTTTCTATTTCCCCTTATTTATATCAACAAGAAAACTTAGACGTATGCTTCCTTCAACAATAATTTCAAGATGCATCCTCTATCTTCCAAAGTCATACCGCCACGTGCCAATTTCTTTTCTTTCGAATCGGTGGACTTGCCTCACCCGCTACAAAAGACTAATCTCTTCCAAAACTTGATCACGTCGTCACATTCGAACGCCAGTTTGAAATACTTGACAACTATATCTTCCCTTTCCATCGTCAGACACAAATGATCCTCGTGATCGAAGTCTAGATGATCCCGACACCCGACGCATCGTTCTAACAAGAGGCGACCTAGATGTTTGTTCATGCAGAATGCGTAGGCTCTCATCAGTTCCTTTATAAGAAATGATGCTCTCATAATCTGGAAATCGTTCATGATTTACGTATATATTTTATTATCTATTCGATTTGATTTTTTTTTTAAATAACTATTTATTTATATATTTTTTTTTCTCTCCTATATATATATATCAATCACTTTTCATTTCCTCTTGCGAATCTCGTGATTCTATTACGATTCACCTCACAAAACTCGCAAGGATTTCACGTTTTCGTCAGTTCCCTCCAATGATTTCCTCGGGGATCGATTGCACACCACGATGGCAAACGTGGAGAGACGATTTCCATCAGTTCTAATTTTCCAAACTCGGGTTTGTTCCATTTAGTTTGGAAAAAAATCCTCGATGAGTAACATCACTTTACACCCACTTCACGCCGTTGGCGAACGTACAGAAAACATTTTGAGATCGATTTTTCCTGGTCTAGAATCCTCAGATCGTTTTCACCAATCGGATCGCACCCTCGAACGTCTGAAACGCGATCGCGAACGTTGGGTGGCTCAGAAGCCGCGAAACATATTTTTATGCTGGTCTAGAACTCTCGAAGCGTTTTTTGCCGGCGTTCACCAACGATAGATCGAAGGTCTAATCCGCGATGGGAACGTCGAGAAAAATTTTTAAATTGATGTTTTCTTCGAATTTCATACATTTTTCCCTTCCGAGTGATATGTCGAATTTGCACTCGTTCACAATGGCTGTTTGAACGGTCTAAGATGTGATAACTGCGTGTGCGGTTTTCTGGACCATCATGTAAAAACAACTTTTTTAACACTCTGTACTCGATTTAACACTGAATCCCTATGGGTGTACACGTACATGTACGTGTACGTGTACAATTTTTGAAAAATTGGTCTGGTATCGGCCGTTTTACACTACTCTGGTAGTTTCATTGCTGTCCATGTGTTCACGCTCTGAAGTCATATTTGTGAATGATGATGATGAAAGTGTTATATATGTTTTGTAAGTGGGAGTGTCACATTAACACGCCAGGTATCAAACTGAGACACTCCAATGAAAATGACAAAATAATTTGAGTGTCAGAGATGGAAAAAAACAATCCTTCTTTGATTGGCTCCTTTTGCAACGCGTCATCAATGATGTTCATCCACGATTCACACATGGAGCTGGACACGCTAAAAACTAAAGTGTTAAAAACTACATTTGAAGTGCTATATTTAACACTAAGTGCTGAACTAGCACTTTGTTCAAGTGCAGATATCCCAGAACTTGACAGGTGCTACAATAATACCTCTTGACAAGTGTCATGTCGCGACACTTAAAGGAAACAACGCAGATGACGCGGATTAGGTTCGAACTCTCGAGCCTGATCCGCGTCATCTGCGTTGTGTCCTTTTAATCATGTACCCACCAAGCGCAAATCAAATTATGGACGATTCTGGAAGAACCACCAATGCTAGACACATGGGGAGTGCCATCCATTCAAGTTTCAGATGTCTGACGATTGTAATGTCTAAGTGCTTAGAACATTGCACTTTGAGTGTTAAAATCAAACCCTAAGAGTTAGAATGGGTTTTACACCTTGAAAGTGTTAGTTTTAACACTTTAGTTTTTAGTGTGGAGGGACTACGCCATTTTAAATCTGAGTTGGGGCCAACATATTTTCATTCAGTCAATCTTCACGTGATCAGAATCTGCACCATCTTGGTTGAAACACTATTTTATTCTTTAAAAATGTCATATGCAGGCTTGGCAATTTCAGGAGAGCGACTTTTTAGCTCTCCTTACTGCCCTCCTGAAAGAATTAAGGAGAGCGAAAAATTGCCCTCCTAAATATTTTGGTCTGGGATGATTGAGATTACATGTATTATGGTCACATTAATTTTTTGTTGTAAAGCAAAAATGTTATTTAACTTCGAAGTCACATAACATCACGTAATTTCATTTTGAAAGTGATTTAGTGGTAAAAGGTAATGGCTGCAACCATACCCAAACACAGTTGCAATCATTTGAAGCAAAATGGGTCACAGCAATATTTTTTTTTTCTGTCAGTTTCAAGTTCAACAACTGACATCACAGTTTGAGGGGTAATTATTCAAGGAATATTGACACTATAATATAATACCATTACTACTATCATGTCACTTGACGCACTTGCACCAGGATGTGGCTGTAGATTCAAGCAGACCTGGTGTCCAAGAAAGTCATACGCCTACCACTACCACCTTCAACCCCCCTTGGGGGGTTGAAGGTGATAGTGGTAGGCGTATGACTTTCTAGGACAACAGGTCTGGGTACACACACAGGTCTTGTCAAGTGTGTGTTCGGTTGTTGAGTTAGACATCTAGATGCCTAAGAGATTTCGCTTTATCTTTGTAAAGTTAATAAAATCACTGATGTAGTCTGTTGGTTTCAGTTTCAATGAGTTTGTTCAACTGGATACTTAAAATGCTGTGTAAAGCTAATTGCTCTCCTAAGCTGATTGAGGAGAGCGATTTTTTGCCCTCCTGCATTTTTCAGAATGCCAGGCCTGCATATGTAACAAAAATGTTTATAAAAAGTAACGAAGTAGGTTGAGATATCTTACAATATAACATTTGTTCAACAATGTAGAGTATCAGAATAATAGTGTGGATATTAAATTGTTTAACATCACATTATTATGAAAAACAAAATGACACATCTTCTTAATCCCAATTTTTATCATTCGCACAAAATTCAACGTATAAATTAAGAGGGAGCTAAAGCGTCCAATTTTGAATGGGAAATACTATGCATATTCCGGTACCAAATTTAACCAACAAACCTCGTTCAAAAACCAAAATAATCGAACCAGAAAAAACAAAAGTAATTTTCTGCCGGATGTATGATGCATTTTTACCAAATTTCATGTTTAACAATTTATTGTGATATTTTTAGCACCCAATGAGTTCCCTACCGACACTTTTAAGTGTAATTTAGCACTTAACAAGTTCAAACTTAACACTTGAGAGCGTTGAAACGACACTTGTTTAGAGTCATAATACCACACTTGAAGTGTTGTGCATAACACTTGTGTAGTGTTCTGGGTTCAACACTTTCCCAAGTGTTAGTGCAGTACTTTCTGTGCTGTCACTATAGGAAAACTTGGATAATGTACCCAACAACATCTGAAGTGTTGTAGCAACACTTCGACTTATACTATTCACAAAACGGTGGGGGTATTTGATAAAAGTGAGATATATGAAGAAATACATTTATATTATCATCAAAAAGACAGTTGATGCATTGCATTGTGACATCTGGTGAACGACTTCAGCGATAGTCGGGTGTCTGACAAGCACACATTCCACGCACTGACCTGTAGAAGACATGGACGGTCAGTCAGAGAATTTACCACATTCAGTCGAAGTTCTCAATACCCAATCCAACAAGCGCGGATCCGACGTGGTTCTTCTCACCAAACGTCTGATGTTATTCCATTCTTCCTGCAGTGCAGCAGCGAGTTCTTGGACAGTGGTAGGGGCTGTTGGCGTTGTCGTAGGCGCCTGCTAAGGCAGTGTAGTGATGTTCTGCTCCTGAAGGAACTCTGTCTGCTCTTGCATTGTCTCTTGGAAAATGAATCGACGGCCGTGACGTCGCGCAAATGGCATCACATGAGCTTCTAACACGTTATCACGATAGTATTGCCATGTGACACGTCCATGGATGACATGTGATGTTGTTCTGCTTGTCAAGGTTATGCCTCCCCACACCATAATCGATCCACCGCCAAAACGATCGTGCTGCCTAATGGTTACGTCATGGTGTCGTTCGTTTCCCCGCCGCCACACTCTGCTTCGCCTGTCGTGGAAGTCGAGAGTGAACCACGATTCATCGAGAAACAAAACGTCGCTCCACCGACGATTGCCCCAGCGCTATCGTGCTCCACACCAATTACGCCTTGCTGCGATGTGACGTTCAAGCAAACGTGGAATTATTGGAGGTCGTCGAGCGTACAAATTCCAGATGTGTAGGCGATTTCGGATAGTCTGACCACTGACTCGCACATCTGTCTCTCGGATTCTGGTTGGCAGTTGTCGGCCCTGGACGACCTGACCGACGTCTGTCATCAACATTGCCTGTCTGAGAGTAGCGTCACCACAACCTGCTAATCACCGATTGAGTAACATTGAGAATTTGAGCCACTGCAATCTGTCTGTTGTCAGCTTCCAACATGCCAACGGCACCTAAACGTTCGTCACGTGTCAGTCTTCGCATACCTCAAAAGTTGCGTTTCGACCAGAAACTATTGATGAACAAGTTTGTACCAAGAAAAGAACGGAAAAGCCCGTCCAGTGAAAATGAAAGTTTCAAAACGTACACCTCAGACGTTAACGTGGCGTGCGAAAAACCTGCACTAAGTTTTCGTGGGCCTGTGACATTCATGATCCACACTAAACTTGGTAACATATTGATGCGTCCAATCACGCGTATTCAATACCATTGAAAATATCAACATCACTTTGAATATCCCAAACTTTGCTTGAAGAGTATATAAGAGTGTACTTTGGGCTACGATCCCCCCTGAACAGTTCTTTAATCGTCAGATCGTATGGGAGACCTGACGAAAGAAGAAGACTTCAAGAGGAGACACTATGTATGCTTCTGAAAATATCACGATTGGAAAATTTCCAAATCAGTGCTAAACGGGTCAAATTCGAATCGAATCGAATCACGGGTCGATTTTGAATCGAATGGAAAACCGAATTTCGAAAATTTGCAGAGACTCAGTTTCTTTCGGACTCAGTAGTTCGGCTTCTTGCGCCAGTAAAACCGCTCGATGCTCTATGGGCATGGCTGTTGAAGGTGTCGTTATCCCCCAATAAACACACACTCAATAAACAAGAATTTCCAGGAATGAGATGAGAGAAAAGAGGACCATCACCTCAATCTGATCATGCATAAATCTGGTTTGGAGCGTGGTGGCTCGATAGGCAGAGATGCAAAGGCAAGCCGAGAGGTCCCCGGTTCGAATCCCATCTGCGGCAACCGCGTTGTGTCCTTGGGCAAGGCACCAAATCTCAATTGCCCACGTTGGGTCACGATTGCGTTGTGTACTAAGGCGTAATGCACTTCCTCAACAAATGCTAACCCTGCTTGTGTGGAGTTAGTACGTTGGGGAGTCAGACATTTGCTCGCCGTTGCTCTGTGGTTCTGTCCGGGTACTCCAACTTTATCCACCCGTAAAATTGCCCGACATGATACGATGTGACACTGGCTGTCGAACATTTCGTTAAACCCCTGCAAATTAAATATTCGCAGCCTGCAAAGTGATAAGACATTTGAAAGGGGTATATAGATTTATCGACTGTCTCGAACTATATTTCGATACTAAAATGTTTTCTTCTGTTGGAACAACGGGTATTTGGACACCTGACAGAGATATTTTGCCAATTACCTTTGATATATTAATCTTCTCTTGAGAATATCGTCTCTTGGTGAGGCAACATTACAAATTGTACGAGTATTCAAAATATATATATATATAAATCACACGCAGTTTCCTTAATAATGTATTTTATCGCTGCAGGGAAAACAATATTATTAAATGTTATTGAAATTACCACTGTGTGTGTTATATTACAAATGGGTAGGAGACGTGAATTTCTGATCATTCGGCCGTCATAAGACACACTTCAAGTATAACACAAAATCCGAGTTGGAAAAGAGAAAATAGTTCCATACGTTTTAACGTCCTTCTCTGTTCTCAACCATGAATAAGTTTTTCAGAGCATTGTTCCTTTGTATTGTGCTGTCGTCCGCATTTCTTGTGTGCGTTTGTGAAGGTGAACACTCATCATCTTCCGATACCGAAAGTTTCGAAAGTTCAGGTATATATATATATTTTTTTAGTATTTTAATACGGAAAATAATACTGATTTCTTATAAAATAGGTTTGAGGAAATTGTTGTTGTTAGAAGTATGTTATACAGTACGTGGAGAGTGGATTGTGACTAAATCACCCGCAGAATGGGGTTATCACCCAAAGTATCACTTTCAAATTATGTATATATGGACAAAAAAAACAGAAGTAACGTTTCAGCCAATGGACCTCCGGGTTTAACCCGGAGGTCCATTGGCTGGAATTTTGCTTGTGCAATTATTGCTTGGGTGGAATCTCCACTCTACGGGTGATTTAGTGAAGATACACTCTCCACGCACTGTACCTGTAGCGGACCCAGAATTGTGGGGCCAGGGCCGTAACTAACAAAAAGTGTGGGGTGTAATACGTCGGTGCCTGAGGACTCGCTTATATCGCCCAGCTATTTGGAACACACCAAATTACTTTCATGAAAGACTTATACATACAAATATCCTTTCCAGTGATAAACTACTTACATGACAAACAATATATATTACTCAAAGTTTGCTAAGCACCACATATTTGACACATCATTGTGAAATGTGCTTGTGACATATTTGCGATATTTTTGGTGGATATGATTGAGGAATGTATTGAGATGGTCCCCAGTGTTTTCATTAGCTCTCCTGACAGGCAGACGTTTCGAGACAGTCGTGGAAAGCATGTACCTCTTGATTTTCATGATGTGTTCGTGTACTGTCTACATGTACATGACATGTGTTGGGTATTTAATCTTCATTTCAACACAAACCCTTGTGAGTTAATGATTGAATATGGCGAATGCAAATGTAAGAAGACATTTGTCTGAAGCAAAAATGTGGCGGGCTGTAGGGATCGTGGAGCAAGGGGCTACGCATCGTCAGGTTGGTGAAGCCCTTGGTGAGCACCATATGCTGATCACCAAAGCCTGAGGAAGATTTCAGCAGTATGGCACACTAGTAAGGCGGCATGGTGGTGGCATAGACAGGGCAACATCTGCAGCTGAAGACAGGTTTTTGATCATTCAGGCCCGTAGGAAACGCTTTGCAACAGCAACCCGGCTTCTCAGTGACCCAGAGAATGCATCCGGGGTAAATGTGTCGACGCAGACTATTCAGGCAAGGTCACACGAATGTGTTCTCCGATCGAGAATACCATTTATTCGCATTCCGCTGTCCCAGAACCACCGTCAGACACGATATGAATGGGCCATGTTGGATGAACCAGAGAAGATTGGCGCCCTGTCCTTTTTACAGATGAGTCAAGTTTCTCCCTCGATTTCACAGATAGGAGTTCTAGGGTATGGAGAAGTCCAAGAGAGCGATTCCATGCAGCCAACATTGCCGGGCATGACCGCTATGGTGGAGGGTCAATAATGGTCTGGGACGGCATCAACAGAGGTGGACGTACAGAGCCGCATGTCCTTGACCGTGGTACATTGACTCCACAGCGGTATATTGATGAGATCCTGGATGTCCACGTCAGATTGTATGCAGGTGCAGTGGGTGATAGATTCATTCTGATGGACGTCCTCTTGCCGCATATTCTGTCCTGCAGTACCGACAGGGGGCGAAGATTGAGCGTATGGACTGGCCAGCAGGATCCCCTGACCTCAGTCCAATCGTAAATGTCTGGAATGAGTTGCAGCTTGCAATTTCAGCCCGTCCAGTCAAGCCAAGAAGTGTCCAGGAGCTTGGTGCCATGATGGTCCAAGAATGGAACACCATCCCATAAAGGGCCACCAGGAACCTTATTGGGAGAATGAGGAGGCGTTGTCAAGCTGTAATTAACTGTAATGGGTCTCATACTCGATATTGAACCTATACCAGTTCACTCCGTTAACATTTTGGCAAATTTGAAAAATTTCCTCTTTTACTAATAATATCCATTTTCCATGGTTATCGTATTCAAAAGCTAAAACATAATGTCAAACACAAACAAAACCTTAGTTTCTGTACTTAAGTCATTAAAGATATAATTAAATAAAAAATATATACACTTTTCAGAAAAATATTTCAACTAAAACGTAAAACAGGTAGTTGGATAATTTGGTGCTTAGCAAACTTTGAGTAGTACAGTACGTGGAGGGTGGATTATAAGAAAATCACCCGGGGAGTGGAGTTATCACCCAAAGTATCACTATCAAATTCTGTACATGTAGACAACAAACACAAACAATGTTTCAGCTAATAGAACTCCGGATATAACCCGGAGGTCCATTGACTGGAACTTTGCTTGTGCTTATAATGCTTTGCAACAGATTTGCATTCATTGCTTGGGTGGAATCTCCACTCTGCGGGCGATTTAGTGATAATACACGCTCCACGTACTGTATATTAGAGCTTTATTACACTGTTGACAATTACACACCAGCTCGGTAGACAGAGGCGGTGGAGTCGGGAAGGAGGGGGCACAGTGGGCATGTGCCCCTCCAATTTTTCCACAGATATGTTTCACACTTACACAATGTAAAAATGGGCTAATGTAGACGTGTCAATATACAGGCATTCCTGCAACATTATTTTCAAATACAAACAATATTTCGCCAAAGAATCTCACTTTCGGTCGCTTCGGTCCCTTTCTTCTACTTCAGCTATCTTCCAACCCGAAGGCTGGCCTTCGGTTTGGAAGATGCTTGAGGTAGAAGAAACGGACAGGGAACAGTGACCAAACAGCGTCATATGCATCGAAACGAGAGACAAAAGCGAGTCATGGTACATTTACCGATATACGATTGTGAGCATTCCCACACTGGGTGGAACCATGGTAGTACTGTAAATGTGTGCTCCTCCACTTTTATCGAGCTTCCGCTGCCCTTGTCGGTAGAGGTGCCCGACCACATGGGTACTTTCAACAGGTTATGGGCATAAAACCAATTGTTATTAGTTACTCTATCCCTGGCTGTGGAATATGACCGATATATCGAGCCGGGTATTTATTACACTTTCTAATCTGTATATGTTTTGTCGGGCAAGCAATAGATTTTGCCCAACTGAGTACTTCAAAGCGTATGTATATTTTCGTCTGGCAAGGAAGGACGTCTGCCCAACTTGGTATTTCATAATTTCTTGCCTAAACTCTGCCAGTCGAAACCCATGGTAAATATTATTTTTTTGTATTTATTTATTTTTTTTTTTGGGGGGGGGGGGTCACACACGTCCTACCCCCTCCCCACCCCATCTCCCACTCCCGAAGTTACGCCCATGTCGAGGGTGGGCTTGTTTGGGCGGAGCGCGATATTTTAATTATGGGCACGGCGTCTTCAATTTTGGCAACGTCTTAAACACTACTGTAAACTGCAAAATGGACGAGTTTACCTTGCATTTGTGGGGAGGTGTAGTAATAATTGAGTTATCGGACTGTTTTAAATCTTAAATTACCTCTGTCCATCCTGTCTACTTGGCTGTTTATTCACATTACTGTTCTGTCTACACGTGGACTGCCAAATTTCGCTGACGATTTCTTTATCAAATAGACTAAGGGAAATTCATAGGCACTCTCGCATAAATTGAAACAATGCAAAGCCATGTGAACAAATTCCGAAGATCCAGAATAATTTAGCGTCCTGCCAGTTAATGCCTACACATATTCACATACAGACGGTCCTTTTTAGCTCGTCGCTTGTTTCTGAGAAAATAAATAATGAAAAATAAAATCCTCCCCTTCTCTCCAATTTAACCCCTTACGTAACGAATCGCCCGCTTTCGGTCGCGTAATTTGGAAATTGAGCAGTTGAAAAACAATAAATGTTTTAAAATATTTCAACAAAACCATACCATGTGACCCCTCATTGGAACGAGCTCGATGAGCTCGTTCCAATGAGGGGTCACATGATACGGTTTTGTCAACAAAAAAATAATGATTTTAAAAAATAGTAATTAAAATTATAAATTTTGATATTCTCTGCGTTGGGTAAATGGTTAAAAAAATTCCGATGATAATCTTTGCATTGATTTTTTGTGGCGCTATGTTTGACAATCTAGGTATTGTTTTTTGGCCTTATTAATGAAAGTTTTTGCAATGATGTCTCTTCATTTGTTGTACTCAGAACAAGACTTTAACAGTAGTCTGTCGGGACGCGGTGGCTCAGCCGGTAGAGGTGCAGGCTGCAAGCCCAGAGGTCCTCGGTTCGAATCCCTCCTGCGGCAACCCCGTTGTGTCCTTGGGCAAGACACTTCACCCCTCCATTGCCCACGTGGGGGCACGGTGGCGTTGTGTACTAAGGCGTACTGCAAGTCGATGGTGCACCTGTCTTCAACCAATGCTAACCCTGCTTGTGTGGAGTCAGTATGTTGGGGAGCTGACAGTTGCTCGCCGTTGATCGGTGGTTCTCTCCGGGTACTCCGGCTTCCTCCACCCATAAAACTGTCGCGGTCATGATTAGCCATTGTGCAGAAATATGTGCCCTTAAACACCAGTAAATAAATAAAGAAATAAATAAATAACAGTAGTCCGTCTTAGAATATTCCCAAACGAATGTTTTACAAAATAAGATGCACCACTGACTCCTATTTAGAAATGAATAGGGAGTGCGGCGGTTCAGTGGTCACAGCATTGGACTTCAAACCAAAAGGTCCAATCCCAACCAGATATAACTGCTGTTTATACCATGATCACCCATCTAAAATATATGAAAAGCCTATGACATAAATTTTAGCTTTACACACCAACCGTTGTGAACACGCCAGTAATGGTATTTCAGTAGTTAAAATTTACACCTACAGTGGAACTACATCCAAGCTGACCTTTGGTAACGTCGACCTGAAAGCAAACTTGTCTAAATTTATCGCAGGTCGCGTCGCGTAAGACACCAACAATTAACAAACATGCATTGTCTCATGTTAATAAAGCATCTATAACTCGAAATAGGATGTTAGTGTGTTATTAAAATGAAAAAAGGCCCCGTTTCTTTTTCTGTTTCGTTTCGGTGATAAAACTGACAGAGGAAGTACCACCCACCGATGCTCATGTTAACAAAAACAGATTCGCACGTATGTACGTCCGCTGCTCAGTAAAATCGACAAAAAATAATAGTGACTCTTAATAATCTGTCGAGCATGCTATAAATAAAATATACCCAAAGTAGCTTGGTGTACCAAATGTTCACCACTCGTGGTGATCATTTGGTACACCAAGCTACTATGGGTATATTCTACATGTGTCCTCGGGCAAGGCACTTAATCACGATTGTCCACGTGAGAACACGGTGGCACTGTTTTTTTCTAATGCGGCACGTGAATGGTGCACTTGTTTTCAACCAATGTTAACTCTGCTTGAGCGGAATTACTAAGTTGGAGAGTAACATTTTCTCTCTGCTGCTCAGTGGTTCCCTCCGGGTACTCCGGCTTTCTCCCTCCGTAACACTTTTTGACAAGAGGTGACGTCGAAAGGGTCATTAAACCCCAATAAAAATAGAAAAGAACAGGAACCGGGACTCGAGAACCCATCTCCCCACCAGATTTTCAGCCGGATCGCGAAATGATCGCAATGTGGTCGAAATTATCTTTTCGCTCTACATTAGACAGTAACTCAACGGCCCTGAAAGAAATGTGAACGCGTGGAATCTTTTGGTTTGTTTCTTGATTTGATCTTGGTGTCGCAATATTTATTTATAAAATTTGTGTAACTGTGGTGTAACTGTGGTGTGTAAGTTTGTCGTAGGCCTTGCGACCAGAGTCGGTGGAGTACAGGGGGCACATGCCCCTCCTCATGTTTCCACAGATATGTTTCGAAGTTACACAATGAGTTAAAATGGGCGCCAGCACACCTGTCGATATACAGGCATTCCTGTAACATTATTTGCAAATCCAAACAATATTTAACCAAAGCATCCCACTTTCGGTCGCTTCAGTCCATTTCTTCTACTTCAGCTTGAAGGCTGATGGTTGGAGTAGAAGGAACGGACAAGACAGTGACCACACAGCGGCATATTCATCCAAACGAGAGACAAAAGCGAGTCATGGTACATTTACCGATATACGATTGAAACCCTTTTCTCACTGGTTTGAACCATGGTAGCATTGTAAATTTGTGCCCCTCCACTTTTATAGAGCTCCCGCTGCTCCTGTCTGAGAAGCTTCGAGATTCGATTCGATTTTATTCTTAAATTGATATTCGGTTCGATTCGATATCAGCCGCCCGATTTGTTTCCTCCCGAATCTTTTTCATATGAATGCAGCTTGATATGAGACATCTTCACTGTCTCATAAAACGCATAGTTCGGATTGAAATTTGAAATCGTACAGAAATAATGTTGAAATAAAAGACTGAGTGCAACTCCCGCTCATGGCTCAAAATAAGCGGTGTCGCGTCGCTTTTTGCTATGCAAAACTTGCAAAAAGCTATACAATGTTCAATTATGTATAGCATTTTGTGATACAAGATAATCAACTGCAGCCTATTAGGCTGCAGTTGATTATCTTCTATCGCAAAATGTAAATGAAAATTTGCAAACAAATTTGAAAACTAGTTCACTGATGCTTTACTTCTGATTGTGGAATATTCCATGCATAACTCAGATTAACTCTCCATCAAGCATCATTAGCAACTTCATATGTAAGATGAATTCTATTGGTTTAAATTCTTCCTGTTTTTACAACATTTTGCATAAAATGTCCATTAAAAATAACTTCAAGCCCATCAAATTAAAAAACCCAACTTCCATTTTGAGAATTCTATTAAACAACCAACACGCCAATTGAAAATATCCAAGTCCATGCAACATCTAAAGGCAGTTCAGTTAAAAAAAAACATAGTAAATGTTTCATGTGTTGCAGATCATTTGGAAATGCCCAGAAATGGATGGAAACTATTCTATCTACTTAGAATTCAATACAAAACAGCATAACATAACTCTGGTATACAAAAATAGCTATGCAATTTTTACAAAATGCTATTCATTTTTTGGAAATGTGTAGCATTTTGCTACGCAAAGAAAAAAAGTTATTTTGAGCACAGCTCCCGCTACATTAACTCTTTGAACTCTAGTGGTATCTTCCATGCCAGTTCAATGGCAGCAAATAGAAGAGTCCATATTCATTATGTGGGGTAGACCAATCAGGATTTTCAACGTGCAGCCTCGGGCTGCACGTTGAAAATACTGATTGGTCTACCCACACATTTATTGAAAAAAACATCTTATTTAATGGCGTTATGGCGTATCATGTTCCTGGCAGTAAAAGAGGCCGCTGTGGTCAAAGGGTTAACATATGCTTAAAACTAGAAGTCCTGCCATGAAATGCGCGCAAATAGCACGTCGCTCTGCGCATTAATCTGTGCGTTGTAACCCTACTAGGCTATCATATGGCCTGCGTACAAGCAATTTTCCAGCCAATGGACCTCCGGGTAACCCGGAGGTCCATTGGCAGAAACATTGCTTGTGCTTGGTATGCGTAACTACAAGGATCTACCGTGCTTTGGATGCCATTTGATATGGAAATTGCGCGCAATTCCTACGCGGAATTAAGCCAAGATAAGCGCACAGTTCATGACAGGACTTCTAGTTTTAACTGTAAATAACATCTTCATTCATACCACCAGTGTTACAACCCACTTTGTAATACAAGTTGCAAAAATGTAATAATTTGTTCAAAATGCAACTGCATGAACGGGAAAAACGTTGCAAAAAGTTATAAACTTTTTTTCAAGCGGGCAATCAGGATCTAATTCATGTTATTATCCAATTACTAAAATAAATTTGTATCTCTGATTCTACGACTGGCTTGAGGTATATTATGTGCACTTCTACTCGTATTTGAGCGGGTTTCGTAGATTTTGTTACAAAATGCAACTCCATGGACAGGAAAAAGGTTGCAAAATGTAATAAATGTTACAAAATACAACTACATGGGCTCGAAAAACGTTACAAACAGTAATAATTGTTACAAAATACATCGAAATTTGACGAGACAAGAGTTGCATTCTGTAATAAACTTTTTTTCGAATGTAATTACCGGAAAAGTTTTCATCTGATTAATTCACTTTCATGTACCCGCGCCATGTGTCAATCGGCAATATATTAAACCTTCCATTACCGTTTCCACTGATTTTGCAAATCTTCATTTTTCTGCTAATAGAAGTATAAAGTTGACGAAAAGACACCGACGTTCTTGTATAATTGGCGGATTATTCTCGTCCGACTCCATTGCGAAAGTACACGTTGACCATATTGATATTTCTACATGTGAATACATTCTCCATAGGACTGCAATGCAAGATGGACTAGTCTGCATATACTTTGTTGGTGCGATATTCAACACCCCACCCTCCGCCATCCGACTAGTGTCGAGAAGATTTGACATTTTAGCCGGTTAACCCCCAGAGTTTAGCGGATCATAACCGATTAACCACAATAACAAATCACCACACAACACCGTAGGTCTGAGGTTTATAGAAGTGTCCCTCTTTAAGATATAGGGTGTATAAATCGTGGACCAGTAGGTACGACCTCTGGTGGACGTAGTGGTTTGCTACAGGTGTATTGCTTTACTAGGCGTTAACTCGCTGTTATTTATTTATTTATTTATTTATTTATTGGGGGTTATAACACTTTCAACAACCAGGGTCATATCCTGTCGGGCCGTTTAACGGGTGGAAGAAGCAGTAGTGCAGGGGTAGAACCACCGAACAGCGGATAGTAACTGTCAGACTCTCCATCGTAGTAACCCGAGTTAACATTGGTTGAATGCGTGTGTATCGTCGAGGTGTAGTACGTCTTAGCACACTTTGCCGCCGTGTTCCCGCATAAGCAATCGGGATTAAGTGTCTTGCTCAAGTACACAGCGTGAGTGACACGGACCCGACTCGAACCTTCGACCCCTCGGTCTCAAGCTTGTCAGTGCTCCCCTTTAATCCTGAAATGAATCAAGAAGTTTTGAGTGAAGCAGCTGAACTGTTTGGGGGAACAACGTGTTACTGATTTTCTCTTTTTTGGTGGGAGGGGGGGGGGGGGACAGTAATCAAACAGCGATGACAAAATTACGAGTAGAAGTGCTTTCAAATGAGATGCCATGGTCTGATTACTTACGACTCACGATATATGCTAGCCAGAACACACTAGCTACTGTGTGTATGGATAAAATTATTAAAATGTTCCTGGTAATCGCCAGCTTATCTTGGGAAAGAAAGTGTGTGGGGGGAGGGGGGGGGGGGGGGTCTGCACGTTTAAAATATTAATTGGTCTGCCCACAAATAATGAATATGGCCTCTTCCAATTCCTCCCATTGAATTGATATCGAA